>OY728134.1:448305502-453305502 GCA_963277665.1 Viscum album | reverse complement strand
GATATTGGGACTTGATAAAATAGTGTGATCCATAATAAAAATTAAATTAATTATATCACACATAAAATTATAATCAAGTGAAATACTAATAATATACTCCTTTATAATTATAGAATAATGGAATGTTAATCATCCGCACTATCCATGCAATCAATATTGGAGAAATACCATATTCTTGCTAATAGTAACTTACAAGAATAGTTCCAATGCATACGAGTTGTATTGCTCTATGAACAGACCTTAATGCTTGATATTCTTGTAAAGGAGGTGAGTAATGAAAAGTTCACTATCTATGATAAACACATGAGAAATGTGGTTGATATTCAGTGTTTAATGATATTCTTAATGTCTAGTGAACTCGTGAAGTATCATGAAGACAAGTATTCTTATAGCATGCTCTAGAATCTTCATGGTCTATATCAGGATAGAGATAGAAAGTATCATTTTGAGTTATCCAAGGTTCTCTGTTAGAGTAATCTTATATAAGGTGTTCTATAGGGCCTCTTTTAGTCAAACTCGTTCACTACATGAGAACCTAAAGGTTTTATAGTTTAAATTTCATGAATAATTGTGCATTGATCTCATTATTATATCACTCACTTGGAGCTTCTCCATATTTTCTATTAATTTTAATAATAATAACATGGAGTAGTATCATCCATATCTTCTCATATTAATTCACCAAGTTGATAAGGAAACAAAGAGTGAAAATGCCTATGTCCTTATGGTTAATAAAAGTAAAGGTTGGTGAAGAGCTTCAAGCCAAAAGATTCTTCACAATACTCTTCCAATAAGAGAAATATCAAGGGACAAGAAATTGAATATGATGTTATCTATTTCTCATGTGGAAATAAGGGACACTAGAAGAAAACTACACCTAGGAAATGAAGTAAGGATAATCTTCAAGTGTGTTTGTTATCGAGTTTAATCTATTTATTTATATAAATTTGTTATTGGATACAACATGTGGTGATCACATATGTATTCAAATACAGGAACTGAGTAGATTATAAAAGATTGAATGAGGGGAGGTAAATATATGAGTATCCAATGGAGTTATACTTTTTGTCATGGCTATAGAGGACTACTACCTTACATTACTGATAGGAATGGTTTAGGTTTTAAAAGATTGTTATTATGTGCCATGTGTTACCAAAAACATTATTTTTGTATCTAGATTTGATATATATGATTTTATTTCATGTTTAGGAAAAAATGTTACTTCTTTTATAAGGATATCATTTTTAATTATAAGTCACATTTAAATAAAGATCATTTCGTGTTGTATTACACAAACCATGTAATGGAAATTGAAAACGAAACTACTTCACATGACTTATACCACACCCAACTATAGAATCACCGAATTAACATGTAAATGAAAAGTGTTTGGAAAAATTACACTAAGATGTATATTTATATTCCTTTGAGCTAAACCCACTTGGTGTATGCAAAAAAATGTTTACAAATCACATTGACCAAATCCCCATTTAGTGGAAGAGGTGAAAGGGCCATGAAGCTTTTTGAATTAGTACATACCGATGTATGTGAACCATTTATAGTTAAAGCAAGGGGTGGGTAATCATACTTAATAACTTTTATTAATGATTTAATATATATAAAAATGTATAATTGATAAGGTATAAGTTGTGTTATTTTGATATATTCAATGATTACAAGAATGGATTTGAGAACCATCTTGGTAAGAATATTAGGAAAATCCCCTAAGACCATGGTGGAGAATATTTTAATCATGACTTAATTGATTATTTACAAGAGTTTGGGATACTATCTCAACTCAATACTACTTATAAAACTGAATGGAATGGTGTATGTGAAAGGAGGAACCACACCTTTTAGAAATAGTGAAATAAATTATGATTCATGAGAGTCGTCTATTATCCTTTTGGGGATATGTGTTCTAGAGAGCAGCAGTAATTCTAAACCAGGTTCAAACTAAAGTGGAAGATAGTATTTTGTATCAATTATGGATTGGAATGAAATCTATGTTTTCATACTTATATGTGTGAGGATATGGATCATTTGTTAATTCATTTTCAGGAAAAAACTTTCACCCCTATGCACAAATTCTATCTTTAAATTATACCCCAAGTAATTTACACTACTGGAATTTTACCCTTTACTAACAGTTTAGAACCATTGGTAAAGGCTGGGAAACTGTTGGTATATTATATACCAACGATTTCCCAAATTGTTTCCAAGTAAGCTATGGGTATAGCCTTATACCAATGGTTCTGTGTAAACCATTGGTATATGTGTTAAAGTAAGAGATATACCAACGATTTGACAAACCATTGGTATATGTTACCCTTATACCAACGGTTTAGAATCATTAGTATATAGTGTACAATATACATCCAAAGGATATACCAACGGTTTTGAAAACCATTGGTAGAAGTTTATACCAACAGTTATAACAAAATCATTGGTATAATATACATCAAAAGGCTATACCAACGGTTTTTAAAACCGTTGGTATACATATGTTGCAGCTCTAGCAGCCACCTCCAACCTAAAACTCTCCAGCAGCCACCTCCAACCTACAACTCTCCATGAACTATAAGAACACATACAGCCAGAATCCAAAATCCTACATGGGATGTTTAAAATTCATCCAGAATTCAGAAATTTAGAAATTTAAAATTCATTCCTCACTCAAACCACAACACAAGAGAAAAATCCAGAATCCAATACATCCACAATCCAATACATCCAGAATTGAAATACAATAACACCCATAACACCAATACAAAATTAAAAACCAATACATCCAGAATCCAATACACATAACAGTATTCAAAATTTAGAATTCATTACCAATACAGCCAGAATCCAATACATCCAGAATTCAGAAATTTAGAATTAAAAAGAAATAACACCCATAATAGTATTAAAAATTTATAATTCACTCCTCACTCAAACTACAACACCAATACATATAATAGAAAATGCCTACATGTTATAGGAAGCACATGGGATGTTTACTCATGGTCTTGGGTTGACTATCTTAAAACCAACAGAAAAAATTGGGTAGAGTGGACAAGGATCATGATACCCATAAGATAGAAAATGGTAGTGGTCATGTGATTAGACCTAGGATGAGTTATATGAATCACATGGGATGTTTATATTCCTCTAATGACTATGTATCCATGTATAAATGGTTCTTGATGTGTTAGTGGGAAACATTGGCCAATCTCGACATATGAGATGGGTTACCAGAATAGCCTACATGTTTTTCATAGACTTTTCAATTGTAATAAGGGGTATGTGGTTAATTTTAATTTGGTATCTTGGGTGTGATGTGAGATGAATCCCTATTTTGGGTAGTGGGTATGAATATTCAATTATGTCTTTGGTAATGGGTTCCCAAAGGGACTTTGGTTTGGTCCTAGAACCCACTGTTTGAGGATGGGATTGGCGTATTAAATATCATGTGTTTTAGAATAGGGGTAGGAGTTCCTCACATGAGAAGTGGATTGTGTGATGTTGGACCATGGATCCTTATGCTAAAGTATCAACACAATATGAATATGTTTGGTCGGTTTTCCATATGCAAGTTGTTGTTTTCACTTAAAATCTTGTCCATTTCAAATAAAAGTGAGATAGTTTGAGTGGTACCGGCCACGCCATGCCTCGAATTGAGTGAGGGTTGACTTGTACATGTCAAAAATGACCCATGGATCATTAAAATAAAGTATCAATAGAATATGAATGATTTTGGTTAGTTTTTCGTATGCCAGTTGTTGTTTTCACTTAAAATGTTGTCCATTTAAAATAAAAGTGAGACACTTTGAGTGGTACTGGCCACATCGTGCCTCAGATTGAGACGAGGTTGATGCGTACATATCAAAAATGATCCATGGATCCTTGTGCTAAATTATAAACATAATTAGAATACGTTTGGTCAGTTTTCCGAATTTTTGTTGTTTTTACTTAAAATAGTGTCCATTTTAAACAAAAGAGAGACACCTTTAGTGATATCGGCCACACCGGGCCTCGGATTGAGGCGGGGTTGACTCGTACACATCAAAAATGACCCATGGATCGTTTTTATGAAGTATCAATACAATCAGAAAGCATTTGGTCAGTTTTTCGTAAGCAAGTTGTTGTTTTCACTTAAAATATTGTCCATTTCAAATAAAAGTGAGAAAGTTTGAGTGGTACCGGCCAAAACGTGCCTCATATTGAGGTGAGGTTGACTTTTACATGTCAAAAATGACCCATGGATCTTTTTCCTAAAGTATAAACAGAATCTTAATGCATTTGTTTAGTTTTTAGTAAGCAAGTTGTTGTTTTCACTTAAAATCCTATCCATTTCAAATAAAAGTGAGACAGTTTGAGTGGTACCAGCCACACCGTGCCTCTAATTTAGGTGGGGTTGACTCATACACGTCACAAATAACCCATGGATATTTTTCCTAAATTATCAACAGAATCTGAATGTGTTTGGTCAGTTTTCTGTATGCCAGTTGTTTTTTTCACTTAAAATGTTGTCCAATTCAAATAAAAGTGAGGCACTTTGAGTGGTACTAGCCACACCACGCCTCGGATTGAGGTGGGGTTAACTCTTAAACGTCAAAAATAAACCATGGATCCTTTTACTAAAGTATCAATACAATCCTAATATGATTGGTCAATTTTCCGTATGCCAGTTGTTTTTACTTAAAAGGGTGTCCATTTTAAACAAAAGAAAGACACTTCGAGTGGTACCGGCTACACCGTGCCTCAAATTGAGGTGAGGTTTACTCATACATGTCACATATGACCCATGGATCATTTTCCTAAAGTATAAACACAATCTGAATGCATTTGGTTGGTTTTCCGTATGCCAATTGTTGTTTTCACTTAAAATGTTGTCCATTTAAAATAAAGGTGAGACACTTTGAGTGGTACCGGCCACACCGTGCCTCGGATTGAGGTTGGGTTGAATCTTTCACATCAAAAATTACCAATGGATCCTTTTTATAAAGTATCAACACAATCATAATACATTTGGTCAGTTTTCTGAATGTCAGTTGTTTTTACTTAAAACAGTGTCCCTTTTAAAAAAAAGAGAGACACTTTGAGAGATATCGGTCACATCATGCCTCAGATTGAGGTGGGTTGACTCGTACGCGTTACAAATGTCCCATGGAACATTTTCCTGAAGTTTCAATACAATCAAATAGTGTTTGGTTGGTTTTCCGTATGCAAGTTGTTGTTTTCACTTAAAATCGTGTCCATTTCAAATAAAAAAGAGATAGTTTGAGTGGTACCGACCACACTATGCCTCAGATTGAGGATGGGATAACTCATACATGTTATAAATTACCCATGGATTGTTTTCCTAAAGTATCAATAGAATTAAAATGCGTTTGGTCAGTTTTCCGTATGTCAGTTGTTGTTTTCACTTAAAATCTTGTCCATTTCAAATAAAAGTGAGACAGTTTTAGTGGTACCGGCCACACCGTGCCTCAAATTGAGGTGGGGTTGACTCATAAACGTCAAAAATGACCCATGGATTGTTTTCCTAAAGTATCAACATAATTCGAATGCATTTGGTTGGTTTTTCATATGCCTGTTGTTTTCACTTAAAATGTTGTCCAATTCAAATAAAAGTGAGACACTTTGAGTGGTACCGGCCACACCATGTTTCGGATTGAGGCGGGGTTGACTCGTACACATCAAAAATAAACCATGGATCCTTGTGATAAATTATCAACACAATCTGAATATGATTGGTCAGTTTTCCGTATGCCAGTTGTTTTTACTTAAAAGGGTGTCCATTTTAAACAAAATAAAGACACTTCGAGTGATACCAGCCACACCATGTCTCAAATTGAGGCGAGGTTGACTCTTACATGTCACATATGACCCATGGATCATTTTCCTAAATTATCAACACAATATGAATGTATTTGGTCAGTTTTCTGTATGTCTGTTGTTGTTTTCACTTAAAATGTTGTCCATTTCAAATAAAGGTGAGACACTTTGAGTGGTACCAGCCACACCGTGCCTCAGATTGAGGTGGGGTTGACTCGTACATGTCACAAATGACCCATGGATTATTGTAATAAAGTATCAACACAATCAGAATGTGTTTGGTTGGTTTTATGTATGTCTGTTGTTTTTACTTAAAACATTGTCCATTTTAAACAAAATAGAGACACTTTGAGTGATATCGGCCACATTGTGCCTCGGATTGAGGTGGGGTTGACTCATACACATCACAAATGACCCATGGATCATTGTAATGAAGTATCAATACAATCAAAAAGGGTTTTCTAGGGGGTACGGGTTGTCCAGGGGGTGAGGGGTGTCTAGGGGGTGGGGGTTGTCTAGGGGTGGGGTGAATCAGTCACAGCAAATCATCAAGTCAAGTTTTATTATTTATAGATAAAAAATGAAGATAATGTGACATATCTAATCACACATATATTCAGGCACAACAAATCAATAAACATCAAAGGTCTGTAATATTAGTCAAAAATGTAACGGATCAATCTGTCCCTCATCACCATCACTATCATCACCATCATCATCACCCTCACCCCCGTCCTCATCGTCATCCCCATCATCATCCCCGCCCTCCTCCTCTCCCTCATACTCAGTCTCGGCCTCCTCATCACCCTCCTCCTCCACCTTGACCTCCTCCTCACCCTCTTTCTCCTCCGCCTATGCCTCCTCCTCACCATCGTCTCAACCACCCCTATAACTTTCACCTAGTGCACCATATATAGAACGCATCGATAATATATATTCATCACAAGAAGTGTTTTCCTCTGGTGGAAGTGTTGGATGTAAAACTTCCATCAGTTTTATAAATGCAGTGTTTGCCCTAGCAGACTGTTCTACTGTCTCTGTGACCCTTTTTTAGCTTATTCTACATATTCATTAACCTGCTACAACTCGTACCTGAGGAGGGCCAATACCTTGTCGGAACTATACTCTTCCCAGGTCGGCAGCTTACTCTACCAGGGTGCTCATCTCCCAACACCTGATGTAAGTGATCGTTTGGCCCAAAATTGTCAGGTTCCTGGGCATCAAGGGCCTTTAAAGTTGCCTATTACAAATATAAATAGATTATTAAGTTACAAAATAGATATTAAAATTTTAAATCTACAAATTAAAACTTACAATCTGCTGCTAAGTCGGTTCATTAACCGCACTTCCATCTTTCTTCCTTCTACTCAAGAAAAACAGTTTTGCTCGAGGCACACGTCCTTTTGTATTCAATTTATACCTCTACAATGACATTGAATTTAGGAAACCATAATTAAAAATAGGATACCAAAAAAATAGTAATTACACAACTAAAATTATATAAAAACTTTAGCAATCGAATAAATTATGGAGGAAGCAGTATAAAATACAAGTCTTAAAGAAAGATTATAAACTACCATACCTGCTGTCTCTTATGATCTGGCATCGTAGTACGTCCCAATGTGTGGACGTATTTCTTAGCATCAATGTTTTTTTATTTCTTCTAGATGCATCCTAAATAAAATTCAATAATTAATATTAACGAAAAACATGAAAATTTTAATTTAAATACCTCTAATTTGATTAAGACCGTAAATTGGCTAGTCGTCCAATGAGTAATCATCTGTTGGTACTGTTCTAAAATACATTCATCCATGATAGGGACCACATCTAACTCTGTGCCCACTCTATCATGCCATCCAATGTATAACTCATGCTTATAAGCTCTCCAAAGCTCACCTAAATCCTTTAGATGTGCTGCTCGTGCATCCTCGTCATCGGGGAAATTAAACCGCAACTAACACCAAAATATTAATTCATATAAATACAAAAATTAATATATTGCATTAAATACAAAAGATTTTTTACCCATATCTCTGCCCAGGCTTTATCCTTGACTTCATTTGGCAGTTGTCTCCATGAGAGCGGCTGACAGGAATGATGTCGAAGTATTTGGCGAGCATCGCCAAAAAACTCCGACATTGTTGCCCTGATTTTTCAATCATCTGACTATCTTCATTGTAGTCCACCAATAACTATGTGCGGTGGTTCCACACCGCACACATGCATGTACGCCCCCTGAGAACATGGATGGATGATTCTATATATTTTCCACCACAACTTCAGGTTCACAATCAACTCTGACAATTGAGCTATTAGAGTCATCAAAAGAAATAAATGGATTGGTTCCAATGGCAGTAGGGAAAGTTTCAATTACATCATCATCATCATCAAAAATATGTCTTGGAATTACTTCAACTATGACACCAAATTCAGGTCAAAGTTAATCTTTGACATAAAAAACTTATTTAGCCATTGATGCCAATACATATGGTTCTTCGGTAGCAAGAGTGTGAGTCATATTAATTACTCAAAATCCACAGTCATTAATAAATGTACCATGTCTCATCATCGAATCAAACCAATGAAATTTCATCATCATGAATCATCCATGAGAGTAATAATCCAATATTATTATTATTTCAACGACTCCATAATAACCTACATTTTCAAATCGTGGTATACTATCTGATGCACTGGCATAACAATCTATTGTGGCAGTAACCATAACACCATCATCTTGTGTTCTCATATTATTTTCTCATTTAGTGACAATAAATTTGTACCCATTGATAACAATTGATTTACAGTCACGAACCACGGTATTAGGACTAAAAGCAAAAGCTCTTATTTCCTCAGAGACAGAGTCAGGAGGAAAACTCAATACCTGCAATATAAATGAATATGAAACAAAATTAAATATTGATTTAATTATTTTAAACAGTAATATATTTACCTTCAATTTTAACCAAGCAGAAAACTCTTTGTTGTGAAAAGTCTCCCTCCTTCTCAAAGATAACGAACGATGTTTTATATTTATTATTGTTTTATGTTCCCTGTAGATAAAAAATATGAATAGATTAACATATATATATATATGCAAGATATAAATATTCAATTTAGTTACCTGATGTAGTCATCAAAAAAATCACAGTTGAACAAAATTGTGTGATGTGTCATCTCCCTCTCTTCAAGGCTTAATGTCTTCAATGTATATGATCTAGGAATTCCTCCTGTTTGAGGAAGTGGTGGAAAACTAGTTTCAATTTTACCATACTGTTCTTCTTCATTTCTCATTGGTCTGTTCATTCTTGTAGTAATATCAGACAAATACATTGAGTATAAATCCATACATTCTTAAGCCAAGTAACCGTTCACGATAGAACCTTCGGGATGATTCCTATTTCGGACATAAGACTTTAATGTGTACATATTTATTTTAGTTGGATACATCCAACGAAAAGAAATAGGTCCTCCGAGAAGTATTTCAGTGGGAATATGGACAGTCATATGCAGCATGCATATAAAAAATGATGGAGGAAATATTTTCTCCAAATCACACAAAATTAATGGGTCATCTGTCAACATTTTTTTCAAGAAAGACTTGGATAACTTCTTAGCACAAAGATCTCTAAACAAATGGCACAACCGAATAACAGTCACCCTTACATTATTGGACAAAAGATGATGGATTGCTATTAGAATCAACTCGTGCAGAAGAACGTGATAATCATGAGTCTTCAAAGATTTTAACTTCAACTCTCTTATGTTGACCCATTTATATATGTTGCTTTAATAGACATCATGAACTCTAATAGTCTCTAATACTTCTAGAAATTGTTTTTTTTCATAGGTGTCATCACATAAGAAGAACATGTAACTTTCCATTTATTTTCACTTATACGCACATGATGCAATTTTAGTCTGATGCCCCAATCCACCAAGTCACGTTGAGACCGTAAATCATCTTTTATCTTTACCTTAACATTTAGAAGTATCAAAAGCAACATTTCACATATATTATTTTCAATGTGAATTGCGTCTAAGAAATGACGTAACAAATTGGTTGACCAATAAGGCAAATAAAAAAAGATACTCCTCTTCCTCCAATTGTAACAGGTTTTAGTGGAAACATTCTTTCTCTTTCCAGATTTCATTTGACTCTTCCCAAATGAAAAACTGAAATCTTTCAATTCATTAAGTACATTAGTTCCAGACATATGTTGAGGTGGATCATCAGTCTCTATGGTATTATCAAATCTTCGACGATTATTTCTATATGGATGGTTCATTGAAAAGAATCGTCAATGTCCCATAAAATTGAAACTATAGCGATGTTTTAGTCTTCTGGATCATGTATTATTCATACAAATAGGACATGATAGTTTTCCCTTTGTGCTCCATCTAGAAATCATTGCATAAGCCGGAAAATCATTGATCATCCACATAAGCACAGCACGCATCTGAAATATATCGTTCGAATATGAATCGTATGTGTGTACACCCACATCCTAATGAAGTTTCAACTCTTTTATTAAAGGTTGCATGTATACGTCAATATCAATGTCGGGATCAGAAGGGCTAGATATGAGTATACTCATGAAAGTGAAAGGTTTTTTCATACACAACCATGGGGGAAGATTATAAATGTGTATAAAAACTGGCTATTTGTTGTGTGAAGTAAGCATCTGCCCAAACGAATTAAAACCATCGCATGAAATACCCAGCCTCACATTACGCACGTCAACTGCAAAATCAAGATATCAAGAATCAAATATCTATCATGCAAATCCATCTACAGGGTGAACCAACTCATCATTAGTCTTCTTTCTCTCGGTATCATGTCATCTCATTTTTATTGATATTTCATCAAACATAAAAGGATTCTGGAGTCTGGGGATCAATGGAAAGTTCCACATTACTTTCTATGGAATGTGGGATGGTGTTCCATCAGATTTTGATTTTCAGCAGGATGTACCACATTTTATACAATCATTTCGTTCAGCGGTTTCATCCCAGAATAAACTGCAATCTTTCGGGCAAGCATGAATTTTGTTTCTTGAAAATCCAAGTTCTTCAACTAACTTTCATGCCATATAGTGGTTTGAGGCAATATCTACATCATCTAGAAGTAAATCCTTCAAGAAGGTAAGAATGTAATCGATTTTTGTAATAGAAATCCAATACATAGTTTTACCATGAAACAATCAGATTAAAAATTCCAACTTTTTCATTTTATTGCATTATCGATATACTGGAGTCGTGGCAGCATCATTCAATTTTTTTCACCCTGAAAATATCATCATTTTCATTAGATGCATAATCTATCCTCATATTTATGTCTTCTTGAGTCGAAATCCTTTATTTTTCATGATGACGAATAAACGGAAACCGTTCATCTAACAAATTCTCCAGTCCAGTCCTTTCACTTCGATCATCAGCAATTTGAGATTTCATTTTCTCCCCATTGTGATGCCACACATAGTAGTTTGCTTGAAAACCATATTTGGTTATGTGGTAGCTGACTTCTTCATGGCTCAACCATGTTCTACCAACACAATTGGAACATGGGCAGTGTATGTGACCACTATATAAAGCAATGTGAAATGAAAAATCTAAAAAGATCTCTAAATTTTTTTGAAAATCGCTTTAGATCCGATCAGTTTCATACATCCAACTTCTATCCATTCTGTAAAAATAATTGTTATAAGTCATTTAGTCATAAGAAATTCAATAGGATTGAAGTTTAATCAAAAATATATTTAAGTAAACGATAAAGTTAAGAGTTTCTAGTTGATGTAGTGAACTATTAAAATAATGTAAAGATATACTAATTCAGTTATGTGTGCCTAAATTTTAGGTGAGATTTGTTTTGTAATTTTTTTCATTTATCACATACAAGAAGACACCATAGACCTGATAGAACATTGTTTAAGATATTACAGAGTGAAGGATTTTCATCAAAGATGTAGAATGTGTAAAAAGAGTTTTTTAAATAAGTTATTGATGCTAAAAAATAGAAATATTGTGAAAAGTTAGTACATTTCATAACACCCAAACTAAAGTCCACAGAAAGTACCATATGACCCCCACTAAAAAAAAGGAAAACCACATACCCCACTACCACAACTATCCCCGATCCCTTCACATGGATCATCCTTATATCCATTACCCACCTCGAGAAAATATGACTGAACAAATCATTTACCATCTTTGAGTAGGGATACATCTCACCAGCACCTCCATTAGTCGATATAATTCACTAACTACATAAAAGGAGTGGTTATGAAGACTTCAAATCAAGTTGATTAATATAATCATGACACTTTAATTGTAAAACGAAAATAGAAAACAAATCAAACTACACTTATTGGGTATGTCATGCCACACACGTCACCACCTGGTTTAGGTCAAATAAAAATAGAAACAAAGAATAATAGATGCAAAACATTAAAAATAAGTTAATACTTATAGATTTGGAGTGTAGAACTAAAAAATTGATTGACTTCAGATGGATTTATAGGGAGGAAGGAGTTCCTGGTCTATGTAAAGAGAGAGGCCTCTAGTTTAGAATCCAAGGGGGACTTCCCCAAGGCTTCCTAAATCATAATCACTATGAATCCAAGGTAGATTTCCTCAAGGTATTCTAAACCAAATCATCATGAATCCAAGGGGGTTTCCAAATGGAATTAAAATCTATGTTTTTAACATGAATCCTTGGTTGGTTTCTTTAAGGAATTCCAAATCATTAATCAAATAACAAGTACTCAAAAATTAAATTAAAATTTATTTATATTCATTTTCAATAGGTCTCATATAAGAGGCACATGCCTCATGTCCCATTATGTGTTATAGGCATCCCAAATCATTCACTCATGTTCAATAACTCATTCTCGGCACCCCTATGGTCATACCTTTCATTACCCAATTAGTTCCCCAACTGAAGTGCACCCCATGGGTGGATAAAATTTAGGCTTCTACACTAATAGGTTGTTCATGGATCGTAAAGAGGTTTAATTTCATAAAGTATAGACAAAAGCATTTATTTTTAAATTTGAGATTAATAATAAAGTATGTCAATGATACTACACATCATAAAGAACACAAAACAATTAAACTTTTAAGGGATAGTTTATAAACCATCTTCTATATACTCACAGACATCTACCAATCAAGTATTAGTCATTTATTCAATATCAAATAGTGTAAATCATAAAATTTTACAAAATCCCTATAAATAGGGAATAATGATAGTGATCTTTCTAGATAGTGAAATAAATTGTGAAAGGTTTAGAATAGAAGGATATCCTTATAACTAGCTCTAGGGGTGGGGTTGTCCAAGGGGGTGGTGTGGTGTCCATGGGGGTTGTCCAAGGGGGTGGGAGGGCTGTCCAGGGGGTGGGGGTGTCCAGGGGGTGGGGTGGTGTCTAGGGGGTTGTCCAAGGGGGTGGGGCTGTCTGGGGGGTATACAGGGGGGTGGGGGTGTTCAGGGGGGCTGTCCAAGGGGGTGGGAGGGTTGTCCGGGGGGGGTGCCCAGGGGGGGTTGTCCGGGGGTGGGGGTTGTCCAGGGGGTGGGGTGGTGTGGTGTCCAGGGGGGCTCTCTAGGGGGTGGGGGTTGTCCAAGGGGGTGGGTGGTGTCCAGGGGGGGGCTGTCCAAGGGGGTGGGGGTGTCCAGGGGGTGGGGGTGTCCAGGGGGTGGGGTGGTGTACATGGGGGTTGTCCAAGGGGGGTGGGGGTGGACAACTCTCCTCCCTCCCTAGAAAGCCCACACCCCCTACTAAGTGAAATTTGTATAACCAAATCATCATCAATTTTCTTATCCCATCCGACCATACCATACCACCCAAGGAATACCCTATAACTCAGAAATATCCTAATGTTATACACAATCCCATATGACATAATTGATATATGGACAATCTCATCAGCCACCCTCATATGCATCCCAACATAACACCCATCTAGGTTGTAACCATACCCCATAGGCCACAAGGAACTCACATAACAATTTCCAACTTACCCAACTCACTCAATAATATAACCCCAAAGAGTCACTCAGACCATTATCCCTTTCAAACACATTCCATGTACTAAATGAATAAAAAAACTAAGGATGTCACCATATATCTTCTTATGAAGAGGTGTCACTACAAAAAGTCTACCAAAACAAAACCACACTAAGACAACATCTTATATTTATCAATAGTGACAGCAAGATAAATAATACAAATCAACGAAACAGGTTATCACATTATACATGAAATCTATGAATCATATTTCTACTACACTATACATGAAATCCCCCATAAAACTAGATTCATTATACAACCAATACCTCTCACAATTGAGATAACATAACCCACAAAAAATAGAACCACAATTATTCAACACCTCAAATGGGTTTTCACTATCCACATGGCACACTAGAATTCCTTACTGTACAAATGGAAAGGATTCCCACTATAAGGAACTTCTACCCAAGGCCCCCATCACATTAAATAATATAAAACCTCACTCTCGTGATCACCTCTTGCAGAAGGGTCTTGTGGCAAGGGAACATGATATGAGAAATAGAAATACAGGAAGAAGCAGACCACACAGATCTCATTTAGGCAAAATCAAAATAGATAACAAACAAAAATAGATGCACGACATTCCACTTACAGATTAGAAGTGTAGAAGTAAAGAATTACTTGATTGATTGCAGAGAGAGCTTCGAGAGATACCTTGGGGTGAAGAGAGAGCATTGGGAGAGCGTCGGGAGTGATTAGGTTTATGGATGCAATCGCGCAGAGGGATTCTGGATGTGATGCTATTTGGGGGAAACTTTCCCAACGGTTTGTTAAAACCGTTGGGAAAGAGTGTATTTACCAATAGTTTTTAAAATCTGTTGGTATATATATATATCTTTTCTCAACGGTTTGAGTAAACCATTGGGAAAAGCTTGTTCTCGTCCCATTATCCCAATGGTTTGAAAAAATCGTTGGGAAAAAATAAGTATACCAACGGTTTATTCAAATCATTGGTATAAAATTGTTGGGAAAACACAATTTCCCAGCAGTGTTAGGGGATGATACCTATATAACCCCACAGAAAAAAAGTTAATAATGGAAAGACATGTCATATTCCTTAAGAGGGAGCACATATCTAAAAGTGATAGTGGGAGGAGATATACTTTGATAAATTCCAGGCTCAAATATACAAGAGTTGGAACAAGAACTGATTCCAAAAAGACCCATCGAAGAAAATGTTTTGGAGGCATAAGTACTTCATGGGAGTACAAGAACGGTTAAATAACCTGAAATATATGGTTTTCTAGTCATTTAGGATGGTGAATCACTGTTAATTTATAGTAATTATCTTATAACCTATAAGGAAGCAGTAATTAGCACTGATGTTTCCAAGCGAAAAGAAGCTATGAATTTAGAACTGGATTCTATGTACCAAAACCAATTCTAGATTTTTATAGATCCTTTAGTGGATGTAGATCCCATTAGTTGTAAATGGATATTCATGAAGAAATTGGACATGGATGGACAATTCAATACTTATAAGGAATGACTGGTTTCAATAGGGTTCAAATAGTGTTATGGAATAGACTATGACAAGACCTTTTCACCGGTTTTTATGTTGAAATCCATAAGAATTTTACTTGCTATTATAGCACTCCATGACTATGAGATTTGGAAAATGGATTTCAAAATAGATTTCCTCAATGGGAACCTTCAGAAATATGTCTATATGACCCAACCTAAAGGGTTTGTTACTCCAATGGAAGCCAACAAGGTATACAAATTACAATGATGCATTTATGGAATAAAAAAAGCATCCTGGTTATGGAATATTTAGTTTGATGAAGCCATAATAGAATTTGGTTTTATAAAAAATGAATGTGATCCTTGTGTCTATAAACAGTTTAGTGGGAGTGTGGTCATTTTCTAAATAGTATATTTCAATGACATACTACTTATCAAAAACAAAATACCAATATTATAGTCTATTAAATCTCAGTTGAATAAATGCTTATTGATGAATAACTTAGGTGAAGCATCATATATTCTTGGAATTAAGATCCACCATGATAGATCCAAGAGGATGATTGGTCTAAGTCAAGGTATATGTATTGATAAGATACTGAAGAGATTTTGTATAGAACAATCCAAGAGGGGATTGTTTCCAATGTCATATGGAATTCATCTTTCCCATAAAATCTTTCTTCCGACACATGAGGAAAGACAAATAATGATATGGATTCCATACACGTTAGTGATTGGGTCAGTCATGTATGCTCTGATATGTACTAGGATAAATGTTGTCTATGATTTAATTGTAGTAGGAGGATATTAAGCTGACCCAGGTGACCGCCATTGGATGGTAGTTAAGACTATCAGAGGTATACGAAGGATTTCTTTTCTGGTCTATAGAGGATATGATGAATTATTCGATAGAGGATATAAAGATTCCAGCTTCCAAATTGATCAAGATGATTTGAAATCATATAATGGATACATATTCACTCTAAATAGAGGTGTTGTGAGCATAAAGAGATAAAAACAAGATGTGGTGGATCCCTTGACTAAAGCCTTAACTCAGTAGAAACATGATCATCATGTGAGGTCTAGCAAACTGAATTTCATAGGTAGTTGGCACTAGTCCAAGTGGGAGTCTATTGGAGTTAGTATTCTAGAACCAACTATTTATATTTTAGTTACTTTTATATTTGAATATTTTAATATTAATAAAACATCTTATTACATATTGTTCATTGTTTATCATAACATTAATGTAATATTTTCCAAGAGTATCTATCGCATTGATAAGGTAATAGCAATTACATGCTATGATGAGAACCTTGAAATTTCATGGTGATATTCTTAAAAATAGTTCTATATATGGATAACATTCTATGATGGGGTGCATAGTATATTGACTATCAGGTGAGATTACTCATAAGTGGATGAGACTTCATCTCATGAAGTCCGCACATGGTAATCTTCATGATGGGAGATGATGAGAACAGTCTCGCTAGTAGGAATTCTACATGTTTATGTATCATCGGATATTCTTATATGTGATCATGTGTAATGGTCTATAGACTTTAAGATTATTAGTAATTCACATCATGACTATTGTACTAATATTTACAGACCAAAATTGTGATGCCATATGTTCATGGGAAATAGGGTTCATTGGGTGAATCACGGATGACATGTTATTGATGGATAAGTCAAGAAAGGATTTTTCCCTTTCATATCTATGGAAGTTGATATCTCATCCCTTTGATTAAAATGAAACTTTCACATTAAATTCCTTGACCATAGTGTAACAATGTGTTTATTTTAGATAGTTAAAGAAAGTTCTATCAAGTATTTTGGTTGATAACACAAATGTGAAGCCTGCTTGATGCGATATTTTGAGAAAGAGATTATTTTACATAGTGAGTGCTCGTATGTGGTTGTCGACATTACGACGTTAAGTTATTTCTCTTGGGTGTATTGAATGATATCTATATAGCAATCTTGAAATGTAGGAAATCCCACCTAATTCTGATGATGAAATGATCCTAGAGGGTCACACACTAAGTGTTTCCATTAATCACAATAAAATTATTTTTCAATTTAATGACTGGGATAAATATTATTCTCAAGACTGGGGAATAATTTTATTTAAATTTTTCTGATTTCATAAATTAAATAAATATTTATTAATTGGGTTGTGAAGAAAATATTTATTTGGGTATTCATTAAATGATGAATAGGGAAAGCAGACCAAGATCATGTATGATGATAAATATTAATTTGCAAGCCTATAAAATAATATTTATCATTGTGGCAGTTAGCGCACGCCAAAAATTAATATATATTTTTAGGCCTTAAATTGAGCCCCTCATTTATATGGATGTTTTTTTTTATTCTTATGCATGGATATGAAAAGGGATTGTTTTTTTGTCAGGGTGTAAAAGGTGAAGTGAGATTTATTATGACTATTTTATTTTATGAAATGATTATTTTTTGGCATATTTTTTTTCTAACCTCCAAATTTTAATTTCATAGAAACCTGGGTAACTAATAGAAATGTTGGATGTGTGTTATACTAGTGTTGCTGCACTCACTAGTTAGTTCCCTAGGATATTTGCACCCTCCTAGGGTTTTCTTTGTTCTCAGTTTCCCGAAGTGGTGCTGAATGGAGAAGTTCTGGATTCAATAGTTGTCCCATAGATAGAGTGTTTCATTCTAGTTAGTTCCCTAGTACATATCCATGATATTAGATCTTTTTATGATGATTTAGGGGATCCTAATAAATATGCCTTATTTTTATCCTTTATCCATTAGATTGTTTCATGGAACCATTGCTTTAGTTGGTCCTTTTAGTATGTTTTAGTGATGGGTTAGTGTTGTGAGTGTTTAATATTTTTTTATGGTTTTTCTTCGCATAAAAATGGAATTGAAAATGATTTGGGAAGCCTATTTTAAAATTAAATTAATGTGTTATTCAAGAAAAGAATGTTTGGAGAATGCATTGGGAAGTGAAATAGATTTGGACTTGTTTTCATGAAATTTTTATTAAGAGTCATTTTCTCACTTTTTAAAATATTTTTGATTAAAAAGGTTCAAATCTACCCTTTATTATTCTAAGAAGGGGGTATTCTATTAAGGTAATTATGCCATGATATTTAGATTTTTTTAAGTCACATATGAAAACCTTATTTTCTATTTATGTTTCAAACTAGAATTTATTAAATGGTATTTTGAAAAGAAATGGCACATGCTCTTTGGTGAAATCCTACTGGGTTCATTTTTCTCACACCCTGTGTATGTCATTCAGTGTATTCAGCTCATATACACTCTCATGGATAGTGTCATAGTCTTATCTTTCGGGGGTTATGAACGGGATGGATCGATGATAGTTAGTTTTGGGACATGGTGAGTGACTATGGGTCACGAGGAGATGGTTGGTAGCAGTTTGGTTTGTGGTTCCTTTATTTTGGGATCTCTATGTATCGGTATTTTCGGCCTAAATATTTCTTTGATTTTTGTTATATATGGATACATGCATTATATTCAGTTTATGCATGAAGATGTTTATGCCAGCCTAAATTTTATCTGCTTATTTTGATAGCGTGGATATCCAACTTACATATGGTTCATGTCGGATTTTTTGGTGGAATCATGAGCGGTTGATCTAATTTAGAGGGAAAAGTTGTTTCCAATGTTATTGTTCTTAATACCCAGGATCTAGTTGTCAACCCATGGAGATCAAGATTGTCCTTCGGGCCATATGGATAGTCGGGTTGAGTGATGTATTAGGTCAGCCCATATAAGTTCATTATTGATAGGGTAATAATAATGAATGTCAAATAAAATTCAAAACATTCAATTATAAACACATGTCGTTGGATCTTGTGCATTATCACCCCAGCATATATACTCCCTTATTTCCCTGAATTAATCTAACAATTACATATTTGCATCTTCAGACACACTCACATGTTCTAGAAGATTTGTAATATGTTGTACCATCCCAATAATAACTGGAGCCACAACCTTGAGATGCGTAGCTACAAAATGTGGAATCCCCAAGCCAAGTTTCGAACTGTATCCATGTTTGTCATGGCTAATGATGTGTTGGAATTTTTCATCCCTCCACCTCGCAAGTGGTCATTGGTCCTCTGGAACTCATCCTCAAATTGATCTTGTGTGTGTGTGTGATTAATGAAAATTAGGACAAGTTATCGTAATAGATAAATGTCACAGTTTGGAAGGTAAAAAAACATACTACAAGAGTTGTAACTCTAGGATTATTTTGATTGTGAAACATCATCCACACTGATATTCTATCATTCAGTGAACCCAGTTCTTATAACTATATAACAATAAGATATAACTATGTAACTCAAAACGCATTAAGGGATAAATATAAAATGAAAATGATAAATACATCATGTCAAATTTGGGACACGTGACGGGTCCCATGCTTATGAGGAGATCCTGGCATCGCTCGGAAGATCAATCCTCTGGTGAAATCAATAAACTGTATAATGCCCTCAAAATATTCTTTATATATTCTTTTTGAAGGATCGGTCCAACTCTTATCAATATCTATACTTGTCCAACAAAAACAAACTAACATATTCCTATAAAACTTATCAATTTCATATTATGAAAAAAAGGAAAAAAATCATAATTTGACATATTATATAATTTAGGATAAGGATCCATGATTTATAAACCATGAAATAAAATCAATCACTATTAATTCATAGTTAATAAACATATTTATTTCGTAGTTAATCATTTATTTAATTGAAAAAAAATTGATTTACTTATAATATGATTTTAGATTTGTTTTTATCTAAAAAAATACCCATTAAATTTAAATATAATATACAAATAAAAATTTCAATATGTCTTGACCGCTTAAATCAACATATTACCCTCGCAGGATTATCTACACCATTACATCATATTACAACAAACACATACTATTCTTCAAACAATACAACAATTTTAAATTGACAAAACATGAACCCAATAACAATTCCCACTTTTACAATACAGTACAAAATCTCAAAGAAATGTAAACCCTTAGAAAGCCATAATTTTGCAACAACAGCAACTAAAATACGCGAACAACACAATTATACATAACACAAAATCAAACTTCACACTTATATAAAAACACATTTGCAATACTTACAACAAAATTATATGAAAACCCCTACAATATTTAGAAAATATAAACATTTTGAAGGAAAACAAACAAATCGTAATTAATAATAAAATTTTATAAGGATGAAAAACATTAAGTATTTTACCAGAAGTGTGCAGGAATCGACCAAACCACGACTGTCATGCAAGGATCGACAAGGAGCACAGGGATCTCCCACGCAACGATGGAGGTAGGTAGAGTGGGAGGGGTGCCATAGTAGAAGTGGCGTGGCAAGGGAGAAAAGGTGCGGCGGTCGCCCTAATTCTGCGACCCAAAATTCCCATTAATCCAGTGGTTTTTAAAATATGTTTTCATGTTAGTTAATTAAATAATTTATGTCAAAAATTATTTTTTTATTGGTTATTTTATTAAGCAACATGAAATATAAGATTTTTTTTTTTTAAATAACATCTTACGTCGATTGTTTATAATAATTGATGTTAATGACTTAATACCACATCGGTTATTTTTTAAAAAATTGCAGTGATATATGAGCTCTTTAATATTTGCGGCCTTTTGGAAATAGGATTTAACATTGCCTATAAAAACCAACAGTATAATATTTCGGGGGCATTTTCAATTAAATAAATGATTAATATTAAATAAATATGTTTATTAATTATGAATTAACGGTGATTGATTTTTCATCGGTAATAGTTCATCATAAAAAAGAAAATCTATATAATACCACGCGCGGCTCTTTCACCCCCACTGTTTTATTTCACTGTTCTCTCGCCAGTTGTTGCCCTACAGACTTTCATTCAAAGGATACAAACATGAGTTTAAAAGTATTTATTATATCTTTTATTTAAAGGTTTCTCGTTTCATTGATTTATTTGTATTTTTCTGTATAATTTGTTTGTTAATTTAATTTTAAAGAATTTAATTGAATCTGTATATCGTGTTGTTATTATATTTTATACTTTATTAGTGCTGATTGTTAAATTAATATTTTAATTAGTTAATAATAATAATTTTATTGATTATAATTAAAAATTACAAGATTATAATACATAATAATTTCTAACAATTAATAATAATTATTAAATAATAGTAATGAAATAATATGAAAAGATATATTAGCTAGTGACCCAACATGGTTGTGTAAACTATGAATAATCTAATAATAATTGGATATAAAGTGGAATAGATTTTGGATAAAGAAAAATGAATAATAACTGTAATTTCCCCAAAAAGCATCCCAATAATTTTTCCAGTGAAGAGAAAGCGTCAAATTGTCAAATGGGGTGCCCTTTATTCGTTCCACACACCATGGAAATGTGAGAAATAAAGTTCTTTATCCCATTTTGAATAGAAAGTGTTGTCACAAAAATAAACCAAAAAGTCCTCCCCACTCTCACTTTCCATCCCTCTTTAACCTTATCCCCCTCCCTCTATGTATATGCATGTAATCCATTCCCGCAACATATAGATATGGTGGAAGTGGGGGACTTTAGTGGGGTTATCGTATGCATTTTTATGCCTTTGCGTAAAAATCTTAAAAAACCATTATTTTTTATTATAAAGTTAGAAATAATTTTATTTTAAACTCAACTTTGCACCAAAACAATTTTTTTATACAAACTCTATATTCTTCTTTTACATGGATGTAAACTATGCATCCACCTTGTTTCCAATATCCTTCAATTCTAAAACAATTTCAATTATAAAATATATGTGGCCAGTTACATGGTATACGTTATATTTATCATAAATCAAGATATCACATGAAATTTATTAGATATAACAACTGGTCAAAAATAACTATTACAGAGTTGAGAATATTGAGTTGTTTCATGTCTTAGTGCTAAATAAAAACGACGATAAAGGAGCGGTTTTATCTGCGCTAGATAAAAGAATTGATAAAAGGTATCTTTATCAATGCTAAAGAAACACCGACAAAATTACCACCTTTATCAATATTTTTTGCGCTGATAAAGGTTATATTTATCATCACTTTTATCTATCACTGATAATAGTTATCTTTATCACCACGTGTTTTAGCATTGATAAAAGGTGACCATCTTAGGAAAAAAATTATATTATTAAAACTCTTATTTAATATAGAAATATAATTATATTGATATATATATATATATATCTTAAATATGATTTATATAATACTAAATACGCATTTACACTTAATATGTCATATAATTAGTGAAAAATGGTTTATAAGTTAATTAAAAATTTATATTAATTAAAAATATTTACTAATTAATATTAATAGACATTTAATAACAATTTCTTATATTAAAATCAGTTGTTTTTCAATTTGACCTGTTTATCAAATGAAAAATATTTAATTATTAACTAAAAATGTTGACTAAATATGTATTTACACTTAATATGTAATACAATAATTTCACACATACATATCCAAAATTAATTCAATTTTATAAAACATGCCAAAATAATAAATTTTTAATATTATCATTTTATATTTTTATTTATTAATATTTAATATTTAATACATTATGTTTTTAATTATTAAATTTTATTCATTTTTAATTTTTTTATTTAATATATACTACTATTACTTTTTTCTTATATACTTTTTTAAATTTATTCATTTGAATTATTATTTATTTCATTAATAAGTTTTTTAATAATTTTATAATTTATTCATTTGAAATTTTTGTTTGTTTTTTTTATTTTTTATAATTTTTTTATTTTTAATATTTATTTATAAATATTTATTGGTTAACATCTAATGTTTTCCATACTGTTTTAATTTACATAATTAATATATGTCTCCATTTTCATTTTAACATATATTCATTTTTAATTTATTTAAAATTTATATAATTAATAACTTTTATTCATTTTTTAATATTTTTTCAATCTTTTCATCTTTGAATTAAATTTCACTCATTTTTTACAATCCATTCATTTAATATTATTTGTTCATTTATAATTTTATGTGTTTACTTTTTTATCATTTATTCATTTTTCATATTTATTTGTTTTAAAAAATTAATTAGTTCATTATTTATATTTTTTATACACAATTACTCATTAATACATTTAATATATTTAATATAGAAATATATTCATCTTGATATATATATATATATAATATTTTCTTAAATATGATCTATATAATGAAAAATATGTATCTACATTTAATAAGTCATATATTTAGTCAAAATGGGTTTATAATTAAAAATTAATATTAATTAAAAATATTGACTAACTAGTATCGAGTAATGGACATTTAATAAAATAAAATATTTCGTTTTTTTTCAATTTAACATACATCAAACTTGTGCTATATATGTGTGTATATATATATATATATTAATTTCACACACACATATATGCAATTAATGCAATTTTATATAGAAACACACACACACATAATATTTTTTTAAATTTATTCAATTTTTAATATGCATTTTAGAATTTTATTTATTAACATAATACATTTAATATATTATGTTTTTAATTGGTAAATTTTATTCAATTTTTATATTTTTAATTAATGTATACTATTTATTACTTTTTAATAATTTTTCTAATTTACTCATTTTAACACTATTTATTCATTAATGATATTATTTTTTTAAAAATAGTTTTGGAGTTTATTCATTTTTAATTTTTATCTGTTTAATATTTTATTAATTTTATCCATTTTTAATTTTTATTTATACATGTTTATTTTTTTAATGAAAAAAGGGAATTCCCAGAAGTGGCCTTTTTGAACCCTCCACACCCAGGAACCCCCCTTCCCACGAAGAGGTCATCCGGAGAAGCCTCAGTCCGGAAGGAGCCGTTGTCAACTGAGATGAGAGAGCGTCCCGCGGGGTTACATCTCGATCAGCGATGGTTCAACACAACAATCCGTCAGCCAGGTGAAATGAGCCTTTCTGCCCACCCGGTGAGACACCGGGTGACCCAGCAAGACGAGCAGTACATGAGAGGTGGAAATTCGCCCAAGAGCAGCTCCCAGGAATCAAACCTCAGACCTCACCGAACATCGTTGTTGTGGAACTCGACCACACACCACCACGCCACCGCCGAAGCAGCTTTATACATGTTTATTCATTAATATTTAAAGTTTTTAATATTGTGGTAATTTATATAATTAATATGTATTCATTTTTATTTTAACATATATTCATTTTTATTTTTTTAATGATCTATATAATTAATAACCCTTATTTATTGTTTAAATATTTTTGCAATCTATTATTTTTTTAATTATTAAACTTCATTATTTTGTAACATTCATTTATTTAATATTATTTAATATGATTTTTCACTAATAATATTTTTTTAATTTTTTATAATTTATTCATTTCTAATATTTATTCATTTAATATTTTAGTAATTTATTCATTTTTAATATTTATTTATATATATTTATTCATTGATATTTAATGTTTTTTATATGGATGTAATGTACATAATTAATATGTATTCATTTTCATTTTAATATGTACTTACATTTTATTTTTTTTAATAATTTATATAATTAATAAAACTTATTCAATTTTTAAATATTTTTGAAGTTTATTCATTTTTAATTATCAAATTTCACTCATTTATAACATTAATGTATTTAAGATTATTTATTCATTAATATTGTTAATTATTTTTTACTTTTTTATAATATATTTATTTTTAATATATATTCATTTAATTTTTTTAATTATTTTTTATCAGTGCTTAAAAAAGCATAGATATAGATAAGTTTTATCACTGCTAAAATGAAAGGCATTGATAAAACCTATTTTCACCAGCATTAAAACATTAACACTGGTAAAGACAAATCTTTATCAGCGCTTTTCATTTTAGCACTGATAAAACCTATCGTTTTTAGCATTTTTTTGAAAGCACTGATAAAACTCTTTTCGGTCTTTTAAGGTCAACCCTAACGAAGCCCCAATCACCCATGCCATTCAAGTTCTCGCAGAACTCAATCTCTTTTGTCGCTCCCCCTTGAACTTCTTGGATGAATCGACCCTCCTAAAATTGAAGGTATGTGATTTTTTGTGCTCCTTTTTAGTGAATATACATCGTTTCATGATTTTTAGTTCTTTCCCCTATAGTTGATCAATCAAACCATATTCAAATCCCCCTTTTCAATAATATTTTACAGTGTGTGTTGAGTAATTTCTTTCCTAGATCCAAGGGGCTCTCACTTTGGATCTCTAAGGTATCCTAAGAAATTTTGGTGATTACCCTAGTTTGATAAAGCTAATTCCTTTATGGTTAATTGTTCATCCATGTGATTTCTAATGTATTTGGATACTCAACTTTGAGTGTTTTTAATTTTTCATGTATTACAATGGGTGTTTCAGGTTTTTCTTCAAAAAGTTTTGCCTTAAAAGGCTCTTCTAAAATCATAGAATCTCTCTCTCCCATATTTTTTACTTTATTTTGAAAATTTCTATTAATTTTAGGGTTAAGATACTCTAAATCGATGTGTGGGTGTTTTAAAATGTGCTTTCATACATAAAATAAAATGGTTTTCAATTTGAAATTGGAATTAATAAGATGGATTTTCAAAAACATTTCAATCAAAATATGAAAAATATTGAACTTCTTTGTAACTCTTCGACAATGATGCCAATTTGATAGTGATAATTTTATTACTATAACCAAATCAAAATATTTTTTCACTTAAGAATGAAATATAATTGTCCTATTTTTTCTCTCAATAATGTTGTTAATTGAGTTCTTGGTCACTTAAAAGATTAATTGATTCAAAATAACTAGAGTTGGATTTATTAAAAACATAATTATAATGTAATTCAAGATAGTGATTTTTATTGGAAAATGAGTGTGAAAATAATGGGTTTTGAAGAATGAAAAATAAGTGAAAGAGTGACAGAGGGTTAAAAAGGTAATATTTAATCTTTTGAGAAAATTAAGAACTAGATTTAGAGTAGTGATCTTAAACATGTTCAACCTATGAGGTTCCTCTTCTCAATTGTCCAAAAGATTTATTTCAATAATTTATTTTCAGTACTTAATCCATAATTACAAACTAAGAACTGATATAGTTAAAATCTAATAGATTCTTTACCATAATCATAGTTATAATTCCTTTTTTAGTAAAATTGATTAAGTAATCAACAATCAACGATAAGAAGAGTTAAATGGAATACTAACTATGCTCACAACCTCAATTGAGTGTTGAGAAATGTAAACAATTTGTAAATAATTGAAACCATTCTTATCCAATTTTGAATTCTTATAATAGCATTCAGTGTGAGATAACATTTCAATCAAACATATTCAAAAAAAAATAAATAGAAGATAAAACATCAATTAAATTGTTTGGGAAGAAAGAAAGAAAAAAAATAAGATTTTCAACTAAAGTGAGTATGCTTTTTCTCTTAAGAAAATAATCAAATTTCTTAGAAGTATTAATAACTTTCTGGTTTGATTTTGAAGATTTTTTACTTCTTTAAAACATAAGATTTATATATTTAGACACAAATAGGTTTAGAAACACACATATAAATAATTATATAATTACACTCAAATTATGATACTTTGTTTACATATCAATGTATATATACATTATATGCATATTGTATGTGTATTTATTTATTTATTGTACAAAATGAATATTTTTGAACCTAATAGGATGGATATGGATCGAAAATGGATGGATACTAATCATATAACAAAGGAGTATGAGGATGGAGTTAAAGATTCCATCAATGTAATAATAGAGTATGCATAAAACCCTTCTCAAATCCTTTTTCTTTGTTTATTTTGTAATTATTCGAGATGAAATCCTCCAAAAGATTTGGAAGAACATTTTATTTATCACGTAATAGATCAAAGTTATAAATTTTGGACTAAACCCAGGGAAAACTGAATATAACTACTAATTGGGATAATACTACAGTTAATGGATTATTTAATATTAATACTAGTGTAAATGGTAATGGATATCGTATGGTAGAAATGAAAATGAAGATTAAATATAAACTTTATGATTTTCTAAAGTTGTTTGAGAAGTTAAATAGTTGTGCAAAGAGACAATTGTATATCGGTTTTAAAAAATATACAACATTGTTAGTTTTATTAAAGCTATATAATTTGAAAGCTAGCTGCGGATGGAGAAATGCCATTTTTACACAACTACTTGGTCTTCTAAATGATGTGATACCGGAAGAAAATGAGCTTCCTTTTCAAACATATGATTCTAAAGAAAATACTACGTTCAATGGGTATAATCTCTAAAAAAATACATGTTTGTCCAAATGATTGTATATTGTTTACCAAGGACCATGAATCACTTAGAAAATTCCCTAAGTGTGGTATGGATCGATACAAGAAAGATAAATCATTTAATTGAAAAGTTTTATGGTAATTTTGTATCATTCTATGGTTTAGATAGCTATATGGATGTTAGGAAACTACTAGAAAATTGACATGACATGCAGATATAAGAATTGAAGATGGTAAACTACAACACCCAACAAAATCTCCTTAGTGGAAGAAAATTGATTATGAGTATCCAGAATTTGGAAACAAGCTGAGAACCCTCTACTATGTGTTATATAAATATGGAATCAATCCTTTAGTATACAAAGTAGTACTCACTATACATGAACAGTTATGTTGGAAAATTATAAATTTCCACTGCAGTTACGTATAAAGTGTAAATATATTATGTCATCTCTACTTGTATCTAGACCAAAACAACTCGGTAATGATATTGATGTTTATTTGGATCCATTGATCGAAGATCTAAAATTGATGTGGGATATAGGTGTTACTTTGTAAGATTCTCACAGAAACAAAGAGTTCACATTGAAATCCATGTTGTACGATATGATAAATGAATTTCCTACTTATATTTTTTTTTCAGGCTATAACATTAAAGGAATGTTGGGCTGTCCCATTTATGAATAAGGTACACACTTAGGTTAAAACATTCTTCAAAGACTATTCTTTTAGGACATTACAATTTTTTAGCTCGACGACATAAATATCGATTATAGATAACACCATTCGATGGAAAAATAAAGTAAGGCACAACACTGTCTCCACTAATGGGTGATCAACAATTCGAGAAAATAAAAGATATTGACATTGTTTTCAATAAAACTTTTTTGAAAAAACTTATGAAATTATTTTGGGAAAATATATCAGTTTTCTTTGAATTATTGTACTATAATTGTTTGTATGTTAGAAATTTTCTTGATGTTTTTTATGTAAAAATAATATTTGTGATAGTCTTATTGGAACATTACTAAATGCACCTAAAAAACAAAATATGAAATTAAGGCTGGGTTTTTCATGATTGACATGGGGATAAGGGATGATTTGGCACCAGTGAAGTGTGAAAGATGAACTTTTCTTTCTCCTGCAGCTTACACTCTATCCAGACAAGAAAGTTTTCAATTTTGAAACTTTTGTAATGGTGTAAAATTTCTAGAAGGGTATTCATAAAATATCAAGAATTTTAAATTAATAATTTGAAGTTAAAGGGTATAAAATCACATTACTGTCATATTTTGATGTGATATTTAATGCATATAGATTTACATTGCATTATACTTAAAAATTTATAGCATAAATTAACCAGACTTTTTATTTTTCAAACTTATATAAAGTAAAATTATTGACCTGAAAAAACTGCAAAACATGAATAAGGAAATTATAGTCATTTTATATGAATTAAATATGTTATTCCCACCATCATTATTTGATATGATGGTCCACCTGATGGTTTAATTTGTTATAGAGATTGAACTATGTAGTCCTATACATTACAGATGGATGTACCCCATTGAACGATAAATAATGATTTTGAAAGGTTATCTTAAGAATCGAAGTCAACCAAAAGGTTGTATTGGATAATGATATACTGTTGAACAATATATTGAATTATATACTGATTACCTATTGGATGTTGATATCATTGGTCTCCCAAAATCTCATCACAATAGATGCCTTATGGGTGAAGTGATTTCAAGAAAATATGTTGTTAGAATTACTATTGTTGAGTGGGAGCAAGATCATCTTTACATTTTACATAATAGTGTAATAGTTTCTCTATAAGTTAAATCCCACAATGTAATTCTTAGACATTTGAATCTATCATGGGCTGGAATATGGATATCAAATACACATAATCAATAGTTTATAGGATGGTTTTGAGATCATATTTATAAAGAGTTATCTAAAAATATGAATTTAATTGTTGAATGAATTTAATGGGTATCCATAGGATCAAATTTAAATGTATTATCTTACAATGGTTATGTAATTAATGGTTATATGTTCTATATGAAGGAATAAGATGAATTCAGTATGATAAAAACAATAGAGTTACGCTTGTGGAGGAATTGATGAATGTATCCAGTTCCAAGGATATAAATCCAATTTATGTGAATACTTCATACATTGGAATCATCAAAAAAATATATAATTCAAATTATAAAACATTTCAATTTCCAATTTTCCATTAAAAATATGTTGAAAATAAGAGTATAGTAAAGCTAATGAATTGGTCTTCGTGAAGGTGAATTTCAGCATAGAAGGGTATAATGAAAAACTATTCATAATGGAATCATAAGTAGTGCAGGTATTTTATATACCAAATCCTACAAAAAGGAATTGGTTAATATTTTTGTTTGCGACTAAAATAGCTGTAAGGTCAGATGAAAATTCAATTGAGGATGAACCTTTAATTAGGAAATTACAATCATTTCATGACAACCTTTTCATGACCCCTCCCTCCAAAGGTACCCCTCCTCGACCGACAATGAAGTAAGAGAGATAATGAACCCTAAGTCCCATCTTTAGCTGGCCCCGAGTTGGTGAATAACACTGAGGGTATAAAAATCTCACATATTAAATGAATTTCCCTAAATATATAAACTAAGATCGACAGATAAGATATCAATCACCAATAAACTCCTTGAAAAAATAAAATAAAATAGAAAACAAAAATTGTAATGTAATTAATATATAAAATAATCCAATACAAATATTCTCCTAATAATTGCCCAAAATAAATCCTAATGTAGTATCTCAACAACATCTTTGATGTCTGATCTAGTAAGGTCCATCACAATCCTAAAGTCCTCAGAGAAAACTGAAAAATAGTTTGTATATATATAGGGTGAGAATAACATATATTTTTTGCAAGATAATCCCAAAATTATATTTTTCCTATGTAAAAATATCATACTAATACATTAGTGGACAAATAGAAGAACCAACTCGCACCTAAATAGGTCAACTAACCATTTTTTTCTCCTCACTATATTTTGTTTTAAATATCACAAACACTCTTTAAAGTGTTTAAAAATTTCTTACGTGTGATTGGTGTTTATGAATTCATTTTATATTCTTATAAGAAATTAAAATAACTTTAAGATTACTTAATTGAGGTTTTGAATCCTTGGAAGAAGGCTAAAAGAACCTTAGAGGATCATTCATTCAAGTGGAGGAGCCACTTTTTGATGTTGCATGAAATATTCCAAAAACAACCAATGCTAGGGTGTGGTGGACTTGTGATAGGCCATGGTAGAACTATGTAAGGGAATATTAGTGCCTATTCATGGTGGATAAGAATATTTCCAAAAAAATAGACAATTTTATGTGCACCAGGGCATGGTGTTGGGTGTTTTGAAGGTAAAATATCAAGAAATATTTCACCCGGGTGTGGTGAAATACATTTTGGCCTATGAAAAACTCTAGTCTACATTTGATTATAGTAAAAATTTATTAAAAACTAGTATTAAAAAACTTTATTGTTTCCCAATTAATTATAAAATATTTACAAAGGTTTTTAAGGCTATAAATAGATACCTAGGGTGGCCTTGGAAATCTAAAACAACTAAGGAATTCTTTCTCCAACGCCAAAGTTCTTCAATCACCAAATCACTCTCAAAGTGATCTCTTTTTCAAAATCTTATCTTCTTATTTATAGATTGTGTGAAAAATTTTAATATCTCTTTATTCTCTTTATTAATATCATTCTATATAGTGTTATTTATATTCTTTGAGAGGATTGGGACCAAGCTAAATCATGGTTTCTCTCTAGAAATTCTCATTTATTACTCCTTAATATAGTGATCACTTCCATTAAATTGAGGGACCTTGGTTTTATTTCTATTTCCATTAAAAAGGAAAGGGACTAATCTTCTTGGGGTTTCTAGCTTTCCTATTAAATACCCAGTGTCTATTGTTTTAGGTTTATTATAATAACATAAAAATAAAGGGAATGTTTTGGTATATTGGCTACCAATACATCCAAGGGACTAATAATTTATATCCACAAGAAATTGGGATGGTAGACACAGGGGATATTTTAGAGATATTTCCAAACATACTTACCAAATATTGTGCCTTATTTACTTTCTTCAATTATTTATCACTTTCAATCATTCATTTATTAAATTATTTAATCCATGAAATGAACTATCAATTTATTTAGAAATAACTCTTTTTTTATTGTTCTGCTTATATTATTGAATTTAATTATATTTGTTAGAGTTGGTGTCTTGAGAACCAACTATTTTTACTTTGATTACATGAATCTAAACTTATTATATATTGTTCATTGTTCTGCATGACTATAATATAATAATGTCCTAAAATATTTGTTGCATTAATAAGGTCATGGAAGATCCCCACTATGATGAGAACCTTGAAATACTATGACAATATTCTTAAATAAAGTTCTACGGTTGGATGACATACTATGATAGGACAAATAGTATACAGACCGTCATGTGTGAGTACTCGTAAGAAGATGAGACTCTCTCTCATGGAGTTCGCACTTGGTAATCTCTAAGATGAGAGATTATGAGAACAGACCCACCAATAGTAATTCTGCATGTCTTGGTGTCATCAGAAATTTCTATCTACGAGCTTGTGTAATGGTCCATAGATTGGAATATTATCATTAACTCATGCCATGACTCGCGTACTTAGATTTGCTGACAAAAACTGTCATGAAGACAGTTGGTTGGAAGTAGGATACATTGGGTGCGTCACGAATGAAATGTTGTTAATGGATAAGTCAAGAAAGGATTTGTCCCTTCCATATTTATGGAAGTAGATATCTCAAGCCCTTTGGTTGAAACAGAACTGTCGCCCAAATTTCATGGCCATGATGTCTCGACGAATTTATTTCTGGAAGTCAAAGAATGACAGATCAAACATATAGGTTTATGACACTGCCATGAAACCTTCTTGATGAGATATTGAGACAAAGGGATTAAATTACAAGATAAGAATTTGTATGAGGTGACACGTCAATGCAGTATCAAATTCTTTCTCTTGGGTGCCTTGACTTGTTGCTAGACAGTAATCTTGGACTTTAGGAAAGCTCTACTAATGCCAACGAGAAAGAGGCCTAGAGGGTCACACACTAAGTGTATCCAAGTATCTCAAGTAGAATAAATATTATTCCCATATGTGGTTTAATAATTATTCAAAAAAGCTTAAATCGTTTTAATGTTGGAGGAAGAATAAAATGAAAACAATATATACACACCGTGTACATTGAATGTACATGCCATGTAGTTTTCATTTTGAAAAGGAAATAAAAAATGAGTACACACTGTGTAGTTTTCATTTTGGAAAGGAAATGAAAACGAGTATACACCGTGTAGTTTTATGAAATGATATTTATTATAATCAGTGTGGGCACATGTCAAGGAACTAATGATTCGACATGGGGGTTTTTAATAAGATTTAATGAAATAAATAAAATGTGTAACGAGTTTTTTTATTGTCATAACTCTATAAACTCAAAACCGATTATAAATATCCTCACAACCCCAACACTTTTCCCCAATCGTTGTGCACAACGATTCTAGAGAATTCTCTCAAGTCCGAAAGAACTCCTTTCTCCAAGAACGCTCTCAAGACCGAGAGAGATCATCCTTGGTTGCGCCCAAATTTACCCTACAGGTATGCGGTCGTTGTAGTACAAGTAGGGGTCGAGTCCACATGGACCGAAGAAGAAACCGAGAGACACTCTGATTTTGGAAGGATTTGGCTATGGAGTGGCCAACTATTTGGATTGATTTTATTTGCATAACTACTGAATTAATTTAAAGAAAATAAAATAAAACATACACTTAATTAGTCTAAAACAATTAATGGAGATGAGTTGATCCTAAGTTGTTACTAGGGTTAGATTGGATGTATTTATTATCTTATAACGTTCGTTTCACTAATTCAAGACGTGTCCACAAAATGATATAATTCCTCAACATCATTCACCAATTTAATCCCTCACAATTCCAAGGCTAATCACCAATGCACTTAGAGGATCAATTTAATGATCACTCCAAGGAATTGGATCGTACTAGCACTCAAAATGTGTTATTTAAAGTTGGCGAAGATGAAGAAGAAATTAATCATCAAATGGAAATCTTAAATTAATGAAATAATTAAAGAATTTTAGATAATAAAATAACATCCAATCTTCCCCATGCAACTCCCTAGGACCAACCCATAAGGGTTTATCCCTCCATTTATTCTATTAAATAAATGGAAGCGGGAAGTCGACTTAAAGAAACAGAATTGGAGAAGAAAAATAAAACAATGAAACGATCACTCCACCGTTGTGTGAATAAATTCACAAGTGCTGGTGTGAATAAATTCACACCTTAAGGCAACGGTATCAAAGTGATAAGAAGAAAAAAAATAAAAAGATGAAATAAAGAACTTTTATTGAGAACTAATGTGATTCAAATAACTTACATGAGAATGAAGAACGATTACAACATCAAATGGACAACAAAACATTACAATGAAAACAAAGCATCCAAGATGATAAGAAAATTTTCCATGCCCATTCCCTTCACCAATAGCTCCTTATATAGGCATATTAGGAGCCTTAGGTACATCCCCCAACAATTAATTCACCCCCCAACAATTAATAGAGTCAAATGGAGGGTGAATAATCAAAAGGAAATTGATGTTTTGAATTTGACCCGGAAAACTGTCCAGATTCGTCCACCATATTGACGTATGAATTAGAAATTGAAGAAGGCCGAATCCGGAGGGGTTGTAGAAGAGTAATGTCTTCTTTCATGTGTCTTCTAGAAGCTAGAAAAAGTTCAGGACATTTGTCTCATCCGTTTGGAAGTTATGGTCGAAATTGTGGGACGGATTTCTGTGCATTAATGACGAGTCCACCATTTAAATCTCAACTTCAGATCCCTTTATCATCATGAAAACATCAGAATTAGCTCCAGCCACAGTTGAATAAAATGATCCTCATATTTTTATCTTTCTACTGTATAAATTTGAGCTTCATTGGGCTTGGTGTATGGGCCCCACATTTGTTTGATGGGCCTTAGGCCCATTATGCTTTTTCCAGCATGTTTCTGCCTTCAGGCGCAAAATTCTCCATCTTCCTTTGGGATTCATCCATCGGAACTAAAAGATAAAATGTTACAAACAAATGGATCAATCATATACCAAAATTTCAAATTAAAATGATGAATATTGTAATTTCCACAAGCAAATTATTGAGTGGTCCCAAATTGACATTTTAAGCATGAATTGCACAATGATGGGAAATGAAGTTCAATTTCTGAATTGGACTGAAATTGATGTTTATGAACTTTTAAATACATTAATATTAATATCTTAACAATGAATATTATCCACTTTCAGTGACTAATCACACCCCCCAACTTGAGTTTTGCTAGTCCCGAGCAAAATAAATTACAAATATGAAATCCAAATCCTCTTTTCCAAAAACATTTAAATACACATTACTCACCCAAATATCTAATACCAAAAAAAAATTATGAAAACCCATCAAAATCATTTAAAACAATCTAGGTCCATAAGAATATCCCAAGCCCAATCCCATTCCTTTGTTCAAATTCATCGCCACATTTCATCCAATTCCAATTAAGCATGATAAAGTGTTGTGCATCATAAAAGATATGGGGACCATTTTATTGTTCAAGGGGAAAAAATGGAAGCGCTAGGTGGGAATCACATTAAACCTTAAGATGAGTATCCATTTTTTTTAATTTTTTTTTTAACCACAATAGATATGAAAAGACTAACTCTGTGCTAGACAATTATGGAGTCACGATCCCCAAGTTCCGGACGCCACACATTTTGTCAATTTCATGCTCTACAATAGAGATATAAAGCCTAACTCTGGGCAAGACAACTATGGAGTCACGATCCCCAAGTGCCGGATGCCACGCATTTGGACAAAACATTGCTCTATGTGGTCATTATTATTTTTTTCAATTTTTTTTTTGTTTTTTTGTTTTTTTTTTGGATACTCAAATTAAACTAAAAGTGACCCCAGAACCCTATGCTATAATGAAAGGGACCCAAGAACTCAAATTTACACCCACGATCCAGTAGACGTGCATTGTGGCATTTTTATTAAGAGGATGAAATTGTAAACATTGAAAAATCACATCGGACAACCGCCCTTTCCAAAAACTATGCTCATGAACATAAACTTGCATTAAAATCAGAATCAAGGCATGCAAAATTTATTTGATATCAAATTTCAGAGTTTTCAATGTGTGTTATCATGTTTAAGGTTAATGGAATTTTTCTTTTCATGCATGTTTTTATTGAAAAAAAATCATTTTTATCCCCCCCCAACTTAGAATAACACTGTCCCCAGTGTTTAAAGAAAAGAAAAGCTAGAAGGGGGTAGGAGAGGAGTTCAAAAAAGAAATTTAAAATGAAAATCATGGAATGAAGTCACCTGGTGGTTGATGATGATAGCGCATTCCATAGTCTCCCTTCAATCCTGGGTTCGAGTCTCAGCAACTTTGATGGTGGTGAATGGATTTTCCTTATGGATTTCAACATGTCCTTTTATTTTTTTTAACCTACAAAAAAAATAAAACAAAACAAAATAAACTGATGATACATTGTCTTCTTTATATTTTCTGGGTAAGGTATTACTCGGAGATCACACCACGTGACACGGATGAATATGGTGCTCCCCTTTCATACCCATCCTTACTCATAAAATAAGAACAGGTCAACAACTTATGGTAATTTATTATATAAAAAATAAAATGATTCAAAATGATTGGAAACAAGAAAACCATGGGTTGCCTCCCATGCAGCGCTTTTGTTTAACGTCGTTAGCTCGACTTGTACCCCCAAACTTATCCAATTCCATCTTTCAAAATTTTAATTAACCCATCTTTCTCCACTTCAACAAGATTGAGATTGATTGTTTTTTTGAATTTTTTTTCGTATGAAATCCTATTTTCTACAATGATTGGTAAAATCCAAGGAATATCTAAAATGGTTGATCGAGTTGTTTCTATGGTCTTTCCTAAGACACCAAGGATCATTCCTACATTATTGATTTCATGATATGGATGAATGGAAACTGAAATGTCTTGTTTATCACCTATGATGGGATGCCTCGGTTGGGAATTAAGGACATTGATTTTGAGTTCAGGTTGGATAGGACATTTAAACACAGATAAGGAATTAGAATCAAAATCAATTTCATTTTCAGCATTTCCCAACACAATTGGTTCCATTTTAATTGAAGATTCAACCCCAAAGTTTTCTAGATGAGTTTCATGAATGGGTATGGATTTGATGTTTTTGATTTCTCCTAATGGTTCAATGATTGGTGTTTCTGAAAAATTATCATTGGAGAAATATTCCGGGCATTCAATCAATGACGAAAAATTTCCCTCTTGTGAATTCATGAAATCAATTTCATCCTGATTTAAACACTCATTAACAATTCCTTGATCTTGTTCAGTTATCCCATATCCAAAGGTTAGTTCTTTTTTCAAATCATGAGAGGTTTTTGGGATAAAAGATTCATTTATCAATGATGATGAAAGACCATCTTGAGTGGGAATGGGTTCCTCAAAAGTCTTAAAGCTTTGTAATTCTAATCTGAAAGATGAAACTTATGAATTCATTTTATCCATTTGTTCACACAATTGTTCAAGAATTTTTTCAGGATTAGGGTTGATATATGTTTGTACATCCTGGACTTCCTCATTATTTATCTTTTCAATCATTCTTGATAGGTATGGAAATTGATCTTGTAAACATTCAGCATCCCATTGATTGTACATCTCATCTGGTGTGGTGTATTCAATTAAGGATTGGTCGATGAAATTTTCTATGTGAGGTGATTCAAAATATTGATTTTCTAGATGATTATATCCTTGGTATATTAATGGATATTGTTGAAGATAATCCATTGGAGTTTATTGAAAATTGTTTTTGGGATTCATTGGACACACAGGAACAGAAAGGGGAAAAGAGAAGAGAAATTTGGGTGAGAATAGAGAATTTGGGGTGAGAAAAGAAGATGAGTGTCTAAGGTACTTACTTGGGTCCCCGGCAACGGCGCCAAAATTTGGTTGCGCCCAAATTTACCCTACAGGTATGCGGTCGTTGTAGTACAAGTAGGGGTCGAGTCCACATGGACCGAAGAAGAAACCGAGAGACACTCTGATTTTGGAAGGATTTGGCTATGGAGTGGCCAACTATTTGGATTGATTTTATTTTCATAACTACTGAATTAATTTAAAGAAAATAAAATAAAACATACACTTAATTAGTCTAAAACAATTAATGGAGATGAGATGATCCTAAGTTGTTACTAGGGTTAGATTGGATGTATTTATTATCTTATAACGTTCGTTTCACTAATTCAAGACGTGTCCACAAAATGATATAATTCCTCAACATCATTCACCAATTTAATCCCTCACAATTCCAAGGCTAATCACCAATGCACTTAGAGGATCAATTTAATGATCACTCCAAGGAATTGGATCGTACTAGCACTCAAAATGTGTTATTTAAAGTTGACGAAGATGAAGAAGAAATTAATCATCAAATGGAAATCTTAAATTAATGAAATGATTAAAGAATTTTAGATCATAAAATAACATCCAATCTTCCCCATGCAACTCCCTAGGACCAACCCATAAGGGTTTAGCCCTCCATTTATTCTATTAAATAAATGGAAGCGGGAAGTCGACTTAAAGAAAAAGAATTGGAGAAGAAAAATAAAACAATGAAACGATCACTCCACCGTTGTGTGAATAAATTCACAAGTGCTGGTGTGAATAAATTCACACCTTAAGGCAACGGTATCAAAGTGATAAGAAGAAAAAAAATAAAAAGATGAAATGAAGAACTTTTATTGAGAACTAATGTGATTCAAATAACTTACATGAGAATGAAGAACGATTACAACATCAAATGGACAACAAAACATTACAATGAAAACAAAGCATCCAAGATGATAAGAAAATTTTCCACGCCCATTACCTTCACCAATAGCTCCTTATATAGGCATATTAGGAGCCTTAGGTACATCCCCCAACAATTAATTCACCCCCCAACAATTAATAGAGTCAAATGGAGGGTGAATAATCAAAAGGAAATTGATGTTTTGAATTTGACCCGGAAAACTGTCCAGATTCGTCCACCATATTGACGTGTGAATTAGAAATTGAAGAAGGCCGAATCTGTAGGGGTTGTAGAAGAGTAATGTCTTCGTTCATGTGTCTTCTAGAAGCTCGAAAAATTTCAGGACATTTGGCTCATCCGTTTGGAAGTTATGGTCGAAATGGTGGGACGGATTTCTGTGCATTAATGACGAGTCCACCATTTAAATCTCAACTTCAGATCCCTTTATCATCATGAAAACATCAGAATTAGCTCCAGACACAGTTGAATAAAATGATCCTCATATTTGTATCTTTCTACTGTATAAATTTGAGCTTCATTGGGCTTGGTTTATGGGCCCCACATTTGTTTGATGGGCCTTAGGCCCATTATGCTTTTTCCAGCATGTTTCTGCCTTCAGGCGCAAAATTCTCCATCTTCCTTTAGAATTCATCCATCGGACCTAAAAGATAAAATGTTACAAACAAATGGATCAATCATATCCCAAAATTTCAAATTAAAATGATTAATATTGTAATTTACACAAGCAAATTATTGAGTGGGCCCAAATTGACATTTTAAGCATGAATTGCACAATGATGGGAAATGAAGTTCAATTTCTGAATTGGACTAAAATTGATGTTTATGAACTTTTAAATAAATTAATATTAATATCTTAACAATGAATATTAGCCACTTTCAGTGACTAATCAATCCTCTATCGGATCAAGGCCATCTAATGTGGACAACAAAAACAAAAGCTTCTCCATGCTAGCACCTGGAGATTACTTTGGCGATATCCAGAGATACATAGTGCACGTGTGGATCACCGCTAGAGGAAGTCTATACTTGGTTTCTGCGATGAAACGAAGAATCACATCGGAATGTGATTAGAAATATCAATGAAGAAAGAACACCATAAAAGGTACTTCTTGTCAATTAATTAAACTAATTATAATCAACCTGTGATGATCCTCCTTTGTGGTTCCAGGACTATTCTTCTTCTTTGTCTATTTCTGTGATTTGATCCATGGAGTCTGGCATTTATTATCGTATTGATCCCGGATTGATCATTTCTAATGACAAAATGTCAAGTGAGAACATCCACCCAAGAGCTTCCATTATGCCCGAGACCTACAAGTGGTATCAGAGGGGTCACAATGTTGATTATAGTTATTTAATTTTCATTGATAATTTATGCATTTATATTTGATTCAAGTCAAGATAAATCGTTCTATAAAACCGAATGAATGAGATCTGTTATTCCTCCTTTGTTTCTCAATTCACATCACAGAAACAACCTTTTAATTTTAATTTTGATTAAAATAAAAATGAGGAACTCATCCAGAGGAGCTACTTATTCTGTCTGTACAACATAGGAATACACGGTGTGTAGTGAAATCTACATGCCGTATACTTAGGTTCAACGAACCGATACTGGTTTGCTAAACCACACCATGTGAATTGAGCAAACCTAAGTTTTCTTTAATACACCATGTTGACCAGAATTGAACGACGTGTGGAAACTGGAATACACGGCGTGTATGTTGAATCAATACACCATGTAGTCCGATCCGGCCCAGGTGAAACCATGTACAAGAAGAAGCCGTGTAACCGCATACACAGGATTGCCAGGCCGGTAACCGCCTAACAAGGAAGTACATGCCGTGTTAGATTAATCTACACACCGTGTACTCCAAAATTTCCAAAGTACAGAAAACACACCAAAGCCCATGGCGTGTACTTTGGATAAAGGGTGAAAACAAATACACACCGTGTAATATAGCCTACATGTCGTGTACTTTATAGAAATAGAATTTCACCAGGTTTCCTCCAAAGTACAAATACCCGTACAAGGAATATGCCCGAATGGACCAAATGCCTTATTTTATTTTATTTTATTATGGATAATCCCCCTTTTAAGGGTTGAAGGGGAACCCGTACATGACCCGTAGGCCCAAGGCACAAGGCCGGACTGACTCGCGATACATGACCCGAAGGCCCAGAGGCATACCATGCCCAATACATGACCCGTAGGCCCAGCCCACTTGAACTTCCCCTCCCCTGCTTCTGAGTCATTGATAACCTAGATCTCCACCTTGCATTGCTAATCGTCTAAAATTTCCCCATACAAAGCTGCACTGTTCCTGGTCCTGATGGTGGCTGGCATAACCTCTCATTCTTCCAATCTGGTTAGCTCTACTTCTGGTGGAGGCTACTCTTGTTGCTCTGATCCTCTTCTGGGGCCTATTCTGTGTGAACTAGGCTACTCCATGGTCTACATGGCCCAAAGGCCCTGAGGCCCAAAGGCCTTTGATGACCCGAAGGCCCTAGAGACCCGTAGTCCCAAACCGGTGGCCCGAAGGCCCAAATCGGGTGAATAGTTCTAGATGCTAAAATACTGAACAATAACTAATATAGTAACTACTAAAGTACTACTACAATACCCTAGAAATTCTCCTCCACCCAGAAAGGAATTTATGATAAAGATTTGATTAATTATAAGATCATAATTAATTGAATTCAAGCATGACTTATCTTGAATAAAAGAACGATTAAAAGAATTTGAATACCAAATATGTGTAAATGTCGTTGCATGATATAGATGATCATGAGCTAGACTAAAGACCCTTGGTGTGTGTATGGTTTCATTTAAATTTATTTAATTTAAATTCATTGGCCTGTGATACTTCTTCCTATAAAATATCGGGCCTGCATGCCCATGGTTTCTTTAATGTAAACCTCATGTAATAGAGGATCTCCCAAGACAGAGGAGATGGTACAAAATCCAAAGATGAGGCAAAACCAACCCAAGAATATACAAAGGTGGACAGGTGGGAGCTACAAAACATGAAAAATCGGGTTCAAGGTGTTTTCCCTAGGTCAGGGTTAGCTTATCAAAACCGCTAGATAAGCTAACCAATAGAATCTCATGATCATGCCATATTATTTTATTTCTGTCTGATTTCATGATTTATTTATTATGTATGTGTTTTCGTGATCACATAGTTAATTCAATAAACAAGCATGCAAAGATGGAATAAAATAAAAACCGGACTATGCGTAAACATTATCAGAACATGGTTAATCACTTAATCAAGCATCACTTAATATTAACAAGCATGTGATAATGAGAAACTACGCATAAAGGATTGAAATCCCTCAAATACAATATTAAGTCAGACCAAGCCTTCCATTACTTGATTAAGGGCAAGACTCAATAAAACTATGTGTTTGACCAACCCTTGTTGGGACACTTACTTTTATAAAGGAAGCTCTTATGAAAGTTTCGGGTTGACTTAAACATTTTAAACCAAGAGGAGTGGCCCTTACTAGACTTGTTGTAAAATGGAGGCAAGTGTTGAGGAAATCCAAGTCAAGATTTCAGGATTGGGGAGTCCACTCAACACATCAAGGAACTGTAAGCTCACAGTTGGCAGACCTGCCTACCTAAATACCTTTAAATAGCTTGACAAACCCTTATTGGGGTTATGCGAAGGGGAATATGGATCCCTGCCACTAGAATGTCATAACAACTAGGCATTCCAAGTTCAATGGTGGGGGTCATTGGAACATGATAACATAGTGGGAGAATTAATAGTTTCATTTATTATTTTAATAAAATGTAATCAAAAGGCACTGATAAATCTGCTCTTTTAATTTTTAAAATCAATATGAAAAACTCGTCAACCACATTTTCTCTATAATCAATTCTGGATAAAGACAATATCCTCACCGGTAGTAACTTTTAGGAATGGTTTAGGCACCTTCAGGTTATCCTACACCATGAACAAAAGTTTTACGTGCTGGAGTCCACACTTCCTAATTCGCTTACCCAAGGGGCGAGTGATGAAGATTTCCTATTTTGTGATCAATATTTGAATGATGCACTCAACATTGAATGTTTGATGCTGTCATCAATGTCTAGTGAGATCATGAAGTCTCATGAAGACATGGATGTCTATATCATGCTCGAGTAATTTTGTGGTCTATACCAGGAGAGAGAAAGACATGAAAGGTTTAAGATCTCCAGGCTCTATTTCAGAGAAAACTTAGAGAAGGTTCCCCATCTAGGCCCCATGTAGTCAAGATCATTGGCTACATTGAGCGCTTGGAGGTTCTAGGGTTTAAACTCCCCAAAGAACTGAGTACCGATCTCATTCTATCACCACTCCCTCAGAATTTCTCTAACTTTGTTGTAAATTTCAACATGAACAACATTGAGAAGTCTCTATCTGATCTTCTTATCCTCATTCGCCAAGTGGACAATGATATAAAGTGTGAAAAACCTTTTTTCCTTATGGTGAATAAAAGTAAAGGGAAGACAAAGAGCTTTAAGCCCAAATCTTCTTCAAGGCATTTCAAGAAAAGGAAGATCAAAGGGGAGGCAAGAGAACATGAGGTTGTTTGTTTCGCATGTGACAAGAAGGGCCACTTGAAGAAAAACTACACCCAGCCAAGGAAGCAAGGGGAATCTTCAGGTACGTTTGTTATCGAATGAAATCTATCTATTTCTACCAATTGGGTATTAGATACTGCTTGTAGTGCTCACATCTATATCCAAATACAGGAACCAAGTAGATTTAGAAAGATTGACTGAGGTGAGGTGGATCTGCGAGCAACCAACGGATCCAGACTCGCTGCTGTAGCTATCAGAGACTACCACCACACATTGCCTACTAGGATAGTCTTGGTATTAAAAGGATGTTATTATGTACCCTCTATAACCAAAAACATTATTTTAGTATCCATTTTAGATGCTGATGGATTCATCTTCAAGTTTGGAAATGAATGTTGCTACTTTTATAAATATAGAATTTTTTTTGGTAGGGAACATTTATATAACGTCCTTTATGTTTTAGACTACACAAACCAAGTAATGGAAATCGATGACAAAGTTAATTCACATGACTCATACCACACCCAAATTTTGCATCACCGGCTAGGTTATGTTAATGAGAAATGTTTGAAAAAATTACATCAAGATGGCTATTTAGATTCTTTCGAACTAAAACTACTTGGTGTATGTCATGCGTGTCTACAAGGAAAAATGACCAAAGTCCCATTTAGTGGGAAAGGTGAAAGGGCTAAAGAGCTTCTAGAATTAGTTCACACAGATGTGTGTGGACCATTTCCAGTTAAAGTAAGGGGTGGGTTCTTATACTTCATAACTTTTATTGATTATTTTAGTAGATATGGATATATTTACTTAATGAGGTATAAGTCAGATTCTTTTGATCGGTTCAAAGAATAAAAGAATGAAGTTGAGAACCATCTTAGTAAGAAAATTAAGAAACTCTACTCAGACAGAGGAGGAGAATATCTTAATCAGGACTTCATTTATTTCTTATGGGAGTTTGGAATTCTATCTCAAATCACTACTCCTTACATGCCTCAGTGGAATGGTGTAAGTGAAAGGAGGAACCGCACCCTGTTGGACATGGTGAGATCAATGATGAGTCATGTGAGTCTTACATTATCCTTTTAGGGATATGCATTACAAACAGCAGCACACATACTAAACCAAGTACCAACTAAATTTATAAATGGTATTCCATACGAGTTATGGAGTGGATGCAAAGCCATGTTATCAAATTTACATGTTTAGGGTAGTGAATCATTTGTTAAGGACTCTTCAGGTTTCAAACTTTCACCCCGAGGCACAAAGTGTACCTTTATGGGATATCCCAAGGAAAAAAGGGGATGTTACCTATACAACCCCTCAGATAAAAAGGTTACAGTGTCAAGACACTTCATATTCCTTGAGAGGGAGCACATATCCAAAAGAGATAGTGGGAGCGAGATAGACTTTGATGAAGTCGAGGCTCAAGATACACAGGAGTTGGTACAAGAACAAATTCCACAAATCCCCATGGAAGAACAATCTGTTCCAGATACACAAGAACTACATAGGAGCATGAGAGAGGTGAGAGAACCATAATGATATGGTTTTCTTGTCACAGAGGATGGTGACTCATTATTGGTTGACAATGATGATCCTCTTACCTATAAGGAAGAAGTTTAAGGCACAGACGTTGCTAAGTGTCAAGAAGCCATGAATTTTGAAATGGATTCCATGTACCAAAACCAAGTTTGGATTTTTGTAGATCTTCCAGTTTATGTAAAGCCTGTTGGTAATAAATGGTCATTCAAGAAGAAACTGAACATGAAGGGACAAGTCAACACCTATAAGGCTCGACTGGTTGTAAAAGGTTTTAGACAACGTCAAGGAATTGACTATGATGAAACATTTTTATCAGTTGTGATGTTGAAATCCATCAGAATCCTATTGGCTATTGCCGCTTACCATGACTATGAAATTTGGAAAATGGATGTCAAAATAGCATTCCTTAATTGGAACCTCCAGGAAGATGTCTACATGACACAACCTAAAGGGTTTGTGACTCCAAAGGATGCCAACATGGTATGCAAGTTGTAGAAATACATTTATGGATTAAAGAAAGCATCAATGTCATAGAACATTAGTTTTGATGAAGCCGTAATGGAATTTGGATTTGTTAAGAAAGAATGTGAGCCTTGTGTCTACACAAGGTTTAGAGGAAGTGAAATCATTTTTCTAATAGTATATGTTGATGACATATTACTAATTGGAAATGAAGTACCTGTCTCACAGTCAGTTAAGGCTTGGTTAGATAAATGCTTCTCTATGAAATACTTGGGTGAGGCAGCATATATTCTTGGGATCAAGATCCATCATGATAAATCCAAGAGAATTCTAGGCCCGAGTCAAAGTACATACCTTGACAAGATACTGAAGAGATTCAGTATGGAATAGTCCAAGAGGGGATTTTTTCCAGTGTCACATGACATTCATCTTTCCAAGAAAATGTGTCCTCAGACACATTAGGAAAGAAAGAAAATGGAAAGTATCCCTTACACATCTGCGATTGGGTCAGTCATGTATGCTATGCTATGTACAAGGCTAGATGTTTCTTATGCATTAAGTGCGGTAGGTAGATATCAAGCTGATCTAGAAGACCGCCATTGGATGGAAGTCAATACTATCCTTAAGTATCTAAGGTGTACTAAGGATATATTCTTGGTTTATGGAGGAGATGAGGAACTAGTCATCAGAGGACATGTAGATGCTAGTTTCCAGACTAATCAAGATGACATGAAGTCGCACACTGGATACATCTTAAGTTTGAATAGAGGTGAAATGAGCTGAAAGAGCTCAAAGAAAGGCATGGTCATAGATTCTATAGCAGAGTCCAAGTATATCAAAGCTTCTGAGGCAACTAAAGAAGCAGTATGGATGTGAAGATTCATCCAAGAGCTGGATGTAGTACCTAGTAGTAAAGATCCTATCACACTATATTGTGATAATACTACAACGGTGGAACTTACAAAAGAGACAAGGTCACATCAGCGGACAAAGTACATACTTTATAAGTATCATCTCTTGAGGGTTTTTTCTCAGATAGGTTAAGTTTCAATGAGCATTATTTCAACAAAAGACAACATGGCAGACCCCTTGACTAAATCTTTGACTCAGCAGAAACATGATCATCATGTGAGGTCTAGCGGACTAAAAGTTGTAGGCAGTTGGTTCTAGTATAAGTGTGAGTTTGTTAGAGTTGGTGTCCTGATAACCAACTATTTATACTTTGATTACATGAATGTAAACTTATTATATATTGTTCATTGTTCTACATGACTATAATATAATAATGTCCTGGAATATTTGTTACATTAATAAGGTCATGACAGATCCCCTCTATGATGAGAACCTAGAAATGATATAAAAATATTCTTAAATAAAGTTCTATGGTTGAATGACATACTATGATAGGACACATAGTATACAGACCATTATGTGTGAGTACTCGTAAGAAGATGAGACTCTCTCTTATAGAGTTCGCACTTGGTAATCTCCAAGATGAGAGATTATGAGAACAAAACCGCCAGTAGTAATTCTGCATGTCTTGGTGTCATAGGACATTTCTATATACAAGCGTGTGTAATGGTCCTTAGACTGAAAGATTATCATTAACTCATGTCATGACTTGCGCACTTATATTTTCTGATGAAAACCGTCACGAAAACAGTTGGAGGGAAGTAGGGTACGTTGGGTGTGTCACGAATAACATGTTATTAATAGATAAGTCGAGGAAAGATTTGTCCCTTCCATATTTATGGAAGTAGATATCTCAGGCCCTTTTATGGAAATAGAATTATCGCCTAAATTCCATGGCCATGGTGCCACAACGAGTTTATTTCTGGAATTCAAAGAATGACGGATCATGCATATAGATTTATGACACTTCCATGAAACTTGTTTGATGAGATATCGAGACAAATGGATTAAATTACATAGTAATCATTCGTATGAGGTGACACGTAATTGGAGTGTCAAATTCTTTATCTTGGGTGCCTTGAACCGTTTCTAGACAGTAATCTTGGACTTTAGGCAAGCCCGCCTAATGCCAACGAGAAAGAGGCCTAGAGGGTCACGCACTAAGTGTATCCAAGTATCTCAAGTAGAATAAATATTATTCTCGTATATGGTTTAATAATTATTCAAGTAATCCTAAATCATTTTAATGTTGAAGGAAGAATAAAATGAAAACAAGATATACATGACATGTACATTGAATGTTCACACCGTATAGTTTTCATTTTGGAAAGGAAATGAAAAATGAGTACAAGTCATGTATTAATGATTACACACCGTGTAGTTTTTCCAGTTGGGATTTTGAGGAAATAATATCATTTTATTAAATGGTATTTATTATAATCAGCATGGGAGCATGTCAAGGAATTAATGATTCAACATGGGGGTTTTCAATAAGAGTTAATGAAATAAATAAAACGCGTAACGCATTTATTTATTGTCATAACTCTATAACCTAAAACCTGATTATAAATATCCTCACAACCTCAACACTTTTCCCCAATCTTTGTGCACAAAAATTCTGGAGAATTCTCTCAAGGATGAAAGAAATCCTTCCTCCAATAATTCTCTCAAGACCGAGAGAGATCCTCCTCTATCAGATCAAGGTGATCTAATGTAGACAACACAAGAAAAGGCTTCTTCATGCCAGCACTCAGAGATTCCCTTGGTGACATCTAGAGATACGTGGTGCATGTGTGGATCACCGTTAGAGGAAGTCTACACATGGCTTCTGCGGCGCAATGATGAATCACATCGGAACTTGATCAGAAATATCAATGAAGAAATAATGCCATAAAAGGTAGTTCTTGTCAATTAATTAAATTAATTATAATCAACCTATGATGATACTCTTTTGTGGTTCCGGGACTATTCTTCTTCTTTGTCTATTTCTGTGATTCGATCTGTGGAGTCTGGCGTTTATCATCGTATTGAACCCGGATTGATCATTGCTAATGGAAAAAAGTGAAGTGGGCACATCCACCCACGAGCTTCCATTACGCAGGGGACCTAAAATATTGTTGTTATTTTAACTTTGATTATTTTATATATTTCATCAATGGTTTAATTTTCTTCAATATTTTTTTAAATAAGTTTTTTAACTTAGATTGTTTTCCTTTAAAATTTTAAAGGGAGATTTACCCCCACCCCTTTTCCATTTTACTCAACGCCAACCTACATTTGGTATCAAATGCGTCTTAAATTGATTTATTTTCAAATTATTTTAATGTTAATTTTGATTTTAAAATATTTAATTTATTTTTAAAGAAATGTTCTTTTTGTTAAATAGATTTTCAAAACTATCATGGTTATCTGGAAGGACACTCTATGGTTTGTGCTCTATTTTTAATGGTAATAATTATAGTTTTTTGAAAACTCACATGTATACATTTCTTAGATCTATTGGTTATGCCATTTGGAAAATTGTTATGCATGGTTATATTCTAACTAAATAGACACTGGATGATATTTTTTCTCTTGAATTAGATGGTAAAGCTATGGATTCCTTTCATTTTGGTTTAGATCAAAATTAATTTAATCATATTCCTATATGAAAAATAGCTCATTAAGTCTATAGTATTTTAGAAATAACACATGAAGGAACTTAAAAAGTTAAAGAAGCCTAATTGGATTTGTTTAAATAAGAATTTGAGAGTTTCTCTATGTATCCTAACAAATATATTACTGAAATATTTGCTAGATTTATAGATATTTTTAATGGGTGAAAGGATCTTAGTGATTATATTTCTAAACAAACTTTAGGAATGAAAATATATTAGGTGTTACCAAGTAATTAGGAACCAAAAGTCACTATGATCCAAAACTCTAAAGACATAAATAACCTTGCTGTTGAGTAACTCGTTGTTTCTATCATGACATATGAAATTACTTTGATAAGGAAAGAAAAAAAGGAAGATAATGATGTCAAATAAACTAAAAAGAACATTTATTTAAAAAAAATCAATAATGAATCATCTAAAAGAGAATATGAATCCACTCATATTTCTAAAAGTGTGATCAAGTGCATAGATAAGAAAAGAGCTACCAAATGCTTCAAAAAGTAAGATCAAGAAATGGAATTCACTTGCTCTAGTTTCAAAAATAAGGCCCACATCAATATGTATTTTCTATTGAAAAAATGTAAGAAAATAAGAATTAATGTAAACAATATCTAAAAGTATCAACTTGGAGTGCTAACAAAGATTCAATTTCAACTTATGAATCAAATGAAAAGTCCTAAGTGCCTCATGGACAATGTTGAGGTATGCGACAAAATAAATTATGCATGATTTAGTTCTTACACTACTACTTCTTATACCTCTTATAATTCTTATCAAATTTATAAAGATCTTATTTATTTTAAAAATTAAATTTAATATGGTTTTGTGAACTTATTTTAAAATTTAAATATCTTAAAAATAATTTAAATTAAGATGTTATTTAAAAAGGAAAACTTTTAAAAGAAAATGATGATTTTATTTTTAAACTAAAAGAACAACAAAATATTGAGAATTTTGAAGTTCAAATTAAGGATATTAAAAATAAACTTTTTTATTTTACCCAAGGGGAAGAAAATTTGAATAAAATTTTGGGTTCTCAATAACCTATTAAAAAATTATATGGTTTAATTTTTTCAAAATAATGTATTTTTCCCAAAAATTATCAAATGACTACTTTTGTAAAGGGGATTCCTAAAAATAATTTTTATAATTATTGTAAGAAATTTGGTCATCTTGTTTATGAATAAAATTGAAAAAAATATAGATATGGTAGACCTAAAATCATTTATCTTTCTTCTCATTTTTAAAATGGAAAACCTTGATATAAACAAGTTAGGTTTCTAATATATTTATTGGATAACTTAAGTGAACCTAATATTTGGGTACCAAAAACCTTAGTCACTTAATATTTTGTAGAAAAATAGAAAAACATAATAAGATACATGGTATATAGATAGAGGGTTCTCTAAAAACCTGTATAGTAATCCTTCTAAATTCAATCATCTTAAATATTTTGATTGAGGACATGTCACATTTGGAGATGACTCAAAAGGTAAAATTACTGGTATAAGTATGATTAGTTTCTCCAACTCTTAAATAATCAAATGTGTTTTATTTGTAAAAGGATTTAAATATAATTTACTAAATGTTAGTCAATTATGTGATAATAGTTTTAAAGTTACTTTTAAAAATGATATTTATACAGATTTTAATTCTAAAGAAATATTTTATTTACCACATATCAGTTTCAAAATGTATATATTATAGATTTAAAATCTCTTTAAAGTAAAAATTCTAAGTGTTTAAGTGAACAAGATAATGAATTTTTCTTTGGAATCACTCCGTAATCCATTCTAATATTCACTCACTTATCAATCTCAACCATAAATAAATGGTATGTGATTTACCAAATTTATGTTTCAAAGATAACTTAGACAGTGAATCTTTCTACCTTGGAAGGCAACACAAATTATCTTTCAAAATTGTTTCCTCTTTTAGAGCCTTAGAATTAGTCCACCATGAACATTTTTTACCAACTCAAGTTGTTAGTATTATAGGTAAAAATTACACTTTTGTAATTATCGATGACTATAATAGATTTACATGGTTTTTCTTCTTAGCTTATAAGGGTGAATCTTATAATGTATTTATCAACTTGTTAAGGAAATTTAATAATGAAAAATGATACAAACTCTTTTCCCTCAGAAGTGATCATGGTGGATGATTTGATAGTAAAGACTTAGATGGGTTTTGTGCTTCTCCAGGTTATCATCACCCCTTTTTATCTCCTAGAACACCTAAACAAAATGGGTTTCTCAAAAGATGAAATAAGACCCTCCAAGAAATGTATAGGACTCTCCTAAATGAACTTTCCCTTACTGAATTCTTCTAGGCTAAGTCTGTTAATACCGATTTCTTTATCCTTAACCGTGTTCTCATAATAACCTTTTTGGAAAACCCCTTATGAACTTTGGAAAGGAAAAATTACAAGAGTTGGCTTCTTTAAAGTCTTCCATTATAAAGGCCTTTTCCTTAATACGGAGGATAATATAGGAATGTTTGAACCAAAATCCGATGAAGCTATATTTCTTGGGTGCTCAAACTCAAGTAAAGACTTATGCATCTTAAATAAGAGGACCAAGACCCTAAATGAGTCAATTCACATAAAATTTGATGCGAATATTCCAAAAACATTATCTTTTAAAGTAACTGAAGATGTTCTAGAACCCTGATCTATTCCTTTACCCAAGGCATGGGTTCTATCCAAAGACTATCCACTTGAGAATGTTATCAGTGAATTACAATCTCGAACTCATACTATAAGGTCTATTTTAAATGTGGTTGAACATTAAGATTTTATCTCTCACCTGGAACCTCATTCCCTTGATGACACTATTAATTATGAAAATTGGATACTTGGCATGCAATAGGAGTCAAAATTTTTTTAAAGGAAAAATGTTTGGACTCTCATGGAACATCCTGATAATCATCATATTATTGGCACCACTACTACTATTTTGGTTTTATTCAAAAATAGCTTTTATCAATGATATCGAAAAGCCTTTATCAATGCTAAAAAAAGGTTATGATAAAATACACCTTTATCAGTGTTTTTTCTAGCCCTGATAAAGGTTGTCTTTATAAGCTCTAGTTAAAGTGCTGATAAAACTAACGCGTGAGTCCCACATCGAAAATAAAAATAGTTGATCACTTATTTTTATATCATTTCACGGTATCATGACATCATAAGTCTGCTACGAGGATGGGTTCCTACACACACTCTCCGCATGCACCTATATGGACTCGTGCTTACATGTATAGGCCCGCACGAGCCTTAGACCGCTGTATGATTTTTGTGGGCTTTGGTCCACCCTCTACTTAGTAGGCATTCCTTGTTGGGTTGTCCAAATGGATGACCCTTCAAGTTGAGTGCGAGCTGACTTAATAATTTTTTTATAATTAAATTCTTATTTCATATATAAAAATATATATTGATATATATAGCTATATTAAATATGTATATATATATATATATAATATTCACACACATATATATACACATTTTCATATTTAATTTTTTTATTAATTTTTTTTTATTTTTAATTTTTTGAAATTTATTCATTTTTAATATTTATCTATATTTATTCAATTTTTTAAATAAATTATTATTTCATATATAAAAATATATGTTGATTTATATAAAAATATATTAACATATATTAAACTTTAACACACATTAATATATATATATATATTAATATATATTGAATTATATTAATAAATATAATATTAATTATTTAACTAAAATTTAATAAATTAAAAAAATATTATATATATAATTAAATAATAAATACACTATTTATAATTAATAAAAATGAATAAATTTATAAAATAATTAATATACTAATTAGATAATTAATATACTATTTATTATTATATATATATATATATTAAATTTATTCATTTTTATTAGTAAACATTTCATTAATAATTTTTTTAATATAATTCATTAATATTTATTATTTTTAATACAATTTTAATTTACATAATTAATATATATCTATTTTTATTTAAACATATATTCACGTGGGTTCACGAGCTAGACCGGGCTAATCCCTAATTTTTTTTGTAATTAAATTTATTAAAATTAATATATATATATATATATAGTAAAAAATTTTATATTAATTATACATATAATTAAATAATTAAAATACTTTTTATAATTAATAAAAAATAAAAAAATAAAATACATATTATACTAATTAAATAATTAATATATTATTTATTGTTATATAGTAGTTAAATACTTAATATAATAATTAAATAATTAATATAATATATATATATATATTAAATTTATTCATTTTTAAATAATTTTATTCATTTTTTTAATTATAAATAGTATATTAATTATTTAATTATATATATATAATTATATTTCACTCATTTTTAAGATGCATTCATTTAATATAATTTATTCACTGATAATATTAATGTGTGCTAACATTTTTTATAAATAAAAGATTTTAAATATTTTTTCTTTTAATATTTTTGGTAATTTATTCATTTTAAATGTTTTTATACATAATTATTCGTTAATTTTTTTAATATTTTTGTAATTTATTCATTTTAAATTTTTCATTGTTCAATATTCATGTAATTTTATCCATGTTCTAATATTTATTTATGCATGTTTGTTCATTAACATTTAATGTTTTTAATGAGTTTATAATTTATATAATTAAAATGCATTCATTTCCATTTTAACATATATAAATATTCATTTTTAATTTTTTAAAATTATCTATATAATTAATAAAATTTATTTATTTTTAAAATTTATTCATTATTAATATTATTTATTTCATTAATAGATGCTACATATTATATAATGTCATTTTTCAATTTAGCATATATAAATCTTGTAAATATAGACACACACACACACATTAATTTCACACACATAAATATTTATGTAATTAATGAAATCTTATATAAAAACACATACACCTAATAATTATGTAATTTATTCAAATTTTAATATTCAATTTATAATTTTATTTAGTAATATAATATATTTAATATATTATTTTTTAATTGGAAAATTTTATTTATTTATTTTTAATATCATTTGAGTTAATATTATTTATTCATTTTTAATATTTTTTTTGAATTTAATCATTTTCTAATATTTATTTATACATATTTATTTGATATGTTTTAATATTTTCAATATGTATTCATCTTCATTTCAATATATATCCACATTTTATTTTTTTAATAATTTGTATAATTAATAAAACTTTTCTATTTTTTCAATATTTTTAATGTCTACTCATTTTTAATTATTCTATTTCACTCATTTATAACATTCATGCATTTAATATTATATATTCATTAATAATGTTAAAAATATATTTGAAAATAAATATATTTACAAATTTATATTTACTATATTATAAAATTGTATAAATGTAATTATAAATAAAAAATATATTTTTTAAAAGTATTTATATAATTATAAATAAATAAATAAATAAATAAATATATTTATAAATACATATTTACAATTCTTTTAATACATTTATAATTATATAGATTTATATTTATTTATTTATTTATAATTATATACATTTAATTTTTTAATTATATTAATAATATTATTAAAATTAATTATATAGGTCTTTATGAGTGCTAAACAAGCACCGATAAAGATGGATTTTTTAGTGCTAAAAAAGCACGGATAAAGTTACTTTTATCTGCGCTTCTTATTTTAGCACAGATAAAACCCCAATTTATCAAAGTTTTTTTGAAAGTGCTTATAAAATCCTCCCTAATATTTTAAATAGAACCCTAAATGAACGTATTTCCATTGTATTTTTCAAGATCTTGTAAAAGTTCAGATCTACTACCACTCCCCATCGATCTTCTCTTGGACGAATCATTTCTTAAATATAAGGTATGCTATTTTTTCTCCTCCTCCCTCATTTATTAGTGTCATCGATCATCTCTCATTATACTATAAACTCAATCACAGTGTGAATTGAACTCTACGAGTATCAAAGATCTCTCAAACTCTCTCTAGCATGAAAACACTAGGGTGGATGAGCACTCTCAGTGCCACCCTGTATCGCTCCTCATGGCCAGTACCACCACCCATCAGGTGGTTCTCTTATTTCTTAATGCTTTTTTCTAAAGTCGACCCATGCTAGGATCACTTTTACAATATTGTCTCCCTGTCTATCTTTGGATGACTGTTAATGACCCATTTTTCCTCCTTAAAAACATTTGTTCCCTTTGAGAAATTTATGTTGAAGTGAATGGATTATGTTTTTCACATGATGGAAATATTTTTGATGGTAGAGAGGAAAACATGGGGTTTAAAATTAAGTAAATTTAAACTAACAATATTTAATTAATTGATTTTATTCTTTAAATGTGAGTGTAAGATTTAATGTATTTGAATGATTTTATTCTTATGGTGTTTTGTTTGAAATGATTTTATGTGAGGTGTCATGGTTGGCAGTTTTTATTATTTTTGAGGTGTGATTATTTTACTAATTTTTGTTCCTAATTATTAGGATACCATAAAATGGGAGAGACTCAAAACCAATTTAAAATTCATTCAAAAATACATAGCATAGGTTAAATAATTATATATAGTGTTTCCGTGATTAGTGAAATGTTTTTTGTTCATGTTATGGTTAGTGCACTTCTTTTATGTAATCATATTTAATGAATTTGATTTTAATGAACAATGTTATGAGTAATGGATAAATCATCTTCATATTTCATTCATATCTATTACATTATGGTATAAGGGTATTCATGTTTAAGATTTATTGGGTGGTATTAAACTATTTGTATTTTCCATGAAAATGACCATTTTTGAAATGTAATAGTCAAGAAACTGGTATTTGATTTGAGTTGAATAACATAAAGTGATGTATTTAAATTATATTTTAGATTTATGAATTATTTTTTGAATGATTAATGGTATTATTTCAAGTGTATTGGAATTATATTATTTTTTTATTCGTGTGTGAGAATAATTTTAAGAAAGTTTAATATATGCATTTGTAACTAACTATTATGGATATATTTGAGTGATTTTGTGTTGATTTCTCTATTTTGAATGTTTTTAAGTGGATTGGTAAGTTTATGATTATAAATTTTTTTAAAATTAATTTTGTTTATTTATTTATAATATTTTAGAAAAAATTTAATTCAAAGTGTAGTGAACCTTTAAAAATTCTTAATGAAATAGTGTAGATAGTTTTCTAACATGATTTTGGTTTTAGATTGGTTTATAAAGTAAAATGAAATAATTTACATTCCAAAATATGGGGATATTGGTGGATCCTAGTTTGAGTTTAAAGATGACTAATAATATAAAATAATATATTTGTAAAGAATAAGGTTTCATTAGGCATTGTTTTAAAATGGATTTATATAATTAATTTGGTTTATTTTGGAAATGATGAATTTAAATGAATTTAAAATAATTTTGACTAATTTTTGTTGGGTTTTATAACAATATGATGTGGTTTTTATTTTTTTTAATATGGTTCTGATTTTCATTTGTTGCTATAATTCCAATTTATTTCAAAAAATTGGTTATATTTGTTGGTTTTAGAAAGGGGTTTTATAATGTAAAGTATTTCTATTTTTTTGTAAAAACTTTTCTAGTGAGATATTGGGATATGTTTGTAAAAATAATGAATTTTCATTATTTTAAAATATTTATATGGTTTTTATTAAACTTGTTAGAGGTTTTAATCCGTGTTTGGTTTTGTGTATATTTTCAAAACTTTGTTTTTTTCTAATGGTTTATGTTTAAATCTTTGTTTTGTTTAGTTGATATTGTTTTTTTGTTTGTACTTGTAAATTTAATAGGGATTTAAGGATGATTTCATTAATTTTGTAAGTTTTTTGTTTTATTATTGATTTCCATTTTGTTTGTGTTTTAATTTAGAGCGGGGATGTGTTTTGATTGAGTAGAATAATGTGAAATTATTTATTTTAAAATTTTTATATGATTATTGACTATTCTAGATTAGTTTAGGGATCATATATATTTAATATATTATTTAGAGGTATAGACCATATGTAATATGAATAAATAAGAATATTTTGTGTTGAATTGATTTATTTTGAATGAGATTTTTGAAAATGGCATATTGTGTTGTTGAAAACTCATGAAATTTATAAGGATTTTTAAATAAATGAGTGGTGTAATGAGTAAAACCCATTAAAACTAATTTTTTAAAGATACTACCCACCTATAAAAGGCATGTTTTAGTGTTCAAAATGTCTCAGAAGAGTTTAATGTTAAAATTATGAAAAATGGGCACCAACTAAGTATTTAAAACTAAAGGAGTTGTTAGTTTTACTTGGTTAATATAGATGTTGAGAAAATTATTTTTCATATTCATTTTCATATTTATCTACCTTAAATATGAGGGTGGACAAGGAAAATTTTAGTCATGGTTTGAGGTGTGTGGGTATGTATAAGTTTCATCTTACTATTTATAACATTATTTATTTTGATTAAACCATGTACACAATATTATTATTATTTTGATCTATTATGTATTATTAGGCTTAGTTTTAGTGTCACCCATACAAAGTTCTAATGTAAAACACATTTATCTCCGACACATATAGGATTAGAAGATAATGGAATAATTTTATAAAGTTTATTATAATCTCCCCTAACTATACATGTGGTATGGATTTTATTATGAATGAGTATACTCTTTTGGATATACCTATGAAGGTTTTGACTAATAGATGTGGGATATAGATTATAGTGACCTTTTTCATTGATAGAGGTGGAATCAAAATATTTTGGATCTCAATGATGTGAAATCCATGATAAATTATTATTTTTTGGAATGTTTATTAATGGAACTTATTTGTGGTGTTTTTAAGGAAATTGAATATAGGTTTTGGATATTATAGGATATATCAAATATACCAAAGAATGATAACTCTGATACTTTTAAAATAGAATTTCATTTGTGGGTTATAGTACAAATACAACTGTTGGTATTCATATAATACATGGTCTAGAATAATATATAGAAAAAGAGAGTAATATGGAATGCAACTTCACTTATATCATCAATAAAAGTTTCAACCATTTCATTCATGAAATTCCAGGCTCCTTGAAACTATGTAAAAATCCGGTGATTACATGACCTTGTATGTTTCAAGAAAAGATATTTTACACAAATTTAGAAATCCAAGTTATAATTAAATGATATTCATGAATAATAATTTCCAAGGAAATTATTTCACCCAATAATAAATAAATTTTGTTCACCAACATATTTATAACCATCTCTTTGTCTCACACAATATAAAATCGAGAAACTAGAACAATAGCCACATGTTTACCCCAAATTATTTATTTTCATGTTACCCTTTTGTAAAATGTTAAATTTTCATGAATCATAATCGATAACATTCAAATGTTGGGTTACCCTGATAAAAATTATCTATAACTTTATCTGATTATGAATATCTTATGTGTATTTATTTATTTTTTGTACAAAATGAATATTTTATGAACCTATTAGGATGAATATAAATCAAAAATGGATTTATGCTAATCATATGACAAGAAATTATAAAGATAGAGTTAAATAGTTCATCAAGTTTTCAATAGAGCATACATACAACCCTTCTCAAATCCTTATTCAATGTTTACATTGTTTTACTCAATAAAAATTATTTCAGAAGAGTTTGAAGAAATTTTTGATTTTTCAAAAAATAGTTCAGAGAAATAAATGTTGGACTAAACATGGGGAAAAAACTAACCATGCACACCGATTGGGATGATACTATAGTTTATGGATCATTTGATATGAATATTAGTGGAAATGATGATAGAGATCATATGGAATAAATGATAATAGAAATTGAAGATATCCTTATTGATTATTAAAAGTTGTTTGAGAAGTAAAATAGTTGTGCTAAAAGACCAATTTATATTGTTTGTAATAAATACACAACATTTTCAGCTGTATTGAAGTTATATAATTTGAAAGCTGGTAGCGGATGGGGAGACACCATCTTTATAGAACTACTTGGTCTCCTGAATGATATGATACCATAAGAAAATGAACTTACTTTGACAAACATATGATACTAAATGAATCCAACTTTCAATGGGTGTGATCCCTAAAAAAATAGATTCTTTTTCAAATGATTTCAATGGGAACGATCACTAATAAAATACACTAAGTGTGGAATGAATCTATACAAGAAAGATTAATCAAGTACTTAGAATGTTGTATGGTAATTTCCTATCATTCCATGGTTTAGAAGACTATATGAATGTTAGGAAACTGTAAGAAAATTAACATGGAATGCAGATACACAAATTAAATATGGGTAACTACACCATTCAGTAGACTCTCCTCAGTGGAATAAAATTGATTATGAGTATCCTAAATTTTGAAATGAATTGAGAAACTTATATCTTGTGTTATCTATAGATGGAATAAATCCTTTTGGTAAATTATAACTTATCTCCATGGTTATGCATGAATCGTAAATACATTATGTTGTCTCTATGTATATCTGAACCAAAATAATCCAGTAATGATATTGATGTCTATTTGGATCCATTAATCAAAGATCTGAAATTGATGTGAGATACAAGTGTTATAATTTATGATGATTATATAAGTGAAGAATTAACATTGAGTTCTATATTGTATGGGATGATAAATTACTTTCCTGATTATGGAAGTTTGTTAGGAAATAACATTAAAGGAATGTCGGGGTGTCCCATTTGTGAAGAATCCACACACTAAATTGGGTTGAAACATTCCTTGAAGACTGTGTTTTTAGAAAATCAATTTTTTTTATCTCAATGACATAAATATCGATCCTAGATGATAATATTTTATTGGAATACCAAACAAGGTACAACACCATCTCCACTAATGGGTGATCAGCTACTCAATAAAGTAAAAGGTATTGACAATATTTTCAATAAACCATTTTAAAAAACCTTATGAAATTAGGTTGGAAAAAGAGATAAATTTTCTTTGAATTACTATACTAGATTTTTTTTGCACGTAATAAATTTTCTAAATTTCATGCATGTAGAATAAAATACATTTTATAATTTTATTGGAATGTTATAAAATGTTCCTAGAAAAATAAAATATATCATCAAGGATACGTTGGACATGATTGATATGGGGATAAGGGAAGAGTTGACACTAGTGAAGGGTAAAAGGTGGTATGTTCTTCCTCCAGAAGCTTACACTCTATCCAGACAAGAAAAATTTCAATTTTTCATTTTCCTAAATGGTGTAAAAGTTTTAAATGTATATTCATCAAATATCAAGAATTTCATGTCAAAAACCAATTTAATGTTATAGGGAATAAAATCACACAACTGTCATATTTTGATGAAACATTTGATGTATTTTACTTTATGATATATTTGATCTAAAAATATATGATATACATTAACCATAAACTTCTTATTTTTCAAAGACATATGTAGTAAAGTTATAGGCCTAGTGAAGTTTTCAATAATGAATAAGGAGGTTACAGTCATATTATGTGAATTATATATGTTCTTCCTGCCATCATTATTTGATGTAATGGTCCACCTGATGGTTTACTTAGTTAGATAGGATCAAATATTTGGTCCTATCCATTACATATGGATGTAACACATTGAATGGTATATGAATATTTTGAAAGTTTGTGTCATGAATCGAAGTCATCCACTATATATTATTGAATATGATATTGAATTTTGTTCCAATTACCTATTAGATGTTTATAGAATCGGTCTCCCAAAGTCTCATCATATTGGAATCCATATGGGATAAGGGACTTTCGGAAGATATGTTGTTATAATTACCACCACTAAGCGAGATAAAGATCAACTTTACATTTTACATAATAGTGAAGATGTTGGTCCATATGTTGAAGCCCACAAACTAATTCTTACACATTTTCATCCATCAAGGGATTTAGGATGGATATCAAATACACATAATAAATAATTTATAGGATGGTTATATGATCATATTTATAAGGAGTAACTTGAAAATATGAATTTAATTTTCAAATGACTTCAATGTATAGCCAAGGGACCAATGAAAATGTTATATCTTACATTGTTTTTTAAGTAATGGTTATACATTCTATACAAAAGAACACAACGACCATAATAAGATGCAAAAAATCAAAGTTGAAATTATGGTAGAAGTGATGCACATATCTAGTTCCAAGGATATAAATCCTATTTATATAGATATGTCATTTTTTAGCATCATCAAACAGATATATGAGTTGGATTATATAATATTTCAAGTGCTGATTTTCCATTTTAAATGGGTTTACAATAGGAGTGCCGTGAAAGTTAATGAAATGGGCTCTGTGAATGTGATTTTCAGTGTGTAAGGGTATAATGATGATCCAATCATAATGGAATCACACGTAGTGTAGATATTTTATTTCGTAGATCCAGTATACAAGAATTGGTCAATTTTCCTGCGAGTGTCTAAAATAACTATAGGTCCAGATGAAAATTTAATCAAGGATGAACCTTTTATTGGGAGATCAAAATCATTTCATAGTGGTTCCAATGTAGACAATATCTTGTGTTTTATAGGGGACTATAAAGAGGGGATTTGGATACTCGACAGAGGATCCAAATCCCTTTAACCAATAAAGAAAAGAAAGGGAGTTCAATGAAAGGGGTAATTTTTTTAATATACTATGATTTTATTCATAAAATTATGTATTATTTACTATATTAATATAATATAAATTAAATGTTTGACTACACATGCATAAAATGACTTCTGTGTATGATGATATTACCAATATCGAGGAAGAATAGGAAATTGATGCTAAAAATATAGAATTATCAGGGGATCGAAAACATGTTGATGAAAAAAATAAGAATGATGTAGCATCACTATATTGACTAAAATTATCAAGGAAATAAGCAAGGGTATAAAATTTGAGGTTGGTTGGAATCAATGTGTCCAAATTTTTGACCCCAATAATCAATTTTTATTAGTTATGTTGGGGTCACAACAGGAATGAATGTGACAACTGATATAGGTTCGTGGATCCATGTCTAATATGTAATGAATGAAACACTTTAGGAAGATATTAAGGTAACGTTATGATATACTTTCTCTATTTTATTGAAAAATTATATAATAAAATATTTATTTAATTTTCATTATTTGTTATAGAGTTTATTTATTTTATATGTTTTCCATAAAAAATATGGCTTAATAGACACTAGAAAATCCCATAGAGGCTTCTGAACACTTCTTACCAAATTTTATGTTAGGGATGTTGAGGGAAAAGTAAATCCCCACCCACCAGTTACTTATGAACACATTATAAAGTAGGAAATATTGATTGATTTCATTAGCCTTTGTGATGAGAAATCATTTCAGGTGCATTTTATTTGATAATATATTATTTTATATTATTTATTTTATACAATTTGATTAAAAAATTATTAATTTATGAAATAACAAAGGAGTGCTGAAATTAAATTATGTTCATCAAAACCAATGTACTGAAGGACCCCGGAACACCCTGAGAGGGGAGGGGTGAATCAAGGTGTCAAATTTTTCTTTTAAATTGATGGATCTTATTCACACATAAGTAGGAACCTATTAAACCCGTCTAAAGAGGAAGCACAGAAAAAAATCACATGCAAAGAAATGACACAAAAATTTTACTTGGTTCACCACTAAGGTCTACACCCAAGGAGTATACATCGACAGTGTTTTGGTTGTGCCAAAACCACTAATCTTTATGAGTTGTAGATTATAAGAGTTTTTCATAGTCACTCTATGCTAGGCGCACTGCCTTTACATGGTTTTAGGGATAACACATTGCATCCCTCAGATCACTTCCGCTGACTCCCCTTTTCTCACTACTTTGGAAGAATCTTCACTCAGTTTATCGACTTGAAGTCCACTTCAATGGTTTAGCATTAGATTATGCACCCTTAACTATAAATGGATGCTCTGTTGAAGTCCCATAATAACCCACAAATTTAATTTATTTTTCCCGTACACTGATATGTTATTGAAATTAATTTTGAAAACTGATTTGGTCAATTTTTAGGCTTCCTTGGGTGTTCGGCATACCGCTGCTATTTTCGCGTACCACTACTGTTTCCATGTATCGATGCTGTTTCTATGTACCGTCCAACTCCTCCACGAACTACACTGCTCCGCGTTCTGCCCTACTCTGTGCACTGTCTAGCTCCTCTGCAAACTGCGCTGCTCCGCATTCCGCTCTACTCCGTGTACTACTCCACAACTCCACGTACCGTCCTGATCTGTATACTGCCTTGATCCACCGTGTACTGTGAGAGCTTCCTATGTGAACCAGACACTCTTCTGTGGAAAATTTTCCTTACGCGGATGGTTCTCTCCACGTACCATCTTATCCTCCATGAACCACTTTGGAATTCACTAGATTTCTTCCTGAAATTATAATCTCTAATATCATCACTTAACAAAGGGGATTACTATTCCTTAAATAGGAACATAAATCTGCAAATTTCCCAAAACCTATTTACCCAAATTTTCAATGTGGGACAATCTTCACTGCATACTGAACTCCATATGCGTACGGTTAGCCTCCACCATGTACCATTCCTGTTTCGTGAACTGAAGCAATACCATCAACCTTCATCATTCCGCGTACCGAATGCCTTCACTGCATACCATCACTGTGAACCATTTTTTATTTCAACCTTTAGTATTCTGAATACCGCATTCCTTCACCACATACCGTTTCTTTGAACTGTTTTCGGTTCCACACACCGCTCTATGTACCATTCCTACTACCTCGAATGCGGCCGCAAACCATTCCCAGAACATGGTACATGGTCCGTGTTTTGAGGTATGAGGTTCCCTTATTCTTATGATTTTCTTTTCCGTTTCTCATACTATTCACTCATAGGTGAAGAAACTTTATTTTCTAACACCAAACTCCCGACATTGAGGCCCAAAAATTTGGAAAACATTAGAAAACTCCACCACCTTCAATACTGCTTTCAGCCTCAAACATATAACCTCATTCCTTGCAACCTCCCTAGTCATCCATGTGAATATTGACAATAAATACAAACCAAACTCCATTATTAGCAAAAAAAAACCTTGGTTCCAACAATCTATCCCTTTGGGTTTGTTTTCAATCTCCAGATAAATTCACTAAAGCGCCAACCATGATCAAAACCTGAACCTTCAAGAAACAACTCAACCATCACTCTAAGTCTACGTGAGAAGTGATCGGTGTAGAAAAAAAGAGAGAGGACATGAATTGAATCCCCATTATTTTCTTTTCTCCCCCATAGTTGTAGTTTTGTATTTTTCTATTATCCATTTTTCATGTATCCAGATCAATCTCCATTGAATTTATCCACTCTCCCCCATTGACAATAAACCCAATTACCAGTATTTAAAAATTATAAAGCTCAGAAAATACTCCCCCTAGATCGTATCTCCCCCGTAAACCTACAAAATTTCCATAAATAGATTAAAAATAGTTAAAACAACTAGGGATAGTGGAATCTCGTAACCTCCTTATGCCATGAGAGGTGGCAGAACACCAAGGTTTAACTAGGGATAGTGGCTTGGTTATAATGTCAGCCACTTGCTCATCTGTTCCCACATGGTCCATTTTGATCATGCCTTGTTCAACATTTTCCTTGATGAAATGATATATAATATCAATATGTTTTGTATGAGAATGATGAACAAGATTCTTCATAAGATCAAGTATGCTCTTATTATCACAGTAAATCACCATTGGTTGTTTCACCTCATCACCTATGTCAGTCAGTTGCTACTTTATCTAGAGTAACTGAGTGTATGAATTGGATATATATTCAGCTTCAACAGTACTAAGAGAATTACTTTCTTGTTTCTTTCTTAACTAGCCCACACATTTTTTCAAATATATAATGCTCCATTACTGATAGAATTTATATCAACTGAATCTCCAACCTAATTAGCATCAGAAAAAGCAGATAGTTCTCTATCTCTTCCAGAAACAAAGTATATCCCATAATTATGTGTACCTTGAATATATCTCATGATTCTTTTTACTGCCGCCACATGTTCTTCCTCTGGATTACTCTGGAAGTGGGCAGCAAGGCAATATGCAAAGACAATATCTGGCCGTGTTTCTGTCAGGTACAGTAGGCTTAAAATGATTCTTCTGTACATGGTGGGATCCACAAAAGTATCATCCTCATGCTTCCTGATATTTGTTCCAACCACAATCAGAGTTGAAATTGGTTTGGAATCATTCAAATTGAATTTATTTAGCATCTCTCTTGCATAATTTTCCTAAGAAATGAAAGTATAATCCTTCTTTTGAATCACCTTCCACCCTAAAAAGTATGTGAGTTCACCAATCATGGACATTTCAAATTCTGATTTCATGTGATTGGAAAATTCATCCACCGATCCATGTCTAATTCCACCAAAAATAATATCATCCACATATACCAATACCATGAACTGATCCTTTTTAGAATTCTTCACATATATATTATGATCCACTCCTCTTTTAAACTCAATCTTTCTCAGATAAGAGTCCAACCAAGAGTACCATGCCCATGGAGCCTATTTCAGTCCATAGAGAGCTTTATTTAATTTACAAACCTTCAGTTCATCATTTCCAAGCAAGAACCCCATATGCTGTTAAATGTAAACTTCTTCTTCCAATAATCCATTTAATAATACTGCCTTGACATCCATTTGATACACTTTATAGACTCTTTTAATTTACATGGAAAGAAATAGTCTGATTGACTCTAGTCTAACTACTGGAGAAAATGTATCTTGAACATAAACAACATGGATTTGTGAATACCAATTATAGACCAAGCATGCCCTATTTCTGATCACGTTTCGATGCTCGTCAAATTTTTTCTTGAAAATCCACTTCATACCAATCACATTGTGACCTTAAGGTATTCTGAAAAGATCCCAAGTCTGATTTTTTTCAATATGATCTAACTCTTCATTCATTAATTCACCCATATATATCCCTATTCAGTTTTTAATATAAATTGCAGCTTGAACTGCCTCTTTCCAGTAATGTTGAGGAATACGATGCTCAATTAGCATAGTTCTGACCATTTTTTTTACCTATCAATTCCTATGCTCAACAACTCCATTTTGCTGTGGAGTTCTCATAGAAGCTAACTAATACTGTATCCCATGCTTCTCTAGGCAATTTTCAAATTCAATGGATGTGTATTCCCCTCCATTTTTAGATCACATCATTTTGATTGTTTGTCTAGTATCATTCTCGATGATTCGACGATATTTTTTCTTGAAATCAAGCACTTGTAATTTCATGTGTATAACCATTACACATTCCAGTCTACAATAATCATATATGAAAAGGACAAAGTACCTTTCTCCATGGGTTCCAACAAAATTTATCGAGCCACATACATTTGTATGAATGAGATCAAGAAGATGTGATGCCCTATTCATCTTTGGATAATATGAACTATAGACCAGTTTACCTTGCATGAAAGAATCTCAAGTTTTTTCTTGTTCACACTTAGAATTAAGGATATCCATGGATATATTTAGATTAGATATATTTAGATTAGATATATTTTCCATGTATTGTTGATTGATGTTCCCCAATATCCGATGCCATAAGTTGTTTTCCTCTTCAACTGTTAAGTTACAAATGTTCTATTTTATTTCAACCTGATATAAGTTTACATCTATTCTACAGCCTTTCATGAGAGAATTCACAAACTTTCATCTTATAGTACATCCCTTCTGATTGAATGAAAAAATAAGGCCTAATTCACAGAGTTGAATCACGCTTAGAAGATTGTGATGCAGACCATCCACATAAAGGACTTCAGTCTTCATCATCTCTCTATTATCTAGCTCTGTACTTCCACCACCTTTTATCTTCAAAGCACCATCATTACCAAACCTCACTATTCCATCAACCTTTTTATTGCCATTTTTTAATAGGTCTGCATTACCCATCATGTGAGATGAGAATCTGCTATCAATAATCTAGGTACTGTTTCTCTTTGTAGCTTTGAGGGATACTTCTGAAAAATTCGATTTTTCAATTTTTTTCTTTTATTTCCATGAGATATTGGATTGAATGTAGGACACTGATGGACTTTCAATTATCTCTTTCATGTACATGAGTTATTCATATTCAAATTATTCTTCCATAGAATAAAACCTTTTTGAAATAGAAACACCGTCTGGTTGATGAGTATTGACTCGTATCTGAGCATTTAAAGAATTTCTCCTATCATATCTCTTCCTGCAATACACAAGCTTATAGACAAAGTTAGAATAGTGAAAACAATATCCATAGAAATTATTTCTTCTATAAGAAGTAGGATATGAATATGTTCTTATTTTTTTAACTTTTAACTCTTACTTATTCATATAGCTCCTTGCCTCTTCACAGTATGACATGGTATGGCCTAGATAATCACAAAAATGACACTTCATTAATGGAAATGTCTTCTCACATCTATTTCTCCTCATGCCTTCTTCCCTGGGAATTTTTTTTGACTTTATATCATTTCTATTAACTCAAGGATAATCTTCAGTTCTCCTTTTATTTTGATTTAAGGGTTTCTTTTTCAGCACTTATGGTGGATTTTCAACATGATCAACTTTCAACTTGCCTTTATTTTGGTTCAATTTATTTATATCATTTTTTATTTCAGAATCACAACCAATTCCACTATTCCCCATGCATGGGGTCTTTGATCACTCAAGATCTTTTTAACTCTATTAGAATAATATTTTTCTCTCTCTATCAGCTCAGCATATGAGAACCTTCCAAACTGTATTTTCTTATTTTATTATTTTGAAATTGATTCATTTTTGAGTTTACTTCTCAGAGTAACAACTTCTTCTTTGAGTACCTTAATGGTTTTGGAATTCTCCTCAAATGTCAATGTAAGATCATTGATAACCTTTTATTGTTCTTAAATTCTGAGTTTTAGTTCCACAAAATCATCATTGCTTTCAAGGATTGATGACCAGTCAATAAATTTCCACTTCCAGCTGATCAATATATTCTAAATATTCCTACACCATTTCTTTCCACTTATTACATCTCTTACATTTATTATCAAACTTACTAAACGCATCCTTAAGTTGAACCGTGGGATCAACATCAGCAGTCAACTAATCATCTCTAGCTTTATCTATCAATGGTTCTGACTTTTCAATGGTATCCATCATGGAAGCATGGTTCCCAGATTTGAATTCTTCTTCCTCTTCCTTAAAGACTTCATTTTCATAATCTTCTTCTTCACAAACAAAACTTTTCTGTTGTAATTTATTTCCAAATTTAAAATATCTCTTTTTGAAAAACATTTTTGAGGCTTTTGAATGTATTTATCTTCACTTTCTTCATCATTGAACATTCTTGGGAAACAATAGGTAATGTGACCAACTCTTCCACAGTGAAAACAAGCCAGAGGTAGCTTGACTTCAAATTTCCCGATTCCCTTCTTGAGTTTCTTGGAAATGAGGGAAAGAACTTCTTTTTATTCATCATCTTAATCAACATAGTCTCCTAAAATTTCCAGTTTTTTTTTGTGGATTTGAATTCCATTTCCTTGTTTACATGATTCGTAGCTTCTTTTGGTTTGATTCTCATTTCATATTTCAATATATTTCTCAGTAGATCATCCACTGAGAGTGTGGAGAGATCTATTTCCCTCAAGGGCTAACACCTTTTCATTGTAAAGCGATATAAGTATTCTCAAGATTTTCTTTACAATTTCAATGTCTTTAATTTCTTTGCCCATACCTCATATTTCTCCTATAACTTTAGTAATTCGATTGAAAATGGAGTCTATATTCTCATCAGGGTTCATCTTCATATCATCAAACCCGTTGTGTAGTACTTGAAGTTTTTCCTCCTTCACTCTATTATCTCCTTCATAAATATTATATATTTTATCCAACATTTACTTGGAAGATGTGAAACTCATTACCTTTAGATAAATCTGATTAGAAAGTGCTGCAGTGAGAGCATTCTGTGCTTTTTCATTAGCATCATATAATTTCCTGTTTGTATCTATCATTGAAAGTACCGTAGGATCAGTGAATTGTATTACCTACACAGTAGAAAATAATACATTCATTACAATAGATATTAGATAAGATCTTATCATGTTCTTCTATGTCTAAAAGTTACTTCCATCAAACAAAGGAACTCCCGTAACATTCAATGTATTCTATATGTCATAAAAAAGATAGATTTAACACCAGCAACCTTTACCCTATGATACCACTTGGAGGACCCTGGAACACCTTGAGAGGGGAGGGGTGAATCAAGGTGTCAACTTTTTCTTTTAAATTAATGTATCATGTTCCCACATAGGTAGAAACCCATTAAACCTATCTGAAGAGGAAGTGCAGAAAAAAAAAATCACATGAAATGCAATGACACAGTAATTTTACTTGATTCACCACTAAGGGATACATCCAAGGAGAATATGCTGAAAGTGTGTTAGTCATACCAAAACCACTAATATTCACGAGTTTTGGATTATAAGAGTTTACCACAACCACTCTGTTCTTGGCGCACTGCCTTTACATGGTTTAAGGGATAACACACTGTGTCCCTTGGATCACTTCCACTAACTCACCTTTGCTCACTAGTTTTGAAGAATCCTCACTCAGTTTATTGACTTGAAGGTCACTTCAATGGTTTGGAATTAGATCATGTACCCTCAACTGTAAATGGATGCTCTGTTGAAGTCCCATAATCACCCATATATTTAATTTATTTTTCGTATACATTGATATGTTATGGAAATTAATTTCACAAACTAATTTGGTCAATATTCAGGCTTCCTTGGGTGTTCTTTGTACTGCTGTTGTTTTCACATACCGCTGCTATTTCCATATACTGATGCTATTTTCACATACCGTTTATATCCTCCACGAACTGCGCCACTCCACGTTCTGCCCTACTCCACGTACTGTCCAACTCCTCTATGAACTGTGCTACTCCATGTTCCTCCCTACTCCATGTACTACTCCACACCTCCGCGTACCATCTTGATCCACATACTGCCTTTCTCTACTGCGTACTGCGAGAGATTCCTACGTAAACCACACACTCTTCTGCAGACATTTTTCCTTACGCGGATGATTCGCTCCACGTACCGTCTTCTCCTCCATAAACCACTTTAGACTTCACTAGATTTCTTCTCAAAATTTTAATCTCCAATATCATCACTTAACAGAGGGTATTACTATTCCTTAAATAGGCATGTAACTCTGCAAATTTTGATAAACTGATTTACTCAAATTTTTAATGTGGGACAATCTTCACTGCATACTGAACTCCATATGTGTATGGTTAGCCTCCACCATGTACCGCTCCTATTTCATGAATTGCAACAATCCTGCCAACCTTCACCATTCCACGTACCGCATGCCTTCACTGCGTACCATCGCTGTGAACCATTTTTCATTTAAACCTTCATAATTCCGCATACCACATCCCTTCATTGCGTACCATTGTTACGAACTATTTTTGGTTACGCACACCACTCCGCCTACTGTTCCCGCTACCTCTAATGTGGCCAAAAACCATTACCAAAACATGGTATGCAGTCCATGTTATGAGGTATGCAATTCCCTTATTTTTCCGATTTTCTTTGTCATTTCATATACCATTCAATCGTAGGTGAAAACCCTTTATTTTCCAACACCAAACTCCTGACTTTGAGGCCCAAAATGTTTGCAAACACTTGGAAACTCCACCACCTTCAATACTGATTTCATCCTCAAATGTATGACCTCATTCCTTGAAACCTCCCTAGTCATCCATATGCAGATTAAAAACAAACATAAACCAAACTTCATTATTAGCAACAAACAGGCTTGGTTTCGACATGTACCCCTATTGCAAAGCAAGGATGGGGTGCACTTCGCTATAGGAGAAAATAATATGTTTTTTTAAATCTATAATAAATGTTTTATTTGATATGAAATAACATATGTTTCTTTTTTATATGTAGATTGATGAATAAAAATCTAAAGCCACTTCCATCTGACTTCATGTGTTATGGAAGTAGGCCAGTATAAATAAATAGGGTAATCTAGCTAATGAAAAAACAAAAGCAATATAGGAAACATGTGTAAGTATGACATAATATTAATTCAATATTCTTTATAATAGTATTACAAAACAAATCTATTTATGTTAATATGTTTTTATATGGTTTAAAAACAAGAATCAACAATGACCACACCTAAAGAAAAACTAATTTTAGTAGCTTTGAAGTGACCAAAATAATATGGTTGCATTAGAGGTGTATGTTTTGGAGTGTCTCCTCAAACATATTTTGAGAATAAAAAACCACAAGAAGATACATATAATATGATAAAAGTATTGCATGCAAAAATATATTCATTGCAAGATATTATTTTTCAGTTTATTTTGGTAGAACAATATATGTGAAAGGATCAAATTAAACCAGTAGTAGAATAAAGATCAGAACATGAACAACCGAATGGCCCCACTATATTTGAGGCTAGTCCTTATCCTCAACCACATTCCTTACCCTAGGTAATAATTTTTTTCATTACTATTTATCCTAAATGTGATTCAAACAACTTCTGATAACTTTATATTACCAAAAATTCTATAGGGTAAAGTTATATGTGATTTATATCTATCAACACCTACACAATGCCTTATTGTGAGGGGTATGGTGTATAATATCCTGAGAGACATGCTACAAAATAATGAAATACCAAAATAAAACATAAGAGTGGGGATTGAGTTAGATTAAGAATCAAGAACTGAGTTGCATGTTCCACTTGATGATCCATATATTACAATGTCCAATGATTTTATTTGAACTTCTATAGCAAGGATGTCTAATCTTAGACACATGAGGTATATACTTAACAAATTTTTTCAAATAAAAAACTTGTAACAATTGATGAAAATATCTAAAGTAAGGTATGGTATTAAATATGGATAAAATGATGAGGAAAAAGAAGGTAGGATCAAGATATTCAAGTGAATCAACCATGAAAAGAAAAATACATTTCAGGAGTACCTTCTCCTTGATAGTTCCACTACAGGATATATTAACATTACAAGCTCATGCAGTCACCACATTCAAAGATGGATATGTTTCGTACATTAAATATGAATAATAAATATTTAGATATGTCTTTACATATTCCATTGGTCTCGAGAGTATAAATTAGGTACTCATGTTTGAATGGTTGGGAGTCTTAATTGTGAATACATACATTAGGTACATTTTCATAATCCACCTATTCAAAAAATGATCTACTACATTCATTAAAGTTAATAACTATTCATATTTTATACAAGAATTTATATTACTACTATATAAAGGGAAAACCCTTCAAAGCACAATGTGTATTCATTAATTATAGTATCATTTATTTGGAATAAATTTCATTGGTGTTGGAAGAAATTAATAAGAAAAAAGATAAACTAACCATAGTGTTTGAGAAGAAAATAATAGAAAACAGACTCTTGTTGATGCCTGGGATGCTGGGGTAAAACACTGCAATATAATTATATAAAAAATAATTTTTTTCATTACTTATTCAATTTTTTTAGGAAGCACTGGATGCTAATCACAACCAATTTGGATTCTCCAAATATTTATTTTTTGGATCCAATGCATGAATTTACATAAAACCATCCACATATGATTTTTATTGTGAATTTTTAATGCACTATAATTAATATTTTACCAATAAACTTAGAATTATGTGTTTAAGTTTTTATTTTAATAAGAATTTTGTTATGATAGAGCGATCTATAAATATAGGATAAATCATGGTATGAGTTTAGTCACTAAACATAAGAAGCCTAAGGATTTCTTCAATTGGAAACAAATTAATGTATATATATAAAGATTAACTATCAAAACATATTTCAAAATAATTTACTTATTTTGAGCAATGTTTCTATAGTTTTTGAATAAATATAACAATAATGATTATGGATATTACATTTGAAAATTTATGAGAGATATCATATACCATCAATAAACTAGCATCCTCAAATAGGTAATTTCTGAAGGTAATTACAATTTAATTAAAAATATATCTTAATCATTTGTTTATCAATCTTCTCTCAATACTACTATGATTAAAAATAATATAAATACTCAAAATAAGAATTAAATTTGTTTAAAGATGATTGGGAAGAGTATATGGTATATGAATGTTTACCAATATCAAATTTAGATGATTACCTATTATTTTTGTGATCTAGTATGAACTATGACCTTAGAAATATATTTGGGATGTGAAGCATTAGTATTTTAATGCTTATATATTATTTTTGATCTATTTATCATGGATAAATAGAATGGAGGAAAATAGTTTTTTTTATAAATTAATGGGTATAATACATGGTGTCAGAATGTATATAGACATCATGAATAAGTGAATTTCTATTACTTATTTAGTTAATTTTCTTATCATTTTATCTATTTTTTAGTTAATTTACTTATCATTGTTTTCTGAAACTAATTTTGTTAAATTTACACAATATTTTAAAACACATTCCACATTCTCAAAACCAAGAAAAAAAATTAAGATTTTTTTTATACTTTAGGATAGTGATCCATAAGTCCTTTTTGACCTATCTTAAGTGAATGGAAAACAATTTGACACATGATGTGGTCGGTATGACTCAAAGTGCATGTTTTCAATAAAAAGTGTCATTTTAGTTTAAAACATATATCACATAAACAAAAATAGATTAAAAGAGTTCTTATTGATTTCAAACTTTAGGAAAATTATCTATAATTAATTTTTAACATGTAGGAATTAACTTCACATCAATCTGGCACCTGATGTGGTTGGTATGAATCAAAGTGTGTGTTTTCAATACAAAAGTGTCATTTTATTTTAAACACCCATCAAATAGAAAAACTTGATAAAATGAGCTCAAATAATTTTCAACCTTTAGGAAAAAGATCCATTATTTACTTTTCATGTGTATTAATTAACTGCAAATAAATCCGAGACACTATGTGGTCAGTGTGACTCGAATTATGTGTTTTAAATATAAAATGGTCATTTTAGTTTAAAAAACACATCAAACATGCAAAACCAATAAAATGAGTGTGTATTGTTTTCAAACATTATGAAAATGGTCTATAATTAATTTCTAACTTGTATTAATTGACCACACATCAATATAACACATGATGTGATTGATACGACTCAAAGTGTGTGTTTTTAATATAAATATGTCATTTTAGTTTAAAACATATGTCACTATACAGAACTGAGCAAATGATATTGGATTGTTTTAAAAAATTAGGAAAATGATATATAATTCATTTTTGATGTATAGGAATTGACTGCACATGAATTCAACAACTGATGTGGTCGATATGAATCAAAATGCATGTTTTCAAAAAAAAAAACTGTAATTTTAGTTTAAAACATGTGTCAAATCACCAAAACTGAGAAAACAATATCATATTGTTTTCAAACTTCAGAAAAATTATCCATAATTCATTCCCCACATATAGGAATTTATTGTGTGCCAATATGACACACGATGTGGTCGATATTACTTGATGTTTGTGTTTTCAATATAAAAATGTCATTTTAGTTTAAACCACATATCAAATAGCCAAAACTGAGCAAACAAGCTCATATTAATTTCAATCATTATGAAAATAATCTATATTTTATTTTTGACATGTAAGAATCAACCACACATCAATTTGACACACAATGTGACTGATATGACTCAAAGCGTGTGTTTTCAATATAAAGGTGTTATTTTAGTTTAAAACACACATAACTAGCCAAAACTAAGAAAAATAGATCAGATTGTTTTCAAAATTTAGGAAAAATGATCCCTAATTAATTTTTATGTGTTTAAATTGACCACATGTAAATTTAAAAAACGATGTGGTCAGTATTACTTGAAGTGCGTTTTTTCAATATATAAGATTCATTTTAGATTAAAACACACATACCATAGGCAAAACAGAGTATAAAAAGCCTGGATTATTTTAAAAAATTAGGAAAATGATCCATAATTAATTTTTCATGTGTAATAATTGATATAATTTCAATATTATACATGATGTCATTGGTATGACTTGAAGTACATGTTTTCAATATAAAAGTTTCATTTTAGTTTAAAAAACACATCAAATATCCAAAACTAAGAAAAATATATTATATTATTTTAAAAATTTATAAAAATGACCCATAATTAATTGGTGACATGCAAGAATTTATCTCACATCAATATGATATATGATGTGGCTGATATGACTTGAAGTGTGTGTTTTCAATATAAAAGTGTCATTTTAGTTTAAAAGGAACATCACATAGCCAAAACTGATAAAGAGAGCTCATATTTTTTTTAAAATTTAGGAAAATGAACAATAATTCATTTTTGATGTGTAGGAATAGACTAAAAAAAATCTGACACTCGATGTGGTCAGTATGACTTGAAGTGCGTGTTTTCAATATTGAAGTGTCATTTTAGTTAAAAAAATGCATAAAAAATCCAAAACTAATAAAAAAACTTAGATTATTTTCAAAAATTAGGAAAATAATCCATAATTAATTTATCACATGTAGTAGTTGAATATACACCAATATGACCAATGATGTGTCCAGTATGACTCGAAGTATGTATTTTTATTATAAAAGTGTCATTTTAGTTTAAAACACACATCAAATAGCCAAAACAGAGCAAATGAGCTCTGATTATTTTCAAACATCAGGAAAATGGTTCATAATTCATTTATGATGTGTATGAATTTAACACACATCAATCTGACACATTATGTGGCTAATATGACTCAAAGTGTGTGTTTTCAATATAATGGTGTCATTTTAGTACATAACGTATGTCACTAGATAAAATAGAGAAAAAAAGATTAGATTATTTTCAAACTTTATGAGAATGATTGATAATTCATTTTTTACATATAATAATTGACCAAACATCAATCTAATACCTGATGTTATTGGTGTGACTCAACATGCATGTTTTCAAGAAAGAAGTTCCATTTGTGTTTAAAATTCATATCACATCACCAAAATCAAGAAAATGAGCTCGAATTATTTTCTAACATCAAGAAAAAGATCCATAATTCATTTCTATGTGTAGTAATTGACCACACACCAATATGAAACATGATGTTTTAGTTATGACTCAAAGTATGTGTTTTTAGTATAAAAGTTTATTTTAGTTTAAAACACACATCATGTAACGACCCAAACTGTTATAAATAAATTTATCTTATGATTTAATGTTTTATTATGTAATATGGTTATAGAAAACAAATACAATTGTTTTGTTTTATTATATCCAATTGGATTCAAAAAGACCCTTAAGAATTATTTCCATCGATAATATATTTGTTAAACATTTATCACATTATTATTATAAATATAGGGCTTTAACAAATCCAATCGAAACAGACAAAGGAAGTGATGAACTCACCTAGTAGGATTGCACCCATGAAGCCCATTTATTAGAGTTTATGAGGGATATGAAATCAAAAGGATTTTCCTATGACCAATCCCAAGCTGAGATCCAATAACTTGAGCATGATCAAAACCATTTACAGTAGAAGTTCAAGCTCATCGAGATCACGACCCAAACCATGTTCGTTGAACAACCCCGTGAAAGTCTCATTATCGCGCACCTTACTATTAGGGAGTACACTAGTGCAATAAAGGGATATGTAACAATATCTTAATAATAATAATATGTATATTTTATATAACAATGGATTTATTTTTATTTTTTTATTGTTACTTTATAAATGATTTTCATTTTGATTCAATTAATCACAAATTATATTTTTGGGTAATATTCAAATTCAATTAAGGGATTTATTTTGATGAATTAATGATTTATTGAAATAAATAGTATTTTAATAAAATTTTATTATTAAATAATATTTATTAATTATAAATGTTCATATAATTTTTATGAAGTGAAATGTACTTTTTATAAGGGTTCAAAAACTATTATTATAAAAAACCCAGCATTTTTCAGTAAATGTAAAATATTATTTTAAAAGTTAAAATGAACATATTTAGAAAATTATTTAGATAAAATAAATATTATCTTTAGAATCAAAATTTTAAAATTATCCAGTGGTTAATTTTTCATAATTTTCTAAGAGAGTTGAATTTTCTGGTAAAAATTAAACACCATATAAATATAAGGTTTGTTTTATGACATAATAATAACCCAAAAATGATGTAATAAACACTCTAATGGGTATCCTAGTCCAAATATATATTTTTCCCCTTAAAATAATGTGATTTTAAGTTTATTTTATTAATTTTATAATGCCTTTATGAATCCTCCAAAATATATAATATATTTTAGGATTTTATATTCATTGCTTTAAAAGAGTGACTCACTTCCACATAATAAAGGGTAATATTTTAATATGTTTATAAATTTTAATAATAAAATAATAAAACCTCCCCACTTTGGAAAAAACCATGGGAAGGTTTGTGGTTTTGAATATTTTATTATATAAAGTCCAAAACCTAAGTTTGTGAAATATTAAAGAATTCCCCTCTCATTTTCTATACAAACCCACCCAATCTCCCACTTATCTTCACTAAAAATTATTTTATAACAACATTAATTTTCTCTACCATCTCTATAATCCTCAAAAGGTACCCCAAGCTCCTAAGAATTCCCTTTTCAAGCTTTTGGAGCCACACACTCAAGTAAGGGTTCTTTCCTTTCACATCTTTATCAAAGTTTCTTTATCTTGCTATACCCTTTTATTTTTAGTTACTAATGATGGGGTATGATTTATCACCTCCACCATACTTACCTTATTATGTATAAATGGCAAAAACACCTTTATTTTGCATTAATCTCTCCCATGTACACCCGTTACCATGCTGAAATTTGGTAAGCATCCTTTCCCATTTCTTTTTTTCAAGATTATTTATTATCATATGACTTTTTTTAATAATTATATATGTGTGGAAATGTACTTACATGTCTATATTACTATATAATTCATGTAAAAATGATTATATACCCATTTCTCTCTCATAAACCCATTTTATGAACTTTTAAGTGATCCCTTATGCTACTGGATTTTCACAGTGATTTTTCATGCCAAACCAATTGTGTAGTGAATACCATACCCATTTCTTATCAAGTGTGTTAAATTTTATGTACATATACCTTTTTATTGGGGACTTACATGTATGTATTCTAAACTCCTTTATCATGGAATAAATTTTGATGATGAATGAATCCATGCTTTTTGATCTATGTGGCACACTTAAGCATGAGAATAAAATGAAAGTGATGGGTGCACCCAAAATTATATAGAACTCCAATGCATTGGGTAATATTTAGTATCATGATACATCATATTGGGATAAGGTTGTACCTGATTCCTTTATTATATCTTTTCCACCATGAATTCTTGGCAGTTTAGACTTGACCTATGTTTATGATGCGATGTTTTATGTTTTTTCTACATTTCTCATGTTATGATTATCATGCTATATCATGCCTTATTATTCATATTACATTATGCCTCATTGATATGCCTTTCATAAAATGTATTATTATATTCATGTTATTCCATGTTTATTCCCTTACTCGGCTTTATGGATAACCCCTTTCTTATGTGTTTCCCCAGGTTATCCAAGGCAGTTTTAAGATCAATCTTGTTAAAAAAGTTTTCAATAAAGATGGTGTAATTCATGTTTAAAGTTGTAATTAAATGTACCTAATTCCAAAAGAAACTTGAATTATTGATATTTCAAGTTGTATTTAGTATAATTTTATGTAATTAAATAATGTATTGATGTATAATAAAGATAAGGGTTGTTATATTTAGTATCATAAGAAAAGTTTAGTTATTTTTGGGAATAGTATTAGAAAACTCTAGAGAAATACTTATGGATAAGACTAAGTAAAAGAAAACATCCCTAAATTTTTGTTAGTATATATTAAGTATTTTATCAATAAAATAAATCCCTATATAGATGCTATAAGTGTATGTGGTTCTAGCATAGATGTACCTTGGAGTAATAAATCCAACAAGGTGTTTCGAGCCTGACTCAGGGTAACCTGGTACACGAAAATGGGCCTTACTATGCACCAAGTTTGAAAATCCCATGGGATATTCTTTGGTAATTCATAAGCTCATTATGAACCATTATTAAGGGAGTAAAAAAATTTCCATAAGAATATATGTTAGGAAATAGATCATGGATAACAATGACTAAAGCCTAGAAATCCATAAGTTAAGGAAATACATGTAAGTTATAAGTTATCCCTTTAAAGTCAATAAATTCCCATTAATATGTTTAATGGTTAAATATAATCATCCTTAATTTTACTTTTATTCAATACAATAGACATAAATAGTAGGAATCTAGTAAACAATAAATGTGAAGAGCAATGTGATAACTTCCCCAATGAGATGCCCAACTCGATTGGAGTAGGAATCACACACGTCATGACAATACTCTCTCAACTGACTCAGGTTATGAATAGAAACCTGGATTGGGAGGAGTTTCCAAACCCCCTAAGAGAGAACAATTTGAAAAATAGAGCTTTATGCCTCAAATGAATCCTACTTTTAATAAGTCATCTGATCACTTAATCATGGAATAGTGGATCAACTCCATTGAAAAGATCTTATCCATACTTCAATGTTCTAAACAAGATAAGGTTCTATTGGATGTTTATCATATGGAAGGTTAAGTTTATCATTGGTGTACATTGATAAAAAACATGAATCCTGATAAAGATATCAAAGCAATGGTGTTGAAGGATTTCTAGAAAATGTTTTTCAAAAACTATTTTCCTCAAACTCTCCATATTAAAATGGAAAGGGATTTCCTTACCCTAAATCAAAAAAATATGACGAATCTATTAGGGTGTATGAGGAAAACTTCACGAGGATTGCATGATATTCCCCCGGATTTTTCATTACCCCCAAGTGCAAGGTTGAGCATTTCTTTGGTGGGATAAAACATAGCCTAAAGAAATCCCTAAAAATCTACGACTTTGATAGCTATGAGGATTTTTTTTGATGTTCCCTCAAAGTCGAAATGGAGATCGATGAATCTCAAGGGTGTCATAGAGATAAGAAGCGGAAAGTGGAGATAAATTCTGGTGGTATGATATAGATATCCAATAGTTCCATGAAATTTCAACATTTCACTTTCCTAAGGTGCAGAAAGAATCACCCTAAAAATTTCCTGAAGGGGACGAGGAAATGATTTAGGTGCGAGAAGGGCACCTAGCCAGTTATTTCTAGCAGGAGAAACCTACTACTATGACAGAGGAAAGGAATTCTATTGTAAACCCTCAACATATTTTTCATTACTACAAATTCAGGGAACTAAACATACTTTTTAAACCAATGCACTAATCCAAGGGTTTTCAGATACAACCAACAACCTCCAAGGAAGCAAGGGTGAGATTTTTCCATCACTACCACTAAAGTGAATCCTAAAAATGATGTGGTGATAGGTATTATAGTTATTCATTAAAGAATAGTTAATATAATTTTTTATTATGGTTATACTCATTCCTTCATATCACAAAATTTTAGTATAACTATCCAAACACCACCACAAATCTTGGAAGTATAGCTATTGGTTAAAATAGAAAATAGGGAAATTATTGCATCCCAAGTATATAACTCCCCCCTATCAAATTTTATGGAATGAAATTCTAGGAAAACCTTTTAATACTTCATTTTGTTTAATTTGATGCAATTCTAGGCATGTATTTACTTTCCCTATATAGAGCCAATATAAATTATCATGAGAAGTAAATCACTCTTCGTATTGTGAATCGATCCCCGATTCTGTACAAGTGCAAGGAGGAGGGTGAATCTTATTTAGCACCATAATCTAAAAAATGGATATTATTACCCTATGAGAAAGAATATGTAGCTCAAATTATTGAATCCAAGTAAAAAAAATCATCCTCTAAGACATGCTCATTTTTAGGGAACACACTGATGTGTTTCCCAAGGAATTTTCTGGTCTTCCTCCTAGCCGATATGTTGAATTTTTGATTGATATTATACCTGTGGTGTTACCATTATAAAATAATCCATATAGAATGGATTTTTTAGAAATTTAGGATATGAAGAAACAAATACAGTAGAATCTGGATAAAGGTTTCATATGCCCAAGTGCTTCACCATAGGGTGCACTAGTCATCTTCGTCAAGAAGAAGGATAGGTTAATGCACCTTTGCACCAATTATCGCGAGATCAACAAGATCATGATAAAGAACAAGTATCCTCTGCCTCATATTGATTAATTTTTCAATAATCTATGTGGAGTACAATACTTCTTCAAGGTGGATTTGCAGTCATTATATTACCAAGTTAGGGTGAAGAAGGAGGATATCCCCAATACTGCTTTTTTGTACAAGGTATGGGCACTATGAGTTCATAGTGATGCCTTTTAGACTCACTAATAATCTATAAATATTCATGGACTTGATGAATAGAGACTTTAGGTATTACATCAAAAAATTTGTGGTATTCTTATAGATGTTATTCTAATATACTCTAAAAGTAAGGAGTGTGAGGAGCATTTGAATACTGTGTTAAAGACCTTGCGAAAGGAAAATCTTTATGATAAGTACATAAAATGTGAGTTATGGTTGAATGAAGTCTCTTTCTTGTGGAATATCATCACAAAAAATGGGATATTTATAGACACTTAAAAAATAGAATCAATTAAAGGATAATCGATGCAAACATTTGTGACAGATATCATAGTTTACTTGGTTTAACTAGGTATTATCACCGATTTGTGAGAAATTTATCTCAATTGTCAAACTCTCTTAACAAAATAACTCAGAATGGAGTTAAGTTTTCTTGGAATGATGAATGTAAATAAATCTTAAAGGATTTGAAAATGAGGCTTATCAATATGACTTTTCTCACACATCCCACAAGTGGAGATCTTTTCATGGTATTTAGCGATGCTTCAAAGAAGGGCCTAAGCTGTGTGTTGGTGAAAAATGATGAAGTAATTACCTATGCTTAAATGCAGTTTAAAGTTTATGAATAGAACTACCCAACACATTATCTAGAGTTTGATGTAGTGATTTTTTCTTTAAAAATTTAGAGACATTATCTCTTTGGGGATAAGTGTAAAATATATACGAATCAAAAAAGTCTCAAGTATATATTCACATAGAATGAGATGAATATGCATAAATGAAGATGGTTATAGTTGATCAAAGACTATTACTAATCAATCCAATACCATCTTGGGAAATTGAATAAAGTGACAGACACTCTAAGAAGAAAGTATCCAGTAATTCTATCATTGATTAGAATTGAGAGGGATCTAATCTTCTTATATTTGGAAAGGATGTACATGAGAATCATAAAGGAAGGAACATCATTAATCCTTTCACAAATGATATATCAACCATCTCTTATGGAGAGGTTAAAGGATTCTAAAAGAATTGATGCGGGGATTCAAAAGAAAGTGGAATCTATAAGGAAAGGTAAATCCTCTAAGTTTAATGTTAATGATGAAGGTGTTGTGAGATTTGGGTCAGTACTATGGGTACCATCAAATCCCGAGTTAAATAAGGGGTTATTGGATGATGCACATAGCTCAACCTTATCCATTCACCCAAGAAGCACAAAGATATATTGATATATCCAAGAAAACTATTGGTGGTACAATATGAAGAAGGAGATCACATAATATACATCAAGATGTCTTGTATGTCAGCAAGTGAATGTAGAAAGGAAAAAATCCAAGGGGATGATGCAACCATTGCCCATACCTACATGGAAATGGGAAAACATCACCATGGACTTTGTCATTGATCTTCTAAAGACATCAAGAGGTAATAATGCTTTATGGGTTGTGGTTGATCATCTTACAAAGTCTGCTTACTTCATTGCGATGCGAGAGGAATTCTCAAAAGATATACTTGCATGGATATACATCAGGGAATTATTCAAGCTGTATGAAGTGGCACTATTGATTTTATCTAACCAAGATCTAAGATTCAATTATAATTTCTGGAAGAGTCCTAGAATGCTCTGAATACCGAGTTGAACTTCAGCACAACCTATCTCCCTCAAACTAATGTCCAATATGAGTGGACTATCCAAAGACTTGAGGAAATGTTGAGAGCATGCTCAATGGACATTAAATGAGGATGAGATCAACATATTTCTATGGTTGAGTCCTATTACAAAAATAGTTTCCACTCAAGCATAAAAATGTTTCCCTATGAATACCTTTATGATAATAGGTGTATAACACCTACATGCTGAGATGAAGTTGGGGGACAAAAACTGTTAGGTCTTGAAATGGTATAAGAAATGGTGGAAAAGGTTAAAACCATTCAGTATCACATCAAGGCTGATCAGAGTAAAAAAAGAGATCCATGTTAATAATCATTGATGATACCTAGAGTTTTATGTTGGAGACGTGGTATTTCTCCGCATATCTCCATGGAATAAAGTGATGATATTTGGGAATAAGGGAAAGCTTAGTCTAGGATACATCAGCCCCTTTGAGATCATTGATCACATCAAAGTGGTGGCCTATCGAATTGCACTCCAACCTAACCTATATTGGGTTCATGATGTATTCCATGTATCAATATTGAGGAAGTACATACCTAACCCCTCACATGTACTCAATCCAGTGGTGGTACCATTGGAGAATGATCTTTCCTATAAGGAGTAGCCTGTGAAGATCTTAGATCATAGAGACATATTTATATGAAATAAGACAATGAACCTTGTGAAAGTGATATGGAGAACCCATAATTTTGAAGAAGAAACATGGTAATAAGAGGAAGTGATGAGATAGAATTACCCTCATCTATTTTAAGGGGGGTGAAATGAAAATTTCGAGGGTGAAATTTCTCAAGGGGGTAAGATTGTAATGACTTGAATTGTTATAAATAAAATTCCCTTATGATTTAATGTTTTATTATATAATATGGTTATAGAAAACACATACACTTATTTGGTTTTATTTTATCTAATTGTATTAAAAATACCATTAAGAATATTTACAATTGATAATATAACTATTAAATATTGATCACATGATTAGTATAAATATAGGGCTTTAATGGATCCAGCTGACACAGAAAAAGAAAGCGATGGCCTCATCTAGTAGGTTTGTACCCTATGAAGTCCATTTAATGGAGCTTATAAGGGAGATAACATCACTTGGATTTTCCCTTGACCAATTCCAATCTGATATCCAACAAATTAAGCATGATTAAAACCGTTTATGGAATAAGTTCAAGCTCATCGAGATCACGACCCAAACCATGTTCGTCGAGTGACCCCATGAGAGTCTCACTATCACACACCTTACTCTTAGGGTATACAATGGTGTAATAAAGGGATATTTATAAATACCTTAATAATATAAATATGTATATTGTATATAATAATGAATTTATTTTCATTTTTTTTATTTTTACTTTATAAATGATTTTTATTTTGATTCAATTAAACACAAATTGTATTTTTGAGTATTATTCAAATTCAATTAAGGGATTTATTTTGATTGATTAATTGATTTTTGAAATGAATATTATTTTAATAAAATTTTATTTTTAAATATTATTTATTAATTATAAATGGTCATATAATTTTTATGAAGTGAAATGTACTTTTTATAAGGGCTCAAAAATTATTATTGTCAAAAAACCCAGCATTTTTCAAGAAATGTAAAATATTATTTTAAAAGTAAAAATTCAAATATTAGATAATTATTTAGATAAAATAAATTTTATTTTTGGAATAAAAATTTTAAAATTATCTAATGGTTAATTTTTCATATTTTTTTGAAACAGTCGAATTTTCGGGTAAAAATTAAATACCGTTTAAATATAAAGTGTGTTTTATGACATCATAATGACCCAATAATGAAGTAATAAATAATATAATGGGTATAATTGAACAAATATATATTTTAAACTTAAAAAAAATATGATTTTAAATTTATTTTATTAATTTTATAATGCCTTTAGGAATCCTCCAAAATATATAATATATTTTATGATTTTAAATTTATTTCTTGAGAAGAGCAACTCATCTCCACATAAGAAAGCGTAATATTTTAATATATTAAGCCCTTTTAATAATAAAAAAAATAAAACCTCCATAATTAGGAAAAAACCATGGGAAAAAACCATGGGAAGGTTTGTGGTTTTAAATATTTTATTATATTGAGTCCAAAACCTAAGTTTGTGAAATATTAAAGAAATGCCCTCTCATTTCCTATATAAATCCACCAAAGATCCCACTTATATTCACTAAATATATTTATATAACTTCCTTACTCTTCCCTCCCCTCTCTATAATCCTCCCAAAGTTCCAAAATCTCTTAATGATCCCCTTTTCAAGCTTTTGGATCCACACACTAAAGTAAGGGTTCTTTCCTTTCTCATCTTTATTAAAGTTTCGTTATCTTGTTCTATACTTTTATTTTAAATTAATAATGATGGGTTATGATTTCAAACCTCCCAAAATACTTACCTAATTATTTATAAATTATGATAGATCCTTTTTTCTCTCATTAATCCCTCCCATGTACACCCATTACCATGCCAAAATTTCATATGCTTCCTTTCCCTTTTCTTTTTCATGATTATTTATTATTGTATGCATTATTTTTCTAATGATATATGTGTTTACATGTCCTTAAATGTACCTATTACTATACACTTAATTTAAAAATTATTAGAGACCCATTTATCTCTCATCAACCCTTTTTATAAACTTTTAAGTGATGCTATTATACTGCCAAATTTTCACCATGTTTTTCCAAGCCAAACCAATTGTGTAGTGAATAATATACCCATTTCCTATTAAGGGTGTTCAATTTTATGCACATATACTATTTTTATTGGGTAATTACATGTTTTTATTCCACAATTATTTATCATGCAATAAATTATTATGATGAATGAATCCATGTTTTATGATCTATGTGGAACACTTAAGCATGAGAATAAAATGAAAGTGATGGGTGCGCCTAGAATTATATAGAAATATAATGCATTGGGTAATGTTTAGTATCATGATACATAATTTTAGGATAGAGGTATGCATAATTTATTTATGGGACTTTTTTCACCATAAATTCTTAGTGTTTTAGCCTTTACCTATGTTTATGGTGCAATGTTTTAAGTTGTTGCCACATTTCTCATGTTAAGCTTATCATTCCATATCATAATTTATTATTAATATTCCTTTATGCCTCATTGATATTGATTGTATAACATGTCTTATTATATTTATTTTATTCCATATTTATTCCCTTATTAGGCCTTATGTATCACCCCTTTCTTATGTATTTCCCCAAGTTATCTAATGCAGTTTTAAGATCGATCACGTTAAAGAAGTTTTCAATAAAGATGTTGTAATTCATGTTTGAAGTTGTAATGAAATGTACCTAATTCCCAAAGACACTATAATTCTTGATCTTTCAGGTTTTATTAACTGTAATTGTGTAATTAAATCATGTATTAATGTGTAATAAAGAGAAGGTTTATTATACATCAAATAGCCAAAACCAATAAAATAAGATTTGATTGTTTTCAAACTTTAAGAAAATAATCTATAATCTATTTTTTGATGTGTAGGAATTTATGAAACATCAATTTAACACATGATGTGACCGATATAACACTAAGTGTTTGTTTTCAATATAAAGGTGTCATTTTAGTTTAAAACACACATCACTATTCAAAATCGAGAAAATAAGCTCTTATTATTTTAGAACATTATAAAAATGATCCAAAATTAATTTCTACATGTATTAATTTTCCAAAAATCAATCCAAATCAAAATGTGGTCGGTATGACTCGAAGTTCATGTTTTCAATATATAAGTTCCATTTTATTTTAAAATGAACATCACATAAGAAAAACTGATCATAAAAATCTCAAATTGTTTTCAAAATTTATGAAAATGATCCATAATTTATTTTTCATGTATAGGAATTGACCAAACTCCAATCCAACACATGATGTGGTCAGTATGACATGAAGTATGTGTTTTCAATATAAAAGTTTCATTTTAGTTTGGAATAAACATAAAATAGCCAAAACCATTAAAACAAGTTTAAATTGTTTTCAAACTTTAGAAAAATGATCTATAATTAATTTGTGACATGTAGGAATTTATTTCATGTTAATATGACTCATGATGTGTCTGATATAAATCAAAGTGTTTTTTTATATACAGGTGTAATTTTAGTTTAAAATGCATGTCACATAACCAAAATATAGAAAATGAGCTTGGATTGTTTTCAAACTTTATCAAAATGGTTGATAATTCATTTATGACATATAAGAATCATCCAAACATTAATATGATACCTGATATGGTCATTATGACTCAGAGTGCATGTTTCTAAAAAAGAAATTCTAATTTAGTTTAAAACATGAATAAAATAGCTAAAACCAAGAAAATAAGAACATATTTTTCTAATTTTTTTAAAATGATCCATAATTTATTTTCCACTTGTATGAATTGACTGCATTTTAGTCCAAAACATGATGTGGTCATTGTGACTCGATATATGTGTTTCAATAAAAAAGTTCCATTTTAGTTTAAAACACTCATCAAATAGAAAAATTTATTAAACGAGCTTTTATTGTTTTCAAACTTTAGGAAAATGGTCCATAATTAATTTTTGACATGTACGAATCGACCACACATCAATCTGACACATAATGTGGATGATATTACTCGAATTGTATGTTTTCAATATAAAGGTGTCATTTTAGTTTAAAATGCATGTCACTAGCCAATAATTAGAAAATATGATTGGATTATTTTTAATCTTTAGTAAAAATGATCGATAATTCATTTGTGATGCATATGAATTGACCTCACATTAATCTGAAATTCGATGTAGTCGGTATGAATTGAAGTACATGTTTTTAATAAAAAAGTGTCATTTTAGTTTAAAATGCATGTTACATCACCAAAACTGAGAAAACAAGATCATATTATTTTAAAAATATAGTAAAATGATTTATAATTATTTTTTCACTTGTATGAATTGAATTCATGACAATCTGAAACACGATGTGGTCGGTATGACTCGATGTACATGTTTTCAATATAAAAGTTTCATTTAGTTTAAAACACACATCAAATAGACAAAAACAGTAAAATGAGATTGGATTGTTTTTGAACTTTAGGAAAAATGTCTATAATTCATTTGTGATGTTTAATAATTGACCACAAATCAATCTAAAAAATGATGTGACTGATATTACATAAGGGTGTGTTTTCAATAAAATGTGTTATTTTAGTTTAAAATGCACATCACTATCCAAAACTGAGAAAATGAGATTGGATTATTTTCAGAATTTTGGAAAATGATTTATGATTCATCTTTAACATGTAGGAATCAAACACACATCAATATGAAAAAATATTTGGTTGGTATGACTTGGATTATATGTTTTCAATAAATAAGTTCCATTTTTGTTTAAAATGCACATCACATAGGGAAAAATAAGCATAACAAGCTTGGATTATTTTATAGACTTAATAAGAAGATCCTTAATTCATTTTTCATGAATAGTAATTAACTTCATTCCAATATGACAAACGATGTGGTCGATATGACTTGAAATATGTTTTTTCAATATAAAAGTTTCATTTTAATTTAAAACACAAATCAAATAGCCAAAACTGAGAAAATAATATTGGATTGTTTTCAAAATTTAGGATAATGGTCTATAAATAATTTTTTTATGTGTAATAATTGACCACACATCAATATGAAACATGATGTGATTGATATGACTCAAAGTGTGTGTTTTAAATATAAAGGTTTCATTTTAGTTTAAAACATGCATCACACAACCAAAATTGAGATAAAGAGCTCATATTATTTTCAAACTTTAGGACAATGATCTATAATTCATTTGTGACATGTAGAAATTAATCACACATAAATATAGAACCTGATGTTGTTGGTATGATTCTAAGTACATGTTTTCAATATATAAGTGTCATTTTAGTTTAAAACACACATCACCTAGGAAAAACTGGGCACAAAAAGATCATATTATTTTCTTATCATTTTATATGATATTAATTAATTAATTTCCTTATAATTTTTATCTAATACTTATTTAGTTACTTTTTATGGAGATAATGGTTGAATATGAACAAGAAATTATGTGACATTTGAAGTCTTGTTCTAAAGAATAATGTGATATTAAATTGGTAAACATTAGTAGTAAGGTTTTTATCATCACATATAGAACCAATTTAAGATCACATACTTTTGAGAATAACAAGAAATAGTGTGATGTATAATAATAAACCAAAATTCAATCTGGTACACGATGTTCTTGGTACGACTCAAAGTATATATTTTTAGTTTAAAAATGAAAATTATTTTTAATTTATTTTTTTATAGCATTTCTAGCATAATATTTTTTTTCTTATATAAGTTTATTCCTTTCTTGAGCTGGGGTGGATTTTTCAGTAGCTAATAACACAAATAGGGGTCGAGGGCCAAAGAAAAAGGAAAATTTTTATTTTTGAATGTATGTGATAAATTGTAATTACTCGTTTAATTGTACAAAACAATGTTTGAAATGTATATAGTATAGTTTTTTTCTTGTATCAATGTTTTAAATTTTATTTCTAATAAATTCTTTATTTTCTCTCCCTATATTTTCTCTTTGATCTCTATTTTTTCTACTACGGTGTGCTATAATTTTAATAGCACATTGTAGATATATACCCCTTTATCAGAAAAAGAAAAAGCACGAATAAAGGTATTCTTTATCAACACTATAAAAATAACTGATAAAAGGACCCTTTATCAGTGATTTTATTGAATTGATAAAGTCTTAGGGATTTTAATTGTGATATGATTATCAAATCTTTTTTTCACTGACAAATCCCTATTTTAGAACTTTTAAATGCCTTATATGCAGTGGTGCACTAAGTGGGTTCTTTGAAAAAAAATTGATGATCAAGTAACTATCATCTGTAATAAGGCATGACTTCTTACTAAATGATATAATCAAGATGAAGGTATGGATTATGGTGAAAATTTTTATCCAGTTTCTTGAAAATAATCCTATACAATATTTTTTATATTCTCTACTCATTTTAATTTCAAACATTTTCAAATGGGTGTCAAAAGTTCTTTTCTAAATGGTTTTATTTCTAAAAATCTTTTTATGGATCTAATACTGATTTTTGAAAACCCTTGTTTTCCAAATCATGTTTTAAAGTTAATTGAATCTCTATACGATTTAAAACAATCCCCTTGGGATTGGTATGAGAGGTTAACTAAATTCATTTTTCAAATGATTTTAAAATGGAAAAGGATGATTACACCCTTTCTTTAAAAAAATAAAATGACTTATTAATAAATAATATTTATGCTGGTGGTCCTATTATAATCTCAACTAAAGAAACATTTTTCAATGAATTTTATAATTTATTGAATATAGAGTTTGAAATGAGTGTTATGGGATAAATCAAATTATACATTGATTTTCAAATTTCCCAAAATTTAGAAGGAACTTTTTTAAATCAATGTAAAGAAACTACTAAAATTTTAATAAAGTTTTTCATGGATCATGATAAGTAAATTATAACACCCCTGACTTGTAAGTTAACATTAGATAAAGCTAGTCAATTAATTGAAAAAAATATTTATCAAAGTATGATTGTAAGTATACTTTACCTTACTACAACCCATTTGAAAATCATGTTTAGTTCATTAATTTTTTATTTTTTTAAATAACATCTAAAGGAATCACATTTAAAATCCATAAAAATAATTTTTTTTATTTGAAAGGAGCTAAAAACCTTTGTTTATTTAATCCCATGGAAACATCTTTTAAACTATCTTATTTTTTCAATGCTAATTTTGGAGGATACTAACTAGATAGTAAAATTACTTGTGTAACTTATCATATACTATGAAAATCCCTTGTCTCTTAGAGAAATAATATGAAAAATTATGTTTCTCTTTCTACAACCAAAGAGGAATACATAATAGTTGGGAGTTATAATGCCGAAGTTATATGAATGAAATATAATCACATAGAATTTGGGATTATATATTCTCTTTTAATTATCAAGTGTGACAACACTAGTGTGATTATTATCTCTAAAAAATCCTATCCAACACTCTCTCACTAAGAATATTGACCTAATACACCATTTTCTATGAGATCATTTTCAAAAAGGTGATATCATTTTTTATTTGTTTGCACAAAGCATAAAATTATCGATATATTCCCTAAAACAATTACTCTCCATCAATTTTAATTTATTGAAGGAGAATAGGGAATGATTATCTTATGATAAATATATCTTAATATTGGAAATCTTGAGAAATATTTCTATTTTTTAAAATTGTTTTCCAAAAAGTATTTCAAATAAAATGTTTTTAAACTTTTCATAATTTTGGAAGAGTAAAGTGAGTATGATACTATAAGAAAAAAAATCCTATATAGATACAAACAAGTATATATGGTTTTGGTATAGATACAACTATGGATTTTATCTAAAAAAATTTATTGGTTTTTAACACTTTCTCCATATTGGGCATGAGTATTATGCCTTTAGTGCACAACTGGTTTGACACACATATTAAATTTGTTTTGGTTTATTAATATAATATTTAATATACCTTAATCATGATTTTTTTAAAAAATATTTTATAACATTTAATTTCTTTATTTTAAATCTATGATCCCTTTATCTCAACCCGATTCATTATTTTAGGGGGAGATAATCTTGTTAATTTTGAAATGATCCTAGAAGAGACACTTTAAAAAAAATCAAATTCTTATTTTAATATTTTTCAAAAATTATTTTCAAACTTTTCTCTTAAATCATTATTTTCAAAAGAACAAATGTTTTAGTTATTTCTTCTTTATCTTTTTTAAAAATCACTCTTTCTAAATTTTGATGTTTTTAATATTTTCAAAACTTTTTTCAACTCATCTAAAAGATCATTATTGATGATAAAAGTAGTTTTAATTATTATTTATATTATTTTTCTCTAACCATATATATAACCCCTTTTTTATAATATCAAATGGGGAGAAATATTGAGAAATCTTGGGGGATAAGTCTTTATATATTGGAGATAAATATTTATGTTACAGGGTAAAAATATTTAAGTTATGGGGAGAAGTTTTATGTTTATTTTTCTTTAAAGGGTGAGAACTATAGGTTCCTAAATAAAGTATTTTTTATCTTATAGTTCATATATTACTATATTTTTTTTATTATTGTATTATTCAAGTGTTTTTATCATAAAAAATGCGGATAATTCTATGATTATCACTATATTTTGTGTTAAAGATCATAAAAATTTATTTTAAGTGATGTGCTGTTAGTTTTCATGGAATACTATTATATTCTTTTAAGGACCCAGAAATATCATTAAATATGTCATAATTTATGTTTTGAATCCTTTTAAGATGCCTATAAGAACCTTACAGGAAAATTTATTCAATTAGAGGAACTAATTTTTAATGTTATATGAAATCTACCAAAAACAGTGAGTGATAAGGCATGGTGGACCTATGCCAGAGCTTGGTGGACCTATGCCAAAGCATGGTGGACCTATGTTAGAGCATGGTGGTGATTGGGTGTGGTGGATAGGAATATTTCTAAATAAAAATGGATAACTATATGTGCACCAGTGTGTAATGATGGGTGTTTTGAAGGAAAAACATCTATAAATATTTCACCAAGGTTTGGTTCAAGCTATTTTAGCCTGTCATAAACTCTATGAAACATTTAATGATGGTTAAACTTCATTAAAACTAGTCTTCAATGACTTCATTACTTACCTTATAATTATAGAATATTTTTTAAGGTTTTTAAGGCTATAAATAGATACCTTGGATGGCCTATGAAATTTCCAAAAACTAACGAATTCTTTCTTCAATGCCAAAGTAAACCAATCAACAAATATCTTTCAAAGTTATATCTTTTTATAAAAACTATATTATTCTTTATAGAGTGTGTTTCAGATTGTAATACCTTCTTACTATCTTCATTAATGTCATTATCTATAGTGTTCTTCAATTTTTTTGGGAGAATTAGGACCATGCTAAAACGTGGTTGTTTCATAGAAATCCTCTCCTCTTCCTCCTTATAAATTTAGTTCTCATTACCATTAAATTGAGAGACCTTGGTTTTATTTATATTTTCATTGAAAAAGAAAGAAACTAATTTTCTGAAGGTTTATATCTGTCTCATTAATGTGATAGTGTCTATTGTTTCTGGATTCTTCTGACAACCTAATAAAGTTTTGGTATCTTGGATACTAATAAATTTAAAGGAATGATTCATTAAATCCTCAAGAGATTGGGGTTGTAGATATAGAGGATATTTTATAAATATTTTCAAATATCCTTATCTAATATTTTTTCTTATTTAATTTTCACAATTTAAATTATTTATTTCTTTCAATCATTCATTTATTCAATTGTTTAATCCGTAAAACATGTTTAATCGATTTATTCTCAAATCACTCTTTTATTATTCTCCTACTTATATTATTCTAATTAATTATATTTTTGTGATTTTTAAATTTGGTTATATATATATTTCTTCAATAGTTTTTAATTTCTTTAATATTTTTTAAATAATTTTTTTTAACTTGGATTGTTTTCCTTTAATTTTTTAATGGGAATTCATCCCCTTCCATTTTACTCAACTCCGACCTACAACCTGACCCATACAAATTGTGGAATTAACACTAAGTAATAAATATAATATATCAATATAATAATAATCATGTCAATAAATAGGGTACCACATATTACTTTCCCACTGATTTTCCATTCTCATTCCACAACATCATATATCTTGGAACTCTCATTACTTCTGTAGAAATATGCCTGATGACACATGGGAAACTGCATCATACCAAGCACACCAAATGCAATTAGTCATCACAAATTACCTAAAGATTCCTAGGAAACTACATTATACCAAGAATCCCCATGTGTAGCTGGTCATCCCATCCACACCCTCTTATAACCACTTTCATATATCCAAGATAGTAAGGTATCCTAAATATGAAGGACATCAGCTTTCTTCCCTACTCCTTCCATGTATGACCACCACTATGAACCACCTCATTAATCCTATTTAACCAAACCATAAGTTTACTATTTCCACAATCCATCAAATCACATTTGTAAAAACCTTAATTGGAAGAGAAATTAGGGAAGTGGGGGTAGTCATCCATCAATCCTTTCCATATTGGATGTTTAGAAAAACACCCCCAAAAAATTTGGGTGTCAACACAAAGTAATTTAAATGGGTAGGGTACATATATAAATCACAATTAAAATACAATATATAATAGTCACACACACACAAGCCCAACCTATGTATTTATAAGAAGAGCACAATCACAACTCACAACATCACCAGAAGGCCTCATAAACTTCATCATGTTTGTTACCACCTATAAATACATTACACCCCACAAGTAAGCCACAACCACATGATAAATTCCTTATTTATTTTTCAAGATAAGAAATTTATAGATTTTCTAATTACTACCCATCTCCCTTTATCAATTCCAGAAATTTTATATTTATAAAAAACACTTTAACCACACTTCCCATTTTAGTTTAGGAGTTAATTATACATTTCAACCCATTCAATTTCGTTTTTTCATTAATATTCCATTCAATCACTACCAATAAACTAACAATACTCACATCAACCCAATGCATAACAACCCATCCTTTATATGTTAACAAGCCCCACATCACAACTGCTCCACATCACAACTAATTACTATCACAACCTCTAATCATTACAACCAACTAACAATACAACCACCCCACAAAACATTTCAGTGTTTATATATGTATTTCATCATATTTATTTCAATATTTTAAAGGGAATTCTCACACAAATATGAGATTCCATGGGCTACCAATTTATAATTTGTATATATGTTCTTATAGATTTTCATGTGTGGTGGGCCAAATCAATAAAAAAATAGTTTTTACCAATTCAATATCCAAAAAAACATAATAAATCATAGCAAAATCCAATGATAGAAGTATAGAAATCATTCTAAACCATATAGGAAAAACCCAAGTACAAGTAAAACTCATGTGCTTTCTCCCATTCCCCTTCAATTTCAATTAAACCAATTAATTATCTTTATTAATCTAGTGTATACTATTTACCCAAAGGGGAAAAATCATAATATCATAACATGTACATCTAATGGGGGAAAGATGAAGGACCCCTACCTCAAACAATGATCTATTCATTTTTATACAAGGATAGAAAAAGATGTAGAATAACTCCAAGAACCAATATGTAAGGTAGAACCTAAATCAACCTAAAAAATGGTACCCCACATCATTATCTTACTAAAGAATTATTTAAAATAGTTTTTCCCTTAATAAGAGTCTTATATAGAAAAATAATGGGAGTAAAATGGGGTGGTGAAGGGAAGGTAACTCACCTAGAATCATCAAAGGTTGATATACCAAGAAAAGGGTTGAAAGTTACTAAAAGGGGGCGGAAAGACCTACTAGGGACACATATGGATTTCATAAGAATTGAGAGGAAGGGTGGAGGAATTATTGGGTTCAAAGGTGTTTGAGAATTTATATACAAGACTAAAAATAGAAGAACATTGCCTAACACCCTTTACTATGGTGCAATGGTACTAATATAGGACACAACTGTAGCATAAATAAATGGACCAAGCTACACTAGTTTCAATCAAATATGCATTTGAGAAACATGGAAAAGTCTACACCACAAATCTAATAACCTTGGAAAGGGACTAAGGTGAAACTAAAACCACGACACTACATATTCCAATCACTAAGAAGAAGGCTATTCCATAAGCCTACTCCATGACATAGCTACCACAAAAAAGGAAGAACCACAAAATCCCAACTTCTAGGGCTCTATGCCACAACCCATCTCTCTACACCAAAATAATGCTGAAAATGGTAGAACCATAAAAACTACACCTATAAGACTCTATGTCATAGTCAGTATCTCCATGAAACAGACACCCCCTTATGGCACAACATGAGTCTCCACACCATAAAATACTTTTCAGTGGTGATTTCAGTTGCAACTCCACTATACACTCCCTAACTCCCTCATAACTCCTCCCTTGGAACTCCCTATTTAGAAACCTAAATCACCAAAATTCTCACAAAGTAAGGGATCAAAAGGTCCCTAACATTACATAATATACCTCTAAAACAATTATCATCTTTGAGGACCAAACCAAACCCAAAAAATAAAGAGTCTGAACAACCATCCCATGAGATACCTCTCAAGGATCTCATTATAGCACAAACCCAAGAATACCATCTCTCACCAACCATAATCTACCTCACTTCCACTTAACCATTCAAACCACCATCACAACCTCTACCTGTTCCAAGCTAACAATTTCAAAAAACATTACATAATATGGGCCCAAGCACACAAATCAAGTCTAAACACTTTTAAATTTAAGATATTGTATACTTTGTGTGGCATTGAATCACCCACATAGTTTTAAATGATTAGGAATGGGATTTCCCCTCTTCATATGATCTAATATTTACCACACATCATTAGTAAGGAAACATTTACATCTCATAAACCATCAATATTCAATAATTACAATATCAAACCAAAAAAACAAGGAAAAAAATTAAAATAACTAAGGGTACTATACTCACATCAGCATCTCTTGCTCTTAGGTACTCTCCTAAGAGACATTGTTTCTCCACAAAACACAAACCAAGGGGGTGGTTCATCCACATAGAACCTTCTCTCAATGATTTTAGATCTCTAATAGTCACTCCAAAAACTTCATGGCATCCTTGATATATAGATCCCCCCATTCAAGGACATGGGATTCATCTCAAAGATATTTAAGAAACTAATTTTTTTGGAATACATCATGTCACAAACCAAGATGGGTCACCATTTGACCCAATGGCCAACTCGGTCAGTGGTAAGGCTCGAAGGGCACTCCTAATCCCCTAAGTCTGGCACAAGTGCCCAAGTATCAAATAGAACAAGTGGGAATGATTTAAATGAATTAACAATATTAAAAAAAACAAAAAAAAACTAATAAACCAGATATAAAAAATTTAAACCAAACATTCCCTTTACGATTTCTAGATTTGAGTTTACAAACTTAAAAAAACGAAAACAAACTATGATAAAAAGGGAAAACTAGAACATCGCCCCAAACCTACGTTCAAAAAGAGTAGAAACACACTCAAGCCTCCACCACCAAGATCAACAACAAGAACCACTAGAAACCCTATCCCCCAACACTACACACCTTAACTTAACTTGAAGAAGATGGACAATAAGATCTACATACACCCAAATGTGTATTCAAGGTGTAAGAAAAAGCCCAATAGGATGACACCCAGATATAAATATTCCATGCCAAAACATTTTGAAGATAATCTAACTTGATCATTTAAATTAAAGGTTTTGAAACATTTCTAGGAAATCATTTGTGAGTAAACATTTTAAAGAAAATAAAAGAAACCACTTTCAAAGAAAACCACTACATAACCATTTGATTAAGAGAAAAAGAATTTCTAAAAATTCACTTACACACACATATCCACACACAAGAGGTACACCATATGCCGATGGTTGGAACCTTGTCACATAAGGTAGATCATAATGGGTTAATCCTTAGGGTCAAACTAGCTCAAGTTGGATTCTAGGAACATTGAATCTTGGTGAAAATGTGGAATATATATCACCACCATCAGTGTTCTCATGCACAATCCACTAGTAGGGAACATACCCATAACCTAGTGGTATCCAATAATCATCAATGTTTGGTTAGTGTTGTAATTGTCAATCCTGCTAAGTGAAACCGTGTTATAGCCACTTCTGTATCACTAGAAAGCTAGTCGTAGTCTGTCCACCTAGTTACCTAGGATTCCCTTTTTTTGTTCTCAATCAAGTTTCACATGTCACACCACACCACTTCCACATTTCATCAACCAATCAAAGCATCACATATCACAAGCCACCACAAACACAAAAAAAATCCATTTTGAAAACACATGCACACCAAAACTCTTTTCAAATAGAATTCACACCTCTCACATAATTAAATAAATCATTTAATTTTTTTAAAAACAATTCCAAGAAGCACCACAAGGCTTTACACCATACATACACTCAAAATACACTTTTAAAATTAAATTCTCACCAAAACCATTTCACAACATGATTCACATCATATGCGTAGTTTAATAAATCACTTAAAAAATTTATAAAACATTTCTAAATATCCCTTCAAGTGTTTGAACTAATAACACCCTTAATTTCACACAGAAATGACACTTTAAAACCAAATGCACAAAAAATTCACAATAAAACATGCTTTCCATTATTCAAACAATTTTTAGTTCAAATTTAAAGATGTGTAACAAGGATAACACATAAAAAAAATCCATTTTCCATTTTACACACACCCAAACCACCTTAAAACACTTTTCACACCACTTATGTAACTCATAAAACCCAATTGGAACATTACCAAAAAATCACATAATAAGTTCAAATTTTTTTTCATTGGCCAACACCTTCCAAATCAACACACTAGCCAAGTTCCCTTTTTAAAAAATGTTTTTCATCATTTTTCACAATTCACACATCACATTTAAAGGTGTAAAAAGAATCACAACATACCAAAATAATTCATTTCCCCTTAAAAAATCATTCTTTAACACATTCACACCTCAAGTTCCATTGAAAACATGATTCACACCCTTCGAACAACCAAAAAAATACCTTCAAGAAGAACCACAATGAATCACATACAAATAATAACTATTTTAATTTGAAAACCCCATTTTCACCACATATGAATGTCAAACCACCTCAAAAGTATAATTCACACCACAAAAAAAGCATTGAACATGTTAAAATAAATTTAAAAAACAAATTAAATCATTGATAAATGCTAATGCATGGAACCACCTACCTCACATGAATAACTTTTCAGAATAAATGGTGTGAAATCCATTTGCACCTCAACCATCCATCAAGAAACCATGAACGAATTCTAATTCCAGATATCAAACTAACAATGTCAAGATTGAATCCTAAAACAGAACCCTAGCAGTCGGAAAAACCCAAAACCCTAAGGATAGGGGGAAGTGGCCTACCCAGTGTAGATCACGTGAGGGTGAGATCGATGGAGGGGAGCTGCGTGTTAAGGGGGGTCGCCGGAGGTTACATCGGTAGGGGATCGCACCGACATGGGATGGTATTTATGAAAAAAGGCATCATTAGAAGGGATCTCACCGGTAGGGGGTTTGTCCAAGGAGAGGGGTAGCAGGAGTGGAGAAGGGAGGTGCGAGGGTGGTGTGAGGGAGGTCGCTAGAGGGGTGAACAGAGTACTAGCCAGGAGGCCTCCAGAGTTGGGCCAACCAGTAATGGAAAGGTAGCACACTGGGGTAGGGAAGCTGAATGAGATGAGAGGGAGAGGAGAAGGATAGAAGCAGGAGAGAAGGAAAATAAAGAAATTAAAATAAAAAGGGAAAAAATAAACCCTAAAAAAATTAAAACCCACTTAATAATTGTGATAATAATAATATTAATACTAATAACTTAATAAAAATTATATTCTTATAACTAATAATAATAATAATAATATTCTCAAATAATAATAATATTATTATTATAAAAACAATTATTTGGGTTGTATTTCATTTTTACTTATTTTAAATTTATCACCCCTTTAATGTATTAACTATTCTTAATGCTGGGAAAACATGCGGTTACCCCACAAGGCTCAAGAGACTCTGTACGGACCGTGCAATGGCTTTTTCCCATTCAAGAAGTGACCACACGGGTACCCAGGTTGACCGAATGACTTATAATAACTATATAGTGTCCATGCACTGGCCTAAAACCCACCAAATTTCTAAACTTAAAAAATTTAAATCAGGACCCAAACCGAAACTTTGACAATGTTATCCCAAAACCTCAAACCTGTCACACTTTGTTCCTGGGCAAAAAAACTGAAACTTGATTCGGGACAAGGATAAATTAAAACCTGGACGTGACAGTTCTACCCACCGTAATGTTTTCCTCCCCTAGAAATCCATCCTAATATTATCTAGAAAATAGAACCGGTACACCCTATTAGCTCAAAGAGGTTTCTGATAAAACAAAAAATGAGAGAGAAGAAAAAACACTATCAACAAAGAGAAAGGACCTAAAAAATAAGCTCAGGAGACCTAAAATGGGTTCCTCACCAAGTGACGCCCACACCTAAAAACTAATACACCTTCAGTAGATAATAAAAAGATAGAAAATCTCACAATGTACCATTCAATATCCCAAGAAAAAACACCTTAAACATTTCAAAAGAGGCTCACACATTTTTACCATAAATAAACGAAAAAATCAATGAGGATACCATAGAATTACTTCACAATACTACTGGGCATGTGTCGACCCAGAATTTTACTCAAGAGAGGGGATTAGGGTTAGATAGATCCGAATGAGACTACCAAACTCTACACCCACACTAGGGACGAAACTAGATTGGAAACACAAGGAGGCCCGAGTGGACTCCCTACCATGATGAAGAGGCTAACATTGATTTACTTTCCAGGAATTTTAGATAGATATATGGTGGGTCACCCCACCATAAATACCAACTAGATTAACTGACTAGCACATACCGACATGGAAATCCTAACATGAGCTAACCTGGGAGCTCCCCGCACAACCTAATACCCCACCAAGAAATAGGGTCCCTACAATCCCTCCATCCAATGGGACCATTTATAATGAAACAACTATAAAAAAACATAAAAGGTATCCATTTCCTAAACTGAAGATAGAAACTGGACTATGGTCCCTTACAACCCCAGGGGTTTCAGACTATGTGCCAACTCACTTTGAGACCTACGGTTGGAGCTCTTTTTATTAAAGCATTTCCAGCCTCGTAGTCCGACACTAAAAATCCTTGATCAAAACTTCTTTCTACTGGTTCCACAAATAACCACATCATGATATAATAGTGTCAATATACCACAACAAATCCCACCACATATTTTTCCTTAACATGTCATTTCACCATGATGAGGACTTATAAGATTCCAATGCATCATTCCATTCACCTCGAGTGAGGATACAATAAAACAAGAACACATAGAACGCACTTTCATCCCAACGGGAAAAAATTTAGAATTATCGAAAGATAACATGCTTCTATTAAAATAGAAGTTCTCAAAAAAAATTTAAGACATTCACCCTTGCACTTAAATGAAAACATGATGTTGAAAAACATCAACAAATGTGACCACTACAACTTAAGAGGCCTTACAAAGAAAAGGAGTTTAAACCGACTCCCGAACAACACATGACTCTTTCAAATAGACATAACAGCCTCTCATGAGCATATTTGACACATTGGTGGCCTAACATGAACCTTAACTTAGTGAAACCTGAAGATATATCCAAATTCCCTTTAAGAAATGACTATCACCAACAACCCATACTACTTTCTTTCTTCCCCACTGGATTTTCCTTCACCAGTTCCAGGTAGGACCTTCAGACTTATCAGGGCCAAACTTCACTTTTAACCCTCAAATGACTCAAGGAAACAAAATAATACTTCAACTCCTCCCACACTCTCCCCCCACTACAAGAGGGTTATCTTATATGAAGAATAGGAGGGGTAGACTCAACCCTCAACTTAAGAATAAATTTTTTACTTTAATAAACTGAAGGATCTTCCAACAACGAATTACCTATGGCTGCACTTTAGTCGCACATTAACTCTTTATAGGGGTATACACTAGCCAGTGAGGGAAAATCCCAAGGACCCAATAAAACTATTCCATTTTCCAAAACATACCACAAACAAACACCAAACACACAAGGTGAACCACCACAAGGGATTCTCAAAACACTCCTCAAAAGAAACCACTTGACATCGCTTCAAACCAACTTACCGATATTCAAAACCCTGAAACATAGATCAAAAAATAAGGGTTTTTGAACTCAAAACACCCCAAAAAACATTCCCAAAATTATGAAGTACACACCACACAATCACCAATCATCAAAACACCCAATTTTACCTCAAAGTCATTTTTGAGAATAAAATAGGGTTGTTGGGTTGCACTTTCACCTATGGCATCTCATGGAGTTCCACACATGCATGTTCTCATGCCAATTGGGAACTCATACACTTCACACACATATCCTATGCATGTGGTCACTCATGAGAGTACCAAAGGTCAAGAAAAAACCGTTTTCACTTTCCAAAATAAGAGTTCAGCCCACGTCCTTAACTTTCTCAAAATCGCTAGTCACAAAATCAAAACCCATTTTGAATCTCACAAAAAGACTAGAAAAACACCAATAATTCAAATAATAATTCACTTTAAAACATTAAAAATCAATTTCAAAACAATTAAACTACTTTAAAACACATATAGTTTCACTAGAACCCCGTTTTATCAATATCCATTTAATTAGAACTCAATTCTTCTTATTTAAAACAAGTTTCCAAAACCATTTTCAAACTAGTACCCCATTTTAAAATAACCAATTTTCCCATAAATCCCAAAATTTGATTATGAAAATTCAATCTCATTGAAATCATTTCTATTTTTACACAAAAACCATTTCATGAAATTCCACTTTTCTATGAACCACTTTAAAGTGATTCAAAAAAATCATTTTCCACCTTTTCAGAGCTGAATCATCTTTACTTTAAAAATAAGTTTACAAGATTCCAAAACCAAGAGATATGGGACGATGCAAGAGGAAACTAATGTCGATGGGTAACTCAGATATATGGTTAGAATCCATAATCTATTCACACAACCATTATAGAGAGTTTTTTATGACAACATCCCCGGATCTACATGGATTTCCAGGCCCATGCAATATCACTGAGACCGTTGACCCAACTCCCATTTCATTTCCCAAACAATAAGAAACCACAAGGATCAAATGACTCATATGAAACTCTAATTCTCCTGGTAACTTTAGTCCCATCATGAGGTGTGTTGGTGAGGCACCCTACTCATAATTGGAATGTGAAGTCCTAAAAACCCTAGCTCTGGTCTACCCAGACTCTTCCCTAAGGAACAAGAATCAAAAGAGAATGAACTGATCTGATACCATTTTTTCATAAACCAAGATGGGTCGCTATTTGACCCGGTGCCCGACTCAGTTCGCAATAAGACCTAAAGGGCATTATTTATCCCCATGGGTTGGAACAAGTTCCTGGTTATCAAATAGAACAAGTTGGAACAATTTAGCCGAATTAAATATATTAAAATAACCAAAAAAAACTAATAAACTGGATTTGAAAAATTCAAACCAAACATGTCCTTAACCATTTTTATATTTGAGTATACAAACTAAAACAAAAACCAAAAAAACTACAAACAAAATGGAAAACTAGAACATCACACTAAACCTATGTGCAACAAGATAAGAAACATCCTTAAGCCACCACCATCAAGATCCATAATTAAAACCCGTGAAAACCTAATCTACCAATAGTATATGCCTTTCCTTAACCTGAAACAGATAGACAACAAGATCTACATACACCCAAAGGTGTATGTAGGGGGTGATCCAAATCCCAGTAGGATACCATCCAAATATAAATATTCCATGCCAAAAAAATTTAAATATAATCTATCATGATCATTTAAATTCAAGATTTTGAAACATTTCTAAGAAATCATTTGTGAGTAAACATTTTAAAGAAAAGAAAATAAAACACTTACAAAGAAAACCAACACACAACCTTTTTCTTGAAATAAAAAGTAATTTCTAAAAGTTCACACACACACACACATCCACACACAATAGGTCCATTGTTAGCCGATGGTTGGCACCTCATCACATAAGGTAGAGAATCATGGGTAAATCCCTAGGGTCTAACTTGCTCAAGTGGGATTATAGGAACCTCACATTTCGATTAAAATGTGGTATAGAAACCATGAACATTAGCGTTCTCAAGCTTGATCCACTGGCAGGGAACATACCCATAACCTAGTGGTCTCGAATCATCATCCATGTTTAGTTAGTGTTGTAATTTTCAATCCAGCTAAGTGAAAACAAGTCATAGCCACTTCCATACTACCAGAAAGCTAGTCGTAGTCTATCCCCCTAGTTACCTAGGATTCCCTTTCTATGATCAATCAAGTTTTACATGTCACACCACACCACTTCCACATTTCATCAACCAAACCAAGAATCACATATCACAAGACACCACTTACACACCAAAAATCCATTTTAAAAACACACACACCAAAACCCTTTATGAACATAATTTACACCTCTCACATAATTTAATAAATCATTTAAAAACTTTATAAAAACAATTCCAAGAAGCACCAAAAATATTTGTACCATATACGCACTCAAAATCCCCTTTTAAAATTAAATGCACACCAATACCACTTCACAACATGATTCACATCACATGCATAATTTAATAAATCACTTAAAAAATTTATAAAAAATTTATAAATATTCCTTCAAGGGTTTTCACTAATAACACCTTCAATTTCACATAGAAATGACACTTTAAAACTAAACTCACAACAAATCCACACTAAAACATGCTTTCCATTATTCAAACAATTTTTAGTTCAACTTTAAAGATGATTAAAAAAGCTAACATATAAAAATAATCCATTTTCCATTTTACACACACCAAAACCAATTGAAAATACTTTTCACACTACTTATGTGACTCATAAAACACAATTGGCACATTAACAAAAAAGCACATAATAAGTTCAACAATTTTTTCATGGTCCAAACCCTTCCAAATCAACACACAAACCAAGTTAAAATTTTAAAACATGCTTCTCATCATTTAAAAAATTCACACATCACCTTTAAAGGTTCGTAATAAATCCCAACATACCAAAACAATTCATTTCCCATTGAAAACCTATTATTTAACACATTCACACCTCAAGTGCCTTTTAAAACACAATTTGCACCCTTCACACAACCATAAAAACACCTTAAAAAATCACCACAATGAATAACATACAAATAAAAACTATTTTAATTAAAAAAACCCATTTTCACCACATACACATGTTAAATCCCATCAAAATTATACTTCACACCACACAAACAAAGCATAGACCATGTTAAAATAAATTTAACAAACAAATTAAATCATCGATAAATGCTAAGTCATGGAACCACCTACCTCATATGAAGAAAATTCCAGAAAAAATGGTGTGAAATCTATCCACACCTCAACCGCACCTCAACCACACCTCAAGCAACCAAGAATGGACCCTAATTCAAGAGACTAAACAAATAATGTAAATATTGAATTCTAAAATGGAACCCTATCCATCGGAAAAACCTAAAACCCTAAGGAGAGGGGGAACTGGCATACTTGTATTAGATCGTGCATGGGTGAGGCCACTAAAGGGGAGCCATGTGCTCAGGGGGGTTGCCAAAGGTTTCACCAACAAGGGATCACATCAGAAGGGGATGGTCGCACCAGAAAAAGGCTTCACTGGAAGAGATCTCACCAGTAGGGGTGCGACCAAGGAGAGGGGCAGTGTGAGGGTGGCATGAGGGGGAGTAGGATGGTGCGAGGGAGGCGCGAGGGAGGTCACTAGAGGGGTGAACGGGGTGCCGGCTAGGGGGCCACCAGAGTAGGGTCGTCCAGTAAGGGGAAGACAACACACAATGGTAGGGAGGCGCAACGAGATGAGTGGGGGAGGAAAGGGAGAGAAGAGGGAGAGAAGGGAAAAAATAAAAAAAAATAAAAAGGGGGAAAATAAAACCTAATAAAAATTTAAAACCCACTTAATAATTGTAATAATAATAATAATAATAATAATATCAATACTAATAAGTTAATAAAAATTATATTCTTAGCAATAATAATAATAATAATAATATTTTCAAATAATAATAACAATAATATTATTATATAAACAATTATGTGAGTTTTATTTCATTTTTACATATTTATTTTACCACCCCATTAATACATTAACTATTCTTAATGTTGGGAAACTACCTGGTTACCTCTCACGACTCAAACGACCATGCATGGACCATGCAGTGGCTTCTACCCATTCCAAAAGTGACTGCATAGGTACCCAGGCTGACTGTACGACTTTTTCTAATCGTGCAGTGTCTACGCACTATCCTAAAACCCACAAAGTTTCCAAACATAAAAAATTTAAAACGGGACCCAAACCCAAACTTCAAAAAAGTTATCCTGAAACCTCAAATCCATCACACCCAGTTCCTAAGAAAAACAACCAAGACCCGACCTGACTAGAACCAAGGCTAAATTAAAACCTGGGTGTGACACATCATGGATCATGTTCGGCCACAGTGGAAGATCCAACTGAAATTACAACTTGTCAACTTGCTCCAACACCTCCAAGGGTCCGATGAACTAGGGAGAAAGATAATCCTCCTACCAAACCTATAATATACTTGATGAGGATAAACCTTTAAGAACACATAGTCCCTAACCTTGAAATCCAAGGGTCTTATCCTATGATTGGGGTAATATTTTTGTTAATTTTTCATCACCTTCATCCTAGTAACAACTACCTAAACCCTTTCTATCATTCTCTACACCATGTTGGGACCAAGAATCGATGACTCCCAACCTCATCCCAACACAAAAGAGAACTACATGACCTCTCATACAACGCATCAAATGGGGAAATTCCAATGTATGAGTGGTATTTATTTTATAGTATAACTAAAACAATGGTAGTTATTTTTCCCAAGATCCTCCAAAATTTAGGATACATTCTTGAAATATGTATTCCATAATTTGGATGGTCTACTTCATATGTCTGTCTTTATGAGGGTGTAAAGTAGTGTTGAGGTGCAACTGAGTTCCAAAATCACACTAAAATCCTATCCAGATTCACGAGGCAAAAACGAGTGTCTCGATCTAAGACAATAGACCACAAAACTCAATTCAACCACACGATCTCATCCACATACCTCCTTGCCAAAACATCTATGGAACCAAAATACTTCATTTCTAGAGGGTGGGGCTACTTCATCAGTTGATCCACAATTACTTGGATAACATAATATCCTCCCTAATCCTAGGGTAACCTTGTGATTAAATCCATCAAGAAGTCATCCCTCTTCCACTTAGGAATATCTAATCATTGTAACAAACTTTAAAGAACATGATTTTCTACCTTTAGCTACTATAAACCTAGATAATGAGTTATAAACTCTTCCAACACCCATTTCATCCAGAGAAACTAAAACTACATCCTCAAACCATGGAATATCTTATATTCTCTTGGGTGTACCGCTAAATACAAGTTATGAAACTCATGAATAATTGTCTTGTGCATCACAACCAAAATAAAAAGCTTCCCCAAAACGACATATGGTACTGACCATACCTCTAGAGCATCACTGTGGAAAACACCATTGCGCGTCACATCTATCTCTAAGTCTCTCCACCAAAGCTCCTCTACCTTCTTCATTATAGAAGACTGTACTATCAATAAAAACAAGAAGAATCCACCACCAACTGCATCTAAATCTAGATGCATGGCTACCAACTCCTTCATCACCCTCAAAGCATCTCCAAAATCTTGGGAAATATCCTTTCCTTATTTACTACTCATATAATAATCCATAAAATTCCCCTTACCTAAGGTTTAGAATATATCAAAGTCACAGTCTTATAGAAACTCCATCAAACTCTATTTTTGAAGATTCATGTCACACTTAGAGAAGATATACATCAAGATATTATGATCTATAAAGACCAAAAAGCATTATTAGATAAGGTAATGTTTCCAAAACTTCAACATGAAGAAAATCACTAATACCTCTAGATAATGTGTGACATAGTTATACTTATGGGGATGAACTCCCTAGACCTAGAAGCGATAACCAATTTCTTTTTCATTAAGATGAATCCTAGGTCGAAACATGAAGTATTATAGATAACCTCAAACATTACCCCTTCTTTTGGTAATTGAAGTACTATGGCACCAATCAATATCCCACTAAGGTAGTCAAGCTATGGCTAACACTGATCAGTCTAGATAAAAGCATGATATTTCTTAGTTAAAACTATCAATGGGGCTATAATACATGATAAATTGTAAAATAACATCTGTTAATATACCACATGAATGAGTAAAATTCAAACCTAATTACATTATTGTGTTATTCCTAGGAAGTGGATGCATTGTTATTTCATGGGTCCATGAAAAAAACCTTATAAAATACCACATTCCTAAGTAAATTAACCTCCCGAGTCTAAAACTTGTATGTAAAAAAATTTACATGTTGTTGGTGGAATCAAAGGACCAATAAGACAACTTTAAGATGATCGAAATGCTTCTCCAATGACTTCGAGTAGATCAATATGTCATTAATGAACATGACTAAAAACTGATCTAAGAAATCTTGGAACATTGATTTCATAATTCCCATGAACACATTTGGTACATTCATGACACCAAATGGAATGACCATAAAATCTAAGTTCTTATACCTTAATCAGAATGTGATTTCAGTATATCATCCTCCTTAACCTTAAACTAATGATATCTAGAATGAAAATTGATCTTATAAAATCAACTAGATCCTCTCAAATAATAAAAAATATTAAATCATTGGAAGATGGTATAGATTCTTAATCATCACCTGATTCAGCCTTCGATAGTCTATAAAAAGGCTTATACTACCATCTTACTTCTTAGATAATAACACTGAAGTACCCCATGATGACACACTAGGTTATATTTTTTGGAGAATATTGAAGTGTGAATTGGAAACCCAACTCACACTTCCCAAGAATTTTTTAAAATAAAATAGATTATATTGATTATATGAGGTGAAAAGTACTTTAACCAAAAAAATATTATTTGAGAGTGACAAAAATTAAAAGAGAACATAACCAAAAAGAGTGAACATAAAAAATTGTAGCAGGAAAACACACATAAAAACTAGAAAGTTTTTTTATGATCATAATATCATCATTGAATATATGCATTCTGATTTAGTCCATTGTTGCACTAGAATTATAAAGCATACACTAATGAAAAACACTAAAAAAGTATCCAATTTCCCTTAAATGACCTCAAATAAGCACTGCCACAACTTCATCATGGGATAAAATGCTAGAAAAATAAAAAACGTAACCAAATTCCTTGAAATAAAATGTCACTAATCCAGAACAACTAGAACCTTAAGGAATATACTTAAAACAAATCAAGGACGGCTCCGAACATTCAAGCTATAACAGGCACAAAGACCTCATATCAGAGAAAATTTCAATAGAGGAATAGAACTGAAAAACTAGACTATAAATTATTCCCAAAAGCATCCAGAAGTAAGACAATAAAAATAAAATAAAAAATGAGATCCTTTATGGTACCATTTGATAAGGATCCATTAAAATCAGATATACACCTTATTAAAACTCTATCCTAAACTTGACTTCATGTCAAGGGGGTAATGACAAAACCACCTTGGGGAAAATATCTATAAATTACTCTATGACACTGGGAGATTATACTATCCCAAGGACCACTGATTTCACAAAAAATTCTATCATTAATAAGAAAAGGGGATCCGCACATCTACATACCAACCACTAACTCTAATCACTGATGAAGATTGCTTTCTAGCCATCCACATCTAAGAACACATCATTCTGCTAGAAGTAGTCATTAACTGCACACATAGAATATAACCAATAAATTATGTGGATGAAATCTTATGGTTGTATATATAGTAATAAGATATCACTACTTGATTTATGTTTCCCTATCATCAGTATACACCATCAGAACACATCAAACAAGATAGTCAAGCCTCCAAATGGCATAGTCAACTCTAAGGGAATGATAATCTATTCCTCTCCTAGTACTAAAGAAAATAATAAGGTGGTTAAAACAAATGATTTTTTGGTTCCTAAATTAGACAAGGCATAAACAAAGGTAGATGATAAACTGGTCGTACCTCAGATGATCTCTATCCCCACTAGAGCTACACCTCCATGGCATGAAACTACGCATGCTTGACTCCCCTTCCTTATTGCTGATGACCAAATCCATATACATGCTTAGGTTGGGGTCCCTAAATTTGGGAAATATCATGATTTTATCCCCTACCTTAACCATATCCTCTCAGTAGAGCATAGGATAACTAACTCTACCATTGGAACAACCTCACCAATGGCTACAACTAAGGCTGATGACAAACATGACCACCACTGCCAAGTTAATCTCTAAGAACTACTAGGTACTACTGATGAAAATGACCATGACCCCCCAAAACATAACACACTAGTCCCAAACCCCTAGAAAAATCACAAAATCCACTAGCCATGGAAATATGAAAAGGAAACTGACTTCCCACGGGTTAGAACCTTAAAGGCCCCAAATCCTGAGGTATACTAATAATAAATATTCTCCTTCATGAACCCTATTATCTCTCCTCTCATGGAAACCCTACTTTTAAGTGAATATTATCAATCAAATTTTTATTTTTTTTACATACCTCTAAGCACATTAGAAATTTAAAAGGAGTAACTGCATATTGAATAGTTGGGGTGAAGTGTCTCTTCAAGATGTCGTGCATAAGAATACTCTATTATATTTGGTGTCCTAGGACCAACTAATTGTACTTTTATTACATGTATATTCGATGTATTTAATATTAGTTTAATATATTATTACATATATTTCATTGTTTTTTATGGCTTTAATGGAATAATGTTCTAGATTATTCGTTGCATTGATAAGGTCGTAGCAGTTCCATGCTATGATGAGAACCTAAAAGTTATATGAAAATATCATTAAAATAGTTCTATGTTTGTAAGACATACTATAATGGGACACATGGTATTTAGACCGTTAGGTGAGAGTTATCGTAAGCATATAAGGATTATTCTCATGTATTTCCCACTTGGTAATATCTAAAATGGGAGATTATGAGAATATAACCACCAATAGGAATTCTAAATGTTTTGGTGTCATTGGATATTCCTATATGTGAGTGTGTTTAATGGTCCTTAGACTTTAAGATTATACTCAATGTATGTCATGACTCACACACTTAGATTTACTGACCAAAACTGTCACACCATATGTTGGCAGAAAGTAAGGTATGTTGGGTGCATCATGATTAACATTTTATTAATGGATAAATTAATGAAGTATTTTTCCATTACATATTTATGGAAGCTAATATCTCATCCCTTTAATTATAATATAATTGTCACATTAAATTATATGGCCATGGTATTATGACATGTTTATTTCAGATAGTCAAATAAATGCGTGTTGAGTAAATAGGTCAATGAAACCACCATACAAACTTTTTTATGAGATATTATGATAAAGAGATTACATTAAATAGTGAGCATTCATATGTGGTTGTTGACATTGCGACATTAATTAATTTCTCTTGGGTGACTTGTCCCATTAATAGATAGTAATATTGGATGTATGGTAAGACCTTCTAATGCCAACGAGAAAGAATCCCAGAGGGTCACACCCTTAGTGTTTATTTTGATCTCAGTTAAATTCTATTTTATTTTAATTAATGGAATAAATATTATTCTCAAGTCTTAGGAATAATTTTATTCAATTTATATTGCTCAAATTAATTAAATAAATATTTATTCACCCGCAAGTGAATAAAAATATATTTATTTATTTTCTTGAATTTTTAAAAAATATTTATTTTTCTATATGTGAATGAAATATTTATTTATGAATTGAATTTTTATTTGGATTTTCAATAAATTCAATAAGAGTTTGAGTGGACCAAGACTGTGTTTGAAGAAAAATATTAATTAACAAGATGGTTAAATAATATTTGTTATTGTGTAAGTTGGCACACACCACAAAATAATAATAAATTTATTATTATTATGTGTCATGGGGTTTATTAAAGGTAATTAATGTTATTTAATGGCTTACATACAATTAAATCATATTTTAACCTAAATCCCAACTCTATAAATAGATGCATATGTCTATTGTGTAAAGTATCCAAAAATTGAGAATAGTGAATTATTGCACATAATGAATTCTCTATCGGATCCTCCTCCCCTATCTCTCTCCCAAGAATAAGAAGCGAAATATATATTTCTTCAAGACTAAAGAACAAGAAACCAATAATGAAAAATGAAAGATATTAGACTCATCGTGTTAGAACCTAGAGATTGAGTGGTGTTTATCAGGGATCATAGGATCATGTGGATCACTGCTAGAGGGATTCTATCCTTGGATCCTCATAACGCAATGAAGGTATTCCAAAAGGGTCTTTTCGATGATTATCATTCACCAATGAACAAAGTTCCTAATCCCAGGTATTTATTTCTTAAAGTATTAAATAAATTAAATATAGATTTGATGTGAAATATTATCACTCTTGGTTTCAAGAAAATATTATTAAAATAAATTTTAATATATCTCCCACCACTGTATGATTCCATTACGCCTGAAACCAACAAGTGTTGAGATGGTATGTGAGTATGATATACTCTATAATACCAAATGTAGGATCGAAATAATTAACATACTAAATAAAGTATCTAATGATGCTTAAAATACAAGGGGGGGGGGGTGAATTGTATACTTTAAAAAATTCCTTTGGAACTTTTAAAGATGGTTATGTTTAACAAGGTTAAATAAGGTAATTCACAAAACCTCTAATTCTACACACTTGCTTGATTCAGGAAATATGATTCTGATAAAGTGAATCCAGAAAGATGGTTTCGAAAAATGAAACTTAATGAAAGTTTACAAAGATAAAGATTCTACCTTAAAGTGTATAGAATCTTACTAAATTAGAGTATACAAGTAAAAGGAAGTATAAGATAGTTATACTTTCCTCAACAAATAAAATGCAGCGGAAAACTTGTAACGAAACAAGTAACAAATAGTAAATCTTTTAACCCAAATAGAAGGGTTTCCAACAACCTTGGATAAAGGTCCCTTGATTTATACTTTCAAGAAAGTCTGTCTTACCCACACCAGGGTAAGCCCTTGATATGAAGATCAGAGTTTGTCTTGCTATAACTGCAAGCCCTCAACTTTAAGGTAGTCAAAACCTCTGTCTTCCTTAGCAAGGAAGTCCTTGAACTTTAAGGTAGTCAGCACATCTGTCTTCCTATCCCCGGAATCCCTTGATTGTACACAACAACGATCAAAGTCACACAAAGAAAATCTGAACAAGGTGTTCAGTACGCACAAAGAAATAAAGTCTTTCTCTCTTTAGAAATCACTTCAGCAACATGTAATCTCTAGATTGATCAACTTGTTGTGAGCTCTTTCAAATGAGCTCTTATTTATAGGCACAACACCAATGGTCGGATCCCTCCTCCAACTGTCAAATTTTTCTTTGAATTTCAGAGGGACCTATACATGTGTCACTCAAACAATGGTTTGCTAGTAATTGAATGCACGACATCATTTTATAACAAAAACAAGTGTAAGAAAAGGTATGATTACATAACCAAAATCAAATATTTGGAATATAAGCAAATAAAAGTTTGGAGTCTAACCAAAAAAACATTTGGTGTCTATAATACAAGGATATTAATATTCTGTTTTCTAAGGAATTAGGAACCTAAACTCTATAGAATTCCGGAGTCTGAATTTCAGGGAAATTCAGAATCTGGATTCACAAGAATTCGGAACCTAAACTTACAATGTTAGGAGTCAGAGTTTATGAGAATTCATAGTCAAAACTCACCAAATTCATAGTTAGAACTCACAAAGTTCAGAGTCTGAATTCATTAGAATTCGGAGTCAGAACTCACAAAGTTCAGAGTATGAATTCATTAGAATTCGGAGTCAGAACTCAGAAGAGTTCAGAGTCTAAATTCAGATAACTCGGAGTCAGTACTCAGAAGAGTTCGAATTTTGAATTCAGAGAACTTGGATTCAGTACTCAGAAGAGTTCAAAGTCTTAATTCAGATAACTTGGAGTCTAAATTGGGATTATGAAAACAGAATACTCTTTATCTAAGTATTATATGATTCTGAGGTTTTAGATATGAAACCAAATTTTATATTTAGAGAAGATAATGAACAATGTAAAACATGGTAAGGATAAATTTCCTTGGGGAAGGAAAATTTTCTTTATAGAAGTAAAACACAAGTTAAAATGAGATTTTACTTTTGATAAGGTGTTTGTGATTTTCAAAACAAGAATGAATGGTAAAGTCATAAGAAGATCTTATTGACTCAACAATCTCCCCCAAACATGAAGGAATGGAAAAGTCATAAGGAAAACCTTATTAACTCAACAATCTCCCTTATCATATGGGAAAGGATGAATATGACTAACCCCCCCTTAGGATTTGGAACTTTAAGGATCATATTCTAGATTTCCGGAATGATATTTTTCATAATCTTGAATACAGAAATATTCATAATGAAAACCCCCCTTAGATAAACTCTCCCTTACTTAGAGATATTTATTCTTTTCTTATTATTCTTTTTTCTTTTCTCCCTTTTTGTGATTTTCAAAAACAATTGAGGGAATGGAAAAGAAATTATAGAACTTAAAATATTAGTACAAAGCATCCAAACAAAAATTAGCAACCAAAAATTTCATTAAGATAGGAAGAATTTATACAAGGAAATAATACAAAAAAATATTGGATTGGATCTATTTTCCTTCCTTCTACTTGGGTATCAATTTCTTCACTGTGGTTTTCAGTTTTTTGAGTTCCTTATGGTCTTCCTTTGCTTGATTTTGGAGTTGATCCTGATCCTCTGCTTTCTTCTCTAAAGCTTTGATATTTTCTTCCTAAGCCTTCAAAGCCTCTACCTGAGCCTTCAACAACTCATCTTGCTTAACTAGATTCTCTTAGATCTCAATCCGAAGATCCCTTTACCTCTTCCAACTTTGGGCAACAGAATACAACTTTCCATTCAAATCCTTTACCTCTTGAATCCGAGTATTCTGCTCAAGAGTTACCTTTTCCTCAAATCTAGTCATGAGATCCTTGATTTTACTATCTTCATTATCAAAAGGTTCCTTAACTTCATGTTGAAACTCATCAAGATCTCTCAAGTATTCAACTACTTTCTTTGACCAGCTAATCACTTTATTACAAGATTTTTTGTGGGCATTGTAGTTAATGAAGAATATCTTTAAATCAGCCTCAATTTTTACACACTTATCCACCACCAATGATACTGAATCTGATTTTTGATTCATGCTGTGTTGGAGCATTTAACACCTCGATTCAATGCTTGGAATGATCAAAATAGTGTCAACAATCTTCTTCAGTGATTGAATGACGAAATCATGTCCTAGGGATGATGATTTTGAATTTGAGACTTTTCTTGGTGAAGGATCTTTCTCTAGCTCGAAAAGCTTTCTCTTTAAAGATCCACTAGCTACTTTTTTTCTTTAAAACAACTTTAATAGGTGTATCCACAATCACCTGTTTCCCTTTATTAGTTCTCAGAACAACTTCCTCATTCGGAGACTCTTGTTCACTATCAGATAGCTGAACAATACTATCTTCATTTATTTCTTATTTCTCAGCTTCTACCTCATCATCTTCAGGGTGAATGAAATTATGATTATAACTTTCTTCCTCAGAGTGCTTATTCACTTCGTCATCAGCTTTTTCATTTAACCCAGGAGTACCAAACTTTGAAGATCCATCTTGAGAGGTTTGTATTGAAAATTTCTCAGTTGCACTTTCCTTATCATGAAAGTATTCAACTTTTTTTATGAGGTCTTCAGTGTCACCACTGTTTTCTTCTTCTTGTACTTATTCCACAGTTTCCTTTTCTTCAACAACCTTTTCTTTTACTTTTTCTGGAGTGATAAATTTCTTCCCCGGTGTCTCAGGTAAGGCCTCTACCAAGAAGGATTTAGGTACAGAGATATTCTTAGATGCTTTCTCAGTATCCCTCAGAAGGTATTGCACAATATCATCTTCCGACATCTTCTTATTTTCCTTAATTTCCTTAGATTTATTCTCAAGCTCATTAGCTGTATTTTCTTTTAAAGCCTTAGCTTCTGCAGGATCTAAGCCAAACTATGGATCTCATTCCTTCTAATTTTTCTTGTCTTCCCTCCACTTGGATACAAACCCATCTAGATAGGCTTTTTGTTTCTTGGGATTTGGAGTTGCGGATTGGGTTCCTTTAGCCCATGGGGTTTTACCTTCAACTACTACTTCTTTCAACTTACTCTTCTTTCCTCCTTTTTTTGATGGTTCAAGAACTTATTGTTCCTTCAGAACAACTTCAGCCTCTTCCTCTAGTAAGTCATAGAATTATCTAGAATCTTTAGAGAAACCAATTTTCATTCTCTTCAATGTATCATCACTTACTAACATGACTTTGAAATTCCTCAGCTTGGAACTACAAGGAATCTTGAAAGACTCAAGGCACCGAAAAATTAGCTTAGATAGGATGGATGGATACATGATAATCTGAGCTTTCAAGTTCCCATTCTTAATATTCTCAATCGTAATGAGAATATGCTTCATCAAGTTGATTTTTATTTAGATTCACCAGAAAATCTAATATTTACATGTCGCTCTTCTTCAAGGTGTCCTTATCAGATTTTCCCAGAATGATGAATCCTTGAACCCATAATTCAAGGATCTGATTATTTTTTGACAAATGATAAATCTTCAGAGTCTTGACATATGAAAGTCTAAGACAATCCATAGCTTTCACCTTGACAAAACATCCTTGTACATACGGAAATTTATGGGAACAAAATTCTACTTCCCCTTCATAAGACAACCCCACCAAGCAAGAAGCCTTGGTGTATGAAAGGGCATAAGTTTTTCCATAGATTTTGAAAGAAAATTTTCTACTCTCTTATTCTTTAAAGAAACTCACAGATTCATAAAATTCCACAAGTAGATCCAGATAAACTACATCTTGAGCTTATGGCTTTGATATGAAAACTCTTTCCCATCCATTCAACCTGATGTTCTTGGATATAATGGAATCGTACTTGGAAAAGAAATTCAGATGCACCAACATCTCTCTATAAATCTGCCACTCTGAAATTGACTTGACCGTTGAAATCTCTTGAGAAGGAACTTCACCAGAAATTTGGATTTGAGCAAGATTTGAGAGGTTTGGAACGGGATTTTGAAAGGGGGTAGATCTTCGGCATGAAAAGGCTTGAAATTCGATGTGGGATCACCTTCAGGGGGTCCTTTATATAGGTGTTTGAAGTGGCGATTCATCTTCCAAACTCAATCCAACGGCTGAAGAACCTTTTGATTAGATATGACGGTTAAAATGATAGCTGTAAGGAAAATTTGGCAGGATCAGATATTTTGAGGTTTTTAAAGGAAAAAAAACATTCGAATTTAAGGAAACTAGAATCTTAAAAATTTAAAACACAAAAGAAAATACCAGAAAGTAAATGATGACTATAAAAAATTAAGAAATAAAACATACCTTTCGGATTTTCAGGAATATTATTCTTAGTGGTGAAAAATTGTTCTTGAAGAAATTTATATTTAGAAAATTTTGATTACAAAAAATGAAAATGAGGAGAAAAACATTACAAAAATCTTCATTACGAAAATTTTGAGTACGAAAATCTTCATTATGAAAATCTTCATTACAAAAATTTTGGGTATGAAAATTTTAGACTACGAAAATTTTCATTACGAAAGATTTGAAAAATCTAACTACTAATTTTTTTTAAAAAAATTCATTACGAAAAACTTGAAAAACGTCATTATGAAAAACATGAAAAACCTCATTCCGAAAAACTTGAAAAACATCATTATGAAAAACTTGAAAAACTTCATTATGAAAAACTTGAAAAACTTCATTACGAAAAACTTGAAAAATTAACAAGCAAATGTACTACCCCTATGAAAATGAGTTTATTACTATAAGGAGATTGATTTAAACAGGAAGTTAATAAGGAGGATTACCTTACAGTTATCATTCCTAACTTTTGTTTGATGTATTCAAATCTATTGGAGGATAGAGATTTTGTGAAAATATCAGCAAGTTGATCTTGCATTCTGATAAATTAAAGAATAATATACTCTTTTTGTGTGTGATCCCTAAGAAAGTGATGCTTAATATTTATGCGTTTTGTATGAGAGTGATGTGCATGGTTTTTTCTTAAAATAATGGAACTAGTATTATCACACAAAATTTGTGTTTTGGTAAAACTCATACCATAGTCTGTGAGTTTGTGTTGCATCCACAACACTTGAGTACAACAACTTCCAACTGCTACATATTCAGATTCAGCATTGGAAAGTGCTACTGAGTGTTGCTTCTTGCATAACCAAGAAACTAGTGAATCTCCTAAGAAATTACAAATTCTATATGTACTTTTTCTATCCATTCTACATCCACCAATGTCAGCATCTGAAAAATTTTTCAAAAAAAAATAATTTCCAGAAGTATAAAAGAGTCTTAAATCCATGGTTCCCTTTAAGTAGAAAAAAATTCTTTTCACTACCTTTAAATGAGACTCCTTAGTATTGGATTGATATCTTGAAAATAAGAATACTGAAAACATTAATTCTGGATGACTAGCTATCAAGTAAAGTAAACTTCCTATCATACATCTAAAAGATGTTTGATCTACTGGTTTCCCAACTTCATCAATATCAAGAGTGTTTGAGGTACCAATGTGAGTACTTATACTCTTAGTGTTGTCATATCCATACTTTTTAAGAAGATATTTAATATACTTGTGGGGATATATAGATTCCTTCTAGTTTTTGATAAATTTGAAAACCAAGGAAAAATGTTAACTCACCCATCATACTCATTTCAAACTTAGATTTCATTAGATCCGCAAAGGAATCAGTTAAAGATTACTGAGTTGAACTAAATATAATTTCCTCAACATAAGTTTGAGAAATAAAAACATTTTTCTTATCTTTCATTATAAAAAGGGTTGGATCTCCATTTCCATTAACATAATTATTTTGAATCAAAAATACTATAAGTCTATTATACCAGGCTCAAGAGGCTTTCTTAACTCTATACAAAGCTTTGGTAGGTCTAAAAACATGATCCGAATGTTTTGTATCTTCAAAACCAGGAGGTTGTTCAACAAAAACTTTCTCTTGAACATAACCGTTAAGGAAAGAACATTTCACATCAATTTGAAAAATTTTGAAATTGAAGAATGCTGCAAAGGCAAGTAAGATTTGAATAGATTCAAGTCTAGCTACTGGAACATAGGTTTCTTCATAGTCTATTCTATCTTATTGATTAAAGACTTTAGCAACTAACCTAGCTTTATTTCTAAATATGATTCCATTTTCATCACACTTATTTCTAGAAACCCATTTTACTCTAATAATAGAAGTTTTCTTAGGTCTTTCAACCAAGTTCCAAACTTTGTTCCTTTTGAATTCATTTAGCTCATCTTGCATAGATTTTATCCAATCATCATCACCTAAAGCCTTATCAGTGTTTTTTGGTTCTAATTGGGAAAGGAATGCTAGATGTTATACTTCATTACTTAAGGAACTTCTAGTCCTTATAGGTTGATTCACATCACTAATGATACTATCGCTGGGATGATTCTTTAGAAACAACTGATTTGGGTTTTGAAAGACCTGTTCATCAACATAGGGTAGAAAATCTTCTGGGGTAAATGTTTTAGAATTATCTTATTGGACATTTTACTTGTCATAAGGATCTTATATCATGGGTTGATAATCTTTTTTTTGAAAAAACATCCAAAGACGTAGGTTGAGGTTTTTTAAAAACAAAAGGATCAGTTTCATCAAATTTGACATGTATTATCTCTTCAATAGTACAAGTGTTTTTATTGAAAACTCTATAAGCCTTAGAAGTTGTGGAGTAGCCTAATAAAATTCATTCATCATATTTTGGTGTGATTTTTTATAGATTATCTTTAGTATTCAGAATGAATACCTTGCAACCAAAAACCTTGAAGTAGGAAAGTCTAGGTTTTCTACCATTCCATAACTCATAAGGTGTTTTATTAAGAAAAGTTCTAATTAAAACTCAATTTATAGTATAAAAAATAATACTTACAAATTAATCCAAAATGTGTCTTGCTATAGAATATTCACTCAACATGGTTCTTTTTATTTCTTGAAGAATTCTATTTTTTCTTTCAACAACACCATTCTCTTGAGGAGTTCTTTGTGCTGAGAAATTGTGAGTAATTCCTTTTCTACTACAAAAAGTTTCAAAATCAGAATTTTTAAATTCTCTACCATGATCGCTATGAATAGTTTTCAATGGAAGGTTTTTCTCATTTTTAACTTGGGCTCTAAAAATTTTAAAATACGAGAATGATTCAGACTTCTTTTCTAGAAAATAGACCCATGTAAATCTAGTGTAATCATCAACTAAAAAAAATACATAATACTTGCCTTCAATGCTTCCAGTTTGTGTAGAACCAAAGAGATACATATGCACTAACTATAATGCATTAGTATTTGAGACTTCATCAATTGATTTAAAACTTGATTTATGTTTCTTTCCATATTTAAAAGGGTCACATACTTTTTAAGAATCAAATCTACGCTCCAGTAGATCCTTAACTAATCTTTTCTTAGAAAGTTTTCATAGGTTCTTAAGGTTACAGTGACCTAACCTTCTATGCCACAACCAAGAATGATCTTATATTGTACTATGGCAAGGTTGGTCCTGACTCTCAAGGTCTTATAAGTTTAGTGTGTATACATTATCTTGCCTATGGGTAGAAAGAATAAACTCTTCCTTGGAATTGTGTACTAAGCACTTGTCATTCCTAAAATTCAAAAGGTAACCTTTATCACATAATTGGATTATACTAATGTGGTTGTGCTTAAGATCCTTAACAAATAATACATTAGATATCAAAGTTTTTCCAAGAAGAACAATGTTATCTATACCAATAATTTCTCCCTGAGCATTATCTCTGAAAGTTATTTTTCCTCCTTTCATCTTGATAATCTTTTCAAAATAGTTTTTGTTACCAGTCATATGCCAGGAACATCCACTATCCATGTACCAAGTATTGCTGTTTGGACTCTCTCTATTTTCCTCAAAACAAAAGAGTTAGAAATTTGTAATCCAAACTTTCTTGGATCCAGAAATTTCAGAAATCAAAATTTTAGGCACCCACATTTTCTTAGAAAAATAGGCTTTATGAAATCCTAAAGACTGAGTTTTGTTTAAAGAATAATTTTTTGCCTAATGTCCACCACCCTGACACTTAGTGCAGAATGGAGCACTTTGAGGAACAAAATAATTGTTGCTAAAAATTGGTTTAGAACTAGTATAACCAAAACCAGAACTATTCCTTAGAGGTCAGATTTGAGAATACATCTTATCAAAATTTTCCTTACCTAAGGTAAAGTTTGACAAACACTTCATCAAGGAAAAAATTTAGGATTTTAGTTTGATAACTAAGTTCTTGCCTTCCAGAAAATTTGATTTGGAACTAGAGTTAGGCTTGAAAACATTTTTCTTAGAAATTACATTTTCTAGATCTTTAGAAAGTTTATTCTTCTCAGAATTTACTTCCTCAATATTTTTTGAAATTCTTTCAAAATCAAAAATTTTCTTTTCAAGATCTATAGAAAGATTTTATATTTCCTTAGTAAGAATAGTATTCTTATAATTTTCCTTATCAAGATTTTTCATGAGTTTTGAATTCTCAATCTCAAGAAGCTTAGAAAACCTAGAAACTTCTTCATAGGTAGGTAAAGAATTATCTTCATCAGAAGAATATTATTCATTAGAAGAGTTATAGTGTTTATCATTACAATAATTTACATTTAAAGAAACATTGGTCATTGATTTAGCATTGTGTACCTTATCCATCAAAAAATTATTGTCAATAGGTATTATTTCTATTAGACCAAGATTCTTATATCTAGAAGATTCGTAATCTGATGATTCATCTGATGAGTCTCCACCACTGACACTACAGCTATCATTAGATTTCAATACTTTCTTAGATTTAGGTTTTTATTTCTTATTTCTATTTTTCTCAGAATGCTTTTCCTTTATTTCATTTCTTTTAAGCATAGGAAAATCAGGTCTTATATATCCGGATCTCTTGCATTCATAACATGTAACTTCTGAATCTTTTTTGTCTTTCCTTTCCTTCTTCTTATATTTGGATTGAAAGTTATTCTATCTAACTATCTTGTTCATCCTTCGAGCAAGATTGGATAGTTCATTTTATGAAGATTCACTTCCACTAGATTTGGATTGTATAACAACCATCTTAGATTTAGATCTAGTAACTCTCTCAGGAGTCTTTGCTTTAATATGATTTGAAGTTGTAGTAAAAGCAACACTTCCATTCCCATTCTTCTTCTTAATGTTGTCAGCATCTCTCTTCATTCTAGTCTCATATTGAAGAAGAGTTCCAAATATTTCATCAAGAGAAATCTGAGTAACCTTTCTATAATCATTAATAACAGTTCTCTTGGATTCCCACTAATTAGGCATGATGTCAATGATCTTATCAACAAGAGATTCATCATCTAATCCTTTCTCACCCATATATTGTAAACTATTAACAATAGTCATGAATCTTTGTTGTACCTTACATATGGGTTCTCTATAAGGAAATCAAAAAACATGATATTTGGCTCTGAGCATGGATCTTCTTGTTTCGATAACTTTGGAAGTTCCAAAGTGAGTGACTTCAAGTTTCTTCCAAATACAATTTGCTGCTTCACAAGATGAGATTTGGCTATATATATTTCTAGTCATAGAATAAAGAAAGGTATTGCATACCTTATAATTCAGTTGATATTCATGCTTTTCTTGATTTGTGAAAGTACTAACTTCCTTGTCAGGAATTTTATATCCTCTAGTATACATGACAAAATTTTGCACTATAGTATTGATAATAAATGTCTTCATGCGATCTCTCCAATATTCATAATCATTCCCATAAAAAATATGTGGTCTTATTAGATTTAGGTTGTCAATGGAACCAAAATTTATTCTTCCCATCTTAAAGAAAAATATTTCCACAAAAACTTGTTAGTAATAGGAGTTTCTAAACAAGGAAACTATTCCTCAGTAAAGAAAATATAGAACAAGAGTATCTCTAAGAAAAAACATGAATCCGAACTTTATGAGTCCGAAAAACTAATTCTGAAAATAAAAAGAAGATGAATTCTCTTCTGAATCTAATCGTGAGATTAATTCAGATTGAACTAATGCTCTAATACCAATTATTGAGATGGTTTGTGAGTATGATATACTCTATATTACCAAATGTAGGATTGAAATAATTGAGATACTAAATAAAGTATCTAATGATGCTCAAAATACAAGGGGGGGGGTGAATTTTATATTTTAAAAAATTCCTTTGGAACTTTTAAAGATGGTTATGTTTAACAAGGTTGAAAAAAATAATTCAAAAAACCACTAATTCTACACACTTGCTTGATTAAAGAAATATGATTCTGAAAAAGTGAATATGGAAAGATGGTTCCAGAAAAGGAAACTTAATGAAAGTTTGAAAAGATAAGGATTCTACCTTAAAGTGTATAGAATCTTACTAAATCAGAGTATACAAGTAAAAGAAAGTATAATATAGTTATACTTTCCTCAAAAAATAAAATGCATTGGAAAACTTGTAACAAAACAAGTAACAAATAGTAAATCTTTTAACCCAAAGAGAAGGGTTTCCAATAACCTTGGATAAAGTTCCCTTGATTTATACTTTCAAGAAAGTCTGTCTTACCCACACCAGGGTAAGCCCTCGATATGAAGATCGAGGTCAGTCTTGCTATCCCTGTAAGACCTCAAATTCAAGATAGTTGGCACCTCTGTCTTCCTCAGGAAGTAAGTCCTCGAACTTTAAGGTAGTCGGCACCTCTGTCTTCCTATCCCCGTAATCCCTCGATTGTACACAACAACAATTGGAGTCGTAGAAAGTAAATCTTAATAAGGTGTTTACTACGAATAAAGCAATAAAGTCTCTCTCTCTAGAAATCACTTCAGCAACATGTAATATCTAGATTGATCAACTTGTTTTGAGCTCTTTAAAAGGAGCTCCTATTTATAGGCACAACACCAACGGTCAACTCCCTCCTCCAATGGTCATATTTTTCCCTAAATTTTGAAGGGACCTGTACATTTGTCACTCAAACAACGGTTAGTTAGTAACTGAATGCATGACATTGTTTTATAACAAAAACAAGTGTAATCAAAATTATGGCTATATAAACAAAATCAAATATTTGGAATGTAAGAAAATAAAAGTTCGAAGTCTAACCAAAAACAATTTCGGTGTCTATAATACAAGGATATTTAGATTCTGTTTTCTTAGGAATTCGAAACCTGAACTTTATAGAATTCCAGAGTATAAATTTTAGGGAAATTCAGAATCTGGATTCACAAGAATTCAGAACCTAAACTTACAAAGTTCAGAGTTCGAGTTCATGAGAACTCGGAGTCAAAACTCACAAAGTTCAGAGTCTAAATTCATTAGAATTCAGAGTTAGAACTCACCAAGTTCAGAGTCGGAATTTATTAGAATTTGAAGTTAGAACTCACAGAGTTTGGAGTCTGAATTCATTAGAATTAAGAGTCAGAAATCATAGAGTTAGGAGTCTGAATTCATTAGAATTTGAAGTCAGAACTCATAAGAGTTCAGTGTCTGAATTCAGATAACTCGGAGTCAGTACTCAAAAGAGTTCAGATTCTGAATTCAGAGAACTCAGATTCAGTACTCAGAAGAGTTCAGAGTCTGAATTCATACAACTCAGACTCTGAAGTTGGAGTCTGAAAATATAATGCTCTTTATCTAAGTATTATATGATTCTGAGGTTTTAGATATGAAACCAAATTTTATATTTAGACAAGATGATGAACAATGAAAAACAATGTAAGGATAAATTTCCTTGGGGAAGGAAAATTTTCCTTATATAAGTAAACCACAGGGTAAAATGAGATTTTCCTTGAGATAAGGTGTTTGTGATTTTCAAAACAAGAATGAATGGTAAAGTCATACGGAGACCTTATTGACTCAACAATCTACCCCAAACATGAAGGAATGGAAAGGCCATAAGTAAAACCTTATTGACTCAACAACAAGTGGTATTAAAGGGTTCATGTCTAGATTTACAATTATTTATTTGGTTAATGATATATATGAAATTGTGGTTAGAATTTCATTTCTTATTATCCATTCATTAATCTGATTTGAATTAACATATTATCGGCACATTAATCATGTTTGTTCAGTGTTTCATTTTCTTAAGAATTTAGGAATAGATGAAGAACATCTAGAGATTCCATTAGGAAGTTCCAAATATTTGGTTGGTAAAACTAGGTTACATGATGTTTAGTTGGAGTACATGCCATGTAAACATGCGCATTATACCTATATATTTCAAGCATTTAATTACACGTGGTGCATTTATTACACACCATGTGTTGATCAAGCCAACCTAGCTCACAAAAAATAGATACATGGTGTGTATCTAGAATGTACACAACATGTAGTCTATTCAAGTTAACATACAAAAGCCTTGAATGTGTGACTCAGATACACGACAACCAAGGTACACAATATGTTGCTGAATTGTATATGTCATATAGTCTCCTAATTAATGGCATAATTAAATTATATTAAATTGAAAATTGCATCATTAAAACCTTAATTTATTGATTGAAACCTATTGTGTGTTTGAAAATTTAATAATGTTTTTAAAAAAACATTAAATTCTCAATAATTTTATTTTAATAAATCTATATTAATTGGTTTTTCCATTCATTTTCATGAATTCCATAAATGATGGTATCTCCAATTAAGTTCGAATGATCATTAAGTTGAAAAAAATTAATTAATTAATTAATTAATTAATGAAAGAAAATTCATCTTAATAATAAATAAAAAATAAATAAATGAATGTAAACTGGTTACTTTTTCATATTCATTTCATCTGTGACCGATCAAGAGCTTGAAAAATACCTTTATATGTGTTGGCCTTTTTTTAATTTAATTTATTGCATGGGTTTGAAATGATTTAATATTAAATAAAATTATGGATTGCGTGTCATCACTCCCTCCATTATTATGTAGGACCAGGGTTTCAAAGGATATTTATATAATCCCCTTTAACCAATCCTTTGGTTCCCCTCACTTGTGTGTGAGTAATAAATACTTGTACTTGATGGAGCATCCCAAGGTATGTATAGGTAGTTCAAGATGGAATCATTATGATGTAAACTCTACTAATACACAAATGGACAAGTGGAATGTTGTAACTCATGCCAAGACCAAAAAACAGAGTTATTCCCCTAAGTTATAGGTTCATTCAATGTATGCTCAATAAATTAACCGTTAGATAAGCTCATGGTTGGGTCATTTTATTTATTTATTTATTTCTGTATATTAAATTATTTATTTTATGAATGCAAGTTCATGAACCCATTAATTAATTAATTAATGTGAAAATATAGAAATTAAATAGATTAATTATGTGTAAATGTTTTTCCAAAATGGTTAATTAATTATGTACCATTCACTTAATATTAACATGACATGTAAATTATAAAACAAAATAAAATTTATGCATAATAAATTAAAATACCTCAATTAAATATTAAGTTTGACTTAACCTTCCATTACTTGACTAGGAATAAAACTCAATAAAACTAAGTGTTTAACCATCCCTTGTTGGGATACTTACTTTTATATGGTGAGTTATTAATTTTTTTTGGGTATAATTAAACATTTTACATCAAGAGGTGTATCACTTTCTAGAATATGTGTAATTTGGAGGCAAGTGTTTAGGAAATCCATGTCACAATTTTAAGATTGGGGAATCCAGTCTACGAATAAAGGAGCTGCAATCCCACGGTTGTAAAAGACCTGCCAACCTAAATATCTTCAAATAGCTTGAACAACCCTTTTTGGGGTTATACAAAGGGGCATATGGATCCTTAAAACTAGAATATTAATGTAACTAGACATTCTGAGTTTAATGATGAGGGATATTGAGACTTGATAAAATAGTGTTAGGTTTAATAAAATTAATTAATTAATTAGTTCTCACATAACATGTAATCAATAAAAAGTACTAATAATCTATTTTTTTATTTTTACAATAAAATGGAATTCTCGTCATCCACATTATACCTATAGTCAATATTAGATAAAGAAAACCTCCTAACCAGTAGTAACTTCTAGGAGTGGATTATATTCCTTCAAGTTTTTCTATTCCATGAATGAAAATATTATGTTCTTGAATCCTCAATGCCTGATATGACTGATAAGGAGGAGAGTGATGAAGAGTTCCTTTTCCACGAAAAACATTTGAGTGAAACAGTCGATGTTTTGTTCATAAATGTCTAGTAAACTCATGAAGTCTCACATAAACAAGTATTCATATAGAATATTTGAGTACCTATGTGTTCTATACTAGGATAAATCTAGACATTAGTGGTTTGATATTTCCAAAGTACTCTTTCAGAGTAAGATTTTAGAGGGTTCCCTAGATAGACCTTATCTAGTCAAGCACATTGGCTACATTGAGAATCTAGATATTCTAGGGTTTAAACTCCCCTAAGAAATAGGCACTCACCTCATTTTTTCATCACTACCTCAAAAATATTCTCTAGTTTTGTTGTGAATTTTAATATGAACAACATTGATAAATCTATTCGAGATCTTCTCACTCTTATTATCCAAGTAGATAAGGATATGAAGAATGAAAATCCTTCCATCCTTATGGTGAGAAAACATAAAGGTAAAGTGAAGAGATTTAATCCCAAAGCTTCTTAATGCCCCTCCAATAAGAAGAATATCAAGGGTTAAGCAAGGTAATATGATGTTTTCTGTTTCACATGTGGAAATAAGGGACACTAGAAGAAAGATGCACCCAGCCAAAGAAGCAAGGGGATTCTTTATGTGCATTTGTTATCGAGTGAATTTTATTTGTTTATAAAAATTGGGTATTAGATATAACATTTGGTTCTCACATATGTATTAAAATATAGGAACCAAGTAGATAAAAAATATTAACTGAGGGGGTGTAGAAATATGAGAAGCCTATGGAGCTAAACTCACTGTTGTAGCTATCGGGGGATACAACCTCATGTTGCTGACTAGAATGATATTTTTTGAAAGGTTGTTATTAGATGTCATCTATTACCAAAAAAACTATATTTGTATCTAGGCATGATATATATGGGTTTTTTTTTCAAATTTGTAAATAAATATTTATTCTTTTATAATGATATCATTTTTAGGGTAAGGAACATTTAAATAACATCCTTTATATGTTTAATTACACAAACCAAGTAATAGAAATTGATAACAAAGTTAATTCAAAAGATTTATGTCAAACCAAACTATAGAATTACTATATAGGTCATGTAAATGAAAATTATTTGACTAAATTACATCAAGATGAATATTTAGATTATCTTAAACTAAAACCACTTGGTCTATGTCAGACATATTTATAAGAAAAAATGACCAAAGACCCATTTTGTGAGAAAGGTGAAAGGGATAAAGAGCTTATTGAATTAGTTTATACAGATGCATGGGAAATATTTCTTATTAAAGAAAGGGGTGGGTAATTAAACATCATTACTTTTACAGATGATTTTAGTAGATATGGATATGTATAATTGATGAGGTATAAGTCATATTCTTTTAATAAATTCAAGAAATAAAATATATAAGTTGAGAACCATATTGGTAAGAATATTAAGAAACTCTTCTCAGACCATGGTGGAGAATATCTTAATTAAGACTTCACTAATTTTATATAGGATTTTGAGACCTTATCCCACCTCACTCCTCCTTATGCACGTCATTGGAATGACATACGCAAAAGGAGGAACCACACCTTGTTTAACATGGTGAGATCAATGATGAGTAATGCGATTCCTCCATTATCCTTTTGGGGATATGCATTGAAAACAATAGTATATATACTAATCCAAGTACCAAATAAATCGATAAATGTAATTACATACAAATTTTGGAGTGGATTAAAAACCATGTTATCAAATTTACATGTGTGGGGGAAGAGAAGCATTTGTCAATGCCTTTTCAGGTAACAAAATTTCACCATCTAGCACAAAATGTACCTTTATTGTATACCCCAAAGAAACAAGAGTATATAACCTATAATAACCCTATGAAAAAAGGTTGTAGTGTAAAGACATTACATATTTATTTAGAGGGAGAAAATCTCTAAAAGTGATAGTGCGAGTGATATATACTTCTATAAAATTGAGGCTCAAGGTACATAAGAGTTGATATAGGAACAGATTCCATAAAGCCCCATGGAAGATTAAACTATTCTGAAGACACAAGTACTGTGTATGAGTAAAAGAGATGTTAGAGAACAAAAATGTTATGGTTTTCTATTCATTGAGGATGATGTCTCATTATTAGTTGGTAATAATGATCCTCTAACCTACAAGGAATTATTAAGTGGCATAGATATTTCCAAGTGGAAATAATACATGAATTTTGAAATGGATTCCATGTACCAAAACTAAGTATGAATTTTTCTAAATCCTTTAGTAGATGTAAAGTTCATTGGTTGAAAATGCATATTTAAGAAGAAACTGGACATGGAAGGACAAGTCAGTACCTATAAGGCATGACTGGTTGAAAAAGGGTTTAAATAGAATCAATAAATTTACTACAATGAAACCATTTCATGAGTTGTAAAGCTAAAATACATCAGAATTCTACTTTTCCATTATAGCTTACCATGAATATGAGGTTTTAAAAATTAGATGTCAAAATAGACTTCCTTAATGGGAACCTTTAGGAAGACGTCTATATGAAACAAATCGAAGGGTTTGTGACTCCAAAAATTCTAATAAGATATGAAAATTAAAAAAAATCCATTTATGGATTAAAGAAAGAATCTGAGCCATAGAACAGTCATTTTGATAAATCCATAAAGGAATTTGGTTTAAAAAATAATGAATGTGAGCCTTGTGTCTAAAAATAGTTTAGTGGGATTGAATTTGTTTTCATAATAGTATATATTGATGACATATTACTCATAAGAAATGAAATAACAATGTTATAGTACTTTAATATGTGGTTGAATAAATGCTTCTCCATAAGGGAATTGGGTGAAGGAGTATATATTGTTGGGATCAAGATCCATCATAATAAATCCAAGATATTGATCAACCTAAGTCAAAGTACATATATTGACAAGATACCGAAGATATTCAATATTGAATAATCCAATAGGGGAATGTTTCCAGCATCACATGGAATTCATATTTCCCAAATAATGCATACTCAGCCACATGAGGAAAGAAACAGAGTGAAGATGATTCCATCCCAATCAGCGATTGGTTTAGTCATGTATGTTATGCTATATAATAGGATAGATTTTTCCTATTCATTTAGTATGGTAGGAAGATATTAATATGATCTAGGTGGCATACATTGGATAGAATGTAAGACCATCCTTAAGTATCTAAGGAATACTAAATATATGTTCTAGCTATATCGAGGAGATGAGTAAATAGTCATCATAGGATATAAAAATGATAGTTTCCAAACTGATCAATATGACATGAAGTCAAAAAAGTATACATATTCACTTTTAATGGAGGTGGTGTGAGTTAGAAGAGATAAAAGTTGGTTGTGGTCTCAGATTATATAGTAGATCCTGAGTGTAGGACAGCTAAGGTAGCAGTATGGATGTGAAAATCTATCCAAGATCTTGATGTGGTACCTAGAAATAAAGATCCTATCACATTATTATGATAATACTATAGTGGTGTCTCTACCAAAAGAGATAAGGTCACATCAATGGACGAAGCACACAATTTATAAGTGTCATATCTTAAGAGGTTTTTACAGAGATGTGAGGTTGTAGTGAGTAATATTTCCATGGAATAAAATGTGACAAACCACTTGACTAAAGCTTTAACTAAGTAGAAACATGATTATAATGTGAGGTCCAGTAGAGTAAAAGTTGTAGACAGTTGTCTCTAGTACAAGTGTGAGTTTATTGGATTTGGAATCCTAGTACCAACTTATTGTACTTTTATTACATGTATATTCAATGTATTGAGTAATAATTTATTTTATTATTACATATTTTTCATTGTTTCTACTTAGATTTAATGCAATAATGTCCAAAAGTATTTTTTGCATTGATAAGGTCATAGCGGTTCCTCACTACAATGAGAATCTTGAAGTGCTATGAAAATTTTCTTAATAGAGTTCTAGGGTTTGAAAATGTACTATGATGGGACACATGAAATTTAGACCATCAGGTGTGAGTGCTCGTAAGTGGATGGGGCTTCTTCTCATGAAGTTCATACTTAGTAATCTCAAAGATGGGAGATTATAAGAACATACCCGCTAGTAAGAATTCTACATGCTTTAGTGTCATTGAATATTCCTATTTGTGAGCATGTGTAATGGTAATTAGACTTTAATATTACCATTAATTTATTTCATGAATCACACACTTATATTTACTATCCAAAACCATCACCTTGTATGTTGGTGGGAAGTAGGGTATATTGGGTGCGTCACGATTGACTTGTCATTAAAGGATAAGTATAGGAAGGATTTGTCCCTTCCATCTTGATGGAAGCTTATATGTTATCCCTTATTGGAATATAATCATATCATTAAATTCCATGGTCATGGTGTAATGATGTGTTTATTTTAGATAGTCAAATAAATACATATCCAGTAAATAGGTTGATGACACCACCACACAACCTTCTTGATGAGATATCATGACAAAGTGATTATATTATATAGTGATCATTTTTATGTGGTTTCCAATGTAGTGTTATTAAGTTCTTTCTCTTGGGTGCCTTGACCCGTTTCTAGACTGTAATCTTGGACATTTGGGAAGACCACCTAATGTAAACAAGAAAGAATCCTAGAGGGCCACACACTAAGTATTTCCATTGATCTCAATTAAATTATATTTGTGTTTAATTAATGTAATAAATACTATTCTCAGGTTCTAGGAATAATTTTATTCAAGTTATATTGATCACATAAATTAAATAAATATTTATTCTTCAGTATGTGAATAAAAAATATTTATTTATCTTATTGAATATTTAACAAACATTTATTCTCTGATAAGTTAATGAAATATTTATTTATGATTAAAATTTTTATTCAGGTGTTCAATAAATGAAAGAGGAGTTAGAACAGACCAAGACTATGTCTGATGATAAATATTAATTAAAAATCCAATTAAATAATATTTTTTATTTCCCATGTTAGCACATGCTACAAAATAATAATTAAATTATTATTATGTGGAATGGGGTTTATTAATGGTAATAAATGTTATTTAATGGATAACATAAAATTAAATAATATTTTAACATAAATTCTAACTCTATAAATAGATGGGTATGTATATTGTGTAGAGCATCCAAAAAATGAGAATAAATAATTGTTACACACAATGAATTCTCTCTCGACTCTTCCTTCTCTCACCCTCTCAAGAATGATAAGCGCAAGAGAGATTTCTTCAAGACTGAAGAATGCGTTATCAAGAACAAACAATACAGGACATTTGACTCACTATGCTAGTACCTAGAGATTGAGTGGTGTTGTTCAGATATCATAAGAGCATGAGTGGATCACCGATAAATGGATTCTATTATTAGATCCTCACAGCGCAATGAAGGTAATTTGAAAGGGTCTTTCTGGATGACCAACATTCACCAATGAATAAAGTTCCTAAGACATGGTATTTATTTCTTCAAATATTAAATAAATTAATTATAAAATTTACATTCAAAATACTCACTCTTGGTTTTAGGAAACAATTATTAAAAAAAATTTAATATATTTTCCACCACCACACGCTTACATTGTGCCTACAACCAACATAATCATCATGAAAATTATTGGGGGTGAACCACAAAATATCCTTGAACTTGATTCTAATATCTCACACAAATTTAATCCCCTACTAAAGAGAAAGAATCCCCTACCTCTTCACTACCTTCATAGTCAAATATAATAACTTCACTCTGAATTACTTCTAAAAGTATTCTTAAGAAACATATGCCTCCTTCCAATCCCCAAGATACAACATCCACTACTAACATGCTGCACCACTCATCTGATTGACTACTTGTGGGACCTAGTAATTTTCTCAGGCCCAAATCAGACTAGAGGTAATCTTGAGCTCCTCCAACTAGCGCTCTTTATCCAGATAAGAACAACATCCCTCCTACTTCCCCAAATATTTCCACTGAATGGAATAAAACATCCTCTTCCATTGATCATCCCACATAATCAGGTCAACCCTCCGGTGGTCAATTGGGTTAGCCTGCTAAACCTCACCAACCTGAACCATATACAAATGACATCTAATAATAACTGAATGAAAAACAAAGATTCCCTAATCCTGGTAGTATGGTATTTTTTTAAGGTTCATTAAATTAATTCATATTAATTTCCCTATATGTCACCCAATTAAGATAATAATATAAACAATTATGATGTATGGAACTTTCCTAGGTATCTACCCTGTAAGCGGAACCTCCTCACTTAGTCATTCAGTAAACTCAAATTTCTTTCACCAGATCATAGGGGGTCCAAAAATCTAATGTCATAGCTAGTCTCCCTGGCCTATGTCATGAACCAATATTGACTTAAATTTTTTCCTTAACAACCCATAAAATCATCATAGTGTTGAACTCTGAACTCCATCCTATCTCTTAACTAAAACCTTTGATACCACTCTGCCACGACCCCCTCCCATCAAAGGTATCCCTATTGGGATGGAAGTGAAGTAAGAGAGATACTGACACATGATTCCCACCTTCAATAGGCCTCATGTTCATGAATATCACTGAGGGTATAAAAAACTCACATATAGAAGGCATTACCCTCAATAGATAAAGTAGGATAAGATGATAGGATACAAATCACCAAGAAGCTCCATGAAATAAATAAAATTGGAAAACAAAAATCCTCATACAATTCATGCATATAGTAAAAAAATACAAAGAGTGTATGAATAAAAACCCAAAAGAAATCCTAAGGTAGCGACTCTGCAATAACTCTGATGTTCAAGATAGTAATGCCCAACATGGTCTAAAAATTACTCCTGGAAACTTGAAAATTAGTTTGTATGTCCATAGTGTGACATGTATACTCAGTAGGATCATACAAAAAGTCTCTAATGCACATGTAAAAAGAAAAGACTGATGCACTGATGAAAAAATAGAATATATAATATATATCTAAATAGGACAACTAAAAATTCTCATCCTCACTGTGGAACACTAACTAAATAATGCTTCCAATATAGTAACATAATAACAAGTATATCGATAAAAAGGGTACCCTGCACTAATTTCAAATTGATTTTATGCTCTCACACCCCAACATAATATATAATAGCACTCCCATACATTCTATAGAAGCCCATCATAAGACACCTAGGAAACTACATCATAGAAAGCACCACACATGTAACTTATCATCACATCCCGCCCAAAGACACCTAGGAAACCACATCATACCAAGCACCCCATGTGAAATTTTTCATCACATCCACACCCTCCCATAACCACCAACATATATTCAGGAAAGTAAGGTATCATAAATATGAAGGAAATCAACTTTTTACCATCCTCCTACCATACATGATCTCTACTATAAACCACCTCATCAATATCATCAAACTAAACCATAAGTGCACTATATCCACATGACATAAAAACCCATGTATAAGTACCTCACCTATAAGAGATAGTGGGGTAGAGGGGGTAACTGGTCATCCATCCGCACCATCTTGGATATTAGAAAAAACAACACCAAAACATCTACGTGTCAACCCTATATTATTAACATGGGTGGTGTGTGTATAGAAATCACAATTAAAATAAAATATATTATATTCATACACTAAATACCATCCTATAATTTTATAACAAGTGAACTATCACAACTCAAAACATCATAAGAAGGCCCCACAACCTAAAATTCTTTCATTTCCACCACTAAATTCATTACACCACATAAGAAAAACACAACCACAAGCCACATTCCTTCTTTATTTTTCAAGATAATAAATTTAGATATTTTCCAATTACCAAACACCACCCTTTTTCCTTCCCAATAATTTCATATTTATCAATAACCACTTCAACCCCACTTCAAATTTTAGTTCAAGAGTTTTTAGCTATTCTAGCCCATTCTATTTTATTCTTGTCATTAACATTTCATTCCATCACTATCAGAAAACTAACGCAAATCACATCAACCCAATACATAATAACCCATCCTTTCCACATAAACAATACCTATATCACAACTACACCACATCTCAACCACTTCCCATCACAACTTCCACACATTTCAAACACAAAACACCACAACCACCACACATAATATTTCAGTTTTTACAAAGGTCATTCATCATATTCTTTCAAATTTTTTAAGTTAAATGTCAAAAAAATATGAGATTCAATGGGAAACGAATTTATTAGCTAGATATACATTACTATCCACATTCATGTGTTATTATTAATATAAAAAAGCACAGAAAGGGTCACCAATTTAATATCCATAACAACATAAAAAATCACAGTATAATCTAAAAGACAAAAGATAGAAAGCATTCTCACCCATAAAGGAAAAAAAGAATAACGAGTTAAACTCATGAAATTTATATCGTTACCCTACAATTTTAAATAAACCAATTAATTATCTTAATTAAGTTGGTGTATACTATATATCCAAAGGAAAGTGAAATCATGATATTCGAACATGTACATATAATAGAGCAAAGACAGAGGATGCCATACCTCAAACAAGGCTCTATGAATTGTTGTATAAGGATGGAAGAAGAGGTAGACAAACACCAATCACCACAATATATGGAAGCACCTCGAACAACCTATAACACCACATCCCACAACATTGTATTACTAAAGTGTTACCTAAAATAGTTTTTCCATTGAAAAAAGTTTTCTCTAGATAAATAATGGGAATAAAAAAGGGAGAAGAAGGAAAGGTAACTCACCTATAATTACCAATGGTTGATCCCTTGAGGATGGGGTTGAGATACCTCCTTGGTACACACCTATATTTCCCAATAATCGAGAGAAAAGCTGGAGGAATGATGGGGTTTGAAGGGGTTTAGTAATTTATAGGAATGCTTAGAAACAGAAGACCATGGTGAAACACCCTTTAATATAGTGAAAAGGTTTTTACATGAGATAAGACTAAGTCATAAAGGAAGGGAATGCACTATAGTGGGGATAGTTAAAGTTGTATATTATAAACACGATGAGGTCTACACTGTAGATCAGATAAACCAAGAAAGGAACTACAATGAAACTAAAACTATCGTGCTGAAAATTTTAATAACCAATAATAAGGATACACCATATCCCAAATCTATGGATTAACTACACTAAAAAAGATAGAACCCTGAAATCCACACCTCCAAGACTCCACATCATATTCCATATCTGCACTACAGTCCTACTGAAAATAGCAGAACCATCAAAACTCTACCTCAAAGACTCTACACTACAACCAGTCTCTCTACACTGTAGACAACCCCTTATAGTGAAATATGAGTCTCTACACTAAAAAATACTTCCCAGATAATATGTTATCTACAACTCCTCCGCCCATTCCCCAACTCCCTTAGAAACACCCCCTTTTAGAAACCTTCATCACTAGAATTCCCATAAAGTACTGGGTTATGAGGTTTAGGTCATTATAGGACCCAATGTAGACAATGTCTTGTACATTATAGAGGACCACAATGAGGGGGTTTAGATACTCAATAAAGGATCAACATCTCTTTAACATTGAAATAAAAAAAATATTTTAATAAACAAGTTATTTTTTTAATATACTATAATTTTACTCATAATATTATGTGTTCTCTACTATATTCACATAATATAAATTAAATATTCAACTATTCATGTAGATAATAACTTCTCCACATGTTGATGTTACCATTATCTGGGAAGAAAACACTATCAATATAGAAAATGATGAATTTTTAGGGGATAAACAACATATAGGTGATAAAAACAAGATCAACATAGAATCACCATGTTAGATAAATTTATAAAGATAAAAAACTTGGGTATAAAATTTGAGGTTGGATAGAATCAACATGACCAACCAATCAACCACAAAAAATTAATGTTCATTAGTTATATTGGGGATACAAATCAAATGAATGTGCCAATTAATATTGATATGTGGAAAGATGTTGTGACTGCATTGAATACAACCATTTGGGAATGTATCAGGGTAATTTTATGAAATAATTTATCTATTTTAATAAAAAATTATATAACGAAACATTAGTTTAATTTTCATTATCCTTTTCTGAGTTTTCTTATTCTAGATGATTGTCATAATAAATTTGGATTAATAATTTTTTGAAAATAATAGATCCTTCAAGAAACTTTTGATAAAGAAACATATCAATTATATTGATGAGAAAGTAAACCCCCAACAACTAGATATGTATGATCACATTATAAACAAAGAAGTATGGAAATATTTTATCAGTTGTTGTAATGAGGAATAATTTTTAGTTTCATTGTAATCGATAATATTTTATTTGAAATTATTTATTTCATTTACTTTGATTCAAACTTGTTAATTTAGGAGACAGTAAAGGGGTGCTGCAAATAAGAAGCATGCATTAAAAACTATTATACCCCTACCATAAATAAAGAATGGGGAATGATTGAATTGAGAATAAAATATAATATATTTTAAATCTATAATAAATGTTTTTTGAGATATGAAATAACAAATGTTTCTTTTTTTTATAAACATATTGATGATTCAGAATCCAAATCCACTACTACCCCACATCATGTGCGATGGAAGGAAGCTTTTGTAAATAAAGAGGGAAGAATAGTAGATGGAAATGCCCAACTAGTATGGTAATCATGTGTAAGTGTGACATAATAGTAATTTGTTATGATTTATAACAATATTTTATAAAAACATCTATTTATGTTTATATGTTATAGAATGGTATACATTCAAGAATTATGATCAATTGTATGTAAAAACTAACTACTTTTAGTAGCTTTGAATCATCCAGAACAATATGGATGTATTAGATGTTTAGAATTTTTCATTTCACCTTGGGTATGTTTCAAGAATACAAAGTTTCAAGGAGATACATATGAGATGATTAAAGGAATGGATACCCAAATAGATTCTTTAAAATATATTATTGTTCGGTCTGGTTTGGAAGACAAGTATATACAAAAGGGTCAAAGAAGACAAATAGTAGAACAAAAATCAGTACATAAAGAGCCATATGACCCTACTAGCTTTGAGACTATCTATTCCCCTCAACTACATGACTTACCTAGGGTTATCAATTTTTTTTATAACTCTTTCCTCTAAATTTGAATCAAATAACTACATATAACTTTATATTACTAAAATTATAAAGGGTATAATTGTATTTGATTTGTATCTATCAGCACTTAACCATTTCCTTATTGTGAGGGGTACAATTTACAATATCCAAGGAGACATTCTACAAAAAAACAAAAGATCATGTGAGAGTGGGTATTGAAGCAACTCATGAGTCAAACACTATTTTGCATATTCATCTTTATGATCTGGATATCACCATAGTTGATAATGTTATTGAAACTTTTATAGAATATTTTTCAATATTATAAAGATATGTGATGATAATGTGGTGTGTCCTTTAAATATTTTTTCAAATTAAAACCCTTTAAAAGTTGATGAAAAAATTTTTAAAATGAGGTATGGTCTTACAGGTATACAAAATTATGGAAAAATGAAATATTGGATAAAAAAATCTAGTATATCAACCAAAAAATCAAAAGGAACCTCTGAGAGTACCTTCACCCCACCAATTCCACAACCACATATATTAACAGTGCATGTTTATTCAGGTGCAACATTAAAAGATAGTAATGTGTCCTACATTGAATATGATGAAGAAATATTTGTAGAGTCCATTAAAAATGTGATTAGTATCGAGATTATAAATGAGATTATCAAGTTTGAATGCTTGAGAGTCTCAATTGTGAAGGTAGTCATGATGTAAATTCTCATAGTTGTTTTTTTCTAAAAAATGATCTACTATGTTCATTATAGTTAATTACTATTAATATTTTCTATAGGTATATATATTAATACTATATAAAGGAAAAACCCTATGAAGAAAAAATTAGACTCATTAATCTCGTTATCATTTCTATGAAGGAATCTAATTTGAAATTGGAAAAAATATAGTAAAAAAGGTGAACTAAGTATAGAATTTTAAAATAAAATAACAAATAGAAAACTCTTATTGATTTCTATAATACAAGGGTAAAACTCTAAAATATAATCATATAAAATATATTTTTCTTTTTTTATTACTTATTTGTTTTTTAAGAATCATTAGATGCTCATCACACAAAATTTAGATACAACAAATATTGTTTTTTTGGATCCAAATAATGGATTTCCAAAAACTTGACCACACATGATGTTCATTGTGATTTTTTAATGTACTAAAATCAATATTTTATATATAAAATTCAAATTATATTTCTTAGTTTATGTTTTAATTAGATTTTTTATGGTAGGGTGATTTATATATATCATCAAAATCATGGTATGAGGTTGGTGACTGAACACAATAAGCCTACATATTTCTTCAAATGGAGATAAATTAAGGTATATATAGTAATATTTACCTATAAAAACATATTTCAACATAATTTAATTATTTTGATCAATTTTTATATAGTGTATGAAAATAAATAAAAATAGATATTATGCCTATTAAGTTTTTAAATTTATGAAAACTATCATATACTATAAAAAAACTGGCATCCCCGAATATGTATTTTCAAAGGTAATTATTATTTAATTTTAAATTTTTTTAATAGTTTATTTTCATATATTTTCTTAGTGCTAATAGGATTTTCAGTAGTATGTGTACTCAAAAGAAAAAGTAGATTTTCTTAGATATGAGTGGTAGAAGTACATTATATTAGAATGTTTCCTTGCATCAAGTTGAGGTGATTTCCTATTATGTTTGTGATCTAGTATAGGATATGACATTACAGATACATTTTGGATGTGAATAATTAATATCATAATGATTATATATTAATTTTCTTAAAATAAAATTCATTTAGTATTGGAAAAAACTCTTGAAATAAGTGTTAAACATTTAAATCCACCTGCTTCTTCTACAGTTGTAGTAAAACTTCAATTCAACCTTTCAGATACATCTACTAAACATGCATATCATGTTGGTACTTCAATATTTCTATTATTATTATAATTTTTAAATGATTATAAATTGTATATTCTCATTTCCCAATTGACCATTAATTTCTTTTCATATTTTCACTAATCTCCTTCCCCTGGGGTTTAGGATGAGTTTCTATAAACTAAAAAACAATTTGGTGTTGACCCTACAAATCAAGAAATATTTGAGTTTTTTCTCAAGGATTGGTATCATGTAGGGTTATGCTCTATAGATTAGGGTAGATATAGTAACATGTTTGAAGTTTATTGCGATCTTAAGAGATTGGACTTCAAGGCTACATCTAAGATAATGGAAAGAGGGAAATGAATTCTACCCACAAATATGAATACATCTTACCAACTTTTGGGATTCAGTTCACCCATGGAATTGTGGTGGTGTGTGCCTTAAGATTTTTTTATTCTTTTTTTAATCAATGGATGTGCCTTTTTTTCTTCTTTTTTAGTACTATATTCAAGTTAGTTTTCTCTTGTGTCCAATCACTGATGGTTATCAAGGATAAAGATTTAGAAATAAAGAAAACTTATACAAAATGGGAGGAGGTTAAATGGTATAATTATCCTATTTTTGTGAACATTTTGATATTAGTGACACTTATATGGGGGAAGGTAATTATATAATCCTAGATTGATTATTTTTTGTTTTTTGTCTTGTTACATTTTGATGAGTTTGTAAAAAAGGTTTTGTCCCTATTATAGCCACTTACACATGATAGAGAAGCAAGAAAGATTCCATTAAATTAATTTTTTATTCAACCAAATTCATAGCAAAGAAAAATACTATATATAATAATATAGATTTCTCACCCATATCCTGACCTAATTCTGAAAATAGAAATTAGGAATTAACTATAAAAAAATTAAACCTGGGTGGGGATTTTAAAATGTTGAAAGGATAGTTTATCTATAAAAGGTAATGCTTCCATCAATCAATTTTTTTGAATTGTGCATATATATCATTGGTATTTCATTATCATTTTTGTGGTTTCTAGGTCAATATTTTATTTTTAAATTTATTTAATTATCCATAATTCATTTTTGATGTTTTAAAATCAACAATACATCAATATAATAGGCGATGTGTATGATATGACTCAGAGTGCATGTTTTTATATTAGGAAATCGTCATTTTACTCTAAAACATGTTTCATGTATCTAAAACCAAGAAAATAGGCTTGGATTGTCATGATACTTTTGGAAAATGATCCATAATTATTTTTTATTATGTATGCATTGAGCGTACGTCAATTTGACATGGGATGTGGCCAATATTACTCAAAGTATATGTTTTCATATTAATAAGGTGTCATTTTACTCTAAATAATGTGTCATATAACCCAAATTAAGAGAATAATCTCAGATTGTCTTGATGAATTATTATAATTATCCATAATTTATTTTTAGTGTGTATGAAAAAACTGCGTGTTAATCTGTCATACGATGTTACTGGAAGTACACGAAGTGTGTGTTCACAATAAAAAATGTAATTTTAGTATAAAAAGAAATTACTATAGACAAAAATAATAAAAAATGCTCAAAATATATTTATACTTTAGAAAAATTATCCACAATTCATTTGTTTTGTGTATGAATTTACCGTGCATCAATATGACATACATCATGGTTGATATGACTCAAAGTGCATGTTTTTAATATAAAAGTGTCACTTTTCTCTAAAAAATATATCACATAATCAAAACCAATACAATTAGCTCATATTTTATTTATACATTTGTAAAATGATACATAATTTATTTGTGACATGTAGGAATCAACCACACATCAATTTGAAATGCGATGTGGTCAGTATGAATCAATGTGCACATTTTCACAATAAAAAGGTGTCATTTTCCTCTAAAACACATGTCACATATCCAAAAATAAACAAAATATATTGGATTATCTTGATACTTTTGGAAAATGATCCATAAGTTATTTTGATATCTATGAATCAACTGCACATCAATCTGATTCATGATGTGGCTGATATGACTCAAAGTGTGTTTTTTCACATAAAAAAGTGTCATTTCACTATAAAACATGTGTCACATAGCCAAAAATAGTAAAATGAGATCTAATTATCTTGATACTTTAGGAAAATGATCTATAATTCATTTTTATGTATAGAAATTGACCACACATTAATATAAAAAATAATGTGACCGGTACAACTCAAAGGGTGTGTTCATAATAAAGAATGTGATTTTAGTCTAAAACACACTTCACTTATCCAAAATCAAGAAAAATATCTCATATTTTATTGATAATTTAGGAAAATAATCCATAATTCATTTTCTATGTGTAGGAATTGTCTACACGTTAATTTGACACATGGCATGGCTAGTAATACTCAAAGTGTATTTTTTCAATATAAAATTGGAATTTTGATCTAAAACATGAATAATGTAGAGAAATAAAATAAAATGAACTCAAATATTCTTTATACATTATAAAAACTATCCATAATTTATTTTTATGTGTTGGTATCAACCTCATGTCAGTATAACACATGATGCTTTCGGTATGACTCAAAGTACATGTTTTTATAGCAAAAAGTTTCATTTTACTCTAAAACACATGTCACATATCCAAACCTAGGAAAATGAGCTCAAGTTGTCTTTATATTTTATATAAATGATCCATATCTCATTTCTTATTTGTAGGAATTGATCATATAATAATCTGATGCATGATGTGGCAACTATGAATCAAAGTATGTGTTTTAAATATAAGTTTCATTTTAGTCTAAAACGTGATTCACATATCCCAAATAAATAAAAAAGCTCATATTGTCTTGATACTTTAGGATAATGATCTAAAACTTATTTTTGATGTGTAAAAATAAACCACACATCAATATGACACCTGACATTGTCAGTATTACTCAAAATACCTATTTTTAATATAAAAGTGTCATTTTAGTATAAATTGAAATTCAAATTATCAAAACTGATCAAACGATCTTTGATTCTCTCTATACTTTAGGAAAATGATCCATAATTCTTTTTTGATGTATAGAAATTGACCACACATCAATCTGACACATAATGTTTTTAGTAAGACTCAAAGTGTATGTTTTCACATTAAAAGTGTCATTTTACTCTAAAACACACATCAAATGTACAAAACCAATAAAATGAGATTATATTTTCTTAATATTTTAGAAAAATGATCCATAATTCAATTATGATGTGTAGGAATCGACTACACGTCAATCTAATACATAATATGGCTAGTATGTCTCAAATTGCTTGTTTTCAATATAAAATTTTCATTTTAGTTTAAAACACAATTCACATAGTCAAAACCAAGAAAACTCCCTCGGATTGTCTTGATACTTTAAGAAAATTATCCATAATTAATTTTTGATGTGTAGAAACTAATTTCATGTCAATATGACACAGGAAAAAGTCGGTATGACTCAAAGTTCTTGTTTTTAATATAAAAGTGTAATTTGTTTCTTCTAAAAAGTGATTCACAAATCCAAAAGTAATCAAAATAACTCATATTTTCTTGATACATAATAAAATGATCCATAATTCTTTTTTGATGCATAGGAATCGAATTCACATCAATTTGACACATGTTGTGGATGATATGACTCAAAATGTATGTTTTCAATATAAAAGTGTCATTTTAGTCTAAAATGAGATCCACATTTCCAAAACACAGAGAATGAGATAAAATTGTCATGAATCTTTAATTGAATGATACATAATTAATTTTCTGGCATATAAGAATCGACTGCACATCAATCAAACACACAATGTAGCCGGTGTGACTCAAAGTGTGTGTTTTTAATAGAAAAATATGATTTTAGTTTAAAATGTGTCATATTTTCAAAATCAATCAAACAAGATTAGTTTGTTTTCAAACATTAATGAAATGATCTATATTTTGAAAAATTTGTAATGGCCTGAAATTCCATGGATTTTTTTGAAAAATTAAATGGGATTATTTCGAGACCAAGATCTAAGACGACACATAATTCCAAGGCATAGAGTGGATAGAATGGATTTTTAAACAGTTTTTAAAGTTTATTAAATCAAATTATGTGAGTAGGTTTTTATATCTTTTGAACCGGTACTCAGATCAAAAATCTGAGGGAACCGTTGGACTCAGAGTGATGATATTCACCTAGAAAGGGCCCAACGTTGGCCGGTGTGGGCCAACAGTGGAAGTTAGTTTTTGGTCGTAAATAAAATAATTAAGTAACAATTATTTTATTTTAAAATCCTTATAACTCCTAAACGGAAAATCAAATTTGAAATCCGAGAGTACCATTGTGCTCATGACAACGTCTTTACATTAGGAAAAGATTAACCTCGATCGGAATAGGTCAAGGGTGAAAGATCATATTTGAACTTTTTTAGTGAATTAAAATGGCCTGCGTGTGTGGTTTTGGAAACATCTAAATGGGTTCCTAGATTGAAAATCTAAGGGAACCATTATGTCTAAAATGGTGACATTACCTAATAATGGACCTAACCTTGACCGGTGTAGGTGGACCGAAAAAGTTAATTTTCAGAATTTTTAAGGAAAGTTAAAATAAAATAAACTTGATCTTTTATTTTATTTTAAGTTTTGAAATTGTTGTATAGAAATGGATTTGTAATAAAGAGAAACCGATAGCGTTGTTTCATTAATGAAACATTGTAGCGACACTATAATGCAGCAGAACAGAAAGGTGTTTCCACCATTGCTGTTTTCACCAAGGGGTGTATCGTTGGCACATTGGGAGAAATCCTCAGAACCTCTGAAGGATTTCCATTGACGAACAATGAACGAAAATTTCCAATGACCTTGAGAATTCCTCCCCCTATTTGTGAGATATTCTCCTCGACTACTGATCAAGGAACTTTGTGGACATATTGACTTTAGTGACGGAACCTTCTCATGAATGGACCTTCACTAGGTAAGGGTTGTTGTTTAATTCACTTCTTTCCCCATTATTGGTTTTAAATGATGAATGTAGATCAACCTATGAATAGGTTGACTTGCAGACCATTCTTTATTATAGGATGGATTTCTATCAGGATTATATTTGGGGAATTAATCCATTTATGATTTAAATTATATTTGATTTTCTCCATTTAATCCTTCTAATGGGAGTGTATCAACGCCGTGACGAATGATGGTGAACATTCATTCCTCACTTTGGTTGATGTGGATTTATTCTCCTCTTTTACCTGGTGTTCTTCACGTTCTTCATGGGTTGACGAACAATTAGTCATTGCACAACCATTCTTGGTGCAATGGTCTAACATCTTGGATCCAGAATGGATACGACATGATGGAGGTGCACTGAGGATAGAGATGGATGGATCGAGGTGATGAGGGAGATGCCGCCGATCAATCACTTTTTAGTGGAAGGGATCACAATGGAGATTTTAACCCCATGCATTGAAGAACTTGACCTAAAGACTCCAAAAAACCCTCCCGATCAAAGAACGGACCATCGGAGTGCGTCCGGTAATCCGTGGAAGATTCTGTCGGCAATGCCGGTATGCAGCGGCGACCGCATGCTAGACGGAGGGGCAGCGTGCTACGGTGGTGCACCACAGTGGCAATGGTGGTGGTAGATACATAACATGAATGCTTGCGTGAAGGATCCATGGAATGACCTGGACCCGTGGTAAGTCATAGGTCATTCCAAAGAAACCGGTCCACGTGAGCGGACCAGTTGACCAGGCAAGGCGGTGCCAACTGGCACCGCATGGTGCGAGATAGATGCGGCTGAGCTGCATCTGAGCTAGAGGAGCCAACCCACTCAAAGGCGGGCCGAGGTGGTGCTGGTGGGCCGCACTTGTCCAGGCGGGATGTACCCATGTTCCAGTAATTCGGGCAGGGACAAATGGGCTAGGTTGTGTCGGGTCGGTCCAACCAGGTCGGACTGGACCTGGACCCAACCCGCCCCCGTTTCACTAAAATGAATGTAACTTTCAAACAGAGCATCCATTTGACGAGCTGTCTAATGAATTGTGACCCTTATGATGAGACAGTACTTTTGAGATACTCTAAGTGTTTTTTTGAGGAATTTGAAGAATGAAATATTGATTTTCAGGGCGTGGGTACTTCTTATCCATATTATTAGGTAGAGAAAAGACTCCCCATGTCATGGGTATGGGTTCATTTCCTTGAGGTAGTTTCCACCAGGGGTGTTACCCCACTAAAAGACTAGGGCGCATGTTCTTGGAGATGTTTGTGAAGGAAGATTAGATACTCTTTTATGGGATAAGGGAGCAGATTCCCTAACTTTGGAGTTGTTACTTCCCTACAATTCCAAGGTGTGGTTTCTCCTTATTCATTGTTCCGACAGAGTCGGTACTCCCCTTTCATTCCAGGGAGATGGTGATTAGCCAATAAAAACACATATTTTAATTACATTTTAATGGTATTAAATTTTCATTTTTGATCTTATGGTCCTGAGTTAGTGGATTTTAATTTTGAACATCCATTCTCATCATTTGCGCACTTCATGCCAAATGTAGACCAATTTAGGAACAATGATTCATTTGATTTTAAGGAATGTAATTATCCATATTTTAATTTGATATTTTGGTAAATGGATATACACTTCAATATGAACATTTTTCATTCAAGTATTAATGGAGGATACATTAAGGATGATGAAGATATTTGGCGATGAAAGGAAACAATTCTGGACAAGTCAGATTGGACATCATCCCACTGATGAGAATGTGGGGCCCACGATACAAACCCAATGAAGCCAAAATTTCTTGGGATACTATAATAAATATAGATGGGCAAATAATTCTTCATAATATAGTACTAATTGGGATTCCATGGTGGTTATTAAGGCAGAAAAAATAGAATATCAAAATCTGGGCCAGAATCTGCGGCCCATAATGTCAGCTCACTAAATCGGCCATAACTCCTGATTCACAACTCCAAATGGGCCCTAAATTTACAGATTTATATAATCCATATGGGGAAACATGATAATATTCTATGTCCCACCGCGATTTGGCGATATTCTTTCCCATACAGGACAATATTTCCAGGGGAGATATGGAGGATAAAAAGTAAAGGAGGGAATCAATTTCTCCAGTACTTTACACCACCCTAAGGCCTAAATTAATTTAATAATTGGGAATACATTGATGGAGGGTTAAAATAAGGCATCACAATTGTCTATTTAAGGAAGTGGTGTTGAGGGGGAAGATATATCTTATTTTTTATGTAATGTTATTATGCCAAAATTTCTTTGTAATGTTTTTAATTGCCATGTACGTTTATTTTTTATATTTATATGTGCTTAATCAACATATTTATCTTCTATTATTCCCATTTATTTCATTAAAACTATATAATAAAAAAACATAGTGATATCTCAGGGTTTTGGTGAATTAGTTCACACATAGGTGTGAATTTCATTCACACATACGGAGGAGTGCTTGTTATTTTCACGGTTTTAATTTATTTAATCCAATTATTGTAAGCCATCTTCTGACCACCATTGAGAGTATACCATCAATGGAGGGATAAGTATTTAATGGGTTGATCATAGGAATGTTAAAAGTCTAGATTGAATGTTATTTTATGAACTAATTGTTTTTAATTGACTAACTAATTTAAGACTTCCATTCTTCAGTTATTTCCACTCTTCATCTTCACTATATTTGAGGAAGTTAAATCCAAGTACTAAAATGGCCATATACCTCAGGGAGATCATGAATTTGGTTCATTAAGTGTGTAGGGGATTATTAATTGAGACTAGTTATCATAAAACTAGAAAATGATGAAGGTAGTGTTATTTTGAAGAATGGATTCATCAAGAATTGATGAAACCAAAATTTTCTAAAGAAGTAAAATTCATTCAATCCAACCTGAGCATAATCCTTAGATCAAACCATTTTAATTGAGTTAAATTCACTTAGGTTTCTTAGTGTTCTTTAAAAACATCTAAAATCAAAATGAATTTGGCCACTTCATAGCCAAAAATTCATCTCATAGGTTGTGTATCTTAGGTATCTTCTTAGGTCTTAGTGGATTCAACAACCCAAGCTAGACTCCGAGGACCATTCTACCTTCATCTCTTGGGTAAATTTGTGCGTGAATAAACTTTTGGAACCATTATAGGGGACCAAGTAAGTAACTTAGACCAAAACCTTCTTTACTCAACCCATTCTTATATTCTCCCCTAATAGTTCTTATCTTTTCCCTTTCTCGTTTTTTTCCTTTTGGCGCATGTGTGCTTACACCTGCGATAATTCAAACTGAATAGTTAGGGTGTAAAGTCCTAGGATAGGGGAGTCATGTGAAACTAGGGGATTGTTTCCATTTTATCCTAATCATCTTGATACCTGAGAATAAAAAATTGAATCAATTCTAATAAAGGGTCTTCCAATAACTCAAATTGTAAATCCAGGGGGAAATCAAATGGGAAAACAAAATCAAAAAGCTCCAAACCTAGGGAATGTAGTCAATAAAACCATGAATGACTACCTAACTCTAGCTTGGACCAATTCCCCCTCATGAATTAGAAACAATTCCCTAGAGGATACCAATTACTTATTTAAACCCCATGTCCTAAACCACCTTCTAACCTTTCACGGGATGGAGTCTGAGATGCCCTACCTTCATGTTAAGGAGTCCATTGACATTATAGAAACCATGTGTCCCCTACATCAACTAGAATAATCCAAGATGAGGCTATTTACTTTTTCATTTAAGGATCAAGCTAAAAATTGGATAAAAAACTTAAGACCTTCATCAATACACTCATGGGACCAATTTCAAAGAGAATTATACAAAAATACTTCCCTCATCACAAAAAATTGCACTTAAAAAGTGAATTCAAAACTTTTTTCGAAAAAGAGGGATAGTCATTATATGAAACATGGGAGTGGTTTAAAGACACCATAAACATGGTTCCACATCATGGTTTTTCTATACCTGAATAAGTGATAATTTTTTATGATGGGCTAGGCCCAGAGAACAAACAATTCATTGACATGATGTGTAATGGAACCTTTAAAAACAAAGCCCCAAATGATGCTTATGAGTATATATAAAGCCTTGCTGAACAAAACAAAACATGGGGAACTTCACCTTATTCTGAAAAGACACAAAGAACTACTGGAATTCACACACTTAGAGAATAGGAAAGCCTTAAGGCTAAACTCATAGCATTCTCTAGGAATGTTGAAGAGATACACCTTAGGAAAGTCCATGAAATCCAAACTATAGACCCTGTTGCCCAATTTGTGACAAACATAACCATAAGATAGAAATCTTCCCAACCATTCCATCCATCAAGGTTGTTCTTTTAAGAGGAACCCCAGAAAAAGTAAATGATTTGAAATTTTAAAAGCCTCAATACCAAAACACCTTCAACCCAAGGTATAATGACCACCCCGACTTCTGATGGAAAGATATCCAAAAAACTATCCAACCACATCGACAAAATCCTTACCCCCATCAGAACTACCAAACCCATAACCAGTTACAAACCCAACCTATCCAATACCAACATCCACCAGTCCATTTTCAACAAACCATCCCACCTCCAAAATATCCCCCTGGGATAAACCAATATTCTCAAGCACCAACCTAAACTGTTCCACAAAGCCTACTAGAATAACTATAAAAAAATGGAAAGGATGAACTCAAAAGTATCTTACCTAAAAAAAGAACTTCAAACCATCAAAAATAGAAAGGAACCTATTCCTACACAATCCATTCCACAACAAACCATAAGGAAAGAGTAAAGTTTCACTCAAAAAACTCATGAACAACTAAAGGCTGTGACTATTTTATGAAGTGTAAAATCAAATGATAAACCTGAACAACTAATTCAGAACCCATCTAATGATTCAAAATTGTCTGAAAATTCGAATGAACCAAATGATCAAACTGAAAAACACTATAACATTTTCAAAGAAACACCTCTTGAACAAACAACCCCACAACTTTCACTATTTCCTCAACGCATGAGGGGGAAAACCAAGCATGATTTGAGTGAAACATTAAGGGAAATCTTATCAAAAGTCAAGTTGAAAATTACCCTTCTCGATACAATCCAAGCGATACCTACCTACTAAAATTTCCTTAAGGACTTGTGCACTTTTAAAAGAAAATTTTCACATAAAAACCAAGTACTTTTGGCTACTAATGTGAGTACCACCATTCAAGGGACCATTCCTCCTAAGTTGAAAGACCCGAGTTTCCCTCACATCAATGTTGAACTAGGAGAGAGCAAAGTTTTCAAGGCCTTGTGTGACTTAGGTGCTAGTGTCAATATCATCCCCTATACTGTGTACTTACAGTTAGGTCTAGAAGAGCTCCAACCCACATTTATCACACTTCAACTAGATGATCATAACATTAGGGTTCCAAATTGGATTTTAAAGGATGTTCTGGTAAAGGTTGAAAACCACATCTACCCTTATAACTTCATTGTCCTTAAAAACCATCCAAACTTAGGAAATAAGGAACAAACACAGATCATCCTTGTTCATCCTTGAAACAATCAACTCAGTTATCTGAGTTTAAAATAGGAACATGACCATAATCTTTGGAAAAATGAGTCTATACTTGAACAACTATAATGAAAGATCACAAATAGGGGATGAAAAGGACATTCATGAAGTAAACATGATAAGAAGCATTGATAATGAATCCATAGAACATCAAGGAATATTTGATGGATGTTTAAGTAAGTATGAGATCGATTTCCTTTGTTCACATGAAGGAAGTTTATCTCCTTGGATTGAATAATTTTTAAATTTCTCGTATGATGAAGTCTTAGGTACAAAAATTAGTGAAACCTTTTAGGAAACCACTTTCATGGAGACCAATAAAACTTCCTCCCCTAAATCAGATTAAACCAATCTTGTAGCTGAATCTTCTACACATGGGGATTCGATTCTATCTAAAAATCTTGGAAAAAAATTGATCTTTATCCAATGTCCCAATCTTCTATTGAAATTCTGAACCAACCTGATCTTGAATTGAAGGAAATTCCCCCCACACTCAATTATAACTTCCTAGGGGAAAATAAAATACATCCTATTGTTATTTATTCTTCTCTTGAATCCAATCACGAGAGACTACTTATAGATGTCCTTTGGAAACATAAGAAAGCCATTAGTTGGACCCTATCTAATATTCCTGGGATTATCCCACTAATCGGGACTCATAGGATTGTTCTAGAATCTGATTCAAAGCCACATCGTTAACCTCAATGGAGACTCAATCCTAATATCATGGAGGTAGTAAGGAGGGAACTTCTAAAATTGTTAAAATCTATTATCATCTATCCCATTGTTGGGAGTGAGTGGGGGATCCCTATCCAACTGGTTCCCAAGAATGTTGGAATCACAGTGATAACCAATAAGGATATATAGATTCTTCCAACTGGGGTGAGTAGTAGATGGAGGGTCTGTATTGACTATAGGAAGCTAAACTCATTCACAAAGAAGGACTATTTCCACTTACCATTCATTGTCCAAGTCCTTGAGAGTGTGGAAGGTCATGAGTTCTATTGTTTCTTAGATGGGTACTCTGAGTACAATTAGATTGAGTTCTCCCTGGAGGATCAAGGGAAGACTACATTCACATGTCCATTCAACACATTTTCCTTCAAACACATGTTGTTCGGGTTATGCAATGCCCCTGGAACCTTCCAGCTGTACATGATGGTAATATTCTCATACATGGTAGGGGATTTTCTTGAGGTCTTCATGGATGACTTCTCTATCTTTGGGGATACATTTTAGGGATGTCTTAGGAATGTGGAGAGAGTTTTTTCCATATGTGAAGAAATGAATTTGGTCCTAAATTGGGAAAAATAAAATTTCATGGTTAAACAGAGGTTAGTCCTTGGCCATATATTCTTGGGTAGGGGGATTGAAGTTGATAAAGAAAAGGTTGACATCATTCGTCACCTTCCATCACCCATAACTTTTAAGTAAGTGGGGTCTTTCTTAGGACATGCTGGTTTCTATAAAATATTCATCAAGGAATTTAGTTCAATCTCTTGTCCCCTTTGTGCTCTTCTAGTAAAGGATGCTCTATTTATTTGTATATAAATTTATGAGGGTTCATTATCAACCCTCAAATCCTCTCTCAACTCTCCTCCCATTATTAAATATTTAAATTGGAACCTTATTTTCAAACTTATGTGTGATTATAGTGACTTTGATGTAGGAGCAATGTTAGGACAATGTTGTGATAAAACACCTTATGTCATTTCTTATGCAAGAAAATACTTGAATGATTCCCAAATAAACTACACCACCACAAAAAATGAGTTACTTTTTATTGTGTTTTCCTTAGATAAGTTTAGGTCCTAACTCTTATGATCCCCCATCACTGTGTTCACTAACCATTCTGCACTGAAATACCTCTTCCAAAAAAATATGCTAAGGCTAGACTGATTAGGTGGGTCCTTCTCTTACAATAATTTGACCTCGCAATAAAGGACCAAAATGGAATTGAAAATGTTGTAGATGATCACCTCTCTAGGTTAGAATTCAATGAATTTTTTTCACCTCTCGGTGTCTGCTACATTCCCTGATAAACACCTATACTCCATGGGTTTCTGCCCTTGGTATGCCGACATAGCCAACTTCTTAGTTACATGGGTCATTCCAAAATTATTAGGGACTCAAGATAGAAGGAAATTCCTTTATGATGTCAATAACTATGTTTTTTATGATCCATACCTCTATAAGTTCTGTCCTGACCAAGTCATTTAGAGGTGTGTCCCAAAATTTGAACAGGATTCCATCCTAAAATTCTGTCATAGCGGGGCATGTGGGGGTCACTTTTCCTCTAAGAAAACATCTTCTAAGATTCTTCAGTGTGGTCTCTTCTGGCCCACCCTCTCAAGGGACTCCTACATATTTTTTCAAAGTTTTCCTAAGTGTCAACAAGTAGGGTCCATTACAAAAAGGAATCAAATGATACTCACTCCCATCTTAGTAATTGAAATCTTTGACTTTTGAGGAATTGATTTCATGGGTCCCTTCCTAAACTCTAGGGGATATATTTACATTCTCTTAGCTGTTGATTATGTCTCAAAATGGGTTGAGACCATTCCCAAAAAATCCAATGATCAACAAACTGTGATTATATTCCTAAAATAAAACATCTTTTCTAGATTTGGAATTACAAGGGATATCATTAGTGGTTGTTAAATCATTTTTGCAATCATCCATTCTCATCACTAATGGACAAGTATGTAATTTCTCACAAAGTTTCCACCGCTTACCACCCACAAAAAAATGGTCAAGATGAGCCAACCAATCAAGAAATTAAACAAGTTATTCAGATAACTATTAGTACATCTAGGAAATATTGGTCAAACAAAATCTTAGATTCCCTTTGGGCCTATAGAACTTCATTTAAAACTATTTTAGGAATGTCCCCATATAGTTTATTTTATGGTAAATCATACCATTTTCTAGTGGAGATTGAACATAAGGATTTTTTGGTAATTAAGAGAAAAATTATGACCTCTCATTGGATGGAACTAAAAAGAAATTAGATCTCAATGAACTTGAGGAAATTAGGATGCAGGCTTATAAAAATTGAAGGATAAATAAAGATAGAGTTTAAGCCTACCAATCTCGAAATATTAAAACCAAACACATTGTACCAGGTAAACCTGTTCTTTTGTATAGCTCTAAAATTCATTTACACCCAGTAAAGTTGAGGTCAAGATGGTCAGGTCCATACATAGTGCATAAGGTGTACCCCCATGGGGTTGTTGAACTTCAAGATCCCACCAATGGTCAAACATTTAAAGTTAATGATCAGAGAGTCAAAACATTTATAGAACCATTCCAAAAACATGAAGTTGATGAAGAATTATGTTAACCTACCTTAGATGATGAAAATAATTAATCAATTAGGGGTACAAGTCGAGATAACGACGTTAAACAAAGTGATGTATGGGAGGAAACCCATGGTTTTCAAGTTTCCAATCATTTTTTTTTGTTTTAATAAACTTTATATATGATTAGTGGATCATTTTGATATAATTTTATTCTACCTTAGTCTGTTGACCTATTCTTATCTTATGAGTATGGATGGGTATGAAAGGGGAGAAATGTATTCATCCATGTCACACAGTGTGATCCCTAAGTACTATCTTACCCAGAAATTAAAAAGAAGACAATGTATCCTCAGTTTTATTTAAAAAAAGAATAAAACAATAAAAATTATGAGACTTGGTATTAAATAAATTCCTGTGTTGTTTGTTTTGTCTGGTTTATTATTGTTTGTGTGGATCAAGGACTATTTTGGGTGATACATATTCAATCAAGGAGGTGCTTACATCTCCCATGAGAACAAAGAGTGATTTGGGTGCATCACAATCATAATTATGAAGCCACTTGGTGAACTTATTCTATGACCTTTCCATCTCATTCCCCCACCTACTTTCTCATCTCTTTTCTTCTTAAGAAACTATGGATAGTTTCATTCTAAGTTGGGGGGTGTGGAAACAAAATGTTTGTTAAAAATAACAATGAGAAAAATAAATATGTAAAATTACTTTATCGTTAATATAATAACATCTTTTCTCACACTAAAACTACATAGAAAATAATTTTTATTTCCTTGACTCTTAATTTAATTCATGATTAAGATTACAAGCATTGATTTTGGAAGTTTGGTTGTCCAATGAGAATTTTCATAATTTTTATTTTCATCTATTAAATCAAAATTCCAAAATACACGTCCTCTAGACTATGGGGTACTAATTTCAATTCTTGGGGCCCCATAACAAATAGAATAGGCTGGTTTTATTTTATTGAATAATATGAGTATTCAAAAAAAAAATTTCACATAGAGAAATGGATTGATAAAATGTGAGGCTTTAGGAACTTGGGGATCGTGACTCCAGAGTTTTCTAGCCCTGATTTTTTTCACTCTATATCTATTTATGGTAATATGACTTTTTTTATCAAGTTAACTCGAGATGATGCATGAGTATGTGGGCTTCACTTAGTGCCCTAAGGCCTTTGAGCCTGGGAGTCATCGGAAAAGTCTTTCCACATGGGTTAATTTGATTAACTGTAAGCTCAATTACTATGGAAACATTGAAAAAAAAGTAAAAAAAAATGAATAATCATATTAGGATTAAATGTGATTCCACCTAATGCTTCCATGATTTCCCCCTTTAATGAAAATGAACCCTCATATCTATTGTGATTCATAACACATAATTTCACCTAATTGAGTTGGATGAAGTATGATGATGGATTTTATCAAAGGAATTGTATTGGGAGTGGGATATTCTTTTAAATTTATATTTTTTTAAATTATTTTTATAGGTTATAAAGATGTATTTGTCTGTAGTTCACATTGTGAGCACTGTTTGTTATAATGTGATGGAAAAAGAATTCAAATATTATCTTCGAATTATTTGCTCGGGACGAGAAAAAATCAATATGGGGGGTGTAATTAGCCAATAAAAAACATATTTTAATTAAATTTTAATGGTATTAAATGTTAAATTTTGATCTTATGGACCTGAGTTAATGGATTTTAATTTTGAACATCCATTCTCATCATTTGTGCACTTCATGCCTAATGTACACCAATTTAGGCTCAATGATTCATCTGATTTTAAAGAATGTGATTATCCATATTTTAATTTGATATTTTAAGAAATGGATATAAACTTTAATATGAACATTTCTAATTCATGGATCAATGGAGGATTCATCAAGGATGATGGGGATATTTGGTGATGAAAGGAAATGATTCTGGAGAAGGTAGATTGGACACCATCCCACTGATGAGAATGTGGGGCCCACAATACAAGCCCAAAAAAGCCCAAATTTTGTGATATTATAGAATAAATTTATATTAACAAATAATTATTTAGTATCTAGTGCTAATGTGGCCTCTATTGTGGTTATTAAGGCGGACCAAATAGAATATCAAAATTTGGGCCATAATCTATGGCCTAGAATGTTAGCCCACTAAATTGGCCATAACTACCGATTAACAACTCCAAATGGGCCCAAAAGTTACATAAATCTATAATAAATTCTGGGATATAAAAGAATCTATTATGGTCCATCTAGATTTGGTGATATTATTTCCCATACAGGACAATATTTATAGGGGAGAAAAGGAGGATAAAAAATAAAGGAGGGAATCAATTTCTCCACTACTTTTCACTACCTTAAGGTATAAATTAATTTAATAATTGGGAATAAATTTATTGAGGCTTGGACTAAGTCTTAAAAACCTTCTATTTAAAGCAGTGGTGGTGAGGGAGAATATATCTCTTGTTTTTGATGTAATGTTGTTATGCCAAAGTTCTTTCGTAATGTTTTCAATTGTCATGTAAGTTTCTTTTTTGTATTTATATGTTCTTAATCAATATATTTCTCTTCTATTATTTCCATTTCTTTCATTAAAACTCTATAATCACAAATAAAAGTGATATCTCTATGTTTTGGTGAATTAGTTCACACATAGGTGTGAATTTCATTCACACACACAGAGGAGTGCTTGTTATTTCCGCGGTTTTAATTTCATTAATAAAATTCTTGTAAGCCATATTATGACCACCATTGAGATTATACCATCAATAGAGGTATAAACATTTAATGGGTTGATCATAGGAATATGAAAAGGCTGGATTGAATGTTATTTTATGAATGAATTTTTGTTAATTGACTAACTAATTTAAGACTTCTATTCTTCAGTTATTTCCACTCTCCATCTTCACTATGTTTGAGGAAGCTAAATACAAGTACTAAAATGACCATATACCTTGGAGAGGTCATAAATTTGGTTCTATAAGCATTTAGGGGATTAGTAATTGAGTTTATTTAGCATCAAACCAGAAAATGATTAAGGTAGTGTTATTTTTAAGAATGGATTCATCAAAAATTAAAAAAACCAAAATTGTCTAAAGAAGTAAAATTCATTCAATCCACCCCAAGAATAATCATAATATTAAACCATTTTAATTGAATTTAATTCACTTAGGTTTCTTAGTGTTATTTAAAATCATGTAAAATCAAAACCAAGTTGGAAACTTCATAGCCAAAAATCCACCTCATAGGTTGTGTATCTTAGGTATCTTATTAGGTCTTAGTGGATTCGACAACCCAATCTAGACTACAAGGATAATTCTACCTTAATATCTTGTGTAAATTTGAGTGTGAATCATTGGGTCCTCTATCCTAGGGTTGGTACTCCCCAAACATACTAGGGTGCAAGTCACCCATAGTGAATAAACTGACATAGTCAGTACTCCCCTAGTCACTGAGTATTACTCCCCTGCTGGGTAGGGTGAGAGTCCTTGATATACGAAGTAGTACTACCCTATCTTAATAGGGTGTAGTTCCTTCATGAGTATTACTCCCCTAATGAAACCAGGGCATGATTCCTCACTTACAAAGTAGTACTCCCCTGTCTCCAAGTAGAAACGGGGAGTGGGTCCTCCATAGGAGGTGGAGCTCCCTCGAATGTAGGACAAAACTACAAGGACTGGGCACCTCCACTTGATGTGAATGATACCTAGGTAGGATCTAGTGCTCCATTGATAGACTGAGGCGTGGGCCACTCCTTACAGGAGCTATTGTGGTATCACATGATAGTTTGGAGTAGTGCTCCCTCAACTGAGCATAGTGGTGAGGAGTGGGCCTCTTAACTTTGGTTTACCTAGTCTTGTGCTGGGTGCAAGAATATGATGACTAGACCTCTAGTGATGGGCATGAGAGTTGTTCCTAGTAGAATGATCCTAATGGAGCACATTATCTCAAACAAACCATTTAGAGTTGGTATAGTTGTACCTGATGGAGTGTATCTCTTAGATGGGTGCCATTAGGGATGGATAAGCTCATGGAGTGTGTTCTCTTGGATTATGTTTTACCTTTCGAATCTTCAGTGAGAATCCTAATGATGGTTATAAGGCTAGGACCTTATGTTTATTAGTATTTGAGACAAGTATATCTAGATGACCTTGGTATATGTATGGGCATTTACTTGGGTAGAGATGACGGTGCATTTCTTTGTGGGTTTTTCTCCTGTGATTTACCTTTGTGGTTTCGGGGTCCCCTAATGAGTATTGTTTTACTCACCCCTGCATTGGATTTTCCTGCACGTGTCATGTCTTGTGTAGATGACTGAAGCTTTCACAAATTCTAGGGGGGACCAGGACTAGGTTGTGTTCCGTGAGAGCAGACATATGATGTGCACTCATACAACTTCAGGAAGCTACATTCCACCTACCCTTCAGGTAGGGTTCTCGGCGGATGAGTTTCAGAGACTTGGGGTCTTACTTGTGTTTTGTCTTTCTTTTGGTGGGCTAGTATGCTCGACTATAATCCACCTTGTACTTTAATTTCTTATGTACTCTGGTTTGGTTTACTTAGTGATTGTATGCATCGTTTACTTAGTGTTTACTTTTTTAGCTTTGTGGATTGGGGTTGTGAGTGTGCGTGTGTACAAGTACATGGAAAATGCCTCCCATTTGCAGTATAATGCCTTCATCACTAGTCTCCAGCCCATGGAATTTGGGAGGCAGGCCTGGGGTAGTCACAGAATGGGCCCCGAGGGATGGGTCATGACCAAATGAGTTCAAGGAAGCATGAACAGAGACCCCCAATAGAAGGCGTGAACCACATTCAGGTTTGATGTGCAAGCTGTAATAACTAACAGTATAGTTAATGTAATTAGTTATATCATTATATAAAAATAATAAATAATTTCTTAACATAATTAATAAGTAATAGTGATATTAATAATATAATAAATATTTAATAATGTAAATGAAATATTAGTAATTATTAATATAATTATTAACAACTATTTAAGTAATTAAGATAACTAATAATTTATAATATCATAAATATATTCAGTAATTAACAATATAATATATATATATATATTATTAATTAAAAATGTAATTAATAATTCATAATATAATTATTTATTAATATTATAATTAATAATTAATAATATAATTAACAATATAATGATTAATAATATAATTAATTGTATAACTAATAATATCATTAATCTATTCAATAAATTAATATAATTTATCATATGGGGATTATGTAAAATTAAAATAAAAATTTGTTTTTTTATGTAATACTACTAAAATAAATGCTGGTTTTATTACAAGGACGCACTTTTGTATAGAGTTTGGTTGATCGTTGAAAAAAGTCTACTATAAGAGTTTTATTTTTGTATTGGTTTATAATTTTTTTTATTAATAAAAAATAATATAAATATTTTTTATGAAATTCTTTAATGTCAATTTTGAATTTAAATGATATTGCAATGTGATATTTATTTTGAAATTGTGTGTAATTTTATTTTTTAAATTTTTTTCCCTTGATAATTTTTGTTTTTTTGTTAGGGTTGTTGTAGGCTACAGATTTGCATCAGTTGCTATGACCTTTATCAGTGATACCAAAATCACTGATAAAGGTCATTCTTATCAAAACTACCAAAATAGATGATAAATTATGGATTTATCACAACTAAAATAAATCACTGATAAATGGGACATTTATCATCGCTTTATTTCAGTGATGATTAAGGCCATTGGGTTTTTAGTACACTTATCTTGTCATCTCATTTAAGTGCTATCAAACCCTATTTTTAGCACCTACATTTAAAAAAATTGAACTAATTTGACCTAAAACCATTTAATAATTATAAAACTTTAAATGGATAATAACTCATTTGTTTTTAAAATGTACACTATTAACCCACCATGTTATATTTCCAAATTACATAGATTGAACTATTCAAAATCACTCAAGTTTGGGAATACAATGGACTGGGTATGTGTGATATTTGTGATACCCTGTATTCCTTTAAAATATAAATTTATCATTAATCTTATGGTTTTCAAATTTCTAAATTATACTTGTTCCATAGATTTCTCGGTTTATAAGAAAAGGTTAAAAATAATTTGAATAATCATAAAAATATTAATTACCACAAAATTAGAATGCGGTCATTATATATACTAATTAGCATATTACCCATAATAATGATTCATAGTATAAAATTAAAATTTTATTTCATAAAGTGTGGATATCAAAAAATAAATTAACCTTAGGTCAAAGTTGATTAACAAAAATATTATGATGGGGTAAATTGAGAATACTAGTCAAGAAGTCTGAAGTTTAATTTGTATTTTAATGGATAAAATGTAAATTTGTGAAAGACAATATATTTTCTAGTAAAAATGAGTTTTTATAACATATATTAATTTTGGATAATATTAATTATAGTCTTTATAATTGTTTTTATAAAAAATATATTTGATTTTATTAATTTTTATATACAAAGAAATATTTTACCAACTATTAAAACAGTAGTTTATCATATTAATACCAATGATTTTTACCCAAAAAAAACGAATTTATTATTATTAACCATTATTACTAATAAATATTTTATACTTGTAAAAATATGTTGTGTTAATATGTCAATAAATATAACTACTTGAAAATGCATTTTTGCTGACAAAATTTAATGTTCTACTAAAAACATGTTATAAAAATTAATATTAATATCGGTCAATATTTTTAATTATTTTAAAAAAACGTATAATTTTTTTTCATCTAACAAATAAAATAAATAAAAATTTTATTGGCACATTTTATGTAATATCAAATTTTTTATTGATATTTGGTGATGAAGAATCAAAATAATTTTTAAAATTGAGCAATTTATAGTACTATTTTTTGTGTTTTTAAATCATCCAATAATTTAACAAATATAAGAGATAAATTTCAATGATGAAATATGGTAGATTTTGGAAACACATCATCCCCCACCCTCATGACTCACCCCCACCCTCCCATAATCTAAGGGGATAAATATTTTCATCATTTATGGAGATATTATTGAATATTTAATTGACTTCTTTAAATGAAAATTGATTTGAAATTTTTTAGATTTATTTCATTTATTACACCCAAAAACTAAAGTCATATTTACAATGGTTACAGTTTTGTGGAAAATTGTGTTATTTTTCATTCTATCCATGGATGTTGATCAAACCAATTGAACTAAATGAATCCTCAAGGAAATATTTATATTATGTTGGTTCATGTTACTTTGTTTTACCATAAAAGATTCTATTGTTGGTATTAGAGTATCTAGGCTAGGTTTTATTTTCCATGACTGAAGATTGAATCTCGGGTTTTTTTCTTATACAATGTCAATAAAAAAAATCGATAGTGAAAAATTCAATGGGAAGTTGAAGATGTCACTAATTTGGTTCAACTAGGTTATTTTGACCATATATCTGACATATATGAGGGTAGTTGACCGGGTGAAATTTTCTTGAGTCTGTATAATGTTGTTCTGTAGTTGGTCATTAGCGAAGCGACACATTATAATATAAATTTCAATAAAATTGATTGAATAGTATAATATATGAAATAACATCCACAGGATATAAGAAGTTATGTCAATCATAGAGCACCTTAATAAATTTAGTTATGCCATCCTGGATTCTAGAGTTTGGGTGTAGGTGGGGAATGAAGATCATGGGATCATTCTTCAATTTTCTTTTCTAAGATCCAATGATTTTTTTCAAAATAATTATGTATGGTAGGGATAAAATTAATTTACTTAGTGCAAAGGATGTCATGTAATCTTGGGAATTGAAGAAAATGGTTTCAAGATATGATAATTTTTATGATCTTGGTCCAAAAATTAGCAGGTGATGAAATAAAGAGAGGGATATCAAATTTAAAAATATCTTAAATTCCGAATCGTGGTATGATGGAATGTGATTTTATTTCTAGAAAATAGAAAGGATAATTAAAATGATATTTTCTACAAATATCTATAGGAAGTGAGAATATTTAAATGATCAGTAATAGTAGGTGATGATTTATCAGGAAAAAAGTGACATTGGTGATGATAGTAACATTTTGATTGTCATCACATCAGGGTCGGCTAATGCTTGGGTTCATGGCACCTGTGTTTGATATCAAATGTTTTTTTACATGATATGACCTGTCAGAGCCCCACTTGGGTTGATAATAAGCTGAGTGTGTCACCCTAAACACACCTCTATTAGGCTATAAATTGTTGACTAGAACTGAGTATGAATATCACACAATATTGGAAGCCATACTCTATATCAACCTGCAACAGACACACATCATTAATTCATAAAATAAGCATTAATACCAGTAATAAATATATATAAAAAACTGAACTATATACAATTATTTCATGAGTCATCAAATACTATTAGGGCAACACATAGAAATATACCAAAGGAATTGTACATATGACAAGCCTCCAAATCTAACAAGAATAGGACACTAGAAAGATCCACCTCTCCTAGATCAATCTCTAGCTACACTAGTTAATACCACAATCAGAAACCACCATGATCCACCATGAATTGAAAATCATCACCATACTTCAGCTCCGAACAAGCAATTCTAGCTCCACGTCCACCAAGACCAGCTCCGAACTTTGTTCCATCTGCATAGACACTACACATTTGGGAACAATGCCTGTGCAAGGGTGAGTATAAAGATACTTAGTAAGATACCTCAAAACCAAAAAGGATAGAAAAAATAATAAGTCATCTCAAAACCCATGGTAAGATATAATAACAAGGAAGGTGACAAGAAATGATATAGATATGCTCTACAACTAGAAGCCTCGGGGATAAAGATAAGTCCCATTCATATTAGTTCTAATCCTTGAAGTTTGAATCTCATGAGGAACTAGGGACACAAGTTGCGCTGAAAAGATAACATAATTTGAAGTTGATAATATAGTTGTATGTCGCATTTAAAGGAAACTAAGGGGTTATTTAGGAATAAAAATTCTCAAATTATCTATAATTTCTATCCTTTCTTCCACATCACCACCAAACTCTATTAAGGGGAACTAAATCCTCACTAGGGTATGCACATAAATATAGGGAGTATCACACCATACTTTCCACCATCCCTATGCCGCCATTTTAGAAATCCATAAGGGAACTTGCATATTTTCTAATAATAGATCTTGATCAAAGGGGTAATGACCCCTACTATCATAACCACTGAGGTAGATAGTTATGAAGAAAACCTTGGACATAGAAGAGAGTTCTTCTCTATATAGACCCATTGTTAGAGAAATTAGTATGTAGTCCCTTGAGTTCGACCTACCAAAACCAAGTAGCCTGCATCTCCTCTCGGGAACTATAGTGGAGGAATATTACCTCGTCAAAGGATAAGTATTGGTCAAGGGGATAACTGACACCACAGATAAAGGTTCTCATGACCTGAGTATGTGAGGGGAATAACAACCCTACCTGTGATGGGGTAGAGGACCCTTTCCCCACCTTTTCTCTAAGATAGGGGTGTGGGGAGTAACTAACTTCACAGATAGATGATCCTATACCCCATGTATGCGAGGGGAATAGTGATTGGGGACTCACACCCTAACATAATGATGAATCCAGGGAGGTTTCCAACCATGATAATTTCTTGATCATCACACTTGAACCCTATCATCGGCCCTTTGAATCTAAGTCCTAAAAATTCATATCCCACATTTCAAATGGCCTTGGATGTAATGACCCAAAATATTTTAGAAATTTACCATTTGAATACAGAGGTGTTTTATATTAGGTTATACAGATAATAAAAACTAACATCACCTTGTATTTAATTATGAACATAATATGTTTAAAATTTTACTATTGGGATAACAATATAACTTATCATATAGTAATAATATATATATATATATATATATTTTAAGATTTATTTTTTTTTAATTTTTTTTATTATGTTTTATAAACTTATATTTAAAATTAATATTTATCACTCATATAAGTTGAATATAATAAAATGAATTTCATTTTTGGATTCATCATTTGAAAATGAGATTAGGAATAATTTTTATGTTCTTTCTAAAATAGTTGATTTTTAAGGCAAATAGGGTAAGATTTTATTTTTACCGAAACTGTATTTTTTATGAAATTTTCATAAGATAAGATTTAATTAGTAGTAAGAGGGTGGTATAAAGAGCTATCTTCCTTTGGGAGTGACCCAAGCTTCCATGTGACTAATTCTCCTCTCATAGCCTTTATCGACGTAAGTACCATCCTCATTGTCCCACTTATTTTTCTTCTCTAGTGCACTCTGTTTCTCTTTGTCAATTCTACATCATGGTTAGGATTCTCATCACCAATAGTAGTTTTTGTCTCTGGAATATTCGTCTGCACTATGATATATATATTTTTAGTGCCCTAGATTAAAGCCTATGTTAGTGGTGGAAACGCCATCGCTAGAATTCATGATGCTGGTTGGTAGTCAATGATGGAGGTTTGAAGGGGATCCACCTCTCTAGAGCTGGTTATGTTTTAGATCTAGGACTATTAGTTGTTATACCATTTATAAAGGGTTATTTGGAGATGAGTGCTTGGTGGTCAGTGATGGTATGGGGTCGCACTGGTGCTGGAGAGTGAATCATGTCTTGGGTTAGTGGTCAATAGCAGAGGTGGTGGAGGAGACCATTAGGTGTCGACACAGTTCAAGTGTGTTTCAGGTGGAATCTTCTAGGGTTATGCTTGGGCTTGTTTATATTTGGATTTGAGGATTTGATCTTTTAGACACTATTTATAGAATTTATCTACTGGTATTTTGGGACATAATTGAAGGGTTTTAGGTGAAATGATGAGATTGGACAATTGACTTGACACATTTGGAAAATGGTACAACACAACAACATCCAGGTGTTGTCGATTGGACAACCTCAAAAGAGGGATCAATGTGCTGACACCCATCATTTAGTTATCAGTACTCATTCTAATGGGGAATGAATGGATTCCTTTCCACATGAATTTATGTATAGTGTTACAAGTTAGATGAAGTAGAGCCTCATGTTGACAGTGTAGTGAAGGCCACACACGCATCGTTGGGTTGATGGATTGAAAGAGATATGGGTGTTCTGGAACTCATAACCTGGTCCTCCCTCAAATTCCATTGTGGGATGGAGGTTGGAATTCCATGATGTGTTGGACAAAAACAACATAGATACTTGGTGGGGGGGGGGGGTTACAACATCTTTTAGCGGTAGTATAGGTGCAATGACTCTAGTAGGGGTGGAAAAGTGACATTTGAATGGTGCTTAACACGATGCATGATTCCTCTTTGGCCTTTGGGTGATATCCTTCTGGGGTCCTATGGGCCAAATTTATGAATCTAGGATTTTGTACCACCATTTGTAGGGGAGATACCGGTGGTGTTGTGCTTGGGGTGGTAGGGGTGAGACAGGCTGGCGACAACCTTCGATGGTGGGCCTTTAGACCATTAAAAATATGGACCTTTAGGTCATAGATTCTTTTGGACCATATAAGGACCTTTGGGAATTGTATTTCATTGGCCTATGTGTCTATGGACCTATGATCCATGTAATTGGTTCCCTCTCATCCCAGTTAAAAAGTGGATTTCTTTTGTTAATAAAAAGGGGATAGACTGTCAATCTGTTATAATAAGATTGACATAGAAATTTATAAAACATTGAAGATTTATTTAAGGAATAAAAATTATTCATTTTAAAATATTTTATTGAACATATAAAACATATTATTATATTTTTTGAACTTAAATATTAATTAGTTCAAATAAAAAACTATTTTTTCCGCTTCCTTAAATTAAATATTATTTTTTGGTAAAATTTCATTTTGGTTTTTCTTGAAGCCATAAAATATTTATTTATTTTATAATAAACTAATATTTTTATTAAAATCAAATAAAAATGACAATATTATCCCACATATAATTTTTAGGCTAAAAATGAACTTAATTTTTTTTTACGCATTATGAGCGTTAATAATAAAGATAATTTGTCTAACCCTTTGAAATTTTATTTCATAAAATAATTTTTAATTTTGAAATCATGATGTTCAAATTATGAGATGATATCAATTTCAATTTTGATTATTAAAATTAGACACCTGGAAAAAATAGAGTTACCAATGTAAGCATAAATTAGGGTAAAAAGGGGTTTAACCTAGTGAAAAAGGCTAGGACATGTTAAAAACATGTGTGGTAATGGGTGGTTGAGGGAGACTTGACCTTATATATTCCCAAATCCATTATTTAACTTTCATGGAGATTTTAGTATAGCGAACTAAACTTTTCATACATAAATATTATATCTTATTTAATGAGTATTTATAACATTACAATCCATGGCAGAATCGTATAGGTTTAGTGTATTCGAAAACTTAGGTTCATAAACAACTTGTTCATAAGAGATCTAAATCATCTCACAATAAGTTATTCATAACTAGAACCATTCTTATACATATCATACTTAAAATATTTCTTCTTAACATGGGGAAAGGTAACATATAAAGGGTGATCTCAGATGCTCAGTAAGGGTAAAAAAGGAGATATAAATGATCACAAAAGCATAACATGGACATAAGGGTATGATAATATGAGATAAATATTTGAAAACCATAACCAACATATCATATATCATATTATTAAATCATGACATAAATCTTGGAAGTTCATAATAGATGTATCATAAAGGAATCAAAGAACATGATCCATGAGAGAATATCCTTAAAATAAGACATAAGTTTATGACATACACATGAGCATATAAAATAATTTCTTTAGTCAATAATCACTAACAAGACTATCATATTGAATTGGGTTCACTTCCCATTCCATCATATCTATAGTCAAGGTTCACTCCCAATACTATCATTGTAGATATAGTCCCTTACTGAACTGGGTTCACTCCCAAATCTAGTTTATATCATCTCATGAAATATCCATCATTACATAATGCATTGGAGGGCTATATAATTCCAGTCCCATTCGTTACATAAGGAAAATAATACATACATGTTAAAAAATACCATAAAAGATTCATCATATCATAACCCATGAAAAGGTAATGGGTTTCATAAACATTTCATTATAGCATTATAGAATAACCCTTGAAAAAGAAACAGGTTTCATAAACATTTCATCATAACTTGACTAACACATGGAAAAGAAATGGGTTTCATAGAATCACCCTTATATCATCATCATAATCTATCCAATGAATGAAAGTTTATGATATAATTTAATAAAATCCCTAGTGAATCATAAGTAACATCAAAGGATGTTATCATAGATAAAAAAATTCTTTAAAATACCAATGAGATATTTCTTAAGGAAAACACCCTTTTCACTTTAAAACCAGTTATTTATAATATAAAAAATTTCACAAATATCAATGAAAAAATTTTCATTAAAAAATAACCTTGGAATATTTTAAAGTAATATTTAAATCATTGAGTGTTTATGATGGTGGGAAATTCTATTTATGTTGTGTATGTTTAGAAAACATTCCTTTCATATTTGTAGTAAAAAGTCAAAAGTACGTCATTTGGAAAATGACAATAATACACATTTTAAAACATTATATAAAAATTAAAAAATGAATAAAAATGAATTTAAACAATAATTTTAGATTATAAGAAAAATCATTCTTCAAATAATTTTAGAAAACATGGATATGGAAGAAAAATGATTTTCGACTGAAGGGAGAAATAACATAATTTTCCCTTAAATAAATTCTTTTGGTATCTTGAGTAATTAAATTGAAGAAAATGAATTAAAATATGTATTATAAAAAAATAACCATAGGAGAATAAAATTCAAGGTATTATTGAGATATAGGTAAAAAAAATTCATCATCAGAAAATTAATCTTGAACAATCTTGATACACAATGAGATTATAACATAAATCTCTTACCTTGAGTTTGACTCACTTTGAAAGCACTCCAAACTCCTATATAATAAATTTAAATTTATTATAATACTATAAAATTGTAATTTACAATCTTATAATATCATATATGATCCACTTATAATATCTCAACACTCATTTATTAATAATTAATTATTAAAATCATTATTTATGGGTGATAACTATTTCATTTTTCATGAGAATTTCAATTAGTTAGTTATGGTACTTGTAATTTGATCATGGTTTCATCATCTCTATAATGTTATTAATGATATAAATATCATATATAGTCATTATATATATATATATATATATATATATATATTTATAGTCATATATAAAGGACAGAGATCGAAAAATGAATTACACTCTTCATAGATATGGTTGGCCGCATGTACACCCGAACAATGTTTTCACTTTTCTGATGATGGAAAATAGAATGGAAGATAATAACTAATGTTTAAAAAAATCATTATTATATCATATATATTCATTAAATCCATCATTATTACCGTCAATGTATAAAAAAATAAATATGAATCATATCTCTTCATGGAGGTGGTAGTCCACACGTACGTATGTCGACATTATCATTTTCCAATAGATTGAAAGGAAAAAAGGTTGATATTATATAATAATTCCAGAAGAATAATTATTTTATAAATAAAATTTATAAATATTAAAATCAAAAAAATAACCATCCATGATAGATGTTGATGGAAAATGAATTATATTGCTACATGGAGGTGGCAGTCCACACATACGAACTAGTGACACTTTCACTTCCAATTTGACATAAAAGAGGGTGGATAATGGTAGTTACATAACCATAATAACATTTGCGTATATTTATGATGTAACGCCCCAACCCCAATTACCTAGAGTTGGTGCATTATTACATAACATTGGTATGATCACAAGAAAAATCAAATCTCAAAAGACCGATTAGTTTAGTAGCCTTGATAACACTAGATATATTCATAAAGTTTTACATTACATCATAAAAATGAAAACAACAACAACATAGTCTCCATAGTCTACACTCTTATCCCCTCATAATATCCCTGTAGGTCATTCATAATTTACTTCTTCACATCCTGGGAAAAATAAAACATAGAAAAGGGGTGAGCTCAAATGCCCTGTAATGATAACAATATAGCGGAAAATTTCATAAATAAGAATAAAAATTTAAGGCAATGTATAACTAAAACAAAATCCTTTTAAACTTTAACTTCAACATAGTATGGCAAAAATAAAATGAAATAATTCTATTTACTTATTCACATGGATATTCTACTAATCAAATAATCACATGCAATATCAATAACCACTTTCATAATGATGGAATGCATAATGTCAGACTATCATAACCACATAGCCAATGCCTTGTTCCAATACTACAAATAAGATTTTTCCAAGGCCTTGTGCCAAGACACTAGTTTGTCTAATGAGACCTACTGATGCAATTTTTTTAGAAGATAATTACGTTTAAAATTGCTAAAATATACTGCAGTTTTTTTTTCTGAAAACATAATGCAAGCTTCTGAAAATAAAATAACTAATTCTGAGACTGCTCGACTAATTACAGGCCATGATGGGTCCTCTCCCAATCCCTTCCTGTCTACCACACTCGAGAGTCAGGTTTTTTGAAAACATTTTTAAGCTTGCGATAAATACGTATACATTTTCACTGGATTTTCATATATTTGAGAGAAATATCTCTTTCTTGAAATCATTTAAAAATCACATAATTATAAAATAAAACATTTACTTTGAAAATATTCTTATAAGCTTGTAAGGTAAGCTTTGAAGATTTTATAATGGCGGAAAATAGCTGCACCCACCATATAAGTTAAAAAAACATTCTTACCTTAATTCTGTCGAAAAGGTTAAAAAGCACCATGTTTGGAAAATGACGGAAAGATTCTTTTATAAAACTCTTATAAAAATTCAAACAAGGGTATAAATGACTTTAAACCATATTCTTGTAAATAGTAAAAATGTTTTGAAATACATTTTTAAGAAACATGGATGTGGATGATAAAGAGATCCCAGTGGATTATTACGTATAAACAACCTCAGATAATGAAGACATTGCGAAATAAACCCTTACCAATTTGGTAACTTACGAAACATAAAACCCATGAAAGAGGTATCATACAATGAATATGTAAATACAGATAAATTAAAGTGTATTACACAAAGAATACAATTATGGGCAGCACATACACCACACAAAAGGTAATAGTGGCAATATGGCATGAATCTCACGGGAATAAGGAGTGAGATGAAAACCCCTTACCTTGTAATTTTCCTTGGTTGGGGTAGGTTAACCTCCTGTATAATGGTGAAATAATTGTTATTAAATTATACAAGAATATGATATCATATATGATCTTTTAACGTTGATCTGTTAATAATATCTTAGTATTATCGTCGTTTCGGGTGTTAACTTACTCGTTTTCTTTGTTATGTTTTGTTACGTAAGACATGTTTGTTATGGATTGGATGTATCTTATTCATATCCAGAATGATATCAAGTCCTTAAACATTATTTTTAAATCATGAAATGATAATTATACTTGAATGGATACGATGGAGAATGAATCTCATCGCGTTCGTGGAGACGGTAGTCCGTACGTACGCACGAGCGACAATATCATTTTTTTGATATTAAAATAATATATAATTGTATAGTATATCATATATAAAGAATCATTATCATGTTATATTTATTATTTACATGAGTTACACATCATTATTATACCCATCCCAATAATAATTTATTGAATAACAATTATACCATGACGTGGAGACGGTAAGCCGTACGTACGCACGTATGGTGACATGTTATTCAAAGGATAGATAGAATACTGACTATAGTTGCACCATATTTATAATAACATCACAGTATATATAAGATACTGGAGTTATTATTTTAGAATGGTAATAACAAAGAAGGAAGAAGTGGAAGAAGAAAGGAACTTGGAAAAGGGTGGTAAAATCATTACCTCTTCTTCGGGTTCTTCCTTTTGATTTGATCAAAAGGGCTATTAGGTTGGCTTTCTGACTAAAGGAAGTCCTCTAGGATGAATTTAGGGAAGTTTAGAGAGTATTTGGGCAGAGTTTGGACGAGCCAAAATGCTTTTAAGGTGTGAGTTAATGAGAAGGGAGAGTGCCCTTTTATAAGAGGGGTGAGGGGCACCTTTGGAAAAGCTAGAAATATTATTTTATAATAAATTCATATTCAGTTTCTAATGGATCCAAAGTGGATTATTTACCAGTTAAGGTGGGGATAGGTCTAAAACCACTCAACCAATATAATTTAGATAGTTTTGGGTTACTATATTAACCTTATCATTAAGTATTAACTCTTAGTTAATTAGTTTCACTTTTAAAATGTCTCTTTGTATTTTTATATTATATGGTTAATAAACTTACTATATACATACAAGAGACCCCAAAGTGGTCCATTAATGATACAAAAATCATGATATAAGTCTCTTGGCCGAACCTTAGATTTTTAGGAATTTAATATCAATTAATAATATAATATTTGTTTTAAAAACTCTTTTATGTCAATTTTGTCACTATTAAATAATTTATTTTTGTGAAAATCATAAGAGAATGATTACTTCGAAAAAAGTCAATTAAATCAATCCTAATTTGTCATATTATCCTAAACAATTAGTGTAATTCATTAAAAGTCTCAAATTATATTTATTTGGGGTATTTATAATATCAATTATTTTAATTTTTCACTATTACGGTAATTACTGCATCATCATTGTGTCATAAATAAATTAAATTATTTAATGTCTAAAAATTATAAATAAAATATCATTATCTATGAAATTGTTTTATATTTCTAATGAATATTTACAATCGAATTTATCTTATGTATAACCCTATATTAAAAATGTTTTAGTAAATAAACTTTGATTTTAACTCTTTTAACTCTTCTTTGAATTAAATAATAATAAATGTCCTAATATAATCCAAGTGGACCTAAATGATAATATTTTATTCCTAAGGTTGTTTTTGGTTGAGATACACTTGTCCAATAGAATTAGGACATGTGTTAGGGTAATATTAATATCATTTTTAACCTTAATTACCCTATTTACTTTTAACCGTGGTAAATAAAAGTAAAAAGTTACTATTCACCAAAAATTATTTTCATCTCATTGAACCACATTTTACTCCATGATATTAACCGTGTCTCTAGGAGTTTTGAAATTCCAATCACAAAAGCGGTAAAATTAGGTTTTATGAAAAATTCAGTTTTTTAACTACCACTTAGTAGTTTCACTATTCATCAAGAATTGAAGTTTTTCAAAACAATTCCAAAATTTCACCCTAAGATGTAATTGATATTCCGAATTCAAAAATGATGTCTATTTTACAAAATTCCAAACATAAAAGTTGCATTAATTAATTTTATAATTAATTCCCGATGTCACAACAAATAGTGTGTTTTTAAGAAACAATATATATCAAAAGATTGACAATTGTTTATGTCCAATTTCAAAGTGAAATTAATTATAATGAACACCATTGGATAAAATGGTAAAAATATATTCTAATTATACTTTAAAACCACTAAATAATATAATTTATCACTATAAATTATTTCAATTAAAAAAGTTGTTTTTATGTATTTTTCACTATTCATAAAAATTGTAAGTTCTCAGAAAAATACCAAAAATTCAACTTAGGATAATTTCAATATTCTGAATCCAAAAATGAAGTCCATTTTGAAATATAAAATATATATAATTTCAAAAATTAGGTATTACTATTCACAATGGCTAGTTTGATTGGTTGTGGTGTGTTAGAACTCGATGTTGCGTAAAACACACTTTATCACATTATTCCAAGAGAAGCGTACCGTAGAAGCTTGGGGTGTTACATTCTACCCTCCTTCAAATAATTTCGTCCTCAAAATTTCTAGAATAATACCGCATGAGAAGACTCGGGTGGTTCTTCATCATAAGTTCCTCGGGTTCCCACGTTGCCTCTTCCATCTTATGGTTTCTCCACAAAACTTTTACCAGACCCGTCGTCCGATTTCTCAGAACTTGTTCTCTTATATCAAGAATCCTGACGGGCTCTTCACAATAAGACAGATCGGGTTCCAGTTCTAATTCCTCATAGGTGAGTACATGCGTTGGGTCAGACATGTATTTCCTCAACAGAGATATGTGGAACACATTGTGAACTTTGGAGAGACTTGGCGTCATTGCCAATCGGTAAGCTACAACCCCAATTCGTTCTAGAATTTTGAAAGTTCCGATGTACCTGGGACTCAATTTACCTTTGTTAGAAAAAAGTATGACTCCCTTCCATGGAGATACCTTCAAGAAAACATGATCACCGACTTGAAATTCCAAATCCTTCCTTCAATTATCAGCATAGCTCTTCTGCCTACTTTGAGCTGCTTTGATATGGTTTTGGATTACCTTCACCTTTTCCATCGTTTCCTCCACCAGTTCTGGGCCTACAAGTTTTCTTCACCAACGTCATCCCAACAGGTTGGTGTGCGACATCTCTTTCCATATAATGCTTCATATGGTGCCATATGAATACTCGAATGGAAGCTATTATTATAGGAAAATTCTACCAGAGGTAAATATTGATCCCACATACCCTGAAAGTCAAGTGTGCGAGATCTCAACATGTCTTCTAAGGTTTGAATAGTTATTTCTGATTGTCCATCTGTTTGAGGGTGGTAGGCAGTGATCAAATGAAGTTCAATATGCAAGGCTTTCTAATGACTTTTCCAGAATCTTGAAGTAAAACGGGGATCATGATCAGAAACAATCGATAGGGGTACTCCACGAAGTCTCAAAACTTCATCAATATATAGTCTTTCTAGAGGTTCCAGTGGTAGATCTTCTCTTATAACAAGAAAATGTGATGACATGGTAAGACGATCAACAATGACCCATATTGCATCGTTCCTTCTAAGAGTCTTTGGTAGCCCCATGACAAAGTCCATTGTAATATTGTCCCATTTCCACTCTGGTATGGGAAGAGGTTTCAATACTCCACCAGGATGTTGCCTTCCAGCTTTCACTTGTTGACAAACCATACATCTTGACACAAAATCAGCAATCTCCCTCTTCATGTTGTCCCACCAAAAATGTTCCTTCAAATCTCTATACATTTTGGTGCTCCCAGGGTGTATTGAGAAATTGGAACTATGAGCATCATCCACCAATTCCCTTTTTAGATCTGGTATATCGGGAACACAAAGTCTCTTCCCGAATTTCAAAATTCCATCTTCATACACAAAGTCTCTCAATCTCCCGTCATTCACAGCTTTAATCTTCTTTTGAAATTCTTCATCATCGGTCTGAGAACTCTTAATCCTTACTAGTAAAGATGGTTTGGCCACCATTTGAAAAAATATTGATGTTTCACCTTCCCTGGTTATTCCCATGTCCATCATTACTAGATCCATGAAAAATGGATCCCTTTCAATTCTCATATTGTTCAAAACTCCATGATCTTTTCTGCTCAAAGCATCTTCCACCTTGTTTGCTTTCCCCGGGTGGTAGTGTATCGTACAATCATAATCCTTGTGTAATTAAAGCCATCTACTTTTCCTCATGTTGAGTTCTTTTTGTGAGAAAATATACTTCAAACTATTGTGATCAGTATAAATCTCACATTTTTTCACAATAGAGGTAGTGCCTCCATATCTTCAAAGGAAAGTTCACAGCTGCTAACTCAAGATCATGAGTAGGATAGTTTTTATCATGAATTTTATACTGTTGTGATGCATAGGCAATAACCTTATCATTTTTCATAAGGACACAACCAAGTCCTTTCTTTGATGCATCACTATAAATAATGAACCCATCATTCCCCGATGGTAGAGTCAATATTGGAGCATTGAATAATATTCTCTTCAGTTCTTCGAAAAATTCTTCACACTCTTTTTTCCAAACAAATTTAACCCCTTTATGTGTGAGCTTCGTTAATGGGTTTGCCAATCAGGAAAAATTCTAGAAGAAATGTCGATAATAACCTGGCAAACCAATAAAAATATATACCTTAGTTATACTCGTAGGTGCTGGCCATTATTGGATTGCCTTGGTCTTAGAAGGATCAACAGAGATTCCATCTTTAGAGACATTATTGTCAAGAAAAGAAATCTCATGAATCTAGAATTCACACTTTCTAAACTTCCCATATAATTCATGTCTTCTTAGAGTCTTCAGGATAATGCGCAAGTGAATTTCATGATCCTCGTAGCTTTTAGAGTATACCAAGATATCATCAATAAATACCACCACAAATTCATCGAGATATTCCTTGAAAACTCTATTCATCAGATCCATGAATACAGAGGGTGCATTAGTCAACCCAAAAGGCATTACAGTAAACTCTTAATGCCCATACCTGGTTCGAAATGATGCCTTCGGAATGTATTACTTCTTTACGCACAACTGATGGTATCCAGATCAAAGGTCAATATTTGAAAATTATTGAGATCCATGCAGTTGGCCAAATAAATCATCAATGTGAGGTAGGGGATACTTGTTCTTTATTGTTATAGCATTTATCTCCCTGTTGTCGATACATAACCTCATAGATCCATCTTTATTTTTAACAAAAAGAACAGGGGCTCCTCATGGAGATACACTAGGGTGAATAAATCCCTTATTACTCAATTCCTCTAGTTGTTTCTTTAGTTCAACTAATTCTACAGTGGACATTCTATAAGGGGTCTTTGATATAGGCCTTGATCCAGGAATTAAATCAATGGAAAACTCAACTTCTCGTTCTGGAGGATGTCCAGGTAAATCTTTCGGAAACACATCTACATATTCTTTCACAATTGGTACATCATCTATTTAAAAAATCCTTTCCTCACCCTCAGTCATTTCATTCTCTTCCTCCCCAATAATTGAATTTAGTTGAGCTACTGGGGGTGGATGTAGATAAGAATTAGGTGGTGACAATTCTGCTCTAAAGATAAGGTGTTCCTTATCGTCATTATCAAAAATCGTAACCTCCTTCTTATTACAATAAATATTCGCATAATAATCCGAAAGCCAATCTATACCGAGGATTATATCAAACTCAATCATAGGTATGGTGGTGATATCAGCGGATAAAGAACATTTATGTGCTCTAATGGGGACTGATTCACAAAACTTTGTTGCAATGATACTTCCCTTAGGAGTTTTAACTGAAAACTCCCTTGTTAAATCAAATTGGAAATATCTTATTTTCTTAGAAAACTGGGAATATATGAAACAATGTGATGATCCAGAATCAAATAATGCATCTGCTAAACTTGAGGAAACCATTAAATTACCTTCCACCACGTAATTCGGAGATTCTACCTCAGTAGTAGTGATAATATAAGCTTGGCCTTGATCCCTTGTCCTTTTCTGAGGTAAGTTACCCTGACACTTAGGACATTAATTTGCATAATGTCTCATCTCCCTAAAATTGTAGCATTGAAAATTGGTAGCTTTCTTCTTCCCTTTGCATTCACGAGCTTGGTGGCCTTTTTCACCACACTTGTAACAGACAACCATTCCCTTCAAGAAAGTACCGATGTGTTTCTTCCCACATTTACCACATGATGGATATTAAAAATTTCCATTCTTCCCCTCATTTCCATTCCCAGATTGATCAGCAGATCTCTTCTTCTCTTGCTTTGCTTTAAAGTCATAAGACTTATAGAATTCCTTTTCTGTTTTGATAGCACATGAGACAATGTATTCGTACAATGAGAAGGATTGTGAGACTAATGCTCGACGGAGAAATGGTTTTAACTCATCAAAGAAATGATCAATCTTACTTCTTGGGTTACATATATAATCTCCAACATACCTTGCTAACCCTGTAAAGTTAGCCTCATACTTTGCAACATTCTCATCCTCCTTTTGTCTCAGACTCAGAAATTGCCTTTCCATATCTACTCGATGGTCACGAGGAAAGTATTTTTCTAAAAATAGATCTTTGAACTCTCTCCATTCCATATTTGATACTTCATAATCTTCCTTCGTGTTTTGAATCAATGACCACCATTGATCATCATCTCCAGTGAGGCGGTAAACAGCCATGATAACTTTTTCCCTTTCACTACTCCCCAAAGCCTGAAATATTTTCTCTAGGGAACTTATCCATTGCTCAACTACTAATGGATTTGTACTCCCAGTGAATGTTGGTGGTTACTACCTCATGAAGCGATCTAACATTGATCCTCCACACTATGGATCAGGGTGCTCCATACGGGTAAGGTTATTATTTATAACTTGAGTGAGTTGTCCCCGTATGGAGATTAGCTGATCGGCACCAGTTGCATCACCAGATCCACTATAATTATCTTGAGCAGGAGGGAAATCCCTACATGGAGTGCGTGCATTGATACGGTTTCCATTTCTTCCACTAGGCACCATTTCTAAACAATGGAATAAACTAGATCAGTTTATGAATCAAAAATACATAATTCCATACTTATAAAACACTTCACATAAATTGAACTATTTATGGATATAATCCATAATCATAAAAATGTTTTCTTTGAGTAAGTATATACTCATAAACCTTTCATAATGATTTGTAAAGAAAATGAGAGTTATCCTAAGCATATCCCCCCGGAGTGTCGTAACCAAGAGTGCAGCAAGGACCATTGTCATGCACCAGTTCCCGTTCAAGTCTAGCTCAAAGCGGTATTTTCAGGTTTTACCCCTAGGTACAACTGTGCCATAGCCACATCTACCTGCTCGTATCCAGACAGGGATGTATTGCTCATAAAACTCAAAAAATCTCTACAATACCAAAATTCTAGGAAGTTATTCTATACTTACCCTCAAAGTCCATCTTAGGTCTGTGTGCTCTAATCAGAGTTTATCTAAATCTAACTTCCAAGGTTTGTACTAAACTTCCTCTGATACCAACTATAATTCCCCAGCCCCAGTTACCTAGAGTCGGTGCATTATTACATAACATTTGCATGATCACAAGAAAGATCAAATCTCGAAAGACCGATTAGTTTAGTAGCCTTGGAAACACTATATATATTCATAAAGTTTTACATTACATCATAAAAATGAAAACTACAACAACATAGTCTCCATAGTCTACACTCTTATCCCCTCATAATATCCCTGCAATTCATTCATAATTTACTTCTTCACATCCTGGGAAAAATAAAACATAGAAAAGGGGTGAGCTCAAATGCCCAGTAAGGATAACAATATAGAAGAAACTTTCATAAATAATAATAAACATTTAAGGCAACGTATAACTAAAACAAAAGCCTTTTAAATTTTAACTTCAACATAGTATAGAAAAAATAAAATGAAATAATTCCATTTACTTATTCACATGGATATTCTACTAATCGAATAATCACATGCAATATCAATAACCACTTTCATAATGATGGAATGCATAATTCCAGACTACCATAACCATATAGCCAAGGCCTCGTGCCAAGACTACAAATAAGATTTTACCAAGGCCTTGTTCCAAGACACTAGTTTTTCTCATGAGACCTACCGATGCAATTTTTTTAGAAGATACTTACATTTAAAATTGCTAAAATATAATGCAGTTTTTTTCTGAAAACATTATGCAACCTTCTAAAAACAAAACAACTAATTCTGAGACTGCTCGACTAATTACAGGCCATGATGGGTCCCCTCCCAATCCCTTCCTGTCTACCACACCCGAGAGTTAGGTTTTCTGAAAACATTTTTAAGCTTGTGTTAAATACGTATACATTTGCACTGTATTTTCATATATTTGAGAGAAATATCTCTTTCTTGAAATCATTTAAAAATCAAATAATTATAAAATAAAACATTTACTTTTAAAATATTCTTATAAGATTTTAAGGTAATCTTTGAAGATTTTATAATGGTGGAAAATAGCTGCACCCGCCGTATAATTTAAAAAAACATTCTTACCTTAATTCTGTCGAAATGGTTAAAAAGCACCTTGTTTTGAAAACGACGGAAATATTCCTTTATAAACCTCTTATAAAAAGTCAAACAAGGGTATAAATGACTTTAACCCGTATTCTCGTAAATAGTAAAAATGTTTTGAAATACATTTTTAAGAAACATGGATGTGGATGATAAAGAGATCTCAGTAGATTATTACGTATAAACAACCTCAGATAATGGAGAGATTGCAAAATAAACCCTTACCAATTTGGTAACTTACGAAACATACAAACCATGAAAGAGGTATCATAAAATGAATATGTAAATACACATAAATTAAAGTGTATTACACAAAGAATACAATTATGAGCAGTACATACACCACACAAAAGGTAATAGTGGCAATATGACATGAATCTCAAGGGAATAAGGAGTGAGATGAAAACCCCTTACCTTGTAATTTTCCTTGGTTGGGGTAGTTTAACCTCCTGTATAATGGTGAAATAATTGTTATTAAATTATACAAGAATATGATATCATATATGATCTTTTAACATTGATCTGTTAATAATATCTTAGTATTATCTTCGTTTCGGGTATTGACTTACTCGTTTTCTTTGATATGTTTTGTTACGTAAGACATGTTTGTTATGGATAAGATGTATCTTATTCATATCCATAATGATATCAAGTCCTTAAAAATTATTTTTAAATCATCAAATGATAATTATACTTGAATGGATACGATGGAGAATGAATCTCATCATGTTCATGGAGACGGTAGTCCGTACATACGCACGAGCGACAATATCATTCTTTTGATATTAAAATAATATATAATTGGATAGTATATCATATATACAGAATCATTATAATGTTATATTTATTATTTACATGAGTTACACATCATTATTATACCCATCCCAAAAATAATTTATTGAATAACAATTACACCACGACGTGGAGACGGTAAGCCGTACGTACACACGTACGGTGACATGTTATTCCAAGGATAGATAGAATACTGAATATGGTTGTACCATATTTATAATAACATCACAGTATATATAAGATACTGGAGTTATTATTTTATAATGGTAATAACAAAGAAGGAAGAAGTGGAAGAAGAAAGGAACTTGGAAAAGGGTGGTGAAATTATTACCTCTTCTTCAGGTTATTCCTTTTGATTTGATCAAAAAGGCTATTAGGTTGGATTTCATACTAAAGAAATTCCTCTAGGATGAAGTGAGGGAAGTTGAGAGAGTATTTGGGCAGAGTTTGGCCGAGCCAAAAGGCTTTTAATGTGTGAGTTAATGAGAAGGGAGAGTGCCCTTTTATAAGAGGGGTGAGGGGCACCTTTGGAAAAACTAGAAATATTATTTTATAATAAATTCATATTTGGTTTCTAATGGCTCCAAAGTGTATTATTTAATGGTTAAGGTGTGGATAGGTCGAAAAACACTCAAAAAATAGAATTTAGACAGGTTTGGGTTACTATATTAACCTTATCATTAAGTATTAACTCTTAGTTAATTAATTTCACTTTTACAATGTCTCTTTGTATTTTTATATTATATGGTTAATAAACTTACTATATACATCCAAGAGACCCCCAAGTGGTCCATTAATGATACACCTATCATTATATAAGTCTCTTGGACGAACCTTAGATTTTTAGGAATTTAATATCAATTAATAATATAATATTTGTTTTAAAAACTCTTTTATGTCAATTTTGACACTATTTAATAATTGATTTTTGTGAAAATCATAACAGAATGATTACTTCGAAAAAATTCAATTAAATAAATACTAATATGTCATATTATCCTTGAAAATTTGTTTAATTCATTTAAAGTCTCAAATTACATTTATTTGGGTATTTATAATATCAATTATTTTAATTTTTCACTATTATGGTAATTACTGCATCATCATTGTGTCATAAATAAATTAAATTATTTAATGTCTATAAATTATAAATAAAATATCATTATGTAGAAAATATTTTTATATTTCTAATTAATATTTACAATCAAATTGATATTATCTATAACCATCTATTAAAAATGTTTTAGTAAATAAACTTTGATTTTAACTCTTTTAACTCTTCTTTGAATTAAATAATAATAAATGTCATAATCTAATCCAAGTGGACCTAAATGATATTATTTTATTCATAAGGTTGTTTTTGATCGAGATACACTTGAAAATTCACTCTAAAATTATTTTTACTGGTTGGTTTAAAAAATTAAGTTTATTTTTTCAAATACATTTTCTAAAAGTGGAAAAAATAATTATATTATTTTCTCACAACTAGCAATAAAAACCATTTTTGGGGAAAAAATTATTTTTAAAACATATAACAACTTTAATAAAAATTGAGAACATATTCATAAATATATTCTATTTATATAAAACATTTATATATATTTTAAAAATGTGGTTACTCCTATTTATACCACCAATTTAATGGTTAGTTTATAACAATATACGTTATTATGGTTCATTTAGACATGGGGTTGCATATATCTCAATATATCAAAGAAATTAAATTATTTTGAAGCACAATTTATCATTAAATACTAGGGTGTTAAAATTTTCCATGAATAATGTAAGGAAATTATTCAAAATAAAAGAGATTTTACAAAAAATGACACTCTCTTTACTTATAAATGAAGATCAACACCTCTATATTATTCTAGTCATTAAAAAGCTATAAACCAACCAAAACACTTCCTTAGTCTCTTGTAAACCACCTCACCACTTTCTATAAGGATTGGAATTCTTATAAGACCAATCTAAGGATCCTTATGGAGTCACCCAAGTGGGAAATTACCAAGGGAGGGGTAATGATCTTAACCCTACTTTCTTTGTTATTTTTTTTCTTCTACACCCCTCAAATACCTTCTATCTATGAAGGTATGATTACATAAAAAACATCAATATGATGAAATTTTATTATACTAATGGAATACTATTTTTATAGTTTCCTCCAAAATCATTTAGGATAATGAAAATGTCATCATGCAATTGTACTGACTACCGCCTCTATGAGTGATGAGTTTATTTTTCAAAAACTCTTTACATGAATGGTCCAAAATATCTATTTAATGAAAAAAAATATAAAAGTTATGAAATTATTAATATTATTAAATGATAATTATTTATCTTTATACAACCTTTATTTTCTAAAAAAATGAGCATCATTCATGTATGAATGGACGACCGGCTCCACGGAATGAAAATTTTCATTTTTCTATAACCACCTAACATGAATAATTTTAAAAACATATTTATTGTATAAAAATTATATTTATGACACTTTTAATATTATTTAATGATAATATATTAAAATATCTATGTAATAATAATAATAAATGGTTATAGTAATTTTAACCACCTTAAATGAATTGATTAAGAAACCAATCTTAATTTGGTCCTATTTTGGGATAACCTAAGAAACCATTATAATGTAATAATAAAGGACATAGTCATATACAATTATGATGACCATGAAGCTATTTTACAACATCATTGACTATATTCAACAAATTAAAAGGTTTATACAAGAATTAATTGAACAACCCCAAGTAACCAATGTAAGTAAAAATTATATTAAAAATTAATAAGAAATGATACTAAATGGACCTTATAAAATTAAATATAGATGAATAATGTTCTTGGTAATTTATTAAATAAAATTAATTTTATTATTCATGGATTGAAGTGAAAGTGTAGAGCGAATCATGACATGAGGTAAGAGATCTTTTGAAACACCCTCACTACTTTTAGATTACTTATTCTCTTTTCTATTTCTCCCACTTTAACTATTTTATTATCATTAATTTCATCCATATCTTGTATACGTGTTAATTATATATATATATATATATCAAGTTTAATCTACCTTTATTTTTTGGATAATACATATTTTATTTTACCTTAAAAATTCCCACTTTTAAAAAAACCAGAGTTAGGGGAACTTTCCTGTTTCTTATTTTATGACAAGTGTCACCTCCCTAATTTTTTTTAATAATTAATTACTTCTAGAAATACTAATTATTTTATATGTAACCCACAATTTTAAATTATGGTTTAAAGGAAAATAATAACCCCTTTCTTTCATTAAAATATAGTTTACCCAGTTTAAAAATAGTCACCCATGTGGTTCATTTTTTATCCCTACATCTTCTTGATCCTTATCATGAATTTTACTACATTATAACTCAATATTAAAGACAAATTTTTATTTATTAAAATATGAACATAAAAAATTATTTAATTTCTTATTATCTTGGAAATCCTTATAATATATCCTTTTTTGCTTTGAGGCAAGATCATGAAAACCAGTTCTTTCTCATGGTTTCACTTCCTCATGTAACACATGTATGCATGTATATATTCTAATTTTTATTATGTTACTGATGGGGATGAAATTATATGTCCCTTAAATTCATTGGATAGAGTTTCTATCTCATGAGATACCATGTATGGTACACAAGCATTTATCTTGAGAACATAATGTTATGTGATGGGCGGGCCTTAAATTATACAGCCCTACAATGCATTAAGTAAATATTTATATCTCATGAGATATTATGTATGGAATTATAGAGTGAAATTAATCCACTATGGGTATTTTTCAACTTTGTGATGATGGTCATTGGAGTGAACATTGACCTATGCTTATGATTTTATACATTATTCTGATGACACATGTTAATGATTTCCAGATCTTATGATATCATTTACTTATGACATATTCCCATGATTATGGTCATTATTGTTTTATGATATCTTTTTATGCCTCTTATCTGACATGTTATGCTTTGTTATCATGTTTATTCCCATACTGGTTTCTTAGATCACCCTTTTACTTATGTATTTTTTTCAAGGTATCCGATGAACCTTTAGAAGAATTATTGGGGTAAATAGAAATATATGGAGTTTTAAATAAATATGATGTAATTTATGTTTAATATGTTGTAATTATGCATCTAATATCATATGATACTAGAACTCTTGTTACTTGGATTGTATTTTTTGATAAACTATGTTAAAAATCATAAAATAAAATATGTTTGAGGATTGAGTCTCTATAATTGGTATCATAGGAAGGTCTAGTTATTTTTTTGGGTTAGGACTTGAGAACATTAATGAAAACCCTGTGGATAATTATAAGTATAGGATAACATCATTAAATTTTGACCTAGTTATTTTTTTCACACCTAGTTTGACCCTCCCAGGGGATATGATTTGGATAAATCAAATGATCTTTATAAACCATTTTGAAGGATTTCAATATAATGATAGGTTAGAAAACATAATAGGAAATAAGCCATGGATAACCTAGTCAGAGACCTTGAAATTTATAGGTAAGGTATATATTACATTTATAGGTTATTCTTTCTATGTTAATAGTTTAAATTTTTTCCATCTCTCACCCCTAACTTTATTTTATTTTAGAAAAAGGCTAAAAATAATAGGAAACAATCCAAAAACTTAGGCAATGGGAAATGTGATTATTTACCTAATTAAATTATAAGAATAATGGGATAGGGATATTATAACTTCATTATAATACTAAAACAACTAAATAAAGTTAGGAATAAAATTTTGATTCATGTGAAACAGCCTCTGATAGAGAAAGTTATAATTAAATCCTTTATGATAAATAGACCTCTAACTTTTAGTGATTCTTTAGATCCCATAATCACAAAAACAATAGAATAACTCTATTGAGAATATATTCTATATACTTCAATGATCTGAGTAAGAGAAGGTCATACTGTTCGTTTATCATGTTGGGAGGAAATCTTGTCACATACATGACTTATTTTAAAGATATTTTTCATTTAATTACTATTCTTGATTTGTTTTTGGGGGTTTCCCATGTAGTTTTGGTGAAAATAGTGTGTTTTCATGATTTGGGCCAACCGTGAGATCATTTCATGTTTTAATTTTTTTTTATAAATCCTTCATTTTTCAACATTTTGCACCCATTCCACTTACCATTTTGTATCCCCTAGTATATTAAAATAACCATATCAATTTTTACACCATAGGAATCCATAATAATTAAGGATTTAAGTTTTTATTAAGGTATCGGGCCAGCCTTTAAGCCCATTTCATACTTTAAATTATTATTTTTTAATTTTTCAATATCACATTCATTTTTTACTATTTTTCAGTGATTTTACCTCCCACTCGAACCCAAAAACCTAAGGCTCACCCCAAATATCACTTTTTTCTCTTTGGAGCTCATATAACCCACAGATTTGGGCAATATTTCTTATTATTTTTCAAATCTATTTGATTTGAAGAGGTAAAATGTCTCTTTCACAACACCTTCAATTTTCACTCTTATTTACTCATTTCAGTCCCCAATTGACCTAAAAATTCTTATTAGAGCCTCCCTACTAGTTTTTACTGCTTCAATATTCAGATATAGGTGTATTTGGGCTGATTTGTTCAATATCCCTCAAGTAATTGGGTTTCCTTCATTCCTCCTCCCATTATCTTTGGGTTTCTTCCTTTTTCTTTGGGTTTCATCCATATTTTCTTGAATTTACTAATTTCAATAAGCTAGGGTTCATACCTAGGGTTTAACCTTATGTATTTTTGGTGAAATATTGTGGATTATTTCTCGATTTTACTTCCTTGGAGTGTGATAGTGGTGCAGTTGAAGTTTTGCACAATGGTTTGGGTTTTTTTGGCACAAATGGTGGGTGGATGTGTACTGGTATGCTAGTGATCCCGTGGGCTTTGAACCCTATTTCACATAGCGTTTTTAATGATGAAAACAATAAATAAACTATGATTATGATGATGCCGATGTTGGGAAATCACTAGGTTATGAGTATAATTCCAACTAGCGTCTCATGTGCAAGAGAACATATATTTGTATGGTTACTTTTACCGAGTACGCAGTACCTGAGACCCACATCGAGCTAGTGTCTATGGTTGTTTTCTATTGATAGTGACCATTATATATTTTATACTTACCATTGGAATACAATATTTTTGGCTAGAGAAATTCAGCATATATTTCATTCTTTTTAAAAGTTTTGATTTTTTTTCAAGTAGCCCTCTTGAAAGCTATTTTTATTTAAAGTCGATCTTTTAGATTTGGTTACTAGCATTTCTTGTTTACAAAACTTAATTTTTTTTTGTCTTATAATGATTATCACATGGAATATTTTGTGGTGGCATCTTATTGGGATATTTCTTACACCCTACTTAAACCTTGGGTTTAAGTAGACTTTTTTATTTTTTCACAGGTTTGGGTAATGCTTTTAGTGCCAATAGTGTGAGTTTCTAGAGGTCCTTCTTGGTGCGGGGTCATGGAGATGGCTTGAGGGTGGTACCTATTGCTGTGAGTATGTTCTTGGGCTGTAATTTTGGGTTTTTTACATTGTGATAGTATTTAAACATTATTTTAACTTTTTTAATTCAATTCTGAAATTTAGTAAAAGATGTTTTGGTTTGAAAAATAAAAATTTGTTTTATGGGATTCACTTGTTGTTTTAGGTTTATAAAACTAGATAAATCATTCCAAAATTTCATTTTATGATACCCGATTACTTGTTCCAGTATGTGGGGATCAGGAACACCATTTGGGATTTGTCATGGGCCAGGTCGGGTATAAGTTTTGATGGAGACCATATTCGGTTCATGACAAAATGGTATCAAAGGGGGTCAAGTTCACTCTCTTGGGTCATGTTATTTGGGGAAGTGTCGGGATAGTCTAGAGCTAGGGTTGTTAGGACTTGACATTATGATTACGATTTGGGTGTCTGGACATCACACCTTGTGATGAGATTCAATTCACAAGGGGAAGTTAGGTTTTATCTGAGTCCTTTTATTTTCGCGGGTCATCAATGATTGGAGAAATGAAAAGAGAGTTGGGTCAATGGTCTCAGTGAGCTCGCATGGCCTGGAAAGCCATGTGGAGAAGGGGATATTCTTTTAGAACAATCTCTATGATGGTGAAGTGATTGTCATATGGCCACCAACCATATGTCCAAGTCACCCACCAAAACTAGTTTCCTCTTGCATTGTCTTGTGTCCTTTTGTTTTGGAATCTTGGAAGCTTAGTTTTAAAATTTTAAATAAGACTCGATTTAAGAAATGTGAACTTTTATGACATGATTTTTTTGTAAAACTGATGTGGATTGATTTCTAAAATTGTGGAAAATAAATTTTCAAAACTATTTTGAAATGGTAAATTCTATGTTTACACCTCTTTTAAAAGTATGAATTATGTTAGAGTGGGTTTTGAAAATCTATTCCAAATAGACTTTGCTGAATTTTTGACAAGTGTTTTGAGTTGAACGAAGTGTTTTGGGAATTTATGTGTGGGGTTTTAAGATAAATTTTTATTTGGTAACTAGTAAGAATTTGAAAAGTTTTATGAATAATTGGAATCTTGTTTAAATAATAAGAGATGGGTTTTTAAATGGATTGGTGTTGATGAAAGGGAGTTTTATCATAAAATTGGGAGTGTTTTAAAATGGGCTGAAATGTATTGAAATTAATGTATGGATGGAATGTGAGTTTTTATTTTAATGACCGGGGATTTATGAAATGTATGGTAACATGTAAATTAGGTTTTTGTTCTACTATTAGCAGTCTTGAGAAAAAGGGAAGTGTCGATTGAATGTTTTGGTTTTGAAAAGTGGATGGAATTTTTGTTTTAACCTTTTGTATTTCTGTGATAAACTACATGCATGGGGTTATATGGGATGATGGATAGTTAATGGAAAGAATGGATGAGTGTTGGGATGAATATGAGGAGGGTTCCTGGTGTGGCATGAAAAAATTCATGTGTGAGGCCCATAGGATACCATTGGTGGGTACGCTAACCACCGACCCATTTATTTTCAATGAAGTGACTTATTTTAAAGGAAAAATTGATGTCTTGTTGACTAGTTTGGGTGGTGTGTCTTATTAGTTTTTGGAAATGTTTTTTTGGGGATTATTTGAGTTCAAGAACCCCTTTTGTTTAAATGATGTTTTGGGTTTTTATTTGGTCAGTATGTTTGGTTGAAGGGCCAGTTAGTGGTCTCTTTTGAGAAAAGTTTAGGTGGACCTTGTGTTGGCTACCCTCATGTGTTTGATATGACTAGTGATATTTTTTGACCAATGGACCAACTTGATTGGGTCCTTGGGTTCTCTCAGTGGATTGGATACTCCCCTATAAATATTTAATGAACAACTGTAGTGCAACCTAGATTTCTTGTCCATTGGAAAATTCATCCAGTTGATCAATTCAAGGAGTCTTTTTCTCAAGAATTGGAGGTTGGGTCCACATCATTTCCTTTCTTGGTTTTGTGGATCCTCTGGTAGCGTGGGAGTGGTTGTGGATGGTTGAAAGAGACCTTAGTTCCTTAAGTTACCTGATTATCCAAAGGTGGAAGCGGTCCGAGGTTGTCAGTGTAAAATGTTGTCTAAGAGGGGTTCTGGGTCTTTCATCAATCTCTCTGAAATGAGGGTTCATGTTAAACCACGAGTTTTGGGAATATGTCCAAGAGAGACTTATCTGAACATTTTTAAGAATTCATGTGATGTTTGAGACTCAGCATAAGGTCCCTATCCATATATTGTTTCTATCAGTCATAAGGGTCAGGTTTGGAGACACCTTGCGATGTCATGTGCTCATTTGACTGCAAAAGTGAATGTTGTTCAATCTTCCGAGAGTTTATGTTTTGTCGGAAGTGTTCCTACCTTAGGAAAATCTTGACACCCTCTGTTTAAAGGAAGTTGTTTTCATATATCATTTCCTATTTCCATTTTCATCTGAAGAAACATGGGGTGATGTGTGTGCATCTTCTATGATCATGTTTTGAAAACATATCAGGTTTTGGTTAAGTGAATTTGGAGTGTGATGTGTCTTGTTGAACCCATCTGGGATCACAGTGAAGTTGTTTGTGGCAATGAAATAAGAAGTTCAATTCGGGGGTTTCCTAAGGCCTGACTATAAGGACAAAGATGCTTTGATCATCTGAGCTCCAGCCATTGGTTCCGGAGTGAAGCTAGCGTGTAGTCAAAGAAATCTTAGCGTCATTAAAAATTGTTGGTTTAATTATCATCCTCAGTATGAGATATCATAACAGTTTAAACCTTTGGTATTTTCTTCTTTATCCAATTGTTCTCATTCAGTGGAAAGATATCCGAGAATCTAATTCACACACTATCTCCTAATTTATTAATTTTCCGCTTCGTTTTTTTGAGTTTTTAGGGAAAATTATGAAAACTGGGCTAGGTAGATGGTAGCACACGGTTTTCTCATAGTTTGTAGTAACTGTGCACCAACCTAGGAAACAATGTGATAAGAGATAGTAGACACCACACGGTCTCTGCATGGCCATGTTCCTTAGCCCATGTAAACGTTCAAAGTTTCCCCTTTGGATAGAATGATCTGCATGGTTAGCCCACCGTTTTCCAAATTGTGCGGACTAACCATGTGGCTGTACCAACTCTTTAAATTTTTGGGTCTTTTCGTGCTGGGTTGTTCTAGTCGGTTAATATAGTTGGTTCTTATGATGGGGATACCCACTATGGGTCTCATGTAAGTTATATTGGAAAAGTATAATGAAAGTATATCCCTTATGCTGGGGAGTCCGTTTGGGCCTCCCCTGTTAGTGTCCCGATTCTGTCTTGGGAAAATTTTACTCGTCTCTTTTGGTGGGGAGCCCATTTTTTTCTCCTCATATTCATAACCCGGTTTTGTCCTTGGTCTTGTATTGGAAATAGGTTGTCTTTTTTGGAGATATTTAACTTCTAACTTCCTTCTTGGGTAATTTTTGGGATTGGAGTGCACCCAATGGTTTTGTTAAAGTGAGACTATGTTAACCCTGTTCGATGTTGTTATTCATTCGGGTAAATTGCTTGAGTCTTTTTCAGATCATGTTTGAGTATTTTTTGTTTTGGTATGAAGTTTTAATGTTCTTGATCATTTCATGAAAGTGGTGTATGTTTTGGTTGGTGAGTTTATTTCTTCCTTGATTGATCAATTGGAGGTGCATTAGGCCTTTTGGGGGTGGGTGAAACTTGGAAAAAGGAGTCCATTTCGGCCTTTCAGTTGGGTTTGGTTTTTTGATATAGGTATTGTTATGGAATTCTGAGGGTGGAAAGTTTTATGATGGGTAGAATTGTCACATACATGACTTATTTTAAAGGTATTTTTCAATTAATTACTATTCTTTATTTGTTTTTGGTGGTTTCCCATGTAGTTTTGGAGAAAAGATTGTGTTTTCATGATTTGGGCCAACTGTGAGCCCAAATGGCCCGAAGGCCTTTATTTTATTTTATTATAGATAATACCCATTTTAAGGGATGAAGGGGAACCCGTACAGTACTCATAGGCCCAATTAACAAGGCCTGACATGACTCGCAATACATGACCTGAAGGCCCAGAGGCATATAATTCCCAATACATGACCCGTATGCCCAACCCACAGGAACTGCCCCTCCCCTAGCTTCTGCATCATTGATCACCTAGCTCCCCAACTTTCATTGCTGACCGGATACAATTTCCCCATAAAAAGCTTCATGGTTCCTTGTCCCGATGACGGTTTCCATACCCTCTCATTCTTCTAATCCGGTAGCTCTGCTTCTGGTGACTACTAGTCTTTTTGCTTTGATCCTCTTCTAGGGCCTGCTCTATGTGAACTGGGCTACTCTATGGTCTTTGTGGCCCAAAGGCCCTAAAGACCTTTCAAGACCCAAAGGACTTGGAGACCTGTAGGCCCAAACCGGTGGCCCAAAGGCCCAAATTGGGTGAATAGTTCCAGTTGCTATAGTACTGAACAGTGCCTGCTACAGTACTGCTACAGTACCCAGAAATTCACCTCCACCCAGTTTTGAACTTGTGTCTTTTGTTTTTTATAACTCCTTCATTTTTCAACATTTTACACCCATTAAACTACCCATTTTTAATTCCTTGGTATATTAAAATTACCATATAAATTTGGACCACACAGGAATCCATAGAAATGAAGGATTTGAGTTTTCATTAAGTTATTAAGCCAGTCCATATGCCCATTTCCTGCTTTATTTTTTTTTTCAATATCTCATTAATTTTTACTAGTTTTTAGTTATTCAAACTCCCTATCAAATAAAAAACCTAAGGTTCACCCCCATTACCAATTTTACCTCTTTTGAGTTCATCACCCCCACAGATTAGGGTGATATTTCTCAGTACTTTTTCAATCACCCAGATTTGAAGAGGTAAAATGTTTCTTTCATAAATCCTTCAATTTTCACTCTTGTTTCCTCATTTTAGTCCCCAATTTACCTAATAAGACTTATTAGAGCCTCCCTAATAGTTTTGGATTCTTCAAGATTCAACTATTGGTGGATTTGTGCTGATTTCTTTAAGATCGCTCAAGTAAGTGGGTTTCCTTCATTCCTCCTCCCATTTGCTTAGGGTTTCTTCCTTTTGCTTAGGGTTTCATCCATGTTTTCTTGAAGTTAATAATTTATGGAAGCTAGGGTTCGTACCTAGGGTTTAACATTGTTTGATTTTGTTTAAATCTTGTGGATTAGGTCTCGATTTCACTCCCTTATGGTGTGGTAGTGGTGCGATTGATGTTTTTTCACAATAGTTTGGGGTTTTTGGCACAAATGGCAGGTGGTTACATGTGTAAGAATTATTGAATGAGTTATTTTTTCTTGATTTATATTTTTAGAATGATTATATTCCATTGTGTTTGGTGCGAAAATTATATTTGGTATCATTTGTTAAGAGGTTAGTTTTTAAGTGTTATTTTTGTGCAAAACAATGAATATTTTTGCTGTGTATTCCATGTTGTGTTCATTGGGGTTGTTTTATGATTCATGTAATAATTTTATTAAATGATGTTATAACTAAAAATTATGGTTTTATGTGATATTGGTATGCTTTTGGTATTCAAAAAGTGTTTTTATAAGGATTTTATGTGCAAAACATGATTACACTCATTAGAATTGTTATGTGAAGGTTTTAAATGGTTTCTTGATTTATGTAAGAGGTAAAACTATGTTGCAAAACTATTTTTGTAGGAGTGTAATTTTTAAATGGTTTATTTTAATGTGAAAGGTTTTTTATGTGATGTGTAATCTCTTGTAAAGGTTTTATAAAATCGATTAAAGGATTTTTTGAAGTGTGAAAGAGATGTGAAACGTGTTGTGGGCTGTTTTGGTGTGAGTATGTTTTCCAAAATGAATTTGAATGAAAAAGGGTATCATGTGACATGTGTGTGGGATATTTGGTGTGTGTGACTTATAAGTTGTATTTTCATGTGAAAAGTTTATTTCATGGCTTGTGGAACTTGTTTGATCACAAGAGAGAACACCCAGGTTTCTAGGTGGGTGGAAATGTACTAGTTTGCTAGTGATCCAGTGGTGTTTGACCCCTGTTTCACGTAGAAAGTTTGACGATGAAAACACTAAATAAACTAATATGATGATTATGATAATGATGTTGGGGGACCACTTGGTTATGGGTATAATCCCTTATATCAGCTCGTGTACACGAGAACAAATATTTGTATGATTACTTTCACAGAGTACGAGGTACCTGGGACCTATAATGAGATAGTGCCTATGGTTGTTTCCCATTTCTAGTGATTATTAGATATTTAATACTTACCGTCAGCATACAGTATGTTTGGATGTAGAAATTCAGTAGCTTTTTCATTCTATTTAAAAGTGTTGATTTATTTTAAAGAATCCCACTGGAAAGTTGTTTTTATTTAAAGCTTCATATTTTAGATTTTGTTACTATAATTTCTTGTTTACAAAACATGAAATCTTTTTGTCTTGTAATTATTATCACACCGAATATTTTGTAGTGTAATCCTACTAGGAATTGGATCACACCCTACTTACACCTTGGGTGTAAGTAGACTTGGTTATTTTTTTGTGGGTTTAGGTAAATATTTTAGTGCCAATGGTACGAGTTTCTAGCGGTCCTTCTTGGTGCGGTGTTGTAGAGATGACTTAAGGGAGGTACCTCTTTCTATGAGGAGGTTCTTAGGATGTAATTTTTGGTTTTATTCCATTATAATAGTATTTAAACATTGTTTTAAATTGTGTAATTCAATCCTGAAATTTAGTAAAAGATGTTTTGGTTTGAAAAATCTAGATTTGTTTTATGGGATTCACTTGTTGTTTTCTGTTTATAAAATCTGGTAAATCATTCCCAAATTTCATTTTATGATACTCATTCACTTGAGATCACCCATGGGGATTGGGAACTCCCTTCAGGACTTGTCGTGGACTGGGTCGACTATCGTTTTTGATGGAGACCAGATTCGGTTCATGAAAAATCCAATTAGTGGTGGGAACTGATAATGAATACCAAGCCTAGTGAAGACATAGAATATATAGAGTGGCATGAATTCAAGAGGATATTTATTATTAAATATTTTCCTCTCACATTATGTCTTAAAATGGAGAGGGAATTTATTTTAGTTTAGAAAAAGGGAAGATAAATCAATCTGGTCTTATGAGGGTAACTTTTAAAGGCTTCCACAGTATACCTATATCTCTATATTTAACACTAAAAGTAATATTAACATCTTATTTAGCAGGATACGGCTGATTATATGGAGATATTTTGAAATTTTGGACTTTGAATGTTATAAGGAAGTTTTTTGACATTCCCTCAAAGTCAAGATATAAATGGGTAATTCACAGTGGTCTTGGGGGACTAGAGATAAGAAATTAAGAATGTAATTTAATTATAAAGGTTAACCAGATAAATACCAAGGAAGAAAGAAGATTCGGCTACATATGTGTCAAAAATGCGGGAAGAGTCATCTTGGGAAATTTATCATGAGAACCCATAAATGTTTGAAGTGTGGAATGGAGAGACATCAAGCTGATAAATGTAGATGTGAAATGAATAATCCTATTAATAGGATGATATAAAAGAAGGTTTTGATCAATCCTTAGTCTATGGTACAATGTTTCAACTACAATGAACATGTATATTATGAATACTAGTACAATAATATAATGGTTATCAAAGATAACTAGTGACAACAACCTCTGAGGCCACAAGAGCAAGGGAGGGATTATTATATCACTAATATTGATGTGGATCAAGACAACAACATGGTGATAGGTATAGTGGTTATTCATTCAATAAATACGGACATACGATTTGATAATGGTTCTATGCATTATTTCATATCATGAAAGTTTCATAGAACTATTCAAATACTACCACAAATCATGGAGGTTAAATTATCGATGATGATGGAAAATGGTGGAATTATTTCATCTCAAGTATATAAACCCTCCCTAGTAAATCTATATGGGAGTAACCTATCGAAAAACCTTGTTAGACTACCTATAGTATAATTCTATGGGATATTAAGAATGGATTGGATATCTTAATATAAATCCCACATCAACTACCAAGGGAATGAAATCACTTTCCATATCCCAAATCATCCTAATATTCTATATAAGTGTTGAGATGAGGATGAATATCCTTTGGAATCTTCACCACTAGCATGAATATTGTTTCATTGTAAGAAATCACATCTAGTTCAAATGATAAAAAAAAGTAGAGGAACAATCTTTAATACATGACCATCATAAGGGAATACACAAATGTATTCCCTACACACATTCTTGGAATTCATTCTAATCAATAGGTTGATTTATCAATTGAATGTATAATTATATCTCTACTCATATGCATGAATCTTAATAGAATAAATACTATTGAAATGGAAGAATTAAAGAAGAAACTACCAATGAATCCAAATAAGGGTCTCATTCACCATAGAGCTTCACCATGGGGTTCCCAAATTCTTTTTTTTTAAGAAGAAGGATAAGTTGATGTGCCTATTCATCGATTATCATGAGCTTACAAAAATCAAGATAAAGAATAAGTATCCCCTTCCTTGTATTGATGAATTTTTCAATCACCAACAAGGGCCCCAATACTTCTCTAAAGTGGATATTCGGTTAGGATATTATCAGTTAAAGGTAAGTAAGAAGGATATTTCCAAGATTTCATTTTATACACAATATGAGAAATATGAATTTTGAGTCATTCTATTTGGACTCAAGAATGATCCAACGATCTTCATGGACTTAATTAATAGATTCTTTGAAGTTTTACTCAAAAAATCAGCATCCTTTATACATAATATCCTTATATACTCCAAAATGAAGGAGTAATGCATGGAGATTTTAAGCATTGTGCCAAAGAAATTAAATATGGATAATTTAAATACAAATTATAGTAAATGTGAGTTTTAGATGGATAATGTGTCATTCTTGGGGAATATTTGTTGTAATAATGGATTCCCTAGACCTAAATTGAAAATTAATTTTGATTACCATATCATGTAGAGAGTTAGATATACATTATTTATACTTAACATTATAGTATAGATATTTTTGTGTCCACTATTTAATGGTAATGTCGATAAATTAATTATCATATCAAAAGGTTATAGAAGATACCAACCTATAATGTGAACCTCAAGATACTATGAAATTAATCTTAAACAAAGGTCTTATGGTCTAGATACATCATACTAACTAGGAACAGTTGATGTGTGACTATCCGGTGATGGGGGATCATAAGAATTGAGATATCTTCTCATAAAGTTCTCACTTAGTGATTTATACTATTGAGATCACGAGGACAGAATCGCCAATAGAAAAACTACATGATTTTCATGTCATTGGTTGTTCTTATCTATAGACATGTTTATTGGTCTCATAAATTGAGATCATTACCACTGTGTACCATTTAATTGTGTAATTTGATAAAAATAAAAAACATTGATAATGAAATCGTTGAGAGGTAGCTTGTATTGGGTGAATCATTAGTGGAATGACATTGTTTGAATGGTCAAGAAAGGATTTCTAGCTTCTAAGTTAATGAAGTAATATATATCAGGCTTGGTTGATCAGGATGGTACTCCCTCCACAAGTCTTTGGCCAAAGTAGTCAAAAGGTAAATCCATCCAGTTAGATTAACAAATAATAAAGCGAGAAAAGGGAAATGACACAAGTGTGCATCCTTATTTATGAGATATTTAAAGATAAAAAGATTATATTACATAGTGCATGTCAGTAGATTGGTTGCCATTTCTATGACAATTCCTATCTCTTTAGGGGTTATGATGGGTTGCTAGACTCTGCTCCTGGTATGTAGATTTTATTCACTTCTATCGAGATAAGGGCCTAGAGGGTCACACACAATAACATATTCCAGAGTCCACCCTATTCAGTTGAATAGGTATATTGGACATTGTGGGCCCCACTACAGAGTCTTAGTGTTGTCCAAGTTATCGATCACTGAGAAATAAATAAATTCATATTTCTAAATTTTTGAATAATTGGTTTTAATTTATTCAAAATATTCAATTTTAAGTAAATACGAGAAAATATTATTTGAATGGATATTATTTTAATATTCCAGGTTAATTGAATATTAAGTGGGAATTACAAGTCGATTTAATGAATTGAGTTTGTTACATAATATATTATATATATATAAACTATAGTAATGTGATAAAATAATAAAAAATATTTATGTTGCAGTTTAGTTCATCATAATTATTTATTTCGTGGACATTAAATAAACAGGGGTCGGGGAACCCAAACAGGTATTTTGAACATCCACTATTTATAGGAGGAGAGAGGCTCTTACCATGTACTATTCTTAGAAATAATTCTAGATCCACTATCTCCCCTCCCACTTTCTATAGAGAGAGACTCTTAGTCTTGGTTTTCAAATCAATTTCTCCTTAACGCATCAAAAGCTCGATGATGCGGTGATCGTCAGGGTGTCAAAGGTGTTGTCAGATCTCCATGCTGGCACCCAAAATTTAACGATCGATGCTACAGAAGATTTTTGAAGCATGTGTGGACAATCTAATGGGACCCTTTTATGAATCCTTCAAGAAATAATCACTGGTAACGAGTTGCAGTTGAGCACGACTTCAAATCTAAGCATGTATGTTTTTTAGTTTTTTATTTTTTAATTTATTCAAGATCCTTGGACCGTACTGGGGTTTGGGTAAAATTAATTTAATTTTTATTTAAATTAAATTAATTAATTAATTTTATTTTTTTTAAAATTATATTAATTAACGGACTAAATATAATTAAATTATTTGAATTATTTAATTAATTTAATTTAATTAAATCCCTCATAATTTATTTAATACAATTTAATTTTATCACTCTTTATTTACCCCGACCAGTCTTGAGCATTGACCCAACCAATGTATGTATGATTTTATTTAATTAATTATTTTAAACTATGTGGGATTTTTGTAATTAATTAAATGGCAGTCTGAGAATTTTTTTTGGGGGCAATATATATAAGGTCTTGCAAACCCATATTTATTTGATGTACATTACACCCCTAGTTCCCCTTACTTATAAGTGGGTATATTTGTATATTGGACGAAGATGGTGTATGAACTAAACCTTGATAATATGATACAATGCACTTTGATGAAGTTGATGTACAATGTGGACCCTGCTTAGACAAGGAAAAATCTAGATGAGCAATGAGCATACTGTATGGGGAGAGGTGCATCACGAGTCAAGTGATGACTCAGTTATGACGCCCCTAGGTCATGGTTAGTCTATTGAATTTAAATTAATCAACCATTTTTAGATGCTCAAGACCAGTCAAGTAGAAATTTTCCTTTATGTATTTATTTATTATTTTATACATTTTATAACAGTGGGAAATTACTTAAAATAATAAATAAGAAAAAGCATAAAGAAGAGATGTATGTTTTCCTATTAATGTTCAATTGTGAGCGCAACAACATAGTATGAACAATATTAATAGAAATGGATTACATTCATTGAGAGAAAAACAAAAAAAACCCTCAAAGAAATACTAAGTTGTAAATGTCTTCCATCATTCAAATTTGAAAAAAACCCAGGTGTTTGGGATGCTTATCATGCCATAGTTTAGGGCACCCTCTTACTATTGGGAATTTATTATGAGAGTGGTGGGTTGAATTAACTAAAGTGGTAGTAAGGATTATCTATAACAAACTTTCTATCATTTTTGATTCAAGCGTTGAGTAAATCAAGTTATGATTTTAGAAGTTGAGACATCACTCAACAGATCAAGGAACCGCGAGTTAATGTGGCTGATCAGCCAAATGACTACCTTGGACCCTATGAGTAGAGGTGTAGCCATTGTTTGTTGACTATGAAGGGAGGTTTGAGTATCCTTACCACTGGAATACTCAAGAAACAAAGTATTTTGATTCTTGTACAGGGGTTTCTAGATAACAATATAATAGAGGGAGACATTTAATTATTAAATTAATTGGTAATGTCTAATTCAGTAATCATAATAAAATTAAAATCTGCTAGATTTTTTTGTTGAAAATGACAAGTAATACCAAAATATAAAATATGATAAATATTTGATAAAGTAAATGATCAAACTTGAATGAATTTCGAAGTGAAGTACATGCACTTACACATACTACTACAATTTTGGAAATTCGAGATGCTGGTGTCCCAATACCTGTTAAGCCACCCCAAGAAGAGTGGGTATAAAATTGCATACATGAGACTCATGTATAGATCATATGATGGTTATGTCATGATGTTATCATCAACTCCTGATGTTTGTTGTGGTTAAAACATCAGGACATAGATGATATGACATGTAGTCTCATCTATGAGAAGTTTACGAGGAGAAAGTGAAGCAATATATGAATGGATGATATTACACTGGAGCTGTGTAAGTTGAAATATAGAACATAATATTTCAAGGCATCCAACTCTTATATCCAATTACTCTAGTTTCTTTTAAGGTTACAAAATGAGCAGGATGAAGTAAATGCATAATTACCTTAAAGGTATGGTTTACCTAGTAAATAATAATATTAAATACAACATAATCTTTTGTTCTTATGGTGAATAGATTTAACGATTTGGTGATAAGGACAATGGAAAGTCTGAATCCAAAGTCACCTTCACAATTTCCTTCAAATAAATAGTTAATTAACAAGAGGTTATTTTCTTTGAATATTATGAAATTAATTTATAGAAGCTTAAATGCAATGAACTAAATTAAATAAGAAAGTACCCACTTATTATTTAGTGAGTATTCATCAATTATAAATATTTTTTGACATACTTCTTAGGCATTAAATACAATACTCTTTTCATATATGTTTATTTAAATTCAGTAACCAAAAAAGTATAGAAACATTATATGAATTAATGTGTATTCTCCAAGAGGCTGAAAAATAGTGATTCTTAATCCAACAGTGAGAAACACATAACTTCTAATTTCCAAGACAATGATTCAAGTCAAAATTTTATTGAGTATAACCAAAAAATTTATCTCATGTTTCCATTGGACATTAGGAGATATTATTCCAGGTTTAGGAATTAATGTTGTATGTGGTATATCATACTCAATAATAGTTCAATGGTAATCATAGGAAATAAGTGATGAATATAAATTGTAAGAATTATTTACCAATTTGTGGAAAAATAATTTATCATCAATAAAAACTAAACCAGATGTCAAAGATATAACCAATATGGTATTTAGGATCGATAAAAAAACCCCCTTTGTTACAATAAATATATTTAGTTTGGAAATATAATACTTTAGAAATAAAGGCATGCCACAAAGCTTTCAGAACTATTTTATCAAGAGAGCGTGAACTATTCCAAGGGTAAGATAGTGGTAAATATACTTCATAAGGTTCCTTTAAGTAATTAAGGAATGTAATAATGAAGTATATGAATGGTCAGAAGATATTAGTTTCTTTGGGCTGACATGTCGAGGAACATCATGACCATGAAATCATCAATCAATATAATGCAGCATGGAGTATTTCCTAAATACACATTACCTTAACCATATAACAACATGGATGTTTATATGGAGTACTGATGACGAGTCTCACATTTTATAATTGATCAACAAAATTTAGTATGGATCAATTTATAAACACAAATTTTATACCTCGAAGTGATTATGTAAGTAGTATAATTGTTTCCACTTGCAGAAACTTCTATTATATTTAACGATGTGATTTGTAAATAATGGTGACATCCCATAGCCATATGCCAACTATAATGAAAAATGGATATCATAAATGTCATAGTATAACAGAAATCCATTACCTTATAATACATGTGTTTAGATGCAAAGAGTTTGTTAGGATATAAACAAACTTTCATCAAACAAAACACATTATGTGTATAAGTAATTATCCTAAATGTTTCTTAGGATATTACATAAAACCCTAAGATAGAATAGTGGTAGTCAAGTAATAGACTAAATTTCTATAAAAGGGTGCTCAAATCTACTTGAGATAGTGAAAGAAAGATTAAATTGGGTTTATTAAATGCTGTAGATGCCCATGTAGTTGTCATATGAACAAGTTCCACAAGATATGTGGAAGAGTAATGTTCCAAAGACACATACTACGTAGGAATGTTAAAACCATAGTGATGGTTTTATATTCACCGTGGTCGGTGATAAATTATTTATTAAGAATAATAATTCCTACAAGTAGTATATTAAAATCAGATAAGTTTGATATGGTCCATTAAAATTCAGTAATGGATTCCATGTATCAAAGTGCAAAGGGTATTATTATTTTGAATACTGAGGTGGGTATTCATGTGACATGATACATTTGTGGTACAAGCGTGGTACCGATAAGGCTTGATTGGTCATCTCAAGTTGTTAAGCTAAAATCCATTAGAATTTCAATTTGCATGTCTAATTTCTATGATCATGTAATTAGAAATTGGATGTTAAGACCAAATTTCATGGAAGGTGTCTATAAAACACAACCAGAAAAAATTATGACATCATAGGATGCCAATAAGGGTTTAAGGTTACTGAAATCCAGTTTAGGATTAAAGTAATCAAAAAAAATCTAAGAACATTTGTAACACCCTGAGATTTTATGAAAAATATAATTTTAATTTCCTTAATATCTTGTGTTGTATGCTACACCAAGATTACCTTGCACTATATGCAATACCGTATTAGCTTGCAATATACGCAACACTATTCTTGGATCGTGTTACACACAATTTTGATAATAGTTATTCTACGCAACATTGAGTATATATATATATATATATATATTCAATGTATAAATGAAATATGGTTGGATTCTGTTATACGAAACAATGAAGGATTCTTGCACAACACGCAACCCTGACTTGGCTTGCATTACACGCAATCGCGACCTTCCTCGATAGCGTGTGTTGTACGCAATACCGGGTGTTACTAAACAACGATATATTATTATAATATTATTATGAACTAGCCGTTATGAATAGTATTAACTAAATTTTTAATTTTATAACATTATTATTCATGTTACACATTTTCTAGAACATGTTATAAGAACAAAATAAATTTTTCGGGTAAAATAAGTATTTTTCAAAAAATACAGTTTTTCCGCATTTTGATGGCGCACCCACTTTAAATCTAGTTTTTCAAATGTTTATAAGTTCCATTTGAAAAAATAAAATTATTCTTCGGAATAAAGAAATAAAAATTTACTTTCGATAAATTTTTCATTTTATTCTGATGACTTTCATATTTTAATGAACAGTAAAAACACGCTATATTTTTGATTAAAAACAACTTTTTTCATCGTTGTATCTTATGTGGTTAAATTATAATATTTAATGGTTTTAAAGTATAAATAGAATATATTTTTACCAGTTAATATAATTTATGTCATTAGCATTTATTTTACCTTGAATTCGTATGTTAAATCAATTCAATCTTTTTCAATGTTTTAAAGAAAAACCTGTTTTCTTTCGACAATGGGATTAATTTTAATTTAATTTATGCAACTTTTGTGTATTGAATTTGTAAAAATGGATTCCATATTTGGAATCATTGGGTACAAATTATATTAATAACCTACTTTTTATTTTTGGGCATTGTGAATAGAAACTACGGTAAATTTTATTTACTATAGTTAAAGGTAAATCAGGTAATTAAGGGTAAATATAAGATTATAAAATTACCCTAACACTTGGAAAAATCCTATTGGATGACTAAAGGTCGACCCATATCACCTAAGGGTCGGATTAGATTCATTTAATGGACTTTTTTCCATGAAAATAATTTAATTATTTTTAAAACCAAAGAAAGTGACAACATGTCACTCTCTTAAATACTATAAGTATAATAATTTTAAGTTAGTTATAAACTTCATGAAACTTAAAAAATTAATAGTCGATAGAAAGATAAAGAAATTATCTACATCATGAGAATTTATTTAAAATTTTTTGGGATTAAATAATTATCATTAATTGTGACACAATAGTGATGGAGAAATTATTTATCTTGTGAAAAATCAAGAATATAGTTTTCATTAAACTAATAGTGACCATAAAAGGCACAAAACCCTGACCAAAACTTATTTTTCATGTAAATTTAAACTATAATAATCCAATGATCTAATATTTGACCATTTGGAGTCTTATACAAGCAATTATGACACTTATATTATTTTATTTTAAATGATGCCAAATTTGTCACCTTCATAATTTAATAAATATAACAATTTAACTATTGTTATTTTAAGATGATAAATTCAAGTAAAAGTATTATTATGAAAGTTAATAGATTTATCTTAATTATAGGATTTTATTTTTAATTTTCATGCAACATATAAGTATATTAAATAATTATACAAAAATGTTGTAGTAAATGCTGTATTACGAGATAAACCAAATAAATGGTTTTAAAAATAATAAAATAAATATTATATGAACTATTTAATGTTCTCCACTAATTTTCTAGATACATATGACCTTTTATGAATCTATTAAATCTTTTATTTCGAACATATCTTCTTTATATATTTTATTTAAATTCAAATAAATGAATAGTGTCAAAATTAACACTATTGTTATTTTATAAAAATAACATATTATAAAATTTTTCAAAAATCACAAAAATATTTAAAAATTATAAATTTAAATTTATATTGTCTATAATGTTATAAAGTAAACAATTATGGAAAATTCACAACAAATAAGTAATTATTTTTTATAATTTAAAATTTAGAATTTTATTACCACCAATAAACCTAAATAGATTAAATAAGGATAAATCAAAATGATAAGGTTTAAAATAAGATCCAAACGTGTCTAAATTTGATTGGTTGATGAGATTACAACCCTATATCATCTAATATTCTAATATGAGTCATTTTTGTAGGTTTTTAAGTAGGGTTAGATTTATTATAAATTAATATTTTTAAGAATTCCAAAGGTGCCCCTCTCCTCCCTTATAAAAGGGCACCTCCTCCCTCTCTTCCACACACCACTTTCAGCCATTCAGCTCGGCCAAACCCTGCCCAATTCTCTTCTACAATTCCCTAGAAACATCCTAGAGGTCCTGGGTTTTTTCAAAGACCAATTTTAGTGCCCTAAGAGGAGGTCTCAAAGAGGCGCTTCAAAGAAGAGGTAATTTCCGTTACCGATTCTTTCACCTTTATTTCTTCTTCCACTTATTCTTCTTAGGTTGTTTGATTATGAAGTAATAACATAAGTATCACTCATATACCTATATGTTATTATAAGTATGAAACAACCCTATTTCACCATCTATCCATCCTACAGAAAACGAAATCACCGCGCGTGCGTACGTACGGAATACTATCTCCACGCCGTGGTGTAATCTATTTTCCACCACCACCTTACTTGGATGGGTATAATGGTGTAAATAATAACTATATATGATTATTGTAAATTGATAATGATTCTGTAATAGTATACATACACTCTAATAAAATTCCACGATCATGGGAACGATATCATCGCTCGTGCGTACGTATGGAATACCGTCTCCACGACGCGATGAGATTCATTCTCAATGATTAACCATTAATAAATGATTATAAAGTATATATAATAAGTAATCATGAAATATATGACATAATAATGATACTGGATTTATGTATATATATATATATGTATGTCATCCAATTAATTCCATTCAATTCAATGAGGAAACGAAAACAACGTTCATGCGTACGTACGGCCTACCATCTCCATGAACAGTGTTTTTCTTTCCATTTATCAATCTATTACATATATGTATATTCTGAATATATATTATATATAAATCATGTTTAGATTATTGATGTAATTAATCTTTATCTAAGTAATCATATGAATAATTACAAGTCAAAACACAGACGACAAATGAAACGATTTTACCCAAAACGCTCTTTAACATGGAATTTACAAAAGAACGGGTAATATAAAGTCATAAGGGAACCATATATGATATAATAACAATTAATATGATTCTTTAATAAGTCAATAACATTATTTAAATCATTATACAGGAGGTTCAGATACGTACGAAGCATATCAGACCTAAGGTAAGGGATAATTGTGCAAATCTCATTTTTATCCGAGATTGCTTATTCGTAAGTATTTACTGGGGTTATTGCAATCGTCCATGTACATGTTTTATAAAAGTGTATTCATGTATGTTTAAAGTCATTTTTACCCATTTTACTTTTACCCCATGGTATGGAAGGAATCTTTCTTTTATTTACCCTACAAGGTACTTTTTGACTTTTCCAACAAAAGTATGAGAAGAATGTTTTTTTAACGTATACGGCATGATAGGATTTTTTACGATTTTATAAAGCTTTATTTTCATGAATATTCCTCCAAAATATTTCATGACTATTTCCTGCAAAATCTCTTTCTTTAAAATTTCATGACGTTTTGTGAAAAGAAATTGATTTTGAAGAAGAAAGGATATTTTCCTAAAGAGTTCATTTAAAGTGTTTCATCAAAACCATTTTTTCCATATAAGATGACATAATTTCATATGTGTATGTTTCAAGTATCATGTCTCTACGATTTACATGGTTTCACTTTTCTTATTATGAAATGATATCCATTTATTTCATATGGATTATGTGATGATGGAATGATGTTTATGAAACCCTTTTTATTCTTTGGGTTATGATGAATGTTTTAAGTTTATTTTGTGGAACAAGTAAGAATGATTTCACTATGAGATGGTTGGGACCTATATCTCCCTCCAATTCATTGGGTAAAGATTTATATCTCATGAGATAGACATGGCTGGAACGGCAGGTTAAACCGGTTCAGTAAAACAGGACTGAAACGAGGAGTGAACTCGATTCAGAAAGGGACTTTGTCCACTAAGATGGTCTTGGCAGCAATTCCTTGGCTACTATGGAAAATAATTACATGTACTTAATGGATTCCACAATTACATGTTTTATTCCCATGCTATTTTGTCATTATTAATGTTTCTTTATGATCTATGCCTTACGTACTTCCATGTTTTATGTCATTTCTCAAGCTTTTGATGTTTAAACATTATGTTCATGTTTTTATGTTCAAATGTATATGGTATGTTTTATTTTATCCATGCATACCCTTACTGAGCATTTGAGCTCACCCTTTTTATGTTTTCTTTTCCCCAGGATATAAAGAAAGGTTTTAGGTAAGAAAAAAAGGGAAAGATCTTTATGGGAGATGTTGAAGATCTTTCAACACGATTAGAAGATTACGTTCCAAGTTTCCAAAGACACTAAACTATTACGGTCCTTGTGTGTCTATTTTTGTTATGTATTAAGTTTTCCACAAAATTAATGTAATGTTCATGTACGTCAAGCTTCGGGTCTCTACTGTTGGTATCAGAGGAAAGGTTTAGTCAACCTTTGGAAACTAGGATGTGAAAACTTTAGTGATATCTCTAGAGATATTTCTAAGGTATGTCTAGGGATGTCCCTAAGGTTAAGTATAAGCATACGTTATAGTAATAGAATTACGGTAACCCAAGATGTTAGATATTGAAGGTACTCTCCCTTTATTATATTGTTTTCCCTATCGTGATTTTTGCCTCTCACACTATTCTTTTTGGGTTTTAGACGATGGATGGAACTCGAAGGAACCGTGTTGATCAATGTAATGGAAAATGAAATGATTGTCCTCCTGAACAAACAAATGTTATGGGAGATGGAGTGAAAAATCTTATTGCTATACTTACACAAGCTATGAATCATTCTGGACTTCCAAATGAGCAGAGAAGGGAACAATATTCTATTGAGTCCTTCATGAGGCAACGTCCACCTTCTTTCAGTGGGTCTTCTGATCCACTTGTTGCTGAATAATGGATCATTACCACTGAAAAGATATTTTCAGTTCTTCAATGTTCTGAACATGATAAAGTCATATTAGCAGTATATCCTTTGGAAGGTGAAGCTGATCAATGGTGGAATATTATCAAGAATACGAGGCCAAGAGATGAAATTGAGTCCATGGAATGGGACGAGTTCAGAACTTATTTTTCAATAAGTACTTCCCTCATATTCTTCGAACAAATATGGATAAGGAGTTTCTCAAACTAAAGCAAAAGGATGATGAATCCGTTGGTATATACGAAACAAATTTTACAAGGCTTGCAAGGTATGCATCAGGATTTATCATCCAACCTAAAAGTAAATTTGATCGATTCTTCAGTGGCTTAAAACCAAATCTTTGAAGGGAATTAGCTATAAGAGACTTCAGTAGCTATGAAGAAATTGTGCATTGTGCTATCATGGTAGAAATGGAAGTTTGTGTTACTTATCCATATCATAGTTTTGATAATAAACAAAAGATGAAGTTCAAGGAGAAATCTCAGAATAATGGTGAAAATAAGATGAATGTTTCCTTATGCTCAAAGTGTGGAAAGAAGCATGGTGGAGATTGTCTTAAAGGGACTAGAAAATGTTTTAAGTGTGGAAAAGAAGGTCATTGAGCAGCTAAGTGTCGAAGTAATGGAAAAAGGGTTTCTAATGATGTGAATAAAGAAAAGACTGCAGAGAACACACCAGTAACACTTCAATGCTTCAAGTGCAAGGAAATAGGGCATTATGATAATAAATTCCATAATCCAAGGGTTAGTGATGATCGACATGAGCAACCAATTAAGGCAAAGGACAAAGGGAAGTCACATGCGATCACTATTGGTGATGTTGAATATGAAAACGATGTGGTGGAATGATTATGTGTTTATGTAATGGGATTCCAAAATAATGTTGTATATAGTATCGTGGAATATTGGAATATTTATGTATTTGTCTATTGTGGTTTTCAATAATTTTATGGTACTGGTAACCATGGAAAGGGATTGAGATATTTTTGGAAAAAAAGATGATATGCGCATAATTAAGGGAAAATGATAAAATAAAATGTTTGACAATATTCACGATCTCATGATTGATATAAGGACTAAGTGATATCATGGTTTGAGTATATAGAATTTTGAGGATTTTGGTATGTGGAAAGTGTTAACTTTTAACTGCATTCATGTTTTCACTATGGTTCAATGGGTATTCATTTTTCAAGAGAATACATGATTAAGGCCTTCGAATGTTTGGAATGTGACCAACAAGACATATCTTATGATATATGGGGATCAACGATGGTATTAAATCTCTGTTAATTGTTTTCACTATATTATGAGAGTGGACTGCAGTATTATGGATAAGCCTAAAGATTGGAATGGATTATGTTGGAAATAAGTTAGTATTGTTTTAGGATAGAAGTTTTTTCGATATTATTGATGGGATGTTATCATAATATAGTTTTAGAAAAAGGACAACCTGCAGGACGGGCGACATCCCATCGCGTCGGACAAGGCTGTGGTAATCAAACCCACAACCGAAGTGCGACTAGCCTTTATCGCCTACCACTGGCCTACAATAAGTCCCTGGTTAGTAGAAACTACTTCTATTTTATTAACCTGTATGATATATGAAGTATAAGTTCATTTTTGGAACCATATACGTTTAATATAACCATAAGAGGGACTTATAACTTTTGCTAACCTTTTGTTTGAAAGAGATGGAATGACCCATCATTATATCACATGATCTGCTAACACATCTCGAATAACAAATTCAACTTCATTTCTTTAAGGGATGAATTGGAAATTGTTCCATTCACGAACAACACTGAGATTGTACCAAAATCATACAAGTATTTCTCTTAATTCATCAACTTTAGGGAAATGATCTTGAAAACCAAAAATGTTGTCCTAGTTCCCTTATATCTGATTAATCAGATGGTACCTTAGATCATCACAAATTACTAGCTTTGTGATTGTTGGCTTTTTCATAGCCATGTTCTCTACCACTCTCCATCAGAACTTGATAGTTAGATTTTTCTTCCATATCCATATTTTCACCTATGTTCTCTTACATGGAAACCCCGTGATGAGTTAATTTGGGTAACCGTTACATTTCATACTTTAGTTTTTAAAATCCATGTTTTGGTATTCCTTTTTACGATGTGGGTTTCTATTAAACAAACTTTCGAGTAGTAAACCATTTATAACCCCGACGAATTTTGAGGGCAGAATTCATTTTAAGGGGGGTAGAATGTAACACCCCGAGATTTTATGAAAAATATAATTTTAATTTCATTAATATCTTGTGTTGTATGCTACACCAAGATTACCTTGGGCTATACACAATACCGTATTAGCTTGCAATATACGCAACACTATTCTTGGATCGTGTTACACACAATTTTGATAATAGTTATTCTACGAAACATTGAGTATATATATATATATATTCAATGTATAAATGAAATATGGTTGTATTCTGTTATATGAAACAATGAAGGATTCTTGCACAACATGCAACCCTGACTTGGCTTGCATTACACGCAATCACGACCTTCCTCGATAGCGTGTGTTGTACGCAATACCGGGTGTTACTAAACAACGATATATTATTATAATATTATTATGAACTAGAAATTATGAATAGTATTAACTAAATTTTGAATTTTATAACATTATTATTCATCTTACACATTTTCTAGAACATGTTATAAGAACAAAATAAATTTTTCGGGTAAAATAAGTATTTTTCAAAAAATACAGTTTTTCCGCCTTTTGATGGTGCACCCACATTAAATCTAGTTTTTGAAATGATTATAAGTTCCATTTGACAAAATAAAATTATTATTTGGAATCAAGAAATAAAAATTTACTTTGGATAAATTTTTCATTTTATTCTGATGACTTTCATATTTTAATGAATAGTAAAAACACGCTATATTTTAATTAAAAACAACTTTTTTCATCATAATATCTTCTGTGGTTAAATTATAATATTGAATGGTTTTAAAGTATAAATAGAATATATTTTTACCATTTAATATAATTCATGTCATTAGCATTGATTTTACATTGAATTCTTAGGTTAAATCAATTCAATCTTTTGCAATGTTTTAAAGAAAAACCCGTTTTCTTTCGACAACGGGATGAATTTTAATTTAATTTCTGCAACTTTTGTGTATTTAATTTGGAAAAATGGATTCCATATTTGGAATCAGTGGGTCCAAATTATGTTAATAAGCTACATTTTATTTTTGGGCATTGTGAATAGTAACTACGGTAAATTTTATTTACTATAGTTAAAGGTAAATCAGGTAATTAAGGGTAAATATAAGATTATAAAATTACCCTAACACTTGGAAAAATCCTATTGGATGACTAAAGGTCGACCCATATCACCTAAGGGTCGGATTAGATTCATTTAATAGACTTTTTTCCATGAAAAAAATTTAATTATTATTAAAACCAAAGAAAGTGACAACATGTCACTCTCTTAAATACTATAAGTATAATAATTTTAACTTAGTGATAATTGTGACACAATAGTGATGTAGAAATTATTTATCTTGTGAAAAATCAAGAATATAGTTTTTATTAAACTAATAGTGACCATACAAGGCACAAAACCCTGACCAAAACTTATTGGTCATGTAAATTTAAACTATAATCATCCAATGGTCGAATATTTGACCATTTGGAGTCTTATACAAGCAATTATGACACTTATATCATTTTATTTTAAATGATACCAAAGTTGTCACCTTCATAATTTAATAAATATAACAATTTGACTATTGTGATTTTAAGATGCTAAATTCGAGTAAAAGTATTATTGTGAAAGTTAATAGATTTATCTTCATTATAGGATTTTATTTTTAATTTTTATGCAACATGTAAGTATATTAAATAATTATACAAAAATGTTGTAGTAATTATTGTATTAAGAGATAAACCAAATAAATGGTTTTAAAAATAATAAAATAAATATTATACGAACTATTTAATATTCTCCACTAATTTTATAGATACATATGACCTTTTATTAATCTATTAAAGCTTTTAGTTCGAACATATCTTCTGTATATATTTTATTTAAATTCAAATAAATGAATAGTGTCAAAATTGATACTATTGTTATTTTATAAAAATAACATATTATAAAATTTTTCAAAAATCACAAAAATATTTAAAAATGATAAATTTAAATTTATATGGTCTATAATGTTATAAAGTAAACAATTATGGAAAATTCACAACAAATAAGTAATTATTTGTTATAATTTAAAATTTAGTATTTTATTACCAAAAATAAACCTAAATAGATTAAATAAGGATAAATAAAAATGATAAGGTTTAAAATAAGATCCAAACGTGTCTAAATTTGATTGGTTGATGAGATTACAACCCTATATCATCTAATATTCGAATATGAGTCATTTTTGGATGTTTTTAAGTAGGTTTAGATTTGTTATAAATTAATATTTTTAAGAATTCCAAAGGTGCCCCTCTCCTCCCTTATAAAAGGGCACCTCCTCCCTCTCTTCCACACACCACTTTGAGCCTTCAAGATCATCCAAACCCTGCCCAATTCTCTTCTCCACTTCCCTAGAAACATCCTAGAGATCCTGGTCTTTTTCAAAGACCAATTTTAGTGCCCTAAGAGGAGGTCTCAAAGAGGCGCTTCAAAGAAGAGGTAATTTCCGTTACCGATTCTTTAACCTTTATTTCTTCTTCCACTTCTTCTTCTTAGGTTGTTTCATTATGAAGTAATAACATCAGTATCACTCATATACTGATATTTTATTATAAGTATGAAACAACCCTATTTCACCATCTATCCATCCTACGGAAAACGAAATCACCGCGCGTGCGTACATACGGAATACCGTCTCCACGCCGTGGTGTAATCTATTTTCCACCACCACCTTACTTGGATGGGTATAATGGTGTAAATAATAACTATATATGATTATTGTAAAGTGATAATGATTCTGTAATAGTATACATACACTCCAATAAAATTCCACGATCATGGGAACGATATCATCGCTCGTGCGTACGTACGAAATACCGTCTCCACGACGCGATGAGATTCATTCTCAATGATTAACCATTAATAAATTATTATAAAGTATATATAATAAGTAATCATGAAATATATGACATAATAATGATACTGTATTTATGTATATATATATATGTATGTCATCCAATTAATTCCATTCAATTCAATGAGGAAACGAAAACAACGTTCATGCGTACGTACGACCTACCGTCTCCATGAACGGTGTTTTTCTTTCCATTTATTGATCTATTAAATATATGTATATTCTGAATATATATTATATATAAATCATGTTTCACATTCTGGATGTAAGTAATCATGATCTAAGTAATCATATGAATAATTACAAGTCAAAACACGGACGACAAATGAAACGATTTTACCCAAAATGATTTTTAACATGGAATTTACAAAAGAATGGGCAACATAAAGTCATAAGTGAACCATATATGATATCATAACAATTAATATGATTCTGTAATAAGTTAGTAACATTATTTAAATCATTATACAGGAGGATCGGATACGTATGAAGCATATCAGACCTAAGGTAAGGGATAATTGTGCAAATCTCATTTTTATCCGAGATTGCTTATTCGTAAGTATTTACTGTGGTTATTGCAATCGTCCATGTATATGTTTTATAAAAGTGTATTCATGTATGTTTAAAGTAATTTTTACCCATTTTACTTTTACCCCATGGTATGGAAGGAATCTTTCTTTTATTTACCCTACAAGGTACTTTTTGACTTTTCCGACAAAAGTACGAGAAGAATGTTTTTTTAACGTATACAGCATGAAATGATTTTTTAAGGTTTTATAAAGCTTTATTTTCATGAAGCTTACTCCAAAATATTTCATGACTATTTCCTACAAAATCTCTTTCTTTAAAATTTCATGACGTTTTGTGAAAAGAAATTGATTTTGAAGAAGAAAGGATATTTTCCTCAAGAGTTCATTTTAAGTGTTTCATCAAAACCATTTTTTCCATATAAGATGACATTATTTCATATGTGTATGTTTCAAGTATCATGTCTTTATTATTTACATGGTTTCAGTTTTATTATTATGAAATGATATCCATTTATTTCATATGGATTATGTGATGATGGAATGATGTTTATGAAACCCATTTTATTCTTTGGGTTACGATGAATGTTTTAAGTTTATTTTGTGGAACAAGTAATAATGATTTCACTATGAGATGGGTGGGACCTATATCTCCCTCCAATGCATTGGGTAAAGATTTATATCTCCTGAGATAGACATGGCTGGAATGGCAGGTTAAACCGGTTCAGTAAAACAGGACTGAAACGAGGAGTGAACTCGATTCAGAAAGGGAGTTTGTCCACTAATATGGTCTTGGCAGCAATGCCTTGTCTACTATGGAAATAATTACATGTGATTAATAAATTCCACAATTACATGTTTTATTCCCATGATATTTTGTCATTCTTAATGTTTCTTTATGATCTATGCCTTACGTACTTCCATGTTTTATGTCATTTCTCAAGGTTTTGATGTTTAAACATTATGTTCATGTTTTTAAGTTCAAATGTATATGGTATGTTTTATTTTATCCATGCATACCCTTACTGAGCATTTGAGCTCACCCTTTTTATGTTTTATTTTCCCCAGGATATAAAGAATGGTTTTAGGTAAGAAAAAAAAGGGAAAGATCTTTATGGGAGATGTTGAAGATCTTTCACCACGATTAGAAGAGTACGTTCCAAGTTTCCAAAAACACTAAACTATTACGGTCCTTGTGTGTCTGTTTTTGTTATGTATTAAGTTTTCCGCAAAATTAATGTAATGTTCATGTACGTCAAGCTTTGGGTCTCTACTACATTCATTTGGATTGAATCATTTCCATGTGTCTACTATAGTTTAGTGGGATCACCATTATTTTACAAGTAAAATATACTGGAAAACATATGGAAAATACATATTATTCTTACAGCTAGCTCAGAATAGGTTAAAAGTAATTCTCTAGTGATTGAATTAAAGTTGAAACCTATGTTATAGGGAATGATATCTAATGAGGTATATCTAAAAGTTTCTTGGACCTAGTCAATCATACATATAATGACATGGAATTGAGAAAAATACAATTCAAAACAATACAAGAGATGAATTTTTTCAAATGTCACATGGAATAAATCTCCCCAAGTAGATATGCAAAGGCATAATAGGAGATTAAATGGTGAGATGAGTTTTATTCGCTTCTACGATGGATCAATCACTTATTCCATGATATGTACAAGAAATTATATTTTAAATCACACTTTATGGTAGGAAAATATCATTTATATCCAGCAGAACTACAAGTAAATAAGTCATAACTATATGATTGTATTTGGGTAAGTACTAAAGATATGTACTTGGTATGTGGAGAGGAAGGGATACTAGTTTTTAGGGGACACCAGATAGCGTTCTTTTGGATAAATTTGATCAAATATTATAGTTAGGATAAGGTGTTGAGTAAGACAGGCTTCTATAAGCTAGTGGTATCCATACCTACAAAAACCAAGTTTGTTGAAATTAATGAGGAAACTAAGAAGTAGTTTTTAAATGCAGTGATTTGTTCTCGTTTTTGGAATATCACTTACCAAGTAAAGTTTTATCAAAACATGATAACTATATTACTATTACTAGACAAGATGTCATGTTTAGAAAATTGTTAAAAAGGATATTCTTGGGCATACCATCTCTTGAGAAGTTTTACTCAAGGAGATGAGGTCACATATAATAGAGTAGCCACATGACATAATCGTTGAAGACCCAATAATAAATCCATGACTCAACAGAAGCATTATTTTAATCATGTGAGATCTAACAAGTATGGTTATCAAGTTGGATCTAGTGCAAGTGGGAGTGTTTTAATAGTGAGTTCCCTAGATCCAACTTGAATAGTAATTTTGATTACCATATCATGTATACAGTTAGATATACATGATGTATAATTACCATTATAGTGTAGATATTTATTTTTCCACTATTTAATGGTAATATCCATATGTTAATTTTTTCATCACAAGGTTATAACAGATACCAGGCTATAATGAGAACTTATAGATACTATGAAATTAATCTTAAACAAAGGTACTATAGTATAGGTACATTATACTGACTGGACACAGTTGATGTGTTACTATCAGGTTCTAGGGGATCATAATTATTGAGACTTCTTCTCATGAAGTTTTTAGTTGGTGATCTATAGTAGTGAGATCATTAGGACAAACCCAACAATAGGAACACCACATGTTTTGGCTGTCATTGGTTGTTTCTATATACAAACATGTGTATTTGTCTTCTAACTTGAGATCATTACCATTGTGTGCCATTTTATTGCATACTTTGATTCAAGGTAAAAACCATGATAATGAAATCATGGTGAGGTATCTTGTGTTGGGTGTATCATTGGTGGTATGACATTGATTGAAAAGTCAATAAAGTATTTTTCACTTCCAAGTTAAGGAATTAATATATCTCACACCTAGTTGATTAGGATGGTACTACCTTCATAAGTCTTTGACCAAAGTAGTTGGAAGGTAAATCTATCTAGTTAAATAAAAAAATAATAAATCAAGAAAGGGGAGATGACATAAGTGCATGTCCTGCATTATTTGATATTTAAATAAAAAGAGATTATATTACATAGTGAATGTTTGTAGGTAGGTTTTCATTGCTATGAAAATACTTATCTCTTTAGGTGTCATGATGGGTTGCTAGAATCCACTCTTGGTCTGTGTATTTTATTTACCACTATCGAGATAAGGGCCTAGGGGGTCACACACAATAGCATATTCAAGAATCCTCCCTATTCAGTTGAATACATATATTGGACTTGGTGGGGCCCACCATTGGGTCTGAGTGTTGTCCAAGCTATCGATCACTAGTAAATAAATAAATAAATAAATAAGTAAGTAAGTAAATAAATAAATATTATTCAAGTTATGAATAATTGGGTTTATTTTTTTAATATATTTACAAGTCAAGTAAATAATAGAAAATATTATTCAAATAGATATTATTTTAATATTCCAGGTTTATTTAATATTAAGCGGAAATTACGAGTCGAGTTAATGACTCAGGTTCATCACGTAATATATTATATATATATTAAAAGAATTTGATAAAAGAATAAATAATATTTTTGGCACAGTTTAGTTCGTCATAATTATTTATTTAGTGGATGCTAAATAAATAGGGGCGGGGGAACCCTACTGGGTATTTTGAACACCCACTATTTATATGAGGAGAAAGTATCTTTCCAAGTACTATTAACAAAGATAATTATAGATCCTATCTCTTCTCTCTCTCTTTCTAGATATTGAGACTCTTGATATAGGCATTTAGATTGATTTCTCCTTTGCGCGTCGCAAGCTTGATGATGTAGTGATAATAGGGTTGTTGAAGGTGTCATCGGATCTCTGCACTAGTACCCGAAATTGGACGATCAACACTCCAATGGATTTTTAAAGAACATGTGGATGATCTAGAGGGATACTGCTATGAAACCTCTAAGCAATGATCACTGATGAAGAGATTCAGTCGAGCACAACCTTAGATCTGGACACTTATGTTTTTTAGTTTTTTTATGTGATTTTTTAATTTAAGCAAGATCCTCGGACCGTACCAGGACTCAGATCATCGGTGATGACAAGTTATATCATCCCAATGATGATTTTTTTTAAAATTTCAAGACCACCATCTTTTTTTGTGAGCCTACTACCTGAAATATTATCACAATTAAGTGGATATATATGGATCCTAAAAAGATTATGGTGATTCAAAAATGGCCTAGATCAACATATAATATATAGATATATTTTTTCATTGGATTAGCTAGGTATTATCAATGATTTGTGAGAAAATTATCAGGATTTTTAAACCTTCTAACTAAACTAACCAGAAGTGAGTGAAGTATGTTTGGATAGATGAATGTGAAAAGTGATTTATGAAGATAAAGAAGTGGATAACAATTGAAAGTTTACTTACATAGCACACAAGTGGGGAAGGATTTTTGATTTAATATGATGCTTTAAGGAAGATATTTGGATATGTACTCATACAGGATGATAAAGTGATAACCTATGCCTTAAGACAGTTTAATGTGCATGAATAGAATTATCTGATGCATGATCTGGAGTTGGCTGCAATAATCTTTACACTAAAGATTTGGAGAAATTATCACTATAGAATGAAGTGTGATATATATATATATACGTATCGTAAGAGATTGAAATATATATTCGCATATAAGGATCCCAATATGCACCAATGAAGATTGTTTGGGTTTATCAAGGATTATGACTACTCAATCCACTACTATCTTAGAAAGGTAAACAAAGTGGTGGATGCTCTCAGTATAGTTGATCCCATATCCATATCTATGATGAGGATTGGGAATGATACAATATTATTTTATATGAAAATTTTGAACATAAGAATCATTGACAGAACATTATTGTACCTTTTTCAAATGATTTTTAAACCATCCCAACTGGATAAAATAAATAAAACTCAAAGGAATGATATAAGGATATAGAATAAGGTGGATTATATAAGAATGGTAAAATAATTTAAATTAAATATTATTGAAAAATGATTTGTTAGATTTATAAAATGATCATTTTTTACAACAGATTTGGAAATAAAATTAGGGATACTGAATGATTCACAAAACTCAACAGTCTACATACACCCTGGGAACATGAAGATGTATGAAGATCATTAAGAACACTTTTTTTGGGATAATATGAATATGGAGATTGTGAAATATAAATCAAAGGACCCAGTGTGTCCGAAGGTGAAGGATAAGAGGAAAAATTCTAAAAGGATGATGCAGCCATTACCAATATCTATATGGAAATGCATGAACATCACTATGGATTTTGTCATGGGTCTTCCAATAACATATAAAGGTAATAATTCTATATAGTTTATAGTGTATCATTATTAAAATACAACTAGATTTACTAAAATCTGAGATTACTTCTCACTTGATCACCTTACAAGGATATACATTAGAGAAATGGTGAGGCTACACAAAACACCACTATCGAATTCATATAATTGAGATCTGAGGATCAGCTTAAAGTTATGTAAAAGTAATAAACATGGATTAAACATATAGTTGAACTTTATTATTTCCTCTCTCCCATATAACGAAAATAAATATAAATGAACTATCCATACACTTAGTATTTATTGATATATTTCTCTATGGACTTCAATGGAGGTTGGGGCCATTATATTCCTTTGGTCGAGTTATCTTACAATAACAATTTCCACTAAAGAATCCAAATAGACTCATAAAAATCCATCTATAGGAAGATATGTATAACACATGTATGTTGGGATGATGTTGGGGAAAGAAATTTTCTAGGACCAAAGATGGTTGAATAAATTGTTGAAAAATTCAATTCCATTCAACAACACATTAGGGAAGATCATAGTTGAGAGAAGAGTTATACTGATAATCATAGATGAGACATGGAGTTTAAGTTTGATGAAAATTTGTTCCTCCATATATCTATGTGGAAGTGAGTCAATATGTTTTGGAATAAGGGAAATATGAGTCCTAGATACATTGACCCCTTCGATATTCTTGATCGCATCAAAGTAATGACATATCATCTAGTGCTCCCACCAAACTTGTCCAAATTATATGATGTGTTACACATATCCCTATTGAGGAAGTTCATACCATATCCCTCAAATGCAATTAATCTATAGGAGGTATAGTTGACGAATTAGCTCTCTTATGAGAAGCATCCGGTATAGATCTTAGACTTTAGAGACAAAGTTTTGCGCAACATGAAAACTCACCTTGGAAAAGTACTTTGGATAAACTATATGTATGAAGAGAAATAATGAGAACATGAAGAGAAAATGAAACAAAATTAACCACATTTGTTTTCAACCTAATGTATTAAATGAAATTTATAGGGTGAAATTTCTTAAGGGGGAAGAATGCAAAGGCTCGTAAATTTATAGAATTTTAACTTCTGATTATACATGTGTGTCATATTAGTCAATATAGATAATAAAAACTAGAATCATATTATCTTTAGTTAATAAAATAATATGTATATAATTTTATAATTTTAATAACAATATAACTTACAGTATATTAATATTATGTATATATTTCATTCTTTAAAATGCATTTAAAAAAAATTGATTTTATTGCACTTTAAGCACTTATATCTAAGACTAATATTTACCACTCATATAAGTTGAATATAATAAAATGAAATTTATTTTTATATTCATCATGTTAAATTTATGTTAGGATTTATTTTTTTGGATTTTTCTAAAATAATTGATTTTTAAGGTAGATAGGATAAAATGCTATTTTTACAATTTTTTTTAAATTTTAGGACATATTCATAAGATAAGATTGAATTAAAAATCTAGAAAACATAAATATTATTTTTAACTTAGAAAATATATTCTTAACATTTTGGAAATTAAATAATAAATAATTATAATAAAAAACTATTTTTTCATCTTCCTCAAATTAAGTATTATTTTTAGTAAAATTAAGTTTTGGTTTTTCCTAAAATCCACAAAAAATAATTTTTTTTATAAAAAACAGAAATTTTTCCTAGAAATAAAATAAACATTTATAATCTTATCCCACACATAAATTTTAAGCTTAAAATGATCCTAAAAACGGGTTTTTACATGTAATGTTCACTGATACTAAAATTTATTTCTATAAACCTTAGAAATTTTATTTCATAAAATGATTTTAATTTTTGAAATCAGAATATTCAAATTATTAAATAATTTCAATTTCAATCTTGGTCAATAAAATTAGTTACCTGGGGTAAAAATGGGGTTACCACGGTAAGGGTAAATTAGGGTAGAAAGGTTTAACCTAGTGAAAAATGTTAATACTTGTTAAAAACATGTGTGGTAATGGGTGTTGGATAGAGTCACAACATTATATCTTCCCTACTCCATTATTGACCTTTATTGGAGCCTCTAATATTGAATAATTCATTTAAATTATTCAAAAGTAATGAGATTTTACAAAAATGACACTTTATTTACTTATAAAAGTATCTAACCTCATATCCATTCCTCCACCAATTCCAACAATATATCCTAAAAAATAATCTACCCTAGCCTCTCATAAACCCGATACCAACTTCTTAGTAACCTTTTTCTTCCCAAAAGATCAAGATAAGGAGCCTCAAGGAGTCACCCAAGGGAGAACTTTTGAAGGGAGAGGTAATATTTTCAACCAAACTTTCTTAGTTCTTTTTGGTTATTCTAACCCCTCAAGTATAATCAATCCATAAAGGGATGATAGCATAATAATTCTTAATATTATAAAAATTTGTTAAACTAATGTAATATCCATTTTTATTTTCCTTTAAAACCATTGAGAAAAATTAAAATGTCATCATGCATTTTTTTGAACTACCACCTCTATGAATGACAAGTTTATTTTTCATACTCTTTACATGGGTGGTAGAAAAGATTTATTTGATGAAAAAATATAATAATTATAACATTATAAATATTCTTAAATGATAATTATTATATTTTTACACCCCATTCCCATTTTATGAAAAATGAGATCTTTGTCCATGTATGTGGATTACTGTCTCCACAGAATGATGTATTTTTTTTCAATAACCACCTAACATGAATGATTTAAAAAATTTATCTATTGTATAAAAATTATATTTATGATTATATTAATATTATATAATTATAATATATGACAATATCTTTATAATATTAATAATAAATGGTTATGAAAAATTTAACTGCCCTAAATAAAATGATCAAGACACATCTCTTAATTTGGGACCATTTTGGGATAACCTTAGAATCTATATAAATATTAAGCTAATGTATTAGTTAAGGAAATAAAAATTTATAATTTTTGAGATCATGAGGTTAATTTACAACACCATTGACAATGGTCAAAAAATATAAAGGGTTACTGAGAAATTTTCCAAATAACTCCAAGTAACTGACATAAACATAAATTATATAAAATAAAAATAGGATAAAAAATAGAACATTGAAAAATAAATATAGATTAATAAGGATCTTGGGAATATATTTAATAAACTTAATTTAATTATTTGTGATGTTCAAATGTAGAGAAAATCAATACTTGAGGTAAGGTATCTTTCTAATAAACCTTCCTACTTTCAGATTATGAATTCTCTTTTTGTTTTTACCACTATATTTGTTTTATTCTCATGAATTTACTATATATATTGTATATTTACTCATTAAATATATATATATATATATATATATATCATTTTTACTCTACCTTTATTTTAAGCATAATACATGTTTTATGTTTCCTTATAAATTTTCACTTTTAAGTAAACCCAACTTAATGGAACTTTTTGATTTATTACCTCATGAAAAGTGTCATATCTCTAAAATATTTTTAACCATGAATAGATTATAAAATTATAAATATTCTATGAATAAAACTATATGTTAATTTATGGTATAAATGAAAATAATAATCCTTTTCATTCCTTAAAATATCTTTTTCCCATTTCAAAATATATAACCTATGTGGTTTATTTTTTTATCCTTACTTCTTATTGACCCTTCTCATGAATTTTACTACATTAGAAATTAATGTTCAATACCAATATTTCATTATTAAAATATAAACATCCAAAATTATTTAATTCCTTCTTATCTCAGGAATCTTTATAATATAGCTTTCATTTATGCTTTGAGACAAGATTATAAAACCCACTTCTTTCTCATGGGGTTTATCATGATTATACTTTAGGTATGGTATCCTTTTATTATTTTGAACATTTATGAATGAACATATTATTATTTTAATTTTGTAAGAGGGAGTACCAAATATATATATCCCTTCAATTCATTGGGTAATATTTCCATCTCATGAGGTAACATGTATGGTGCACAAGTAGTGAGTCTAAGCACACTATGTTATGTGACTGGTTGGGATACAATTATATAGTCTTACAATGCATTGGGTAAATCTTTATATATCATGATATGTTATGTATGGGGTTAAGGAGTGAATTTAATCCACTATGATACTTTTTTTACTATGTGTTTATTATCTTGGAAGTGAAACCTGACACATGCTTATGATTTCACACTTTATGTTGATGCCATATTTTTATGATTTCATGATCTTATGATATCAATTCCTTATGAAACATTCACATGATTATGGACATCTTATTTTTATGATATACTATTCTACCTCTTGTATCACATGTCATGCTTTGTTATAAGGACTGAACCACACAATCATGTTTCCCATGACAAAGTATAAAAATGTTGCTCTTTAAATATGGATGGTTAAAGGATTAGACATAAGTGAACCATATCAGAGCACACACTTTACATACTGAAAATTATAAATCCATTTAAACCCACATTACATGGAGACTTCAAAAAATAATTCTAGTTCATATGAGGACCAATTCATGTATTGACCTACATAATATTAAAAAGTAATAAAAAACAATAAAAAAATACATGTCTAAAACTAAATGCGTATTGTATGGGAAAATTAAGAAAAAATAATTAATAAACATAAATAAAATAAAAATTATAATTAAAAAATTATTATAAAAAAACACTAATTACCTATGGAGAAATCAAGAACTTCAATTGTGATGGGAAAATTGCATTTGAGACGGGCAATACATCAATGAATCCGCAGTTTAGATAATTTATAATAATTAAACAAAAGAATTAATAAAAAAATGATAATGAAAAAGACACTAAATACCTAGAGAAAAAATTCAAATTGAAATTAAAATAGCTAAATTTCAATTGAGATGAACAAGGTAAATGTAAATTTTAAAGTTCAGATAATTTTTAAAAATAAAAAAAACAATTAATATAAATAAAAAAAATAAAAATGATGAAAAAAATTAATCATAAATAAATTCCAATGAACCATGGACAATAAATATCAAATTGAATTTGAGACGGGCAGACAAACTACAAATGATGTGGATAAAAAAACAACTAATCAACAATTCATTCATTCAGTTAGTCAAACAAACTGCAATTGAGGAGGATAAAATAATAGTGAACCAACAATTAGTTAATTAATTAAAATTGAACAAAAATGTTACTAAAAAAAATAAAACGTAAATAATGAATCAATTATAAAAAAAATCTCATATACCTGGGCTGCAAGTAGGGAGGGGTTGTCCGTCATAGGAAGTAGGGAAAGGTGAGACCAGTCGCGTGCGGGACACCGGCCGGCTACAACAATAAAGCTCGTTATTCCTCCATCCTGGCTAAGATTCATCATAGAATAGTGAATTAAGTAATGAGTGGGGAAGGGAGAGGAAGAGGAGAGGGGAGTGTGGGTGGGAAAATGAGTGGGAAACATGAGTGCATATGAGGGCGTCAGAAAAGATGAGAGGAGATCACGATCTGGCCTACGGGAACTGGGGGAGAATTACTTCGGCTAGAGAACAAGATAGGAGTGGATAATTGGAAGAAATTAGGGTAAATGGGCATGATATATTTTGTTTCCCCTATATGGGGCATTTCCCAAGCCCGTAGGCTCAGCAGTGGGCTGGCCCTCGTTATCATTTTTGTTCCCTTACTGAGCTTTTTATCTCACAATTTTCCATATGTATTTTTCCACAATGTATCCTATGAATTTTTACAAGATATATCAAATTTGAGAAAAATATTTGGAGTTGTAAATGAATATGATATAATTTTTGTTTAAGAAGATGTACTTATCTTTATAATCTCTCAAGTCACTAGACCTATCGATCCTTGGATTATAGTTGTTGGTAAACTATGTTAAAAATGATGAAATAAAATGTGTGTATAGCTTGGGTAACTATATAAAATGAAAAAAAATACTCTATCATGATCTAAATGAAAAAATTATTAGTATGGATTATTTATTTACCCAAAATGAACACCCCATAAAAAATAGTGAAAAATGGATCAAATTGTGAAAACGGGCCACGTGGTGGCCCCGGGTACACCACTTGGCTTGCTAAAGAGGGGGATGTCATACTGAGATGATTGTGTTATGACACATGAGAGTTGGGGTGAACCCATCCCTTTTAATTTTTTTAGGAGGACCTGACCTAGCTTAGGTGCCTTCCTGGCTATTTCAACCTTGCCCACCACATGGTGGGAAGGGCGCCATCTAATCTTAGGGATCACATGGATAAAGGAATAAACCTAGTTCCCCATCCCTTAACCTAGAACCATGTTATCACCACTTTCATCTCATCCACCACACCGTTTTCCATTAATATTCACACCACTACCACTATAATTCCCTGATTTCCTTCACACCACCATCAGAGACCTCCTGCACCACCGCCACTATGCTACCCCACTCTCCTTTGGGATGTGGTGGCTTCCTTGGACTCCAATGCTACCTGAACCCACTATCACCAATCCATGTAAACCTTCCATGACCTCCCTGCTCAATCCTACCTTACTACACCATCATTCAGTTCCTCACCTCCTTTCGAGTATCCATACTTGCACACCACCCACATGCCATGATCTTTGTAGTAAAACCAATATGAATATGCCAGTCTTTGAATTTGATAATGTGAAGATACAAATTGAGATTTATCAAATCACTGACTATAGTGAAGGCTGGTGATGACTGTACAAAGAAGAGGGATGGTAAATTAGATTAGGGTTAAAAAATTAAATTTAAGTGGTTGTTATGAATCCCAAACACTGATTTTCAAGAAAAAAACTAATATAATATGAGAAAGGCAATGCCGAACCATAGGTTTCTGGATAAGAATAAAAATAGATAATACACAGGGCCCCCGATATTGTGTAATTAATTCAATAAAAATTACTCCATGCCTAAAATCATGAAGAATGAAGAAATATAGAAATAATAATTCCCTCTATCGATGGTGAATCACTAGTGAAGAATGTATTGGTTTTCGGCTTTGTTTTTAATCCTCCTCGATGAAAACATTCGATAGATCCCCATAGTCTCGATTGGTCTGGTGGTCTCCTCCTCCAACTTAGACTCTCAAGCTAGGGTTTATATGGCCAAAAATCATGAGAGGGATTAATATAATTTTTTAAATAAAGGTTTGAATAATATTTATAGGTTCTGAAGATATAAAATTAATTAATTAATTTAATTAATCTAACCGATTATTACCCATGCAATGAGCGATAATGAAGATCCTAGTGAAAACAAAGTTTATTCAACCCCTATGGTAAAACCTCTATTTATGATAAAACCTTGGTCATTATTTTCTCATCTACAATATTTATTTGAATAAAAAAATTATTTATATAAATGCTTGTTCGCAGATTAAAAATAATATATTATCTTCAATATATTATTATTGAGCCTCCACAATGGCCGCAACTCCATGTCATATTAGAGACCCATATTAAAAATACTATTCTAAATATCTTAAAGGTTCATATTACAAAAATTTGGGTCACTAAATCCTATAAACCTTTAAACCTTTCCATCCCTAAAAAGGAACAAACGATGCTTCTCATTAGAGAATCTCTCTAAACAACTTCATGTGGAAAACCAACCAACTTCACACACACTTCCTTCATCTATGAATATCTGAGGTATCAAATAACTCAACACATAATTTCCTAATAAGGAAAATATCATTTCTCTTCACCAATGTCATTGACTCCAACTCATATCAAAGAAATAACCTGAAACACTCATTCACTCCATGCGAGTCTTACCAAGCCTTTCTACCCCAAAACTTTTCACATAAAAATGTCACCTTACCAGATGGGATGACATAAATCCACAACCCACTGAAATGCAACTTAAAAAGGTTCATTTACAAGGCTACCCCTTTTGGTATAACTACACTCCCAATATTTAAAGAGCATTATTGACGGTCATTATATGAGAATATCCCATCTACAATGCACTCTATCACTGAGCACTTTATAATATTTCACACTTACACCGAAAGAATTTCCAAGAAGCCTACTCCTTTTACCTAAATTAGTTTCTCCATCATCACCCTCTGGCAAGGAACAAACATCAATGCTAGTAGATCATGGAATAAGATAAATGTACACCTTCCTCCTAAACTTCTTCACCAAAACTCATGAGAATCATCCATTTGTATCCTGATATTTAACACATCCACACTCATTGTCGAAGATGATATGGTTGTGTCATTGTCACTCTTTCATAAAATCTATCGACTAGGAATCACACCAACCTCATCTAACCACTCAAAATTAAACCACTATATGTCGGGTGGACTAATCCACTAAAATATAAAGTGAGTGGTCAAGACCATTCAGATCACCCTACCATGTCAAATCCATACCCAAGATAACACCCACTAGACTAGAGAGACCAAAAATCCACAACCTCCTAAGAAAACTGTAAAAATTCTCCCCTTTTGAGTTGATAAATTCCAAGGGAATTTTAATTTTTGAGTTGGTGGATGATTTTTTGTGAATCAAGATTTGGATCAATAATCTGAATGGTCAAGCAACCCTAGTTAATGTTTTTAGAAATGGTTTTGGGCTTAGAAGATACCTATGGTTATCAGATGAGTCTTGAGAGTTTCATGTAATATTTTTAGATGTTTCAGAGGTTTCTTGATTGGTGAGAATAATTTGGGAATAACCAAACAAAACCATAAGTGTGAGAAAGTTTTTAGTTAAATTTATATATAGGTTTTTTATTTAGAATTGTTAACACATTATTTTGAGAAAACCATGTAGATTATAGGGTGAACCGTGTAGCTTGGTTTGGGATGGGGGCTTGGCACATAGTGCTCACTTGGTTGTAACAAAATTATGCAAGAGGGATTCACCTGAAAAGTACATACTGCATAATTGGCACACAATTTGGTAAATCTTGAAGCCAAACTATGAGACTCATTAGAATTGGATTTTTACCTTTTCAACCCTTTGAAAAATTAAGTGGAGGATCCCATTAATCATCTTCTAACTCATGCGTAGGCCAAATGAACCCCATGCCTCTTCCACCTTGGTTTTTATTACTTCAAATTTGGTCTTTAAAAGTGCTAGAAAAGGCTATTTATTGTGGTAAAAAAGTGTTGTTAATATTAGAAAAGATGGGAGGGGGGGGGGGTCCCTTTTATCAGTGCTAAAAAATTTCTAATAAAGGCCCCTTTTAATAGCACCAAAAAAAGCGTTGATTAAAGTTTAAATTTTTTTTAAAAAAATTAAAAAAATTTCTACTGATTGGAGGGGGGTTTTAACAACGTTTGACCCCCTTCAATAGTGCTATGAAGCACCCTCGCCAACCCTCTCATGCCCCTACCACCCAAGCACACCCCTACCACCTCGGCACACCCCAACCCCACCCCCAACCATTTAATAGCACTAGCACCCCCCTTTAACAATGCTAGCACAGTCCTTCAGCACTGCACACGCCCTTGACTCTCCCAGAATTTGAACTTGAGACCTCCCACTCTTCACCTAGACCCTTTACCACTCCTATATATTGATTTGATGTCCATATAATGATATATATATATCTATTTATATATATATATATATTTATTTTAACACACACACACACATATATATGTCAATATATATATTTAGTTATATTCACACACACACACAGAGATATATACACACACATGTATAGTTATATTTATATATATTTATATTTATTTATATATTAATATATATTTATATTTATCTATTTATATATATTTAGTTATATTTTTTATCCGTATATTTATTCATATATTAATATATATCAGTTTTTAATACAGACACACACAAATACACACACACACACACATTATATAAGCATATAAATATTCATATATTTTTATTTTAAATAAAATGAATATTAGTTTTTTATTTATATAAATCTTTATATACTGATAAATTTATTTTTTATGTAAATAATTTTAATTAATTATTTATAAAATTAATTTTTTATGTGTGAATATATAAAACATATTAATATATTGTAATATATTTGATTATAAATAATAGTAAATTGTGAAAAATGATAAAATTTCAATTCCATAATATCAATATGAATGTAATTCCTTGAAATAAATTCATTCCCCACTGAAAAAGGGAAAAACACCCCTTAAACAAGGCTGAAATTCCATCAAATGTGAAAAATTTGGGTATCCAGACTAAAAACTCAGTTTTGGAGGCGTTTTAGGCCATTTTTGGCCTAAAAAAATTACAACTCGGTCTCCTCTTAGTGATGATGGCATAGATCTCATCACAAGATTTGATTTGATATACTGTAGAGCTCAAGTGGACACCCAGATCAAAAGTTATGGTTGTTTGAAGTTTGAGTTACATTTTCAACTTATTTTTGATCTTTTATTAATTTTTCTATTTTTTGTATCTTAAAATTGTTATTAAATGACTTTTAATTGATGGTAATTAATAAATTATTAATTAATAATATTTTATTAAAATATTTTGTAATAAATTCTCACTACATATCTATATATTAAGTAAAAATGTCTATTTATAATTATCTAAAACATATTGAAAATATATATATTATATTTATATCAATATAAATATACTTATATATTTATATATAAATATATTATTTTTTATAAAACATACCCTTTATCAGGGCTAGTAAAAAAAGTGCTGATAAAACACCCCATTATCAACACTTTTTTTAGCGCTGTTAAAGGGTAGCGCTGCAAAAACCCATTTTTGTGGTAGTGTCTTCTTTTTTCTGGGTTGATTTTGTGAAGATTATTCATTATATTGAGGTGAGTTCTAACTTACGATGATATATTACACTCCTTCCCTCCATTATTATTTAAATTTTCTTTCTATGGTTCAGGTTTCATGGATGATTTCACCAGAGAATGGGGGAATCATCTTGAGATGATGAGGATTCAATGGATCCTTTCTACAGGACATCCCAAGACAATGTATGCACACCATTTTGTGTTGTTTTGATGGAGTTATGTAATTATATGATTTTTTATAGGGTTTAGGGTTAAATTAAATGAAATTACTTAAGGTTTTGGTTCTGGATGATATTGATTTGTCCCATATTATTTTCAAGAGCATGGTGTAAACCTTCAGAGGATGGTTGGTCTTGGTTGAGGTGTGGTGGGAGCACCCGATGGGAAGTTAAGTGTTTATTCCAAAGGGGAATAATTTATTAATTAGTTGAAAATTATTTATTTATTTATAACATGATTATAATTAATTAATTTAGTTGTTGGTTGTGATTAAGGGCCTTAGGTGATTGGAAAATTTCCAGTTAGGCTTGGACGGGTCCCGGTGACAGTTTCTAGGACACTTGAATAAGGGGGAGATTTAAAATGCGGCAAGTGGTCTATGTACTTGACCTATGGTATTTATGATTTTTCTTATAGTTCATCTGATATGAAGTCCTGTTACCGAGGCATTAAAATTCAAAAGGGTTTTATTAATAATTTTTTTTTAAATTAAATTAAAGGCTTAAATTTAAAATGATGTTCCTTAAAATGAAAGAGAAAAGATCCAAGGCCACATTGTAATTGTTCACTATCTTTCTTACCTCGACCACTAATGGATGAGGTTGTGACTATTATTATAATCCCCTACGACACCCAGACACCTATAAGAGTGTGACTGGAGTGAGTGTGGCCTAGTGGTCATCATTTAGGACACCCCGATACCTCTTAATAGAGGTGTAATGAGTTGTAGATAGAGTTGGCCCTGTGGTCCTTATGGGACTATAGTGGAACCTTAGAGCCCTTGGATAGTTTGATGATTGGTCAGGTGTTGAGACCGACCTTGTGATGACTTGGTTTTTGAGATGATCTTTGTGTTATCTTCTATGGGTGATTCTATTTATGATATTTTCAAGAATCATGTCATCCTATGAGTGACATGTTGTGACCCAAGTTTCTTTATTAACATTGAGGACCCCCTGTTGGGTTCCTCATCCTATGTATTAACCTAGGGGACCCCATTTGGTTCCCCTTAAGTGATTAGACCTTTGTTGGGCATACATGTATTTGGATAGGGATGTTGGATTTGGTCATTCAAACAACCATTTTATTTATTCCATTTTTAAAGGTTGTTTATGTTATGAATGGTAAATGATTAGGGGGGGGGGGTAGGGGGATTCTATTATGATTGATAGTTTTACTTAGGTGAATTATTTTGTTAGGAATGCTAAACACCATCAGGGGAGGTCTTTTATCATGTGTAGAAAACACCCTTGGGGTGGTCTTGGGTTCTTGGATAAGAAAATCCTTTAGGGGAAGTCTACGATAAATGACTAATAAAACTACTATAGGGTAGGTCCATATTACTTGTGGGCTGGAAAAAAATCATGTAGGGGAGGTCTGTGATACCTGGTTGAGAAACTCCCATAGGGGAAATTTGTATGACTATCGATGGGGCTTCCATGTATATGGAACCAGGGCTGATCCTATATATAGGGATGGATCTTTATAGAATAATTCCATGTTTTTGTGATACTTGATATGTATATTAGGGAGGCCTGGATTTGTTATATTGGGAGGTAGGTTAACCTTGATGTTCTTAGAGACACACTGCTGGAAAATAGGTCTATACCCATGGTTTTCCAAAACCGTGGGTATAGTTTTCTTTTATGACCTATACCCATGGTTTTCTCCAAAACCGTGGGTATAGGGTAATTTCTGAAGATCCATACCGACGGTTCATTAAAACCGTAAGTATTGGGATTTTTTTCTTTGAATACCTATACCCACGGTTATACAGAACCGTGGGTATCACTTTCCCGTGTTATGGCGGGGAAATTTTTTTTGGCGGGGCACGAAAAAAATTTGGCGGGGGGAATTTATTCAAGATTTAGATGAATATATTTACATAAATATAAATTTATAATTTCAAGATTTGAGTAGCTCAGTTGGTAAACTGTTCTCCGCGTATGCAATAGGTCGTGTGTTCGATTTCCGCCGTTTTCATTTTTAGAAACAAAAATCATATTAATATATATATATGCAGATGTAAATATGAGTAATAGATAAAAATTATAGGCCCGTTTGTTCCTTGTACTGGCGTGATAGTAAGCTTAATCGGAAGACACAGGTTCGATTCCCAATTCTAGAAATTTTTGATAACACACAATGATTTTATTAATATATATAGGTAGATATACGTATATATAACCATTAAAATATATAGCTCCATTGGTTTGTTTGTCAAGCGCAGCCGTGAGGCTATTCAGGTGGTGCGAGTTCTAACCCTTCCGACGTAAGATTTTTAAATTTTAATACCCCACGGTTTTTAAACCATGGGGATAGGTTTGTGACACGATAGAACCTATTCCCATGGGTATACACTTTGATACGACTATACCCACGGTTTAGCAAAACCGTGGGTATAGTTTGAGACCCCTATACCAACGCCATTCCAGCCCACAGTTCCCAAAACCGTGGGTATAGGTTATGCCCACGGTTTTTGGGGCTATACCCACGGTTTTGAATCATGGGTATAGATCATTTTTCCATTAGTGACGCCCTGACACTTTTCGAATAAGGTATGGTTGATCAGGGTCACAAAACTAAGGGTCGAAAATGGTATGGTACATAGTACGTGGGTTTTCACGGTCCACACAATATGCTTAGAGGCATTCTAAAATTGGATGAATTAGGTATTATTAATGTCTATATTATTTATTATTCAATATTTTATTTATTTATTCTGATCACATCACAGGCCCATTTCATTGCATTACCATTATAGTATTTCACATAATTAGTGATGCCCTAATGAGTTTTGTACTCATACCTTGTTTGGGATTCCATGACACTTGGGTACCTGAGAAACTCTATATATATTTCAGACATAGGTTGGACCATAGGCCTAGTATTTTCATGATCAATCAGGACAAATCTGAAGGTGTCAAGAGTCTAGGATGAGGTGTGGCTCAGAGTGGTAGTAGAGTGTTAGTGTATTTTTTTCTTATTTATTCATATATGTGACCAACCCAAAGGGAGGTCGAGTATTATATGACAATATACTCCACATAATTTCATATTATTACTTTTTTTTGTTTTATTTACTACTGTGTACTCTGATGGATTTTATATTTATGGATGATCCTTATTTATTTCTTTATGATCATTCACTCTAATATAGGGTGTATAGTCTCCCCACAATACCTCCTTAGACCCACACTACTAGTCGGTATCTAGTGGCCTATGAGGAGTCGCACTTGAGGTCACATGGAAGTCCGGATTGACTTCTATTCATAATGATCAGGGGAGGGACATTACAAAGTGGTATCATAGCCTTTTTAATTTTGTATTACAATTTGGGGACGGTAAAAAGGATATAAAGGGATGTGTGAGTGCTTATGATGGAATATGGATTGGGGCATCACTAACAACTTTCCCAGTGGAATTCCAAGTTACTATGTGTATGAGATTGATGTTATTGGCTTGCAATGTTATGTTTATTATGATTTTCACTTAGTGTGATGAATAAGAGATTTTAGATATATGAATTACAAGTTATCATATTTTTGGATCTTGGCCCTATAGGAAGAGGATATGTAGTCTAATTTGGCCCTTTTCCCATTGTGGAGAGATTCATCTCATGCATCATGTTAGGAATGCACGATTCACATGACATATAGGCATGATAGTGTGATTATCATCACTAAATATAGAGGTTTATCTATTTAAAGTGTATACAATAGAGTATATGATGTTTTCCCATGTAAGTTCTTGGTGGAATTCTAATAATCTGGATCTCCTTGTATATGCATTTATCTTTTCTAATGAGAGGTTATGTAGATCTACAATGCGATTATTTGTTGTCGTGATGATGGTGTGATCACACTTGAAGGGGACATGAAATAACCAATTATATTCTTAAGGCACACAATTCCTCAGTGAGAAACCCCTAATGGGTGATCATTATATAGGTCTGGTTATTTAAAGTGTTTGTAATAACCTATATGGTTTTTACCATATATATTGGAATGAAAATTTTCTTAACCGAACCTTTCTCAAGAAAAGATTCATTACCAAGCTTAAGAACGATAATCTGAGCTACAACATGTCTTCCATCTGGCCTTCCATTAGACAATCCTTGATTAACATCATGAATAACTCTAGATGGATGGTTAGCGCTAACTCTTCAATGAATTTCTCGTTGGATAACTGGATGGGTGTCCCCTTAATCTCGATGTTGACTTCCACCACTCCCCCTTGCACCACCAACTCCGCTATTAGGGATGTCGTTAGCTCACATGACATCACCCTTCCTAATAATATCAGTCATATCATTGAAAATTATCCTTTCTCCAACACTGATGATTTTCTCATTTGGGAGCCTGCTTTTAATGGAGTCTTTGACTCATAAAGCTTCTACAATAACAACTTCAGTAATTTCGATTCTAGCCTTAGTTGCTTGAAATATTTCAAAAAACCTTGGATCAAGCACTCCATATTTACTCTTATTTGGCGTATTTCTCATAATAGAGTCCCCACCAATGTGTGTCTTTAATCCTTTGGGATCCCTCTTTGCTCTAGATTTCATCTGTGTAACCAACACCGTGAAGATTATAATCATTTGTTTTTGTCTTGTGCTACAGCTTCAGCTCTTTGGAATTACACTCTTTAAATTTTTGGTTGCAGATGGTATCTTATTTATACTATCAACTCTCAATTATAGAACTATGTTAATTGTGATTCTTCGTTGCAAATTAAGAACCTTTTTTTACTGTGGTGGCAGAACTCCTACATGTGATCTGGTATGATAGAAATAAATTTCTTCATAATAATTTCGCATTCAGTCTCACTGTAGGTAAAAACCCTATTCTTATTGCCATCAAGGATGATGCCTCTCTTTAGAAAGATCATTGTGACAACACAATTAGTGATTTTTAGATCCTTCACCATCTTAGGATTGCAGGATCTTACAGGTAGCCTCGGCACACCTTTTAAGTATTCTGGCAGGCTCCACTTCCGGGATGGATCAAAGTCAATGTTGATTGTGCCTCGAGAGGAAACCCGGGTCTGGAAGGTTGTGGTGCCATTTTTAGAGACTATCTTGGCAGGTTCCATGGCTGCTTCTTCAGCGGATGTGGTACGACCTTGGCCCTAGAGGCAGAAATGCTGGGAGTGAATCATGCTATTGATTTTTCCAAAAAAAAAGGTTGGAACAATCTATGGATTGAAAGTGATTCAAACACTGTTATCTAAGCTATCTGGAAGGGGGTAGTGCACCTTTCCTGGATGCTCACTTCTCGATGGATGAATTGTATTGCTTCGCTCACAGATCTCAACTTCATCACCACACATGTTTTCCATGAAGCGAACAGGGTTTATGATATCCATTCCAACAAGGGGGTTAACCAGGATATTACCCATCTGGATGATTTTCCTAGTTATATGCTCCTGTTTTTTAATAAGGATTGTAATAAGATTCCATCTTTCAGACTTTTGTAACTCATTTTCTTTCTTGATCAATAAATTGTGCCTTGGTCTTTGACTGAGGCATCACCCTTAAAAAAACATTTTTCTTAACCAAACCATGTGATATGGCTCTATGGAAACAAATATTTATATGGCGATGCTAATTTATGAGTATGCCTATGTGAATCTCGAGGGGTCAGTCCCATATACACATGCTCATAAAAATTAGTGCCCTATTTGTGGATGTGTTTCCATACGATTCACATTATGTTTATAAAGATCCTAGAGTATGTGTTTGGCACATAGGTTACTTTATTATATATCCATATGAGATTTGGATCTCTGAGGTGTTTCCGTAAGCTTTGACTTGGGAAAATTTTAGTTACGGGATAGGTGGGAGGACCTAGTGACCCTTGGGTCATGACTTGAGATACTAGAGAATTTGTGGGTCTTGTTATGGTATCACAACCCTTGTGAGAGATTGGTACAAGTGTGTGAGTGTCTTATTGGTGATAGTCATGGGAGGTACCTCAAGTTATGAGGATATTTAATATGAATTATACAAGGAATATGGTATATGAATGGGTATTCCTAGGGAGTTGGTGTTGATAAGTTCCTTGAGAGTTGATGCTTTTGGGCATTGAGGAAGAAATCTGGTGGTAGAACCTATCGAGTACCTGGCCTTGTTGAATTTGGAATGTGATTTTGAGTATAGTGAGAGTGTGAATAATTGCTCTTCATCTTAGAAAATGAAAATGGTTAGTGGGAAGTCACATGATAAATTATTACATAAGTGATGTGCCCGATTTTTAAGAGGATTGACAAAGAAACTCCTAGTGTGATGACACTTGAATGCTTGAGGAGCATGGTCATTGGTTAGACAATTGAACCTAGTTATACCAATGTACAAATCTTGGGAGTGTGAGTTGGGTAAGGATACTGGGTGGTGTAAGAGTGTACACCCATTACTTTTGAATGAGACTGGGTAGCATGTGCTCAGTATGTGCAGAGCCATTGAGTTGTGAATCAGTGAGAGGCCATGTACAGGAAAGGATAATGGGATTTAGCGAATCCCTAGTGGGCCTAGTAGCCAAAAAATTTGATAATACTGACAATGTTTCCCTTACATGGACAATGAACCCAAGAATGATGTTATATTATGGGATGATGGTGATGACCATGGATTTATATGAGAGACAATCATATTTTTATGGAAGGAACCTTTTGGGTTGGTGATCAAGTAGCGTTATAAGAGAATATGGATGGTGGGGAGTGAACCATCAGCCATGGGAGGGTGAAAACATTGTTATAGACTGAATTTCAACCAATATTGTGGGTACTGTCCTCAAAGTCTAAGAACAATGGTTTGTTAATGATTTATTTTGTCTCTCAATTGAGATATGGATGAAAAATATCCAATATTTGAATTTGGTGATGAATGTATCATTTACCATAGTGGTTGGGAGTTTCTGCAATGGAGAGAAATAAAGTAACTCATATGGAGGGAAGTGATGTATCGATTGTGGGTGTATAACCCTTATGTTGGAAGGGTCATAGGCTTGTGAAGATAACCTTAAAATGGTCATTATGGAATTAAAATTCCTATTTGAAAAAATTAAATTTGTATATATATTCTATAAGTAATTCAAAATAGAAAACAAGATTTGGTGGTGAAACTAGACTCAACATTGGATTCTGGCTTATAGAGGATTTTAGGTGATCCTAGTGTGCCTGTATTAGAGTTACGTCAATGTGTGCATTGGTACATGATTAAATTTTTGGAAAGTTGATGATATTATATTGAAATATCACTAAGTTTAGGGTATGTGCTTTGGTTAGCATGTTCGAGTGGATATAGGATGCCTCCAGGCATAAAGGAATCATCCGTAATTGGAGACAAGTGTTTTTGGGAAAAGATGGATGAGGATGGGTTGATTTTCATTTTCATGTGGAATTGGATATAGTAAGTTGTAAAACACATTCTACATGCAATTTTGGTGACATTGGATTCATTTTAAGAATCTGACATGTATTCTCAAGGTAAACCTAATATATTTCTGGTTTATGCATTGATGATGGTTATGCATCCATCATAGTTGTAATTTGGTAACAAGGAAAGGTAGTGATGTTTAACCGGTGTTATCATGTATTTTAGGGTGCTGTGAGTTGGTAATAGAGTTTGGTGTGTCATTAGAACATGATTATGGTGTTCCAATAGGTAATCTCAATGGTGGAAGTGACAAATCATTGTAATTAGCAGTTTTGATCTAAAGCTAATGATGGGTAGAACCATAGGACTAAGGATAAATTTGATGATGACGGGATCATGTATCAAGATGTATGGTCTCTATAAAGATCCGTCCTAGTATTTTGGAAATGGTTATGAGTGTTGGATCATGGTTCAATGGATTATGCACCTTAGTTTTGATGTTTTACTTTAGAAACATGTTTGGCGGTGAATGTTGGGATGCAATTGCTTGTTTATGAATTGAGGACCCATATAGGTCATGGTTATTATTTGGAAGTTTTAAGGGACTTATAAGGGACACAAATTATTATTGTAGGGTGGTTGTAAAACCATAAAACTTTTTGAGTTGATAAATTCCATGGGAATTTGAATTTTTGAGTTAGCGGATGGTTTAATTTGAGAACTTAGATTCATATCAAGAAACCGAATGTTCATTCATCTCTATTTGATGTTTCTTAACATGGTTTAGGGAATGAGAGGAATCTCGATGCTCGAATGAGTCTTGGGATCTTTGATTGAAAGTTTTAGATGTTTTGGATTGTTTTTTCAAGGATACATGGTTTGGCGTGGATGGTTTATGCAATATTATATAGAACTTTGATCATGCAGAGGTTTCTATTTCAATTTATATAGAGATCGATAGTATAGAGTTTTTAGAATATGGTCTAGAGGAAACCATATGGATTATAGGGTAAACAACGTGGATTGGTTTTTGATGAGGTATTTTTAAACAATTTTTCATGGTTGTAGAAAAATCATGTGAAATGTTGTAGAGAGGGATACTGCCAATTTACATAGTTGGTGCACAGTTTGGTAAACTGCATAGACCAACCGTGCGAGAGGGATTCACCTAGACATTTCTTATCGTATGGTTGGAAAACATATTGAAAAATCATGCGGCTAAACCATAGGACTCATTAAAAGAGGATTTTTATCATTTTACCCCTATGAAAAATTAAAAGGGGGAGCCATTTTCTCCTCCTTTCACGTGCACATGGTCCATCTGACCCCCACCCCTCTTTCTCCTTTGTTCTCATCCGTTCTTGGCCAATTATGAGGATAATTTTGAAAATATTTAGGTGAATTATAACCTATGGTGATCTATAACCATCCTTTACTTTAATATTCTCTAATTTTCTTTTCTCTAGTTTTGGGTTTATGGAAGTTTCCACTGGATTATGGTGTAATCATCTTGAGATGATGGGGCTTCCATGTGGCATAGATAGAGGATGTGATGGGACAATTTCTTCACACTGTTTATTTTTTTATGTAGTTATGTCACTATATGATTTTTCAAGGGTTTTAGGTTAAATTAATTGAAATTACTCATGGTTTTGGTTCCTTTTAATAGGGATTTGGCTCATATTGATGATAAAATCATGGAACAAACCTCTAGAGAAATTTTTCTCTTGGATTAAGTGTGGTGGGAGCACATAGTGATTAGTTTCACATTTATTCCTAAGGGGAATTAATTGATGAATTCTCTTTAAATTGTTTAATTAATTATAAATTTATTATAATTAATTAATTTACTTATTGGCTGTGAGTTAGGGCTCGGTTGATTGGAAAAAATACCGGTTGGTGTCATAGGAGTCTTGGGGAGAGCTATTGGGCCATGTTAATAAATGGGAAAGCTTCGAAATGAGGTAGGTGGTATGTATAATTCTCCTATGGTATTTATGATTTTCTTATGGTTCATTTGACATGTGTTCCCAACACCGAGGCATTGACCATCAAAATTATTTTATTAGTAAATTGTGAAATTAAATTAAATGATTAAATTTAAAATTATGTACATAAAATATGAAAGATCAAAGAGCCAAGGCTATGTTGTCCTTAACCACTATCTTCCTTACCATGGCCATTGATGGTCAAAGCCTTGAATTTTTTTATGATGCCCTGTGACATCCAGATCCCTTGAAGTGTGTGACTAGAGTGAGTTTGATCTAGTGGTCCTGATGTAGGATACCCTTAATACCTCTAGAAAGAGGTGCAATTACTTGAAAAATAGATTACTCCATGGGCCATATGTGACCCTAGTGACACCTTAGAGCCCTTTTATTTTTAATTTATCTTGGGATGAGTGTACCTACCCTTTGAGATATACCTTCCATATGGGTAGGCCATGGGTAGTTTGATAATTGGTCAGGTGTTTGGACTGACCTAGTAATGACTTGGGTTTTGAGATGGGATTTAATTAATCTCTTATAGGTGTTGATTTGTGTGGCCCATGAGGCCATGTATATTTAAGACCTTTCTGAGAAGAATGACATACTCTGAGAAATGTATTGCAACTGAAGTAGCTTTCTTGAGACCATAGACCCCCATTTGGGTGAAAAAACCTATGTATTAACCTAGGAGACCCAATTAGGTACATCTTGAGTGATTAAACCCTAGGTGGAATTATATGGATTTGGATAATGATGGTGGGTTTGGGAATTCAAGCAACCCTTTTTATGTGTTTCCTTGGTGATGGTTTTGTATGTTATGAACTGTAAACATCCTTGGGGGGGCTCTTATTATGAATAGTAATTTCACTTGGGGGAGATATTTTATTTGGAATGGTAAACTCCCTTTAGGGAAATCTTTTATTATGTGTGGAAGTATCCCTTGGGGAATTCTTGGATTCCTAGTAGAGAAAACTCTGATAGGGGAGGTTTGTGATACTTGAGTGGGAAAAATCTCATAGGGGAGGTCCATGTTACTTGTGGGATTATAAAATTGGATGAGGAAACTCTCGTAGGGGAGGCCTATGATACTTGGTTAAGAAAACTCATGTAGGGGGTCTGTGTTATTATCTATGGGGATACCATGGATATAGAGTTAGGGATGATCCTCTATATTAAAATGGAGCTTTCTGTGAGCATCCGTCAAGTTTGTGATACTTGATATTGTATAATAGAGAGACTCAGGTATATTATATTAGGTGTCATGGTCATCAAGACAATCTTAGTGACATCTTGACACTCGATGAAGTAGGTATGGTTGATCAGGATTATGGGCCTATGTATCGAAAATGATATATTTCAGAGTACATGGGTTGGCATAATCCACAAGATATACTCAAAGATATTCTAACATTGGCCTAAGTATGTGTTTCAAAGTTTTTTTATTTATTGTTTAATAGTTTATTTATTTATTGTTATCATGTCACATGCACATATCATTACATTACAGTTATAGTATGGTACTGAGTTGGTGGTTCCCTCCTAAGTTTTGTAATCATGCCTTGCTCAGATGGCCATACCACTTGGGTACCTGAGCATCTCTATATATGTTTTAGGCATAGGTTTGGCCATGGTCCTGATATTTTCATAATCAAATTGGATATCTCAAAAGGTTTCTGGATTCTATGATAAGGTGTGTCTCAGAGAGGTAGTTAAGGCATAGTGTATTTTATTTATTTTTATTATTTATTTTTGTATGTGACTAACCCAATGGGAAGATATGTATTTTATGATTGTATACTCTATATAAATTCATAGTATTAATTTGATTATTTTATTTATTCTTCTATAAGATGAGGGATTTTATATTTATGGACAATACTTAACTATTTATTTATGACTGTGCAATTGATATAGGGGTATAGTCTCCCCACAGCATGTCCTTAGAATCTCGCTGCTAGTCAACAGTATCTGAAATATGGGGTGGTGTGTCTCAGTTCATGTGGTGATCTAGTTCAACTACTTTTCTTAGTGAACATGGGTGAAATGTTAGAGAAACCCCCACCTTCACCACATAACTGGTGGTTCCCTATGATAGGAACACCCATACGGATTTATTGGGCATACCACATTGAGGATCATGTTCCACTAGGGCTATCTCTATTGAGGATGTCCATTAAAAAATTTAATATGAGCATCACGGTAAAACCACTACTTTCCTACATAATTAGGTGACATACTCCCTACCTCTAGTAAATCCCTATAGATCCATTACTTGTGAATGTTTGGATGGTCTCAAGATTGTCACGGGCCACAGTCAAACAAAATTTTTATTTTATTAAAACTTGGAATGTGGTATAGGGACAACCAAGTTTGTTTAACAAGGAGATTAGATGTTAGGTTCCTCAATATATCAATTAATTTTGTACTTTTTTGTTTATTTTTCAATATTTTGAAAGTAAGAAATCAAAAGATGTGATGTTTGATTGGTTTTTTGATCAAATGCATTGGAAATAAAATAAAATATGAAAACATGAAAATGGGGTCTTAAATAAATGCATGAGGTCCTAGGGTGAATTTTAATGGGTTGAATTATAATTTAAAATTTTTCTAAATATTTTCAATCAATGAATAGATTTAATCTCATTTATCTATTCACCCTCAATTTATTTTCTTTTGATATGGAACCACTGATCTACTCAAGAAGCCTGAATACAACTAGAAGTCCCATAATTCTCCTTGGTGAATGGGAAATCATACTCCTCAATCGAGTGAATGGGATTACTCGATCACTTGAAAAAAATCACATACCATTATCTTATTCAAATAACATGAATCCATTACTATGAAATGTGATCAAAATGGAGGGATAAATCGAAGTAAAATATGTAGTGGAGTGAAATTGTGTAAATATAATGTAATGTGATGACCTCCTCCTCTAAAAACCATCTTCCCTTTCATACTTGAATGAGATAAAAATAGAGTGAGAAATTGAAGCACAAAAATTCATTCACACCACTGTGATTACCCTCAGACCACCCACTAGGGGGTTATCTCTCCATGATCATGTAGTTTTGGATCACTGGGATTCCAAATAGGTAAGAAACATGAATAAAAATGGATAATATAATGAAACAACACGATTAATAGAAAAAAAATTATATTAATAAATTAAAAAAATAAATGCTAAGATAATCAAAACTAGGTTGAAGTCCATGGTCCAAATCCTTTTCAATGAGGGGAGGGGAATGTTTTTAAGTATCAACCTTTTTATTCCCTATAATTAGTGTCGAGATGAGAACCTAATTTAGTTCAATGGGTGAAATTTTTCATGAATGAGGGTTGAGATTGATTCAATTGAGAGTGCCATAGAAAATTTTCATATATTATATAATTATCCAATGATCAAGCCTACATTACTTTGAGAAAATTGGGACCAAAATTGTTTCAGTGATTCTAGTATTTGGTGTAACTAAAGTGCTACTTTGAAAAAATATGTGAAGAATTGTACATTCCATCATTCCATACTTATTTTTATATTCAAGGGGCTAGTTTGAAGGATTTGGGCCTGATCTTTCACATGGCCCTAGATATCACCACTTTCAATTTTTAATTTATAAAAATGTGGGGCAACACAAATATGAAATCATGAGGCTCCTGGTCAAGATTTTGATGCTTTTTCATTTTCAAATATGATTCTCAATCAAGTTATAAGAATATTGGGTGAAAAATAATGTTAGATGCAGGTTTAAGGTGGTGTGTTGCATGGTCTCATGTTGTGTTAAAATAGTAAGCAAATTGACTTGTGGATTTTGAAGGTTGTACCAGACTAGATTGGGTAAATAAATTCTTTGAGGAATTTAGTTAAGCACCTTTTGTGTGTGGGTTGTGACTTCATGACCAATATAAGGGGAAATAACCATGGTCTCGTCCTCTTTAATCACATCTATAAATTGAGGAAAAATTAAACCATAAATAATGCCAATATATTTAGCATCATCATGGGATTTAACACGGTAGGTACAACATCAAGTCTTCTTTAAGATCATTCATCTTCCTCCTTCAAATCAGTTTCAAAAGCCTCAACCAGTCTCTGTGGGATTTAGATTCCTCAAGCATGGTCTAACCTGGCACATATGGGCAAAACTTGCCACACAGTACCAATGGGGTAAGGTGCAGGTTTTCAATTCATTTCCACTGAAGATTTAGTTAGTGGAGTCAGTTGTGACATCCCAAGTTCATCATATCTAGGTAATGTCAACAATAATTAATCTCCATTAATTTTCTAAGATTCAATATGATTCCCCTGAGGTTATATATATATATATATTAAAATATTTAATAAACTAATGCTTGATTAAAAATATTTTTAAAACTAATGCACAAAGGTGAAAATGAACTTATGACCGTTGGGTTATTGTCCAAAGGTGATAAGGAAAATATAATATTTTCAAAAATTAAAAAAACAAATATAAAATTTTCAAAAATATATGTTTGTATGTTTAATATATATATATCATTTTTATTTTATTTTCTTTATATATATATACACAAATAATTTTTTAATAATACCATTATTATTAGTAATTAATTTTTTTATTTTACTAATATAATTAAGATTTATTTTAAAAATATATAGTTAATTACTATATTAGTTAAATTAATAATTATATTATTTATATCATTATTAAGATATTTTATTTTTATTATTGTAAATATATAATTTTATAATTAATATTCTAGAATAATATAATTAATAACATTTAATTATAACAACATAATTAATAATACTTCGTAGTAATGAAATTAATAATATAATACTTAATAAGAATTATGTCTATTAATATTTGAAAGTGAAAATGTTATGTTTTTAAGTAATAAATTTTGTGACATTTAAAATATCTTTTTTATTATATTTATGATTTTTAATTATGTTTTATATGCTGATTCATTTTGTCAAATTTCATTTAGATTGTATTTAAATTTTATAATTTATATGCTTTCAAAGTCATCTACATGGAACATAATAATGTTTCATGTAGGAGACTTTGAACATCTAAAAATAATAAATAATAAATACAATCTAATTGACATTTATCATTCTTAATGTACATATAAAACATAATTTAATGTAAGAAGTATTTCATAAAAAATAATTAACGAAAAGTAATTTTAATGGAATAATATATTTTAGTTTGAAAACATTTCATTTGTAATTATAATTTTTTGGGAATCATTTTATTTTTTATTCTTTTTCATATATTTATTTAATGCTAAAAAATTAATTAAGATTGTATTTATATAATTATATATATATATATATATATTTAAGGTGTGAATATTATTTTTTTAATCAATAATATATGTTTCCTGTAACTTAATTTTGTTTGAATATATTGACTTTTTTTTTAATTTTCATCATGTTTTTAGATGCTTAGGCTATGTTTTTAGTTTTAGTTATATTGTTTTTATAGTTTATATTTTATAAGCTTTTAAGGATACCTACATAAAATTTAATAAGTTTTCATATGTTTCAAGTATTCCACTTTAAAATATTATAAAATTTAAATAGTAAGTAACATATAAATGAAAATTTAAACACTAGAAAAACATGTAAAAATTTTTTGACAATAAAATGAGTTTCATCAATTTAATAGATAGAAAATAATACAAATTATAGAATTCATTATTGTTTTAAATACATTAAGTCATCAGAAAACTTAAAAATGAATTAGTACATTCACTGTTTATGATGAGGTCTCATACCCTAATATAGTATGAAAATGGGATGTCTGTATTAAGATCATCAACCTCTATAATGGGGTGGAGTATGATGATTTGCAGAGGTATCTTACTTGGGATCTGGAACCTAGTGTGTAGAATTATCTGGCTATGAATCATTAGAAGGAGGTGTCATATAGATGTCATCATGTGCACTTGATCCTTCTCCCACTTCATAAGTAGAAGGACCTACCATCATGAACTTTAGAAACCATAAAGCCTGTGAATTCTCATGAATGAAAGATAGATTCATCGTAAATGACCCCTGATAGAATCTCAGATTGACTATACCTAGAGAAAACTATGGATATCCTAACAACACAAATGGATCCCATGCCTCCTGATACACATCTCCAATCAGATGAGGCTGGAATTCCCATGGAACATGTGAGGCCTCATGTGTAGTATGATACAATCTACGTTGTTGTTGTTGTGGTTCCTCAACATCAACTGCTACTAGAGGAAGTTACTAAGAAGGAACCTCCACTCCCTAAGGAGGAAATTCATCTCCCTTGGGTGGAAGATCAAAGATACTATCATGTATAACATGATATGATGACATGTTTCCTTATGATACAACATGGTACACTATCTGGATAAAAACATCCTCCTCCCCTAGATCAGACATATACATAATATTCTATAGTCAATTATGTTGTAAAGAGATTAAAAATCAATTAAACAAACAACAAAAAAATTAATTGAAATTTTTTAATATACCAAATCTTAAATTCCTCTTCTACATGGAGTAAGATGCAGTATATACATTAGTCTATAACATGAATCATACTTGAGCTACTCCGATAGAGGGAATAACATCATATGTATATCCTTGATATAAAAAAAATGCTCATTTACCAGAGTTCTAGATGAATATTATGTTATTAGCGTCAGTTGACATCCAACCTCCCAGTCAGCTTCATGGGATGAAGTGCTCTTGACTATCTCAGTGGAATGGGAATACACTAAATATATCCAAACTAGTGAATGAATATATTAGGATGATTCCACTCAACAATAATAAGGTGAACAAGTGTCACTAAAATCATAGAATTATGAAGTCCATCAGTGCAGTATAAGATCAACTGGTCAAATAAATCTCATTATGACATCTATTCAATCTGAAATGACATGTGAAATTTGTTAAAAAAAATTATTACTAAAAACAAAAAAACATAATATTATGAAATTGATTAGTCAAATAGATTCTGTATATACTTACATAGGTGGGTACTAGACTGTCCAAAATGAAGTGATATGGAACCAATTTATGCCTCTGCATCATGAAAAAGTTGTGTTCCTAACTCGACCTATAAAATACAACCAATAAATTGATAAATAATAAAAAAAGAAATTAAATAACTCATAGTATCATAAAAATATAAAGATGAGTGATCATACCACTGTACATGCAGAGAATTAGGCAACACATATATATGAAGATCTTTACAAAGAAAGAAAGGAGAGAGAGGAGGTATGTTCTCTCATACCCACACCTAAAATAAGGATGAAACGTCCCCTAAGATTAGTGCAATCTGATCAGTATGTCATGCATAAGGTTCTGTAAGTGTATTCCATACACGTAAATCCCTAGCTCTATCTCAGGATTTATAAAAATCCCATAGTAGACCCAGATACTTCACGTGCACATGAATACTAGAGTTATCAGTGCACCGTTTTCCTCCAATGAGTCACAAGACATATTCATGGGAATAACAAATGGTAGTTTTCTCATTAGTGTCAATGGATAACTTTTCAAAATGATTCCCAACCTATCTAATATATATCGACCCACTATATGTAGCATCATCATCCCCCACAATGTAGAGGCCTAACAATAATTGTATAAGCTCAAGCCAGTCTCCACGAGTGGGTCCTATAACTACACCCCCTGGATCGAAATACCAAGTAGAACTGATATATCCTCAAGGATGATAATCATCTCTCCCTTGAGAAAGTGTAATGTTTGTGTCTTAGGTATCCATCTCTTAGTGAGGGAAATATTGAGGTGATGATCAAGGAATGTAAAATCAGATACAAAAACTCCGTAGAAGCCAGAATAACATTGGTATGGTAGAATAGCGGTTGGTTATGGAATGTGATAATAATGGTGGGATCTACACACCCTAATCCATTAAACCTCATGACCCACCAGTACAACATGTGAAACATGCCTATAATGTTTAGTGAGTAGCATAGTATCCTCCGTCCCTATGTATAAAACTGAAAATATGTTAAGTGAATAATATAAATATAACATAAGGGTTAGAATTATAACAACCCATACTTTATATATATTGTTATTACTTTAGAATTGAAGCATACTTATTACAACATATAAAAAAACCATGGTAGGACCGTATAGGTATAGTTTCTTTAGAAACTGGGAAACATAAACAACTGGTTCATAAAGCATCTACATTGTCTCCCTTTTATTTCATCATATCTAGAGTCCCTTTTGGCATATCCTACTTAATAACCTTTTTCCTGACCTGGGGAAAGAAAACATACAAAAGGGTGAGCTCAAATTCTCAGTAACGGTAAACAAAGGAAATATCAAATTCATAAGAACATAACATTTCAAAAATCTTAACCTGCAAAAGAGATCATAATATCATAACATGGGATAAATCATAGTAGTGAATTGTAATCCCAATAATCATAAAATAAAACATGAATCTTTGTGTCATACACACATAATCATATAGAATCATTTATAAGTAGTCAAGACTCATTTCCAAGACTATCTTAGCGGACAAAGTCCGTTTCTGAACCGAGTTCACTCCTCGTTTCAGTCCTGTATCACTGAACCAGATTAACCTGCCATTCCATCCATGTCTATCTCATGAGATATAAATCTTTACCCAATGCATTGGATGGAGATATAGGTCCCACCCATCTCATAGTGATACCATTCTTATGTGTGCCATAAGATCATAAATCATACAACATAGCACAACCCATGTAATAAAAATGGGATTCTTAAACATCATGCCATCATTACATAGTCCATAAAAGATAAAAGGACATCATAAAAATAATTCCATCATAACATAATCAAATCAATGTAAAAATAGGTATAGAAACTGAACCCTATATTATCTTAGATGGAAAATAATTTTGATAAAATGCTTGAACTCCATTCTTGAGGAAAATATCCTTTCTACTTCAATTTTTTTTTTCATTTCTTAACATGTCATAAAATTTTAAACTAAAAGAAGTTGATTAAAAAAAAACATGAAAACTTGTAAAGGATGATTCATGGAAATAATGTTTTATGAAATCATAAAATCCATTCATGCCGTATAAGTTAAAAAAGAAATATTTTTCGTACATTGGCCGAAAAAGTCAAAAAGTACCTCGTAATAAAAGCGACAAAAGATTCCTTTAATATATTTTACTAAAAACTCACCAATGAGTTATATTATATTTAAAAAAATTGTTGGAGGATATAAATAATATAACATATACTAGTGCAGAAAATGTTATTTACGTCACCATTTTTTACTTCGGTTATATATAACTGATGTGATAATCTATGAAACGTGTTTTTTTACGTCGGTTAATTTATAACCGACGTAAAAAATGTGGCGAGTAAATTTTTAAAATCGGTTATTTTAATAACCTACGTTAAAAATCACGCGCGTTCATTTTTTACGTCAGTTATAAATTAACCGACGTAAAAAACCAAAGCGTGGTGTTTTTTACATCGGTTATTAGATAACCGATGTAAAAAACGAGGTATCTAGGAATTTATTACATCAGTTATAAAATAACCAACGTAAAAAAGTGGATTTTGAGGCCTTTTTGATGTCGGTTATTTGATAACCGACATAACAAAACAACCTGCAGATTTATTTACGCCGGTTATAAAATAACCGACATAAAAAACCAACACATGGATTTTTTTACGTCGGTTATAAAATAACTGACGTAAAAAAATCCATATCTGATGCATTTATAACATCATTTATTATAATAACAGACATTATAAATGTAATAAAAATATTTTATAATGTCGTTTATTAAATAACCAACATTATAAAACATTTAAAAAATTAACACACCCCGTGGATTGTCATTTGCGATTTTTTGATCGACAGTCCGACGACTCGTCTCTCTCGCACGGTAAACCCTAATTGACTCATCGATCTCATTTTGTTAAACTCATTTTACCATCATTTTTTATCATCTTTACTCTCATTGGATCTATCATCTCAACTTGCAACACTCAGGTAATCCTCCCAAGAATTTATTTTGTTCTTTTTTTCCCCAAATAGTCTATATTTACGTTTTGCGATTTTTTTGTTTAAACTAGGTAAGATTCTTCGATTTTGAACCCTCTTACCTCATTTTTTCCATCAACATCTTATTTATTATCCCAATATCTATTAGATCGACTCACAATATTCATGTAATCCTCACCTACTTCTATTTAGTTTGTTTTTGTTTTGCAAATGCCCGACATTGATGGTAATTTTTGTTGTCATTGATAACTAATGATCTCATTCACCTATATTACTGCAATTTATATGTAAACCATTGTGATACACCCATTCTGTGAACCAGTGTGATTTATTTTATAAGTATATATATATGGTTTTTCATGGTGGAATGTTTGTTTTGGATCCTTTGTTGTTTCTATTTTGGGTATCATTTTTTGTTGTTCCATAATCTATTTACGTCGCTTATTTTAGTGGACTATTATAAGTCTTAATATGCTATTAAAAACTGATTCATTGCACAATAGATAATTTTAGACTAGTAGGAGATACAATTCATGGTTCTCATGTTGAATAATGGCATGATACCAAAACTAGTATCTTGAGGTTAAAATCTCTAGATATGCCAAAACTAGTAGCTTGAGGTAAAAATCCCATGGTTTTGGGGGGCTATAAAGAGGGTTGGTGGCTGTCCAGGGGGTTGGGGGCTCTCCAGGGTGTCTATGGAGGTGGGGGGGGGGGGGTGGAAGTCCAGGGGTGGGTGGGTGGGGGTGGGGGGGGGGGGGTTGTCTAAGGGGGTGGGGGCCTATCCAGAGGGTTTGGGGGGGTTGTCCGGGGGGGGGGGGGTTGGGGGCTGTCCAGAGTGTTGGGGGGGGGGGATCCAGGGGTGTCCAAGGGGGTAGGGGGTGGGGGGTGGTGTCCAAGAGGGGTGGGGTGTGCTGTCTAGAGGGGTGGGGGGCTGTCCAGGGGTGGGGTGGGGGGCTGTCCAGAGGGTTGGAGGGTGTCCAAGGGGGTATGGGGTGGGGGGTGGTGCTTTCTAGAGGGGTGGGGGATGTCCAGGGGGGTGTCCAAGGGGTTAGGGGTGGGGGGTGGTGTCCAGGAGTGGTGGGGGGTGCTGTCTAGAGGGGTGGGGGGCTCTCCAGGGGGGGGGGGATATCCAGAGGGTTGGGGGTGTTCGGGGGGGGGGGGGGGGTGTCCAAGGGGGTGGGGGGTGTCCAAGGGGGTGGGGGCCTATCCAGAGGGTTTGGGGGGTTGTCCGGGGGGGGGGGGGGGTTATCTAGAGGGTTGAGGGGTGTCCAGGGGGGTGTCCAAGGGGGTGGGTGGGTGTTGGGGGCTTTCCAAGGGAGTGGGGGCCTGTCTAGCGGGTTTTGGGGTTGGGGGTTGTCCGAGGGGGTGGGGGGCTGTCCAGAGGGTTGGGGGTGTCTAGGGGGTGTCCAAGGGGGTAGGGGGTGGGGGGTGCTGTCTAGGAGCGGTGGGGGTGCTGTCTATAGGGGTGGGGGCTGTCCAAGGGTGGGGGGCTATCCAGAGGGTTGGGGGGGGGGGGTGTCCAAGGGGGTGTCCAAGGGGGTAGGGGGTGGTGTCCAGGAGGGGTGGGGGTGGTGTCTAGAGGGGCGGGGGGGTGTCTAGGGGGTGGGGGGGGGGGGCTGTCTAGAGGGTTGGTGGGTGTCCAAGGGGGTGGGGGTGTCCAGGAGGGGTGGGGGGCTGTCCAGGGGTGGGGGCCTGTCCAGAGGGTTTGGGGGATTGTCCCGGGGGGGGGGGGGGGGGGATATCTAGAGGGTTGGGGGGTGTCCAGGGGGTGTCCAAGGGGGTGGGTGGGTTTGGGGGGCTTTCCAAGGGGGTGGGGGCCTGTCTAGAGGGTTTGGGGGGTTGTTTGGGGGGGGGGGGGCTGTTCAGAGGGTTGGGGGTGTCCAGGGGGGTGTCCAAGGGGGTAGGGGTGGGGGGTGGTGTCAAGGAGGGGTGGGGGTGCTGTCTGGAGGGGTGGGGGGCTATCCAGGGGGTGGGGGGTGTCTTGGGGGTGTCCAAGGGGGTAGGGGATGGGGGGTGGTGTCCAGGAGGGGTGGGGGTTGCTGTCTAGAGGGGTGGGGGGCTGTCCAGTGGGTGGGGTGGGGGGGGGGGGGCTGTCCAGATGGTTGGGGGGTGTCTGGGGGGTGTCTAAGGGGGTGGGAGTGTCTAGGAGGGGTGGGGGGATGTCCAGGGGGTGGGGGCCTGTCCAGAGGGTTTAGGGGGTTGTCTGGGGGGGGGGGTGGGGGGCTATCCAGAGGGTTGGGGGTGTCTAGGGGGGGTGTCCAAGGGGGTGGGTGGGTGTGGGGGGCTGTCCAAGGGGGTGGGGGCCTGTCTAGAGGGTTTTGGAGGTTTTCTGGGGGGTGGGGGGCTGTCCAGAGGGTTAGGGGGTGTCCAGGGGGGTGTCCAAGGGGGTAGGGGGTGGGGGGTGTTGTATAGGAGGGGTTGGGGGGGTGGGGTGCTGTCTAGAGGGGTGGGGGCTGTCCAAGGGGGTGGAGGTGTCCAAGGGGGTGGGGGGGGGGCTGTACAAGGGGATGGTGGTGTCCAGGGGGTGTCCAAGGGGGTGGGGGATAAGTTTCAGTTGGGATTGAATACTGCATTGTGGTTTCTGAGATTATGACATGATGATTTTTCTGTGATTATTGGCTTTACATTGTGATTTTGTCCATCTGAATTTTTATTTTAAATTTGATTTGATTATCAGGTTTACTCAATTTTCTCCAATTTTCTATCAACCACTGTAGGGACTATGGTTTTTTTGGTTCAATGGAATTTAAAACTATTATATCGAACGATATTTTGTTTTTAAAATAATATTCAAGCATATTTTTTTTTTAAATACGCATAGATTTGTTTTATATTTCAAAATTGTTTTACATTCAAATTATGAATTTTTTTCATATAAACATATATTTGTATTATCTTAAAAAAAAATATTTTTGATATTTTTTATAGGTAATAATGAGTCAAAGTTGGATTACAACACATTGAATGAGCAATGAATATGAAAGAGGTGTTGATGCCTTTTTGGAATTTTCTAAACGAAATGTTCCAAGTAGTGACATTTTTTTTCTGTCCATGCCTAAAATGTTTGAATATGAAGAAGTTGAAAAGTAGAGAGATACAAGATCATATGACTTGTCATGGTTTTTATCTGAGTTACATCCCTTGGATTTTGCATGGTGAAACTGGACACAATGTCACTGATTATGATGATTTGCAAGATGGTAACTCCGTTGGAATTGAAGAAATGATTCTCAATATTGAAGCAGAACAAACTGAGATAGAACCGACAGTTGCGCGTCTATATGGTGATGCTAAAAAACCATTATATCTTGGTTGTATAGATTTTACCGTTTTTTCAGTGGTGATAAGATTGATTAAACTGAAGGTGAAACATGGATGGAGTGACATAAGTTTTATAGAGCTGCTACAATTGATGAAAGACATTCTTACAAAAGGTAACGATCTTCCGGATTCACATTATATGGCCAAGAAAATATTATGCCCGATGGGATTGGGATACAAGAAAATACATGCCTATCCGAATGACTGCATTATATATAGGAAGGAATATGAGTTTTTATCAGAGTGTCCTAAATGCGGGACATCACGGTATAAGATGAAAGAAAAATCACAGGTTGATGTAGAGATTACAAAGATCCCTTCAAATGTATTTTGGTATCTTCCTATAATTCATCTTTTCAAACGTTTATTTTCTAATTCACATGATGTAAAAAGGTTAATATGGCATGCTGATGAGCGGGTATGTGATGGAAAAATATGTCATCCAACTGATTGTCCACAATGGAAGAAATTGATGCGCAATATTCAACATTTGGAAATGAAATTAGAAATCTCAGACTAGGGTTGTGCACAGATGGAATGAATCTATACCGAACCCTCAATAGCACACATAGTTCATGGCCTATTTTATTGGTAATTTACAACCTCTCTCCTGAAGTTTGTGTGAAGCGCAAATATGTCATGTTGAGTATAATGATCTTTGGTTCAAAGAAACTCGGCAAAGATATTGATGTTTACTTGTCACCGTTGATTGGTGATTTGAAACTATTATGGGATGATGGTATTAGGGTGTATTATTCTTATAAAATGGAATATTTTCAACTACATGCAGTGCTTTTGTTCACTATAAATGACTTCCCAGCATATGGAAATTATTCTGGGTACAATGTTAAAGGGAATAAAGCATGTCCAATTTGCGAACAACAGATGTCATATTGTCAATTGCATTATGGGAGGAAAACAATGTACATGGGTCATCGAATGTTTTTGCCTATGGATCACACTTATAGAAGACTTAAAAAGGCATTCAATGGCTCACAATAATTTGATACTGCTCCAAAACCTTTATCCCCTGATCTGTATTTTGAGAGGGTGAATAACCTTGATGTGACATTGGGAAAGACACAGAAATCTGATAATGATAGACATATTTGGAAGAAAAGGTCAATATTTTTTGAGCTACCATATTAGAGGTATGATGAAGTTAAACATAATATTGATGTTAGGCATGTGTAGAAGAATATCTGTGATTGTTTGATTGGAACATTTCTAGATATTAAAGGAAAGAAAAAAGATGGGTTGAATGCAAGATTAGACTTACTATCAATGGGAATACGTTTGGAGTTAGCTCCCACTCTTAAAGAAAGACGAAAATTTCTTCCCCCGGCTTGTCATACATTATCGAAGAGGGAGAAAATTAGATTTTGTCAGTGTCTTCATGATATCAAAGTGCCACAAGGTTATTCATCAAATGTAAAAAATTTTGTCTCATTGAAGTACTTGATGTTGATTGGTATGAAATCACATGATTGTCACGTTATGATGTAACAAATTCTACCAGTTGCATTGTGTGGAATATTTCCCATCCATGTCAGAAAGACTATAATGAAGTTGTGTTGTTTTTTCAATTCAATTTGTAACAAGGCGATTGATGTGAATTCTTTTAACATTTTGGAAAAGGATGAAATTTTTATACTTTGTTAATTGGAAATGTATTTTCCTCCAACTTTTTTTGATATAATGGTGAATTTAATGATTCATCTAGTTTGAGAAATAAATCTTTATGGACCTGTATATCTTCATTGGATGTATCCTTTTGAAAGTTATATGAAAATATTAAAGGGGTATGTTAAAAATCCATATCAACCTGAATCCTCCATTATTGAAAAGTATATTTTTGAGGAGCTATCAGAGTTTTGTACGAGCTACTTGGCTGCGGCGCAACACATAGGTTTGCCTCCATCTCGCCATGAACGAGTTAATAATGAGAGAAAGGTGATTCATGGCTTGAAATTCAAATCATTTTCAGCTAAATAGATGAAGAAGTTAGAATCATACATCTTGAATAACATAGCTGATGCTCAACCGTATATCACATTGAATATTAATGAGTTGAAAAAATGTCATCCAATGAAGAAGGAAATGTGGATTTTGAATGATCACAACAAAACTTTTTTGTCATGGTTTAAAAAGACCTTGCTTGGTAGATCAGATGTATCAGAGACATTAAAATGGATAGCGGGTGGTCCATGTTTAAATGTGATAACATGGTCTGGTTTTGACATTCATGGCTATACATTTCATACGAAAGCTCAGGACAACAGAAGTGCTGCTCAGAATAGTGGTGTATTGGTGTTTGCAGAAGCAATGCATTTTTGAGTGCTCAGGACAAAAACCCAATTTCTGCAACAAGTTCCTATTATAGAGTGATTGAAGACATATGGGAGGTTGATTAATTTAAAATTAAAGTTCCTGTTTTTAACTGTAAATGGTTTATCGGTAACAACAATTTCAGAAACGATGAATTTGGAATGACACTTATTAATCTGAATATATTGGAAGACACAAATAATTATTTTATAATGGAAACACATGAATTTTTTTTATGTAGTAGATCAATCAGATATGCAGTGGGATATTGTTTTACAAGGGAAAAAACAATATGTTAGTGAGGATAAACTTGATGAAGATACTGAATTATCTGAGATCCCTACTTCTATGGAAAGATTAACAAAACATAATAATGAGCATGTTGAAGACATGGTTTGTGCCATAAGGAATGATCACGACGAAGGAATTTGGGAAAACAATCCATTTTTACATTCCTAAAATTACAGGTAACATATGTTTATTTCTTGTTTACATTTATTTTTTTTCATAAAATGTTAGATATTGTAAGTTTTTTATTTATTAAAACATGTATTAAAACAAAACAAGTATAAGTTTTTGTTTGTTTTAATTTTGTTTAGTTTACTTTATCATGTTTACGATTACATGAATTATATATCTATTATTTTTGTTCAGTGATAATTACTTTACCATGTTTACCAGGTTTACCATGTTTACTATGTTTACCATGTTTAGCATATTGACCATCTTGACCATCTTTACCATTGTTTAACATGATTACCATATTACCAATGTTTACTATTACGTAACTTAGTATACTTTTATATTTTTTGATTACAGTAGTATTAAAATATTTGAATTTGTATATTTGTGAACTAATTTTTGTTTTTTTGATTTGAAGGATAATGGCAGATCATTCAATTGATCAACCACAGGATTCTGGAGATGAGCATATTGGTCATACCTCTGGGGAGGAACATTCACATGCTCCTCTTGATGTTCCCCAATCTTCCTCATGTGCTCCTATTACGACAAAGAGTTAAAAGGTTGGTAAACATGGGTGCACACGTTTACCAAAATTAACACTTGACCGTATGCAGGACTAAAGGATACTCGTTGACTTTGATGATGATGATATTCCTAGAGGTCCAAATGCAAAAGATTTTAAGAGTTTTGTAGCAACTCAGGCTAAGAGAAAAGTAAACATTCTGTATGATGACTGGGGAAGTGTGGATAAATTGATAATCTCTCAGTTGTGGGAGATGATTTTGGTAAGATCTTTTTCTATTTTTTGAATATTCTTTAAATGTTTCTAGTATATATAATATGTTTAACCTCTTCTTTATCAGATTACATTTGATATTCCTGACACTGGAGGAGTCAAGAAGAAATTATTATCATTGGCTGCCAGGAGATGGAGGGATTTCAAATCAACCCTCTCATATGATTTCATTTATGGACATAGGAGTCATAACAATCCATATCTTATATATCCTTTTATAGATGGAGACACATGGAGATTGATTTTTGAAAGTAGAAGAAAAGAGTCATTTTTGGTAAGGGCAATGTAAACTTTTATAAGCTTTCTTATATAAATTATCTTATTAATGTTTTGTTAATGATTTATTATTCTTAATTTATAGAAAAAAAGGAATGCTCATCAGGAGATCCAATCTAAAAATGTATACCTTCATAGTTTATCTCAGGGAGGGTATGCATTTCTGGAAGAACAAATGGAGGAAAAATTTCAACAACTAAGAGCCGAGTCTTCAAGCTCTGGAGAGGTGGCCCCTCCATCCCCTCCATCTAAACATAAAAAATCGAAGAGAGCTCGGAAGGGAAAAAAAGGTAAATATCTTTCAAAAGAATTGAGAATCATAGCTGAGAGGATTGTAAGATATCTATTTTATTTATTTAAGTTAACTATTTTCTTCATATAATTTCAATCATTATAGAAATGTTCAATTAATTAATACAGGACTCTCTTGAGGAGCAGAGTTTATAGGGGGCATTTACATCTACTGGAAGGCAAGATATTTTATCTTTAGCATTGGGAAAGCCCGAACATCCTGGTCGTGTAAGAGGATATCTGACAGGTGTATCGGTAAGAAAAGTGTTTCCACATTCTTCAACTTTTAACGTTGAGGGGGTTTATAAAAATATAATCATTGGAGGATGAAGTTCATAATATTAATGCAACAATGGAGGAAAATATTAAAGCGTCCGTACAGTCTATGTTTGCAAACATGCAAGGACAATTTTAGACTATAGCTCCCACTCCTCCACCTCCCCCTACAGACCCTATTATTTATCCTCCACCTCCGCCAGTAGCTCCCACTCCCCCACCTCAGCCTGCAGACCCCATTTTTTTCCTACTCCTCCACTTCAACTTCCTACTTATTGTAAAATGTATGTTGATGATCCTCAAAATCATATAGTTGCATATGGGTTTGTATATTGTATAGGAGATACAGTTCATCATCCACAATTAGAGGTAGAGAATCAGAGGGTCACTGTACATGATATTATAGATAGATCAGCTCGAGTAACATTACCTACAGATGAGGTGATGACAGTTGGACATAGTATCAACCATTTCTTAATTTGGCCATCCAGACTTCTTTGAATCATTACCATAGAGGTATGAATGTTATATATTTTTTTTTATTTTTTTATTAAACTTGTTTATCATTTGAAAACTAATATATTTTTCTATTTATTTTTATAGGAATACTTCAAAGGTAAAGAAATACTGTATAGACAACAACAAAGACAAATGGCTATGACATCAGATACAGATTCTATTAGTCTTGACAGATTGTCAAGATATTCTAATTTTTTGGAGGGTCATTATGAGTTTCCAATGGAAGGTCATGTTTGTGGACGTGTAATAAGTGTGGGGATTATGAAAACTGATATCATGGATCTTGTTACTGGAGATAAGTTGGGCATCAACATTGTGAAAATTTTTTCCATGTAAGTCTTAACACATTTTACCTATGTTATATTTATTAAAAATGTATACTCATGTCTATTTTGTATTAGGTATCTTTATAAAATTTGTGAGAGGAATGAGCTGACAGATGTATATGGATTCATGTACCCGCAATTGATTTCCCCTAAAGCATGTGCATTGGATGAGGAACAAAGAATGCTTTATATTGCTGAAAGACTTGAAAAGAATACAGTCACACAATGTTGGATGATGCTTTTTTGTGAGAGGTATGAAACACATCTCTCTCAAAGAGTTCATTATCTTTTAACATAAAAAACCACTAACATTAAATTTACTTTTATCAGTGATCATTGGATGTTAGCGGTTTTTTTCCCAAGGGAGAAAGCACTTTATTAGATATGCGCTGTCCATGATGATGTGTGGGAAAGTTTTAAGAATACATTGAAAAAGTAAGTTTCAATTTCCCAATAGTTTTATATATTATAATGAATAATAAATTTACCCCATTCATATTATTTTCTAACAGGGCATGGGCCTACTTTTGAAAAAACACAATGAAAAGGAGTGAAAAGATCAAATATGTAAATGTGAAGGTAAATATCCATTTATAATTTGTACTTTATGATTTGTTACATCAAAATAATATATTGAATTTATACTCATTCAAACCTAATTGTCATGAAAAACAAGGAGTCATCGAATGCAGATATAATATGTTAAGATTTATGTATAAAATAATAACAACTAGGACAGTTGTGAATTTTGATCTGGTAATATTTCCTCTAAAACTTTGCCATAATATTTCAATTTGATTTATTCATTATACATGTTAACTACTATCCTTTTCATTTTTAGATTTTTGATGACCCTCAACCCTATACTGCTGAAGACATCAAACACTTACAAGTGGAGTGGTCAAATTTTTTTACAGGTTTGATTGAATTTTAGTTGTTTGTAATGTAAAATGTAATTTTGAATACTGTCATTGTAATTGTGTATTTGGTAGTCCTTTAGGTTGGATTTTTTTTCGAAGTTTAAAGTGTAAGTTTTTAATGTTATATATGTGAATGTTTAATTTTTCTTTACTTCTTGTTCTGGTATACTTATGATTGTTTTTCTGGTATGGTTTCTGGTCTGGGGGGGAGGGGTTCCAAAGGTGTGTGGGGGGGGGGGGGTGTTTAGTGGGGTTGGGGGGTGTCTAGGGGTTTGGGAGGGCTGTCCGGTGGGGTGGGGGGAAGTCTAGGGGGAGGGAGAGTTTCTAGGAGGGTGGAAGGGCTGTCTAGGGGAGTGGGAGGCTGTCCAGGGGGTGTCCAGGGGTGTGGGGGTGTCTTTTGGGGTGAGGGGGGTTTCTAGGGGTGGGGGGGGGGGAGGGTTTCCAATGGGGGGGCAGTCTAGGGGTGTGGTGGGGGATGTCTAGTGTGTTGATAGGGTTTTGGTCTATTTTTGGTAACTTTTTGGTCTGTTTCAAGGGTGTGGGTGGGCTATCCAGGGATGTGGGAGTGATTTCCAGGGGGTGAGGGTGTCTACAAGAGGGTGGGGGGATGTCCAGGGGGTGGTGGTGATGTCTAGGGGTGTGGGGGGAGTGTCCAGGGGTGTGGTGGGGGCAATCTAGTGGGGTGAGGGGGTTCTGGTTTGTTTTCGGTAACTTTTTGGTCTGTTTCAGGGCTGTGTGAGGGCTGTCCAGGGGTGTGGAAGTGCTCTCCAGGGGGTGGGGGGGTATACATGAGGGTGGGGGGGGGGGGGGGGGTTGTCTAGGGGTGTTTGGGGTTGTCCAGAGGGTTGGGGGCAGTCTAGGGGTGTGGTGGGGGAGGGCTGTCCAGGGTGTGGGGGGGTATACATGAGGGTGGGGGGGGGGGGGGGGGGGGTTGTCCCGGGGTGTTTGGGGCTGTCCAGGGGGTCGGGGGGTAGTCCAGGGGTGTGGTGGGGGCTGTCAAGTGGGGTGAGGGGGTGCTGTTCATGAGGGTGGGAGGGTTTTCCTAGGGTGTTTGGGGATGTCCAGGGGGTTGGGGGGCAGTCCGAGGGTGTGGTGGGGGCTGTCAAGTGGGGCGAAGGGGTGCTGTTCAGGGGGTGGTGGGAGTCCAGTGGGGGGGGGGGGGGTTGTCCTAGGGTGTTTGGGGCTCTCCAGGGTGTCGGGGGGCAGTCCTGGGGTGTGATGGGGGCTGTCAAGTGTGGTAAGTTTTATATGTTATCAATGTAAATGATTAATTTTTCTTTAGTTCTTGTTTAATCTACTTTTGTTTTTGTGGTACGAATTCTTGATTTGGATTCTAGTTATTTCTAGGGGAGAGCAGATGACTACATTAGATTTTTTTTTAAAAAAATTCTTCCAAGTCGGTTATTTTAAAACGGACGTGATAAAGAAATTCGGAAGGGTTTACCACGTCTGTTATTTTAATAACTGACGTGATAAACACCTGTGGAATGGTTTATCATGTCAGTTATTTAATAAATGACGTGATAAAATTCCTGGGAAATGGTTTATCATGTTGGTTATTTCATAACTGACGTGATAAACCCCCCCAGACTGGTTTAGCACGTCGGTTATTATATAACCGACGTGATAAACCATTTCCTAGGGTTTTATCACATCGGTTATTTAATAACCGACGTGATAAACATCCCCCGAACGGGTTTATAACATCAGTTATTATATAACCAACATGATAAACCCCCCCTCGGTTTATCACAGCCGTTATATAATAACCGACATTATAACCACCCCCCGGTTTTTTCACGTTGGTTATTAATTAACTGACGTGATAAACACCGCGATGTTATGTTTTTTACGTCGGGTTTTAAATAACTGACGTAAAAAATGTTATTTATAACGTCGTCTGTATTAACATCGGATAAAAACCAATGTAAAAAAAGAAAAACAACCATTGTAAATAATGTTTTCTATACTAGTGATATTGAGGAAACATGTTTGAGGATGATAAATACACCCCAATAAATACCAAAGTATAAACAATCTCGGATAAAAATGAGATTGTGAGATTTTCCCTTACCTTAGGTCCAATATGCTTCATACGTATCCAAACCTCCTGTATAATGATTTAAATAATGTCATAGACTTATTACAGAATCATATTCATTGCTATGATATCATACAGGCTCATATTTTTATCTTCTTATTAGTAATATTTTATTGCTACTTGTTATTCGGGTGTTCATTGCTTTATGTTCTTATAAATGTCTTGCCGAATAAATTCTTATTATTCTTTTTAGGTTATAGATACCTCATTTCCATAATGGTATTAGTGTAACATATATCATATTTTTTCATTCAATTCATTTATATAATCATTATTCAACGAAGATCATGTAGAATGAGTCGCATCACATCGTGGAGACGGTAGGCCGTACGTACGCACAAGTGATGAAATCGTTCTCATGATCGTGGAATTGTATTTAAGTGTATGTATACTATTTCAGAATCAATATCACTTTAAAATAATAATATATAGTTATTATTTACACAATTATAACCATCCAAGTAAGGTGGTGTTGGAAAACAGATTACACCACAGCATGGAGACGGTATTCCGTACGTACGCACGCGTGGTGATATCGCTTTCTGTAGGATGGATAGAAAGTGAAATAGGGTTGTTTCATATTTATAATAACATATCATTATATGAGTGATACTGATGTTATTACTTCATAATGAAACAACTAACGAAGAGGAAGTATAAGAAGAAATAAATTTGAAACAATCGGTAACAGACATTACCTCTTCTTTGAAGCGCGTCTTCTTAACCTCCTCTTACGGCACTAAATATGGTCTTTGAAGAAGACCAAGAACTCTAGGATATTTATAGGGAAGTGTAGAAGATAAATTGGCAGGGTTTGGCTGAGCTTGAAGGCTCAAAGTGGTGTGAGGAGGAGAGGGAGGAGGTGCCCTTTTATAAGGGAAGAGAGGGGCACCTAAGGAAAAACTTAAAATATTATTTTATTATAAAGTCATATTCCATTTTTAATAGCTCAAAATTGATTTATTTCCAAGCTAAGGTGGGGATGAGTCGAAATCCTCTCAACCAATAGACTTTAGACAAGTTTAGGTTACTATTTTAACCTTATCATTTAGATTTAACTTTAAGTTAAATAATTTTACTTTTACCGTGTCTTCTTGTTTTCTTACACTATATGGTTAATAAACTTACTATAAAAAGACAAACGAACACAGAGTGGTTCATTATTAATATATATAACCTTATATAAGTAATTTTTCCTAACCTTAGATTTTTAGTAATAAAATAAAAATTAATAATATAATATTTGTTTTAGAAACTATTTTATGTCAATTTTGACACTATTTGGTACTTGATTTTTGTGAAAATCATAACAGCATGATTAGTTCAAAAAAATTTAATTAAATCAATACTAACATGTCATATTAACCTATAAAATTATTTTAGTTCATGAAAAGTCTCAAATTACATTTATTTGGATATTTATAATATCAATTATGGTAATATTTCATTAATAAGGTAATTACTGCATCATCATTGTGTCATAAATAAATTAAATTATTTAATGTCTATAAATTATAAATAAAATACCATTATGTAGGAAATATTTTTATCTTGATAATGAATATTTATAGTCGAATTTATCTTATGTATAACCCTATATTAAAAATGTTTTATTTGTTAAACATTGATTTTAACTATTTTAACTCTTCTTCAAATAAAATAATAATAAATGTCCTAATCTAATCCAAGTGGACCTAAATGGTAATTTTTTTTTACTAAGGTTGTTTTTGGTCGAATTAAACTTATCCAATAGAATTAGGACATGTTTTAGGGTAATAATAATATCATTTTTACCCTTAATTACCCTATTTACTTTTAACAGTGGTAAAAAAGTAAAAAGTTACTATTCACCCAAAATTATTTTTATCTTATTGAACCCCATTTTACTCCTTGATATTAACCGTGTCTCTCGGATTTTTGAAATTCCACTGACAGAAGTAGTAAAATTAAGTTTTATATAAATTTTCAAATTCTCCTAGGAGGTGGGTAAAAGATTGTGAAAAGTTCAATAAAATTTTTATATATCCAAAATTATTATAAAATAACTCCAATTAATTACACTGAACTTCTATAGGTATTAAGTATCAATTTTGACCTAAAATAAATTTAAATAAAATAAATAATTATTTAAATAAAAAGTTGGTTTTTAAATAGTAACCTAGTGTTTTCACTATTCATCAAAAATTGAATGTTTTCAGAAAAAATACAAAAAATTAACCCTAGGATAATTTCGATATTTCAAATCCAAAAAAGAAGTCCATTTTGAAGATAAAATTTACAAAATTTCAAAAATTGGGTATTACTATTCATAACGTCTAGTTTATATGATATTTTAATAACATATCATTGTTTAGTGAAACTCGATATTGCGTACAACACAAGCTATTAAGGAAGGTTACTCTTGCGTATAATGCAAGCCAAGACAGTGTTGTGTGTAGTGAAAGATTCCTTTATATAACATTATACATAAAAACAAAAAATTTCTCATAAAATCTCGGGTGTTACATTCTACCCCCCTTAAAATGAATTTCACACTCCAAATTCGTCACTTTGAAACAAACAGATGAGGATACCTCTCCCTCATTATATCCTCAGGTTCCCATGTAGCTTCTTCTAATTGGTGATTCCTCCATAAAACTTTCACCAAGTGAGTGGTCTTGTTCTGTAGGAATTTTTCACTACTATCTAGAATCTCTATTAGTTTTTCTTTATAAGAAAGATCTTACTCCAAGGGTACAACTTCTGAGCTAAGTACATGTGAAGGATTAGGTATGTACTTTCTCAGAGGAGATACATGGAACACATCATGAACTTGAGAGAGATTCGGTGGAAGCACCAATTGGTAAGCTACCTTCGCAATATGATCTAGTATTTCAAAAGGACCAATATACATAGGGCTCATCTTGCCCTTCTTTCCAAATCTCATTACTCTCTTCCAAAGAGATATTCATAAGAACACTTTATCACCCACTTCAAACTCTAGGTCTTTTATTTGGTTATCGGCATAACGTTTTTGTCGAATATGAGCTGCTCTTATGTGTTGTTGAATATATCTGACCTTTTTTGCCATCTCATCAACAAGAACAGGTCCTAATATATTTCTTTCCCCAACTTCATCCCAGCAAGTTGGAGTCCTGCATTTCTTTCCATAGAGAGCTTCATAAGGATCCATCTAAATAATGGAGTGAAAGCTATTATTATAAGAAAATTCCACCAAAGGTAGGTGTTGATCCCAACCACCTTTAAAATCATTAGAGCAAGCTATTAATATATCTTCTAGTGTTTGAATTGTTCTCTCAGAATGACCGTCTGTCTGAGGATGATAAGCAGTGCTGAAACTCAACTCTGTCTCTAGAGTATACTGAAGACTTCACCAAAATTTTGAGGTAAACCTCAGATCCCAATCAGATATAATGGAAAGTGGTACTCCATGCAATCTTACCACTTCCTTCACATATATCCTGGCAATCTAATCAAGAGAGAAATCTTCTCTAATCGCAATGAAGTGTGCCGACTTCGTAAGACGATCAACTATGACCCAGATAGCATTATTGCCTTTGGATGTTTTAGGAAGTCTAGTGACAAAGTCCATAGTGATGTTTTCCCATTTCCATTCTGGTATGGGTAATGGTTGTAACATCCCCTTAGACTTCTGTCTCTCAACTTTAACTTGCTGACAAACCAAGCATCGAGAGACATATTCAGTAACATCTCTTTTCATGACATCACACCAGAAGTACTCTTTCAAGTCCCTATACATCTTCGTGCTTCCAGGGTGAATAAAGAATGAAGAACTATGAGCCTCATCTAGTAGTTCCTTCTTTAATTCTGGGATGGGAGGAACACAAACCCGATTCCTAAACCTTATTATCCCATCATAATCAAGGTTGAATTCATTAACATTTCTCACCATATTTTATAACTCTACATCTTCTTTTTGTGCCTACTTAATCTTCACATGTATATATGGTTGAATATTCATTTGAGAAAGATAATATTTTTCCCCTTCCATTATAATTCCAAGATCCATCCTTTGTAAATCCATAAATATTGTATCTTTTGTGATCTTCTTCATGGATAATCTAGCATGGTCTTGTCGACTTAATGCGTCTGCCACCTTGTTTGCTTTCCCAGGGTGGTAATGAATTGAGAAGTCGTAATCCTTAATTAGCTCCAACCATCTTCTTTGATGCATATTCAGCTCCTTTTGTGTGAAAATATAATTTAAAATTTTATGATCAGTATAAATATCACACCTTTCAACATAAAGATAATGCCTCCAAATCTTTAATGTAAAGATTACCGCTGCTAACTCCAAATCATGAGTTGGGTAATTTTGCTAATGGATTTTCAACTGTCATGAGGCATAAGATATCACCATATCATTTTGCATGAGAACACACCCCAATCCTGTCTTGGATGCATCACTATAGATCACAAACCTTTCTCCACTACAAGGCAGTGTGAGAACAGGTGCACTGGATAACCTTCTTTTTAACTCCTTGAAATTCTCTTCACACTCTTCCGTCCACACGAACTTAACTCCTTTTCGAGTCAACCTGGTGAGTGGATTAGATAATTGTGAAAAATCTTTCACAAAACATCGATAATATCCAACCAAACCAAGAAAACTTTGGATCTTGGTTACCGTTGTTGGTCTCGACCATCTTTCGATAACCTCTGTTTTTGATGGATCCACAGATATCCCCTCTTTTGAGATTATGTGACCCAAAAATGAAACTTTTTGAATCAAAAATTCACACTTGGTAAATTTGGAATAAAGCTTATCATTTCTCATGGTCTTCAATACAATTCTAAAGTTATCTTAATGTTCTTCCTTTCTCTTTGAAAAGACAAGAATATTGTCTATAAATACTACCACAAACTGATCGAGATAGTCTCTAAAGACTCTATTCATCAGATCCATGAATATAGAAGGGGCATTAGTAATACCAAATGGAATCACTATAAATTCATAGTGTCCATACCTTGTATAGAAAGTCGTCTTTGGTATATCCTCCCTTTTGACCCTTAATTGATGATACCCTGAACGAAGATCAATCTTGGTAAAGTATTGAGCTCCATGTAGTTGGTCAGATAAGTCATCAATGCATGGGAGAGGATATTTTTTCTTGATAGTGATCTTGTTAAGTTCTCGATAATCAATGCAGAGTCTCATTGATCCATATTTATTCTTAACAAACAGAACAGGTGCTCCCCATGGTGACACACTGGGGCATATGAATCCCTTATCAAGATTCTCTTGGAGTTGCTTTTTTCAATTCCTGCAACTCAATTGGGGCCATTCTATAAGGTGTCTTTGAAATGGGCATAACACCCGGTATGAGTTCAATTGAAAACTCAACTTCACGATTTGGTGGAAGACCTGGAAATTCCTCTGGAAAGGCATCATCAAAGACCTGTACAATGGGCATATTCTTAATTGTGATTTTCTCTCCAACCATTTGAGATAAATAACCTTCATTTAGTGGAAATCAAGACCCATAAGATGGAAGAAATTTCCATTGGAAGGTTATGTTCATCCTTTCATCGATAGACGATCATAGATTGATTTGGAATATGAAATGTGACTTCCCTTCTTTAACAATTGATATGAGCTCTATATAAAGAAAGCGAATCCATGCCAAGAATCACATCAAATTCCACTATAGGAAGGATCACAAGATTTGTAGGAAGCACTTTCCTACAAACTTCAATCGGAGAAGAATTATAAACTTTTGATGCGACTGTTGTGCCATTAGGGGTTGTCACAACTAACTCAACATTAAATTGTTGAGGTAATATGGCGATACCCTTAGAAAATTCTTCAAAAATAAAAGAGTGTGTGGATCTAGAATCAAATAAAACATTTTCTACTTTAGAGTGGATGGTAAGTGTACCTTTCACCCCTTCGTTATTGTACTCCACATTGCTAATAGAAATTGCATGTGGCTTTCCTTTATCTTTAGCCTTAAGAGTTTGTTGACATCGATCATCATAAAAAACCCTTGGATTAGGGCATTGATTAGAATAATGACCCATTTCCTTGCACTTGTAACATCTAAGTGTAAGAGGTGCACTATGTGAATCCTTTTCTTTGTTCGCATCACTAGAAATCTTCTTCCCATCATTTTGGCATTCAAATTCCCGATGACCTTCTTTTCTACATTTGAAACATTTAATTGTCCCTTTAAGACAAATCCCTCCATGTTTCTTTCCAAACATTGAGCATAAGGGAAAACTCATCTTCTTTTCAGTGTGCTCTTTAGATTTTCCTTTGAATTCCATTTTCCTCTTCATATCAAACGCATATGACTGATGTGTTACTCAAATATCTATCTCAACCTTTAGAGCACATCGAATGATTTCCTCGTAGCTATTGAAGTCCCTTATGGATAACACCCTTCGAAGACTTGGTTTTAAGCCACTAAAGAATCGATCGATCTTACTCTCAGGTTGGATAATAATCCCAGAAGCATAACTTGAAAGTCTTGTAAAAATTTCTTTGTTGGTACCAACAGATTGATCATCCTTTTGCTTTAGTTCAAGAAACTCCTTCTCCATATTTGTTCAAATAATACTAGGGAAGTACTAATTGAAAAATATGTTCTTAAACTCATCTCAATCCATGGACTCAATTTTATCTCTTGGCATCGTATTCTTGATAAGATTCCACCATTGATCAGCTTCACCTTCCAAATGATAAAATACTAAGATGACTTTATCATGTTCAGAACACTGAAGAACTGAAAATATCTTTTCAGTGGTACTGATCCATTGCTTAGCCACTAATGGACCAGTAGACCCACTGAATGAGGGTGGATGCTGCCTCATGAAGGATTCACCAGAATGTTGCTCCTTCCTTTGCTCGTTTGGAAGACCATCATGATTCATAGCCTGAGAAAGTTGTGTGAGCATGACTACAAGATTTTGCATTCCAGCTCCCATAATGTTTGGTTCCTCAGGGGGAAAATCATTTCATTTCCCGTCACATTCAGCATTAACACGGTTCCTTCGGGTTCCACCCATTGACTAAAACCAATAAGCATAGTGTGAGAAACACTAATCATAATAGTAAAACCACATAATCAAGAATAAAATTTCACGCTTTTGGTCCTATCATAGGTTATTCATGGACATTTCTAAAACACTAAGATTTTGTCCTATGATTATACATATCCTTAGGGTTCTTACTAAGGCTTTCATATCCTAGTTTCCAAAGGTTGACTATACCCTTCCTCTGATACCAACTATAACGACCCATACTTTACATACATTTTTATTACTTCAGAATTGAAGCATAATTATTACAACATATAACAAAACCATGGTAGGACCATATAGGTATAGTGTCTTTAGAAACCGGGAAACATAAACAACTGGTTCATAAAGAATCTACATTCTATCCTATTTATTTCATCATATATAGAGTCCCTTTTGGAATATCCTACTTAATAACCTTCTTCCTGACCTAGGGAAAGAAAACATACAAAAGGGTGAGCTCAAATGCTCAATAAGGTTAAACAAGGGAAATATCATATTCATAAGAACATATCATTTCAAAAATCTTAACCTGCAAAAGAGATCATAATATCATAACATGAGATAAATCATAGTAGTGAAATGTAATACCAATAATCATTACATAAAACATGAAACTTTGTGTCACACACACATAATCATAGAGAATAATTTCTTAGTAGTCAATACTCATTTCCAAGACTATCTTAGCGGAAAAAGTCCATTTCTGAACGGAGTTCACTCCTCATTTCAGTCCTGTATCACTAAACCGAATTAACCTGCCATTCCAGCCATGTCTATCTCATGAGATATAAATCATTACCTAATTCATTGGAGGGAGATATAGGTCTCACCCATCTCATAATTATACCATTCTTATGTGTTCCACAAGATCATTAATCATACATCATAGCATAACCCATGTAATAAAAATGGGATTCGTAAACGTCATGCCATCATAACATAATCCATATAAGATAAAAGGACATCATAAAAATAATTACATCATAACATAATAAAATCAATGTAAAAATATGGATAAAAACATAAACCAATATTATCTTAGAAGGAAAATAATTTTGATAAAATTCTTGAACTCCATTCTTGAGGAAAATATTCTTTTTACTTCAAAAACATTTTTCTTTTCTTAAAATGTAATAAAATTTTAAACTAAAAGAAGTTGATTAAAAATAACTTAAAAACTTGTAAAGGAATATTCATGGAAATAATGTTTTATGAAATCATAAAATCGATTCATTCCATATAAGTTATAATTTTTTTTCTCATACTTTGGCCGAAAAAGTCAAAAAGTACCTCGTACTAAAAATGATAAAAGATTCCTTTCATATCTTTTACTAAAAACTCACCAATGAGTAATATTGGATTTAACAAATTGTATGAGGATATAAATAATATTACGTATTTAGGAAACATGGATGTGGGTGATGAATACACCCTAGTAAATACCAAAGTATAAACAATCTCGAATAAAAATGAGATTGTGAGATTTTCCCTTACCTTAGGTTCGATATGCTTCATACAGATCCTAAACTCTTGTATAATGATTTAAATAATGTAATTGAATTATTAAAAAATAATATTCATTGTTATGATATCATACAGAGTCATAATTTTATCTTCTTATTAGTAATATTTGATTACTACTTGTTATTCGGGTGTTCATTGCTTTATGTTCTTATGCATGTCTTGTCGAATAAATTCTTATTCTTCTTTTTAGGTTATAGATACCTCATTTACATAATGGTATTAGTGAAACATATATCATATTTATTAATTCAATTCATTTATATAATCATTATTCAACTAAGATCATGTAGAATGAGTCACATCACATCGTGGAGACGGTAGGCTGTACGTACGCACGAGCGATGATATCGTTCCCATGATCGTGGAATTGTATCAAAGTGTATTTATACTATTTAAGAATCAATACCACTTTACAATAATCATATATAGTTATTATTTATTCCATTTTAACCATCCAAGTAAGGTGGTGGTGTAAAACAGATTACACCACGACGTGGAGACGGTATTCCGTACGTACGTACGCGCAGTGATTTCGTTTTCTGTAGGATGGATAGAAGGTGAAATAGGGTTGTTTCATATTTATAATAACATATTAGTATATTAGTGATACTGATGTTATTAATTCATAATGAAACAACTAAAGAATATGAAGTATAAGAAGAAATAAATTTGAAACCATCGGTAACGGACATTACCTCTTCTTTGAAGCACCTCTTCTTAACCTCCTCTTAGAGAACTAAATATGGTATTTAGAGAAGACTTGGACCTCTAGGATATTTCTAGGGAAGTGGAGAAGATAAATTGTTAGGGTTTGGATGATCTTGAAGGCTCAAAGTGGTGTGAGGATGAGAGGGAGGAGGTGCCCTTTTATAAGGGAGGAGAGGGGCACCTTAGGAAAAACTTAAAATATTATTTTATTATAAAGTCATATTCGGTTTTTAATAGCTAAAAATTAATTTATTTCAAAGATAAGGTGGGTATGGGTCGAAATACTCTCAACCAATAGATTTTAAACAAGTTTAGGTTACTATTTTAACCTTATCATTTAGATTTAACTTTAAGTTAAATAATTTTACTTTTATCATGTCTTCATGTTTTCTTACACTATATGGTTAATAAACTTACTATAACAAGCCAAATGAAACCCAAGTGGTTAATTATTAATATATATAAGCTTATATAAGTCATTTGGAAGAACCTTAGATTTTTTGGAATAAAATAACAATTAATAATATAATATTTGTTTTAAAAACTATTTTATGTCAATTTTGACACTATTTGGTACATGATTTTTGTGAAAATCATAACAGCATGATTATTTAGAAAAAAGTTAATTAAATCAACAATAAAATGTCATATTATCCTATAAAATTATTTTAATTCATAAAAATTCTCAAATTACATTTATTTGGGTATTTATAATATCAATTATGTTAGTATTTCATTAATAAGGTAATTACTGTATCATCATTGTGTCATAAATAAATTAAATTATTTAATGTCTAAAAATTATAAATAAAATACCATTATATATAATTTTTTTTTATATTTTTAGTGAATATTTATAGTCTAATTTATCTTATGTATAACCCTATATTAATTTTTTTTAGTTATTAAACTTTGATTTTAAATATTTTAACTCTTCTTTAAATAAAATAATAATAAATGTCCTAATATAATCCAAGTGGACCTAAATGGCCATATTTTATTCCTAAGGTTGTTTTTGGTTGAATTAAACTTCTCTAATAGAATTAGGACATGTCTTAGGGTAATAATAATATCATTTGTACCCTTAATTACTCGATTTACTTTTAACCGTGGTAAAAAAGTAAAAAGTTACTATTCACCCAAAATTATTTTTATCTTATTGAACCAAATTTTACTCCTTGATATTAACCGTGTCTCTCAGATTTTCGAAATTCCACTCACAGAAGAGGTAAAATTAAGTTTTATGTAAATTTTCAAATTCTCCTAGGAGGTGGGTAAAAGACGGTGAAAAGTTCAATAACATTTTTATATGTCTAAAATTATTATAAAATGACTCCAATGAATTACATTGAACTTATATAGGTATTAAGTATCAATTTTCAAATAAAATAAATTTAAATAAAATAAATAATTATTTAAATAAAAAAGCGATTTTTAAGTAGTAACTAGTGTTTTCACTATTCATCAAAAATTGAATGTTTTCAGAAAAAATACTAAAAATTAACCCTAAGCTAATTTCGATATTACTAATCCAAAAATGAAGTCCATTTTGAAAGATAAAATTTATGAAATTTCAAAAATTGGGTATTACTATTCATAACGGCTAGTTTATATAATATTTTAATAACATATCGTTGTTTAGTGAAACTCGGTGTTACATACAATGAAAGCTATCGATGAAGGTTGCTCTTGAATATAACGCAATCCAAGATAGTGTTGTGTGTATTGAAAGATTAATTTATATAACATTACACATAAAAACAAAATATTTCTCATAAAATATCGGGTGTCACAAGAATAATGTTTTTATTGGTTGAACGTAAGACATAACGTGCGTAGCCCCACTATTTTATGATGTTTTTCTTACCAAAAGAAAATGACACTGCTTCATGTATCTCAAAGAATATTTCTAAAGTGTTGTTAGACATAATTTTACCTTTTAACAGGTATTTTGTTAAATTGGACATTTTTGATTTATGAAATATCTTGTGTTATGGCTTGATTGATATGGGAACTTGCTTGTGATTTGTTGGAAGAGAGTAGCTTGCATAGTTGTTTACTCACTGATGAAAGACCTAATCGTTAGAGCCACTGGGTGCACATTACTAATACTGGATTGGTTTATATTCTTTACCCATTTGAGTACCACCATTTTATGTTATGATAGGTTTTATTCCCATTTATTAATTTTCTATTTATATGGTTATATGATGCTGATGTTATTCTCACCTTTATAATTCCATTTGGTTATATTTGAGCATATTTTTATCATGCTATGACTTATGGATTTGTTTTTTACATGATATATATCTGGGAATTGTTTTAGAAACCTTGTTTGTTTTATAAAATAAAATCAAAGTTATTTTAAAGGTTTACTTGATGTGGGTTTGTTTTCAAGCGATTTAGTTTCAAATAGTTTTTGAAGGTGATTGGTTTCCCTCCATTATTGTTGACATAAATTCGTGTTTGTAAAGGGGTTTAACTTTAAAAACATATTTTTATTGACATATGTTATATCAGTTGGATTCATCTTATGGATTTGGTATTTCATTAATTTCTATTATTTATACCAATAGGTTAGATCCCAAATGTTGTGCTTTTAAATTTATGAATGATTTCTAACATGATTGTATATTTCATGATTATTCTCTCACATGATATGTTAATTGAGGCACATGCTTCAATTTCATGTGCTCATGAAAACCACTATTCCTTAATGTTTCGAAATTTTTATTTCCTTTATTCTAGTAATACCACCATGAATAGACCACCACTACTTGTGATGGAATGAAGACACTTTTTCACTTTAAATAGAGAGTATTATTGGAGAAAAGGTTCAGTCAATAAGTAGAAGATTCTTTAATCTTCTCTTCAATCTCTCATTGAAAGTGTCATCCATACCTTATCCCCTGCTAAATATCTTACGTAGTCTATTTTTCTCTATCAAAAAAGTAATTAACATAATGATAAAATGTCTCTTGAAATTGGACAGTTATATTTAACTTCCTAGTCCACTTGAAGACTCCATTGATGCACTCCATAATGTTTTTTTGTCAAGTTTCAGTACCACTTCCCCCATCAGATTCTAATGTAAATTTTTATTTTGGAATCTACATTATATAATCATACACTCCCGAATTATCCATACAGATTTATTCTAATCATTATTCAAACATTCATTGATCTATCTCTTATGATACAAGAAAATGAGCATATTTCATATAAATTAATTTTATTAATACATTAAAATAGTAAAAATTATGAAATAGATTGTATACCAAGATTGGTGATAGACTTCTTCATAAGTTCATCATAGAATTATTTTCAAATGATTAATTTTTTTTCCAAATGGAGTAATCATGATGTGAATTTTAGGGTCTCCATATAATAGGATCTATATTTACCACCTCATTGATTTCTCAATGATGATCAAATATTAAACAGACACCCTAAATGTGTGTGAAATAGTTACTAATATATACCAAAAATCAACTCCATAATTTGTAATTTTACTTCTCTATAATGGAAAATAAAGGTGGAATAGGTGAATGATTTTTATGTTGGGTTGATTTAATCAATAATGGGCCCATGTATTTTCTATATAGAAACATACCTTCAATTTCTAGGAACTATTTATAGAAATGAAATGCAAAAATACATGGAAGGAATTCCCATAACAACTGATAAAATTTTACATGAGATTGATCAAGTTAGTTATTATGAGACACATATTAGTTCATATATATATGGAAGACAACTTGGTTGTTGTGTTTTAGTATGGATAAAAATTTCTACAACATCCAATAGGAGTCATCCCAATTACTATAGAACTTGATAATTACCTTATGTTCCCCTATCCATGCCTTATTTTAATAAATATTATAACAAAAAATTTGTTTTATCCTATCCTGCACAAGGTCTATAGGAACAACTTGGGAGGTCCTGACCGTCTCAATGATAATAGATGACACAGATTCAATATCCAATTAAGTATGATATTGTGTCAAGTTTGGGTGAACACAATTTTAAGCTGCCTTAATCTTAGAAATTATCCAACCTCGTAATGAAATTTTAGGAATTTACCTCAAGAGGAATCTATAATCATCTCAATATTTATAACATCATATGATATATTTTGTGTAGATTAATTACTAAAATAAATATCTATAGTGTCTCTCAATATTAACTCTTTTTAGTATGTTTTTCATCTCACATTTACTTTGAAAATATATTCTAATATTTTTTTTTGTCCAACTCAGTTAATCTATCCTATATAACTCCAGGAAACTTAGTTGCTTGTGTGATAAAATTCTAGTTGAATATAAGAAAACATGAAATTTCATCTAACTGTGATGTGAAGAGTGGTAGATGATTTATTATGGGTCAAGGTTACTGTAAAACTACTTTATTTCTAGAAACTTTATCCCTAAATTCTGTAGCTTCCTCCTCAACAACACTATTGTCTTTGTTTGTTCCATCATTAGAAACATCCTCATCATCAAATTGATTATGTTGTATATATGGGAGATCAATTAGGTTCTCTTCTTCTTCATCATAGGTAATGGACTCATTTTATTGGTATAGACCATCTTTAACCACTCTTTTATGTATATGTCCTTGTACATTTTTTTGTTTCCCATATACAATAGAAACCTCAACATATAAATCCACCATGTCCCCATTTGAGCATTGGGAGAATAATGATTTTTCTTAGACCCATTCCTTATCAGCACCCAATGATGAAATATTGTATTTGGGAATTTAAAATTTTTATATCTAATATAATGAATCTCTAGATCATGTTCCATATTTAAATGACCATAAATTATTTCATGAAGTTTTCTTAGAGTTACACAATCAAATTTCGTAACCATTTTTTCTAGTTGCGTACTATAAGAAGATCCTTATTCAGTTTGAATAACCTCCGCGTAGTAGTAGGCAAAGGAAAACCTGATTGTCTATGTAAAATTTTTTGGATCATATTTTGATAGTTTAAATAATATTTTCACTGATAAATCATCATTTATCATTTAACACACAATATTTACTTTACCAAAATATTAAAATGTCTTCTAATATCCTAAATGATGAAACTATTATTTCATAGTAAAAATTTTAATCATCCTAAAGGCATGTTCAATAGTTTATAAAGAGAATGTAAATCATATAAAGAATTTCCCCTGAGAGTTTCAAACTAATTGTGCAACAAGGATCATTATTATGCATTGGTTCCCTATCGTGTCTAGTTCAATAAATTATCTTCAGGGTTGTTACCACTATGTACATCTGTGCCAGAGCTATACCCACTTGTAGTATCCAGAAATGAATTTCTTTATGTATAAAACCACATAATATTTATTTTAAAGAAATTTTATAACCACCTATTACATCATAAAAGATGACCCAATTGTTTTAGATTATAATTTTTAATCTTATTAAAGTTATGTTCAATGGTTTATAAAAATAATGTGAATCATCTAAATCATATCCCTTGGGAGTTTCAAACTAGTTTTGAAACAAGGCCCATTATCCTGCACCGATTCCCGATTGAGTCTAGCTCAATAAGGTGTTTTCAGGGTTTTTACCCTTGGTACATATATTCTAGATCCACTTACACTTTAATTATTTAGTAATGGATTTAATTTCTTAGATAAACACATAATATTTATTTTACTGAAATTTTAGAACATTTTATTATATCCTAAAATATTACCTTATCGATTTTTAGTACAAATTTTAATCTTCCTCAAGGCATGTTTAGTGGTTTATGAAGAGAATGTGATTCATATAAAACATATCCATCAAGAGTATCTGACTAGGCATGCACCAAGGTATGAATCATATAAATTACGAGAGTAACAAATCAGGTGTGCAATTAAACCCCTTTATTGTGAAGTTATCCATCTTTCATCCTATGTTAATTCTTTGTTAATCTTAAGTTAATTAATATTAAATCATTATTTAATAATAACTTATTCATTAATTAATAATTAATAATTCAATTGTTAAGTATTAATTAATTATTGGATATTGTGTAGTTAGTTTTAAGTCAATTAATAGCTAATCATTGACTAATTATTGTTTAATAATTACTTTATCAATAATTATTACTAAGGTAGTTATTCCTTAATAATTGAATAATCATTACTTAGTCAATGATTAATAATTAGTTAATCATTAGTTAATTATCTGTTAATCTTTCCTTAATCATCGATTAATCATTAGTTAATCAATACTTAATCATTCATTATGCATTAGTAAACCCAAAGTTATCTACACCTTAATTATTCCTGAAACAGTTGTTAATAATTACTTAAATAACAGTTATTATGTATTTAATTTAAAGTTAAGTATTAATTAATTACTGTGTAATAATTATTTAAGTAGTTAAATTGTAGTTAATTTATAATTAATCATTACTTAATTATGGGTTAATCATTACTTTATCATTATTTAATCCCATTTTAGGAATTCTTTAATCATTGATTAATCATTATTTAATCACTCATTAATTATTATTTCACCATTCTTTAATCATTCACTAATCCGTAGTCAATAATTACATAATAATTAGTTAAGATTTATTTATTATTAAAATAATTATTCCTTAATCATTCATTAATCACTTGTTAATCATTACTTAATCAATAAATAATAAGAATTTACTTTATAGTTAATTATTTTTAATTAATATCTAATCAGTAAGTAATTATTAGTTAATCATTATTTAATTATTAGCTAATCATTTTTTATTAATTTTCTAATTATTGACTAATCATTAGACAATCAATAGTCAATCCTAAATTAATTATGCATAATAATTCATTAATCACTCTTTAATTATTACTTAATTAATAGATAATATGTATTTAAATTATATTTAATGATTAGTTAATTAATATTTGATCGTTAAGTAATTGTTATTTAATATTTCTTTAATAATTATATAATCATTTTTTATTCATTTTTTATTTATTAATTAATCATTGGTTAAACATTAGTTAATCCTAAATTAATTTTTCCTTAATCATTCATTAATAACTCATTAATCATTACTTACTTAATATATATTAAGTAATTACTTTATATTTAATTATATGTTAATTTATATTTGATCATTAATTAATTATTATTTAATCATTCCGTAATAATTAGTTAGTCACTAGTTATTCATTAGCAATTTATTAGCAAATCATTAGTTAAGCATTAGTTAATCAAAAATCAAACATGATTTAATCATTCATTAATCACTTGTTAATCATTAATTAATTAATATTTATGTAATTTATATTTAGTATTTGTTAATTACTTTTCATCATTATTTAATTATTATTTAATCATTATTTAATCATTAATTAATCATTACTTGATCCTAAGTTAGTACTAAGTTAATATGAGACTATTCATTATCTAATCATTCCTTAAACCTAAGTTATTCATTAGTTAATTAATAATTAATTATTAGAAAACCATTATTTCATTAATATTTATTCATAATCTAGTTAAAATTAATTCCTAATTATGTGATTAATTTTAAAAAACTACTAAGTTATACTAAATAATAATGTTATTATAAAAAAATCCATTATTAAGACAAATTTCAAATTATTTAATCAAAAGTAATTAATAGTTAATAATTTTTTATTTATTAATATTATTATTTATTTCTAAACTATGTCTAAATAACTAAACAACTAAGTGAATAACATATTTAAAACTCACTAAAAATAAAACAACCAAATAAATAAATAACTTTAGGATGAATAGTAAAAAATACTTGTAATTGATGCTTCATGAAATTTGGCACTCCTTTTAAGCCACCAAAATCACTGTGCACAAAGGAGGAAACATCAGGCAAAGCGTAGAGAGAGAGGGAGTGAAAGTAGAGAGATAGGGGGTAAAATGAGTTAGGGGAAGAGGGAGGGGTGGGTGCCTTTTTATAGATATTTGAGGAAAATTTGGCATCTATGATGCCACATTTAGACTTAATTTAGGAGAAATACGACATTTCCAAAGATGTATTTTTCATTTCATCGATCCGGGTCGATGAGAGGAAATGGCGACATTAGTCTTTCCACCTTCTAGGATAACCAAAAGGATGCATACCTGATGCAGACTTTCTTAATTATTTTTTTTAAAAATTTAACCACGTATTATTTTAATAATTATTTTAAGGAAACTTATTAAAAAACCTAGTTCCCACATCCCGTATCTGGAATCAATCAGTCCATGCTCGGTCTACTACAAAGTTGGAATTCAATCAACGACAATATCGAATGAGTGTTGAGGTTCACTGTAGAGAGATACCATGAGATGAGGGTATGGTAACACTGTCAATCAATGTTTCAACCCTCACAGTAGTTATGGAGATTGAGAAATTAGGAATACCAACATGGTAAAAAAATGATAGAATGATATTAGATATAGATGAAAACACCAAGATGAGCACAACAACACATTTTTCTCACTGATGAGAGAAGGCATGGGTCTTCATGGTAGAAAATCCAATGATAGAAGACTAAAGATAACCGATGGGGGTATTTTATTATACCCAGATATTTGCACGACCATAGAGTTCCTTTTTAAAAATTTATACCATTCCCAATTTAATTTTTTTAGTGTATCTAATTCCAAATTAAATTAGAAATTCTAAAAAAAAGTCCGTTAAAAATTGAGATTCATTTTTTCAGTCAACTTTACATTGGATTTTAACAAAACTCAATTAATTTGTAATGTAATATTTTAAATATTAATTTTAAAATTAATGAATAAAAAATAAAAATTTTAATTTCAAAATTGTTTTTAATACAATTTCAATATATAGATTTTCATTAAATTAAAAAAATGAATAAATAAATTAAAACTCAAAAAATAAATTCATTTATGATATTAATTATAGTTTGAATAAAAAACCATTATTGAAAATCAGAAACAATTTCAATTTCAATTTTAAATAAATTCATAAATTTCATTTAATGAATAAAAAAATTAAATTTAAAAAATGAATCCATTTGAAAATTATTTCAAGATATAAATTGAGTCAATTTATTAAATTTTAAAATTTCAAAATCAATGTATAGATTAAACATTAAATTAAAAAATGAATAAATTAATAATCAACTTTAAATATAATTTCCAAAAAATCCTATGTTCTTAAAATATAATAAAATATGAATCAATTACCTAGATTTAATTAAATTAAGGGTGTAGTTTTCAAAAAAAAAAAGATATATATTTTTTTAAATTTTCATCTTACATCAGTCACCCATACTTGAACTACTGCAGTCTTAGGAAATGTTGACATTGAATTTAATTAATTCAAAAAGAAAAATAATTCCACCGGCCTATATCTAAATATACAATCTAAAGGAGAAATAAACACAAATTCAACTATTGTAAAAATTATCATTCTTTCTTCATAAATCTTGATAGTTCCTCATTTCAATTCTAGTGAGAGTTCCAAGTCTAGGAGTGTAACACATTATATTTAAGTGGAATCAAAATTTTAACTAGAAATTTGTCCATCTTTCCTACATTTCTTAAATCAGAGTTTGATTTTTAACTTCATTGATACAAATCAAATGAATTGGTTATATTTTCACTTCCCCATTCTTCATATGGGTTCAATATTCCCATCACCTAAATGAATTCATTTTTGATAATTAGGAACTTTATTTTTTTAAAATTTATTCCATCTATGTATGTGTGATACATTGTGAAAATCATTTATTCAATATGTAAAGAGGGATTAAACTCACACACCTAGTGCCTAATGTCTTAAAGATTCACCATAGGACCCTAATTGACCATTTTAATCTAGTTTTAATGGACTTAAACCAATTTATATTAAGTTGGATCCTTAAAGCGTTCTTTTTTCACAGAGGATAATTTACCTCATATTAATTTCTAAATTTTGGTGACCTCATGTTTTAACTTCGATTCCATTGAAATAATTTCACTCACACCCCGTTTGGTGGTTATAATACCGAATTTATATAAAGGCAATGGTAAATTCACTCAATAATCATTTAAGTCTTACAATTTCAAAACTCTAGAATTTTTGAACTCTAGCATGAAATCTTTATGTATAGTATTTATAAAAAACAGTTATATATATATATTTTTAAAAACTTTTCTTACTAAAATAGTTCCTAAAAAGAATTTAAATATAGCTCTAAATAGGTCGAATCCCTTCACCAACACTTATCAATGACACTACCCTCCATGATTTCCATTAGGCAATTTATCAATGAATGTTATATGATTTAATAGCAATGTAAAAAACAGATGAAAAGGTTAGGAACCACCTATTATTTTTGAAGTGATCCAATAAGATCATGTTAATATATCCCCTAGGTGATTTGTAGACAACATTGAGCTAGCATCCTATGTGTTTTTAACTTTGGGAAAACCTACAGAAAATATAAGTAAACATTAGAAATTTTATTAAAAATAGGAAAATGGGAAAATGAAGTGAAGTGAAGATATTATTAGGTTTTCCCCTTCCAAGAGGGTCTATATTTAGACTGTCTATAACCGGACAGGCTTGTGGTCATCCCCAATTTATCATAGGATAAGGATTATGTGATGCAAAACACAACATATTAATCCATCCAAAGATGACCAACTTCACTTATTCTTGAAGGTTCCCCTGAAAAGAGTTCTTTAGGTGCAACCCATGAACAGTATAGTAAAATTTGAAATGTGGGGAAGAAAGGATGATGAATGGGGATTATTATTCCTCCATAGCGAAATCTGTTTCTTTTTCCTCCAGTGTGAGCTCCACTTTTGTTTCTTGGATATGTTCAAATAAGAGAGAGTGAGTAAGTATTCCAAATTGAATAACCTTAAATCATACCAGGTTTATGTCAAAGTCATTCCCCTTATATATATCATCTGGTTTTTCTATCTCTTCATGAGATTATATTGGGATCTTTTTCTCTACTGTACATCCATCCAGTGTATTTTTATGGTATTTTATAGGGGGGTTTTCTTGTTTAATTTATAATATTTATTTTTCTTCAAATCTATTATCCTCCTTTCCTATAAATGCGGGAAACACTATGTTCTCATCTAAATCATCTATTTAATCTTTAAGATATTTGACTCAATTGATGAGATCTTCATATCTTGTAACCAATGCCTCTAGAAATATGGCTAAACCTATAGTATTAAGATATAATATTCCATAAGAGAGCTCATATTGCAAGAGATTATGTTATAAAGAGTCTGAATCATATCTATCTCCCTCTAAAGAATACTCCAATAATAGTGAATATATATTATTAAAATAAAATGGGAGGAGGGGGGGGGGGGTTATATTATAATTTTATTTGAAAATAATTAAATATAAGGTAGTCAAGAGTTCTATTATCCACCTCAATTAATTTAGTTTAAAGATCATATAGCTCCAAGAGTGTCTCATGCATCATCTCAAAATTATGTGGGGGAGTAAGATATTTCAAAAATTGAACCTATAGGGTGTATTATTCAATTGTTTGTGTTTTAGGTTTTAGTTCAAGATCCATTGATAATGTTCCTATATTATTAAATCTATGATAATCGAGTAAGATTGTCTCATACAGTTTTTTCACTTTATCAGAGGTGAGTTCATTTTCGATATATATATTAGGTTCTTGGGGGTACAATTACACTAAACACACACACACACACACACACCACACACACATAGGACATAAAGGAAGACTATATCCCCCTATGGGATATCCCACCCATCAATCCTTACTTATTTAGTATATGGCTCGATTTCCCTGTGGGTATTAATCCCATAACATGGCCTAAAAGACCACTAACTAGCCCAAAGTCCCAATACAGCATTTTCCCTACATCATACTACCTGCTTCATTAGGACTGCATCATGCCTTTATCACCACCTGCGTCACCAACTACCTATGGAAATTTACTACCACTCGAATTTGATCCCAGGTCTGATGCAAGATTATGGGGAGCCTTTACCACTCGGGTAATCCCCCAACTACAAAACATGTTATTTGGGTAACAAGGTATAGTTGAGTTCCATAGAATTAATTTGTTTTAGAACAACGATAATCCTTCCCATCATTTGTGATAACAAGTGACAATAAATTACATTTTTTTGTGCAAAATTTTAGAAACATAAAATTATTTACAAAGTGAAAAAGAAAAGAGAATATCTGAGATTACTCCCCAGTAACAATGCCATATTGGCCATGCAGTTGTCGAGGGCCATGATCAAACAAATTTTTTATTTTATTAAAACTTGTTACAAATCATTAGGCTTACTGAGGTCATTTCTCAATGAGTGTGTGTGGTTAGTTATTCACTATCTCAATCACATATATATTATGTTTTTTTCCAATATTTTGAAAGAAATAATTCCGAATATGTTTTGTTTCTTTACTTTTATTATAAAATGAATTAGAAATAAAATAAAAGTAAAAAATTATGAAAATGGGGTTATAAATAAATTAAAGAGTCCCAGGGTGAATTGTAATGTGTTTTATCATCATTTATAATTGTTTTAAATCTTCTAAATCAATGAAAATATTCAATATCATTTATCTATTCACCCTCCATTAGTTTTCATTTGATATGGAACCACTATTCTACTCAAGAATACCCAATCAAACCATTAATACCATAATTCACCTTGTTTAATGGTCAAGAAAACTCCTCAATTGAGTAAATGGGACTATTCATTAACCTATTGGAAATCACATACCATTCTCTCATTCAAATCACATGACTCCACTGGTATGAAGTCTAATCCAAATAGAGGAAGACATTTAAGTGGAAAAAGTAAAGGAGTGTAGTAGTGTTAATGGAATATAGAGTGATGATCACCTCATATACACACCATCTTCACTATCACACTAGAATAAAAGAAAAATATAGTGAGAAAATGAAGAATATAAATTCAAATTCACCACTGTGAATCCCCTCAAACCACCCACAAGGGGGTTATATCTCCATGATAATAGAGTTTGATATCACTGGTATATCATAAAGGTGATAAAATCCAAGAAAATAGATAGAATATAATGACACAAAATGATAAATATAGAACCAAATTGTTTTAAAAAATTCATAAAAAAATCATAAGCAAATCAAAAAAAGACTGATGGCCAAGGTATATATCCTTTTCAGTGAGGGGTGGATAATTTTTTATAGGCATCAACCTTCTTATTCTTCATATTCAGTATCTAATTGAGCTCTCACTTTATCTAAATGAGTGCCACATGTCATGATCAAAGGTTGTGATTGATTAAATTGAGATACGCCTCACAAATTTTACTAGTTTATAGATTTTACCATGATCAATCTCTTACGCCTTTTAGAAAATTTAGAAAAGAATTGTTTCATGGATTCATTAATCCAGAGAAAATTCAGTGTTTTTAAAAAATATTACATGAAGAACTGTGCATTCCACCAATACAATATTATTTTATTGGGGGGGGGGGGAATTCTTTGGTATATTTTGGCATGATATTTCACTTGGACATGAATGTCACCAATTTTAGTTTTAAATTTATAAAAATATGGGGTAGCTTAGATCTGAAATCATGAAGCTTCTGGTCTGTATTTTTATGTTTTTTCATTTTCAAGTATGGCCCTCAATATATTTCCAAGGTTCTTGGGAATAATGGTGATGCACGATGCTTGAAGGTGGTGTGATGCATGACCTTAGTTCTAGTTGGGTTAACAAGTAGCATGGATTGGGGATTTTGAAGGTTGTACTACAATGGATTGGATAAATGAAATATTTGAGGAATTTGGTTGAGCACCTAGTGTGTGTAGTACTATGAATTCATAAGAAATGTTTGGGGAATGAACTGGTTCCCCTTAATCTTCAATCACACCAGCAAATAGAAGCATAATTCAACCATCAATAGTGTAAACAAATTTTGTCTTGGCATGGGATTTAACAGGGATGTTGCAATATAAGGTCTTCCTAAAGCTCAATTGTCTTCCTTAAAATATATTCTTTAAGACTTTACAGATATCTATGGGATTGGATTCATTAACAGTGGTCATATTTGGTGTACACCAGTTGAACTGGTCACACACTATGAGCAGTGCAAGGTGCAAGTTTGCAATTCCTTTTAATAAAAGCTTTAGTTGGTGGAGTTAGTCACAATATCTCTAGTTCATAATCTATAGGAAATATTGAGGAGACATTGGTTTTTATCATATATGGTTCATTTTTTTAAAGGATTCTCAAGTGATGTGTGGAGATCTTAACACATGTTCATTTTTATAGGTGGCATCATCCAGTTGCTTTGATTTGCTGGAGGGCGTTTTCATCTCGTGGAAAATGAGGTAGATGTGTGAAATGATGAATCACGTGGTAGGGATGTATCATTTTCAATTAGTTTCATCAAGAATTAATTTTCAGTGGGTTTCATTAGAATTATGACATTTTCAGTGGGTTTCAATAGGATTGTGCAATAGTTTGTCATTTTGAGTGGGTTTTGTTGCTGTCGGTTTCATCGTAGTGGGTTTCATCATGGCATGGTTCAGAATTTTTGTTTTCTGAGTTTTGTTGGGTGAGATCTGAATGAGTTCAGGTGGGCTAAGGAATTAGGTCATTTTCTATGGGGTTTTCCATGACTGTAGGACAATAAATCATTATTAGTGGGTTTCATCGTATTGTGAATCGTCAGAATCAAGGCATGGTTTGGACTTTTTATTTTGGTTGTTCTTATAATGGATACTATTGAAGGTATTTAATATTATATTTGAAGTGTTTTTAAATTTTTCTGGTAAATCTAGAACTAGTTTCTATCCATGAATGTATACTAAATGTTGTTAAGGTATTGAACACTATATTTGAAGTTTGTTTACTATTAGTTTTGTGGTAAATCTATACAGAACTATTTATTGAAGTTCTTAGTGGATGTTTTATTAAAATAATTATATAGTTTTGTTGAATTGAGGAAGTTCCACTAGTTCATTGTAGTGGATGTTTTGAATTTCCCCTAGAGCTTCCACTAAAGGTTCCACTGGAGCTTCCACTGGAGGTTCCACTAGAGCTTCCATTGGACCTTCCACTGATGCTTCCACTATAACTTCTACTGGAAAATGTAGTAGAAAATTAATTTAATTTCAAATTGATTATAAAATTTCAAATGATAAATTAAAATTTTTTTATAATAATTATTTAACAATTGAAATTCATATTTTTTAAATAAATTTAACAATAATATATCTATAAAAAGTTCCACAGGTAGTCCCACTTGTATTATTTTCCCAATCATGTAATTTTTATTTTGAGTTTTAAATAGTTTATACATTTAAAAATGTTAAATTAAATCATATTTATATAAATTAAGTATTTCAAAAGAAGATATTTTTTAAAGTTTAATTTATATTTTCTATTTTTAGAAATCTAAATTTTTGTTGTAGTGTGGAACTTCCACTAGAACCTACTGTAGAAAATAAATTCAATTTAAAATTGTTTATACAATTTAAAATGATAGATTAAATAATTTTTATAATATTATTTAACAATTTCAATTCATATTTTTTATAATTATATTTAACCATAATATATTTATAAATTGTTCCACTACAACTTCCACTAGAACTTTCACTAGAACCACAACTAGAACTTCCACTATAACATCCTCTAAACATCCAATGGAACCTCCACTAGAACCTCCACTATAACTTCAACTGGAACCTCTACTGGAACTTCTATTGGAAACTATATTTAATAAAGCTTATAATTATTTTTATTTATAGTTTTAGAAATATAATTTTATTATATATATATGTTAATAATTATTTTCATAATTATATAATTTTTAGTTGCATTTTTATTTTTATAGTTTATACATTATCAAATGAATCAAATCTTATTATAAAATTAATCTAATTTTCTTGAAATTTAGTTTTTTTTAGGTTGTTACAATACTGAAGATGTTGATGTTTTAGAAGCTTCTATTAAACTAGTTGTAGGGATGACGTTCAAGTCACTTGATGAAGTGAAATGTTTTTATGTCACATATGGGGAAGTAAATGAGTTCAATGTATGCAGAAAATAATCTAATAAATGGAGAAATGATAAATAAATTATCACACAATGTATTTATTCATATAGCAAAGAAGGTCATATGAAGGTTGAAAAACATGATAGCATGGTGAAATTTCCTCAGGCTGAGATGCATACAGGTTTCCTTCCTAGAACGGGGTTAGTTTGTTGTCTTATGGGAAATATGCATGTACTATATTTGTTGAAGAGTATAATAATCCCATGTACAACCCTAAATCAATTCATATGATTATCTCCCAAAGAAAAATAATATAAGCACAAGCATCTGAGTTTGATGTGAATGCTTCAACATATATTAAACCAAATGATTACTTTTCCATAGCAACAACTATTATAGGGGTCAAGATGTTATTAGATACATGCATGTTGGTCAATTTAACATTTTAATGTATAAATATTAAAGGTAATTTCTCTATGGTGATTAATGTTGAATGTTAGAGTACCTATAAATACAAAGTGAGGAAAATCCATCATTTTTATATACGATACAGTTCACCATGAATGGAAAAATTTGTAATATTTTATGGGTAGATAAAAAAATGGAGACATATTATGTGTTTTTTTATAGATGTTGTTTCTTTGCACCACTTTGAGCACCAATAAAGAGTACATTTTGTTAGGTGTCTTGGTAGGGTTTAATCATCATCGAGAGATTATCGTTTTTGGGGTGACTTTGTTATACGATGAAACCACAACTTCATTTTCTTGGGTGTTTGAAAAAAAATTCAGGTGTGTCACATTAAGTGACCTCAAACTATATTTACTGACCAGGATGCAAAAATAAGAAAATCCATTTATGAAGATTTATTGTGAACACGGCATTTCCTTTTTTCATGGAATTTAATGCAAAATTAAATTAATCATTTAGGTAATTTTATAAATAATGGATCTAGTTTTATGAATTTATTTAAGAAGTGTATGTTCCAATACCATGATAAAAATTTATTTGATCAAGAGTGAGATTACCTTAGAGAAGAATACGGGGATGGGAAATCACAGTGGTTAGATGTTGTATCAGTACTGTGAGAAATGTGGGTGAATTAGTTTTTGAAAGATGATTTAACATTGTGTATTAAAAACACTCAATTAAGTGAAAGTTTTAATGGATTGATTAATGAATATGTTCATAATAAGTTATGTGTTGTTGATTTTTTTAATAATTTTGTGTGATTGTTGGAAAAAAATCAATATCCTGAAAAAAGGTAGAATTTGATATGTGAGAGAAGTTGCATTGTAATCTTTTTCCTTACCATGAATTGATGTGACAAGTTTCTACTAGATATAAACCCATGTTATTTGATTTATTTCAACATGAATATAAAATGATTGATGCTTTTTTTTCTGATATAATGTATTGAAATCAGAGTTCAATTCATTAATGTTATTAGAATGGTTGGTTGTGAAGATCAATTCTGTGTATCATATGAATCTTCCAATGCAGTTGTTGAATGTTATTGTCGAAAGTTTTAGTGGGTTGGGTATATTTGTTGTCATGTTTTAAAAATTTATGATTATATTGATGTGAGATAAATACTTGAAAAATATATTTTGGGGTGGTGGATCTAATTGGATAGAAATATTGTGATGTTTGAAGGAGCTTCTGTTTAAGTAAATACTGATAGAAAATTAGTTATAGAAAAACGTTACAATGATTTAGCATGAATGGGGATAAAGCTAATTACCATAGCATGTGATAAAGATGTGGGTTATTACATTGCCTTATCTAATTTCATTAATTTTTAAAAATACTTGACTACCTTAAATATATCATCAGATAGAGTTTATGGTCATGATATTTTAGACACAATTTTAAGAAAGGATTCCTTTACCAAATAGGAAATTGGGAGATTGAATTAAAATCCTTTTAGACAACGACTATCGAAATGGGACATAGTTGAATAAAAAAAGTATAATTCTATAATGATAATATGATTTCATTTTATTTTGCATTTCATTTATAAGATAATTATTTTATTACTAATTTGGTATTTGATATCATTTTTCTTTGCAAGAAGGGAATTGTAGAGAAAGAAATATAATATTTTGGTTTTGGAGCTATAAAAATAGTTTTAAATGTAATTTATTTATCAATATTCTTTTCTATAACTATTTTAATTATGTTTTTTTTGTTGTAGGAATACTTATGAACCAATTTTGAATTTTAGATTTGCTGGTAGACTGACATTACACTGGAAGAGGCCAAGACGTGTAGACAACATTAGATAAAAATTATTTTTTTAGTTTTAATTGTGACCATGTACGAGCTATTTTAAATTGTAATTACTGAATTAAAACATTTATAGGCTGAAAGATTTCATAGTCCAATATCAGTTGTAATGGATTGGGATTAGGATACTATTTCAAGAAATTGTAAATGTGATGTATGTATTTGTGTTGTATGCAATTGTGAAAGTGACATTAGTGAAGATCATATTTGTTGTACAGAAAATTTGAAATTAATAATTCATTCAATTACCAATTTCAATTACCAAAACCACATATAAAATCAAAACCAGATAATTCCCCTTAAAATAAAATAATTCCCCTCAGAATCATATAATATCCCCACTACAACTACCAAAACCAAATAAGACCAGATTTCAATTACCAATTTCAATTACCAAAACCAAATATAACCCATTATAATTAACAAAACCAAATGTAACCCATTGAAATTAGAAAAAATAAATATAACCCATTTCAATTACCAATAATGAATATAACCCATTGTAATTACCAACACCAAATATAAAAACAAAACCAAATACTTCACCTCAGAAATAAATAATTACCCTCAGAAGCATATAATAATTTCATTGCAATTAAAAAAACCAAATAAGACCAGATTGCAATTACCAACTATAATTACCCAAACCAAATAAAACCCATTTTAATTACCAAAACCAAATATAACCCATTACAATTACCAAAACCAGATAATTCCACTCAGAAGAACATAATATTCCCTTAAATATTATATAAAACCAATATAATACCGATATAAAACAAATATAACATCAATATTAGTATTTAAGTATCAATATTAAAATTAGTAAATCATTAATACAATGAAATTGAAGTAGTAAAATATAAATATAGTACCCAATAGTATTATAGTGTTGAAATATTAATCAATAAAAAACCTAAAAAAATATGAACAAAGAATCACTAATAATGAAATATTGATACCAATAAAAAACCAAAATTAGTATCTATTTACAACCTATAATTAGAAAATCAATGGTCAAACATATATGGAATATTTAAAACTCACCATTGAAACAAAACCCCCAATGAAAAAATTACATTCCACATATAATAATAAGAATATACCATAGAGACTAAACAAAAAATTATTTTACATCTATTTAACCCAAATATTTATGACCTCAACAGAAGCATGTAAGTCATTAGATAAGAGCATATTCATAAAAATAGTCCATACAAAACTTATATAATCACATGACATAATTAAAAAGTCATTTCCATCACCATCCAAACTTATAATTAACCATAAAACTGATTTGTATGAATGTTTAAAAACCTGAAAACATTCAAATGCTGTTTCCAGTAATAGCAATTAAACTAGGCTATATAAATTTTTAAAAACCTGACAATATTCAAATTCAATTTTTGATAACATCCATAAAACTGGGATGTATAAATGCTTAAGAATCTCAGAACCATTTCAATTTCACTTTGATTTTAGAACCATTTAACCAGGATGTCTAACTATTTATGTTGATGCCAGTGACACTATTTTCAAGAGAAAACTCTTTATTATAAATGATGTTTTTGTCCATCTGTATATAGGGCCTCTTAAAATCAGGTTATCAAATTTATTTTGTGATAGATTCTTGTTATATGCGATCAATTTCCAAATTCTCTATTAGATAGAAAATGATTATTTCACAGTCTAAGGTTGTATCCACCTATTGAAGAGTATATTCTCTTATGAACAACAGTACGAGAGCAGTCTTATCCATGTATTTAGGGACACATTTTTTAATGATTTATTCAACAATTTTTTTATGCAAGTTGTAAAAATTTTATTCAGTCATTTGTTTTATATTAAAATGGATTTGATGTCTAAGAGGATATCATTTACCATTTTTGAAGAATCATTATGATAATAATCATCTCCAGCACCACCCATTCAAGGATGCATGGAGTTATAGTGGCTGAAATATTTTCTCTTAATATAAAAAATGAGTAATTTCAAATGCATATTTTCTGTGTTGATGGGGATGAAAACTTTTCCATTTAATTACATTGATTCCTTTATTGGTTTCTATACCAAAATCTTTATCAAATTTTATCTATATATTATACCCTTTAAAAATGAATAAAGTTATAAAAAATATTAATTAATATATTTACAACTTCAATAATATAGAGAATATTACACTTACAATGGCTACACTTGTAATAATCATTGATTTACTTGGGAATATTCCAACTTTGTTCCCTATTTCACACTTATTTTTTATAATATGAGAAAAAGAATCTATAAACTGATATCATTAAAAAGAAATAGAGTATGTCACACTAAATAAATATTAGTTTATAGTATGCTTGGTTTACCTAAATACTCACCCTGCTACTTTTCATGGTTTTGTTGAAAAGAGAGAAAATACCATCCGTTAAAACTAAATATAAATTATTCTCAGATTCTTGAAAATAGAAACTACATAATAATGAAAATAATCTATAATAAAACATGTACATTTCAGGGTAATTTAATAGAAATATTTTAAATTTAGGGTGGTCATTCCCTTTGGCCATAACAACATACCAGTGTAGGTTTAGATGCAGAATATTCATAAACTGCTCGTAGTCTTTTTTTGGAGTAATTGATTCTGCCTAACCATTTTGGTATAACTTTTTGCCTTGTAACAACCCTTTTTATGTTCTATTTTCTTTAAAACATTGGTTATGCCAATGTTTTTTTTCCAGATGAGTTGGATCTTTTACTGGTTTGGTTTGAGCTGCTTTTGTTCTTCTTCTTGTATTTTGGGTTTTATAAAAATATATTGAATCCAATTTATTTTGTTTTCTTACACTTGAATTTAAATTTATAATCATTGATTGGGTTCAGTGATTTTCTTGATCTGGATGTTTTTTTTCATACTTTTAAGTAGAGGTGTAGTTTTTGCTGCATATTGATTCATGTGATCTGCAACCTCATAAATACCATCTTCATTGGTACCTAGTGTTTGGTTTTCCTGTATTAAATAAGGGGTTATTTCTGGCTATTCTTCTGGGGTACTTTTAGGGAGAGGTGTGATTTTTTTCCAGTAGGTTGTTGTATATATTCTACCTCCTGCATCCCAGCTTCATTTTTACCCAATGTTCAGACTTCCTCCTTTACAGAATGGGTTATTTCATCTCCAGAAATGTTATCTTCTCTCTAGCTTGCCACTTTTTTGGTATTCTCACTTACCAATAGATTTAGTTTTTGATTTTTTTGCACATGTTTTCTAATTATTGCTTCTACTTTCTGTAGTTTTCTTTTCAAGGATTGCTTTTATATTTCAAGAAATCTTTTTTTTTCATCATTGTTATCCACTTTTTTCTGCTAAGAAATAATATCTTATTTACATATTGTTGGATCCTCAAAATTTTATTTTCTCTTTCTATCTATAATAGTTTTATTTTTGAAATACCCATGGGTTTAGAAAATTATTAAATTTAGAGTGTAATTGGTAGACTTACCTCACTATCTACAAGTTATTGAATCTTTATTTTTTTTACAACAACATCAAAATTTGACAGGCTCCATTTTGTGAATAGTAGATTAGTAGCTTGTTCATTTCCTTTAACTATTTTGATTTCCTCACAATTCCAATACTATAACAATAACAACCATATGAGTACTACATTATACATAGAAGTTAAAATAAATATTAATCCACACCAATAATGCGATAATCTCTCCCATAATCTTTTCATGCTGCTTGTGAAATTCTTTAATAGATATCATCTATTTTTGATGGATTTCATGAGACCACTTTAATATTCTCATGTCTCTCACAGTATCCACAAAATTGATAAAACCCCAGATGAAGTATGAACCTATAATTGTGGAAAACATAGTAGATAATGTGTATAAACATATAAGTGTTACAGTGTCAACATGATCAAATTATTCATTTCCCTTTAGAGCTTCTAAAAGGGATGATTTGATTTCATTTTATGTTAAAAACCTAACACCTGTTTGAAATATCGTTATATGAAATGATTCCTTGGTTTGATTCAAAGAGTTTGATTCCTCTATTTATATTTCACCTTCTGTTATTCCAAATATAATTTGGACTTCACCTTAATAGAAACACATTTCCACTTCATCGAGTCAGCAATAATTTATTGATGGAACATAGTTTTCCAGTACGTAAAAAACAGATCTCCCAGATTTCTTACAATCAAATGTTGATATAGTATTGGATAGAAACACTTGAAACATATTCTAAAAAGGAGTATTCCAAAAATAATTTTTATTCTTTTAGTCATGTTTTGATTTCTTATATAAATTCTTATAAAGATGTCAAATTAAACCTAAAATGAACTCCTGAAAATTGAAAGTAAGTCCTTTACTTTGGAATAAAATAACTTACAATAGGAATGTAAATAATAGAATAAATACATGCCGAATCCTGTAAAAATTCTATACAATATATAAAATAAAATAATTATTGGGGGAATCCCAAAATTACAATATATAAGGTAGAATAAGACTATAAATTCTTGTGGAAGCTCCAATAAAAGCCCATTGAGAAATAATAGCATGGCCTATTGAAATGGACAGGATGTTCCAATGGGACCTCTAGTGGGAGTTATAGTGGAAGCTTCAGTGGGAGTTCCAGTGGAAGTGCTAGTGTAACCACTAGTGGGATCTACAGTGGAAGGTCCACTATGAAATTAAGACAGGATATTCACTTATGACTTGTAAAAATTTCACTACAATTGTTTTTAGGGAATACACAAATTACACTAGAACATCCATTGGAATTTCCAAAGGATGTTCTTTTAGAAGTTATAATAGAAGATCTATCAAAAGTTACACTGGTAAATAACACCATTCTTTTTTTACTTAAGGTAAATTTTCACTGTAATTAGGTAGAATAGGTTATAGTGGAAGTTCCCTCTAGTGGAAGTTCTAGAAGAACCTCCAATGGATGTTCTAGTGGAACCTCTAGTGGAAGTTATAGTGCTATAGAATGGTACAAAATTCACTTCTGAATTCTGTAAAATTTCACTAAAAATATTTTTCATATGGATTCCACAAAATTACACTATAGTTTTAGAAGGTAGAATATGAATTCAAGTTCCTTGGAACTTCCAATGGAAGTTCCACTTGGAAATAACACTATGATTTTTTACTCAAGGTAGATTTGTGATGTAATTTGGTAGAATAGGTACCAGTGGAAGTTCCTGTGGAACCTCTAGTGGAAGTTCCAGTGTTATATAATGACACAAAATTTACTTTTGAATCCTATACAATTTCACTACAATTATTTTTTTGGGGATTTGAAAAATTAAACTATAGGTTTGGAAGGTATAATACGACTACACATTCCACTGTAACTTCTCGTGGAAGATCCATTGGAAGTTCAATTGGAAGGTTCTCGTGGAGGTTTCAATGGAACATCTAGTGGAAGTTCTCATGGAACTTGTTGTGGAACCTTTAGTGGATCATCTAGTTGAACTTCCATTGGAAGTTCTAGTGGATCCTCCAGTGGGGAACAATAGAACAACCCCATCAAACCTATAAATATTATAATACAATATATAATTTTTTATGGATTCTATAAATTTTAATGGAACCCTCAATGAAACTCCCAATGTAACTTTCATGAATACATTTGAAAAATAGTTTCTTTTTAATCTATTCACACAGTTTCCAATGAATTCAAAATAGAGAAATTTAAATTTTATGAATTCAAAAATGAATGACATACAACATTTATAGAAAAATTATTATATGAAAAATGTATTAAAAAAGGAATCATAACAACATAACATTTAGTTTTGATGAAATGGAATAGATATTTTACATGATATATTTCAGAATAAATAGTTAAGCTATGCCGCCTTCTTCATCCATTGGTGCCTATTTTTTACAAAAAAGAGCGTCGAGGACTAAGATGAAACACCACTAAAGTCTGGTAGTTATTGGAGAAGAAAAATCACACCTTTGCATTAGAGGAGACTTGGGGACAATGTTATACTACGTTTAGTGGAGTTTTCCCCACCCTCATAGTTATTAGACTCCCCAATATTATCACTAGTTTTTTCTAGATTCATCATTGTCACTGCATTTCCAGATTCATGGTTTTCGTCACAGTCACAACAGCCGATGTATATCCATCATAGAAATTTGATTTGGCTCAAAAAAGGAAAAAACATACTATTAATTTAAATGATATAAATTTTGTAAATAAAGGATATGATGACTAAAAATATAATAGTACATATGTCCTCATCACTAGGATGTACTGGAATATCCAGTTGAGGGGTTAACTGGAGACGATGCCGATCCAGGAGCTTTGGGATTTTTTAATTTCCCAAGATTAAATCCAATTAATTTATAATGTATGATTTTAAAAATAAATTTAAAAAATACATATATAAAATTCATTATTTTAAATTGAAAATTTTGTTTATACAATTTCAATGTATGTGTTATCATTAAATTCCAAAAATCAATAAATCAAATAAAAATCAAAAACTTAATTCATTTAACATATTAATTTTAGATTGAATAAAAAAAATAATAGTTCAAAATCAATATAACAATCAATTTAAATTTCAAATCAATTCATCGATTTCATTTTAATGAATAAAACAATAAAATTTAAAAACCGAATAAATCTGAAAATTAATTCTAGATTAAAATTGAGCTAAACAATTGAATTTTGAAATTTCAAAATCAATGTACGAGTTCAATATTAACTTGAAAATTGAATAAATAAATAATCATCAATATTAAATCCAATTATAAAAAAATCCCTGGTTCTTAAAAACTTACCAATAGTGAATTAATTATCCTGATTCAATTAAATTAGGGGGTAATTTTTAACGAAAGAAACAAAGAAAAAAAATCAAATTTCCAAATCACATCATTTCCCATACCAAACCACCAAATCAACATCAATAATACATGAATATCTCATATAAGGGAAGAGTGTAGGGTCACCACCATTGATCAAATATTAGAAATTTCTCCCTCTGTAATCTAGAAATAATTACTCTGTACATAACTTCTCAAGATTCTCCTCCACCATCTTGATATAAAGCACTTTACCCAAAGAATCATCTATTATGCCACTACTCTTCCACAAAATCATCATCTCCCCTGACCCGGAATTTACAAAACTAGCTGCTACTCTATGAATCCAAAACTTAAACTACTAGAGTTTACCATTCCAATGATATTCTAGAAGTAATAGTTGGGAAAATTCTCTGAATTATCCACATTCTCTATCTTAAACTAACATATGGAAGGATTCATCCCATAAACTCCATTAACAACACAAAAATGTTCATTATTCCACAATAAAACACTAAAATTCCATCCCTTTAAGGAAAGATGATGTATTCATCAATCTCTTATTGAGGGAAAAACATGGTTCCAACTTTATAAGCATTCATTCCTTCCTACACATCCATAGGAAGTGAATTATCATGTATTCATATAATGCATAAATCCATATTTACTATCTAATGGGTAGTTAATTACAAATTATTGAGTATGTGTTATGCTACCACACCTGAGGGGATCCCCCACACTACTGAGGGGGTGGGGGGGAATTTATCTTATTCACTAAACTATATAATATTACACAGTACTAATTTTGGTAACCAATCCATGATAAGGTTAGTTATACTACATCTATTCTCTTCTATGAAGGGATCTATGAAATTAACTCTTTATCCATTCTAGATAAAAACACTATACCAAAAGGGTTTAGTGAAATACATTCACCTTTAGTGGGAACTCTCAAACTAATGAGGTTTTGAATAGGGGTACTATTGGAATCTCTAAATCATGGATATTTGATGAAAAAAAGAATAAATCACTCCTACACAAACCAGTATGAGAGACCATGAAGAGAGGATATGGTTCATAGACCAAAAATCCTCCATCAACGCCTTACCATAGTCATCCATCATTTTGATATTATTATAGATCTATTTTTCAACACCTCATGCGAGAAAATCATTTAATAAGGGTGGTGAGTATGGGAGACTATTGAAGTAGCACATATCTCCATCAACTTGTTCAGTACTCACTTCACATCCGAAACTGATCCCTACTAGGCCACTTCCTTCAATAATAAAATATATGATATCGACACTATATTTAATGTAGATATTCATTAACATCACCACATTGAATATCCTAAGGTAAAATTCCAACATTCATCTATAACTAGGGTGTATTGTTGTTAATAATTCTAAACACATTAATGTTCTCTTAGGGGTCTCTGAAATATGTGGTTTTTTTGGAAAAAATAATCACAACTTGATAACTCTTTCTATGGAGTCTCAAATCAGAATTGTTTTCACAAACAATTCCACTATGAAACAATATAGGGACCACCTCACAAATCCCATGGGAATAAATACATACTTAGACATGGTATTAATTATCTATGGAGGGTCCATCATCCTAATTAATATTAAATCATAAATAAGGGCTCAAACTATAACCACAACTGAGCAATACTATCATGAGTTTGAGAAAAAAATCATACACTAACTGCTTAATATATCATGTAGGATTCACAACAGAAGAATCTCCACCTATTCAATGAGATTCCGAACTAGATGGAAATGAAAGTCTAAGACTCTATCCAAACCTCTATTTCCTAAGGATAAGGAACTCCTCACAAACCCATGAGGTCTATATCACTAGGAAAAATGAATTATATTGAGTCTATAGGTAGTCTCATCCAACAAAATGAGGATTACCTTCCAATATATAATAAATATCCACACTAATATAAAAGGGGATAAGAATTTAACTAGATCATATGAAAATAATATTGCTCAATATAGACTAAAAAATAATGCCTTATCATCTGATAACTGATAGTGAGGGGACCAACTACAGTCATGGGATCTTCATGACCTCACCTCTTCACACAACCTAGATATCGATGGGTACCAGCCTACACTTGACTGGATGAACCGATGGTGATTGGACCAACTATATAATGCATGTTCCAAAATTATTGTACCCCAAAATGATGTCCTATAGATTTAGGTCAACTAAATGGTTATCAATATCAAGGAAAAAAAAGATATGTTGGATTTTACACCTACGTTGGTCTCACTGATATAATAAATAAACTAAATACCCCATTAATATTGTCTTCTTAAAATTATAAACCATTCCCTATATGACTACTTACTCTAAATTCCATCCCTAAGACTCGACTACTCTAATTCCACTCTAACATGAATGGAACCATCATTCCTACTCCTAGGTTGAAAGTAATCCAACTGTACACCCAATCCTACCTCCATTAGGCTAAAAGATGGTGACTAGAACTAAGTATAAACATCACACAACATGGGGGGAATTTTACTATGTCAACCTATAACATACATATATATCCAATTCATAAAATAACAAAAAACACCAACACTAAATATACATATAAAATTAAACAATATAAAATGCATTCCTAAGACATAAAATACTTGTAAAATTACATATAGGAAAATTTAAATGGGACTATAAATTTGAAAATCCTCCAAATGTGACTATAACTGGATATCGGAGAAATCCTCTTCACCATTCCTACTCCTAGATGAATCTATAACTATAAAGTTTACTATTACCATCACCGACCACCATGCTCCAATATTAATCACCATGAACCCCAAAACATCCTATCCAAACAATAAATGCTATATATGCATTCACCAATATATACTCTAAACCCTACATCGTCCATACAGACATAACACATGTGGATAAAACACCTATGCTTGGATGTGTATAAACATATTCAATATGAACCCCTGAAACCACAAACGATAGACAAAACAATATATCTTTTCAAAACCCCTGGTAAGAGAGGGAGACTAGGAGGTAGATAATAAAGGATCCAAATATGCACTTCCACTAGAAAAATCATGGATGTAGAGTTGTCTTAGTCATATCACCTTCAATCCTTAAAGGTTGAATCTCATGAGAAACTTGAAATGATTCAATAATTTAAAAGTCCACATAATTTAAAGCTAATAACATAAATATATGTATCATCTCCTTGGTTAAAAATATATTCATAAGGAATAAAAAGTCTCAAAATATTCAGTATAACTATATTTTATTCCATACAACACTAAAAGTTATAAGGGGAACCCACTCCTCACCGATGTATGCATATTAGTCTTGGGATTACCACAACTTACTATCCACTATCACTGTGGCACCATTACAAAAACCCACACATGTACATGTGATTTTCTCAAGAATATATCTTGGTTAAGAGGGTATTAAACCTTAAAAATAATAACCACCCAAAAAAATTATAAAGGAGAGAGCCCAATACAAAGATGATATTTCTTCTTCGAATAACCTAGTTTATAGAGAAATCAGCTCATTGTCCCAAAAATCTAATCTACCAAACCATGTAACCCATTTTACCTCTTAGGAATTGTAGTGGAGGACCCTTACCTCTATAAATGATAAGTATTAGTTATGGGGATAACTAGATCAATAGAGAGGGATCACATTGATTGGTTTTGTTTGATAATATTATAAATATTGGAATTATAAATGAATCAAAACATTGACGGATATATCTTCAAGGAAACAAATGTATAAATGTATCCAAAAAATAAAGCATATAAAATCCCATAAGTTTACAAGAAAAACCGGTGCTATAGCCTTAATATTCTTCTTATATGGAGAATGTATGATTATAATCACTTGGAGAAGTATATTAATTCCTTCTTATACTAAGGGGGAACACCGACATATGGATTAAAATTCATAAATGGAGGAATCCTGTATTATTGAAGAGTGATAGAACCTAAACCATGGGTGATAAACAAGTTTTAATAAGGATGATATTTTTTTCTATGGATAAATAGTATCTCACACCCAACATGAGAGGATAACATTATCAATATATATATATATCCATCCTCAACACTCTTCATTGAATGAATAGAATTGGACATATAATAACATATTGAGTGCCATATCTTGGAAATAAAATGTTCTAATATGTTGGTGTTTATTCATTGAACACATAAGTGAATGAGGTGAAACATCCAAAAACAATACACCTCATGGGTTACAACCGAAATAAAATAATACAAGAAGGAATGTGGAAACTTCATGGATCATACACATGCAAACGACGATGTCATCCATAGACCATCACCTCATATGTACCACTATGGAACAATGGTTCCCATTTTAGTTCACTTCAAAAGTCATCCAATTGCATAAAAATAATAATGGAATTAATTTAAGACTTCACAAATTTTTTATAATCTATCCAAAACCATTTTTGGTTATGGTTTCTTCATGTTGTCTTCATTTTTGGAATAGACCACTTTGTCCAAAAATTAATCCTTATCCAATGGCCTAACTCTATGACCTTTGGGACTTAGTAGAATTAAAAACAAATATAAAATCCCTATTTTATATATATAAGGAAAGAAAATACTTTATAAAATAATTTGTGATACTTAAGAAACGAAGGGATCTGGTGTGATCTCCATCAAATATATTCAAATATATATATGAATATGTCCACCATAATATGCATCATATACATCATTTTAATGAATATATAATCCCATTTTACTTCATATAGAGTGACCAATAAACACAAAACATGTCAATATAGTATAGAGAAACTCATCTTTTTCTTGATTATTTGAAAATTAATGACCAAGTTGATGAATACATCACATGTCATTCAAAAAACAAATGAGTGAATCAAATTCCCCTCATACAAGTAGTTGAACACAATATACACAACCTGTATAAGCATGATATTTAATTTTCATAGTCTAATTGAATCAAGGGACAAATGTATTTAAACTGTTATACAAGTGGAAAACCCCCATAATGGTAGTGCTCCAATCATTGACATGATCAACAACATACCTAACCACCCATATATTATCTAAGTTCACTTTTAAAGTTCTTAAGTAGAGTATCAAAGTATAAAGATTCTTATTCAAGGTATATTTCTAACCTCTATTAATAAGGATCAATAATAAGTACACACCTCTAATTAGATCGTTGAATGTATGAAATTTAATGAGATATATATTAGTAAGATAAGTAATAAGTATCTAATTTTTATGTCATGAATATAATCATTGTATCTTATATAAAAATCATTTTAGTGAGTAATGTTTTTTATTAATTCTAATATTAACATATCATCACAACCAATAATACTCCATAAGTATCATTGATTAGGGATAACTCAAAGTCACACTTTGAGGGGATATTACCATTTTACCATTCATATAAAACAAATCACTATACACATGAATGAATGATAATTTGATATTTCCTTTATTATAAAATCATAATATAATTTAAAACCATTACAACCAATCTCTCTTGATTCATAAACCTAGAGATTTTACATTACTCTCATGTTGTTTCTGTAGTAATTATTTCCTCAATAGATCTAATACATTCTCCCATATAGCCAGCAACTGATATTTACCCCTCCTAATGATCTATTGTATGAGATTGTATTTTCAAAAGGATGTTTTCTGGTTGATTAGTGAGACCGAGGTTACTCAGCATAAGAAACAATAATATTCCTATCACAATATAGATCAATTACTCCCTTGATGCTAGGAACCAATGTATGTTCAATAATGAACTTCTTGATCCAAACAACTTCCTACATAATATCATATTTAGTGATATACATTTCCTATATTGTCGAGAACACTATGGTATATTTCTTGGAACTATTCCAATTGATAACTACACTATTACAGAAAAATAAAAATTCATTTTGAGATCTTACATAAACTTTTTCAGATTAGAAACTAAATTATGTGTAACCCTTTACACAAAGTTCATAATCTCCTAAAAGAACAAGAACACATCTTTTGTCCTTCTCAAGTACATAATAATTTTTTTATAGAAATTTAGTGACTATCACTAAGAATGGATTAGTATCTAGTAGTTATTTGCAAATCATAAGATACATCTTTTCAAGAACGTAACATGGAATGCATGATAGATCCTTTATCAGATGCATAAGGAATCAAATCCTTCCTTTCTAACCCTTTAGGAGGATCCTGGATCTTCCAATGACTCATACTACATGACATTGGTAAAGATACCTTCTTGGAGTACTCTATACTAAAACACTTTAGAACTTTACCAATATATAGATTCTAAACTAGTCCAAGACACCTATTAAATCTATCTCTACAGATCTTCATACCCAGCATATTGGTAGCTTTATCCATTTTTTTCATTGAAAAACATTTACCCATCCACAAATTCACAAAATAATTTTTCATGACATTAATTCTAATGAGTATTATTTCATCAACATACAATATTGGAAGAACTTCTATACTCCCATTCACCTAATTATATACACAAGATTCATTTTCATTTTTTATGAAACTAAACTCATTGCTTTCATCATCAATCCTGATATTCCAAATCCAAGAAGCTTTCCTCAATCCATAAATGGAACTTTGAAACTTTAAGACTTTAGTAGATTAATTTTGAGATTCAAAACCTTCAGTTTTTATCATATACACATCCTTGGAAAAATGTTCATTAAGGAAAGTGGGTTTGAAATCCATTTGATATATATTACAATCATAATAGGATTTTATGGATAGAAAAATATTAATGTAATTTATCATCACTATAAGTTAAAATGTTTATTCATAGTCCATAACATAAGTTTTTATAACCATTTTATACCAAGCATTATTTATGGGTATAAAATTCACTATCCACACATGTTTTATTATAGAAAACCCACTTATACCCTATATATCTTACCCCTTCAAGTGCATAAACTTAGTTTCCAAAATGGTCAGTGTATATAGAGTCTATTTCAGATTACATAGATTTTAACCGTTTCTCCGAATTAGAAATCTCAATGGATTCCTAGAAGGAATTAGGTTTATCTCATATCAACATTACTTCATCATAATTATCCATTATAAATCAGTATCTATTAGGTTTTTGAAAAATCATACCAGTACTTTGAGGTTCTTATGTATCTTGAGATGGTTTTCTTCCATAACTCTTTTTAAAACTAGCTCAACATTCATCTCAAGAACACTTAATACTTTTTGATATTGAAATTCTCAAATTTTAAGTTTCCTTCCATGGACTCATTAACTTACATGTTCATTTTCATGGAAAATAGAATCTTGGTCAATAAAAACATTGTGTTCTGTTGGGTTATATAAATAATATGTCATCATTTCCTTAGGATAAACAACAGATAATAATTTATCTGATTTGGTGATAATATTTTCAAAATAAAATAATAATATGAGTTACTTTAACCCCAAATCCCCATGAAATACATTTTAGGAATTTTACCATTTCATATCTTCTATACTATCTTTAAGACTAATTTATATGGAACTTGATTTAGTAGAATGTAGTAGTTTTTATAGAATAACCCAAGAATTAAATAGAAATGACATATAGACTCAACATTGATTGAACCATATCTAATAAGGTATGATTAATTATCTTAGATACACCATTATATTATGGTGTTATAGGAGGAGTGAGTTATAGAACAATTCCATAATTCCTCCTATGACTAGTAAATTCATGGATGAAGCATTCACCACCCCGATCTGATCAGATAATATGAATAATTTTCCCAGTTTATTCTTTACTTCATTATAAAAATAATTGAAAGTTTAAGAATTTTCAAACCTTTGTTTCATTAAAAACAAAAAACCATACTGAAACAATTAATCAGTAAAAGTAATGAATTACCTTAAACCACCACTTTATTGAGTTCTCATTGGCCCACATACATCACTTTGTACAAGATCTAATAGTCCACTAGCCCTTTTCTCTTTTCTATGAAAAGATGGATTATTTATTTTTTTATAGAAAAATATTATAATTTTTAAAAAAATTCATAAACTAATGATTCCAATAATCCATCTTTATATAGTCTTTGAATTCATTTCTCATTTATATGTATAAGGTGAAAATACCAAAGGTAGGCTAGATTAAAATCAATATTAACTTTCTTATTCTGAATTTTACAAATAATATTATGCATAGAATATTTAAACCAATCATTATATCCCTAAAAATGTAAAACATTTCATTAATATATATATATATATATATATATATATATATATATAATGACTCTTGTTCTTAATAATGAATGAAAACCCCATCTTGTCCAAACTAGATATGGAAATCAAATTCTTATTTATGGTTGGAAAATAATAAATTTTTTTCAATTATAGGACTAATATACTTGGAAAAATAAGATCATAGGTGTTGACCTATAAAGAAACAAATCATTCTTTATTACTAATACAAAGATCCAATTCACCCTTCCTCAATTACCTCATATCTATCAATTTTTATTTTGAAATATAAACGTGTGGTGCACACCTTATATCTAATAATATATTATACAGAAGTAATCACTATAAAATTCCTATTTATATGCTCAGGATGATTATCTTTGAGATCCTTTTTCAAACTAAAATACTAATATTTAACTATTTTATTGGTCATGACTATAAGTGATCTCAAAATTATTATCATTATGTATTCCAAAACATACAACAAGAAAAAATTAGTAGGTGAGTATCATGTACTATTTCTTTTCATCAAGGAATTTTAATAATGCACCACTACTAAAATGGATGACACCTTGCACCATATCCATTTAGTGTGAAATGATCCATATTTTACCAAGAATTGTAGGGAAACCCCTGAATTTAATATATAAATATTACATCTTATTTGATGAATATTCATTATATATCATTACTATCTATACTAGAACCATAAATGTTTAATGTATTTGGAATCATGGATATATAAAAAACTAGTACCTTATAGATCTACAAAATTTCCCACTAATATCTTCATAACTATCACCCTTATTAGATATATCATACTTAAAAAACCATTATTCATATATCAAGGGAAAGGAAACATCATAACATGTGAACTCAGATGCTAAGTAAGGGTAAACAAAGAGGATATCAATAAATTTTTATTTTTAATCATAATATGAACATTAGGGAATGATAAAATGATATTAACATTTTAATGTCATACCCAATAATTTCTATATCATAATCATGAGTCATAATATAAATATTGGTATTTCATAAGACATGAATCATAAAAGAATCAAAGAACAATATATATGAGAACATACCACTGGCATAAGATCATTTCATAAAAGAGTGGAATAAAGTGTGTGATAATAAAAATAATAGAAATATTATGTCAAGGATACCCAATAAGACATTCATTACATGTTATACTTGGGCTAACCACTAATTTACCATTTTTGGTCTCAAGATAACCTCTCAGGTACGCTTATTGGGTGTAGGATAACCACCTTAATGCCCAATTTTGGGATTGGTATAACCTTTCATGAAACCTTTGAGTTAATAAAACATTAATATTTACCTAATTCATTATAGGGATATAATGGAACCACCCTGTTAGGTCGAGATGGAGATGATGGAGGTGAAGACACAAGAGGGGGAGAGGGGGGTGAATTTTGTTCCTAAAAATATTTGATAGATACAGAACACCTCTCTTATTATGAAACAAACATTTTCTTTTATCTTAAATATGAGTGAGAAGTAGAAATAAAGAATGAAAATAATACAATGATGTATAGTGGTTCAGGACACAAATATACCCTAGTCCACTCTACTAATGCTCTACTCCATGAGTTGGGTTATTTTCATGAGTATGTCCTCTTATCCAGAGTCCTCTTAATCAAAACGATGGAGTGCATGAAGTTGAAACCTTACAAGGATTTTATAGGGCCTTCTAGTTCTATTACAGGGAACCAAAAATCTATAGCTTAATACAAGAAGCTAACAATTTACCATTATTGAGTCCGAAACTCCAATAAATAAATAGAGATTGATTTGATTGAGAAAATAGGATTTACTTTATAGTTTAAGTAGAAACTGATATATGTATTTTGATATTCAATAATGCACAATATAAAATAGAAATTTAATGTTTCATATGATTTCTTCAAAAAGTAATAGAGAAAACACCAAACATATGTATTAACATGTATGTATCCAAAGTGAATCTTTGAATCTTTTTCTTCAATCTTGAAAGATAAATATATAATAATAAGCTTCAGTAGAAATGACAACAACACAAAAAACTGTTAGTCAATCAGATAGATCATATTATATAATTCTCTAAAGTGTAGCTCTGAAGGAAATAATACACTTAATGTTTTAAAACACAATTTTTTTCTTATATATATCTGTTGTGTATACCACTCATATATATTCCCATGAATAATGTATCAATATTTATATAGTAGGTTGATCAAAATTAGGTTAAACCTTCTCCAGATATATCACACAGTAAATTGTGAATATTTAAATTCAAAATCATTCAAGAGAGTCATAACTTCCTGAAATAAAAGATACAATTTATTCCATTGAGTATGAGCCTTTGATTCAATCATAATGAGCAATTGAATCAGTCGTAAAATATATTTGAATATATATTTACTTCTAGAGAAACCTCTGTAGAAATCATAGATAATATCTTGAATTAAAAACTCCTTCACTGAATAGTAAAATGTAGCATTCCTTTATTTAATAACGAAATCCAAATGCCGGGTTGAAAATGCATGGATGTACAAAAATCTATCGTTGATAAACAATACTTTCCTTTTCTCAAATGTAGGGTTCCGTACAAACATATGGTTGATAATACATACTTTTCCAACATCATAGGGTATTTGATCTATAGGTGTTATTTCAAAAACCATAACTAAATTCCTAAAATAAAAAAACAATTTTCATAAGAATAAATTTATATAACCATAAATAAGTTAAAAAAAATTTCTTTTTTAACAACTTGTATCATAAGCACATAAATTTATCCTATAAATATTTTCTTAAAATGAAAATTTCTTATATCTATATAAATTTATCCCATTTTAAAAAAATTATTCCCCATGATAGGTATATAAGTTTCTCCCCCTTTTTATGGAATAAAAATGATAAGAATAACATGTAGTAAAATAAACACCCCCTAAATTCATGATTCCTTAAAATGATATAATTATATAATTAAGGAGTATGTAGACTATTATTTTTAATAAGTAAAATAAAAATATACTTATGACCCCTCCTAATTCATAACATATATTATATTCAAGTAAATAAAATATTATCAAGGAATGAAGAAATTTCAACTATTTTTTTCACAATTAATAGGTAAAACACATTTAGTTTTTACATACAGTAATAAACAAATTTATGTAATGAGTTAGTCAACTATTAAATAAATTATTAAGTAAGATAAAGAGTATTAATATTTAAAAATAAATTACAAAAAAACTTCTAGAACATATATTTAGTAAAAAATATATTAAAAATAGAATATATATATATAAAACATTGACGTTTGTGAAAAAAATCGACGTGTTAAGAAGGAATAGACAGTAAATATGAAGTTTCAAAAATTTAAACTTTTTAACTTAAATTAGCTAAAAATCTTGATAGTTAATCAATTTTATTTTGAACATATGTTGATTATTGATATAACAAAGAAGATGAAAACTGTTTAAATAAAAATAGTTTTAGCTATTCATGATCCATCTTAGTAATAACGTTTCTTCTGAGTAACTTCATCTGAGGTAGCATTTTTATTTTAAAAGATTAAAAGTCTTATTTTGAAATCAAAATTTCTTTCACACTCTTATTCCCTTTTTAATTATTCATACAAATTTTCAGACATATTCTGATCAAATTATAACTTGACATTTTCTTCACTCAATGTACAAACTTTGAACAGTAGTTTTTCATCATAAATTTGAGACGCAGAGATTTTTTGTTCTTCATAATCATGAGCTTCCTTAATTATTTAAAAAGATTTTCCAAATGAATCTTTAACATAAAAAATCAACTTTTCTTTCAAAAAATAATAAGGATTACCTTTTTCTCTTTTTTGAAATATTGTTTCTTCTAAACATGATGTACTTGATCATATCATCTTGCTGTGACTGCATTTTAGAAGACTTTGAACTAGATTTTTCAAAGAAGATAGATACTCAATTTAAAGGGTTTTAAGAATAATATTTGAGGGTTTTAACATAAAAATGATACATTTTTTTCAGACACATTTCAGATGATTCTTAACATTATTGAGTTGAAGATATATAGAATAATCGGTACAAATTTGAATTTTTGAAAAAAAAAATTTATAAAAGAAATATTTTCTTAAAAATGTTACATAAACAAATAAATAAAACTTGAAATAAATAATGAACTTATTTAAATATTTTTAAAAAATTATTCTATGAGTAAGAGTAGATATATTCTATATATAAAGTAGTTAATGTAATAAAAAAATATATGTAAAATAGTAATAAAATACTTCCAAGCATATGGATTTTAATTATAAGGATTTTTAATTTGATAATTAACTACTTTAGAGATGATCATTCCATTAGGATTGATATTTCCATATACTAAATAGACAACGACTTCATGATTTAATAATATAGCTTAGTTTTTTATGCCTAAAAATCATTAAATATAAGTTCTTTTTTATACCCATATTATTTTAGGTCTAGTAGTTTTAGAAATTAAATTTTTAGGTAACTAAACATGTTTATTTTGAGTAGTGGTTCTACTATTCATATTAAACAATTATTTTGAAAAATAAAATATTTTAACATAATAAATTTGGTGTTTTCTAAAAAAACATCATTTGTATAATGTCTATTAATACCACAATAAAAAAATTTAATAGTTGAAATGATTTTTCTATTTGAACTAGGAACAAAATAATTTCTATATAATTTTGTTATTTAACCATAACTTCTTATTTTTATTTTTTATTAGTTTTTATTATTATCTTTCCAAGAATATCATTGATGGATATTTCTTATTTAGATAAAATACTAGAAATAGTTTTGAATTATTCTATTAAATTTTGTAATTCTTTAATCTTAGTTTCATGGAAATCACCAGATTTATTAGAATAATTATATTAGTCTATAATCTATTTTGAAAAACATTTATTTATCTAATAAAACAACATCATAAGATTTTATAATCTTTCTATTATTTGTCTTTAAGGATTCATATTTATATTTTATAATAAAGAAATACCTATTTAATTCATCATAATAAAGTTTTTCACAATTTGAGTTTTGAGAGTAAGACAATTATAACTCATTATAATGAGCCATAATACATACCATTTGTTTTTTATGTTCAGTATCAAATTTTTTTAAGATTTATCATATGAACCAGAATAATCACTCCAAGTATCTTGCATAAATTTATTTCATTTTATATTATAATAATATTTCCTTTGGGATTTTAGCAAAGGATAATTAACCTTTTTATGACCTTTTTCTCTACATTCATAGCATCCATTTTATTCATTCCCTTCATTTTTCTTATTGTATAATTTTCAAATATTTTAAAAATATATGATAAATAATTATCTAAATATGGATTAATTGAATCAGATGATTTATCCACAATACTTTTTAGAGGATCTTCTTCATGTTTTATATGATTTTAAGCTTTAATCTTCATGTCAGCTTTATACATAATTTATGTTTCAATTAATTCCTTTATAGTTAATTTTTTTACTGGTGTATAATGACATATAACTACAAATATTACATTATAATTATAAGGTAGTACTTTTAGTACTTTTAATTCTTAATTTGATTGCGAAATTTTATTTACCAAAGAATCAACATAATTGAATTTTTTTTTTCAATCTTCTATTCATTTGAGTGATACTTTCATCTTTATAAAATATAAAAATATTAAACTTTAACTTTATAATATTGTACCATAATTTTATGATATTTTTATTTCCTTCATATAAAACAATAATAGTATGCCACATTTCATATATAGTAGAACATTGATAAAATTGATTAAACTCATCTGTTACTAAACCCCAGACTATAACACTCATTAGTTTTGAGTTGAGATGATATTAAAAACCTTATTCCAATATTTTTAGAATAAATAATCATATGGGATTTCAAACATACATAATTATCACCATTAAAATAAGGATCACAGATCATTAACACTCCTTCTCTAGAATCATCAATTTTAAGATATCTTTATTTCAATATTTTACTCAGACTTACTAAATCCAATGAATATTCTTGATTATTAACATGATAAAAACCTTTGATTTTAATTATTGATACCTATTATACCACTTGTTGGTATTGAATATAGATAATAGAATATTTCTAGATTTTCCAAAATGAGAAATATAGAAATATGGAACTTCCTTTGATACCACTTATTAGGCCCGGATGGTGATGGAGAAGAAAAAGACACAAGAGGGGGGGGGGGTGAATTGTGTTCTTTGAAAACTTTGATAGATTTTGAACACCTCTCTTGTAATGTAGAAACAAATTCCTTCTCTCTTAAATATAAGTGATCAATAGAAAAAAATAAATAAAATACCACAATGATGTATAGTGGTTTAGGGAACAAAGACCCTCTTGTCCACTCCACCAATACTCTACTCTAGGATCTTGGTAATTTTCACTAGTATATCATCTTATTTGAAGAAATATTAATCAAAATAACTGAGTTTAGGAAGTTGACACCTTACAAGGATTTTATAGGACCTTCTGGTTCTTTTAAAGGCAACAAAAAATCTGTATCTTAGTATAAGAAGTTGAAACTTTACAATGAATGATTCAAAGAATTCGAAACTCCAATAAATAAATAGATATTGATTTGATTGAGAAAATATGTTTTACTTTAGATTTGTAGAAGAAACTGACAGATGTATTTAGATCTTCAATAATTCACAACAGTAAATAGATCTTCAATGTTGCACATGATTTATTTAAAAAGTGATAGATAAAATAGAATAAAGATGTATAAACATGGTTTTTTCAAAATTTTATCTCTAAAAAATACTTCTTTAATCATACAGAAGAAGATGTAACAATAAGATGATGTAATAGTGACAGTAACAACAATGATTCGATTAGATAGATCAAAATATGTATGTCTCAAAAGTATAGATTTAAAGGAAATGACACACTTTTTTTCAAACATTGTATTTATTTATGTATATATCTAATGTGTATACCTCTCATATATATTCCAGTGAATAATATCTCTATATTTATAATGCATGTCAACTAGATTTATTTCATACCAACTCTAGAAATAGTGCATAATAAATCATTAATATTTTAATTCAAAATCATTTATGAGATTCATAACTTCCTATAAGAATAGAAAAAATTTATTCCATTGAATGAGTGTCTTTGAATCGGTCATAAAAATCCTTTAAATCAGTCATAAAATATATTTTAATAGATATTTAATTCTAGAGAAACCATTTAATAAATGATGAATAATGTCTTGAATTTAAAACTCCATAATTTAAAAGTCAAACATAAGGTTCCTTTATGTAATGAAAAAAATAAAAATGTATGGCTAACAATGTATGATTTTCCACAATCAAAGGGTTGATTAAAAATGCTCTTATTTTCTCAAATGTAGAGTTAAATAATCCATACATTCCTAACAACATACAGTACATGATCTATATGTGTTATTTAAAATGTAGGGGTTCTAAACAATGCATCATGTTTACAAATATAGGATATAAATAGTGTGTCTGGAAAAATTTCAAAACATGTCCAAAATACTTTAACAAAATATTTCTCATAGATAAATGGCATGAATATATTTCTAAAATAAATATTATGATGCATATTATCTTCCGAAAATTCACTTAAAATAAAATTAATTAGTAATATAAATGTAGGAATTTGTGAGCATCAAAAGAAAAAATAAATTAATGTAATTTTTGAATAAACACATTCTCAACACACCCATTACATAATAATAATCAACTCATATGTATGACACAAGAATATTTAATCAATTACCATTTCATCATATCTTAGCTCTTGGAAAATAAAATGGGTTTCATAAATATTTCATCATCATAATCATAAACCACCCAGAGAAATAATAAGGATGGTATCATAGGATCATATATCTACTGAATCCTAAGTAACATTAAAGGATGGTATCATAGATTAAAAATGTTGTTAAAAAATAATTGGAATATTTCTTTGAGAAAATACCGTTTTCATTTTGAAATCACTTCTTTAAAATCGAAAAATTACAAAAATATTAAGGAAACAATTGTATTTGAAAAAAACCATGGAAAATATTAAGGAAATATTTAAATTATTGAGGGGTCATAATGGTGTTAAAATCCTTTTGTGCGATATACATAAAAAATAATATTCCTTTCTCAGATTCGGTAAAAATCCAAAATTGCATTATTCAAAAAATAACAAGAATATTAATTTTTTTACATTAATTTATAGTAATTAGAAAATGGATAAAAATTAATTTAAACAATAATTAATGAATAGTAAAAATATTATTGAAATTTTTCTAAATAAAATATGGTCTTAGAAGGAAAATATTTTCAACCGAAAAGAGAAATAAAGTCAGGTTTACTTAGAGAAATTCATTCATTCTACTAAGTACATAAAGAGAGAAAAATGAAATTAAACCTTTTATTCTTTAAAAATTACCATAGGAGAATAAAATTTATGAAGTTTATGAGATATTGATCGTATAATTTCATTAGAGACAATTTAAAAATAAATAATCCAGATTAAAAGAAGATTGTAACATAAAACCCTTACCTCAAGTTTAAATTACTTCATAAGAGAACTAAAATATTGTATAAGAAATTGGAATTTATTATAATTCTGTAAAATAACAACATATATACTTATAATATCATATATTATCCACTTATAACATCTAAACTACCATTTATTAATAATTATTTATTAAAATTATCATTTCCAAGTGTTAATAGTTTCATTTTTTCTATGAGTTTTGATTCAGTATTTCCAATACATATACTTTGATCATAGTTAAATAATATATAGGGTATTAATAATGATATAAATATAATATGCATTTATTATATGCATATTCATAACCATCCAGAATATACACACACACACACACACAAATATATATATTTGTAACAACATTCATGGAGATGATAATCTGTACAAACACTTGAATGCTGTTTTCATTTTCTAACAAAAATAATGAAAGAAAGATAAATAATATTTTATTATTATAGAATATTTATTAAATCCTAAATATCATATAAATTTAGTAAATTCATCATTATAACCATCCATGAGAGGTGGTGATGGACAATTAACACATCTTTATGTGGATGTGGTAGTCCATACCTACACACTATTAATACTTTCATATCAGGTTTTATGGAAAGGAGGAGGAAAATTGCTATTTATATGGTGTGATGCCTTTTATTACATAACTTTTCATAACATTTTACGAACATAGGAAATTTAAAGTCTAGTGTCTTGGAAATTTGGAACAAAATACAAGAAAACATTAGAGATTTTTATAATCCACTTGTAAGTATTCATCAAAGGTTCATGCTTTGTATAATTACTGCATCTCCTAACCTCAAAACATAAATCAAAGTAAAGGGTGAGCAGAAGGCCCAGTACAGAAATCAAGGGAATCAGTTTACTTGTGTATCAATAAGAACTTGATGAAAAACATAAAGACATGATCAATGTAAGTAAAAACATATCATAATGAAAATAAATTGAATCATAACTTGAATATGTGGCTAAAAAATTTTAATTTAGACAATCATGAACGTATCACCAAGGTTCATCCCTAAGGTGTCATAAAAATTACCAAGGTTATTCACCAAGGTATCGTGAAACTTGTCATATCTAGAGATTAAATTCTTTACCCAATGAATTAGAGAGATATTAGGGAGCACCCTTAATATGTATTTACTTTAATGTGATCAACATATATCATAAAAATACATTTCATAAATAACCCAATAATAATAAAATATATTGGTTTCATTTCAAAATAATGACATTTTTAAAAGTGTGTAAAAAAATGATCGTTATGTCTTTTATAACCCATGGAAATTCAATGAGGGTTTAATGTATGTAAATTCAAGAATAAAATATATCATTTTTTTGTCTTTATGAATACACAAAGAAACAATTTTTTTGGGAATTCACAAAAATAAAATAGGAGAATTTCTTGAGAAAAAGAGAGAGATTTTGAGATGCAAATTTTGCAGCATAACGACTATACAACATGGTTTTATAAAATATTTAAAAGAGAGTGGACAAGGGTAAAAAGCTCATAGATAACTTATAATACAGTATGGGTACACAATAAAAATAATTAAGATCATGGTATGAATATATGAATGAAATACCACATGAGAAGGAAACATGAAATAAAAGAGAAGATGTGATTTCTTTTACGAAAAATTTAACAGCCTAACAGCGTCGCTTAAAATTCAGAAAAATATGTTGATGAGAGTGGAGAGGGTCTCTCATCATTTGGAAATAAAATTAACAAAAAAAAATACATATAATAACATACCCCAACATAATAAGATGGAAATTAGAAGACATAACATAAAGGAAGTCATGACTTAAAAGAGGAGGGTGAAAAGTTCCCTTACCTTGAAGAGTAACTTCGAAAGATTAATGGTTGGGACCTTTGAGGGATTGAGGGTACCTTGGGATAACTTATTGGGAGGTAAAAATACCATAGATTTTTTTATGATGAATTTGGAATGAAAGTAATGAAGGAATTGGTTGGTATTTATAGAAAAAGTGAAGGAATATTTTTTTAATTTCCAAGGGACACCTCATCAGTGGTATTTAAAAAACCATGGGACTTTCCATGGTATTTTCCCATGGTATTGGCCACTAGGGACAACTAATAACATATATTACTATTCTAAAGTAGAAAAAAATTATTACATCATGATTACATCATTAATGATGTCATTAATCACACCGAAACTCAAAACTATATTTTTACTATTCACCAAAAACAAAACATTTTATAAAAATATCAAAAAATCACCCTAAACTAATAATGATGCTTTGAATTAAACATTAAACTCCATTTTATGAAAATAATTTTCTAAATATTTTTAATTTAATTTTTAAATAAAATCGTTATTTATTCAAAAAATAAACAACTCTAAAACTATAACTCATTTTGTAGCACCTTGAGAAAGTAATCAAGGTCCCATAAAATTATCATACAACCATAAGACAATAAATTAAAAATTTATGATTACATTTTATGAAAATAAATTTCCATTTTAAATTATTAAATTAATTATAAAATTGTAAATAAAATATTTATGACATAAAAAATACCAAAACTTATACTATGATCGTTTTTTCACTTTTAAGATGTCTAAATTATATTTATACATTAACAAGTGAAGTTTATATTTTTTTTTTTCTGATTTACTATTCATTACTACTTATTACTATTCATAATGGTATGTTACTATTCACCAAAAAAATTATTTTGATCTTATTTAACCACAGCTTTCACCCTGATTACAACCATGCATGACGGATTTTTGAAAATAATTTCATTTAAAAAGTTATTTAATAATAAAATATATTTTTTACTATTCATAAAAATAATAATATTCATCCAGAAAAAACTATTCACCAGGAAAACACTATTCATCCTACACTATTCATCAAATAAAATATTATTTATAAAAATATTGATACTTCTTTGAAAACTTCTAATAATTCATCCTATTTTAATTTTAACATTTGAAATTAAAAAATAATTTTATTTAACCATAAAAATTCTCTATGTACTAGAAATTTAAATTTAAAATATAAAAATCCTTAGTTATTAAAAATAACAGTGGATAGAAAATGAATAGTGAAACTACTTAGTGAAATTTTTGACACAAAAAAAGTAAAATTATTTTATCATTTAAATTTAAAAAGGAGATATTTAATCATACCATTTAATTTAAATTATCATTATTCCATATACCTTAATTTTTTATAATAATTATATCATTTTAGAAAACTATAATTTGGGTCCGAAGTAATTCGATTTTCTTTTATTGTAAAACAAAATAAAAAGTTATTAGGAGAAAAAAGATCCATAAATAAAAGTATATTTTTCAGGTTGTTACATTTTAATAATCATAATAATATCTCATTTTATTGATTAAAATAGATTCATACTGTTTTGATGGATGAATTTTTTTTAGAGAAGGTGGAATAAGAAATAAAATTGATATAGCTCGATAAATATTTATACCTCTTATTTGGGGGACCTACTTTTCTTTACACCTTATTACTTGAAAGATTGGTCATAGGATACGACCATGGGATCTATGATGTAGTTAAGAAATATTGTAATTTCTTATGATAGGTATTTTATGATATATAATGCTCAAAATTCATGAATAAGGGAGGATAAGAGGTTCCCGTTAATAAGTGAGGGGAGGGACACACCTAAAATTACTTAAACTATTTACACAATATAAAGTACCTTTCTAGTGAAAGTGGATCCAAATGGACAATTATTAAAAGGTAAAATAATATAGTATTTAAATTCATTCAAAAAATAATAATTATATAAGTTTATGTTCTATTACTACCCTTATCCCTTAGTTTAATTTCCCTAGAAAACTTGTTTTAACCCTAAATGCGGTAACATTGTTTTAGTGTTTTTACTGTACATCCTGAAAAAAAATGAATGGATCCCCATTAAAAAATATATAAATACTAATTCAAAATATGGAATCTATTTTATAGAATTCAATTTAAATAATTGAAAAAAAATAATTTTAAAATTAGTGTGAAAAATGCGACGAAAACGCATTTTTAGAAAAATGCATTTTAAGTATAAAATTGAATTTACATCCATTACTTTCCAAGTAAAAACTATCAAATAAAACTTAATTGATTTTATTGAATATATAATATGTAAATTCCTTTTAAGACCATAAATAAATATTTATTTATTATGATAAAAACACTTTTCCCATGTAAAAACAATTTGATGAAAAATTTCTCTTTTTGACTTTTATTTTTGTTTATATTCTTTCCGTTACTTTAGATAACTAAAATATGGATGATAATTCATACATTACCAATAAATTTAAATGAAATAACCTTTTACTAGTGATCAATATATTTGTTCCTACAATAACTCATAACCCATAAAAAAATTGATTTCTTCATAAAATAGGTATTTGAATCATGGAATGATTTAATTAAAAATTTAGGGAGTATTTTTTAAGAATTAATAAATAAATTTTAATTATGGAAAAAATTTATATATAAATTAAATAATTTGTTTAATCTTATTTATTCCCTATGATCCAATCTCTATGTTTTAAATTTCATTATATAACATGGTTTATCTTGACTCCTGGTTGCGTGTCAATCAAGATATCAAATACCAAATGTTTATTTGAAAGGAAATACATATAAAATCTTGGGGTGTTACATTATACCCCCACTTGAAAATGTATTTATTCCTAAAAATTAAATCAATTTGACACAAATAATTAAGATATATCTTCTTTATCACATTGTTAGGTTCTGATGTAGCTTCCTTGAATTTATGATTCCCCAAAAAAACTTTAACTAGGTGAGTAGTCTTGTTCTGTATCACTTTATCTCTGTGATCAAATATTTAATCTGATTTTTATTTAGAGTAATAATCATGCTCCACTAAAACAATATACGATTCTATTATATGTTAAGGATCAAGCATTTACTTCCTAAAAATAGATACAAGGAACACATTATGAACTTGATAGAGGTTCTGTGTGAGTTCCATGTGTTAAGAAACTATCTCGATCGAATCAATAATTTTTAATAGGTCAATTTATATAAGGATATATTTCCTCCTATTTATAAATATCATAACGTTATTTCATGGAGAAATTCCCTAGAATACCTTTTAAGTAACATCAAATTCCATATCTCACTGACGATTTTAAATATAACTCTTTTATAGAATCTGAGTTGCATTGATGTGTTGATAAATGGATTTAACCTTATCTATAATTTCCTCAAAAGGATCAAGTACCAAAAGATTTATTTATCCAACATTATCCCAATATGTTGTAATCATTCACTTCCTTTCTTAGAGAGAATTATAAGGTTCTATTTGAATACTTGATTGAAAGATATTATAATCATAGAATTTAGAAAGAATAAGTTATTGATCCTGAACACCATTGAAATAAAAATAACATGATATTATAATATAATTCAAGTTTTTAGTGGTCCTCTTAGACTAAAAATATATTTTAGGATTATGAAAAATACTAAAACATAATTATATATCTATAGTTTTCTAAATATTAGTCTATAACATTGAGGTAAACTTTAGATTTTGATCAGATAAAAAAACTATATTACTCCATGAAACCTTACCAATTCCTTAATGTATATTATGTAAATATAATAAATATATAAATATTATATTATAGTAATGAAATTTTATGACATTATAAGGTGATCAAATACAACCCAAAAAAAAATATGGCCTTTAGATATTTTTTTGAGTTCAATAATAAAATTCATGGTGATGTTTTCCCATTTCCATTATTATATGAGTAATGGTTATAACATCCCATTATACTTATATCTTTTAGACACAACAAGATTACATACCAACCATTGATATATATACTTTGAAATATTTCTCTTCATGTTGTCTCACCAGAAATACTATTTTATATCTTTATACATCTTTATAATTCACTGATGAATAGAGAACAATGAGCTATAATATTCTTCCAATAGCTCTGTAAATTTTGGTATTTAGGGGAAACATAGTTGGTTTTAGAACATTATCATTCCATTATAACCAATTTTTAATTTAGGAACATTCGTCACCTTATTTAGTAGTTCTACACATTCCTTTTGTGCCTCTTTAATCTTCACATGGATTTATAGTTAAACACTCATTTGAGAAATATAATATTTCTCCCATTACTTCTTGACATCATGGAATATCCTTTGTAAAAAAAGAAATATTGGATCTTTTTTATCCTTTCCATATATAAGATAACATGATCCTTTCAAATCAAAGTATCAACAACTTTGTTTGATTTCCCAAGGTTATAATGTATTAAAGAGTCATAATCTTTAATCAACTACTATAATCTTTTTTGGTTTATATTCAACTTTTTATGGGTGAATATATACATTAAACATTTATTATGATCAGTGTATATGTAAAAAAATTTCCCATAAAGATAATTCCTCTATATCATTACTTAAAATATTACCACTACAAACTCCAAGTCATGGGCCAGGTAATTATACTCTTGAGCCATTAATTTATGAGAGAAATAATCTATCACAATTTCATTCTATAATATGAACACAACCAAACCCCCCTTTTTAATTCATTAAAATAGATAAAAAACCCTTCTACATTATAGGGGAGTTTGGGCATTAGTGCATTAACAAACCTTCTCTTCAATTCAAATAAATTTTATTCACATTAATCTATCTAAAGGAGAATAAATCTATTCTAAGTTATCATGGTGAGTAGATTATATAACATTGAGAAGTTATTCAAAAAGATTTGATAATATCAAAACAATCCAAGAAAAATAAGAATATCAGTCATAGTGGTTGGTTTAGTCCAAAGTTCAATAACTTCCATCACTGATGGAACCACCGATATACCCTCTCTTAATATTATATGACCCAAAAATGAATCTTTATATATAAAAAACTCAAATTTACTAATTATATATATATATATTATCCTTTCTTATGGTAATTATTATAATTATCAAGTGATTTTCATACTCTTACTTGCTATTGTAATATATAAGAATATCATTTATAAAGACCACTAAAAACTGATATGACTAATCTCAAAAGGCTCTATTCATTTAATCCATGAAGATGGTAGGAGAATCAGTAAACAAACTTCATTACGATAAACTCATAGTTTCCATACCTCCTACAAAATCTTATCTTGGGTATGTTTCCTCTTTTGAAACTCAGTTGATAATATACAAAATGGTGGTTAATCTTGTTAAAATATCAATCTCCTCATAATTGATAAAAATAATCATCAATACAGGGCATGTGATACTTATTCTTGATCATGTTATTGTTAAATTCTTGATAATAAATTCATAACTACATTGATTCATCTTTATTGTTAATAAAAATCATTGGTGCACCCCATAATGACACACTTGGATGAATAAATACCTTATCAAGATTCTCTTGGATTTTTTCATGAATTACTCCAACTCAATTGAGGATATTGTTTATAAAGTCATTGAAATAGGTGATCACCAAGTATGAGATCTACTTAAATCTCAACTTCATGATTTGAAAGAATATTAGGAAATTATTCCATAAATACAACAAAAAACACCCATATAATGGCATATCATTGATATCATGTTTCTTCAAAGTCATCAAAGTTAAATACCCCTTATCAATAGGAATCAAGACCCATAAAATGGAAGTAATTTATTAGAACAAAATGACCATGTACTAGCACGTCCGATATTGAGTGCTTGAGTTAATTATGTTTGACCGCATCAAAATCCTTCTTAAGAGAGGAATAACTCTTGATGATCTCCCATTGGATTGAGAGAGAAAGGGAGGATAGAACTATAGGTATATCGATCACTCTCTAAGTATTGATAGAGTCTCACTTTATCCTTTGTTTACACCAATTTTATTTTTAGGAATTATATATAACTAGATATCTATTTTGGCAGGTTTAGAGTTGGAAAATTGTACACAAGACCTTTTCTAATTTCTTAATTCTTAGTTGAACCCATATCCAATAATAAGAATATAAATATTATTATTAAAAACATGACATGTGTAATTCATAAATAATATAAATAAATATCATTTATATAATTTCCAATTGGACCATTAAACCAATTCCACTTCCCCTTAACCACATTTATCGATCCTGAATAATGAACATTTATTTATTAAATTAATATCAATTCATTATTAAAAGATAAATATAATAAATATTATATTATCCAAACTTGAAGATAAATATTTATTTAAATCAAATGAAATGTAAAATGGGATGGAGACAAGCCATCTCCAGGGGGTGTCTAGAGATATTTTATTGGGTTTGATCATTAAGGATGGAACCAAGCACCATTTCTGCCTTCCAAGTTCATTAAATAAGAACTATTATGACAGAAAGGGGGACTTATGCTAACCACTAATATTTGTAAATCCTAGAAAAATTCATTATCCAAGATTAAAAAAGGTGTCCATTTCTTTCATGGATTCATGTTTTGGATCTATACATGAATTTGTGAGGCCTTTGCGACGTTGAAAAAAATAAATATATTCACAATATCACTAATTAAAAAAATTATTTAACTCACTTATTCTTTACACTAACTTATGGTTAAATTATGGTGATCAAAAAAACCTGAATAAATATTATTGTCTAAAGATCAATACAGACATCCATAGATAGGAAAATCTATTGATACGACCAATATATCCCAATTATCCATTAATGCTATATCATCTGTGACACACCCAACATATCCTACTTTTTTCGCAATAATATGTCATCATAGTTTTCATTAATACATAAAATTACATGAGTCATGATATCCATTAATGATAAAATTAAAGGCTAAGGATCAATACAAACATACATAGATAGTAACATCCAATGAAACATGTAAATGTATATTTACTATTGATGGGCTTGTTATAGCTGTACATGGGAGGTGGTGATGAAAAATGAATCACAATGCTACATGGAGGTGGTAGTCCACATGTTCATATGAGTGATACTTTCTTTTGTCATTTGGTAAAAAGGATGTGGGAAATGGTTGTGAATATATACTAATAAAAACTAAGTATATTAATGATACTATATTATTCATGTTATTATGTATAAAATATGTTTATAGAATGTTTAAGAAGAAGTAAAATTTAAAGATCCTCATTAATATTTGTACCTCTTATTTAACAAACCTCCTTTGGAATAGGTTTAAAACCACTCTCGATTTCAATTTTTGAATCTGTGGGTATGATAATTTTTTTTGATGATCAGAACCTAATTCTGAGTGTTATATCAATCCAATATGTTGTTTTTGGATGGGTTAAAGGGAGTGGGGAGTTCCTAGGGTGTTCAGAAGGTTTTTCGGAGTGTCAGAGGCCCTATTTTGCAGTTGCATGTCAAGGCACACGATTTAGGGTAAACCATGAGGCCTCTTCTAGCTAAATATACACCCTATTTTTTCACTTCAACATGATTTAAAAAACCATGTGGGGTGAGGTGAAAAACAGTTCGACTAAAATTGAAGTTTTTGATCGAGGGTTTCGCATGTTTTGCACATGCTTTTCCAAAGCATGAAAGCTAACAACACAACCTCTTAAAGGGGTAAATATACAGTTTCCCCTCCCATGTTTTCCATCTTATTTTTTTATTTTCCTCCTTCTTCTCTCATGAGTCACACATAAAATGATGGTTTCATTCAATTTCCTTCTCCCCTTAATTTTGACCCATCTCCTTTGTCGGTGCTCCACTTTCATATCCTTTAGGTGCATTGAAACTTTTCTAGTAAGGCTTTGCTCACCCCTGACTCTTTCCCCCTTGCTATTGCCTCATGGGGTGCTAAATCCATTTGATTAATTTTTCTATTTTTACAGGTAATTCAATGGAAACTTTGATTTCTTCTAAACTATGTTTAGTTATAGGCTAATACCGGATGCGCCTACATCTATGAGTCTAATCTAGGTGGAGCATACCTTTCTTTATTTTTTCACAGATATTTTGGGGGCATAGATTTTAGCACACCATTGGGTAGTTCAGATAGAGCCCTTTGATTCTAGTTACTTATTGTTAAATTAATCATATGACTCTATGGGATGCTTTGGGCATGCCCAAATCATATTCACTTGAGCGATTCTGGGTTATAGGCCACCTCTCCATGGATGGTTTGGATGAGATGTTTATATTCATTTAAATTGAATTATTTAAATTAAATTAGTTTGTTCAGTTGAATATGATATATTAAATTATATTATATTTAATTGTTTCATTGGGATTGAGTTTCTCAATTCAATTAAATGTAAATTTTTTATTCAAGTGAAATGTATTATATATTTATATTTTAAATTCTTATGATGTATGGCATGATATGTGGTCCAGGGGATCATGACAGGTTTGGAACAAGGAATTGGGATGGCATAGACAACAGGATTAAGGAAATGTGGTTATCTGGTTAGGCTTGGCTTGGATATACTTGAGTGATGTTGATCATAGGATTTAGTGTCAAGGACGCTAGTTTGAACTAGAAATACCATCAATTTAAATGTGTGACCCCTGATATTGGATAGCATGGACATTTAACTTGAGTGACATGGTTATATTGGAATGTGGTGCTAGTGGGATGTGTCTTAGGTACTATTTGTTGATTTTTGATCACCCATGATGTCCAAACTGCCGCTAGGAGTTGTGTGCACATAGGTTGACTGAGTGATGAGGTGATTTGATAACTAATGTGGGTAGTGGCTCCTGATAGTGCAACTTAGGGAAATGTGTTGGGTGAAATCATCATAGAAATCCACAGGGTAGGTCAGGAGCCTTCAGATGATAACATTGAGGCTATCGGTTGGTGGCTGAGGCATGCCATATTAAGGCCATTGGGCCAGGAGGATGGAGATCACCATTCCTCAGGATATCATGCTATGATCCAACATTTATTTTTTATTTGAGTACATATATAGTTGTGCCTCCAAACTTTGGGCTTCAAGCTGATGGATTTCTTTGAGAAATATTCTAAGGGACTAGGGTTCTATTTGCTTTGGTGTGCCTTTGGGATGTCTCTTATTGATTTGGGATATGAGGTGTTGGGTTGGCATGAGATGATAGTGACTTTTGAGGTGGAACCTAAGGGTTCACCTGGTCTATATGACAACAGTGGACACCTTTGTTTATTATCCAAGTATCCTCACCTCTTTAGTGATTCTAATGTTGGCCATATCAGGTGACAACTTACTGGTGGCTGTTGATCACTAGATAAGTATTTTTGTTTTATTTAAATTGAAGAAGATGTTTATTTAATTTAATTTTATATTATAAATCTGATTAAAAACTTATGTTGGATATAAAAACCTTGGTGGAATCCTATTGAAAAACGTTCTCACATCCTACATGGGCCCTTCAGGATGCATGTAGACTTTATGTTTTTTCATATTGGTAAAGGATTGGGATTAGTATTTGGATCCTATTTGAGTTTGTATAGATGTTGGAATGGGACCTTGAGATATTTAATTAATTAGAGTTATCTATTTTAGTTTTCTTTTTTGGTTTCATCATTTCTATTTGTATGTATCTACTAATTCCAACCATGGGTGACCTTTATTTTTCATATTTATATGTATGACCTAGTGTGTATGCATGATTTGTTTTAGTAGCTTCAAGTGGCATGTTTTATTTTCTTATTTATTTACTATACTGTATTTACTTATGTTTTTGCTATTATCTGATATTGACTTTTCTTCCACCATTGGTGAGTCTAGTTCGAGTCCACTGAGTAATTATTATCGCTTTAAGTTATATATATATATACCAAAAACATTATTATATCATCGACTTAGGGTATATTTTCCTCACAATTACTCATTTACAACCTCACTGTGATTCTAAAGCCTTTGGAATATAGGGAGGTGTGCCTAAGTCTAGTGTCACCCAACCTAATAACACTTTTTAGGTGGCTTATTGGGTTGGGGATGCTACAAGTGGTATTAGAGTATTTCTTGATTGTGATTTAGTAGCAGTGTTTGGCTAGATACTTATGAGATCAAGATTTACATTTCTTTTCTATTGGTTCCATTGTTGGGGCTATGGTATACTAGAGATTAGAATATATTCAGAAGTAGGTTTAGAACTTGTTCTTGGGTGCCTCCGGGCCCATGTATGAGGTATCAACCAAGTTACCATGGGTTGGAGTTGCTATTATATTTTGATCATTTCATAGTTTATTTGATTTCCATCTTGAGTTGTATTCTTGGAATGTGATAATTAATTTTTATTATATATGATTTGTGATCCTTAGCTTGGTATGTAAAGGAATGAGATATTTGAAACATATCCTAGAAAGGCTAGGTGTGTTTACTATGATCATTTTTTCTTTTGTCTAGTCACATGATATGTTGTTTTACTTATTTATTATCATGTACCTATGAAAATTTCTTGTAAAGTGGTTTATGATATATTGATATTTCTGTACTTATAATATAAATGGATTGATATGTGAAATGGACCTAGCTCTTACATGATCAAGTAGGTACTATGGAATGAGGTGATTTTGATCACCAGGATGGGTGATGAGGTCATCTGTTTGAGGTGATGTGGTTCGTTAGGATGGGCATGGCCAAAGGTGTTATTTAATGCCTGTCTCTATTGAGGGTTGGTAAAGAGGCCAAGAGGTTGGGATGTATTGAGACATGGTTGTAGTGGGGAAAGGGTATGCGTAGTGAGTTGACACTACCTATTACTTCTTCCTCATCTATGATAATATATATATATATATATATATATATATATATATTGTTGGGATGTTTGACCATGTTGATTGTATTCAGCGGGCTGCCACCTAGACAGCTTGGATGGAGCATCAGGTAGGTGATGGTTTAGTCCCATAGGAGCACATGTATGTTGAGTCCCCTGAGGGTCATAAAGGAAAGGTATAGGCTTAGGATTAGGTTCCATTGTATATGGGAAAGATGCAAGACTTGATAGCATTTGGTCCATGGATAGATGAGTAGCTCAAAGAGAGCCTAGTATGTGTGATCTGGGGGATCAATAGAGGTGCTCAGTGAGTATATGATTCTATATACAATCTAACTTGGGAGGTCTAATCACAACACCTGCTGCTGTTTCAGGGTGAGTGTAGCCCATAGGCAGTGGAGAACTAGATCGAGTCCATGAAGATGATCTTAGAGCAGCTCGAGAAACCTCTAGGGCAGGGGGTGAATTTGGAAACCTGCATGATCAGAAGATCAACTAAGTGCTGGTGGGACCTGTAGGTGTAGGAAGATAGAAATGAGGGACTAACTTGAATGGACATTGAGTATCGGTTCTTTAAGCACTTCTTCCTAGATATGCGAGGAAATAAATAACTCGGGAGTTATTGAGCCTTTAGTAGGATGACATGTTTGTTATGAACTATTCAACTATGTTCACTATATTGTCTCTCTTTTCACCATGTATGGTGAGAGATGACACCTTGAGAGTAATATTATTTTAGGATGGCTTACATAATACCATTCAGGTGCAAGAAAACATATTTAGATTAGAATCATTCTTAGAGGTGGTAAAATAGGCACTCATAGCCAAGTGAAACTTGACAGATAGGTCGTACTCGAGTTAGGTAGAAGCTGTAAGTGATTTTTTGGAAACACTCAAGATGATAGGAAGCAAGGATAAAATGAGTTCCAGTAGGGTGGTCTAGCCAAGGACTCAAGAAAACCACCTCATAGTGGTATATGGTTTTATTTTAGTATGGGAAGCTAGGACGTGTCTGAACTCTATGTGAGTGGACTCTAAATGAGTGCCATGCATTTCAACAGCTTAGTAATCTCAAGAGATTTTATAGGAATCCTTCTCGATCAATTGTTAGTTAGGGACCAGGGAAGAATCAGGGTTCTAAGATCAGTTCAGGATTGGTTCCAAGTGAGGGTAGATGTGCTTTAGCTACACATAGAGTTCATGGTATAGAGAGTGGGACCCATCCATGGATTCAGTGGATGGTGGCTGGGGTAGCACTCAAGAGAGGCTAGGCAATAGGTAGTTGAGATTTAGGATAGGTACACACCATGGAGTCTCTAGGGGATGAGCAGGATGGTGAGCCGATGATAGTCAGAGTTATTCCGTGGTCATATCCTCATTCTTTTGTTTTGTTTTGGAATGTCCTGTTAAGACATGTCCATTTTGGTTGAATGAGGTGTATGAGCTATATATGTATAGACTAACCAGATACAATTTATTAGATAGAAAATTACTTGGGTGAATGATTTATATATATACATTAGGTGTGGCCACTGGGTTCTATGTTTGGGAATCATTGGATGCTGAATTATTGAGATGCGATGACATCATGTCTTCAAGGAGATGCAAGTTACTTGAGGTGAGAGGAATTTGGGTATCATTAGATATGGAACTTGATTGAGGTGCAAAGAGTGATGATGTGTCATGGGAGGAAATATGAGTTTGGTAATGGTCGATTGCACAATTTCGTGATTTGAGTTTTTTTTCATCATGGACTGGGGTATGTCTCTCATAAGGTGGGGATCCCCCTTGAGGTGGTTGACCTGTAACCATGAGATCGGGGTAGTTTAGTTGTTATTAAAGGGATTAATATATTTAGTATCATCTCTGTGTTATATTTTATAGCATTGGGATGTGCTATGTTAATGTGGGGATATTGTAACATCCTGTGTTTTTTAGAAGGGGTTGAAAACCACTCCCATTTTGAATTTTTGAATTATTGGGGAAGTCAATTTATTTTTTGATGACTAGAAAATATTCACATGTTTTCCATCAACCTAATATCATGTTTTCGGATGGGTTTAGGGTCTTGGAGGCTGCCTTAGTTATTAAAATTAATTTTAGGAGAGTCTGAGGCCTGAAGGTCCTATTTTGGAGTTGGAGGTCAAGAAGCACATTTTAGGGTAAACCATGAGTCCTCTTCCACCTAATCATATGCCCTATTTTTTTTAATGAATCATGGCTTGAAATAACATGTGGGGTTAGACACACAATTGTGTGTCCAACTTTGAAATTTTTGATAGAGGTATCCTGCACGATTTGCGCATGGCTTTCCAAATTGTGTGTGCTAACTGTGAAACCTCTTAAAATGGTAAGTTTACAGTTTTAACCTCCTTATTTTTTCTTTATATTTCCTTATTTTTCCTCCTTATTCTCCCGTGGTCTAAAAATAATAGGAGGGTTTCCTATATTTTCTTCCTCCCCTTCATTTAGATCCATCTTCTTCTTTAGTGGTTCATTTTTATAGCTGTCTAGTGAGTTGAAACTGCACTGGTAAGGATTCTCTCACCCATGCCTCTCTACTGCCCTCGTCTTTCCTCATGGATCACTAAATCCATTTGAGTAATTTTTCCATATTTTTGAGGAGTTTGATAGAAACATTGATTTATTCCAAACTGATTCGAGTTAGAGGCTAATACCATACATGCCTATGTCTACGAGTCCAAGGTAAATGGTGTATACCCTTCTTCATGTTTTCACAAATGTTTAGGGGGTGAAACGTTTGAAATGCCATTGTGTAGTTGAGTGAGAACCCTTTTAATCTAGTTTCTTAATGTTAAATTAATCATATGAACCTATATGATGTCATGGGAATAACCAAATGTTATTCACTCGAGCGAGGATGGGTTAGAGGTTGTCTCTACTTCAATGGTTTAGATGAGTATGTTTATATTAATTTAAATTGAATTGTTTAAACTAAATTGGTTTGTTCAGTTGAATATGAGATATTTAATTTTATTATATTGAATTGTTTCATTTGGATTGAGTTGTTCAGTTAAATTAAATTGAAATTGTTTATTCAAGTGAAATGATTTATATATTTATATATGAAATACCTGTGATATAAAACATGAGATGTGGTCTAGGGGATCCTGATGGGATCGACCCAAGGAATTAGGATGGAATGGGCATCAATATTTAGGGGATGTGGCCATCTATTTAGGCTTGTCTCAAATATTATTGAGTGATATTGATCACATAATTGGGATTCATAGATGTTATTTTGATGTGGTAATACCATTATGTTGAGGGCATAGGCTATGAAACTGAAAGGCATTCCCATCAGAAATGAGTGACATGGTATTAGAGGAACAATGTTCTGGTGGGATGTGGCTTAGGTAATATTTGGTTATTTATGCTCACCCGTGATGGGAAAAGTGACACTATGAGTCATGTGCACATATATTGACTCAATGATGAGCTGGTTTTGACCAATTTTGTGGGTAGATTCCACCGATAGCACTTTTTAAGGAAATTTGTTTGGGGTACCTTTTGTAAAAAACCATAGGGAAGGTGAGGAAACTTTAGGTGATAGAATTGAGGCTATCAGTTGGGGCTAAGGCTTGCCATATTAAGGATGTTGGGAATGGACAATTTTGGGAGGAAAATGATCTACATTCCTCAGGAAGTTATGGTATGAGGCAATGATGACTTTTATTTGAGGATAGATATCACTTTGCCTCCTAACATCAGGCTTCAAGCTGATGGGTGATTTTGAGAAATGTTCTGAGGGACCAAGGTTCTATTTTCTTAGGCATGCCTTTAGGTCATCAGTGATTGATTTAAAATATGAGGTTTCTGGATGGAATGAGGTGCTGGTGAATTTCATGGTGGAACTTAAGGGTTAACCTAAGCTATTTTACATTAGTGGATACCTTTAGACATGGTCCAAGTATCCTCACCTCTTTAGTGATTCCAGTGTTGGCCGAAGCTGGTGAAACATTCCTGGTGGCAATTGAGAACTAGGGAATTTTTTTTGTTTTATTTAAATTGAGTGGATATCGATTTAAATTAATTTTATATTATACATATACTTAAAAAATTATGTTGGGTATGCACACTTTGGTGGTATCCTACAAATATACACTCCGACACCCTACATGGGCCCTTTAGGATGTGTAGATACTTTATTATTTTTTGAATAGGTAAGGGTTTAGGCTTAGAAGTTGGATCCTAGTTGAGTTTTCATGGATATTGGCATGGGACCTTGAATTATTCCTTGACTGGGGTTCTATATTTTAGTTTTACTTTTCTGCTTTAGCATTCCTATTTGTATATAGCTTCTAAGTTCATCCATGGGTGACCATTGTTTTGTATATTGATATATATGACCTAGTGGGTATGTATTAATTTTTAGTTGCTACAAATGGTTTGTTTTATTTTCTTATTTATTTGTTCTACTAACATTAATTATTATTATTCTATTATTTGATATTGAATGTTCTTCTACCTTTAGAAAGTCAAGTTTGAGTCTGAGGAGTCTTTATTACCACTACATGTTATATATATGTACTCAGAACTTTATTATATCATCACTTATGGGTATAGTCTCCCCACTATGACTCATTTACACCCTCAATTCAAGTCGATAGCCTTTTTCATATGAGTATTCATGTTTAAGGCTAATAACACCAAACCTGATAACACTATTTAGGTTTCTAATCAGGTTGGGGATGATAAACCCTAAAAGACACTTTTTATGGGTTTTTGATCCTCACAAAAATAGGATTTATTTGATAAAAAATAATTTTTTTTATGAAATCGATACATTCCACACCATGTACCACAACATAGGGATCTTTAATATCTCAACAAAACCCCTCTCATGTGAGTCCACCATGTCAACTAAAATGTAACAACCCCAACTTTAGTATCCCAAAGTCTATGTCTAATTTATTACATTTTCCTAGTTATATGGGGACCAATACTAATGGACTGATCAATTTAGTAGTCTTGGAGGGCCATATATATACATGAGACCCCGTTTACGTTAGGAATCAAATATAAAACATGACAAAAGTAAATGTTCTGTATCGTTGAAAATCATTGAAAGATTTATTTTTCATGACCTTAGGAAATGAAACAAAATAATGGTCAGATTAAATTCTAATTAAGGTTTACATAAAATATAATCTTCAATGATTAATTAATGTATAATCAATATGACATGGTAGATAACTTGAAACACATGCTATTTAATCACTAACTTGGGCATGAAATGAATATATGGATAATATCAATGAAATAATCTCATGTATTATAATAAATAAATCCTTAATAATGGAAATTCATAATACTAGATGACATGATCCTATACACCATGATATTTATACCATTAAGACTTATGCCATGGTAGTTTAATGGACATGTAATTATACACTTAAAACCCATTTAATATTTTTTTCTAATTCATTTGTCTCATTAGACATGTCTATGCATCAAGCACTATTAGAAAATATCCCTATACCCATGGTTTTCCCAAAACCATGGGTATAGGTACAATATGGGAACCTATACCCATGGTTCTTGTATAACTATCTGTATATGCTTTTTTTGAAGACCTATACACACATTTTTATAGAAACTGTGGGTATAGGGATGTTTTTGAGACCTATTCTCACAGTTCATGTCAAACTATGGGTATAGGGTTATTTTTGGAAGACCTATACCCACAATTTTTCAAAACCATGGGTATAACTATCCTACCTTATAACGAGAGAAAAGATTTTCATGGGAAACACAATTTTTTCATGGGAAAACCTATTAACAAAGTTTTCTACCTACAACCATAGTTTATATAAATGTATACAAGTAAATTAATATGTATATAGAAATAAGTGAAATGGATTAGTGGTAAGGCATGAGATGAATAAAGGGCCGGTCCAGGGATCGAATCCCATGATTGTGTATTTTCCCATAGCTATACCCATGGTTTTACAAACCGTGGGTATAGGTTAATGACACGGTGGAGTGGACCTATACCCTTGGTTTTCAAAACCATGGGAATAACTTAAGGATATACCGACACCTCCATTTCCCATAGTTCCTTGAAACCGTGGGTATAGCCTATACCCATGGTTTCAAAGGCTATACCCATGGTCTCAAACCCTGGGTATAGGGAAAATTTTCAGTAGTGGAGGGGATATATATAAAAAGGACCCATCCATTACTATATTTAAATTAATTTACTCATATATAGAATGATCAGTTAAATTCATAAGCAATATCCCTTATCAATAAATATATGTATTGAGTAAGGAATACAGAATATAAATATTTCATCAGCTAATCAAATAACTTTCAAAGTAAAACACCATATGTATATATGGTATATGGTTTAGGAACTAATCATATCCATGATAAAAATAATAAACATAATTAAGATAAATGTGATGTCCAATGATCACAATAAACTAAATGTTTTAATAGGAAGTTAACGACCAAAAAATTATTAAGTGGTAAAAAATAACCATCGACTGATCTAAAATATTAGGTTTTTTATAAAATCATTTCCTCTGGATAAGTAAAGATATTGGAAGAGAAATATTAAAATAATACTTCATTAAATATTTTTCATTTTAAAACTATTGAAAATTTGTATAATAAGCTAAATACCATAATATAGTTATGGCAGCAGGAAGGTCTATCATCGACTTCCTTTTAACTTTTTTTTAAAATAGAAAAAAAAATTCTCAAAAAAAATTATAAATATTACATTATAACATTTTAAAAAGTCTGAGATAAATTAAAATTTCCTTAATAAATCATTTGAGTAAATAAAATTTCTTTTTTAAAAATATTTTGAAAAATATAGACATGATGGAAAAATATATCAGATCAAAAAGAGAAATAAGATTGACTTTTCTTTTATAAATTTATTTAATTGATTTGAGTACCATGGAGAGAGAAATTTGGGGGAAAATATAGAAAATTCTTAAGTATGCAAGGGATTATAAAATATATGTATTTTTTGAAGGATATATTATATGATTCCTTTAATGAAAATTAAGGCAATCCCAAAAAGGATGAAATTGTAAAATAAATCCTTACTTCCTAATAACTTTTAAATTTGTAACCCCTTGAAATAATAAAATTTATTTTAAACATCAATCACCATGAATAAATATTTATTCATGTTAAATATATTATAGGGGATGTATATATACCATATAAAGCAAATAGGTGAAAAATATCAAATATGTCTCAATGGAATAGAAATTAAGACAAAATCCCTTACCTCATGCTTCCCTTCAGTTGAATGTTACTTTAATTATGTATAATAGTTTTAAACATGTTATTAATTTATTATTTAATCATATTCAAATTTTTAATATCATATATGATCCTCTTATAACATCTTTTCACCTATTTTCTAATAATATTTCATTATTACCATTGTTTTGGGTGTTAACTGCTTTATTTTCTCAGGTATGTTTTGTCACAAAAGTTATGGTTATTATGTATAGGATATAGTTTCATAGTATAAATAATTATATTAATTTTATAAATATAATATTTTTTCCATATATAAATTTTTATAATCATTCTTGAAATTTGGATGTGGAAAATGAATCACATCGCTTTGTGGAGATGGTTGGCCGTACATACGCATAAGTGACATTATCATTTCCTTAATGGATTAAAGATATTGTAATTGGATGATATATAAATTTTAAAATATATATATTATATTATAATATTCATATATATTCAGGATTTTCATCATTATGACTATCCATGTGAGCAGGTGATTGAAAACAAATTACATCAGTCTACGAGGCGGTAGGCCACCATACACATGAGTGATGGTTTTATTTCCCATTTAATAGATAAGGAGATGGATAAATATTTTTCAATATAAATAATAAAATATCAGTATATGGGATATATATATTTAATTATATTGGAATTTATAATACATAATTTAAGGTGGTAAAAGAAGAGGTAAAAAAGAAAGATCTTGGTAAATATGATTAACATCACTTTGGAAAACCACCTTTTGTTATCTTATTTATAATTATAGAGTTAGTATTTTTAGAATACCATTATCTCTATAACATGGAAAAATATATTGGGGAGAAATTTTTATGTTTTCTTTGAGATAAATCTATTAAGAGGTGTGAATAAGTGAGGGGATGAGGTGTCCTTTTATAATCGAGGTGAGTGAAACACCTGTAATTTTCCAAGTTCTATAATAATGTTAAGTAACATTCTAGGAAAATGGATCATAATATATGTTTTTAAGGTTATGTTATAAATCCAACCAAAAAATGGTATTTTAGTAAGTTAGTCATTTTAAACCTTATCTTATTTGGTTAACCCGTGGTAAACTCGTTTTATCCTTAGTTGTAGTGAATATTTTTACTGGTTTTAATATTCAGTATGACCAAAAATTTATGTGTAATTATTAAATTTTTTTGATATGATAATAAAAAATTTGTAACATATTTTATTAAATTCAATTTATAGATGTGGAATAATTTAATTTAAAATAAAACCACAAAACAGGTGGAAAAAGCGTTTTTCTTGAAATGCATTTTTCAAGAATAAGATAATCATAAATTGATTATATAACTAGTAGTCATAATTATATAGATTTAAATTTATATAGTTATATATAAAATCTATAAATACCATTTTAATCATTCATAATTAAATATTTTTTTAATTGATTAAAAGAGGAAGACATTTTTCCTTAAAACAATATTTTTTTTGAAACAAATAATTTTTTACCTCCAAATGATCTTATCTTTATTTCTATCAATTTTATTTTCAACACATGGTTAATTCTTAATTTTTTCTAAAAATTATTATTTATAAAAGGAATGATAGTTGAATACTAAATTTTCATTTATATATAAAATATTATATATATGGGAAAATTTCAGAAACTCATTCTAGGCTTATTTTGAGAAGTAAATTCAAAATCAATATTCATACTATAAAATTAGAATTTTTGTGACATGAAATACTAAAAAATTAATTTAATTATAGTTTAAAAAAAATAAATGTTCACTTAATATAATTTAAGCTAATGTATTTCATAAAACACCCATAGAGAGCCTCACCATTTTTTACAGGGATTCAAAAAACCCACCAGGGAATCCACCACAGTGAAGCCTATACTAGCTTCTCATTTTTCCTTTTTCTTCAAAATCTCATATAATTCAACATGCTTAAATAGAAACACTCAAAACAACCATAGTGAGTGTCTCCATTTCCCATATGGAACCAAAAAACTCACTAGGATGTGGTGAATGATATGGTGACTTCTACCATCTCCAATCTACTCACCAAATTCTAACTTATCATAGGGTTAAATATTCTTAATAATTTCCATCCAATTGATAAATTTAAAAACGAATCTTATATATATAACTTGTTGTCATATAAAGAACCCCTTCAAATTATGTTTTCAATAATATTTATTTCAATTTATTTTTCAATCCTCCAAAATATTCCAAAATGTTCCTTCCAAATTATTCAGTGAAACCAAGATCCCCCTACAGGAATATCCCTTTGTATATATAGATTTTGATATTAAATATTTCCTCCCATTTTAAAATAATATCAAATGGGTTATCCTATTCTATTTTATCAACCTAATTTATTGTTGAAATAGTCACAACTCCAAACACTAAGTAGAGATATTTTAATGATTCCCCTAATCCAATGTGAGTAATAACTTATTATATGAATAAATAGAAATAATTAAATGATTCAATTTTGACATAATTTCTTGATAGAATTTATTTGGGTTGTTAACTCCTACTAAATGGTTTCTCCCATATCATATAAACAAAACATAAGATATCAATCATCTTAAAAATTATCTTTATAGGGGAAAACTTATTCTCTTTAACCACTAAAATCCTAATAAGGATATATTATTCCCCACATTTTTTTGGTCAGTCCTTTACTATCCTATTTGACACCATAAGTTTAAATCCAAAAACCTTTTAGATCTATTAACTATTTAAAAAATTTCCTCTGAAAAAATTATATTTAAAAAAACTTTTTAATTTACCTTGATTTGTTCATCATTCAACTCCACTTACCACATTTACATCTTGAGACTCAACCATTTCTCAATTGGACCCCTGGTTATTTTATCAAACATTGGTTATATTTCTTGGAAATAAACCTTATACTTTCTTTCTAACCTTTATTATACTTGTTGATATCACTTATGGAGTAAGTGCACTTCCAAATTATCATTTTAACTTTTCAATTCACTTGTTGAATTGAATAATTTAAGAATTCAGAACATTCACACATTGAGACACTTTATTCAATATAGTCTCATCTTACTAAAACAAATTTAGAAGTGAAATTACCACTTTTCATTGAATCGTTAAAAAATCCTCTATTCCTATTGGTTTAGAACTCAGTGTGGGTAATTGGAGTTTATGTCAAAAAATTGAAAGATGTATTTGTCACTAACCTATATTAAGAAATACATACATATTGAGCTTACCATTTCATTAAAAGATTTTTATGTTATCATACTAACACTAACACTAAAACCTTTGTAATTAAATAGGAAATAAAAAGTATGTAATCCATACCACTTGTTGAATAAATTGATACACATAATTTTTCATTGACTTGTGATAACACTTGATATTCATGTATTTATTATCTTATGAGAGATAATCCTTTCTCAAATAAGGTTATACAACCTTTTATTTTCAATCACCAACTCCCTATGAATATATTTATCACTTTTCACCATATATTCAAGATAATTTTCATTAAGGAAAACAACTTGTTGGTAATTATATTTTTTCTAAAATAATTTCATTATACTATAAAAATTCTCAGAATATACCACTTATTAGTATATTAATATATTAAAATTTATTTTATGTAAACATGAAAATTCCTTAATAATCTATAATCTCCTTATAAAAGTGTTTAGATACCAATTTGAAGAACACCATGTTTTTTGGACTATTTTGAGAGATTTGAAGATTTTATAGTTCTTGTAAATCATAGGTTATTGTATTGGTTAAAAAACTGATATGTGGAACTCATAATTCTGAAGGTGATTAATATGGTTTGAATAGAATTAAATATATTTCTATGAAGTTTCATGATGAAATTAAGTGTTTTTTAGAAGTGATGAAGGTTGGATAATGTGGTTTTGTTTAAGTTTGAGTTGTTTTGGGATCCACATACCTAATTTTGAAAAGGGTAGAATCACATAGAATTTTTTCTATATAGATGATTTCATGCATAGGAATTCACATCACTATTTCAAATACATAGTAAAATCATGTAGCTGATTCATCTACATAGTCGAATGATCCATATAGCCAAATTATCAATGTAGCTGAATTTGGAATCCACATAGTTGTTTTCAGTCACACAACCAATTTCTTTAAAACTACACAACCGATTATTTAATTAGCTGAATTCAAATTCGTGTAGTTGATTCAAGTTGGTGAACATGCCTCGTGGCCTATTTCTATTGATAACCATGTAACTAATTTTTATGTAGATGATTATTCTTCTTATATCAATTTTATATTTAGCTTCCTATGGATTTGTTCTCCACAAGTTTTCATAATGAAAATATTCTAATTAGAATTAATTATGATAATGCTTGAATGGTTTTGAATAGTTTCATAATCGTAAGATTAATTTTTCAAGTTGTGATTCCAGTATTCTTTGATTGAAATCATAGTGGTTCTTGGGGATTTTTAGTTGGTGATTTTAGTAGGATTAAAAATCCTTCTTGATCCATGATGCATATATGGTATTTTCTATATGTCATAAAGATCATGGGGAAATAATAAAGAATATGGATATTGTGGAGCTTGATCTTTTTAGATAAATATAATATAGATATTGGAGATCATGTGGTGTCTCTATTATATGGTAACCAAAAAAAGGAAAAGCATATTTCTATACAATGGAGATGTAATTGTGAGAAAACCATCAATGTGCATCAGAGAGTTAATGAGATATAGAAAAAAAACTGAGAGAGTCCAAAGTTAAGGTTTTATTCTTCAGAAATCAATATACGATGGAACATGAATATTAAGAATATTGAGTCTTGAGTTTATAAATATTTTCACAAAATTTTTAAGACCTCACTATGGTAAATGATTCCTTTAATATTCTAGAGGCTCATGGATGGATATATATCTTCATTTTTATCAATGTAACCTGGTTTTTCAGGGGATATTATTTTGTTTTGTAATCATATTTTTTATTATTGAGAGAAGTTGTATTTTTGGTTTTTAATCATGAAGAACATGGAAGGAATCCATATATATTCTTTTAATATTATTTAACTTGGGTTTATTATTAAAATAATTTGTTGTTGGGGGAATAACCAACCACACTGAGGAGTAGGATTTCGTATTAGATCTGAACCTTGAAAAACATTGTGTTCCTATGATATTTACCTTCATTGGATTCCTAAAAGGCTGAGTAATCGTAAAAGTGGATCAGATCCTAATAGGATAAAAATGGTTTATTTCAAAATAAATAAAAATTAAGAAAATAACACCACTGATTTAACCCCCCTTTTAGTAGTGAACCACCTCCTTAGGCAATTCAACTAGTATTATAGAAAAGGGTCCTTTTTCAAGATCTATTTAGAACCAAAAATGGATAATATGAATTTTATCAAGACAAGGGGTGTCCATACATTCATTGTAATGAAATTTCACTATTGGATGAATATAATTTTCCTTATTTATTATCTATTGTCCTTGAAGTTAAATATGCTGTAAAAGTAGGATTCCCATCGATTAGTGAAAACACTCATATGAAATTTGTTGATAAGAGAAATATAGAATTTGATGGAAAATCATAAAATTCTATTTTGATTTTATCATTTATAAAATGATTATACAAAGGTTTTGGGACTGAAAAATTAAAAAGAAATTTTGGGTAAATTTGAAATCATTCTTGAAAGAAACATGAAAGTCAGTGAGTCGAAATTGAAAATTTGGAGAAGATTTTTAAAGATATAAATATGGATAAAGAATAAAACATTGATGAATCCTTTATAAGATTCCATGAAATTGTTAGTAATATTTAGGGATTTGGAGAAAACCTAGATGATTCAAATATTTCCAGAAACTTTATGAGAAATTATTCTGACATGTTAGACCTTAATGTTTAAAATTTAGATGATAGAGAATATATTACTCTCAATGAATTACCTAACATTATAAATTCTTATAAAATGCTAATAATACCATATTTCAAGAATAATATGAAAAATGAGATGGATTTTAAGGCCATGTGAAATCTCAAAGTCAAAGATTATTAAATTCATAAATTAAGTTACTCTGATGATGAAGATGAAAATAAAGATTATAATAGTATCATTTCTCTAATTTCAAAGAGATTAAAGATGGGAAAGTTTAAGGGAAAAGGTAAATTACCCCCAAGATATTACAATTATAATTCAATTATAAAAATTGATGTAAACTATCCTAAGAAAAAGTCTTCTAATCCCAAGTCTGATAACGATAAACTTAAAAGACTAAATGGGTTAAAACATTAAAATATTCAACCAAATTTGGTGGAATCCAGAATTTAATTAAAATTAAAATAAAAATTTCTATAAGAAAATAAGAATAAGATGACTCCAAATAATGTATCCAATCGAAAGATGAAACTAATTTCACAGCTCTTAAGGAAAAAGTGTTCAACACATTTTGTAGTGAAGATGATGAAAGTGAACAAACAAAACTATTGAATGTGTTTATGAATGAATTAGAAGCTTATATTGAAAAAAAATTTCAAGAAGGAGAAGAGGTTGTTATTGAATGAAAAATAAAAGATAACTGATGGAAAAGAATAATGTTCAAAGAAAGAGGATGTTTATATTGATGAAATCAAAAAATACAAACTAAAAGTGGATAAAATGGAGAAGAATGTGAAATTAATTAGAGGAAAACTTACTGTAAAACAATAAGAATAGTCCAAAATTTAATCAAAATGTCTTAAGAACAAAATATCATAAAAAATAATTGATAAGATTTAAATAAGGATGATGAGGTCATGGGTGAATCAGCACAAGATAGCGAAAAGAGGGATTCACGGATACATGTCAATTCATATCTATATGGATATCAAAATAAATCTATTTTATCTAATAATTTAGGTCCTAAAATCAATGTTGGATGACACTATAACAAGAATAATAGTGATATATACTCTTCTAAATCCATGTTAGAGAGATTATCTTTAAGAGGATATTTTCCCCTAGAGAAGAGACAACCATAATATATGGAAAGGAAAATTCAATAATATCTAGGGAAAAACTCTTATCAGTATGATAGGCCAAATTTTAGAGGATACTACTAGTGCTGTGGAGCATTTGGGAATAAGTTCCACTCATACTAGTATAAAATGTCACTAAAAGTGATGATACATGAACCATGGGGGCACTAATATGAGAAAAGAAGAAAAAATTATAGATAAAGTAGTTTCCATGAATTTATCTTATCTACCGACATAGAACAAAATTGATGCCTTGGAAGAAAACCTAGGTGGATTTGATCAACAAAGACATGTTGCTGAAAAGTGCAGGAGTAGTCTTCTATAAAAAATACCCAATGACAAGAATGGGATGAGGATTCAAAAAATTAATAAAGAAAAATCATGTTTTACTAAATTAGATTTGAAGTATAGTAGAAGAACCATGTCATGTGTAATTTTTAGTGGATATTCTTGACACATGATCGGTGATACAAAAATTCTGAGAGACATTGAGAAGATTGAAGGGGGAGAAATGACTTTTGGAAATGATTTTTTGCAAGGACTTGAGGTTTTAAAAGAGGAAAATAATATTAAATAGTGTATATGAAATGAAATATCACGATTAAAATATAATTTGACACCCCAATACTTGAAATATATTTCTTTTAAAAAAAATCCAATCTCTTCGATATATTTGATATACAAAACAACGGTTTTGATCAAAACATGATTCATTTTTTAAATATCTTTATTTAGACATGACCATAATAACATAGATATTAAGTTGGTGGGTATAAATAGTTAAAACTAATTGATAAAAATTATACGGTTTAAAATTGTATAAAAAAATTCAATGGATTTCTATTAATTAGAAATAAAATTAGCGTCATTTGAAAGAAAATGAAATCTAAAATAAAAATCTATATTTTTATAAATGATAGTCTAGATATGATTTTCACAAATAATTTAAAATCAGTATTTAAAAATTCTAAAAAAATTACTTGAAAAAATAAAATTCAATTTTTAACTCCATCAAAATTATCATTGGGTGAAATTTAAAAACATTTTCTGAAAATATTAATGTTTTTATTAATATTGAAAAAAACTGATTTTTATTGAAAACCAAATTTTAATTTAAATTATTTACAAAATGAAATTTTATTTTAAATTAGTTTTGACAAAAAATTAGTTCAATTATAATATAATTTAAATAATTTAGGTTATTTTAGTCAAATTTTTATATAATTATAATATAAAAACTTTTTTAACTTTTTATAGTTTTTCTTTGGAAAAACCATTTTTTTCAATGCCTCTATGAGTTTTATTTTAAATTGAATTTTGAAACTTCTATAAATTGAATTTAGATAAATATATTAAATATTTATAATTAGAATAATTTATACTAATAATAAGTTTAACTTAATTTTTGATAATAATTAATAGTGAAAAGAGTAAAAATTATTTACCGTGGTTAAGGTAAAAATGGATTCACCATAGGCTGGGGGTCAAACTAAAACGATAAGGGTTAAAAATAAACCAAAACCTTTCTAATTCATATTCAATGGTTATATTTAGAACTTATTACCTCTAATATTTGATAAATACCCATTTTAAGTAATTTTTAATGACAAAAATGTGGGTATCACTTTATTTTTCAAAAATTTCTTATGTGTCATCTCCCCCACTTATAAAAGGCCACCCTCTCCTTATCAATTAACATATTAAAAACCATTTGGTTTGGAGAATAAATAACCATATATATTCTATAATTTACATAACTCATCATATATTACTAATTTTTATTAGGAAACCCTACTAATAATTCTTTTCATATAATCCTAAATAGGCTCTCCGAAGAAGAGGTGAAATTCTTAAATGTGATTATTTTTTTTCTTATTCCTCCTCCTTTAAATGATATTAAAATATGGTATCATAATAACACTAGTATTAAATAAATACTAATATTTTATTATTCTAATGGAATAACCTAGATCCATCTTCACTTCCATCAAATGAGAAATGAATTTGTTGATTGTGTGTATGGTAGATGACTGCCTCATGAACTGGCATTATTCATTTCCTGTCAGAACCTTTAAAAGCTGGATATAATGATGAATTAAAATAATTATATTATATATATGAAATTATTATACTTATATAACTATTATATAACATATACCATGTTACTTACCATTCTATCGGGGATACGATAACATCGCTTGAGTGTACAGTGAAATACCACCCAACAGAGTGACGTGATTGGTTTTTTTGCTTACACTTTACATTGAAGTTATGAAGGATAAATTTAATTAATATATGTGATATTTATGACCTAAAAATACTTATTGTAATATAATATCACATTTAAATTCATATATTCCTATATGTTTTAAAACAGTAACGTTGATTTTGCGTACGTGTTGACTACCGCCTCTACAAATTGATGTGAAATGTTTTTCAATTAATTTTTAAATGGATGGTAATAAGGATATATTTGATTAATATAAATGACATATATGAAATAATAATGATCTTGTAATGGTGAATTAATATTTATTTGTCTGTTTTTCTATCTGTCGATACAATTTGAAACACCATTCATGCGTACGTACGACTTACTGTCGCTATGTACAGCGTAATACATTTTCTATCTCAATTTTTTAGATTACTCTTATTAAATATATAATGAATATATATATAAATATATATATATATATATATATATATATATTGTGTAACATTATTGATATGATTTAAAGATTATGAATATTAAATTACTAAAATTATTGATCCAAAATTTACATGAAAAATAAATCATTTATCACCCGAAACAATGATTTAAATATAAAAATGTTACTGAATGGGTGATAAAATCCTATATAAGTAAATAATATATGGTAAAAGATATATGATTCTGGTTTTATTAAATATTTATAATAAACCTATATTTATTATATATGAGGTTCATACACATACGAAGGAAGTCCAACCTAAGGTAAGAGTTTCTCATCTCACTCTTACTTTTGTGAGAGATAAGACTTATTCCACCGTTATTTCTTTTGTGTGGTGTATATAATACACTTTTGATATATTATATCCTGAAATAATTTATCCTAATGTAATTTAAAGTTTTATTTGACTTCGTTTCTTTTATGGGGCTTATAGTTAAAAAGTTACCAAAGTAGTATGGGTTTATTTAACAGTCTTATCATTACTTGGGATTGTTTATGTTTAAGTCTCACTTGGGGGAATTATTTGATATGTTATAAAATCAATGTATTTTATTCTCATTTCGTTATTCATGAAAATTTTCATATAGTAGTACCATTTTTAAACTATTTGGTAATTAAAATTATTGATAAAATGTTTTTAAGGAAGTTTTACTTTATTTATTTCTTTGGTCAAAAAAAGTTTTTCATCAAAATCAATGTTTTTAAAAAATTAATTCAGAAATGTTTTTAACCTTTTAAAAATGATTTATTAAATACATTTTCCCATTATAAATTTTTACAAAATTCTTTTAAATTAATATTCATGTTGTTTTCAAGACAAAATTATTTTAATTTTACTGAAAATGTGAACCAATGATGTTTAGGTAAGTTTTCAGGTCATTTTAACCCATATCCTTTTTTTGTTAACCCTCGGTAAACCCATTTTAACCCTAGTTGTGGTGAATATTTTTTACTCCTTTTAATATTCAGTATGAAAAAATTGAAAGTTTCCTTACATAAAAATTTGGACATGCTAATAACAAATATGATTTCTATTTTATCAAATTTAATTTACAATTGTGGTATAATTTAATTTAAAACAAACCAAAAAAATAAGTTAAAAAATGGGGTTTTCAAGAAATAAATTTTTCAAAGGTAAGATGATCTTAAATTAATTATACGAAGAATAATCATCATTATATAGATTTAAATTCATATATTTGGATTTTAAATCTATAAATATAATTTAAATAATTCATAATTAAATATATTTTTTAATTTATTAAAATAGGAACAAACTTTTCCTTAAAAAATAGTCTTATTAAAAATATCAATTTTTACCTCCAAATGGTCTTATATTTATTTCTATAAAACTATAGTCAATACATGGTTAATTCAAAATACGAAAAAATATTATTATAAATAAAATGAATAATATCTAAATACTACATTTTTAATTATTTATAAAAGCTTATTTCTATGGAAGAATTTCAAACACTCATTCTAGGGTTATTTTAACCAAATAAATTAAAAATCCATATTAACCCTACCAAATTAGAATTTTTGTGACATGAAACATTAAAATATTCATTTAATTATTGTTTTGTTAAAATATAATGTTCACTTTCTATAATTGAATCTCATTTGTTTCATAAAACACCCTTCGAGAGCCTCCCCAATTCTCACAGGGATTCAAAAAACCCACCGTGGAATCCAACACAGTGTGGTATCTGATAGCTTCCCATTTTTCTTCTTCATCTCCAAAAGACCCTATAATTCTACATTCCTCTGTAAAATCAATCAAAAAACCCATATTAAGCTTCTCTATTTACTATAGGAAACCAAAAAAAGTCACCACGATGTGGTGAATGACATGGTGACTGCACCCATCCCCAATCTAGTCATAAAAATATAATTTATCATATGATCCAATCTTCATAAAAAGTTCTATCTAGTTTCAAAATTGAAACAAACTAGTATAAATAACTTGTTGTTGTAGAAAAAACCTCTTCAAATTTTATTTTCATTTATATTTATTTCTATTTATTTTTCAATCCACCAAAATTTTCCTTCTAAATTATTAAATTCCACCAAGATCCCCCAACAGGTGCCTACCTTTGAAGATATGGATTTTATTTTTAAATGTTTCTCCCCTTTGAAAATAATATTTTATGGGTTATTGTATTCCATTTTTTTCAACCTCATTAATTCTTGAATTATTCACAACTCCAAACACTATGTAAAGATATTTTAATGACTCCCCTAAGTCTATGCGAGTGAAATCTCATTTTATGAATAAAGAGAAATAATTAAATGATAAAATGCTACCCATAAATTCTTGATAAAACTTATCTTGGAATTTAACACCCACTGAATGGTATCTACCCCTATCCTATACACCAAACAAAAGATATCAATCATCTTAAAAATTATAATGTTAGGGGAAAAATAAATTCTTCTTAGCCTATAAAATCATAATAATGAGAGATTGTTCTCCAAATTTTTTGGTCAATCCTTTACCATCCCATTTGAAGATATAAGTTTAAATACAAAAACCACATTGATATGTTAACAATTTGAAAAATTTCCTCTGAAAAACAAGTCCATTAAAAATGACTTCTGAATTTAGATTGTTTTGTTCGTCATTTAACTCCACTTACCACCATTACATATTGAGACTCAATCATTTCTCAATTAATCCCCTGGTTATTTTATCAACTATTGGTTACACTATTTTTAAATAAACTATAGATTTTATATTTAACCTTTATTACACTTTTTGATGCCACTTATTGAGTAATAATACTTCCAAATTTTCATTTTAAATTTTAAATCAAATTATTGAATAGAATAATTTAAGAATTAAAAACTTTCACACTTTGAGACACTTTCTTTAATATATCTTCTTCGTACTAAAAACAATTTGGTAGTGAAATTACCACTTGACATTGGATCATTAAAAAAAATCCTCTAACCCAATTGATTCAGAGCTCAAATGTTTGTAATGGATATTATGCCAAAAATTTGAAATATGTCCATGTCACTGACCTACTTCTAGAAATACATACAGCTTGGGCATACCATTTCATTAAAAGATCATCCTATTATATTAATAAAACTAACAAAAAATCATTAGTAATTAAAAAATAAAGCATAAGTGTGTAATCCATACCAATTTTTGAATAAATTTATACCACTCATTTGTGACTGATTTGTGATACCACTTGATATCCATGTATATATTTTTTAAATAGAGATACTCTTTTATCAAATAATGTTATACAACATTTTATTATTAACCAAAAATTCCCTATGAATGTATTTATCTCTTGAAACCATATCTTAAAGATAATTTTCATTTAGGGTAACCACTTGTTGGTAATGCTATTTTATTACAAAATATATTTAGTATACTATAAAAATAGTCTTCTGATACCACTTATTAGTATATTAATATATCAAAATGAATTTTATTTAAAAATGATACTTCCTAACTAATCTATATTCTCTTTTTAAAAGTTTTTAGATACCACTTTGAAGAACCTCATGTTATTAGTGTTGATTTGTTTTGAGAGATATGTAAGATCAAATGGTTCATGGAAGGAATTGGTTGTTGCATTGTTTAACAAACTGATATAAGGAACTCATAAGTATGACAGTTCTTGATATGGTTTGAATAAAAATAAATATATTTCTAGGAAGTTTTCTAATTAAATAAAGTGCTTTTGAGAAGTGATGAAGGTTGGATAAAGTGGTTATATTTTAGTTTGAGTGGATTTCTGATCCACATAATTAAATTTGTCAAGAGTAAAATCATATTTCTTTTTTTTCTACATAGACGGTTTGGTGTAGAAGAATTCACATAATCATTTACACTACATAGGAAAATAACATAGCTAATTTAGCCACATAGCTAAACGATCCACATAGCCAAATGATCAATATAGCCAAATTTGGAATCCACATAGCTGTTTTCAGTCACATATCCAATTTCTTAAATGTGACATAACCTATTAGAGATATAGTTTAATTCAAATTCATATTGGTGATTCACATGGGTGAATATGTCACATATCCAATTTCTCTTGAGAACTATATAGCTTATTTATATGTAGATGATTATTCTTCATGTATCCAATTTTTATTTCTATCCACATATGGATTGGTTCTACACATGTTTTCAGAATGAAAATATTATGATGAGAGTTAAATATGATAATTCTTGAATGTTTTATAATTCTTTAATAATCATAAGCTTCATTTTTTAATTTATGATTATGTATTCATTGAAGGAAATTACCGTGGTTCTTAAGAAGATTTAATTGGAGTTTTTAATACTATTTATGATCCTTTTTGATCCATGATGTAGATACTATCTTTTCTAGATGTCATAGAGATCATGAGGAGATAATAAATAATATATACATTGTAGAGACTGATCCTTGTAGATCAATATAATAGAGATTAGATATTGTGGGGTGTGTTCCATTTTTGGTAACCAAAAAATGAAAATCATGTTGATGTAAAATGGAGATATGACAGTGAGAAAACCATCGATGTGCAATAGAGAGTTGAGAGAGATATAAAAGAAAACAAAGAGTCCAAAGTTGTGGTTTATATTATTTAGAAATAAATATATGATTCAACTCACATATTAATAAGATTGAGTCTTAAGTTTATGAATATTTGTTCAAAATTTTATAGACTTCAATGGGTAATACTTCCTTGCATATTCTAGAGGCTCATGTATGGAGATATATATTCTTTTTAATAGAAATAACCGTATTTTTATGGGGATCTTCATCTCTTTTTATCATATTTTTGTATTTCAGAGAGAAGCTTCATTTTTGGGTGTGAATCCAAATGCATCTTGGAGAATTCTATATGTGTGCATTTAATATTATTTCTGTTGAAAATATTAAGATAATAATTTATGGTTGGGTGAATAACCATACATTCTAAGGAGTATAATTCCATATTAGTTCTGATCCTTGTAAAAATTTTATGTTCCTATGCTATTTACCTTCATTAGATTGAGGAAATGTTGAGTAATCTTATGAGTGGATCAGATCCTAATAGGATAACAATGTTTTATTTCAAAATAAATAAAAATTAATAAAAATAACACCACTAATTTAAACCCCATTCTCATTGGCGAAACACCATGTTGGTTGCTTTAATTAGTATTAGAGAAAAGTGTCATCTTTTAAGATCTACTAATTTCTGAAGATGGATAATATAAATTCTATCAATTGAAGGAGTGCCCATACATTCATCAAAAATAAATTTCACAATTGTAAAAATATGATGTTTCCCTATATCTTATCTCTAATACTTGAAGCTAAAGATGAATTAATAGTAGTATTCCAACTTATTACTGAATATTATCCTAATAAATTTTTTTATAAGATAATTATATTAGTTGATGGAAGAAAATAAAATTCTATTTTAAAATTTCCTTCAAAATAATTTTATAAAAAAGGTTTGGGACACAAAAATTCAGAAGAAATTTTGGGTAAATTTGAAAGGATCTTCAAAGGAAACATGAAAGTCAACTAGGCTAAATTGAGAATTTGGATAAGAAATTTGAAGATATAAATATGGACAAAGAAGAATAGATTTATGAATCCTTTACAAGAATTAATTAAATTTTTAGTAATATTCAAGGGTTTGATGTAAACCAAGATCACATAACTATTTCCATAAATGTGATGAGAAATTATTCTAACATGTTTGAGCCTAATGTTTCATATTTTGAAGATATAAAATATATTAATCTCAATGAATTACATAACATTATCATTGCTTATAAAATGTAAAAAATCATAGCTTTAAAGAATAATATGAAAGTTGAGATGGATTTTTAGGCCATGGTAAAGCCCAAAGAAAAAGATGATAAAATTTCTGAATCAAGTGAATTTGATGATAAAGATGAAGTTAAATATTATAATAGAATCATTTATATTGTATAAAAGAGGTTCAAGGTGACAAAACATAACGGTAAAGGTAAATTAACACTAAGAAATTACAATTTTAATTACATTGCAAATTTTTCTATAAAATATTCTATGAAGAAGTCTTCTGAACCAAAGTTAGATAATGAGAAACCTTTAAAGAAAAAATAGGGTAAAATTTTACAAGATTCAACCAAATTTGGTGGAATCAAGAAGTTAATTAAAAGTAAAATAAAAAATTTTGTGATAAAAGAAAAAGAAGATGAATCCAAATAATTCTTCCAATTAGAAGATAAAACTAATTTCATGGATCTTATGGAAAAAGTATTGAAAACATCTGGCAGTAAAGATGATGAAAGTGAAAAAATAGAACTAGAGCATATTTTCATTGATGAATTATAATCTTGTATTTATAAAAAACATAAATCCCATGAAAAATAAGATGTTGTTATTGAAAGAAAAAAAACTAAGGTAAAGTAATAATGTTCAAATAAAGTTGATATTTACACTGACGAAATCAAAAAACAAAAACTGAAAGTGGAAAAAATAGATAATATAGTAAAATGTTTTGGAGAAAAACTTACCCAAAAAGAATAATAACTATCCAAAATTTAATTGAAATGTTTTAATCACAAAATAACTTGAAAAATATTTGATAAGATTTAAATATGGCTATTTAGGTGAAGGATGAATCATTACAAGCTGTAAAAAAGAGGGGTTCAATGATATAGGTCAATTCATATCTCTATTGATATCAAAATAAATCTAATAAATCTAATAATTTAGGTCCTAAATTCAATAATGGATGAAACTAGATCATAAAGAGTAGTTATATATCATCTTCTTAATTAATTTAAGAGAGATTCTATTAAAGAATATATTTTTCCATAGAGTATAGAAAACAAGAGTATATAGAAAGAAAAATTAATTAATATATAGAGAAAAACTATTATCTGGATTTCAGGTTAAATTTTAGAGGATACTACAAGGGGTTTAGAGTGTTTGGTAACAAGTATTACTCATACTGGTATAACATGTGAGTAATAGGGATGAGACATGAAACATGGGGGAGTATTATGTGAAAAGTAGAAGACATTTACAAAGAAACAAAGTAGTTACTAGGAATTAATCATGTCCACCTACACAAAAAATTGATGTCTTAGAAGAAAACTACGGTAGATGTGATCAACATGGACATGTTGTTGAAAAGTGCATGAGTAATATTTAATAATAAATACCCAATGTTGAGAATGAGATAAGGATTCAAAAATTGAATGAAGAAAAATTATGTTTTACTGAAGTACCATTGAAGGATAGTATAAGAACCAAGTCATGGATAATTTATTATGGATGTTCTTCACACATGACTAGTGATAAATAAATTTTGAGAAACATCATATAACCTAAAGGGGGATCATTAACTTTTGGAAATGATTTTTTAATGACCTCAAGATTTTAAAAGAGGAACATCATCTTTTATAGCATACATGAAATGAAATATCAATACTAAAATAGAATATACACCGCAATAATTTAATATATATTTATTTTTAAATAAATTCAATTTCTTTGATATCTTGTGATGTACACAACACTAGGTCTGAATAAAACATGATATATTATTAAAATATTATTATTTAAATATGGCCATTATAACCTAGCTGTTATGTTGATGGGTATAAATAGTAATAAATAAATTATAAATATTATATGGTTTGAAAATTTATAAAATAAATCCAATGGATATATTGATTAGAAATAAAATTAGAATCATTTAAAAGAAAAATAAATGTAAACTAAAAAACTATATTTTTCTAAAAGACAATCTAGCCGGGTTTGTACACATAATTTAAAATTAGTTGTTTAAATATCTATAAAATTTATTTGAAAAAATAAAATTCTTTTTTTAAATCTTTAAAAATTAACATTGGGTTAATGTTGAAGAATTTTTTGAAAATATTATTTTTTGATGAATATTGATATTATACTATTTTTTTTATTGAAAAACACCTTTTAATTTATATTATATACATAGTTAAATTATATTTTAAATTGTTTTTAAATAATAATAACCTCAATTATAATATAATTAAAATTATTTAGGTAATTTGAATCAAATTTATATTGAATTCTGATATAATTTTTTTTTAAACTTTTGAAAAATTTTCTTTGGAAAAACAATTTTTTATGTCTCTGCATGTTTTATTTTAAATTGAGTCCTATGAATTTTGTGAATTGAATTTAGAAAAATAGATTCCATATTTTTAATCATCATAATTTATGTTACTAATAATGTTAATTTAAATTTTAACCATAATGAGTTATGAAATATAAAAAACTTATTTACCGTGGTTAAGCTAAAAATGGGTTTACTGGAGGGGGTGGATGGGGGGGTCAAACTAAAAGGACAAGGGTTAAAAATGACCCAAAATGTCACGACCCGACCCTACCCGGGCTCGAGCTGCCACAACCCCAAGCCCACCTCCGTAGGCCAGGGGCTGGTGACCAGCGCCGAAGGCACAAGAACTCGGGGAGGCCTTAGCCTAAGTACCTGTACACACACACACAACACACTCAATGTAGAAGTCCAGAGAAAAAGAAATGACAAGCAGAGTAAAGTGCAGCTGATATATATATAAACCACCGAATGTGCATCGACCTCTAAAAGTACAAAGAAAGCGCTGAAAGTAAACTGGAAATAAAAGGGGAAAAACACGCGCCCAACCAGAAAAGTGCCACAACCCGACAACAGGTAAACAAAAGAAACAGCTGGAAGGGTCCCCCACCTGGAACTCGACTCCGACCACCACACGCGGTCCAAGCTCCCAAGCTCCTAAGCTCCTCAGAAGTCACGCTCCACGTGTCCGTCGTCTTCAAGGGCACACCAAGTGCGGGCAAATCCAAAGAAGGCGTGAGTATAAAAAATACTCAGTAGGGTACCCCGAAGGCTCGAGGGAGAAACAAAGGAGGTACTGAATGGTGAGCAGTAGATCGAATAGGGAATAGAACAGAAGTACAACAGAGAGTGCAGTAAAGAGTCAAGCTCATAAAAACAATAGAAAGGAAGCTAGACTCATCCAGACACAAGGAGCTGGAAACGGTGAGAAGGTGAACTTCTCGTCGAGTCTTCACTACCTATAGCAGGAGAGAAGACTCATCCAACCATGAGAAGCTAGACACGGAAAGCACTTGGCATACCCCGCACGTCTTCGCCTCTCCTGGAAGGAGAGTATCTAAACCCAAGAAGGGGGTACCCGAACAAGGTGTATACAAGTCCATATGCTCAAAGAAGAATCCCAAAGAAGATCGTAAGGGGATCTACATCCCGTATCTCAGCCCAAAAAAAGAGTAGCCATCAGTCCCAAAAGAAACACCATCGATGCCCAATATCCCGCACAACTACCCCGAACCACAATTCAAGGGCTCAATCACCGCACCTCGACACTATCCGCTTTGGGTGGCACTGACTCGCCTGCACGGTTTTAGGTCGCGTCACAAGGACACGTATCAGTGGGGAAAGCACCCCTCGTACTTGAAAGTATTGGGGGAATGTCAAACCACACCATGTCACTGCCCCACAGTCGATAGGTCTCCTCAATGTCAAAGTCGTTCCATCACCGACCCGTACAACCAAGGGTCCCGCTCTAGTGATCACGGAGAAAAGACACATACTAGCCTAGTAGAAAGAACTGAGTTTGGAATATCAATGGGTGTCCTACTGCCCATCCCTACTGGAGGGTAATTCATAATATGATATCGGGTGACCCACTGCCCAACCCTGCTGGAGGGTAAACCATAATACATCATCAGGAGACCCACTGCCCAGCACTACTAGAGGGTAAACCTGGAATAAGTCACCAGGCGACCCACTGTCCAGCCTTGCTGGAGGGTATACCTGGAAAAAGACAACGGGTGACCCACTGCTTAGCCCTGTTGGAGGGTAAACCCGGAACAAGACGAGGGGCGACCCACTGCCCATCCCTGCTGGAGGGTAGAACCTCAAGAGTCGTCGGGTGACCCACTGCCTAGTCTCTTCTAGAGGGTAAACCCTGAACAAGTCGACATGCGACCCACTGCCCAGCCCTGCTAGAGGGTAGACCAGAAACAAGACGACGAGCGACCCATTGCCTAGCCCGGCTGGAGGGTAGACCCTCAAGAATCGTCGGGTGACCCACTGCCTAGTCTCTTCTAGAGGGTAAACCTTGAGAAGTCGATGAGTAACCCACTTCCCAGCCCTGCTGGAGGGTAAACCCAGAACTGCTCTAGACATCTCTACTGTATGATACAACACTAGCCAACCGATCACCGAGTGGGTATCGCGCAACCATCTGACTATGGAACGAGACTAGGGGAACCACTCAACCCTGCTGATCTAAACCATCGAGCAAAGATACGGGGGAAAAACTCAACCCCACTGGTCAACAAACGAGAACTAAGGGACCCTCTACATCACGAGAGGTCAAAGTACGCAAGGCAGAACACGACACACACATGGGGCCCACACAACATGTGGCCCCATGTCAACCCCAACCAAGCACACAAACATTCATAGGTACAAACCACACGTACCTCCAATCGCTCTCGTATACTCCCAGAGTATACCACATCTCTATCCCTAAGGCTATCATGCACACGACACCCCATCGTCAACGCGAAGGGCGTAGACGTAACTTTCACAACTTTCCACCTCATCGGATGAGGAACAGTCATCCAAATATCTTCCAGAATTTACATCACTCGCATGGGAGTGCACACAACCACATTCCAAGGGTCCGCTACAATCCCTGTAGAAGAACCGCCACCGGGGCACCTTTCATATTTCCACATTTAATAAGATCCCGTATGAGGCTCCGCTCAACCAAACGGATCACACTATTGTAATCCTCATGGAAAAAGACGCGAGATAGACTACTTACTCACCTCCAACAGATATCCGAAGGAAAAATTCACTAATGCCACCTCACGCCCGAACGACATCCCGTGATCCCAAGCCTCGACCCCGAAAACAGTCAGGCGCATCGCACCATTGTGATCCCCTCGAGAAAACACGTCAAAAAGACTGATCACTAGAGCGCAACAGATATCTAGAGAAAAAACGCATTCCGGCACACCGCACACGAGCGGTGATTCGTGGGACCCGCATCCCGGTCCCAAAACACATCGAACGGATTTCACCATTGCGATCCTCTCGAAAAAGTACAAAAGTTGGACTATTCACTTGTCCAAAACGGACACCCAGTGATAAAGCTGGAAATCACCATCAACTCCTGAAATGGTCCTCGTGGGGCCCATAACAGCATGCCGAATTAGAGCGGGCAGATTTCACCATTGCAATCCCCTCGGAGAAATATCCAGAATCGACTGGTCGCACGCCCCGAACGGACACCCGATGAGAAAGTCGCTAAACGCTGCTCGCAGTTCAAAGGACGGCCCATGGGGCCCATGCCTCAAATCCAGTCTCAACCCCCAAAACCACCTTGGAAACCTCCACCTCGGTGCCAGGGTCGCAACGCCACTAACAACGCTCAAAACGTACATCGGCTGCGTCCGCACCGCCCAAAACAAGAATATCGGGAAAATCGCTCGTCCACTTAAAGATACGTCGCATCTCCACGAACCCTCATTTCAGGAATTAAAAATTACCAAAACCATCTTAAAAACTCTTCCTCGACGATATGGATCCATTGCCGCAGACGGCATGCAAATCAGACACCCGTAATCAAAATTACGGGCGTCTGAAGAGGGGGTGGGGGACGGATCCCCATGGGTTGGACTGGCCTGGGCCGGCTCACGCCGGCCTACTCGGTTCGGAGCGCCGGCCTGCGGATCTGCCGCCTGGCCCAGACGTGAACCCACGGTCCACGCGGACCAGACTTCGTGGCCGGTCGTCCGCTGTGCAATGACCCGTGAGACGCTGGTCGTGTCTCCCCCGTGGGGTCGCGCGACGACCCCGGTTCTCCCCTGCCCCGGCGAGCTCGGCCTCGGCCTCGCCGTCACCCGACTGCCCAAGCCGCTCGCCCCCAGTGCTAAAATTCACTCGCCCGGATTCCCCAGCTGAAGTATCGCGCCGCCCTGCGCCTTAGCCACACCGCCGTCCGAGAGCCCCGCAGCCGCGCCGTCCGCCGAAAGCCATCCGCGCCGCCGCTCAAACCCGCCGGAAACCGAAAACCCGCAACCTTCGGCGGTCGTTTGCGATCGACTCCTTACTCGTATTTTTAATCCGAAAGATGCGTCGGGTACCTCAAAAATTATAATACACGATTATGGGTTTTTATTTCAAATCAGACGGTAATTTAATGGCATAAATCAACATGAAAGTAGAGTTCGGAAATGGAAACGCAAAAACCAAAAACTCCTACTTCGAAGGGCGTTGCCCGGCGCTTTAGGGAGAATCCGTCGCCACGCCGCTGCCTTGCCGGAGTTACCTCACCAGAGTGGAGGAGAAGAGGGAGGGGGCTGCCACTGTCCAGGTAAAGAAGAAGAAGAAGCAGAGGGAGGGGGTGAGTTAAGTGTTTAAATAGAAAATGCTTAACCACCCGCCCGTCGGCCCGAACCCGAACTCCCGACGGGGTTGGGATTAAGCCCCCATTGGGCTAAAACCCACTCTCTGAACACAACGGCGGTCTCAGAATTTTAATCCGAGGCCCCGTTCAAAAGTTATTAGTCATAGCGCTCGATGCCTCCAAATTACAAAAATGCCCCTGGGGCCATTTTTCACAGGCGACCCGTGCCGACAAAACATTCACCCCTTATAGAGTAAAAAGCACGTTCCGGACTCAACAATGCCGTCAGTTTTCCAATCCGAGCCACCATTTAAGAGGTACTGGAGTTTAACCATTAATTGAATAAATAAATAAATTAATTTATCCGTTTAACGTCCCGAAAGCGAGCGAGGGGTCCAAACATCACGCGCTGACATACCTTATGTCGTTCCTAGGGTAAAAACCTCATTCCGGACCCATCCGTACACTCGGATCTCTGATCCAGATCACCGTTTAGGATTTATCCCATTTATCAGGCATTTCCAGTGTGAACACACTAAAAATTTAATTCCGGCCACACTGGGGCTCGGAATCACACGCCGTCTGAGGTCGCTGCTCTGGAATAATATCAATAATATTCCAATATAATTTGTATCCAAAAACAAGGTTCTTACATCATTCCCTCATTCAAGATTTTCATCCCTGAAATGCAAAACTAGGGAACAACTCAGGGTACTAATCCCACACCTAGCTCCCCCGTACCTAGAAGAACTCTCACACAGCTCTACGCCACCGTTCACAGACCAAAGTATTTGATCTATTCACGTGAGGTCGTCCCTTGCCGATGTCGTGAATAAGATCATGCACACATCTTCTCAGGTAAACCACATGGGGAACGTCATGCACCCACTCAAGACTTTGGTGTTAGGGAAAGGCGGTAGACAACCTCTCCATCCCTTCGCACGGTCACAAACGGCCTGAAGTCTCTCGGGGGTATATCACCTCCCTGACCAAACCTCTACGTCGCATACCGTGACTGGAATCACCGCCCGCACCTGGAACAAGGCCCAGTGATTCCCTTTTTCAGAATATCCATATGGTGAAACACCCAAGGATATGTGGTCACGCAAGGTTCCACAGTCGATGTCCCTCAACCAAGACTCTCTTACACACTCAGAGAGCGATGGAGTCGACACCATCGACTGAAGAGGAAGGTTACAGACCTTCGAATCTACCAATATAGGGTTACACCTGACGCCCTGCGTCACCCTGGTAACAACTCAAAAAAGGAGCATGGAGAAAATAATTTCACACGCGGAGTCTATAAATTCTACTATAGAAAGTAGAAGAGCTGTAGAGCTTACCTCTCATTACCTCATGCTCTGCAGGATCGTAGACATCCAAAGCTCGTGGCTATCTGCGGTCCCAACTGTCATCTCCCGGAGCCTGACACGGACTGCCTAGTGGTGATGGGAAGACCTTGTAAAGCCGTCCCCTACTCCCAAATCCTCCCACTCCTCCAGTAGAACCACCTCCCTGGGTACTACTCCGATCACAGTGCTGCCTCTGTCGTGGTGGCGCACCTGCTGCCTGCCCGAAGCTCTCCGCATGCCTGGTCGGGAAGTCCCGTGCCAGGTGACCTCGCCCATTGCAAGCATAGCACCGAATCTCTTCGGGCTACACTTGTTACCTTCGGCGCCACTGTGGTGTACGACCACGCCCCTGAGTTCGGTTTTCAGGAAGCCTCCTGCGTCGAGGTTCTGCTTGCCGGCACCTATGACAACCCTACTTTTTATTACAACATAAACATTATTTATTACATAAAAATTCACTTTATAAAACAAAGAAGATCAAGAGGTTTAGTGTATTTTTGGATTAGGATCATTACATAAAAACTTAAATCATGAAATACAAAATCTTTATCGAAAACTTCCTTTACATGACCACTACATTCCTTCGTACTTAGAATTGCATGAGATAACCTGAGGACATGCATAAGAAAAGGGTGAGCTATAAATCCCAGTAACGGAGTACACATGGAATAACCTGAGGAGTACAATACATGTTATACAATAGGCATATCAATAGATCATAAGAAAAACATGAACATAAAGGCATGATAAAGCATGATAATCATAACATGGAAATGTGCCAACAACACTTAACATGGAATTAGCACGAGCCAATGCTCATTGCACATGGAGCATGAGTAAATCCTCATTGCACATAAATAATGAGTAAACCCTCATTTAACTTGAATTATCATGAGTAAACACTCATTTCAAATGATGTATCAGGATACTATACTTTACCCAATGCATTGGAGCGCTATAAGGGCGCACCCTTCTTAAACATTTCATTTCATGCATAAGTGTGCCACATGGATCATAAAACATGGATTCATAAAACACAATCACTTATTCCACGATAAAGGAATGTGGAATTAATACATGAAACTTTAAAATCAATAAGTAAATGTGTATAAAGGTTTATACCCTTGATGGAGAAATGATCATGGTTTTCACTACACAATTTCATTGGCTTAGAAAATCGGTGCGATTTCGGCAGCGTAACAGCGTGACAAAAGAATTCATAAAAAATGGTTGATAAGAGAAAAAGGGGTTACTCATCATATTTACATGTAATGGAATTTAAGGAGGTCATATAGATACATTTCCCAACAATTTTAGTGGAATTTAGATTCATGATACAAAAGTATTTCTTGAATGTAAAATAGGAGAGAGAAGTTCCTTTCGGAATTTCGGCATAGTAACGGGTGTACATGGGAGGTATTTAATGAGAGATAAAGGGGTATTACATCATTCAAACATAAATAGGGTAGTATGAGGGAGGTGAGAAACCATACCCCAACATTCATAATTGAAATTAAAAGTTCAAAACAACTTAATGAAAATTGGACAAAAATGAGGAAGGAAGAAAAAACCCTTACTTGGAAGTGTGCTTCCAAAGGCTAGAGATAGGCTTGTGAGAGGCTTCTTGGTAACTTGGGGAACCTTGGGAGGATTATAGAGAGAGTAGGGCAGAGGTTTGACGAACTCCAAATGCTTTGAGTAAGGAGGAAGTGGTATCTTGGGTGAGTTTATATAGGAAAGGTGGGGGAATTCTTTATTATTTAGGTTCGGGACCCCTTATATTAAATTAATCCAAACCACAAACCATACCATGGTTTTTGCCCATGGGTTTTGGAAAAGGGAAGATGAAAATAATATTTTATAAGGCCAAGGTCCGAAATTCTTAAAATATTAGGGTTGCTTTTGTGGAGGTGAGTCACACTCCCATGGAAATTAATTTAAAAAGACAAGGTGTTTAGTAAGTCTTGAGGGGTCCATTAATGCTTTGAAAAGTAAGCCAAACAAACCCAAAATCACATTATTTTAATGTTAAAACATATATTGGCCGAATATAAAGATTATAGTATTTTATTACATCACTATTGGGTCATTATGATGTCATAAAACAAATTATATTTTTAAACGGTATTTAATTTTTACTCAAAAATTTGACTGTCTCAGAAAATTATGAAAAATTCACTGTTGGATAATTTCGACGTCCTGATTCAAAAAATAAAATTTATTTTATCTAAATATTTTTCTAAATATGTTAATTTTCACTTTTAAAATAAAAACCAACATTTATAAAAAATTCACGGGTTTTAACAAAAATGGATTTCAAACCATAATAAAAATTATAATTGCATTCATACAATTACATGATCATTTATAATAAAATTAATATAATAATAATAATAATAATATTTTATTAAAAAATTATTTAATTCAAAAATCCCTTAATTTAATAAAATATATTTCTTAATTAAATAATAACTAAAAACACCATTTGTACATTAAAAACTATTTACAAATTATCAATAATGACAAGAAATTATATTCATTATTATATAAAAAAATAATGTACATGAATATAGTACTATCGATTAGTTACATAACCCCTTAAAATAGCCGCATAAGACCTAAGGGTAAGGTGTGCGATGGTGACAGACTCTTGGGGTGACTCAGATAACATCGCTCGAGTAGTAATTTCTATCAACTTCCACTTTTCCCGTAAAAGGTCCCGTTCGAGCTTGACATGGTGAAGATCAGATTGGGATTAGTCAAGAGCGAATCCCAAGGACACCATCTCTTTTCCGAGATCCGATAAATGGGCTTTGTATGGGGAAATTCTACTAGATGAGGCCATCGCTTCCTTTGTATAAGTAAAATTGGATGTGTTAAAGCCCTATATTTATACTCATCATGTGATCAATGTTAAACGACTATAAAAGTAACGGTCAAAATTCTTATCATAAAACCAAATAAGTTGACATTTTATAAAAACATTTTTTATAAAGAGACATTTAATAAGATCAAGAGGGATTTTCCAATAATGAAACTTTGGGTCATTACAATATTCCCCCTTAAGAAATTTCACCCTCGAAATTTTCCTTTTCCCACACTAAAACAGATGTGGGTAACTCAGCTTCATCACTTCCTCTTATTCCCACGTTGCTTCTTCAAAATTTTGGTTTCTCCACAACACCTTGACGAGGGGCATTGTCTTATTTTGTAGAACTTTTTCTCTACGATCTAATATCTTCAATAGTTTCTCCTCATAAGAAAGATCTTCTTCCAATTGTACCACCTCAGAAGAGAGTACATGTGAAGGGTCTTGTATGTACTTCCTTAAGAGGGATATATGAAAGACATCATGTACTTTGGCCATAGTAGGGAGAAGTGCTAGTCGATAGGCCACAGCCCCGACACGATCAAGAATTTCGAAGGGGCCAATGTACTTTGGAATTAACTTCCCTTTCTTTACAAACCTCATAAACTTATTCCACAGAGATATGCGTAGAAAAACCATGTCTCCAACTTTAAACTCAAGGTCTCGTCGATGATTATCTGCATAACTCTTCTGTCGACTCTGGGATTCCTTGATATACTGCTGAATGGTTTTCACCTTATCCACCATTTCCTCGACCATTTCTGGTCCAAGCAGCTTACGTTCACTGACCTCATCCCAACATGCTGGTGTTCTGCACCTTTTCCCATACAGGGATTCATATGGTGCCATTTGGATGCTCGAGTGGAAACTTTTATTATAAGAGAACTAAACCAGAGGAAGATGTTGATCTCATCATCCTTTAAAGTCCATTGAGCATGCTCTCAACATATCCTCAAGTGTTTAGATAGTCCTCTCGGATTGGCCATCAGTTTGAGGATGATAGGCCATACTAAAGTTTTGTTCAGTATTCAGAGCATGTTGAAGACTCTTCCAAAACTTATACGTGAATCTTGGATCTCGGTCAGACACAATATATAGTGGTACTCCAAGCAACCTTACCGCTTTCCGGATATATATCCGTGCCAGTTGATCTAATGAGAAATCCTCCTGAATAGCAATGAAGTGTATAGTTTTTGTAAGACGATCCACAACAACCCATATTGCATTGTTGCCTTTGGATGTCCTCAGAAGTTCGGTGACAAAGTCTATGGTGATGTTTTCCCATTTCCATTCTGGTATGGGAAATGGTTGCATCGTCCCCTTAGACTTATTCCTCTCTGCCTTCACTTGCTGACACACCAGGCACTTTGATGTATATTCAGCAATCTCCTTCTTCATATTATCCCACCAAAATTTTTCTTGGAGATCTCAATACATCTTTGTGCTCCCTGGGTGAATAGAGAAATTTGAACTATGTGCATCATCCAAAAGTTCCTTCTTCAGCTCCGGACTTGATGAAACACATAGTCTTGTCCCAAACCACACAATTCCTTCTTCATTAACATTGAACTCTAAGGATTTACCTTTTTCGATAGCTTCAACTTTTTCTTGAATTCCCACATCATCATTTTGAGCATCCTTTAACCTTTCCAAAAGAGGCAGTTGAGAAATAATTTGTGAAAGGATTGATGGTGTTCCCTTCTCTATGATTCCCATGTCCATCTTCATCACGTCTAATAAGATTGGATCCTTCTCAATTTTCATCATTGATAGAATCACAGGATCCTTTCTACTTAGGGCATCTGCCACCTTGTTCGCTTTCCCAGGGTGGTAATGGATTGAACATTCATAATCCTTGATGAGCTCTATCTATCTTCTTTGGCCCATATTAAGCACTTTCTGTGTGAATATATATTTAAGACTCTTGTGGTCAGTATATATCTCACATTTCTCTCCATAGAGATAATGCCACCATATTTTCATGGTAATGATCACCGCCGCCAACTCCAGATCAAGCGTTGGATAGTTTCACTCATGGATTTTCAACTGCCTTGAGGCATAGGATATCACTTTATCATTCTGCATCAGCACCCATCCTAATCCCTTCTTCTAAGCATCTCTGAATACCACAAAAGCGCCCCACTTGTGGGTAAAGTGAGCACGAGCGCAGTGATAAGCCTCCTTTTCAACTCCTTGAAGCTTTCTTCGCATTCATCACTCCAAGAAAACTTTACTCCCTTCCGAGTTATCTTGGTAAGAGGGTTGGAAAATCGTGATAAATTTCTCACAAATCGTCTATAATTTCCAGCTTACCCCAAGAAGCTACGGATATCTGTTACCGATGTTGGCCTCAACCATCCCTCAATTGCATTTGTTTTAGAGGGATCCACAGATATCCCATTGCTTGTGATGATATGACCCAAGAATGAGACCTCCTTAAACCAGAACTCACACTTGCTGTAATTTTCATAGAGCTTCTCCTTGCATAAAGTCTCTATTACAGTTCTTAAATTCTCCTCATGATCCTCCTTGGTTTTGGAGTATATTAGAATATCATATATAAAGACTACCAAAAATTTTTCTAGGTAATCTCTAAAGACTCTATTCATCAAGTCCATGAAGATTACTAGAGCATTGGTGAGTCCGAAAGGCATTACTATGAATTCATAGTGCCCGTATCTTGTACGAAAATCACTCTTGGGGACATTTTCCTTCTTCACCCTTACTTGATAATATCCCAACCCAAAATCTACCTTGGAGAATAATTGTGCTCCACACAGCTGATCGAACAAGTCATCAATTCTTAGGAGAGGATACTGGTTCTTTATCGTGATTTTGTTAAGTTCACGATAATAGATACAAAACCGCATTGACCCATCTTTTTTCTTGACGAAGAGGACTGGTGCACCCCATAGTGAAGCACTTGGGCGTATAAACCCTTAATCCATATTATCCTGTAGTTGTTTCTTCAGCTCTTCAAGATCTTCAACAGGTATTCTATATTGAGTCTTGGATATTGGTAAAGCCCCGGGTATAAGTTCAATTGAGAATTTAACATCCCTTCTAGGAGGAAGACCAGGTAGTTCCTCGGGAAACACTTCAGCGAATTCCCTCACAATAGGAATTTTTTCAAGGATGGTTTATTCCTTGGACACAATAATCTGAGCTAGATACGCATGCTCATAAGGCAATAATATCCACACTTGAAATGATGGAGCTAAAGGAGATTCATCTTCCTCCTTACACGTGTAAATAATCGGGGGTCGATTCTCCATATAGAGTGTGATTTCCCTCTCTCGACAATTTATGTTGGCTCTATATAAGGAAAGCCAATCCATGCCAATAATTTCATCAAATTCCACCAGAGGGAGTATGACGAGGTTCACTGGGAAATTCAATCCACATATTATAATAGGAGAGGACTTATATTCATGGGATGCAATGATTGCCCCATTTTTTGTACTCACTGACATCTTCACTTCCATGATTTTTGGTGGTCTGGGATTGTTCTACTAAACTTTTGAGATATAAAAGAATGCGTAGAACCTAAATCAAAAAGTAATTTCACTATTATTGAATAAATAAATAGCATACCTATAACCACTTCATTGTCGGGGTTCACTTCGGTAGAAGTGATGGCAAAATCTCTTCCTTGCTGCCTTGGAGGTTGTTGGTTGTCTCCGAAAACCCTTGTATCAGGGCACTGATTTGAAAAATGGCCTGGTTCATTGAATTTGTAGCATTGAACAATGCGTTGAGGTTCGAATGGAGCATTCCTTTCCTCTGTCGTAGTCGCAGGTCTTTCTTGACGATAGTTAACAGATAGGTTCCCTTCTCTTCCACACCTGAATCATTTCCTCATCCCCTTAAGGAAATTTCCAAGGTGCTTCTTTCCGCACTTTTGGAAAGTGGGGTGCTGGATCTTCTGAGAACCGTTGGATTTGTCCATCGGACCTCCAGCATTGAATTATACCTTACACTTCTTATCCCCATGATAACCCCTGTGATTCTCTGATCTCCATTTTGAACTTTAGGGCACATCAGACAATTTCCTCATAGCTATCGAAGTCACGGATCGTTAATGCTTTCCGCAGGCTAGGTTTCAGCCCACCAAAGAAGCTGTCAACCTTGCATTCGGGGGTAACGACAAAGCCGGAAGCGTATCGTGCAAGCCTTGTGAAGTTTTCCTCATATGCTCCAACATATTCTTCATCTTTTTTCTTGAGGGAAAGGAAGTCGCTTTCCATCTTAATCCGGAGGGTGCGAGGAAAATATTTATCGAACAACATCTTCCGAAAATCCTTCCATTCCAATGCTTTGATCTCCTCTTTAGGATTTGTATTTTTGATCAACGTCCACCTTTGATCAGCTTCACCCTCCATATGATAAGCTGCCAGGAGAAACTTCTCTTGTTTAGAACATTGAAGGATGGAGAAGATCTTTTCAATGGAGTTGATCTATTGTTCAGCGATCGTGGGATCGAATGATCCACTAAAAGTAGGAGGCCTTTGTCTCATGAAGATCTCGATAGAAACTTGTTCTTTCTTAGGGGGGTTTGGACATTCCTCTTGACCTATGTTTCTATTCAATGCTTGAGTTATCTGAGATAGAATCATGACAAAGTTCATGATTCCCACTCCCATTGGATTGGGCATCTCATTAGTACAGTCATCAAACTGATCTTCACAACGGTTGTTAGCCCGAGTCCTCCAATTATCGGCCATTGGCTGGAATAAAAAGAAAGATATGGGTAACACATAAAGGGTAATCCAATGACAGAAGTTGATGACTTATAAATAAACTTTCATTTCCTTTAATCATGAGTCTATAGGCTTCAATATAGGATTTTCATGATCTACTTTCTAACATATATTCTTAGGAGAATTTTTTTTTAATTTTCTTAATAAGGGTTCATAATAAGCTTGTAAATTTACCAAAGCATATACCTCGGGAGTGTCATAAGAAAGAGTGCAGGAAGGCCCGTTGTCGTGCACCAGTTCCCGTTCGAGTCTAGCTCAAAGCGGTGTTTTCAGGTTTTACCCCTAGGATACATCTGTGCCAGAGCCGCCTCTACCTGCTCGTATCCAGACAGGGATGTATTTTCTAGATAACCCACTTAATCAATACTAACCAAAACATAGGGACGTTTTTATTGTACTTAGTCTTGTCTCTAAGGCTTTACTAGGGTTTTCTAATCCTAATCCCAAAAATAATTAAACCTATCCTCTGATACCATCTATGACAACCCTGCTTTTTATTACAACTTAAACATGATTTATTACATAAAAATTCACTTGATACAACAAATAAGATCAATAGATTTTGTGTCTTTGGGGATTGGGATCATTACATAAAAACTTAAAACATGAAATACAACATCTTTATTGAAAAACTCCTTTACATGACCACTACATTCCTTCGTACTTAGCATTGCATGGGATAATGTAACGCCCCGACCCCAGCTACCCTGAGCCGGTGCATTACTTCGTAACATTGGCATGATCACAAAAGATCAAGTCTCGAAAGACCGATTAGTTTAGTAGCCTTGGAAACACTAGATACATTCATAAGTCTTTCATTACATCAAAAAGTAAACAAACTACAATAACATGGTCTTCATAGTCCATAATCATATCCCTTTCTGACTACCCCTGCAGGTCACTCATAAATTACTTCTTCACATCCTGGAAAAATATTAAAACATTGAAAGGGGTGAGCTCAGATGCTCAGTAAGGATAACAATATTGCGGAAGCTTTCATAAATAAACATAAACATTTAAGTCAATGTATGACTAAAACAAGATCCTTTTAAACTTGAACATCAACATAATATGGCAAAAGTAAAATGAAATAATGCCATTTACTTCTTCACATGGATATTCTACTGGTCGAATAATCACATGCAATATCAATAACCACTTTCATAATGATGGAATTCATAATGCCATACTATCATAACCACGTAGCCAAGGCCTCGTACCAAGACCACAAATAAAATTTTGTCAAGGCCTCGTGCCAAGACACTAGTTTGTCTCATGAGACCTGCCGATGCATCGAGGTGCTATAGCGGGCTCCACCCGTCACTTATTAAGTCAAATGCATTCCTCATATGAATAGGTTTAAACATATCATAAACCATAACATAATCGTATCACATAAAACATGCATAAAGGAAACATAGAATTTCCACATTTCAATCACAAGTTATAAATACAACACATTGATATAATAAAAATTCTTTCAAAACCATTTTCAATACCAAAATAAAAGAAAGTTAAAACTTTGTATTTATTTTTCATTAAAAAAATGATGGCTTGTAGAGGAAGCTGAAACTCAAATAATGGTCACGGCGGTGGAGAAGTCGTTATCGCCGCATAAGTACGGAAAGAAAAACATTCCCTTTTTGTCGTTTAGTAAAACGCTTCGTATAAAAAAGATTCCTTTTGAATAAACGTAAAAGTGAAAGGGGTTTATACACCGTATAAAAGAAAGTTGTGTATAAAACCAAATATGACTCAATGAAAGGAGATTGAGACGAAGTCCTTAAAAAGATCATTTTTAAAATAAAATAGACCTATTATGTGTATTCACTATAGGTACACATAAATAAAGTAAAAATACAAAATAATACATAATAATATCATGACATAATTGGAAAGTAGGAGATTAACCCAAAGAATGGAAGTTGGGTTAAGAAGTTCCCTTACCTCATGTCCGACTTGACTCAACCATTCTTTAACCTCATGAATAATAAACTAGAGTTAATATATACCTTATTAAGAACCATTTTCAATTTCATTATCCTTTTTATATCACTTACTACAATGTTATGAACGTTATGTAATTATTTAAGTTAATGACGGTCGTTTTGTCGATCTTTGGTACTTGTGTCAACAATAACCTTCTTATAATTACAAGTTGTTCATGTGGTAAAATATCCATTATATTCATGATTTAGATATCATATATATCATATATATCCAGTATATACATTCATTCGTAATATTACGTAACATTTAGAGGTAAGAAATGAAATGCACCGTTCATGGAGACGGTAAGCCGTACGTACGCATGAACGCTACTTTCATTTCTATTTCGTATTTAATGGAATGAAATCATAATGATATAAATTTATAATATAATTACAGTATAATATAGTGTATAATACCATTTAATCCATCCTTTATAAATCCCACATATGGCATTAACGATTCAAATCGCTTTGAGGGGGCGGTAGTCCGCACTTCCTAAAATGAAATTATCGCGTTTTACCCATAATGGAAATCATAAAGTATAACATAAATGAGAAATAAAGAAGCATAAGTAAAACATAAACACATTATATATCATATATAAATATAGTTACATCTTAATGGACACCTTTGAAGGTGTTATATGAGTGTTAAACAATCATCGTTTCGTGAGGCAGAAATTCGCCATCCACAGAAACTGTATGTTCTTTAACCATTAGATGTAGGTGTGTGTAAGTGTAGATCGAATCCTTCTTATAACAACATCCTAGTATATTGAGGATACTGGTGTTGTTACAAAAGAAATGAATAAAAAGAGTTTATGGGGTTGGATAAGAAAAATAAAACAAAACAACATTAGAGAAGACATTACCTCAAAATCGGGTAACTCTTTTTGATTTGAGCCAAAGGCTTCCTTGAGAAGCGTTCTTCCCAAAGTGAGGCTTCTAGGAGTAAGAGGGGGAAGTTGGGAGAGTATTTGGGTAGAGGTTGGACGAGCCAAATGGCTTGAAGGTGTGAATAAGGTGGGAGAGGTGGGGGCCTTTTATAAGTGGAGAGGAGGGGCTCTTTTGGAAAGATTGAAATGTTACATTATTACACAATGCTTTTCGGATTCTAAAGGTCCCACACTTATATAATTCGTGTCTAAGGTGATAAGGGTTCGAAAGCTACCCATCCAATAGTCTTTGGACAAGTGTAAACCTTGGATTTTACATTATCTTTTCATTTTATTAAAATCGTTAAATAATGAGGTCATTGCTGCATCATAATGATGTCATAAATAATTTAATTTATTTAATGTCTAAAAATTATAAAAAAATACTATGATGTAGGAAATATTTTTAGCTTTCTAATTAATATTTATAGTCAAAATGTGGACTTGTGTAACCCCACTTAAAAACTGTTTTAGTAAAATAACTCATGTTTGTGTCAATTTAATTTTAACATTAAATAAATATATATTAATGTCATTTTCCAAATAAAGTGGCTCCATGGGGTCCCCAAGTTGACCCATGGGTTGTCTTGGTCGGCCATGAATCATCCAATAGGAGTAGGACAAGTGTCATGCTCATCTCATATTATTAAAACATTATTTGTACCTTAAACTACACTAATTACCTCTAATCACGATTAAGAACTTAAAAGTTACTATTCACTAAAAAATTATTTTAATCTCATTGAACCACATTTTACTTCTTAATGACAACCATGTCTGTCAGATTTTTGAAAATCAAATCACAGAAGTGGTAATATTTCATTTAAACGAAAAATCAGTTATTTAACTACCACTTAGTGGTTTCACTATTCATCAAAAATTGAAGTTTTTCAGAACAAGGCCAAAATTTCACCCTAAGCTATAGTTGATATTCCAAATTCAAAAATGATGTCCATTTTGAAATATAAAATTTCTATAATTTTAAAAAGTGGTTATTACTATTCATAACGGCTACTTTGATTAGTCGCGGTGTGTTAGAACTCGAAGTTGCGTACAATGCAAGCTATTGCATTATTGAATGAGAAGCGTATCGTGGATGCTCGGGGTGTTACATTCTCCCCTCCTTCAATAAATTGCATCCTCGCAATTTGAAATTTTTCATTGAAAATAAAAGGTTGAAAAGAGAAAATACCTTTGAGGAAAACCCACATCGGAAATAAGATTAATAAAATTTAGCCTTAATAAGAGGGAAAGGGAAATGAAAAAGTCACCACCCAATTATGATCTCGATTAGGAGAACATTGGTGGAAATTAGAGACATATAATTGGAGGAAAAACGTAAATATTTGTAGGGAGTTATTGAGTTCATCAATCACAATCAACTGTCAAATTGAGGGCCTCAAAGCCTTCAATCTATGTTGATTTAAAATATCATCAGTTCAACAAGACATAAGGTATTAGGATAACACATTTTTTTGTTTTAATATCCCTTTATTAAAGTTTAAGAATTAATTTATTCATTGAATAAGAGATAGGTATATATATATTTATGCTTGACAATTAGAGTTTCAACCTTCAACTCATCTTTGACTCAAAAAGATAATAGAATTCAAAAATATTATACTTATCCTAATTGTATAAGGTTCCAAATGTTAACACATACCATTTAGATTAGTAATATTATTTTTTAATAACCAGGGACTTCCTGTAGGCTAGTGGTAGGAAATAAAGGCCTGTCGCACCATGATTGTGGGTTCGATTCCTGCAGCTTTTTCCGACGTGACGAGTTATGCCCCACCTTGCAGGTTGTCCTTTTTCTAAAAATATAGTACTATACTATTCCAAAAATAATCTTCATAAATGTTTTAACTTTAAACAATACTATCCAAAGTTCAACTTAATCCATTCCAACTTTTATAGTTATCCAAAATACCTCTGTCCAGACTTTCTCTAAAAGGTCTCTAAATTCCAAAATCAATTGTAACATCAGATCCCCCAAACAAATTAAAGTTTCTCTTTTGTCACATACTAAAAATATGATTACCTTCATCATATTAAAACCTTACTGAAATCAACAAGTACTGCAGTACAATCCTTATATATATATATCACATTATTCTAATAACCTGAATATAATCCATGAGTCCAAAAGCACCAATACATTAGTTATTCTGCTTCAACTGTAGTAATAGCATAAGATTGTCCTTGATCCCTTGGCCTTTTCTGAGGTAAGTTTACCTGACTCTTAGGAAATTCATTTGCATAATTCCCCATTTCCCTACAATTGTAGCATTCAACTTTGACAGCCTCTTTCTTTCCCTTGCAATCACGAGCCTGGTGACCCTTTTCTCCACATTTATAACAAACTCCCATTCCTTTTAGGCACATACCAGGGTGATTCTTCCCACAATTATCACATAATGGAAAATCCTTCTTTCCCTTTTTCCCTTTATCTGTCTCTTGTTCCACCGTTCTCTTCTTCTCTTGCTTTACTTTGTTGTCATAAGACTTAGAGAATTCCTTTTCTGTCTTGATAGCACACGAAACAATATCTTCGTATGAAGAGAAGGATTGTGATACTAAAGATCGACGGAGAAATGGTTTTAACCCATCAAAGAAACGATCAATATTACTCCTTGGGTTACGTATATAATCGGCAACATACCTCGCTAACCTTGTAAAGTTAGCCTCATACTTTGCGACATTCTCATCCTCCTTCTGCCTTAGACTCAGAAATTTCCTTTCCATATCTGCTCGATGGTCACGTGGAAAGTATTTTTCTAAGAAAAGCTCTTTGAACTCCCTCAATTCCATATTCGATACGTCATCATCTTCCTTTGTGTTTTGAATCAGCGCCCACCACTGATTGGAATCTCCAGTGAGGCGGTAAACTGCCATGAAAACCTTCTCCCTTTCACTACTCCCCAAGGCATGAAATATTTTCTCTAACGAATTTATCCATTGCTCAGCTACTATAGGATTTGTACTCCCATTGAAGGTTGGTGGTTGTTGCCTCATGAAGCGGTCTAACATTGATCCTCCACGTTGCGGATCAGGGTGCTCCATACGAGTAAGGTTATTATTCATAACCTACGTGAGTTGTCCCAGTATGGTAATAAGTTGATCAGCACCAGTTGTATCTCCAGCTCCACAATAATTATCTTGAGCAGGAGGGCAATCCCTACACGGAGTGCGTGCATTGATACAGTTTCCATTCCTTCCACTAGGCGCCATTTCTAAACAATGGCATAAACTAGATTAGTTTATGAATCACAATACATAATTTCATACTTGTAAAATACTTAACATAAATTGAACTATTTATGGATATAATCCATAATCATAAAAAGGTTTTATTTGAGGATGTATATACTCATAACCGTTCATAGTGGTATGTAAAGAAAATGGGAATTATCCAAAGCATATCCCCCGGGAGTGTCGTAACCAAGAGTGCAGCAAGGCCCGTTGTCGTGCACCAGTTCCCGTTCAAGTCTAGCTCAAAGCGATGTTTTCGGGTTTTACCCCTAGGTCCATCTGTGCCAGAGCCGCCTCTAACTGATTGTATCCAGACAGGGATGTATTGCTCAGAAAACTCACAAAATCTCTATAATACCAAAATTCTAGGAAGTTCTTCTATACTAATCCTCAAAGTCTATCTTTGGGCTATGTGCTCTAATCAGAGTTTATCTAAATCTAGATTCCAAGGTTAGTACTAAACTACCTCTGATACCAACTGTAACGCCCCGACCCCAGCTACCCAGAGCTGGTGCATTACTTCGTAACATTGGCATGATCACAAAAGATCAAGTCTCGAAAGACCGATTAGTTTAGTAGCCTTGGAAACACTAGATACATTCATAAGTCTTTCATTACATCAAAAAGTAAACAAACTACAATAACATGGTCTTTATAGTCCACAATCATATCCCTTTCTGACTACCCCTGCAGGTCACTCATAAATTACTTCTTCACATCCTGGAAAAATATTAAAACATTGAAAGGGGTGAGCTCAGATGCTCAGTAAGGATAACAATATTGCGGAAGCTTTCATAAATAAACATAAACATTTAAGGCAATGTATGACTAAAACAAGATCCTTTTAAACTTGAACATCAACATAATAAGGCAAAAGTAAAATGAAATAATGCCATTTACTTCTTCACATGGATATTCTACTGGTCGAATAATCACATGCAATATCAATAACCACTTTCATAATGATGGAATGCATAATGCCAGACTATCATAACCACGTAGCCAAGGCCTCGTGCCAAGACCACAAATAAGATTTTGTCAAGGCCTCGTGCCAAGACACTAGTTTGTCTCATGAGACCTGTCGATGCATCGAGGAGCTATAGCGGGCTCCACCCGTCACTTATTAAGTCCAATGCATTCCTCATATGAATAGGTTTAAACATTTCATAAACCATAACATAATCGTATCACATAAAACATGCATAAAGGAAACATAACATTTCCACATTTCAATCACAAGATATAAATACAACACATTGATATAATAAAAATGCTTTCAAAACCATTTTCAATACCAAAATAAAATAAAGTTTAAACTTTGTATTTATTTTTCATTAAGAAAATGATGGCTTGTAGAGGAAGCCGAAAGTCAAATAATGGTCACAGCGGCGGAGAAGTCGTTGTCGCCGCATAAGTACGGAAAGAAAAACATTCCCTTTTTTTCGTTTAGTAAAACGCTTTGTATAAAAAAGATTCCTTTTGAATAAACATAAAAGTCAAAGGGGTTTATACACCGTATAAAAGAAAGTTGTGTATAAAACCAAATATGACTCAATGAAAGGAGATTGAGACGAAGTCCTTAAAAAGATCATTTTTAAAATAAAATAGATCTATTATGTGTATTCACTATAGGTACACATAAAGAAAGTAAAAATACAAAATAATACATAATAATATCATGACATAATTGGAAAGTAGGAGATTAACCCAAAGAATGGAAGTTGGGTTAAGAAGTTCCCTTACCTCATGTCCGACTTGACTCAACCGTTATTTAACCTCCTGAATAATAAACTAGAGTTAATATCTACCTTATTAAGAACCATTTTCAATTTCATTATCCTTTTTATATCACTTATTACAATTTTATGAACGTTATGTAATTATTTAAGTTAATGGCGGTCGTTTTGTCGATCTTTGGTACTTGTGTCAACAATAACCTTCTTATAATTACAAGTTGTTCATGTGGTGAAATATCCATTATATTCATGATTTAGATATCATATATATCATATATATCCAGTATATACATTCATTCGTAATATTACGTAACATTTAGAGGTAAGAAATGAAATGCACCGTTCATGGAGACGGTAAGCCGTACGAACGCATGAACGCTACTTTCATTTCTATTTCGTATTTAATGGAATGAAATCATAATGATATAAATTTATAATATAATTACAGTATAATATAGTGTATAATACCATTTAATCCATCCTTTATACATCCCACATATGGCATTAACGATTCAAATCACTTTGAGGGGGCGGTAGTCCGCACTTCCTAAAATGAAATTATCGCGTTTTACCCATAATGGAAATCATAAAGTATAACATAAATGAGAAATACAGAAGCATAAGTAAAACATAAACACATTATATATCATATATAAATATAGTGAAATCTTAATGGCCACCTTTGAAGGTGTTATATGAGTGTTGAACAATCATCGTTTCATGAGGCAGAAATTCGCCATCCACAGAAACTGTATGTTCTTTAACCATTAGATGTAGGTGTGTGTAAGTGTAGATCGAATCCTTCTTATAAAAACATCCTAGTATATTGAGGATACTGGTGTTGTTACAAAATAAATGAATAAAAAGAAATTATGGAGTTGGATAAGAAAAATAAAACAAAACAACATTAGAGAAGACATTACCTCAAAATCGGGTAACTCTTTTTGATTTGAGCCAAAGGCTTCCTTGAGAAGAGTTCTGCCCAAAGTGAGGCTTCTAGGAGTAATAGGGGGAAGTTGGGAGAGTATTTGGGTAGAGGTTGGCCAAGCCAAATGGCTTGAAGGTGTGAATAAGGTGGGAGAGGTGGGGGCCTTTTATAAGTGGAGAGGAGGGGCTCTTTTGGAAAGATTGAAATGTTACATTATTACACAATGCTTTTCGGATTCTAAAGGTCCCACACTTATATAATTCTTGTCTAAGGTGATAAGGGTTCGAAATCTACCCATACAATAGTCTTTGGACAAGTGTAAGCCTTAGATTTTACATTATCTTTTCATTTTATTAAAATCCTTAAATAATGAGGTCATCGCTGCATCATAATGCTGTCATAAATAATTTAATTTATTTAATGTATAAAAATTATAAAAAAAATACTATGATGTAGGAAATATTTTTATCTTTCTAATGAATATTTATAGTCAAAATTTGGACTTGTGTAACCCCACTTAAAAACTGTTTTAGTAAAATAACTCATGTTTGTGTCAATTTAATTTTAACATTAAATAAATATATATTAATGTCATTTTTCAACTAAAGTGGCTCCATGGGGTCCCCAAGTTGACCCATGGGTTGTCTTGGTCGGCCATGAATCATCCAATAGGAGTAGGACAAGTGTCATGCTCATCTCATATTATTAAAACATTATTTGTACCTTAAACTACACTAACTCTAATCACGATTAAGAACTTAAAAGTTACTATTCACCAAAAAATTATTTTAATCTCATTGAACCACATTTTACTTCTTAATGACAACCATGTCTGTCGGATTTTTGAAAATCAAATCCCAGAAGTGGTAATATTTCATTTAAACGAAAAATCAGTTATTTAACTACCACTTAGTGGTTTCACTATTCATCAAAAATTGATGTTTTTCAGAACAAGGCCAAAATTTCACCCTAAGCTATAATTGATATTCCGAATTCAAAAATGATGTCCATTTTTAAATATAAAATTTCTATAATTTTAAAAAGTGGTTATTACTATTCATAATGGCTACTTTGATTAGTCGCGGTGTGTTAGAACTCGAAGTTGCGTACAATTCAAGCTATTGCATTATTGAATGAGAAGCGTATCGTGGAAGCTCGGGGTGTTACAGATAACCTGAGGACATGCATAAGAAAAGGGTGAGATATAAAGCCCAGTAAGGGAGTACACATGAAATAACATGAGGAGTAAAATACATGTTAGAAAATAGGCATATCAATAGATAATAAGAAAAACATGAACATAACATCATGATAAAGAATGATAATCATAACATGGAAATGTGGCAACAACACTTAACATTGAATTAGCATGAGGCAAGGATCATTGCCTATGGAGCATGAGTAAATCCTCATTGCACATAAAGTACGAGTAAACCCTCGTTGCACTTGAATTATCATGAGTAAACACTCATTGCACATGAAGTATCATGATACTATACTTTACCCAATTCATTGGAGCGCTATAAGGGTGCACCCTTCTTAAACATTTCATTTCATGCATAAGTGTGCCACATGGATCATAAATCATGAATTCATAAAACATAATAATTTATTCCATGAGAAAGGAATGTGGAATCTATAAATGAAACCATACAATCAATAAGTAAATGTGAATAAAGTTGAATACCCTTGATGGTGAAATGTGCATGGTATTCACTACACAATGACTTTGGCTTAGAAAATCGGTGCGATTTCGGCAGCATAACGGCGTAACATAATAATTCATAAAAAATGGTTGATGAGAGATAAAGGGTTCCTCATAATATTTATATGTAATGGATAGTAAGGAGGTCATATAGATACATGTCCCAACAATTGTAGTGGAATTTATATTCATGATACAAAAGTATTACTTGAATGTAAAAGAGGAGAGAGAAGTTCCTTTTGGAATTTCGGCATAGTAACAGGTGTACATGGGATGTATTTAATGAGAGATAAAGGGGTCTCCCATAATTCAAAAAAAGAGGTAAGTATGAGGGAGGTGTGAAAACGAACCCCAACATTCATAATTGAAATTAAAAGGGCAAAACAACTTAAAGAAAATTGGACAAAAATGAGAAAGGAAGAAAAAACCCTTACTTGGAAGTGTTCTTACAAAGGATAGAGAGAGGCTTGTGAAAGGAATCTTGGAGCTTGGGGAACCTTTGGAGGATTATAGAGAGAGTAGGGTAGAGTTTGGACGAACTCAAAAGGCTTTGAGTGAGGAGAAAGTGGGATCTTGGGTTAGTTTATATAGGAAAGGTGATGGAATTCTTTACTATTTAGGTTCGGGACCCCTTATATTAAATTAATCCAAACCACAAACCATCCCATGGTTTTTGCCCATGGTTTTTGGAAAAGGGAATAGGAAAATAATATTTTATAAGGCCATGTTACGAACTTCTTAAAATAAGAGGGTTGCTTATGTGGAGGTGAGTCACACTACCATGGAAATTAATTTAAAAAGACAAGGTGTTTAATAAGTTTTGAGGGGTCCATTAATGATTTGAAAAGTAAGACAAACATACCCAAATTCACATTATTTTAATGGTAAAAAATATATTGGCCGAACATAAATATTATAGAATTTTATTACATCACTATTGAGACATTATGATGTCATAAAACACATTATATATTTAAACGGTATTTAATTTTTACTCAAAAATTTGACTGTCTCAGAAAATTATGAAAAATTCACTTTTGGATAATTTAGACGTCCTGATTCCAAATATAACAGTTATTTTATATAAATAATTTTCAAAATATGTTAATTTCCACTTTTAAAATAAAAACCGACATTTATAAAAAATTTACGGGTTTTGAAAAAAATGGCTTTCAAACCTTAATAAAAATTATAATTGCATTCATACAATTACATGATAATTTATAAAAAAATTGATCTAATAATAATAATAATAATATTTTTTTAAAATATTATTTAACTCAAAAACCCTTTAATTTAATAAAATAGATTTCTTAATTAAATAATAACTAAAAACACCATTTGTACTTTAAAAACTATTTACAATGTATCAATAATGACAAGAAATTATATTCATTATTATATAAAAATATAATGTACATGAACATAGTACTATCGATTAGTTAAATAACCCCTTAAAACAACCACATAAGACCTAAGGGTAAGGTTTGCGATGGTGACAGACTCTTGGGGTGGCTCGGAGAACATCGCTCGAGTGGTAATTTCTATCAACTTCCACATTTCCCATAGATAGTCCCATTCGAGCTTGACATGGTGAAGCTTCGCCTGGGCTTGGTCAAGAGCGAAGCCCAAGGACTCTAACTCTTTTCCAAGATCCGATAAATGGGCTTCGTATATGGAAATTCTACTGGATGAGGCCATCACTTCCTTTGTCTAAGTAAAATTGGATGTGTTAAAGCCCTATATTTATACTAATCATGTGATCACTGTTCAACGACTATAAAAGTAATGGTCACAATTCTTATCATAAAACCAAAGAAGTTGAAATTTTATAAAAACATTTTATATAAAGAGAAATTTAATAATATCAAGAGGGATTTTCCATTAATGAAACTTTGGGTTGTTACAGCGCCCGCTAGCTGCGTCAGACATCTCGGCTCCAACGTGCCTATGACCACCACCAACTCCAGAACGTGACAAGAAGCTCTCTGTCACCAGTGCCTGCTCTAGCACCCTAAAATATGTGGAAATCCCCAAGGGTACTATGACAACACGAATCTCTCGGCAGATACCCTGCTCAAACTTCCGCGCTCGGATGCTGTCGTCATGGACCAAGTCCGGGTAAAAGCGTGCACAGTCTGCAAAACTAGCCGCGTACTCGTCCACCATCATCCCTCCCTGCTGAAACTGCAGGAGCTCCTGAATTCGAACAGAGCTCAAGTAGGAGGGACAAAACTCTTCATGGAACAACAACTGAAAGTCACCCCATGAAAGCAACGACTCGTCAAGAAACCGAGTCACCAGACTCCACCAACACCAAGATGATCGATGAAAAAGGAAGGATTCCAAAGCCACTCTCTGATCTGTCGGCATCTGCACAAGCCTGAAAAGGCTAACCCTATCTCTAGCCAAACCTCTGCTACTTGAGGATCTGGCTCACCACTGAACCTTAGCGGTCTCTGCCGCTGGAACTCACGGAGCGTGCTCAACCTGCATTCAAGCTCAGCCTGCTCTGCTGAAACTGTCTGCTGCTCAACAGGTGGTGGTGATGCTACCGGCCCACCCGGAGAAAGGGGATAACATGATGGGTCGTAGACTGTGGCCTCATAGCTCACAGGGTTGTCCTTACGCACCAAATCTGGTATCTCGGCTTGCTGTCTTCACGGAGACATCCTAAATATTATCAAGGAGTTCCGCGGTCAGATGAGCATATATGTATATACCAATAACAAGAACGATGGGGAGCTGACTCAAGAAGGATAGTTAAGACTCATTCCTATGTGATGCACAAAAAAATTTCCCTGCAACAAGTGTCTCAGCATGCCGAGTCGACAAGCGGGTTATCAGGGCCCTGGTGAATGGATACGTTGGCCGCCGCACCATCACTGGACTCCCTAGCCTGAGTGCCGCTCTCGAGACACGTTAACACAGTTTACCTAAATCCCAACCAGTTCCTTTTTATTTTAGGGACGTTCGAACAACTTCCCAAGGAACGAACCACCTTTGATAACACTTTGTCACGACCCGACCCTACCTGGGCTCGAGACGCAACTACCCCTAGCCCGCCTCCATAGGCTAGGGGCTGGCGACCAGCGCCGAAGGCACAACAACTCGGGGAGACCTTAGACTAAGTACCTGTACACACACACACACATCACACTCAATGCAGAAGTGCAGAGAAAAAGAAATACAAGAAGAGTAAACTGCAGCTGCTATATATATAAACCACCGAATGTGCATCGAACTCTAAATGTAAAAAGAAAGTGCTGAAAGTAAACTGAAAAGAAAAGGGGAAAAAAACACACCCAACTAGAAAAGTGACACAACCCGGCAACAGGTAAACAAAAGAAACAGCTAGCAGGGTCCCCCACCTGGAACCCAACTCTGAACACCGCACGCGGTCCAAGCTCCCAAGCTCTTCGGAAGTCACACTCCACCTGTCCATCATCTGCAAGGGCACACCAAGTGTGGGAAAAGCCCAAGCAAGGGTGAGTAAAAAAAATACTCAGTAGGATACCCCGAAGGCTTGAGGGAGCAATAAAGGAGGTACCGAAGGGTGATCAGTAGATCAAACAGGAAGTAGAACAGAATTACAATAGAGAGTGCAATAAATTGTCCAGCTCAACCCAACAAGATAAAGGAAGGTAGAATCGTCCAGACAAAAGGAGCTGGAAATAGTGAGAATATGAACTTCCCGTCGAGTCTTCGCTACCTATAGCAAGAGAGTAGACTCGTCCAACCATGAGAAGATAGACATGGAAAGCACATGGCATACCTCACGCGTCTTCGCCTCTCCTGGAAGGAGAGTATCCAAACCAAAGAACGGGGTACCAGAAAAAGGTATATAAAAGTCTATATGCTCAAACAAGAAGCCCAAACAAGATCGTAAGGGGATCTCCATCCCGTAGCTCAGCCGAATAAAAGAGTATCCAACAGTCCCAGAAGAAACACCATCGATGCCCAACATCCCGCACAACTACCTCGAACCACAAGTCATGGGCTCAATCACCGCACCTCGACACTATCCACTTTCGGCGGCACTGACTCGCCCGCACGGTTTTAGGTCATGTCACAAGGACACATCTCGGTGGGGAAAGCGCCCCTCGTACTTGAAAGTTATGGGGGAACGTCAAGCCACACCATGTCACTGCCCCGCAGTCGAGAGGTATCCTCAAAGTCAAAGTTATTCCATAATCGACCCGTATAACCAAGGGTCCCGCTCTGGTGATCACGGAGGAAAGCCACAGACTAGCCTAGTAGAAAGGACTGAGTCTGTAATATCAACGGGTGTCCCACTGCCCAGCCCTGCTGGAGGGTAATTCATAATATGATATCGGGTGACCCACTGCCCAGCCCTGCTGGAGGGTAAATCTGGAATAAGTCGCCAGACGACCCACTGCCCAGCGGTGTTGGAGGGTAGACCTGGAAGAAGTCGACGGGTGACCCACTGCCCAGCCCTGCTGGAGGGTAAACTCGGAACAAGACGACAGGTGACCCACTTCCTAGCCCTGCTGGAGGTAGACCCTCAAGAGTCATCGGGTGACCCACTGCCTAGTCTCTATTAGAGGGTAAACCCTGAACAAGTCGACAGACGACCCATTGCCCATCCCTGCTGGAGGGTAGACCTGAAACAAGATGACGAGTGACCCACTGCCCAGCCCGACTAGAGGGTAGAACCTCATGAATCGTCACGTGACCCACTACCTAGTCTCTGTTAGAGGGTAAACCCTGAGAAGTCAATGGGTTACCCACTACCCAGCCCCGCTAGAGGGTAAACCCAGAACTACTTTGGCCATCTCTATTGGATGATACAACACTGGCCAACCGAACATGGAGTTGGTATCGCACAACCATCTGACTCCGAAACAAGACCAGGGGAACCACTCAACCCTACTGATCTAAACCATCGAGCACAGAGCTGGGGGAAACACTCAACCCCGCTGGTCAACAAACGAGAACTGAGGGACCGTCTACGTCGCGAGAGGTCAAAGTACGCACAACATAACACGACATGCACATGGGGCCCACACGACGTGTGGCCTGATGTCAACCCCAACCAAGCACACAAACATTCTCAGGTACAAACCACAAATACCTCCAAGTTCTCTCATATACTCCCAGTGTATACCATGTCTCCATCCCTAAGGCTATCGTGCACATGACACCCCATCGTCAATGCAAAGGGCATAAACGTAACTTTTCCAACTTTCCACCTCATCAGCTGAGGCACAGTCATCCATATATCTTCAATCATTTACATCACTCGCACGAGAGTGCACGCGACCACATTCCAGGGGTCCATTACAATCCCGGTAGAAGTACTGCCACCGGGGCACCTTCCATATTTCCACATTTAATAAGACCACGTATGAGGCTCCTCTCAACCAAACGGATTGAACCTTTGTAATCCTCGTGGAAAAACACGCGAGATTGAATACTTACTCTCGTGCAACGGATATCTGACGGAAAAAGTCACCAACGCCGCCTCATGCCCGAACGACATCCCGTGATCTCGAGCCTCGGCCCCGAAAACAGTCGGGCGCATCGCACCATTGTGATACCCTTGGGAAAACATGTCAAAAAGACTGCTCACTAGAGTGCAATGGATATCCAGAGAAAAAAATGCATTCCAGCGCATCACACACAAGTGGTGCTTCATGGGACCCGCATACATGTCCCGAAACACAATGAACAGATTGCACCATTGCGATTCTCTCGAAAAAGTACACAAGTTGGACTATTCACTTGTCCAAAACAGACACCCGGTGATAAAGCTGGAAATCACCATCAAATCCTAAAATGACCCTCATGGGGCCCGCACCAGCATGCCGAATTAGAGCGGTCGAATTGCACCATTGCAATCCCCTCAGAGAAACATCCAGAATCGACTACTCGCACGCCCCTAACGGACGCCCAATGAGAAAGTCCATAAACACTGCTCGCAGCTCAAAGGACGGCCCACGGGGCCCATGCATCAAATCTAGTCTCAATGCCTGAAACTACCCTGGAAACCTCCACCTCAGTGCAAGGGTCGCAACACCGCTAACGGCGCTCAAAACGGATGTCGGTTGCGTCCGCGCCGCCCAAAACAAAAATCTCGGGAAAAACACTCGTCCACTTAAAGACACATCTCACCTCTGCGGACCCTCGTTTCAGGAATTAAAAATTCCCAAAACCATCTCAAAAGTCCGCCTCAATGATACGGTTCCTCTGTCGTAGATAGAATTCAAATCAGACACCCGTAATAAAAATTACGGGCGTCCGAAGAGGGGGTGGGGGACAGATCCCCTTGGGCTGGACCGGCCTGGGCCGGCTCGCGCCGGCCGGCCGTGAACCCACGGTCCACGCGGACCGGCCTTCGTGGCCAGTCGTCCGCTGGGCAAAGACCCGCGAGACGCGGGTCATGTCTCCCCCGTGGGGTCATGCGACGACCTCAGTTCTCCCCTGCGCCGGCGAGCTCGGCCTCACCCTCGCCGTCACCCGGCTGCCCAGGCCGCTCGCCCCCAGCGCCGAACTCTGCTCACCCGGCTTCCCTGGCTGAAGACCCGCGTCGCCCTTTGCCTTAGATGCACTGCCGTCCGAGAGCCCCACCGCTGCGCCATCCGCCGGAAGCCAGCTGCGCTTCTGCTCAAACCCGCCGAAAACCGAATACCCGCAACCTTCGGCGGTCGTTCGCGATCGACTCCGAACTCGGTTTTTTGATCCGAAAGATGCATCGGGTAGCTCACAAATTATACTATATGATTATGGGCTTTGATTTCAAATTAGACGGTAATTAAATGGCATAAATCAACTCTAATGAAGATTTTGGAAATGAAAACACAAAAACTGAAAACTCCATCCTCGAAGGGCGTTGCCCGACGCTTCACGGAGAATCCACCGCCGCGCCACTGCCTTGCCAGAGCTACCTTGCTGGAGTGGAGGAGAAGAGGGAGGGGGATTCCGCTGTCCAGGCGAAGAAGAAGAAGAAGCAGAGGGAGGGAGGTGAGTTAAGTGTCTAAATAGAAAATGCTTAACCACTCGCCCATCGGCTCGAATCCGAACTCTGGACGGGGTTGGGATTATGCCTCCCCTGGGCTAAAAACCACTCTCTGAACACAACAGCGATCCCAGAATTTTAATCCGAGGCCCCATTCAAAAGTTATTAAACTTAGCGCCTGAGGCCGCCAAATTATGAAAACGCCCCTGGGGCCATTTTTCACAGACGGCCCGCGCCCACGAAACTTCACCCCTCCTAGGGTAAAAAACACGTTCCGGACTCAACGGTGCCCTCAGTTTTACAATCCGAGCCACCGTTTAAGAGGTAATTGAGTTTAACCATTAATTGAATTAATTATTTAATTTATCCGTTTAACGTTCCGAAAGCGAGTGAGGGGTTCAAACATCCCGCACCGACATACTTTATGGCGTTACTAGGGTAAAAACCCCATTCCGGTCCCATCCTTACACTCGGATCTCTGATCCAGATCACTGTTTAGGAGTCATCCCATTTATTTGGCGTTTCTAGTGTGAATGCACTAAAAATTTAATTCCGGCCACACCGGGGATTAGAATCGCACGCTGTCTGAGGTCGCTGCTCTGGAATAATATCAAGAATATTTCAAAGTCCTTTGTAGAAAAAAATAGGGTTCTTACACAAAAATTATCTAATTCTTTTTTTATGGTAATATTAAGAACTTATTACCTCTAATATTTTATAACGATCCATTTTGGATGCATTATTCCTGAGAAAAATGTTGGAGCCAATTTATCTTTTCAAAAATTCCATGTGTGTCCTCTCCCCCACTTATAAAAGGCCACCCCCTCTCATACCTTATTCACACATTAAAAACCATTTAGTCAAGATAATAAATAACCAACTATATTACCTAATTCAATTACCTTGTCCTATATTCTTTATTTTAATTACGAATCCCTCATAATAAATCTTTTGATATAAACCTAAATAGGATCTATGAAGAAGAGGTGAAATTCTTAAATATGAATGTTTATTTTATTTATTCTTCCACATCATTAAAAGAATATTAAAATATAATAATATAATAAAATAAGTATTAAGTATATAATTAGATTTTATTATTTTATTGGAATAGCCTAGATCCATCTCCACTTACATCAAATGGGAAATGAAACAGGTAATTGTGCGTACGACAAACTACCACCTCACGAACCGATGTAATTTGTTTCCAATAACCACATTTAAAGGTTGGATATAATGATTTATTTAAAATAATTATATTATATTTATGGACTTATTATAATTATGTAATTTTTATATCCCATATACTAGCTTACTTACCATTCTGTGAGGGGATACGATAACGTTGTTCGGGTGTGGGCAGATTACCTCCCAACGAAGCGATGCAATTGGTTTTTTGGTTATGATTTTAATGGAAGGTATTAAGGTTAAAGTTAATAAATATATGTCATATTTATGAACTAAGAATACTTATTTAAATATAATATTAAATTTGACTTATTACATTTATGTTTTTGGAAAATAATAACGTTGCTCGTGCGTACATGTGGACTACCGCCTCTATGTAGCAATGTGAAATGTTTTTCATTTTATTTTTAAATGGATGGTAATAAGGATATGTTTTAATAATATAAATTAAATATATGAAATAATAATGATTATATAATGGTGAATTAAAATTTATTTTCCTTTTGTTTCAATCATTGAGAAAAATTGAAACAACGTTCATGCGTACGTACAACTTACCGTCTCCATGAACGGTGTAAACAATATTCTATATCAATTTTTTAGTTCACTAAAATGAAATATATAATGAATATATATGATATTTATATCTTGATAACATTATTTTTGTTATTTAACCTCGATAAATATAAAATTAATGAAATTACTAAACCAAAACATACACGAAAAATGAAGCAATTATCACCAGAAATAGTTATTTTAATGAAGAATGTTAATAAATGGGTGATAAAAGCCTAGAAGTAAATAATATATGGTATTAGATATATGATTTTGTTTATTTAAGTGATTTATAATAAGCTTATATATATTATATTGTATTTTTATACACATACGAAGGAAGTCGAATATAAGGTAAGAGTTTCTCATCTAACTTTAACTTCTATGAGAGATAAGCCATATCCACCCCTTATTTATTTTGTGTGGTGTATATAATCCCCATATTATATGTTATATCATGAATTAATTTATATTAATTTTATTTAATGTTTTATTTTAAGTTATTTCTTTTATAGGGATTATGATTCATAAGATACTAAAGTGGTCAGAGTTTATTTTATAATCTCATCATTACTCGGGATTGTTTATGGTTAAGTCTCACTTGGGGGAATTATTTAATATTTTATAAAATAAATTTATTTTACTCTAATTTGGTTATTCAAAAAAGTTTTCATGTAATTGTACTATTTTTTCATCTCTTCGGTACTTAAAATTATTGATAAAATGTTTTTAGGAAAGTCTGACTTTATTTCTCTCTTTTGTCGAAAATATTTGTTTATAACAATCCTTTTAAACAAAATGTTTTCTGAATTTTTTTTAACATTTTAAAAATTATTTATTTAATTAATTTTTCCCATTATATATTTTTATAATTTTTTTGAAAGGAATCTTCATTTCATTTAAAAAACAAGTCATATTTTACTTTTACTGAAAATGTGAAAGTAATGTTTTTTTAACATTTATGACCTAAAAATAATTTCCCACAATCATGACAAATAAATGTTCTAAACATTAATTTATATGGTTCAAATTTCATTTTCAAATATAATTATTTTAAAAATATTTTTTAGCCTTCAATTTTAAAAATATTTTCAAAGTTTAAAGGTTATTTTCCTAAAAATGTTCTCAATGACATTTTGATGGTATTTATATTTATAAATGACATAAAAACTTTATTATACTTATGATCCAATTGGGATATTTTCTATTGATACCATCTTTATTATTTATTTTGATGGTTTAAGATCCTTTTAAATATGTATGTAAAATTTTATTACCATTCACAATTTTACTCTACATGGTTTTGGATTATTTTTATTTATTGGGGTAAGTATTTACATTTCATGTGTTAGTTTTTTAATAAGAATGTTTATGTTGATTATTATTTAAAACATTCATATCAGGAATTCATTAGAATTATTAATTGATGGTTGGGGTATGAAATTACATAGCCTGTCGATATATCGGTAGGTCTCATGTGATAAATCAATTGGCCAAATTAAATGGGTTTTTACCCATAGTTTTAAATTGTCTGGTGAGAGGCCTAGATAATATGTTACGGATGACAAAAATTATTAATCCCCTCATTATGAGATCATTTATTGATTTCCATTTGATTATTCAATTAGTTAGAATATCCATAGTTGAGTTTCAATATCATGTGTTTGTTTATATGTAATTATGTGCTCACCATTTATTCCTACCATATTACTCTTCAGGTTAAATCTAGTAATTTAATGGAATGTGTTGAAGTTATTAACCTTAAAATATTAATTATGTCATATATATTCATGATGGATTCCATTGTATGCTTGACCTTACTGAGTATTTTATCACACCCATTTCTAATAGAAGGTAATAATGATAAAATCTCAATGAGATTTTATAATCTAATCTAGCATATTCCATTATTTAAAAATGACACCTAGAAGAGGTAATGGGAACTATATCAATGCATGTAATCCAAAGAGTATGAATTATGTTTCCATGATAGGCTTAATCCAATATTTCAAAAGGAACTAGTCAACCAAACCTTCTCATCAAAAAATGGCATAATAACATATTTTATCAGAACAAAGAAAGAATTATCTAAGTATTATGACTTTTAAATGAAAAAAGAGAAGAAGAGAATAACAGGGAAAAGAAAAGATAAGGGGATGAAGGGAAAAAGGGTTCTCACATATCTGTTAATTGTGGAAAGAAACACCATAGTACTTTCTTGAAGGGATTGTGATTTTTATTCATGCATAGAGAGAAAGGACATCAGGTGACTGGATGAAAGGGTAATAAAGAAACCATTTATGTTCTGTATTTAAACTATATAGATATGGGTAACTACACAAATTAATACCACAAGAATCAAGGGAATATACCATAGAAGATGCTAAGGGATCAAGGTTAAGCTTATGCTATAACTACAGACAAAGTAAAATGATTAATGTGATTGTGTTTGGATTAAATAATTATGTTATTGGATTATTTTCTCAACGATATTCTGGTTATAAGAATTATGGGATGTATAATGATTTAATACAATACTTTTTCTTTATGTATTTGAGAGCATATGTTGAATGGTACTGATGACCAGAAAAAGTGATTCAGTGAAATGTTGATCTTTTCTGAAAACAAATGATTGATCAAAGATAAACCTTAAGATGTTATTTATGTTGAGATAATAAGGATAAAGAGTTGTTTATGGGATAATATTGGTGTATGTGAAATTTGTTATTGATTTTACGGTTTATTCTATCGTTTTTGGTGTTTACTGAATGCTTGTATATCTGGAATATATTTGACAACATGAGATTTTTTTGGAATATTTTATTTTTTTCATTATGTTTTTATTGGGATAAAGATATTAAAATATTTGGTATGTTTCATTATGATCTAATTATATTGTTTAGGATTTCTAATGCAATATTTATTTTGAAAATTTAGAAACCTTATAATTTTTTGGACATTGAATTTGGTCTGATATATTTTGGACTGGTCTTATTGTTAACTATTTATGAAATGGATTAAGTTAAAATTTGGGGTTATTGTTAAGTTTTTATAAATTTATGTATTATTACATAACTCATTCTAAGCAGTTTGGTTTTCTAAAATATCTAGAGATAGTATAAATGAATTGTCTATGGATCTTTTCACCCATTGAAAGTTAATTTTAGTGCTTCATACATAAAAAATTCATCTTGGATATTTATTTAGTAGAGTAAGAAATGAAGTGGAAATTTATAAAAGAAAAACCAAAGGATAAAATTGTTCTTCTGAAATATAATGATATTAAGTAAGTACATTTCCTTATATCCTTTGTCTGTAAAAAGATTCATCAACTTTATAAAAAAAATCATGAAACAAAGATGTTGTCATATTACATTTATATATAAAGTATCAAATGGTCATTTACGGCATCAAATATTTATGGGAGTTAGCTCCTTAAATTTCCATTGATCATTAAATTTCATTAGATCAATGGCCTCTATCCCTATCTATAATTATTTACTCTTTTCTTCTATGTATACATCTTCACTTCCCATAAATGTTCTCCTAAATAGAAACCTAGTTATGTGTTATTCTTGATGACCATTATAATTTACTTTATCTCTTATGAATAGAATGTTTTATTAAACGTTTTATAATATCATTTTACAAGAAAGGTATCTTTAAATGTCAGTCCCTTAATTTCTGAGATCAAGATTAAATTTCAAGGATGTAATTTATTTAAGGGGGTTAAAATATAACGCCAAGAGATTTTAAAAATGACACCATACTCAATTGAATATATGAAACAAAAAATAAATATTAATAAAGAATATGTCACCCCAAGACTTTATGATACATTTATTTTTAAATAAATAAAATCTGTTCAATAGCTTGTGATGCACATAACACCGAGTTTGAACTAAACGTGATACTTTATTAAAATACTATTACATAGACATGACTATTATAACTTAACTATTAAGTTTACAGGTATAAATAGTAATAAATTAATTATAAAAATTATATAGTTTACACAGGTATAAAATAAAATCAATGGATATCTATTGATTACAAATAAAATAAAATTTATTTTAAAGAAAAAGAAATGTTTTCTGAAAAACTGTGTTTTTATAAAAGACAGTTTAGTCACGCTTTGAACACATACTTTAAAGTAATTTTTAACAATTTTAGAAAATTCATTTGAAAAATAAATTTAATTTTGGAAATATATATTTCAAAATTATCTTTGGGTTAATTTTTGAAGATTTTGTGAAAATATTAAATTTTTGGTAAATAGTAAAAAAATACTGATTTTTATTGAAAATTTACTTTTCATTTAAATTATTTACAAAGATAAATTATATTTTTAAAAGGTTTTAAATTTATATTATTTCAATTATATTAAAATTTAACTAATTTAGGTCATTTTAGTCAATTTAAAATTAATTTATGATATAAAAACATTTTAATGTTTTGAAAGTTTTTCTTTGGAAAAATAGTTTTTACGACACATCTATTGGTTTTCCTTTTTTACTTGAATTATTCCAATTTTTTAATTGAATTTGGAGAAATGTTTTTAAAACTATAATTATTTTTATGTTGTATTTTATAATAATTTAAAATTAATTTTTAAACATAATAAATAGTAGAAATGATAAATATTTATTACCACGGTTAAGGTAAAAATAGGGTTATTGGACGATTAAACTAAAAAGATAAGGGTACAAATTGATTAAAAACTTGTATAATTCAAATTATATTTTCATATTTAGACCTTATAACCTATAAGGTTTTATAATTAACTGCATTTGAGGATTTTTTCATAATAAAAATGTTGGTATCACTTTATCTTTCCAAAAATTCCATGTGTATCCTATCCCCCACTTACAAAAATCCACCCCTCTCTCCTCCCCTATTCACACTTATGAAACCAATTTTTTCGTACAATACCTAAACAAATATATTCCCTAATTATATAATCACATCATATACTACTTATTTTTATTATAAATCCTTCTAAATAAGGCTTTTGGTATAAACCTAAAGAGTATCTGTAAAGAAGAGGTAAAATTCTTAAACATATGTATTTATTTTATTTCTTCTTACACATCCATAAAATAATATTAAAATATGATAATATAATAATGAAATTATTCACTATTTACTTATATGTTATTATGTTAAAGTAATAACCAGATCCATTAACACTTCCAACAAATGGGGAAAGAAACCATCAATTGTGTGTACAATGGACTACGGCCTTACGAACCGATGTAATTAGTTTTCCATAACCACATTTCAAGGATATATATAATGTTGGATTTAATATATGTATAACATATTCATTAAATTATTATACTTATTTAATTATTATATCATTTATACCTTCTTACTCACCCTTTAGGGGGTATGATAATGTCACTCATGTGTAAGACATACTACTACCTCAAGAAGTGATATAATTGATTTTTTATTACACTTTACATGGAAGGTAGTAAGGATAAAGTTAATGGATATATATTATTTTTATAACATAACCATTCTTTTTTAAATAAAATATCACATCTAACTTCTTACCTTTTAATCCTTCAGAAAACAATAACTCCGCTCGTGCTTACATGTGGATTACCGCCTCTACACAACAATGTGAAATGTTTATCGTTTTAGTTTTACATGGATGGTAAGGATGAATTATATTAATAAAAATTATATATATGACATAATAATAATAATTCTATTATGGTTAATTAATATTTATTTTCCTTTAATTATATCTATCAAGAAAAATGGAAACAACATTCATGCATCCATACGACTTACCATGTCTAAGAACGGTGTAATCCATTTTCTACCTCTAAATTTTATAGATTAATATAATTACATATATAATGTATATATAATATATTTATATCATGGTTAAAATTTCTTATATTATGTATCCCAGATCATATATATAAAAGTATTGAAATTACCGAAGTAATACATATATGAAAAACCAAGCAATTATCACTTGATACAATGATTTTAACAAATAAATGTTAATAACTAGGTGATAAAAAAAATAAGATAATCATACATAGTGTGATATAAATTATTATGGTTATATAATAGATTTATAATAAACCTATATTTATTATACAAAAATTTCATACACATACAAAGGAAGTCGAACCAAAGGTAAGGTTTTCTCTTATCACTTTTACTTTTGTGAGACATATTCCAAATTCATAACTTATTTGTGTGGTGTATATATTGACCATTTGATATTTTATATTTGAAATTAATTTATATTACTGGTATTTAAATTTTCATTTAATGTTATTTATTTTATGGGGCTTATGAATAAGAATTTACCAAAGTGGTAAGGGTTTATTTCACAATCTCCGCATTACTTAGGATTGTTTATGTTTAAGTCTCCCTTGGAGAAATTATATCATATTTATTAAAATCAATATATTTTCTTATCATATTGTTATTAATATTTTTTTTTTCAAGTAATAATTCCATTTTTACTCTCATTAGAACTTAAAATGATTTAGAAAATGTTTTTTTAAAATACAACTTTATTTCTCTTTTCAGTCAAAAATAACTTTTCATCAAAATCCATGTTTTATAAAAATATATATTATTTTTTTAACATTTTAAAAATGATTTATTAAATATATTTTTACGCCTTATAACTTTTATAGATTCATTTTAAAGGAATAATCATTTCATTTTCAAAATAATTCCTTTTTGTCTTTTATCGAAAATGTGGATGGAATCTTTTTTTAGTATTTACAACAAGAATAAACTTTCTCACCATCATGACTAATAAATGTTTTAAAGATTAATTTATAATTTTTTAAAGGTTATTTTCATAGAAAATTATTTTTAATATATTTTTTAATCCTTAGTTTTAAAAATATTTTCTATGTGAAATGGTTATTTTCCTCAAAAATGTTTTCAAATACATTTTTATAGTATTTATATTCATAAAGGTCGTCAACAATTTATTTTATTTATGATCGACTGATGATATGTTGTATTGGTACCATCATGATTTTTTATTTGGATGTTTTTTGTTAAGTTTGACTGGGGATGTATGTATTTATTACCATTTACCTTTATACTCTATATGGTTTATGCTCTGTTTAAATGATTAGGGTAAGTATTAAAAATTTTTCTGTCAGTTTTTATGATGATTATTTATGTTGATTATTTTTAACCAATTTCATATAAGGAATGAATTGTAATTATTAAGTGATGGATGCGGCCTAGAATTACATATCCCTTAAATGCATTAATAGGTCTAATGAGACAAATCAATTGGCAAAATCAATTGGGGTTTTACCCATAGTTTTAAACCGTCTTGTGAATGGTCTTGATTGAATATTATAGATATCCAAAATTATCCATTCCCTCATTACAGGGTTATTTGTTAATTTCCATGTGATTATTTGAATAGTTAGAATATCCATGATTATATTTCAAGGTAATGTGATTATTTACACATCATTATTTTATCATCATTTATTTCTACTGCATTATTCTTTAGGCTCAATTTATTGATTAACTTACATGCATTTTAGTTATTTAGCCATTTTACATTGATTATGTATTATGTATTCATAATATATTATACTATACACTTACCTTTACTAATCTTCTGAGCTCACCCCTTTATTATATTTTACTTTCCCTAGGATATCAGGAAGTGTTTTGTGATTGTTATACAGGGATATACTAAGGAGAAATATTGAATTCATAAAGAAAAAAATTTGTTATTTTTTATGTTTTCAAATGAATATGAAATTCAATTATGTATCTAGTTTACCAAGACAACTAAACTATTAGATCCTTGAGGATGATATTCCTTGTATCTTATGATAATGTATTAAATTAACCACAAAATCTGAGATACTAGGGATGATGTTTTACAATTTTCCTTGAAAATTAAAGGAGTTGGATTATCAGAGATTGAATAAGAAATATGAAACCTAATGATGTATTATTTGTTGAATGGATAAATTTAAATTTACATAGTTTTAATCCACTTTATGATGATAGAAATATGGTGGTATTGTAAAAGGATTCATGTATCATAAAATTGAAAAATTATGGAAGGATCATCAATCAAGGAATAAGGGAAAACAACAATCAATTTCAAATTGGTGATCCTAGAGATTTATGTTACCTAAGTTCGAAATATTAGAACAAATTTTGGAAGAAAAGGATTGGTTATCTTGGATAAAAAATTATGGGTAAAATTTTTAAGAATGATTTTGTGACATATCTTCCTAATATGAAGATTAACAGTGATGAAATTTATAAAACCTATAAAAAATGGAAAATGACAAAAGGTTCTCATAAAGAAGTGGATATTATATCTTTTCGACCACTTGATCTCATTCATACTAACTTATATGTTCATGTGAGAAAAAAGTGTACTGGAAGTTATTTTTTAATTACATTAATTGATGATTATAACCAATTGAATAATTCCATGTTTATCAAACATAAGTCATAGTAAATAAAATTGGTCAAAAAATAGAAGTAAAGATGAGAAGAATTTGGGTCACCATATCAAGTAATTGAGATCAAATAATAGTAAGGAGTTTACATGTAATTATTTTAAAATCTTATTTCCAAATATGGAAGTATTAATTATTATAACACATCATATACTTGACAAAAAAATGGCGTCGCTAAAAATAAGAACAAAATCTTAATTGAGATGGGAGTAACTATGTTGGATGAATGCAAATTCTCAAAGTATTTATAGATATAATCAGTATGTATTGTCATACACATACAAAATAGGTTTCTCTATAGACTAAAAACTAAAAAGACACAAAATGAAATGTGGTACATGAAAAATTCAACTGTTAAATATTTCAATGTTTTTGTAATTTATTTTATTATAAAAATCAATAACAATAATCTTTGAAAATTTGATGAGAAATATTGGGAATAAATTTTCATGGGATACCTATATAATGGAATATTCTATAGATGTTGGAACAAACATTTTCATATATAATTAATTGTAGTGATTTCATGATTATTAACAACAATCAGAAATATAACACAAATGTTTATTTATCTTTAGAATATTCTGTAGAAAATTGAATGTAGATGTTAGAAATGAAGAATAATAAAATTACTTGGAAGGAGTTAATCCCTACTGATATTGATTATAAACAAAGTATTTATTGTGGTGAATTTTCTTAAAATGATAAAAAATAGTATAAAATATTTAAGAGATATGTCAAAATAGTAAATATCATTGGAAATCCACATGATCCAGATCAAAATACAATAATATTGATATTGGATGATCAAAATGACCTTATTTTTAAAATTGAACCTCAAACATTGGTAGAAGAAACTGAACAAGAGGTGCAGATACAATCATTAAATGAAGAACTTGAACATATTGATAAGAACTCCTCTTGAAATCTTATTCCATGACATAAAAATAAAAATATAATTAGCACCAAATGGGTTTTCATAAATAAGCTACTTTAGAAAGGTGAGGTACAAAAGAATAAATCTAGGCTCGTGAGAGAAAGATAGTCTTTGATGAAATGTATTTAATTAGAATTTTTTTTGAACCATTAGTATTATTTGAGACTATTATAATGTTCATGGTATTTTAGGCTCACAATCATTACAATTTTTAGAAAATGGATGTGAAATACACTTTTCTAAATAGTGATCTTGAGGGAGAAGTCTCTATTGAACAACCTGATGGTTTTATCTAATAAAATGATGGAATTGTGCGATATAGATTGAAGAAAGCTTTTTATGGTTTTAAATAGGACCCTAGAGACTAATATTTTAAATTGGATGGATGTTAAAGGGATATGAAGTTTTCCAAAGGTAAGTCTAACAGTAACCACTATGTGAAAGAAATGAGTAAAGCCACTCTCATTGTAATTATATATGTGGATGAGATCATATTTTATGGTGATAAGGAGTGTCTCTATGAAGAGTTTACTAAATAGGTTAGGATTCACTATGACAATTCCATTCTTGGTGAGATGAAGCACTTTTTTGGATTTTATATTGAGAAGAATCCAAATTAAATATTTCAATCTCAAAAAATAGTTTGGGAATTGTTGAAATTTCTTGGAATGGAAAATGAAAAAGAAGTTTCAAGTCCCATTTTACTTGGAACCAAATTTTTCAAGGATAAATCTATAAGTAGTTTTAAATAGATAGAATTCATAATAATCATTGTAAACCTTGTTTATCTAACAACATGAAGGCTAGATATAACTTATGCATTGACTATATGTGATAAATTTTATAGGGATCCTAAAGAGTATCACTAGTTTGCTACTAAGAGAGTGAGGAGATATGTGGATTAAGATCATTACTATGAGATTCTATATAAATATAATACATATTTGAACTTTTTTTCATTATAGATATATATTGGGCTGGTGACTGTATAGATAGAAGACCAACTTTAGGTGGAACTACCTTTCTTGGAGGGAGTTGTTTTAGTTGGTATAATAATTTATAGAGTTTAGTGACATTCATCTTGAATGGGGTATAATATGTTTCAGCTCTACATGTTTGTACACATATGATATGGATGCAAGTGCAGTTAGTAGTATTGATGATTGAAACTGAGAGACTGTTGAAAATTTCTTATGATAATCATTATTCTATAGACTTGTGTAAAAATATAGTTCAATATTAAAAATCCAAGCACATTGATATTAGATATCATTTTATCATAGAAAATTTTTAAAATGGAGAAGTTAAGAAAGAATACATTTATAAAAAATATTAGAGTGGAGTTATTTTCACAAAATTAATTCCACATGAGTGGTTTTGGTAATTGATGATAAAATTTCTTGATTAGACTTCCTCACACACTTCACTTTATGATCAATTTGATATCCTAGATGAACCTTTGGATTCTATTTTCAAAGGGGGTGGGGGAGAAGTCCATGATGAAGGGTGAGTGATTGTAATTTACAAGGGGAGTATTAAAATCTGATGAAGCTAAAGATGATCACAAACTAATGATAAATCATGAAAGAATCATGTGATGAAGGTATTTATGAATAAATTATACCACCATTATTGCAATAGTGGTCTTTAAATACTTCCCCCTGATAGTGGTGATACCAGTGACACCTCAGAAAGTCAAAAAATGGTCTTAAAAAATTATCTCTCCTTGGTGATGCTGAAATAGTCTTGTTCATACATGAACCAAGTTTTTTTCTTAAGGAATGGAAATATAGGGAGTTTCCATTGATTATCAACAAATACATAGTGGGATATTGAATAACCCCATGTTTTTTGTGTGGTCCTGTTTGAGAGATCCTGAAGATCACATGGTTCTTGGAAAGCATGGTTTGTTGTACTTTTTGACGAAATTATATGAGGAAATAATAAATTTTATGGTGGTTGATATGGTTTACAAAAAATTATATATCATGGAAGGAGGTTTCATGATGAATGAAATTGTTTTTTAGAAGGGTTAAAGGTCAGCTGAAGCAGTTCTATTTGAGTTCGAGTGGTTTTCAAATCTACGTACCCAATTTTCTAATGGGAAAAATCAAATGAATACTTTTTTCTATATATATCTTTCGGTATATAGGAATTCATGTAGATTTTTCCACTAAATATGTGAATCACATAACTGATTCAGTGACATAACTGAATGATCCATGTATCCAAAAGATCGACATAGCCAAATTTGAAATCAATGTAGTCGTTTTCAGTCATGTATCCTTTTTTTGAGAATAATGTAACTGATTAGCGATGTTGTCAAATAGATATTCCAACAATCAATTCACATAGGTAAAAATTACATGTTGCTGATTTCATTTTAGAACCATGTAGTCGATTTATGCATATCTGATTATTCTTCATGTAACAACTTCAGATTTCTCTCAACATATGGATTCGTTCTCTGTATGTTTTTATAATTCACATATTCTGATGAAAATTAATTATGATGATGGTTGACTGGTTTTGATTTATTCTAAAACTATAGGAATTGTTTTTCAAGATTTGATTCCAACATAGTTGTTGGAAATTTCAGTGGTTCTCAAGGTGTTTTTATTGGTGATTTTAATATGATATAAAACATTTTTTGAGCAATGATGCATATACAATCTTCTTTAGCTATCACAAAGATCATGGCCTGATAATAAAGAATTTAGAGATCATGTAGCATGATCTCGATGGATTAACAAAAGAGGGAGAATGGAGATCACGAGATGTGTTCTATATATGGAAATTTATAAAGGAAAATCCTATCAATTCACAATGGTGGTATGATAGTGAGAAAACTATCGACGTGCCACAAAGAGTTGAGAGAGATGCAAAAAAGCAACCAAAAGAGCCTAAATTTGAGGTTTTTGTTCTTCAGTGATCAATATATGATGGAAATCGCATCTTCAAAGGATTGGGTCTTGAGTATAAGAATATATGTATAGGTTTTTCAAGACTATAGTGTGGTAAATACTTCCATGAATATTTGAGAGTCTCATAGAAGAATATATATATTATTTATTTTTGAATAAACCTAGTTTTTTATAGTGATATTCTTCAGTTTGGCAGTCATATTTTGTACTATAGGGAAAAGCTGTGTTTTTGGGTGTGACTCGTGAAATGAATGGTGGGATAACACATGTATAATTATAAGAGGATTTCACTTGGGGATATAGTTAAATGAATCCATGGTTGGGGGAATAACCATCCAATATAAGGAGTAGGATTCCAAATTAGATCCAAACCTTTTATAATAGTGTGTTCTAGTCATATTTACCTCTACTAAATTCTATGAAGGATGAGTAATGTTAAGATTGGTTTGGGTCCTAACATCTCAACATAATTTTATTTCAAAAGAAATAAATATTAAGAAAATATCCCCACTGATTTAGCCGCTCGTCTCAGTGGTACGACACCTCCTTGGGAACTTTACAGTGGATAAATGTCATAAAATCACATGTTAATCTTCAATGGTATCTTAAAACCATAGGATATTTCAAATTAATCATCAATAATTTTCAACTTTAGACCGTTCTCTATGTCATTTTTACATATTCCTTTCAATATGAAACTTTAATATTCAACTATAAAAATCGAAGTGTTTTTTTGTAACCACTTATTGAGTTATATTAGCGCCTTGATATCATTTTTTATTTATATTTAGTGTTTATAAAAATTAATAACTTCAAGAATTATGTCACCACATTTTTATGCCTTTCCTTTTTCCATCTTGTATACATATATAGTCCTTTTATCTCATCACATGTATTATATTTTGATCACATATAAAAAAATGGATCATATCTTACCCTTAATTCTACAGCACATTAACCTAAATATAAAGGAACTGAATTATTTGATGATAGGGTTACCTTTAACATCCTACGTTTGAGGATTATGGTTGGTTATGGTGAACCAATCCTTTTATTCTTAATTCCTTCCACGATGTTCTAGTAGTTATTTTAGCTATAAAACTTGAATAAATTTCCTTCTAGATTCTCTCTCAAATATTATTCATTTTCTTTATCTTGGATTTTATTTTAGTTCGGAAACTAATCCCACTCCTGAAAGTTTTTTATATTGATGAATTTTAATTTCACCATTATTTAGTCTTTATCTACCAAAGGAGGGATTTTACACCAAACTTCACTTCAATCCATGTGGTATTATTTGTGAAACCACTAAAAAATGCATTGGTTCTCGAGACACCTTGATTAGGGGGAGGGGTGAATCATTGTGTTTCTCAATTAATTCCTTTTTTACTTATCATATTTTTATTTAATATTTTTTTCTCATGTTAGAAGTAACTATGTTCAATATTTTTAATGATTATTATTTTTAGGAAACCTCACCAAATATCAAGGCAGAGTGTATTAAAAGTAAACCATGCATAGACATGGGAATTTTATTTATGAAGATCCATTTTTATATGTAAAGATCAATTAGTATTTTTTGTAAATTAGTTGTAAATATAATGGAAATTCAATGTGTGATAATAAAGAATGAAGTGAATATTTGGCTACAATTGCACTTGAAGTGGAGAGTTTTTTTCTATAAGAACCCAAAATTTTATGGATATTTTCAAGATCATTTACAAGTAATCTGTTTCCTTTTGTTGAGTAAATTTTAGTTGAGTTTTACCTTTATATGTGTTTGGGTGAAATTTTGGAATTTTTGGAAGGAAATGGGCAATTGCACAATGGGAACTTGGTTTCCCAAAATTGTACACCCCCACCCAGAAAACTATGAAACCTTTGAAAGTGTTGATTTTTTTGGTTGGTGTCTAATTTTTCAAATCCTTCTCCCTAATAGGAGAAAACCATGCACCCCCTAGAAGAGGCATACATTTAGAAGAAACTGTACCCCTCTACCAGAAAACTGTGCGTATGGTTTTTTACTACCCAGGAGATTATTAAAATATTTCCCAAACCCCCATCAAATACCCCCAAACACCATATTCATCCCATTATCTTCACTCAATTATAGAGCCTCCTGGAGGTATTCTAAGCCATTACAACCTCTATTCATTGCAATTCGAAGCCTAGATCAATGATCTGCACCCCTTTCAATAAATGATTCCTACCCCTATTGGTTTCTAGTTCCACATCCTTTCTTCTCCCATTCTATAAATGGATTTTATTCAGGTTTTGATTATATCTAGATCTTGTTTTATGGATATATATAAATATTGTAGATATAGATATATAATTGAAAGATCATAATTATTTTGATATTGAGTTAGGTTTTTGGATCAGGATCTCATTCTATGTCATTGTACTAATCATTTTTTTTGGGTTTTGCATTGGGTGACTGTTCATCATAGAATTGTGGTAGGTGTACTATAATTCATTTTTTAAAGTATTGATTTCATTTATGTGTATATAATTATATATTATATATTATATGTTTATAAATTGAGCTTTTATTGAGTTAATTAATTTGGTGAATTAATTAATTGAGGCAAATGTGAAATTCAGGTTATTTGAATTATAGTTATTGTATAATTAATTGATCAATTAATTATATGATATTGAGATTTTCGATTCAAATAATTAATTGAAGAATTAATAATAGGATATTAGAATCTTAGATATTTCATAATTAGTTGATGAATTAATGATAGGAAATTTATATTGTGGATTTGAATAATTAATTGATGAATTAATTATAGGATATTGATATTGTTGAGATTATTAATTAATCATTGAGTTAATTAATAATATTGAGATGATTAATTAATTTTTGTGTTAATTAATAGTATAGATATGATTAATTAATTGTTGAGTAAGTTAATGAGATCAATAAGATTAATTAATTTTTGAGTTAATTAATGAGATTTAGATAATTAATTAATTATTGAGTTTATTAATGTGATTAAGATTATTAATTAGTTTTTAAGTTAATTAATAAGATAAATATTATTAATTAATTGTTGAGTTAATTAATGAGATTTATAAGATTAATTAATTATGGATTTAATTAATGAGATTAAGATGATTAATTAATTGTTGAGTTAATTAATGAGATTGGGAAGATTAATTAATTTTCGAGTTAATTAAAGAGATTGAGAGGATTATTTAATTATTGAGTTTACTAATGGGATTGAGTTGAATAATTAATTATAGATTTAGTTAATGGGATTGATATGAATAATTAAGTTTTGAATTAATTAATGTAATATTAAAATGATGAATGGTAACAATGGAATTCATATCATGATTGAAATCTAGAATGGTAATAATGGAACTTTGAGATATGAATTGATATATAGAGTGGTAACAGTGTAATTCTAAGACATGAAATACCTTGGGGATAGTTTAGACTCTAGCATGGGCCATATGAGGTATTGATATTTGGGTTTCCTCAGGAACCTGAGGTTTTATACGGTTAAATAAAGAATAATTGATAATTTGATAATTGTTTACTTATGCATTGTATTTATTTCTATATAAAACTTCATAACCTATTATTGACTAGATATTTTTATATATTCCATTGGTGGCGGCCTTCTGAGTTGTACTCATACCATACTCGGGATGATTGTTTGGTACCTGAATAGATCTCATGGTTATAAGACATGTTAAGAGAAAATTCCCTATGTTATATGACTGATTTTGGGTATGGAGCATGGATGTAGTTTAGGAACATCTTGGGAGTTTTTAGTGTCTTTAATTTTGAGTTTTATTTTGGCACTCTATATGTATTTTGGCATGGAATATCTTCTGTTTAGTTTTGAAATTATATTTCCTGTTTTGGTTATCTTGTTAAACTGGTATTGTTATGGTAATGATATTATTTGGTTATTTCCCATTTATTTCTTCTTGTTTTTTACTCTAAAATGAGTCTATAGTATCCCCATGATTTATATTATACCCTCAATGCTAGTCGGTAGCCTTTGTAATATGGGGAGGTTCTCTTGAAGTCATGTGACCAACCATATCAGGTCACTAACATGTGGACACCCAGGACCAGACATTACAAAGTGGAATCAGATCCCAATTTTCTTTTTTTTCTTTTGTCTTACTATTTAGTAAAGGTATATAGGAGACTAAGAAGATTTGATCCATGGTTAAGAGCTCGTACATGAGAGTAGCTAACCCATGTATGGGGGAAACCCAAGTTCTCAGGGTGGGATTGTTGTTTTTGTTGTTTGCTTTTACAATTGAATGTTATTTCAACCTAAGTGATACACTTGTGGTGTGATGTGATTTTTGTTTTAGATATTTGTTAATATTTGACTCATGGACCGATAAGTAACAAGAGTTGAGTGATAATGCATCATTTTAGGCACTCGGGGTTATTTTGTGACATGCATCATTTTAAGCACACATAGAATATGGGTTTTGGGTAATTTTTTGGACTTGAAATGTTTTTCATTTTTTGTGAAATTGAATTTAAAATGCTTCATAATATGAAATTAAATGTGGTTAAATGATAAAAGATGAGGTTAAATGGGTTTCTAAATGAGAAACATTAAAAATGAAAAAGATCTACCATTTTTTTAACCTTGACCAAGATGTAGGATGGTTAAGGGTAGTGTTAGCACCCTAGTTATAACCATGTCGAAAGGAATGGGGAAATGATTTTTGGTGTCTTGTTGTGTTTTCATCTAACATAAACATAATAAAAGTGTGTTATGTGTCATGAGACATGTGTTTTGAATTGTAGAGATATTACTCCCTGATGACACTTATTGAGAGGATGACTCTAAGACATGGTAGTGGTTGAAGTGCTCATGGTGGAACCTGAGGCACTGATAGTGTCAGATGAGGAGGTTGGAGAGTAGTTCTAGAAGAAATTTTCTTGATTCATTCAATTCATGGAGATATATAGGGAGGGTTGTGAAGAGCATGTCTAATTTTATGAGGGAGTTTCAGTTGCAACACCCTGCAAATTTTTATAGAGAGGGTGGAATTGAGTTTGATGAGTTTTGGATTGAGTCTATCCATAATATACTTGACCAATTGTAGAATCCTTTTGATAAGAGGGTCAAGATGGTTTCTTATATTCTACATGGATCAGTGAAGCACTGGTGGGATGTTTAGGATCTATTTGGATAGGCAGATGGTATGTTATAGATGAATTCTTGGAGAGGTTCTTGGAGCACTTCTATTTAGATACGCTAATACAAGAGAGAGTAGATGAGATCATGAGATTGAATCAGATCAGTATGTCTATAATCCACTATGGTGTGCAATTTATATATTTGAAGTGCTTTTCTCCAACATTGGAATCGGGAGAGGCTACATCAAAAAAATAATTTCACAATGGACTTAAGTGTGAAATTAAGTCCCAGGTAAATATATTTAGGCTAAAGAAGTATCTAATCGTGAGGAATCAAGATCTCATAGCTTAGGGGAACCTAAAAGAGGCTTCCAGTGCTGGAATGATAGTTACCGCGAGATGATCAAGAGGTATATCTTTAGAGAGAAGGGAGTGAATTTATGTGAAATCTTTCTAGAGTGGTGGAAAATAGAGTCGGTGGGGGGAAAAGTAAGTTACATAGGACCTTTATCTAGTGATTTTATACAAGTATGGTAGGCCATGAAACTATCATATACATTATACCAGACCACCAGTGGACTGCTGATCTTGCAGAAAGATGTGACATCTGCAGAAGTTCTCGAAGAACCGATGAAATACAGGTAATGATGCTCCCGACATCAAAAGATAAACCATATTTGATGCCTAAGGAAGGATTTCCCCCTTCCTGGTGGAGGGAGGGGGATGATGTTTTGGCTATAGCGCCCCCAGCGTCGCGGGCATCGTTTGTACCTTATTCAAACCCGTGTTATATTTCAGACTTCCCATCGAATTCTTTGAGCCCAAAATTTCCAGATATTCATCTTGGGGTCCCTCATCTTTCAATTTCTTTTTCAGAATTCTCTATGGCCTCGGGCTTCCTATATTTGACCTTGGTTTCTCGCTTTTCTCATCAAAGGCCTTTCGTTGATGAGTTTGATCGCTTTGTGTTCAGTGATTGGGATATGAAAGAATGTGTAGTTGTAGGGATTATTGATAATTGTCACCTGATGATTTGATTTGGTTTAAATAAGGACTTAATCAGCATATGGTCCATAGCTCCTCGCAGATACAACAGATGCAAATTTTTCCTTCTCCAATGTTCTTTTGATCTTTGTATGAATCAGGATCCTACTTCAGTAGAGACCTGGGAAATCCTACCTCATCTTCCTTTTCCTTTTCAAAATACTTCGATAATTCGTATTCTAGGGAACCTAGTTGGTAATTTTCTCTGCTCGGATGATCACATATCCTCTGTGAGTCATCCAGTTAATCCTTGTTTTTGTGTTGAAGTGGATGCCTCGAAGCCATTGGTTGACTAGATTTGGATTACCGTTGGCGAGGATTTCCGATGGAAGAAAGCTATTGTGTTTGAAAATTTGGTTGATTACCGGTTTACTTATTGTCTTTTGGTTCATATGGATGGTCATTGTCTTTGTGGATCCAGAAATAGTAGGTCGGATACTTCGATAAAGAGCCCAGGTAGGGTATCTTGTCAAGGACAAACGTGTTCTGATACTGCTAAGCATGGAACTACTAATAGTTTGGGTGATTAATCTCTGGGAAGGTAGGCATGGGCATCCCCTAATCTGTCTGTTGCTGTATTTTTTGATAGATTGAAGCAAGATCTTATATAGAATACTAGTGTGAATCATATTAATATGAATAATGCTGGTGCGGGTAATGGAATTGGAGGCATGTTGGGAGTGCCTGCTACTTCAGGGAATGTATTGCAGCATGGGGAAGATCTTATTGATCAATATGATGATGGAAGGGATGATAGTGGGCTGATCAAAGATGGTGATTCTGAGCAGAAGGAGGGAGAGGTGGCATTGAGCTCAGTCGATGGGCAAGCACAAGATGCACTCCCTATTTGTCAAGCCGTTAAGGATTCTCTTTTGCATCTCATTTCTGATTATGGTTTGCATATCAAAATTGATACTTGCAACTTATTTCAAGAATTGGGTCACGATGAGATGAATGGGTGTCCTCAAATGAAGGATGGCCACAACATGTAGATTGTTAAAGATGATGCTTTGAAGAAGGATGTGGATGATGGTCATGTTTTTGTGGAGCCTCAACGGTGTTTGGATATGATTGATCCTAATGGGAAATATGAGAATAACCAGACCATGATTGATGCTTTCCAAGCTGTGGTCATCACTGGAAAATGGGGGACATCTTAGACAGTGACCAGGAAAATAATTGTAATTTGGTCAAGCCTTCCTTTAGTGATGTTGTCAAGGATGGGAAGAAGAAATCTTGAAATGAGGAACCTCCCCTAGTTAAAATAAGAATGAGGAAGGTTTATTATGACTTGCCAAAGCTGGTATCAACTAGGTCCTCTGTCAGGAAATCCTCTAAGGAGTTGTTATCATTAGAGAAACTAAATCTAAAACAGAAGTATGCTAAGGACCTGAAGCACTATGAAAGCTCTGAATGGGAATCCGCTATTGCAGAGGAAGTCATATATAATGGTTGTGGTGAGGGGTATGACTTATATGGCTTGTAACTAGTTTTTCTGGTTTGTTGTGTTTGTTCACTGTACTTTTCCTTTCTTAACAACTGGTCAGGGGATTTACCTCTGATTGAGCTTTTCTTCTAGAGTGTAATAAGAAGATCTTTTACACCATATCAGGATGGCAGTTGGATTTCTACACACTATGGAAATATAGGAAATGGACATGGTGCCTTCGGGAATGAGTGCTCATATCATCAAAGTAGTGCAAATTAGGGGACTCAGACTGCATCACAAATAGGAGGGGCCTGAATGTTTCATATAGTATAGGATTAAATTGTGGATAGTGTGGCATGACCATTAGTGGATAGAGGTATTATTCTTGTTGTTTCTACATTAACCAGTGCCTTATTTGATACCGTCACCTCTCATTATTTTATAGAAATAAAAAAACCATTAGGAGTATGGTCTAGAGATATTTTCTTGTTCAAAGGATATTCTCATAAATTTGGGGAGTATCATTTTATGTGGGATCCCAATATACTAGACATGTCAGGTTTCAAACTAATTTTGGGTTTGTGTTTGTTAGTAGCATACTGAGACCACATTGACTATTACTGAAGGATATTTACTTTTACATATAATAAGGGTGATAACTATGTCCACCATGAATAGTGGGATATTTAGGCAGGCTGAGTAGGTCAAATTACCCCGCAACTAGGAGAGATCAAAACCCAGGTTGCTAATCTATTTCTAGATGATAGAGGTGTAAAGCATGATATCTTTCTAGCAGTAGAGGATTTGTTTCAGGAAGTGTTTCCTAAATACTTATATGGGATTCCAATTAAGATATATGTGAAGTTTATAATTGATATCATGATGGGGGATGATCCAGTTTCTATTACACCATATAGAGTGGTTCCAAATGAACCTTAAGAGCCCAAGAATTAGTTGGTAGAGTTGGAGGATATGGGATTTATTAGTATGAGTATGTCACCTTTGGGATCAACTATGTTGTTTGTAGATAATGATGATGGTAGTTTGTGCTTGTGTGTTGATTACCGAAATCTTAACAGGATGAAAATAAATAATTGATATCCTCTTCTACATATCAATGATATATTTTACCAGTTGAGAGGACCTTTCATTTTCTCAAATATTGACTTGAAATCACAATATAATTAGTTGAGAGTTCAAACTTCTGATATTAAAAGGATTACTTTTAGAAGAAGTTATATCCAATATGATTTTTTCATATTTACATTTATTTTGATGAACAAAATAGTAGTGTTTATTGAATTTGTGAATAGAATAATTTATCCAAACATGGATCTTTTTGTGGTAGTGTTTGTGGATGACATATTGGTGTACTCTAAGATTCATGATGATCATGCCCAATATATTGAAATCATCCTAAGTATACTGAGAGAGCATTGAATATACAACAAGACATCCAAGTGTTAGTTTTGGATTGATTTGGTACACTTCTTGGGTCACTTCCTCTTGGAGGAAGGTGTGTCTGTAGACCTGGAAAAGGCTCAAGCAGTGGTTTATTGGGAGCATCCCCGGAACATTTTTGATATCTGAAGCTTTATGGGGTTAAAGAGATATTATTAGAGGTCTATACATGATTTTTATTATTTGGAAGAACCACTGTCAGGCTTTACCAAGAAGGGGATAAGGTTTGAATGGTCGGAATCATGCGAGAATTACTTCCAAGAGTTGAAGAAGCGATTTACATCAACACCAATCTTGATCTCACCTGATATAGGTGAGGATTATATGGTATATTGTGAAAATGATGGAGTTAGAAATGGAGCAATGTTGATGTATGGAGATTGAGTTGTAGTGTATGGGTCATTACAGTTGAGGCCCCGTGAGTGGAACTAACCTACACATAGCCTCGAGTTAGTTGATGTGGGTTTTTCTTTGAAGTGTCGAGAACATTATTAATCGAGCGAGAAGTTTACTATGTTTATGGATCAAAATCTTGATGTATATCTTTTAATAGTGATATTTGAATCTCAGACTATGTAGTTGTGTAGATTATATGAAGTTATTTTATTTTTAGTTAGCATATACTCTTATAAAGGAAAATATTTTTTCTGATGCTTTATGAAAGAAGACTCTGATTCAAATAGTTCAGGTGTCAAGTGTTGAGTAGATGAGATTAATTTACTAGAAGAGTTTCATGTTGTGATCATGGAGTGTTAAGAGAATATGAATCTCATGTTAGTTTCCGTAGAGTCTAACCTTTTGATATGAATTATGGATAGATAGTATGAGTATTCAGAATGATTGAAGTTGATGTAAAGCCTTAAAGGTGGGGAGACACCTTTATATTGAACACTATATTGGGAAGAGTTTATCTATGTCAGGAATCAAGTTGTTATTTTTATAATTATGTAGGATGAGATGATGCGTTAATTTCATGCCTCAAAATGGGTGGTACATCTAGGTGTGGCCAAATGTACGATGACATATGATGTTAGTTTTGGTGGAAAAGCCTGAAAAAGGAGATTATAGGGTTTGTGAAATTATGATACACCTGTCAGCAATTAAAGGGAAGTCATAAAAAACCTGTATGTTTTTTGTAGTCATTGTCTACTCTATAATGGAAGTGGGATGACGTGAATATAGATTTTGTGGCGATTATCACAAGGATGAATTAGAAGAATTATGATATTTGGGTTATTATTTACCATATTAAAAATTAAGTGCATTTCTTGCCTATATGGGAGACTTTGTAAGTGGAGTCGTTGAGAGACATGTATGCCCAAGAGATATTTTGTTGGAACGAGGTTCCAAAAACTATAGTTTTAGACCATGAATCACATTTTACTTCTCTCTTTTGGAAATATTTATTGAAGGTTCTTGGTTCATAGGTTTTTTTATTATTAATTTACACCCTAGATATATGGGAAGTCGAAGCATACTATATAGGTAATTTAGGATATACTACGAGCACATGTTCTAGACTTTTGTGGGTCTTGGGAGAAGCAACTAGATTTGGTAGAGTTCCCCAATAACAATAGTTATTAGGATACTATTCACATGTCACCATATGAGGCTCTTTATGGTATACCATACAAATCACCTTTATGCTAGATGGAGGAAGGTGAGTTAGAGTTTTTGTGGCCAAGTCTTGTGTAGGAGACATCAGAGAATGTTTAGTTGATTTAGAAGTGTATGGATACGACTTAGAGTAGATTTAATTCATATGCTGATAGATGACGACAAACCCTAGAGATTATAAAGGGTGATATTGTATTACATTAGGTGTCTCCTATTTTGGGTCACCGTAGGATAAAGATATGAGGAAAGAAGGCACCCAGGTTTGTTGGACCATTAGAGGTTGTGGGAATAATAGGGCTAGTGGCTTACCATTTGGATATTCCATATAAATACAATTCTATGCATATAGTTTTTCATGTGTAACAAATTTGGTGATATCACCCCAAACCTTCTCATGTAATCTGTATAGATGATGTTGAGATAGAGAGAGATGCGTCTATTGAGAAACATCCAATACATGTGTTGGATCATAGTGAGAATGTGTTGTAGTGAAATGTTGTCCTGATAGTTCGAGCATTGTGGAAATATGGGCATGTGTTGGAGGAAACATGGGAAACAGAAGAGGATATGAGGGATTAGTGGCCAAACCTTTTGACTTGGATTATTAGAGACTCTTGGGAGTACAACTTGAGGATGAGCTATTATGCATTGAGGATATTGTAAGAACCCAATTTTTTTTGGAGATATTTCAGGATCATTTATAGGTAATATTTTTCATATTTTGATTAATTTTTGACTAGATTTTACCTTGGGGTGAATTTGGGTGAAATTTGTCAAATTTTGGAAGGAAATGGGAAAGTGCACATTTGGCGCATGTTTTTCCCAAACCCTGTTCCCAATCCAAAAAAACCATGAAAATCTAGATAGTGGGGATTTTTATATTTGGAACATGGTTTTTAGACTGTGTTTCATAATAGGAGAAACCATGAACCCCCCTAGAAGAGGTGCACGGTTAGTCTCATAGTTAGGAGAAACTGTGCGCCCCGAGAAGTAAACAATGCATACAAGGTTTTACTCCCCTAAAAATTATTAAAATATTTTTTGAATCTTTATCTAAGACCCCAAGAGCCCTAGATTATCCCATAATAATTTTATCACAATTAGAGACCATTGGATGGATTCCAAGACATTCTGACCATTTTCGTCACGATTGAAATCCCAGATGAAAGATTTTCACCATTTTTGAAAATAGAATCATATCCTGCTTTGTTTCTTCTTCCTCTTCCATTCCTATCCCATTATAGAAAGGATTGTTCTTCTTGGTTTGATTAGATCTAGATATGAATTTTTGGATATATATCTAGGATTGTAGATCGATATTTAGAATTTATGTATCATAATTTTTTAGATATTGATTAAAGGTTTTAGATTCAAATCATTTTCTACATCATTATGCCTCCAAAATTTTGGGGTTTTCCATTAGGGGATTGTTCATCAACAAATTGTGGGAGGTGATCTATATTTAAAATCCCAATGTATTGATTTTATTTATGTATATATAATTATATAATTTCTATTAGATGTTTATAAATTGTGTTTTGTTTGAGTCAATTAATTTTGTGAATTAATTAATTGAGGAAAATGTAAAAGTAGGGTTATTGGAATTGTAATTATTTCATAATTAATTGATGAATTAATATAGGAAATTTATATTTTGGATTTGAATAATTAATTGATGTATTAATTTAAGGATATTGGAATTTTTGTTATTGTATCATCAATTGATGAATTAATTATAGGATATTTCAATTATAGATTTGTATAATAAATTGATGAATTAATTATAGGATATTGAGTGTTTTGAGATGATTAATAAATTATTCAGTTAATTAATAATATTAAGATGATTAATTAATTGTTTAGTTAATTAATATGATTGAGATTATTAATTAATATTTGAGTTAATTTTAGATGCCATTGGTGTTGGCCTAATGTGTTGTACTCACACCCTACTCATGCTTCTTGGTCAGTACCTGAATATATTTCCTAGTTGTAGGATAGGTTAGGGAAGTATGCCCTATGTTAGATGACTAATTTTGGGGTTGGATCATGGATGAGAGAACTAGATGTGGTTTGGGACCCACTTTGGAGTTGTTTGTGTTTTTACTTTTGATTTGTATTTTGGCACTAAACAAATATTTTGGAATGAAATATCTATTATTTAGTTTTGATATTGTATTTACAATTTTTTTATCTTGTTATAATAGTATTTTTCTTATTATAATATTATTTGGTTATTTTCCATTTATTTCCATTAGTTTTTTACTCTAACAAAGAGGGTATAGTTTCCCCATGACTGATATTAGACACTCACTTCTAGTCGACAACCTCCAGCATACGGGATGACACACTTGAGATCATGTGACCAACTAGATTGGGGAACCTATGTGTGGCACTCAGTCTAGGACATTACAATATCATATTGGTAAAGAAAGTGAGAAGGATTCCCATAGCTTTGTGTAAATAAGCGCAGAGTTTCTTTCATGGATAATTGATGGAAAAATAAATTATATCATATTATTGGAATAGTGGGTTTCAATTCAATAACAAATGTTGAAGGTGGAAGATCAATATCTATAACATGTTACATAGGAAGAAAGAATCTAAGGTTGAAGGATCTAGTTACTATAATGCATGTGTTTTGGATAGAATGTATAAACTATTGTTAAAATGAATTAAATGAGCTTAAAGAGTATGATAAATCTATATAAAATTCTAAAACCATCCATAATGTGTTGAGAAAGAAGAATGATGAGATCAATGAATAATACACTTGATGGAGGTTTGAAAGGTTTGGAGTTATATTGTAATATACCATAAGTAATTTCAAAGAGTTTTGAATTGTTAGGATAGAGATGAAAAATGTCGAAGTCCCAGAGTGTATGACCTTACCTTATAATTGTATGACTGTAGAAACATGAGACTTCTAGTGTATGAATTTTTTATACTGTATGAATTCTAAAGACATTTTATGACTTTTCTAAAAATGTATGAATTTAAAGTCATTATGTATAAATTTGAGGTATATTTAATGGATTTTATCCAACACATGACTTTGAGACTCTATAACTTTAAAATTTATATAATGAAGACACTCACTGGTCTAAGCATATGAATTTTTCTTAGAAAAATTTCAATAACTATAAAGTAAAAATATGAGTTTTCCATAATTTATACTATAAAATGAAAAAATGACGATGATGGAAAAGAAAATATTTAATGTTATAAACATAAAAAATAACCAAAATCTATTTGATTCAATCCTGATATTATTGAGAAGCTGATATTTAGCATTAGAATAATCAGATCAAATCATGAGATTATTTGATAGGTTTTATTGAAGCATGAAATTCTGAGATTATAAAATTTAATTATTCCGATTAAAATTTACTTATAATAATACTAGTGTTGTTCATTAATGTTTAATTAAACATAAATATTTGAAAAACCTTAATCCAAGCCTAAGATGAAGAAGATAAATGGGTAATAATATCACTATTCTTATTTCTATAATTTTAAATAAGAATATTTCAAATTCTATATATATTATCAAAATAGTGATTTAAATGGGTTGTTGTTTGGTTTATCCTCATTTCAATAATAACTGAAAAATGTTTCAGTGATTCAATATGATTTTTTAAAGTCCAATTTATTTTTATGCTCTTTTTTCAAGAGTAGTTGAGCCGAGAAAAATCCTTTTATATATTATTGAATTTTTTATATTAGTCATTTTTGTATCCAAAAATAAAAATAATTTCTATTAAGGTCACTTTTCAAGATAGAATGAGTTTCCTTATGATAATTTCTATCATAGGGGAAAGAAGGTACTATTTTTGAAAGAATAAGAGAAAATGGTAATTTACTAAATCGATGTGATGATTATTTCCCACATTGAATTCGTTTTGAGAAGTGAATGTATCAAAATGGGGTATAAGAAGTCATTATTTTGTAATCACACTTTTGGATGGAAGGTTACAAAGTCTTCCATGTTCTCCATTTATTTATGAAATATTTTATGTATGTCATTTAATTATCTTGTCTTGTGACATTTTGAAATTTCCAAGACAATTGAAAATTGAGGAATGTAGGAAGAATAATAGATCACCATTGTACACAAAAAAGTGTCTATGGGTGTAGTATTATTACTGAGCATATCAAGAGAAATATATGTCTCAAAGATAAAGAGAGAGGTTAATCTAAGAGAGAGAAAAGGTTATGCTGAGGAATAAGATAAGTACATTTTTAACTATTGCTAAATAGGGAACCAATAGGGATTTAAATAAGAAGAATAAAAAGAGAAGAAGATAAAAAAGTCAAGTACTTCCTTACCATAACCAATGTTTTTAAGCATTTGGAGAAATGATATCAAAGAACTGAGTCAAGGACCACTAGTAGGAAATTATTCTAAACATATAGTTATAGTTGATTTCTTAATTTTTTTGAGTGTGTCCAGTATGCATATTATATAGGGAATCTATGAGTTGCACAGTAAAACAGATGATAGGTTGCATGAGTAGTTCTTGGGGACTTTAATGAAGTCTAAGGCACTCTATATTGAGGAATAATATCATTTTATAGGTTTGGAGACATTATTAGATAGTTCATTTTGATAAACATAAATAAATAGGAAGGTTACTTTACCAATGAAAAGACTTAAGGCTATGCGAATCATTATAAATACCAATTCACTTGTGTCATATAGTGAAGGTTGCATCACCTATTAAATATGGAGATAACTTATTTTTATAATATAGGAAGACTATTTTAGGACTATCCCTATCCAACCCAATATATAATTGATAATAATATTTATATTATAGAATATATAACTTGGACATCAGAAGTATAGTAGGGATTGTGATTTTTAGGAGGGGCCAAACCTTATAAAAACAATTGTCTAAATTTACTACTTTATCTACATTGTTTTTTAGTTTTTGGTAGGTTAGTCAATATAGATCCAATATTATTTAATGGTATCATAGGATTTGATTCAAAATGGGGTTGATGGCTTAAATAATAAATTAAAATTTTGTTAAAAATAGACCGCATCTAATTTACACATCCTAGATATTTCTAAAAAAATATTGTGGAACTTGTATCTTGGTTTACCAAAATGAGATAATCTGAGGACCATACATCGATGATGGTCTATAATGTCCCATTTTTTCTATGAGGTACAAATTAGTTAATTTTTAGTTTTAATATTTAGTTTTACCCTTATGAAAATTCATAATGGATATACAGTGGTTTAAGGAGCATCCGGGTCTTGTTTGGAGCCCAAGGATTTGTTTTTTAGAAAATATTTATAAGGTGCCTGATTTGTGCATGGTTAGTAGTATCCATATGGTTCAACTATTAATCCCATATATAAGAGATCACATTTGATAAACCATGCAAGAGAGGCCACATGGACAAGAAGAAATCTATAGACTTGTTGCAGAGGGGACCTGTATGAGTTGTGCATGGTTTGGAAAACCATGCACCTTGCCCAAACGGGTACTGCTACTTAGGTAGTATGCCTACATAGTTGGTTCATTATTTAGAAAAACCATGTAGAAAAACTATGAAACTCATTAAAAGCCTTTTTAAATGACCATTTTTTCCTTTTGTATTTGAAAATATAAAAAACTCATTCTTCCATTCATTTTTCATAGTAAGGGCACCATGGGAGCTTCTCCTATCCCTATTCCTTAGGAAATAAAGACTATAAATCATTTGGAATCTGATCAAACTACCATTTGTCATGTTGGGATCATACTAGTAAGATATACAATTTAATATCTTTATTTATTGGCTTATCTTTCCGTTCTAGAAATTATTTCTATGCAAGACAATATTCTTTATTTTCATGGTATCCATCTATTCTTATGATTTCTCTCATTTTAGCCATAATTTGAGGCTAATAATGGACAAGTTTTCCACTACCACCATAATGTAGATGTAATATACCATTTTCCTCAAAGTCTCACCGGTTAATAAAAATTTCCATTTTCCTGCATGTTGAAATCTCCTTGAATTTTCTTATAATTATGATTTTTTTAAATGAATTGTGGGAATTATGACATATACCTCTTATGATACCCATTGACCTTGTTTTAGGTTGGAACCTCACCAAGGATCACCCCTTTGGGTGATTCTTTATATATATGATCCTTGGACACACATTACATATGTTATATTGACTTTTGAAATTTTAATTTGATTAAGTTATAATAAATGAATAATTTTGATATAGTATAGAAAATACCTTCCCTTAACCCCTTATTATTTATTTGCAACATGATTAAAATTTTATAATTCCTATACAAGGAAAAACAAGTTTTATCATACTTTATATGGCCTTTGATTTTTGAAAGAATTCCTTGAGCACATCTAGGATTCCACCTAGTTTCATTGAGCTAGTTTCCAAGGGAGATACCCAAATTGGAATTCAGAATTTTTCTTATTAGTAAATTAATTAATTTGTGTATTAATGATGATTCATTTAATTTGTATTTGGAAATTATAATGCATTTGATTATTTCATTAGATTAAACATGATATCTTCAAAAACATGATGCCTTGGATCATCGCCTTGGGATCAAGTCATTATTTTCCTAGGATTTAATTTGGAAGTATTACAAGGACTTAGTTAGAGACATTTATATAGTTTAATTTCAATGGTTTACCCCTCATATTACACATATACCCTTAATCTAGGATTCATGGATATTTCTGTGAGTTGGAAAAACCTTCTAAGGTCAAGTATTTCACAGTTTCACCTTGGGTACTCCATCTTTATCACTATTACATGGTTATCTTATTATATTCTTGGGCCTTTAGTTTTATAAGTTATATATTCAGAGACATCTGTCTAAAGATAAAGCAGGTATGGGTAGTTAGGCTTTCCATGAGGAACCTAAGCCTGATATGGTATCCATTTCAGTCACTTAACATTTGAATTTCTCAATAGAATTTGTTTACTCATAGAATAGATTTTTTATATACACCATTGGTGGTGGACTACTAAGTTTTACTCACACCCTATATAAGCCACTGATTGGTACTCAAAAATACTTCATGTTTACATGTTAGGATAAGGGGAAGGGTTTGGATTTCTATGTTTGATTGATAAGAAAAGATCATCTATGAGAGTAGAGGAATGAGAGTAATATTGAAGTGATTTTGTAGTTAATACTTTTTGGTGTTTATAGGTATTTATTATTACAAGTACTAATGTTTTCCTACTCCCATTGTTTCAAAGAATAATGTCATGGAAATAATTTGGTATATAATACTGATTTTTATTATTTAGTCTATGTATCTTATCTAGTTGGTTATGTATTATTATTCTCTAGTGATCATTATTATGATTCTGATTTTCATCTATTAGTTATTAGTATAATGTTCTCTACTTTGATAAGAGGGAATAGTCTCCCCACAAACGCACCCTAAACCTTCACTACTAGTTAGTATCCTCTGGCATATGAGGAGGTGTGCTTGAGGTCATGTGGCTAGTCAGGATTAGTTACTTATGAGTGAATGAGGTATGGGATGCCATAAATTAGCATATGAGATTTCATTTTATTTTTCTTATTATTCGGGTTATTAGACAAGAGGCTAGGAATGTGATGGAATCTAGTAATGAGATTCTACATGAGAGTTTCTAACCTACCCAAGAATATCAGGAGACATGCTAACCTGATCCCATTAAAATTAATTAAAAATTAAATAGTACAGAGAGTGTTCAGTAAGACGGTCTACAGAGGCGAGTGTAATACTTACCACGATAATCAGCCTGAACAAGGCTATTACAAAATGTAGGTGATATGAAAGACCAACATGAGCTCACCTATTGAATTTCCCTTTTGGAAAGAGCATCCGCAACATGATTAGCCTCACGGTAGACATGAAGAACTTCAAGGGAAATCGTGTCTACAAGCCATAGGCAATCAACCCAAGCAGGTAACATCTTCCAAGGCTCGTTAATTGATCGTTCTCTAAGGATCAAAACTGCAATAGACGAATCCGACTCAAGCCATAGGTCATGCCATCCGTATTGGACAGAATATCTAATAGCCTTTATCATAGCCCAGAGCTCCGCCTCAATTGCAAATCCATTGCCAATGAAATGGAAAAAGCATCCTTTGACAAAGCCTCTATGATTACGGAAGACTCCACCACATTTGGAGGGACCAGGCACCCCAGCAGCCACTCCATCAACATTAACCTTCATCCATCGAGAAATGTGTGGAATCCATCTAATTGATTTCATCATCAACAGTTTCTTTGCCATGCCAGTAACACCAAGAGACCTCAACAACACAAGATCAGATACATCATTATTCATCATTCTAGTGTGAATCCTAGAAGCATTGGAAACCGCATGATGAATGGCCATTACACCATGATGAACAGAGGGTTTTATATTGTTGAACATCAAGGAATTTCTTGCCTTCCATAAAAATGAGATCAAGCATGCCGGGGCTGCCAATAATAGTCCCTGAACCTGCTCACTGCACATGGTTTGGAAAATGGATTGTAGAAGCTCCCCAACCGATGCCGAACTAAGACATCAGTTGAAGATTCCCTGGATGTAATTCCACAACCTGCATGAAAAGTTACAAGAGACAAGGATATGGGAGGCTGTTTTATCCGCCTCCAAACAGAAAATACAAACTGCTGCAAGCTGGAGACCAGTTCGCTGTAACATGGCCTACAGCGGGAGTTTTCCCTTCCATATCCTCCAAATCAGCACCGAAGCTGCTGGAGGAATTAAGGTTCTTCTAAACCCTATTACCCAGACTGAAGGCTCCATGGGATCACCAGAAATAGACTGATAATGTTTCTTCGTGTTGAAAATACCATTCAGTTTTTTAGTCCACACCAGCGTGTCGCAGTCGCTATAGCAGTACCTCGAGATTTCGGTGGTAATTTGGGAAGTAACTGCTTCACAGTGTGATGAACCATTGAAATTAGCAATATTCATCTGCCGTAGTAGAGGAGGAATGGACACATCATCATAGATAATTCAAGACAGCCATGGGGTGTTCCAGAAATTGAGCAGGGAATTCTTAAAGACAATCCATTTCGAACTGGCCATCAGCTCCCTGTAAGCCTGCTTTAAAGAAGACCAAACAGATAAGCGAAGGTAGTTGGAATATCCAGAATGTAGTTTCTCAACAAAATGAGCTTGAAGAAACTCCAGGGATTCATCTACCTTTGAAATCATGTTCCATGTAAACTTTCTAATCAAAGTGTCATTGAAAAGCCTTATGTCTTTGATACCCATTCCTCCCATTTGGATTGGTTTCACACACTCTTTCCATGCAACTGTGACCAGTTTCCTCTCATGAATCGAACCATTCCAAATAAAGTTTCTGATTCTGCCAGTGAGATCCTTAATGAGAGCTCGAGGCCACCGATACAAAGAAAATGGGTAGACAAACATCGAAGTAATCACGAAGTTGACCAAACAAATCCTTCTTGCCTGTGTCAAATTTTTCCACTTCCAACTTGCTAATTGATTTTTAATTTTCAGAGCAATGTTTTCAAGATGGAATCTTTTAACCCTACCCAAAAAGAGAGGCACTCCAAGGTAGATGAAAGGGGTAGCACCCCTTTTGACACCAAGTTTCAATGCAATTCTGTTTTCTTTCGAAACAGAGAGTCCTTCACCAAACATGACCGAGGACTTTCCCCAATTTATAAATTGTCCAGCAACCTTTTCATAGTGTGAAAAAATGCCTTTTATCGAGGAGATGGTTCCTTTATCAGCTTTCCCAAAAAGTAAAATGTCATCAGCATAGAAGAGGTGTGAGGGAGCATAAAGCTTTCCTACTTTCATCCTTTGATACCATCCATAATTTGCAAGGTTTGTAAGGCACCAACTTAAGTAGTCCTCTGCAAAGGCAAAAAGAATCCCAGATAGAGGGTCCCCTTGCCTAACTCCCCGTGAGCATTTGAAGAAGCCCCTGGGAGATCCATTGATGAGAATAGAGAGTCTAGAACTAGAAAGAATGGATCCAATCAGATCAAAAACTCTTTGTGAGAACCCATACATTTTTAGAATGGTGATCAAGAAGTTCCATCGGATAGTATCAAATGCTTTGGATATGTCAATCTTTAAGGCCATGTTCCCATTCTTTGCTCGTGTTTTCATAGCATTGACACATTCAGAAGTAGTGAAAAGACAACTCTGAATACTTTGACCCGGAATAAAACCATATTGATTTTTTGAGATGAGGTCCTTCGCAAGACAACCCAACCTATGCGCCATGATCTTACTAATCATCTTTGGTACGGTATTACCAATAGCAACCGGTCTGAAGTCTTTGATATTAATGGATTTCTCTTTCTTGGGAATCAAAGCAATAAAATTTGAGTTCATACCAAAAGGTATGTAAGATGATCTGAAAAAATCACGGATGGCATTTGCAACATCAGTGTGTATAATGTCCCAATAAAACATTAAAAATTTATTCGTGAAGCCATCCGGACCAGCCACACTTTCAATGTTCAAAGAGAATAAGGCATCATGTATCTCTTTTTCTGTGGGAGTGTCAACCATCATTTTTTTTGATCATCCTGAATTGATGAGTCAAAGCAGCGAAAGATCATATCAGAAGATTCCTCATCATGTTCTGAGTAAAGCTTCTCAAAGTAACTTATGGCAGCATTTGCGATATCATTTTCAGAAGAGAAGGTGTTATCCTCAATACTCACGGTTTGAAGACTTCTATTTATCCTTTTTCCCTATTCAAACAGTGAAACAACCTTGAGCTCCTGTCCCCATCTTTCAGCCATCTAATATTAAACTGGTTTCATGCCAGATTTTCCTTCAGATCAAGCAGCTTATCAAGATTTGCTGCAGCCTGAGTTTCATCTTGTGCAGGGAAATCCTGGTGTATATTCTATTCCTGACAATTGACTAAAGCAGTTTCAGCCTCTTTGATGTTTTTATCAAGGGACACAAAGGATTCCTTACTCCATCTATTCAGCCTTTCTTTGACCATTTTTAATTTGCAACAAAGGATATTAGAAGGACTGCCCATGCAGTCAGCTATCCAAGCCTCCAGAACCACCTCTCTACAGCCCGGAATAACGAGCCATGCATTATTGAATTTAAAGGGGAGAGGCACTGCCCTCGCAGATCGGAAGCAGAGTTCAATAAGAATAGGATTATGATCAGAGTGTAGTCTCGAAAGGGTTCTCCTAGATACATCAATTGCAACATTCCTATCATCAACTTGAATAAAACACCTGTCCAATTTGCTTGCCTGTCTACCCTTAATCGTCAAACGACTCTAGGTGAATTCAGATCCCGATATGGGTACCTCAGATAGGCCGCACTTATCAATGCACTGAGAAAAATCATTAGCTTCAACATGAAAAAAGGCATCACCCGTTTTCTCATCAGGCTTCAAAACAGTATTAAAATCACCAAGTAAGACCCACCTGTGTGACATACACTCCGAAATCTCAATTAAGTTTCTCCATAAGGTATGTCTTCTAGTGTACAAATTGAACGCATACACAAAGGTGACAGAAAATGAGTTACCACCAGAACAACATGTAAGGGTAATTGATTGTAAATCAGTTCTTACCATATTAGTGGAGACACTATCATGTTTAAGCACCCACAAGGTTTCAGAGCTACCATAAATTTGATTGTTTGTAACAAGGGAGTAACCCAAAGTCTCCCATTTGGTGGACTTCCAATTTTCAAACTTCATTCTTGGTTCAGCAACACCAATTAGCAAAGGTCTGTTGGTCATTATAAAGTGTCTAAGGGATCTGACCGTGGGAGAGTTCCCAATCCCTTGACAATTCCAATACAAAATATTCATTTTTTTGATCTGAGCCTAGAGCTAGGACCATCATTTCTCTTCATCATATCAGTGTCAGGGGGGAAAACAACATTGTCAGTAGCAGGCATGTTGCCATCCACTACTGATTCATTTTCTTCTCCAGTGGGTTCATCACTTGCGAGTAGGGAAAACCTATTTCCATGAACAATTGGGGCAGTAAGAAGACTGGAAGGAAGAACCCTTTTTGCCACATTTCCCACCTGAGAGAACCCAGAAATATCAGATGGTTTTCCATCATCAGTATTATCATTTGAGAAGCCTGAAATTTTCTTCCCAGAGTCCATCAAGGTGTCAACATGAACTGCATCAATATTCATTACTTTATAACCATCGATATTGCTGTCCAGATCTTGAGTATTTTCTGGAATCGGGTCAATCACCATAGCATCAGAATCTGTACCCAATTCCACAGGAACTGTGCACAAATCCTGGATAGAGGCTGTAATAGACTCATTTTCTAGGACAGTAGACTTATTCTGCCCCTCTGTATTGATATCTCGAACTATATCAGAGTTCCATTCAGTTAAAGGATGCCCATCATTCCCCTCAACCTCAGTGCCAGGGATACTGTGAGATTCTTTATCTCTGGAGGGCTCAACGTTATTAGAAGGGATAGTCTTCTTGCCTTTACCTCACCTACAGTTCTCTTCATCATGACCTCAGATCTTGCAGAGATTACATATTTTATTCCTGTTGCAATCCGAGACAACATGTCCAAAAAAGTGACAATTCAAGTAGAATTTAGGCTTTCTTTCATACAGTGTTCCAAGGGTGAGCCTACCATCCTTAGTAGTTAGCACCACCTCCTCTACTAGAGTAGAAGACATATCCACTTCCACAAGAACTCTAGAATAATGACCAAAAGTGGGATTTTCAGTCTATCTATCCAGTCTAATTGGATTCCCAACCGATGAGGCAATGTCCCAAAGGATTTGAGGATGCCAAAACATCCAATTCAGATTGAAAATCCATATCCAAGTTTGTGAAAAAGTGTTTTTAATAGAATTGGGATCAAAATTCCTATCCTATTCATGAATCCGTAGGAATCCATGTTTTAGGGAAACCGAGCCAAAACTCCAGGAACGACGTTTAAGTTCATCTGAGGGAAAGATGATGTGATAGAACCCACAACCCATTGCCATCATCTTCCATTCATCAAATCCTCAAATCTCAGCAATCCTGGTAGTAAGATCACTGAATTTCCATGGCTTCACCCCCATTGGTATAATAACCCTAGAAATTATTGAGAACTTACACATTTGTATTCTTTCTTCAACAGCTTTTTGGTTTGCTGAAACATGCGAAATTATCCCTTTTCGTATGATTCCTTCAGCAGAGGCTGACTCACATTGAAGGAAGGAAGCACATCCTGTGCTTTAGATTATGTCAGTACAATTGAACTAATTTCATCATTGTATGACACACATTTTTTAAGGGATTATTTTATTATGGAATTTCATCCTTGGACTGTTATATAAAGGAAGAATTACACATGCATCATTATAGGCTCTTAAAGATTAATATGTCATACATATTCCATTCTAGATAAGTGTATCTATTTTGTTGCATTGCTTGTACTACCTATGGTTTCTATATATTCCTTGATGGCTATAATTGAAGACATTATAATGTTTATTGTAGAAATTAGAATGATTGGATTAATTAAAGTGTTTTCCTTAACCTAAATAGTGTTTCACCACATATCTTGAGGGTGGTTCCTTAATTAACCAAATTATTACATGTTTGATCCATGAGCCATTGGTTTTATAGACTAAAATGTTTGTTTATTTTGACTACATGAATGAAAATTGTAGTTTATAAATCATGTACTTATATAAATTGGGAATGGTGATTCATCTAATAATTTAATTATATATGACCCATGAAATTCTATTACATGATTCAAATGTTTGGTTTCACTTACATGTACTACCATTTGTAACTTATAAAGCTTATGACTTTATAACTTTGGTATGGTACTTCATCTAAGTAGACTATTATATATATATATATATAAGAATTTTAGTGTTTTAAATCATGGAAAATAAATTGGTTTATGTCAAATGAGGATTCCAATTACAACTTAAAGTGATTTCTCCACTATAACTTGTAATTGAAACTTCATATGCTAGAACCTCTATAATTAAATCATGAATTCTGACTAATACCATGACCATGGATCATGGGTATTTGGGTTAATATCTTTTGGGTTGAGTTCCCTTATGCCTATCCTTGTATCATGAGAACTTCCATTTTATTTATATCAATTTATGATTCATTTTCTTATCAATTGTAGATATATTCCTCCATGACGGCCATGATTTGAACACTAGGAAGGTAAAGATGACCATGCTCATAAGGTGGTGGGACCTAACCTACCAATAGTTCCACCCAAGGAACCTCTAGTTTTACCTCATATTTTACATATAATGGCCAATAATGCTATATTTCTTGAAGGGTTTATATGTTTAGTGTGGTCTATGGAGGAAACTCTATAACCCTCATTGACTATTTCTAATTTGATAAGGGAATTCCAATAGCAACACCCACCACCATCTATAGGAGGGTGGAACTTGGGACTCTAGATATTAGCTCGTGGCTATATAATCAATCTTTTATCATCTTGAGACACCTCTATAAAGGTGGTTCAATCTCACCAATTATATTATTTAGGGATCTACCATGAACTTAAGGGACATTATAAACCATGATGATCAATATTAGGGTAAGGTTTGGGGTGATTTATAATCTCAATTACATGATTACTTTTTCCTTGAGATAATGATAGAAAATGAAGAAATATTGTTCAACCACCTAGAGAATAGAACTATGATTGCTATGGTCTATTCATCTCGTTTCATTGAGATTCAACACTTTGTGCCTACGTTTACGAGTGATTAGTTATCCAAAGAATGATTTTTTGTGGGTGATATCAAATATTCCATCCGATATTAGGTAAATATATTATGACTGTCTATCTTATTAGTGGTAGAGAATGATGTCCTTATTACTGGGAGACACCTGAAGGAAGTTGAGGGCACAGGGCTTGGAGGTTTAGCTCCAATATAGGGTAGTTTACCAGTAGATGGAAGATTTATCTAGAAATTTCTTGATAGAGTAGTGGTTGTCAAGATATTATCACTGGTAATTCTATTATATTTCATTACTATGGCCAATAGGGTCATGTAAATCCGGATTTCTTACAAGACCCAGTAGAGTGTTGATCCTTTTTCAAAATAGGCTATCCTCATAGATTCTGATGATCCTTTTTATATGTTCCCAGTGAAAGAGGATCTATACCAACCCCACTTTTTAGGGTAGGATTAGTAGAACCACATCAGGAGGGGAGTGTAAGTAACACTTGTTACATAGTTCAAGGAGGTGGGAATAGATGAAAAGGCCAAACCTAGGATGTGAAACACTAGGAGAGTGGGCCTACTCCAGGTTTTCAGGTTGTGGTACATGGATGGGGATCACACCAAATAAATTCTGTAAAGCCTACCCCTAAAGAGTAGGGTACCAACATTTCTACAGTGAGAGGTATAATCTTATAATCTTATACTTTTTATCTCTATGCATATAATGGAAATCCTTGGACATGAATTTGTTTACTTATATGGGGTAATGACCCTAGATACATCACTGGGAGTGTAATCCGAGAGTGTACGCTAATGTAAGAATTTTCCCCTCATGTTTGAAAGTTATAATTTCTTATGGGAACTCTTCATCCTCATGATGATGGGATTTGACATCATTTATGAGATGGACTAGTTGGTTACCTATCATTCTCAAATTTATTTTTATCACATAAGGGTGTATTTTACATCACCCAAAGGTGGTAATTAAATTCACAAGGGTGAATGGGATGTCCAAAAAAGTTGATTTGGACCCAAGCATCATGGGATAGGAAGAGCTCCAACAAATATTGATAGAATTTATATGGATGATTAGGGAACATGTCTGGATGATTTCATTCATGTAGTAGATTATTTAAGGGATATCATACCTGAAGAATTTTATTGGATACCTCCTAAGGGAGAGGTATAATTTATGATCAAGCTAGTTCCAAGAGTAAAACCAATATCCATTCCTCTTTACAGGATGACTACTACTAAGTTGAAATAACTCAAGAGGTAGATAGAGGACTTGTAAACTAAGGGTTTTATAGAGACCAGTACTTCCCCATGGAGTTCACATATCCTTTTCACTAAGAAGGTGGATTTTAACCCCAGGAATTGTGTGTATTATCATCAGTTGAAATAAATTTTGGTTATGAAATAGTATCCAAAACCTCATATTGATGATCTCTAATAATCTATAAGGTTTGAGGTTTTTTATAGATTGATTTATGGATATTGTACCATCAGGTACATGTTAAGTCTTACAAAATACCCCATAAAACATTTTGAAGAATATATGACCTTTATAAGTATCTAGTTATTCCATTCAGTTTGAATAATATGCCTTATATTTTCCTTGATCTAATGAACTGGGGTATCTACCTATATTTAGATTTATTTTTGGTAGTATTCATCAACGAAATATTAGTGTACTCACACACTTAACATTGACATTCCAAACATCTTACTATATTTTTTACTACATATATAGAGAACCATATATATGATAAGATCACCAAATAACAAATTTTAATTTATATGGTGCACTTATTGGGTCAAAAAATTTTAGAGAACGGATATTCAGTTGGCCTAAAGAAGGTGAGAGACATGGTTTCATAGGAGCATCCCATGATCATTTTTGAAACATGTAGTTTCTTAGGGATGGATGGATATTACATGAATTTAATTAATTATTTTTATTATTAGAAGTTCCAATTCTGGTTTAAAAAAATAAGTAAATTAATCTTATATGTTGTTAAGCCTACGAGATAAACTTTCAAGTGATGAAGAGGATATTGAATTTAGTATCAATCCTGACTCGGATAGACTCAGGTAGAAGCTATATACTTTATTATGTCACATCAAGTATTGGGCTATGATAAATTAGGATGAAATATGAGTGAGTCATGGAATATTGGTTTCATTGGTTGAGGCCTCAGGAGAGTAATTATCCTACAAATGACCTTGAGCAAGTAGCAGTAGTTCACACTTTGTGTTATTGGAGGAACTATCTGCTCTGAGAGTGATTTGTGGTGTTTATGGACCAAAAATGTATAAAATAAATATTTAAATATCAATAATTATACCTCAAATAGTTAATGTGGGTTTAATAATTACTATCCTTTGATTTTGAACTTTCTTATATGTATGGAAAGGAAAATATCGTGGATGGTGTGCTGAGCCAAAGAAATCAAACACATGTAGTTTAGAAGGTCATTAGTGATTAGTAGTTGATGGTAATGTTTCCTAAGATACATATAAGTGATAAAGATATTCAATGTAAACCTATAATTATAGGTTTAGTTGTGAACTAGTCAATTATGGACAGAGTAAATAAGAGGTAACTTTCATACCCTGAGGGTCTAGTCATAAGAGATAGTGTTTCAGAAAAGGACCCATCATGGAGTTGGATCATTGATAGGGATGAGATATTAGATATTCATGGACACATATAGATGTTTAGAGATGTTCGAGAATCTCATACTTCTAGTTTGGCGGTACACCCTAGGATTACAAATATGTTCCTTTACTTATACCACAAGTATTGGTGGCCAGGGATGAAAAGGTAGATAGTTAGATTCATCACTATATGTTCCACCTAACAGTAGCTGGCAATGGAATAATAGTTAAGAAAAAATATTTTATACATGTTTCCCATTTCATAGTGGAAATGGGATGACATCACTATATAATTAATTATGGGATCACTGAGATCACAATGAGGTAGTGATGTTGTGTGGGTGATCATCGACAGGTTGACGAAGGACGTTCATGTTTTACCTATCAAGGAGACCTTTTTGTGGATAATCTTTTCTGTCTATATGTTTGGGACATTATATGAATTCATGGAGTTCCATGGATTATAGTATCAGACATATATCCTTGTTTCATGTTGTGGTTCTAGAATGGGTTATAGAGGTAACTGGGTTTACATGCTCTTCTATGTATAGGCTATCACCCACAGACCAATAGGTAGTTTGAGTATACTATTCTAGTATTGATGGAAATAATGATAGAATGCATCCTTGATTTTGGATTTTATTGGGAATATATTGTACCCCTAGATAAATTATCATATTATAATAGATTTTATGAGAATATATAGATGGATTTTTATGAGGCCTTATACGATACGCTGTACTAATTAGCTATATTATAGTTAGAGGTAGGAGAGGTAGCGCTACTAGGACCTCATATCATTTTAGATGCTCCATAGAAGGTAAAAATTATTTGATAGAGTATGGATATAGATTATTCTATGATGTAGTCATATGAAAACTATCACTGATAACCCCTTGAGATTGAATTTTTGGATTTGGTATTCTTGCATGTTTCACCGAGGATGAGGCCTAGTCGAATTAGGAGGAAAGGAAAGTTAGATCTGATTTTCATTGAACCTTTAAAACTTTTGGAGTGGGTAGGATTAGTGTATTATCATATAGAAATTCCTCAAATAAATTTCTCTATGTAGGATATATTTCATGCTTCTTAGTAATATCACTATCATTCTGATCTATCACATGTTCTCTAGCAAGAAGACATAGAGTTATATATTGATGCTTCTTTCGAGAAGTATCCTATTTTGATTATTAATTGAAGTATGAAGGATTTAAAAGGTAGGCCAGTCTCTTTAGTTTAGGTGATATGGTAGCATGAATTTGTACAGGATGAGACCTAGGAGAGAGAGAGAGAGGTTGATGTACATGCTCAGTGACTAAAATGTTTCTTAGATATTGGTCAACCACACTTAATGAAACTCGGTGATGAGTTTTCTTAAGTGGGGGGGGGGGGGGCTTGTAACTTCCCTATTTTTACATGCGGTACATATTACTTAAATTTTACTTTTAATATTATGTTTTATTATTATAGAAATTCCTAAAGAGTATAAAAAGTTTCAAGAGAATCTTGGGCTTGTTCAGATTTTGGAGCTTTAGTTTTTGAAAAATTATATAATGATCCTAATTAGCACATGATTAGAAGTAAAAATGAGACTCAACAGTGAAAACCATATATAAGGGACAATTATTTGATAAACTGTGAAAGGGAGGGTGAAAAGTGATGAAGAAAACTATAGGCTTGTTTTCCTAGGAATTCTGTCCACTTCCTCATCCAAAATCAGATTGAATATTTGTCTCTCATATACAAATAGTACCAATAAGAGGTAAAATCCATTACCTTAATTTGTTGGATTATCTTGAAATCTTTAGTGTTATTCCTATGAATGATAATATTCCCTATTGTCATGGTACTGATATATTCTTCTAATTTCTCTCATTCAAGCCCATATATGGGGCTAATAATTGATGAGTGTTCATATAAGTCCATAAAGTAGGCAGTCTATACAATTTTCCTTAATTTATCACCCATTTATATATATTTCTATTATTCTAGACACCAAAATCCCCATGTATTTCCTCATAATTATGAATTATTTTAAATTAATTATTGGAAATATGACCTTAACCTCTTATAATACCTTTTGAACTTGTTTGAGGTTGTAACCTCACCAAGGATCACCACTTTAGGTGAGTACTTATATATATAATACTTTGAAACCCATTACATGTGTTGGATTCACTTTTAAAAATAAAATTTGAATAAGTTATAGTAAAGTAATAATTTTGATATAGTACGGAAAATACCTTCACTTAATATATTATTGCTTATGTGTAGTATGATTAAAAATTAAGAATAATCATATAAACATTTTTCATTTTGGAATAAAAAATAAATGATTAAGTTAAATAAAAATAAATAAATAGCCATGAAATAATACATGGAATATGATTATTTATAAATGGTTTGAAATGATTAAGGACCATTTCCTATTAAAGGAGTGGACAAACTTGGTCAAGCTTTGGATTCTTGAGGGAATTCTTTGAGCACACAGAGGACACCACCCCAATTAATTGAGCCAATTTACAAGGGAAATACCCACCCTATATTTTTTTATTTTTCTTATTAGTACATGGATTCTTTGATATATAATTTAAGATTAATTCAATTTGTATCCAAAAATTAGAATGCATTGGATTATCACCTTGGATTTAGCTTGATTTCCTCAGTCATGAGACACCTTGGATCATTTCCTAGGTATAAAATCATTATTATCCCAATACTTACATAATAATCATTCAAATTGATTATTTAGTTACATTTATCTAGTGGAATTCCAAGGGTGTACCCAGAAAATTATACATAGACCCTTTGACCAAGCCACATGGTTATTTATGTGAGTTTTCTAGACCATCTAAGGTAAAGGATTCCCTATTTTCACCTTGGTTCCTCCATTTCTATCACTATTACATGGTACTCTTATCATATTCTAGGGACCTTACTTTTATAGTTTTCTATTTAGAGACATATGGTTGAGGCCAAAGAATATATCGTCAGACGGCCTTTCCCGGAGGAACCCAAGAACGACATGGTTACCATTTCAGTTTCTTATCCTTATGATTATTATTTTACATACACACTACTATATTTTTAATCATGGAATTAGTTTTTTTATATAAACATTTTTGGTTTCTTATTTATTTCTATTGACACCCTGTTTGGGCCACCGAATGGTTCCCATACAGACTTTGTGGCTACAGGTCAGAAAAATGGCGAGGTTCTGGATTTGGATGTTTGATTCATGAGAGAGGATGGTGTATGGGAGTAGAGGACAAAGCGTAGCCTTAGGATAATTTTAGATTTTATCCTTTTCGGCATTTCTATGTTTTTTATAGCTTGTACTTTTGTATTCCTATTTCTAATTTTTGTATAGCTTCATGACATGGACACCATTTTGTATACATTGTCGATTAATATAGTTTAGTCTTTTACTTTATCTAGTTGGTTACATATTCCACTTCTTGATTGACCATTAATATGATTCCTATTTTCATTTATATTTTATTATTCCTCTATGATACACTCTAAAATAGGGAATATTCTCCCCACATACACACCCTAGGCTCTCTATGCTAGTCGACTACCTTTTTTATATGGGGTGTCAATCTTGATGCAATGTGGCCAACCAGGTTCAGTCAATTATGAGTGAACCTAGTCCATGATGTATCATGGTCAATTTCCAAGAGGTAATAATACTCAATTTTATATTAAAAATGTTTTGTAAAATGAAATTAATGATCTTAGGTACATTCCCCCTTCTTCCCCTTTTCTAAGTTCTTTGGTGAAGTTATTTTGGATTCAGTCACTCCTCCACCAAGGTACACCTCCCTTTATTCTCCTTTTTTTTTCACTTCTCCAGGAATCTATTCAATAGTTTATAGATATTTTATTCTCTCTATGATAGGTGTTGTAATTATATCTTCTTGAATCTTCAAATCCATATAGATGAAATGTTATCCTCGTTATTTTCTTTCTCTCCCTTCTTGAATTCCTATTGATATCAACACCTCAATACGAGGGATGATTTATCTATATCTTCTAAAAAAATATTTGAAACACTCTTTCAAATAGATAAGAATAAATATATACTAATATTATAATGTTTCACTCATATTAAACTCATAGATATAGTAATTGGACACTTATTTCTTAAATCCTTCATCTTCAGCAAAGATATATTTGATTATTGGTATTTTCTCATGGATTAAATTCTTCATCTTCTATAAATCATGATATAGAAATATGATCTAGTCATCTATTTTCCTCTTTGAGGTATAGATATTAAAAGAATAACTAAATCATCACTCCGTTTCAAAAATGATTATCATACTCTATTAGAAAACAAAAAATCAATGTGAGAATTTTTTCCATACAATGAGTATAGAAATCCTCCTAAAATATCAGTCTCTGGATCTTCCACAATCGAGTCTCTATAATTCTCAGTCCATCTTGTCACATATTTTTAATGAAATATTTCCATATTTTGAATATTGGACCTTTAAGAAACATCATCCTATTATTTCTAGATGGTATAATTCTAATCACATGTAACATCATTTCATATTTTGTATATGGAAACATCATATTTGTCCAAACAAAATTCCCTTATTTATCTATGTAAAATATGCATACTTTAATTATACACTCTTCTTGTAATCTCCCGAAATAATTTTATTTTCAATTATATACAAAATACAATAGATTATTAATTAATGTTTTACTATAATATTAATTATAAAACATAATTTATAATATTTAATATACTCAATGCATCCTTATGTAATTGATCTTCTTGTTTGAATATTCTCAGGGTATGGACTCATCTCTTGCCGTGTGATTTCATATCTAAAAAATTATCACAGATCCTCTATTTTAATTGATTGAAATAATGAGGTAGAAAAAAATATTTTATTTAAACCACCAATAATCCCATAACATTGATCTTATATTAATGTTGATATGATTTTATTAATGATGAAATAATGTTTGTTCTTTTATGTGAGCCTTAATTACAAATGTAAATGGAACTCAGATGTCCTATGAAATCTTAGTATCTTATGAGATTAGAGATCTTACAATAATTACATACCTTACATGCTTGATGTATCTTGTGAACCCATCAAATTTATTATGAAACCATAAAACACATTACAAAACCACGAAACACATTATAAAACCACCAAATTTCTTTAAAAATTTCAAAACACCTTACAAAACCAACAAATGTCTTATAAAAACATGAAAAATCTTATAAAACCACTAAATATATTATGTAACTATAAAAATTATTTCAAAACCTATAAATATATTATAAAATTATTTAACATCACACAAAAACACATAATTCCTATAAAAAATCCGACACTTGGGAAGTTTCCTGCTATAACCACCAAAGTATTATGAAAATTAAAAAGTCTTATGAAATTTCCCTAAATTTTACAAAAAAAGGTCCATAAAGTCTTATGAATTTTTTATTTTTCTATTTTCTACATATGATGTTTTACCTTTACTAGTTTTCATATATCTTCTCAACAACATAATTAATAAGAAATAATTCAGAACAAAAACAATGATTCTCCATCCCAAATAATCAAACCTGAATAAATGTAATAAAATACTTATCAAGAAATTATTGATATATATGGGATTTGATTTATCAATAGTGGTCATATTTGGTGCACACCGGTAGAAATGGTCACACACTATGAGTGGTGTAAGGTGATCATTTGCAATTCCTTTTAATAAAAGATTCAGTTGGTAGAGTCAGTCAAAATATCTATAGTTCAGAACCTCTAGGAAATATTTAAGAGAATTTTGTTTTTATTATCTCTGGTTCATTTTTTACAATATTCTCAAGTGATGTGCGAATATATTAACACATGTTCATTTTTATAGGTGGCATCATCCAGTTGCTTTGATTTGATGGAGGTATTTTTTGTCTTGTGGAAAATGAGGCAGATGTGTGAAATAAAGAATCGTGCGGTAGGGATGTATCATTTTCATTTAGTTTTATCAAGAATGAATTTTCAATGGGTTTAATTAGCATTATGAAATTTTTGGTGGGGTTCAATAGGATTGTGTGATTGTTTTTCATTTTGAGTTTGTTTTGTTGAAGTCAGTTTCGTTGTAGTGGATTTTATCATGGAATGGTTTAGAATTTTTGTAAGTTGGGTTTTTTTTGTGTGAGATCTGAATGAGTGTTGGTGGTCTAAGGAATTAGGTCATTTTCTATGGTTTTTCCATGATTTTAAGACAATAAGGCATTATCAGTGGGTTTCATCGCAATGCGAATCATCAGAGTCAAGGCATTATTTAGAATTTTTATTTTTATTGTTATTATAATGGATATTGTTGAACGTATTTAATATTATATTTGAATTATTTTTACATTTTTCTGGTAAATCTAGAACTAGTTTCTATCCATGACAGTATACTGAATCTTGTGAAGGTATTGGAGACTATATTTGATGTTTGTTTACTATTACTTTTGTGGTAAATCTGTACAGAACCATTTATTGATGTTTTTAGTGGATGATTTATTGAAATAAATATATAGTTTTGTTGCATTGAGGAATCTCCACTAGTTCATTGCAGTGGATGTTTTGAAATTCCCCTAGAGCTTCCACTAGATGTTCTACTAGAGCTTCCACTGGAGGTTCCACTAGAGCTTCCACTAGACCATCTACTGATGCTTCCACTTGAACTTCAACTACAACATATGGTAGAAAATAAATTCAATTTTAAATTAATTATACAATTTAAAATAATATATTGAATAATTTTTATAATAAATATGTAACAATTGAAATTCGTATTTTTTATAAATAAATTTAACTACAATATATTTATAAAAAGTTCCATGGGTAGTCCCACTTGTATTATTTTACTGATAATATAATTTTTATTTTGAGTTTTTAAATTGTATATACATTAAAAAATGTTAAATAAAATAATATTTATATAAACTAAGTATTTTAAGATAATATATTTATTAATGTTTAATTTATATTTGTTATTTTTAGAAATATACATTTTTTGTAGCGTGGAACATCCACGGGAACCTACAATAGAAAATAAATTCTATTTCAAATTGTCTATACAATTTTAAATTATTGATTAAATCATTTTGATAATATTATTTAACAATTTCAATTCATAATTTTTATAATTATATTTAATAAGAAAATATTTATAAAATGTTCCATTGTAACTTCCACTAGAACTTTCAATAGAACCGCCAATAGAACTTCCACTGAAACTTCCACTGAAAAATCCACTGGAACATCCACTGGAACCTCCACTAGAACTTCAACAGAAACCTCCACCAGAACTTCCATTAGAAACTATATTTCATATATCCTATAATTTTTTTTATTTATATTATTAGAAATATAATTTTATTTTATAAATATATATGAAAATAATTATTTTCCTAATTATATAATATTTAGTTTTATTTTTATTCGTATAGGTTATACATTATCAAATGGATCAAATCTTATTATAAAATTAATGTACATTTCTTGAAATTATGTTTTTTATTGTAGGTTGTTACAATATTGAAGATGTTGATGTTTTAACAGCTTCTATTAAACCAATTGTAGGGTTGATGTTCAAGTCACTCGAGTCAGAAATCATTTATTGATGGAACATAGTTTTCCAGTACATTAAAAATAGATCTTTCAGATTTCTTACAATCAAATGTTGATATAGAGTTGTATAGAAACACTTGAACCATATTCTAAAAAGGATTATTACATAAATAATCTGTATTATCTTATTTTTGTCATGGTTTTATTTCTTATATAACTCGTTTTAGAGATGTCAAATTAGACCTAAAATGAACTCCTGAAAATTGAAAGTAAGTCCTTCACATAGGAATAAAATAACTTACAATAGGAATTTAAATAATAGAATAAATACATTCCAAATCCTATAAAACATTATCTACAATATATAAAATAAAATAATTATTGGGTGAATCCACAAATTATAGTATAGAAGGTAGAATATGACTATAAATTCTAGTGGAAGTTCCACTAGATGCCCTACGAGAAAGAATAGCATTCCCTACTGAAAAGGAATGGATGTTCCAGTAAGACCTCTAGTGGGAGTTCTAGTGGAAACTTCAGTGGGAGTTCCAGTGGAAGTGCTAGTGTAACCTCTAGTGGGATCTCTAGTGGAAGTTCCACTGTGAAATAATGACATTATATTCACTTATGACTTGTAAAAATGTCACTACAATTTTTTTGGGGATTACACAAATTACATTAGAACATCCATTGGAAGTTCTAAAGGAAGTTCTTTCAAAAGTTATAATAGAAGATACATCAAAAGTTCCACTGGTAAATAACACCATGATTTTTTTACTTGAGGTATCTTTTCACTATAATTAGGTAGAATATGTTCTAGTGGAAGTTCCCTCTAGTGGAAGATCCAGTGGAATCACCAGTGGTATTTCCAGTGGAACCTCGAGTGGAAGTTCCAATGATATATAATGGTACAAAATTCACTTCTGAATCCTGTAAAATTTCACTAAAAATATTTTTCTTATGGATTACACAAAATTACACTGTAGGTTTAGAATGTAGAGTATGAATGCAAGTTCCCTTGGAAGTTCCACTTGATGTTCCACTAGTAAATAACACTATTATTTTTTACTCAAGGAAGATTTGTGCTGTAATCAGGTAGAATAGGTACCAGTGGATGTTCCTGTGGAAACTCTAGTGGAAGTTCTAGTTTTATATAATGACAAATAATTAACTTTTTAATCCTATAAAATTTCACTATAATTATTTGTTTGGGGATTTGAAAAATTACACTATAGTTTTGGAAGGTAGAATACGACTACACATTCCACTGTAACTTCTAGTGGAGGCTCCACTGGAAGTTAAATTGGAAGTTCCACTAAAACTATGGTGAAGGTTCTAGTAGAGGTTCCAATGGACATCTAGTGGAAGTTCTCATGGAACCTATAGTGGAACCTTTAGTAGACGATCTAGTTTAACCTCCATTGGATGTTCAAGTAGATCGTCCAGTGGGGAACAATAGAACATCCCTGTCAAACGTGTAAAAATTATAGTACAATATACAATTTTTTTATGGATTCTATAAATTTTAGTGGAACCTTAAATGAAACTCCCAATATAAATTTCATGAATACAATTGAAAAATAGTTTCTTTTTCATCTATTCACATGGTTTACAATGAATTAAAAATAGAGAAATTGAAATTTTTAGAATAAAAAAATGATTGACATACAATATTGATAGAAAAATGTTCATAAGAAAAACGTATTAAAAAAGGAATCATAACAACATAACATTTAGTTTTGATGAAATTGAATAGATATTTTCCATTACATATTTCAGAAGAATTAGTTAAGCTATCCCACCTTCTTCATCTATTGGTGCCTATTTTTACAAAAAAGAGTGTCGAGGACTAAGACGAAACACCACTGAAGTCAGGTAGTTACTAGAGAAGAAATATCACTCCTTTTCATTGGAGGAGACTTAGGGACAATGTGATACTAAGTTCAGTAGAGTTTTCACCACCAACTTAGTCATTAGTATCCCCAAAGGTATTTCTATATTTTGCTAGATTCGTCATTATCACTGCATTTCCAGATTCATGGTTTTCGTCACATTTACAGCAGCCGAAGTATATCCATCCTAGGGATTTGATTTGCCTCAGAAAAGGAAAAAACCTTATATGAATTGAATTGATAGAAATTTAGTAAATAAATGATCTGAAGACTGAAAATATAATAGGACACATGTCTTCATCCCAGGGATGTACTAGAATATCTAGTTGAAGGGATAACTAGAGACGATTCTGGTCCAAGTGCTATGGGATTCTTTATTTTCCCAAGATTAAATCCAATTAATTTATAGTGTATTATTTTAAAAACAAATTTAAAAAATCCATATTGAAAATTTATAATTTAAATTGGCAATTTTTTTAAACAATTTCAATGTATGAGTTAATGTTAAATTCTTAAAATGAATAAATCAATTAAAAATAAAAAATTAAATTCATTTAGCACATTAATTTTATATTGAATAAAAAATCATAGTTCAAAAATCAAAATAACAATCAATTTCAATTTCAGATCAATTCATGGATTTCATTTTAATGAATAATAAAAAAAATTTCAAAACTGAATCCATTTGAAAATTAATTTTAGATTAAAATTGAGAGTTCTCTATTAACATCAAAATTTAATAAATCAATAATAATCAATATTAAATCCAATTTTAAACAAATCCCAGGTTCTTAAAAAATAACCAAAAGTGAATTAATTATCATGATTCAATTAAATTAGGGGGTAATTTTTAATTGAAAATATAAATAAAAAAAATCATATTTTCAGATCACATCATTTCCCATACCAAACCACTAAATCAACATCAATACTACATGAATCTCTTATATAAGGGAAGAGTATAGGGTCACCACTATTGATCAAATATGTGAAATGTCTCCCTCTACATGCAAGAATCAATTACTCTATAGATAACTTCTCAAGACCCTCCTCCATTATCTAGATATAAAGCACTTCACCCAAAGCATCATCTATTACGCCACAACTATGCCAAAAAATCATCCGCTCCAATGAACCTGAATTTATAACACTAACTACTACTCCATGAATCCAAATATTACACTACTAGAGTTTACCACTACAATGATACTCTTGATGTAAAAGCAGGGAGAATTCTTCAAATTCTCCATATTCTCTATCTTAAACTGACATATGGAAGGATTCATTCCATAAACTCCATTAACAACATAAAAATGTTCATTATTACACAAGACAACACTAAAATTATATCCCTTGAAGAAAAGATGATGCATTCATCAATATCTTTTTGAGTGACAACCATGGTTCAACCTTTATAAGCATTCATTCCTTTCTCCACATCCATATGAAGTGAATTATCATCCATTCGTATAATGCATAAATCCATACTTACTATCTAATGGGTAGTCAATTACAACTTCTTGAGTTTGGGTTATACTGCCACACATGAGTGGACCCCCACATAGCTGAGGGGGTGGTGGTGGTGGTGGGGGGATGGTGGACTTCATCTTATTCACTCAACTACATAATACTGCGTAGTACTAATTTTGGTAACCAATCCATGATAAGGCCAGTTACACTACATCTCTTCTCTTACATGAAGGAATCTACAAAATTAACTCTTTATCCATTCTCGATAAAAACACTATACCAAAAGGATTTAGTGAAATACATTCACTGTTAGTGGGAAATCTCTACCTGATGAGGTTTTGACTAGGGGTACTATTAGAATCTCAAACTCGTGGATATATAATGCAAAAAAGAATAAATCACCCCTACACCAACCAGTATGAGAGACCATGAAGAGAGGATATGGTTCGTATGCCAAACATCCCCCATCAATTCCTAACCATATCCATCCATCATATTCATATTATTATATATCTATTTTTCAACACCTCATATGAGAAAAGAATTTAATAAGGGTGGTGGGTATGGGAGACAATTGAAGTAGAACCTATCTCCATCAACTTGTTCAGTACTCACTTAACATCCGAAACTAATCTCTACTATGCCAGTTCCTTCAATAATAAAATATTTGATATTGAAACTATATTAAATGTAGATATTCATTAACATCACCGCATTGGAAATCCTCAGGTAAAATTACAACATTCTCCTATAACGTGGGTGTATCATTGTTAATAATTCTATACACATTAATGCTCTCTCAAGGGTCTCTGACATATGTGGTATTTCAGGAAAAAACAACCACAACTTGATAACACTTTCTATGGAGTCTCTGATCAGAATTGTTTTCACAAAAGATTTTACTGTGAAACAATCTAAAGACCACCTCAAAAATCCCATGGGAATCAACACATCTTAGACATGGTCTTACTTATCTATGGAGGGTATAACATCCTAATTAATATTCAATCATAAATAAGGGATCAAACTATAACAAAAAGTTAGCTATCCTATCATGAGTTTGAGAAAAAAATCATACACTAATAGCTTAATATATCATGTAGGATTCACAACTAAAGAATCTCCACCTAGTCAATGAGATTCTGAACCAGATGGAAATGACAGTCTAAGAATAAATGCAGACCTCTATTTCCTGAGGATAAGGCACTCCTCTCAAACCCATGAGGTCTATATTACTAGGAAACATGAATTATATTGAGTCTATAGGTAGTCTCATCCAACTCAATTGGGATTAACTTCCAATCTATAATAAATATCCACACTAATATAAAATGGGATAGGAGTTTACATAGATCGTATGAAAATAATATCTCTAAATAGAGACTAAACATAATGCCTTATCATCTGATAACTGATAGTGAGGGGACCAAATATAGTCATGGGATCTTCATGACCTCACCTCTTCACAAAACCTAGATAATGGCAGGTACCAGCTTACACTTGACTGGATGAACCAATGGTGATAAACCCAACTATATAATTCATGTTCCAAAATTCTTGTACCCTAAAATTATTTCCTATAGATTTAAGTCAACTAAAATGTTATCAATGTCTTTAAAAAAATATATGTTGGCTGTTAAACCTATGTTGGTCTTCGTGATATAATAAATAAACTCAATACCCCCTTAATATTGTCTCCCTAAAATTACAAACCATTCCTCACATGAGTACTTACTCTAAATTCCACCCCTTAGACTCGACTACTCTAATACCACTCTAACATAAATGGACCCATCATGCCTACTCCTTGGTTGATAGTAAGCCAACTGTATATCCATGCCTACCTCCATTAGGCTAAAAGATGGAGACTAGAACTAATTAAAAACATCACACAACATGGGAGGAATTTTTCTATGTTAACATATAACATACATATGTCTCCAATGCATAAAATAACAAAAAACACCAACAATATATATATATATAATTAAAAAATATAAAATTCATTCCTAAGAGATAAAATACTAGAAAAATTACAAATAAAAAAATCTCAATGGGACTATAAATCCCAAAATCCTCCAAATATAACTAAAACTGGATACTGGAGAGATCCTCCTCATTGTGAATACTTCTAGATCAATCTATAACTATAAAGGTTACTACTACCATCACCAACCACCATGCACCAATTTGAATCACCATGAACCCCAAAATATCCCTTTTACATAATAAATGATATATATGAATTCACCAAGATAACCTCTAAACCCTGGATTTTCCATACATACATAACACATGTGGATAAAACACCTCTACATGGGTGTTTATAAACATACTCAACATGAACCCCTGAAACAAAAATCGATAATCAAAAAAATCAATATTTTAAAAACACCTAGAAAGAGAGGGAGACTAGGAGGGAGATAATAAAGGATCAAAATATGCACTTCCACTAGAAGACTCATAGATGCAGAGTTTTCTTAGTCATCTCACCTTCAATCCTTAAAGTTCGAATCTCATTAGAAACCGGAAATTATTGAATAATTTAAAAGTACACATAATTTAAAGTTGATAACATAAATGTATGTATCATATCAATGGTAAAAAATATATCCCTAAGGAATAAAAAGTCTCAAAATTTTTAGTATAACCAGATTTTCTTCCATAAAACACTAAAATTTATAAGGGGAACCCACTCCTCACTGAGGTATGCATATTAGTAGAGAAAATTACCACAACTTACTATCCACTATCGCTTTTCCACCATTATAAAACCCACAGGGGAACCTGCGATTTTCCCAAGAATATATCTTAGTTAAGGGGGTATTGAACCCTACTATCATAACCACCCATGAATATTATAAAAGAGAGAAACCAATACATAGAAGATATTTCTACTTTGGATAACCTAGTTTATAGAGAAATCATCACATAGTCCCGCAAATATAATCTACCAAACCATGTAACCCATTTTACCTCTTAGGAATTGTAGTAGAGGACCCTCAACTCTATAAAAGATAATTAATTTTTAAGGGGAAAAATGACTCAATAGATAGGGGATCCCATTGATTGGTTTTGTTTGATCATCATATAAATATTGGAATTTAAATGAATCAAAATATTTAAGGATCTATCTTCAAGGAAAAAATGCATAAATGTATCCAAAAAATAAAGCATATAAAATTCCATAAGTGTACAAAAAACACCGGTGCTATAGCCTTAATATTCCTCTTATATGGAGAATGTATGATGATCATCACATGGAGAAGTATATTAATTCCTTCTACTAAGGGGGAACACTGACATATGGATTAAAATTCATAAATGGAGGAATACTATATTATAGAAGAGTGATAGAACCTACACCATGGGTGATAAATAAGGTTCAAGAAGGATGTGATTTTTTTCTATGGATAAATATTATCTCACACCCAACATGAGAGGATGAAATAATCAATATATATATATATATATCCATCCTCAACAATCTTCATTGAATGAATAAAATTGAACATATCATAACTTATTGAGCCCCATATCCTAGAACTCAAATGTTCTAAAATGTTAGTGTTTATTCATTGAACGCATAAGTGAATGAGGTGAACCATCCGAAAACAATACACCTCATGGGTTACAATCGAAATAAAATAATATAAGAAGGAATGTGGAAAATGCGTGGATCATACACATGCAAAAGACGATGTCATCCATAGACCATCACATTATATGTACCACTAAGGCACAATGGTTACCATTTTAGTTCACTTCAAAGTTCACCCACTTGCCCAGAAATACTAATGGAATTAATGTAATACTTCAAAAAAAATTAGAATCTATGCAAAACCACTTTTGGATATGGTTTCTTCAAGCTGTCATTATTTTTGAAACAGACCACTTTGTCCAAAAATTAATCCTTATACAAGGGCCTAACTCTATGACCCTGTGGAACATAGTAGAATTAAAAACGATTATAAAATCCCTATTTCATAAATATAAGGAAAGATAATACTTTATAAAAGTAGTTGTGATACCTAAGCAGATAAGGGATCTGGTGTGATCTCTATCAAATATAGTCAAATATCTATATGAATATGTCCACAATAATATGCATCGTATACATCATTTTAATTCCTATATAATCCAATTTCACATAATATAGAGAGACCAATAAACATGGAACATGTTAATATAGTATAGAGAAACTCATATTTTTTTGGATTATTTGATAATGACTGACCAAGTCGATGAATAAATCACATTTCATTAACAAAACAAATGAGTGCATCAAATTCCCCTCATCCCAGAAGTTGAACACAATATACATGACCCATCAAGTATGATATTTAATGTCTAGTTTAATTAAATCAAGGTCCACATGTATTTAAACAGTAATACAAGTGGAAAACCCCCATATTGGCAGCACTCGAATCGTTGACATAATCACCAACATACCTAACCACCCCTATATTATCTAAGTTCACTTCTAAATTTTCTAAGTAGAGTATCAAAGTATAAAGATTATTATTCTAGGTATCTTTCTAAACTCTAGTAATAAGTATCAATAAGAAGAAAACACATCTAATTACATTAATGAATTTATAAAATTTCATGAGATATATATTAGCAGGATAATCTAAGTAATAAGTCCTTACTTATTACGACATTAATATAATCATTGTACCTTATATAAAAGTCATTTAAATGAGTAATTTTCATATTAATTGTAATATTAACATATCATCACAACCCATAATACTCCATAAGGATAATTGATTAGGGATAAATCAAAGTCACACTTTGAGGAGATATCATCATTTTACCATTCATATAAAACAAATCGCTGTACACATGAATGAATGATAGTTGGATATTTCTTTTATTATAACAACCTGATATAATTTAAAACCGTTACAACCAATCTCTAATTCTTCACACACCTAGAGATTTTACATTACCCTCATGTTGTTTATGTAGTAATGGTTTCATAAATAGATCTACTACATTCTCCCATATATCCACTAACTGATATTTACCCCTCTTAATGATTTATTGTTTGATATCGGATTTTCAAAGGATGTTTTTTGGTTGTTTAGTGAGACCATGGTTCCTCAGCAAAAGAAACAATCATATTCTTTTCACAATATGGATCAGTTACTCCCTTGATGCTAGGAACCAATGCATGTTCAGTAATGAAAATCTTGATCCAAACAACCTCCTTCATAATATCATGTTTAGTTATGTACATTTCCTCTATTGTTGAGTACACTATAGTATATGTTTTTGAAATAATCCAATTGATAGCTACACTATTACAGAAAAATGAAAATTAATTTTGAGATCTTAGATCATCCTTTTTAGATTAGAATCTAAATTATGTGTAACCCTTTACAAAAAGTTCATACTCTACTAAAAGACCAAGATCATATCCTTAGTCCTTCTCAAGTACATAAGAATTTTATTTATAGAAATTGAGTGACTGTCACCCAGAATGGATTGGTATCCAGTAGTTATTTTTAAATCATAAGAGACATCAGTTAAAGAACATAACATGGAATTCCTGATAGATCCTTTAGCAGATGAATAAGGAATTATATTGATCCTTTTTAACCCTTTAGGTGGATCATAGATCTTCTTAAGATTCATACTACGTGACATTGGTAAAGACACCTTCTTGGAGTTCTCTACACTAAAATACTTTAGAACTTTATAAATACATGAATTCTGAACTATTCCAAGTCACCTATTAAATATATCTCTACAGATATTTATTACCAGTATATTGGTAGCTTTATCCATTTATTTCTTTGATAAACATTTACCCATCAAAAAATTCACAAAATGATTTTTCATGATGTTAATTCTTATGAGTATTATGTCATCTACATACAATATTGGAAGCACTACTATACACACATTGACCTACATATATACACAAGATTCATATGCATTTTTTATGAAACTATTCTCATTGATTTTATCATCAAACCTGATATTCCAAATCCAAGAATCTTTCTTCAATCCATAAATGGAACTTTGAAACTTTCAGACCGTAGTAGATTCATTTTGAGATTCAAAACCTTCATCTTATATCATATACACATCCTTGGATAGATTTTTATTAAGGAAAGTGGGTTTGACATCCATTTGATATATATTATAATCATAATATTCTTTTATAGAAAGAAAAATCTTAATGGACTTTATCATAACTATAGTTGAAAATCTTTATTAATAGTCCATAACATGATTTTTTTATAACCATTTTATACCAGGCATTATTTATGGGTATAAATCCACTATCCAGACATGTTTTCTTATGGAAAAACCCCTTACAACATATAAGTCTTACCTCTTCAAGTGTATACACCTAGTTACAAAAATGGTCAGTGTATATAGGGTCTATTTCAGATTCCTTAGATTTTAACTATTTATAAGAATTAGAAATATCAATTGATTCCTAGAAGGAATTAGGTTTATCTGTTATAAACATTACTTAATCATCATTATCCATGATAAATCTATATCTTTAGGTTCCTGAATAATCATACAAGTCCTTTTAGGTTCTTATATATCTTGAGATGGTTTTTCTTCCATAACTCTTTGTACAACTATATTAATATTCATCTCAAGAACACCTAATACTTTTTGGTATTGAAATTATTATATTTAACTTTCCTCCCATTGAGTAATTAACTTACATGTTTATTTTCATGGAAAATAGAATCCGGGTCCATAAAAGCTTTGTGTTCTATTGAGTTATATAAATAATATATCATCATTTCTTGGGATAACGGACAAATAATAATTTATCTGATTTGGTGATAATATTTTCACAATAAAATAATAATATGAGTTCCCATAACCCCAAATCCTCATGAAATACATTTTATGACTTTTCCCAATTCATATATCTTATACTGTCTTTAAGACTGATTTATATAGAACACGATTTAGTAGAAATGTAGTAGTTTCTATAGAATAACCCAACAATTAAATAGAAATGCCACATAGACTCAATATTGATTGAACCATATCCAATATGGTATGACTACTTATCATAGATACACAATTCCAATATGGTTTTGTAGGATGAGTGAGTTGTAGAACAATTCTATAATTCTACTATGATTAGTAAATTCTTGGATCAAGCATTCACCACCTCGATCTGATCAAAGAATATTAATAAATTTTCCCAGTTCATTCTCGAATTCATTATAAAAATAATTGAAAGTTTTATAATTTTCATACTTTTGTTTCAATATAAACTCAAAACCATACCAAAAAAATTAATTAGTAAACGTAATGAAGTACCTTAAACCACCACTTTCTTGAGTTCTTATTGGCCCACATACAACACTATATACAAGATCCAATAGTTCACTAGCCGTTTTCCATTTTCTTTGAAATTGTGTATTATTAATTTTTTTTTCAGTAAACAAGATTATAATTTATAAAACAATTCGTAATATAATGATTCAAATAATCCATCTCAATAGAGTCTTTGAATTAATTTATAATATATATGTCCAAGGTGACAATACCAAAGGTAAACTGGATTAAAATCAAGATTAAATTTCTTATTATGATTCTTATAAATCGTATTATTAATAGAATATATAAACCATTCATTATATCCCTAACAACATAAATTTTTTTATTAATATATATAGAATGACTCTTGCTCTTAATAATGAATGAAAACCCCATCTTGTCCAAAAAAGATATGGAAATCAAATTCATATTTATGGTGGGAACATAATATAAGTTTTTCAATTATATGACTAATATACTTGGAAAAATCAGATCATAGGCGTTGAACTATAAAGAAAAAAATCTTTCTTTATAACTAATAAAAAGATCCACATCACCATTCATCAATTACCTCATATATATCAGTTTTTATTTTATAATATAAATGTGTGATGCACACCCTATATCTAATAACCATAAGTCAGATTTTAGAGAACTAATCACTATAAAATTCATATTTAGATGCTCATGATTCTTATCTTGGAGATCCCTTGTCAGACCTAAATACTAATATCTATCTAATTTATAGGTCATACCTATAAGTGATCTCAAAATTTTTATCATTATATATTCCAAAACATACAACAAGAAAAAATTAATAGGTGAATATCATGTATTATTTCTTTTCATCAAGGAATTTTAATAATGCGCCCCAAATAAAATCGATGACACCTTGAAACATTTCCATTTAGTGTGAAATGATCCATATTTTACCAATAAATGTAAGAAAAACTAGTAATTTCATATATAAATATTACATCTAATTTGATGAATATTCATTACATATCATCACTATCTATACCAGAACCATAAAGATTTAATGTCTTTGGAAACTTGGATATATAAACATCTAGTACATTAGAGATGTACAAACTTTCCCACTAATCACTTCACAACTATCACCCTTATTTGATATATTATACTTAAAACCTTTATTCATATCTCAAGGGAAAGGAAACATAATAAAGTGTGAACTCAGATGCTAAGTAAGGGTAAACAAAGAAGATATCAATAAATTTTTATTTTTAATCATAAAATGAGCATAAGGGAATGATAAAATGATATTAACATTTGAAAGTCATAAACAATAATTTCTATATCATAATCACGAGTCATAATATAAATATTGGTTTTTAATAAGACATGAATCATAAAAGAATCAAAGAACATGATACATGAGAACATACCATTGACATAAGATCATGTCATAAAAGATTGGAATAAAGTGTGTGATAATCAAAATAATAGAAATATTATGTCAAGTTTACCCAATAAGACATTCACTACAAGTTATACTTGGGCTAACCACTCATGTACCAACTTTGGCCTCGACATAACCTCTCATGTAAGATTATTAGGATTAGTCTAACCACATGTATGCCCAATTTTGGGATTGGGATAACCTATCATGAAACCTTTGAGTTAATAAAACATTAATATTTACCTAATTAATTATAGGGATATAATGGAACCACCCTGTTTGGTCGAGATGGAGATAATGAAAGGGGGGGGGGGTGAATTTTGTTCCTAAAAATATTTGATAGAAACAAAACACCTATCTTATTATGAAACTAACCTTTACTTCTCTCTTAAATATGAGTGAGAAGCATAAATAAAGAAATAAAATAATACAGTGATGTATAGTGGTTCATGGCACAAATATACCCTTGTCCACTCTACTAATGCTCTATTCCTTGAGCTTGGTTATTTTCATGAGTAGGTCCTCTTATCCAGATTCCTCTTAATCAAAACAATGGAATGCATGAAGTTACAACTTACAAGGATTTTGCAGGGATTCTGGTTCTCTTATTGGGAACAAAAAATCTATAGCTTAATACAAAAAATCTAACACTTTACCATGATTGAGTTCGAAAATCCAATAAATCTATAGAGATTGATCTGATTGAGAAAATAGGTATTAATTCATAGTTGATGTAGTAACTGATATATGTATTCAGATCTTCAATAATGTATAACATAAAATAGATATTTAATGTTTCATAGGGTTTATTCAAAAAGTGATAGATAAAACACCAAACATATGTATAAACATGTATGTATCAAAAGTGTATCCTTGAAATTATTTTCTTAGTTCTTACAGAAAAAGATATAATAATAAGATTCAGTAGAAATGAAAAAAACACATATAACCATTAGTCAATCAGATAGATCATAATATGTATTTCTCTAATGTGTATCTTTGAAGGAAATAATACACCTAATTTTTTCAAACATAGTTTTTTTCTTATATATATTTGTTGTGTATACCACTAAAATATATTCCCACAAAGAATGTATCTATATTTATATAGTAGGTCAGTCAATATTAGGTTAATCCATCTCCAAAAACATCACACAATAAATTTTGAATATTTGAATTCAAAATCATTCAAGAGAGTCGTAACATCCCGAAATAAAAGAAAAAATTTATTCCATTGAGTATGAGACTTTGATTCAATCATAATGATTCATTGAATTAGTTGTAAAATAGATTTTAATATATATTTACTTCTGGAGAAACCTTTGTAGAAATCATAGATAATATCTTGAATTTAAAACTCCTTCATTGAATAGTAAAATGTAGCGTTCCTTTATGTAATAAGTAAATCCAAATGTCGAGTTGAAAAAATATGGATGTCCAAAAATTTAAGGTTGATAAACAATACTTCCATTTTCTCAAATGTTGGGTTCCATATAAACATATGGTTGATAATCCATAGTTTTCCAACAACATAGGGCACTTGATCTATATGTGTTATTTCTAAACCCATAACTAAATTCCTAAAATAAAAAACAATTTTCCAAACAATAAATTTCAATAACCCTAATGAAATAAAAAACACATTTCTTTTTTAAAAACTTATATCATAATCACATAAATTTATCTCATAAATATTTTCTTAAAATGAAAATTCCTTATATCTATATAAATTTATCCCATGTTAAAAAAACTTATTCCCCATGATAAGGATATAATATTCTTCCCCTTTTTATGGAATAAAAATGATAAGAGTAACATTTAGTAAAATAAACACCCCCTAAATTCATGATTTCTTACAAAAATATAATTATGCAATTAAGGAGTATATTAACTATTAATATAAGAAATTTTCTGTTTTTGTAAGAAATCATGAATTTAGGGGGATATTAACTATTAATTTTTGGAAAACATTTTTTCAAAAGAAATATTTTCTTAAAAATGTTACATAAACAAATAAATAAAACTTTTAATAAATAATAAACTTATTTAAATATTTTAAGAAAATTATTCAGTTAGAAAGAACTGATATATTCTCTAAATAATGTAATTAATGTAATAAATATATATATATATAAATTAGTAATAAAATACTTCCAAGCTTATGGATTTTAATTCTAAGGATTTTTCTTTTAATAATGAATTACTTTAGAGATGATCACTCCATTAAAATTGATATTTCCATATACTAAATAGACAAACACTTTAGGATTTAATGATATAACTTAGTTTTGTATGCCTACAAATCATTAAATATAATCTCCTTTTTATACCTATATTCTTTTAGGTCTTGTATTTTTTGAAATTAAATTTTTAGGTAACCAAAAATGTTTATTATGAGTAGTGGTTCTACTAGTCATGTTAAACAATTCTTTTAAAGAAATAAGAAATTTTAACACAGTAAATTTTATGTCTTTTAAAGAAAAATTCATTTGTATAATTTCTATTAATACCACAATAAAATAATTTAATAGTTGAAAGGATTTGTCTATTTGAACTAGAAAAAAAATATTTTCTATATAATTTCGGTCTTTAACTATTACTTATAATTTTTATTTTTTCCTTTTTTATTATTATCTTTCCAAGAATATCATTGAGGGATATTTTTTATTTAGTTAAAATTATAGAAATTTTTTTTAATTATTCTATTTACTTTTCTTATTATTTAATCTTTGTTTATTGGAAATCACAAGATTTATTAGAAGAATTATATTTTAAGTATGTAATCTTTTTTGAAAAAATTTCTTTATATAATGAAACAACATCATAAGATTTTATATTTTTTCTATTATTTTTCTTTAAGGATTCAGATTTATTTTGTATAATAAATAAATACCTATTTAATTCATCATAATAAAGTTTTTCACAATTTGAGATTTGAGAGTAAGAAAATTATAACTCATTAGTATGAGCAATAGTACATACCATTTTTTTATGTTCAGTCTCAGAATTTTTATAAGATTCAACATATGAACCATAATAATCACTCCAAGTATCCTGCATATGTTTCTTGAATTTTCTATTATAACAATTTTCCATTGACCTTTAAGTAAAGGACAATTAACATTTTTATGAACTTTTTCCCTGCATTCATAACATCCATTTAATTCATTCCCTTTATTTTTCTTCTTTTATAGTTTTTAAAATATTTTAAAAAGATATGATAAATATTTATCTAAATATAGATTACTTGAGTGATATGATTCATCCATAGTAACTTTTAGAGTATCTTCTTCATTTTTAATATAATTTTTAGCTTTAAACTTCATTTTATCTTCTTAGATAATTAATTTTTCAATTAATTTCTTTATAGTTAATTTTTTTACTATTGTATATTGACATATAACAATAGATATTACATTACAATTATATGGTAGTACTATGAGTACTTTTAATGCCTAATTCGATTATGAAATTGTATTTCCCAAAGAATCAACATTATTGAAAATATGTGTCAATATACTATTCATTTGAGTGATACTTTCATCTTTATGAAATATAAAAGTATTAAACCATAACAATACAATATTGTTCCATAATTTTATGATATTTTTATTTCCTTCATAGGAAACAATAATAGTATTCTGCATATAATATATAGTATAACTTGGAGAAAATTTATTAAACTCATCAGTTACTAAACCACATACTATAACACTCATTATTTTTGAGTTGTGATGATATTATTTTTCTTGATTATCATCCCATTTTTATAAAAATTTCTTAGTAATCTCATAAGTGTTAAAACAAATTAAATAAAACCTTATTACAATATTTTTAAAATAAATAATCATATGGGATTTCAAAAATCCATAATTATTACCATTAGAATAAGGACCATAAATCATTGACACACCTTATATAGAATCATCAATTTCAAGATATCTTTATTTGAATCTTTAAGTCTATCTCGTAAAAGGCAGTAAATATTCTTGATTATGAACATGATCACAAACTTTGATTTTACTTATTGATACCTATGATACCACTTTTCGGTATTATATATAGATAATATAATATTTATAGGATTTATAAAATGATAAATATAGAAATAAGTAACTTCCTTTGACACCACTTGTTAGTTCGGGATGGTGATGACGATGAAAAATAAACAAGTGGGTGGTGAATTGTGTTCTTTGAAAACTGTGATAGATTCAAAACACCCCTATTTTTATTTATAAAAACATTCCTTCTCTCTTAAATATGAGTGAGCAACAAAAAAAAATAAATAAAGAAAATACCAGAACGATGTATAGTGGTTTAGGGAAAAAAGATACCCTTGTCCGCTACACCAATACTCTATTCCATGAGCTTGGTTATTTTCACTGGTAGGTCATCTTATCTGGGGAACTCTTAATAAAAACAAATGATTGTAGGAATTAGACACCTTACAACAGTTTTATAGGACTTTTGGTTCTTTTAAAGGTAACAAAAAATCTATATCTTAGTATAAGAAGCTGAAACTTTACAATGAATGAGTCTAAAAATTCAAAACTCCAATAAATAAATAGATATTGATTTGATTGAGAAAATATGTTTTACTTTATAGTTGCAGAATAAATTGATAGATGTATTTAGATCTTCAATAATTCACAACTGTAAATAGATCTTCAATGTTACACATTATTTAGTCAAAAAGTGATAGATAAAATAGAATAAACATGTATAAACATGCATTTTTCCAAAGTGTATCTCTAAAAAATGCTTCTTCGATCATACAAAAGAAGATGTAATAATAAGATGCAGAAATAGCGACAGTAACAACAATGATTTGATTAGATAGATCCAAATTTGTATGTCTCAAAAGTATTGCTTTGAAGGCAATGACACAATTGTTTTCAAACATTGTATTTCTTTATGTATATATCTAATGTGTATACCTTTCATATATATTCCAATAAAAAATTTATCCCTATTTACAAAGCATGTCAATTATATTTAGGTTCTACCAACTCTAGAAATATTGCATAAAAAATAATTAATATTTTAATTAAAAATAATTTAAGAGCATTATAACTTCCTGTAAGAATAGAAACAATTTATTCCATTTAATGAGAGTCTTTGAATTGATTATAAAAAGTCTTTGAATTAGTCATAAAATAGATTTGAATAGATATTTAATTCTAGAGAAACCATTTCATAAATGAAAAATGATATATTGAATTTAAAACTCCATAATTGAATAGTCAAACATAGAGTTCCTTCATGTAATGAAAAAAATAAAAATTTATGGCTAACAATGTATGGTTTTCCAAAAACATAGGATTGATTAAAAATGCTTTACTTTTCTCAAATGTAGGTTTAATAATCTATACATTCCCAAAAACATAGGATGCATGATCTATAAGTGTTATTTAAAACGTAGGGTTTCTAAGCCATACAATATGCTTAAAAATATAGGATATAAATAGTGTTTCTGGAGTACTTTCATAACATTTCCAAAATACTTTAACAAAATATTTCTCATAGATTAATTACTTGAATATATTTCTTGAATAAATATTATGATGAATATTATCTTCCTGAAATTAAATTAAAATGAACTTCATTAGTAATATACATATAGGAATTTGTGAGAATCAAAAGAAAAAATAAATTAAATTAATTTTTGAATAAACACACTCTCAACAGACCCATCACATAATAATAATCAATTCATATGTATGACACAAGATTAATTAATCAATTACTATTTCATTATATCTTAGAACTTGGAAAATAAAATGGGTTTCATAAATATTTCATCATCATAATCATAAACCACCCAGATAAATAATAAGGATGGTATCAGAGGATAATATATCAAGTGAATCTTAAGTAACATTAATGGATGGTATCATAGATTAAAAATGTCATTAAAAAATTAACTAGAATATTTCATGGAGAAAATACCATTTTCATTTTGAAATAACTTATTTGAAATCCAGAAATTAAAAAATATTAAGGAAAAAATTTGATTTGAAATAAACCATGGAAAATATTATGGAAATCTTTAAACTATTGAGTGGTCATAATGGCGGTAAAATAATTTTGTGCGATATACGTAAAAACTAAGATTCCATTCACAGATTCAATAAAAATCCAAAAGTACCTCATTCAGAAAACAATAAGAATATTCCTTTTTTACATTAATTTATAGTAATTATAAAATGGGTCAAAATTAAATTAAACAATAATTAATGAATTAAAAAAAGTTATTTAAAACATTTTAAATAATATATGGACTTGTAAGGAAAAGTTTCCCAAACGAAAAAAGAAATAATGTTAGTTTTCCTTAAAGACATTCTTTCATTCTATTGAGTACATAAAGAGAGAAAAATGAAATTAAAACTTTTATTCTTCGAAAATTACCACATGAGAAAAAAATTTATGAGGTTTATGAGATATTTATCATATAATTTCATTAGCAGCAATTTATGAATAAATAATCCTAATTAAAAGAATATTGTAACATAAACCCCTTACCACAAGTCTAAATTACTTCCTAAGATAACTAAAATATTTTATAAGAAATTAAAATTTATTATAATTATATAACATAACCATTTATATACTTATAATATCATATATGATCCACTTATAACATTCGAACACCTATTTATAACTAATTATTTATTAAAATCTTCATTTTTAAGTGTTAACTATTTCATATTTCAGGTGAGTTTTGATTCATTACTTCCAATACTTATACATTGATCATGGTTAAATAATATATAGAGTATTAATAATGATATAAATATCATATATATTTATTATATACATATTCATAATCATCCAAAATATATATATATATATAAATATATATTAGTAACACCATTTATAGAGACGATAATCCAAATAAACACTTGAATGCTATTTTCATTTTCTCACAAAAATAATGAAAGAAAGATAAATAATATTTTATCATTATATAATAATTATTAAATCATAAATATCATATAAATTTAGTAAATTCATCATTATAACAATCCATGAGAGGTGGTGATGGAAAATTGACACATATCTATGTGGATGTGGTAGTCCACACATACGCACGATCGATACATTCATTACATGTTTGATGTAAAGGAGGAAAATGGCTATTTCTATTGTATCATGCCTTTTATTACCTAACTATTCATTACATTTTACGAACAGAAGATCTTTAAAGTTTAGTATCTTGGAAATTAGGAACAAAATACATGAAAACATTAAAAATTATTCAAATACACTTGTAAGGATTAATCAAAGTTTCATCCTTTATAAAATTACCACGTATCTTAACCTGGAGACATACATCAAAGTAAAGGGTGAGCAGAAGGCCTATTAATGAAAGCGAGGGAATCTGTTTACTTATGATATGAATAGAACTTGATGAAAAACATAAAGACAAGAGAAATAGAAGTAGAAGAATATTATAATGAAAATAACTTAAATCATAAATTGAATATGTGGCTATAACATTTAATTTAGACAATCATGGACATATCACCAAGGTTCATCCCCAAGGTGTCATAAAAATTACCAAGGTTATTCACCAAGGTATCGCGAAACTTGTCACCTCTAGAGATTAAATTATTTACCCCATGCATTAGAGAACTATCAGGGTAAACCATTAATATGTATTTATTTTCATGTGAGCCTCATAGATCATAAACAGACATTTCATAAATAAACTAAAAAGAATAAAATATATTGGTTTCATTTCAAAATTATGACGTTTTTAAAAGTGCATAAAAACATGATATTTATGTCTTTTATAACCCCTGGAAAAGGAATGACGGTTTAATTTATGTAAATTAAATAATAAAATATATCATTTTTGTGTCTTTATGAATACACATAGAAACAAATTTTGTTTGGGAATTCACAAAAATAAAATAAGAGAATTTCTTGAGAAAAAGAGAGATATTTTGAGACGAAAATTCTACAGCATAACTGCTATACAACATGGTTTTATAAAATATTGATAAGAGAGTGGAAAAGAGTCACCCAATCATATACAACTCATAATAAAGTATGGTACAGAATAAAAATAATTAATATCATGGTATAGATATTTGAATGAAATACCACATGAAAAGGAAACATGAAAGAAAAGAGAAGATGTGATTTATTTTACGAAAAATTCGGCATCCTAACGGTGTCGCTTAAAATTCATAAAAATAAGTTGATGATAGTGGAAAGGGTATATTATAATTTGGACATAAAACGAGCAAAATAAAAATAAAAATAAGAACATACCCAAACACAATAATATGAAAATTAGAAGACATAACATAAAGAAAGTCATGACATAAAAGAGGAGGGTGAAAAGTTCCCTTACCTTGAAGAGTAACTTTGAATGCTTAATGTTTTGGACCTTGGGGGGATTGGGTGCACCTTGGGAGAACTCCTTGGGAGGAAAAGAGACTAGATATTCCTTTATGATGAATTTTTAATGAAATTAATGAAATAATCATTTGGTATTTATAGAAAAAGTAAAGGAATATTTTATTAATTTCCAAGGGACACCTCATTGAGGGTATTTACAAAACCATGGTCTTTACCATGATATTTTTGCATGGTATTTGCCACTTGTGACATCTAATAAAATATATTAATATAAAAAATTCTACCAAAATTATTACATCATGATGACATCATTAATGATGTCATTAATCACACCGAAACTCCAAATTGTATTTTTACTATTCACCAAAAAACAAAACATTTTATAAAAATTTCATATATTAATCCTAACCTAATATAGATGATCCAAATTCCAAAATAAAATCCATTTTATGAAAAAAAAATTCTAAATATTTTTAATTTAATTTTTAAATAAAATCATTATTTATTAAAAAAACAACTCTAAAACTATAACTCGTTTTGTAGCACCTTGAGAAAGTAATCAAGGTCCCATAAAATTATCATAAAACCATAAGAAAATAAAGTAAAAATTTATTTATACATTTTATGAGAATAAATTTCCATTTTATATTATTAAATTAATTATAAAATTGTAAATAAAATATTTATGACACACAAAAATACCAAAACTTATACCGTGATCATTTTTTTTTCACTTTTAAGATGTCTAAATTTTATTTATACATTATTGGGTGAAGTATTTTTTTTTTCTGATTTACTATTAATTACTATGAATTACTATTCATAAGGGTGTTACTATTTACCAAAAATTTTATTTTGATCTTATTTAACCACATTTTCACCCTGATTACAACCATATATGCCAGATTTTTGAAAACAATTTCACAGAAAAAGTTATTTGATAATAATTTTTTTAAATATTCATCAAAATAACACTATTCATAAATAAAACACTATTCATCAAGAAAAAACTATTCATCCAACACAATTCATCAAATAAAATACTATTTATCATAAAATTGATACTTCTTAGAAAACTTCTGAAAATTCACCCTTTATTAATTTTGAAATTTGAAATTAAAAAATGTTGTTTATTTAACTATAAAAATAATCCAAGTATTAGAAATTTAACTTTTAAATATAAAAATCCTTAGTTATTAAAAATAATAGCAGATAGAAAATGAATAGTGATACTGCAAAGTCAAATTTCTGACATAGAAAAAGTAAAGTTATTTTATCATTTCAATTTAATAAGTGGAGTTTTAATCATACTATTTAATTAAAATTATCATTATTCCATATACCATAATTTTTTATAATAATTATATCATTTTTTAAAACTATAATTTGGGTCCGAAGTAATTCGATTTTGTTTTATTTTAAAACATAATAAAAAGATATTAGGAGAAAAGAGATCCATAAATAAAAGTACATTTTTCTGTTTGTTACAATTTAATAATCATAATAATATGTCATTATATTGAATAAAACATATTCATACTATTATGATGGATGAATTTTTTTTATAGAAGGTGGAATAGGAAATAAAATCGAAATAGCTTGATAAATATTTATACCTCTTCTTCAGGGGACCTACTTTGGTTTACACCTTATTACATGAAAGATTGGTCTTAGGATAAGACCATAAGATCTATGATGTAGTTAAAAAATATTTTAATTTCTCATGGTAGGTATTTTATGATATATAAGGCTCAAAATTGATGAATAAGGGAGGAGAAGAAGTGCCTCTTAATAAGTGAGAGGTGGTAAACACCTGGAATTACTTAAAAAATTTACATAATATAAATTCCATTTCTAGTGAAAGTGGATCGAAATGGACAATTATTAAATGTTAAGATAATATAGGGTTTAAATGCACTCAAGATATAAGAATTAGACAAGTTTATGTTCTATTATTACCCTTTTATCTTAGTTTAGTTCCCCAGGAAAACCCATTTTAACCCTAAATGCGGTAACATTGTTTTAGTGTTTTATTATACATCATGAAAAAATGAATGAAGCCTCGTTAAAAAATATATAAATACTAATTAAAATATGGAATATGTTTTCTCAAATTCAGTTTCTATAATTTTAAAGAATTAATTTTAAAATCAGTGTGAAAAATGTGACGAATATCCATTTTTAGAAAAATACATTTTAAATAAAAAATTGAATTTACATTCCTTCATCTCCTAGTAAAGTCTATCAAAAAGAACTTAATTGATTTTATTGAATATATAATATGTAAATTCATTTTAAAACCATTAATATAAAATTATTTATTTAATTTATTATGATAAAAACACATTTCCCACGTAAATACAGTTTGATGAAAAATAACTCTTTTCGACTTTAATTTTTTTTATATTCATTACATTACTATAGATAACTAACATATGGATGATAATTCATAAATTACCAATAAATTGAATTGAAATAAAATTTTACTAATTAAAAATATATTTTTTCCCACAAAAACTGATAACCCATAGAAAAATAGATTTATTCTAAAAATAGGTATTTGAATCATGAAATAATTTTATTAAAAATTTAATGTATATTTATTAATAATTAATAAATAAATTTTAATTATGGAAAAAATTTATATATAAAATTTATATTTTTTTTCATCTTATTCATTCCCTATGATCCAATCTCTATGTTTTAAATTTCATTATATAACATGGTTTATCTTGACTCATGGTTGCGTGTAAATCAAGATATCAAATACCACATGTTTATTTGAAAAGAAATACATATAAACTCTCGGGGTGTTACATTATACCCACCTTAAAAATGATTTTATTCCTCAAAATTCAATCATTTTGACCCAAATAATGAAGATATCACTTCTTCATCACATCGTTAGGTTCCAATGTATCTTCCTTGAATTTATGATTCCCCTAAAAAACATTAACTAGGTGAGTTGACTTTTTCTGTATCACTTGATATCTGTGATCAAATATTTCTATAGATTTTTCTTTAGAGTAATAATCATGCCCCCCTGAAGCATCCTATGAGTCTAGTATATGTTAATGATCAAGCATTTTCTTCCTAAAAATAGATACAAGGAACACATCATGAACTTGACATAGGTTCTATGTAAGTTCCAAGTGTTAAGATACTATCTCGATCCAGTCAATAATTTTTAATAGGTCAATATATCTAAAGATATAATTCCTCTTATTTAATAATATCACAACCTTACTTCATGTAAAAATTCCCTAGAATACCTTCTAACTAACATCAAATTCCATATCTCACCGATAATTTTTAATATAACTCTTTTATAGACTCTGAGTTGCATTGATGTGTTGATAAATTGATTTAACCTTCTCTATAATTTAATCAAAAGGATCAAGTACCAATAGATTTATTTATCCAACACTATCCCAATATTTTATAATTATTCACTTCCTTCCTTTTAGGGAATTATAATGATGCATTTGAATACTTGAGTGAATGATATTATTATCATAGAATTTAGTAAGAAGAAGTTTTTGATCCTTAACAGCATTGAAGTCAAGAGAACATGATATTATAATATAATCCAAGTTTTTAATGTTCCTCTTAGAATAAAAATATATTTTAGTATGATGTAAAATACTAAAACATAATTTTATATCTATAGTTTGCTAAATATTAGTCTATAACATCGAGTTAAACATTAGATTTCAATAAGATAAAAAAGAATGTAGTACTCCATGAAACCTTAACAATTCCTTAATTTATATCATGGAAATATAATAAATAGATAAATATTCTATGATAGTAATGAAATTTTATGACATTATAAGGTGATCAACTATAACCCAAAAAAATTATGGCCTTTAGATATTTTTGTGAGTTCAATAATGAAATTCATAGTGATCTTTTCCCATTTCCATTAATATATGAGTAATGTTTATAACATCTCATTATACTTATATCTCTTAGACCAAACATGATAACATACCAAACATTGTGATACATACTCTGAAATATCTCTCTTTATGTTGTCTCACTAGAAATAATATTTTATATCTTTATACATATTCATACTTCCAGGAAGAATTGAGAACAATGAGCTATGATATTATTCCAATAGATCCTTAAATTTTGGTATCTAGGGGACACATAGTTGGTTCTTCAACTTTATCATTACATTTTAACCAAGTTTTAATTTAATAACATTCATCACCTTTTTTTAGTTCTACATATTCCTTTTGTGCCTCTTTAATCTTCACATGGATTTATGGTTAAACACTCATTTGAGAAATATAATATTTCTCACATTACTTCAAGATATAGTGGCATATCCATTATAAATATAGAAACATTTCAACATTTTTGATCATTTTCATAGATAAGATAACACCTTTCGAATCAAAGTATCATCAACTTTGTTTTCTTTCCCAAGGTTGTAACGTATTGAAGATTCGTCATATTTAATCAACTACTATAATCTTATTTGGTTCATATTAAACTATTTATGGGTGAATATAAACATTAAAAATTTATTATGGTCAGTATATATGTCACACATTTTCCTATAAAAATAATTCCTCTATATCAATAAATAAAATATTACCGCTGCTAACTCCAGGTCATGAGCCAAGTAATTCTAATTCTGATCCATTAATTGATGAGAGACATAATCTGTCACAATTTCATTCTATAAGAGGAACACATCCAAACCCCATTTTTTATTTCATCAAAATATTTCAAAATCCATTCTACACTATAGGGTAGTGTGAGCATTAGTGCATTGGCAAGCCTTCTCTTCAATTCCTAGAAATTTTATTCACATTAATCTATTGGAAGGAGAATAAATCCATTATAAGTTATCATGGTGAATAGATTACATAACACTGAGAATTTATTCAAAAAGAGTTGATAATATCAAACCAATCCAACAAAATTAAGAATATCAGTCCTAGTGGTTGGTTTGGTCCAAAGTTCAATAACTTCCATCATTGATGGATCCACCGATATACCCTCTCTTGATATTATATGACCCAAAAATGAATCTTTATATATATAAAAAAACTCAAATTTAGTAAATTATATATATATATTTTCCTTCCTTAGGGTAATTATTATAATTATCAAGTGGTTTTCATGATCTTACTTGCTATTGTAATATATAAGAATATAATCTATAAAGACCACTAAAAAATGATATAGGTTATATATAAAGTATCTATTCATTGTATCCATGAAGATGATGGGGAAATTAGTAAAAAAATTTCATTACGATAAAATAATAGTTTCCATAACTCATACAAAATCTTATCTTCAGTATGTATTCACTATTAACCCTCAATTGATAATATAAAAATGGTGGTTAATCTTGTAAAAATATCAATCTCCTCATAATTGATAAAAAGAATCATCAATACAGGGCATTATATACCTATTATTGATCGTGATCTTGTTAAATTCTTGATAATAAATTCATAGCTACATTGATTCATCTTTATTATTAATAAAAATCATAGGTGCATCCCATAGTGACGCACTTAGATGAATAAATCAATTATCAAGATTCTCTTGGAGTTGTTTCGTGAATTACTCCAACTCAATTGAGATTATTTTTTATAGAGTCATTGAAATCTGTGATCACCAAGTATGAGATCTACTAAAATATCAAATTCATGATTTGATGTAATATTATGCAACTATTCCATAAATACAACAAAAAAAACCCATATAATAGACATATCATTGATATTGAGTTTCTTCACAATCCTCAAAGATAAATACCTCTTATGAATTGGAATCAAGACCCATAAAATGGAAGAAATTTATTAGAACAACATGATTTACCATCCTTAGAAATTGATATAGGATCAATATATAGAGAGAGACAATACTTTCCCAAAATCACATCAAATTCAATAATATGGGGAATAATAATATTTGTAGGAATCATATTCCCACAAACTTTAATCGGGGAAGAAGAATGCAATTGTGATGTGATCATCATACCATTATAAGGTTCCACCATCAATTAAATATTTAATCATTGGGGTGGTAATATTAAGCCCTTATAAAATTATTCAAATATGAAAGAGTGGGTATAATCAGAATCAAATAATACATTAATAGTTCTTGATTGGATTATAAGTGTACATTTCACCAATTTATTCCCATAACCCAAATCTATAATAGTGATCACATGCGATTTCAATTTATCTCTAGGATTTAGAGGATGTTGATGCTAAACATCATCATTAACCCATGTATTTTATCATTAGTAAGAATTCTGAATATACTCCTTACATTTTAAACCCTTGAGTTTGTGTGATTCATTATTTAGATCTTCCTCTCCATTTGAAATTTTCTCAGCATCACTTTGACATTCTATTGGCCGATGGACTTGCTTTCTATACATAATTCATTCAATAGTCCCCTTAAAATAATTTCCTCTATGGCATAAATAAATTGTTATCTTCTTCCCACCATGGTTTTTATTATATTTTCCATTGAATACAATATTTATTTTCATATTAAAACCTTTATATTAATGGGAAACTCTAATATCTATTTCTACCATTATAGAATAACAAACAGTATCTTCATAGCTACACAAGTCTCCAATGGATAACACACTTTAGATATTTTATTTTAAGATACTGAATAACTGGCCAATCATGATTTATGGTTCATAGATAATACCAAAATCATACCTCACAAGTATTATAAAATTTTCCTTATAGGTACTAATTGATTCATCATAATACTGAATTATAACAAGGAGTTATTTCTCCATTTTTGTATAATTAGTACAAGGAAATAATTTATTGAAAATAAACTTCTAAACTAATTTGACTCTATAGTGTGAATTTATTCTTATTTACTAGTGTTATTGATAAGATTCCACTATTGATATGCTTCAACTTCTAAATAATAAATAACCAAAATAAACTTTTCAAGCTTCAAGCATGAGAGAAAAAATATCTTTTCACTAGTAATGATCTATTTATAAATAATTATTGGATCAATATACCACTTAAATGAGGTTGGATGTTTCCTCATGAAGGAATTAATAGTTTTTTGTTCCCACATTTTCACGTTTGGATGCTCATTATGATTTATGGATTGAGAATGTTTCATAAGAATAAAAATGATATTTTGAATAATAGATCCCATAATATTCGGTTTATTAGGAGTAATATTTTTTCATTTTCTATCACATTCAGTGTTAACATAGTTACTTTTGGTCCCAACCATTGACTATAACCAAAAAGTTTAGTTTGATCAACAATAATCACAGTTAGAAACTATATAATCCTGAAAAATAATTCATAGGATGTATAAATCATGACACATTCATTTCAATCTGTTAAAACATAGGTTTATCCTAGGTCATAAATGGTAACCAAATAATTAAATCCTTTATAATGGTTCATAAATAAAATGAGAATTTACCCAAACATGTCCCCTGAGAGTGTCTATCTAAGTGTGCAGGCTTAGGCCCACTCATTGTACACTCATGATGATCAAGTTAATTTGAAATCAAACCCTTTTATAGTTGTTAAACCTAGATTCATTTGTGCCCCAACTTCATCAACTTACCTATATACATATAATGATGTATTTTCTAAGAAAAACACACTCCGTTGTTTACCACTGTATGTTCTATGTGCAATAGAAGCATCCATTCCTAGTATGAACAACATGGATTTCAGTTGAAAATCATGTATAATAATTTCTTAACATCCTCAAAACATTATTTCCAATGAAAAAAGAAGATTACTTGACAAGATTAAAATTTCGGAACCATGGATTAAGGATCTTCACATTAAATTTATAATTAATTTATAAGAAGATATAAAATTTCCATAAATCACAATTCTCTCTTTATTGATGATCGGTTGAATATATTTCATCACACCATCATTTTTCTATAGGATCCATTTAAATATTCCATCTAGAAGTGATCAACACATATACCACAATCGCTTAACAATTCCATTGAATCACCGGGTACTAGCATGTCCGATCCTGACTACTTGAGTAGATTATGTTTGATCGCAACAAAATCATTCTTAAGAGAGGAATAACTCTTGATGATATCACATTGTCTTGAGAGAGATAGGGAGGAGATAACTCTAGATCTCTAGATCAGTATCTAAGGATTGATATATTCCCACTCTATCCTTTGTTTACACCAATTGTTTTTTTAGGAAAGATATATAACTAGATATCTATTTGGGCAGGTTTAGAGTAAGAAAATTGTACGCAAGCCCCTTCCTAATTTATTAATTCTTAGTTGAATCCATATCCAATAATAATAATATAAATATTATTATTAAAAACACAACATGTTTAATTCACAAATAATATAAATAAATACCATTTATATCATTTCTAACTAGACTATTAAACCAATTCCACTTTCCCTCGCCCACATTTATCGATCCTTGAATAATGAAAATTTATTTATTAAATTAATATCAATTCATTATTAAAATATAAATATAATAAATAATATATTATCCAAACTTAAAGATAAATATTTATTTAACTCAAATTCAATGAAAAATGGGATGGAGACAAGCCATCTCTAGGTGGTGTCTAGAGCTATCTTATTGGCTTTGATCCTTAGGGATGGAACCAAGCACAAATTCTACCTTCCCAGTTCATTAAATAAGACCAGTTATGACAGAAAGGAAGAATTAGACTAACCAATAATATTTGTGAATCCTAGAAAATTTCACTATCGAAGATTAAAAAAATGATTTCATTTCTTTCATGGATTCTTGTTTTGGATCTATACATGAATTTGTGAGGCCTTCGTGACATTGAAAAAAATAAATATATTCACAATCTCTCTCATTAAAAAAATTATTTAACACACTTATTCTTTACACTAAGTTATGATTAAATTTTGGTGATCAACCAAAACTGAATAAATATTAATGTCTAAGTTTCAATACACACATCCATAAATATAAACATCTTATGATACAACCAATATATACCACTTTATCCTTAAGGCTATATCATCCGTGACATACCCAAAATATCATTATTTTTTGCAAACATATGTCATCACGATTTTCATTAATACATAAAATTACATGAGTCATGATATCCATCAATGATAAAATTAAAGACTAAAGATCAATACAGACATCCATAAATAGTAACATTCAATGAAACAGGTAAATGTTGATTTCTTATTGATGGGTTTTTTATCATAAGCTCTAGTCTTGAATATTTCCAAAGGTGAACACCATGATAAGGTGTCTAATGTCTTACGATCCTTCAACCCATGATATCCTGTATTGTCTATGTCCCATCAAACAATATCATCTGGCTATTAAACAAGGTTCAATGATAATGTTGTGGCACCTCTTGGTTATTATCATAAAAGGGAACTATTTTGACCATTCAGCATGACATATCTTCTAAGGACATTATCACATATAAATATCATGAAGAATAATAATCAATATGTTATAATAAATCTTACATAATGATAAAACCATGTAATTAAGTACAAAAAAATCTGATTCTAGGGAACTAACTCCAAAAACCATAACATAATATGTTCTCATATACTTAGGCTTATCCTAATTATTCTCACTAAAGTATCCTCATCCTAGTTTTTAAAAATAACCAAAGCTTTCTCTATTACTAACTGAGGTGACCAAATCATTTAATATATAAATACTACATCTTATTATAAAAATACTAATTATATACCATTAAGATCCATTACATAACCCAAAAATTTTAGTGTATTTGGAAATGTGGACACATAAACAACAATTTCATAAGAAATCTACATTATCTCCCACTAACTATTCACAATTAGAACCCTTATAATACATATAATAATTAAAAAAATTCTTCATATATTAAGGAAAAGGAAACATAATAAAGGGTGAGATAATATGATCTGTAAGGGTAAATACCGGAGAAATTAATAAATGGTAATTTTTATTAGTAACATGACCATAAGGGTATGATAACATGATATTAAAATTTTAAAATAAAACCTAGTAATTCCTAAATCATAATCAAGAATCCTGGAATAAATCTTGGATGTTCATAAGACATTATTTATCAAGGAATCAAAGAACATGATCCATGAGATAATAACATTAGAATATGACCATGTGACAATAAAGTAGATTATTTTCTGGAGTAATCATAATCATATAAATCTTATTTCAATTATAACAAATAGGGTATTGATTAAATTTTAGGCTTGATATTACTACTCATTTACCTACTTTGGGATTGGGATAATCTTCCATGTACCCTTGTTGGGCTTTGGTTGACCACCTATTTACCCTCTTTTGAGATTGAGATAACCTATCATGTGCCCTTTGAGCTCATAAAAAATTAATATTTACCTAATTAAATGGAGGAATATAATGGAACTACTCATCATATAATCATAATATACTCATATGTATTCAAAAAGATTCATAAAGCATTTATCATTTCATAATATATTAACCCATGGAAAATAAAACATGTTTCATCAATATTTCATTATCATAATTATAAACCATCCAAAGAAATAATATGGCTCATATAATATGATCATATAGCAAATGAATCATGAGTGACATCAAAGGATGTTATCATAGATTAAAAATTCATTCAATACGTCACATGGATATTTCTTAAGGAAATACTCTTTTCATTTTGAATTCACTTATTTAAAATTTAAAATTTTCTAAAAGATTAAGGAAAATTTTTTATTGGAAAATAACCATCAATAATTTTATGTAAATAATAAAATAATTGATTGGTTTTGAGTTTAGTAAAATTCTATAGTGTGGTATACATTAAAACTAATATTATTTTCACACCTTTGATAAAAAATCCAAAAGCACCTCATTTTGAAATCAAAAAGAATATTACCTTTTAAATATTTTAATAGATATTAAAACATGGGGATAAATAAATTTAAATAATAATTAGTGAATTATCAATAAGTATTTTGAAAACATTTAAAATAAAACATGGATATAGAAGAAAAAGATTCCCGACTGAAGAGAGAGATAAAACCAACATTCCATAAAAACATTATTTCAGTATCTTAGGTACATTAAGAGTGGAAAATGAAAATAAAACATATAATTTATAGAAATAAATATAGTATGTAACGCCCCGACCCCAGTTACCTAGAGTCGGTGAATTATTACGTAACATTGGCATGATCACACAAGATCATGTCTCGGAAGACTTATTAGTTTAGTAGCCTTGGAAACACTAGATACATTCATAAATGTTACATTACATCATAAAGTGAAAAATCACAATAACATACTCTCCATAGTCCACACTCATATCCCCTTCAGACTATCCCTACAGGTCAGTCATAAAATATTTCTTCACATCCTGGGAAAATAAAAAATATAAAGAGGTGAGCTCAGATTCTTAGAAAGGATAACAATATAGCGGAAACTTTTATAAAAAACATAAACATTTTAGGCAATGTATAACTAAAAAAAATGCCTTCTAAACTTGAAATTCAGCATAATATGGAAAAAATAAAATGAATTAATTCCATTTACTTATTCACATGGATATTCTACAAGTCGAATAATCAAATGTCATATCAATAACAACTTTCATAATGATGGGATGCTTAATTCCAAACTATCATAACCACGTAGACAAGGCCTCGTGCCAAGACTAAAAATAAGGTTTTGTCAAGGCCTCATGATAAGACACTAGTTTTTCTCATGAGACCTACCGATGCATCGAGTAGCTATAGCGGGATCCAACCATCACTTATTAGGTCTAATTCATTCCTTATATGAAAAGGTTTAAATATATCATTAACCATAACATAATCGTATCACATAAAACATGCATAAAGGAAACACAACATTTCCACATTTCAGTCATAAGATATCAATACAACACATTGATATAATAAAAAAATTATCAAAACCATTTTCAATACCAAAATAAAATAAAATTGAAACATGGTATTTATTTTTCATTTAAAAAAAGTTATGTCTTGTAGAGGAATCTGAAACTCAAATAATGGTCATGGCGGCAGAGATGTCATTGTCACAGCATATGTAAGACAAAACAATCCTTTTGTCGTTTAGTAAAAACACTTCGTATAAAAAGATTCCTTTTGAATAAAACTAAAATTCAAAGGGTTTTATACACCGTATAAATGAAATTTGTGTATTAAAGAAAATATTCTTCAATGAAAGGATATTGAGAAGAAGTCCCTTACCTCGTGTCTGACTTGACTCGATCGTTCTTTAATCTCCTTAAAATCGGGTAACTCTTTTTGATTTCAGCAAAATGATTTCTTGGGAAGACTTATGCCCAAATTAAGGACTCTAGGAGTAGGAGAGGGAATTTGAGAGAGTATTTGGGTAGAGCTTGGCCAAGAAAAATGTCTTTGAAGGTGTGAATAAGGTGGTAGAGGTGGGGGCCTTTTATAAGAAGAGAGGAGGGGCACTCTTGGAAAGTCATGCAATATTACATTATTATGAAATGTTTATCGACTTTTAATGGTCCCACAATGATATATTTCTAGGATAAGGTGATAAGGGTTAAAAATCCACCCATAAAATAGGCTTTAGACAAGTGTAAGTCTTAGATTTTACCTTATCTTTTCATTTTATTTAAAATTTTCATTAATGAGGTAATCGCTCCATCATAATGGTGTGATAAATAAATTTATTTATATAATGCCTAAAAATTATAAAAAAACTAACATGATGTAGAATATCTATTTATATTTCTAATAAATATTTATAATTGAAAATATAACTTGTATAACCCCTTGTAAAAATTATTTTAGTAAAATAATACATGTTTGTGACATTTTTATTTTTACTTTAAATAAAAGGTATTATTGTCATCATCTTACCCAAGTTGCTTCATGGGGTCCCAAAAATTTACCCATGGATTGTCTTGGTCAGCTATGAGTCATCCAATAAGGGTAGGACAAGTGTCAAGGTAATTTCATATTATTATAACATTATTTTTACCTTAAATTACTCCAATTACCTCTAATCACGGTTAATAAAACTCAATAGTTACTATTCACCATAAATTATTTTCATCCTGTTGAACCAAATTTTACTTCCTAATTACAACCATGTATCTTTTATTTTTGAAATTAAATTCACAGAAGCGGTAAAATTTCATTTAAACGAAAAATCATTTTTTTAACTACCACTTATTGGTTTCACTATTCATCAAAATTGAAGTTTTCCAGAAAAATACCAAAAATTCACCCTAAGCTATATTTGATATTCCAAATTCAAAGATGATATCTATTTTACCAAATTTAAAACATATAAGTTTCATTAATTAATATTATAATTAATTTCCTTTGTCCAAACAAATAGCGTGCTTTTACGAAAGAATATCAATCAAAAGATTGACAATTATTTATGTCCAATTTCAAAGTGAGATTAATTATAATGACCAGAATTGGATAAACTCGTAAAAATATATTCAAATTATACTTTAAAACCACTAAATAATATAATTTATCACTATAAATTATTTTTATTAAAAAATTTGTTTTTAATTAAAGTTTAGTATTTTACACTATTCATAAAAAATTGGAAGTTCTCAGAAAAAAAACGAAAAATTAAACTTAGGATATTTTTGATATTCCAAATTACAAAATGAAGTCTAATTTGAATGATAATATTTATAAAATTTCCAAAAGTGGGTATTACTATTCATAACAGCTACTTTGATTGGTCGCGGTGTGTTAGAATCTTGAACTTGCTTACAATGCAAGCTATTGAATTATTGAAAGAGAAGCGTACCATGGAAGCTTGGGGTGTTACATTCTCACCTTTTTCAATAAATTGCCTCCATGCAATTTGAAAATGTTCTTCAAAAATAAAAGGTTGAAAATAGAAAATACCTTTGTGGAAAACCCACATCAGAAATAAGGTTAATAAAATTTTGCCTTAATAAGAGGGAAATGGAAATGAAAAAGTCACCACCAAATTTTGATCTCGATTAGGAGAACATTGGTGGAAATTAGAGACATATAATTGGAGAAAAAACTTAAATATTTGTAGGGAATTATTGAGGTCATCAATCACAAACAAGTGTAAAATTTAGGGCCTCAAAGCCTTCAATCTATGTTGATTTAAAATATCATCAGTTCAACAAAACATAAGGTATTTTTATAACACATTTTTTGTTTTAATGTCCCTTTCCTAAAGTTTAAGAATTAATTTATTCATAGAATTAGATATGGGTATATATATTCTTGACAAGTAGAGTTTCATCCTTCAACTAATTTCTACCACAAACTCATATTTCGCTCAGAAAGATAATAGAACTCAAAAATATTATATTTATCCAAATCGTACAGGGTTCAAAATTCTAACACATACCATTTAGATTAGGAAGAATATTTTGTAATAACCAGGGACTTCCTATAGGCTAGTGGTAGGTAATAAAGGCATGTCACACTATAGTTGTGGGTTCGATTCCTACAGCTTTGTCCGATGTGACAGGTTATCCCCTGACCTGCAGGTTTTCCTTTTCCTAAAACTATAGTATTATAATATTCCAAAAATAATCTTCAGAAATGTTTTAAACTTAAACAATACTATACAAAGTTAAAATTAATCCATTCCAACCTTTATAGTTAACCAAAATACCTATATCCAAACTTTCTCTAAAAGGTCTCTAAATTCCAAAATCAATTCGTCAGATTCCCCAAACAAAGTAAAGATTCTATTATTGTCACATACTAAAAATATGATTACCTTCAACATATTAAAAACCTAATGAAAAAAACAAGTACTACAACACAATCCTTATATATATCACATTATTATTATAACCATAACATAGTTCTTGAGTCCAAAAACAAAAATAAAATATTTATTCCACTTCAACTGTAGTAACAACATAAGATTGGACTTTCTACATTGGGCTTTTCTGAGGTAAGTTTCCTTGGCGCTTAGGGAACTCATTTTCATAATGGCCCATTTCTCAATAATTGTAGCATTCAACATTGACAACCTCTTTCTTTCCCTTGCAATCAAGAGCCTGGTGACCTTTTTCTCCACATTTATAACAAACCCCCATTCCTTTTAGGCAAGTACCCGGGTGATTCTTCCCACAATTATCGCATAATGGAAAATCGCCCTTTCCCCTTTTCCCTTTTTCTGTCTCTTGTTACACCGTTCTCTTCTTCTCTTGCTTTACTTTATTGTCATAATATTTAGAGAATTCCTTTTCTATCTTGATAGAACATGAGACTATATCTTTGTATGTTGAGAAATATTGTGATACTAAAGCTCGATGGAGAAATGGTTTTAACCCATTAAAGAAACGATCAATATTACTTCTTAGGTTACGTATATAATCTGAAGCATGCCTCGCTAAACTTGTAAATTTAGACTCATACTTTGTGACACTCTCATCCACCTTTTTCCTCAGACTCAAAAATTGCCTTTCCATATCTGCTCGATGGTCATGAGGAATGTATTTTTCTAAGAAAAGCTCTTTGAACTCTCTCCATTCCATAATTGATACTTCTTCATCTTCCTTTGTATTTTGAATCAATGACCACCATTGATCAAAATCTTCACTGAGGTAGTAAACTGCCAGGATAAGCTTTTCCCTTTCACTACTCCCCAAGGCATGAAATATTTTTTCTAAGGAATTTATCCATTGCACAGATACTAAGGGATTTGTACTCCCATTGAATGTTGGTGGTTGTTTCCTCATGAACCGGTCTAACATTGATCCTCCACATTGTGGATCAGGGTTCTCCATATGAGTAAGGTTATTATTCATAACCTGAGTGAGTTGTCCCAGTATGGTGATAAGATGATCAGCACCAGTTGTATCACCAGCTCCACTATAATTATCTTGACCAACAGGGCAATCCCTACATGGAGTGCATGCATTGATACAGTTTCTATTACTTCCATTAGGTGCCTTTTTGAAACAATGGCATAAACTAGATTAGTTTATGAATCGAAATACAAAATAACAAACTTGAAAAACACCAAACATAAATTGAACAGTTTATGGATATAATCCATAATCATAAAGATGTTTTCTTTGAGGAAGTATATACTCATAAACCCTTCATAATGGTTTGTAAAGAAATCATGAATTATCTTAAGCATATCCCCCAGGAGTTTCATAACCAAGAGTACAGTAAGGCCCGTTGTCGTGCACCAGTTCCTGTTCGAGTCTAGCTCAAAGCGGTGTTTTCAGGTTTTACCCTTAGGTACATCTGTGCTAGAGTCACCTCTACCTGCTCATATCCAGACAGGGATGTATTGCTTGAAAACCTCACAAAATCTCTACAATACCAAAATTCTAGGAAGTTCTTATATACTAATCCTCAAAGTTTATCTTAGGGCTATGTTCTCTAATTAGAGTTTATCTAAATCTAGCTTCCAAGGTTAGTACTAAACTACCTATGATACCAACTGTAATGCCCCGAACCCAGTTACCCATAGTCAATGCATTATTACGTAACATTATCATGATCACAAAAGATCATCTCAAAAGACTGATTAGTTTAGTATACTTGGAAACACTAGATACATTCATAAATGTTGCATTACATCATAAAGTGAAAAATCACAAGAACATAGTATCCATAGTCTACACTCTTATCCCCTTCAGACTATCCCTACAGGTCAGTCATAAAATATTTCTTCACATCCTGGGAAAATAAAAGATAGAAAGGGGTTAGCTCAGATGCTCAGTAAGGATAACAATATAGTGGACACTTTCATAAATAATCATAAACATTTAATTCAATGTATAACTAAAACAAAATCCTTTTAAACTTTAACTTCAGCATAATATGGCAAAAATAAAATGAAGTAATTCCATTTACTTATTCACATGGATATTCTACTAGTCGAATAATCAGATGCAATATCAATAACCACTTTCATAATGATGGAATGAAAAATGCCAGACTATCATAACCACGTAGCCAAGGCCTCGTTCCAAGACTACAAATAAGGTTTTGTCAAGGCCTCGTGCCAAGACACTAGTATGTCTCATGAGACCTACTGATGAATCTAGGAGCTATAGTGGGTGACACCAATCACATAGTAAGTCCAATTCATTCCTTATATTAAAAGGTTTAAACATATCATAAACCATATCATAATCATATCACATAAAACATGCATAAAGGAAACATAACATTTCCACATGTCAATCACAAGATATCAATAAAACACATTGATATAATAAGAACATTATCAAAACCATTTTCAATACCAAAATAAAAGGAAAGTAAAACATGGTATTTATTTTTCATTTAAAAAAAGTTATGTCTTGTAGAGTAACTCGAAACTCAAATAATGGTAACGGTGGCGGAGAAGTTGTTGTCGCTGCATACGTAAGACAAACCATTCATTTTGTCGTTTAGTAAAAATGCTTCATATAAAAAAGATTACTTTTGAATAAAAATATAAGTCAAAGAGGTTTATACACCATATAAAGGAAAGTTATGTATAAAACAAAATATTCCTCAATGAAAGGAAATTGAGACGAAGTCCCTTACCTCGTGTCTGACTTGACTCGATCGTTCTTTAATCTTCTTAAAATCGGGTAACTCTTTTTGATTTGGGACAAAGGATTCCTTGGGAAGACTTCTACCCAAAGTGAGGCTTCTAGGAGTAGGAGAGGGAAGTTGAGAGAGTATTTGGGTAGAGGTTGTCCAAGACAAATGGCTTTGAAGGTGTGAATAAGGTGGTAGAGGTGGGGGCCTTTTATAAGAGGAGAGGATGGCCACTCTTGGAAAGTCATGAAGTGTTACATTATTATGAAATGATTTTCGGATTTTAAAGGTCAAAAAATGATATATTTTGAGGATAAGGTGATAATGGTTTGAAATACACCCATCCAATTGGCTTTAGACAAGTGTAAGTCTTAAATTTTACCTTATCTTTTCATTTTATTTAAATCGTTCATTGGTGAGGTAATCGCTGCATCATCATGGTGTGATATATAAATTTATATATTTAATGCCTAAAAATTATAAAAAACCTATGATAATGTAGTAAATATTTTTAGGTTTCTAATGGATATTTATAGTCTGAAAGATAACTTGTATAACCCCTTGTAAAAATTGTTTTAGTAAAACAATACATGATTGTGATATTTTTATTTTTACTCTAAATAAAAGGTATTAATGTCATTGTATTACTGAAGTGGATCCATGGGCTCCCAAAAATTGACCCATGGATTGTCTTGGTCGTCCATGAGTAATACAATAAGAGTAGGACATGTTTCAAGGTAATTTCATATTATTATAACATTATTTTTACCTTAAATTACTCTAATTACCTCTAATCGTAGTTAATAAAACTCAAAATTTACTATTCACCAAAATTGCTTTCATCCCATTGAACCAAATTTTACTACCTAATTACAACCATGTATGTAGGAGTTTTGAAATTAAATTCACAGAAGCGGTAAAATTTCATTTAAATGAAAAATCAGTTTTTTAACTACCACTTAGTGGTTTCACTATTCATCAAAATTGATGTTTTTTAGAAAAATACCAAAAATTCACCCTAATCTATATTTTATATTCCAAATTAAAATATTATGTCTATTTTACCAAATTCAAAACATATAAGTTTCATTAATTAATATTATAATTAATTCCGGTTGTCAAAACAAATAGCGTGTTTTTACGAAAGAATATCAATCCAATGTTTGACTATTGTTTATGTCCAATTTCAAAGTGAAATTAATTCTAATGACCACCAATGGAAAAAATTGTAATAATATATTCTAATTATACTTTAAAACCACTATATAATTTAATTTATCACTATAAATTATTTTGATTAAAAAATTTGTTTTTAATTAAAGTTTAATATTTTAAACTATTCATAAAAAATTGGAAGTTCTCAGAAAAAAAAAACAAAAAATTGAAATGAGGATAATTTAGGTATTAAGAATCCAAAAATAAAGTCCAATTTGAATAATAAAATTTATAAAATTTCAAAATGTGTGTATTACAATTCATAACGGCTACTCTGATTGGTCACGGGGTGTTAGAATCTCGAACTTGCGTACAATGCAAGCTATTACATTATTGAAAGAGAAGCATATCGTGGAAGCTTGGGGTGTTAAATAGTATAAGAAAAATAATTTGTTTTATGAGATATATATCATGTAATTTATTTATGTGAAATTTAAGTATAGGAAATCATGGTAAAAATGAGATAGTAACAAATAAATCTTACATGAATTCCAAATTACTTCATAAATGCTCTGACCTCCTATATAATAAATTTATACGCATTATAATTCCATAGAAGAATATTTATTATTATAATATCATATATTATCCAATTAATACTTTTAAATAACCATTTATTAATAATTATTCATTAAAAACCTCATTTTTGGGTGTTAACTATTTTGTTTTTCCAGTAAGTTTTGATTCAAAAGTTCATATCCCCATACCTTGATCATAGTTCCTTCATACCCATAATTTAGATAATGATATAATATAATAAAATTTCATTGAATACATATCTATGACCATCCATAAAGTTTAGATATTAAAAACATGAGAAACACCATTCATGGAGATGGTTGTTAGTATGTACGCATGGACATTGTTTTCATTTTCTAAAAAAATATGAAAAGAAAGATCAATAATATTTTATAATTAAATAATAATTATTACATGATTAATATCATATATTTTTATTAAATATATCATTATATTTATACATTAGAGGTGGTGATGTAAAATGAATCACTATGCAACATGGAGGTGGTAGTCCACATGTACATACGAGTTAGACTTTAATTTGTCATTTGGTAAAAAAGAGGTGGGAAATGGTTGTAAATATATACAAATAAAAACCTAGTATATTCATGATACTATATAATTCATGTTATTATGTATAAAATATGTTTACAGAATGTGTAGAAAGAAGTAAAATTTAAAGATCCTCGTTAAGATTTATACCTCTTCTTTAACTGACCTCCTCTAAAACAGGTTTAAAACCGCTCCCGATTTCAATTTTTGAATTGGTGGGTATGATAATTTTTTAATGATAAAAACCTAATTTTAAGTGTTCTATAAACCAAATATCTTGTTTTGGATGGGTTTTAGAGATTTGGGAGTTCCTCGGGTGTTCAGATGGGTTTTCAGAGAGTAAAAGGCCCTGGGTTGTAGTTTCAGGTCAAGGCACACGATTTAGGGTAAACCATGAAACCTCTTCAAGCTAAATATGCACCCTATTTTTGTATTGATACAATATTTAAAAAACCGCATGGGGTTAGGCACATAAAGTTTATGCTGAAATTGATGTTTTTGACAGAGGTTTTCCGCATGGTTTGCGCATGCTTTTCCAAACAATGCAAGCTAACAACACGACCTCTTAAAGGTGTAAATATACAGTTTCCCCTCCCTCTTTTTTCTTTTTCTTTCCTTATTTTTCATCCTTTTTATCTCATGGGTCACACATAAAAGGATGATTTCGTCCAATTTCCTTATCCCCTTAATTTTGATCAATCTCCTTTGCCAGTACTCCGTTTTCATATCCTTCGGGTGCATTGGAACTATGCTGGTAATGCTTCCCTTACCCATGACTCTCTACCCCTTTTATATTGCCTCATGGGGATCTAAATGTTTTTAAGAAATTTTTCCATTTTGACAGGGCATTCTATGGAAATTTTGATTTATTCCAAATTAATTTGAGTTAGATGCTAATAATGGATGCGACTATATCTACGAGTCTAAGCTTGGTGGATCATACATTTATTTTTTTGCAGATATTTTGGGGGCATAGATTTTAGAACACTGTTGGGTAGTTCCGATAGAGCCATTTGAATCTAGTTACTTAATGTTTAATTAATCATATCAATCTATGGGATGCTTTGGGCATGCCCAAATCATATTCACTCGAGCAATTTTGGGTTAGAGGCCACCTCTCTTTGGATGATTTAGATGAGGTGTTTGTATTCATTTATATAGAATTGTTTAAATTAAATTGGTTTGTTCAGTTGAATATGAGATTATTAATTATATTATATTGAATTTTTTCATGGGGATTGATTTTCTCAATCCAATTAAATATAAATATTTTATTCAAGTGAAATGAATTTTATATTTATATTATAAAGTCTTATGATATATGGCATGAGATGTGGTCCAGGGGATCATGATGAGTTGGTCCAAGGAATTGGGATGGTATGGACATCCGGATTAAGGAAATGTGTTTATCTGGTTGGGCTTGACCTGGATATACATGAGTGATGTTGATCATAGGATTGGGTGTCATGGACATCTGTTTGAGTTAGCAAGGCAGTAAGGTTAGGGGTGTGACCTGTGATATTGGATGGCACGACCATTGAACTTGAGCGACATTGTTATATTTGAATGTAGTTCTAGTGGGATGTGTCTTAGGTACTATTTGTTGATTTTTGTTCACCACTAATGTCCAAACTTCCGCTAGGAGTTGTGTGAATATAGGTTGACTGAGTGATGAGGTGGGTTTGACCATTCATGTGGGTAGAGGCCCCCAGGTAGTGCATCTTAGGGAAATGTGTTTGGTGAAATCATTGTAGAAATCCACAAGGAAGGTCAGGAGCCTTTAGATGATAACATTATGGCTATCAGTTGGGTGTTGAGGGTTACTGTATTAATGTCATTGGGCATGGACTGTTTTTGGAGGATGGAGATCACCATTCCTCAGGATGTCATGATAGGACCCAACACTGATTTTTTTATTTGAGGAAATATATCACTGTGCCTCCAAATGTCAGTCTTCGAGCTGATGGTTTCCTTTGAGAAATATTATGAGGTACAAGGGTTATATTTTCTTGGGTGTGCCTTTGGTATGTCTCTTATTGATTTGGGAAATGAGGTGTCAGGTAGGCAAGAGATTATGGTGACTTTTGAGGTGGAACCTGAGCGGTCACCTGGTCTATTTGACAAGAGAGGACACCTTGGTCCATGATCCACATATTCTCACCTCTTTAATGATTCTGACATTGGCCAATTCAGGTGAAAACTTACTGGTGGTTGTTGATCACTAGATAAGTTTGTTTGTTTTATTTAAATTGAAGGAGATGTTCCTTTAATTTAATTTTATATTAAACATCTAATTAAACACTTATTTTGGGTATGAAAACCTTGGTGTCATCTTTTTGAGACACATTCTCACACCCTACATGGTCCCTTCTAGATGCATGTATACTATGATTTTTTATATTGGTAAGGGATTGGGATTAGGACTTGGTTTCCATTTGAGTTTGTATGGATGTTTTCATGGGACATTGAGATATTTCCTTAACTAGAGTTATCTATTTTAGTTTTCCTTTTCTGATTCAGCATTCCTATTTGTATGTAGCTTTTGAGGCCCACCATGGGTGACCTTTCTTTTATATATTTATATGTATGACCTAGTGTGTATGCATTATTAGTTTTATTAGCTTCAAGTGGTGTGTTTTATTCTCTTATTTATTTACTCTACTATATTTAGTTATGTTTCTTTTATTATCTAACATTGACTTTTCTTCCACCTTTGGAAGGTCTAGTTCGAGTCCACTGAGTAATTATTTCCACTATAAGTTATATATATGTACCTTAACCTTTATTATATCATCAACATAGTGTATAGTTTCCTCACTATGACTCATTTTCACCCTCATTGTGATTCAAAATCCCTTGGCATATAAGGAGGTTTTCCTAAGGCTAATGTCACCCTACCTAATAACACTGTTCGGGTGGCTTATTGGGTTGGGGATGTTACAAGTGGTATTAGAGTAGTTCTTGATAGTCATTTAGTAGTGGTGTTTGGCTGGCTACTAATGATATTAATTTTTACATTTATTTTATATTGGTTTTATTTTTGGGTATATGGTATACTTGAGATTAGGATATAGTCAGAACTGGGTTTAGAACTTGCACTTCTGTGCCTTGAGACCCATGTATGAGGTAAGGACCAGGTTTCCATGGGTTGGAGTTGCTATTCGATTTTAATCATTTGACAGTTTATTTGATTTATATCATGAGTGGTATTTTTGGAATGTGATAATTAATTGTAATTATATGCTATTTGTGATCCTTGGCTTGGTATGTAAAAGAATGAGATATTTTAAACACAACCTCGTAAGGCTAGGCGTGTTTACTATGACAATTTTTTCTTTCATCTAGGCACATGATATATCATTTTACTTATTTATTATCATGAAACTATGAAAATTTCATGTAAATTGGTTTCTGATATACTGATATTTGGGTACTTATAATATAAATGGACTGATATGTGAAATGGACCTAGATCTTACAAGAGCAACACTACAGGAAAACTGAATATTTGCGATGGGGCTCCGTCGCAAATCGCCCGTTGCTGAAAACGGCATCGCAAATAGGTGTTTTTGCGGCGATCTCGTCACAAAAATATTATTTTCAACGGTATTTGTCCCCCGTTGCAAATAAGTTTTCGTTTATATATACAAAAATGTATTTGCGACGGGCCGTCGCAGATATATTAGTTGCGACGGGTCAGAATCCCGTTGCAAATGCGAAATTTAAAAAATACTTGTGATGAAGGTATTTGCGATGGACCGTCGGAGAAAGGTTTTCTTGATGGGTATTCGTCCCGTCGCAAACGGTACTGTAAAAAACATTTATGACGGGAATTCCCGTCAGAAATGTACCCGTCGCAAATATTGAAAAAAATAAAAAAAATAAAATAATTAATACAAATCGTATAATATTATATAAAAATAATAATCATTATAATAATATAAGAAATTATATTATTATAATATAAATAAAAAAATATATGAAATATAATTATAAAATATTAATATAAAATAATAATAATATGAATATAAATAATATAATATAATATAGTAATACTAATATTAATAATATAAAAAATTAAAATAATAATAATAATATTAAACTATCTATATAATAATAATAATAATATTAATAATATAAATAAATTATATTATTATAATATTAATAATAAAATATATATATATAATAATTATAAAATATTAATATAAAAAAATAATAATAATATGAAAATAAATAATATTATATTATATATTATGAAATATTAATAACAAAAAATAATAATAATAGTACTAATATTATTAATATAAAAAATTAATATAATAATATTATTATTAAAATAAACATACATATTTATGAAAAAATAATATTAATATTATTAATATTAATAAAATTATGAAATTATAAACTTCTCAATATTAACAATAAATATAAAATATTAAAAGTAATATTACTAAAATAAGCAGACATTAAAAATAATACTAATAAGTAATAATATATTAAAAAAAGTAAAAACAAATTAAATCACGTAATATTCGTACCAATATGAAAGAGGAATTGTAAATAGTTAATATGACAATAAACTACGAACTCAAATGTTTATTACATCTAAAAAAATCACTGGGGGGTGGATAATCTGGAGGACCTGGAGGACCTGGAGGAGGTGGTGGAGGAAACTCCATCCCTAAACTATGAGTCAGACGACACATATACCCCATATACTCCTGATGTTGCTCCTCATATCGACGTCTCTCCTCATCCTGCTGCTGATGCATCTGCTCCTGCCATCGACGCATCTCCTCATCGTGCTGCTGACGAATCTACTCCTGCCCCTGAGGAAAATCCTATATAAGCTGACTCTGAGCACGCAGTTGCTCCTGATACTGTGAGGCAGAAGATGATGTCTCTCCACGAACTCCTCTCGAGCTGGACGCCGACATCGCAGCAGTACCATAATAAGCTGCAGGTGTCAAATGAGAGTCGATACCAACTACTCGGCCCTTTTGAAAGCCATACTGGGTCGCCTGCATCCATGCCGTCTCATCAAAATGGTGGGCACTAGTCTGATCACCCATCTCGTCTTGACTCTCAGCCTATGTCTGAGAGGTCGCGGCCTCATATGACTCCTTAAGTTTCAATTATAAATTAAAATAATGAAAAGATTATATGCATTTAATTTGCAAACTGAAAAGAAAATAATACTAACCACAATCTGACGCTGGCAGTCACCTCTAATCTCTCCAGTAGCCGGGTCAGTGTACATCCTCCGATAAATGCCATACGCCGAAATACCGGGCTGCTCTGCTTCCTATATGAATATAAAATAAACTATTTATATTTAAAGTTGTATAAAATATTAAAAAAAGTACTTACCCGATGCTCTCTATGCGCACTGAATGTACAACTACCGGCTCGATGTGTCACCTCTTGTCTCCCCCGATTCTGTCGACCCAATGCAGATCTCCTCTGAAACCCACCACCCAACCAGTGTTTTCATAATCCATCCCAAACTTGAGATGAAATGTACTCTGGTCGGTGGGCTCTACAGGACTCATCAAATTCTGTCACTCCGGCTTTTTCACAGCCGTCTTTCTCAAATTATGCAAAAACTGACGGAAACAGAAACGCATAGAAACCACCCATGCCGTGTGGATAGTGGCACGCATGCTATCATCAATGGGATACCATAAACCCTATTATAAAGATATTAATGAATTAAATTTCAAAATAAATAATATTTAATTACGTACCAGCCAATGATCAAACATGGCGGCCTGTACATCAACGGGAATCTGATCCCATGTGATCCAGGGCTGAGAAAAATAATTGCGCATGATAGCGCACCCCTGTCCAATAGCTATATGCATAAAACTGTGGAAAAAGAACAAATAATCAAAAAATTAAATATTAATAAATTATAATGAAAGATAACTAAAATACACAGGTTACCATACCACAGCGTTTGCGCATCAAATCGAAGTGGTGGATGTCGCTCCGGGATAGGATCTGGAATCATTAGTCTGGAAAGACCACGCCCCCTCCGAGTGCTCCCTGTAGTGGCAACAGCCTGAGGGTCAGATGACTTAAGAGCCTCCTCATCCATTGGTAGATTAGCCTCCAACAACTGACGAAATGTTTCCGAGTCCATCTGAAACATGAAATGATTGTTACTAACAAACAGTTGAAAATTACTATTATGTATATATATATTTGTTATGATTCAAACCATCATTTTACCGTGTCAATGTTCATATTCATAATCATCTTCATAGTTTTCAATGTCAATGTATTCATCTTCCTCATCAACATCATCAATTTCCATATTAGTTTCACTGTCATCATCTCTTATCATTTCAAATTCAGTTGTAACATCATAGACAACATCGTCACCATCGACCCTTAACTGTGGGGTGTCATCCTCAATATTCATGTCTCTTTGTGAAAAAGATGTGTTTTGAGGAGTGTCCTGAAAAATTTCATTTCCTTGCACTTCAGTGGAACCACATTCAGTTTGAGTAAACTGATTTTCTCATGATGTAACTTTTATTATACTCCACCAATCATCCAACTCTTTTGCAGTAGCACAATATTTTACATAATAAATTTGATGTGCCTGATGAGCCAATAAAAATGGTTCATTTACTACAAGAAGACTTTTATGTTTAATATCAACAATTCCATGAGTCAGATGAATACGCAAGCCTCTCTTAGTATCCATCCATCTACATTTAAACATTTTTACATAATTCTGTCCCAAATAACACAGTTCAATGATTTCTTCAAGCATGCCATAAAAGTAAACTTCAATATCTCTATGATGTGATCCCTTCAAACAAACACCACTATTCATTGTTTTCTTTGATTCCCCATATGTACGTGAATGAAAGCGATAACCATTCACCACATATGCATTATAAGATTTAACCATTTTGGATGGTGGGCTACTCAAAATATGCAATCGACTATCAATCTTATCAATATGTACAGATACCTGAAAATTTAAAAAACATTTATCACTATTAAAAGTAATAAATTGATTTTTTATGTAAAACCAAAAAAGAAAGTATGTTACCGATTTTTGAAACCAGTAGGAATTTTTTTTGCCGATGTTCTTTTAAGCCAGCTACTGTAATTTGTGGAAATTGTTTCTTGATATGATCATCATATAACCTATAAATACAATATGATTAATTTAATGTAATAGAATTTATAGAATAATTGATAAGAGCACTCACTGTACAATTGGTGACATTTCTTCACAGTTGAGTATAACATATGTATGAGCTCTATGATGTTCATCATCTAAATGCCATCTGTCATGAACTCCACCAAAGCCAAGTTCGGGCTGATTGAAAACTGATAATTGATTGTTCATATCATCACCAACATTCCCCTCATTCTGGCCCATGCGGTTAAATTTTGAGGGATATTCAGATTTAAAATAATGAGAGCAGAATAAAGCAATTTCTTCTTGAAAATAAGCTTCAGCAATTGAGCCTTCAACTGATGCTTTGTTACAGACTTTTAACTTCAATTTCTGCATGCATCTCTCAAATGGGTACATCCATCGAAACTGAACCAGACCTCAACATTTTGATTCATGTGGAAAATGTAATATCAAATGTTCTATCGAGTCAAGGAAAGCCAATGGAAAGATTTTTTCCAATTTGCATATAATTACAACAACAGCTTCTTCCAGTTTTCTTAATGTATCTTAGTCTGTTGTCTCCGCACACATGTCTCGGAAAAAATATGATATATATGTTATCGAATCCCAAATATTATAATTCAAAAAACCTCTTAATCCAATAATCATAAGTATTTCTATTATAACATGAAAATCATGACTTTTCAATCCGGTAATTTGACCATTTTTAACACATCTACCCAAGTTGGAAGCATAGCCATCTGGATGTCTCAAATCTGCAATCCACTGAAAAAATAATAAGAGACTCTCTTTGGTCAGTTTATAAGCTTCTTTTGGATTCATTAATATCTGTGATATGACATTTGCAAACAATTCAAGTTCTGGTCGCCTGCAAATTTGGGCAAGATCTAATCGTGCCTTTACATTATCTTTAGGTAACATTGATTTAACCAAAGAAAATATCTAATCAAAACAGTTATTTGACATTCCATTATCTGATTTAATAGCCATAAATTTTGTAACTGCTTCTAATTTTCTTATCTTGCAACCAGGATATAATGCATCCTTAGTAGACCTTAACAACTCAACAAATTCAGATGGTGCCAACTTGGGAGGTAAATCAACATCATCCTCAATTTCTGTTTGTTGAACGGATGACCATACAACATGATGTACTAAATTCTGAAACAGTGATTGATCCAAAATCAAATTATTAGTATCTTCTCTAGAACTACATTCACCGTGTTGATACTAAAAAATATAATGTGATTGAAAACCATAATGCAAGAGATGTTTCCCATCGAGGTCAAATGTCTCAAATGTTCTCAGAGAACATTTTTTACAAGGACACTTAATTGTCCCTTCTGAAAAAAATTCTGGGTTTGATGATGCAAATGATAAGAAAGCTTCAACACCATCAACATATTCAGGATTTAAATTAGAACCGTTTGGATTTATGTGCTGATTTATCCAAGCACGATCATCTAATAATGATTGATGTCGATTTCCTTGTTCCATATTCATATATATATTTCTAAAAAATTTAAAAGCATTACTATTGTTAAATAATTTTATATAAGAAAAAATATCCTAAAAAAATAAGATACATAATTACAGTTATTTATTAGTATCTACCAATAATTATAGGCGACAAAGTTAGTTTGTAATCATCCCCACTAATTATTATTAATTTAGCAATACTTATAAATACTTGGAAAAATGAAATATGCTTGAATAATGAAATTAAATTTTGTAATCATCGTTGTGAAGATTATATTTCTAATTAATCTGATTTGTCCGATGGCTCATCTCTTTTTAAATTTCTCCCGACTGAAATCAGTATGAAAAACTTGCTCTGACATACGTTAGGGAACATTTTTCATACTAATTTTAGTGGGAGAAAGTAGCAAAGATATGAGACGTTGAACAAAAGGTAGCCGTCAATCCGCTAGAAATTGTGCCAATTTATAACCATGTACTTGAATATATTTTATTATTGATTAATTTTATTAGTATTTATTACTAATTATTAAAAATCTCAATATTTCCAACAGATTTTTCTTTATTCTTAACATGTTCAAATCTTAAAGGGTCGCCAATTTTCAGGTCATGCCCAATAAAAAGTTTGGGTCAACCATGTTCAATTTAAACTCTATAATTGTCCTTACATTGTTGATCCTCCCGCATGTAGTGTTGCAATAGGATGACACAAGTAATGAGAAAGACATGACTTGGGTTGTCCTATTTCAATGCTACTTGTGAGGATATCAACCAAGAAAGAACAGTTATAGAGTTTACATTGGACACGGTTGACACAAAATTTATATTGGGCATGACCTGAAAATTGGCGACCCTTTAAGATTTGAACTGTTAAGAATAAAGAAAAACTTGTTGAAAATATTGATAATTGTAATATTTTATAAATTTTTTATAATTTTAATAATATTAATATTTTTTTATAAATATTAAACATATAATAATAAAATAATTATATTATAAGTGTTATTTAACTATTAATATTAGAGTAATATAATATTTTATATTATGTTACTATTTATGTTACTAATTATATTACTAGTTATGTTACTAATTATGTTACTAATTATGTTATTAATTAGAAATGTGAAGATATGCATATATGTCGGGTGGTTAATCAATCAATGAATAGAAAAACAAATGTAATTGACCGCTCATCTACCTCAATTTTCTTTTCATTTGTGTGTTGAAGTTGATAGGAAACATCTGCCTCCACATATAATATGTGCTTTTACTGTCAAAATTAGAAAACTCTTCATATCTAAATTGGCGAGGAGGTTGATAATTTTGACAGTAAAAGTAGATATTAAATGTGGAGGCAAAAGTTTCCTGTCAAGCCTCAACACACAAATGAAATGAAAATTGAGGTAGATGAGTAGTCAATCATGTTTTCTAATTATACTAATTGTTTCCTAATTAAATCTAATTAGTTCATAATTAAATCTTATTGTTTCCTAATTAAATCTAATTGTTTCCTAATTATAGTAATTGTTTCCTAATTAAATCTAATTGTTTATTAATTAAATCTAATTTTTTCCTAATTAAATCTAATTGTATCCTAATTAAATCTATGTTTTTTCCTAATTATTTTAATTGTTTCCTTATTATTTTAATTGTTTCCTAATTATTTTAATTGTTTCCTAATTATTTTAATTGTTTCCTAATTATTTATAATCAATTAAATCTAATTATTTCCTAATTATTTTATAATTATTTTAATTAAATCTAATTATTTCTTATTTATTTGATAAATATATATTAGTTTCTAATTATTACCAAAACATCCCCCAGGAGTGTCGAACCAAGAGTGCAGCAAGGCTCATTATCGTGTACCAGGTTACCCCGAGTCAAGCTCGAAACACCTTGTCAGAGTTTTCACTCCTAGGTACATCTGTGCCAAAGCCCCCTCTACTTGTTCGTACCCAGACAAGGGTTATTTGGTACAAGCACATAAATTAATTATACTATATAGCTAAAAATTATATTAAAAAAAAATAAAATTAACAATTAAAAATAAAATTAACAATTAACAATTAAAAATAATTTAAAAATTAAAAAAATATAAATTCCTTTAATAATCTGCGCCTTCTAACTCCTTCCTTCCTCTTCTTGAAAGAAAAAATTAATATAAAAAAAATTTCTACTCAGAACTGAAAATTAGAGAGAGAGAAGAATAGAGATCTGATTGTTATGAAAAAAAACGGATGGGGTGTATATATAGGTTAGATTATTTGCGACCGTTGTATTTGCGATGGTCACCCGTCGGAAATATGAGGTATTGCGATAGGATACCGTCGCAAATGCCTTCACCCGCATTAAATACAGGTGACGGGTAAAATGAATTTTGCGACGGGCCCGTCGCAAATAGCCACCATTAGCGACGGGCGGCTATCCCCGTCGCAAATTTCTATTTACCGCCACCAGTATTCGCGATGGGGCCCGTCGCAATTACCTTCGTCCGCATTAATTACGGGCGACGGGTAAAAGGGTTGTTGCGACGGGTCCCTCGCAAATGCCACACCATTAGCGACGGGAGGATATCCTCGTGGAAAATTACTGTTTACCGTCACTGGTATTTGCGATGGGAGGATATCCCCATAGCAAATTCCTATTTACCGTAGCCGGTATTTGTGACGGGACCCATCGCAAATACCTCCTGTTTGATTATCTGTTGCGATGGGTAAATAGTCCCGTATCAAAAACGTATTTATGACCGCAAGGTATTTTGCGACGGGTTGTAGGTGACCATCGCAAATTGGCTTCAAAGCGGTCGGTATTGGCAACGAGGCCCATCGCAAATAATACCGGGTGAATATTTGTTTGCGATGGGGAAATTTCCCCGTCGGAAATACGATTTACCACCACCGAGTACTTGTGACAGGTAGCCTTCTACCCGTCGCAAATATCCTTCCTGCGTTTTGGCGCGGAAACCGCGCCATTGCAATTGCGATGTGCCTTGTATTTCTGTCGCATATAACTTACCATTTGTGACGAGAATAGATTCCCATTGCAAAAACCCTTTTCATCGGAGTTGTTCTGACGGGAATAAGACCTATCGCAAATACCCCATTGCAATAATCATTTTTTACCGTAGTGCAAGTAGGTACTATAGAATGAGATGATTTTGATCACCTTGATGGGTGATGAGGTCATCAGTTTGAGGCCATGTGGTTTATCAGGACGGGTGTGGCTGGAGGTCTCATTTGATGCTTGGATTTATTGAGGGTTGGTAAAGAGGCCAAGAGGTTGGGTTGTCTTGAGACATGGTTGTTGGGGGGAAAGGGTATGCATAGTGAGTTGAAACTACCTATTACTTCTTCCTTATCAATGATTATATATATATATACGTTATTGGGATGTTTGACCATGTTGATGGTATTCAGTGGGCTGCCACCTAGACCGCATGGATGGAGCATCAGGTGGGTGATAGTTTAGTCCCATAGAAGCATGCACAAGTTGAGTCCCCTGAGGGTCAGAAAGGGAAGGTATGTGCTCAGTCTTAGGTTCCAGTATTGATGGGAAAGATGAAAGACTTGATAGCATTTGGGCCATGGCTTGATGAGAATCTCAAAGAGGGCCTGGTATCTATGATTCGGGGGATCAACAGAGGTGTTCATGGAGTAGATGATTCTATATCATATATAACTTGGGAGTTACAATTGCAACACCTGCTTCACTAGATCGAGTCCATGAAGATGATATTAGAGCAGCTCGAGACGCCTCTAAGGTGGGGGGGGGGTGATGTTGGAAACCTGTATGATCAGAAGACCAGCTATGTACTGGTGGGACATGTAGGTGTAGGAAGAGAGAAATGAGGGACTGGATTTAAAGGACATTTAGTCTTGGTTCTTTAAGCACTTCTTCCCAGAGACGTGAGGAAAGAAATAGCTCGGGTGTTCTTGAGACTTTAGTAGGGTGAAATGTTTCTTATGGACTATTCAGTGACTTTAACTAAATTGTCTCTCTTTTCACCAGGTATGGTGAGAGATGACACCTCGTGAGTCATATTCTTCGAGGATGGTTTACATAACACCATTCAAGTGTAGGAAAACATATTCAGATTAGAATAATTCTCAGAGGTGGTGAAATAGACACTCATATCCATGGGAAACTTGACAGATAGGTCATACTGGAGTCAGGTAGTAGCTTTAAGTGATTTTTTGTAAACACTCTAGATGATAGGAAGCGAGGTTGAAATGAGTTCCAGTAGGGTGGTTATTCCAAGGACTCAAGAAAGCCACCTCATAGTGGTCTATAGTTTTCTTTTAGTGTGGGAAGCTTGGACATGTCTTAACTCAGTGTGAGAGGACTCCAAATGAGTTCCATACATTTCAATAGCTTATTCATCTCAAGAGAATTTATAGTAAGCCTTCTCGATCAATTGGTAGCAGGGACCTCGTAATAATTAGGGTTTTGAGATCGGTTCAGGATTGGTGCTAGGTGAGGGTAGCTCAGCTTTAGCTACACATAGAGTTCATGGAATACATAGTGGGACCCACCCATGGGTTCGGTGGATGGTGGCTGGGGTATCACTCAAGAGAGGCTTGGAAATAGGTATTTGAGATTTTGGATAGGTACACACCATGGAGTTTCTAGGGGATGAGCAGGCTGGTGATCCAATGATAGTCAGAGTTATTCTGTGGGTGTATCCTCATTCTTTTAATTTGTTTTGGCTTGGCCTCTTAAGACATATCCATTTTGGGTGCATGAGGTGTTTGACATATATATTTATAGACTAACTAGATGCTATTTAGTAGGTAGAAAATAAATCAGGTGCATGATTTATATATATATATTAGGTGTGGCAACTGGGTTCTATGTTTGGGAGTCATTGGGTGCAGAATTGTTGAGATGGGATGGCATCATGTCTTCGAGGAGATGAAAGTTACTTAAGGTGAGAGGAATTTGGGAATCATTAGGTATGGAACATGATTGAGGTGCAAGGAGTGATGATGTGTCATAGGGGGACATTTGTGTTTGGGAATGGTCGATAGAACTATTTCTTTATTTGAGTTTTGGTTAGCATGGACCGAGGTAAGTCACTCCTAAGGTGGGGAGCCCCCTTGAGGTGGTTGAACTGTACCCTTGAGATCGGGGTAGTATTGATGTTTTTAATGGGATGAATATGTTCTATATCATATCTGTGTTATATTTTGTTTCTTTGGGACGAGCTATGTTAATATGGGGATATAGTAACGTCCCATGTTTTTTAGAATGGGTTGAAAACCACTCCCATTTTGAATGTTTGAATTATTGGGTATGTCAATTTCTTTTTTGATGTTTAGAACCTAATTACGAGTTTTCTATCAATCCAATATCTGTTTTTTGGATGGGTTTAGGGTCTTGGAGAGTTCCTTAGTTATTCAAATTGGTTTTTGTAGCGTCAGAGGCTCGAAAGTCCTATTTTGGAGTTGAAGGTCAAGGAGAAAAGTTTAGGGTAAAGCATGAGGCCTCTTCCAACTAATAATATGCCCTATTTTTGTAATTCATTATGGATTAAAAAAACATGTGGGGTTAGGCAGATAACCGTGTGGGCAACTTTGAAATTTTTGACAGTGGTATCCTGCACAGTTTGCTCATGGCTTTTAAGATCATGTGAGCTAACCCTAAAACTTCTTAAAAGGGCATGTTTACGGTTTTACCCTCCCTCTTTTTTCTTTTTTTTCCTTTTTTTCCTCCTACTTCTCCCATGGGTCAAGAATAGTATGAGGGTATCCTCTATTTTCATCCTCCCTTTCATTTTTATCCATCTCCTTCTTCAGTGGTTTGTTTTTAGAGTCGTCTGGTGAGTTAAAACCATATTGGTAAGGCTTCTCTCACCCATGAATCTCTACTGTCCAACTCTTTCCTCATGGAGCACTAAATCCATTTGATTCTTTTTCCATATTTTCATGGAGTTTGACAAAAACTTTGATTTATTCCAAACTGATTCGAGTTAGAGGATAATACAAGATGTACCTATGTCTATGAGTCCAAGGTAGATGGTGTATAACCTTCTTCATGTTTTCGTATACGTTTAGGGGGTAAAACTTTTAGCACCCTATTGGGTAGTTGAGTGAGACCCCTTTTAATCTAGTTCCTTAATGTTAAATTTATCATATAACCCTATAGGATGTCATGGGCATGCCCAAATCCTATTCACTCAAGTGAGGATGGGTTAAAGGCTATCTATCTTTCAATGGTTTCGATGAGTTTGTTTATATTAATTTAAATTGAATTTTTTAAACTAAAATGGTTTGTTTAGTTGAATATGAGATATTGAATTATATTATTTTGAATTGTTTCTTTAGGATTGAGTTGGTTAGTTCAATTAAATTGTAATTATTTATTCAAGTGAAATGATTTATATATTTATATATGAAATACTTGTGATATATAACATGAGATGTGGTCTAGGGGATCGTGATGGGATCAACCCAAGGAATTATGATGGAACAAGCATCTATATTTAGGTGATGTGGACGTTTGGTTAGGCTTTCCCCAAATATTCTTGAGTGATGTTGATCACATGATTGGGAGTCATAGATGTTAGTTTGAGGTGATAAATACATTAGGTTGGGGGCATGGCCTATGACACTAGAAGGAATGGCCATCATACTTGAGTCACATGGTCTCAGGGGAATGGCGTTCTAGTGGGATGTGGCTTAGGTAATATTTAGTGATTTATACTCACCCGTGATAGAAAAAGTGACGCTAGGAGTCTTGTGCACATAGGTTGAATCAATGATGAGGTGGTTTTGACCAGTCGTGTGGGTAGAGGCCCCCAATATCCCTTATTAAGAAAATGTGCTGTGGTTACCCGTGGTAAAATACCATAGAGAAGGTGAGGAGACTTTAGATGATAGAATTAAGGCTATCAGTTAAGGGCTGAGGCACACCGTATTGAGGCTGTTGGGACTTGACTGTTTAGGGAGGACAAAGATCTCCATTCCTCAAGATGTCGTGCTATGAGATAGTGCTGATTTTTATTTGAGGATATATATCACTGTTACTCCTAACATTAGGCTTCAAGCTGATGGGTGATTTTTAGAAATGGTCTTAGGGACCAAGGTTCTATTTTCCTAGGCATGCCTTCATGACATTAGTGTTTGATTTAGGATATGAGGTTTTTGGATGGAATGAGGTGCTGGTGAATTTCAAGGTGGAACTTGAGGGATCACATAGGTTATTTTACATTAGTGGATACCTTGGGTCATGATACAAGGATCCCCACCACTTTAGTTATTCTAGCGTTGGCCGAAGCTAGTGGAAAATTCCAGGTGGTGATTGAGAACTAGGGAAGTTTGATTGTTTTATTGAAATTGAGTGGATATTGATTTAATTTAATTTTATATTACCCATCTACTTAAACAATTATGTTAGGTATGCGCACTTTGGTGGTATCCTTCTAACATATGCTTCGACACTCTATACAGGCCCTTCAAGATGTGTGGATACTTTATTATTTTTTGTATAGGTAAGGGTTTAGGCTTAGGAGTTGGATCCTAGTTGAGTTTTCATGGATGTTGGCATGGTACCTTAAGGTATTTCCTTAACTAGAGTTCTCTATTTTTGTTTTACTTTTCTATTTTATCATTCCTATTTGTATATATCTACTGAGGTAAGCCAGGGGTGACCATTATTTTTTATATTGATATATATGACCTAGTGGGTATGTATGCTTTTTTAGTTGCAATATATGGTATGTTTGATTTTTTTATTTATTTACTCTACTATATTTTGTTATTCTTATTCTATTATTTGATATTGAATGTTCTTCTGCCATTGGAATGTCTGGTTTGTGTCTACTGAGTCTTTATTACCACTACATGTTATATATATGTACTCATACCTTTATTATATCATCACCAAAGGGTATAGTCTCCCCAATATGACTCATTTACACCCTCAATTCAAGTCGATAGAATTTTTCATATGAGGAGGTGTGTTTAGGGAAAATTATACCCAACCTGATAGCACTATTTAGGTGGCTAATCGGGTTCGGTATGATAAACCCTAAAAGAAACTTTTTATGGGTTATTGATCCTCCAAAAAATAAGGTTTTTTTAATAAAAAATAGATTTTTTTGATAAAATTGATACTTTCCACACCATGTACCACCACATAGGGCTCTTTAATATCTAAAAAAACACCTCTAATGTGAGTCCACCATGACAACTAAAATGTAACAACCCTAACTCCATTATCCCAAAGTCTATGTATAATTTATTAAATTTTCATAGATACATGGAATCCAATCCTAAAGGACTTATCAATTTAGTAGTCCTGGAGGGGCATATATATACATGATATCCCTTTTAAATTATGGATAAAATATAAAACATGACAAAAGTAAATGTTCAACATCACTAGAATTCATTCAGAGATTTATTTTTCATAACCTCAAGAAATGAAACAAAATAATGGTGAGATTAAATTCTGATTAAGGTTTACATAAAATAGAAGCTTCAATGATTAATTAATGTATACTCAATATGACATGGTAAATAACTGAACAAAAATGCTATTTAATCACCAACTTGGGCATGAAATAAATCTATGGATAATATTAATTAAATAATCTCATGTATTATAATAAATAAATACTTAATGAAGGAAAATCATATTACTAGACGTAATGATCTTATACACAATGATATTTATACCATTAAGACTTATTCTAAGATAGTTTAGTTGATATGTAGGTATACACTAAAAACCCATTTAATAATTTCTTTCACCTCATTTTTCTCATGAGACATGTCAATGCATCAAGCACGGTTAGAAAATGTCTCTATACCCATGAGTTTCCAAAAAACAAGGGTATAGGTACAGTATGGGAACCTATACACACATTTCTTGTATAACCATGGGTCTATGATGTTTTTAAAGACCTATACCAACATTGTTATAGAAACTATGGGTATAGGGGTGTTTTTAGAGACCCATGCTCACAGTTTCTATCAAATCGTGGGTATAGGGTTGTTTTTTGAAGACCTATATGTTGGATCAGGTCATACCAAATGTACACAAGATGGGTTGGGGGTGAATTGTGTCTTTTATAATTTCTTCACATAATCATGATCTTGTCCCTCTGACTTTATATCAATGATTTAGCTGTGGAAAATAAAAAACACAGGTTTCACGATGTATAGTGGTTCGGGGAACAGAAGGCCCCTAGTCTTCTCCACCAATGCTCTACTCCAAGAGTTTGGTAATTTTCCCTATCTGATCCTCTTATGAATAGACCATTTCACAACTGAGTACAGCAGTTGACACCTTTACAATAAAAGGTAAAATAGAGCCTTCAAGTTCAAACGTAGAACCTAATACACAGCTAAGTATGAGAAGTTGATCACTCAAGATAAAAGAGTATTTGATCATTGAAAATACTTTCCCAGTCGTTCTTTACAATTGCAATAGAATGAAATTGACATTAGATGGATCTTCGTCTTCAGAAATGATGATCTTCAAGTAAGAGTTGTTAAGATTCGATCCCATTGCAATAGATATAGAAATATAATTAGCAAATTCAACAGTAGTAGATTCATAATAGATCTTTGATGTTGAATGGGTGAATCTTCTGTCATGTTTCCTCTTCTTTAAATAAACATAGCTTTGTCTATCTTCATAATCAGCAGATCTGTAATTTTGATTTGTCTCTATTTATCTATTATGTATCAACATTGTTGTGTAGTAGAACTTCTTTATCATAAATGTTTCTTCTCTCGTGTTCTTGTTCTAGACCTTATACATTATGTGTTATATTGAATTTCAAAATAGTATAGATATATCAAGTTATTTCTCAGTAAAGTTAGATCCACAAAATTCACCTTCTAACTCATGATATTCAAACATTTGAATTAACAGAGCAGTCATAACTGCCCTTGAAATTCTCCATAAAAATCTCCTTTAATTTTGATACTTTGAATAAAAAATAAGAGGCTGTGAACTCATCAAAGATGAACTTTAAAATTAGCTTTTAATCATGTTTGAAATCTACCTAATAATTTTCTTATAGACTGTTGCATAATTATATCACCATTAATTATTTGACGCCAAATGTAAGGTTGAACTATACAGAATGCATCTTATGAACATATGGTATATCACAAACATAATGTTGATATCACATCCTTCAAACTTAAGGTTTAATACAAACGTAAGGTTGATGATGTATCCTTAAAATGTAAGGTTGAATACAAACGTAGGGTTGATCATCCATAATTTTATTTTTAAGATTCAAATGTATGATAAATTATCCATACTTTTATAAGATTCCAAACGTAAGGTACAAGATCTATACTTTTATAGGAAACGTAAGGTTATTCAAAAAAGTAAGGTTGATGAACCATATTTTTTAGAAACAAATATAATGTTTAAAACTTATGTACGGTTCTTCTTCCATACTTTTCCAATAACCCAAACGTAGGGTTCCTTCCTAATGTAGGGTTCTTCTTCTATACTTTTTCGATAACGTATGTTTGTTTAACCATACTTTTCTAATAACTTGTAAAGTAAACAAAAAGTTCTTTTCTTTACGCTACGCTCCTAAACGTAGGATATGGACAGTGTTTCCAGAATACTTTGAATTGATTTATGAAAATTTTAACACTTTTTCCACACTGTATAAATACTTGAATACTTTTCCAAAAATAAAAATCTATAAAATATTTAATTCTTGAAATATACTTAAATTAAAATCATTAGAAAAAAATTAATGGTATTTGTGAGCATCAAAATCATCATAAAGGGATAAAATATTGTTCTCAACAATCTCCCCCTTTTTAATAAGAAATTATGTATTGTTTAAAACAACACTTGATCAACAATATCCCCCTTTTTGATGATCACAAAACCAATAAAATAATAATTTAAATTAACTTCAAAAAATTTATTACATATAGTTTAGAATTTTTCTTAGATAAAATAATATTTAATTTTAACAATATTATTTCAAAAAAAATTGTATTATCCATCATTATACAAATAAATTTATCCCAGTTTTTCTAAAGTGAAAAATAAAATTTAGAAAAAATGTTTATCCAAGTATCTCCTCCAATAAAATAGTTTTTTAAAAAAATATTAAATTTTAAAAAAAAATTCCCCAATAAATTTAAAATGATGATTTAGAATATTTAAAGTAAAATGTGAAATAGTTAAAATAAAATGTTGTGTTTATCCACATTTCTCCCCCTTTTTGTGATATCAAATATAATGATAGAATATGGAATAGAACACATTTTAATGGAGAACTGAACTTAAGTAAATGCTATTATTAACTGTTTGTAAATTAGTGAATATGAATTACTGAAATATCTAAACAAAGATAGCAAAACTAATAGAATATCACAAATATAGAATGGAACAAAATTTCATTGAAAATATGTAATGGTTACAATCATGATGAACACAAGAATCAAGGTGTGGTAACAGTATGAGATAGGGTATATCTCCTCTGAACTACTACCTTGATTTTTGTCAACTTCTCCCTAAGCCTTCTCATCATTCCATCTCCTAGCATGATAATAAGATCTCTAGTCTCTTGAGACATATGAGTATCTTCTATCAAATTTACTCTAAAAAACTCATGCAGCCTTTCTTCCATCTCCATAAACTGAGTCAACTTCTCTGTGAACTAATTCAGCACAGTGCTAATACTTGGTTCACTTGAGGTCAACTAGTCAACCAAAAACTTATAATTATCTAACAACACCGACAAAGGGTCACTATTTCATTGAAGGTTCTGCAATCTGTCATTTATATTTCTCATTGCTGCTGTAATAGTCTAAAATATTCTGATTAAATTAGGTGAAGTACACAATGTACTGGGATCACTGGGTCTGACAGAAGAAAATTTCTACTCCATGAAATATTTAAAGTCCATAAAATTAGTCTTCAGAATCATTTTTTATTTCAACTTTTCAACTTGATTGAGCATCTCTTTCTTAAAATTTTCAACTTCATGTTTTGAAACTGAACTATCTTTCAGCTTCTGAAATTTGAACTGTTCTTTCTCTCAGGCTATCCTTAGAGAAGCATTTTTAGATTCCAAACTTGAAAGATTATTGTATAGCTCTTCTACTTCCTTATTTACTGAATCAGATGCCCCATTTTATTGATTCTCATTCTCAGATTGTACTTGATGCAATAGTACTATAGGTAATGACTCAACATCATATTTTTCCTTATATTCCTCTCGAGCAGGTTTTTCCACAAAATTTTCTTCAGAGAATTTCCCAGACTCTTCCATAGAAAAATCCTCACTCAGCACCTCTGTAGGTACTTAAAAAAAATTTCACCTTGAATTTCAACATTTGATGATGGTTTATTCTCATGAGAATCCATAGTAGCCATCTCCTCCACCATGTTTTCTAAAACAATTTCCTCTTGAATTATATGGGGAATAGACACTTCTACTTCACTAGGAAGGACCACTTTTTCTTTTTCAAATTCAGTTTCTACTCTAGCCTCTATAATAGTTTCAACAGTAGATGTAACTACTACCTCGTCATAAGCCTCTTCTCCTGATTCCACTTGAGTATCAACTTGATCATAAAATTCTGGTTTTGATTTTTTAACAACAACTTCCCTCACAAATTTGTAACTCAACATGTCACCAAAAGTTAAAGCATGTGAGGATGCAGGATCCTCAACAACTTTTGCATCATTTTTCTTCCTTATCTGAATTCCTTCCAGACTTCCTTCATCTTGCACATCCATAGTTTGAAATCTAATTCTTTTAGATACAGAGATCATCCTTGATTCAGCCTGGCCTTTGTTAAACATAGTGGGTTGAGCCTGAGTACTTTCCTCTTCTTCATCCTCAGCTCCAACTATTAGCAATTTTAATTTCACCGTGCTCCAGAAATATCCTATTTTTCTCAGGGTACCAGCATAGAATGTATTTTTTTGGTGGCATCTTACTCTGGCATCCTGTAGTCTCACCATATCCTTCTGTAACAGTATCTTTGAAATAAATCTACCAAAGGGATAAAAATTCATTTGGGCTTCTGTTTGACAACAGTAATGCAGGTACCTTACCATGTACCTAGGACATTTTAACCTGATATTTCTCATCATTAAAAATATAACATACTTATCTGGATATGGAATCTTTTCCATTTCTGACATCCTTGGTGTAATCCCAGTTTGCATAAATTTTACAAGAATCTTCTGATTAGGCTCCTAGTCTTTCACTATCATTTATCTGATATTTTTTGAACCAAATAAAAACGACATAATATCCTCAGATTTATGTGCCGAATCTCTAATATTATTTAATTAAAAATGGAAGAATCCCTCATGAGGGAAGTTTAGAATCCGTGTTATCTCTACAGAAGAGATAGAAACATCTTTGTCTTCTATTTTTTCTATCATGGAATCTTCATCTTCCCCTAGACTAAACTGAATATATTTGAAGAAATAATAAAACTCCACCTCATATAAAAACTCAGTTTCTCACCATTAAAAGTCTGTTCAAATTTTTGAAAAGAAAGTTCTTTCTTCAGAAATTGGTTCGTCTGATATAACCATTCTAGATCTATGTCCTTTCCTTGCAAATAATTCCATCCTACAGAGTGCTTCCTCTTGGTAGTGCTGGTTTTAGCCTCATCGGTTCTCTTATTTGTTTCCATTCTTGCGAAGATCTCTAAAGTTTCAAAGATTAGGGTTTCAAAGTTTTGAATTAGGATTGACAAAGAGCGGTAATGCTTCATAGTTTTAATAGGGGTTTTGGTAGAAATGAAACGATTCAGAATTCGAAAGGGCTCTGAAAACCTTGATTCCCGTGTTATCAATAATCATCACATTAATTTTAAAAACAAACAAAATTTTACCCGTGCATATAAAAATAAATCTAATAAAAATAAAAATTATTTTGTTTAAAAAAATAATAATTTATTTTAAAAAATAAATAAATAAATATTATAATCAAATGAATAAAATAAAACTTCATTAAAAATCAAATAAAACTAGCTCCCCCTTAATAAAATCAAACCTTGCAGTGAGAAGTGGTTTAGTAAAAATATAAGCTAATTGAACTTCAGTAATTACAAATTCTAAGAATATATCCTTTTTAAGAACATGGTCTCTTATAAAATGTTTCCTGATATCAATATTCTTAGTCTTAAAAGGATTAATAGGATTTTTTGAAATATTTATTGCAGTTGTATCATCACATAAAATAGATTTATTATTAAAATTTAGTCCAAATTCCATAACAGTGTTTTTCATACACGAAAATTGTGCGCAAAAACTACCAGCATAAACATATTCGACCTTAGTTTTTGATAGGGAAACTGAATAATGGCTCTTACTTGACCATGACACTAAGGATTTTCCAAAAAAGTGACAAGTTCCTGAGGTAATTGTTCTATCTAATCTACAACTCCCAAAGTCTGCATCTAAATATGAAATTAAATTAAAATCTTATGTTTTTAGATAGAGAAGAAATTTAAAAATAGTTCCTTTTAAATATCTATGAATTATTTTAAGAGCAGTTAAATGGGATTCTTTTGGATTTGATTGAAATATTTCCCAAAGACATACTGAGTAAATTATATCTATCATGCTAGCAGTAAGATATAATAAACTACAAATCATACCTCTATATAACTTGTTGTCAACTGATTTCCCAGTTTTATCTAAATCATGTTTTATATTAGTACACATAAGAGTTGTATATGTCTTTTTATTTTCAAGTCCAAATTTCTTTAGTAAACCAGTAATGTATTTTCTTTGATTTAAAAAATTTCCAATTTTTTTTTGTTAAATTTGAAGTCTTAAAAAGAAGTTTAATTCTCCCATCATACTCATTTCAATTTTTTTTCATTATATTTAAAAACACATGATAAAGAGATTTATTAGTTGATCCAGAAATTAAATCATCAACATAAATTTGAACAAATAAAATATTAGAGTTTATAGTTTTCATAAATAGTGTTGGATCTTCCATTCCAATTGTAAAACCATTTTTAAAAGAAAAGAGTTTAATCTTTCAAACAAAGATCAAGGAGCTTGTTTAAGGCCATAAAAGGCTTTAGTATGTTTAAAAACAAAATCTGGTTTTTTTGAATTTTCAAAACCAGGAGGTTGATAGACATAAACTTCCTCAATTATATACCTATTTAAAAAGGAAGAAATAAAATCCTTGTGAAATAATTTAAAATTCATATGAGATGCATCTGCTAAGAGGATTCTAATGGCTTCTAATATAGCTACAGGTGAAAAGGTCTCATCATAATCTATACCTTCTTCCTGATTATATCTTTTTTCTACTAGTCTTTCTTTATTCCTAATTATTATTCCTTGATCATCTTTTTTATTTCCAAAGACCCATTTCGTTCCTATAAATGGATAGTTCTGAGGTCTTTCAACTAAGTTCTAAACTTCATTTATTTTGAACTGGTTTAGTTCTTCCTGAATTTCTATCATCCAACATTCATCAACTAAGGATTCTTATATAGACTTGGGTTCTAATTGGGATAGAAAGTCAGAAAACTCAACAAGATTTCCTATTTTCTTTCTAGTTTTTATTCTTCTTTCTAAGTATCCAATTACAGTTTCTAAATGGTGATTATTTTGGGTTCTTGATAGTCTAGGTAGTACACTTATAGGTACTTCAGTATCATGTTCTTTTGGACTGGACTGAATTTCACTTATATATTTTTCCAAATCATCTTTCAGGTTCTCAAGTCTGATATTATCATTAGAATCATGTTCATCTATTTGATCTGTCCTTTTATCAAAGGGATCAGATTCATCAAATTTCACCAGAACCGATTCTTCAAAAATCCTTGACTTTTTATTAAAAACTCTATAAGCTTGGGAAGTAGTTTAATGTCCTTAGAAAATAACTTCATTAGATTTTTTATTAAATATACCATCATTTTAATTGGTGTTTATGGTGTAAAACTTTCATCCAAAAACATTAAAGTAATTTACTTATGATTTATTTTATTCTAGTGGTCATAGAGTGTCTTTTTGAAAATAGGTCAAATTAAAACTCTATTCATTATATAGCAAGCTGTACTTACAGCTTCTTCCCAAAAATGGGTAGGATGACTATATTCATTTAGCATAGTAATAGAAATTTCTTGAATTGTCTTATTTCTTATTTCAACAATTCCATTTTTTTGAGGTGTTCTTGGTGTAGAGAAGGTGTGTTTAATACCCATATTTGAGAAAAAGGAATTGAATTCTAGTTTCTAAAATTCTCCACCAAGATCACTTCTTAATGAAATTATTTTAAAACCTTTTTCATTTTGATCAGCTTTGAAAAAACAATCAAATAATGTAAAATATTCATTTTTATATTATAAAAATAAAATACATGTAAATAAAGTATAGTCATCAACTAAAACATATACAAATAATTTACCATCCAAGATTTCTACCCTTAAGGGTCAAAACAGATCCATATGGATAAGTTCTAGAGGTTTAGCTGAATCAATTTTGTTAAATAATTTGAAGGATGATTTGTACTATTTGCCAAGTTGACATGCATCGCAAAATCTATCACTTTCAAACATGAGACTAGGAAAATCATAAACTAGATGTTTCTTAGATAACTTATTTAATACTTATATATTTCAATGTCCATGTCCTCTATGCCAGATCTAGGATTCCTTTATATTAGCAGTTAAGTATTTTAGTTTTTGTTTACACATGTAATTTAAATTCAAGGTGTACATATTATCAGTTCTAGGTGCTCTAAATTTAAGAAATTTATTTTTAAAAACAGTACAACAATTATTAGATAAATCAACATCATAACCATCATCACATATTTGAGAGAAACTTATCAGTTTGTGTTTCAATCCTTGTACATAGAGTACAATATTTATTGAGTTAGCTTCTCGATCTCCAAGTATTCCAATTCTAATTATATTGCCTTTGGAATTGTCACCAAATGTGACTAGACCACCGTCCTCTTGAGTTATAGTTCTGAAATTTGATGAGTTTCCACTCATATGCTTGGAGAAGCCACAATCAATATACCTTACGGTCCTTTTTTACCTGTGACCTTCTTCATGCAAATACATTTAAACAAATTGTTTTGGTACTCATATTTTATTGGGTCCAGTTGTGTTAGCCAACAATGATCTGGGAATCCAAACTTGCTGTGTTTTTCTAAAATCAATAGAATCATATAAATTGTTTAAGACAAAGGCTTTATTTATTCCACTTATCTGGGTTTTCCTTAAGGAACAATTCTTATACATATTTCTTTTTTGCATTACAATAGTTACAGATTACCATTCTAGAACTTGGCACAAAGTACTTTTTGTACAGTTTTGGCTTTTCACCATTACTTCACATTCCATATCTTCCCTTTTTAATCACATTATTTACAAGAATTTAATTTTGTTTATTTTATACTTTTGTAAAAATAAGGGCTGCACTTTTATATGTTTATACTTTAGTTTGTAGTGTTTTTATTTTAGCCTCATGATCTGTATTGTTTGTATTTATCAAATTATATTTTTCTAGTAATTTATGATGTTGTTTTAACAGAGTATCTCTTTCTCCTAAAATAGAATTATAAATTTACTTTAAAGACTTCTGTTTCTTAAATAAAGAATCTTATTTCTTTTCAAGAATATTACAGTATGTTTCAAGTTTATCATTTGTATAGCTTGATTCGGAATATTGAGTCAGTAGAGTAATATGACTGTACCTCATCAGTTTCAACCATAAAGCACATATTTTCTTTAAAATTAGATTACTCCTTCTCTAAAAAAGACTTTGATGAGTAGCTATAGCCTTCAGATACACTCCATGTAGATTTCATTGATTTCTTATCTTTTTTCTCATAATCATTCCTTTTAAAGAACTTTTTCTTCTTTTCTTCCTTTAACTAAGGAATGTCTGGTCTGATATGACCCATCTTCTTGCACTCATATCATCTAACTTCTTTTTCATCCTTTTTGAATGTTTTTCTGAATCCTTTATTCTTTATGTAGAATTTACTAAAAATTCTGGCTAGTTGAGTCGGTTTTACATCAGAATTTAATGAGTCAAAGATTTTTGATTTCACCTTTACTTCCTTTTTCTTTATCTTTCTTCTTTTACTTTGTGATGACACTTTTAAGGTAGTGTCATATTTTATGATAAAAACCTCATGCTCATTTGATTCATCCTGCATCTCGGCTTCATACATCATAAGTGTTCCAATAAACTCTCTCATGGTTAAGTCATTGATAGGTGTTGACTGTCTAATTGCAGTAGAGATTCCATTCCATTTAGTAGGCAGTACTATCAATACTTTTAAAGATGGATTCTCTTGTTTGATTGGTTCTTCTAAAGCAGTTATATTGCTGAAAATTTATATCAAAATTCCTTTCATTTGAGTAATGATTTCACCTCCAAACCTTATGAATGTATCAAATGTACACTTAGCAGTAGCATATCTCATTTTCCTGACATTGTCAGTTCCTTCATAAGCAACAAAAATAGTTTGCCACATCTAATATGCTATTAGGCATTGAGATACTCTATTGAATTCATCAGGTCCTAGACCATATATAATTTTATTCATTGTCTTTTAATTCATGTCATACTTTTCTTCTACAGTTAAATTCCATGTTTCAGGTTTCTCTAGTATTTAATATGGATTCAAAATCTTAGAATATACTCTATATCCAATATTTTTCTGCATATTATCTTTCATGACTTCCAACATCCATAATTTTACCCATTGAAGTAAATTTCTCTAACCATAGACATTCCCCCTATTCTATCAGTCATCTTACTGTGTTTATAATCCTTAATCACTTTCATCTTGTTAATACTTTATCAGAAATCTCCTCCTCAGATACCAATTATTGTATCGGGCATACCAAATATACACAAGAGGGGGGGGGGGGTGAATTGTGTGTTTTAAAATTGCATCACATAATCATGATCTTGTAATTTTATCTTTATATAAATGATTTAGTAGTGGAAAATAAATAACATCGGATACACGATGTATAGTGGTTCGGGGAACAAAAGGCCCCAAGTCCACTCCACGAAAGCTCTACTCCACGAGCTTGGTGATTTTCACTAACTGGTCCTCTTATCAATAGACCGTTCCACAAATGAGTATAGGTAGTTGACACCTTTATAATCTAAGGTAAAATAGTGCCATCTGGTTCAAACGCAGAACCTAATACATAGCTTAGTATGAGAAGTTGATCACCCAAGATAAAAGTGTATTTGATCATTGAAAATACTTTCCCAGTTGTTCTTCACAATTGCAAAAGAATGAAATTGAAAGTAGATGGATCATCATCTTAAAAAATAATGATCTTCAAGTAGGAATCATTCTGAGTTGATCCAGTTGCAGTAGATATAGTAATTTAATTAGAAACTTTTGTAGCAATAGATTCACAATAGATCTTTGATGCTGAATGGGTGAATTTTCTATCGTGTTTCTTCTTCTTCAAATAAATAGATCTTCTTCACTCTTCGTAATCAAAAGATCTGTAGATATTGATTTATCTCTATTTATCTCTTACGTATCAATGTTTTAATGTAGTAGATCTTACATATCATAAGTTTATCTTCTCTCATGTTCTTGTTCCAGACCTTTTATATTGTGTGTTATATTGAATTTCAAAATAGCACAGATATATTGAGGGCTTTTAATGCAATGTCAGATCCACAAAAGTCTCCATCTAACTCACGACATTTAAACATTTGAATTAATAGAGCAGTTGTAACTCCCCTTGAAATTATCTATGAAGATATTATTTAATTTCAATCCTTTGAATCATAAATAAGCCGCTGTGAACTTGTCAAAGGCGCGCTTTAAAATATGATTTTAATCTGGTTTGAAATCAGGATAATAATTCGATTGTAGACCATTGCATAATAATATCATATTTAATTCTTTGACGCCTAATGTAAGGTTGAACTATGTAGCATGAATATTCTGAATGTAAGGTAGATCAAAAATGTAATGTTGATGTCGCATCCTTCAAACGTAAGGTTGAATACAAATGTAAGGTTTATAACGCATCCTTCAAACGTAAGGTTGAATACAAACGTAGGGTTGATCATCCATACTTTTCTTTTCAACATTCAAATGTAATATAAATGATCTATAATTTTATAATCTTCCAAATGTAAGGTACATTATCCATAATTTTATATGAAATGTAAGTTTGTTCACAAAAGTATGGTTGATGAACCATACTTTTGAGAAACCAACGTAATGTTTAAAACTTACGTAGGGTTCTTCTTCCATAATTTTCAAATAACCGAAATGTATGGTTACTTCCCAACATAGGGTTCTTCTTCCATAATTTTTCGATAACGTATGGTTGTTTAACCATACTTTTCTGATAACTTGTAAAGTAAACAACGGGTTCCATTCTTTATACTATGCTCCCAAACTTATGATATTAACAATGTTTCCAAAATACTTTGAATTGATTTTCTAACTCTTTAACACTTTTTTCATGCTTTATAAATACATTAATAATTTTCCAAAAATAATAATATATAAAATATTTAATTCCTGAAATATACTTAAAGTAAAATCATTAGAAAAAAATTAAGGGTATTTGTGAGCATCAAAATCATCATAAAGAGATAGAATTCTGTTCTAAAAAATCTCCCCCTTTTTAGTAAAAATGTTCTGTATTGTTGAAAACAACACTTGTTCAACACTATACCCAAGGTTTTTCAAAACCTTGGGTATAACTTTCCTACCTTATGACGGGAGAAAACAATTTCACAGGACATAATTTTTTTTGAGAACACCTATTACCAAAGTTTTATACCTATAACCATAGTTTATATAAATTTATATAAGTAAATGAATATTTATATACCAATAAGAGAAATGGAGTAGTGGTTAGGCATGAGATGAATAAAGGGACAGTCCCTGGATCGAATCCCGTGACTTTGTTTTTTGCCAAAGCTATACCCATTTTTTTACAAGCTGTGGGTGTAGGTTTTTGACATGGTTTAGTGGAACTATACCCATGGTTTTCAAACCCATGGGCATAGCTCAGGGATCTACTGAATCCTCAGTTTTACATAGTTCCTTGAAACAATGGGTATAACCTATACCCATGGTTTCAAGGGCTATACCCATGGTATCAAACCGTGGGTATAGGGAAAATTTCCAGTAGTGGAGGGGCTATCTATAAAAGGGACCCACCATCACTATATTTCCAATAAATTTCTCATATATTTAATGATCAGTTAAATTCATAAGTAATATCCCTAATCAATAAATATATGTATTGAGGAAAGAATAAAGAATATAAATATTTCCTCATTCAATCAAATAACTTTCAAAGTAAAACATCATATGTATAAATGGGTTATGGTTTAAGAAATAATCAAATCCATGATAAAAATAATATACATAATTAAGATAAATGTGATGTCCAATGATCATAATAAAATAAATGTTTTAATAGAAAGTTAACGACCAAAAAAATATTAAGTGGTAAAAGATAACCATTGACTAATCTAAAATATTTGGTTTTTAATAAAATCATGTTCTTTGGATAAGTAATGATAATGGAAAGAAATATTAATGTAATACTTCATTAAATATTTATCATTTTAAAACTTTTGAAAATTTGTAGAATAAGCTAAATGTCATAAAATAGTTATGGTAGCGGGAAAGTCTGTCAACGCCTTCCTTTTAACTTAAAAAAACAAAAAACCAAATTCTCAAAAAACATTATTATTATTACTTTATAAAATTTTAAAAAGTCTACGATAAATTAAAATTTTCTTAATAAATCATTTAATTAAATTAGATTTCTTTTTTTAAACTATTTTGAAAAATATAGACGTGATAAAAAAACATACTAAATCAAAAAGAGAAATAAGATTTACTTTTCTTTTAAAATACTCCTTAATTGATTTGAGTGCAAAAGAGAGGAAAATTTTGGGGAAAACATGGAAAATTCTTAAATATCCAAAGTATAATAAAATAGTTGTATTTTTTGAAGGATTTATTATATTATTCCTTCAATTAAAATTATGACAATCCCAAAAAAGACAAGATTGTAAAATAAATCCTTACTTATTTAGTAACTTTTAAATTTGTAACCCCTTGAAATAATAAATTTTAATTTAAACATTAATCACCATGTATAAATATTTATTCATTTTAAATATATCAAAGGGGATGTACATATAATATATAATATAAATAGATGAAAAATATCAAATATGTCTTAGTGGAATAGAAATTGAGAGGAAATCCCTTACTTCATGCTTCCCTTTAGTTGAATGTTCCTAAAATTATGTATAATAGTTTTAAACATGTTATTAATTTATTATAGAATCATATTCATATTTATAATATCATATGTTATCCTCTTATATCATATTTTATCCTATTTTCTAATAATATTTCACTATTACCATTGTTTTGGTTGTTAACTACTTTGTTCTATCAGGCGTGTTTTGTCAAAAAAGTTATAGTTATTGTGTATAGAATATAGTTTCTTAATATAAATAATTATATTAATGTTATAAACATAATATTTTTTCAGTAGATATATTTTTGTATTCATTCTTGAAATATGGATGTGGAAAATGAATAACTTCGCTTTGTGAAGATGGTTGGATGTACGTACGCACAAGTGACATTATCATTTCCCTAATGGATGAAAGGGAAAGGAATTGGATGAGATATTAATTTTTAAAAATATATATTATATAATAATTTTCATATATATTCATTATTTTCATCATTATTAATATCCATGTGAGTTGGTGATGGAAAAAAATTACATCAGTCCTTGAGGTGGTAGACCGCCGTACACATGAGTGATGGTTTTGTTTCCCATTTAAGAGATAAGGTGATGGATAAATATTTTTCTATTCAAATAATAAAATCTCAGTATATGGGATATATATTTGTTATTATACTGTAATTTATAATACATAATTTAAGGTTGTAAAAGAAGAGGTAAAAGAGAAAGATCTTGGTAAAGATGATTAACTTCACTTTTGAAAACCTCCTTTTGTTATCTTATTTATAATTATAGGTTTACTATTTTGAGAATACCATTATCTATATCACATGGATAAATATATTTGGGAGACATTTTTTGGGTTTCTTTGATCTAAACTTATTAAGAGGTGTGAATAAGTGAGGGGATGAGGTGTCCTTTTATAATCGAGGTGAGTTTAACACCTATAATTTTCCATGCTTTATAATAATGTTAAGTAAAATTCTAGGAAAATGGATCATAATATAAGTTTTTAAGGATAGGGCATAAATCCATCCAAACAATGGTATTTTATTAAGTTGTTTATTTTAACCCTTATATTTTTTGGTTAACCTGTGGTAAACCCGTTTTATCCTTTGTTGTGGTGAGTTTTTTTACAAGTTTTTATATTTAGTATTAAAAAAAATTTAATTGTAATTATTAAAAAATTTGGACATGATAATATAAAGTTTGGAATATATTTTATTAAATTCAATTCATAGAGGCGGAATAATTTAATTTAAAATAAACCCACAAAACAGGTGGAAAAAGTATTTTTCATGAAATGCATTTTTCCAGCATAATATGACATTAAATTAATTATATGACTAGTAATTATAATTATATAGATTTAAATTTATATATTTATATATAAAATCTATAAATATCATTTAAATCATTCATAATTAAATATTTTGTTAATAGATTAAAATTGAAATACATTTTTCCTTAAAACAATAATTTTCTGAAAAATATTATTTTTTTACTTCCAAATGATCTTATCTTTATTTCTATCAATTTTATTTTCTATACATGGTTAATTCTTTATATGTTAAAATATTATTATTTATAAAAGGAATAATAGTTAAATACTACATTTTCATTTATTTATAAAATATTATATCTATGGGAAAATTTAAAAAACTCATTCTAGGATTATTTTGAGAAGTAAATTCAAAATCAATATTTATTCTATCAAATAAGAATTTTTGTGACATGAAACATTAAGAAATTAATTTAATTATAGTTTTTAAAAAATAAAATGTTCCCTTACTATAATTTAAGCTCAATTGTTTCATAAAACACCCATATAGAGCCTCCCCATTTCTCACAAGGATTCCAAAAACCCACCATAGAATCCACCACAGTGAGGTATATACTAGTTTTTAATTTTTTCCTTTATCTTCAAAATACCCTTTAATTAAACATGCCTAAATAGAAACAATCAAGACAGCCATAGTGAGTCTCTATATTTCCCATAGGGATCCAAAAAAACTTACCATGATGTGGTGAATTACATAGTGACTTCTACGATCGCCAATCTACTAACAAAATTCTAATTTATCATAGGATTAAATATTCTTAATAATTTCCATCCAATTGAAAAATTGAAAAACAAATCTAGTATATATAACTTGTTGTCATATAAATACCCCTTTCAAATTATGTTTTCAATAATATTTATTTTAATTTATTTTTCAATCCTCCAAAATGTTCAAAAATGCTCCTTCCAAAATTATTCAGTGAATCCAAGCTCCCCCTACAGGAGACTCCCTTTAAAGATATGGATTTTTATATTAAATATTTCCACCCATTTTAAATTAATATTCAATGGGTTATCCTATTCTATTTTTATCAACCTCATTCATTATTGAAATAGTTACAACTCCAAACACTAAGTAGATATATTTTAATGATTACCCTAAGCCTATGTGAGTAAAAGCTTATTTTATGAATAAATAGAAAGAATTAAATTCTTCAATTTTACACATAATTTCATGATCGAATTTATCTAGGATGTTAATTCCCACTAAATGGTTTCTCCCCAATCATATATAGAAAACATAAGATATCAATCATCTTAAAAAAAAAAAATTTTAGGGGAAAACTAATTCTCTTTAACCTCTGAAATACTAATGAGGATATATTATTCTCCACCTTTTTGTTCAATCATTTACCATCCCATTTGGTACCATAAGTTAAAATAAAAAAACCTTTTAGATCTGTTAACTATTTTAAAAATTTCCTATGAAAAAAGTCTATTTTAAACAACTCTTGAATTTACCTTGATTTGTTCATCATTCAACTCCACTAACCACCTTTACATCTTGAGACTAAACCATTTATCAATTAACCCTTGGTTATTTTATCAACCATTGGTTCTAGTACTTGGATATAAACTCTATATTTTTTACTTAACCTTTATTATGATTTTTGATATCACTTATTGAGTAAGTACACTTCCAAATTTTCATTTTAGCTTTTGATTCCATTTGTTGAATTGAATAATTTAAGAATTAAAAAGTTTCACACATTGAAACACTTTCTTTTTTATAGATTCATCTTACTAAAAAAAATTGAAGTGAAATTACCACAGGTCATTGAATCATCAGAAAATACTAAAATCCCAATGATTCAGAAATTAGTGTGGGTAATTGGAGTATATGTCAAAAATTTGAAAGATGTCTATGTCACTGACTTACTTCAAGAAATACGTATGTATTTATCTTACCATTTAATTAAATGATTGTTCTGTTATCTTAATCACACTAACACCAAACCCTTAGTAATTAAATAAAGAATACAATGTATGGAAGCCATAACACTTTTTGAATAAATTTATACACCTCATTTTTCATTGACTTGTGATACCACTTGATGTTCATGTATTTTTTTATCTTAATAGAGACAATCCTTTCTCAAATAAGTTTATGCAACCTTTTATTGTCAATAACCATCTCCATATGAATATATTTATCTTTTTTCACCATATATTCAAGATAATTTTCATTAAGGGTATCCACTTGTTGGTAATTATATTTTTTCAAAATCGTTTCATTATACTATAAAAATAGTCTGAAGATTCAACTTATTATTATATTAATATATTAAAATTTATTTTATAGAAAACATGACACTTCCTTACTAATCTATCATATCCTCTTAAAAGTGTTTAGATACCACTTTGAGGAACCCCATGTTTTATGTGGGCTATTTTGAGAGATCTGGAAGATCGCATGGTTCTTGGAAGGCATGAGTTATTGTATTGGTTAAAAAACTGATATGAGGAACTCATAAGTCTTAAGGTTTTGATATGGTTTGAATAGAATTAAATATCTTTCAAAGAAGTTTCATGATGAATGAAAGTGTTTTTGAGAAGTGATGAAGGTTGGATAAATAAAAGATAGATATTTGAGATCGTGGGGTGTATTCCCTATATGGTAACAAAAAAAAGGAAAATCATGTTGATGTACAATGGAGATATAATACTGAGAAAACCATCAATGTGCATCAAAGAGTTAATGAGATATAGGAAAAAAATCGAGAGAGTCCAAAGTTAAGGTTTTATTCTTCAACAATCAATATATGATAAAACTCGCGTCTTAAGAAGATTTAGTCTTGTGTTTATAAATATTTGCAAAAAAAATTCAATACTTCACTATGGTAAATACTTCCTAGCATGTTTTTAAACCTCATGGATGGAGGTCAATATTCATTTTTATCGATGTAACCTAGTTTTTCAGGGGATCTTCTTCAGTTTTTTAATCAACTTTTTTATTGCTGAGAGAAGATGTATTTTTGGTTGCGAATCCTCACGCACATTGAAGGACTATATATATATGATTTTAATATTTTTTCACTTGGGTATATTATGAAAATAATTTTTAGTTGGGGGAATAACCAGCCAAAATAAGGAGTAGGATTCAATATTAGATCTGGTCCTTGTGAAAAAATTGTTTTACTATGAAATTTACCTTCATTGGATTGAGGAAAGGTTGAGAAATCTTAAGAGTGGATCAGATCCTAATATGTTAACAATGGTTTATTTAAAAAGAAATAAAAATTAATAAAATATCACCACTGATTTAACCCCACTTATTAGTAGTGAAATACCTCCTTAGATACTACAAATAGTATCAGAGAAAAGGGTACTTTTTCAAGATCAATTTAGAAATGAAGATGGATAATATGAATTTTATCAATACCATGGGTGTCTATACATTCATTTTAAGGATATTTCACAATTAGATGAAAATAATTTTTCCCAATATGTTTTCTATTATCCTTGAAGTTAAATATGTTGTAAAATTAGGATTCCCATCAATTACTGAAAATACTCCTATGAAATTTATTGATTCGAGAAATATAGAAGTTGATGGAAAATCATAAAGTTATATTTTGATTTTCTCATTTAAAAAAATTTTATACAATGGTTTTGGGACTGAAAAATTCTAAGGAAATTTTGGGTAAATTTTAAATCAGTTTTTAATGAAACATGAAAGTCATGGAGTCCAAATTAAAAATTTGGAGAAGAAATTTGAAGATATAAATATGGATAAAAAATAAAGCATTGATGAATACTTTATATGAGTCAATAAAATTTTTAGTAATATTCAAGGGTTTGTAGAAAACCTAAATGATTCAAATATTTCCAAAAACCATATGAGAAATTATTCTGTAACTTTGACCATAATGTTTCAAATTTAGAGGATAGAGAATATCTTACTCTCAATGAATTAACTAACATTATAATTGCTTGTAGAATGAGAAGAATACTATCTTTCAAGAATAATATGAAAGATGAGGTGGATTTTATGTCCATGTGAAAGCTCAAAGTCATATATTATTAAATTCTTAAATTAAGTGACTCTGATTACAAAGATGAAAATAAAGATTATAATAGTATAATTGCTCTTATGTTAAAGAGATTAAAGATTGAAAAGTTTAATGGATAATGTAAATTACCCCCAAGATTTTACAATTATAATTCAATTACAAAAATTGATGTAAACTATCCTAAGAAGAAGTATTCTAACCCTGATCCAGATAACAAGAAAACATAAAAGATTAAATGGGGTAAAACATTAAAATATTAAACCAAATTTGGTGGAATCAAGAAGCTCTTTAAAATTAAAATAAAAATTTCTATAAGAAAAAAATAAGAAGATGATTCCACATCAGGATTCCAATCGAAAAATGAAACTAACTTCATGGCTATTAAGGAAAAATTGTTCAACACAACTGGAAGTAAAGATGATGAAAGTGAACAAACAAAACTAGAGAATATGTTTATGAATGAATTAGAAGCTTGTATTGGAAAAACATAAATCTCAAGTAGGAGAAAATGATGTTATTGAATGAAAAAGATAATATAACTGAGGTAAAATAATAATGTTCAAATAAAGAGGATGTTTATATTAGTGAAATCAAAAAATACCAAATAAAAGTAGATGAAATGGAGAATAATATAAAATTAATTAGAGAAAAACTTACCCAAAATGAATAAGAATGGTGAAAAATTTAATCAAAATGTTTTAACCACAAAATATCATAAAAAATAATTGATAATATTTAAATAACGATGATGAGGTCAAGGGTGAATCATCACAAGATAGCGAAAAGAGGGATTCAAGGATACATGTCCATTCATATCTATATGGATCTCCTAGTAAATCTATTATATCTAATAATTTAGTTAATAAAATCAATACTGGATAACACTATATCATGAATAATAGTGAGATAAACTCTTCTAAATAAATTTACGAGAGAGTCTAACTAAGAAGATATTTTACCCTAGAGTAGAGACAACCACAATATATGGAAAGAAAAATTCAATAATATCCAGGTAAAAACTCTTATCAGTATGGTAGGCCAAATTTTAGACGATACTTCTAGTGTTGTGGAGCATTTGGGAATAAGTCCCACTCATAATAGTATAAAATTTCACTAAAAGAGATGATAGATGAACCATGGTGGAGCTATTCTGAGAAAAAGAGAAAACAATTATAAATAATGTTGTTTCCATGAGTTTATCTTATCTACCTACATAGAAAAAATTTTAACCATTAGAATAAAACCCAGGTAGATTTGATCAACATAGTCATCATGCTGAAAAGTACAGGAAGAGTCTTCTAGAAAAAATACCCAATGACAAGAATGAGATGAGGATTCAAAAAATTAATAAATAAAATTCATGTTTTACTGAATTCGATCTGAATTATAGTAGAAGAACCAATTCATGGATACTTTATAAGGGATTTCATTGTCATATGATTAGTGACACAAAAATTCTGAGAGACATTGAGATGATTGAAGGGGGAGCAATGACTTTTGGAAATGATTTTTGCAAGGCCTAGAGGTTTTAAAAGAGGAACACAATCTTCAATAGTGTATATAAATAAATAATAAATATGGATATTGTAGAGATTGATCTTATTAGATCAATATAATAGATATGATAGATTTTGGGGTGTGTTACCTTTTTGGTAACCAAAAAATGAAAAACATGTCGATGTAAAATGGAGATAAGATCTTGAGAAAACCATCGATGTGAAACAGATAGTTGAGAGAGATAAATAAAAAAACAAAGAGTCCAATGTTTTGGTTTATATTATTTAGTAATTAATATATGATGAAAATCACATATTAAGATGATTGAGTCTTTAGTTTATGAATATTTGTACACAAGTATAAAGAATTCAATGGGAAATTCTTCCTTGCATATTCTAGAGGCTCATGTATGGAGATATATATACTTTTTCGTCGAAATAATATTACTTTTCAAGGGATCTTATTCAATTTTAAATCATATTTTTGTAATTCTCAGAGAAGCTTCATTTTTGGGTGTGGATCCTAATGCATGTGGTAGAATTCCATATGTGTACATTTAATATTATTTCTCTTGGGGATATTGAGAAAATATTCTGTGGTTGGGGGAATAACCATCCATTCTAAGGAGTAGGATTCCATATTAGTTTGAAATATAGTAAAAATATTATATTCCTATGTTATTTACCTTCATTGGTTTGAGGAAATATTGAGTATTATTAAAAGTGGATCAGATCCTAATTGGCCAAAAGTGGTTTATTTCGATAAAAATAAAAATTAATAAAATAAAACTACTAATTTATCCCCCATTATCAGCGGTGAAACACCACCTTGGGAACATTAATTAGGATTATAGAAAACCGTCCTCTTTTAAGATCTACTAATTTATGAAGACTGATAATATAATTTCTATCAATTTAATGGGTGTCCATACAATAATCAAAAATAAATGTTACAATTGTAAAAATACGAATTTTTCCATATCGCTTATCTCTTATCCTTGAAGTTAAAGATGAAGTAATAGTAGCATTCCCACATATTTGTGAATATAATCTTAATAAATTTTTTATAAGAGAAGTACATAAGTTGATGGAAAATCATAAAATTCTATTTTAATTTTTCCTTCAGAATAATTTTATAAAAAGGTTTTGGGAAACAAAAATTCAGAGGAAATTTTGGGTAAATTTGAAATAAATATTGAAGGCAACATGAAAGTCAAGGAGGCCAAAATGAGAATTTTGAGAATAAATTTGAAGATATAAATATGGTTAAAGAAGAATACATTTATTAATTAATGAATTTTTTTATAATTTTCAAGGGTTTGGAGTAAACATAGATGATACAACTATTTCAAAAAATGTGATGAGAAATTTTTCTAACATGTTTGATCCTAATGTTTTATATTTTGAAGATAGAGAATATCTTACTCTCAATAAATTACATAAAATTTTAATTGATTATAAAATGTTAAAAATTTTATCTTTTAAGTATAAAATGAAAGACGAGATGGATTTTCAGGCCATAGTAAAGCCTAAAGAAAATGATGATGAAATTTTTGAATCAAGTGAATCTGATGATAAAGATGAAGTTGAATATTATAATAGAATCATTGATCTTGTATAAAATAGGTTCATGATGATAAACATTAAGGGTAAAGGTAAATTACCACTATGAAGTTAAAACTTTAATTACATTAGAAAATTTTATATAAAATATCCTACAAAGAAGTCTTCTAGAACCTGAGTCAGATAATGGGAAACCTTAGAAGAAGAAATAGGGTAAAAACATAAAAGATTCAACCAAATTTGGTTGAATCAAGAAGTTAATTAAAAGAAAAATAAAAAATTATTTGATAAAAGAAGAGTTAGATGACTCCAAATCATGCATCCAATCAGAAGATAAAACTAATTTCATGGATCATGTGGAAAAATTATTCAAAACATCTGGCAGCGAAGATGAGGAATGTGAAAAAAAACTATAGGATATTTTCATTAATGAATTATAATATTGTCTTGATAAAAAACGTAAATCCCAAGAAGGATAATATGTTGTTATTGAAAGAAAAAGAAAAATTAGCTAATGCAAAGGAGTCATGTTCAAATAAAGGGGATGTTTACATTGACTAAATCAAAAAACAAAACCTAAAAGCGGAAAAAATGGATCTGATAGTAAAATGTGTTGAAGAAAAACTTCCCCTAAAAGAATAATAACTATCCAAAATTTAACTGAAATGTATTTAAGCCCAAAATAACTCGGAAAATATTTGATAATATTTAAATATATCTATTTAGGTCAAGGATGGATCATTACAAGCTAGAAAAAAGAGGGTTTCAAAGATATAGGTGAATTCTTCTCTCTATGGATCTCAAAATAAATCTACTATATATAATTATTTAGGTCCTAAAATCAATAATAGATGGAACTAGATCATAAATAGTAGTTAGATATCCTCTTCTTTAGAAATTTAAGAGAGATTCTATTCAAGAATATTTTTTCCCGTAGAGTAGATAAAACAGGAGTATATAGAAAGAAAAATTTAGAAATATATTGGGAACAAGTATTTTCAGGATGTCAGGCTAAATTTTAGAGGATACTACTAGTGTTTTAGAGTGTTTGGTAACAAGTATTACTCATACTGGTATAACATGTGAGTAATAGAGATGAGACATGAAACATGGGGGAGTATTATGAGAAAAGTAGAAAACATTTACAAAGAAATAAAGTATTTACCAAGAATTTATCTTATTGACCTACCAAAAAAATTGTTATCTTAGAAGAAACTTATAGTAGATGTGGTCAACATGGACATGTTGTTCAAAAGTTCATGAGTAATCTTCAATTAAAAATACCTAATGATGAGAATGATATGGGGATTCAAAAACTAAATGAAGAAAAATTATGCTTTACTGAAGTACCTTTGAAGTCTAGTAGAAGAACCACGTCATGAATACTTTATTGTAGATGTGCTTCACACATGACCAGTGATAAAGAAATTTTTAGAAACATCATGAAGACTGAAGGGGGAGCATTGACTTTGGGAAATTATTTTTGAAAGGCCTCGAGATTTTAAAAGAGAAACATCATCTTTTATAGTGTACATGAAATGAAATATAAATACTAGAAGGGAATATATAGCCCAATAATTTAAAATATGTTTCTTTTTAAATAAATCCAATCTCTTTGATATCTTGTGATGCACATAACACTAGGTTTGAATAAAACGTGATACATTATTAAAATATTATCATTTAAATATGGCCATTATAACATAGCTGTTAAGTTGGTCGATATAAATAATAATAACTAATTTATAAAAGATATATGGTTTAAAAATTTATAAAATAAATTCAATGGATATATATTGATTATAAATAAAATTAGAATCATTTGAAAGAAAAATAAATATAAACTGAAAAGCTATATTTTTCTAAAAAGATAGTCTATCCATGTTCATACACAACATTTAAAAGTAGTTGTTAAACAATTTAGAATATATATTTGAAAAAATAAAATTATTTTTTTAAATATCAAAAAATTGTCATTGGGTTAATGTTTGAGAATTTTCTGAATATATTAATTTTTTTGATGAATATTGAAATTATAATATTTTTTATTGAATACCACCTTTTCATTTAAATTATTTATATAGTTAAATTATATTTTATATTAATTTTAAATAATAATAACCTCAATTATAATATTATTAAAATTATTTAGGTAATTTTAATCAATTTTATATTGAATTCTGATCTAATAACTTTTTAAAACTTTTGAAAATGTTTCCTTGGAAAAACCATTTTCTATGAATCTAAATGTTTTATTTTAAATTGAATCCTATCAATTCTGTGAGTTGAATTTAGAAAAATAGATTCCATATTTCTAATAATCATAATTTATTTTAATAATAATTTTAATTTAATTTTTAACCATAATTAGTCGTGAAATATAAAAAATTAATTACCACAGTTAAGGTAAAAATGGGTTTACCAGAGGGGGTGGATGGGGGGGGGGGGGTCAAACTAAAAGGACAAGGGTTAAAGACGAACATAAAATTTTCCAATTCCTTTTTATGGTAATATGTAGAACTTATTACCTATAATTGATTATAATGTACCATTTTGAGGCATTATTCATGAGAAAAATGTGGGCATCAATTTATCTTTTAAAAAACTCCACCTGTGTCTAATCCCCCACTTATAAAAGGACACCCCTCTCATACCCTATTCACACATTAAAAACCATTCAGTTAAGATAATATATAAAAAAATATATTACCTAATTCACTTAACTCATCCTATATTCTTTATTTTGAATATGAATCCATCCTAATAAATCTTTTGGTATAAACCAAAAGTGGTTCTCTAAAGAAGAGGTGAAATTCTAAAATGTGAATGTTTATTTTATTAATTATTCTTCATCATTCAAAGAATATTAAAAAATGATAATATAATAAAACAAGTATTAAATATATACTGAGAATTTATTATTTTAAAGGAATAATCTCGATCCATCTCCACTTCTATAAAATGGGAAATGAAACTGTCAATTGTGTGTACGAAGGACTACCACCTCACGAACCGATGCAATTTGTTTCCCATAACAACCTTTAAAGGTTTTATATAGTGATTTATTTAACATAATTATATTATATTTATGGAATTATTATAATTTTTAATTTTTATATCACACATACCTTCTTACTTACCATTATGTGAGGCGATACGATAATGTCATTCGTGTGTACGGCAGATTACCGCCCAATCAAGCGATGCAATTGGTTTTTTTCATATGATTTACATGGAAGGTATTAAGGATAAAGTTAATAAATATACATTATATTTATAAACTAACCATAATTATTTAAATATAATATCTCATTTAACTTATTAAATTCATGTTTTTGGAAAATAATAACGTTGCTTGTGCGTACATGTGGACTGCCACCTCCATGTATCGATGTGAAATGTTTTTGATTTTATTTTTACATGGACGGTAATAAGGATATATTTTATTAATATAACTTAAATATATGAAATAAAAATTACTATATAAATGCAAATTAATATTTATTTTCCTTTTCTTTTAGTCATTGAAAAAAATTAAAACAACGTTTATGCGTACGTACGACTTACCATCTCAATGAACGATGTAAAACATTTTCTATTTCAATTTTTTATTTTACTCAAATTATATATATAATTAATAAGTATTATATTTATTTCTTGATTAAAATTATTTATATTATTTAACCTTGATCAATATAAAATTAATGGAATTACTAAACCAAAACATACATGAAAAATGAAGCAATTATCACCCAAAATAGTGATTTTAATGACTAATGTTAATAAACGGGTGATAAAATCATATAAGTAAATAATATATAGTATTAGATATATGATTTTGTTTATTTAAAATATTTATAATAAAATTATATATATTATATTGGATTTTCATACACTTATGAAGGAAGTCGTACCTAAGGTAAGAGTTTCTCATTTAACTTTTACTTCTGTGAGAGATAAGCCATATTCACCACTTATTTCTTTTGTGTGATGAATATACTACCCATATGATATTTTATATCATGAATTAATTTATATTAATTTTATTTAATGTTTTATTTTAAGTTATTTATTTTATAGGTATTATGATTCATAAGATACCAATGTGGTCAGAGTTTATTTTACAATCTCATCATTACTCATGATTTTTTATGTTTAAGTCTCACTTAGGGGAATTATTTAATATTTAATAAAGTCGATGTATTTTTCTCTCATTTAGTTATTCATCAAAAATTTTATGTAATTTTACTATTTTTCATCACTTTGGAACTTAAAATGATTGATAAAATGCTTTTAAAAAAGATTGACTTTATTTCTCTCTTTGGTAGAAAATCCATTTTCCTCAAAATCCTTTTAAACAAAATGTTTTATGCTTTTTTTAATGTTTTAAAAATTATTTATTAAATTCATATCTTTCCTATATATATTTTTATAATTTTTTTGAAAGGAATATTTATTCCATTTTAAAAACGAGACATGTTTTTTTACCAAAAACGTGAAAGGAATATTTTTTTAACATTTATGACATCAACATAATTTCCCACAGTGATGAAAAATAAATGTTTTAAACATTAATTTATATGTTTCAAAGTTCATTTTCCAAATAAATTATTTAAAAAATATTTTATCGGCCTTTAATTTTAAAAATATTTTCAAAGTTTAAAGTTTATTTTCCTCAAAAATGTTTTTAATGAAATTTTGATGGTATTTATATTTATCAATGACATCAAAAATTATATATACTTTTGATACAATGGGAATATTTTTTATTGATACCATCCTTATTATTTATTTGGATTGTTTTTGATCCATTTGACTAGGTATATACAACTTTATTACCATTCACTATTTTACTCTAGATGGTTTTGGATTATGTTTATTTGCTGGGGTATGTATTGATATTTCATGTGATAGTTTTTTAATAATAATGTTTATGTTGATTATGTTTTAAAACATTCATATGAGGAATTCATTAGAATTATTAAGTGATGGGTGGGGTACATAATTACATAGCCACTCGATACATCGATAGGTCTCATGAGATAAATCAATTGGCCAAATTAAAAGGGTTTTTGCCTATAATTTTAAATTGTCTGGTGAGAGGCCTAAATAGTATGTTACAGATGCCAAAAATTAGGAATCCCCTCATTATGAGATCAGTTATTTATTTCCACGGGATTATTTGATTAGTTAGAATATCCATGGTTGAGTTTCAATCTCATGTGTTTTCTTATATGTAATTATGTGATCATAATTTATTCCTACCATATAAATATTCAAGATAAATCTAGTGATTTAATGGAATGTTTTGCAGTTATTTTCCTTACCATATTAATCAGCTTATATATATTCATGATGGATTCCACTATACGCTTACCCTTACTTAGTATTTGAGCAAACCTATTTCTTATAAAAGGTAATAATGATAAAATCTCAATGAAATTTTATAATCTAATCTAGTGTTTGCCATTGTTTATAAATGACATCTAGTGGAAGGAATAGAAACTATATCAATTCATGTAATCCACAGTGTATGAATGATTGTTTTCATGATGGGCTTAAGCCAATTTTTCAAAAGGAACTAGTCACCCAAACATTCTCATCATACAATGGAATAATATCATATTATATCAAAATAGAGAAAAAATTATCTAAGTTTTATGAATTTTAATGGAAACAAGAGAATAAGAAGATAATAGAGAAAAGAACAGATAAGGGGATGAAGGGAAAAAGGGTTCTCCCATATCTTTTAATTTTGAAAAGAAACACCATAGTACTTTCTTGAAGGGAATGTGTTTTTTATTCATGCATGGAGTGAAAGGCCATCAGGAGATTTAATGAAAGGGTAATAAAGAAACCATTTAGGTTATATATTTAAACTATATGTAGATGGGTAACTACATAAATGAATAACCTAAGAGTCAAGGTAATATTCCTTATAACAAGCTAAGGGATCAAGGGCAAGTTTATTCTATAACTACAGACGGAGTAGAATAATTAATGTGATTGTGTTTGGATTCAATAATTATGTTATAGTATTATTTTATTAATGATATTATGGTTATAAAAATTATGTAATGTATAATTATTTAACTACATTACATTTTCTTTAAAGATTTGAGAGCATATGTTGAATGGTACCAATGACCAAGAAAAGCGATCCAGTGGTAAGCTGATCTTTTCTGAAAACAAATGATTGATCAAAGATAAACTTTAATTTGTGATTTATATTGATATAATAAGGTTAAAGAGATGTTTATGGGATAATATTGGTGTATGTGAAATTGGTTATTAATTTTAAGGTTTATTCTATCATTGTTGAAGTTTACTGAATGCTTGTATCTCTAGAATATATATGACAACATAATTTCTTTTGGAAGCTTTTATTTTTTTATTATGTTTTTATTTTGATAAATGTATTAAAATATTTGTTATATGTCATTATGATCTACTTTATGTTGTTTCCGAAAGATAATTCTATGTTTATTTTGAAAATTTAGCGACCTTATAATGTTTTGGACTTTGAATTTGGTCAGACATATTTTTGATAAGTCTTATTGTTAACTATTTATAAAATGGATTAATTTGAAAGTTGCGGTTATTATTAAATTTTTATAAATTTATGTATTATTAGGTTACTCATTCTAACTAGTTTAGTTTTGTAAAATATATAGAGATAAGATAAATTAATTGTATATGGATCTTATGACCCATTAAAAGATAATTTTAGTGCTTTAGACATAAAAAATTTATCTTGGATATTTATTTAGTGGAGTAAGAAATGAAGTGGAAATTGATAGAAGAAAAAATAGAGGATAAAATTGTTCTTGTGAAATAGAATGATATCAAGTGAGTATATTTCCTTATATCCTTAGTTTGTAAAAAGATTCCTCAAATTTTAGAAACAAATCATCAAAAAAATGTTATCATATTACATTTATATCTAATGTATAAAATGGTCTTTTACACCGTCATATATTTATGGATTATAGGTCTTTAAATTTCCATTTGTCATTAAATTTCATTTGATCTATGGTTTCTATCACTATCTATAATTATTTAATGTTTTTCTTCTATGTATATATCTTCACTTCCCACCAATGTTCTCCTAATTGGAAACCTAGTTATGTGTTATTCTAGATGACCATTATACTTTCCCTTCTCTCTTATCAATAGAATGTTTTATTAAACATTTTATATTATGGGTTTACAATAAAGGTTTCTTTAAATGTCAGACCCTCTATTTCTGAGATCAAGATTAAATTTCAAGGATGTAATTTATTTAAGTGGGTTAGAATGAAATTCCCAGACATTTTAAAAAGGAACACCATCCAAGATAGCATATATGACAAAAGAAATAAATATTAATAAAAAATATGGCACCCCAAGAATTTAGAATATATTTATTTTTAAATAAATTTAGTCTCTTCAATAGCTTGGGATGCACATAACACCGATTTTGAGCGAAACATGATACTTTATTAATATACTGTTACTTAGACATGAATCATATAACCTAGCTATTAAGTTTACATGTATGAATAGAAATAAATTAATTATAAAAATTATATGGGTTACACATGTATAAAATAAATTCAATGGATATATATTTATTATAAATAAAATAAGATTTATTTGAAAGAAAAAAATGTTTTTTGAAAAACTATATTTTTCTAAATGACACTTTAGTCACGCTTTACAAACATTATTTAAATATATTTTTTAACAATTTTAAAAAATTAATTTGAAAAATAATGTTAATTTTGGAAATATATATGTAAAAATTATCTTTGGGTTAATATTTAATAATTTTGTGAAAATATTAAATTTTTGGTAAATAGTGAAAAAATTCAGATTTTTATTGAAAATTTACTTTTTGTTTAAATTATTTACAAAGATAAATTATATTTTTAATTGATTTTAAAGTAATATTATTTAAATTATATTAAAATTTAACTAATTTATTTCATTTTAGTCAATTTAAAATTTAATTATGATATAAAAATATTTTAATGTTTTTCTTTGGAAAAATAGTTTTTACGACACATCTACTGGTTTTCCTTTTTTATATGAATTATTCAATTTTTCTAATTTAAACTTGAAAAATTATTTTATCATTTGGAATTATTTTTATGTTTTATTTTCTAATAATTTAAAATTAATTTTTGACCACAATGAATGGTAAAAACAATAAATATTAATTACCACGATTAAGGTAAAATTGGGTTTATTGGGTGATTAAACTAAAAAGACAAGGGAAAAAATGATTTAAAACTTGTATAATTCTCATTATATTGCCATATTTAGACCTTATAACCTATCCAGTTTTATAGTTAAACACATTTTATGATTTTTCATAATAAAAATTTGGGTATCACATTATCTTTCCAAAAATTCCATGTGTGTCATGTCCCCACTTATAAAATGCCATCCCTCTATACTCCCCTATTCACACTTATAAAACCATTTGTTTCATACAGTAACTACAAAGATATCTTCCCTAATTCTCTAATCACATCATATAGTGCTTATTTTTATTATAAATCAATTCCAATAAGGCTTTTGGTATAAACCTAGAGTCACTCTAAAGAACAGGTAAAATTCTTCAACGTATGTATTTATTTTATTTCTTCTTACACACCAATAAAAAATATTAAAATATGATAATATAATAATGAAAATATTAAATATTTACTTATATGTTATAATGTCAATGTAAAAACCAAATCCATAAAAAATTCCAAAAAATGGGGAATGTATCCATTAATTGTGTGTACAATGGACTACCGCCTTGTGAATCGATTTAATTGTTTTAAATCACCACCTTTAAAGGATATACATAATTTTGGATTTAAAATATGTATACCAAATTCATTAAATTATTGTACTTATGTAATTATTATATCATGTATACCTTCTTACTTACCCTTTAGGGGGGTATGATAACGTCACTCATGTGTAAGACAAACTATTGCCTCACAAAGTGATGTAATTTTTTTATTATGGTTTACATCAAAGGTAGTAAGGATAAAATTAATGGATATATATAATATTTATTAACTAACCATTATTATTTAAATATAATATCAAATCTAACTTCTAACCTTTTAATCCTTCAGAAAACAATAAATCCGCTAGTGCGTACATGTGGATTATCGCCTCCACACAACAATGTGGAATGTTTACAATTTTAATTTTACATGAATGATAAGGATGTATTTTATTAAATATATATATATATATATATATTACATAATAAATATTCTGATATGATTAATTAATATTTATTTTCCTTGCATTCAATCTATCAAAAAAATGGAAACAATGTTCATGCCTCCGTACGACTTACAGTGTCCATAAATGGTGTAATCTATTTTATATCTCTACATTTTATAGATTAACATAATTAAATATATAATTTATATGTAATATGTTTATATAATGGTTAAAAGTTTTAGATGATGTAACCCGAATCATATAAAAGTACCTAAATTACTGAACCAAAACACATATGAAAAAGAAAGCAATTATCACGCGATATAGTGTTTTTAACAAATTAATGTTAATAAATAGGTGAAAAAACTATAATAAAATCATAAATGTTATGATATATATTATTAAGGTTATATAATGTATTTATAATAAACCTATATTTATTATAAAGAATTTTCAAACACATACGAAGGAAGTCGAACCAAATATAAGGGTTTCTCTTCTCACTTTTACTTTTTTGAGGCATATTCGATATTCACAACTTATTTGTGAGGTGTATATAGTGACCCTTTGATATTTTATATTTGAAATTAATTTATATTAATGTTATTTAATGTTTTATTTAACATTATTTCTTTTATGAGGCTTATGTATAAGACATTACCAAAGTGGTAAGGGTTTATTTCACAACCTCATCATTACTCAGGATTGTTTATGTTTAAGTCTCCCTTGAGGAAATTATTTTATGTTTATTAAAATAAATATATTTTCTTGTCATCTAGTTATTAATAATTTTTTTACTAATAATACAATATTTACTCTCATTTTAACTTAGAATGATTTATATTTTTTTTAAGAAAATCCAACTTTATTTCACTCTTCAGTTAAAAATCATTTTTCATCAACGTCCATGTTTTATAAAAAATATTTTTTTTATCCTTATAAAAATTATTTATTAAATATATTTTTACCCATTTTAACTTTTTATAAATTTATTTTAAATGAATCTTCATTAAATTTTTAAAACAATTCCTTTTTGTATTTTATCAGAAATGTGGATGGAATCTTTTTTAGTATTTACAACAAGAATAAAGTTTCTACCCATCATGACTAATTAGTGTTTTAAAGATTAATTTATAAATTTTAAATGTTATTTTCATAGAAAATTATTTTCCATATTTTTTTAATCTTTAGTTTGAAAAATATTTACAATGTGAAAAGGTTATTTTCCTCAGAAAAAATTTCAAATTCATTTTTATGGTATTTATATTCTTAAATGTCATCAACCCTTTATATTATTTATGATCAACTAGGGATATGTTTTATTGGTTCCATAATTATTATTTATTGGGATGTTTTTTCATTAATTTTTATTGGGTATGTACCATTTTATTACCATTCACCTTTATACTCTACATGGTTTTTGCTTTGTTTATATGATTAGGGTATGTATAAAAAAAATGTACATCAGTTTTTTATGATGATTATTTATGTTGATTTTGTTTAAAATCTTTGCTATATGTAATTCACTTGAATTATTAAGTAATGGATGTAGCCTGGAATTACATATCCCCTTGATGCATCAATAAGTATCATAAGACAAATCAATTGGGCAAATTAGTTGGGGGTTTACACATAGTTTTAAACCGTCTTGTGGATGGTCTTGATAGAATATTTTAGATATCTAAAATTATTCATTCCCTCATTCTGAGGTTATTTATTAATAACCATGTGATTATTTGAATAGTTATAATATATATTTTTATGTTTCAAGGTCATGTGATAATTTACATAGCATTATTTTATCATCATTTATTCCTACTGTATTATTATTTAGGCTCAATTTATTGATTAAATTACATGAATTTCAGTTATTTATCCTTTCCATATTGATTTTGTATTATGTATTCATAATACATTCTACTGTACACTTACCCTTAATAATCATCTAATATCACCCCTTTCTTATATTTTAATTTCCCTAGGATATCAGAAAGTGTTTTGTGATTGATATATAGAGATATACTAAGGATAAATATGGAATGAATAAGAAAAAATTTGTTATTTTTTATGTTTTGAAATGAATATGAAATTAAATTATATATCTAGTTTACCAAGGCAAATAAACTATTAAATCCTTTAAGATGAAATTCCTTGTATATTATGACAATTTAATAAAGTAACCACAAACTTTGCGATACTAGGGATGATATTTTAAAAATTTCCTTGAAAATTAAAGGAGTTGGATCATAAGAGATTGAATAAAAAATATGAAGCCTAATGATGTATTATTTGTTGAATGTATAAATTTTAATTTACATAGTTTTAATAAACATTGTGATGATAGATATGTGGTGTAATTATAAATGGATTCATGTATCATAAAATTCACAAATGATGGAAGGATCATCACTCAAGGAAGAAGGGACAACAATAATCTATTTCAAATTGGTGATCCTAGAGATTTATTTTACCTAAGATCCCAAGATTAAATTTTTTTTTTGGAATAGAAGGCTTGGTTATCTTGGTTAAAGAAGTATGGGTAAAATTTTAAGCATGATTTTGTGACATATCTTCCCAAGATGATGATTAACCGTGATGAAGTTTATAAAACCTATAAAAAAATTTAAAATGACAAAAGGTTCTCATAAAGAAGTGTACATTCTATATCTCTGACCACATGATCTCATCCATACTAAATTATATGGTCAATTGAGACAAAATTATACTAGAAGTTATTTTTATTTCATTACATTCATTAATTATTATACCCAACTGAATAATTCCATGTTTATCAAACATAATTTAGAGTAAATAATATTGTTCAAAAAACTTTAGATGGAATGTTTATAAGGAGTTGGGTCGCCACATCATGTAACTGAGATCAGATAATGGTAAAGTGTTTGCATGTAATTATTTTAAAATTTTTATTTCTGAATATGGAATTAGTCATTAGTATAATACACCATATACTCTAAAAAATGGTGTAGCTAAAAAGAAGAACAAAATCGTAATTGAGATAGGAGTAACTATGTTGGATGAATGAAAATTCTCAAAGTATTTATATATAGAATCTGTATTTATTTTCATACACATAAAAAATATGTTTCTCTATAGCATTAAAACAAAAAAGACACCAAATTAAATGTGGTAAATGAAAAATTCAAATGTAAAATATTCCAATGTTTTTAGAAGTCCTTGTATTATAAAAATCAAGAACAACAATCTGTGAACATTTGAATAGAATGATGAGGAAGAAATTTTCATGGGATACCTATATATTGGAATCTTCTATAGATGTTGGAAAAAACATTTTCATATCTAATTGACTGTAGTTATTTCATTATTATTGAATCATTAAGAAATAAAACACAAAAATTAATTTATCTTTAGAATATTCCGTAGAAAATTGAATGTAGATGTTAGAAAAAAAGAATAATTAAATTATTAAGAAGTAGTTAATCCATATGGATATTGATTATAAAAAAAGTAGTGATTATGATGATGTTTCTGAAAATGATAGAAAATAGAATAAAAAATTGAAGAGACATGTCAAAATAGTAAATATCATTGGTAATTCACATGATCTAGTTCAAAATAGAAGAAGATTGATATTGGATGATCAAACTGCACTTACATTTAAAATTGAATCTCAAACAGTAGAAGAAGAAACTAAACAAGAGGTGTGGATAAAAGCATTGAATGATGAACTTGAACATATTGATAAGAACTCCTCTTGAGATATTGTTCCATGAGTTAAAAGTAAAAATACAATTAGCACCAAATGGGTTTTCATAAATAAGCTAGATCAGAAAGGTGAGGTATCGAGGAATAAATCTAGGATACTGTAAGAAAGATATTCTTAGATGAAAATCATTGAATTTGAATAAAATTTTGAACCATTAGTATTATTAGAGACTGTTAGAACGTTCATGGTAGGTTCAACTCACAATAATTTCCAAGCTTAGAAAATGGATGTGAAATACACTTTTTTTAAATAGTGATCTTGAGGAATAAGTCCTTATTAAACAACCTGATGGTTTTATCTTATAAAATGATGGAATTATGAGATGTAGATTGAAGAAAGCTTTGTATGGTTTTAAATAGTCTCCTGAAGACTAATATTATAAATTGGATAGATGTTAAAGGGATATGGAGTTTTCCAAAGTTAAGGGTAACGGTAACCACTATGTGAAAGAAATGAGTAAAGCCACTCCCATTGTAATTATCTATGTGGATGGATCATATTTTCTTGTGATGTGGTGTGAATCTATGAAGATTTTACTAAATAGATAAGGATTCACTTTGATAATTCCATTCTAGGTGAGATAACAAAATTTTTGTGATTTCATACTGAGAAGAATCCAAATTAAATCTTTTGATATAAAAAAAAGTTTGGGAATTGTTGAAATTTTTTGGAATGGAGAATGAAAAATAAGTTTCAACTCCCATTTTACTTGGAACCAAATTGTGAAAGGCTAAATTTATAAGTAGTTTAAATAGAGGTAATTTAGATAAATCATTGGAATCCTTCATTATCTAACAACATAAAGGCTAGATATAACTTATGCATTAACTATATGTGATATATTTTATAGAGACACTATAGAGTATCAGAAGTTAGCTACTAAGAGAGTGATGAGATATGTGGATTAATATCTTTACTATGAGATTCTATATAAATATAATACATATTTGAACTTTTTGTGCATTATAGATGTATATTGGTTTGGTGACGGAATAGAAAAAAGAAGAACATTAGCTGGAACTATCTTTCTTAGAGAGAGTTGTTTTAGTTGGTATCATAATAAGTAGAGTTTTATGACATTGATCTTGAATGGGGTAGAATATACTGTAGCTATACATGTTTGTACACATATGATATTGATGCAAGTTCAATTAGTAGTATTGATGATTGAAACAAAGAGACTTTTGAAAATCTCTAATGATAATCATTGTACTATAGACATGTCTAAAAATAGAGTTCCATATTAAAAATACAAGCACATTGATATTAGATATCAATTTATCAAATAAAAGGTGTAAAATGGAGATATTAAGAAATAATACATTTATAAAAAATATAAGATTGGTTGTATTTTCAAAAAAGTAATTCCACATGAGAGGTTTTGGGAATTGATGCTAAAATTTCTTGTTCAGCCTTCCTCAAACACTTAAATTTATAATCGATTTGATATCCCCAATGATCCTTTGGATTCTATTTCCAAAGGGGGGGGGGTCCATGATGAAGTGTGAGTTATTGTATGTTACAAGGGGAGTTTTAAAATAGTATGATGCTAATGATTATCGTAAAACAATGATAAATCATGAAAGAAGAATGTGATGATGGTAGTTAGGAATAAATTATACCACCATTATTGGAACAGTGGTCTTTAAAAACTTCCCCTCGGTGGTCGTGATACCAATAACACCTCAGAAAGTTGAAAAATGGTCTTAAAAAATTATCACTCCTTAATGATTATTAAATGGTCTTGTTGATACATGAACAAAGTTTTTTTCTTAAGGCATGGTAATCTAGGTAGTTTCCATTTATTATCAACTAATCCATAGTGGGATATTGAATAACCCCATGTTTCTTGTGTGGTCATGTTTGAGTGATCTTGAAGATCACATGGTTCTTGGAAAGCATGTGTTGTTGTAATTTTTGACCAACTTATATAAGAAAATAATAAATTTGATTGTGGTTGGTATGGTTTAAATGAAATTAAATATCATGGAATGAGGTTTCATGATGAATGAAATTATTTTTGAGAAGGGTTAAAGTTAAGCTAAAGCAGCTCTATTTGATTTTGAGTTGTTTTTAAATCTACGAACCCGATTTGTAATGGGAAAAATCACATAAATATTTTTTTCTATGAAGATCATTTGGTATATAGGAATTCATATAGTATTTCTATTACATATGTGAATCACATAGCTGATTCATCTACATAGCTGAATGATCCACATTTCCAAAAGATTGACGTAGCCAAATTTGGAATCAGTGTAGTTGTTTTCAGTTATGTAGCATTTTTTTGAGAATAACATAACTTATTTGCGATGTTTTCAAATAAAGATTCCAACAGTCTATTCACATAGTTGAAAATAACATGTTGCTGATTTATTTTTAGATCCATGTAGTCGATTTATAAATATCTGATTATTCTTTATCTGATAACTTAATATTTCTCACTACATATGTATTGGTTCTATGAATGTTTTTATAATTCACATATTTTGATGACAATTATTTATGGTGATGGTTTAATGGTTTTGATTTATTCTATAACTATAGGAATTTTGTTTAAGGTGTGATTTCAACATATTTGATGGAAATTGCAGTGGTTCTCATGGTGTTTTTATTGGTTATTTTAATAGCCTATAAAACATTTTTTGAGCCGCTATGCATATGAAATCTTCTTTTTCTATCACAAAGATCGTGGGATAATAATAACGAATTTGGGGATCATATAGCATGATCTATATGGATCAATTGAAGAGAGAGAATGAAGATCATGGGGTATGTTCCATATATGGTAATTTATAAAGTAAAATCTTATTGATGCACAATAGAGGTATGATATTGAGAAAATATCGACATTACACAAAGAGTTGAGAGAGACACCAAAAAGAAACCAAAAGAGCCTGAAGTTGAGGTTTTTGTTCTTCAGTGATCAATATATGATGGAAATTGCGTCTTCAAAGGATTGAGTCTTGAGTATGAGAATCTATGTATAGTTTTTTCAAGACTATAGTGTGGTCAATACATCTATGAATGTTTTAATATATTATAGAAGAATATATATTCTTTATTGTTGAAGAAACCTAGTTTTTATAGTGATCTTCTTCTTTTTGGTAATCATCTTTTGTACTATAGCGCAAATCTATGTTTTTGGGTGTGAATTATGACATGTATAGTGGGATAACACATGTATAATTGTAAGAGTATTTCACTTGGTGATAGAGTGAAATGAATCCATGGTTGGGGGTAATAACCATCATAGATAAGGAATAAGATTCCAAATTAGATCCAAACCTTTTATAATAGTGTGTTCTAGTCATATTTACCTCTACTAAATTACGAAAAGTTTGAGTAATGTTAATATTGGATTGAGTCCTAACAGCACAAAAAAGGTTTATTTTAAAAGAAATAAATATTAACAAAATATCACCACAGATTCATCCACTCGTCTCAGTGGTGAAACACCTCCTTTGGTGCTTCAAACTGGATAAATGTCCTCAAATAACTTGTTGATCTCCAATGGTATCTTGAAACCATGGAAAATTTTAAATTAATCATTGATACTTTTCAACTTTAGATCATTATCTACATCATTTTTACTTATTCCTTTCAATATGAAAAGTTCATATTCAACTATAAAAATCAATGTGTTTTTTTGTTACCGCTTATTGAGTTAGATTAGGCCCTTGATACAATTTTTATTTCTATTTAGTCTTTATAAAAAATAGGAACTTTAATAATTATGTCTCCACATTGTTGTGCCTATTCTTTTTTCATCTCGTATACATATATAGTCATTTTATCTCATCACATGTATTATCTTTTTATCACATATAAACCAATGGATCATATCTTACCATTAATTCCACACCACTTTAAACAAAATAAAAAGGAATTGAATTATATGATGATAGGATTACCTTTAACATCCTACGTTTGAGGATTGTGGTTGTTCATGGTGAACCAACCCTTTTATTCTTACTTCCTTCTATGATGTTCTAGTAGTTATTTTAGCTATACAACTTGAATAAATTTTCTTCTTGATTCTCTCTCAAATATTATTCATTTTATTTATCTTGGATTTTATTTCACTTGTGAGACTAATCCCACTCCTAGATGTTTTTTCTATTGATGCATTTTGATTTCACCATTATTTAGTCTTTCTCTACCAAAGGAGGCATTTTACACCAACCTTCACTTCAATCCATGTGGTATGATTTGTGAAACCACTAAAAATGCATTGGGTCTAGAGACACCCTGATAAGGGGGAGGGGTGAGTCAATGTTTTTCTCAATTAATTCCTTTTTTTACTTATCATATTTTAATTCAATATTTCTTTCTCATGTTATAAGTAACTATGTTCAATATGTTTTATAATTATTATTTTTAGAAAACCTCCCCAAATCTTAAGGGATAGTGTAGTAAAAGTAAACTATGCATAGACTTAGGAATTCTATTTTGGAAGATCCCTTTTTTATGTGTGAAGATCAATTTGTATTTTTTGAAAATTATTTTTCAATATAATGTAAATTCAATGTGTGATAATGAAGAATGAAATGAATATTTAGCTACAATTTCACAAGAAGTGGAGAGTTAATCTATGTAAGAACCCAAATTTTTATGGAGATTTTCACTAGCATTTACAGGTACTCTGTTTCCTTTTGTTGAGTAATTTTTAATTGAGTTTTACCTTTTGATGTCTTTGGGTGAAATTTTGGAATTTTTGGGAGGAAATGGGAAAGTGCACAGTGGGCGCATGGTTTTCCCAAACCGTTTTCCCCCACACAGTAAACCATGAAACACTGGAAAGTTTTTATTTTCTTGTTTGGTGCCTAATTTTTCAAATCGTGCAACCTAAAAGGGGAACCATGCAATCCATATAAGAGGCTTACATTTAGGAGAAACTGTACCACTTCGAGTAGCAAACCATGCGTACATGTTTTTACTACCCCAAAAATTATTAAAATATTTCCCAAACCCCCATACAATACCCCCAAACACCCTATCTCATCTTATAATCTTCACTCAATTCTAGAGCCTCCTGGAGGGAATCTAATCCATCACAACCTCCTTTCATTGAAATTCTAAGCCTAGATCGATAATCTGTACCCCTCTCGGGAAATTAATCCTATCCTGCTTGGTTTCTAGTTCCTCTTCCTTTCTTCTCCCATTCTAGAAAGGGGTTTTCTTCATGTTTTGATTATATCTAGATCTGGTTTTCTGGATATAGATAAATATTACAGATAGAGATCTATAATTGATGGATCAAAATTAGTTTTATATTGGTTTATGGTTTTAGATCAGGATATCATTCTATGTTATTACAGTACTCGATATTTTTTGGGTTTTTCATTGGGTGACTGTTCATCAGATAATTGAGGTTGGTGGCCTATAATTAAAACTTGAAAGTCTTGATTTCATTTATGTGTATGTAATTATATTATTTATATTAGATTTTTGGAAATTAATCATTTATTGAGTTAATTAATTTGGTGAATTAATTAATTGAGGCAGATGTGAAATTCAGGTTATTTGGGTTGTAGTTATTGTATAATTAACTGATAAATTAAATATATGATATTAAGATTGTGGATTCAAATAATTAATTGATTAATTTATAATAGGATATTGAAATATTAGATATTTTATAATTAGTTGATTAATTAATGATTGGATATTGATATTGTGGATTTGAATAATTAATTTATGAATTAATTATAGGATATTAAGATTGTTTAGATGATTAATTAAAAATTGAGTTAATTAATAAGGTTGATATGATTAATTAATTATTGTGTTAATTAATATTATTGAGATGATTAATCAATTATTGAGTTAGTTTATGAGATCAAGAATATTAATTAATTATTGAGTTAATTAATGAGATTAATATTATTAATTAATTGTTGTGTTAAATAATGATATTGATAATATTAATCTGTTGTTAAGTTAGTTACTAAGATTAAGATTATTAATTAATTATTGAGAAAATTAATTATATTGATAAAATTAACTAATTGTTAAGTTAATTAATGAGATTAAGATGATTAATTAATTGTTCAGTTAATTAATAATATTGAAAAGATTTATTAATTTTTGAGTTAATTAAAAATATTTAGAGGATTATTTAATTTTTGAGTTAACTAATGGGATTGAAATTATTGATTAATTATTGATTTAATTAATGGGATTAATATGATTAATTAATTTTTGAATTTCTTAATGTGATATTAAAATGATGAATGGTTACAATTGAATTCATATCAGAATTGAAATCTAGAATGGTAATAATGGAATTTTGAGATATGAATTGAGATATAGAATGGTAACAGTTTCATTCAAAGACATGACATACCTTGGGATAGTTTAGACTCTGGAATGAGCCATAGGAGGTATTGAAGTTTATGTTTCCTTTGGAAAATGAGGTTTTATAAGGTTAAATAAAGAATAATTGATAATGTGATAATTTTTTACTTATGCATTATGTTTATTTCTATATAAAACTTCATACTCTATTATTGACTGTATATTGTTATAGATTCCATTTGTGGGGGCCTACTAAGTTGTACTCACACCGTAATTGGGATTATTTTTTGGTACCTGAATAGATCTCATGGTTGTAAGACAATTTAAGTGAAAATACACTACGTTATATGACTGATTTTGGGTATGGTGCATAGATGTGGTTTCAGAACAGATTGAGAGTTGTTAGTGTCTTTAATTTTGAGTTTTATTTTGGCACTGGATATGTATTTCGGCATGGCATGTCTTCTATTTAGTTTTGATATTTTATTTCTAGTTTTGGTTATATTTTTATACTAGTATTGTTTTGGTAATGATATTATTTGGATATTTTCCATTTATTTCTACTGGTTTTTTACTCTGAAAAAGAGGTCGTAATATTTCCATGATTCATATTATACCCTCAATTCTAGTCATTAGCCTTTTGAATATGGGGAGGTTCTCTCGAGGCCACGTAACCAACGGTATCAAGGCACTAACATGTGGCACCCATGCTGGGACATTACAAAGTCATATCAGAGCCCAATTTTCCTTTATTTTTCTTTTGTCTTACTATTTAGGAAAGTTATATTAGTGACTAGGAAGATTTTATCCATGGTTATGAGCTTGTGTATGATACTATCTAACCCATGTATTGGGGAAAACCAAGTACTCACGGTGGGATTGTTGTTTTTGTTGTTTTCTGTTACAATTGAATATTATTTCAACTTGGGTGATACACTTATGGTGTGATGTGATATTTGTTTTAGATATTTGTTAATATTTGACTCATAGACTGATAAGAAACAAGATTTGAGTGATAATTCATCATTCTAGGCACTCAGGATTATTTTGTGACATGCATCATTTTAGGCACACATAAAAAATGGGTTTTAAGTAATTTTTTGGACTTGAAATGTTATTCATTTTTTGTGAAATTGAATTAAAAATGATTCCTAATATGAAATTAAATGTGTTTAAATGAAAAAATATGAGATTAAATGGGTTTCTAAAAGAGAAACATAAAAAATAAAAAATATCTACCCTTTTTTAACCTTAACCAAGATATAGAATGGTTAAGGGTAATGTTTTCACATCAGTTATAACCCTATGGAAAAGAATGGGGAAAGGGATTTTGGTGTCTTGTTGTGTTTTTCATCTTACATAAACATAATAAAAGGGTGCTATGTGTCATGAGACGTGTGCTTGTCATTTTAGAGATATTACTCCCTGTTAACACTTATTGAGAGGATAACTATAAGACATGGTGGTCGTTGATGTGCGAGTGGTGGAACCTGAGGCACTGATAGTGTTAGGTGAGGAATTTGGAGAGTAGTTCCAGGAGAAATTTTCTTGATTCATACAGTTCATGGAGATATATCTAGGGATGGTTGTGAAGATCATGTCTAATTTGATGAGGGAGTTTCAGTTTCAACACCATGAAAATTTTTATAGAGAGTGTGGAATTGAGGGAGATGAGTTTTGGATTGAGTCTATCTATAATATACTTGACCACTTGGAGAATCATTTAGAGAAGAGGGTAAAGATGGGTTCTTATATGCTACTGGGATCAGCGAATCACGGGTGGTATGTTTAGGGTATTTCTTGCATAGGCTGATGGTATGTTATGGATGAATTCATGGAGAGGTTCTTGGTGCAGATCTATCCAGATATGCTAAGGTAGGAGAGATTAGATGAGATCATGAGATTGAATCAGATTAGTATGTCTATAATGGACTATGATGTGCAATTTATAGATTTGAAGTTATTTTCTCCAACATTGGAAGCAGGAGAGCCTACATCAACAAAATTATTTCACAAAGTACTTAAGTATGAAATTAAGTCCCAGGTGAATATATTTAGGAAAAAAGTTTCTAAAAGTAAGGAATAAATATCTCATAGCTGAGGGGAACCTAAAAGAGGCTTCCAATGCTGGATAGAGAGTTACTATGGGATGATCAGGAGGTATGTCTTCAGAGATAAGGGAGTGAATTTATGAGAAATCTTGCTAGAGTAGTGAAAAACAGAGTGGATAGGGGAAAAGTAAGTTACATAGGACCATTCTCTAGTGATTTTATACTAGTAAGGTAGGCCATGACACTATCATATTCATTATACCTGACCACTTGTATAGTTCTGATCTTGTGGAAAGATGGGAAATCTATAGAATTTCTCCAAGAACCCATGACATACATGTAATTTTGATGAATGTAGACAAAATTAGAGTTTAATAAGAAGATCTTTTACAGCATATCAGGCTGGCAGTTAGAGTTCTACACGCTGCAGGAATAGAGGAAATAGACATGGTGCTTTTGTGAATGAGTGCTCGTATCAGCGAAGTGGAGAAACTCAGGGTACTCAGACTTCATCACAAAAAAGAGGGGAACAAAAGTTTCATATAGTGTAGGCTACACTAGTGGATTGTGAGGTGGGACCATCAATGGATAAAGGTATTATTATTATTGTTTCTACCTTAACTAGTGCCTTATTTGATACAGGCACCTCTCGTTATTTTATTTTTCCCAAGTTGTGAATGGTTTGGACCTTTTGGTGGAGTTAGTGAGCATAGTTATGAAAATAAATTAACCATTGGTAGTATGGTCTAGAAACATTTTCTTGTTCAAAGTATGTTCTCATAAAGTTTTGGAGTACCCTTTTTTATGGGATCTTTTCAAACTAGAAATGTCAAGATTCAAACTAATTTTGGGTTTGGGTTCGTTAGTATCATATTAAGATCACATTGACTATTACTAAAGGAGATTTACTTTTACATATCATAAAGGATATAACTATGTCTACCATGGATGGTGGGATATTTAGGCTGGCCATGTAGGGCCAATTACTCAGCAACTTGGAGAGCTCAAAACCCAAGTTTCTAATCTATTTCTTGATGATAGAGGTGTAAAGAATGATATTTTTCCATAAGTAGTGGATTTTTTTCCAGAAGTGTTTCCTAAAGACTTCTCAGGGATTTAAATTGAGAGATACATGATGTTTATAATTGATCTCATGATGGGGGATTAAATAGTTTCTATTACACCATATAGAGTGGTTCCAAATGAGCTTCAATAGCTCAAGATTCAATTGTTATAGTTGGAAAATAAGGGCTTTATGAGTATGAGTATGTCACCTAGGGGATCAACTATGTTGTTTATAGAGAATGGTGATGGCAGTTTGTGCTTGTGAGTGGATTACCAGAATCATAACAGGATGAAAATAAAGAATTGGTATCCTCTTCTATATATCAATGATATATTTGACCAGTTCATAGGACATTTAATTTTCTCAAATATTGACTTGATATCACAATATAACCAGTCAAGAGTTCAAACTTCTGATATTCCAAGTACTAATTTTATAAGAAGGTATACCCTATATGAGTTTTTCATTATTAATTTTAGGTTGATGAACACAGTAATAGTGTTTATGGACTTTGTAAATAGAATCATTTATCCAAACATGGATCAGTTTGTGGTAGTGTTTGTGGATAACATATTGATGTACTCTAAGATTCATAATGATTGTGCCCAACATTTTGAGATCATCCTGAGTACACTGAGAGATAATTTGATATATAACAAGATATCCAAGTGTTAGTTTTGGATTGATTTGGTACACTTCTTGGGTCACTTCTTCTTGGATGAAGGTCTGTCTGTGGACCCAGAAAAGGCTCAAGCAGTGGTTTATTGTGAGTATCCCATTAAATTTTTTGATATCTGAAGATTTCTAGGGTTAAATAGATATTATAAGATGTCTATATGGGAATTTTCTTATTTGGAAGCACCACTCTTAGTCTTTAGCAAGTACGGGATAAGGTTTGAATTTTCAAAATCTTACGAGAATTCCGTCCTGGAGTTAAAGAAGCGATTGACATCAACACCAATCTTGATCCTACCTGATACAGGTGAGGAGTATATAGTATATTGTGAGGATTATGGAGTTGTACATGGAGCAGTGTTGATGCAGGGAGATTGAGTTTTAGTGTATGTGTCTTGGCAGGTGAGTCCCCATGAGTGGATCTACCCTATGCATGACCTCTATTTAGTTAATGTGGTTTTTCTTTTAAGTGTCACCAACATTATCTATCAAGCGAGAAGTTTACTGTGCATATGGATCAAAATATTGGTGTATATCTTTTAGTAGTGAGATTTGAATATCAGACTACGGAGGTGGGTATAGTATATGAATTCATTTTACTTTTAGATATCATATACGCTCGGGAAGGAAAATAGTTTTGTTGATGCTTTATGAAAGAAGATTCAGATTCAAGCAGTTCAGGTGTCAAGTGCTGAGTGGAAGAGATTAATTTACTTGAAGAGTTTCATGTTGTGATCTGGGAGAGTTAGGAGAAGATGAATCTCATGTTAGTTTTAGTGGAGTCTAACATTTTGAGAAGAATTAGGGATAAATAGTATGAGGATACATAATGCTTAAAGTTAATGGAATTCCTTGATGGTGGGGAGTCACCTTCAGATTGAACAATATGTTGGGAAGAGTTCATCTATGCTAGGAATCAAGTTTTTATTTTTATAAGTATGCTTGAAGAGATGATGCGTGAATTTCATGCCTCAAAGTGGGTAGTACATCTAGGTGTGACCAAATGTACCATGGCATTCGATGATAGTTTTGGGGGCCAAGCCTGAAAAAGGAGATAACAAGGTTCATGAAATGATTATACAGATGTCAGCATGTATAGGGAATTCATCAAAAACCTTTATGCTTTTTGTAGTCATTTACCATTCCAAAATTCATGTGGGATGATGTGACTATAGATTTTGTGGCGATTATGATGAGGAAACATTCGACGAATGATGATATTTGGGTTATTGTGGAACATATAAAAAATGAAATGAATTTCTTGACAATATTGGAGGCTTTCTTAGTGGAGTCGTTGATATAATTATATGCCCAAAATGTAGTATTTTTGAACGGGGTGCCAAAAACTATAGTTTTAGACCATGAATCACATTTTACTTCTCTATTTTGGAAATACTTATAGAATTTTCTTGGTTAATAGGTTTTTTTGATTATGAATTTCAACCCCAGATAGATGGAAATTCAGACCACAATATATAGGTAATTTAGGATTAACTACGAGCGTGTGTTATAGACTTTGGTGGATCTTGGGAGAAGCAACTAGATTTGGTAGAGTTCTCAAATAACAATAGTTATTAGGATACTATTCACATGGAACCATATGAGGATTTTTATGGTAGACCATATATATCACCTTTATTCTAGATGGAGGAAGGTGAGTTTGAGTTGTTGGGGCCAAGTCTTGTGCAGGAATATCAGATAAGGTTCAATTGATTCAGAAGTGTATGGATGTGACTTAGAGTAGACTGAATTCATATGTTGATAGATTAAGAAAAACCCTAGAGCTTATAAAGGGTGATACTTTATTCCATTTGGTGTCTTCAGTATTGGGTCACCGTAGGATAAATATGAGGCAAAAGATGGCACCCAGGTTTGTTGGACCATTTGAGGTTGTGGAAATAATGGGGCTAGTGGAATACCAGTTGGAGCCTCTATAAAAATATGATTCTATGCATATAGTTTTTCATGTGTCACAACTTTGGTGATATCACCCCGACCCTTATCATGTGATCTATATGGATGATGTTGATAGAAAGAGAGATACATCCATTGAGAAACATTCAATACCTATGTTGGATCATAGTGAGAAATTTTTGTAGTGAAATAATGTACTGATTGTTCGAGCATTGTGGAAATATGGGCGTGTGTTGGAGGAAACATGGGAAAGCGAAGAGTATATGAGGGATTTTTGGCCCAACCTTTTGACTTAGATTCTTAGATACTCTTGGGAGTACAACTTGAGGACGAGCTATTATGAGGTGGGGAGATTGTAATATCCCAAAATTGTTTGGATATGTTTCAGGCTTTTTTATAGGTACAATTTTTTATTATTTTAGTAATTTTTGTCTAGATTTTACCTTAGGGTGCATTTGGGTGAAATTCTGTAAATTTTGGAAGGAAATGGGAAAGTGCACATTTGGCACATGGTTTTTCCGAAACCGTGTTCCCAATCTCAAAAAACCATACAACTCTAGATAGGGGGGTTTTTTATAGTTGAAACATGGTTTTTCAACCCATATTCCATAATAGGAGAAACCATGAACCCTATAGAAGTGGTGCATGTTTAGGCTGAAAATTAGAAGAAACTATGCGCCCCGAGAAGTAAGCTCTGCATATGGGTTTTTACTCCCCTATAAATTATTAAAATATGTTCCGAATCTTCATCTAAGACCCCAGATTCCCTAAATTAGTCCATAATAATTTTACCTCAATTATAGTGACTATTGGAGGGATTCTAAGGCATCATGAACTTTTTTATTCATGATTGAAGTCCCAGATGAATGACTTTCACCGTTCTCAAAAATTGAATCATATCCTGCTTTGTTTCCTCTTCATCATCATTTCTTCTCCCATTATAGAAAGGGTTGTTCTTCTTGTTTTGACTAGATCTATATCTGATTTTTTGGATTTATATCTGGGATTTTAGATCTAGATTTAGAATTTAAGTATCATGATTTGTCATATCTGGATTAAATGTTTTAGATTCAAATCTTGTTCTACATCATTATGCCTCCCAAATTTCGGGGTTTCCTGGTTGCAGGATTTGTTAGTGGAATATGCCCTATGTTAGATGACTGATTTTTGGGATGGATAATGGACGAGGGAACCAGATGTGGTTCGGGACCCGCTTGGGAGCTGTTGGTGTCTATAATTTTGATTTTTATTTTGGCACGAGACACATATTTTTTCTTGAAATATCTATTATTGAGTTTTGATATTGTATTTCCAATTTTATTTATCTTGTTATACTAGTATTGTTCTTATTATAATATTATTTGGTAATTGTCCATTTATTTCCATTAGTGTTTTACTCTAACAAATAGGGTATAGTATCCCCATGACTGATATTAGAACCTCACTTCTAGTTGACAACGCCTAGCATATGGAATGACACACTTGAGGTCATGTTACCAACCAGCTTGGGGAACCAATGTGTGGCACTCAGTCTGGGACAATAAAATATCTTATTGGTAAATAAAGTGAGAAGGATTACCATAGCTTTGGGTAAAGAAGCATGGGGTTTCTTCCATGGATAATTGATGGAAAATGAAATTATATCATATTATTAGAGTGATGGTTTTCTATTTAATAACAAGTTTTGAAGGTGTAAGATCACTATCTACAACATTTTACATAGGAAGAAAGAATATAAGGTTTAAGGATCCAGTTACTAGGATGCCTGTGTACTAGATAGAATATATAATCTCTTGTTAAAATGAATTAAACAAGCATAAAGTGCTTAATAAATCTATCTAAAATTCTATAAACCATCATTGAAGTGTCGAGAAAGAAGAATGTTGAGATCAATGAATAATAAACTTGATGGAGGTTTGAAAAGATTAGAGTTATATTGTAATATACCATAAGCAATTTCATAGTTTTAAATTGTTAGGATAAAGATGAAAAAATGTCGAAGTCCTAGACTGTATGACCTTTCCTTCTAAGTGTATGACTTTTGAAACATGAGACTTATAGCGTACGAATTTTCTATAGTGTATGAATTCTAAATACCTTTTATGACTTCGATAAAAATATATGAATTTGAATTTATTCTATATAAATTTGAGGTATATTGAATGGGTCTGATCCAACACATTACTTTGAAACTATATGAATTTAAAATTTATATGATGTAGACACTCACTGGTTTAATAATATGACTTTTTTGTTAGAATTTTTTTAACTATAGAGTAAAAAATATGAGTTCTCCATAATTACTATTCTAAATTGAAAAAAATGACAATGAAGGAAAATCCAATATTTAATGTTATAAACATAAAAAATAACCAAAATATATTTGATTCCATATTAATATTGTTGAGAAGCTGATCTTCAACATTAGAATAGTTAGATCAAATAATGAGATTATTTGATACGTTTTTTAAACATGAAATTATGAGATTATAAAATTTAATTATTCTAATTAAAATTAACTTATAATAATACTAGTGTTGTTCATTAATGTTTAATTAAACATGAATATTTGAAAAACCTTAATCCAAGAATATGATGAAGAAAATAGATCGAGAAGAATATCACTACTCTTATTTCTATAATTTTAAATTATAATATTTTAAATTCTATATATTTTACCAAAATAGTGATTTAAATGGGTTGTTGTTTGGTTTATCCTCATTTCAATAATAACTGAAAAAAGTTTTAGTGATTCAAAATGAGTTTGTAAAGTCCAATTTATTTTTTAAGCTCGATTTTCAAGAGTAGTTGAGCTGATAAAAATACTTTAATATGTTATTGAAATTTGTCTATTAGTCATTTTTATACAAAAATAAAAATAATTTATATTGATGTCACTTTTTAAAATTTAACGAGTTTGATTATGATAAGTTCTATCATGTGTGGCTAGAAGGTACTATTTTTGGAAGAATAAGAGAAAATGATATTTTACTAAATCAATGTGAAGATTATTTTCCACATTGAATTTGTTTTGAGAGGTGAATGTATAATAATGGGGTATAAGAAGTGGTTATTTGGTGATCACTCTTTTGGATGGAAGGTTAAAAAGTCTTATAGGTTTTCCATTTATGTATGAAAATTTTTATGTATGTCATTTATTTCTCTCGGATTGTTACATTTTAGAAATTCCAAGACTATTGAAAATTGAGAAATGTAGGTAGAATAATAGATCACCATTGTACACAAAAAAGTGTGTGTGGGTATAGTATTATTACTGAGCATGTTAAGAGAAATATATGTCTCAATGATGAAGAGAGAGGTTAATCCAGGAGAGAACAAAGGTCATGCTAAGGAATAAGATAAGGAAATTTTGAACTAATTCTAAATAGGGAACCAATAGGGATTTAAATAAGAAGAATAAAAAGAGATAAAGATAAAAAAAGTCCAGTACTGCCTGACCATAACCAATGTTTTGAAGCATTTTGAGAAATGATATTGAAGAACTGAGTCAAGGACCACTAGTATGAAATTATTCTAAACATATAGTTCTATATGATTTGTTAAATTTTTTAGTGTGTTCAATATATAGATTCTGTAGGGAATCTATGAGTTTCACAATAAAATAGAGGATGAGTTGCGTGAGTAGTTCTTGGAGACTTTAAGGAAGTCTAGGGGACACTGTATTGAGAAATAATATCATTTTATTTGTTTTGAGACATTCTTAGAGAGCTCTTGTTGATAAAATTAAATAAAGAGAAAGGTTACTTGACCAATGAAAAGACTAAAGGCTATGTGATTCATTATAAATAATAATTCACTTGTGTCATATAGAGAAGGTTGTATCACCTATTTAATATAGAGATCACTTATTTTTATAAAATATCAAGACTGGTTTAGGATTATCCCTATCCAAACCAATATAAAATTGATAATAATATTTATATTATAGAATATAAAACTTGTACATCCAAAGTATAGTAGGGATTATGATATTTAGGAGGGTCCAAACCTTATAAAAACAATTGAGTAAATTTACTACTTTATATACATTGATTTTTGGTTTTTGGTAGGTTAGTCAAAAAGAGATACAATAGTATTAAATGAGATCATATGATTATATTAAACAGTGGTTTTGTGGTTTAAATAATAAATTGAAATTTGGTTAAAAATGGGCCACATCCGATTTACCCATCTTAGATATTGCTGAAAAAATCTTGTGGCACTTTGAACTTGGTTTACCAAAATGTGCTAATCCAAGGATCATATGTTGATGATGTTCTGTAATGTTCAAATTTTTCTATGAGTTATAGATTATTTAATAATTAGTTTTAATATTTAATTTTATCCTTTTGGAAATTCATAATGGATGTTCAGTGGTTTAAGGAGCGTCCTGGTCCTTTTTGGAGCCCAAATATCTATTTTTTGAAAATATTTATGAGGTGCACGATTTTTTCACGGTTAGTTGTATCCATATGGTTCAACTATGAAACCCATCTATAAGGGATCACATTTGATAAACCATGTAAGAGAGGCCACATGGCCAAGCAGAAAATTATAAACTTGTCGTAGAGGGGACCTGCATGAGCTGTGCATGGTTTGTAAAACAATGTACCTTGCCCAATTGGGTAGTGATACATAGGTAGTATTCCCACACAGTTGGTTCACGATTTAGTGAAAACCCTGTATCCAAACTATGCAACTCATTAAAGGACTTTTAAAATGACCGTTTTTACTTTTGGATTTCAAAATATAAAAATCTCATTCTTCCTTTTATTTTCCATAGTAAGGGCACCATGGGAGCTTCTCCTCTCCCTATTCCTTAGGCATTAAATACTATAAATCATCTAGAATCTAATCAGACTACTGTTTGTCATATTTGAAGCATACTAATAAGAGATACAATTTAATATCTTTATTTTTTGGTTTATCTTTCCATTCTGGAAATGATTTCTATTCATGACAATTTGCTTTATTTTCAGTGTATTCATCTATTCTTATGATTTCTCTCATTTTAGACATAATTTGAGGCTAATAATTGATAAGTGTTTCACTACCACCATAAGGTAGGTGGAATATACCATTTCTCTCAAAGTCTCACATATTTATAAATATTTCCATTTTGTTGTATGTTGGAATCTTCTTGTGTTTCATTATAATTATGAATTTTTTTAAATAAATTGTGGGACTTATGACATATACCTCTTATGATACCCATTGACTTTATTTTAGGTTGTAACCTCACCAAGGATCACCCATTTGGGCGATTCCTTATATATATGAGCCTTTTACACACATTATATATGTTATATTGGCTTTTGAAAGGTAATTTGATTAAGATATATTAATGAATAATTTTTATATAGTATAGAAAATACCTTCACTGGACCCATTTTTATTTCAGTGCAACATGATTAGAATTTTATAATTCCCATACAAGGAAACAAAAGTGTTTTCATACTTCAGATAGCCTTGTATTCTTGAAATAATTCCTTAATCACTTAGAGGATTCAACCTAGTTTCATTGAGATAGTTTCCAAGGGAGAAACCCACCTTGGAATTCAGTATTTTTCTTATGAGTACATGAATTACTTGGTGTAATTATGATGATTAATTTAATTTTTATTTTGAAATTATAATGGATTGTATTATTTCTTTAGATTCACCATGATATCTTCAAAAACATGATACCTTGGATCATCTCCTTGGGATCAAGTAATTATTTTCCTGGGATTTAATTTGGAATTATTACGAGGACTTAGTAAGTGACATTTCTCTAGTGTAATTACAAGGGAGTACCCCTCATATTTCACTTATACCCTTTATCTAGGATTCATGGATATTTCTATGAGCTAGAATATCCTTCTAAGGTTAAGGATTTCTCAGTTTCACCTTGGGTACTCCATCATTATCAATATTACATGGTTATATTATCATATTATTGAGCCTTGAGTTTTATAAGTTATCTATTCAGAGACATCTATCTAAAGATAAAGAAGGTATGTGTATTTAGGCTTTCCCTAAGTAAGCTAAGCCCGATATGGTTTCTATTTCAGTCACTTAACATTTTACTTTATCAATAATAATTTTTTACTCACAGAATGGGGTTTTTATACACACCATTGGTGGTGGACTACAAAGTTTTAATCACATCCTATTTGGGCCACTGATTGGTAACCAGACATACTTCATGGTTAAAGGTCAAAATAATGGAAAGGGTTTGGATTTGGATGATTTATTAATGAGACAAGATCGTCTATGAGATTAGATGAATGTTTTTAAGCTTGGAGTGATTTTGGAGTTAATAAATTTTGGTATTTACAGGTATTTTTTTAAAAATTTACTAATGTTTTCCTACTACCATTTTTGTAAAGCATCATGACATGGAAATCATTTTGTATATAGTACTGATTATTATTGTGTAGTCAATTTATCTTATCAAGTTGGTTATGTATTCTTCTTCTCTAGTGATCATTATTATGATTCTGATTTTTATCTATTAGTTATTAGTATAATGTTCTTTACTTTGATAAGAGGGAATAGTTTCCCCACAGAAACACCTAAACCTTCAATACTAGTTTGTAGCCTCTAGTATACAGGGAGGTGTGCTTGTCATCATGTGGCCAGTCGGGTTCAGTTACTTATGATTGAATGAGGTCTAGGATGCCACATATTAGCATCTAAGATTTGTTTTTCTTTTTCTTATTAGTTGTAATATTAGACAAGAGGATAAGAATATTATAGAATCTAGTAAGGAGATTCTACATGAGAGTTTATAACCTATGTACGAGAAAAGAAACCTAATTTCTTGTGATGATATTTGATTACTTGGATTATGTCCGTACAATTGAACTAATTTCATCATTGGATGACACACATTGTTTAAGAGAATATTTTATTATGGAATTTCATTCTTGAAATGTTATAGATAGGAAGCATCACACATGAATCATTATAGGCACTTAGATATTCATATGTCATATATATGCCAGTCCAGATAGGTGTATCTATTTTATTGCATTTCTTGTACTACATGTGGTTTCTATATGTTCCTTGATGGATATACATGAATATATTCTAATGTTTCTTATAGTAATTATAATAATTAGATTAATTAATGTTTTTTGCCTCAACCTAAATAGTGTTTCACCACATAACTGGAGGGTGGTTCCTTAATTAACCAAATTATTACATGTTTGACCCATGAGCCATTGGTTTTATAGACTAAAACGTTTTGTTATTTTGATTACATGAATGAAAATTGTAGTTTATAAATCATGTACTTATATAAACTGGGAATGGTGATTCATCTAATAATATAATTATATATGACCCATGAAATTATATTACTTGATTCACATGTTTGGTTTCAGTTACATGAACTACCAATTGTAACTTATAAAGCTTATGAATTTATAAATTTGGTATGGTACTTAATCTAAATAGACTATTATATATGTATAAGAATTTCTTTACTATAAATCATGGAAAATAAAAGGGTTTATGTCAAATATGGATTCCAATTACAACTTAAAGCGTGTTTTCCACTATAACTTGTAATTTACACTTCATATGCTAGAACCTCTATAATTTAAACACATAATCTGACTAATACCATGACCATGGATCATGGGTAGTTGGGTTAATATCTTTTGGGTTGAGTTCCCTTATGCCTATCCTTGTATCATGAGAACTTCCATTTTGTTGATATCAATTTATGAGTCATGTTCTTATGAATTGTAGATATATGCCTCCATGATGGCCATGATTTGAACACTAGGAATGTTGAGATGACCATGCTCCTAAGGTGGTGGGACCTAAGCTGCCAATAGTTCCACCCAAGGAACATCTAGTTTAACAACATATTTTACATAGACTATCTAAATATGATAAGTTTTTTGAAGGGTTTTGATGTTTAGTGTTGTTTATAGAGGAAAATCTATCACCCTCATAGACTATTTCTAAGTTGATAGGGGAATTATAGGAGAAAAAACCACCACCATCTAGGGGAGGATGGAACCCTGGCCTCAGAATCATAGTTAGTGGCTATATAATCTATCTTTTATCATCTAGAGAAACCTCTATAAAGTAGGTTCAATCACACCAATTATATTATTTAAGGTTCTAACAAGAACTTATGGGACATTATATACCATGATGATCAACATCAGGGTATGGTTTGGGGATATTTACAATCTCAATTACATGATTACTCCTTCCTCGAGATAATGAGAGAAAATGAAGAATGATTGTTCAACCACCTAGAGAAGAGAACTACACATGTTATGGTCTATTAATCTCATTTCATTGAGATAAAACTCTTTATGCCTACGTTTACTGATGATTAGTTATCCAAAGCAAGATTTTTTATTGGTGAGTTCAATTATTCCATTCGATATCAGATAAATATATTATGAATGACTATCTTTTTAACGTTATATAGTGATGTACTTATTTCTGGGAGACACTTGAGGGAAGTCGAGAGTATAAAGCTTGGAGGTTTTTCTCTAAGAAAGGGTACTGTACCTAGTAGATGGAAGCTTTATCTGGAAGGTTCTCGATAGAGTTGTGGTAGTCAAGATATTGTCACTGGTAATTCCATTATAATCTATCACTATGGATGATAGGGTTATGTAAAGCCTCAGTCTGAAAAAAACCCAGTGGGACTGCTGATCCTATTGCAAAATATGATATCCTCATAGATTCTTATGATCCATTCCATATGTTCCCTATGAGAGAGGATCTATACTAAACACACTTTCTGGGGTAGGATTAGTAGAACCACATCAGAAGGTGAGTATATGTAACACTAGTTATATATTTCGAGGAGGTGGGACTGCATGAAGAGGCCAAACCATGGATGTAAAACACTAGGAGAGTGGGCCTACTCATGGTTTTCAGGTTATGGTTCAGGGATGGGGATCATGCCAAATAAATTCAGTACAACCTACACCTAAAGAGTGGGGTACTAAAATGTATACATTGATAGGTATAATATTATCAGCCTATATGTTGGTATCTTACTTCTTTAAGAAATCAAATTCACACTCTTTTATCTCTGTGCCTATCATGGAAATCCTTGGTCTTGAATTTCTTTATTTATATGGTGTAAAGAACCTATATACTCCACTTGGAGTGTGATCAGAGAGTGTATGATAATGTAATAATTTTCCCCTCAAGGTTGAACTTATCATTTCTTATGGGACCTCCTCATCCTCACGATGATGGGATTTGACATCATTTATGGGATGGACTAGTTTGTTACCTATCATTATCACATCAATTTTTATCATAGATGGGTGTCCATTACATCACAAATTGGTGGTAATTAAATACAAAAAGGTGAATGGGATGTCCAAAAAAATTGGGTTGCATCCAAGCATCATGGGCTAGGAAAATCTCCAACAAATATTGATAGAATTTTTTATGGATGATTATGGAAAATGCTAGGATGATATCACTAATGTGGTAGATTATTTCAAGGAAAATATACCTAAATAATTTTATTGAATAACTTCTAATAGAGAGGTATAATTTATGATCAATCTAGTTACGAAAGCAATACCAATATCCATTTCGCTTTGTAGGATGGCTACTACTGAGTTGAAATAACTCAAGATCTAGATAGAGGACTTAGAAACTAAGGGATTTATATATACCAGTACTTCCTCATGAGGTTCACAAATATTTTTCTCTAAGAAGGTGGATGTTAACATCAGGTATTGTGTGGATTAGCATAAATTGAAATAAATTTTGGTTAAGAAATAGTATCCAAAACCTCATATTGATAATCTATAATCATCTCTAAGGGGTGAGGGTTTTTATAGATTGATTTAAGGATATGGTAATATCAGGTACAAGTTAAGTCTTAAAAAGTACCCAATAAAACATTTTGACGAATATATGGACATTATAAGTATCTACTCATGCCATTAAATTTGAATAATGTTACTTATATTTTCTTGGATCTAATGAATTGGGGTTTCTACCTATATTTATATTTTTTTGGTAGTAATCATTGATGAAATCTTAGTGTACTCACATACTTGGAATGAACATGCCCAAAATCTTATTAAAATTTTGACTAAAAATATTGAGCACCATATATTTGATAAGCTCACCAAATAACAAATTTTAATTGAAAAGGTGCACTTATTGGGTCATAAACGTTTTGAGAAGGGATATTCAGTTGACCTAGAGAAGGTGAGAGACATGGTTTCCTAAGAGCATCCCATGATCATTATTGACACATGTAGTTTCTTAGGGATGGATGTATATTACATGAATTTAATTAAGGATTTTTTTATTATTATAAGTTCCAATTATGGTTTATAAAAATAAGGTAATGAATCTTATATGTTCTGAAGCCTATGAGATAAACTTTCAGGTGTTGAAGGGGATATTGAATTCTGTATGGATCCTGACTCAGATAAACTTAGGTAGAAGCTATATAGTTTATTATGTCACATCAAGTATTGGGATAGGATATATCAGGATGCAATATGAGTGAGTCATGGAATATATGTTTCATTGGTTTAGCCCTCAAGAGAATAATTTTCCTACACATGACCTTGAGTAAATAGTAGTAGTTCACACTTTGTGTTACTGAAGGAAATGTCTGCTATGAGAGTGATTTTTGGTGTTTATGGACCACAAAAGTATCAAATATATATTTACAAATCATTAATTTGACCTCAAATTGTGAAGGTGGGTTGAATAATTACTATCCTTTGATTTTGAACTTTCCTATATGTCTGGAAAGAAAAATGTTGTGGATGGTGAGCTCAGACAGAGAAATCAGATACATGTAGTTTAGGAGGCCATTAGTGATTAGTAGTTGATGGTCTTATTTTTTAAGATGCACATAAGAGATAAATATATTCACAGGAAACCTATAATTAGATATTTAGTGGTGAACTATTCAATTCTGGATAGAGTAAAGATGAGGTAACTTTCATACCCTGAGAGTCTAGTCATAAGATATAGTGTTTCCAGAGAGGACCCATCATGGAGTTAGATCATTGACGGGGATGATATATTGGATATTAATGGACACATATGGATTTTTAGAGATGTTTTATAGGCCATAATTCAAGAATCACATACTTCTAGTTTGGCGGTACACCCTAGGATTACAAAGATGTACCATGACTTATACCACAAGTATTGGTAGCCAGGGATGAAAAGGTAGATAGCTAGATTCATCACTATATGATCCACCTAATTGTAGGTGACGATGACATACTAGTGAACAATAAGTATTTTATACATGTTTCCCATTCCATAGTGGAAATGGGATTACATCACAATATACTTAATGATGGGATCACTAAGATCACAATGAGGCAGTGACGTTGTGTGGCTGATCATCGATAGGTTGATAAGGTGGTTCATGTTTTACCTATCAAGGAGACCTTTTTTGTGGATAATATTTTATGTCTATCTATTTGAGACATTATATTAATTCATGGAGTTCAATGGATTATAGTATCAGACATAGATTCTTGTTTAATTTTGTGATTTTAGAATGGGCTATAGAGGGAACTAGGTTCACATGCTCTTCTATGTATAGGCTATCACCCACAGACTGAAAGGTAGTTTGAGCATACTATTCTGGTGTTTATGGAAATACTGAGAGAATTCATCATTGATTTTAGATTTTATTTGGAATATATTGTACCCCTAAAGGATTTATCATATAATAATAGATTTTATGAGACTATATATATGGATCCTTATGAAGCCTTATATGATAGTCTATACCAATCATCTATATTATAGTTAGATACATGAGAGGTAGTTCTACTAGGACCTCATATCATTTTAGAGACTCTAAGGAAGGTAAAAATTATTTTATATAGTATGGATATAACTTATTCTAAGAAAGTAGTAATATGAAAACTATCACTAATAACCCCTTGAGTTTGAATTTTTGGATTGGGTATTCTTTCATCTTTCACCGAGGATGAGGCCTGGTCAAATTATGAGGCAAGGAAAGTTAAATCCTTGACTCATTGAACCTTTCAAAATTTTGGAGAGGGTAAGATTAGTGTATTATCATATATCACTTCCCCAAAGACATATCACTATGTAGGATATACTTCATGCTTCCTAGTTACATCACTATCATTCTGATCTATCACATGTTCTCTATCCAGAAGACATCGAGTTAGATATTGATGTTTCTTTTGAAAAGTATCATATTTTGAGTATTAATCAAAGTATGATGTATTTACAAGGTTGGTCAGTCTCTTTATTTTAGGTGATATGGTAGCATAAATGTGTATAGGATGAGACCTAGGAAAGATAGGCTGATGTACATGCTCAATGACTAAAATGTTTATTAGATAATGGTCAACCACAATTAATGAAACTCGAGGATGAGTTTTCTTAAGTGGGGGAGGTTGTAACGTCCCTCTTTTCCCATGAGGTACATATTCAGTAAATTTTACTTTTAATATTTATTTTTATCCTTATAGAAATTTCTAAAGAGAGTAAAAATGTTTCAAGAGCATCTAGGGCTTCTTTCGATCCCAGAGCTTCAGTTTTTGAAAAACTATATAAGGTGATCAATTAGCACATGGTTAGTATTAAAAATGCGACACAACTGTGTAAACCATATATACGGGACAATTACTTGATAAAATGTGAAAGTTAGGATGCAAGTTTATGCAAACAACTATATAATTGTTGAACAAGGAACCCACATGGACTGCGCAAATTTTCAAAAATTTTCCGCCTAACCTGCATGGTTAGTCCCACTTAGGCAGTATGCCCACATGGTGGGAAAATGGTTTGGATAAACCATGAATCTAAAATTTTCCCCATTAAAGGACATATGAAATTAAATTTTTCTTTTTTTCTTTAGAAACCTAAAAACATTATTCCTATTTTCATTTTTCACAGTAGGAGGTGAGATGGGAGCTTTTCCTCACCATATTTCTTAGGTATTGAGGCCACTTCCTCATCCAAAATCTGATTGAATGTCCATCTTTCACATTTAAAGAATAAAAATAACATTTAAAATCCTTTACCTTCATTTATTGGTTAATCATGAAATCTTTAGTGTAATTTCAATGAATGATAATATTCCCTATTTTCATGGTTTTCTTATATTATTATAATTTCTCTTATTCAAGCCCAGATATGAGGCTAATAATTGATGAGTGTTCCTCTACCAACTTAAAGTATGTGTTATATACTATTTTACTCAATTCATCACCCAGTTATATATATTTATATTTTTCTAAACACCAGCATCCCCATGTATTTCCTCATAATTATGAATTCTATTAAATTAATAATGGGAACTATGACGTAAACCTCTTATGATACCTTTTTACCTTGTTTTAGGTTGGAACCTCACCAAGGATCATTACATTGGGTGAGTTATTATATATATAATCCTTTGAAAGCCATTACATTTGTTTGATTGGATTTTAAAATTATAATTTGATTAAGTTACAATAAAGGAATAATTGGATATAGTATGGAAAGTACCTTCACTTAACATCTTATTGTTTATGTATAGATGATTAAAAATAAAGAATAACCATATGGAATTTTTTCATTGAAGAATGAAAAGTAAATGTTTTAATTAAATAAAAAGAGAAATATGCATGAAATAATACATGGAATATGATTATTTACATATGGTTTCAAATGATTATGGACCTTTTTCCTGTTAAAGGAGTGGACAAACTTTATCAAGCCTTGGATTCTCGAGGGAATTCCTTGAGCACTCAGAGGATACCACCCCAATTCATTGAGCCAATTTACTTGGGAAATAGACACCCTAAATTGTAGTATTTTTATTATTAGTAAATTTTTTACTTCACATAGCATCAAATATTAATTTGATTTATATCAAAAAAATTAGAATGCAATGGATTATAACCTTGGATTAAACTTGATTTCCTCAGACCTGAGACACCAAGGATCATTTCCTTAGGATAAAATCATTATTATCCCAATAATATCTTATTAATTATTCCAATAGATCAGGTAGTTACATTTATCTAGTGTAATTCTAATGGTGTACCCATAAAATTACACATAGACCCTTTGACAAAGCTACATGGTTATTTATATGAGTTTTACCGACCATAGAATGTCAAAGATTCCTTAGTTTAACCTTGGTTCATCCATTTCTATCAATATTACATGGAACTATTATCATATTCCTAGGACCTTACACTTATAGTTATCTATTTAGACACATCTAGTTGAGGCCAAAGAATATATGATCAGATGGCCTTTCCATGAGGAACCCAAGAATGACATGGTAACCATTTTAGTTTCTTATCTGTATGATTATTATTTTACCTACACACTACTATATTTTTTCTGAAAGAATCAATTTCATATAGAAACATTTTAAGTTTCCTATTGAGTTTTATTGACACCCTGTTTGGGCCGCTGATTGTTGCCTAGATAGGCTTTGTGGTTACTGGTCAGGACAAGGTAGAGGTTATGGATTTAGATGTTTGATTCATGAGAGAGGATGATTTATGGGAGTAGTAGAGTAATCATAGCCTTAGGATGCATTTATATTTTATCCTTTTCTGTGTTTCTATGTATTTTTTATAGCATGTACTTATGTTTTAATATTTCTAGTTTTTTACAGCTTCATGACATGGACACCATTTTGTATACATTGTCGATTATTATTGTTCAGTATATTTACATTATTTAGCTAGTCATGTATTCCACTGCTCGAGTGATCATTATTATTCTTCATATTTTAATTTATTTTTTATTATTCCTCTATAATAAACTCTGAACATTGGGAATATTCTCCCCACATACACACCCTAGGATCTCTTTGCTAGTTGACAACCTTTTTTATATAGGGAAGAAATATTGATGCCATGTGGACAACCAGGTTCGGTCAATTATGAGTGAACCTAGTCCATGATGTATCATGGTAAATTTTCTAAGAGGTAATAATACTCATTTTTATATTAAAAATGTTTATTAAAGTTGAATTAATGATCTTAGGTACATTTCATCTTCTTCCGTTATTCTAAGTGCTTTAGTGAAGTTATTTTGGATTCAGTCACTCTTCCACCAAGGTACACTTCCTTTCTTCCCCTTTCTTCACTACCCTAGGAATCTATTCAATAGTTTATAGATATTTTATTCTCTCTATGATAGGTGTTGTAATTAAATATTCTTGAATATTCAAATCCATATAGACGAAATGTTATCGTTGTTATTTTATTTCTCTCCCTTCTTGAATTCCTAGTGATATCATCACCTCAATATGAGGGTTAATTTTTCTATATCTTCAAAAAAACATATTTGAAACACTCTTTCTAATAGATATTAATAAATATATACTAAAATTGCTATGTTTCACTCATATTCAACTCATAGATATAGTAATTGGACACTTATTTCTTAAATCCTTCATCTTTAGAAAAGATAGATTTGATTATTGTTATTGTCACATGGATAAAATTATTATTATTTTATCAAACATGATATGGATACATGATCTAATCTTATATTTTTTCTTTGATGTATAGATATCCATAGAATAACAGAATCATCACTCCCTTTCAAAACTGATTATCATTCTCTTATAGAAAACCAAAAATCAATTTGATAATGTTTTCCATACATTGAGTATAGAAATCCACCGGAAATATCGGTCTTAGGATCTTCCACAATTGAATATCTATAATTCTCACTTCATTTTGTCCATTATTTTTTAATTAAATATTTCCATAGTTTTAATATGGGACCTTTAAGAAACATTCTTCTAATTCTTTATAGATGGTATAATTCTAATAACATGTAACACCATTTCATATTTTGGATATAGAAACTCCCTAATCGTGACAAAAAAATTCCCTTATATATCCAAGTAAAACATGCATAATTTAATTCCACTCTTCTTGTAATCTCCCGAAATAATTTTATCTTTAATTATATACAAAATCTAATAGAGTCTTTATTAAAATTTAACTAGAATATTAATTATAAAACATAATTTATAATATTTAATATACTTTAGGTGTCCTTATTTAATTTATCTTCTTGTATGAAGATACGTAGGGTGTGGAATCCTCTCTTGTAGTGTGATTTCATATTTAAAAAATTTTCACAGATCTTCTATTTGAATTAATTGAAATAATGAGGTAGAAAAATATCTTTAATTTAAACCACCAATAATCCCATAACATTGATCTTATATTAATCATTATATGATTTTTTTTCATGATGAATTAATTTTCTTCTTTTAACCAAGCCTTAATTACAAATGTAAATGGAACATAGATGTCCTATAAAATCCCAGTATCTTATGATGTTGGAGATCTTACACAAATCACATACCTAACATGCTCGATGTATCTTATGAAATAATAAAATGTCTTATGAAAACATGAAACATATGATAAAACTATGAAACATATTATGAATCCACCAAATATCTTAAAAAATTACAAAACACCTTACAAAACCAATTAATGTCTTATAAAACAATTAAATATATTATAAAACCACTAAATATATTATGTAACTAAAAAAATTCATTCCAAACCTCTAAATATATTATAAAAGTATTTAATCACACAAAAACACAGATGTCCTATGAAAAATCCAACACATCGAAATTTTATAACTCTAACCACCAAAGTATTATGAAAATTAAAAAGAGTTATGAAATTTACATACATTTTCAAAAGAAAAGGACTATAAAGTCTTATGAAGTTTTTCCTTTTCCAGTTTCCACATATGAGGTTTTCCTTTACTAGTTTTCATTTGTCTTCTCGATGACAGATTTAATCAGAAACACTTCAGAACAAAAACAATGATTCTCCATACCAAATAATCAAACCTAAATAAATTTAATATAATATTTATTAAGAAATTATTTTTGAATCACCATCCTAAAGATAATCTTTATATATAATAATATTTTCAACAACTTCGTTTTTTTTTTCATCATGTAAAAATCGCTATAAACAGAGGATTTATATCAAATTTTGTAATTCACCCCCTCATTTAACACTATTATGTATTCCACCAATTCGTAATATATTTCTAAAAAATATAACACACTACCTATTGGTGACAAAACTCTCTCCCATTGGATTTTATTGATATTATTACATAAAATCTATCATCCAATATTTCTCATTTCTCCCCCTTTGTCAACAAAATAAAAATGAAGTTCCCCATTCTAGATTTGTCTTTAAAATATGTATATCTATAGTTTTAAATTCTATGAGGGTTATTACACTAGTTTATACTTCCCATTTGTCAATATTCTCCATGAATTATATTTTTTATGATTTTCACAGAGATATATTTGGGAATGTTATTCTCTCCAATTTATGAATATAGAATTGTCTTGTATGAAACATTATAACCTTAAACTTATCTACATGTTAATATTCTTGGTTGGACTATACAACACAATAACTCTCCTCCATTTAAACATTGAGACACTTGATATATATTATACCGATTTTTGAGTAAAAAAATTCAATATTTTTCACTTCACTTTAACTTTTAAACAGATTAATCCAAAATTTATCATTCTCTAAGATCCTATCACCTTTATCCAATATACCATATTTTTTTATTATAAATAATAGTAATTCAATCTTACTTATTAGAATTTGATTCATTGAAAAATAATCTAATCATACTAAGCTCGATATCAGTGTTTAAAATAAGATTTAGTTTTGACAAACTCATGTTATCCATATCACTAAATGGTTTTTTGAAAAAACACAAGAATCATTAAACATAAACATTAATTAAAACATAATGTGATCTGAATCAAACATATACCATACCATTATAATATGAACAATAAATAAAAATTTTGAGAGTCATAACACATATTGAATCAATTGATATAACTTATTAACAAGAAAAAGTAATACCATTTGAGCTTCGAGATCTTCATTTATTTAATGGGATCTTCATTTATAGATGAGGATTATTAGCCTTTAATTATTCCTCAACAATGCATCCTAAATTTTAGCATCATATATTGAAAATTTATTCAAGTCAATGACCCCCATTTTTGATAATAATTATTTTTAAAAAGCTTTTATTACCCTATAAAATTAAATAGTTGAAACTAATTTTTAATATATAATAAAAAATCAACATGAAAAATATTCATATAAAAGTTTTCTCCTCTAAATCTATAATATTATTGTTAATGGAATAATTCTATTAAATACATGGCTTAATATAACTTTTTATAATATAGTTTTGTCACGATAATAATGGTTACATTAGGTATGGATTTGACACCATATCTTATTAAAGATAATACCCTTCTTAATATAGTTTTAGACTCACTAGGAAGTCTCATTTTAGTATGAAACATCCAATTATAGTATTGGAGAAGAAAGTGGTTTCTTGAAACCACTAGTTAAGTCATGATCGACCTTATAATCTTGACCAGGATAAGATTTTCTTTCAAATCAATCACATGTGCTTTATTATCACATCCACACTCCATGGATTACATATCCCCATTAAGACTACAAAACATCCAAAATATTTCAGAAACATTTCAATCCATGTGGATAGGGATATCTCCAATCATCATAAGTTTAAGGATTATGGTTGTTCTTTATAGACCAAGACAAATCTTCCACCATCTATTCATAACTTTTTATTTTTTATTTTTTCAATTGTACTTATAAATGTTTCAATCTAAATCAAAGATTATTTTCCCTTATTTGGACTTACACAAACCTTCCTTGTTAGGTTAATGTCACCCATATCAGTTACCTTTATTTGTTCTTAATTTTGTATTTATTTTCATTCTTCCTCTACTATAGGAGGTATCAACACTAGAATTTATTTCATTCCTTGTGGTATGTGTTTTGAGACCACTAATACATACTTCATGTCTATCCTATATAATATTTATGATAATAACATCAAACTTATTTTTCTTCAGTGACACTTCTTTTGAGTGAACTTCATTCTTATTCACATATGAAAAAACATATTACTTCTTATTCATCATTCAAATATCATTATTTTTCTTCTATGAGGGATTCTATTGGTGAGAAATATTAGGTGATTGATTCAACTTTAATTAAGATCCAATATTTTTCTCAAAATTAGTAAACCTATTTTCTGGATTTATAGGATTTCTTCAATAGTGAATCCTCTCCTTGTATGTCATAAGAATTGAGGTATTAATAATGCATTTTTTTCTTTCATCATAACGCACTACCTTTCCATATGACTAGGATTATAACATCTAAAACACCTTCCTTATAAATCACACTTCATGAGGTCTCAATTTGGTTGAGATAATGGCCCAATCGGTGTTCTTGATCAATTGATCCTTTGGGATTCTAGACCAATACTCATGGTGTGCCCCAATCTTCCAAAATTGAAACAAATTATAACTACATTATTCTGTGATACATTTATTTAAAATTTTTTATAATGATTATATTTCTATATAGGTTAAATATTTGATATTTCTTTCCATCCATATGTTGAAGATTCCTTGGATGAGATCTTCACTCTCTTTTCCCTTTAAGGAACCAAGATTTTTCTTAAGTTCCATGATCTTATAATCTTTCTTCTTTTACCTGATATCTAAATATTTTTTATTTTGGGTATCCTCCATTCCAAAATGTGTTCTCTATTAACGATTTGTCTTGAGAGGGAGTATTCTTACCTTTAAATCCTTTTCTATAGATTTTTTCTTTCTAATTTATTGTGAAATTTATTCAAGTAGATCAATTTGTTATTTTATATTTACATTAATCATTTTTTATGTCAAAATATAGGGCCACCCAATCTCTCTTTAGACTCTTGTTCTCCATGAACATATCTTCAATGAATTAATAGTGTATTTCATGCATGAATTCCTATTGACCCATCTTTTCATAAATGTATTGGATATTTTATTGATTTAAACATGATAATTCTTTATATTTAGTCTTTTTTATTATCACAACTTATTCATCAAATTCACAACTTACTTTTAATCTCATGGGGGAGTCTTAACAGTTTGATTTACATGATTCCTTGAAACAAATTCTAGGTTAACATAAAATAATATATTTAAATTTGGTTACCATAGTTTGATAGTTAATATTATTAGGATTCTTATTTTTGTTCATTCTATTATTTTTTCCATTAGTCATGAAGAATTACCCATCTTCTTTTTTACTGGTTTCTTATGTTGAAAATGTTTTTATCTTATTTAAAAAAATATCATTTGAGATTAAAATATTCATATTTCATACATATATCCTTAGGAAACCTAAAGTGAGGTTTATTTTTGGAAACAACCTCTTATATAATATCCATTAATGACTTTATATCATAAGAATTAATATTTAAAACATTTTTATTTTTCTAACACATTATTCCATGTCAACTCGGTAGAAAACGTTTATCTAAAAAGAATTGATGGGGGATTCAAACTTATGATTTCAATAATTTCATGAAATACTTCTTTAAATAATAAATTTATGACCATTAAAGAATGATAGACTCTACATTGAACCCATTTATATTAAAAATGTAAAAAAAATACAGATTTTGAATCCTAAGTCAGGACTATTGGGATATGATGTCACTTTTTGGGTCCCAAGACACGAGGGGGTGAGTCAGGGTGTTTTCAAATAATACATTACCTTTTTTTATTTCATAGATCATTATTTAAGTTCTTATTCTTATATTATTTGGAACCATGTTCAACCTATTTTATGATTATTATTTTTACACAACCTCACCTCAAGAGTGAGTTATGTAAATATAAATCATTCTATGACATGGATATTTTACTTGGTTCTCCAAAAAGGCATAATCCAAGGAGTGCACACTGATAATTTTTCATTGTTCCAGTTGGTAATAATACTCAGTATTGAATTGAAAATGTTTAGGAATGTCACAATGATACTACTAGGGACACTACCTATTTTCCCCTTTTATAACTACTTCATAGAAGATCTTTTTTGTTTCACCAATCATCCCATAAGTCACACATCCATTTCTTATCCTTTTTTCACTACTCTAGGAATATACATAGTATTTTATTGACATGTGAGTCTATCCATGATTAGTGCGGTATAAGAATTTTATTATATCTCTAACTTTATAAGGATACACTATTATCATCCAAAATTACCTCCACTCCCTTGTTAAATACTAAATAATATCAACCTGTTAGCATAAGGGTTGGGTTTTATTCATTTTCTAACACAAATGTTTTTCCCACCAGATTAGAATAATTCATTACATGAATTATTATATTGTGCTCATGTTCATCCCCCTGATGTTACAATGGAACAATAATTTCTCTTATAATTATTCTTCAATATAAATAAATACTCTCAATTTTATTCTCTCACCACTGAAGTTATTTTTACATGAAAATATATATGTAAATATTTTTTACTCTTCTTTTTTTAGACATACCAATATTCAGAAAATAATTGAGTTGTCACTCCCTCTCTCTACTACTTCTTCTTCTATTATTGAAAACCTAATGTTCACATGGTATATATTTCTATTGAATATGAAATCCAAAAAAAGTATCAGTATGAATATCTTACAACTTTATCTCCTCATATTTCTTAGTCCATCATGCTAAATATTTTAGTATGAAATATTTATTTATTTTGAATATGAAAACTCTGAGAAATACCCCACAATTTATTACCATATGTTATTAGTAAAATTACTTTAGAAACATTTACATATATTGAATATGGAAATACCACAATTCTCACTATATAATTCTTTTCAAGATTTGAGTCAAAGATGAATCATTTAATTATACATTCTTCTTATAGTCTTCTCAAATAATTCTCCATAATATCTTCATGTTTCTTAATTAAAAATTTTATATAATATCAATAATAAAACATGGTTTATAATATTAAATATAATCCATATGGTATTCTAAAAATAATCCAATTATATTTAGATACTAATGGTGTAACCTCCTCTCTAGTTGTGTGATTTTAGATAAAAAAATCAGTAAAAATTCTTTTTTTAATTCACTAAACTATTTCTGAAAATATCCCTTTAAATTAAAGCCCCCAAAATATCACATCATTGATCAAATTTTAATATTTATTTTATATGATAGAATAATTATTGTATTTGAACTGAGATATTATTTAAAATGCAAAAGGAACTCAGATATCAAAAGAAATTTAAGTATCCTATGCGATCTAATATATTATGAGAATCATATATCATAGACACTTCATGTATCTTATAAAACTACTGAATTTATTATTAAATCATTGAATATATTTCCAAACCATGAATCATTTTATAAAATCACCAAAAGTCTTATGAATTTAGAAAAAAATTTATGAAATAGTATAATTTCATTAAAAACCATGAAACATCTTACAAGACTATGAAATATATTATGAAAGATAAAAAATATTAAAAAAACTCTCAATATATTTTGAAATTTAATAATATCATATGAAAACGTGGATGTTTTATGAAAAATCTAACACTATGGAATTTTCTAGCTTCAACTATCAAAATATTATAAAAATCCAAAATTATTTGGGGATTTCACTTCCTTTGTAAGAAAATAATTCTATGATGTCTTATGAAGTTTTTCATTTTATATTTTTCAATATTAATTCTATCCTTTAATAGTTTTAATATATCTTATTAATAGATGATTTAACTAGAAAAAATTTGTAAAATTGATTCTTTATCCTTTATAATCAAACTAAAATTGATGTAATTAAGTTGTTCTTAAGAACTTATCCACGAATTAATAACCTCATGTCTAAATTTATAATTTAAACCTTATTTGATAATTTCATCAACTGTTTTCATAAAATATATTTTTTTATAAACAAAAAATCCAGATCCGATATTTTAATTCACTACCCTCTTGAATCACTATTCTTAATTCCACCATTTCAATATATATTTTCAAAAAATCCAACACACAACATGTTGGTTGAAACGAAATTCTCTTTGTTTTTCTTCATATATTTAATTAAAATTAATCTATGTTTTTTTACTTGATGAATTTTTATTTACATTTATATCTAACTTCATCACAACTAGAGAATAATCCTTATTTTTCTTCCAAAATTAATTTATTTTTCTCCATGTGTGCTATTATGAGAGCATTATCATTGGTTCTTGATGCTCCTTCCATTTAACTTTATGTTTTCTATACAGGATAGTAAACCAATTTTTCAGCTTTATAAATTTTAATCTAAAAGAAATATCATTCTTATATTTCATAGGAATGGAGGGATTCATAATGAAAATTTTAACATCCTTCTTTTTACAACTACATTACGCATTCTACTAGTTAGTAAAGATAAAAAATTGGTAGATTTATAACATTTATTGTTTTTTCACAATTGAGATGTTGTAGTAGTTTTTGTCTATCCACATATAATCCTTAGGTATTATGGACTCACTCTTTATGTTACCCATCCTTTAAATATAGTATAACTTCATTGATACCTTCTCATAAGAGCCGTTGTTTCTAATTTTTTCTATACTCTTTTTTTACCCACCAATTTATGATTTCATCTTCCTTTCTATAATTTTTTTAAGAAATTATAATGGGGATATCTATATTCTCTTTTAAATTGAAATACCTCAAACTTAATTAAATATCCTTGATCTTCTCATATTTTGGTCTCAACTTGGAAACTATATCTTTCATCCCAGGGCCTACTTCAACTCCAAATTTTCTCCAAAGTTTAAGTTTTCTCTTTAGAGGGATAATTCCTATCATGAACTATCCCAAAGGGATTCGAGTTGAAACTACCCAATGTACACCTCCATAGTATATGGGATCAAAAAAAGTAGTAAAATGAGTTTATAACATGGGGATTACTTTAACTAATGTACTTTTATGCACACACCCAACCATATCAATGGAGAAGTGAAAAGGAATAATAATAAAAATTTGTAATAGCTAGAATATATACCAAGAATGAAAAACATCAAGGGAATACAATAGAATGATAGTGAAAATTTAAAATAAAAGGAAAAAAATTTAGGCCCAACCAAAAAGGTGTACCAACCTATCAAAATTGGAATGTAAAAGTGGTGAGAGAGACCATCTCCCAATTTTCAATATCTGACCTACATGAACGGTCCAATGCACCAAGTATCCCTAATATCCTCTATAGTCACCACATACGTATCCTTAATTTTCATAATACATGACATGTGTGAGAAAAATCCATGTAGGGGTGAGTATATACATACCCTGTAGGATGCACCAAAAGATAATTGGAAAACACTAAGACACATGATAGGAATAGATAGTAAATAGCTAAACCCAATACAAGATAGAAAACAAAATACAAAAATATGGATATATATATCTTCTAAAACCAAATAAACGCAAACAAGAGATAAGGGGATAACCATATCATATTCTCTCATAGAAAAAGAGTGCCAAAAGTTCTAGTAGTCCATCAATGATGCCCAAAATCTCAAGTGCCTGCCCAATAGTAAACATCCAAGTATAGCCTCACCTCATCACCATGATACATAGTCAAGGGGAATAATAAATAGGTGGGGGACCCATTCCATGGTTCAACTGAAGGGTTACACTCTAATAGTAGAGGAACCTTGCCCAGATCTGCGGTAGGGTGCCACTCTAGTCCTCAAGGATATATGTCCTTCCCATAAAAGAGGGCGTCACTCGGATGGTTAAGGACCCATGCTCAGCCCGGCTAGAGGGTGCCACTGTAGTCATCGATGACGCACACCCTACCCCAAAAGAGAGTACCACTCACATATGCTAGATCTCGTTCCCATCTTGAGGGTTCCACTCTAGTAGTCGAGCAACCATGCCCTACCCTACTAGAGGGTGTGACTCGGATGGTCAAGGAACCATGCCTAGCTTAGATAGAGGGTGACACTCTAGTCATCAAGGACCCATTCCCTTTACCATAAGATGGTTACACTCAGATATTCGAGGACCCATGCCCATCCCAAATTAAAGGTGCCACTCTAGTCATCGAGGGACCATTCCTAGTCCTATAGGAGGGTTCCACTCGAATGGTCTATTGATGACCCATGCCTAGCCCAGCTAGAGGTTTATACTATAGAAACCTCTGGTGATCCTACATGATCACTGCCATCATCGAGAAAAGCCTAAATAATATTCATTCCTAGAATATCTCAAATCATATCCTCAAAGCCACTACAGAGGCCACCATTATATTCTACATGAAGAAAACATAGGATAAGCTACTCATAGGATAGTATCCGAGTCCAAATGAAGGAGATATAAGAGGATGAAGTTTCCACAAAATGGATACCCGGAATGTGTGGGGACCCATAAGGAATATTGTATCGCTCCTTCACCAGGTAGTTTACCTGAAGGTATATGGATAGCTTCACATATAACCAAATATGGAATGTCGGTGGTCGAAACAGTACGACTAAGCCACCCGTGGTCCTTCCCATTTTCTGTATCTATGTCCATGTATCCATATCATGTCCGTGTACATTATTACACGACACATCTATTCACATGGGGTTCTCCTGTGTCTATGGTCGCGCCCATGTATCTCAGCAAATGACGTGCTCCAGGTCATTTCCATGCCCATGTACTCCTGGAGTACACACTATAATTCCAGTACAAGGTCACATGGCATGTGGGGCTCCCATATGGCATGTGATACTTATAATTCTATGAAATCCTTGCCTCCATAGCTTGGGACCGACGTGTTGTGTGTTATTTGGACTAAACATCATGTAGTATTGTTTTTCATAAAAATAATGATTCAAATCCATTCATCCAGATCTAGATTATTCACTTTGAATATTGCATCATATCCTCCAAAAAATGATGAATCCTTCTATTGTTCAGTGATTTCAGTCATCAGGTGGATGAAAATATAATTCTCTTTGGTTCATCGTATCCTACACGCACTGTAAACCTCAGACTTATTGGGTTATTTTTACCCTAATAATATGAATTATGATAATCAAAATGGTCACACATAACCTGCAATAACTCCACATTCAGTCATGATTTCCCCTTCAATTCATAGTATTTATTCCTCCATATATCTAGGGGTTTAATCGGGCATAGGACCACCTGATAACATCAAGCCATGTCCCCATATACCAATGGCGATGAAAGTGAATTAATAAGTGAGAAATGAACAAGAAACTAGGGATTAACAATTTTTGTAAAAGAATAATTGGCCAAAATATTTATTTGTGAGATCTTGTGTGAGAAACAACAAATACTTAATTCAATTTCAATACTTGGGTGCATGAAATTGTACAAAATTTTTATAGATCAAATAAAGAGATAGATCTTGGTCAAAAATTTAGGTAGTTGAGGAATAATAAATAAATGATGAGTTCTACCTATATATTGGATCATTCTTCATCAAATAGAGAACTCATCAATGAATGGAAGAATTCATTTCATTTACTGTATTTCGATTTTCTTCGATCCATAGATTGGTTTTTATATGATTTGATTCACAAATGGAAGGGGGAGAAGAAAGCTCTGAATTTTCGAAGGTGAAAAAATCTACACCTTGATATTTATTCATGATGATGTTTTTATAGAGGTATGTCAGATTGGTAAATTTAATAAATAAATTAAATTAGTTAATTAATTATTTAACTAAATGTACTTCCAAAAATCAAGATATCTGAATTCCCCATGATGACATATTTTAGGTTACACCTAGGGAAAAAATCACATTTCAAACTAAATTGTAGTATTTGTTTTATGATCTGATCTCATTTTTATGATTTATCCAACTTTATCTAAGAAATTACATGTGAATGATATAAAATATATAAAATAGTTTATAAAATTAATTACAGGAACACGAGGCCTCAGAAACATTTGTTGCATCAAGTCCTGGATCTAAAAATATACGTAGAGATATCTCAATGATTTTGAAGTCAAAAACTGGGTCTCTAGAGCTTTCCATCCATTAATATATACATCCATAATAAGTAAAACTACACAAATAACTTGAGATAATGAGCTCTTATATGGCTCTCCCACTCCCATGAGCTCTCCTACACATTCAAAAGCTTAGAAAACATGCAAACCAAGGGGATGGTCCATCTACATAGGTTCCTCTCCTTTTGATCCTTGATCACCACCAAAATATCTAAAAACATTTCTCCATCCTTGATGTCTACACCACCCCCATCAATAATGTTCATAGGTCACGCACGTATCTCCTCAACTACGACAAAGGGAAGGAAATGTGCACCTACTCCAATCATGGGGGTAGGGTGAGGTGGTATGAAACCTTACTAGCACTCTACAAGATCCCTAACATTCCAATGAACGTTAAGGATATATTTTCTCCCCAGTAGAGCCTCCATAATCCTTGTCATAGGGGGAGTCTCATGAGGTTTCCATGCTTTAACTCCAAGGCCACATGACAGTGATTTGTGTAAGATTTATGTCTACTCTAGTTTGTACTCATCTACTCATGGATGACCTGGAACTTCTCCATCATAAGATGCACTAAATCTTGACCCACAAGTGATGCCTTAATAATCTCTGTCCATCACAAGGTTGACCTATGGGGTTTCCCATATCGTGCCTAAAAAAGGTTTCATGCCAATAGTAATTTTTATCTATTTTTGTACACCAACTCTACCAAGGGAAAGTGATCCTCTTAGCTAAAAAAAAATTATAACATTAAATCCCTCAACATATCCTCCAAAACATGGATAGTGCACTTGATCTATCCATCCGTCTAGGGGAGAATGGTGGTACTCATCTACATCTGGGTCTTGAATGCCTCCTTTAGGCCTCTCCATAATCGTGACATGAATCGGGTGTCACGATCAAAGACAATAGTCGAGGGAACCCCATGAAAGTGAACAATCCCCCATATAAACATCATCCCTAAAATCACCACCAAACTCAACTGTCTAATAGAATGGAAGTGTGCGGAATTTTGGGTTAGTCAACTATCACATATATGGTGTCATGGCCCTTCAATGTCCATATAATCCCTCTTACAATTTCCATGGATATGTCATCTCACTTTTACTCTAGGATCTCAGGTTGCTATAAAAAAACCTTCTAAAACTTGGTGCTCAGCCTTCACCTAATGATAGGTGAGGCATCATGAAATGAAATCACCCATGATCCATCTCATGATAACCCCACAAAACATTTTTAAAGTTATTTGTACATATTCTTCACACTGGGATGTATAGAAATAGTAAATTTTTGTAATTACCACATCAACTCCTCCCGCATCATGACTGGGACTGCTTTCTATCCCTAGAAAAAGGAAGACATGATTCTATCCATTGGAGAATCTATCAGGTGAATCTTCTAAGTATATATAGTCAAGAAAGACCACAAAGTCAATGTCACCCAACTAATACATATTAAATTATGAAGTAGTGGAGGATTCAATACCATAAACTGAAGAAATGTTGCACCCTCCTGAGATGTAAGTCATCACAATTTTGAATATCCCACCTTGAAGGTAGTCCTGAAACATCCATGGGGAAGAAGTCCACAAAATACCCCATGAATGATTGAATCAAGGTTCCTAAAGTGATTTATATAGCATGGGATACACATTCCAACTGATGGGTTATGGGTTGTAGCCTCCTACTCTCAACACCCACTAAACCATCCAGGAGATCTCTCTTACTCGTAAAAGAGAATCTCATCACATCTGTAGGATGGCATCTGAATCATCTGTAGTGATATTAAATTTTGGATTAAACCATGGGAAACCAATCCACAACCAATAATATGTCATAGGATTCTATTATGATGACCAAAAAGTCTCACATAAACCTCTCTTCACCAAGTGATATCTCTTACTACCAAAAAATAAATGATATAGAAGAAGCGTTCCTTATAGGAACCACAAGACAAAGCTGTTAGGCTAATGAATCAACTACGAGCTCCACCTCTCACACTTGGAGTATAGATATTTACTAATGAATCACACCTATGTGTACTAATATTGAGTAAAGATAAGAATAAACAAAGATTCAACCTCTAATCATCTAGTGTGCCATGGGGTCATAAGCCTCCATTGCCTGGAGAGGTCCATGATGATGATCGCTACCTCAATGAGCCTGATGTGGGTTTCCTGGTGGTGGTGGTGGTGGAAGGATATCATAGAGTTTTCCACTAGCCATAGCTCCTCCACTTGAAAATATACCATCTCTTTTTCCATCTCTGCCTCCCATGTGGCTACCCTTCCCTTTCCTAGGTGATCCTTGATCACGACGCTATCTCTTCTATGGTGGTCCGTCATTTATCTTCCTACTATCCTAATCACATTTGGTTAGTCATCCTCGTGATATAAGACCTATCCAATCCAAAGAATAGAACCACCCCTCTCCAGGGTACCCAAGTCTTATATGATTCCTCAGACTATGTAATCAAACAAGATAATGGGAAGACCCCCTACATCGAGTTCATGTCAAACCGAATCTACTACTTTCTATAGATAACTATTCATTGTAATGCCTACTGATAATTCCAGTTTCCTAGAATTCCTCTGATAGGAAACTCTATTTTACTAGTGCTTGGAGGAACTCCCAATCATTCGTGGGGGATATAAAAGGGTACCTCACTGGCACATATCTCTCAGTGAGTCCCTGCTCAAGCTTCTATGCTCAAAAGTATCCACCCTTGATCATGTCAAGGGAGTAACCTGTAAGGTTGGTAAACCTCGCTGAATACTCAACAACTACCATCCCTCCTTGATGTATCTCTAGAGCTCCTAAATTCATACTGAGCACAACTATGATGGGTAGTACTCTTCATGAAACATCTTTTCGAAGGAAGGTCATGAGAGGGAAGAATCATCCTGCATTTGGGTAATAAGACTCCACTAACACCCAAATACTCTGTAGAAAACGATATCTACCAACATAACCACATAATCTATCAGTGTCTAGATGAGACTGAAAACATGTACCAATAACTCTATCCAATCCTCTGTAGAGTAGAGATATAGATCTCTATGGAACCTCAGCGGACTTGGGCACTGAAAAATGTGGAGTATACTATGCCTTTGTGCATCCTCAACCTACTCTCCTAGGATGATCTACTCCTGAAAAGGTGGTGGTGCTACTACCTATCCTTTTAGAGGAAGGATCTCATTTGAAAAACCATGAAATGGGGCCTCATCACTCATTGAATCATCATCATGGTCTAAAATAGGTAATATTGGTAGTTGTCATCATAGAGGAATCTTGAAAATTAAATCAAGACCAACCATGGTAAGATGAGCCTATATATAAAAAATAGGGACATAAATAAAGAAGGATAGTCAAAGACCCAATCCTATATGATTCATGTACCATTGATCCCTGCAACTAATGTCTTGGTTTTCTGTGTTGACAAATAGATAGTCATGGTCCTAGTGAATGGATACTTTGGCCAGCAATTCCATCACTAGGTACCCTAGCCTGAGAGATACCGTCAAGACGGTTTGATACTATTTAACTAAATCCCAACCAAATCCTCATAATGTGACTACTCTACACACTATCCCAAGTAAAAATAGAAATTTTATACCAATCTTTCCTGACACGACCTAATGGGACTCGATCCGTAACTACCACAAGTCCCCCTCTATAGGCCAGGGGCTTGTAACAAGTGCCGAAATACATATCAAACATGGGGAGGCCTCTACCTAATGTAACTATATGCACAAAACCGTCCATATCAATGTATAAGTGCATTGGAATAATAATAAATAGATGCAACAACTAGAATATAAACTAACCATTCAAAACCTCTAAGGTGTAGAAGAGTATGATAATTTAAATTAAAAATAACAGGGGAAAATACACACCAAACCAGAAATATGTTTCAACCTAATAGAACTGGAATGTAAAAGTGCTTAGAGAGCCTATCTCTTTATCTCCAAGAACTAACCATGTAACACCCCAAGCTTCCATGGTACGCTTCCCCTTCAATAATGCAATAACTTGCATTGTACGCAAGTTCGATATTCTAACACACCGCGACCAATCAAAATAGCTGTAATGTATAGTAATAACAACTTTTTGAAATAATATAAAATTTATATTTCAAAATGGACTTCATTTTGGGATTCGGAATATTGAAATTAGCCTATGATGAATTTTTGGTATTTTTCTGAGAACTTCCAATTTTCGATGAATAGTAAAAAATACTTAAAAACAACTTTTTAATAAAAATAATTTATAGTGATAAATTATATTATTGAGTGGTTTTAAAGTATAATGAGAATATATTTTTACCATTTTATCTAATGGTGGTCATTAGGATTAATTTCGCTTTGAAATTGGACATAAACAATTGTCATTCTTTTGATATATATTGTTTCTTAAAAACACGCTATTTGTTGTGACCTCGAGAATTAATTTTAAAATTAATTAATTCAAATTATATGTTTTGAATTTTGTAAAATAGAAATCATTTTTGAATTAGGAATATAAAATATAAATTAGGGTGAACTTTATGGTATTTTTCTGAAAAACTTCAATTTTTGATGAATAGTGAAACCACTAAGTGGTAGTTAAAAAACTATTTTTTTAAATGAAATTTTACCACCTCGGTGATTTGAATTTCAAAAATCCGACATAAATAATTGTCATTAGGAAGTAAAATGTGATTCAATGGGATTAAAATAATTTTTGGTGAATAGTAACTTTTAAATTCTATTAATCGCGATTAAAGGTAATTAGTGTAATTTAAGGTAAATATAATGTTATACTAATATAAAATTACGTTTACACTTATCCTACCCTTATTTTATGAGTCATGGACGACCAAGAAATTCCACGGGTCAACTTGGGGACCCCATGGAGACACTTGGGTACGAAAATGACATTAATAAATTTTTATTTAAAGTAAAAATAAAATTGTCACAAACATGTGTTGTTTTACTAAAACAATTATTAAATGGGATTATATAAGTTAAATTTTTGACTATAAATATTAATTGGATATATAAAAATATTTCCTACATCATGGTAATATGTTTATAATTTTTAGAAATTAAATAAATAAATTTATTTATGACACCATGATGTTGCATTGATTACCTAATTAATTAACGATTTAAATAAAATTAAATGATAATGTAAAATATAAGACTTACACTTGTCAAAAATCTATTGGATGAGTATATTTCGAACCATTATCACCTTATCCTCGAAATATATCATTGTGGGACCTTGAAAATCTGAAAATCATTTCATAATAATGTAACATTTCAATACTTTCCAAGAGTGGCCCTCCTCTCCTCTTATAAATGGCCCCCACCTCTACCACCTTATTCACACCTTCAAAGCCATTTGGATACGCCAAACTCTGCCCAAATACCCTTTCAACATTCCTCCCTTAATCCTAGAAGACTTACCTTAGGCATAAAGCTCTTCAAGAAACCATTTTGGGTCAAACCGAGGGTAGTTACCCGATTTAATGGTAATGTCTTCTCTTATGTTGTTTTGTTTTATTTTGCTTCTACAACCCCCTGAACTCTTTTTATTTTTATTTTGTAACTAAACCAGTATCCTAAATATACTTTGATGTTGTTATGAGAGGGATTTTATTTACACTTACACACACCTTCGTCTAATGGTTAAAGAACATACTGTTTTTGTGGGTGGTGAATTACTGCCTCACGAAACGATGATTGCTCAATCTTATTTTAACACCTCTCATGGTGGCCATTATGATGAAAATATTTTTATATATGATATATATTATGTTGATGTTTTCCTCATTCTTATGTATTTTCATTTATGGCATACGTTTATTATTTCTATTATGGGTAAACGCGATAATTTCATTTTAGGAAGTGCGGACTACCGCCCCCTCAAAGTGATTTGAATCTTTAATGCCATATGTGGGATGTATAAAAAATGAAGAAAATGATATTATATATGATATTATACTGGAATTATAATATACCTTTATATAATTATGATTTCATTCCATTAAATATGAAATAGAAATGAAAGTAGCGTTCATGCGTATGTATGACTTACTGTCTCTATGAATAGTGCATTTCATTTCATACCTCTAAATGTTATGTAATATTATAAATGCACATATATACAGGATATATATGATATATATGATATCTAAATCATGAATATAATTCTGTATATAATTGATATTTTACCACATGAACAACTTGTAATTATAAGAAGTTTATTTTTGACTCAAGTACCAAAGATCGACAAAACGACCGTTATTTACTTAAATAATTACATAATGTTCATAACATGGTAATAAGTAATATAAAAAGAATAATGAACTTGAAAAAGGTTCTTAAGAAAGTAAAAATTAACTCTAGTTTATTATTCAGGAGATTAAAGAACGATTGAGTCATGTTGGACATGAGGTAAGGGAACTTCTTAACCCAATTTCCGTTCTTTGGGTTAATCTCTTACTTTCAAATTATGTCATGATATTATTATGTCCTATCTTGTATTTGTACATTATTTATGTGTTCTTATAGTGAATACACATAATAGATCTATTTTATTTGAAAAATGATCTGTGTAAGGGACTTCGCCTCAATATCCTCTCATTGAGGCATATTTTGTTTTATACACAACTTACTTTTATACACTATATAAACCCCTTTGACTTTTACGTTTATTCAAAAAGAATCATTTTTTTATACGAAAAGTTTTACTAAACTACAAAAGGGAATGTTTTTTTTGTCGTACGTATGCGGCGACAAGGACTTCACCATCGCCGTGACCATTATTTGAGTTTCGGATTCCTCTACAAGCCATAACTTTTTTTTAAATGAAAAATAAATACCATGATTTACTTTTCTTTTATTTTGGTATTGAAAATGGTTTTGATAATGTTTTTATTATATCAATGTGTTATATTGATATATTGTGATTGAAATGTGGAAATGTTATGTTTCCTTTATGCATGTTTTATGTGATACGATTATGTTATGGTTTATGATATTTTTAAACCTATTCACATGGGGAATGCATTGGACTTAATAAGTGGCGGGTGGAGCCCGATATAGATCCTTGATGAATCGGTAGGTCTCATGAGACAAAATAATGTCTTGGAACGAGGCCTTGACAAAATATTATTTTTAGTCTTGGCACGAGGCCTTGGCTACATGGTTATGATAGTCTGGCATTATGAATTCCATCATTATGAAAGTTATTTTTGATATTGCAAGTGATTATTCAACTAGTAGAATTTCCATGTGAATAAGTAAATAGAATTATTTCATTTTATTTTTGCCATATTATGCTGAAGTTAAAGTTTAAAAGGATTTTGTTTTAGTTATACATTGCCTTAAATGTTTATATTTATTTATGAAAGTTTCTGCTGTATTGTTATCTTTACTGAGCATTTGAGCTCACCCCTTTCTATGTTTTATTTTCCCAATATGTGAAGAAATATTTTATGACTGACCTATAGAGATAGTCTGAAGAGGATAGGAGTGTGGACTATGGAGAATATGTTATTGTGATTTTTGACTTTATGATGTAATGTAATACTTATAAATGTATCTAGTGTTTCCAAGGCTACTAAACAAATCAGTCTTTCGCGACTTGATCTTTTGTGATCATTCCAATGTTACGTAATAACTCACCGACTCTAGGTAACTGGGGTCAGGGAATTACAGTTGGTATCAGAGGAAGATTAGTACGAACCTTGGAAGCTAGATTTAGAAAAACTCTGATTAGAGCACATATCCCTGAGATAAACTTTGAGGATTAGTATAGAAAAACATCCTAGAATTTTGGTATTATAGAGATTTTGTGAGTTTTCCGAGCAATATATCCCTGTCTGGATACGAGCAGGTAGAGGCGGCTCTGGCACAGATGTACCTAGGGGTAAAACCCGAAAACACCGCTTTGAGATAGACTCGAATGGGAACCGGTGCATGACAACGGGCCTTGCTGCACTCTTGGTTACAACACTCCCAGGGGATATTCTTAGGATAATTATCATTTTCTTTACAAACCATTATGAAGGGTTTATGAGTATATACTTCCTCAATAAAAACATCTTTATGATTATGGATTATATCCATAAACAGTTCAATTTACGTTAAGTATTTTAATTTTTTTGAATTATTTAATACAATTCATAAACTGACCTAGTTTAAGCAATTTATAGAAATGGTGCCCAGTAGAAGAAATGTGAACTCCAGCAATACGTATGATCCGAAGAGTAAGAAGGATCATATCTTTCATGGTATTAAGCCTATATTTAGAAGGTAAATAGTCTCCCATCTATTCTCAACATATGAAGAAATAATATCATGTGTTAATAAGATAAGTATTGAATTCTCTGAGTCCTATGGATTTGAAGGTAAGCAAGAGAAGAAAAGGATGGTAGAGAGAAAGATGGATAAAGGGAAGAGGGAAAAGAATAATTTTCCAATATACGATAACTGTGGGAAGAAACACCTTGGAACTTGCCTGAAGGGAATGAGAGTTTGTTATATGTGTGGAGAAAAAGGACACCAAGTGTGTGACTGCAAGGGTAAGAAAAAGGTTTCAAATGTACAATGCTTCATCTGTAAGGAGTGGGGACACTACGTGAACCAATGTCCCAATCATCGGAGTATGCCCCAAATGATGCTATTGGATAATAATCAAGTTGTGATACTACCATAGATGAGGGGGAATGATTAGAGATCTTTTGTTGTTATTAATGAATTATGTCATTTTAGTGTTGTATCAACAATGTACTGGTTATAAAAATAATGTGATATATATAATGATTGTACTGCAATACTTGTTATTTTCATTAAGGTTTAAATATGATGAAGGTAATCATATTTTTAGAATGTGACAATAAGAGAAACTTTAATTTGTTTGGGGAATCTGATGTTACAATTGATTTTAGAATTTAGAGACTTTTAGAGAATGTCTAGAAAGAGGTATTTTAGATAACTATAAAGGGTGGAATGGATTAGGATGAACATTGGATAGTATTGTTTAAGGTTATAACATTTTTGAAGATTATTTTTGGAATATTATTAGGAAAAGGACAACCTGCAGGTCAGGGGATAACCTATCGCGTCGGATAAAGCTGCAGGAATCGAACCCACAACCGTAGTGTGATAGGCCTTTATTACCTACCACTAGCCTACAAGAAGTCTCTGGTTATTACAAAATAGTTTTCCTAATCTAAATGGTTTGTGTTAATATTTGGAACCTTGTACGATTAGGATAAATATAATATTTTTGAGTTCTATTATCTTTTTGAGTGAAAGATGGGTTTGTTGTAAACATTTATTAAAAAATGAAAGTCTACATGACAAGTATATTTCTATACATTCTTAGTAAATCTCCTAAATAAATTCCTCAAATTTATGAAAGGTAACTTAAAACAAAAATGTTGTCGATTAACTTTTCCTACTAGGTAATCAATAATTGTTTAACCAATCATAAGTTTGTGATTTTCTTGTTGTTAACTTTATCCTAATCCTGTTTTCTACAACTATCCATCAGACCTTGATGGTTTGTTTCTCCTCCGTATCCATGTTTTTATATAAACCTTGTATGGGCTATCTTGGGTGACCGTTTTACTTATCCTTCTTTCTTTTAAAGTTATATTTTTATTAACCCTATTTCCGATATGGGTTTTCCACAAAGGAATTTTCTATTTTCAACCTTTTATTTTTGAAGAACATTTTCAAATTGAGAAAATGCAATTTATTTAAGGAGGGAATAATGTAACACCCCAAGCTTCTATGGTACGCTTCTCCTTCAATAATGCAATAGCTTGCATTGTACGCAAGTTCGAGATTCTAACACACCACGACCAATCAAAATTGCCGTCATGAATAGTAATAACCACCTTTTGAAATTATATAAAACTTATATTTCATAATGGATTTCATTTTTGGATTTGGAATATCGAAATTATCCTATGTTGAATTTTTTGTATTTTTCTGAGAACTTCCAATTTTCGATGAATAGTGAAAAATACATAAAAAGTCCTTTTTTAATCAAAATAATTTATAGTGATAAATTATACGATTAAGTGGGTTTAAATTATAATTAGAATATATTTTTACTATTTTATCCAATGGTGGTCATTATAATTAATTTCACTTTGAAATTGGACATAAACAATTGTCAATCTTTTGATATATATTGTTTCTTAAAAACACGCTATTTGTTGTGACCGCGGGAATTAATTATTAAAATAATTAATTCAACTTATATGTTTAGAATTTTGTAAAATAGACATAATTTTTGAATTAGGAATATCAAATATAGCTTAGGGTGAATTTTTCATATTTTTTTAAAAAACATCAATTTTTGATGAATAATGAAACCACTAAGTGGTAGTTAAAAAATAATTTTTCATTTAAATGAAATTTTACCACCTCTGTGATTTGAATTTAAAAAATCCGACATACATCATTGTCATTAGGAAGTAAAATTTGGTTCAATGGGATTAAAATAATTTTTGGTGAATAGTAACTTTTAAGTTCTATTAATCGCGATTAAAGGTAATTATTGTAATTTAAGGTAAATATAATGTTATAATAATATGAAATTACCTTTACACCTGTCCTAACCTTATTGGATGAGTCATGGCCGACCAAGACGATTCATGGGTCATCTTGGGGACCTCATGGAGTCACTTGGGTAAGAAAATGACATTAATAACTTTTTATTTAAAGCAAAAATAAAATTGTCACAGACATGTGTTTTTTTACTAAAAAAATTATTAAATGGGGTTAATTAAGTTAACTTTTAGACTATAAATATTCATTTCAAATATAAAAATATTTCCTACATCATGGTAATTTTTTTTTATAATTTTTAGACATTAAATAATGAAAATTATTTATGACACCATGATGATGCTATGATTACCTCATTAACTAACGATTTAAATAAAATGAAAAGATAATGTAAAAGATAAGACTTACACTTGTCAAAAACCAATTTTATGAGTAGAGTTCTAACCCTTATCACATTATCCTTGAAATATATCATTTTTGGACCATGAAAATCCGAAAATCATTTCATAATAATGTAACATTTCATGACTTTCCAAGGGTGCCCCTCCTCTCCTCTTATAAAAGGCCCCCACCTATACCACCTTATTCACACCTTCAAATCCATTTGGCTTGGCCAACCTCTGCCCAAATACCCTCTCAAAATTCCTACCTTCATCCGATAAGCCTTAACTTATGCAGAAAGCTCTTCAAGAAATCATTTTGGTTCAAACTGAGGAGAGTTACCTGATTTAAAGGTAATGTCTTCTCTTATGTTGTTTTGTTTTATTTTGCTTCTCCAACCCCATAAACTATTTTTATTCTTTTGTTTTGTAGAAAAACCAGTATAAAAAATATACTTGGATTTTTTCATGAGAAGGATTTTATTTTCAATTTCACACACCTTCGTCTAATGGTTAAAGAACATACTGTTTCTGTGGGTGGCAAATTACTGCCTCACGAAACGATGATTGTTCAATCTTATTTTAACACCCCTCATAGTGGACATTATGATGAAACTATTTTTATATATGATATATATTATGTGTAAGTTTTACTTAATCTTCTATATTTTTCATTTATGACATACCTTTATGATTTCCATTATGGGTTAACGCGATAATATCATTTTCGGAAGTGCGGATTACCACCCCCTCAAAGTGATTTGAATCGTTAATTATATATGTGGGATGTATAAAGGATGGAGTAAATGATATTATATATGATATTATACTAGAATTATAATATACCTTTATATCATTATTATTTCATTCCATTAATTATGAAATATAAATGAAAGTAGCGTTCATGCGTACGTAAGGCTTACCGTCTCCATGAACAGTGCATTTCATTTCTTACCTCTAAATGTTATATAATATTATAAATGCATGTATATAATGGATATATATGATATATATGATATCTAAATCATGAATATAATTTTTGATATAATGGATATTTTACCACATGAACAACTTGGAATTATAAGAATTTTATTTTTGACTCAAGTACAAAAGATCGACAAAACGACCGTTATTAACTTAAATAATTACATAATGTTCATAACATGGTAATAAGTCATATAAAAGGAATAATTAACTTGAAAAAATTTCTTCAAAAATTAGAAATTAACTCTAGTTTATTATTCAAGAGATTAAAGAACGATCGAGTCAAGTTGGACACGAGGTAAGGGAACTTCTTAACCCCATTTCTGTTCTTTGGGTTAATCTCCTACTTTCAAATTATGTCATGATATTATTATGTACTATCTTGTATCTATACTTTCTTTATGTGTACTTATATTGAATACACATAATAGATCTATTTTAATTAAAAAATGATCAGGGACTTCGTCTTAATCTCCTTTCATTGAGGCATATTTTGTTTTATACACAACTTTCTTTTATATGGTGTATAAACCCCTTTGACTTTTATGTTTATTCAAAAAGAATCTTTTTTTATACGATGCGTTTTACTAAATGACAAAAGGGAATTTTTTTTGTCGTACGTATGTGGCGACAACGTCTTCACCACCACTGTGACCATTATTTGAGTTTTGGATTCCTTTACAAGCCATAACTTTTTTTAAAATGAAAAATAAATACCAAGTTTTACTTTTCTTTTATTTTGGAATTCAAAATGGTTTTGATAATGTTTTAGTATATCAGTGTGTTGTATTGATATCTTGTGATTTAAATGTGGAAATGTTATGTTTCCTTTATGCATGTTTTATGTGATATGATTATGTTATGGTTTATGATATGTTTAAACCTGTTCATATGAGGAATGCATTGGACTTCATAAGTGACAGGTGGAGCTCACTATAGCTCATCAATGCATCAGTAGGTCTCATTAGACAAACTAGTGTCTTGGCACGAGGCCTTGAAAAAATCTTATTTGTTGTCTTGGCACGAGGCCTTGGCTACATGGTTACGATAGTCTCACATTATGCATTCCATCATTATGAAAGTGGTTATTGATATTGCATGTGATTATTAGACTAGTAGAATATCCATGTGAATAAGTAAATGGAATTATTTCATTTTATTTTTGTCATATTATGCTGATGTTCAAGTTTAAAATGCTTTTGTTTTAGTTATACATTTCCTTAAATGCTTATGTTTATTTATGAATGTTTTCGTTGTATTTTTATCCTTAATGAGCATCTGAGCTCACCCCTTTCTATGTTTTATTTTCTCAGGATGTGAAGAAATATTTTATGACTGACCTACAGGGATAGTCTGAGGGGGATAAGAGTGTGGACTATGGATACTATGTTATAGTGATTTTTCACTTTATGATGTAATGTAAGACTTATGAATGTATTTAGTGTTTCCAAGGCAACAAAACTAATCGGTCTTTCGAGACTTGATCCTTTGTGATCATGCCAATGTTACGTAATAACACCTCAACTCTGGGTAACTGGGTTCGGGGTGTTACAAACCATCATACACAGTACAATGCACCATGTATCCCTAAGCTTCATTGTAGTAACTATAGACTTCTCCTTCATTTTCAAAATACAAAACACACATGGGCGTAACCCAAGAAAGGGTGAGTATATACATACCCAGTAGAAAACCCTGATATCTAAAGGGGGGATAGTAAGAGACACAATAAGAGTAGATAGTAAACAAATAAATCCCAAACAAGAGGGAAAATAGAATCCAACAACATGGGCACACACACACACATACATATATATATATATATATATATATTCTCAAACCAAAAAACCCAAATGGGAGATAAGGGGATGTCCATCTCATAGCCATGTCCAAGAAAAGAGTTCCAAAAGTAATATGAATCTATCAATGAGGCCCATTATCTCACGTGTCTTCCTAGTGGTAAGAAACCATGTGAGACTCACCTTGTTACCATGATAAACATTTGAGGGGAAAAATATCTAGATATAGGACACATGCCCTGGTACAAAGGAGGGTTCCACTCTGATAGTGAAGGACCCTAGCCCGATATCCACAGGACGGTGGCACGTAATGAGTCTGTAAAGAATAATTACCATCATGGATGGAGGGTGACACTCTAGTAGTCAATGACCCATTCCTAGACCGATAAGAGGGTTTCACTCTAGTAACCAAGAATCCATACCCTTCACTGTATGAGGGTGCCACTTGGATGGTCAGGGATATATTCACAACCCATATATAGGGTACCAATCTAGTCGTCAGGGACCTATACCCTTCCTCATAGGTGGGTTCCAATTAGATGGTCGAGGACCCATGCACAGTTAGAGGTTTCCACCCATATAGTTGAGGACCCATGCCCTACCCTATAAGAGGGTGCCAATCGGAATGTCCAGGACCCATGCCTAGCTTAGTTGGAGGGTGCCACTCTAATTGTTGAGGACCCATGCCCTGCCCCAGAAGAGGTTGCCACTTGGATGGTTGAGGAACCATGCCAAGCCCAGTTAGAGGGTGCCACTCTAGACATTGGGTACCCATGCCATTTCTTATAGGACGGTTCCACTAGGATGTTCTATAGAGGACCAGTGTCTCTGTCCATGCCCATGTATCTCAGAAGATGGTGTGTGTTTGGTCATACCCATGACCTTATACTCCTAGGGTATATTCCAGAACACCATCTGAAAGTTACATGGTATGTGGGGATCCTACATAGCATGTGATACTTATAATTATATTAAACCATAACCTCTATAGTTCTAGAACTATACATTGTGTTATCTTTAGACTACATGGTGTGTAGTGCGTTTTTCATAAAAAATATAGATCTACATATGCGCATCTTGATCTGTCTTTTCCACTTTGAATCTAGATGTGAATACTCCCAAATATGATGGATCTTACCATTGTTCATCACTTTAGGCCACCCAGGGGCTAGAAATGAAATCCTTGTTGGTTTGTCTCTTCCCACACGCACCACACACCTCACGCGTGTAACACCCCAAGCTTCTATGGTACGCTTCTCTTGGAATAATGTGATAGCGTGTGTTGTACGCAACATCGAGTTCTAACACACCACAACCAATCAAACTAGCCGTTATGAATATTAATACCTAATTTTTGAAATTATATATATTTTATATTTCGAAATGGACATCATTTTTGGATTCAGAATATCGAAATTATCCTAAGGTGAATTTTTGGTATTTTTCTGAGAACTTCCAATTTTTATGAATAGTGAAAAAAGTTAAAAACAACTTTTTTAATCGAAATAATTTATAGTGATAAATTATATTATTTAGTGGATTTAGAGTATAATTAGAATATATTTTTACCATTTTATCCAATTTTTTTCATTATAATTAATTTAACTTTGAAATTGGATATAAACAATTGTCAATATTTTGATATATATTGTTTCTTAAAAACACGCTATTTGTTGTGACAACGGGAATTAATTATAAAATTAATTAATGCAAATTTTATGTTTGGAATTTTGTAAAATAGACATCATTTTTGAATTCAGAATATCAATTATAGATTAGGGTGAAATTTTGGCATTGTTTTGAAAAACTTCAATTTTTGATGAATAGTGAAACTACTAAATGGTAGTTAAAAAACTGAATTTTTCATAAAACATAATTTTACCGCTTCATTGATTGGAATTTCAAAAATTCGAGAGACATAGTTAATATCAAGGAGTAAAATGTGATTCAATGAGACGAAAATAATTTTTGGTGAATAGTAACTTTTTACTTTTATTTACCACGGTTAAAAGTAAATAAGGTAATTAACGGTAAAAATGATATTAATATTACCGTAACACATGTCCTAATTCTATTTTAAATGTGTATCTATAACAAAAACAACCTTAGGAATAAAATATTATCATTTAGGTCCACTTGGATTAGATTAGGACATTTATTATTATTTAATTCAAAGAAGAGTTAAAAGAGTTAAAATCAATGTTTATCTACTAAAACATTTTTAATATAGGGTTATACAAAAGATAAATTCGATTGTAATTATTAATTAGAAAGCTAAAACTATTTCATACATAATGATTTTTTATTTATAATTTTTAGACATAAAATTTTTTAATTTATTTATGCCACAATGATGATGCAGTAATTACCATAATAGTGAAAAATTAAAATAATTGATATTATAAATACCCAAATAAATATAATTTCAGACTTTTAATGAATTAAACTAATTTTCTAGGATACTAAGACATATTAGGATTTATTTAATTGACTTTTTCCAAAGAAATAATTCTGTTATGATTTTCACAAAAATCTATTATTGGATAGTGTCAAAATTGACATAAAATAGTTTTTAAAACAATTATTATATTATTAATTAATATCAAATTCCTAAAAATCTAAGGTTCGGCCAAGATACTTATATCATGATACTTGTATCATTAATGGACCACTTGGGGGTCTTTTGGATGTATATATTAATTTTATTAACCATATAATATAAAAATATAAAGAGACATTGTAAAAGTGAAACTAATTAACTAAGAGTTAATAATTAATGATAAGGTTAATATAGTAACCCAAAACTGTCTAAATTCTATTTTTTGAGTGGTTCTCGACCTATCCCCACCTTAAACTTTAAATAATCCACTTTGGAGACATTAGAAACCTAATATAAATTTATTATTAAATAATATTTATAGCTTTTCCAAAGGTGCCCCTCACCCCTCCTATAAAAGAGCACTCTCCCTTCTCATTAAATCACACCGTAAAAGAATTTTGTCTCGGAAAAACTCTGCCCAAATACTCTCTCAACGTCCCTGAATTCATCCTAGATGACTTCCTTTAGTCAGAAAGCCATCCTAAGATCCCTTTTGATCAAATCAAAAGGAAGAACCCGAAGAAGAGGTAATGATTTCACCACACTTTTCCAAGTTCCTTTCTTCTTCCACTTCTTCCTTCATGGTTATTACCATTCTAAAATAATAACACCAGTATCATATATATACTGTGATGTTATTATAAATATGGCACAACCATATTCATTATTCTATCTATCCTTTGAATAAGATGTCACCATACGTGCATACGTACGGCTTACCGTCTCCACGTTGTGGTGTAATTGTTATTCAATAAATTATTATTTGGATGGGTATAATAATGATGTGTAACTAATGTAAATAATAAATATAAAAATATAATTATTCTTTATATATGATATACCATCCAATTATATTTAAGTTTAATATCAAAATAATGATATTGTCGCTCGTGCGTACGTACGGACTACCATCTCCACGAACGCGATGAGATTCATTCTCCATCGTATCCATTAAAGTATAATTATCATTTGATGATTTAAAAATAATGTTTAAAGACTTGATATCATTCTGGATATGAATAAGATACATCCTATCCATAACAAACATGGTTTACGTAACAAAACATATCAAATAAAACGAGTAAGTTAACACCCGAAACGACGATAATACTAAGATATTATTAACAAATCAATGTTAAAAGATCATATATGATATCATATTATTTTATAATTTAATAACAATTATTTCACCATTATATAGGAGGTTAACCTACCTCATCAAATGAAAAGTACAAGGTTAGGGTTATTTCACAATCTCTTCATTATCCGAGCTTGTTTATACTTAATAATCTACAGGGATTTCTTTATCATCCACATCCATGTTTCTTAAAAGTGTATTTAAAAACATTCTTAATATTTTACAGAATATGGGTTAAATTCATTCATACCATTGTTTGACTTTTTATAAGATATTTATAAAGTAATATTTACGTCGTTTTCCAAACAAGGTCCTTTTTAACCTTTTTGACAGAATTAAGGTAAGAATGTCTTTTTTAAACTTATACGGCGGGTGTGGCTATTTTCCGTCATTATAAAATTGTCAAAGCTTCCCTTACAAGCTTATAAGAATATTTTCAAATAAAATGTTTTATTTTATAAATATATGACTCTTAAATTTTTTCAAAATAGAAATAGATATTTCTCTAAAAAGAGTTTTGATTTCATCTATGTCAACATCCTTTGATGGATTTTACGCTTATTTGAAGTTGATTTATTATGATACAAAACTTCTGTATTTTATTGAAGGTTTTGTGATATATTTGACTGTGGATGTTTTATTTTTATACCATTAATAGTTTATGGATGAAGTATTTACATTTAGTATGCTATTTTTAATACGAATGTTTATGTTATGTTTAAACCTTTTCAAATGGGAATGCATTGGACATAATATGTGATGCGTGGAGCCCGCTATAGTTCCTCGATGCATCGGTAGGTCTCATGAGACAAAATAGTGTCTTGGAACAAGGCCTTGACAAAATCTTATTTGTAGTCTTTGTAGGAGGCCTTGGCTATGTGGTTTTGATAGTCTGGCATTATGCATTGCATCATTATGAAAGTGGTTATTGATATTGCATGTGATTATTCGAGTAGTAGAATATCCATGTGAATAAGTAAATGGCATTTTTTCATTTTATTTTTTCCATACTATGTTGATGTTCAAGTTTAAAAGGCTTTTTTTAGTTATACATTGCCTTAAATTTTTATTCTTATTTATTAAAGTTTCCTCAATATTGTTTTCCTTACTGGGCATTTGAGCTCATCCCTTTTCTATGTTTTATTTTTCCCAGGATGTGAAGAAGTAAATTATGAATGACCTGTAGGGATATTATGAGGGGAAAAGAGTGTAGACTATGGAGACTATGTTGTTGTAGTTTTCATTTTTATGATGTAATGTAAAACTTTATGAATATATCTAGTGTTTCCAAGGCAACTAAACTAATTAGTCTTTCGAGATTTGATCTTTCTTGTGATCATGACAATGTTATGTAATAATGCACCGACTCTAAGTAACTGGGGTCGAGGTATTATAGTTGGTATCAGAGAATGTTTAGTACAAACCTTGGAAGCTAGATTTAGATAAACTCTGATTAGAGCACATAGACCTAAGATGGACTTTGAGGATTAGTAGAGAAGAACTTCCTAGAATTTTGGTATTGTAGAGATTTTGTGAGTTTTCCGAGAAATACATCCCTGTCTGGATACGAGCATGTAGAGTCGGCTCTGGAACAGATGTACCTGGGGGTAAAACCCGAAAACACCGCTTTGAGCTAGACTCGAACGGGAACTGGTGCACGACAACATGCCTTACTGCACTCTTGGTTAAGACACTCCTGGGGGATATGCTTAGGATAAATCTCATTTTTTTTACAAATCATTATGAAATGTTTATGAGTATATACATCCTCAAAGAAAACATTTTTATGATTATGGATTATATCCATAAATAGTTCAATTTATGTTAAGTGTTTTATAAGTATGGAATTATGTATTTTGATTCATAAACTGATATAGTTTATTCCATTGTTTAGAAATGGTGCATAGTGGAAGAAATGGAAACCATATCATTGCACGCACTCCATGTAGGGATTGACCTCCTGCTCAAGATAATTATAGTGGAGCTGGTGATGCAACTGGGGCCGATCAGCTAATCTCCATACTGGGACAACTCACTCAAGTTATGAATAATAACCTTTCCTGTATAAACCACCCTGATTCACAGCGTGGAGGATCAATGTAAGATTGCTTCATGAGGAAGAAACCACCAACATTCAATAGGAGTAAAAATCCATTAGTAGCTGAGAAATGGATAAGTTCCCTAGAGAAAATATTTCAGGCTTTGGGGAGTAGTGAAAGGGAAAAAGTTATCATGGCTGTTTGCCACCTCACTAGAGATTCTGATCAATGGTGGTCATTGATTCAAAACAAAAAGGAAGATGATGAAGTATCAAATATGGAATGGAGAGAGTTCAAAGATATATTTTTAGAGAAATACTTTCCTCATGACCATCGAGCAGATATGGAAAGGTAATTTCTGAGTCTGAGAGAAAAGAAGGATGAGAATGTTGCAAAGTATGAGGCTAACTTTACAAGGTTAGCAAGGTATGCTGGATATTATATACATAACCCAATAAGTAATATTGATCATTTATTTGATGGGTTAAAACCATTTCTCCATCAAGAATTAGTCTCACAATCCTTCTCGTCGTACGAAGACATTGTCTCATGTGCTATCAAAATAGAAAACTAATTCTCTAAGTCTTATGGATTTAATGTAAATCAAGGGAAGAAGAGATCTGCTGATCAATCTGGGAATGGAAATAATGGGAAGAAGAGAAATTCTGAATATCCATCCTGTGGTAAATGTTGGAAGAGACACCCCGGTACTTGCTTGAAGGGAATGTGTGTCTGTTACAAGTGTGGTGAAAAAGGCCACCAAGCTCGTGAATGCAAAGGGAAGAAGGAAGCTACCAATGTTCAATGCTAAAATATCAGGGAGATGGGACATTATGCAAATGAATGTCCTAAGAGTCAGGGGAACTTACCTCAGAAAAGTCCAAGGGATCAAGTCCAAGCTTATTCTATCACTACTACTGAGGTAGAAGATCCGAAAGACATGGTGGTAGGTAATTTAATGGTTTTCTCAAGTTTATCAAATGCATTATTTTGTTATGGATCATCACATTATTTAATATCTTCCCAGTTTTCTAAGAAAATTATATATTTCCAATTTGATTTAACAAGGGAGTTTTCAGTTAGAAATCCTAAGGGAAGTATCATTGCAACAACGTTTTGTGAATCAGTCCCCATTAGAGCACATAAATGTTCTTTATGCGCTGATCTCATCAACATACCTATGATTGAGTTTGATATAATCCTAGGTATGGATTGGCTTTCAAATTATGATGCGAAGATTTATTATAAGAAGAAGGATGTTATGATTTTTGATGATGACGATAAGGAACACCTTATCTTTAGAGCAGAATTGTCACCACCTAATTCTTATTTAGATCCACCCCCAGTAGCTCAACTAAATATAATTATTGGGGAGGAAGAGAATGAAATGACTGTGGGTGAGGAAAGGAATTTTCAAATAGAGTATGTACCTATTGTGAAAGAATATGTAGATGTGTTTCCGGAAGATTTACCAGGTCATCCTCCAAAACGAGAAGCTGAGTTTTCCATTGATTTAATTCCTAGATCAAGGCCTATATCGAAGACCCCTTATAGAATGGCCACTATAGAATTAGTTGAACTAAAGAAACAACTAGAGGAATTGAGTAATAAGGGATTTATTCGCCCTTGTGTTTCTCTATGGGGAGCCCCTGTTCTTTTTGTTAAAAAGAAAGATGGATATATGAGGTTATGTATCGACTATAGGGAGATCAATGCTATAACAATAAAGAACAAGTTTCCCCTACCTCGCATTGATGATTTATTTGACCAACTGCATGGAGCTCAATACTTTTCAAAGATTGAACTTTGATCTGGATACCATCAGTTGTGTGTAAAGAAGGAATACATTCCGAAGACCGCATTTCGAACCAGGTATGGGCATTACAAGTTTACTGTAATGCCTTTTGGATTGACTAATTCACCCTCTGAATTCATGGATCTGATGAATAGAGTTTCCAAGGAATATCTCGATGAATTTGTGGTGGTATTTTTTGATGATATCTTGGTATACTCTAAAATCTACGAGGATCATGAAAGTCACTTGCACATTATCCTGAAGACTCTGAGAAGACATGAATTATATAGGAAGTTTAGAAAGTGTGAATTTTGGCTTCATGAGATTTCTTTTCTTGGACATATTATCTCTAAAGATGGAATCTCTGTTGATCCTTCTAAGACCAAGGCAATCCAAGAATGGCCAGCACCTACGAGTATAACTGAGGTACGCAGTTTTATTGGTTTGGCAGGTTATTATCGACGTTTCTTCCAGATTTTTTCCCGATTGGCAAACCCATTAACAAAGATCACACATAAAGGGGTTAAATTTGTTTGGACAAAAGAGTGTGAAGAATGTTTAGAAGAACTGAAGATAAGATTAGTCAATGCTTCTATATTGACTATACAATCGGGGAATGATGGGTTCGTTATTTATAGAGATGCATCGAAGAAAGGACTTGGTTGTGTCCTTATGCAGAATGACATGGTTATTGACTATGCATCACGACAGTTGAAAATTCATGAGAAAAAATATCCTACTCATGATATTGAGTTAGCAGCTGTGATATTTAATTTGAAGATATTCAACCACTACCTCTATGGTGAAAAATGTGAGATATATACTGATCACAAGAGTTTGAAGTATATTTTCTCACAAAAATAACTCAACATGAGGCAAAGGAGATGTCTTGAATTACTCAAGGATTATGATTGTATGATACACTACCATCCGGGGAAAGAAAACAAGGTGGAAGATGCTTTGACCAGAAAAGATCATAGTGTTTTGAACAATATGAGAATTGAAAGGGATCCAGTTTTCATGGATCTAGTAAAGATGGACATGGGAATAACCAGGGAAGGTGAAACATCAATTTTTTTTCAAATGGTGTCCAAAACATCTTTACTAGTAAGTATTAAGAGTTCTCAGACCGATGATGAAAAATTTCAGAAGAAGATTAAAGCTGTGAATTATGGGAGATTGATAGACTATGTGTATGAAGATGGAAATTTGAAATTCAGGAAGAGACTTTGTGTTCCCGATATACCTGATCTAAAAAGGGAATTGTAGAATGATTCTCATAGTTCCAATTTCTCAATACACAATGGGAGAACCAAAATGTATAGAGATTTGAAGGAACAGTTTTGGTGGGACAACATGAAGAGGGAGATTTCTGATTTTGTGTCATGATGTATGGTTTGTCAACAAGTGAAAGCTGGAAGGCAAAAGCCTGGTGGAGTGTTGCAACCTCTTCCCATATCAGAGTGGAAAAGAGACAATATTACGATGGACTTTGTTATGGGGCTACCAAAGAATCTTAGAAGGAACTATGAAATATGGGTCATTGTTGATCATCTTACCAAGTCAGCACATTTTCTTGCTATAAGATATGATCTACCACTGGAACGTCTAGCAAGACTATATATTGATGAAGTTGTGAGACTTCATGGAGTACCCATATCGATTGTTTCTGATCGTGATCCCCATTTTACTTCAAGATTCTAGAAAAGTCTTCAGAAAGCCTTAGATACTAAACTTCATTTGATCACTGCCTACCACCCTCAAACAGAATTACAATCAGAACAAACTATTCAAACCTTAGAAGACATGTTGAGATCCTGCTCACTTGACTTTCAGGCTATGTGGGATCAATATTTACCTCTGGTAGAATTTTCCTATAACAATAGCTTCCATTAGAGTATTCATATGGCACTATATGAAGCGTTATACGAAAAGAGATTTCACACACCAACCTGTTGGGATGACGATGGTGAAAGAAAACTTGTAGGCCCAGAACTGGTGGAGGAAACGATGGAAAAGGTGAAGGTAATCCAAAACCATATCAAAGCAGCTCAAAGTAGGCAGAAGAGATATGCTGATAATCGAAGGAAGGATTTGGAATTTCAAGTCAGTGATCATGTTTTCTTAAAGGTATCTCCATTGAAGGGAGTCATAAGTTTTGTTAAGAAAGTTAAACTGAGTCCCAGGTACATCGGACCTTTCGAAATTCTAGAACGAATTGGGGCTGTAGCTTACCGATTGGCAATGCCACCAAGTCTCTCCAAAGTTCACGATGTGTTACACATATCTCTGTTGAGGAAATACATGCCTGACCCAATGCATGTAATCACCTATGAGGAATTAGAACTGGAACCTGATCTATCTTATTGCGAAGAGCCCGTCTGGATTCTTGATACGAGAGAACAGGTGATGAGAAATCGGACGACGCGTCTGGTAAAAGTTTTGTGGAGAAACCATAAGATGGAAGAAGCAACGTGGGAAACCGAGGAACTTATGATGCAGAACCACCTGAGTCTTTTCATGCGGTACTATTATAGAAATTTTGAGGATGAAATTATTTGAAGGAGGGGAGAATGTATCACCCCAAGCTTCTACGGTACGCTTCTCTTGGAATAATGCGATAGCATGTGTTGTACGTAACATCGAGTTCTAACACACCACAACCAATCAAACTAGACATTATGAATAGTAATACTTACTTTTTGAAATTATAAATATTTTATATTTCAAAATGGACTTCATTTTTGGATTCAGAATATTGAAATTATCCTAAGTTGAATTTTTGGTATTTTTCTGATAACTACCAATTTTTATGAATAGTGAAAAATACTTAAATTTTTTTTAATCAAAATAATTTATAGTGGTAAATTATATTATTTAGTGGTTTTAATTTATAATTAGAATATATTTTTACCATTTTATCCAATGGTGTTCATTATAATTAATTTCACTATGAAATTGGATATAAACAATTGTCAATCTTTTGATATATATTGTTTCTTAAAAACACGCTATTTGTTGTGACAGCGGGAATTAATTATAAAATTAACTAATGAAACTTTTATGTTTGTAATTTTGTAAAATAGAAATCATTTTTGAATTCAGAATATCAATTATATCTTAGGGTGAAATTTTGGCATTGTTCTGAAAAACTTCAATTTTTGATGAATAGTGAAACTACTAAGTGGTAGTTAAAAAACTGATTTTTTCATAAAACATAATTTTCCCTCTTCTGTGATTGGAATTTCGAAAATCCGAGAGACACGGTTAATATAAAGAAGTAAAATGTGGTTCAATGAGATGAAAATAATTTTTGGTGAATAGCAACTTTTTACTTTTATTTACCATAGTTAAAAGTAAATAGGGTAATTAAGGGTAAAAATGATATTAATTTTACCCTAACACATGTCCAAATTCTATTGGACAAGTGTATATCTACCAAAAATAACATTAGTAATAAAATATTATCATTTAGGTCCACTTGGATTAGATAAGGACATTTATTATTATTTAATTTAAAGAAGAGTTAAAAGAGTTAAAATCAATGTTTATTTACTAAAACATTTTTAATATAGGGTTATACATAAGATAAATTCGATTGTAAATATTCATTAGAAGGATAAAAATATTTCCTACATAATGATATTTTATTTATAATTTTTAGACATTAAATAATTTAATTTATTTATGACATAATGATGATGCAGTAATAACCATACTAATGAAATATTAAACAAAATGATATTATAAATACCCAAATAAATATAATTTGAGACATTTAATGAATTAAATTAATTTTATATGATTATATGAAATATTTTTATTTATTTAATTGACTTTTTTAGAAGTAATCATTCTGTTATGATATTCACAAAAATAAATTATTGAATAGTGTCAAAATTGACATAAAAGAGTTTTTAAAACAAATATTATATTATTAATTGATATTAAATTCCTAAAAATCTAAGGATCGGCCAAGAGACGTATATCATGATACGTGTATCATTAATGGACCACTTGGGGGTCTCTTGGATGTATATAGTAAATTTATTAACCATATAATATAAAAATACAAAGAGACATTGTAAAAGTGAAACTAATTAACTAAGAGTTAATACTTAATGATAAGGTTAATATAGTAACCCAAACCTGTATAAATTCTATTGGTTGAGTGTTTTTAGACCTATCCCCACCTTAAAAGTTAAATAATCAACTTTGGAGCCATTAGAAACCGAATATGAATTTATTATAAAATATTATTTCTAGCTTTTCCAAAGGTTCCCCTCACCCCTCTTATGAAATGGCACTCTCCTTTCTCATTAACTCACACCTTAAAAGCCTTTTGGATCGGCCAAACTCTGCCCAAATACTCTCTCAAATTACCTAACTTTATCTTAGAGAAATTACTTTAGTCATAAATCCATCCTAAGAGCCCTTTTGATCAAATCAAAAGGAAGAACCCGAAGAAGAGGTAATGATTTCACCACCATTTTCCAAGTTCCTTTCTTCTTCCACTTCTTCCTTCTTTGTTATTACCATTATAAAATAATAACTCCAGTATCTTATATATGCTGTGATTTTATTATAAATATGGTACAACCATATTCAGTATTCTATCTATCCTTTGAATAACATTTCACCATACGTGCGTACGTACGACTTACCGTCTCCACGTTGTGGTGTAATTGTTATTCAATAAATTATTATTTGGATGGGTATAATAATGATGTGTAACTCATGTAAATAATAAACATAACATGATAATGATTCTTTATATATGATATATCATCCAATTATATATTATTTTAATATCAAATGAATGATATTTTCGCTCATGCGTACGTACGGACTACCGTCTCCACGAACACGATGAGATTCATTCTCCATCGTATCCATTCAAGTATAATTATCATTTGATGATTTAAAAAAATATTTAAGTACTTGATATAATTCTAGATATGAATAAGATACATCCTATCCATAACAAACATGGCTTACATAACAAAACATATCAAAGAAAACGAGTAAGTTAACACCCGAAACGACGATAATACAAAGATATTATTAACAAATCAAGGTTAAAATATCATATATGATATCATATTCTTGTATAATTTAATAAAAATTATTTCACCATTATACAGGAGGTTAACCTACCCCAACAAAGGAAAAGTACAAGGTAAGGTTTATTTCACAATCTCTTCATTATCAGAGGTTGTTTATACGTAATAATCTACTGGGATTTCTTTATCATCCACATCCATGTTTCTTAAAAGTATATTTCAAAACATTCTTACTATTTTACAGAATATGGGTTAAATTAATTTATACTCTTGTTTGAATTTTTATAAGTTATTTATAAAGGAATATTTCCATTGTTTTCCCAACAATGTCCTTATTAACCTTTTTGACATAATTAAGGTAAAAATATCTTTTTTAAACTTATATAACAGGTGCGGCTATTTTCCGCCATTATAAAATCGTCGAAGCTTCCCTTACAAGCTTATAAGAATATTTTCCATGAAAATGTTTTATTTTATAAATATATGACTCTTAAATTATTTAAAAATAGAAAGAGATATTTCTCTAAAAATAGTTTTAATTTCATCTATGTCAACATCCTTTGATGGATTTTACACTTATTTGAAGTTGATTTGTTATGTTACAAAACTTCTGTATTGTATTCAAGGTTTTGTGATATTTTTTTCTATGGATGTGTTATTTTTATACCATTCATAGTTTATGGATGAAGTATTTACAATTCCTATGATAGTTTTAATATGAATTTTTATGTTATGTTTAAACCTTTTCATATGGGAATGCATTGGACTTAATATGTGACGGGTGGAGCCCACTATAGCTCGTCGATGCATCGGTAGGTCTCATGAGACAAACTAGTGTCTTGGCACAAGGCCTTGAAAAAATCATATTTGTAGTCTTGGAATGAGGCCTTGGATATGTGGTTATGATAGTCTGGCGTTATGCATTCCCTAATTATAAAAGTGGTTATTGATATTGCATGTGATTATTCGATTAGTAGAATATCCATGTGAATAAGTAAATGGAATTATTTCATTTTATTTGTTCCAAACTATGTTAAAGTTCAAGTTTAAAAGGCTTTTGTTTTAGTTATACATTTCCTTAAATGTTTATTCTTATTTATGAAAGTTTCCGCTATATTGTTATCCTTACTGGGCGTTTGAGCTCACCTCTTTTCTATGTTTCATTTTTCCTAGGATGTGAAGAAGTAAATTATGAATGACCTGCACGGATATTATGAGGGGATAAGAGTGTAGACTATGGAGACTATGTTGTTGTAGTTTTCATTTTTATGATGTAATGTAAAACTTTATGAATATATCTAGTGTTTCCAAGGCTACTAAACTAATCGGTCTTTCGGGATTTGATCTTTCTTGTGATCATGCCAATGTTATGTAATAATGCAACGACTCTAGGTAACTGGGGTCGGGGTGTTACAACGCGTATTGGGTTATTCCACCCTTGATAATTTGGTTATTGTTCATAAAAATGATCACCCACAACATTAAACACCCCAAATCCATTCCTGATTTTCTATTTTGTTCATTATACGCAATTCCTCTATGAATCTGAAGGTCCGATCGGGTTTGGTTCCACCCGACAATGTCGATCCATGATCCCATAGCCTATTAGAGAATAATTTAAAGAAAAAATGGAGAAATACACTAGAAACAATGTTTTAACAATAAATTTCCAAGTGTTCTTGGATAAAAAATATATTTATGAGATCTATGGTGGGAAATAATGAATTAAAAAAATCAATTTCAATCCTTAGGTACATGAAATTTTCCATAAATGGAGCATATCAAAGAAAGGGATATATCTTGCTAAAAAAATTTATAAATAGAGGTATAATACATAAATTAAGAGTTCTTCCAAGATATTGGATCATTCTTCATCAAAGAATGCACTAAAAAATGAATGGAATAGGTTTCTAAATTTTTTGTATCTTGAACTTCTTCAGTATGAAGATTCTTTTTTATATGATTCAATTTTCCAATTTAAGGAGGAGAAGAACACTCTCAATTCAATTAGGTGAAAGCAACTGACACTAGATAATTTGGAATAAAAAATATTATATATATGTATTTCAATTAGCTTAAATTAATAAATTATATTATTTAAATAATTAATTTCTAAACTAAATGCACTGATAATGGTTTAGATATCTGAATGCCCTATGGAAACCTATTTTAGGTAACACTTATGGTATAAATATGGTTCCAGACTCAAATTTTGTATCAAATTTATATAATTTTTATAAAATTATTTCTAGGCACACCAGGCCATGGAATTACATGTTGTCTCAGCTCCTGGCTCTGAAAATATATGTAGAAATACATAAAAGTTTTACAAGGAAAAAACTGGGTATTAATGTCATTCCCTCCTTGAATATTTTTCCCATAAAATCTAAACTACGTAGAAATCTTGGGATATTGAGACTGCATCTGGTTCTCATACTCCTAGGAGATTTTCTTCATGTTCCCATACTGCAAAAACATGTGAACCAAGGGTATGGTCCATCCATATAGGTTCCACTCTAGTCAATCCTCAATTTCCACTAAGTTTTCGGAAAGAGTGTCCCTACCCTTGATGTCCATCTCACCCTTGTCAATAGCATGCATAGGTTCATGCACGTATCTCCACAACTGTGACACATGGGAGACGATGTGCATCTTATCAAACCATGGGGTAGGGAGAGGTGGTAAGCTACCTATCTAAAACTCCACAATATCTTGAACATCCTAATTAACCTCAGGGATATCTTGCATCCTTAGCAAAATCCCCAAAATATCTATCATAGGGAGACTCTCAAGAAAATGTGGTATCCCTACTTAAACTAAAAAGGACTACAATGATGATCAACGTAAGATTTTTTCATGCTTTGGCTCATCCTCATCCACTCACAGAATACCTAGCCCTTCTCCGTCATCACCTGAACTAACTCTGGACCCACAAGAGTTGCCTCACTAATCTATTTACAAAACAAAGGTGACCTATAAGGTCTCATATAGAGGGTTTAAAAATGTTACATTCCAATAGTAGAGTGTTATCTATTGATTTTTGAAAGCTCTACCAAGGTAAAGTTATCCCCCCAACTTCGAACAAAGTCTAACATGCAAGCCCTAAAAATATCCTCAAATAACTAGATAGTGAAATCGGTATACCCATCTATTTGAGGGTAAAAATTTATATTCATCCTAATTTAGGTCCTAAATTACTCTTACAGACCTCTCTACAACTGTGTCATGAATCTTAGATCATGATCGATGCCAATGGTTGAGGGAAACCCATTATGGAGAATAATCTCTCTTATGTACATCAACCCTAAACTCTCTACTAAACTCTAATCCCTAATTGTAAGGAAGTGTGAAGCTATCTTGAGTTAGTAAAAAAACACCTAGATGGATTGTGGGAATTCACTATCCATGGAATCCCTATCACAATGTCCATGGATATGTCATCCCACTTCCACTCTGATATCTAAAGGGAATGTAACAAACCTTCCAGAACATGGTGCTCAACCTTCACCTACTGATATGTAAGGCATCATGAAATGAAATCATACACACTCCATCTCATTCCATCCTAATTCTTAGGGTCTCTTTGAATTTTCCCCACACTGGGTTGTAAATCCAATGGATATTTGTGTAATTCTCACATCACCTTCTCCAGTATCGTGAATGAGAACACAAACTATCCCTAGAAAGGGATGAAGTGATTCAATCCTACATAAAATCCCTCAGGTGAATCTAATGAAGATATATGGACGTGGAATACCTCATTATTGATTTCTCTCAACTAGGAATCTCTCACACATTGAAGAATCAGAGGGGTCAACACCATCAAATGAAGAAAAGATGCACCCTGCCTCCGCTGGACGATGCTACTCAATGAGTCTGTAGAGGACCCAACACTAGCTTAGATGGAGGGTGCCACTCTTATAGTTAAGAACTCATTACCATCATTGATAGAGGGTTACACTCTATTCATTGATCACCCATTCCCTTACCCACATGATGGTTTAACTTGGATGGTCGAGGACCCATGCCCAACTTAGATACAGGGTGCCACTCTTGTCGTCAAGGACCCATGCCCAACTTAGATAGAGGGTGCCACTCTCATCGTCAAGGACCCATACCCTACCCTCTATGAGGGAGAAACATATATGGAAAGGGACCCATTACCAACTATAGGGTGCCACTATTATAGTTTAGGAACCATGGAAAATCCCATATGAGGGTGAAACTTAGATGGTCGAGGAACCATGCCTAGCCTCGCTTGAGGGTGCCACACTAGTTATCAGTGATCCATGCCCTACCTGCAGAAGGGTGCCACTCGGATGGTCGATGACCCATTACCAAACCAACTGTAGGGTAACACTCTATTACTTGAGGACCAATTCCCAACCCTATAGGAGGGTTCAACTCATATGGTCGATAGAGGGACCCATACCCATCCTATCTTATGGGTGCCACTCTAGAATCCTATGGCGATCCTATGTGATCACTATCATGTTGAGCATAACTTAATTAAGAATAAAACCTGAAACATCATAATTCATATCTAAAAATACATTATAGAGTCCAAAATCACATTCTATGCCAAAAACAATTCACTATTGGCTACTCTTAGACCAAAATCAAAGCCCAAACAAAGGATATATAAGAGAATATAGTTTCCTAAAAAGGAAAAAATGGGTATAAGGAATGTGAGGGGACCCACATCGCATGTGGTACTGCTCTTTAACCTGTATGTGTTCCTACTGGTACTTAGATAGCTATCCATATAACCATTCACAACATGTAGAGGGTATACAGGACATGTTTGAGCCACCTGGGGTCCTACCTGTGCTCTATTTCCATGTTTTTGTATCCATATTGCATCCACGTACTTTGGTACAAGACATGCCTATTTAAATGGGATGTCTCCAGTCTCTAGACATTACCATGTATCTCAACACATGGTGTGTGCTTGACCATGCTCATTCTTCTGTACTATTGGAACACACATTGAGCTACCATCACAAGGTCACACTACATGTGGGGATCCTGTCCAACATGTGATAATTATAATTCCATGAAACCCTACATGCCATAGAAAGGTACCTATATACCCAATGTTGATCATAATACACAATGTTTAGTCACATTTTTAATAGAAATATATAACTAAATCTGCACATCCATTAATGGATTATTGACTTCAAATCGGCCACATCTCCTCCCAAAAATGACAAATCATGATGTTGTTCAATGTTTTCATCCATCCAGTCACCAGAAATAAAATCCTCATTGGTTTTTCATTTCCTACAAGCATCATGCCCCTAGGGTGTTTTCGGTTCTTCTGAGCTTGATGACATATATTCTGATCCACAGAGTGATCACCCACAACCTTCAAGCACCCCAAATCGATTCTTTATTTTCCATTCTGTTTGTTATACACAATTACTCTATTAATTCAAGGGTCTGGTAAGGATTTTTACCAACCAAAAATATTGAGACATGGACTTACAATCCAATGGAGAAGAAAAAAGTAAAAAATTCATAAAAACAAGGGTTTAAAGATTATTGGCCAAATGTTCTTGGATAATAAATATAGTTTTGAGATCCAAGGTGAAAACAATGAATAAACAATTTAATTTCAATAGTTGGGCACATGAAATTTTCGACAATGGGTTCATATCAAAGAAAGATATTGAAATTTCTCAAAACGTTAATGAAATAAGTTAGAATACACAAATTACAAGTTTTATCCACAGATTAGATCATTAACCATCAAATAAAATTTTCACCAATGAATGGAATATGTTTTTGTGTTCACTGTGTCTTGATCTTCTTCGATCCTGATATTTATCATCATCTAATTAGATTCACCAAGTGAAGGAGGATAAGAGATATCTAAATTATCCCAAGTGAATGTGGATAACCCTGAATAATTTTTAAAATGTGGATTTTATAGATGTATTTTTTTCATTTTATGTTAATAAATCAACTAAATTAATTAATTAATTGACCAACCAAATACACCTCCAAAGGTCAATATATTAGAATGCCCCATGCTGAAATATTTTACGTCATGACTTGGGTAAAATGACATTATATATTCAAAAATGGTATCGTATTTTTCATCCTTGTTTTCATTAAGATTTATCACATTTTCTTTAACAAATGGGGCTTGCGTGATATAAAATATATTGAATATTTTTATGAAATTTCGTCAGGGCACACTAGGTCTTGAAATCACACATCATCTTAGTTCTTGGATCTGAAAATATATGTAGAAATATTTCAAATTATTATAAAGAAAATAATGATCATCTTTAATTATTTCTTCATGTCAATTGTTTACCTATTTCTTATGCATGTTATTTTTTTAAATCACTTTGGCCCTTTATATTTTCACCAATATTTATTGTATGATAATTTGAGTTCAATTAAACTTTCCTCAATTTTTTATTTTATTTAAATGGATCATCAATTAATGTTAGGTGCACTTGATGCATGATTTTCTATCAATCCACATTTTCATGTGGGGATTATATCTTGTCTTTATCACTACATGAACATTCACTGAATTGATGACTAGATGCTGTTTCAAATTATTCCAAGGAATCTCCATGCACTACTACTTATATTAGGGAATATGAAATGCCTTATTTTTAAATGTAATATAAAATAGTGTTAAAATCAAATTTAATAGTATATTCAGAACAATTCACCTTAATTGGAGAGGAATTATTCACATGATCCTTCTTCCTATTTTTATTTTTATTAATTCCAATAAACATAAGGAATTCATCTGAAAAATTATTCACTAGTTTTTCCGTACAACTATATTTGAATGTTTTTTTAAAGGAAGTTCCTAAAAATTATTTTCTTCCACTAATTTCAAGAAAATGAACTATAGAGTCCTCTATATCTTGAAAGTACAAGCGCAGTGAGTAGTATTTTTATATAATTTAGTGTTAAATGATCTTTAGAAAATATTATATTTTATTGTACCACCCATTCCTTCATCATACTATATCAAATTATCATCTCATAAAATGTAATACATGACCACTTATCTACAATCCTACAAGATAATAATCATTTTTCCAACAACCATAGATACTTCCTATTAAAAATGGAGGCATCATCATAGATTCCAGGTTACCAAAAAATGAAAAATAGATAGATATTGAACTATAAGTTATAAAGTTACATCAGTACTCAAATCCATACAGATATAGTCCATATGTTAGAAAGAACCCATTAAATATATTATTCTTAATATCGTGCTTCCAAACACACCAAACAATAAATGAAGACGTCAAAATAAAAGCACACCTGACAAATGGTTTTTAATTTGTTCACAAGTAAGGAATAATTCAAGGAGCATATGTCGATAGTTTGTCGTTGTACTAGAATATTACACTACACACTATATGTTTTATAATCTATTTGGGAAAGATTCACTATTTATCTACTAAACACTTCCTAGAGACAAGTCTTGGATATTTTATAGGGTTATTGTTATTATTAAACATTTTAGGGAATTTCTGTTTTATATATACATAGTGTGAGAATATTCATGAACCATTACTCTAGATTTGATGAAACATTGGTCTTAAATTTTCTACTCTCTCCTAATTTAATGTTTGATTATATCAACACCTAAATGTGAGGGTTAAATGTATTTCTTCTAGGAAATAATATTAATAGTAGATCCTTCTCCTATTAAAATATAATTCTAAAAATAGAATTAACTTGTCGCTTATTGTATTATACTTTATCTAGATAAAACTATGAAATCCTTTTATGTCAGACCATTTTCTTTCCATAATAACTGTAAATGATAATTTGAAGTCCCCTATGAATATCTCCTTATTCTTTACAAAGAAAAATTATATTTTTAATATGTTAAAGTTCTTCTCTTCTCTTTCTATTTGAATTCAGATATAGAAGTATACTCTTCCTTCTCTGTAGATCTATTTCTTTTATTCAAAATTCTTTAATATCACCCGACCTCTCTATTTTATAGATTTTCAATATACCACCCTATTTTTGTTTAGGAATATATTTTATAGAATTTATATGGAAACCCTATTATTTTCCTTTTATATCTTCTGTGATTATACCTACCTATCTTTTAGAAAGGTTTCTGATTCCTTTTTCTTCTCAAAATTGCAATGGGATGTAGGTGTGTAAAGACTTCAAAAAAAGGTTGGGCCAACTATCCAATATTCACAAAATCTAAGAAAAACTAAAACCTTTAACCTAATATAGAAAATAATTGAATCATGAAAACTCCTAAAACTTACCACAACTTCTTTATAGAATTAGGTTTAGTTAATAACTTGATCTATAAAACTTTCATATTATCTCAAATTTATTCATTGAATATTATAGAAAGATTCTAGAATCTATACAATAAACCAATCCTGACATGTTGATCTATTTACCACAACACGGTATAATTATTGAAAAAACTCCCTTTAAAACACCTCGTAACAAACTCACCTAAAAATTTAATCTTCCACCTCATAAATCTGAAACTTAAAATATATTGGATCACAAAACCATATCCCTCTTGTGTATGTCCACCAAAGATGTTGAAATTTCCATAGTGTTATTTTTTTCTCATAGGGATTCCTAAAATACACTACAATGACCACCATGCATTGTCTCGACCAACTGCACATTTTAAATTTAGCTTCAATAATCTTTCAATTAAATATTCCTTGAGCTAGGAACTGAAAAACACCCATAGTGAGCCCCCTCTTTGTCATAAGGATTTAGAAAACTCACCATAGTGTACACCTTGACATGGTCTTCACCAGAATCCCATTTCGATTGACCTACTCTAATAAAGACCATATACTGAGGAAATTTTTATATTTATAACAGCATCAATTATATTAATTAAATAAGGATGGTTACACAATTTTTAATTTTTTTACTCAATGACTTCAAACTTGACCAAAAATACCACAAAAACTGTGTTGGGATACCCCATTTTTCACACATACATTAAAAACATAAAATAACATGCTCCGCTGTGTGTGAAAAAACTTCATGCTATATTGAAACCACCACAATAGTAGTTCTCCACTCCATGATGTGGCTGATCATTTTTAAATTCTATAAGTGAAGAAGGAAAATTATCTTACATTATAAGAAAATAGATTACATTAAAAAACAATTATCTTATATATTTATCCTCTAATATAAGATACACTTACACATTGAATTCATTTTCCTTTCTTCCATACTGAAAACCTATAACCTAGGGTGGAAAAGAATTCCATGACTTGGTACTTGGAATTCATATCCACTACATCATACTTAGATTTATCATGACATGATGAATGGAATGGTGAATCCTACCATCTCCAATTTTCTCATTAGCTTCTAACTTCTCACAGGATTAAAGATTCTTCATAAGTGTCTTCTAATATACTAATTGAAAAAATTCCAACATATTACAACCAAAGGTTTCAATAATTATAAATTTTATTTTCATAATTTATGTGTTACAAAATTTTTAAATATATATTAAGAAATAAAAATAATTAATAATGTATTAAAATAAATTAGATAATGTTTGTAAATATACACATAAAAATTTATTTAAATAAATATAATTTTTAAATATGATTGAATTTACTTTAATATATATAAATTAATATATAAATATGAACAAACGCATGCACACGTTGTTGGTGTCATGACCTGGATCTGTGTTGAATCAGTCTAAAAAGTTCATGTTGCGACAAAAGAAAAAATGATAAAAAAATTGGAGTGATATATATATATACATATATATATGAATTTATAAATATTTATGCACATTTAGAAAAAAAATATATGCACACATTTTGCAACTAATAGACACACACACACAGAAATATATAAATACACACATAAAGACATTGCAATATATATATATAAACACAGTCATATTAATATATATGCATATACACAAACATATGTAAACAAATAAATACACACATATATAAATACACACATATATAAATACACACATATATATAAATACACATGCTGATACACATATTTATACATACATGTATAAATATACATATTTTTTCACACACACACGCACAGATATATACACACACGTAAAAGTACACACACACACACACACATGAATAGACATATTTATACACACATATATAAACACACTCACACATATAAACACACACGCATAAAGATGTATTTATATATATACAATTTGGGAACAATTATATATTAAATTATATTAATATTTAAATATATAAAAATATATATAAATACATATAAATATATAAAAAATAAAAAAATATAAATAAAAAATAAAAAAAATAACAAATAACAGAAATGCATAACTATATAAATATATAAATATAAAAATATAAAAATATAAAAATATAAAAAATAAAAAAAATAAAAAAAATAAAAAAAAAATAAAAAAATAAAAAAATAAAAAAATACAAATATATAAACATATAAATATATAAACATATAAACATATAAATATTTAAACATATAAATATATAAACAGATAAATATATTAACGTATAAATATGTAAACTGATAAATATATATAAATATATAAATATATAAATATATAAATGTATAAATATATAAAAATATAAAAATAAAAATATATAAAAATATATTTAAACATATATATATATATATGTACACATACATATATACAGACACATATATATGAAACAATGAATATCATTATATAAGAATAACTCAGGATGATGGTCAGGTTTTTTATTATAAAGTGTTGTACTGTGGTTTAAACCTCACCAATGTGCAAATTATTGAGAATTACATGGTTACATTAGTTTTTGGGGTTTCATGGACCTATACAAACGACCACATGTATAAGAATTTCTGCACTTGTTCACGAGGGGTTTTTCATCAAATATCATTTAAAATATTTTTGAAAGAATTTATTAGCACTAGAAATTACCGTCAATAAAGGATTGCTTTATCAGTTCTAAAAAATACCTGATATAAAAAGATTTTTATCTATTTTAAATAATGTATTTATAGAGATTACTTTTATAAAAACTAATTCAATGAGGATTAAATCCCTCAAACTTTTTCTACATAAAAATCATCCCTAATTTTTAAGCACTGATAAAATATATTTTTAACGCTTTAAAATCCTGTATTTATAGTATTGACTGCACCTACTTAAATAAAATATTTTTTAGTTTTATCCAATACAATATCCTAATCTATCTAGTATGATCTACCATAATTCCCTTCCTTATAATTCCCATATCCTCTCCATATCTTCCTTCCATCAATCCACCTATTCGTTATGATCCCTCCATATTCTGATTCGATTCCATCCATGTTCCAATCCTTCCCCATTTATGGTTACCTCCATATCCCCCATGAGTCGCGACTGGTAATCAACCCCTCCAAACCACCTTATCTCTATGAAAAAATATTATAGTTTCTCCTAGGGTAACTGATACTCTATCCGAGTAACCTATCTATTCTAACCTTGCTGTAGAGGTGACTACTCTCTAATTATAGGATCCTTAAAAAACTCTTCTTTTCATGGAGTACCACATCTTCACATTAGTATTAATTTTGAAACACCCCTTAGGGTATTAAATATATAAATTTCATATCAGTTTTTTTCTTCAATTAGTTATCTAGGATGTTGGTAATGATTTATATGACCTGAACATAAATGGGTTTCTATATTTCTTATCATATTTTGATATTTATCTGACTTTTATTGCTTTATTTTGTGTCTAAAATTTTTGTACCTTCATTGGGTGTGGTGTTTTGGGTTTACTACTGCTACTGCTAATGGTATTACTATTATTTGTCTCAATAATGGCCTTTTTGTGTGAGTTAGAATTATGTTTGGAGTGATTGAAATTAGGTCTACATGGTTCATTATATGGTGAATGCTTGTAATATTTATATTACTAATATGTACTGGTGTAATTTTTTATTTTTCTGTCACCTTAATGGGGTTATTTACTTTCATACTAGTTATGTTTTTATATATTTTCCTTGGGAAATATTGTGCATTTTTTCTAAGTACCTATATGGTTTGCTTCTTTCCTAGGGAGAAAGGTAAGAAACTAGGCTCGCTATTTATTGAATATAATCTATTATTTATTACTTTAATATTATATTAAATATATTGGATAACATTCCATTTCAAATCAAACATCATATTTTTTTTTATTTCATTTCTCTCTTATTATATCAACATATTTTCCACATGTTATCCAAATTAGGCTTTAATGCTATGTTGTAATGAAACGAACCACCAGGGCCCCACCTGGGATGATAGTAAGATGAGAGTGACACTCCAAGTCTACCTCAAACTGGATGTTAGTTGGAGATAAGCACTATGAAAGAGATACCCTAACATGAGAGGTCTTATCCTAAATTATGTGTACCCACACACTCACACAAATCCATGAAACAATTAAGAGATATAATAGATATTAAACATCTCAAGAGTAAATTTTTTTTGCAAAAAACTCTTGAAAAATCATCGAAGTGAAATGAGGTAATACAAAGATATAAAGGGAAAAAATAAAAAACAAACCAGTAAAGAGGACCCCACCTGATTACTCATGGAAAGGAAAAAAATGGAAAGTGTACATATCACAAAATCTAAGGTGGAAAACCAAACATGGCCAACACCTCCATTTACAACTATTCTCCTCTGATACAAGTTCCTCCAAAGACACCTATGATCTTCCTATAATTTAAATAAGACACGAGACATACGAGAATATACCATGTATGTGTCAGTATAAACATTCCCAGTGGGATTCCTCAAAAACCAAGAGGAAAGAAATAGAATAAAAGAATTATATCAACCCATAAGGTAAGAGGTTAAAAAATTATAACATTAGATATGAACATACAAAAAACAAAATGAATAGAAAAAGGTGTCTCTATGTTTAGGGATAGATATGAATGTTGAGACTAACTACATATTCCAAAGGTCCCATTATTAATGTTATGAATCATGTGTATCCCTACAAAAAATCTAAGTAGAGTGCCTAGTCCTTGCTACTATGCCCCACAATCAAGTAAGAACTATCTCTTGTGGATGACATGATCCCCACTAGAGCTCGATGATGGGGAAAAACAACCTTACTGATAGAGGACATGGTCCCTTTGTAGTGTGGGGGAGTATTGTATCTACCTATATAAAGAGTATGAGGGATCCATTCCCTAGTGTGATAAGGGAGTACTAACCCCGACATCTCTCTAATGATCAAAACTCGCCACTGTCATCTATCAAGCATAACTAGAAGAAGAATCTCACTTTCAAATCCTAATGTCATATGTCTGCAGCCGATATTATGGATACCATCACATTTGAAGCAAAATAATACTTAGGATATGATACTCATGAGCCCAATTAAATTCCAAAATTCGGAGATATGTAAGGTAGAGTTTTTTAGAAAAATTATAAGGTGTGTACATAGTGTCACATGGAATGTGACATCGCATGTAGGCCCAGACATTTCCATCCTTAGATGTGGAGTGGTTAGACTTGTCCCCCTACATGGTGTGTCCCTATTGGAATACAATGTTCATGTTTTCTTGGGGTCCTGGATTTTTCCCCGAACACATGGCTCAATTTACCATGTATCTCCACATTATGTGTCTCTATAAGGATATGATGTGTCTATTCAAATAGAGACCTTGGAATATGTCCTCAACACATGTATTGACTATCTATGTAGTTCCACATAGGGTGTGATACCAGAAACATGACATGTGATACATAACTTAGCTAAAATCCAAACCACCATAAGAATCTGAGATACATTTCTTGTCTTCCTATGGATTACATGGAATATAGTTAGGTTTTTTATAGATAGTGAGTTTGGTCTTTATGTGGATTCTAGATTTGTGATTAAAACCACGCTTTATTCAATTTTACCCATTATAATATGAAAATTCCAAGAATCTCATCTATGATAACTATTTCCTAGCGTTTGGTGGTTGAAAAATAGGATTCCAGTTACTCGATCGGTAATCGGCTCACCACCCATAACCGTTCAGGGTCCTAATCCATGAATCCATCACAACCATGTTTTTAAAATACACCTAGAACCATATAAAAACCATCAATTTCTAGGTCTTTCATGTATTTGTTTTTAATATGGGGGTTCAATCACACTCAACCCAACATAGAAATATAATATCTCCAACCCATGGGACAATGATTAATAATATTAAGAACAATGGTCATAAAAGCATAATAATGGCGTGAGATAATCATTGGATGATGAAATATGGACCAAATATTACAATTTTGGAAATTTTATGGGGCTGTAATGTTGGCACAATATTCACAAATATGTTGGATCCCAATACAGACTAAAAAATGGATTATGAAAATAATAGGGTTCTAAGAAATTAATAATATAAATGATCCATGAATAAAAATTAAATCAAAAGGGATTAAATCAATAAAATAATGAACCATTCCTCAATAAATAATCTATCATTGTTGAAGCATATTCCTTCAAGAAATGATGACGAAGGATCCACTGTGTGCGTTGCTTGTATCCTGAATCGCCTTTATTGTTCATCATTGATCCACATTCCCAAATTTGTGAATCCCAATAGAGCTCCCCCTCCACTCTCTCTAATATGATACAGTTAGGCATCTCACCCTAGATATTCTTCATACTGATGTATATATAGAGAGTATATTTGGTTTTTGTCTATTAAATAAAATAAATAACTAAATTATTTAATTTACTTAATTCACCTGAAAATGTTCGACTTCAATGAAACAATTGAAACAAAATTAAATTTTATCAAGCCTATTGTAAACCCCACATCCTAGAAAAAACTACGGTCTCATATTTTCCATCCAAGGTCCAGATCAACAAGAAAACCAATTATTTTGAAAATATGCACATGGGTGATATAATATATATTAATATATTAACTCTGGGTCCTACTACACCCAAAACATGATGAAAACTCAGAGGAAAAATTAAAGCATATATGTAGAAATATTCAAATGATCAAAATATGAAAAATAGAGTTGTTACATTTCCCATCCTAGAAGGTTTTTTACCCCAAAAATTAAATGCTACACAAAATGATGGGGGGTAATTTGCCCACATTTGGATCTCATGCTCCCAGGATATCTCCTAAATGCTCCCATGCTTCCAAATCTCTCAAACCATTGGAATGGTATGTTAACACAAGGTCTTATCCTATTGATCGTCAATCATCACTTGTTACTCTAAGAAGTTGTCTTTATCCTCGATGTCTAGCTTTCCCATATCAATAATAAGTGACATTTCATGCACATATCTCCTCAGTTGTGACACATGGATGACGTCATGCACTTCATCAAATTATGGGAAAAATTCTAAGGTTTAAACAACCATTCCAACCCCCTGTAGGATCTAGAAATTCCCAATTAACCTAAATGATAAAATTCTTCCATGGACAAATATCCACAATCCTCATCATGGGGAGAATATTAGGAAAAAATGGTATCCCTGTTTGAACTCCAAAGGCCTACGGTTTTCATCCTCATAATATTTATTTCAACTCTAGGTTATCCTATTATTCTGATATATCACTAGTAACTTATCTTTAATTGCCTACACCAGTTCCATCCCAATAATAGATGTCTCACCATACTCAATCCGGAAAAATGGTGACATTAAGGGTCTCCCATATAGTTCCTAGAAAAGTGACATATTGATAGGGGTGTGATAGATGTTGCTATAGAAAAAATACAATAATGGTAATTGATTCTCCTTACACTAACCAAAGTCCAAGACACATGATCTTAGCATATCCTCCAAAAAATATATGTTGTTCTTGGTATGGACATCTATATGGGGGTGAAAAACCCAAATTATTCTTAAAATAGTCGTGATAGTCTTCTAAAAACATCACCAAGACCATGATTTGAATCAGGCATCATGATCAAAGACGATAGTTGTGTTTACCCCATGAAGCTGGACATTATAATGCACATATTACAACCCCCGAATCTCAAATAAAAATTTCTCTTTAATGGATAGAAATTATTATGACTTGGTATGTCATTCAAAAATCACCCAGATAACTTTTAGACACCTCTTTCCATCAAATATATATCATGAAATCCATCGATATGAAATCTTTCTTCTATTATGGGATCTCAAGAGGTTGAGTCAAACCTATTAGAACATGATGTTTAGAATTTACCTATAGACATGTCAATCATTATAAAATAGACTAGGAAAAAATTCCCCTCATGCCAGCCCACCAATATAGTTGTTAATGGTACTTGTACATCTTTTCCACTTTTATATGTATATCCGTGGGGGAGTTATGAAACTCCCTCAGAACCTCCACACATAACATGAACAAAACCACTTTTTATCCTTGGACAAGGAAAACATGCTCCCCACCTTCAAATAATCCATATGGAATATCTCTTGAGGATATTTATTCATATAAAATATCAAAGTCGATATCTACCAACCAAGACTCTCTCACAAGATGATGAAGTGGTAGTGTTACCCCCATTTATTGAAGGTAATATGCACCCTCTCCTCCACTAGGGTCAACTTCAACAATTCCATATTCTCACATTCTTCTACTACTAAGTGAGAATGAGATTTCCTACTAAGGGAATATACCATGACATTGAACATCCATAGAGTGTAGACAATATCAAAGATATAGTTCTTTAAGAACTCTAACCAATACTAATATATGAGGTTAAGATATCTCTGGATTAATAGGTACTTGAAACTATGAGGGTTTAGGTAATCAAAAAAATGATTTTTGAGAAGATAATGCCTCCACATATTTAAGGAGAAGTCTACCACTAATAACTCTATGTTTTTGGTCGCATAATTTTTCTCATGGGGTCTTAACTACCTTAACCCATAAGAAATAACTTCTTTAATCTACATGAAAATGAATTCAATCCAATATCCATAGGTATATTAAAACACTATATAATTGATTCATTCCTCTGGTAGTCTCAACCCAAGATCACTGGTTAACCTCTATCAAAACATCCCAAAGGATCTCTATCATTACTCAGTAAAATAATGCAACTACCCTTCCAAAATAATTGTAGTCAAAGGGGATGCAATCCTATAAAATAATTCTCAAAATCTTTGATTTTACCCTACAAAACTGTGGAAACTAGGTACTTTTGACATGATCTTGGGTTGTTTCTAATTGATCACTAAATCAATTTTTTTGGTTCCACAGCTACAACATGTTTAGAGATGATATATCATATAAAGGGAACCTATTGAATCCAAAATTAACACTTCGATAGATTAATGCATAGCTAGTGCTGGAGAAGAATGTCTAGAAAAATCCTCAAATAATCTGTATGATGCTTCTAAAATAGAAATTATATGAGAATATCATTAATAAAGACAACCATGAATCAGTCCATGCATGGATGGAAATCCCAGTTCATATGTTCTGTGAACATAGTGGATGCATTAGTAACACCAAAAGGCATCAATAGAAACTCATAATTTCAATATCAGAATCAAAATGATATCTTTGGAATATCATCATCATAAATCCTTAAATGATAGTATATGAACAAGAGATCAATCTTTGAAAAGCAACTCATATCCTTCAATAGGTCAAAAAGTTCATCAATCCTCAAGAAGGGGTACTTTTACTTGATCTTCACATATTTTAGAAAATAATAATCAATGTAAAGACAAAAAATCTCATCTGAATTTTTCACAGACAACCCTAGATCTTCTTAGGTGGACATATTGGGTTTGATAAAACCCTTCCCTCAAAGATTTTCCAACTATACCCTCAGCTCTCGGAGCTTGGTAGAGTAATCTGATATACCATAGTATAAATCAATATGTTCTCGGGGTAGAAGTCAATGTTGAAGTCAATATATTTCCTTAGAGGTAGTCCCAAAATATATTTTGAAAATATGTATATATAATCCTCCAATACCTTTTGAAGCCACATTTTAGAAGAGGGTAGTTCACCAAGGGCTAAAATTACTAACTACTTTGTGATAAGTTGTGGTTTCCTTCTCATAATCCCCACTTGCTCAAATATAATATCCCAATCACCCATGAAGGAGAATATCATCCCATATGTTCAATGGAATCTAACTCTCTTATGATGAAAAAAAATCTTAGGACTCATTATAATTAACTAGTATATTGCTAGGATGATGTCATTGGGTTACATCATATTGACCGAGAGGCCAATGAGAAAATCTCTCCAATATATTTTAGATCTCATTACTATAAGATGTGTGATATCAAAGAATTGATCCCTGTTGGTACCAATAACCACAATATATGAGAAAAATAATCTATTTGAAGCTCTATCTCTTTCAAAAGGGATATGGAAAAAAATTAATAACTCCCACCCATGTCTACAAATATCAGAGCTAAAGAAGAGAAGACATAGATCTTACCTTGAGTAATCTCATGAGAAACATGGTCATAAACCTCCTTAGCTTATAACAGACTACACCCTCAACCGAAAAAATATGATCCTAACTTGGGCCACGTAGTGGTAGTGGTGGGAGTAGATCATAAAATCATCCTCCACCTATAGCTTCTCCATTCGGGGATCCACCTGCTCCTCTCTTTGTACTACCACTCTTGGGTCCACCATGACCCAACATAGGAGATACTAGATCATGATGCTTCCTATACTATAATGGTCTATCCACAATCTATCCACTATCAATAACATGAAATGTTAATAAATCATGAGCCATGTGACCTCACTAGTTAGAATCATAACATCGTCCCTCACCAGGATGACTAACCTCTATGCAAACCATGCAACGTAGGTCCGCAAGTCTAAGTCTGGGAATTATTATACCAAATGTGATGATAAGTAGACGAATGTATCCTTCTATATTCTACATATGGCTTAGCCCCCTAATTGCCACTATTGGATTTACCTTCCAAATTTCTATATGCAAGAAATTTCTCTATAACTAAAGATTTCTCTATCACTCCCAGAAAAATTAAAATTCATATGAAGACCATGATATCTTGGATGTCCCTAAAATGGTTATACACATAATTCTAGGTCCAAATGTATGCATATCACACTATATCAGGTGAATATTATGTGATTTTTATAAAATATAACGCATAATCAACAACATACATATCACCCTACTACAACCTGTGAATCTCCAAGATCCATATAGATCACAACTTCCAAGGGTAATACTCATAATGGAACAACTACTGAAATTTGTTCCATAGGAGAATCATCATATCATGGTTATAAGTGGTTATACCCTACTAATTCTCTATAACTCTTTAATGAAGACTGGTTTAAAGAACAAACATCTAATCAAGTGGGGTCGGAACAAGTTGGAAATCTTGAACCACCACCTCAATCCAATTCTCCACTGCCTGAGGGTCTGTATCACCATGAAACCTAAGAGGTCTATAATGCTAGAACTCACATAATGTGATAATCTTGTGCACATCATTTTCCAAAACTTCTGAAGAAATTTATAGCCAAATGCATTGTCAATCGTCAACCTGGACCACAATAGGTTGATCTATATGCTACCCATTGGGTGGGAACACAACTCTTTTCTTGCTTGGACCTCATGAATAATCCCTTTAATGGAGGTCTCTTCATTGAACTTGTCATCATCTTGGACTCGTATTGGTATCCCAACTCGCTGATGTCATGAAGGCATCCTAAAAGTAAACAAGTCATAACCTAGTTAAATGAGCATATATCGGGAGCTAACTCAAGAAGTATATGAAAGTCAAAAGGCCAAATCTAATATGATACAAGTACCATTTTTTCCCTACAAAAAATGTCTTTATATTCCTAGTCAACAATTACATTTTTAGAGTCATGGTGTTTAGATATGCCGACTACCACACCATCCTTGGGTTCCTTGGACTAAGATCCAAAATCAAGACACTTTGATAGCATTTCCCTATGTTGGAAAATAAATTCTCTTGAAATGTAAAACTACAAACACTTACCCATAGAAAAACCTTTTTTAAACCAGTTTATCCAAAACTTTACCACTAAGGCCCTACTTGGGCCCATAGTAAGTTGAGAGTGACACCCCAAGCCCACCTCTGATAGACTTGGGGCTAGTGATAAGTGCTGATTTGGAAAAATAATGAAATTGGAGGCCTTATCTTAAAGTACCTATACTCACACAAAAAGAAAACCTTTAAAACTTTTTTTTAACTTTTATGAAGGGAATTCCCTTGTGTGGACTTTTATAACCCTCTACACATGGTAACCCCCTCCTCCACAAAGAGGTTACTGCCCTGAGGTAGAGCCCCAACCGCGGAAGGATCCGTTGATTGCCGAGATGGCAGAACATCCCGGAGGGTGACAACCAGTCCGACGATGGTTTGTCAATGAAATCCATCAGTACATTGGGTCACGCCTCATTTTACCTACCCAGTTGATACCGAGAGACCCAGAAAGACCTATGGTAGGTCAAAATATCCAGAGAGTAAAAAAATGCATACAACAACCTTTTGAAAAGACATGAAAGTGTCGCAAGCTACTATAAATATATAAAGGGAAAAAATACTTGCTCAACCAGAAAATAGGTATTGACCAGAATATAACTAGAAATTGAAAAATTGAAGAGATAATGACTCACAAAATTTTAGGTTGACCACTGAACATGGCCAAAAAATCTTTGTATTACTATGATCATTTGATATTGGGTCAACATATGTCAACACCGATCAGCCTTTCATCTACATAAGTCACGAAAAATGCATTAATAACCCATGCAGAGGTGGTTATAAACATACCTAGTATGATGAAATATAAATTAAGAGGGAAGAAATAGAATAAAATAGTTAGTTCAACCTATACAATAAGAGGGTAAAGGAACTATACATGAGATATGCTAATAAATAAAACCAAATAAAGAGAGAAATTGGATCTACAAATTCACATCCAACTAATAATTAAGAGTCTTACTATAGAACCAAAAGGTCCCACAACTAATAAAAATCACCTTTCTTAACCTTATAATGATCATAGTGGGGGGCCCACTCCTCACAACTATGATTCACAACAGAGAAAGTAGTATATCTAGTAGAGGACATGATCCCCATCGAATCATGATGACGAGGGAGTAAGACTCCATTGATAGAGGAACCATGACTTCTATAGTGTGTGGGATTTAAAAATATACATGTATAAAGAATATGGGTGGCCCACTCCCTAGTGCGATAGGGGTGTAACGACCCCAACATCTCTCTAATGATCAAACTCAATCACTATCATTAGCCATGAATCATTGGAAGTAGTGACTCATTCATAACTCCTCATGTCATATCATTGATACCAAGAAAACCAATGAATCTTATGCGGATAATTACTTAGTATAGGATAATCATGAGCTCATATCTTATTTCTGAATGAATAAATACATAAGTTGGAGAATCTAGGAAGAAACACAATGTGTACATAGGGTCACAAGTGTGTGACATCGCATGTTGGCCCGAACATGTCATTATCAATACATGGATTGGGTAGCCATGTACCTCTACACAGTGTGTAAATATGGGAACAAGACATGTAATTTCACTCAGGGTCTATGACGTGTTCCCTCAGTGTCTGGCTCTACTATGCATATTGCTCAACACAGTGTGTCCCTATGGGGACACAACATGATTGTTCACCCAAGGTCTTGGGCATGTATCCTTGGCCCATGGATCGACTACCCAGGTTGTTTCAAATAGTATGTGGTTAAGGAAATATAGTGTATGATACATAACTAATCTAGAAACCTAGCCATTATGAGTATCTAAGATACACTGAGTGTGTTCCTTTATATTTCATGGCCTGTAATCAGGTTTTACAAATACAATGAAGTCTAGTATTAAAAAAGACACTAGATCCATCATTAAAACCATCATTTATGCCATTTGACCTACCCAAATCCATATAAATCAAAGGAATTCATCTATGATCATCATTTCTTGGACTTTTGTGGCCGTAAAATTGGATTTCAATCACCCGATTGGTAACTGTTGTGCCTCCCATCACCGTTAGGGGTGCTAATCCATCATTCCAACACCCACATTAAAAAAATATACCTTGAACAATAAAAAATAAATTCCAAGGTCGTTCAAGTATCCTTCATGAATTTAGGGGTTTGACCTCGCTCAAACCAACCTAGCAATGTCGAATTACTGACTCCAGTGGCCAATGAAAGAGAACACAAAGGAGAGTAGTAACAAAAGAAAACGAATGAAGTGAGATCTGTAGAGACCCAAAGCTTGAAGTACATGGACATTACATTAATTTTGCGGAATACTTAGTAAAAAACAAAAACACACACAAGGATCGTAATAGTTTAGTGTCTTTGGAAACTCGGAATATAATCTCCTAATCGTGGTGAAAGATCTTCAACATCTCCCATAAAGATCTTCCTTTTTTTTTACCATAAACCTTTCTTTATATCCTGGGAAAAAGAAAACATAAAAGGGTGATCTCAAATGCTCAGTAAGGGTAAACAAAAGATATATCAATCACAACATTTTCATAAGAACATAATATTTTGGAAATCTTAACCTGCAAAAGAGAGCATAATTTCATAAAATGGGATAAATCATAGTAGTGAAATGAAATCCCAATAATCATAACTTAAAACATGATACTTTGTGGAATACACACACAATCATAGAGAATCATTTCTTATTAGTCATGAATCATTGCCAAGACTATCTTAGTGGACAAATTCCATTTCTGAACCGAGTCACCCTCGTTTCAGTCCGGTTTCACTGAACCGGTATAACCTACCGTTCCAGCCATGTTTATATCATGAGATATAAAATCCTTACCCAATGCATTGGAGGGAGATATAGGTCCCACCCATCTTATAATGATACCATTCTTATGTGTGCCACAAAATCATAAATCATACATCATTGCATAACCCATGTAATAAAAATGGGAATCTTAAACATCATGACATCATCAAACAATTCATATAAGACAAAGGAATTCATAAAAATAATTCCATCACAACATAATCAAATCAATGTAATAATAGGGATAAAAACAAAACCCTATATTATCTTAGATGGAAAATAATTTTGATAAAACACTTGAACTCCGTTGTTGAGGAAAATATCCTTTCTACTTCAAAAACATTTTCCTTTTTTTAACATGTCATACAATTTTAAACTAAAAGATGTTGTTTAAAAATAAACTTGAAAACTTGTAAAGGAAGATTCTTGGAAATAATGTTTTAAAAATCCACTTATTCCCTATAAGTTAAAAAAAACATTCTTCTCATACTTTTGTTGGAAAAGTCAAAAAGTACCTCGTATGAAAAACGATAGAAGATTACTTTCATATCTTTTACTAAAAACTAACCGAAGGGTCAAATTGGATTTAAAAAATTGTAGGTGGATGTAAATAATATTACATATTGAGGAAACATGGATATGGACGATAAAATACACCCCAGTAAATTCCAAAGTATAAACAATCTCGGATAAAAATGAGATTGTGATATTTCCCTTACCTTAGGTTTGATTTGCTTCGTAAGTGTCCGAAACTCCTGTATAATGATTTAAATAATGTCATTTACTTATTACAGAATCAGACTCATTGTTATGATATCATATATGGTTCACTTATGACTTTATTTTACCCGTTCTTTTGTAAATTCCATGTTAAAGAGCGTTTTGGGTAAAATCGTTTCATTTGTCGTCCGTGTTTTGACTTGTAATTATTAATATGATTACTTAGATCATGATTAATTAATTCCAGAATATATAACATGATTTATATATAATATATATTCAGAATATTCATATATATAATAAATCAGTAAATGGAAAGAAATACACCGTTCATGGAGACGGTAGGCCGTACGTACGCATGAACGCTGTTTTCGTTTCCTTATTGAGTTGAATGGAATTAAGTAGATGACATACATATATATACACATAAATCTAGTATCATTATTATGTCATATATTTCATGATTAGTTATTATATGTACTTTATAATCATTCAGGAATGGTTAAAGTGGAGAATGAATCTCATCGCGTCGTGGAGACGGTAGTCCGTACGTACGCAGGAGAGATGATATCGTTTTCATGATTATTGAATTGAATTGGAGTGGATGACACAATATATCAGAATCAGTATGATGTTATAATAATTATGTATAGTTATTCTTTAAACCATTATACCCATCCATGTAAGGTGTTGGTGGAAAAACAGATTACACCTAGGCGTGGAGACGGTATTCCGTACGTACGCACGCGCGGGGATTTTGTTTTCCGTAGGATGGATAGAAGGTGAAATGGGGTTGTTTCATATTTATAATAACAAATAAGTATATTAGTGATACATATGTTATTACTTTATAATGAAACAACTAAAGAAGAATAAGTTGAAGAAGAAAGAAGCTTGAAAGAATCAGGAGAATAAATTACCTCTTCTTCAATACGCCTCTTTGAAACCTCCTCTTAAGGCACTAAGATTGGTCATTAAAGAAGACCAGAACCTCGAGGATGTTTCTAGGGAAGCGGAGAAGATAATTTGGCAGGGGTTGGCTGATCATGAAGGCTCAAATTGGTGTGAGGAGGAGAGGGAGGAGGTGCCCTTTTATAAGGGAGGAGAGGGGCACCTTTGGAATTCTTAAAAATATTAATTTATAATAAATCTAACCCCACATAAAAACCTCCATAAATGACTCATATTCGAAGATTAGATGAGATAGGGTTGTAATCTCATCAACCAATCAAATTTAGACATGTTTGGATATTATTTTAAACCTTATCATTTTGATTTATCCTTATTTAATCTATTTTAGTTTATTTGTGGTAATAAAATTCTAAATTATAACAAATAATTGCTTATTTGTTGTGAATTTTCAATAATTGTTTACTTTATAACATTATAGACCATATAAATTTAAATTTAAAATTTTTAAATATTTTTTTGATTTTTAAACAATTTTATAATATGTTATTTTTATAAAATAACAATAGTGTCAATTTTGACACTATTCATTTATTTGAATTTAAATAAAATATATAAAGAATATATGTTAGAACTAAAAGCATAAATAGATTAATAAAATGTCATATGTATCTATAAAATTAGTGGATCACATTAAATAGTTCATATAATATTTATTTTATTATTTTTAAAACCATTTATTTGGTTTATCTCTTAATAAAATAATTACTACAACATTTTTGTATAATTAGTTAATATACTTATTTGTTGCATAAAATTTTAAAATAAAATCCTATAATGAAGATAAATATATTACCTTTCACAATAATACTTTTACTCGAATTTATCATCTTAAAATCACAATATTTAAATTGTTATATTTATTAAATTATGAAGGTGACAACTTTGGGATCATTTAAAATATAATAATATAAGTGTCATAATTGCTTGTATAAGACTCCAAATGGTCAAATATTCGACCATTGGATGATTATAGTTTAAATGTACATGACCAATAAGTTTTGGCCTGGGTTTTGTGCCTTTATGGTCACTATTAGTTTAATAAAAACTATATTCTTGATTTTTCACTAGATAAATAATTTCTGCATCACTATTGTGTCACAATTAATGATAAATATTTAATCCCAAAAAAATTTTAAATAAATTCTCATGATGTAGATAAATTTGTTAGATTTCTGGGGACTATTCATGTTCTATGTTTTATGATGTTTATCACAAAGTTAAAATTATTATACTTATAAGATTTAAGAGAGTGACATGTTGTCACTTTCTTTTGTTTTAATAATAATTAAATTATTTTCATGGTCAAAAGTCCATAAAATGAATCTAATCCGACCCTTAGTTGATATGGGTTTTCTTTTAGACATCAAATAGAATTTTGGCATGTGTTAGGGTAATTTTATAATATTATATTTACCCTTAATTACCTGATTTACCATTAACTATGAAAAATAAAATTAACCGTAGTTACTATTCATAATTCCCAAAAATAAAAAGTAGCCTATTAACATAATTTGGACCCACTGATTCCAAATATGGAATCCATTTTTTCAAATTCAATACAAAGAAGTTGCAGAAATTAAATTAAAATTAATCCCGTTGTCGAATGAAAACGGGTTTTTGTTTAAAACATTGCAAAAGATTGAATTGATTTAACCTACGAATTCAAGGTAAAATCAATGCTAATGACATACATTATATTAAATGGTAAAAATATATTATATTTATATTTTAAAACCATTAAATATTACAATTTAACCACATAAGATATTATGATGAAAAAAGTTGTTTTTAATTAAAATATAGCGTGTTTTTACTATTCATTAAAATGTGAAAGTTACCAGAATAATATGAAAATTTTATCCAAAGTAAATTTTTATTTCTTGATTCCAAAGAAGAATTTTATTTTGTCAAATTGAACTTATAAAAATGTCAAAAACTATATTTAAAGTGGGTGCGCCATCAAAATGCGGCAAAACTGCATTTTTTGAAAAATACTTATTTTACCCGAAAAGTTGATTTTGTTCTTATACCATGTTCTAGAAAATGTGTAAGATGAATAATAATGTTATAAAATTCAAAATTTAGTTAATATTATTCATAATGGCTAGTTCATAACAAGATTATAGTAATATATCGTTGTTTAATAAAACCCGGTATTGCGTACAACACAGGCTATCGAGGAAGGTCGTGATTGCATGTAATGCAAGTCAAGTCAGGGTTGCGTGTAGTGCACAACTACTTTGTTGTTTCATATAACAGAATCCAACCATATTTTATTTATACATTGAATATATATATATATACACTCAATGTTGCGTATAATAACTTCTATAAAACGAACTTGAAATTGTGTGTAACAATAGCCAAGAAAAGTGTTGCGTATACTCCAAGCTAATACTGTGTTGCCTATAACACAAGAAAATCTTAGTGTGTCATACAATAGAAGGTATGAATGAAATTAAAAAGAATGTATCTTATAAAATCTCAGGTTGTTAAATTCTACCCCCCTTAAAATGAATTTCGCCGTCGAAATTCGTCGGGGTTATAATTGGTTTACTATTCGAAAGTTTCTTTAATAGAAACCCACATCGTAAAAAGGAATACCAAAACATGGCTTTAAACACTAAAGTATGAAATGTAATGGTTACCCAAATTAACTCATCACTGGGTTTCCACGTAGGAGGACATAGGTGAAAATATGGATATGGAAGAAAAATCTAACCATCAAGTTCTGATGGAGAGTGGTAGAGAACATGGCTATGAAAAAACCAACAATCACAAAGCTATTGATTTGTGATGATCTAAGGTACCATCTGATTCATCGGATATAAGGTAACTTGGACAACATATTTGGTTTTCAAGATCATTTCCCTAAAGTTGATGAATTAAAAGAAATACTTGCATGATTTTGGTACAATCTCACTGTTGTTCGTGAATTGAACAATTTCCACTTCATTACTTAAAGAAAGGAAGTTGAATTTGTTATTCGTGATGTGTTAGCAGATCATGTGATAGAATGATGGGTCATTCCATCTCTTTCAAACAAAAGGATAGCAAAAGTTATAAGTCCATCTTATGGTGAGATTAACCGTATACGGTTCCAAAAATGAATTTATACTTCATATATCATATCTTTTAATAAAATAAAACTAGTTTCTACTAACCAGGGAATTCCTGTAGGCCAGTGGTAGGCGATAAAGGTCAGTCGCACTTCGGTTGTGGGTTCGATTCCCACAGCCTTGTCCGACGCGATGGGCTGTCGCCTGTCCTACAGGTTGTCCTTTTTCTAAAGCTATATTACTATAACATCCCATCAACAATATCAAAAAAGTTTTATCCTTAAACAATACTAACTTATGTCCAACATAATCCATTCCAGGCTTCAGGCTTATCTAAAATAATTTGGTCCAAGCTCATAGTATAATGAAAATGATCACGTGAATGCCATCATTTATCCCTCATATATCATAAGATATATCTTGTTGGTCAAATTACAAACATGTGAATACCTTAATCATGTATTCTCTTGAAGAATGAATATCCATTGAACCTTAGTGAAAACATGAATGCAGTTAAAAGTTAACACTTTCCACATACCAAAATCCTCAAAATTCTATATACCCAAACCATGATATCACATAGTCCTTATATCAATCATGAGCTCATGAATACAATCAAACATTTCATTATCTTCTTATTCCTTCATTATGCGAATATCATCTACTTTACAAAAATATCTAAATAACATTCCATGGTTATTGGTACCATTCAACATATACTTTCAAATACATTTAAGAAAAACAATAGTGTAACAATCCTTAGATGATTCTTTATTCCATAGTACAATTAACTATACAACATAGCTCTTGATAAACATACAATCATTCCGCTACTTTCTAAAACAACCGACTGAGCTTCAACATTTCTTTCAGCTCATATATCATTTGTAGTCTCCTCATCATCATCCACATAAATACTACCCATATGACCATTCTGAATCTCTTCATGAGATTTTCCATTAGGGCATTGGTTTGCATAATGCCCGTACATTCCACATTTAAAACATCTAATCATTGTTGATGTCGTAGCAATACCATTATCCTTGTCCATGGTGTTAACTGAACCTTTTCCTTTGCACTTACTGGATTTGTGTCCTTCTTTTCCACACCCAAATCATCTTCCAGTTCCTTTGAAACAATCTCCCTGATGCCTCTTCCCACATGATTTACATGAGAAAAATTGAACTTTCTTTCCTCTATGATCATCTTGAAACTCCATCTTTCTCTTATTATCTGAGTCGAGAAACTTACCAAAGTTAAGATTATTGATCATATTATGAGATTTCTGATTAGGCATAATAACTATGTTTGGACTTCCATATCCCGTTTCATTTGGTTTCTCATGAAGAAAATCATTCCATTGTCTATCATATCCTCCATTATCGGGAATCTTCTTGTTTCCAGCCATTTTCTAAAACCCAAAAAGAATAGTGTGAGAGGAAAAAAATCATGCTAGGGAAAACACCATAGTAAATGGGGAGTACACTCAATATCTAACATCTTAGGTTAAATTCTAAAATCGTTACCATAGTTCTAGGACTATATCCTATACGTATACTTATCCTTAGGGACATCCCTAGACATACCTTAGAAATATCTCTAGGGATCTCACTAACATTCTCAGATCCTAGTATCCAAAGGTTGACTAAACCTTTCCTCTGATACCAACTATAGAGACCCGAATCTTGACGTACATGGACATTACATTACTTTTTCGGAATACTTAGTACATAAAAAAACACACACACACAAGGATCGTAATAGTTTAGTGTCTTTGGAAACTCAGAATATAATCTCCTAATCGTGGTGAATGATCTCCAACATCTCCCATAAAGATCTTCCGTTTTTTTACCTAAAACATTTATTTATATCCTGGGGAAAAGAAAACATAAAAGGGTGAGCTCAAATGCTCAGTAAGGGTAAACAAAAGAAATATCAATCACAACATTTTCATAAGAACATAACATTTTGGAAATCCTAACCTGCAAAAGAGAGCATAATTTCATAACATGGGATAAATCATAGTTGTGAAATGAAATCCCAATAATCATAACATAAAACATGAAACTTTGTGGCATACACACACAATCATAGAGAATCATTTCTTATTAGTCAAGACTCATTGCCAAGACTATCTTAGTGGACAAAGTCCATTTCTGAACCGAGTCACCCTCATTTCAGTCCTGTTTCACTGAACCGGTATAACCTACCGTTCCAGCCATGTCTATCTCATGAGATATAAAATCTTTACCCAATGCATTGGAGTGAGATATAGGTCCTACCCATCTCATAATGATACCATTCTTATGTGTGCTACAAAACCATAAATCATACATCATTGCATAACCCATGTAATAAAAATGGGAATCTTAAACATCGTGACATCATCAAACAATTCATATAAGACAAAGGAATTCATAAAAATAATTCCATCACAACATAATCAAATCAATGTAATAATAGGGATAAAAATAGAACCCTATATTATCTTAGATGGAAAATAATTTTGGTAAAACACTTGAACTCCGTTCTTGAGGAAAATATCCTTTCTACTTCAAAAACATTTTCCTTTTTTTAACATGTCATACAATTTTAAACTAAAATAAGATGTTTAAAAATAAACTTGAAAACTTGTAAATGAAGCTTCTTGGAAATAATGTTTTAAAAATACATTTATGCCGTATATGTTAAAAAAACATTCTTCTCGTACTTTTGTTGGAAAAGTCAAAAAGTACCTCGTATGAAGAACGATAAAAGATTCCTTTCATATCTTTTACTAAAAACACACCGAAGGGTAAAATTGGATTTAAAAAATTGTAGGTGGATGGAAATAATATTACATATTGAGGAAACATGGATGTGGATGATAAAATACACCCCAGTAAATTCCAAAGTATAAAAAATCTCGGATAAAAATGAGATTGTGATATTTCCCTTACCTTAGGTCCGATTTGCTTCGTAAGTGTCTGAACCTCCTGTATAATGATTTAAATAATGTCATTGACTTATTACAGAATCATACTCATTGTTATTATATCATATATGGTTCACTTATGAATTTATTTTACCCGTTCTTTTGTAAATTCCTTGTTAAAGAGCGTTTTGGGTAAAATCGTTTCATTTGTCGTTCATGTTTTGACTTGTAATTATTCATATGATTACTAAGACCATGATTAATTAATTCCAGAATATAAAACATTATTTATATATAATATATATTCATAATATACATATATATAATAAATCAATAAATGGAATGAAATACACCGTTCATGGAGACGGTAGGCCGTACGTACGCATGAACGCTGTTTTCATTTCCTTATTGAGTTAAATGGAATTAAGTAGATGACATACATATATATACACATAAATCCAATATCATTACTATGTCATATATTTCATTATTACTTATTATATGTACTTTATAATCATTCATGAATGGTTAAAGTGGAGAATGAATCTCATCGCGTCGTGGAGACGGTAGTCCGTACGTACGCACGAGTGATGATATCGTTTTCATGATTATTGAATTTAATTGGAGTGGATGATACAATATATCAGAATCAGTATGATGTTATAATAATTATGTATAGTTATTATTTACACCATTATACCCATCCATGTAAGGTGTTGGTGGAAAAACAGATTACACCACGGCGTGGAGACGGTATTCCGTACGTACGCACGTGCGGTGATTTTGTTTTCCGTAGGATGGATAGAAGGTGAAGTGGGGTTGTTTAGTATTTATAATAACAAATTAGTATATTAGTGATACTGATGTTATTACATTATAATGAAACAACTAAAGAAGAATAAGTTGAAGAAGAAAGAAGCTTGAAAGAATCGGGAGAAGAAATTACCTCTTTTTCGATACGCCTCTTTGAAACCTCCTCTTAGGGCAGTATGATTGGTCTTTAAAGAAGACCATAACTTCTAGGATGTTTCTAGGGAAGTGGAGAAGATAATTTGGCAGGGTTTGGCCGAGCTTGAAGGCTCAAATTGGTGTGAGGAGGAGAGGGAGGAGGTGCCCTTTTATAAGGGAGGAGAGGGGCACCATTGGAATTCTTAAAAATATTAATTTATAATAAATCTAACCCCACTTAAAAACCTCCAAAAATGACTCATATTCGAAGATTAGAAGATATAGGGTTGTAATATCATAAACCAATCAAATTTAGACATGATTGGATATTATTTTAAACCTTATCATTTTGATTTATCCTTATTTAATCTATTTAAGTTTATTTGTGGTAATAAAATTCTAAATTATAACAAATAATTACTTATTTTTTGTGAATTTTGCATAATTGTTTACTTTATAACATTATAGACCATATAAATTTAAATTTATAATTTTTAAATATTTTTGTGATTTTTAAACAATTTTATAATATGTTATTTTTATAAAATAACAATAGTGTCAATTTTGACACTATTCATTTATTTGAATTTAAATAAAATATATAAAGATGATATGTTCGAACTAAAAGATTTAATAGATTAATAAAAGGTCATATGTATCTATAAAATTAGTGGATCACATTAAATTGTTCATATAATATTTATTTTATTATTTTTAAAACCATTTATTTGGTTTATCTCTTAATAAAATAATTACTACAACATTTTTGTAAAATTATTTAATATACTTATTTGTTGCATAAAAATTTAAAATAAAATCCTGTGATGAATATAAATATATTAATTTTCACAATAATACTTTTACTCGAATTTATCATCTTAAAATCACTATATTTAAATTTTTATATTTATTAAATTATGAATGTGACAACTTTGGCATCATTTAAAATAAAATAAAATAAGTGTCATAATTGCTTCTATAAGACTCCAAACGGTCATATATTCGACAATTTGATGATTATAGTTTAACTTTACATGACCAATAAGTTTTGGTCAGGGTTTTGTGCCTTTTATGGTCACTATTAGTTTAATAAAAACTATATTCTTGATTTTTCACTAGATAAATAATTTCTACATCACTATTGTTTCACAAATAATGATAATTATTTAATCCCAAAAAACTCTAAATAAATTATCATGATGTAGATAATTTTGTTATCTTTCTGGAGACTATTCATGTTTGAAGTTTTATGATGTCTATCACCATGTTAAAATTATTATACTTATAAGCTTTAAGAGAGTGACATGTTGTCACTTTCTTTGGTTTTAATAATAATTAAATTATTTTCGTGGTCAAAAGTCCATAAAATGATTCTAATCCGACCCTTAGTTGATATGGGTTTACTTTTAGCCTCAAATAGAATTTTGTCACGTGTTAGGGTAATTTTATAATATTGTATTTACCCTTAATTACCAGATTTACCTTTAACTATGGTAAATAAAATTTACCGTAGTTACTATTCATAATTCCCAAAAATAAAAAGTAGCCTACTAACATAATTTGGACCCAATGATTCCAAATATGGAATCCATTTTTTCAAATTCAATACACAGAAGTTTCAGAAATTAAATTAAAAGTTATCCCGTTGTCGAATGAAAACTGGTTTTTGTTTAAAACATTGCAAAAGATTGAATTGATTTAACCCACGAATTCAAGGTAAAATCAACGATAATGACATATATTATATTAAATGGTAAAAATATATTCTATTTATATTTTAAAACCATTCAATATAATAATTTAACCACATAAGATATTACGATGAAAAAAGTTGTTTTTAATTAAAATATAGCGTGTTTTTACTATTCATTAAAATGTGAAAGTTACCAGAATAATATGAAATATTTATCCAAATTAAATTTTTATTTCTTGATTCCAAATAAGAATTTTATCTTGTCAAATTGAACTTATAAAAATGTCAAAAAATATATTTAAACTGGGTACGCCATCAAAAGGCGGCAAAACTGCATTTTTTGAAAAATACTTATTTTACCCGAAGAATTGATTTTGTTCTTATACCATGTTCTATAAAATGTGTAAGTTGAATAATAATGTTATAAAATTCAAAATTCAGTTAATATTATTCATAATGGCTAGTTCATAACAATATTATATTAATATATCGTTGTTTAATAAAACCCGGTATTGCGTACAACACAGGCTATCGAGGAAGGTCGTGATTGCGTGTAATGCAAGCCAAGTCAGGGTTGCATGTAGTGCACAACTCCTTTGTTGTTGCGTATAACAGAATCCAACCATATTTTATTTATACATTGAATATATATATATATATATATATATACACTCAATTTTGCGTATAATAACTTCTATCAAACGAACTTGAAATTGTGTGTAACAAGAGTCAAGAAAAGTGTTGCGTATACTGCAAGCTAATACAATGTTGCGTATAGCGCAAGATAATCTTAGTGTATCGTACAATAGAAGGTATGAATGAAATTAAAAAGAATGTATCTTATAAAATCTCGGGTTGTTACAAGATCATTATTAAATTATGTGATCCCAACCATATATTATAATTTTAGACATATATGGGGGGGAGGGTGAAACATAGGCGCAACATAAATAAAGACTTATGATTCCAATGATGACTCAAAAATGGATAAAAAAAATAATAGGGTTCGAAGAAATTAAGAGGATAAATGATCTATGCTAAAAAATTAAATCAAAAGGGTGTAAATCCATAAAATAATAATTTCTACATCAATAAAGGATAAAAAATTTGTGAAAAACACGTCTGTTAGTGATGATGATGAAGATCATGTTGTGTTCATTAATGGTCTAACAAATCCCCTCATTTTTTCATCATTGATCCATGTTCACAAGACTTCAATCCCTTCATAATCTCTAATCTCTCAGGTTTATATGGATAAACCTATAGATTAATTATAATGAATTATATATATATATATATATACTGGATTATGTTTTAGGCCATTAAATAAAAAAATAAATAAATTATTTAATTTACGTGACGCACTAACCAATGTATGACTTCAAAAGAACATACAGTACTGACCAACCTTATATCATGTCTAGGGTAAAGTTCCTATCCTGGAGATAGAGTAGAATAAAATTTTATATAAGAGGTATCAATCAATGGGAAAACCATTTATTACAAAAAATATGAATGCTTGTGATTTAATATATATTAATATTTTAAATATATTAATTCATGGTTCCTACGACACCCAAAACATGATGCCAAATTCGAGGAAAATTCCTTAGATATATGTATAAATATTGAAAGGGTCAAACAATGGAAACTAGAGTGGCTATAATATAATATTCTTGTTTTTTGTTTTTTCCGTAGACCTATATGACTCTATTTCCATTGTTCTTTCTTGAACATACATTTCTAGGGTTCAATAGTTACTAACAAATAGATATAATTTGTCAAGAAAAGTGATAAAAACATTCTTATTCACATAAATATATATTATTACACTTCTCTACTTTTATTAAAATAATATGATCACTTAGATGATGTTTGATTTTAATTAAAAAATAGTTTACCTTTTCTATTAATTTTTTTAAAATTGAAATCCTTAAAAAGATCATTTAATAATTTTATTTGAAAGTTTAATCACTAGATTATATAGAAAAACTGGATAATTGATTAATCTATAAACTAAAAACTTTTCTATATTCTATAAATGATAAAACATTAAAATTTAAAAATCATAAAACATAAATTTAGTTATTTAAAAATTAAATCCTAGATATACTATATAAAACATTGAACCTTAAATTATTAATTTCAATATTCTCATGCTCTAAATCTTGAACTTTTACACTTGAAACCTAAATATTTTATTCAAAATAAAAAATAATGATTTGTTAAACCAAAAATATATGATTAAATATATTTTATCTCTTTAACATTGAAACATTATTCTAAAAACCATATTTCTTAAACATAAATATTACATGTATTTTTGGGGACCTTTATTCACAATCATTTTTTCTTAGGGTACTTTTTCTTAGTTTATGTTCTCCTTTGGTAGGGATTGGATTTAGTCAGTCAAGTTCATATATAAGAAATGATTATTTTGAAATCCAAAATAAAAAAAATAAATTAATGATTCATAATTTTTTCTAGTTTTAACCAATCCTATACTAAATGGTTTCATTTTTATGTAGAAAAACCAAACTATGAATAACAGATTTGTTTCGTTTTTGGTGAAAACATACCCAAAACATTTCCTGACCACCCCAAGTTTCTTGAAAGGGTGGATGGAATATAATGATTGACCGTGGTGGTTCAACATGTATAGATGATTACAGACTTGTTTAAGTTATGTAGATTAAGAGAACGATGTGGAGGGATGATGGATAATATAGTAATGTTATGAGGGAATTTTGAAATTAGTTTTATAATACATGTTGAGGAAAACATACTTATAGTTTTTTTTTTATTTTTCTAGATATAGGTCTACATTATTTATAAAAATGAGTTAAACAATAATGAAATGGTTTCATGATTATTCTAGTAAAAAAAGAATGAAACCATTTCACACATTTCATTTAGAATCACTATGGAAAAAATGATTTCATGATTTTCATTTTCTATTATTATCCTTGTAATGAAATAAATGATAAAATTAATAATACATTTCATTAAATAAGGATATAAAACTATAAAACCATATAAAAATATATATATATTAACTTATATTTTTTTTATTAATGAATAGATGGATAAAATTAATGTTACATTAAAATACATAAAGTTATAAAATTAAAATACAATATATAACATTATTTTTAGTTATATTAGAAATGTGAATTATGATTTATATGTGAATTTTATTAAGTAAAATAAGAATATAGACATTGATGTATTAATTTACATTGATAATTATATTAACTTTTAATTTTTAATAATATTTTCATTTGAAAAAAATATCTATCGAAGTGTATATAATTTTGTAAAATAAAATAATTTACCAGTTTAAATTTTCCAACTTATTATAATAATAGTTTTATGTTATTTTAAAATTTTAATTAGAAAAATAGAATCTAAAATGACGTTTAATGACTTAAAATTTTATATTTTTTTATATGTAAAAGGTTTTATAACAGAAAATATCATCTATTTTGTCTCTCTAAACCACAACTCAACACATGAACCTCACACCAACTTCAAGTTTGAATTATAGGCCACTCTAGTTTTCTATCTATAGAAGAGGGTTTCTTTTCATGCACGACCATTATCTCAATATAGGGTACCTGTAACACCCTACGCTTCTCATTCAATAATGCAATAGCTTGCATTGTACGCAACTTCGAGTTCTAAAACACCGCGACTAATCAAAGTAGCCGTTATGAATAGTAATAACCACTTTTTAAAATTATAGATATCTTATATTTCAAAATGGACTTCATTTTTGGATTCGGAATATCGAAATTAGCCTATGTTGAATTTTTGGTATTTTTCTGAGAACTTCTAATTTTTATGAATAGTGAAAAATACTTTAAAACAACTTTTTTAATAAAAATAATTTATTGTGATAAATTATACTATTTAGTGTTTTTAAGGTATAATTAGAATATATTTTTACCATTTTATGCAATGGTGGTCATTGGAATTAATTTAACATTGAAATTGGACATAAACAATTGCCAATCTTTTGATATAAATTGTTTCTTAAAAACACGCTATTTGTCGTAACAGCGGGAATTAATTATAAAATTAATTAATGCAACTTATATGTTTGGAATTTTGTAAAATAGACATAATTTTTGAATTGGGAATATCAATTATAGCTTAGGGTGAAATTTTGGCCTTGTTCTGAAAAACTTCAATTTTTGATGAATAGTGAAACCACTAAGTGGTAGTTAAATAACTGATTTTTCATTTAAATGAAATATTACCACTTCTGTGATTTGATTTTCGAAAATCCGACATATATGGTTGTCATTAAGAAGTAAAATGTGGTACAATGAGATTAAAATAATTTTTTGGTGAATAGTAACTTTTAAGTTATTAATCGCGATTAGAGGTAATTAGTGTAGTTTAAGGTACAAATAATGTTTTAATAATATGAAATGAGCCTGACACTTGTCCTACTCCTATTGGATGAGTCATGGCCGACAAAGACAACCCATGGGTCAACTTGGGGACCCCATGGAGCCACTTTAGTTGGAAAATGATATTAATATATATTTATTTAATGCTAAAATTAAATTGACACAAATATGAGTTATTTTACTAAAACAGTTTTTATGTGGGGTTACACAAGTCCAAAGTTTGACTATAAATATTCATTAGAAATATAAAAAGATTTCCTACATCATAGTATTTTTTTTATAATTTTTAGACATTAAATAAATTAAATTATTTATGACATCATTGTGATGCAGCGATGACCTCATTATTTAACGATTTAAACAAAATGAGAAGATAATGCAAAATCCAAGGGTTACACTTGTCCAAAGCCTATTGGATGAGGAGATTTCGAAACCTTATCACCTTAGCCTCGAATTATATAAGTGTGGGACCTTTAGAATCCGAAAAGCATTGTGAAATAATATAACATTTCAATCTTTCCAAAAGTGCCCCTCCTCTCCACTTATAAAAGGCCCCCACCTCTCCCACCCCATTTACACTTTCAAGCCATTTGGCTCGGCCAAACTCTGCCCAAATACACTCCAAACTTCCCCCTATTACTACTAGAAGCCTTACTTTGGTCAGAACTCTTCCCAAGAAAGCCTTTGGCTCAAATCAAAAAGAGTTACCCGATTTTGAGGTAATGTCTTCTCTAATGTTGTTTTGTTTTATTTTTCTTCTCCAACCCCCTAAACTCTTTTTATTCATTTCTTTTGTAACAACACCAGTATCCTCAAAATACTAGGATGTTGTTATAAGAAGTATTCGAGCTACATTTACACACACCTACATCTAATGGTTAAAGAACATACGGTTTCTGTGGATGGCGAATTTCTGCCTCACGAAACGATGATTGTTCAACACTCATATAACACCTTCAAAGGTTGCCATTAAGATGTCACTATTTTTATATATGATATATAATATGTTTATGTTTACTTATGATTCTGTATTTCTCATTTATGGCATACTTTATGATTTCCATTATGGGTAAAACGCGATAATTTCATTTTTGGAAGTGCGGACTACCACCCCCTCAAAGTGATTTGAATCGTTAATGCCATATGTGGGATGTATAAAGAATGGAGTAAATGGTATTATACACTATATTATACTGGAATTATATTATACATTTATATAATTATGATTTCGTTCCATTAAATACGAAATAGAAATGAAATTAGCGTTCATGCGTACGTACGGCTTACCGTCTCCATGAATGGTGCATTTCATTTCTTACCTCTAAATGTTACGTAATATTATAAATGAATGTATATACTGGATATATATGATATATATGACATCTAAATCATGAATATAATTCTGGAGATAATGGATATTCTACCACATAAACAACTTGTAATTATAAGAAGTTTATTGTTGACTCAAGTACCAAAGATCGACAAAATGGCCGTTATTAACTTAAATAATTACATAATGTTCATAACATTGTAATAAGTGATATCAAAAGGATAATGAAATTAAAAATGGTTCTTAATAAGGTATATATTAACTCTAGTTTATTATTTAGGAGGTTAAAGAACGGTTGAGTCAAGTCAGACACGAGGTAAGGGAACTTCTTAACCCAACTTCCATTCTTTGGGTTAATCTCCTACTTTCAAATTATGTCATGATATTATTATGTCTTATTTTGTATTTTTACTTTCTTTATGTGTACCTATAGTGAATACACATAATATATATATTTTATTTTAAAAATGATATTTGTAAGGACTTCGTCTCAATCTCCTTTCATTGAGGCATATTTGGTTTTATACACAAATTTCTTTTATACGGTGTATAAACCACTTTGAGATTTACGTTTATTCAAAAGGAATATTTTTTATAAGAAGCATTTACTAAACGAAAAAAGGGAATGTTTTTGTCGTACATATGCGGCGACAACGACTTCTCCACCGCCGTGACCACTATTTGAGTTTCGGCTTCCTCTACAAGCCATACCCTTTTTTTTAAATGAAAAATAAATACCATGTTACACTTTTCTTTTATTTTGGTATTGAAAATGGTTTTGAAAGCGTTTTTATTATATCAATATGTTGTATTGATATCTTGTGATTGAAATGTGGAAATGTTATGTTTCCTTTATGCATGTTTTATGTGATACGATTATGTTATGGTTTATGAGATGTTTAAACCTGTTCATATGAGGAATGTATTGGACTTAATAAGTGACGGGTGGAGCCCGCTATAGCTCCTCGATGCATCGGTAGGTCTCATGAGACAACTAGACGTGGAATTGCCTGAGGCCCTTTCCCAATTTGATTTATGGTTTTGGATGAGGCCTTAATCATTTTAGACGTCTTGGCCGAGGCCTTGACAAAGTGTTTCAGAATGTCTGGCATTATACATTCCCTCATTATGAAAGTGGTTATTGATATTGCATGTGATTATTCGACCAGTAGAATATCCATGTGAAGAAGTGAATGGCATTATCTCATTTTACTTTTGCCATATTATGTTGATGTTCAAGTTTAAAAGGATTTGTTTTAGTTATACATTGCATTAAATTTTTATGTTTATTTATGAAAGCTTCCGCAATATTGTAATCCTTACTGAGCATCTGAGCTCAGCCCTTTCAATGTTTTAATATTTTCCAGGATGTGAAGAAGTATTTTATGAATGACCTGCAGGGATAGTCAGAAGAGGATATGAGTGTGGACTATGAAGACCTTGTTATTAGTTTTTCACTTTATGATGTAATGTAAGATTTATGAATGTATCTAGTGTTTTCCAAGGCTACTAAACTAATCAGTCTTTCGAGACTTGATCTTTTGTGATCATGCCAATGTTACGAAGTAATGCACCAACTCTGGGTAGCTGGGGTCGGGGCGTTACAGTTGGTATTAGAGGCAGTTTAGTACTAACCTTGGAAGCTAGATTTAGACAAACTCTGATTAGAGCATGTAGACCTAAGATGAACTTTGAGGATTAGTATAGAAAAACTTCCTAGAATTTTGTTATTGTAGAGATTTTGTGAGTTTTCCGAGCAATACATCCCTGTCTGGATAGGAGCAGGTAGAGGAGGCTCTGGCACAGATATACCTAGGGGTAAAACCCGAAAACACCACTTTGAGCTAGACTCGAACGGGAACTGGTGCATGACAACGGGCCTTGCTGTACTCTTGGTTACGACACTCCCGGGGGATATGCTTAGGATAATTCTCATTTTCTTTACAAACCACTATGAAGGGTTATGAGTATATTCTTCCTCAAAGGAAACATTTCTTTTTATGATTATGGATTATATCCATAAATAGTTCAATTTATGTAAAGTATTTTACAAATATGGAATTATGTATTTTATTTCATAAAATAATCTAGTTTATGCAATTGTTTAGAAATGGCACCTAGTGGAAAAAATGGAAACCGTATCAATGCACGCACTCCATGTAGGGATTGCCCTCCTGCTCAAGATAATTATAGTGGGGCTGGTGATGCAACTGGTGCCGATCAGCTAATCACCATACTGGGACAACTTACTCAGGTTATGAATAATAACCTTACTCGTATGGAGCACCCTCATCCGCAACGTGGAGGATCAATGCTAGACCGTTTCATGAGGAAACAACCACCAACCTTTAATGGGGGTACAAATCCGTTAGTAGCTGAGCAATGGATAAACTCCTTAGAGAAAATATTCCATGCCTCGGGGAGTAGCGAAAGGGAGAAGGTTGTCATGGCAGTTTTCCGCCTCACTGGAGATGCCGATCAGTGGTGGTCGCTGATTCAAAACACAAAGGAAGATGATGACATATCGAATATGGAATGGAGGGAGTTCAAAGATCTGTTTTTAGAAAAATATTTTCCTCGTGACCATCGAGCAGATATGGAAAGGCAATTTCTGAGTTTGAGGCAGAAGGAGGATGAGAATGTCGCAAAGTATGAGGCTAACTTTACAAGGTTAGCGATTCATGCTGCCAATTATATACGTAACCCAAGGAGTAAGATTGATCGTTTCTTTGATGGGTTAAAACCATTTCTCCGTCGAGCTTTAGTATCACAATCCTTCTCATCATACGAAGATATTGTCTCGTGTGCTATCAAGACAGAAAAGGAATTATCTAAGTCTTATGACAACAAAGTAAAGCAAGAGAAGAAGAGAACGGTGGAACAAGAGACAGATAAAGGGAAAAAGGGAAAGAAGGATTTTCCATTATGTGATAATTGTGGGAAGAATCACCCTGGTACTTGCCTAAAAGGAATGGGAGTTGTTATAAATGTGGAGAAAAGGGTCACCATGCTCGTGATTGCAAGGGAAAGAAAGAGGCTGTCAAAGTTGAATGCTACAATTGTAGCGAAATGGGGCATTATGAAAATGAATGTCCTAAGCATCAGGGAAACATACCTAAGAAAAGGCCAAGGGATCAAGGAAAATCTTATGCTGTTACTACAGTTGAAGTAGAATAACTAATGTATTGGTGCTTTTGGACTCATGGATTATATTTTGGTTATTAGAATAATGTGATATATATATAAGGATTGTACTGCAGTACATGTTGATTTCAGTAAGGTTTTAATATTTTGAAGGTAATCATATTTTTAGTATGTGACAATAAGAGAAACTTTTCATTGTTTGGGGAATCTGATGTTACAATTGATTTTGGAATTAAGAGACCTTTTAGAGAAAGTCTGGACAGAGGTATTTTGGATAACTATAAAGGTTGGAGTGGATTAAGTTAATCTTTGGATAGTATTGTTTAAGGTTAAAAAAATTATGAAGATTATTTTTGAATATTATAATACTATAGTTTTAGGAAAAGGACAACCTGCAGGGTGGGGAATAACCCGTCGCGTCGGACAAAGCTGTAGAAATCGAACCCACAACCATAGTGCGACAAGCCTTTATTTCCTACCACTAGCCTACAGGAAGTCCCTGGTTATTACAAAATAGTTTTACTAATCTAAATGGTATGTGTTAACATTTTGAACCTTATACAATTAGGATAAATAGAATATTTTTGAGTTTCGTTACCATTTGGAGTAAAAGTTGGGTTTGTGGTAAAAATTTATTAACGAATGAAAGTATACATAACAAGTATGTATATTCCCTTACGTTCTTAGTAAATCTCCTAAATAAATTCCTCAACATTATAAAAGGTAACTTAAAACAAAAATGTTGTCGGTTAACTTTTCCAACTGGGGATTCAATGACCGTTTAACCAATCACAAGTTTGTGATTTTCTTGTGGTTAAACTTTCTCCTAATCCTGTTTTCTATAACTCTCCATCATACCTTGATGGTTTGTTTCTCCTCCATATCCATATTTTCATATAATCCTAGAATGGGCTATATCGGGTGACCTTTGTACTTATCCTGATTTCTTTTAATGTTATACATTTATGAACCTTATTTCCGATGTGGGTTTTCTTCAAAGGTATTTTCTCTTTTCAACCTTTTATTTTAAAGAAAAATTTCAAATTGCGAGGACGCAATTTATTGAAGGAGGGGAGAATGTAACACCCTACGCTTCTCATTCAATAATGCAATAGCTTGCATTGTACGCAACTTCGAGTTCTAAAACACCGCGACCAATCAAAGTAGCCGTTATGAATAGTAATAACCACTTTTTAAAATTATAGATATCTTATATTTCAAAATGGACTTCATTTTTGGATTCGGAATATCGAAATTAGCCTATGTTGAATTTTTGGTATTTTTCTGAGAACATCTAATTTTTATGAATAGTGAAAAATACTTTAAAACCACTTTTTTAATCAAAATAATTTATTGTGATAAATTATACTATTTAGTGGTTTTAAGTTATAATTAGAATATATTTTTACCATTTTATCCAATGGTGGTCATTGGAATTAATTTAACATTGAAATTGGACATAAACAATTGCCAATCTTTTGATATAAATTGTTTCTTAAAAACACGCTATTTGTCGTAACAGCGGGAATTAATTATAAAATTAATTAATGCAACTTATATGTTTGGAATTTTTTAAAATAGACATCATTTTTGAATTCGGAATATCAATTATAGCTTAGGGTGAAATTTTGGCCTTGTTCTGAAAAACTTCAATTTTTGATGAATAGTGAAACCACTAAGTGGTAGTTAAATAACTGATTTTTCCTTTAAATGAAATATTACCACTTCTGTGATTTGATTTTCAAAAATCCGACATACATGGTTGTCATTAAGAAGTAAAATGTGGTTCAATGAGATTAAAATAATTTTTTGGTGAATAGTAATTTTTAAGTTCTTAATCGCGATTAGAGGTAATTAGTGTAGTTTAAGGTACAAATAATTTTTTCATAATATGAGATGAGCATGAAACTTGTCCTACTACTATTGGATGAGTCATGGCCGAACAAGAAAACCCATGGGTCAACTTGGGGACCCCATGGAGCCACTTTAGTTGGAAAATGACATTAATATATATTTATATAATGTTAAAATTAAATTGACACAAATATGAGTTATTTTACTAAAACAGTTTTTATGTGGGGTTATACAAGTCCAAAGATTGACTATAAATATTCATTAGAAAGCTAAAACGATTTCCTACATCATAGGATTTGTTTTATAATTTTTAGACATTAAATAAAGTAAATTATTTATGACATCATTGTGATGCAGTGATGACCTCATTATTTAACGATTTAAATAAAATGAGAAGATAATGAAAAATGCAAGGGTTACACTTGTCCAAAGCCTATTGTATGAGGCTATTTCGAAACCATATCACCTTAGACTCGAATTATATAAGTTTGGGTCCTTTAGAATCCGAAAAGCATTGTGAAATAATATAACATTTCAATCTTTCCAAAAGTGCCCCTCCTCTCCACTTATAAAAGGCCCCCACCTCTCCCACCTCATTTACACTTTCAAGCCATTTGGCTCAGCCAAAATCTTCCCAAATACACTCCCAACTTCCCCCTCTTACTACTAGAAGCCTTACTTTGGTCAGAACTCTTCCCAAAGAAGCCTTTGGCTCAAATCAAAAAGAGTTACCCGATTTTGAGGTAATGTCTTCTCTAGTGTTGTTTTGTTTTATTTTTCTTCTCCAACCCACTAAACTCTTTTTATTCATTTCTTTTGTAACAACAACAGTATCATCAAAATACTAGGATTTTGTTATAAGAAGTATTCGAGCTACACTTACACACACCTACATCTAATGGTTAAAGAACATACGGTTTCTGTGGATGGTGAATTTCTGCCTCACGAAACGATGATTGTTCAACACTCATATAACACCTTCAAAGGTGGCCATTAAGATGTCACTATTTTTATATATGATATATAATATGTTTATGTTTTACTTATGCTTCTGTATTTCTCATTTATGGCATACTTTATGATTTCCATTATGGGTAAAACGCGATAATTTCATTTTAGGAAGTGCGGACTACCGCCCCCTCAAAGTGATTTGAATCGTTAATGCCATATGTGGGATGTATAAAGGATGGAGTAAATGGTATTATACACTATATTATACTGGAATTATATTATACATTTATATCTTTATGATTTCGTTCCATTAAATACGAAATAGAAATGAAAGTAGCGTTCATGCGTACGTACGGCTTACCGTCTCCATGAACGGTGCATTTCATTTCTTACCTCTAAATGTTACGTAATATTATAAATGAATGTATATAATAGATATATATGATATATATGACATCTAAATCATGAATATAATTCTGGAGATAATGGATATTCTACCACATAAACAACTTGTAATTATAAGACGTTTATTGTTGACTCAAGTACCAAAGATCGACAAAACGACCGTTATTAACTTAAATAATTACATAATGTTCATAACATTGTAATAAGTGATATAAAAAGGATAATGAAATTAAAAATGGTTATTAATAAGGTATATATTAACTCTAGTTTATTATTAAGGAGGTTAAAGAATGGTTGGGTCAAGTCAGACACGAGGTAAGGGAACTTCTTACCCCAACTCCCATTCTTTGGGTTAATCTCCTACTTTCAAATTATGTCATGATATTATTATGTCTTATTTTGTATTTTTACTTTCTTTTTGTGTACCTATAGTGAATACACATAATATATATATTTTAATTTAAAAATGATCTTTGTAAGGACTTCGTCTCAATCTCCTTTCATTGAGGAATATTTGGTTTTATACACAAATTTCTTTTATACGGTGTATAAACCACTTTGACTTTTACGTTTATTCAAAAGGAATCTTTTTTATACGAATCATTTACTAAACGACAAAAGAGAATGTTTTTGTCGTACGTATGCGGCGACAACGACTTCTCCACCGCCGTGACCACTATTTGAGTTTCGGCTTCCTCTACAAGCCATACCCTTTTTTTAAATGAAAAATAAATACCATGTTACACTTTTCTTTTATTTTGGTATTGAAAATGGTTTTGAAAGCGTTTTTATTATATCAATATGTTGTATTGATATCTTGTGATTGAAATGTGGAAATGTTATGTTTCCTTTATGCATGTTTTATGTGATACGATTATGTTATGGCTTATGAGATGTTTAAACCTGTTCATATGAGGAATGTATTGGACTTAATAAGTGACGGGTGGAGCCCGCTATAGCTCCTCGATGCATCGGTAGGTCTCATGAGACAACTAGACGTGGAATTGGCCGAGGCCCTTTCCCAATTTGATTTATGGTTTTGGCCGAGGCCTTAATCATTTTAGACGTCTTGGCCGAGGCCTTGACAAAGTGTTTCAGAATGTCTGGCATTATACATTCCCTCATTATGAAAGTGGTTATTGATATTGCATGTGATTATTCGACCAGTAGAATATCCATGTGAAGAAGTGAATGGAATTATCTCATTTTACTTTTTCCATATTATGTTGATGTTCAAGTTTAAAAGGCTTTTGTTTTAGTTATACATTGCCTTAAATTTTTATGTTTATTTATGAAAGCTTCCGCAATATTGTAATCCTTACTGAGCATCTAAGCTCACCTCTTTCAATGTTTTAATATTTTCCAGGATGTGAAGAAGTATTTTATGAATGACCTGTAGGGATAGTCAGAAGAGGATATGAGTGTGGACTATGAAGACCTTGTTATTAGTTTTTCACTTTATGATGTAATGTAAGATTTATGAATGTATCTAGTGTTTTCCAAGGCTACTAAACTAATCAGTCTTTCGAGACTTGATCTTTTGTGATCATGACAATGTTACGAAGTAATGCACCGACTCTGGGTAGCTGGGATCGGGGCGTTACAGTTGGTATCAGAGGCAGTTTAGTACTAACCTTGGAAGATAGATTTAGACAAACTCTGATTAGAGCATGTAAACCTAAGATGAACTTTGAGGATTAGTATAGAAGAACTTCCTAGAATTTTGTTATTGTAGTGATTTTGTGAGTTTTCCGAGAAATACATCCCTATCTGGATACGAGCAGGTAGAGGCGGCTCTGGCACAGATATACCTAGGGGTAAAACCCGAAAACACCGCTTTGAGCTAGACTCGAACGGGAACTGGTGCACGACAACGGGCCTTGCTGTACTCTTGGTTACGACACTCCCGGGGGATATGTTTAGGATAATTCTCATTTTCTTTACAAACCACTATAAAGGGTTATGAGTATATACTTCCTCAAAGGAAACATTTCTTTTTATGATTATGGATTATATCCATAAATAGTTCAATTTATGTAAAGTATTTTAAAAATATGGAATTATGTATTTTATTTCATAAAATAATCTAGTTTATGCAATTGTTTAGAAATGGCGCCTAGTGGAAGAAATGGAAACCGTATCAATGCACGCACTCCATGTAGGGATTGCCCTCCTGCTCAAGATAATTATAGTGGGGCTGGTGATGCAACTGGTGCCGATCAACTAATCACCATACTGGGACAACTTACTCAGGTTATGAATAATAACCTTACTCGTATGGAGCACCCTGATCCGCAAAGTGGAGGATCAATGCTAGACCGTTTCATTAGGCAACAACCACCAACCTTCAATGGGGGTACAAATCCGTTAGTAGCTGAGAAATGGATAAACTCGTTAGAGAAAATATTCCATGCCTTGGGGAGTAGCGAAAGGGAGAAGGTTGTCATGGCAGTTTACCACCTCACTGGAGATGCCGATCAGTGGTGGTCGCTGATTCAAAACACAAAGGAAGATGATGACATATCGAATATGGAATGGAGGGAGTTCAAAGATCTGTTTTTAGAAAAATATTTTCCTCGTGACCATCGAGCAGATATGGAAAGGCAATTTCTGAGTTTGAGGCAGTAGGAGGATGAGAATGTCGCAAAGTATGAGGCTAACCTTACAGGGTTAGCGAGGCATGCTTCCGATTATATACGTAACCCAAGGAGTAAGATTGATCGTTTCTTTGATGGGTTAAAACCATTTCTCCGTCGAGCTTTAGTATCACAATCCTTCTCATCATACGAAGATATTGTCTCGTGTGCTATCAAGACAGAAAAGGAATTATCTAAGTCTTATGACAACAAAGTAAAGCAAGAGAAGAAGAGAACGGTGGAACAAGAGACAGATAAAGGGAAAAAGGGAAAGAAGGATTTTCCATTATGTGATAATTGTGGGAAGAATCACCCTGGTACTTGCCTAAAAGGAATGAGAGTTGTTATAAATGTAGAGAAAAGGGTCACCAGGCTCGTGATTGCAAGGGAAAGAAAGAGGCTGTCAAAGTTGAATGCTACAATTGTAGGGAAATGGGGCATTATGCAAATGAATTTCCTAAGCGTCAGGGAAACATACCTCAGAAAAGGCCAAGGGATCAAGGACAATCTTATGCTGTTACTACAGTTGAAGCAGAATAACTAATGTATTGGTGCTTTTGGACTCATGGATTATATTTTGGTTATTAGAATAATGTGATATATATATAAGGATTATACTACAGTACATGTTGATTTCAGTAAGGTTTTAATATGATGAAGGTAATCATATTTTTAGTATGTGACAATAAGAGAAACTTTTCTTTGTTTGGGGAATCTGATGTTACAATTGATTTTGGAATTAAGAGACCTTTTAGAGAAAGTCTGGACAGAGGTATTTTGGATAACTATAAAGGTTGGAGTGGATTAAGTTAATCTTTGGATAGTATTGTTTAAGGTTAAAAAAATTATGAAGATTATTTTTGAATATTATAATACTATAGTTTTAGGAAAAGGACAACCTGCAGGGTGGGGAATAACCCGTCGCGTCGGACAAAGCTGTAGGAATCGAACCCACAACCATAGTGCGACAAGCCTTTATTTCCTACCACTAGCCTACAGGAAGTCCCTGGTTATTACAAAAAAGTTTTACTAATCTAAATGGTATGTGTTAACATTTTGAACCTTATTCAATTAGGATAAATAGAATATTTTTGAGTTCCATTACCATTTGGAGTAAAAGTTGGGTTTGTGGTAAAAATTTATTAACGAATGAAAGTATACATAACAAGTATGTATATTCCCTTACGTTCTTAGTAAATCTCCTAAATAAATTCCTCAACATTATAAAAGGTAACTTAAAAAAAAAATGTTGTCGGTTAACTTTTCCAACTGGGGATTCAATGACCGTTTAACCAATCACAGGTTTGTGATTTTCTTGTGGTTAAACTTTCTCCTAATCCTGTTTTCTATAACTCTCCATCAGACCTTGATGGTTTGTTTCTCCTCCATATCCATATTTTCATATAATCCTAGAATTGGCTATATCGGGTGACCTTTGTACTTATCCTACTTTCTTTTAATGTTATACATTTATTAACCTTATTTCCGATGTGGGTTTTCCTCAAAGGTATTTTCTCTTTTCAACCTTTTATTTTCAAAGAAAAATTTCAAATTGCGAGGACACAATTTATTGAATGAGGGGAGAATGTAACACCCTACGCTTCTCATTCAATAATGCAATAGCTTGCATTGTACGCAACTTCGAGTTCTAAAACACCGCGACTAATCAAAGTAGCCGTTATGAATAGTAACAACCACTTTTTAAAATTATAGAAATCTTGTATTTCAAAATGGACTTCATTTTTGGATTAGGAATATCGAAATTAGCCTATGTTGAATTTTTGGTATTTTTCTGAGAACTTCTAATTTTTATGAATAGTGAAAAATACTTTAAAACCACTTTTTTAATCAAAATAATTTATTGTGATAAATTATACTATTTAGTGGTTTTAAGGTATAATTAGAATATATTTTTACCATTTTATCCAATGGTGGTCATTGGAATTAATTTAACATTGAAATTGGACATAAACAATTGGCAATCTTTTGATATAAATTGTTTCTTAAAAACACGCTATTTGTCGTAACAACGGGAATTAATTATAAAATTAATTAATGCAACTTATATGTTTGGAATTTTGGAAAATAGACATCATTTTTGAATTCGGAATATCAATTATAGCTTAGGGTGAAATTTTGTCCTTGTTCTGAAAAACTTCAATTTTTGATGAATAGTGAAACCACTAAGTGGTAGTTAAATAACTGATTTTTCTTTTAATTGAAATATTACCACTTCTGTGATTTGATTTTCAAAAATCCGACATACATGGTTGTCATTAAGAAGTAAAATGTGGTTCAATGAGATTAAAATAATTTTTTGGTTAATAGTAACTTTTAAGTTCTTAATCGCGATTAGAGGTAATTAGTATAGTTTAAGGTACAAATAATGTTTTAATAATATGAGATGAGCATGACACTTGTCCTACTCCTATTGGATGAGTCATGGCCGACCAAGACAACCCATGGGTCAACTTGGGGACCCCATGGAGCCACTTTAGTTGGAAAATTACATTAATATATATTTATTTAATGTTAAAATTAAATTGACACAAATATGAGTTATTTTACTAAAACAGTGTTTCTGTGGGGTTACACAAGTCCAACGTTTGACTATAAATATTCATTAGAAAGCTAAAAAGATTTCCTACATCATAGTATTTTTTTTATAATTTTTAGACATTAAAAAAATTAAATTATTTATTTCATCATTGTGATGCAGCGATGACCTCATTATTTAACGATTTAAATAAAATGAGAAGATAATGCAAAATCTAAGGGTTACACTTGTCCAAAGCCTATTGGATGAGTAGATTTCGAAATCTTATCACCTTAGACTCGAATTATATAAGTGTGGGACCTTTATAATCCGAAAAGCATTGTGAAATAATATAACATTTCAATCTTTCCAAAAGTGCCCCTCCTCTCCACTTATAAAAGGCCCCCACCTCTCCCACCTCATTTACACTTTCAAGCCATTTGGCTCGGACAAACTCTGCCCAAATACACTCCCAACTTCCCCCTCTTACTACTAGAAGCCTTACTTTGGGTAGAACTCTACCCAAAGAAGCCTTTGGCTCAAATCAAAAAGAGTTACCCGATTTTGAGGTAATGTCATCTCTAATGTTGTTTTGTTTTATTTTTCTTCTCCAACCCCCTAAACTCTTTTTATTCATTTCTTTTGTAACAACACCAGTATCCTCAAAATACTAGGATGTTTTTATAAGAATTATTCGAGCTACCCTTACACACACCTACATTTAATGGTTAAAGAACATACGGTTTCTGTGGATGGCGAATTTCTGCCTCACAAAACGATGATTGTTCAACACTCATATAACACCTTCAAAGGTGGCCATTAAGATGTCACTATTTTTATATATGATATATAATATGTTTATGTTTTACTTGTTCTTCTGTATTTCTCATTTATGGCATACTTTATGATTTCCATTATGGGTAAAACGCGATAATTTCATTTTACGAAGTAATGCACCGACTCTGGGTAGCTTGGGTCGGGGCGTTACAGTACCCATGTGTATGGCTCTACTACCTCCACATATTTTTTTCTTCTAGTGGCATATCATAATGTTATGTTGTTAACACCTCAGAATTCCATGATATTTATGTATCCTTATATAAATGACTAGATAAATCCCTAAAAACTATATATAAGACTCCCCAATATTAGATACCAAGCCATATTTTGGAACGAATGAGTTTTCAGAAGATCTCCATGAAGTTGATAAAAATTAAATAGACCAACAAAATAGGTCATAAAAATTAATCTCTCTCATCTACAATAGAAATTGTGATAGAATAGTTGGGTCTAATCCCACTTGAGATCTATCAATTTTAGTCACAAGAAATTTCTAAGATGAATATGATATATCAGATGTATGGATAGATGTTTATGGTGTAATATTATCTCTATGTTTTGTAAGATACTCTCCCAATTGTGCATGATCCTATAACTATAGTGCATGATCCTCTATCAAGTATCTTTTTCCCTATTTTTCTCTTTGTCCTCATCCCTATCCTCATCTATATCCTCATCTCCTTCATAATATTAGTAGTGGTGGTGTTTATGGTGGTCTTTTATACTCTAAAAACTCAGTAGGCACACCAACATCATCAACTGCCTCAATAGGTTCATGTGGATTAGGATAGATCAATGGATCCTCATTATATAAATTATCCTATATAGAAAAAAAGATATTTCAGGGCCTACTGATCTCTAGAAAATACATCATGACTGAAAAATTCCTCCTCCAAAAGATCATAGATGTGTACATGAAACTATAACCCCAGTGAATATATATAGAATACCTTTCATGTAAATATAAAATATTAAATAAAATTTGATAATTAATGTTAGATAAAATAACAGCATGTATAGGCTTATATTATAGTGTGTAAGGTATATAAAAATGTGATATTAGTACAAAGACACATAGTACCCCTAATAAAATAGGTGGAGTGATTCTATTAGACTTTGGTACTAGAGTATTATGTATTGAGAATTCATTTCCTATAACCCTATATAAAAAGCTTAATAATATGATCAATCGACATACTACCAATATGAGATATTATTATTGTTCAATACAACAATATGACGTGGTGTATCAATGATACATTATAAGAAACCAAACTATCACAAGAATAGATCTAGTTTGTTCTAGTCAATGATGTGGAAATGGATGAGCGAAAAATCAACACCATAGTTCCCAAACATAGTTGTGTAGTATACTGGAATAAATTCCAAGACCATGGTAGTATATTTGATCTATTTAACCTTAAATGTCTTTATATAATGATATTAATAAATTGGTATATCAAATTACATAAATTATCATTATAAAATAATATCAAAATTAATGTTTATATAAAAAAAGTAATGTTTATATCATTTGGTTGTATAGAGTCTGAGACATGTAAAAATCAATGTAGAGTTTTCCTTAGTGTATATACATAACATTGAATCTTACTTTACCTGGTAAAAAGAAATTAATATATTTTAAGTTTTCAAATGATAATAATTAAATAATCAAAATATTATAATTAATTATGTAAACAAACCATTATCCTCATAGTCAGTACGATAAAAGGTGATGATAAAGTGGGTGATAACTCTAATAACGATGCATAAAAAATGGTCCCATAACTATATCTTCACTCGAATGACACGTCTTGAAAACCTCTTCAATAATTATTTACAAGTTTTATAAAAGAATATATAAGGATATTCTAATAAAACTGATCCCCAACTATATGTATAAGTCCTTTCTATATCCCCAAGTAGTAGTGGATACACGATGTGTACTAAATTAGTATAGTAGTAAACCAAAAAAATGCCTCTGAGTAGACACATAATATATACATGCGTGTTTTATATGAGCATTACCTCATTTTTACAATTTGGAATAAATAAAAAGAGCTCATATATCATTCCCATGCATAATTATCCACCCTGAAAGACAAATGGTTGACCAAAAACATCAATAACTTGTAAATTAAGTACAATATCACACCAGTATCCTAATGTCACATCTGTAACAACCAAACCATGGAAAGTAAAACCAAGCTTTTATATTATGTTCTTTATGACACCCAAGTATGTTAAACAATGTAAAAATATATCCTTTGTATTTATCCTTTAGTTTTTTGGTTGTTATTTACTTAATATGATGTTTTTGGATTATTGGTATACATAAGAGGCTATTGACTCACTGATGGAGGGTACCAAGTAGATGGTGCATCCTGATAGAATACGTACATGGATGCATGTGCCACTGGCTAGCTAGTGGGATTCCACTGACTAGTTGGTGGGAACTGATGTCCAGTTAGTGATGTCAATGGGAGTGAATCTTAGAAATGGATAAATTTAAAATTTAGCCTAATTTTTCTTCTTATTACACTAATCCAACCCATCATACCTAAATAGTTTTTTTAAGTTTTGAGGCTCCAAAGTGACGTTATTGGCTCTTTAATTTATTACATTGGTAGTTATTACTACCAGATGAATGATTAGGTATCTGTTAATTGTAATATGGTGAGTTAGAACCATTTGATTATGTTTCGTCCCTACTTAACCATTCATGTTTTTTATTTGAGACCAGATTGTTGAATCTCGAAGAGACATATATAATTGATAGTATTTTTCTTAGATTTAGGATCATTAGAATTTGATCTCTCCCTTTCCCATCACAAATCTAAGAGGGGACACCATTTTCATCTATCTTGAGGAATGTGTATCTATCATATGGTCTATCTCTTATAAGTTAATGTGTTTTTTAAATTCCTATGTTTTTAAATTATGAAATTGATTAATAAAAATCCATGAGACCTGATTTTAATATTTTTTGGCAATATAAATGTTTTCTCAAAAGGATTTTTTTTCAAAAATTGAAGTATGAACATTAAGATTTCTTTTAAATTACTCAAAGATGATTTTTATAAGTAAATATTATTTACAGTATGAAATTATTTTGACATTATATAAAAAAGGTTTTATGAAAACATTTCCCATTATTTTTAATGGATTATACTTTGAACAATATTTTATGAAACACGTTTCATTTTCCTTGAGAATAATGATGATGTAATAGTACATTGTGGATACTTTGGGTATGCGGGGGGGGGGGGGGGGAATTAAAAAAACACCTTATAAAATCAATAATTTATTTTTAAAATTAAAATTTTATTTTTTAAAAAAATATTTCATTTTCTTTAAAATAAAATTTATTAATAAAAAAATTAAAAAACTATTTTAAAACATAAAATGAAATATTTATAAAAATTCATGGTCATAAGAGAATGTGTTCCCACGGAAAATATTAAAAAATGGTTCTTTTAACAATTTTGAAAAACCAAACCATGTGAAAAACATTAAGATATTTATTTCAAAAAAATTTAAACAAAGTCAGAATCACAAAAAATGAATTTATTCAATTATTGAAGCACATATAAGTACATCAAAACAACCATACAATGAAAAAGAACATAGAAGATGAAAATTCCAGACTAAAAAGAAGTTGTGATATTTGATTCAATCACAATCATCAAATCAGGTAAATTATTTAACAATGTAAAAGCAACTCAATGAGGACCTATAAGGACCCAATAATTACCAGAGGAGAATAAAGTGGCTAGTATATTATATATAATGTTCACAAAATATTGTCTCAAAAATAAATTTTTTCATTACAATCTCGATATGAAAATGAAATTAGGTAGAAACACTACAGCTTTAGTAACACATGAATAAAAATACCATAAATAGAGAACATATGAGGAATCTGTATGTGAAACCCTCTAAGTTATAGGAATGTTAAATTTTTTTTCTCGGTTTATATTTTTTGAGGTTTTATATGTTTTTAGGAGTTGGGGGTTGAAAAATAATGGTTTTGTGGAAATTGGTTTGGGGAATAGTTTAGGTGAAAAATTAGTAGTAACAAATTAGTAGCAATATGATATGGATATATTGGTTCTAATGAAAATTTACATAGTTTTATAATAGTTTTTCAAACTCTGTGAGTTTTTATGAAAAACTTGTGGATTTTTGGGTTTTTATATAGAGGATTTAGGTTGATTTTTTCATGGTTTTTTCTATACATGTTTTTATTAAAAAGAAATAGTGATATTTAGTTTTCAAGATATAGTGGCTTACAAAAAACTATGGAAATGTTGCTATAACCATGTGGCCTGACCATGTAACTTGATCTGAACTTTTTAATATATAAAATTACTATGATTACCTTGGTCTTTTTTATCTCCAATATTCTCCTAATCCTTCATTATATTGAATTATATCATTCATGATTCTCTAGAGGGATATCCCCTTAGTTACTTGGTGATTATCATTCAAATTGGGTGGATATCTTTGAGTTACATTCATATATACTATAATATCCTGCTCCATTTCTCTAGGTTGAACCTTGATCTCTTTTCCACTTGATATGTTGGAACCTAAGTGGGTTATAATTGTTGGATATAGAGGTTTTTAAGGAGAATTAATGATGTTTTTCGTAGATATTTGATTTTGCGTACAACATATCTTTGTTTCACCCAATTGAATTGAAAGGAATTAATGATTCCTTTATTAGTGAGTTATGTGTGTCTATCTAATGGATTATTTATCATGGAAACACAAATGTTATTATGAAATATTTTTTTCATTCAAAATGGAAATCAGTGGCTTTATGTTTTTACAGGCTAAATTTAACCCAATGATTTTATGTGGACTTTGACGGAAATGATAAATGTTTTAAAGGGGGTTATCATTAGAAATATTTTTCATTAACTATACGTGTTTGAAATAATTCCACAAATAATATTTGAAAAAATATGGCTTGAATTCTGTTGCATGTATTTTTAAACATTAGTAATTAGGGAAGTCCATAAAATTCAAGGTTTGTTGGTAAATAGGATTCAATATTCTTCCTAAAGACCTTACATGTCTTGAAATTATAGAACCCATATTATATCTCATTTTATCATTTTTGGTAGAAATTACATGATTTATTTACATTAATTTCCCACTTGGTTCCAAAAGCATGGAATACTTGGTTATTTACCTTTATTTAATTTTTCATTTATTACTTCAATGATCTTAATTATTAAGATATGGATTATTTTAAAAATAAAAGTCATCAGGATGTCTTATGAAAATATGTTTTTATATGTACTGATTTTTAAAATATAGTTCTTTTTAAAATCAAGAACTGGTGATTTCATGGTGAAAAACATTGTATATTTTCATAGTGGTATCCTAATGGGCATTTACTAACACCATACATATGAATTTGGGTATATATAGACATGGTTTTTTAGGAATTAAGTAATGCTAAGGGATTCATGTATCTTGGAGGATCCTATTATTAAATGCAGCATTGGTTGGTTTTAGATGGTATAGAACAATGTTCATGAGGAAATGGACTTTTTGTTAGTGGTTTTCTATGTCTTTCAGACCATTGGGGTTTTTCCTTTTTAAATCTCAAGTTTTTTTTATACTTCCACTATGTACACTATTTTTATATTTATATTTTTATATGTATTTACATTTGTGTATGAGACATTTATTTGTTTTTTCATGGGAAATTGTTACCTTCCATTTTTATATTGATTCATATGTTCTTTTTTCCAGCCTGTGGCATTTATGAATTCACTACAAGCCTCGTGGCGAGCTGATTCTGGTTCTGTTCTATGTTTACCCAATTTAATTTTTCCTACTATAAATCTACTAAATTTAATTAATTTTATGATAAAAGGAATATATAATCCAGTATATACACCCTAAAAAAATTAAAAAAGTGGTGAATACTGCATGTTCCTCAAAGGAATAAATTTGAGATGAGAAACCCTTACAACTTCATCAACTTTCAAATTGAGTAGGAATGAAAGGTAGAACATAACCTAGATTTGTGAATCCTTTTAAATTAATTTTAATTGTATAAAAAAGACATCCATGTTTAGTATAAACCCCATAAATGAAAATATGTGTTGAATATAGAGAATATGTCAATGATGGAAAACTGAGAAGAGGAAACCCTTCCAACTTCATTACATAAAAATTCAAACCCCCCTGAAAGGTAGAAAATTATATGGATTTATTAATCAATTTAAATGAATGATAAGTATAATTAAAATATATCCATGAGAATTATGTTCCCCATAAAATAAAATAGTTGGTGATTATAAAACATATCTCAATAAAGGAAATTTGATAATAAACCATTACCATAACTCTTATCATCTACTAAAGTGATTTAACCACCTATAAAAAAATCATATAAATATTAATATTTTTTAACCTTATTAATATCTATAACCCTATATATCATTCAATAATATCCATTTTTTATACATTTATTTGTTAGGTACAATTTATTTTCATCATCAGTTGTTAGTGATTTTGATTATTTTGTACATATTTTAAAGTGATGATATTGATCACTATTCATTGATAAAAAGTTTCTAATTAATAAATTATCAATTTTTATATAATATATTATTGATAATTATTTATAAATCTCAAGTATCATTCCATGATAATTTTAATCACGATTCGGGAAAAAGGAATTATTAACGTTCCGATTTTGGTAATTTTTGATAAAAAATGTTTCTATGTTAATAATGAATTAGATATTAATATAACCCTTAAATAACATAATTCATGTATAGAAAATAATTTTAATTCAAATTATAAATAATTAAAATTATCCAAGTTGTGTAGTGATAAAAAATGTGTCCTTCTATGGAGGCAGTATTCTACACGTACACAGATATGACATTTTTATTTTCCAATGAAAATAAGAAAAGTAAAAAGTGGTTTATATTTTAATAATCATAAACATGTTAATGTTATTATATTAATTCCTTATTTTTTTAAAACTATTCCCCTAAGTAAATTGATACCAAAAAAATTATATTTCTTCTTGGAGGTGATAGTCTACTCATACATAGGAATGACACTCACTTTTCTAAGGATGAGGAAGGGTACATTAATAAAACTAATCTAATTATATTATAACTGGGAAAAAATATTTTTAGGATAAATATAGATACTAAATGGTTAAGATGTGATTATTACTCCCGTTGATAATTTGAACCTCTCCCTTATTGGACTACATAGAAATAAAGGATTTAGGGATTTTATTTGGAAAAAGTAGCTACCAGAAATTATAGAGGGATATATGGAATGTAAAATGGTATATGTTTGTGAGGAATTATAATTTATGTTTTTATGTAAAAGGGGTGGTGGATGTCTATTTTATAAATTATGGGAGTATTATTTTTGTAATAATATAAATAGGTAGGTAACTATTCATGGAAAGTGGCACAAAAAGAACAAAATAATGGACAGGGGATGAGTTTAGGTTGATGTAATACTCAAGAAATCATTTGGATATAAGGTATGAGTGATATTAGGATTTTACCCTTATTTTTAAATTTTTACCAAAATTAATTTTTATTTTGGTGAATATTTTTTAACCTTGATAATTTTTAAGACTAAAAATAAAATAACCCTTACTATATAATTAGGTATTCTGATTCAAAATATGAAAAAAATTTCATAATAATAAATTTATGAAATTGATAACAATTAATTGAAAAATAATAAGTGTTTAATGAATATATATATATATATATATATATAATTTTACATAGGTTGAAAAATGTTTATAATTGTTTTCTGAAAAAAATTAATAACTTTAAATGCATAAATATTTTAAATTATATCATTAGTTAAGAAATTGGTTCATGAATTTTATGTTATACTTATAACCTTACAATATCATGTAAGCCATGGTATTTTTAAAAATAGTATTTTTCACAATGGATGGATCTCGACTCTCCTCCCTATACTACTCTCATATCTATCTCACCCCTTTCAAGGGTTTCTAGTTTTCTCCCCCACAACAAAGACACACCTCACACCACATATCTCCCTTCATGTATCCCCATTTTCTGTGCTTGGTCAAGCTCTTGGTTCAAGAACTGTTCATTATCTAACATTTCTCTTTCCATTATTCCCACTATCCTGAACCCTATCTTGGTTAGTGCACTAGTAAACATAAAGTTTTGGGATTGATATGGTGGGTGAATTTTGTGTCATTGTAATTGTAGTATTTATTTGATATCATATGTTCAGATTAATTTTCTTGTTCATATTATTTTTTAAGCATTCCCGTAGTGAAAGAACCCATATTGGTGTTTTATGGTGGGGGAATTCGATGGATTTAGTTAGTGATTATGAAGTGACAATTTATTTTGTTTCTTTAGTGTGTGGTTTTCTACTAGGATTTATTTCATGGTAATTTCTTATTGACAAGGATCCTCTTCATTTATCTTTTACTGTTATCTTCAAACCTATCATTGTTAACCCTAATCTTGTCTTCCATGATGGATCTCAATCTAGAATGTGATTTTGTGGGTGCAATGTGAGATGAAGTCCTTATGAGCATGATTCTTGTTGTCATTTGTTTCCCCTTGGGGTTCTATTTATCCATTTCATTTAATTTACTCGTTTAATCTCTGGTGTTGATTTATTTTAGTTTACATTGTCTTTCTCACTGTATCTCTCAATGAATAAGTTTATAGTATTGGTATAGGTGGAGGATCAAAGTGTTTGAATACTTAAAGATAATGTTTATATCCGGTGAAATCAGATGGTTGGGTGATGCTACGTTGATGGGATTTTGATATGAGTTGTTGGATTAAGTGTAACTAATAGTGTGTGTCATTTTTTATTTTTCTTTATAGGAAGGTGTGGTGCAATGATATGGACATATATATCTATTTTTATGGTCTTTTCTCATTGATGGAGTTTTTAGTGTTCTTCAGCTTCTACAACTCAAACAAGGATTCTTCGGTGTGTAAGCATCCTCGATGGTGAAGGATCATGGGAATAATATTTTTTATTGTAATTTGTGGTTTTGGTGGTAATGAAGTCTTCATATCAGAATGATGTGATTTTAATTTGAATATGGTAGGTGATGTGACAATGAAGGTTGTATAAAACACATGATTTATGATAATCCTTGGAATCCTATATTGTTTTTTTAGATTTTCCTATTACTTCTTTTGAATTTTAAAAAATTGATGCTTATTCGGTCACTTTGATGGACCAATTGGAACTTGAGTGACCCATTGTATGATTTTTATATTTTGATATTGAGTTTTTAGGTTCCCACAAAACCTTACAGTCATTTCATGGAAAATAATAAAAATAAAATTTAGAGATATTTTGCACTGTTCATCTAAAAAAAATTTATAGAAAAAAAATCCTAAGATAATAATATTATTTTCAATCCAATGAATTTCATCTTTTAAAATTTTATTTTTTTAATTTTTCTTTTAAATATATATATAAATTATATTGACCAATTATTTTATATAAAAATTATGTTTTTAATATTAACAAGTCATATTATTGTTTCCTAAAAGTTAATAATCAAATTAGTTTTAATATATTATTTATATAATTAATATATTTTATCATCATTAAATCAGAAATATTTTTTTGCTTAAAATAAAAATTCATAGAGCATGAAAAGTATATTTTTAGAAAAATAAATTCTTCCCATAAAATTATTTTATTTGTTATTTTGCTATATTAAATGAATGTGATTAATGAATTTGTGATTAAAACTTACTTTATTTTTCATTCTAATTTAATTTGTTAATGGTGTTACTTTTTTTCTATATTACTATTCAACAACTACATTATAACATTCAAATTTAATACTAAAACTTTAATCTTAAAAAAATGTAATGAGATTCATTTTTATTGGGTATTATATGTGGAGGAAGTTATTCAACATAAAATTTTATCAATATAAAATATATAATAAAACCCTGTGTAATTACATTGAGATTTTTTATATTCTTAATATGAGAACCTTCATACTATTATAAATTTCCAACACTAACCTTGAGGCTTTGCTAAATATGTAGTGGTTGGGTTAGTTGATGATCATATCATTGGTTCTTGCTTAACTAATATTGGTTTTTTCTCTTTTATAATGATTATGATTCTGGTCCCCTGATTAAGATTAAATGGGGAATTTATGAACATACCTAGATAACACATATGATTTGGTTTCATGGTTGGTATGAGGCTTGTGAGGTACTAATTCATAATGGGTAATGTTATGTGATGTATTTGTCCACCCAATTATTCTATATTAAGATAAAAAAGAGTACTTGAGTAGCTATATTGGATTGACATACATTTTTTATGGTTTCTCAATACATTGGAAAAGGGGATCATATAAAAATTCATGACTTTATATGAAAAAATTAGTTGAAACATTTATATATATATATATATTATAGATATGATGGTAGATCTATTTGTAGGTTTATTAACACTAATTATTTACTAGAGGATACTATTTTCATACATTTTTTAATTTATAAATTCAAAAACAATATATAATGTCTTGCTTGATCAAAATTTTTATTCAATGAATGGGGATTGAGTTTTACATATAAGGATGCTCAGTTTTTTTAAATCGTATCAAAAATTTATTTGGATAGGTATTAACAAGGTATTGCATATGATGCTATCAAATACGAATATAATGATAACCTTCCAAAAAAATTTTTTGATGATATCCAAAAGGATTTTTGGATATGACTTACCAAGAAATTTTATAGGTTATAATATATTTAAATGAGGCTATAGTGAAATTTGGAGATTGAAGGAGTTATTCATTTAATCCTTAATCATATATGATGTGATTATTCTATATTGTGTTATCTTATTTGGTTATATCATATGGTGTGAAATATATATTCCATTCTATTGACTTTACCTTATATGTTACATGATTGGGTTGAATTGTATGGGTGAATTGTGGTTTGTATTATCTGGTATGATTAATTAATATTATTATGATTATTCATTGTAGTAAATTGTTAAATGTAAATGGTTAGTTTTATATAAAGATAATTTATCATTATATGTTTCATAATATGAAAATCTTGGGAGGGTAAACTTATATTCATAAGATGAATTTTTATATGGATAATGAATTAACTCATGTGTTATGTGATCTATGATTTAATTCATAAATTCTTGGTAATGTCTCAAGTACTATATGATGGAGCTATTTCCATTGTGATGTGCGTGTTTGATAGTATCCTATCTCATAACAATTATCCCATCCTAACTGAACATTGATTCTTTTTTACTTCGAAATGAGAGGAACTAACATTCTATATATTAAAGGATAGTCCCATCCATGTTATGGGTCATTGATATAAACTGATAGATACATCACTGATAAGGGATTAAATTGGGTACCATATAATTTATCTTTATTTAGAAATATGATGAAGAAAATGGTAGCTTCCATAAATGTTGTTTAGTAGACATGAATGTAAAGATTTTATTTATGCGTGGATTTAGTTTTAAGCATGGTAAAATTTAGCATTTGGGTTTGTATTTATTTCCATTATGTTGATTAAATGTTAATGAGTTCATAGAAACACAATAAAATAAAATGGTTTCTATATCAAGGAGTTAAATTTAAAAGAAATGTTTCAATCATTAATGAATATAAATAAAGGATATGTATATTTATATAATATCTCTTATATGATTAGGGGTATATTTTGTTAACAATGAGTTAATGTGAATAATATGAGATGATTATTTTTATGCACATTATTTATGATTAATCAAAATCTATAACATGTTTGAAAAGTATTTAAGGAAAACATAGTATTATATAGTGTAAAATAGTTTATCTATTTTTTTACCTTTAATGACCTATTTTCAAGAATAAAATATTATCTTCTTAATATATATCGAAACACATAAAATAACATATATAAATACACTATCTTATATATATTAAATATTCTCAATAAAATGAAATGAGTTTTATTTACTAACTCAAATTAGATTTTTTTCTTATCAATATATATATTTTGGAGAGAATATTGTTTTTATGAAGATAGTGGGAGTTTGTTTAAAATAGAGAACTTCAAATTATAGTAAATAAAATATTATACTAATAAAATTCCAAGTGAATGTCACTTAAAATTCTAAATGGTTTTAGGGTATGTTGGTAATGAGAAATATAAAGAGTTATACTTAGTTACTATAATGGAGTGAATTTGACGTTATACTCTAAAAGAGTTTAGGATGTGTTAGTAAATAATGTTAATGTAAGAAGTTTCATTTTTTAATAAATGATCTAAAATGAAAAGTTTGAATGTAAAGGTTCCAAGACATTGATGATGAAATCAAAAAGAGTTCTATGTAGACAATATAAGTTATTAAGAACTTAAAATTTTATTTATTTATGTTAATGAGTTTAAATAATCTGTTTAAAGAGTTAACATTTGGAATATGATTCCATGTCTCAAAAATGTTCATGAATACATACTTCACAGATTATACCTAGTAAAAGAGTTTAGTGGGAGGGTTTTACTAGATGTTTACATAATGCGTTAGTGGTAATTGCACCAATATGTAATGTTTTCTAAAAAAATAATAAGTGAAATAAACTTAAGGCCAATCTAGTGGTTTATTATATGTGAAATTATTTGAAAAGAACTTATGTATATTTTTTATGCATTTTTATAATAATTTATGTATATAAAACATATCATCTTATATAAATGGGGGTATTTACGTTATCCTTATTTCATGTTGGTTACATATATTACATGAATTGAGGTAATAATTTTCTCTCATAACATAGATTTGATTTATACCTAACTGATGTTTATTATAGATTATTTTTTGTTTTATAAAATATTATGTTTAGTGTGGTTAATATTTTTTTATAGAGATATAGAATTTGATCATGTGGTTCCAATGATATTTTTTATGATAGATGACATATATAGTATACCACAAGTAGTATCATACAATATGTCCCTATTATAATGGGGGTGTATGTTTCATATCAAATCACCATCATAAGGTTAAAAATATACCTTTCATGTGAAACTACATACATTTATACCCTTAATATTCAATCCCCGAGGCTTAGAAAATCAAGGGGTGATTAGCTATGTTCATGAACATCGAGTTAACTAACGACCATCCAAGATGATATTTCTCCTCCTGTATGATTATTAAGTTATATTTTTATTTGATTGATATGTAACAAGGAAGTGTGTATCTATACATAGATATGGTGAATGTTATATTATTATTTATTTTGGCGTGGGTCATGTGATGTGCTCCTTAATTTGGATGAATTAAATGTGATGTATTCATCAACCTGACCAGTCTATACTCAGATAATCAAGAATATATCTAATTGTTATATTGTATTGGAATACTAATTATCCTATCGTTACTTTATGTATTATAAAAATTTATTATATGATTATTCATACTTTTATGTGATGTAGTTTGTGGATAAAAGTATAAAGATACATGTGTTTGGGGGAGATCATACCAGATCCATTTATTTATTGAGTAGTATCAAGGCTTTATATAATTTTATATTTACTTAATTTTATGAATTTGTGAATTTAAATTTTTTTAAATAGTAAAAATTCAAGTGGGGTCAAACCTTTTTGTTTAATTTGTAGGAATTATGTTTTGAAGAACATAGAGAGATACCCTAAAAGTATTTTATATTTTACTTAAGATGTTTTTTTGACAGATATTCATAAGTTATTTAATATGATGTGATATGCTGTGAATTTAATGAGATCATAAAAAATAATTTTATAATGATATAATTAATATTATTTTTATATATTTACAAAATTTATTATATATGATACGATATAAGGTGAAATGGTACACAGTCACCAAGGCTTTGATGAAAGTGGGAGATTAATGGACATATTACATAAAATAAAATATTCATTTGATGTATTTTGGGCCGTAACATATGTTATGATATGATTGTGTCAAATGGGAATGATATACATATTGAAAATGTTATGTTTTATTCCTTTGCGTAATAAGTTTCTTTTGATATAAAGATATCTTATAACTAAAACAAAAGCTAATCAGAGTGTACAATTTGGCTGTGTTGTAATAAATTATTGTGAAAAGATTCAAATGATATGATTTAACCTAATAATAAATGATTTAACTGGTAGTAAAATTCAAAATGTTAATATTCAAATATCTTCTACATAAGTTATCATCTATGACTAACATTTCATATGATTAAATGTTTGGGAGAGTTGAATTGGCTAAAGGTTATAATGATTTAAATCCAACATGCATTAATCTTACATTTTTCAATGTATAAGACAATGATTCAGATTCTTGGGGAGTGTGTCAAAATAATACATATAGAACAAAATATCTATGAGAACACTCTTCAATATTTTCTATCCCTCCTATTGATTCTCTTGTAGCTCTTTTCCTGCTTTTCCCTTTAACATTGAGAGGTATTAGTATAACATGGGTGTTTTGGGGAATCCATTTAGAGACCCATACATTGGATATATAGATATTAAATATTATTATTTTAATATTAATTATATAACATAATGATCCATGATAGAATCGTATAGGTCTAGCATTTCTGGAAGATTGGATACATAGAAAACTATTTCAAATGAGGTCTATATAATCTCCAACGATGTTTTTCATAAATAAAACCCTAATTATAAATACTATTCATAAATTATTTATTCATAACTGAGGTAAAATTAAATATAATAATGTTTTATATCACATTATCTGTGAGGATAAACAAGGGATATGTCAGTGAACACTTAATCATAACATGAGAATAAGGGTATGAGAATATGGTCTTCACATTTAAAAATTCATATATTTCATATCATAGATCATAATATGGCTTCATGGATTAAATATTTTCATTTCATAAGACATTAATCATAAATAAATAAAATAATATCATCCATTATAGAATAACATTGGTTGAAGGCATAAGTTTATAGGATTCACATAAGCATAGAAAATCATTTCCTTAGTAGTCAATACTCACTTACAAGATTATCATTATTAATTTGGTTCACCCCCAAACCATAAGATTAGTAAAGGTTCATTCCCAATACTATTATAGTAGATATATTACATCAATGAATTGGATTTTTAATATCCAACCCCTCACTCATTGGCTTGGGAAGAGGTGGTGGGTTTTATGGGCATTAGGTGGCATCCCCAAGACAATAAAGGCAGACAATAAATTCCCAATGCCTTATAAAAAAGTGGAGGAAGATTTTCACTTGGAAGATAAAAAAATAACTATGACATCCAAAAATCTAAATGATGAATGAGGATAAATTAATTCTCAAAAAAAAAAACCAAACCAACAGACAAACCAGAGTGAAAATTAGAAACTTATAGTCATAATAAAATAAGTAAAATGGTAGAAAAAATCAAAGACTCCAAATACATCCAAATAGTAGCTCTAAATATACTCCAATATCCATCTAAAAATACACAACCATGATATAATAATAATAAATAACAAACTGAGACACATTGACTTTACTTGTATCTTGATGGTTGGCATTGGTAAATGATTAAAAATGCCCAAGTAGGGGGTGATTCTAAACTCAGTAAGATTTCCCCAATGACTTCCCAACTCATGACACTAGGACAAAATTTTTGAGTACTTCTATATGAAAATGATTGAAAAATATTAGGTAGTCTATATCAAAGTCAAAAAAGTTTTCCAAACCCAAATAGTTTTCTAGGTAAATCACTAAAACAAGCCTTTAAAAATGTTACTCAAATCCCATTTGGAATACGCATACCATATTATAGACATCAACACACCCAAAAATGCATGGTTGATTGACTATTCCATACACATGAGCAATCTCTCATTGATATACCAATTCTCTACAAGGTAACTAATACAAGTTGCCTCAGTGGCGCACACCCCTTCCACAAGTTCATGTTTAATGAAAATGAACTCACTTAAACCATGAATGCCAAAACCCGTGATAATGCAATTCATAAGAAACCATTAATCTTTTAAAACATGTATATAAACATTTTCCTTATATCAAATAAAATCCATTATTTTAAAATCACCATTTTAAAATTTATCTCAAATATTATTTTACAAAAAACCAACCAAGTTCCAAATTTTTCTCAAACCCATCACTGAAGAGGTTTAAATAATAACCACCCACAAAATTCACAATAAATTCAATATAAAAATTTATTTTAATCTAATAATCCTTGTTATAATAAAGTTGAATTGAGAGATAATCCTTCCACCTCCAAAATTTTGGTGAAAACAAAGAAAAACACAAAAATTCTCTAGATCCAATCAAAAGACAACTTCACTTACCTAAATATAAGAAAAACATCACAATTCCAATCATGGAATAAGGATCTATCCACAATAGATTATATCTAATATTCCAGGATGGAGAATGTGAAGATATCAATAAATAATAAAAAAGAATAAAGACTTATTGGATAATCTAGATTTCCAACATCCTTTTATTCACCTACAGATGTCTCCGCAATCAAAGGGAAATGTCTCTCACACCATAAGTGAAAAAGGATTTTGTGTTGTTGTAAAAATAGGGGAAACTGAGTTCTTCTGGGATTAAATAAAATTATATCCACAATTTTAGGAGTGATGACTATACGCCACATGGTTAGGCCAAATGATTTGGAAAATCATGTTCCAACCATGTGGTTTCTACTATCCCAATCCAAAACCCCACATGGTTTTCTTACATGGTTAGAAAAACCATACACCAACCATGAATAATATACTATATTAATCTATCCCTTGTAGGGTTGAATCATATGGTTATAAAAACCTAACAATAACCATAAATTTCCTACTATTTCAAGGTTCATGGTCTCTCCTAGTAATACACATGGTTTAGATAAACAATCTTCCGTCCAAGTGAAATTTGTTTTCCCTTACACCGGTATCTAGGAGCTGGTCCATGGTTTCTACTAACCATTCTCAAACCTTTCCCCTCTAAAAAATAAAAAAAATGTAACAACTCATATGAAACTACTCAAACATTACCAAATCATTTTTTATAATTAATATAAATAAATTAAGGTTCAAGTACCTAAAACTATATAGAACCTACTTTTTTAGATGAATATTACATAATTTTTAAGATAAAAAATCCAAAAGAGTTATAAAAACATGATCAAGTGGTTTAGTGTTTTAGGAAAATTAGGAACATAAAAAACTTTCACCATAATAAAACATAAAAAATTATATTTAAAAAATTATTCTTTATCCTTTAAAATCCCACATTATCTGTAGTACACAAAGTCACTTGAGGATATAAATAAAATAAAGACGTGAGATAAAATCCCAGTAAATATATAAATAATGTAATGAATCAATATAATATGGGTGAGAATAATATTCATCATCATAATATAAGCATAGGATCATCATCATAATCATGATAGGAATCATTAGATAAAGATAAGGAATATAGAAATTCATTAAAATGAAACATCATGTCTTAGTGTTCAAATAACAAACAGAGTGGTGAAAAAAAGAAGCATCATATTCACACATAACATATGTCTGTAATCATAAAATCATCATTGTGAAAAACTATAACATCATTTTCACACATAATACACATAATCACATGAGATATATCACATTACCCAATTTATTGGAGGGTTATAAAATTCTAGTCCCAAGCATCAGAGGATAACATTTACATAATCACGCATCCCACATAGAACATGTATCAATCAAATCCATGAAGTAACCAATGTAAAAGAATGGGTTTCGTAAGGATTAATCAATCATGATTTCATGATTAAATTTTTTTACCAAATGGAATAGGGAAAAGAAAACATTTTTTATAACAATCATCAATTTTGAGTGAAGAAGAAATAATTCAAGAGGAGTCAAGATGTGTTTTCAAAAGGATCTTTTTTTTAGAAAATATTTTAATTTATCATAAAATATGATTAGAAACATGTATATCTTCAAAAATAAAATGTTTTAAAAATTAAATTATATTTTTGGAATATTGAAAGAATATCCACACTTAAATTTTACTTGAAAGAGGAATAACCCAAATAAAGGGAGTTGGGTTCATGAATCCCCTTACTTTATGTCCGGATACATTATGCACTTGCACTTAATATCCTAGATAATCAAGTTATATTTATAATTACTAAATAAATAACATATTATACATTTATTTGATTAATTATAATTTTATTTAGTTGATTAATATCCATTTATATGTATTATAGAGTTTAGTTTCATGGTTTTGGGAGAGTTTATTTCATGGTTTATGGTCAGTTACCTTGAGTATAAATATGGGAGTTCATGTAAAATTGGAATAACATATCTAGAAGGGATATTATTTTTTATTATTGAACATAAATAATTTTAAATAGTCTCATATACCATTTTATTATATGGTATGAGTATTATTCATTAGATAAAATGTTGATGAAAATGTTTCAATTTATTTTTTCAGTTTTTACAACTGTCATGAACTTGTATCATTTTATTTAATATCATGTTCTTATATTGGTTTTGGTACATTATACAAGATAAAATATTTATATTAAATTCTTATTTTACCATAATAATGTTTTTATGATGATCCTTGAAGGGGGTAATGGAAAATGAAAACATATTGTCCATGAAGGTGGTAAATCAACACACTCCATGCAAACCTTGCACCCCAAATCCACATGTCTGTGTCTGGGCATCAACATGCTTCATGTGATGAGAAATTGAGGAATGAAACCTTCCAGATTCTATATATTACTAAGCTACATTATTACCACTATTGGTTTTAGTTACCAAAATGTCCACATGATAGAAATTTCTTTATCACTAAAGCTTTCTCCCACACTCCCATAAAAATGATAATGTATAAGGAAACCACGTTAGCTAAGATGAACCTAAAAATTCTATACTCAAACATCAGGGAATGAAAGTATTCACCCCACACTATATAGAGTAAATATATTGTGATGCTGGTAAAACATGATGCATACTCAACAACAAAAATACCACCCTACTGTATCTAGAGAATCTCCAATATCCACATAGAGCACAATATCTAAGGGTAATACTCATCATGAAATAAATAATTAATGTTTTCCACTAGAGAATCATATTATAATGGGTATGAGCGATTATACCCCACCAGTTCCTTAAAAATATATAAATAACACTAGTTTCCAGAATAACCATTTGATCATGTAGGGTTAGAACAATCCCTAAAACTTGAACCACTACCTTGATCCAATGCTTCACTTATTAAGGGTTTGGATGACCATGAAACCTAACTAGTCTCTATCACTGGAACCCATATAATGTGATATTCTTGTGTACATCATCATCACGACCTTCTGGAGATATCAAAAGACCAATACATAATCGATCACCCACCTGGACCACTAGAGGTGGATCTATACACTGCCCATTTAGTAGAAGAATAACTTTTTTCTTTCCTGGAAGTTATGAATAAACCCTTGCATGGATGCCCCTTTTTTGAACCGGCCATCATCACTACCCTATATTAATATCCTAGCTAGCTAACAACATAGAGGCACCATAAAAGTAAAATAGGCATAACATGGTTAAATGAGCATATATGGGGAGTTAACTCAAGAAGTACAAGAAAGTAAAAAGACTAAATTTTATATGTTGCATGTTCCATTTTTTTCCATACAACTGATGTCTTGATATTCTGAGCCAGAAAATAAGTAGTCAGAGTAATGGTGGTTGGATATATTGACTGCCACACCATCATTGGGTTCTCTAGCCTAGGAGCCAAACTCAAGACACTTTTACATAATTTACCTATGTTCTCAAACCAATCCATGTTGAATTTATAACTAAAAATACAAAAAAATGACCCATGAAAAATCCTCATTGATACCACCCAATCCTAAACTAACCTAGCGAGCCCTTGCCTGGGCATGTAGTAAGTCGAGAGTCACACCCAAAGCCTGCCTCCAGTAGGCTAAGGTCTAGTGATAAGTGCTAAGGAGGAAAAATACTAAAATGGGAGGCCTTAGCCTAAAGTAACTATACTCACATAGACACAAAACTCCATATGACTATGTCAAGATAAAAAATTACTAAAGAATCTAGAGAGTAAAATACATATAAAAAAACCTCTAATAAAAACATCAAAGTACAGAGAGGTAATATAAGTATATAAAAGGGAAAAATACATGCTCATCCATAAAAGTGGTCCCAGCCTAAATATGACTATAAAGTTAAATATTAAAGAGATATTGGCTTACAAAATCTGAGTATAACCATAGAACATGGCTATAACTCAATGTAATTCTGTTATCGTCTGATATCAGGTCCACAAATGTCACCTCAGATTGGTCTGTCATCTACATAAGACACGGAACATGAATGAATAACCTATATTGAGGTGATTATAAACAAACCTAGTAGGATGACCTATAAATTAGTAGGTATGAAATAAATTAAAATAGTCATTTTAAATATTATGGTAAGTTGATAAAAGAACTGAACATTAAATATACTTATATAGAAACCATAAACTAGAGAGATTTGGGTTCAAAATATTCAAATACAACTAAGAATGATCATTTTTAATGTATATTCAAAATGTCTAAGTCCTAATGAAAATATACACATTTAACCTTATAAGAATCAGAGCGGGGGGACTACGCCTCATGACAACCCTTTACGACTAAGAAAGTACTATCTCTAGTGGAGGGCCCACTCCGCACCGAATCATAATGACGACGGAGTACCAATATGAAGATAGAGGACCCATTCTTTATTCATTGTGGGGGGTAAAATACTATACCTATATAAAGATCATGGGGGACCCACTCTCTTGTGAGATAGTCGAGTACTATCCTTGACATCTCTCTAATGTCCAAACCCTGTCACCGTCATTATCCAAGCATCGTTTGAAGAACCATCTCACTCATTACTCCTTGTTTCATATATCTGATACCAAAACAAAGGAAACCATTGAATCCAAAGTGGAAATTTACATTAGATAGGCTACCCATAAGCCAAATTTGATTCTCAATGGAGGAGATACATAGGGTAAAGTTTATTAGAAAAGGAACACAATGTGTACATAGGGTCACACTGTGTGTGACATCACCTATTAGTATAATCATGTACTTCCCTATATATGGATTGTGTAACCATGCCACTCGAAATAGTGTGTCCCTATGAGAAAAATCCATGTAATTTCATTCATAGTCCAAGGCGCGTTCCCTTGATGCATTGCTCAAACATCCATGTAGCCAACACGGAGTGTCCCTATGGGGATACAACAAGATTGTTCACCCAAGGTCTTGGGAAAATGTCCTATGAACATGAAGTGTGTACACTCGGATTGCATGGATTGTAATCGGGTTTTACATTGAAAACAAAGTCTAGTCCTTAAACAAACACTAGATCAATGATTCCCACTCTCCTTTATCCATTTACATACTTTAATCCATATTAACTGAAGGAAGTCATCTATGATCATCATTTATTGGCATCTGGTGGTTGTAAAATGGAATTCTAGTCACCTGATTTGTAACCATTGTTCCTACCATCGCCGTTCGAGGTGATAATCCATGAATCCAACAACAAAATTCCAAAAATCTACCTCAAACCATCCAAAAAACATCAATACCATAATCATTAAATTATCCATCATGAATCTGGGGGTCTGATCACAATCAATACAACCCAGCAATATCGAATCACTGAGCCCCTTGGCCAAAGAAAAAGTACATTAATGATAGTGGTGAGAAAAGTACAATAATGAAGTGAGATCATCATCAAATTATTTGAACCAAAAAAATATTACAATTATTTAAATATAAGTGGTGTGAAACATAGGAACAAAAAAAACGAATTAGGATCCCAATGAGGACTCAAAAAATGGATCAAGAAAAAAATGGGGTTCAAGGAAATTAAAAATATAAATGATCCATGCTCAAAAATTAAATCAAATGGGTGTAAATCCATAAAATAAAAATTTATACCTCAATAAGGGATTGAAAGTTTTTGAAGATCATCACTCCTAGTGATGATGATGAATATCCTACTATGTTAATTGTTTGTATCACTGATCCCCTCATTTTTAGTCATTGATACATGTCCGCATGTTGTTAACACTGGCATAGATCTACCTTCCAGATCTCTAATATCTGAGGATTATGTGGATAACCCTAGAGGTTCATCATAATTATATATATATATATATAATGTTTTCATCCATTAAATAAAATAAATTAATAATTTATTTAATTTAATTAACACAACTTCCAACGTATACCTTCCACATAACATCCGATACTAACCAAACTAATATCATTAATATGTTAAAAATCACATCCTGAATACACCTATAGACTGAGATTTTACATATGAGGTATCAATAAATGTGAAATACATTTATACTAAAAATATTTATATTTGTGATTTAATATATATTAATATTTTTAATATTTTAATTCAAGATTCATATAACACTAAAAATTGCCTCAAATTCAATGAAAAATCTAGATATATATATATATAGAAAAATTCAGAGGATATAATAATGGAATCTAGAGTTGTTATAATGTAATATTCTTAGTACTGGTTTTTTCCTTGGACCCATTTGACAATATTTCCATTGGACTTTCAAGAACATACCTTGTAAGGGTTCAATTGTTACTACCACATTGAAATAATATATCAAGATAAGTGAGAATATTATGGTTACTCCAATAGATTTATATTCTTATTACTTTATCTACTATTTTTTCTAGAATATGATAGCTTTGCCATTATTTGATTCTATTTAAAATAAAATGTACCATCTAAAATAATTTTTAAAAAATTGAAAACATTAGAAAGATCATTTAAAAATTTATTTTAAATTTCAATCACAATATTATGTAAAAAAATTTATTATTCATTAAAATATAAACTAACAAATATTATATATTTTCTAAATTATAAAACATTAATCTCTAAAAATCTTAAACCATAAATTTAGTAATTGAATCATTAAATAATAAATATACTATCTAAAACATTGAACATTATATTATTAATTTAAACTTTCTCAACCATTAAATATTGATATTTTATACATAAAACACAATATTTTATTCATAATCATCAATAATGACATGTTAAACCTAAATGCTATGATTAAATATATTTTATCTCTTTACCCTCACAACATTATTCTAAAAACCATATTTCTTAAATCATAAATATTATATGTATTTTGGGGATCCATTATTCATAATAATTTCTTTTTGGGGCCCTTGTTCTTGATTCATATTCTCATTTGGTAGTGGTTGGATTTAGTCTGTCATGTTCATACTTAAAAAAGTTTATTTTGAAATCCAAATTAAACCAAACAATAAATTAATGATAAAGAATTTTTATAGTTAAAACCAAACCCATATTATGTGGTTTGATCTGTATTAAAACAAAACTATGAATAATAGATTGGTTGGTTTTTTGGGGAAAACATACCCAAATAATATCTAAACAACCCCTAATTTTCTGAGTAGGTGTATGAAAGGAGATGATCAAACATGCTGGTTCAACTTGTAAAGGAGAATACAGGCTTTGTTATGTTGTGTGGATTGAGAAAATGATGTGGATAGATGATGGCCAAGATAATAATATTGTGTGGCACTTTTGAAATCAGTTATATAATCCACATTGAATAAAACATACTGATAGGTTTTATTTTATTTTTCTAGATATAGGTCAACATTATTTATAAAAATGAGTTCAAAATAATGAAATGGTATCATTATTTTTATGGTAAATAAATGAAATACACTATTTAGCACTTTTTACACAAAATTATTATGGAAAATAGTAAATAATTTCTTGTTTTTCATTTTTTATCCTTTTAATGAAATAAATGATAAAATAAATAAAATATTTCATTAAATAAGGACATAAAAATATACAACCATATAAAAATATATATTAACTTATATGTTTTATTTTTTCTATTTATGAACAAGTTGATACAATTATCACTACATTAAATTATATACGATTATAAAATTAAGATACAATATGTATCATTATTTTAAGTTATATTATAAATTTAGATAGTGATTTATATATGAATTGTATTAAGTAAAATAAGTATATAGATAGTGGTGTATTAATTTAAATTCTATAATTATATTAAATTTTATTCCTTCATAAAATTTACATTTATTTAAAAAATGATTTTATCCACCGAAGTGTAGATAATTTTGTAAAAGAAAATAATTTACTAATATAATTTTTTTAACAAATTAAAATAATTGTTCTTATGTTATTTTAAAATTTTACTTAGAAACATAGAATCTAAAAAAATTTATGACTTCCAGTGTTAGATGTTGTTATATGTAAAATTTTTCATAATGGAAAATATCATCTTTATTGTCTCTATATACCACAAATCAGCACATGAACCTCACACCCACTTTAGGTTTTACTTTTAGGACACTCTAGTTTGCTTTCTATAGGAGATGGTTTCTCTTCAAGAATGGACATTTCCTCAACATATGGTACCTATGGATATGGTGCTGCTACCTCAACATACTGCTATACATTTTTGGCAATATCATAATGTTATTATATTGTTTGATCTCTAATATTTAATAATATTTATATATCCTTATATAAATGACTAGATATATCCCTAAAACACTGTACAGAAGACTCCCCAATATGAGACGCCAAGCCAAATTTTGGAATGTTTGGGTTCCCAGTAGAGCCACATAAAGATGATTAAAATAAATAATCCTATAAAACATGCCCTTGAAAGGAATATCTCTTGTGTATTATAGAAATTTTGAAAGAATATCTAGGTCATATATATATATTGAGCTCTAAGAATTCAATTCATAGGACATATATAAGATGAATATGAAATATTCTATGTATGAGTAGATGGTTATGGTATATGGTCCTCTCTAGGTTGTGAAAGATCCTCTCCATTCTTTGCATGATCCTGTAACCATACAGCATGAGACTCTATCACGAATTGTTATCTGTATCATTGTATTTTTCCTCATACCTATCCTCATCTTTATCCTTATCTCCATCCTCATATCCTTCATCATTTTAGTATTGGTGGTGTCAATGGTGTTTCTTTCTCCTCTACATAATCAGTAGGGATTCCAACATCATCAAATTCCTAAATAGGTTCATGTTGATCATGATATATCTATGTCTTATTATCACATAAATTATCACATATATAACAATGAGGATATTTAAGGCCCCCTTGATCTCTATAAAATATAGCATGACTGAAAAAATCCTCCTCCAAAGGATCAAATATGTGTATAAGACACTCTAACCCCTATGAATAAAAATAGAATAATATTCATGTCAATATCAAATGTGAAACAAAATGTTCTAATTGAAGGTAGTTAAATTAAAAACATATGGAGTCTTATCCCAAGGTTTTTAAGATACATAACAATGTGATGTTGTTACTAATACACATACTACCCCTAATAATATAGGTGGAGTCATTCTATGGGATTTTCACGATTAATGATTTTATACTGAGCATGTGTATCCTAAAACCCTATATAAAAAGAATAATAATATGATAAATTGATGTCCTAAAAATATGTGTGTGTAATACTATTCATTACAACAATCTCACATACATCATCAATGATATATAACAAGAACCCAAACTATCACATGAATTGATCTAGCTGGTGCTACTAAGTGATGTGGAAGTGGAAGAGTGATAGCTCTACACCATGTCACTAACCATAATTGTGTAGTACAGTGGAAGATGTTCCGTTACAATGATAGTATATTTGATCCCTTTAACCTAAAATGACTATATATAATGATATTCATAAATTAAAATATCAAAATAACTAACTTATCATGATAACATATTATAAAAATAATTAAATAATTAATGTTTATATAAAAACATTAGTGTTTATATCATGTGGTTTTAGAGATTCAGAGACATGTCAAAATCAATGCACATTATGACTTAACATATGTATATAACACTGAGCCTAACTCAACCTACTAAAAATAAATTAATATATTTTTAGTTTATAAATGATATTAATAAACTAATAAAAATATTATAATTAATTATGTAAATTTACCATTGTCCTAATGGAAAGTAACATGAATGGTTTTGATTAAGTGGCACTATAACTCTAGGAATGATGCATATAAAATGTTTCCATTCCCACATCTTTATCTAAACAACACAAATTGAAATATTATACTACTATGATTGACATATTTTATAAAGGAATATATAAGGATATGGTAATACAACTAATCCCCAAATATATGTATAATTCTTATCGATATCCTCAATTAGTTGTGGATACATTGTGTTTACTGAGGTGGTAGAGTAGTTAACCCACAAAACGACTCTGAGTAGCCACATAAAATATACAAGTGTGTGTTTTATAAGAATTAACTAATTTTTACAATCTCAAATAACTAATAGAAGATCATATATCCAAACCATTCATAATAATATATACTAAAATAAATATGGTTGACCGACAACATCAATGAATTGTAAACAAAGAACAACATGACACCAGTCTCTTGATCTCACATCTTTAACAACCAAACCATAGATAGGTAGACCCAGCCTGTATACTATGTTTTTTATCACACATAGGTATGTGAAAATTGGTACAAAGATATGATTTGTATTTAACCTTCTCTTTTGGGTTGCTATTGAATTAAGAGGGAGTTTTAGGCTTATTGGTGTCATTAGGAGGCCATCGACTAGCCGATGGAGGGTACTAGATAGCTAGTGCATACTGGAAGAACACATGCATGGATACACATACCATTGTCTAATTGGTATTCTTCCACTAACTAGTTGGTGGGAACCAATGACAAGTTGGTGATATTGATGGGAGTGAATTATGGTAAGGGATAAATTTTCAATTTTGCTTGAATTTACTTATTATCTCTATAGTCCTACCCTATCATACCGAAATCATTTTTTGCCAGTTTAGAGGCTCCAAAGTGACATTATTGGTTATATACTTTATTCCCTAGTCAGTTATTCATGACAGTTTAATTATTGGGTATCCATTAATTGTAATTTGGTGAGTTAGACCCATTTGATTATGTTTCTTCTCTACTCCAAAAAAACTTGTTTTTTTATTTGAGACTAGATTGTTGATTATATAATGGAAATAGAAAATTGATAGTGTTTTACTTGGATTTATTCTCTCTAGAAGATGATCTACTCCTTTCCCATCACCAATCAAGTAGGGGACACTATTTTCATAAATCTTGAGGTAAGATTATCTGTCATATGTTCTATCCCTTGGAATTATTTATGTTCATTAAATTCAAATGTCTTTAAATTGTGAAATTAATGAATTATAATCCATGATAGGTGATTGTAATAATTGATGGATTTGGAAATTTTCTCTGAAATGGTGTTTTTATATAAATCAAATTATTCAGATGTTGAGTTTGTTTAAATGACTCAAAGATTATTTTAAGAAGGAAATATTTTTTCCAGCATGAAATTAGTGTGAATTTATATAGAAAATGTTTTATAAAAACATGTCTATTTATTTTTAATGTAGTTTCCATGAAAAAATGATTTATGAAACATATTTTGTTCTCCTTGATCATAATGATGATGTAATATCACATTGGGGAGACCTTGGGATATAGGGGAAAGCTAAGCAAATATAAGCCTTATGGGTGATAATGGTCACTAGGGAAGTTTCAATTGATTTAATGGGGAGTATGGGGTCTCTATTTTGTATGAATAAGGTTACTAAACCTTTGGAGTCACATATACTAGATAATGTTCCTTTGTGTGTCCTAGTACTTTTGTTGTGTACACCCTCACATCATGGACTATCCTATTTGGTTGATTTGGTATTACATTAGTTGCATGGCATTTCAATATAATTGTTTCCCAAATGTTTATGTTATGAATATGGATTCTTCAAAACAATTTTTTTATTTTATTTGTTACATTATAAATGTGATAAACAATATTACTATCTTTATATAAATATGATATGATTTTGAATGGAATTGCATTTTTTTAAAAATAAAACCAAAGTATTTTTTTGTATAGAAATTATTTTTTTAATGAATTTTCGAAATCTGATTTTAAACAAGAATTAATGGATGCATGTGGATGATAATTGTATAGATTATTTGGTTGTATCATACTGAGAATTAATACTCACACCCTACTTATACCCTTGGGAATTTGTAGCTTTATTTTTATAGGGTATAAGTATAGGGAAGAGAATAATGTAGAGGATAACATTCTTAGATCATGTCACCTTCCTGGTGTATTGGGATAGTGATGACATATGGTCACAGGGAGATAGATCCATGGTTTAATTTTGGTTCTATGTTTTGATGATATTTCAGTTATTCATTGATAAATTTTTATCTGGATGTTGGATGTGACCATTATGGTTATTGCACTGAAATATGATATATTCCTCTTATCTTCTTTGTTACTCTAATTTTTTCTACTATATGATATGTCTGTTAGATATGAAAAATTTCCCATCTCTTCTCTGTATGATACCTAGGTGCTTATCACTAGCTCGAGGAAATCCATAATTCACATTGGGACTTGTGAAATTTTATTTGGGTAATGTTATTGGTTAATGATGGTTGTTCTATTATATATTGGTATCAAATGTCAAGTTACGTTAAAGTATGTGCTCATGATTGTGTATTTCCCTCATGGGTATGGTGGTTTTTGACAAACCAGAGGTAAGAATATCAAAACTCGAGATGTATTATGGAAGTATTCTTGGTCAGTTCACTTTCATAACATGCCTTGATTTACCATGGGATGGATGGGGTTTTCCATAATTCTTGTGTTTGGTTCTAGATGTTTGGATTGATTTATTAAAATTCTATTTATTATGAATAAATAAAGTCATTTTAGAAATCATTTCCATCCTCTGGTTTTATAAATTGTGTCTCCTCTAAGAAGGATAATCGAGTATGCTAGTAGTATGATGTTAAGAAAAACCCATACGATGAACATCCCATTAAGGAAATTTTGGTTGAATTTATCATTCGAATGATCTAGTCTACGGGCTTGGTCACCAATATTGAACTAGAATGAAAGTTAGAACATGATTTAGAGTTCACTAAGTAGAATCCAATGATATTTTCGGGTAAGGTTCCATATGAGGCATAATAATGTATCAAAAAGGATGAGATGATTTTTTACTCCATAAACAATTATAAGGACACCAAGGTTGGCTTACCAATTTATATACTTGAATGGGAATGGAGAAATTTGTGGGTATATATCATTAATGCTTAGTTTTATAAAAATCTCACTTAGAATACCATCATGAAAGACTTCATCCAAAAATTATATCCTAAGACATTGATATTAGAGAAGGAATGATATTTTGTTACTTTAGAGAAGGGAGACCATTCTATCATGGAGTATCCTAATTGGTTTTCTAAGTTGGTTCACTTTTCTATAGAGCCTATTTTTACTGATTATCTTAAGTCATAGAGGTTAGAATATGTTTTGAGGAAAGATTTATGGTCTATGCTGATTCTCATGATCCTACCCACTTACATGGATATTATGGATAGGGAATCTATGGCTAAGGCATTAATGGATAGGAAAAAATGACTCTTTGAAGAATCAGTGATATCATGAGGTTTCTAGAGTTTTATTTTATATTTTTGGATTTAAAAGAAGAATGAGGATAAATATAAAAGTGGTTAAAAGAGTGCACAATAGAAAAAATGGAATATCTGGGTATTTTGTTAATATAATAAGAAAAGGGACACCTTAAACATGACTAAAACTTAGTACCTAGGGTGTGTTATACTTTTGTGAAATCTAATATTCTTATGTGTTTCTATTAGAGAGTATCATAGGGACTTAGATATGGACCCACCTTTATCAAGGGCTCAAAGTTTAGACCTGATGCAAAAATGGGTGGTATCTCAACCTCATACCAATGAAGATCCTCAGGTGTTGAAGAAAGGGGTATAATGAGTCCATATATCTGTATATAATATAGTGTTTACTAGATGAGTCAAATGTAGGAATGAATACTACGAGAGTTGTGATTATTATATGATCTTATATTGTTGTGTTTTTTTTGAAATAGGTGAGACTCATTCCTTTATATCATCCAATATTATTGATTTACTAGGCTTGTATTTTAATCACATTCCTTTGTTGATAACCCTTTCCACTCATTTTCAATATAATATTGAGGGTTGATTTAAATTCAATGTGTGTTGGGTGATGATTGATAACTATGAAATCATGTGGGTTTATTATACCTTTATATTGAAATCTTTTGTTGTATCATTGGAATGGATTGGCTGGTTTTCTATAAATCCTAGATTTATTTCTATAATCATTGGGTGTAATTTCTTTGCCAACATTGAGTTACTCTTGTCATCCAGGGTGTGTGGGATCCATTTTTAGGAAGATTATGTCACATTTTTCTTTGTGTCATTGGAATGGATTGGATGGTTTTCTATAAATCCTAGATTTATTTATAGTGATCATTGTCTTAGTGGACATCATCTTGCAGTGGTATGGGCATATCCCAACATTTTTGAAGATGATTTCTCTAGGTTACCACTATGAAGGGAAGTTGAGTTAGCTATAGATTTTCAAAATGGGGTGAGACCCATTTTTTGTATGTTCAAACCATATGATACCAAATGAATTAAAATAGTTCAATGTTTATCTTAATGATCTTGAGGATAAAGGATTTGTTTTTATTAGTGTTTAACTGTGGATATCAATAGTTCTTATTCAGAAGAAGATGGATGAAATTCTTCAATTTTGTGTTTTTTATTGGAAACACAACTAGGTGATTGTAAATAAAAGAATCCCTCTCCTCAGATTGATGAAATTTTTTATCAGCTAAAGGGGGATTGTTGGTTTATGAAAATTGATCTATGATCAAGATACCACCAATTGAGGGTTTTAGAGGAAACTATTCCTAAAGAATCATTTATGAAAAGTTATGTGCATTGTGAATATTCTTCATTCCATTTGGAATTACTCGTGATCCAAAAGTGTTTATAGAATCTATGAACTAAATATTCTATTGTTTTTTAGATTCCCTTTTTGATATTTTAAATCTTATATTTTTTATTATAATTTATGAAATAAATCTTCCATGTTTATTCCTAATTAGAGTAGGATCATGCTGAGCATTTGAATATTTTAGTTGGAATTCTGAGAGAACTTCATCTGTATAGAAAGCTCTAGGAATTTCAGTTTTGGATTTAAGAGATCAAAATTTTGGGCCATGTAATTTCTAACAAGGGTGTCTCAATGGATCTTAATAAGATTCAGATAGTGATGTATTGGGGGTGTCCTATAAAGGTTTTTGAGATATAGAGTTTCTTGGGATCATCTGGTTATTACAGAACCTTTGTTTGTGACTTCTCCAAGATTTCATCAACTATGAAAGAGTTTACCCATAAGGGTGTAATTGTTTTGGAGATATCAGTACTATAAATATTGGAAGGATTGGAAAGTGTGGTTTAATTATACACTAATATTTATTATTCCCAATCCATATATTGGTTATGATATTTGTTATGACACATCAGGTATGTTTGAAGATTTTTTCCTAATGGAGGGTATACATGTGGTATCTTATAGATATTTTCCATTATAACATCATGAGAAGAACAACCCCACTCATGATCTAGAGTTTGCAGTAGTGATTTATAAGGTTAATACATGGTTCCAATATATCTTCAAAGAGTGGTTTACCATGTATTCAAACTATAAGAGACTGAAGGATATCTTCACTCATAGAGATATCATCTCGAGGTAGATATGGTTGGTGGAGTGTCTTCATACATATTATTTTGGTATTTGTTACACCCCAGGTAAAGGGAATTTGGCCATAGTTTATTTGAATAGAAATTATCCTTCTTTAGAAGTGGAGGAATAAGTGAGGGAGTGGTGGCTGATGATATTGTTCACTAAGATTCACTTGGTTGAAGGGAGAGATAAAATATATGTTCTACTAGATTATACTCTGGATGAATTAATATGGTTGATCAAATTTGTCTTGGATAGGTAGGGGAAGTAGCTTGTTACTATTTGATAAAGAATATTTATTGTTGGGATAGATGAAGTGAGAGGTCCCAATCTCTCGATGGATTTCTATGTTTTAGAGGTAGGATTCTTATTCTGATATACTTGAGGCAAGAGTTGTTGGATGGTGGATGCTAGTTTAGTTGGTCAGTGCACCCTTGAACTCTTAGTAGAAAGGATGTGATACGAGTAATTATCAATCGACTCAAGAAAACAATGCATTTCATACCAATAATGGAGTTGATAAAGTTAGAGGATATTGGGAACATAAATGTGTAGGATATTTTCATACTTTATGGCATGCCTTAGCCAATAGTTTCTGATATAGACCATTACATTACATCAAAAATATGATGTGTATTATAGATAGTGATGGGTTTTCAATTGAAGTTGAGTACAACTTATCATCCATATATCGATGGGATGAATGAGTGATAAATCTAGATTAATTAAGTAATTATTTAGGAATGAGATCCTAAATTTAGTGGATTATGGAATAAACATATAACCTTAATATAGTTATCATATATAAAATTTATTCTCCTATGATCTAGAAGGATCTATTTGAGGAACTATATGGGAGGCCTTGACGGTCTTCTCTTTGTTGGGTAGTGGTTGGAGAATGGTCCTTATTTTGAGCGAGTATAATTAATGAGATGAAAGATATTTTGAAATTGATCAAGAAGAGGTCAGAGATATCTTAGAGTCCCGAAAAGTCTTGTACTTATCAATGTCATCATCTGTTCGAACTTGAGGTGGATGGTAAATTTTTTATTATAGTTTCACATTTTTTAGGACATATGTGCTTATGGAATTAGGGTAAGTTAACACCTCATTATGTCGGACCATTTAAGATTGTGGAGTGACTCAGGAAGGTGGATCATTATTTGGACTTACCGTCACAATTGATATATATCCAAAATGAGTTATTTGTTTCCCATTTGAAGTAATATCTACAAGAATCTTTCCCACATGATTGAGAGGGAGTAAATTTATATTGAACATAAAACCTTAGTGGTGGAAATCATTATTTAGATAGTGGACATTTAGGATATGATTCTACATAGAAATAAAATCCCATTAGTTCGGATGATAAGACAATAATGTAGGGATATCCATGATTTATGGGACGACATGGCTTTGATTATACAATAATGACCACATCTTTTATCAGGATCATGATTTGTTGCCTTTATAAATACATAAGGGTCTTATGGTTGTGGTAATTTTCAAATCTAGGTATGTCAATCTTGGTGTGAAGATATTATTTTCTTTATCCTTATGTTTTTGGGTCGTTCTTGAGTTAATATAGAATTTTTGGATTCTTTGTGGAAAAAATAGGCCACCGACAAGCCAGTACATGCCTTCAGAACACCTTTATTGTTGCATGTCCCACTAGACCATTGGTGGAATTCCATGAGGTTGCAAGAATTATTACATTAACCCCATCAAAGTTGGTGATATATCACTAGTTAGGTAGTGGGCCACAGACTAACAAGTGAGGACCAAAAACTAGTGGGTGGAACCATTGGGTGTTCATTTTGTTAAGGGATATATTTTCAATTAAGAACAAAATAATCACTTATCTTCTTAATAAATCCACACTCATCCCTAACTCATTTTTCTAAATTTAGAGGCTCTAATGTGATGTTATTTTATCTCTCCATAATTAAATTCAAGGTTATTCATGGAATATGAATATTTCGGTCTCTATTAAGTGTAATTTGGTGAGTTAAACCTATCTGATTCTTTTTCTTATCTTCTACTCCATGAATTGGTTTTATTTGAGACTAGATCATTAGATATATCATGAGAACAGATAATTGGAATTTTTTATATTATATATAGGCTCTCTAGGATCTGATGTATTACTCTCCCATCATCAGTCAAGGGGAAAAAATCATTTTCATTGTTCTTGAAGTTGGTGTCTCTATCCTATGGTCCATCACCTGGTATTCCTTATGTTATTTGATTTAATTTGGGCTTAAATTATAAAATTTATTAATTACAATCCATTATAAGTGATTTTAATATGTTATGGATTTGTAAATGTTATCTTGAATTGGGTTCTTGATGAAAACTTATTTATGCACATTGTGTGTTTTTCAAAATTCCTCAAAGGTGATTTTAAAATGTAAATGGGTTTTCAAAGCTTGAAAGTGGTGTAGATCACTATATAAAATTATTTATGAAAATGTGGGATGGGATTTGAAATGGATTTTACTTGGAAAATATTTTATGAAACATGTTTTGTTTGTGTTGAGCATAATGACGATGTAATATCACATTGAGGAAAAATTGGGGTACAAGAGAAAACTAAACAAAGAAAATCCCTAGTGTAGTTTTGTATCACTAGGGTAGGTGACCTTGATGTCATGCAGACTACGGGATACCATTCCATGGGACTGAGGTTATCATACTTTAGGATTCACATATGCCAACTAGTTTTCCTTTGTGTTTCTTGCTGGTCTAGTTGTGCACACCCTTGCATCATGGAATTCTCTATTTGGTTTATTCAATATTTTATTATTTGTATGATCTTATATAAGTTTATTTTACCACTTGTTTATATTATGGATATCGATTCTTTAAAATTGTTTTATTATTCTATTTATATTATTGGAATTTTTATAATTCATATTGATCTATTTATTTGAATACAGTATGAATTTGAATGGAATGGCATATTTTTTTAAAATAAAAACAAATGATGATTTTTATATAGAAAGTGATTTATTTTAAGGTGTTTTAGAAATCTATTTTTTAAAAAATAACTAATAGATGTACATGGATGGTTATTTTATAGATTATTTGGTGGTATCTTGATAATATTTAGTGCACACACACACTAATTATTTATTTGGGAATGTGATGACTTGGTTTTTTAGGATATAGGTAAATGGAATAGAATCATATAGAGTATGAATCTCTAGAATCATGTTCCTTTAAGGTGGGTGGGAATAATGGTGGAATATGGTAACATGGAGATAGAATTATGAGTTGTTTATGGTTCCATGTTTTAATTTTTTTTCAATTATTCATTGAGACATTATTATCTAGATGTTGGATGTGAACTTTATGGTTATCGTTTTTGACATATGGGAGGGTGACACAAGAATATGATCCAATTTTTATTTTTTTGACATATGGTATATTCTGGTCATCTACTATGTTAATGTTATTCTTCATCTTCTATCATATGTATGTTAAGGGTGAAATCATTCCCATATCCTCTTTTTATGATACCCAGGAGCTTCTATCTAGACTATATCAATTAGGAATGTGATTTGGGCCTTGTGGAGGTCCAGTTCAGGTAGTATAATGGGTTTTCACAGATTATTATTCTACACCCTCTAAATTTATTATTATCTCCCCCACAATTAAATAGAATTGATGTGTATCTGGTTACTATATTTTGAAAAATTCAATAGTCATATGATGATTAATTGACATTTATTCAAACATATATACTCTTTAAAATCTAGCATGTCCTTGGTATGGAAAAATAGTAGATGGTGTTGGATATTGTTGGATATAATGTGTTATTTGGATTAGAATATGTTGAAAAGATCAGCCCTCTGACACATTATGTTATATATGAGACTAATGATCCAATAATAACGCCTCCTACATTAGAATTTATAGCATTTTTATAAATTTATTTAAGATATTTCAGAGTTAAAACCATAAAATTTTAATTAACTATTATTATATGAATAAAAAATTAAGTTATTCACATGATTATATGGATGAATAATCATCAATAAATGAATAATAAGTTTTTATTAATAAAAAAATTCATGTAATTTATTATAAAAATTATAGTAGAAATAGTTAGAGTAAAACATAAATCATGTGTATTATTCAATGATTTCCCAATACATCTAGTGAAATACGTACATGTGCGACCTTCATGATTACATAAAACACATATCCTTGGAGGTGTCTATTCATAGGGATAATCTATCTCCTTCTAAATATGGGCTAAATTTGTCTTCCTATTTGTAGTAACCAATTCATTTTTAAAAAAACATAGGTTTATCAATGGGTAGGAAAAAGTTATAAAATTTACCAATGGGAATCGATGAATAATTGTAGCTGTCATTAATAGTATGTAGTTGATAAAAAATATCAATGAATTTCTACCAAGATAAACACACATAAGAACATGTTTTGATAACATGTTCATGGATATAATAATGCATGGAAGTTACCACAATAATTGTAACACTGCTTCTATAAAACTAAAATTACATATCCACTGATACTAGTGAAATTATCATGGAACTTAGTATCCTATCAATCTAAAAATTAAAATTGATTCCATATCACATCACTCTATGAATACCCTCTTCGATCTGCATTTATTTGTACAAAAAATACTTCACCAAGTGGTGAAATATTTCTTAGAATAAACCTATGATGGGTATCTTTTAAACTATTTCAAATGGTCCATTAATTAATAAAATGATGTTGGTAATCATGTATCTATATATCCTAGCATCATCGTATTCTATAAATCATTTACCTTTGGGAATTTGTATAATTTAGTCATATACCTCTTGATTAGCTCTATGAATTCTATGGAAATGCTATTCCACCCTCCGCTATTGAGGATTGTATGATAAAACAAAGGATAAAATATAAGAAAACATTTAATATTATACTCTATCTCAATATGATTTAAAAAAACCTATATATACCAAGATTGATGAATACCTTTTTATGGACTCATCATTGACCTTATTCTGCACTTTTCATGAAATATGTCTAATATAGTTTTTATTAAAATCATGGGGATATTTACATGTACACCCCTAGGCCTATAATTTATCTTTTATCAATTTATTCTTATTAGAAAATCTGATAAATTCATTAAACATTTGTCACAAACTCTTAGAGGAAAGAAGATATCGAACTCAAAGACGATAAGTTCTCCTAGTCAACAATAATTAATTCCAATTGTATTTGCAAAAAAGTTTCTATATACCATGGTGGTAATCAACAATATTAAAATATACTATCCATATCTAAATGTTGCATCAATCAGGATGAACTTTGTGAAATAACCAAAAGTATTCATATAAGGTAATAATGTCCAAAACAACCTATGAAACACAACCTTTGACCAATCAACTTGGTTTTGATGGATGATAGTTACAATAGTATGTAAATGTTATGAAACCATATTATTGTCACAAAATAGATCCATAAATCACGGTAAAAGTTGAAAAGAGTCATCCTTGTCACCATAAACTTTCATAATATCCGTTTGTCATCTGTTCGATGTCATCTGATAAGAAATATCAAAACTAAGGTTCTTTTAATTCACTCCACTAATAGAAAAACTTGAATATATTGGCTTGATCATATCATTTAAAAAATAAAAGTTCAAATTCATTAAACATATAAGCCCGTCTAACCCTATGATAGGATTGATTTCCCACACTTGTATGGAGTAAATATTACCTCTCACCAATAATTTAAATTATTATAAAGTTCACCCAAAACTACATATAAAAATTTAAATAAATTTGTTTCAATCTATATTACATAAAATTATCTCTTTAATTATTCAATGACATTAATATAAATTTTCTTAATGTGATATTATTTTTTCATTGTATTCCTATTGAATTTTCTATCAATTTCTCCCCCAATATTAAAAACTCTTTCATCTACCTCTATATTCATTCCACAAATAATTCTTAGAAATTATATGTAGGGAGTAATGACTAACTAATGAGATTCTAGTAAGAATTCCTTACATTCCATTGACAATGATTCCAATTATGGAGGGTAGTTTATTTGATAGTTCAACATCATAGGGGCAAGATAAAAATGTTCTTCAACATCTTATTCTTATTCTGTATCCTCATCATTATATTAAATATTATTGTATGAATCTTTATCATCAATAAAATTATCCACCCCCAAGTCTACATCATGGGGAGGATTTCCCCAAAAAGATACATGATGTGACTAGATAATCTCTTAAAAAAATATTTTATCATTTTATATAAACATTCAATAAATATGGCAATAATATATTCATTAAAACCATAAAAGTTTTGTGACTTTGAAGACTATATTTTCAATCAACGTATTGTATAAAATATCTTAAACATATTCAAAAAAATGCTTCTCACAGTGTTTCTTTATTAGACATATCTTACATAAAATATTTAATCTAACATAGGGAAATGAAAACATAATAATGGGGGTGTTGGATGATCAGTAAGTGTAATCATTGGAGAAATCAATTGATGATTATAAGTGATAATTGTAATGTTCGGGATTCGAATACCACTAAATGATGATCTATACTAGGTTAGATACATGTACTCAAGCACATTTCCCCAAATTCTAGAGGATGCTGACTAGAAGCATGGGCCTAGGGTGTGATAGTGGGGAAACTATGCCCTCATTGGAAGAGTGTAACACATCGGAATAAATATTAACATATATAGGAAGCATTAAACAACATGAAATTGATGTAAACAACTGAAGATTGAAAGATAATGTAAACCAGATAACATATAATATCAAAATGATGCAGCATGTCACATGTTTTAGGAAAACAGAGAAACATGATACACTAAAATCAAGTAAAATACAATACCAAAGTATGATAAAACAAAATGAAACTCAGCAGAACTACAAGCCTTGTCTTGGTCCCATGCTCTCTCACTCCTAAGCAGCAATATAGTACCTATATACAGTGCCCTGACCCTATCGAAACCTGTAGAAATATAATTTGTTTCTACCCAAAAGAATGACCCAAATTGGCTGTGAGAAATCTAACCCAATATAAAACCACCAATGGTCTGTGCCAATCTATTCGTGAGTATATGTAGCAGTTGTGTATAGTAATAAAATTCATCAAACTAGTAAGCAAAGTAATAAATCATACAATTACTAGTATTCATTTATAGATTTTACTATGTTTATTAGTATTCTATTTAATGTATGTGTTTAAATCATAGAATTTGGCCTAATCCCAATATTCCCCGTAGAAAAGTTAGAACAATAAAAGTCTTAGAAGACATTGTAACAAGTAAGTAAAGTCTGAATCCAATATTTTGATTTGGATTGGCATACGTGTCATAGTTCATCCCATTCCATAATTTTAGTATAACCTAATTCTGTTCTTGATATTCCTATTTTGGAATTAAAGTATCACTACAGGTGTAATTCTACTGACATCCTAAGAGTCCATCCTCATTGGTCCAACTAGGGAGCCCCGAGTTTCATTCTCAATGTTGGTATAAGTTTATTCAAGTCCATTCTCATTGGTCATAATAGGTATCCCAAGGTACACACTTTGTGTAATATAATATTGTGTCAATTTTGTCCATCCTTGGCTATCCTACCAGGGAGCCCAAGTGTAACTAATGATATATAAATCAAAAGCCTTTTTAGTCTTTCTAGGGTGTTCTTAGATGGACCCACGTATCACCCAAGGTGCAAGGTAAAATAGTCGCGTGAGACCTTTCACTAAGTTCTAAGCTAAACCCATGTATCAACCAATTATATTTACCATTTACTCATTAAAATTCAAAAAAAAAAACATTCCAACTTGCTGAAAAAGTAAAAAAAGTGTATGGAAAAAGGGGAAAATATAGACCCAAAGCCGTAATTAGAAATACATGCAATTATAACACAATTTTGATTCCAAATAGTAATGTAACCCATTTATAAACAACCCTAAAATGGGAAATAAGTTAGGCCCATATATATCCTAAGCTAAAACATTCAAAAAAATTACGAAAGGGAAACACAACTGCGGGGTGGCCCTTAACGAAACAACGAAGTTAATCGTGCTTTAATTGATTGAATTCATTACCAAAAAAAAACATTTAATAATAACAAGGATCAATTTCCATTCAAGTAAACACCCTAAACGTGGATTCATGGAAAAATGAAACATATAAAGTCATCAAGAATTAATGAGAGTCCTGATACCACCTATATCATTGTAGTATGACTATCTCTGTCCAGTCTCAACTTCCGATTCATGTTAGAATGATATAGATCTAAAACTCAAGGATAATCACTAAAATTTAAATAACTTTATTATGAAAAAAAATAGGAAGAACAACTCTTGAAGAAAAAATATCTTACCAAGAGGATTAAAAAAAGACCAACTGCGAAAAGATCAGAGTCAGGACGATGAAGTTAAAGGAGAAACAATCCTTGATAACCCTACTTCTTCAACTCGGTGAGTCTTCTATCCACGAAATAGAAGAATGAGGATAATTACCATTTTTAGATGAAAAATATTTGTACACGACATGTAAATCCATGTGCATAGAATTTATATACATTTACTGTTCATAATTCCGCTGAGTTACTTTAGGCATCCTACACCGACCTTCCGACATGACTACACGGTGTGCATTAGGAAGTACACGAAGTGTAGTGGTTTTTTCTTCTCTCCCAGGCCATCATGATCCCACACTATGTATTTCTATCTTACATGGCCATACTATAGAGCATGTATATAGGATTCCATGGAATTTAACCCTAAAACAACCATTTTTCTAGTTTCCCTTGTTTTCTAAAAAAAAATAACTCATGGAAAAGAATAAAAAAAATTGTACCTCAAAGTAAGCACTGTGTTCTTACAAACTTCCCACCTTAAAAAAATTCATCCCCAAATTTTCCTTCCAATGGTGGTGAAGGAATATTTAAAAATAACTCTAGCCACTGAGCATGTATGTTTTCCTTCTTCTCCCAATTCTCATCCTATACTTGGTCATGATTCCATAACACCCATATGAGAGGAACTGACCAGCATCAGAGAACCTTCATGATCCTACCAACTATATGAATCGAATGCTACTCAAAGGATGCATCAACCTGAATCTCAACCTCCTCAGGATAAAAAATGTGATATGTGTCTGAGTGATAGCCGCACAACTGAGATATGTGAAAGGCATCATGCATGGCTTGGTACTTCTGAAACAACTGTAACTGATTGGAAACCGACCCGACTCATTCTGGAATCTCAGACGGTCTATTATATATTTGTTAAAGCTTACCTTATCACCTGGTCCTCTTGTGTCCCAATATCAGTGGGACACATAGGAAATCATGATCCCCAACCTTGAACACCAATGTTCATCTATGGCGGTCATCATAAGATTTCTGACAAGGCTTCTCAGTATCCATCCATCTCTGAATCAAGTGAACCTTCTCAGTAGTCTCCTAGACAAGATGAGGTCCCATCATAGCTGCCTCTCCTACCTCCAACCAACACAGGGGTGATTGGGATGGCCACTCGTACAAAACCTCATATGGAACCATCTAACTAGTATCCTAAAAGCTATTATTATAGGAAAACTCAAATAGGGGTATATATTTCCCCAAAGATAACCCAAAGTCTAGGACACATGCACGCAACATGTCCTCTAGAACATGTATCGTAAACTCTGACTGTCCATCGGTCCGAGGGTGGTATGTTGTACTCAGAAGCACCTATATACCCTATTCCTTCTAAAAACTCTACTAGAAACGAGATGTTAAGCAGGTGTTCCTATATGAAATGGTAGAACAAGGTACCCCATTAGGTCATACCACCTCTCAGATATACAGCTTTCCGAGCTCATCAGCACCAAAGTTCTCCTTGATTAGAAAGAAATGAGTGACCTTCGTAAGTCTATCTACTACAACCCATACAACATCACTGCCTCTTGGCGACCCCAGTAACCCTGTCACAAAATACAATGTCACGTCATCCTATTCCACCTTTGGAATGGGTAGCTGATGTAAAATTCTATCCAAACTTTGATGTTCGACCTTCACATACTGATAGGTGGAACACCATGTAATAAAACTAGCTACTTCTCATTTAATACGTACCCACCAGTACTAAAAATGCATGTCACAGTATATCTTAGTGACTTCGGGATGCACTTTCCAAGATAAAGTATGAATATACAACATCCTAACTTCTTATATATCTCATGGAACCCACACACATCCATGGAAATGCCTAACTTCATCCTCGCATATCATCTATCTAGGTGGAGGGTCCTCACCTACCACACTCTCTCGTAGAACTAGGAACATGGAATCTGATAGCTACCTCATCCTCAATCTATCCAATAGGGTAGAGGTAATAGCCAAATATGAAAGATAATTCTATCCCTGACTGTCCTGAACCTTTAAATTCATTTCCAAGAATAGATCCATCAGCTTCCCTTCACCAATGGCCTCCTGCATTTCCTATATCTGAGTCATCTTGCTCAGTGCCTCAGCCACTGCATTTCCCATTCCAAGTCTATAGGAATGCTCAAAATCAAATTACTAAAGTTATTCAACCCAACTTCACTGTCTTATATTCAAATCACGCTGAGTAAAGATGTATTAGAGACTTTTGCGGTCAGCGTATAACACAAAATGCACTATCAATAAATAATGTCTCCAACAACGCAAGTAATGAACTACTACATCCAACTCAAGATCATATGTCAGGTAATTCCTCTCATGTGGCCCCAAATTACAAGGCCTATATTCAAAAAATACATCCCCCTATATAAGAACTATTACTAGCCCAATAGCTAATGTATCATAGTACATTGTGTAACAATTTCCCATATCTGTAAATATCGGTATTGGATCTGAAGTTAAATGCCCCTTCAACTCTTGAATGGCTGCGTCATAAGAATCTAACCATTCATACTTCACACCTTTCTTAGTCAATCCCATTATCTATGATACTAAGCGTGATAAGACCTATATAAAATGTCTATAGTAACCAACTAGCTCCATGAAACTTCATACCTAAAAAACATTCTTGGGCTGCTCCAAGGTCACTAATGATCTCACCATATCTAGGTCTATTGATACTCTAGTCTCTGAGATGATGTGACCCAGGAAGTGAATCTGATATATATAGAGGTGTCATTTTGTGAGCTTAGCATATAACTAGTGCTCTCTTAGTGTATTAAAACTGATCTCAAGGTGTTTGGAATGGTAATGTAGATTGTGATAATACACAAAGATATCATCCACAAAGACTACCACAGAATAATCAAGGTAAGGATGGAATACTCTGTTCATCAGCACCATGAAAACAGTTGGCTCATTTGTGAGACCAAATGCCTTAAATAGATAATCATATAGACCATACCTACTGATAAATGTGGTATGAGGAATGTACACTGGTCAAACTTGTACCTGGTGATAACCTGACCTTAATTCAATATTTGAGAACACTTGGGATCCTCAATGTTGATCAAACATGTCATCTATCCATGGCAAGGTAGATTAATGTTTAACCATCAATTGGTTCAGTTTCCCATAGTCCACACATAGCCAATGGTTACCATCCATATTTTTTATGAAAAGGTCCGGTGAACCCCAAGGATAAGTACTGGGTTAGGTAAAACCCTTAGCTTTTAGATCTTCCAACTACCTCTTGATCTCTTAGAAAATCTATCATGTCTATCCTATAAGGAGGAATGGATACTGGTGAAACTCGTCTCACTAGATTGATTGTAAAATCCACCTCTCTGACTGTAAGTAATCCTAAGAATCGTCCTGGAAAATGTCCCTAAAATGATCAACCATTAGAGGAAAATCTTTCAAAATTGTTCTCTAATCATCCAGATATAAAATCTTAATCTAGGCTATCACCCCACCCAACCCACGATGCTCAGGTCTCTCTCCACTTGCCTGAAAATTCCATTCACCCTTATGTAAAAACTCTCCACCACCTGGTGATGTGAAACTCAACCTATGGAGATAGAAATAAACAAAGTCTTGAAAAGAAACCAACCAGTCCATTCTGTGAATGATATAAAATCCTATAATCTCTAAGTCCTTAAGGTTTTATAGAAATTGGAAACCACCAATATCAAGGGGGTGCTCATTGCACTAACAAAAACCTGCCATTATAATTCCTAACAGAGTTTCTAGCGTCATGACATCAGAAGAAGTAAGGATACAGAGCCCAAGGCTCTCCAAAACATCAAAAAATAAAAAACAATGTGAAGAGCATGTGTCTAAAATTGCAGAAGATAAAATAGATGTGACTAGATAATACCTCTGATAGTAGAAGGTCTAGGATCTTTCCCCTATTGGGTCTGTTGTACTATATAAGTCTGACCTATACTGCGACTCCAAGACCCTGCTTGTCTACCCTCAACTAACCCGCCCCACTGTCACAGAGATCCTGGGGTCTGACCACCACGACCACACCCACCGCCCTGGCCCGAACACCCCCAATGTATTCTAGTTTCTATACAATTGATATGATACTAATCGTACTCTTACACGTTTAGTATAAGTCCCCAGCCTTAAACCTTACTTAATCTTGAGTTATTACAAGATTACACATTGAGGATCTTTTCGGGTTTAGAGTTTTAGAGAATTAGATCATAAAACTTTCATTACATTCCACATATAAACAAAGTGGTTATATAAAGATAGTATTCTTCATTCCCATCAATGGAAACACATTTAAAATTAAACATGGATTATTTCTTGACACATCCTTGACTCTATCATCTTATCATGTACCTTTCCCTTGACCTATGAAAAACATTTCAAAAACTTGGGATGAGCATAAAAACTCAGTATGGGTTATATAAAAAAACATGGAAAGGAAACATGAGTTCATATATACATAAGTATGAAATCATACTTTACCCATAAAACATAGGCACTTTAACATACCTCGTAAAATCATGTATAAATTATAGAAATCATAAGACATAAAGGTAACTTGAGGCATTCATAACATTCTTACGTAGGGAGTAACCCTCTTGGTTACGTTTGGAATACCCATCACAGTATATTCCCTAAAATCTCTTAGGAGAAACCTTAACGTTTCACTCCTTCGCGTTACCCAATGCATTGGAGAGCTATAACGGGCTCACCCGTCCTTAGTTTATCACGGAACCACCCGTCTTCATAATAATTCCCAAGAACCATAACATAATCATATCACATAAAACATGCATAAAGGAAACATAAAATTTCCACATTTCAATCACGAGATATCAATACAACACATTGATATAAAAACATTATGAAAACCATTTTCAATACCAAAAGAAAAGAAAAGTAAAACATGGTATTTATTTTTCTTTTAAAAAGAAGGTATGGCTTGTAGAGGAAGCCGAAACTAAATAACGGTCACGACGGCGGAGAAGTCGTTGTCGCCGCATACGTACGACAAAAACATTCCCTTTTGTCGTTTAGTAAACGCTTCATATAAAAAAGATTCCTTTTGAATAAACTTAAAAGTCAAAGGGGTTTATACACCGTATAAAATAAAGTTGTGTATAAAATAAAATATGCCTCAACGAAAGGAGATTGAGACGAAGTCCCATACCTCGTATCCGACTTGACCCGACTGTTCTTTAATCTCCTGAATAATAAACTTGAGTTAATCTCTACATTCTTATGAATCTTTTTCAAGTTCATTATTCCTTTTATACCATGATATGAGCATCATGTAATCAGTTAAGTTAATAATGTTTATTTTGTCGGTATTTGGTTCTTAAGTCAAAAATAGACTTCTTACACTTACATGTTGTTAATTTGGACAAAGGTTCATTATATCCATAATGGTATTCATGATGTAGATATAATATATGTCATATATATCCAGTACATATATGCATTTATAATATTACATAATCATTTAGAGGTAAGAAATGAAATGCACCGTTCATGGAGACGGTAAGCCGTATGTACGCATGAACGCTACTTCCATTTCTATTTCATATTTTCTGGAATGGAATCATAATGATATAAGAGTATATTATAATTCCAGTATAATAACATATATAATATCATTAACTTTATCCTTTACACATCCCACGTATGGTATTAACGAATAAAATCACTTTTAGGGGGCGGTAGTCCGCACTTCCTAAAATGAAGATATCGTGTTTACCCATAATGGAAACCATAAAGGTATGCCCAAAATGAAAAAAACAGAAGCTTAAGGAAAACATAAACATATTATATATCATATATAAAAATATTGACATCATAATGGCTACCTTTGAAGGTGTTAAATGAGTATTGAACAATCATCGTTTCGGGAGGCAGAATTTCGCCATCCACGGAAACCGTATGTTCTTTAACCATTTGATGTAGTTGTGTGAGAGTGTAGCTCAAATAAATCTTATAACAATATCCTAGTATATTGAAGATACTGGTGTTTTTACAAAAGAAGTAAATAAAAAGAGTTTAGGGGGTTGGAGAAGCAAAATAAAACAAATGAACATGAGAGAATGAATTACCTTTAAAAGTGTAACTCCTTTTGATTTGAGCCTAAAGGCTTCCTTTGAAAGGATTCTGCCCAAAAGGAATCCTCTAGGATGAGGAGAGGGATGTGGAGAGAGTAAATGGGCAGGGTTTGGCCAAGCCAAAGGCTTTAAGAGTGTGTGAAATGAGGTAGAGGTGGGGGCCTTTTATAAGAGGAGAGGAGGGGCACTTTTGGAAAGTAAAGAAACATTACTTTATTTGAAAATGTGATTCGGTTTTAAAATGTCCCAAATTGATATAATTAGCGGATAAGGTGATAAGGGTTCGAAATCCACTCATCCAATTGGTTTTTTCCATGTTTAGTTCATAGATTTTACATTGTCTTTCCATTTTATTTAAATCGTCAAATAATGATGTCATCGCTGCATCATTATTATGTCATAAATAATAAAATTTATTTAATGTCTAAAAATTATAAAAAAAATAATATGATATGGGAAATATTTTTAGCTTTCCAATGACTATTTATAATAAACATTTGGACTTGTATAACCCCACTTAAAGTTTTGTTTCGTAAAACATATTATGTTTGTGTCATTTTCACTTTAACATTAAATAAAAAGTAATTTATGTCATTTCCCAACAAAAGTGGATCCATGGGGTCCCCAAGTTGACCCATGGCATTTCATGGTCGTCCATGACACAAACAATGAGGTTGGGACATGTGTCTAGGTCATTTCATTTTATTAAAGCATTATTTATACCTTAAACTACACTAATTACCACTAATCGCGATTAAGAACTTAATAAGTTACTATTCACCAAAAAATTATTATAATCTCATTGAACCACATTTTACTTCTTAATGACAACCATGTATGTCGGATTTTCAAAATTCAATACACATTAGTGGTAAACTTTCATTTAACTGAAAAATCAGTTTGCTTGATTACCACTTAGTGGTTTCACTATTCATCAAAAATTGATGTTTTTCAGAAAATTACCAAAAATTCATCCTAAGCTATATTTGATATTACGAATTCAAAAATGAAGTCTATTTAACAAAATTCAAATCATATAAGTCACATTAATTAATTTAATAATTAATTCCCGCTGCCAGAGCAAATAGCGTGTTTTTACAAAACAATAAGTATCAAAAGATTGACACCAGTTTAAGTCTAATTTCAAAGTGAAATTGATTCCAATGACCACCATTGGATAAAATGGTAAAAATATATTCTAATTTCACTTAAAAACCAATTCAAAACATAATCTAATCATATAAATAACTTAGGTTAAAAAGCAGTTTTGATGTAAAATGCAGTATTTTTCACTATTCATTAAAAAAATGAATATTGTCAGAAAAATACCAAAAATTCACAAAAGGTAAATTTTTATGTCTCAATAATAGAGGATAAGTTTATTTTGACAGACATAGTTTATAAAATTGTCAAAAAATGGTTTGCCATCAAAAGGCAGTAAAACAATCTTTTAAGAATATTAGTGTATTCCATGCATAAGATTGTATTTATTTTCATTTTAAGCCTCTATAACACTATCTTAATCATTAATAGACATAGATAAAAATATCTATTATTCATTACTTACTTGGGATGTTACATCCTTACCCCCTTTTGAAAATTGCGTCCCCGCAATTTATTTACTTATCGAATAAATGGGGGTACTTATCCCTCATTGCATTTTCAGATTCCCATGTTGCCTCTTCAATCATGTGGTTTTTCCACAAAACCTTTACCTGCTTAATCACCTTATTCCGTAACACTTGCTCCCTCTGGTCAAGAATCTGGACCGGTTGTTCCTCATAAGATAGGTTCTCTTCCAGCTGAACTACCTCTGGACTCAAAACATGAGATGGATCTGGCATATACTTTCTCAACATCGAAACGTGAAAAACATTGTGTACCTGAGATAAACTCGGAGGTAAAGCCACCCGGTATGAAACTGATCCAACTCTCTCTAGAATTTCGTATGGTCCAACAAACCTTGGACTCAACTTTCCTTTCTTACCAAATCTCACCACACTTTTCCAAGGAGAAACCTTGAGAAAAACATGATCACCTACCTCGAAAGATAGATCCTTCCTCCGGTTATCCGCATAACTCTTCTGCCTGCTATGAGCTGTTCTCATGTGTTTCTGAATCAGCTGATCTTTTTCTACCATCTCTTCTACCAATTCTGGTCCCATCAACTTCCTTTCACCCACTTCATCCCAGAAAGCTGGAGTTCGACACCGCTTCCCATATAATGCCTGAAATGGTGCCATCTGTATACTGGAATGAAAACTGTTATTATATGAAAATTCAATCAAAGAAACATGTTGGTCCCAAATTCCCTGATAATCCATAGAACAAGCTCGTAGCATATCCTCCAATGTCTGAATTGTTCGTTCTGACTGCCCATCTGATTGAGGATGAAAAGCTGTACTAAAATTTAATTCAGTACCCAATGACTTCTGAAGGCCTTTCCAAAAGTTAGAAGTAAACCTGGGATCACGATCCGATACAATGGAGAAAGGAACTCCATGTAACCTGACTATTTCTTTAAGATACAAACGGGAAAGTTGATCAAGAGAGAAAGTATCTCGTATAGTAAGGAAATGAGCAGATTTGGTCAAGCGATCAACAATAACCCATATTGCATTATTACCTCGAGATGTCTTCGGTAATCCAACAACAAAGTCCATGGATATATTCTCCCATTTCCACTCTGGCACTGGTAAAGGCTGAAGCATCCCTTTCGGTAACTGCCGCTCTGCTTTAACCTGCTGACAAGTCAAACACTTCACAGTAAAATCAGCAATTTCTCTTTTCATTCCATCCCACCAGTAATACTCCCGCAGATCTCTAAACATCTTAGTACTACCAGGATAAACTGAAAACGGAGAACTATGAGCTTCACATAACAACTCTCTCTTCAACTGTGAATCACAAGGCACACACAATCTCTTCCCAAATCTCAAAACGCAATCATTATCAATGTTGAATTCAGGCAACTTACCTTTCTGAACCAGCTCTACCCTTTTCTGCAACTCACTGTCTTGCTTCTGTGCTTGCTTGATTCTATCTGATAGAGATGATCTCACTGATACCTGAAACAAAACAGAAGGACTTCCTGCACCAACAACTTCTATTCCAAAGTTCATCAAATCATTAACCAAAGGATCACGTTCAAACCGCAACATTGTTAATGAAACATTACTTTTTCGACTCAAAGCATCAGCCACTTTATTTGCTTTTCCCGGATGGTAATGAATTGTAAAATCATAATCCTTGATTAATTCCAGCCATCTCCTTTGTCTCATGTTTAACTCTTTCTGAGTGAATATATACTTTAAACTTTTGTGATCGGTATATATTTCACACTTTACTCCATACAAATGATGCCTCCAAATTTTTAAAGCAAAAACAACAGCAGCTAATTCCAAATCATGTGTAGGGTAATTTACCTCATGAGTTTTCAACTGTCGTGAAGCATAAGCCATTACCTGATCATTCTGCATTAGGACGCAACAAAGTCCTTTCAATGAAGCATCACTGTATATAACAAACTCACCATTCCTGGAAGGTAGTGCCAAAATAGGAGCATTCACCAATCTTCTTTTCAATTCCTGAAAACAATCATCACATTCTTTTGTCCAGATAAACTTAACACCCTTCCGAGTTAGCTTAGTCATTGGACTAGATAATCGTGAAAAATTTCTAACAAACCTTCGGTAATATCCCTCCAAACCAAGGAAGCTACGAATCTCAGTTACATTTGTGGGTCTTGGCCATTCTTCCACAACTTTTGTTTTTGCAGGATCAACAGTTATTCCATCTTTAGAAACAATGTGACCAAGGAAAGAAATTTGTTGCAACCAAAACTCACACTTGCTGAATTTCCCATACAGTTTCTTTTCTTTTAAGGTTTGCAAGATAACTCTTAAATGTTTTTCATGATCCTCTTTACTTTTAGAAAACACCAAAATATCATCAATGAAAACCACCCCAAACTTATCCAAGAACTCATGGAAAATTCTATTCATTAAGTCCATGAATACAACAGGTGCATTGGTTAGCCCAAAAGGCATCACTACAAATTCATAATGGCCATATCTCGTACGGAACGCGGTCTTCGGAATATCTGCCTCCTTTACCTTCAGCTGATGGTACCCCGATCTCAAGTCCATCTTTGAAAAAAACTGAGCTCCCTGGAGCTGATCAAACAAATCATCAATATGAGGCAAAGGATATTTGTTCTTAACAGTGATTTTATTCAAGGCTCTATAATCAATGCAAAGTCTCATAGAACCATCTTTCTTTTTAACAAATAAAACAGGAGCACCCCATGGTGATGTTCTAGGTCTAATGAAACCTTTCTCTAATAAATCTTGCAATTTCTCCTTCAACTCTAAAAGTTCAATTTGTGCCATTCGATAAGGGTGTTTTGAAATTGGCTTAGCATCAGGAACTAAGTCAACAGTAAACTCAACTTCCCGATCTGGTATTATTCCAGGAAACTCATCAGGAAAAACATCAGGATACTCATTTACCACTGGCACATCATTAATCTGAATAGTTCCTTTATTTTCAACGAAGTGTGCAAGGTAACATTCATTTCCATCTTTTACAAGTTTCTCGACCTCTTGATATGTTATCAAAAGTAAGGGTTCATTATTGTAAACAAACTGAAAGTCTTTCTGAAAAGAAACTTCTTTAGCTCTACAGTCAATCTTAGCATGGTAAATAGAGAGCCAATCCATACCCAGGATAACATCAAACTCAACTAGAGGTAGAACAATAAGGTTTGCAAGTAGGTTCTTTCCACAGATAAGGATAGGAAGATTCTTATAAATTCTTTTTGCCTCGACACTTCCCCCAGGTGTTTTTACCAAAAGTTCAGGAGTCATTTCTTGATATGGTATTCCCATTTTACTAGAAAAGGTTTCAGAGATGAAAGAATGTGTAGACCCCGAATTAAACAACACACTGGCATAATCTGAAAAAACAAACAAAGTACCTGATACAACTTCATTTGATGGCCCGACATCTGCTGAAGTAGTTGCAAAGGATTTCACCACCCCTTTCTGCTTGTAGTCTAACTGCTTCCCATCACTCAAGCTCCTTGTCGGACACTAGTTTGCATAGTGACCCATCTCATTGCACTTATAACATTTCACTAACTGTAAATCAAATTTGTTCTTACCTTCACCTTGAACCTTCTCAGTGCAATCACGAGCCTTATGTCCCATCTTACCACATCGGTAGCACTTCCCAGAATTCAGAAGACATTCCCCAGCATGCCTTTTTCCACATTTATCACAAACTGGAAACTTAGTTCTCTTACCATCAGACTTTTTTGAAGAATTCTTACCTTTCTCCTGCCACCTCAGTCTCTTCTTCTGCTGGTTGTTATAGAAAACTTGGTCATCGGCAAACTCCATTTCCACCTTCTCAGCACATCGAACAAGCTTTTCATAACTTTTAAACTCACGAGAAGCTAATGCCCTTCGATATTTTGGCTTTAATCCTGAGTAAAAACGATTGATTTTACTATCAAGGTCTCGGATAAAATTTGGAGCATACCTTGCCAATCGAGTGAACCTTTCTTCATAGGCAGCCACTGAGTCTTCCTCTTGCCTCAATTCCAAGAATTTCTTTTCCATCATAAGTCAAACAGCCTTAGGAAAATACTTCTCAAGAAACATACCTTTGAATTCATCCCAGTCAAGAGCATCAATCTCATCGGCGTCCCAGATATTTTTAACCATAGACCACCACTAATCTGCTTCACCCTCCAAACGGTAAATAGCAAGACTAACCTTTTGATTGTATGAACACCCCATGACATCAAAAATCTTCTCCAATTCTTTAATCCACCCTTCAGCTAGCACAGGGTCAGATGATCCTCTAAATGATGGTGGATGTTGCCTCATGAAATGTTCCACCACTGACATGTTCCTCTGCGGTTGTTCTGGCTGATCTCGTGCAAGGATACCACCGCCATTTATCACTTGAGTCAACTGCGCCATTACTGCAACAAACTGTTCAGCTCCAATTCCGACCATTTCTGGATGCTGACTCGGAAGGTTATTTCCTTCTGTATGCCTTCCTAGCACTGCTTCCCTATTTCCTCCGCGGAAAACCATTCTGAAGAAACATCTCTTAGATGAAGCAACATGGTAATATTTAAATTCTATATCATTTCGAAAAAAAATATTTTTGGATAATCATTTAATAGAATTATAACTCCTAAAGTTATCTAAACCGACCTCTGATACCAACTATAAGGCCCCAGCCTTAAACCTTACTTAATCTTGAGTTATTACAAGATTACACATTGAGGATCTTTTCGGGTTTAGAGTTTTAGAGAATTAGATCATAAAACATTCATTACATTCCACATATAAACAAAGTGGTTACATAAAGATAGTATTCTTCATTCCCATCAATGGAAACACATTTAAAATAAAACATGGATTATTTCTTGACACATCCTTGACTCTATCATCTTATCATGTACCTTTCCCTTGACCTGTGAAAAACATTTCAAAAACTTGGGATGAGCATAAAAACTCAGTATGGGTTATATAAAAAAACATGGAAAGGAAACATGAGTTCATATATACATAAGTATGAAATCATACTTTACCCATAAAACATAGGCACTTTAACATACCTCGTAAAATCATGGATAAATCATAGAAATCATAAGACATAAAGGTAACTTTAGGCATTCATAACATTCTTACGTAGGGAGTAACCCTCTTGGTTACGTTTGGAATACCCATCACAGTATATTCCCTAAAATATCTTCGGAGAAACCTTAACGTTTCACTCATTCGCGTTACCCAATGCATTGGAGAGCTATAACGGGCTCACCCGCCCTTAGTTTATCACGGAACCACCCGTCTTCATAATAATGCCCAAGAACCATAACATAATCATATCACATAAAACATGCATAAAGGAAACATAAAATTTCCACATTTCATTCACGAGATATCAATACAACACATTGATATAAAAACATTATGAAAATTCAATACCAAAATAAAAGAAAAGTAAAACATGGTATTTATTTTTCTTTTAAAAAGAAGGTATGGCTTGTAGAATAAGCCGAAACTCAAATAACGGTCACGGCGGTGGAGAAGTCGTTGTCGCCGCATAAGTATGACAAAAACATTCCCTTTTGTCATTTAGTAAATGCTTCATATAAAAAAAGATTCCTTTTGAATAAACTTAAAAGTCAAAGGGGTTTATACACCGTATAAAAGAAAGTTGGGTATAAAATAAAATATGCCTCAACGAAAGGAGATTGAGACGAAGTCCCATACCTCGTATCCGACTTGACCCAACCGTTCTTTAATCTCCTGAATAATAAACTTGAGTTAATCTCTACTTGCTTATGAATCTTTTTCAAGTTCATTATTCCTTTTATACCATGTTATTAACATCATGTAATCAGTTAAGTTAATAATGTTTATTTTGTCGGTATTTGGTTCTTATGTCAAAAATAGACTTCTTACACTTACATGTTGTTAATTTGGTCAAAGGTTCATTATATCCAGAATTGTATTCATGATGTAGATATCATATATGTCATATATATCCAGTACATATATGCATTTATAATATTACATAATCATTTAGAGGTAAGAAATGAAATGCACCGTTCATGGAGACGGTAAGCCGTACGTACGCATGAACGCTACTTCCATTTCTATTTCATATTTTCTGGAATGGAATCATAATGATATAAGAGTATATTATAATTCCAGAATAATAACATATATAATATCATTAACTTTATCCTTTACACATCCCACATATGGTATTAAAGAATCAAATCACTTTTAGGGGGCGGTAGTCCGCACTTCCTAAAATGAAGATATCATGTTTACCCATAATGGAAACCATAAAGGTATGCCCAAAATGAAAAACATAAGCTTAAGGAAAACATAAACATATTATATATCATATATAAAAATAGTGACATCATAATGGCCACCTTTGAAGGTGTTAAATGAGTATTGAACAATCATCGTTTCGGGAGGCAGAATTTCGCCATCCACGGAAACCGTATGTTATTTAACCATTTGATGTAGTTGTGTGAGAGTGTAGCTCAAATAAATCTTATAACAACATCCTAGTATATTTAAGATACTGGTTTTGTTACAAAAGACGTAAATAAAAAGAGTTTAGGGGGTTGGAGAAGCAAAATAAAACAAATGAAGATGAGAGAATGAACTACCTTTAAAAGTGTAACTCCTTTTGATTTTAGCCTAAAGGCTTCCTTTGAAAAGATTATGCCCAAAAGGAATCCTCTAGGATGAGTAGAGGGATGTGGAGAGAGTAAATGGGCAGGGGTTGGACGAGCAAAAGGCTTGAAGAGTGTGTGAAATGAGGTAGAGGTGGGGGCCTTTTATAAGAGGAGAGGAGGGGCACTTTTGGAAAGTAAAGAAACATTACTTTATTTGAAAATGTGTTTCGGTTTTAAAAGGTCCCACATTGATATAATTAGTGGATAAGGTGATAAGGGTTCTAAATCCACTCATTCAATTGGTTTTGGCCATGTGTAGTTCATAGATTTTACATTATCTTTCCATTTTATTTAAATCGTCAAATAATGATGGCATCGCTGCATCATTATTATGTAATAAATACTTAAATTTATTTAATGTCTAAAAATTATAAACAAAATACTATGTTATGGGAAATCTTTTTAGCTTTCCAATGACTATTTATAATCAAAATTTGGACTTGTATAACCCCACTTAAAAATTGTTTTCGTAAAACATATTATGTTTGTGTCATTTTCACTTTAACATTAAATAAAAAGTAATTTATGTCATTTCCCAACAAAAGTGGATCCATGGGGTCCCCAAGTTGACCCATGGCATTTCATGGTCGGCCATGACACAACCAATGAGGTTGGGACATGTGTCTAGGTCATTTCATTTTATTAATGCATTATTTATACCTTAAACTACACTAATTACCACTAATCGCGATTAAGAACTTAATAAGTTATTATTCACCAAAATATTATTATAATCTCATTGAACCACATTTTACTTCATAATGACAACCATGGATGTCGGATTTTGAAAATTCAATACACATTAGTGGTAAACTTTCATTTAACTGAAAAATCAGTTTGCTTGATTACCACTTAGTGGTTTCACTATTCATCAAAAATTGAAGTTTTTCAGAAAATTACCAAAAATTCACCCTAAGCTATATTTGATATTCCGAATTCAAAAATGAATTCTATTTTACAAAATTCAAATCATATAAGTCACATTAATTAATTTAATAATTAATTCCCGCTGCCAGAGCAAATAGCGTGTTTTTACAAAACAATAAGTATCAAAAGATTGACACCAGTTTAAGTCTAATTTCAAAGTGAAATTGATTCCAATGACCACCATTGGATATAATGGTAAAAATATATTCTAATTTCACTTAAAAACCAATTCAAAACATAATCTAATCATATAAATAAATTAGGTTAAAAAGCTGTTTTGATGTAAAATGCAGTATTTTTCATTATTCATTAAAAAATTGAATATTGTCAGAAAAATACCAAAAATTCACACAAGGTAAATTTTGATGTCCCAATCATAAAGGATAAGTTTATTTTGACAAACATAGTTTATAAAATTGTCAAAAAATTGTTTGCCATCAAAAGGAAGTAAAACAATCTTTTAAGAATATTAGTGTATTCCATGCATAAGATTGTATTTATTTTCATTTTAAGCCTCTATAACACTATCTTAATCATTAATAGACATAGATAAAAATATCTATTATTCATTACTTACTTGGGATGTTACATTTAGTCTATATAGAACCTATCTCATTAGCCACTAATGGAAATGTTCTGAAGAAGCGCTGTACATGGCCCATTTTGTTGCAAGCTCGACAGTCAACTCGGTCCTTCAGGCATTGGGACCTCGTATGCCGCGGCCTACCACAATAGTTGCTCCTTACCTATCTACCAGAAGAAAGGTTTGGACTGCTTGTATCCCTACGAGAAATCTCTACATGAGGATTCTTGCTTCCGGTCGAGACAATACCAAATCTTGGTGTCAAACCGCCCTAGCTCGCACCTCCAGCTTCCCACAAATTACCCTCGATAATTAGCACCTGATTCATAATAACAGATATTGAAGGAAACCTGATGACATCCTCCTAGAATATAATGTCAAACATGAGACCATCCTCAAATAATCCAACTTTAGATATGTCACCACCAATCAAAATTAGTGTGAATCACTTAATCTTAGAAAACCAAGTAGAATAGTCCATAACTGATAGTGTGTCCTACTCTAGGTGCATGAACTCCCAGGCTCGTTCATCCCTTAGCAACTATGGAAAATAATAATCATAGAAGGATGTCTAAAAGTATTCCCATGTCATATCCTAATGAATCCTCGCCTATGTGATAACATCCCACCATCTCTTGGCAGAATCACATATCATATAGGTTGTGATCTTGAACCACCTTTCTAGAGGCATATTTAGATTCTCAAAGATAGTCAGCACATATTCCGGAAATTATTCTATAGACTGTGGATAGCCATCCCTTGAGAAATTAAGCATATTCTGCTACTGGAGTATTCACATCAGCTCTTCCATAGATGTGGCAAAATACGGTGCTCCTTGGATGGTCTACATGAACCTCACAAAACTTTCTTAGAACTGTGTGTCAGCACCCGCATCTCGTATAACGGCTGGTTCCATAGCTGGTACAATTGGAGGGTCCCTTGGTAGTCTTGGGCCTACCATTTTTGGAGTATGATCATCGCTACTCTCCTAGAGTATAGATCGTGGTCATCACGAGGACATGACTCTACAAGTTCAAGAACACGCCTCAGTTAAAAAATCATTATCAAGGTTTTCCGTTCAAAAGATCTAAGAACAAAATAGAAATATACCAGTAAAATTTGGAAAAAAGGAACTAAAATACATGTATATATAATACATGGTGTGTATCCTTAAGCCCTTACAAGGTCATCTTCTAATGCCAGCCTAGGTGTGTATCAACCCTGGGTATACGGCGTGCTACAACCTCACACAGAGTGTACATAGATCTGGTCATGTATTCCCACACGACCATGTCCACATGGGGTTTTCTAGGATAGGCTACATGGTGTGTAATAAATGCTCATGATGTGTTGTAATCCGAACTCCCCAAATCATGTTTTCTCTCACACGGACCATTACATTGTGTTTCCACATAGTACATAGTATGTTCTTCTTAAAACATGGAACACCTTCTTCCCTGAATAGAAAGAAAACCTAGTGTGTTAGTCTTGACTACAGGCTGTGTATACTAGGGTATAGGATAGAAACTCTAGATTTCCCAGAAAACCCTTTTTCATAGAAAACCAAACCAGTGGGATACCAAATTCTGGTCCGTGAGGGCCCATACTCTCCATGAATCAATGTTTGGAACCCAAGAAAAACATATCATAGTACAATTATATATTAAAATATGAATCATGATCTGCCAAATTCTAGTCCAATAGGGCCCATACACCTCAATAACCAATGTTTGGAGTCAGTTTAATCAAAAACATAGCACGTACCAGTACACCTATCACAACAATAGGCTTAGCTATCACATCATCTATCACAAGAGCATGTGATAACTAATGCAACCTAGATATCATGGCATAATTCATGACATGAGATTCAAAAAAGTGTCTTTATGATGCATGAGATGGAACACAGTCATCTCATTAGGTTTCAACTAAAATAAATCCCAAAATTGCATGAATAACAATAGCAGAAATCAAGTGAATCACCCAATAGTGAAATGAAATCAACTGTAATAGCTCAAAATCGAATGATCACAATTCAATTTGAGGTAATTTGGATTTTACCTATATTAGGGGTAGATAATCCAGGGCACAACTAATTACTAAATACCTATTCCTTCATATACCAATCTATATGCACTAAATAGTAAGACAAATCAGAAAATAAATGCTCTGATACCACATAGTAATGTCTTGGATCCGGTTGCCACTAAATGGTGCCCTATACCCGGTTGGCCACATGGCCTCAAGCACATTTCTCCAAACTCTAGGGGATAATGAACAACAGTGAGGACCTAGGGTGTGATATTGGGTAAACTATTCCCTCATTGGTAGAGTGTAACACATTGAAATAAATATTAACAAATAGCGGAAGCAATAAACAAAATGAAACTAAAGTAAATAACTGAAGACTAAAAGGTAAAGTTATCCAGGGGGTATATAATATCAAAATGATTAAGCATGTCACATGTTCTAAGAAAACATCAAAACATGATACATTTCAATCATGTACAATACAATACTAAATTATGTTAAAACAAAATGAAACTCAATAGCATCACTAGCCTTGGCTTAGTCCCATGCTCTCTTTCTCCCAAGAAGTAATCAAGTACAATTATAGGGAGCCTTTCCCCTACCAACACCTGTAGCAATATAGTCTGTATGGGCCCAAAATCATGACCCGGATAGGGTGTGATAAATGAATCCCAGTAGGCAACCACCCAAGGTCTGTGAAGTTCTATCAGCGAGTATATGTTGTAGTTGTGTATAGTAATGAAATGCAGCAAACTTGTAAGCACTCAGAAGTAAAAAATCCTCAAATTATTGGTATTAATTTATAGAGTTTACTATGTTTGTTAGTAGTAAATTTACATGAAGTGTTTATGTTTCAAAATTCTTCCTAAGCTCGAAATTCCCCATAGAAAAGTAAGAACAATAGAAGTATCAGATGACCTTCTAACAAGTAAGTAATGTAGGAATCTAGGATTGTGCTTTGGCTTGTCATACGTGTCACAATTCATCCCATTCCATCATTTAAGTATAATCTAAGTCCATTCTTGAGATTCATAAGTTGAAATTCATGTATCACTATAGTTTTAATTCTACCAACATCCTAAGATTCCATCCTCAGTTTTCCTATGAGGTATCCCGGAGTGTCACTCTCAATGTTGGTAAAAGGTCTTGTGATCCCATCCTCAGTGGTCCTACTAGGAAGCCCAATGTATCACTCTATGTGTAATGTAATATTGTGTCAGTTTATTCTATCCCTGGTAGTCTTATGAGGGATCCCAAGTGTCAACAAGGACATATAAATCAAATGCCTTTCTATTTCATCCATGGCGTTCTAAGATGAACCCATGTATCACCCAGGGTGAAAGGTATAATAGTCATGTCAGTCCATTCACGGTGTCCTAAACTGAACCCATGTATCTCCCAATTCTATTTACTATTTACCCATTAAAATTCAAAAAAAAACATCGCAACCTACTAAAAAAGTTTAAAAAACACTGCAATATAAAAGGGGAAATACAAACCCAAATCCATAATCATAAATACTTTCAATTCTTACACAATTGTAGTTCCAAACCGTAATGAACCCCATTTTAAACAACCTTAAAAGGGTAATGAAGGCATTCCCATAAAAATCCTAAGATAGAATGTCCAAAAAAAGTATCCAAGGGAAACACACCCGCGAGGTGGCCCTTAGCCAAACAACGATGTTAATCCTACTTTAATATAATTAATTCATTGCCAAAAAGACATTTAAAAATTACAAGGATCAATTTACATTCTGTGAAACACCCTAAAAATGGGTTAATGTAACAATGGAACATATAAACTCCTCAATAATTTATTAGAGGCCTTAGAAGACCTACCTTATTATAGTATGACTCTCCTCCTCCAGTATCAACTTCCAATTCAAGGTAGAATAGTATATATCTAAGAAATAATGATAATAACTCAACTTAAATAACTTCCTTATGAACAAAAATTAGGTAGAATGACTCTAGAAGAAGAGATCTCTTACTCGGAGGATTCAAATTAGACCAAAAATGAAAGGATCAGAGTCTGGACAATGAATTTAGTGGGGAAACAGTCCTTGACGCTCCTCTTTATTCAACCTAGCGAGTCTTCTATCCAAAAAATATAAGAATGAGGATACTGCATGTTTTAATCTGAAAAAATAGCACATGATGTTTAAATCCATGTACGCATCATGTATATCATTTTACTATAAATATTTTTTTGACTTAAATTATTTTTCCTGCACCGACCTACCGACATAACTAAATGGCATGTTTTAGGAAGTACACAATGTGTAGTGCCTTTTTCTTATCTATCATGAAAACATTCTCACACACCATGTATCCCAATCCTACAGGGCTATACTACATGGTGTGTATATTAGATTACATGGTGTGTAACCCTAAAACAACCATTTTCCAGTTTTCCCCTTATTTTCTCAAAAAAATAACTGAAGAAAAATAATAGAATAAAATTTTACCTCAAAGTAATAATTAGGTTCTAAAAATAATAATATAATAATATGAGTATGATAACATGATAATATCTTATGAAAACATACCCACAAATCGTAGACTATAAGTAATGATTCATGGTATAAGGATTTTTCATAATAAAATAAATGAGTCATAAGTTTGTGAAATAATCAATAATAAATCATAATCCATGGGATCATATAATAAGCATAATACATAGGTTTATTGAATAAACATTATCATTGAAAATAATTTCCTTAGACAAGGATAACTACCCAGTCTATCATAGCTAACATTGTTAGATAGTTTATGTGGTTCACTCTTTCTATTGATGTTATTTACCTAGTCAAGGAATAATTCCAAGACTATCATAGTGGATATAGTCCCATAGTATATTGGGTTCCCCCCATTATAATCGTACTTTATCACAAGAAATCAATATTTACTCAATTCATTGGAGGGATTTATAATTTTAGGCCCACAATTTACATAAGGAAAAACATATTTATGTGTACCACAAGTTCATAAAATCATTTATAATTTCATAACATAATTGACCCATGGGAAAGAAAGGATTTTTATAAAAAAATTCTAAATGATCATCACCATAATCCATCTAGATAAAGTAATTGGAATGTATCGTATGAATATATCCATAGTGATTTATAAAATTCTTTAAAGGATGTTGACATTAATAATAAATCCATTTAATAAAATCATTAAAAAATTTGAAACCAAGAAAATATTATATTATTTTGTTAGATTTTAAAAACTAAAACTCAAAAAAAATTGCATTAGTATTTTATTTATAAAACCATTGAAACTTATAAATGAATAATAATGATGAATAAATGTCTTGATGATGAGAAAATATTTTTATGTTTTATATGTTAAAAATAAAACATTATTTTTTCACTTTTGTAAAATGTCAAAAGTAATTTATACATGAATCTTTTTAAAAGTTTCATTTTGAATATTTATAATATAATTAAAATTTTGTATATTATACATTTATCTGAAATTCTAGTGATGAAAAAATCACCCATTAAACAATTTTTATGAATATGGATATGGAGGAGAAGGACCTAACCACAAACATGAAATAAGGACATCTTTCTTGAAAACATTCTTTTGGAATTTTTGACTAACATAGTTTAAAAAATGATAGGTAAACACGAGAAACCCATAAATAACTTTTGGATATGTAAATATATTAGTGTTAAGAGATAAATAAAACATGATTCCTTAAATGGAAGCATGAAATAAATAATCCCGATTAAAAAATGATATTGGAACATAACCCTTACCTCATGTTTTGGGTTTCAACATACATGATATAAAATCATGTATAATATATTTATATTTAATATAAATATATTATATAACTATATTAATGATTATATTACAATATACCACACCCTTATAATTCCCAAATACAAATTTATTAGCAACTCATCATTAAAATCAATATTTAGGGTGTTAAATATTTTGTTCCCACACATGTTTCAGTTTCATGGTGTTGGTCCTTACAATATGGTCTTGGTTTAATCATATAAATAATAATAATAATTTCATAAATATGGTATTAATTTATTATATACTATTTAATAACCATCCATTTAAGACAGCGATGAAAATTAATTATATCACTTAATAGAAACACTAGTTCATACATACACATGGGTGATGTTTTTGTTTTACAATAATTAGAAATAAAGATAAAGAAAGATAAATATTTATATAAGCATAATAATATCCTAAATATAATAAATATTTATTGAATTCATCTATATAACCATCCATGAAAGATGGTGATGAAAAATTAAAGGCATCCCTTTATAGAGACCGTAGTCTATACGTACACATGATCAATTTTTTTCTATTACAAAGAAAAGAGATAGAAAATGGATGTACCATTTACATAAAATAATTTTAGTATATTATATATATTAATATCATTATTTTAATATAGTTATGTGATATTTTTATAATGTTTAATATGAAAGGAACTTGAAAAAGATCAATAAGAACATATTCATCTTCCTCGGATAATCTCCCTTGAAAACCCATTGAGGTTTCTTAGATGTGTATTTTGGGAATTAAAGAATCTATAAGCCTTGTATAAGGATGTTTTAAGGGAATGTTGGCTGATTTTTTTTCAGGATAATGTGCTCATGTGGTGTGGATAAGTGAGAAGAGAAGGTTCCTTTTTATAATTGAGGGGCTTGTCACCCATGTAAATATTTAGAACTTTTACATATAATAAAAGTAATTCTCAAAGGAAAGTGGAAAAACATGTACAAATTTAGAACATAGGTGAGTATGGGTTAAAATAAACTCAACCATTTAGATAAAAATAATATTATTGGAATATTGATTCCTGATTTTTTTAGTTTAACCCTTTCAACCCATTTTAACCTTAACCGAGTTGGAAAACTTTTTACCAAGATAACTTGTTTTTATGACAAAAAATTAATTTTAAATTAATATCTAATATTTATTATGATGATTTAAAATTTGGAATTAATTTTTTAATATTAAATTCATATAGGTGGTAGAAAGTAGTTTTAATACAATTAAGAGAATTATATTCTAAAATATTGGTGTATTACAATCAAAAAAATTTATAAAAATTTTTACATTAAAATTATATTGACCTATAAAAAAATTGAGGATACATATTCCTCATTAAATCCTTGTGTTCTTAAATTTCTTCATCAAATTTATGGTTTCACAATAGAACTTTGATAGGGTGATTGGACTTGCTCCTCAAAAATTTATCTCTTTGATCTAGAATCTCTAGAAATTATTCATCAAATGAAGGGTTATGATCTAATGGTAAAAAATATTTGTTTAGTACCTTTGAAATATCAATTATGTATTTACTCATAATAGATATATGGAACACATTGTGAACTTCGGAAAGGTATGGTGCAACTTTCAAGCAATGAGATGCTATCTCGAAACGACCAAGAATCCAATGAGACTGATGTATCTAGGGATCAAAATTCAATTATTCCAAAATATCATAACTTTTTTATAAGTTTATATCTATAAGAACAACTTATCCCAAAATTTTAACTCTAGATCCCTCTAATTATTTTCACCATTACTTTTCGGTCAACTTTGAGCTTCCCCAATGTGATGCAAAATGGCTCTAACATTCTCTTCCATTTTCACATCTAGATTAGGTCCCAATATCATTTATTCCCTAACTTTGTCCCAAAAAATTAGAGTTCTACACATCTTGGTATTGATGGATCTATATGGATCCATTTAAATTAACGAGTGAAAGATATTATTGTAAGAAAATTAATCCAGATTAATGTGTTGATCCGAACTACCTTTAAAATCTATAAAGCACGCTCTCAACATATCTTCTAAATTTTGAATGGTCCTCTCATACTAATCATCTATCATGGGATGATATGTAGTGTTAAATCTCATATATGAATTTAATTCATGATGAATAATTCTCTATAACTTTGTGCTTAAGCTATAATTTCAACAAGATAAGATTGATAGCGGTACACCATTAAATCTTATTATTTTCTTAATATATATGATGGCAATTATTTGAAGTGATAAATATATTCATATAACGATGATATGAATATATATTATTAGGTTACTGAGATTAATTGAAATGTTATTATGACCTTTATATTTCTTCAATATTCCAATGATGAAATCTCTGATGATGTTTTCCTATTTCAATATAGGTATGGGTAATGGTTTTATAATCCCCTTAGAATTATATCATTCCACCTTAACAATATGATACACCTATAGTTATGATCCATACTTTGAAATCTACCTTCATATATTATCCCCCTAAAAATAATACTTGGGAGTTATGTTCTTCATCCAATAGCTCCTTCATAAATTTTTGCATTAAAGGAATTCATACTAAAGTCCTGATACTTATCATTCCTTAATTTTCTTGATTGATCTCTAGAACAATCCTTACCATCTTTTGCAGTTCCATATCCTCATTATATTCCTCTTTTATATTCACTTAAAGGGATTTTTGAACATTTATGTAATAAAGATAAGATCTTCCCCTATCCATATTATTTCATGGTCTATCCATTTCAAATCAACAGGCATTGGATCCTTTTAAATACTCATCATGGTCAAGAAAGAATGATACATTTGACTTAGAGTATCATCATCCTTATTCAACTTCCTAGGGTGGTATTCTATTGGGAAGTCGTAATATTTAATCAATTCCAACATTCTCCTTTAGCATATATGCTGATATTTTTTTTGTGAATATATACCATACAAGTTTATGATCATAATATATATCACAGCTTTAACCATACAAAAAATGGTCATATATTTTAGTGAAACAATTACGGCTGCTAGCTCCATATCATGAGTTTGGTAATTTTACTCATGAATATTCAATTAAAATGAGGGAATTCCCTACTAAAATATCATTATATAGGAGGAATCATACTTGTCCCTTCATTGATTTATTGTTGTACATCATAAACCCTTCTCCACAATTAGGTCGTGTGATAACATGTGCACTAACCAAATATCTCTTCAGTTCCTTGAATTTTTTTTCTCATTCATCTAACCCAAGGAACTTGGATCCCTTCTATAGAAAATAAGTGATTCTATTTTATATCCATGTGATATTTCTTCAAAATCAATGATTGCATCCATTCAATTCATGAAAACAATAGATATCTATCACCATTGTTGGTATGTTCCATTACTCAATAATATTCATCTTTTAATGATTAATAGATATAATATCTCATCACCCATAGATGATGATTTTTGTTGATATAATTCAAATTTTGAAATCTGGAATACAAATTCCCCTTTGTAAAAGTATTCAGTACAATTTGAAAAAGTGCAGGACCCCAGAATACCCTGAGAGGGGAGGGGTGAATTCAGGAGTCAAATTTTCTTCTAAAGAGATAGATGTTCTTCCCAAGTTTGTACAAACATATTAAACTTGTCTGATAAGAATGTATAGAAAACAAAAAATCTCATGAAAATAGAAAATACAACAACTTTTCTTAATTCACCGCTAAGGGCTTGTCTTAGGGGCAAATGACGACCGTGTGTCAGTAATACCTAAATTTATACAAAAGGAGCAGCCCCAGAAGAGGATTCAGAGCACGTGCACTCACCAGAGCAGAGCCAAATGGATTTTTAGAAGAGAGGGTATGACTATGCCATTGGTACCAGCCTATGATTGCACGGGAAGACTAGTCAGACGATCATTCAATGGTGGAGAGCTACTATCAAGATGCAGATGCTGGGGAGGTGCAGTTCCTTGTAGATAGTCTGGTTGAATTCTCTAAGACATTCGGGTCATGTAATTTCCTAAGCCTATGGGCCATGTAATCTCTAAGCCTACAGGCCTTGTAAGGGTTCCCCCTCATCCCTTGAAAGGGGGGTTATCAAAAATCAATAAAAATGAACGCCTTTGGGCCATTCAGGCTAGATAGACTCAAGTATCTGGTTTTGTGTAATATTTATTGCATGTAAGTATTCTACAGACAAGTCTTTCATGCGGCAGATACATAAGTTATTCCTTGGAATATGTTCTTAATATTGAATGAGGGTAGACTCATATTTATAGACCAAGAAAACCCAGCAAGTAAGTGACAAACAAGTTAAAACTCCAACATGTAAGTCTAAAACTGATGTCACATTTGGATCATAAGATTATTTCACACAATTTCATCTTTTGCATGCACCTCATGTCTTTTCCATAATTTGAAGATATGTACTCGAAACACCACAAGCTCATAAGACTAATTTGATGTTGTATTTGGTGCATAAGGTTCTTGTGCACAAAACAAAATATTTTGATTGGTTTAATCCTTTCCAATATTTTGAAGGGACCATCCTAAAAATACATTGTGTGTAACATGAAGATTCACCTTCATTATTGAGAAGAACTTACTTTTCAAAAAACATTTTTCTCCACTGTGCAAATTTTGGACCAAAATTTTTTCCAGACACCAGGAAACAACATCACTTCCAACATTGTAATAATTTTCATTGTAAAAGAAAATGTATTCCAAATTCCTTGATCAACCCAATGTGGATTGAAAACAAACACAAACTAGACCCTTTTACCTGGAATTGACAACCTTGGTTTGAACAAAATTATCATCATTCTCTTCCTTTCTCTTTGATTATAGAAGAATATCATATATAAATACTAATAAAAAATGATCAAGTTAATCACTAAAGAATACATTCATTATATTTTTATATATATCATGGGAATTTATGAGTCCAAATGGAATCACTATTGATTCAAAGTCTCTATACATATTTTGAAAGGTTGTCTTGATTATGTTCTCCATTTTCACCCTTAATTGATGATATCTAGAATATAGGTCAATCTTGGAGAAGTATTGTTCTCCACACAGTTGATAAAAAAATTAATCTATAGAGTGAATATGGTACTTTTTCTTGATAGTGATATAGTTATGTTCTCAACATTCAGTGTAAATGTGAATTTTCCCATCATTCATATTAACAAAAATATTAGATTCACCCTATAGTGATTAACTAGGGTGTATAAATCCATTTTATAGATTCTCTTTTAGTTTATTCTTTATTTCCCACTACTCAATTGGAGCCATTCACTATAGATTATTTCAAATAGGTGTAAAACCTGGTATAATTTCTATGTAAAACTCAACATCATTATTTTTTAGAATAATAGGACATTATTTTGGTTATACATCATCATATTCCCAAAAAATATACATATATTCAAATTTGAGTTTATCCCACAACTATTTGAGATAAATACATCTCATCAATAGGTAATAAGTCCCATATAATTGATGTATTATCTTTTATGATTCCACATTGAGCTAAACATTTATAGATGATCATTGGTTGATTTTGATAATCAAATATAACTTCCCTTACTTGCAAATTGATGTGGTATCAATATAAAGAGAGCCAATCCATGCTCAAAATCACATCAAATTTCACTATAGAGAGAATAAATAGATTTTTAGGATGTAAATTCCCACAAAATTATACTAGATAAGAGAGATAGACTTAATATGTGATCATAATTCCATTATGTTTTATTTTACTAATAACTCAACATCTAATAATCGAGGTGGTGATCTGATACAATTATTAAAATTTTCAAATACAAACGAGTGGGTATAACTAGAATAAAAAGATATTTTCAATTATAGAGAAGATGATAATTGCACCTTTCACCAATTTATTCTCATGACCCACTTTAGTAGTTGTGATTCAATTATCTTTCCCTTTTCCTCTGGGATTCATAGATTACTAATACTGATTTTCATCGTTAAACCTTGTATTAATGATCTTAATGATAAAAATTTCCACACATTTTTCAATTATTGTATTAGAGTGTGTTTGGTGAATTCAATTGATATTTATTCTCATTATTTATTAAAGTATTCATGTATTTTCAACATGTATTTGATATATGGCCTTTGTTTCCACACATAAAACCATTACCTATCCCTTGAAGGGAATTCCCCCTGTATTGTTTCAACACCTTCATCATAAATAAAGATTAATTTTTTTTACTCCTTGAGTTTTGTTATTATAATTTCATTTAAATTCCGTATTCCCATTATTATCCCCAAATCCACAAGAATAATGAGAGCCACTATAATCAATTTATACCTTGAGAGAATATTTAATGATTTATTCATGGATATTAAAGTCCCTTTGGAAAAATCATTTCAAAGACTTTGTTTTAAGACCTTATAGAATCGATTAATATTTCTGTTGGGGTTGATGAGAAAACAATAAGTGCACCTTGAATGTCTGGGGAAATTTGCATCACTAGTACGAATGGATTCATTATCCTTCCACTTAATCTCAAAGATTTACCTTTCAATTCTAATGATATGAGTTTAGGGAAAGTACTTACTAAAAAATATCCTATTAAACACTTCCCATTTTATAGTGTCAATTTCTTCCACTTGCCTCATATTCTTGATAAGTATCTATCATTGATCATCTTCTCTTACTAATTGACACATAGAAGAAAAAAATATTCTCATGGTCTAAGCACTAGTGATTTAAAAATATATTCATTATAGCATTGGTCCATTTATCAAAAATTAGTGGATCAGAGGACCCAATAAACAGAGGTGAAAGATTATGAATAAATGATTCAATGATGAGTTTTTAATTTCATTGTATATTTGAAGTTTGGTGTGATTGATGTTAAAAAACATATCTAGATTTATTTGTGTGAGCATAAACACACAATTTTTATCCCATCCCACATTAAATTTATCTTCTCATGGAGATTCTTATTGTATTGGTCATTATATTTACTGTTCACTTGATTATTCTTTTTTCCAACTATTGAATAAAACTAAAAAACATACCACGAGTATCATGAATAAATAATTAGTCTAATAAATTATATGTAAATTTATGTATTGAATTATGAAACCCTGTCATCAAATATAACCAATTACATCATAATGGTTCAATTATATAATGTATATCAGATGAATCAATCCACCATGGAGTCTCTATCTAGGTGTACAGTCTTAGGTACACTCATCCTGTACTGATTTAAGATTAAGTTGATACTAATCCAACATTTTTAGTTTGATTACCCCTGTTTGTATCTATATGACAACCAAATCCAATTTTTAGTATCTTACCAATGATATAATTTCTATAAAACCACTCACTCTATACTTTACCTAAATTTTAGGACATTTCATATATATTGAATTTTCCCTTGGGTTCTCACTAATGTTTTCTAAAGATAATCTCCAAATATAACTAAAACCTTATTTGATACCAATTAAAGTGACATGAGAAGAACATATATAAATGTTACATAATTTTAGATTAATATTCAATACACCTTGTAATAATACACACCATAGAGTCGTAAAAGTTTAGTTCCTTTGAAGACTAGATACATAATAAACTTATTTCACAAAATATATTCAACATACACCATAAATTTCTTCCCATAAAATTACCTTTTTAGACATATAATACTTAAATACTTTCTTCATAACTTGGGGAAATATAAACATAATAAAGGGTGATTTTAGATATTCAATAAATGTAGACATGAGAGATATTAATTGATGATCATAAGTGCACATAAGAAAATATTTTGGGTATGAGAAAATGGTTATAACATTTGAAAACATACTCATATGTCATTGAACATAAATCATGTGTCTTGTAATATATATTTTTTATAACAAGATACATTAATAATATGTTCAAGGAATCATTAATAATCAATCATGAGCCATGAGAACATATAATAATCATAAGAAATAAGTATGTAGAATAATTATAGGAATATAAAGATATTTAATTTGTCAAGGAAAACATTAAAAAATATCATAGTTTACAAACTCTCATAGAAGATTGGGTTCACTTCCCATTCTCATAATTTCCTTAGTCAAGGCTCACTTCAAAAAATATCATAGTAAATAGAGTTCCATAGAGCATTCAATTCACTCTCTAATCTCATCATATTAAATAATGAGATATCATGCTTTAACCAATGCATTGGTGGAATATATAATTCCATGACCACCCTTCAAATAATGAAATATATATATATATGTTCCATATGATCATAGAATCATTCATTATTGTAGAAAATCTTAATTAACATTTTGGGTAAAAACATGTTACATGAAAATATATTTAAACATTATCATAATAATCCATATAGAAAAAGTAATTGGGTGGTACTATACGAAAATATCCTTACTGAATAATAAAATTCATTAAAGTAATTTAACATAGATAATAAATCCCTTTTATAAAATCTCTAAAAATACGCTTTGAAAAATAAGAGAAAATATTAATTTCTTTTGGTAACTTTTTAAAAATAAAACTTCTAGAAAAATGGTACCATGATTTTAAATAAAAAACATTGAATATTTAAAGGAATATTCTTTATAAATAAAGGATATGATGATGAGAAAATATATTCATGTCCTATATATTAAAAAGAAAATAGTATTTCCAAAATTTTATAAATATTCTAAGGTAAGTTGTATAGAAAACATTTGACAAATTTGATTTTAATAATTTATAAAAAAAGTAAATTTTAGTATGAAATCACTTTGACAAATATTTTTGTGATGATAAAGGCTCAAATAATTTTTTTGAAGAATATTTATTTGAAGGAGATATATGTCTTAATGATAAACAAGAAATAAGGCCAGTTTTTATTAAAAAAATTATTTTGGTATTTTTGAGTAACAAAGAGGGAAAATTTAACGTAACCATAAAAATATATAAAGTAAATAAATTATAATAAAAAATATTTTGTTTAAAATATAAATATCATCCAATTAGATAAAGGTATCATGGAAAAAAATAATCATAATTTAAAAAAATGAGATTAGTGTATAACCCTTACCTTAAGTCTTTAAATTTTTTATATGTTCTATAAAATAATGTATAATAAATAAATATTTATTAAAAAAATATTACAGAACCATATTCATGGTTATCTTACTATATATCACTCCCTTAAAATTTCCAGTTACCCATTTATTATCAATTCTATATTAAAATCATTATTTGGGGTGTTAATTTTTTCATTTTCAATGCATGCTTTGGTTTGATGGCTCTAGTACTTGAACCTTTGACATGGTTTCATCATTGAAACAATATTAATGATATCTTAAGAATTATATATATTCCTTATATACTCTCTTATAACTATATATATAACAATGATGAGAAATAAATTATATCACATTGTGGAGATAGTAGTCCGTACGTACACAAGAATGATGTTTTAGTTTTACAATAAAAGGAATTAATGAAAGGTAAATAATAATATACATTTTAGAATAATAAAATATCACAATTATTATATATATTTATTATATCCATTTTATAACCATTCGTGATAGGCGGTGATGAAAAATAAAATACACCACTACCGGAAGACAGTTTTCCATACATACGCATGAGCAATGTTTTTATTTACCATTAGATTAAAGAAGATATAAAATGGTTATAATATTAAGATAAAAATATTTTATTATGTTATATATATATATTTAATTATGTTAAGAGGGTTATGGAAGACTTAGATGAGGTTTGATAAAAAAATTTGAAAAAGGTCAGTAAGAACATATACTTCTTCCTTGGATAATACCCTTTGGAAATAATTTTAAGGCTACTTAGGCTGGTATTTGGGGAATAAAAAAACCTAAATGTATGGTATAAGTACTTTTTTGGAGGTTATTTGGGTTGATATTAGTTGATCTAAGGGTTTCAATTCATGTGTATAAGTGAGATGAGGAGGTTCCCTTTTATAAGTGATGGAGTGACACCCTTATAAATATTATTAACTTTTTAAAATATAACAATTTATCTTAATGGCATGTATTTTAGAATGGAAAAATTTAGAAGTTAAGTTGAGGTAATTTATAAATCCACAAAATAAATTTAATAAATATAATTTTTATTTATATGTTGAAGTCTTATCCCTTTATTTTAACCCTTTAAACCCATTTCAACCTTTATTGGGGTGGGAAACTTTTTCGAAAGGTAACATTTTTTTTGGAAAAAAATGATATTGAACGTATTGTATAATATATGTTATTATGATTCCAAATATAAAACCCATTTTATAATTTTTAGTACCTGGATTTTGAAAAAATTATTTTCAATATAAGAATGCAAAACATAATGAAAATGGGTTCTATTGAAAATATCTTTTGAGGAATAATGAATTTGAACCAAAATCATGCATAAAATTAATTCCCAAGATTTTTTGAAATATGGATAGATGAAATTTAGTTTTATGACATTAAAAGTAACAAAAAACTAAATGGGCCATTTTTGATACTTTATTAAATTAAAAGGACAAAAATATTTTTTTGATTAAAATAAAGACTTATTTATGTCCCAAAAATTAAAGATTAATTTTATACATTTAATACAATAGTGTTAAATTCATTAATTTATTCCTTAAATATATATTTGGTCTTGTAAAATGTTTCATATAAATTTATGTTATTCTTATATTATAATTATTCCATAAATTTTATAATATCTGTATATCAAATATTTTCACTATTCACCTAAAAATCAACTTTCGTAGAAAAATATCAAAAAAATAAATATAAGATAATTTTCACATGATTAATTAAAGAATAAAGTTAATTTTTTCATAATTAAAATTTTAAAAATTATGAAATTTTTATATTCAATAATAAAATTATAATATAATATTTTTTTAAAACAAAACATTTTTGTTCAGCCATGATTAATTAAAATAATAATGTTTATAATTAGTTATTTTATTTTACTAATTATGTTAAATTAGATTATATTTTAGCATATATAATTATTTATTATCATAAATACTTATTCACTTAAGTTCAGTGTTTCATGAATCAAAATCTTTTAAACACATTAATTCCATTAAAGCGATGTATACTCTAAAATATTGTGGTGTTACAGTACACTATCTCTATGAGGTGTCATGAAATATTGATATGACTTTGTATATCATAGCTATGATGGAGAAACATCCACTTCAGATAGAGAAACCTTGATAGTATATATAGTGAATTACAAGTCAATAATTTGATCTTTAGAATGATGCTTAAATTGTGACAATAATTTTTTACAGACCTCCTCATAAATAATTGGATATGATACATGGGAAAACCGTGTTTCTATTGGATATATTTGTATTTTAAGGATCTTATCTCAATGTTAAATGCAAGGACTTTTCATTATTGAATTTTTCCCCCAAAAACTTCTGATGTCATATAGTTCATATTAATCACAACTCGTTATGGTTGTCTTCTATAACAAATTGCATTTTCATTATTAATTATTTTGACATGGTAATAAATATATACATTCATCTTTTTATCTATAACAAGTCCTAATAATAGTGTTAACAAAACATAAATAATTTTATTATTTAAATTAATAAATAACATTAATTTTGGAATACCAACTAATTATATTTGAACACTAAAGTAAAATATGATTTGAAAATAATTAATAATTTTTTAAGTGTAATTATTATAATTAACAACATCCAAAATATTACAAAATTTGAGTCTGGTGGATTAAGTTCTAGATATTCTATCACCCTTTGTCTAAAAAAGACTATATATCCCCATAGAAGAGGTCCAAAGTGATTCCTTACAACCTAGAGTTCTTAAAAAAATTAAATAAAAAGAAAATATAAGTTAAAAGAACAATTTATATTCTTATTATAAAAAATATTTAAATAATATTTCAAATATGATATTTAATTTTACTATTACTATTAATACTGCAATATTATAACATATTATAATGTGATATTATTAGTAATAAATAACTAATTAAAAATTATTTTAAACATTATACTAATATTAAAACATAGGTAGAATAGTTAAACTTGTATTTTAATATTTATAAAGAAAATTTTAATTTAATTAATAAGTTTGACAAAGAATAAAATTAAGTAAAATAACAAAATATTATAAAAAAATCTAAAAAATTAATGTTTAAAACTAATATAAATAGTGCAATATCTTAGATATTGAAGAATATAATAACTGAACCTCCAAATAAGACCACTTGAAACATTTGAGTCTATTTCAATGGAAATTTAGAAGAAATAAGAGGGATAAAATAATGTCTAAGGTATGTCTTTTTATAGGTAGCATAGGGAATATTAAAGATATAATTCACACTCTTCAATTTGTGTTTCAAATAACGGAATTAAATTTCTTCACGTTCATCATAGATTTTGAATTTTAATAAAATTATTTAAATTCACACATTATCTTTTCATAAAATTTTAGTGAAAGCTTAAAATCATTTCATGATTTTATTAAACACAAAAAGGTTTAAACAAATTTCACACTAATTTTTTTTGTAAATAATATTTCATCCAACCCAAAGGAAAATAAATTAAATAAATTAAACATAATATATGATTTTATCCATGGTGAGGTGTGGACGTTTAGGTGGTAGCAGTTAAATGTTGGGAGATTAAGGGTAATGTTCCAGTGGTCTAGTGGGGCATGGAATATAATGAAGGTAGTAATAGAGGATACACATGGTTGATTCATGAAATGTGGTTTGGTTTAGGATTTTATGCAGTGGATTGACCTAAAGGGCAGGATAGTGCTTCTATGTTAACCATGTAAGGGAAAGAGTGTCTCATTGTTGGATACATAACTGGACTATTTAGTCATGAGATCTAGAAATTATGGTGAACTGCTACCCAAGGGGGCCAATAGATCTCTCCACCAGCCCCTGGGTTGGCCGAGGTTCTAAAATAAATAGGTATTCTTCCTTAAATATTTAATATAATTTTTATTACTAATATGATTTATGTAGAAATATTTATATAACACACATATGTTTTCATATGAATATACTTAGTTCAATGAATATAGGTTATCTAAATTCATTAGTAATGTATTAGTACATAATATGCAATAAAATGAGATTTTGGATCCTTTATATTAAATACTATGTTTCATAACTTATGTCGCATGCTATAACCAATGTATAAAAACTAAAATATATTAAGAAGACATTATTAACAAATCTATAATAAATGCAAATACGGGTGACTTTTAATACATATTACCTTTAGTGGATAAATAATTAAAATTATTTCATTAAAAAATTAAAAAATTTATAATTTAAACATTAAAATTCTAGTTTTAAATCCTCCCATGAAAATTTTCTTAGTATAAATTTTTTAATTTTTTTCAAAAAAAAATTTTTTAGACAAAAATACATTTTTCTAACAAAAAAATATATTCTTCGTGATTTTATCATTATATAATCATATACTATAAGTTTTAAAAACCTTTTATATAATAAAATATGTATTTAATGAATAAAATTATAAATTTTAATTCATTTTATATGATTATAATTACAATGTCTAACATTTTCAGAATTACATTGAAATTTAAAACTGAAAAAATTTATTTTTCTAAAAACTGTTTTTACCTGATTAGATGTGTGTATTTTAAAATAAAATTTTCATAAATTTAGAATTTAGATATGATGAAATAATATTAAAATTTATAATCATAGGGTTCAAATTAGTTAATAAGTTTGATATTAAGTTTAGTTATCCAAATTAATAACTAGGTTAAAAAAGGTTTCCTTGGTAAAAATTAAAAAAGTTAATAGGAGTTTTACAATTGGAAAATTAATAAAACATGTTAAGAATGTGTTTTGAAATAATATTTTGAGATTATTTTTTATTTATCTAGTAAAAAAAATTATTTGTTTCCACTTTTGATCTATTTAATGTTGAATACTGTCATACATTTATTGAAAGTGATGCTTATTTCCAAAAGTCCTTCTTTGTTCACTTATAAAGGTATACCACTTCCGACCATTAAAATTTACAACTAATAATAAAATAACTCCATTATAATAAAAAACGTTACTCTCCCTATAACCCTATCCTATGAAAATAATCCCCTAGTTTGTAAAAGCTAGCATAATCCCTTCAATTTCTAGGGGAATTCCATGGAAAGATCAAGTCTCAAACAAAAGTATTATCTCTTTATTATGTTTTTTATTCTTAAAATTATCCTTAAAAATATATTATCAACATAATAATGTGATGGAATTAGTATAATTATAATGTTGATATTTTTTTGTATTAATGGTCCAACCCTTATTTATTCATCCCTATCATCTTATAAATACAAAGGAATGTCAATCTTGTGTTTACACGAACAACCACCTCCAAGAAGAATAATTTTTTCCTATGGGGTTTCATTATTAGTCATAAAATATTCAAATGTAGTAAAGAAAAATAATAAATAAAAATAACATAATTATAATTTTATCATAATGATTTCATTTCGAAAGAAGCACATCCTTAACCATACTCCCCAATCAAGTTAAAGCATGGTCATGTTTGAGTTGATTTAAAGTCTTACATGAATGATGAAATAAAAAAAATATCATTGGTGGATATGAGAACATAATACAATTTTAACCAAAAAAATCATGATTTTTATATGGTTATTGAAATATTATATTAAGTATTTTACTTATTATTTTAGTGTCATTTTATCTCGATAAAATTACTCAAATAAACAACCACCAATTCCATTTTCCCACAACATTCCAAAAACACTTATAGAATGGAAATAGATAATTAATAATAAAATAAAGTTATATATTAATATATCTTTGAATATATATTAATTATGAACTCGTTATCAATTAATGGGTAATGATATCAGTATTATTAAACATACACAATACAATCATAGTTCCAAACACATGATCGCCATAATATACTATAAATAATAAATGTACTCATGATAAAAAATATAATAAGGATTATAAAAGGATAATATTTTAGGGTAAGTTTATTAAATATTATATTTATTTTTTTTATGTTTTTTATATAGTAGCTTAGTGTGGATATGACTATGTAGGGAAACAAGGCAAGGGTTTAATCTCAAAATTTCTTTATTTAGGACATATATTTCTCTGGAACATAATTAGTTTTATATTGTATATGCATTGAAAATTGGATATTTATTATCATATATTACTATTATTAGTGGTATTTTAACATCAAATTAAATTTCTATATCGTTCAACTATTTTTTATTATGTTATTTCTCAATCCATAAGGGTTTTGTTCTCAAACTCTTATCTTTGATACCATCTTATGTTTTAAACCACGTTTTCATATCAATGGTGTAAATACTATACATTTTTAATATTTTTATCATGATTATTTTCCATTCATGATATTAAATTTCACATTTAATGTTTTACCTCTCATGGGAGTTTTAATTAAGAACTTATAAATCTATAAGGGGTTTTCATCTCAACATCGCTTCATTGAGACATGTTTTAATGTTATTCATTGATTTATTATTTATTTTGTGTATATAATGAAAAATAATGTACATTGACATAATCCATGATTTAATCCAAGTGATTTATAGAAACATATTATTTTACTACTTTTAATGACTTTTGATTCGAAGATTACAAAAGCTGTAAGGGGCTTTCCAAACTCAATTCTATTATTTTGGTAATAATCACTAATCTTTGTCTATTATCCTCCATGATTGATCTATTATAACATATGATGATTTTAGGATGCATTTATACCTTCTTTATGAGGAATTAATATTTCACCCCAAACTGTTCTTTCTCAATGATTTTAATGTTTCATAAAAATTCATGTATTCTTAAGAACAATTCCAATTACTTTTATTGATTTTTTCTTCCCTATACATATTTTTACTTCCCACCAATGTTCTCATTTACCTAGTGGAATTATTTATCTCCAATTATACTTTAATTCCAGTTATTTCACTTCAAATAAAAGGTTTCTTGATCCTTTTTAATGAAGCCAGGTTTTAACATGGTTTATTTTAAAATGTTAAAAGTATTATCCATATTTTCAAAATAAAAGGTCTTATCATATAGTACAAATTTTATTTTGATAACTATAATTTATTTTAAAATATTTCACTATTAAATATTCTTTTAAAGGTAATTTTTTTCAAGGTATTTTCATTTCCATTTTTAAAAACATTATGAATTTTTTATGTCCCCATTATTAAAGAATCATTTAAGAGTAAAAGTGTTAATAGTATTTTAAATTATCTTTTTTGAAAAAATTATGTATTTTCAAGGATATTTTATTTTTAACTCTTTATAATACATTCTTAAAAAGTATTAAATTTCCCTTGATCCTTGAATTATGACACCCATATGGTAATTAGAAACTCAAAATTGTTTCTTTGAGTTATACAATTTCTTATTTGAATGTAAGTTTTACAAAAAATTACCTCTTTAATTATGTTATCATTTTTAATTATATGTAAAATTTTTTTAAAACCAATTCCAATTCCATGAATTGGTTTCTATTTATTATCCTTTGAAAAAGAGTTTGTTGAAAAGATACTTCTAACTATGACTTTTATAATGATGAATATAAAATGTTTTCAAAAATCATTTTTTATTAGTTGGTTTTCATTAGACGTAGATGTGATCTACCTATTATGGATTTATGTTCCATGTTTCACCCTAAATTATTCTTTTATTATGTGATTTTTTTAGTTATCATGTTTTGAGTATCATAAGATTTAATTTATTATATTGTTTAAGTGTTTTATAAAACCTATATTACTCCGTTTGTACCTTAAAATAATGGAATGATTTAAATTTGGATGTTTTATAAAACCTATCTTAATTTCATGGATTCATTGTATAATGATTTAGAAATGGAATGAGACCCATTTTAATTTATATGAGTTATTTTATGATGTGATTATTATTTTTAATGTGGAATAAAAATTTATGGATAATAAGATGGGTGAGACCTATATATCCCCACACTGCATTGGGTAAGGAATTATATCTCTTACAATATAAATGTTTTGTTAATGAGTTAACATGAATCTAGGTTAAAAAAGGCTTTGTGTGATGGTGTTTAGATTTACTCAAAATTTAATGAGTGAAAGGGTTAGAAAGTATCCATGTTAAAAAAGATAATAAATCATATATTTATGACTGTTTCACTTTCTTTCATACATTCATGGATCATGTTATTTATTTAAAGTTTTATATTCTCATTCCGTTGTACAAGTGTTATCATTTGAGATGTTATTCTTTAATTTATGAATATGGTTAACAATAATTATTTTATATCCTTGAAAATAATATATTTTTTCTTATTCATTTTTTCAACATGTTTATTATAAAAACATTGTAGCCTTTATTATGTTATCCCTTACCAAGAATTTGATATCACCCATTAAGATTCTTTATATTCCCTAGGTTATGGAGATTATTATATCATATGAGAAATGTATGAAAGGATATATAGGAGCATAATTATAAATAATTATTTGCAATTATAGTAATTAATATGTCTATGTATCTAATATAAAAGACACTAAACATTTTAGTCTTTAAGTTGTGTAAATGTTTCTGAGGTGTATTATTTAAATCATGAGATTAATATATTTTTTATTTCTTGTTTAGCTCGGGTAAATTTAGTTGGGATCAAAGTAGGGATTAGTTATTTTGGAGAGTATTATATTTATTTATATAGATTAATTTAGTTACCTTTGGTATTGGGATTAGTGAGCCTTGGTGAAATTTATATATTTGACTCTGTAAAATGTTGATATATTGAAATATTGGGAAAGTATTTAGTAAATTGTTTCCTACCAATACATACCTATTTGAATACTACAAGTGGATGTGGTTTTGGTACTAATGTATCTTGGGGTCATAACCCTAAAAAGAGTTAGTCAAGTATATCACTATCATCATTCTAGAAGACACTGAATATTCCATTATTGTGCACCTAGATTGACACTCTTAGGGGTATATGATGTCGTCGATCATATGATATTTACAAACTAATATGAAGGACTGAATTATTGGTTAAATTAAAGGATTAGGGTGAAGAGTATAATTTAATCCAACTTACATTATCCTAGGATAAACTAATATTTGTATAAGTTGATTGAAAATAATTACAAGATATAGTGATAATGTGAAATATAATGATTTTTTAAGGGTGATTTACTTTTATTATTCTAAAAACTCATCTATATTGTCAATGTTTAATCACTTATTTCAACCTTCCTGGTTTTATGAATTGATAGATTTAGGAAAAACCAAATTAATTATAGACTTGATTGAAGATGAATTAATTTTCCTAATGGGGAACTAAATGGGATAAACTATGGTGTTGAAAATATAATGGTTATAATCACAAAAATATCCCATGTTATTTTTTGAAAATTGACATTTTATAACGATTTGAACCCAAAAAATAAAAGAAGTATGGGGTTTCAAAATAGATCTTGTGATGAAGATGATGAAGGAAAAAATAATATATATCCTTTGTCTAGAAAATGCTGGGAGAGACACCCAAGGGAATGTGTCTAAGGAATTGGAAGATGTTTTATCTATGCTAATGGGGGAAATCTATAAAAAAACATCTAAGTAAAAAAGAAATATTTTAGTAAACATGATGGGGTAAAATAATGTTCTTTTTAAGGATCCCCTAGAAGTTGGACATTTTATATGTGATGAATTTTGACACTATGAGAACCAATGCACTAATATAAGGGATTAATATGAAAACCCACATGAAAAATATTATATACCATGGGATCAAGGAAAAGCCTATGCAATGACTATCTATGAAAAAAGATAGTGTTGATTAGGTTTCACTTACACGTATCCCAAATTATCAGCTGTCTTCTAGTTCTATCAACTTTATTGTATATAGGATGTTTTATAAGATCAAAAAGTCACCATGAGCACTAATTCTTATTCAAAGAAAAATATTCTATGGTATGTTTTTGAAATAAACTATTATAAAATCATAATATCCTTCTATAAAGAAATGATTCAATTTTCAAAATAGAATATATATATTTACCTTCAATATAAATTAATTTCATGAATAATTAAAAACATATTCTAAATATATTGTTAAAATATATTAGTACAAGGAGAAATGTGAGTTATATATGAAGAAAACATAATATTTCACATGGGTTTTAATACATAGTTATGAGATACATTTTCTTGAAATGGGAAATAAAAAAAATAATTGTTTTCTAGTATTCTCTATATTATTGGGGATAATATCACTTTAATGATAATATATCTATGTGTTTGAATATTTTAACCACCATTAGCTACTCTGAAATGTAAAAGATAATTAAATTTTGTGTACGTAATTTATTTTATTGGGTATAATGCAACGAATTGAGATTCAGGATCTTTTAAATTACATAATATATTCGATAACTTTTATCACATGCTACACCTAACATAAATGAGACAAAAAATATTAATAATAAATTACAAATAAATATATAATAAAGCATAATATTTTAGACCATTAATAACTAATAGAATTAGTGGATAAATAATTAATATGTTTTAATTTTGAAAAAGTTTATAACAAAAGACGTTTTCATTATATCATACAATATTTCAAAAACTGAGTATAAAATTTTAAAAAATTCCAATTTTATAAAATAAAATTAATTTTTGAACTCTGTTAATGAATTTTTACTTTTTATGTATTTTTTAATTTTTTCAAAAAATATTTATTTTGAGTAAAACATATGTTTTTTTAAAAAAAATATCTTTTATTATTTAATAATTATTATGAATTTTCTAAAAGATTAAAAAACAATTTTAGTAAAAAAATATTCATTTATGGAATAAAATTATGTATTTTAATATATTATCTATTATTATAAATACTGTTTCAAATATTTTAGTACAAAATAAAAATTAGAGTTTAGTAAAAAAAAATTTGTCTTCTTTTGGAATAAAGCATTTTTATGATGTTATTTTTTGAATTTATTTAAAGGCTCATACATTTAAGTTTAATTAAAAATAATCCATTTAATTCATTAAAATGAGTAATAATTACGATTTTATCTTATATATAAATTTAAAATTGAAAAACATCATTTTTCCAATAATTATTTTTACATAATTAAGTACGTTTATTTTAAAATTTACTTTTTAGAAATTTTGAATTTTTATATGATGATATAATTTTAAAATTTAAAACTATAATTTTTCAATTAGTTAATTATTTTAATTTTTAATTTTCTAATAAAAAATAATTACTAAGGTTAAAAAATTGTTACACCGGAAAAAAGATAAAATGTTAAAAAAAGGTTTACTAAAGGGAAATGCCCAAATAATGTTAAAAAATATTTTAAAGTAAGTTGTCGAGTTTAGATTATACATTATCTTATACCAAAAGTTCCATTTTCTTTTCTTAAAAATTAAAACCACTTACACCCTTTAAAATTTAGACTTTACCTTATAATTACTACATAAGACTCTAAATTTTTAGTCTCCTTATAATACTATACAATGATACTAATCCCCAATTCACTCATAGTTAACCTAATGCCTTTAACTTCAAGGGGATTTACATGGAATGATTAAGTCTCCAATGTAAGTAATATCTTATTCTTAAGTTTCTCTTCTTAATCTTATGATTACAAATAAATTATCACCATAATAATATTATTATGTTTTTTTATCCTTATTGTAATTATATTTTTATATTAATGGTAAAATCATTAATTAGTAATTTTTATTAACTAATGAAAAAAAGGATCGTCAATCGTGATTATGTACAGTCTTCCACCTCTTTGAAGAGTAATTTTTTTCATTTTTTGTTCTAGTATTTCATTATTTATCCACAAAATATTAAAATACCAGACAAAATCATAAAAATATCAAAATAATATCATTATTAATAACTCATAATGATTTTATGTCAAAGAGAAACCTCTTTAACTATACTAAACAATAGACTTAAAGTGTATTCAAGTCTGGGTCGGTTTAACCAATTACACGAATGATGGTATAAAATATATATCATGGAAGAATTTGGGGACATAAAAAATAATATTATTATTATATAATATGAAATTAATTATTTATATATGGTTTAATAGATATTACATTAATATTTTCATTTATTATTATATTGTCATTTTCATTCGCTAAAATAACAGAATTAAGCCAAGAATGATTCTATTTTTACATAGTGTGACTGAAAAACGTATGGAGTTGTTTGATGGAATTAAAAAAAATTTATATATTATAGAATATTTAATTATATATTAATAATTAAATTGTATAAATAAATGGGAATATTAAAATTATTAAACATATGTAAAATAGTAAAAGTTATTAACACCCGATGGCCATGATAAGATATAATTAATTAAGTTACTCATGAAAAATATTGTATTAAGGATTAAAAAATCCTGATTTTTTTTGTGTAAGGTTATGAAATTGGATATTATTTTATATATGGATAATATATAAGAGCTTATAGTTCATCTAACTATGAAGAGAAACCAGGTAAGTGTTTTGTTTCAAAACGTCCTTCTTTGAGACACATGTTCTTTTATACACCCAATTTATATTAAATGGTTTATATACTAACAATAGGATATTTAATATCATATATTATCCATATTCATGGTATTTTAACATTAAATTTAACAGATATCTCTTTCAAATGATTTTTATTAAGAAGTTTCTAATGTTGTGGGGATTTTCATCTGAGAAACCTATATTTGAGTCATGCTTTGGTTATAAACCACATATTTACCTCAATGGTGAAAATTATCCCCATTTATCATATTTTTATTATGATTATTTTATTTTTAGGATATTTAATGTTCTATTTAATGTTCTACCTCTCATAGGGGTTTGATTTAAAAATTACTAAATCAGTAAGGGTTTTTCATCTCAATTTCTCATTATTAGGAAATGTTTTAGTGTTATACACAAATTTATTATTTAAATACTTTATATACCTCCCAAGAAAGCATTAATAAATACTAAATTATTTTATCCATGTTATTTATAGAACCATATTATTTTCAATCTTTCAATGAATTTTGATTAAAAATTTACTAAAGTCGTAACAGGTTTTCAGGACTCAGTTGTCTTCTTTGGACCATAATAACTTAGGCTTTTTTACTATATTTTAGGATTGATAAGTTATATCCTATAATTATTTCAGTATTTTCTTTATAACCTATTTTATAATTAAATCATATGTCACAAAAAATATTATTTCTCTAAGATTTTAATATTTCACTAAAATATATTTTTTTTAAAAATAATTCCCATTAATTTTAATTTATTTTATTCCATGTACGTATATTAAATTCTGAAAAACATTTTCCTATACATATTGTAAAGTAAAATTTATTTAATATATAAATATACTTTTATTCCACTTATTTCATTTTAAAAAAAATGTTTCTTTATCCTTTTGAATGAGGTGGGTTTTCAATATGGTTTTTTTCAAAATGTACAAAATGTTTTTCCATTTTATAAAAATAAACGGTTTTATTATCCAATCCATATTAAATTTTTATCACTATTATATATATTTTCAATTTTCAATTATTAAATATTCTTTTAGAATTAAAATTTTTCAAAGTATTTTCACTTATTTTTAAAAAAATCATTATGATTTTTTGTCTCAGTTTTCAAAATGAATTTTTTATGAGTTAAATTTTTTAATGTTTTTTCACCTATCCATTGTGAAAATTTTATTTATTTTCAAGGATATCAATTTTTTAAATATTTATAATAACATTTTAAAAATTATTCTCTTTTTGTTGATCCATGAATTATGACATCCATAAGGGATTTAGTAACTCAATATACTATCATTGAGTTATATAATATCATATTTAAACTTCAATTTCCCAAGATTTTCCTTTCTAAAATGTGTTCAATTTTTAAAATATGGAGAAAAGTGGTTTTGAACCAATTCAATTTCATGAAATGTTTTATTTTTATTACCCTTTAAAAAAGGTGACTTTTGAATAGAGAATCATAACTTTTAATTTTATAATGGTGAACACATTTTTCCCATTAATATCATTTTGGGGTTTGCATTTAATTAACATAAAATGAAATATATCTCTAGTGTTGTTTGTTTACATGTTTCAAGCAATATTATTATTTTAGTATCTGATTTTTTTTAGTGATCATGTTTTCTGAATCAAGCAATTTTATTTAGGATGTTATTATGATGTTTTATGAAACTCATATTACTTTATGGGTACCTTATGAAAATTTAATGATTTCAATTTATATGATCAATGAAACCCATTTTATTTCCTTAGGTTCTTTATATAATGATTTTTAAATGTCATGAAAACAATTTTTCCTTTTATGGATTAATTTTTGATCTGATGATTTGTTTTTTTCTACGACACACAAATGTATAGATTATGAGATGGATGGGACATATATCTACCTTCAATGCATTGATTAAAGGATTATATATCATGAGAAAGAAATATGCGAAAGGGTTATAAAATAATATGTTTCACAATGGGTGAGTGTGATGGTTTTTATCTATAACCACAGTTTTATGAGTGAATGGTTTTGTGGGTAGCTTGATTCACAAGGATAAGAAATCAAGTGTTTAAAATTTTGATACTTTATTTTCTAGTCTCATGGATCAAGTTTAATGTTTCATGTTTTATTTTCTCATAACATGTTAAAATTTTTATTATTTGTGATGTTAGGTCTATCATTCATTCCAATAGTTAACACTAACTATTTAATGTAATTTTTAATCACATATTTTTACTTATTTTTGTTTTTCCACATCATTATGATGTTACCATTATAAACATTATCTTACTAAGCATTTAAGATAACCCCCTTCTATATATTTCATTCCCTGGGATATGAATATTATTATACCATGTTATATATGTATGAAATGATCTAGATGAGTAAGATTATAGATAAATGTTAACAAGTATTTTAAATTAAGATGTCTATGTAGATAATATCAAAGAAACCAAAACTTTCAGTCTTTTGGCCATTCAACTATTTTTTGATGTATTATTTAAATCATGATATTGATGTTTTATTTATTTCATTTTAAACTTGGTTTTCTTAGTAACATTCCAATTATAATAGGGCACACTAAGTAAACTAGAAAAGTCACCCAAGTCCACCCATTTAGATGGTGAGGTACAATAATATAATAGAAAGAAGTCTTGAATATAACCTATAAAAAGAAAAATAACCAGAGTAAAAATTTGAAACAATGTAGATTCAAATAAGATTGTATAACCAAATCCAAAAATGGGTAAACAAAAATTTATGTCATGTCTCATTGTGACCAACCATAACCTCCAAACGAACATGAACCGAAGGAAGCAAAAACAAAAAGAAAACAACATGCTAAAATATTTTCTTCCCTTTAGGAGGATCCAACAATAAAAAATCTATAACCATGAATGAGAGTTTTTGTGGGTGCCCTCAAATTAATAGTGTGATTTTGGGGTACTTAGGTGCAGCAGAGTGGCTGACCAAGGTCGTCTCTCAAAGGAGGAAGTGAATTAATACAAAATTTTAGAGGTATTATAAAAATAAAATATAATAGAATTAAAACACTACTTAACATTATTGTGTGTGGTTGTTTATGATTTATAAAACATAAAGAAGTTTTCTGGAAGAATATTGAATTTTTTTTCTTTTTAATTTTTCAATGAAGTTTGATTAAAAAGACACAACAGTAATATGTTTTTTTAGAAAATATTTTAAAAGGCGTAATCGATCTAACTCTACCTCTTCATTTAATTAGTATAAAATATCATTTAAATCAATATTCACTTAATTATGATCACCTAATTTGTTAACCGTCAAACCCTAAAAGAGTTAACTTAACCACAAAGATGGAATTACTTAAACCCTAGGCTAGCTTCAGAACACGCAATCGATCACCCTGCTTTGATCGTTGTTCTAAGGTTAGCTTATGGTCAGGGGTTAATTAGAGAAAATATATATTTTGGAAATTAGGATAAATTGTGTTTGGGGATTATATTTTAACTCTACAAATTTATCCCATGTGGTCTTGCATTACCGATTAAGATCGTGCTCTCACAATTTACACAAAATCTCGACCTCGCGTGTTTTTGTGTTAATTATTCAATTGCTTTATTAGTTTCTTAAAATTTTAAAACTCAATTCATGGATCATATTAAGAGAATTAAAGTATCTCAACGATTCAAAATAATTAAATTAAGAGAGTAGAAGATAGATCGATTACTAAAAGACTACTCTTCTATGGGTGGCGTAATCATCGTAGAAGCATTTTTCATGTGAAAAGGCTTATAATGGGTATAACCCAATAACTATTCTACTAAATAATTATAGCCCAAAGAGGAAGATTAGTAGAATAATAAATATAAACAAAACAGAAGAAAAGAGAATAAATAAAAGAATAACAAAGAAGTTTATTACACAAACAAAATCATTACACCACGAAGGAGAAGAAGAAGGCTTCGTCGAAGAGATCCTTTCTTCAAGAGCTACCCTTATTTAAATGGTTGAATAATTGGAGTGGATCCACTTCTCTTCTTCCCTAAACATTCCAATGCACGTCCCAACCCCACCAAGTGAGAAAAACACAAATTTATAGAGTGGTGGGGAGGCTTGGTTCAATGTGGTTTCAAGTGTGAATGCGGAATCTCGACCAAATAATTTATGCCAAATCGCACCACCCATTTGACCACCAAAATGCGTGAATTTTCCAGCCTTACATAAGGATCATATGTGAGGATATGCGTCCTCTATATCCTCTAAACTTTTGGTCTCAATCTAAGCCCATATTAAGGATTTATGGCCAAAATACAGAAGCTTCTCCATTCTGGCGTGTCCAGACTACCTTTGATTTTATGGCCCAATTACTCTATCCTAATGCCTTATTTTGATATAGTGTCCTGAATAAAAGTTGTATCCCATGAATTAAGAAAAATATTTACAAAATATTAAGTGTAAACAATTCAAATAAAAATATTTATGATTGAAATACTACAGTGATTTAAAAAGGGTCAAACTGGAATTTTCATCAAATATTCAAATGAATGATCTAATCCCAAATACATTCTAATTAAACATATTTAAAAATATTTGAGGAAATTATATCATTTATTATCAATAAAATATTTAATAGAATAGTGTTTAATCAAACCACCTAAAGGAAAAATTACGTTGTGAACAAAAATCCCAATGTGATACCATCACAGATTCTTTACAAGGTCTAATATCCTAAATGAAATAGTTATAACCTTTAAAACAAAACAGTTTACAAAGGATTTTGCACTCCTGATAAATAACTCATATCAAGTAAACATTAATATCAAATGAAAACAAATTTCAAAACACATATCATTGAGATCCATCAATTCCACACTAAGAATCAAAAGATATCATGCCTTATAAAAAATCATTATTTCAAGTTCTCCATTTATATCTTTCAATATATTTCCACTTCATTTATCATCCCATGCACAAAACACTTACCTCTCTTTAATTTTCTCTTATCACAAAAATGTCATTTTTCTTGCAATGTCATTCTCATCCAAACTCATACAAGGGTCACCATAGGCTTGATAAATTCCTACATCGCCACCCGATGTGAGTCAAAGACATGTTTATCATAAAGAATTTTCAAGGGTATTCTTTGGATTTCGGTTGGTAGGATTTAGATGTGTAAAATTCTGAGGCTGAATGAGGAGGGCTTGACACTTTTTGTAGAAAAATTGCATTAATGTAATTTTCACTTAAATATAGTCTCCACATCAATACCCATAGAATCAATTCACCTCCATCATCATGAAAAGTCATGGAATGTTTACACCATTCATCATATCAGCATAAAAAATGTCAATCTTCTCAAACATGATTTTCATGAAATCTCCAGATAGGCACAACTTTCCACCTCAATTAGAAGCTCCAGAAAATGCACAACTTCACTTGTCATGAAAGATCCAGAAATTTCACAACTTTCAATATAATGACTTTCTTCAGCAGCAAACACATCTCTTCAGAATTTAATTTTCCACCCAATGTATTACAGAATGTGGTAGCACAACACAGGATAGATTCCCCCACACTTTAGCTCAACTAGATTATGCAATTTCACTTCAAGAGTTGGTTGTATAGGGAAAATTGTCTTGTAATGTGTCTAAACTAATAGGTTCTGCATGGCTTCTAAGGGATAAATTGATTAAATGTTCAATGTAGGACATTATAAAAAAGGATTCTTTGGAATATGGGCTTTAATACTAAAAAAATTCCACAATCATTTAAACAAAAGTACCTGAAACCCTCAAGTTTTGTTAGGAATAGATCAAATTTTTGTTAAATAAAGCATGGTTGGTTCTCTCAAGAAGTGAGGTGAATGTAAAGAATATGAAAAAAATGGTTTAGAATCCTTATAGGAAAGTGGTTTCAAATATGAAGACAGTGATATGTGGCATGGGATTCAATATTCAACGTACATATCATGGAATTACTAAATATTTGAACTTGAAACAAAGTCATTGTCACCATTCATTTATGCTTGGTTTCATGAGATAAATTGTTTCAGTCATTGATATGCATTTGAAAATTGTGATTAGAATCATTTCAGCTCAAAAATTTAAAAAGCACAAAGAAAATTGAAAAATACACACACAAAATCTGAAAAACTCACAATTTTTTTAATAGGAAAACAATTGAAATTACTAAACTGAAAGGTTCCCTCCCCCACACTTAAAATATTAGATTGTACTTAATGTGAACCCATGAGATGATATATGCACATGAAATGCAGAATTTTTAAATAGGATAAATAATATAAAAGTGAAAGGGTTAGGAACAACTTGATGTGCTCAGGTGATGATGTGGTCTTGCAGTGTGATAAAATCTACTACATTAGTAGGAATTCCCTCAATTTAACTCTTCAAACATTTCCCATTGACTGTAAAGATCCTTCCAGTGTCCTCTTGTGTGATCTTGAATGCACCATAATGAAAAACATTAGTCAAAACATAAGGACCTAACCATCTGGAATGCAAATAACTAGGCATCAGATTCATTCGTGAGCTGAAGAGAAGGACTTTTTCTCCAACATGAAACTCCTTTTGTTGGATCACTCTATCCTGAGATGATTTTTATTTTTCCTTATAGAGCCTTGAGTTCTCATATGAAGAAAATTGAATCTCCTCAAGCTCTTGAATTTGCAGCATCATTTGGATTCCAGCTTGGGCCAAATCCATGTTGCATTTCTTTATATCCCAATAAGCCGATGCTAAACTTCCATGAGGAGATGACATGCTTTCCCAAAAACAATCCGAAATGGGGACATACCAATGGGTGTCTTGTATGCTATCCTATAATCCCACAATGCATCATCCAAGCGCTTTCCCCAATCTTTCTTATTTGGATGCACAATTTTCTGCAAAATTTCTTTCAATTCCCTATTAGAAAACTCAGCCTGGCCATTTGTTTGAGGGTGGTCTGGTGTTGATGTTTTTTGTGTCACCCCATACTTTCTATGAAGGGAAGCAAAATTCCGATTGCATAAGTGTGTCCCTTGGTCACTAATGATGGCCATTGGTACTCCAAACCTAAAGAAAATTTGAGCCTTCACAAAATCCACTACAACATGAGAATCTTCAGTCCTGGTGGCCTTGGACTCCACCCATTTACTCACATAATCGACATCAACAAGGATATACAAGAAACCAAATGAACTAGGAAAAGGGCCCTTAAAATCAATTACCCAAACATAAAAAATCTCACATAATAAAATGGGTTGTTGGGGCATCTCATGTCTCTTTGAAATATTTCCAGTGTGTTGGCAATGAGATCTTGACTTACAAAACACATGGGAATCATGGAATAAGCTAGGACAATATAATCCAGATTCTAAGACTTTTCTAGCAGTTTTTTGGGGTCCAAAGTGTCCACCACAAGAAAGTGTATGACAGAAATAAAAAAAATACTCAAACTCATGATCGGGAACACACCTACTAATGACTTGGTCACTACACAAGCGCCAGAGGTAAGGATAATCCCAAACATAAAACCTAGACTCACTTTTTAATTTTTGGACTTGATGCTTCTTCAAATTTGCTAGGATTTCAAAGGAAACAATGTAATTAACTATATCAGCATACCAAGGATGCGTACCTGAGATTGTATAGAGATTCTCATCATGGAATGTGTCCCGAAGTGGTACCTGGTCTAAGGTGTCACCCTCTAGTGTGTGAGTAAGCCTACTCATGTGGTCTGCCACCAAATTCTCTGAACCCTTTTTATCCTTTATCTCAATATCAAATTCTTGAAGAATGATCATCCAACGGATACGTCATGGCTTTTCATCTGAATTCTTTAGGAGGTACCTCAAAGATGCATGGTCAAAAAAAACAACTACTTTAGATCTCAATAAATATGAACGAAATTTATCTAAATAAAATATAATAGCAAGAAACTCATTTTATGTTGTGGTGTAGTTTGATTATGCAGAATCCATCATCCTCGATGCATACAAAATCACATGTGAACATCCCTCCGCCCTCTGAGATAAGACAGCTCCAACCGCGAAGTTGGATACATCACACATAAGCTCAAATGGAAGGTCCCACCGCGAGGGCTGTATGATTGGTGGAGTGGTCAGACACTTCATTAGCTCATCAAATGATACCCTACATGAATCATCAAAATTGAAGTCAATATCTTTCTGAAGCAATCAAGATAAGGGAAGAGAGATCTTACTAAAATCTCTGATGAAGCGTCGATAAAATACAGCATGTCTAAGGAATAATCGAACATCACTCACACATGTAGGATATAGGAGGGGTGAAATAATGTCTAACTTAGATTTATCAACTTCAATGCCAGGTTTTGAGACTATATGTCCTATGAAAATTCCCTTTTCGACCATAAAATGACATTTTTCAAAATTTAAGACCAGATTCTTCTCAATACAATGATGCAACACATCACCCAAACTGGAGATACATTCATCAAATGAGGATCCATAAACTGTAAAATCATCCATAAATATCTCCATGAAGGTCTCAATGAAATCTGAGAAAAGAGTCCCCATGCATCTGTTTAAGGTACCTGGGGCATTGAAAAGTCCAAATGGCATCCTTCGGTAAGAAAAGGTACCGAATGGCCAGGTAAATATCATCTTCTCCTGGTCCTCTACTACAATGGGAACCTGAAAATAGCCAAAGAAACTATCCAAGAAGCAATAATGTGTCCTACCTGCAATTCTCTCAAGCATCTGGTCAATGAATGGAAGTTGGAAATGGTCCTTACAAGTGGATTTATTTAGTTTCCTATAATCAATACACACTCGCCAACTTTTTTGTACTCTCATAGGAACTAACTCATCATTTTCATTTTTTATAATAGTGAAACCAGTTTTATTTGGTACAACCTGGAAAAGGATAACCCTTTGTGAGTCAGAAATAGGGTAAATTATACCTTCCTCGAGCAATTTTTTAACCTCTATTTTAACAACCTCTAGAAGGGTTGGATTGAGTCTCCTTTGTGGTTGCCTCACCAGTTTAGACCCATCCTCCAAAAGAATCTTATGCATGAAAATAGAGGGGCTAATGCCTGATATGTCAGCCAAGGTCCACCCGATTGCCCTGATGTTCTCCCTCAAAAGATTCAAAAGTTTTTCTTCATGTTCAAAAGGGATATTTTTATCAATGATAATAGGAAATTTCTCACCACTCAACAAGTATTATAATTTGATATTTGGTGGCAATGGCTTGTGTTCCAGTGTAGGGGGTGGTGTATGGATGGAGACATAGAAGGAACTGAAATATGTGAACAAAGAGTATCAGTATCAGAATATACATCCTCAAAATTAGAGAATAAAGCATCAAATCCATCAGCATACTCAACAGCCATGTCATAATCAGAGTTCACATGATCAAAATCAGAATATGACTCCATTTCAAAATCAAATCTTAGAGTTTCTTGTTCCCTAGAAATAGGTGTGGAAGTACTCTTAGACATCAAACTAGAACCAATAATCATAATCTCCCTAAGCATAGGACAATCCAATTCCATGGTGTTTTTACTTGGTGGTTCAAAATGGGAGATAACAATTGTAGAATGATCCTCTAAGGGGTACTTCATGGAATCCATAACATTTAATATCACAAATTCATCCCCAAATTCCATGGAAAGTGTACCCTCATTGACATTTATGATAGTTTTTGCAGTTTTGAGGAAGGTTATACCTATGATAATGGGGTCATGAGAGCTTACCTAAATATCCTCCATGTTAAGAATGTAGAAATCTGCTGGAAAGATCATGTATCATACCTATACAAGTACACCCTCAAGGACTCCCTCTAGATATGTCGTAGCTCTTTTCGCTAATTGCACCACTACTCTTGTCGGCTTCAACTCACCAACCTGTAAAGAAGAGAACACAGAGTGAGGCATCACATTTATTGAAGCTCCCCAATCACAAAGTGCATCAGAAAAGTGAAACTCCCCTATAGTGCATGGGATGGTGAATGTCCCAGGATCCTTGCACTTTGTCAGCATTGCTAGAGTTGGTGTAATGAGTGCTGACACATTCCTTCCAAGATTGATCCCCTCATTTACCTTGAGCCCTCTTCGATTGGTATGAAGTTATTTTAAGAATTTCGCATACCTTGCAATTTTATTAATGGTTTCAAGTAGAGGAATGTTGATCTCAACACGCTTGAATGTGTCCAAAACCTCTTTTTGCATCACCTCTTCAGCCATCTTCTTGGTTTGAACAACCCTATTTGGAAAAGGAAGGGGTTTAGGTGGAACATGATCAATATTTTTCTTACCTCTATCTTTATCCTTGGATTTCTCATCAGTTGGTATGGAATGTGGATTCTCTAGAGTTGAGGTGAATCTCAGTGGAATGGTAGGTATAGATGTATCGTGCATTTTCTTCCCACTTCTCAATGTGATGGCACTTAAATTCCCCTTTGTATTTGGAGTGGGATGGGAAGGTAGATTTCTATAATTCTTACTTACATGTTCATGGAGGGCAGTAGCAATCTGGCTCATTTGAGTAATCAACACTCCCAAATCTGAACCTTGACTCTTCATCTCATTCTGTTGATTAGGATCAATTTTCTTCAAAAGATCATCAGTGTTAGAATCTACCTTGTGCTGTAGATTCCCTTGTGGCTGACTTGTAGATGTTTGAGCTTCGAATCTCCTTCGGGGTTGTTGGAAACCCTTTTGGTAAGGTGGAGGTTGCTAGAAGTTTGGTTGAAAAGGGGGCCTTTGTTGTTTCCTAGAGCCATAAATCAAGTCTGATTGATCCTTATACCCTTGGTTGTATGTCGGATCAAACTTCTTTTTGGGATATGGTTGTTGTTGTTGTTGCTGATATGGTCTCACATGGAACACTACTATACAATATTCTGTTTCTTGGAGTTGTGGGCAACAGTCAGTTGGGTGGCTTGTCTCAGTGAAAATAACACAAAGGCCTTGAAGGAGGGGGTTGGGATTTAATTTGTGCCAAAGTAATCTGTCCCACCATATTTGTCAATTCTGCTAAATTGGTATCAATCAAATGACTTTCAGGAGAAGATTGACTTACCTGATTTAGTCCCCTGACATGTGGTGCACCTCGATCTCCAAATTGTTGGGAGTTTTGGGCCATTTTTTCGATCAATTCACATGCATCTACTGGTGTCTTTTCCACCAATGCCCCTCCTACTACGGAATCCACCATGCTCCTCTCCATAGTTGTAAGTCCTTCATAGAAGTACTGAATTATGAGTTTCTCACCGATTTGGTTATGTGGACATCTTGCGCACAACTTCTTGAATCACTCCCAGTACTCATACATTGACTCCCCTTTTTCTTGCTTGATCCCAGATATCTGTTTATGAATGGAAGTGGTCCTTGATGTTGGAAAAAATCTCTGCAAGAAAAGACATTTCAAATCATTCCAACAAGTTATATCTTCAGGTTGTAAATAACACATCCAGTCTTTCGCAGCTCTATCAAGTGAGAATGGGAATGATCTCAGTTTGATTTGATCTTCAGAGTCATTTTTAGGTTTTAAGGTTGAGAAAGCAACATTAAATTCTTTCAAATGTTTATTGGGATCCTCAATAGAGAGGCCATTAAACTTCAGAAGTAAGTGAATTAACCCAGATTTTATTTCAAAGTCTGATTTGAGATTTGGGTATGAAATACAATTTGGTTGATAGTTAATATCAGGTCCCGCCAATTCTCGAATGGTTCTATTTAGTTCATTTTTATTATTTTCAGCCATTGTTTCTTTTTTTATGGTTGAATTTGAGTTGCTTCCAATTTCAATGTTCTGATATTGGAGTAATTCTCCAACTTGTTGAATGTTGAAACTTCCCGTAGACTGAGAATGTCTGATTCATGGCCTAAGGATACGTTCAATCTCAGGGTCAAGAACTAAGAGATCCTCGAGATTATTTCATGTCATAAATCAATTAAATATTAAAATAAGGAATGTGGACCATATTAAAATAAAAATTATAATTTTGAGTTGATGGTCCAAAAAGAAGTATAAGAAAATAAAAGAAGAAGAAGAAGAAACATCAGATTAGGTAAAGAAGGAAGAAAGAAGAGATGAAGAGAATAAAATGTAAAGTAAAATAAATACCTCTAATTGGTTGAAATAATTACTTGCCTCCCCGAAAATGGAACCAATTTGAAAGAGCGATGTCGTGGGCACCCTCAAATGATTAGTGTGATTTTGGGGTACTTAGGTGCATTAGAGTGGCTGACCAAGGTCGTCTCTCAAAGGAGCAAGTGAATTAAAATAACATTTTAGAGGTATTATAAAAATAAAATATAATAGAATTAAAACAATACATGAAAGGATGGTGGGTGGCTTATTATCATTTATAAAACATGAAAAGTTTGCTGGAAGAAGATTGCATTTTTTTGTTTTTAATTTTTAAATGAAGTTTGATTAAAAAGACACAACAAGAATATGTTTTTTTAGAAAATATTTTAAAAGGCGTAATCGATCTAACTCTAACCCTTCATTGAATTATTAATAATTACCATTCAAATCAATATTCACTTAATTATGATCCCCTATTTTGTTAACCCTCGAACCCTACAAGAGTTAACTTAACCACAAAGATGGAATTACTTAAACCCAATGCTAGCTTCGGAACACGCAATCGCAGAACCCTGCTTTGATTTTTGTTCTAAGGTTAGCTTGTGTTCATTGGTTAATTCGAGAAAATATCCATTCTGGAAATGAAGATTAATTGTCTTTAGGGATTATATTTTTACTCTACAAATTTATCTCATGTGCTCTTGCATTACCGATTAAGATCGCGCTCTCACAATTTACACAAAATCTCGACCTCGCGTGTTTTTGTGTTAATTATTCAATTGCTTTGTTAGTTTCATACAATTTAAAAACACAATTCATGGATCATATTAAGTGAATTATAGTATCTCAATGATTCAAAATAATTAAATGAAGAGGTTATAAGATAGACCGATTACTAAAATACTACTCTTCCATGGGTGGCGTAATCATCGTAGAAGCGTTTTTCATGTGCAAATGTTTATAATGGGTATAACCAAATAATGATTCTACTCAATAATTACAGCCCAAATAGGAAGATTAATATAATAATAAATTTAATCAAAACTGAATAAAAGAGAAGAAATAAAAGAAGAACAAAGAAGTTTATTACACAAACAAAATCATTACAACAAGAAGGAGAAGAAGAAGGCTTCATCGAAGGGGTCCTTGCTTCAAGGGATACACTTATTAAAATGGTTGAATAATTGAAGTGGATCCACTTATCCTCTTCCCTGAACATACCAATTAACGTCCCAACCCCACCAAATGAGAAAAAAACCAATTTATAGAGTGGTGGGGAGGCTAGGTTCAAAGTGGTTTCAAGTGTGAATGGGGAATCTCGACCAAATATTTTATTCCATATTGTACCGCCCATTTGACCACAAAATGTGTGAATTTTCCTGCTTTCCAGAACGATAATATGTGATTATATGGGTCATCTATCTCCTCTAAAGATTTGGGCTCAATCCAAGCCCATATGAAGGAGTTATGGCTGAAATATAGAAGCTTTTCCTTTCTGGTGTGTCCAACCCACCTTTGACTTTATGGCCCAATTACACCATCCAAATTCATTCTTTTGATCTTGTGTCATGAATAAAAGTTGTATCACATGAAGTAATAAACATAGTTACAAAATATTAAGCTCAAATAATTCAAATAAAAATATTTATGATTGAAATACTGCAATGATTTTAAAAGGGTAAAACTGGAATTTTCATCAAATAATCAAATGAATGATCTAATCCCAAATACTTTCTAATTAAACATATTTAACAAAGTTTGAGGAATTATATCATTTATTATCAACAAAATATATAATAGAATAGTGTTTTATCAATCCAATTAAAGGAAAAATTACGTTGTGAACAAAAATCCCAATAGGATACCATCACAGATTCCATACAAGGTCTAATATACTGAATGAAATAGTTATAACCTTGAAAAAAAAAGTATTACAAAGCATTTTCTTAAATCTTATATCATTTCCTAAATCATTTACCATTTGGGTTTTCTTAAAATACTTTCATATTATCAAACCAATAACATGATATGTAGAAGTGATAAAATATGAAATTATATCCATGAATCATATGGTAATCAACTAAATACATATCCATGAAATTTCATCACATGATGTCATATGATAGAACCACATATAGAAACCTATGAGAAAAAATTCAATGGTAAATAAATATAATGAAATAAAAATCCATAAATGGTCAATAAAACAATAATTTGGTCTCTAGCCTATGGTAAAATATGTTCTAGATATAAAAGATCATAAACAAGGCCAAACATAAGAAACAACCAATATTGAGTCATTCTATAGTATGTCGATATCACTAAACAACCACTTGTGGTTCTACACACACTAAGGTTGCCTATGTATATTTTCCAATTCACCCATGTTTCCCAAAGAAATAAGATTTTAAAATTACATTTCAAAAAAAAATCACCATTCCAAATATTTTTCTTTTCAAATCCAATCCAATCCACTTTGGTTTTTGTAAATCCATTTCCAAATCAAGAAAGTCCATTTTCAAAGAAAAATTATTTAAAAACATTTACCTTTCCATGAAATATTTTGAAACCAAATATCACTTCTATTAAATTAAAAACCTAAATTAATTTATTATAATGATAAGGAATTCATCAAATTAACCCATTGTATAAAAACACCTACCTAAAAATGGTATAAACCTAGACACCTTCAATAACGGTGATTAGAATCCCTGAGAATGGCTTTAAAGAGACAAGGAACATTAAATAAATTCATAGGATTAATAAAAAACACTATTTGATCATGAATAAGAACCATATATTCATCTAATGTAGTATCCATGACTAAAGTAACGAAGAACTAGAAGGAACACTTACCCAAAGAGGTGCACCGTAAAAAAATCTAATGATCGATCACTGAATGAAGTGGTCCAGAAGGTGGTAAATCACAAAAAATCACTCAACGAGAGCTCTAGGTCAAGAGAGAATGGAAAATGATTGAATAAATGATAATCAATCATAATATTCCATAAAAATCACATATAATGATATTTACATGTCACGTAATCCCATTACAAGTCATGTATCCATGAAAACTAGAAACACCGAAAAATGTGTTTCCTTTTTAATAAAAACATGATTTTTGGAATTACATGAAGTGAACGAAATACATCGAGTGTAGACTATTCATTTCCTCAACCAGATTTAAGGCATCTTCCTGGGGACCACTACACTGTGTGTAATCTCTTAAAATAGTGTGAATTCTCCGAACATATATCAAATAGGCCAGTTCCTAGTAGAGAAATGCCAAACCACCTAGGATGATCTCTGAATATAGGGACAAACCCTCAAATCCATTAACATATTTATACCCAGAATCCATTAATTCAAACAAACATACATCCCCAATTTTTATTTTATTTAACCTAGAAAGTATCTCTATCTCATAGAAGCCAACTCACATACCCAAACATGGATGATATACATAGTATGATCAAGGGAGTACCTAAAATCCATAATAGGGTTTTACAATCTCCCCACACTGAATTATTTCTATCCCTAGAGGGCCTTTAGATTCTTAAAATCAGGAAAACCAAAGGCCATTACTGCCTCATCAATAATTCCCTCTCCCAAATCTCATGGATATCCCTTTCGCACTGCCATAGTAATCAAACTAATGGGATCTTTTTACCACAAAGTACCTTCTCTTAGTGATCCACAATCTTAACATACTGCTCAACTATAGTGGTGATTGTATTAAGGTCATCAGCCTCTCATCCAATCACTTTGGAATGATCTAGCATGTACCTCCTCAACTAGGAAACATAAAACAATTTTTTGGATAAAAGGAAAACATGGTGGTAAGTATAATAGATAGAAAACCTTCCCCATTCATCCAATGATCTCAAAGGGGCAAAAAATACTTGCTTCCAACTTACCTTGATTACCTAATCGAAGACATCCCAAGTGATGGGGAAATCTCAGAATACCGGATCTCCAACCTCAAAATCAAGCATCCAATGATGACAGTATGCATAATAGTTCATAAAACTCTATGCCATTATTAATCTCCTCCAAATCATATGCACCTTATTCTTCATCTACTGAAAAATAATTAGCCCAACTTAGGGCCACACTCCCTACACTAACCATAATAAGGGATATCTACTTGGATTGTCCTAAAAAGCCTCAAAAGGAGCTAGATTTATCAAATAATTATAATTATTGTTTTAGGAAATCTGAACAAGAGGAAAATTATTTTTCCACGATCCTCCAAAATCAAAAAAATAGGACTAGAGAATATAATTAAGAATCTTGATATCCTTTTCTGTTGATATATTTGTCTATGAATGATAATTTATGTTCAATTTCACATGGTAAACTGTCACCACTTATAATCCTTTCCAGAATCTGGATGTGAACCTCAGGTCCCTATTTGATACAACCATAGAGGGAACCCCATGAATTATCACAATCTCTAAGTTATACATGTCCCCAAACTATTCCACTTTCTTTATCTCATTGATAGGCATGAAATTCACAAATTTCATGAGTTGATCAATTATCCCCAAAATCGCATATTTCTCAATAAGATTCCATTGAAAACCAAAGAATAAATCTATAGAAATATTATCCCACTTCCATATTGAAATAGGTAAGGGATGTGAAAAAAAGTAGGTCTACAAAGTTCTAACTTGATTCTGTGAAAAGTAATATACCATGATAAAAAATACACAATCATCTTTCTCATCCCTGACTACCAATACTAATATCTCAGGTCATGATACATCCTGTTACCACCTATGTTTGTGAACTAAAAATTCTAATTTACACTTTACAATAACACCTGCCTCTGGGAAAATGGATCAACTGACATACTATATAAGCACAAAGTATCACTGGGAGGCCAAAACCACTCACTCGAGGTCTCCCCACTATAATGGCTTTCACTATTGCAACAGCGATGTGTGTCACATTATTGATCCAAATTCACTCATCAAAATATGATTAAGCTTTCATAGAATTCAAGAACACTTTTCTAACAACCTCTTCTATTTCCAAGATAATCTTAGAAAACAAACTCATCTGAGACCACTCCTCAACTAACTCATTCATAACATATATCAGTAATTTTATTCTCAACACATAGACAACCAAATTCCCTTTTCTAGAAGTATAAGTAATGCTAAAATCAAAATTCCAAAGATACTCCACCCAATGTATATATTGAAAGTTTAGATCCATCTATTTGAAAATATATTTTACGATCTTATGATCATAACACATTGTAAACCGCTCCCCAAAGAAATAGTTTCACCACATTTTGATTTCATGATAAATTTCTGTCAAATCAACATCAAGGGTAGGGTAGTTCTTCTCACGTGGGACTGACCAATGTGAGATATAGGCCACCAAATATTTCTCCTGGATTAATATGAATCCAAAACCCATATAAAAAGAGTCATAGATAACATCATAACCTAAACTAGGTTCTGGAAGAATAAAAAAAGTGTCAATGTCAACCATAACTTCATTTCCACAAAATATCTCTGACATTTTTCATCGAATTTAAAATTTTCACCCTTATAGGTTAAATTAATCATATAAGATGTGCTATTGGATAAATAATAAACAAACCATTGATAGTAACTAGACAAACCCAAGAAGAACCAGATTTCAAACACATTTATGGCGTACTCTTGATATATGAAAGACTGTATCTTTTCAAGATCCATTAAATTTTCCATCCCAATTTTTTCATGCCCCATAAAATTTAATTCTTAAATCCAAAACTCACATTTAGAAAGCTTACTGAATGTATAATGTTTACTCAAGGCTCAAAGAATTATTTTAAATGGTCTCTATGCTCCTCAGCTAATTAGAGTACACCAATATATCATCCATGAACAAAACAATGAAATTGTATAATAACCGATGAAAGAATAATTTTGTCAAAACCATATACACCATGATAATCTTAGTTAGACTAAATGGTATAACAAGAAAATCAAAATTCCCATACCAAATACTAAACACTATCTTTTCTATATGCTCTTCTTAGAAACTAAACTTGTCTTCCCTAGACCACATGTCAATATTTGAAAACCAACATACCCCTCGAAGCTAGTTTTAAAGGTCATTATTGCTTTGAAATGGATATTTGTTCTTAACAGTCACCCAAATTAAATTTTGATGGTTAATATAAACTGTGAGGCTCCCATATGAATTATTATCAAAGGGGAAAGGTGAAGACCAAAATAACACACTAGGAAAAATAAATCCATTAGAATCCATGTCCTTAATCTAGAGAAAAAGATTCACTAACTCATATAGTGTGATTTAGTACGATAGAATAGAATTGTGAATCATATCAGGGAGTATTTCAATTGTAAAATTGACCTCTATCTATAGTGGTAAACCAAAAACATCATCCAGAAATATATCATGGAATTCACGCTCAACTGTAGGTTATTGACCACCCAAATAAGGGTAAAATGCATCCAGGGACATATCTAAAAACTGAAATGTGATTACCATGACAAAAGGAATAATAGTCCCTTCCCTTATGGATCAAGAGTCCCACTCACCTTGAAAAACTTGAGTCACCCCATTGGTATTTATGAATAGAACTCAATGGAGATAACATTCTAGCTAGGCCATAGAACTGATCATTTAATCCATTCCAATAGTCAGGTTGAAGATATCATGATTAAGAACTAAGAAGTCCCACTTTAGCAGAAATTCAACTATTGTCACTGGACACACGAGACACTAGAAACCTTTTTTTTCAACTCTTGTCTAAAGGGATGGAAAGATTCAAAATTAAGGCATAATCTTAGAATTAAAACACAACATGTTAAATAAAAATGATGATATAAAAATATTTATTGCAACTTATATAAAAATAACTAGAACCATAAAAGATGAAATATGCACTGTACCTATAACAATTGCTAGCCCTACTTCAGATTCCTCAAGTGAATACTCCACAATATAAAGTCATACAACCTCAGCTCCTCCCTCAGCTCTCGTAGCCACATAAACATCCCTATTATCCTTGGGGTAGGACCCACCACCATTGGAAGAATTTTCAAGAACCTTATAACCCTTGGTTAATGTGAATACTACCTTACCACCACTGGATATCCAATCAATTTTCTTTTTAGATGACCATATCATCCACAAAGATGAAAAGTGTTTAGATCCTCTACACAGTTTGGTTTGGTATGAACATGCTTCCTACACTAATTGAAAAAAAATCTACTGTCTTAATGATGCCCCCAAAACTGGTCCGGAAGAAAGATAAACGCCATTTCAGTTCATCTTTTGGACAAAATATACTCCCTTGACGGTAAATGCACAAACTAAAGGTCCATCAAAACCAGTCTTTCCATATATTTCCACCTCAACAAAATATTTTTTTTCAAATACTCCCACAAAGGAAAGAAGGCACATGAGAATCAACATCAACCTAATATTCTTCCCCAATCCCAAATCAATCTTCCGAGCCTTTAGGTACACATTAATGAAAATATCTCGTGCCAGATACACCAACATAGTAAATTGGTTAGAATGCTATAGAAGGGCACACTATTCCTGAAAAAACTGTAGAAACTCCATGGACAAAACCACATATATCATCTTATGGTAAAACTACAGATTAAATATTTTCATGAAAGAATCATAGGAAAATTCCTTGTAAAACTTATCATGAAGAATAGAGTCCCACCATCTCCTTCATAGTCCCTTGAGAATGTACATGGGAAACCCACCTTAGATTATTTAAGATTCTTCAAGAATTTGAAGATCCTCCCAATACTCTCAAGGAACTATTTAGATACCTATTTCCCTTTTAACCCTGAAAGGTGGGTGGATAATTCTTAGTGGAATTATATCTATGACCCACCACAAATCATGGTTTCCCAATACTGACTTCACCCAATGTCTAAAGAGTGTGGCTTACATCTCCAAACAAAGAAGGGTCTACTGGAGGATTCAACTATGGAACCTATCTCAAGGATTCATGTCTTAAAATTGGATCATATCTACTTGGAGAAATTTTATAAGAAACTTTATAATATAAGAAATTAGTTCACGAGAACATTTCATAATCCTAGGACCACTTTCAGTAATCAAGCCATTGCTTCAAAATAATAAGAATTTAATGTAATAATGAATTACGCCAATGATAGAAAATACTTAAATAGAAATAGGTAAAATTAAATAATCTTACTATATATTTCATTCAAATTACCTCAAGCTCCATGTCTCAAACTTCGTAAAAGAAAATTCTCTAACCACTGATGGTAACTCAGGTTTAGTCATAGAAGTAAGCCGACCATTTCCCTTTTTGTGCACTTACTATCCAAATTATGAAAGTTATAAATCTTGTATACCAGACGCACATAACCAAAATAAAGAAGTGTTAATACACTACAGGAAGAGTCCTCCTTTAATATAAAAATGTAACAGGCCAACTTGATTCAACTAGACAAGGCACCTAATCTGGCCTGTTTCGATGGCGAGAAACAAATGGATAACAGAAACAAGTCTCGAATAAAACCCAAAAGGAGGCAAATAAACTGAGTGAAAAGAGGAAACAAAGTACATACAACTAGAATCATAGAATCAATTTACAAATAGGTTAAACTAGAACGTATTTCAAGTCACTTTTTGACAAACCATCACATCTAAACCAACACAAATTAAAGGCAATAATGACAAGAGAGGCCAACATGCTACAAGATGCACTTCCCTTTATACATATCCTCTAATACAACATTTATAAAAACCCAAATTAAAAATTATGGTGTGACCATAATGCCTAGTAGAATACCACCATAAAGTTTATACATGGTATAATATCAATAATGGAATAGTTATAGCTTTTAAAGAAAAATGTTTATATAATTAATTTTCTTAAATTTGAAATCTATTTGAAAATATTTTTCCCTTTTTTTATAAAATCCATTCACATATCAAAATAGAAATTTGAAAAGTAGAAGTGATAAAACATGAAATATTACCGATGCATCATAAGGTAAGAACATAAACACATATCTATGAAATACCATCATGCAATGTCATGTGATACAACCGCATATGAAAATAGGTGAGAAAAATCCACGATAAAACCATCATGGGATAAACATATGTAAATGACTAAGTAGACTAAAATTTAGTCTCCAAAAAATGGAACATCATGTATTAGACATAAAATATCCTAAACCATGATAAAGGATGTATTCAATCGATATTGAGTCATAAAACAGTCTATCGATATAACCAAACAGTCACTAGTGGTGCCACACACACTAAGGTTTTTGATGTATATTTCTCAGCACACCCATGGTTCCCAAAGTTCCAATATTGTCAAATTAATTTTCAAAACCGTGCTAAAAATTTATAAATCATTTTCCAAATCCAAATCATCCTACTTTAGTGTTTGAAAACCCATTTCCAAATCAATAAAATCTATTTTCAAAGATAACCCCATTTTAAAAAAATTTTACGTTACAAGATATTTTTTTCAAACCACATATCTCTTATATTTAGTTAACAAATTAAATGAATTTCTCAAGAACATTAAAAAGTTCAACAAAATAAACCATTTAATAAAAAAACCTACCTCAAAATGGTATAAATATATTTTCCATTGACAACGGTTATTAGAAACCTCAAGATCGGCCTTCAAAAAACAAGGAATGCCAATAAATTTCAAGGGATAGAAAGAGAACACTATACTATCATGAATCCAAACCAGAAACACATCCAATGTTGAAGATGTGATCAATGAAATGAGGTACCAAAAGGAAATCTTACCTGTAGAGGTGCACTAAAACAACTCTAATGATCAATCACCGAATGGAGCATTCTAGAGGTGATAAAATCAAAAAAAGAAAAACCCTAGGGCGAGATCTATGTTGAGAGAGAGAGGTTTCATAGTTGATTTAAATGAGAATAACTCACAAAAAACAATGAAAACCACATATTTAAATATTTACAAGTTGTGTAATCCCATTACATGTTGTGTATTACATGAAGGCAGTAAATTATAAAAAAATATCTCTTTTCCAATAAAATCCAAAAAGAAATCCTTAAAAAACATAAACTAAATAAAAGGAATGTAACCATTTCATGCACTTAAACATATTCATGGTATATTACCTATGACCATTACATGGAATGTAATCTCTGTACATGGTTTATAATCACCTAGGAAAAAACAAACAAGTTAGTTCTCAGTAGAAAAATGCAAAAGCTTCCAGGATGCTCTCCGAACTTGTGGATAACCCCTCAAAGGAATTAACACATTTATACACATACTAAATTAATCTAAACAAACATACATCCCCAAAAATTAGTTAATTTCACCAATAGAGATCTCCATACCTATAAGGATTGACATGCACCCCAGAAGGACCTAGTATAATTTCTTTAAAGTAGAATAAAGGCCCAGTGAAATGTTAACTACAACAGTTCTTCCAAAATATCCGATTTGAAGGAGAGTAGATTCTATTATTCATTTTTTTTAATTTCACACATTTAATTATACTTACTACTAAAAAAAAATTTATATTTAATGATTAGTTATGTCGCCTTCCCATGATCACCCATGGAAGCCCCCTACTATGCCACCTTCACATTATTCATATTGCATGTTCTCTATTTCACCATATGACCTTCCATGTCCCATTCTCAACATGACACCACCACTTTAGAAACCATCTAAAGAGAGGATCCTATCCCCTATATAGAACAAATGAAGGAAAAATCTTGCCTCCCCATCCATTGGGAACTAGACCCCTGACCGTAAGGATTAGGGTCTCATATCTTTCTCTTGGGCCACCCATAAGATGTATTATATATATATATATTGATATATTATTTTTAGTTATTCAAAATAACATTTTTTACTAAATTTTTAAAATTAATGAAAAATGAATTTGAAATGATCTTGATGGGTGAACTAAAGTTTTTTCTTTGTTTAAAAATATTTTAAAATAAATAATGAATTTTTTTAAATCAATGTAAGTACACAAAGATATTTTAAAATGTTTTGGCATGGACCAAAAGGAAGAGGTATTGAAATTAGTACCACCTAAAAACTAGACACAGATGAAAATGGGAAACCATTTGACCAAACTATCTATTGAGGGTTGATGGTGAGTTTACTTAATTGCTAACATGACCAAAATTATGTTTACTATGTGTATTTGTTCACGATTTCAATAAAACCCAAAGTATTATCATCTGAATAATTTTTAAAAATATTTAAATACATCAAGATTACACCCAAATTTTAATTGTTCTAATATAGAGGTAATAATTATGATTAAATTAGTTATTCAGATATTGATTTTAGAGGCTGTAAGTTAGAAAGAAAAACACCTCTAGAACATGTCACTTTGTGGGTGAGTCGGTAGTATCTTTGTATTGTAAAAATTAGAACTTTGTTTCTCTATCACCTTTTATATTTGAGTACAATACTATATGAATTTGATGTACATAGGTTCTGGGGATGAAACACACATTTCAAGACTATAGATATTAATTCCTACATGTAGTTATAAATTATTATAATAAAATTGCTATAAATATTTCCAAAAATATTTTTTATCATTCAAAGACAAAAAATGGTATATGAAATCATTTTTTCAGAGATTATTTTCAAAATGGTGATATCACTCTTAAACTCATAGGTAAATAAAAAATTAAATATATTTAAAAATCCTTTGAATTTTGAGAAATTAAATTAAATTTGACATGAACATTAAATGATTAAATATTCTTGATTATTAGTATTTCAACATCAATAATATTTTAACTTTATGTAAGGTTTGAATTCTTTATTCAAATTAAATTATTTGAAAAAATATTATATATCTTAATTTTATCTTTGAATTATACTTCATATATGGTTAAATAAAGAAAATTTATGTTTTATGTGGAAGGCTACCAGTAGTGTGATACAACAAGGATTCTATCATGAATATGATTCTATGAGTGTGATACCATGAGTATGCAACCATGATTATTTCATCATTAGTATGCAATTGTGAGTGTAGCATCCCAACCTGAAAGCCACAAAGCGGTGTCCCGAGCTAGTTGGCCATATAACTATGAGTTCATCTCCTTGTATGCCAGAGGTTATTGACTATCAGTGAGGGTATTTTATGGTATTGTGGGTAGAATATACCCTGATGAACATAGTAAGCTACAAAAATAAATAATTAGTATAAATAACATAATAAGTAATTAATAACCAGAAATAGAGTAATAATAAATCATCCAACATAACCAATAGGCAGAAGCTAAATCAATATATAATACAAAAATTGTGATATTTACATAATGCTATGTAACAGATAAGTACACGGTATTTAGCGGTTCAATCATATAAAAAATGATAATCAAAAATACAAAAAAAATCTTCCTCCACCAGAATCATGAGAATAGGATTTTCCCTTTTCTACCGTATTCCATACTTGAACTAAGAATGAAACATCAGAAGCGGTTAACTTCACTTTGTATACACTTGTAGTCATGAGTTCTATCCAGGTACCATAGATGGCTAGTATAGGGTGTCAGATATACTCAATAGGCCACCACTAATGGTGTATAGAACTATCTTTTTTGTGAATTTAAAATTATTAGTGTGATGGAAGTAATATATTTAATATAGTAATGAATAAATAAATAAACTTAGATAAAGTTACTCAAGGGAACCCCTACCAAAACTACATTTTTTGGCATAAGAATTTGTTTCTAAACCAAGGTTAACCTATAAAAATATGATATGGGTGTATAAATGTTAGCAAAAATAGTTCTAAGAATTTAATGAATCCGAGCATGTTGTTGGGCTTCGAGGACATGTCCTTAGTATATTAGATTTTCATTATTACCTTTTAATATAGAAGAAAAAATAGAAAAAAATATATTATCTCTTGAGATTAACCAATGTTATGCATAAAAAGGAACCCAAGTATCTATACTAGAGAATTATATATTCTCATCACCATAATAGTCCATCTATGAAGATCGGTAAGAGGAATCCCTTGTATCACTATTGGAAAGGTGTAAATCATGACCCTCTAATCCCATCATGGGTATAACACATTGGGGACGAAGTATCACTCATGGAAAGGTAAAACCATATTCCCAACTAAACCAATGTAGGATATTCCCATTAGGTGGTCCATATCACTCATGAGTAGGTAAGTTATTACCCTGGTGATCTTGTACAAGGTACTCCACCAAAGGGAACCAAGATTCTCTCCTGATATGTTATGATTCATTTCCAAGTATAATTATAAATCATGATGAGCCCGTACAAGGAATCCTTAAGTTAGGACCCTTGTATCTCCCTTGGTTAAAAGTGAAGTCATGACTTAGCTATCAAGAACTCATAATATTTAACAAGGCATAGAAATATCAACACTTTAATCAAGTTGTAAATTTAATCTATTTTAAATAAAAGAAGCCATTCCATTGAGAATAAGGCCCTTTACACCTTGTAGATCAACTATTTTAAGTCTAATGAAATGCACAATATTTTTTTAAAGGAAATTAACACACCCGAGAAAAGAGTAATTAAATCTAGTTTCATGAAGTAAGGCTCTTAAGCCTTTAAGGAGGGGCACAACTAAAGGGGTGTCTCATACCGAGGTAATCACCCCATTAAATTGATTCAAGGGTTGTTGAGGTACCATTAAACATGACAATAACCCTTTATTTAATTAATTATACATTAGAGAGTTGACCCCAGGGGATTATATCCCGTTAGAAAATGATGCCTAATAAAATAAAATAAAACTTTTAGGGAAAAGAAATAGAACACCTATATCATTCCTATAATACACTACTAATCCTATATCAACCCTTGAATTGAGCTAGAATGGGTAAAATCATAATAATAGACAAAATACCTGAAAACATGGTATATGATCTCACTCCAAAATAACACAACATATGGTGTGATAAACCTAGAAAGGAATGAAGAGGAATAAGGATCATACTATTTTAGATCCAATTTGACTGATGGTGAGAGAAACAAATATCATATGGGAGAGATACTTAAACTCAAAGGCTGTGAATTATAAGATGTAATGGAGGAGTGTTTATTGTGTGAGGGAAAAGAAATGATCCCTTTCCGAAAATAAGAGGTAATACCCCCTTTTTTTAAAAAGGCCCTGAAAAATACAAGATGTCAGTTACATATACACTTCTAGTATTTTTTTACAATGTGTATATATAATACATTTTGTGTAAGGCTTGAGGTTTTATACTCCTAGGAAAAACCAATTCATGATGTAAAAGGGGACTAGAGAGTCCAATACATGTTGGTTATTAAAATACATGTCAAGTATTTAGCCCATAGCTAGGCTCCATTCCTCCTGCTACTTTTTTACCATAAGCAAACTGACCAGCCTAAAGGCCCGATCACTAGGGTCTAAGATGAGAATTAAAACTAAATGTGGATTTTTGACCAGAATCCAAAGGAAACGTACCTTGCTGAAAATCTAATTTGATATAGTGAGTGTGAAACCATGAACATTCTACCGCATGTATTTTATTCCATGACTAATTTCATCATTTTATCTTTTTATGAATATAATTTATATCAAATTAAATTATTTATTCTTGTTATTTATTTATTTCCCTAAATTATTTACAAACCCAAAATTTGAATTCAAATTACACCATTCTAAACCACAAATCCCCCAACCTCTTATTAAAACCTTCCATTCCTGTTTCTCTCTCATCCAAAATTGTAACTCCTACCTTATATAATCTATATTTAAATGATTTAGATTAGGCATCATGATATTTCTATCATTACTAATGATCCATATCCTTGCAAGAAATGAAAATCTAGAACATGTGTTATTTTAAAGCCTCGAAGTCTATTTATTGAAACCCATGTACTTTTTCTTGGGAAAGAAATGAAATCTGACTAGTTGAGGGCTAGACAATCATTAGTGTGAAAGGCTGCATAGAATCAAGAATTGGATGAATGCTTTAACATAAGTTTTCATACTTTTTATCCCAAATAGTTGCGGATTTTTATCTATATACTGAATTTGAATTTTTGGACAAGAAAGACATTATAAGGACTCTTTTTAATGGATAAAATATTATTTTCTCATCAAACCAGAAAAAAAAATTCATAAATGTTCTCCACAGGGTTGCGCTAGATGATTTTTAGAGCTTTTATCCAATCATTTAATTGTGTTTTCAAATCTAAAATGATATTCATGAGATAATAAGAGTTAGAAATATGAGGGGGATAAATGTTTTAGTGTTACATGGTGAGTGTTATATTTTTTTGAAGTTAATCCAATAATTACTTTTCCTAAAAAAATAAAAATTCAGTTTTATAATACATCAATATGTCTTCATTATATATCTTATGAAGATTAGAGTAAATATATGTTTGAGTATATATGTCACGAGACATTTTCAATGGTTCTTCAAACCAGATTCTAGATTTCATTATCTATCTTATCCAAATCTTATTTATCCTCTTTTGGAAAATATGAATCTCATTCCTGAATGGTAGGAGAAGTGTGTCTCTTCTGGTTGTTTTTTCTTAAGCCAGTATTTTTGATGAATAATGGAGTTAAATTAAGACCCTTGGAGAGAGGTTTGAGTTTCATATAGTGGTAAAGTTAATGAGGCCTTTAAAACTATAAAGAACTCTTCCAGGCCATATGATTTGGTGTACCTTGGTCTAAAAATTGATGAGGTTTCTATATGTTCTTATAAAGAATAATTAGACACTGGGATTAATGAGAACAAATATGAATTGTTGAAGCTATTGAAGAGGATAGATCTATACATGAGATAGAATAATAAGGGATATTAGTTTCTAAACCACTGTGAATTTAGAATTTATCTTATGGATATCCAAAATATCTATTATTATTAAGGAATGATAGTTGGGTGATGTTGAGTTACAATACATTAATATATCCATCACTAATCCCTATAAGAGACTAGATTTTCAATCTAAATTTGATGATAATATTGGTGATGAGTATTTTAAACAATAAGTTTTAGTTTCTAATTAATCTTGGGAATCTAATTCTCGTAATACAAGTGATTTAAATATGATACTTATTATTCCGTAGGTAAGAATAACTTCTCAGAAAAAGGTAATGAATGAAAAATATCTGGTGCATAAATCAATAGGATCTTCTCTACTTGGGATCAATTAGTCAAATTTAGAGTCTAATGGTGATTGAAATGTGGGAAGTCCACCTAAAAATGGTGGACATGATATCCCAAGTCTACTAGAGGTTCCTATTTTTCAATAATGTCCTCTTGTTTCTAGAAATGATTTAAAAGAGGGTCTTGAAGCAGTTGTTTAAATATTTTTACCCAAATTTGAGGCTGATAAAAATGATTTTGTGTTTTCAAACTCATGAATTAATCAAATTACAACTCTAGTTTTGTATGTAGATTCTAATGTTGTAGATATTGAAAAACAAAGAGTTGTTGAAAGGATGATAGAAGTAAATGATAAATATAATTAGGATAATGAAAGAGTATCTTATCCTACTTTAAAAACATCTCTTATCATACATGATAGATCTATATCTCCTCCTCCATCTCCTCAATCCTCCTATCTCACCTGAGGTGATTTGGATACATTAAAATTTTATTTCATATTTCTCATAAAAGTGTTACCTTATATAGATCCTCCAAAAGATATGAATTCTAAAGAATAATAGATATCTATTATTATGTATCTTATTGTGGCATGACTACACCATAATTTTGTATGGATCATAAATTTCATAGAATAAAATAAAAGTATAGTTAAACACATTGGTGTTATTCACAATGTCTTGGAGAATATAATTGTGGTTTTAACTTAAAGGGACTTCACAATATCTGTTTAGTTAGGTTAACTCAAGTCCAAAGTTGTGACCTCCTATTCCAAATACTTGTCTTCACATGAGGAAGATATCAAGAAGATAAATTATATAGGGGAGTATATTTATAATCTTGTTATATAGTGTCTTCAAGAATCCAGGTAAGATAGGGATGTTATTTCCAAGGGACAAAAATCTTATATTTAAAATATATATAACCAAAATTGACCTAACCAATCTCCTCAAATACCATTATAAAAGTCTCAAGATACCTTATATAACTATATATTTCAAGGAATAGTTTTACTAGTTAAAGGTTGTGGATCCTCTCTTGAAACTATTAATGGTTGAGAAGATATAGTTTTTTCAATTTTTTGAACGTGGAGGTAGATTCATCAGTTAGATTGATGACATGATAAAACAGTATCTCTATATTATCCACATATATGTTCCCATGAATACTTAAGTTGTATCTTTCACAACCTATATTACAGTCAATCATTTTGGCCTTACTCTATTTTTGGATGTGTGTGACTTTAATCTAGTGAATTTAGGGATTTATTTAAGGCCTCCTATACATATAACCACACATAGCCCTCCTCCTACTCCATATAAATCTATAGGAATGACACATGTTGACTAGCCATACCCTAATTCAAATTTAAATTAGGGATCTGATAGATTTTTTTATATTATGAAACATTTTATACTTCTCCTTCTATATTATTAGGAAATATTTTTGTTTATCTAACTTATTTATGTGTTATATTATTTCTACATCTATTTTTGTTAATTCGAAATTATTTTGAATTATTTATTAGTGAAACATTAATTATATTATTAGAAAAATGAAATATTAACCATGAATTTAAACTACTTATAAGACTTATGTTATTAGTTTTCATGATTAATGGAAATTACATATTGTATTTATTCTATTTAACCATGATTTTTGATCATTAAAAAGTGATGTTTTTTTGGATTACTCCTACAACTGCTTTTTTGATGAACCGAAATCATGATTGTTTTATTACTAAGGGTTCATGTGGTGTATTATAGAAATATATGTTTCAAATATTTTTTGGAATTATATGAAGTATATCCTAAGATTTTAAGAATAATTATGTGAATATAAGAAGGAAGTTTGTCCATAAAAAAGATGTTCATCCACAAGAATTCTTATGGAAACACATAAAAATATATATCAACATATGAAGGAATCTGAAACCTTAAGAAGGAATTATAACTGATACATGACTTGTATGGCTGTTAGAAGAAATTTGTGATTGTAAGAAGAACCATTGACATTAATATGGGATGTACATACAACCTTGAATAGAATTTTTAAAAAGTGTGATATGTTTGGTTTTTTGAATTATTCTTCTATTAAACTTTATCCAAGTTGATCCATGTATGTCTAAGAATATAATATTAATATAGTGCAAGTACTGGTCTATGAAGAATTAAATTCAAGTTATATCATTAAAATATTTTAGATCTGAATGCTCAGTATGATGATTTAAGAATTATTACTTCACATGGCCATCTTTGACAAAAGTTCCCTATAAATTCATAGTATCCTTAAAAATGAAAAATATATGAAATAAAGAAAAAGATATGATATTTCTTTTAAAACAAATGTTACTCTATTTTTTATACTCCACTATAATATCTAAAAGTGATGTTTTAGAGGATCATTTCATCTTCCTCTCAGGGATATATTTTAAGGTGATTGATCAACTGAAGCTGATATGATATTGAACTACTAATAAAATCTTTCTCTACATATCTCAATATTTGAGTTATTCTTGTATTTAATATATGATAATTTATATCATGTCTTTCATTATAAAAATAAGTAGTTATATACTTATTAATTCTATTTTTTTATACTCACACCCTATGTATTACTATGGAAGGGACTATGTTATGTCTGGAAAATATTATGTGTAATTATATTTTATAAAACCTGATCATAGTTATGAATCAGTTTATTAAATTTAATAAACATACATGGTAGTGGGATTCTTTTCAAGTTGAAAGAAATTTTATCCATCTTAGAATTGAACCTATTGAATTTTTTAAACTATATTTTGTCATTTTATGTTTTTCTTATTCTTTTTTTGAATTATTTAAAAATTAAAATCAAATAATTCAATTATAAATTCTATAAATATTTTGAAACAACAATATAAAAACAATACTTTGATATTTATATTTAAAAAACTATATTCATACTTCATTTAGTGTGAGTAAACTTGATTCAAAGGTCAAAGTAATTTTAAAATTATTTTGATTGGGTTGTGATTGAGCCCTTGAAAAACATGTTTAAAAAATAAAATTCTATATCTACTTTTTTTTCAATTTAGATATTTTTAAAATTTGGGTATTTCATCTTTAAAAGAATGTGTGACAAAAAAATTTATGGGTACCTTAATTCAGCCCCATACTGAGCTTCCTATTCCAACCAAAAATATTTAATACATTTTGATAATCTATTCAAAAATAATTTTAGATAAACACTAAGAAAAACTTATATTATCTCTTTATGATTCATCAAAAATTATCCCCATTTATTCAACGCAAAGTGTACCTCAAGGTTCAATATACCAATGAAAAAGTATGAATTATAGAATCTATAATTGTAAGAAAATAGTATCCTATAGAAAATAATTAGTTTTAGTCATGCTACAAAGAGATCTAACATGATCTCCATAAAACACTTGCATCTCGATACGATTTTCTAATGAATTTATAATATTCAAGAATTTTCATTCATATGATCCATTTTTCTATTTCACAAGTTACCACTACACAAAAAGTATTTAAATCCCTTATAACTACTCATACCTTCTCAATTTTCCAAGTATAAACATACCAAAAAAATGAATACATCACATGTAGTTCACCTAAATGAATGATCACATAGGATTCCCCTAAACCAACACAAAATAACATCATATGTATCTTATCTAGGTATGACCATACATAATTTTAGTCTATCTAGATCATGTTCATATATTTCATACAATTTATATGAGAGGAAAAATCCAATCTTAATTAAAATCAACTAAAGAGGTGATCATCAATATACCTAACTACCCCTAATTATCTCACCCTCAAGACTCGTGTAAGAATGTTATCAAAGTATAAACGATATCTTATTAGGTATAATTTCAATCCTTAGGAATGTAGAAATAAAAATATGAAACATGCACTTCTTTTATAATAAGTAAAATGTGTAAGACAATCTATGTTGTATAATCTATTGGTTAGCCAATAAATAAAATTAATTTTATCTCTTGGGGAAATTCCTTAACCCTATACAAAATACTACCCACACTAACCCAAATTTGTTTCACATATCCTATTATAATCCATATAGAATATATGTTAGGAATAACTCAGAGTCAAAATTTATAAGGTTAATTATCATTTCACTTCATGTGTTAAACACATGTAATATAAAAAGATGCTAAGGTGGGGAATTCCGTTGTATAACATGACACATTTTCATACATTGTTAAAATAATTTAGAAATTTAATAAAAATATATACATAAGATCATGTCTCATATATGGAATGAAGGACTATAATTGTAATGGCCCGGACCTCTCCGGCCCATTCTGTTGTCAAAAAGAAGGCTGTGAAGTGTTCTAGAGGGTAAAATGGACTTTTCCCACACTTTCCATAATTTTGAAACTACACGCCGTGTAGTTTCAGTACATGCCATGTACCCCCTTGCCAGGTATACCTCGTGTTGAAGGCTGTATCCTTTCCATGTGAAATAAATGGGTACAGACCGTGTATCCAATACTACATGTCGTGTAGTCTCTCCCCACGTACGTGTTACCGTGTGTTGACCAGTCAACGGCTGTGTACCATGTTGGATCCGTGTGAAATAAATGGGTGCACGCCGTGTACCCCAAACTACACGCCATGTAGTCTCTCCCCACGTACGCCTTACCGTGTGTTGACCAGTCAACGATCGTGTGCCGTGTTGGATTCGTGTCCTTGTTGTGTGAAATAAATGGGTACACACCATGTATCCAATACTACACATCGTGTAATCTCTCCCTGCGTATGCATTACCTTCAAGCCATGTGTTGACCAGTCAACGGTCGCGTTCTGCATTGAAGGCCGTGTTGGAAGCCACGTGGTGACCGTGTGAAATGGCTGAGTACACGCTGTGTACCATAATGTACATGCCATGTACTTTTTCTTTTCTCGCCTATAAAAGGAGGGGTCCCCTCCTCCTTTTCAACTCACCCCTCTCCTCCCCATTCCTCTAAGCAGAACTCTCCCAAGAGACTCGAAGGCTCCTTTTCTTCCATAACTTCTTCGTCTGAGCTCCGATTTACGATCTGTCAGCGGCCACGGGATCGTAACGACGAGGCGAAACATCTGAGATTGTATCCGTTGTCTTTCCTTCATCATTTCCTTTCCCACTTCCACCTGAGGAGGTTTTTCCGGGACTCGACAGAAGTGACGGATGCCGATAGACATCTTCTAAAGTTGATCTGGGGGAGCGTTGTGATCAGAACCTGTTGAGGTAGGGATCTTACCTTCATCACTCTAATTTTGTGCATCATGCGGGTTGGGTATCCTCTTGTTTTCATAAGAAACAGTTGAACCATTAAATAAAGATAATAACTGGTTAAATAAAGGGGATGGAGAAGTTGATATTTTTATCTTATATCCTGTGATATTATGTTATGAATTGAATAGGCTTATACCTACTGAAAATCACGGTCGTTGGGGGCCTCTTCTTGCGCAATAAAATGTTGACCTGTCTTCTAGACAGTTTTTGTAAATGGAACTTTGTTGAATGTGGAAATTGGTTAATCATGTAAAGTTGGCTGATTAAATACCTGGAACCCTTGTGTGATCACCCCAGTTGAAAAAACTGAAATAATAAACATGTGGGTGATGGTTAGGGTTTATTTATGTGAAGGGGGTGTTTTGTGGGTTATTGTGGATTGGGTGAGCAGCAGGGCTGCAATTGACTTGGTTGTGGGTTGGTGTGAATGCTATGTTAGTGATAGATAGGGGGAAGTGATAAATGGTATCAAGGGATGATGATGCACGAGTTTTGGTGTGGTTGTGGTTATGGTCGTTGGTAGCGGGGCTGCAGGGATGAGATGGAAAGTGAACGAACTATGGGTTGTAAATAATAAATAAAAAGTGGAAGAGTTAATAAATGGTGGGGAATGGTAATGGAATGATATTGTTAATCAATGTGTTGGTTATTAAGAAGGGACTTGTTGTGCTACTTGTGTTTTTCTAACTTTCTTTGTGGATGGAAGGGATATACTTTACGAACGATTGATGTGGTTGGTTGTTAATAGTTTCCCAGTAGTTAAGGAACTAATAAACCGATTCAATTGAAAAATGAAAACTTAAATGGGGGTTTGGGATTTTTTATTATATGCATGCTTTGTAGTAGTAGTATCGAAGAACGTGCTCAGTTCTCTGATTAGAATCCATAGGTTGGGCTGAGTGCTTGGTATATATATATATCTGTAACTTTGTGTTTTATCGCACCCCACCCATGTTGAGCACTTAGTGCCGAACACACCCATTTCAAGGGAGAGGGTGTTTTCCACTTAGTTACAAGATCCTTCCAGCACCTTCTTCCCTAGGATGTGATGGCTTGAGGCGAACTTACACCTAAGACCCTTCAGGCAGGTTTCGATTGGGGTGGAATTAACCCAAGACTCTTCGGCCAGGCATTACTGTTTCCCAAGAATCTTTAGGATGAGGCCCAGGTGTGTGCTGGCAGGATACATGGTTATGAGGCCCAGGTGTGTGCGGGCGGGATACGTGGTTGTGAGGCCCAGGTGTGTTCGTGCGGGATACATGGTTGTGAGGACCAGGTGTGTGCGGGCGGGATACGTGGTTGTGAGGCCCAGGTGTGTGGGGGTGGGATACGTGGTTGTGAGGCCCAGGTGTGTGCGGGTGGGATACGTGGTTGTGAGGCCCAGGTGTGTGCGGGCGGGGAGAGTGTGGCAGCATCAGGACATTCGTCGTTAGGAAGAGCATCTAATTAAAGGGAAATGGTGCGGGGTACCCAATACTCTTGTTCTTTTATACTACTACCTATTGTGATTGTGTTTTTGGTGTGTGTGGCTGGTGAGGTTGGGTGGATAGAATTACTTACTAGGTTTCTTCTGTTGTTCTCACAGGACATTAGGATGTCTCCCCACTTATGCACGAGAGCTTTTGGTTTTCCTACTGAGTATGCTTGTATGCTCACCCTATGTTTACTTTCAGGTTTCCAGGAGGACTACCAGGGCCGTGCGGGACCCTACTAGTCAGACAGTTGGAGTTTTTGCAGTTTCAATATTCTTGTTTTCTTTTGGTATTGTACTTTTGAGCCTTCTTGTACTTGTACCTTGTTCACGGGACTTTAGACCCCCCCCCCCGTGATCCGATGCAATGACTCTATTCCTACCGAACGACCAAGTAGGACTACATTGATTGCATGGTAGATACCCTAAGGAAGGTACATGCATCATCATGATTTTGTTTTACTTGATTTCGATGTTCTAGGAAAGAAATTGAATAAAATGATAAAATGAAACCCTAAGAAATTTTATTACTACTTGGGAATATACGATCCTTGTTTACCATACAGCTATGGCACCTGGACGTCGTCCACGGGTGACTCAGACGGCCGAGGCCCAGTATATTCAGGCAGTCGATCAGTTGAGGATTGACCGAGAGGAGGAAGATAGCCAGTGGCAGAAGACTCTATGTTCTTTCCAGCGGTAGAACCTCAAAAAGTACGAGGGTAGTACTTCGGATACTGAGATAGAGGGGTGACTTGAGGAGCTAGGGATCTCTTTTACCTTTATCCGTGCTCCAAGGGAGTACTGGGTTCCCCTAGCAGTCAGTCAGCTGATCGGTGCGGCACGACAATGGTGGATGCTCTACCTCGGAGAGTGGATAGAGGAAGAGGTTCTGTGGACTTACTTTGAGAAGGAATTCCGAGAGGAATTCTTTTCTTCCATGATCAAGGCAGAGAAGGGGCAGGAGTTACTCTCCCTTCAGCAGGGGAGTAGGCCAGTACGAGAGTTGGGGATCAAGTTCAAGGATCTCCCGCGCTTTGCTCAGGATCTCTTTCCGGATGAGGAGTCTCGGGCGATACGTTTGGAGGAGGTGCTTCTTCCTTCGCTCCATTATGCTATCTCTTCCTTAACCCTTCTGGCATACTTGGCAGTACAGAAGAAGGCAGAGGTTGTAGAGAGGATGCACTCACTGGGAGGTGCATCACGAGAGGGGATACATCCGGGCTCATCGAAGGGTAAGGAAGTCAGCAAAAAGTCTCCTACGATGGGACCTTCTAGGTTCAGGCTAGTGGGGAGCAGGCCCCAGTAGTTCCAGTTCAGATCTTTAGGTCCTCGTCCCTTTTTCATGAGCCCATGACCAAAGTGTTTTTCTTGTGGAGGTTTCAGGAACGTTCAGAGTCGGTGCCCAACCCGAGGTCAGTACGATGGAGGTGGGTAGGCACAACGCCCACCTCAGCAACACCAGTTGCCAGCGAGGCCCTTCCAATAGCAGCAGGACCATGCTCCTCCGAGGGAAGACTTTGTGGGAGGAGGCCAACCTCAGGGTGCTCCTCAGGGACCTCGACCAGGGCGTGGTCGGGGATGTGGAAGACATCAGAGAGGCAAAGGAGCTAGGTTTGGATAGTTGCATGCAGCAGAGTTGGCAGCTCCAGCGGGACCAGAGGTGGTGTGTGGTACGATTTGTTTTTTCAACACTCTCGTTTCTGTTTGTTTGATTCTGAAGCTTCGCACTCATTTGTTGCACCTGGTCTATCCCACGCTCTGGGACTAGATGTAGAGAGACTTTCCATACCACTGGTGCTAAGTACACTTGTTGGAGGCTAGACCAGCGTATCTTGGGTTTTCCGAGGATGTGGGCTGACGTTGGGACCACATCGATCTGGTAGGTATCTTCTTTTTCTATAGATGCAGCCATACGATGTGATCCTAGGCATCGACTGGTTGTTTTCTATTAGTGTCGTTATCGACTGCTTCCAGAGAAGAGTCATGTTCTCCGACGTGGAAGGGCAGCGTGTAGCTTTTTTTGGTGAGAGGAGCTATCAGGTGGGAATCTGGTGTGTGGAGCCTCTCCTTTATTTGTTAGGTGGGTTATCAGTTGTTCCTGCTGATGCAGAGATGATGGATGTCCCAAAGGTTATTGGGGAGTTCCTCAATGTTTTTCCCGAGGAGGTTGTGACTCTACCCCTCCCCCTCCCCCCCGACGTGACGTTGAGTTTGGGATAGACTTATAGCCTGGTGCCCGTCCAATTTCGATGGCCCCTTAACGGATGACACCTACGGAGTTGTGGGAGTTGCGGATTCAGATTGACGACCTGATAGAGAAGAGTTTTGATTGACCCAGCGGGTCACCATGGGGTGCTCTAGTTTTTTTCGTGAAGAAGGAAGATGGTGGTCTTAGGCTATGCATAGACTACCGAAGGTTAAACCAGGTAACAGTCAAGAACTGTTACCCCCTTCCAAGGATAGATGATCTCTTCGACTAACTGAGGGGATCAGGTTGGTTTCCTAAGATTGATCTATGATCTGGATATCATCAGCTGAGGGTGAAGGATAGTGACATCTCGAAGATAGATTTCAGGTGCAGTTATGGGCACTTCGAGTTTGTAGTGATGTTGTTTGGAGTTACGAATGCACCATCTATGTTAATGGGACTTATGAACTTTGTCTTCCGAGAGTTTCTGTACCAGTTCATCATTGTGTTTATCGATGACATCCTGATCTACTCAAAATTAGAGGAGGAGCACGTTGATCATCTTAGGGCAGTTTTGGAAGTCCTTCAACACCACCAGCTTTATGGGAAATTGTTGAAGTGTATGTTCTTGACACAAGAAGTACACTTCCTTGGGCACGTAGTGTCTCAGCATGGAGTGTCAGTGGACCCGTTGAAGGTGGAGTCAGTTGTTTCTTGGGCGTCACCCAAGAGCGTGGCATAAGATTGTAGTTTCCTGGGGTTAGCAGGTTACTATCGGAGGTTCGTTTTGAACTTCTCTCGAGTTGGTTATCCATTGATAGCTTTGACTAGGAAGAACCAGGTCTTCCTATGGAGCGAGAAGTGCCAGAAATCTTTCAACTACCTGAAGGAGAAGTTGTCCAGTGCTCCCGTACTCAGGTTGCCAGAGGAAGGGTTGTTGTATGAGGTGTTTTTTGATGCTTCTGGCCTTGGTCTGGGGTGCGTGTTGATGCAGAATAAGGGAGTGATTTGTTATGGGTCTAGGCAGTTATGCCCTCACGAGCGTAACTATGCCACCCATGAACTAGAGCTTACAGCAGTAGTGTTCGTACTGAAGATGTGGCGACATTACCTATTTGGGGTGCGCTTTGTGGTCTTTTCAGATCACAAGAGCCTGCATTATATCTTCTCCCAGCGTGACCTGAGCTTACGACAGTGGAGATGGGTCGAGTTTCTCCAAGACTATGGCTTCGAAATCTCTTACACTGAAGGTAAGGGAAACATTGTGGCTGATGCCATGAGCAGAAAGTCGTATAAGGAAGTGGTTTGGGAATCCACTGATTCTTGGAAAGCGATCGGAGAGTTGGCTGCCTTGCACTTGGATGCCAGGGTAGAAGGTGTTAGAGGCTGTTTTGTTCAGATGGTGGTGCAGTCCTCCTTGTTACAGTAGGTGGAAGAGTCCTGGGGGGGGGGACTCCGAGGCAGAAGTGATGCGGGATCATGTCGATCAGGGAAACTCTTCAGAAGGATGGTCAGAGGACAACCAACATCAGATGCTTTTCCATGGAAGGTTGTTTGTTCTAGAGGCAATGCATGAGGGATTTCTCCGTGAGTTCCATAGCTCAGCCTTGGCGGTACATCCAAGAGTTTCAAAAATGTACCAAGGCCTAAGGGAACAGTTTTGGTGGCCCGTGGTGAAACGAGAAGTGGTGGAGTCTGTGGCTAAATTCCTTGTGTGTTAGAAAGTGAAGGCTAAACATCGTGTTCCCAGTGGTTTGTGGCATCCTTTAGATGTCCCCGAGTGGAAGTGGGATGCCATATTAATGGAATTAGTCACAAGACTACCTATATCTCAGGATGGTTATGATGCTATCTAGGTAGTGGTGGATGGATTGATGAAATCATCTCACTTATTAACAATTCAGGAGTCAGGCCCGGTGTGTACCTTATCACAGAGGTACGTATACGAGGTTGTGCGGTTGCATGGAGTCCCAAAGAATATCATCTCATATCGGGATACTCGGTTCACCTCACGATTTTGGAGGGTGTTAAAACATGATTTTGGCACCCAGCTACACATTAGCACTACTTTCCACCCCCATACCGATGGGTAGATGGAGCGAACTATACAAACGTTGGAGGACTTGCTGCGAGCATGCGTTCTGGATTTCATAGGATCATGGGTATGACACTTTCCTTTAGAAGAGTTTTCTTACAACAACAGCTTCAACTCTACTATTGGAATGGCACCGTTTGGGGATTTGTATGGAAGACCATGTAATTCACCCATTTACTAGGCAAAGGTTGGTGAGACAGGTTCTCTGGGGCCAGAGGTAGTATAGAGCACCACAGAGAAAGTCCAGCTTGTACGTGAGAGGACGAAAGCAGCTTAGGACTGACAGACGTCTTATGCTGATCTTTAGAGGAGGCCCTTGGAATTCGAGGTGGAAGATCATGTGTTCTTGAAGGCTTCCCCTCGACGGGGGCAGTGGAGGTTTGGGAAAGGGAGAAATCTCTCACCTAGGTTCGTCGGACCTTGTGAGGTGTTGAGGAGATTCGGAGAGGTGCCATATCAGCTAACACTGCGACCTCAGTTGGAGAAGGTTCATGACGTCTTCCACGTCTCCCAGCTACGTCGATACTTACATGAAGACTCTCACGTTATCGACTGGGGAGAGTTAGATATGGGAGACGACGCGACCTTCGAGGACCGACCAGTCAGAATTAAGGATCGTAAAGAAAATGTGCTCCGTTGACGAACCATTCCGTTGGTTCGTGTGTTGTGGAGACATGGAGGCCTTGAGGAGAGCACTTGGGAGAAGAAGACCTAGATGCACGCTCAGTACCTGGAGTTGTTTTGTATAGACCCAAAGCTTGACGTACATGGACATTACATTACTTTTGCGTAATACTTAGTACATAACAAAAAAACACACACAAGGATCGTAATAGTTTAGTTTCTTTGGAAACTCGGAATATAGTCTTCTAATCGTGGTGAAAGATCTTCAACATCTCTCATAAATATCTTCCTTTTTTTATACCTAAAACCTTTCTTTATATCCTGGGGAAAAGAAAACATAAAAGGGTGAGCACAAAAGCTCAGTAAGGGTAAACAAAAGAAATATCAGTCACATCATATTCATAAGAACATAACATTTTTGAAATCTTAACCTGCAAAAGAGAGCATAATTTCATAACATGGGATAAAACATAGTAGTGAAATGAAATCACAATAATCATAACTTAAAACATGAAACTTTGTGGCATACACACATAATCATATAGAATAATATCTTATTAGTCAAGACTCATTGCCAAGACTATCTTAGTGGACAAAGTCCATTTCTGAACCGAGTCACCCTCGTTTCAGTCCTGTTTCACTGAACCGGTATAACCTACCATTCCAGCCATTTCTATCTCATGAGATATAAAATCTTTACCCAATGTATTGGAGGGAGATATAGGTCCCACCCATCTCATAATTAAACCATTCTTATGTGTTCCACAAAAATCATAAATCATACATCATTTCATAACCCATGTAATAAAAAATTGGGATTCTTAAACAACATGACATCATAAAACAATTCATATAAGATAAAGGAATTCATAAAAATATTTTGATCACAACATAATCAAATCCATGTAATAATAGGGATAGAAATAGAACCCTATATTTTCTTAGATGGAAAATAATTTTGATAAAACACTTGAACTCCATTCTTGAGGAAAATATCCTTTCTGCTTCAAAAACAATTTTCCTTTATTAAAATGTCGTAAAATTATAAACTAAAAGATATTTATTAAAAGTAAACTTGAAAACTCGTAAAGTAATCTTCTTGGAAATAATTTTTTAAAAATCCATTCATGCCGTATAAGTTAAAAAAACAATCTTCTCGTACTTTTGTCGGAAAAGTCAAAAAGTACCTCGTACGAAAAACGACAAAAGATTCCTTTCATATCTTTTACTAAAAACTCACAGAAGGGTAAAATTGGATTTAAACAATTTTAGGTGGATGGAAATAATATTACATATTGAGGAAACATGGATGTGGATGATAAAATACACCCCAGTAAATACCAAAGTATAAACAATCTCGGATAAGAATGAGACTGGAATAATTATCCCTTACCTTAGGTCCGATTTGCTTCCTAAGTGTCCGAACCTCCTGTATAATGATTTAAATAATGTCATTGACTTATTACAGAATCATATTCATTGTTATTATATCATATATGTTTCACTTATGACTTTATATTACCCGTTCTTTTGTAAATTCATGTTAAAGAAGCGTTTTGGGTAAAATCGTTTCATTTATCGTAGGTGTTTGGACTTGTTGTTCTTGACATTATTAATACATATATTATGATTTACATACTTCCAGAATATAAAACATGATTTATAAATCATATATATTCAATATATATATATAATAAATAGATAAATGAAATGAAACACACCATTCATGGAGACGGTAGTCCGTACGTACGCATGAACGCTGTTTTCCGTTCCTTATTGTCTTGAATGGAAGTAAGTAGATGACATACATATATATATACATAAATACAGTAGATTTAACATGTCATATATTTCATTATTATTCATTATATATACTTTATAATCATTTTGGAATGGTTAACATGGATAATGAATCTCATCGCGTCGTGGAGACGGTAGTCCGTACGTATGCACGAGCGATGATATTGTTCCCATGGTCGTGGAATTGTGTTGAAGTGTATGTATACGATTTCAGTATCAATATCAATTTATAATAATAATATATAGTTACTCATTAAACCATTATACCCATCCAATTATGGTGGTGGCGGAAAATAGATTACACCACGGCGTGGAGACGGTATTCCGTACGTACGCACGCGCGATGATTTCCTTTTTCCGTAGGACGGATAGAAGGTTAATTAGAGTTGTTTCATATTTATAATAACATATCAGTATATAAGAAATACTTATGTTATTACTTTACCATGAAACAACTAAAGAAGAAGAAGTTGAAGAAGAAAGAAATTGAAAAAGATCGGTAACAGATATTACCTCTTTTTGACGCGCCTTCACTTAACCTCCACTTAAATAACTAAGGATGGTCTTTGAAGAAGACCAGGACCTCTAGGATGATACTAGGGAAGTTGAGAAGAGATTCTGGCAGGGTTTGTCCAAGCTTGAATGCACAAATTGGTGTGAGTAGGAGAGGGGGGAGGTGCCCTTTTATAAAGGAGGAAAGGGGCACCTTAGGAAAATCTCAAAATATTATTTTATATTAAGGTCAAATTCGGTATATAATAGTTCCAAAGGGTCTTATTTCGAAGATAAAGTGGGGATGGGTCGTAATCCTCTCATCCAATAGGATTTAGACAAGTTTAGGTTATTATTTTAACCTTATCAATTAGATTTAACTCTAAGTTAAATAATTTAACTTTTACCGTGTCTTTTTGTTTTCTTACACTATATGGTTAATAAACATTCCATAACAAGATAAACGAACCCCAAGTTATTTATTATTAATATATATATCTGTATCTAAGTAATTTGGCCGAACCTTAGATTTTGAGGAATTAAATAACAATTAATAATATAATATTTGTTTTAAAAACTAATTTATGTCAATTTTGACACTATTTGGTACATGATTTTAATGAAATTCATAACGTAATGATAAGTTCGAACAAAGTTACTTAAATAAACAATAACATGTCATAGTAACCTAGAAAATTAGTGTAAGTCATAAAAAGTCTCAAGTTACATTTATTTGGGCATTTATAACATCAATTATGTCAATATTTCATTAATAGGACAATTACTGCATCATTTTTGTGTCATAATAAATGATATTTATTTAATCCCTAAAAATTCTAAATAAATTCCTATGATGTAGATAATTGTATTAGATTTCTGGAGACTATTCATGTTCATAGTTTCATTATGTTTATCACTAAATTAAAATTATTAATACTTATAAGATTTAAGAAAGTGACATGTTGCCACATTCTTTGGTTTTAATAATAATTAAATTATTTTCAGGGAAAAAAGTCCATAAAATGAATCTAATCTGACCCTTAGGTGATATGGGTCGACTTTTAGTCATCCAATAGGATTTTGACATGTGTTAGGGTAATTTTATTATATTATATTTACCCTTAATTACCCGATTTACCTTTAACTATGGTAAATAAAATTTACCGTAGTTACTATTCATAATTCCCAAAAATAAAAAGTAGCTTATTAACATAATTCGGATCCACTGATTCCAAATATGGAATCCATTTTTCCAAATTCAATTCACAAAAGTTTCAGAAATTGAATTAAAATTAATCTCGTTGTCGAAAGAACACATGTTTTTCTTTAAAACATTGCAAAAGATTAAATTGATTTAACCTACGAATTCAAGGTAAAATCAATGCTGATGACATACATTATATTAAATGGTAAAAATATATTCTATTTATACTTCAACACCATTAAATATTATAATTTAACCACATAAGATATTACGATGAAAAAGTTGTTTTTAATTAAAATATAATGTGTTTTTACTATTCATTAAAATATGAAAGTTATCGGAAAAATATCAAAACTTTATCTAATGTATATTTTTTTATCCTGATTCAAAAGAAGAATTTTATTTTGTCAAATTGAACTTATAAACATGTAAAAACTAGATTTAATGTGGGTGCGCCATGAAAAGGTGGCAAAACTGCATTTTTTTAAAAATACTTATTTTACCCGAAAAATTTATTTTGTTCTTATACCATGTTCTAGAAATGTGTAAGATGAATAATAATGGTATAAAATTCAAATTTAGTTAACACTATTCATAACGGCTAGTACATAACAATATTATAATAATATATCGTTGTTTAGTAAACCCCGGTATTGCGTACAACACACGCTATCGAGGAAGGTCGCGATTGCGTGTAATGCAAGCCATGTTAGGGTTGCGTGTAGTGCACAACTCTCTTGTTGTTGCATATAACAAAATCCAATCATATTTTATTTATAAATTGAATATATATATATATATATACACTCAATGTTGCGTAGAATAACTTCTATCAAACGAACTTGAAATTGTGTCTAACAATAGCCAAGAAAAGTGTTGCGTATACTGCAAGCTAATACAGTGTTGCGTATAGTGAAAGATAATCTTGGTGCATCGTACAATAGAAGATATGAATGAAATTAAAAAGAATGTATCTTATAAAATATCGGGTTGTTACATTCTACCCCCCTTAAAATGAATTTCTCCCTCGAAATTCGTCAGGGTTATAAATGGTTTACTATTCGAAAGTTTCTTTAATAGAAACCCACATCGTAAAAAGGAATACCAAAACAAATATTTAAAAACAAAAGTATGAAACGTAACGGTTACCCAAATAAACTAATAACTCAGTTTCCACATAGGTGAAAATATGGATATGGAAGAGGAATCTAACCATCATGTTCTGATGGAGAGTGGTAGAGAACATGGTTATGAAAAAGCCAATAATCACAAAGCCATAGATCTGTGATTATCTAAGGTGCCATCTGATTCATCGAATATAAGGGCAGTAGGAAAACATTTTTGGTTTTTCAAGATCATTTCCCTGAAGATGATGAAATTGGAATTAGAAGAAATACTTTCGTGATTTTGGTATAGTCTCACCGTTTGTCATTCTTTGGACAATTTCCACTTCATCCCTTAAAGAAATGAAGTTGAATTTGTCATTCGTGATGTGTTAGTAGATAATGTGATATAATGATGCGTCATTCCATCTGTCTCAAACAAAATGTTAGAAAAGTTATCAAAAAAATACATAAGTCCATCTATAGTGAGATTAATCATATATGGTTCCTAAAATAGACTTATACTTCATATATCATACTGCTTAATATAATAAAACTAGTTTCTACTAAACAGGGACTTCCTGTAGGCCAGTGGTAGGCGATAAAGGCCAGTCGCACTTCGGTTGTGGGTTCGATTCCCATAGCCTTGTCCGACGCGATGGGCTGTCGTTCGTCCTGCAGGTTTTCCTTTTTCTAAAACTATATTACTATAACATCCAATCAATAATATCGAAAAAACATCTATCCTTAAACAATACTAACTTATGTCCAACATAATCCATTCCAATCTTTAGGCTTATCCATAATACTTCATTCCACTCTCATAATATAGTGAAAACGATTACCAGAGATATAATACCATCGTTGATCCCCATATATCATAAGATATGTCTTGTTGGTCACATTCTAAACATTCAAAAGCCTTAATCATGTATTCTCTTGAATACCCATTGAACCTTAGTCAAAACATGAATGCAGTTAAACATTAACACTTTCCACATACCAAAATCCTCATCATTCTATATACTGAAACCATGATATAACCTTCTCCTTATATAAGTCATGATCTCATGAATACTATCAAACATTTAATTTTCTCCTTATCCCTTCATTATGGGCATATCATCTACATTCCAAAAAAATCTAAATAACCTTTCATGGATACTGGTAGCATTAATCATACAATTTCAAAACTCAAGGAAAGACAACAGAGTAACAATCCTTAGATGTCTCTTTCTTCCATAGTACCATGAGATTACTTATACAACATTACACATCATAAACATGTAATCATTCTACCACATTCTTAAACCATTGACCGAGCTTCAACAATTCTTTCATCTCACATATCATTTATAGTCTCTTCATCATCATCAATGTAAATACTACCCATACGACCATACTGATTCTCTTCATGAGACTTTCCCTTAGGGCATTGGTTTTCATAATTCCCGTACATTCCACATTTAAAACATTTAACCATTGTTGATGTCGTAACAATACCATTATCCTCATCCCTGGTGTTAACTGAACCTTTTCCATTGCACTTACTGCCTTTTTGTCCTTCTTTTCCACAACCAAAGCATCTTCCAGTTCCTTTGAAACATTTTCCTTGATTCCTCTTCCCACATGATTTACATAGGAGAAATTGAACTTTATTTCCTCTATGGTCATCATGAAACTCCATCTTTCTCTTATTAACTGAGTCATGAAACTTACCAAATTTTACTTTATTGATCATATTATGAGATTGCTGATTCGACATAACAATGATGTTTGGACTTCCAAATCCCATTTCATTTGGTTGCTCATGAATAATATCATTCCATTGTCCATCATATCCTCCATTATCGTGAATCATCTTGTTTCCAGCCATTTCCTAAAACCCAAAAATAATAGTGTGAGAGACAAAAATCAGAATAACCGGGGAGTAACTTCAATATCTAACATCTTTGGTTTAATTTAATATCGTTACCATAGTTCTAGGACTATATCCTAAACGTATACATATTCTTAGGGACATCCCTAGACATACCATAGAAACATTTCTAGGGATCTCACTAACATTTTCGCATCCTAGTTTCCAAAGGTTAAATAACCTTTCCTCTGATACCAACTGTAGAGACCCGAAGCTTGACGTACATGAACATTACAATACTTTTGCAGAATACTTAGTACATAACAAAAACACACACACAAGGATCGTAATAGTTTAGTATCTTTGGAAACTCAGAATATAATATTCTAATCGTGGTGAAAGATCTTCAACATCTCCCATAAAGATATTCCTTGTTTTATACCTAAAACCTTTATTTATATCCTGGGGAAAATAAAACATAAAAGGGTGAGCTCAAATGCTTAGTAAGGGTAAACAAAAAAATATCAATCACATCATATTCATAAGAACATAACATTTTGGAAATCTTAACCTGCAAAAGAGAGCATAATTTTATAACATGGGATAAATCATAGTAGTGAAATGCAATCCCAATAATCATAACTTAAAACATGAAACTTTGTGGCATACACACATAATCATATATAATCATATCTTATTAGTCAAGACTCATTTCCAAGACTATCTTAGTGGACAAAGTCCATTTCTGAACTGAGTCACCCTCATTTCCGTCCTGTTTCACTGAACCGGTATAACCTACCATTCCAGCCATGTCTATCTCATGAGATATAAAATATTTACCCAATGCATTGGAGGGAGATATAGGTCCCACCAATCTCATAATGAAACCATTCTTATGTGTTCCACAAAAATCATAAATCATACATCATTGCATAACCCATATAATAAAAAAATGGGATTTTTAAACAACACGACATCATAAAACAATTCATATAAGATAAAGGAATTCATAAAAATATTTTGATCACAACATAATCAAATCCATGTAATAATAGGGATAGAAACAGAACCCTATATTTTCTTAGATGGAAAATAATTTTGATAAAACACTTGAACTCCATTCTTGAGGAAAATATCCTTTCTGCTTCAAAAACAATTTTCCTTTCTTAAAATGTCGTACAATTATAAACTAAAAGAAGTTGATTAAAAATAAACTTGAAAACTTGTAAAGGAAGCTTCTTGGAAATATTGTTTTAAAAATCCATTCATGCCATATAAGTTAAAAAAACATTCTTCTCGTACTTTTGTCGGAAAAGTCAAAAAGTACCTTGTATGAAAAACGACAAAAGATTCCTTTCATATCTTTTACTAAAAACTCACAGAAGGGTAAAATTGGATTTAAACAATTTTATTTGGATGGAAATAATATTAAATATTGAGGAAACATGGATGTGGATGATAAAATACACCCCAGTAAATACCAAAGTATAAACAATCTCGGATAAGAATGAGATTGGAATAATTATCCCTTACCTTAGGTCTGATTTTCTTCATATGTGTCGATCCTCATGTATAATGATTTAAATAATGTCATTGAACTATTACAGAATCATATTCGTTGTTATTATATCATATATGGTTCACTTATGACTTTATATTACCTGTTCTTTTGTAAATTCATTTAAAGAAGCGTTTTGGGTAAAATCGTTTCATTTATCGTAGGTGTTTGGACTTGTTGTTCTTGACATTATTATTAATTAAATCATGATTTACTTACATACAGAATATAAAACATGATTTATATATCATATATATTCATTATATATATATATATAATAAATAGATAAATGAAATGAAACACACCGTTCATGGAGATGGTAGTCCGTACGTACGCATGAACGCAGTTTTCCTTTCCTTATTGTCTTGAATGGAAGTAAGTAGATGAAATACATATATATATATATATACATAAATCCAGAAGATTTAACATGTCATATATTTCATTATTATTCATTATATATACTTTATAATCATTCTGGAATGGTTAACATGGATAATGAATCTCATCGCGTCGTGGAGACGGTAGTCCGTACGTACGCACGAGCGATGATATCATTCCCATGGTCGTGGAATTGTGTTGAAGTGTATGTATAATATTTCAGTATAAATATAAATTTATAATAATAATATATAGTTACTTATTACACCATTATACCCATCAAATTATGGTGGTGGCGGAAAATAGATTACACCACGGTGTGGAGACGGTATTCTGTACGTACGCACGCGCGGTGATTTCCTTTTTCCATAGGACGGATAGAAGGTTAATTAGAGTTTTTTCATATTTATAGTAACATATCAGTATATAAGAAATACTGATGTTATTACTATACCATTAAACAACTAATGAAGAAGATTTTGAACAAAAAAGAAATTGAAAATGATCGGTAATGGATATTACCTCTTTTCGCCTTCACTTAAACTCCACTTAAAGAAATAAGGATGGTCTTTGAAGAATACCAGGAACTCTAGGATGATACTAGGGAAGTGGAGAAGATATTTGAACAGGGTTTTTCCGAGCTTGAATGCTCAAATTGGTGTGAGGAGGAGAGGGAGGAGGTGCCCTTTTATAAGGGAGGAGAGGAGCACCTTAGGAAAATCTCAAAATATTATTTTATATTAAGGTCAAATTCGGTTTATAATGGTTCCAAAGGGTCTTATTTAGAAGATAAAGTGGGGATGGGTCGAATTCCTCCCATCCAATAGGATTTAGACATGTTTAGGTTATTATGTTAAACTTATCAATTAGATTTAACTCATATTAAATAATTTAACTTTTACCGTGTCTTTTTGTTTTCTTATACTATATGGTTAATAAACATACCATAAAAAGCCAAACGAACCCCAAGTTGTTTATTATTAATATATATATCAGTATCTAAGTAATTTGGCCGAACATTATATTTTTATGAATTAAATAACAATTAATAATATAATATTTGTTTTAAAAACTAATTTAGGTCATTTTTGACACTATTTGGTACATGATTTTTATGAAATTCATAACATAATGATAAGTTAGAAAACAGTTACGTAAATAAACAATAACATGTCATATTAACCTATAAAATTAGTGTATATCATAAAAAGTCTCAAATTACATTTATTTGGGCATTTATAACATCAATTATGTCAATATTTCATTAATAAGACAATTACTGCATAATCTTTGTGTCATAATAAATGATAATTATTTAATCCCTAACAATTATAAATAAGTTCCTATGATGTAGATAATTGTATTAGATTTCTGGAGACTATTCATGTTCGATGTTTCATGAATTTTATCACTAAATTAAAATTATTATACTTATAAGATTTAAGAAAGTGGCATGTTGTCACATTCTTTGGTTTTAATAATAATTAAATTATTTTCATGGAAAAAAGTTCATAAAATGAATATAATCTGACCCTTAGGTGATATGGGTCGACTCTTAGTCATCCAATAGGATTTTTACATGTGTTAGGGTAATTTTATAATATTATATTTACCCTTAGTTACCCGATTTACCTTTAACTATGGTAAATAAAATTTACCGTAGTTACTATTCACAATTCCCAAAAATAAAAGTAGCTTATTAACATAATTTGGATCCATAGATTACAAATATGGAATCCATTTTTCCAAATTCAATACACAAAAGTTGCAGAAATTGAATTGAAATTAATCCCGTTGTCGAAAGAAAACGGGTTTTTCTTTAAAACATTGCAAAAGATTGAATTGATTTAACCTACGAATTCAAGGTAAAATCAATGATGATGACATACATTATATTATATGGTAAAAATATATTATATTTATACTTTAAAACCATTCAATATTATAATTTAACCACATAAGATATTACGATGAAAAAAGTTGTTTTTAATTAAAATATAGCGTGTTTTTACTATTCATTAAAATATGAAAGTTATCAGAAAAATATCAAAACTTTATCTAATATAAATTTTTATATCTTGATTCAAAAGAAGAATTTTCTTTTGTCAAATTGAACTTATAAACATGTCAAAAACTATATTTAAAGTGGGTGTGCCATCAAAAGGCGGGAAAACTTCATTTTTTGAAAAATACTTATTTTACCCGAAAAATTTAATTTGTTCTTATACCATGTTCTAGAAATGGGTAAGATGAATAATAATGTTATAAAATTAAAAATTTAGTTAACACTATTCATAACGGCTAGTTCATAACAATATTATAATAATATATCGTTGTTTAGTAAAACTCGGTATTGCGTACAACACACGCTATCGAGGAAGGTCGCGATTGCGTGTAATGCAAGTCAAGTTAGGGTTGCGTGTAGTGCACGACTTCTTTGTTGTTACGTATAACAGAATCCAATCATATTTTATTTATACACTGAAAATATATATATATACACTCAATGTTGCGTAGAATAACTTCTATCAAACGAACTTGAAATTGTGTGTCACAATTGCCACGAAAAGTGTTGTGTATACTGCAAGCTAATACAGTGTTGCGTATAGCGCAAGATAATCTTGGTGTGTCGTACAATAGAAGATATGAATGAAATTAAAAAGAATGTATCTTATAAAATCTCGGGTTGTTACATGTTTTGACTTGTGTTTTCCCCTGTCCTTCTGATCTTTGTGTTGATGTTATACTATGTACCTTTGATATATGGAATGCTTGGCTTGTCGGTTGTGAGACCTTTTGTTTCCTTGTTCCTTGGTAATGTGTAACATGTCTGGATGTGTGGGGAAAGGGAGAAACCTGATCCTTAATCAAGACGTATTAATGCGGATGCGATTGAACCCGTGCGGTCGAGTCAGTGCCGCCTAAAGCGGATAATATCTCGACATAGGAGAAGGAATTTTTCCCCAAAACACATGTCCAGGCAGTGTGTTGGTTGTGTGGTGTTGGGGGTAGTGCAAGTTGGAAAATCCTAATATATGGAAGTGGGAAGGCCCAATCCTTAATCGAGATGCATTAATGTGGATGTGATTAAACCCATGCAGGCTATTCAGTGCCGCCTAAAGCAGATAATATCTTGACATAGGAGAGGGAATTCGTAACACCTATGATTATGGTTGTTGGTTGGGTTCCTATTATAACGAGAACCCTAAGAGGTATCTTTTTGGGTTCCTCTGGGTTGGTTTTTGAATTCTCGGGGACGAGAATGTTTGAAGAGGTATCTGATGTAATTTCCAGGACCTCTCCAGCCCATTACTTTGTCAAAAAGATGGTCACGAAGTGTACTGGAGGGTAAAATGGACTTTTCCCACACTTTCCATAATTTTGAAACTACAAGCCGTGTAGTTTTAGTACACGTCGTGTACCCCCTTGCCGAGTATACCCCGTGTTAAAGGCTGTGTCCTTGCCGTGTGAAATAAATGGGTACACGCCGTGTATCCAATACTACACGTCGTTTAGTCTCTCCCCGTGTACGCGTTACCGTGTGTTGACCAGTCAACGGTTGTGTGCCATGTTGGAGCCGTGTGAAATAAATGGGGGCACACTGTGTACCCCAAACTACACGTCGTGTAGTCTCTCCCTGCGTACATGTTACCATGTGTTGACCAGTAAATGACCATGTTCTGTGTTGGAGTCGTGTCCTTGCCATGTGAAATAAATGGGTACATGCCGTGTATCTGATACTACACACCGTGTAGTCCCTCCCCGCGTATGCGTTACCTTCAAGCCGTGTGTTGACCTGTCAATGGTCGTGTTCCACGTTGAAGGCCATGTTGGAAGCCGTGTGGTGACCGTGTGAAACAGCCGAGTACACACCGTGTACCATAAAGTACATATCGTGTACTTTGTTTTCTTTCCTATAAAAGGAGGGGTCCCTTCCTCCTTTTCAACTCACCCCTCTCCTCCCCATTCCTCTATGTAGAGCTCTTCCAAGAGACTCTGAGGAACATTTTCTTCCATAACTTCTTCGTCCGATCTCCGATTTACGATCCATCAGCGGCCAAGGGATCGTAACGATGAGGCGGAACTTCTGAGCTTGGATCCATTGTCTTTCCTTTTACCTTTCCTTTCCAACTTCCACCCGAGGAGGTTTTTTCGGGACTCAACAGAAGTGACGGACACCAACGGATGTCTTCTAAAGTTGATATGGGGGATCGTTGTGATCCAAACCTGTTGAGGTAGGGATCTTACCTTCTTCTCTCTAATTTTGTGAATAATGCGGGGTGGGTATCCTCTTGTTTTCATAAGAAACAATTGAACCATTAAATAAAGATAATATCTGGTTAAATAACGGGGATGGGGTAGTTGTTATGTTTATCTTATATCCTGTGATATTATGTTGTGAATTGAATAGGCTTATGCATACTGAAAATCACGGTCGTTGGGGGCCTTTGCTTGCGCAATTAAATGTTTCCCTATCTTCTAGACTGTTTTTGTGAATTGAACTTTGTTGAATGTGGAAATTGGTTAATGATGTAAAGTTGGCTGATTAAATACCTGGAACCCTTGTGTGATCACCTCAGTTGAACAAACTGAAATAATAAACATATGGGTACTGGTTAGGGTTTATTTATGTGAAGGGGGTGTTTTTTGGGTTGTTGTGGATCGGGTGAGCAGCAGGGCTGTGGTTGACTTGGTTGTGGGTTGGTGTGAATTCTATGTTAGTGATGGGCAGTGGGGCTGCAATAAATGGTATCAAGGGATGACGATGTACGGGTTTTTGTGTGGTTGTGGTTATGGTGGTTGGCAGCGGGGCTGTAAGGATGAGCTGGAATGTGAACGAACTATGGGTTGTAAACAATAAATAAAAATTGGAAGAGTTAATAAATGGAGGGGAATGGTAATGGAACAGGAATGTTAATCAATGGGTTGGTTATTAAAAGGGACTTGTTGTGATGCTTGTGTTTTCCTAACTATCTTTATGGATGGTAGGGATATGCTTTACGAACAATCAATGTGGTTGGTTGTGGATGGTTGCCCAGTATTTAAGGATCTAATAAACCGATTATATTGAAACATGAAAACATAAATGGGGTTTCAGGATTGTTTGTTGTATGCATGCTTCGTAGTAGCAGTGTCGAGGCACGTGCTCAGTTCTTTGATTAGAAGCCATAGGTTGGGATGAGTGTTTGGTATATATATATATCTGTATCTTTGTGTTTTATCGCACCCCACCCATGTTGAGCACTTAGTGTCGAACACTCCCATTTCACGGGAGAGCGTGTTTTCCCCTTAGTTACTAGCTCATTCCTGCTCCTTCTTCCCTAGGCTGTGATGGCTTGGGGAAACCATACACCTAAGACCCATTAGGTAGGTTTCTATTGGGGTGACTTTAGCCCAAGACTCTTCGGGAAGGTTTTACTATTTCCCAAGAATCTTTGGGATGAGGCCCAGGTGTGTGCAGGCAGGATACGTGGTTATGAGGCCCAGGTGTGTGCGGGAAGGATACGTGGTTGTGAGGCCCAGGTGTGTGCGGGTGGGATACGTGGTTGAGAGGCCCATCTGTGTGTGGGTGGGATACGTGGTTGTGAGGCCCAGGTGTGTGGGGGTGGGATACGTGGTTGTGAGGCCCAGGTGTGTACGAGCGGGATATGTGGTTGTGAGGCCCAGGTGTGTGCGGGTGGGGAGAGTGTGGTAGCGTCAGGACGTTCACCGTTATGAAGAGCAGATAACTAAAGGGAAATGGTGCGGGGTACCCAATACTATTGTTCTTATATACTACTACCTGTTGTGATTGTGTTTTTGGTGAGTGTGGATGGTGAGTTTGGGTGGATAGAATTCCTTGCTATGATTCTTCTGTTGTTCTCATGGGACATTTGGATGTCTCCCAACTTGTGCATGAGAGATTTGGGTTTCTCTACTGATTATGCTTGTATTCTCACCCTACGTTTACTTTCAGGTTTCTAGGAGGACTACTAGGGCTGTGCGGGACCCTACTAGTCAGACATTTGGAGTTGTTATAGTTTCTGTACTCTTGTTTTCTTTTGGTATTGTACTTTTGAGCTTTCTTGTACTTGTACCTTGTTATAAAATTATTTAAACATGCATGTGGGCTTGGTTTGGGTTTCTTTCTATACACTTGTTCTTTTCCTTTTTTGTGGTTGACTTGTCCTATTTCCTGATCTTAAAATAATAAAAGGGTAATGCCTCCCATTTTTGTGAAAACTCATACCCTTGGTGCTATTCACCAACCCGGGGCCTACTGGAGGCGGGACTCGGGGGTCATTACCTCTATTTCACCATTTCCAGCTCAGGATAGGCATCTTTGGTGGGAGGGGGTCGTGACAATAATAACTTGCGTTTCTCTATATTTTAGGTTCTATTAAACTCAATACAACTCAATTTAATTCATTCCACATCTATATGCGACCATTTGATAACCCCCCAACTAAAAATATTAATAGGTAACATCTATATATAAATATAGTCTAAATAATAGATAGATTAGGAATTATATTTCAAATTATTATCATTGGAAAAATTATACAAATTTCTTTACTACAAAACATTTGATGTTCTAATGTTAATAACATCTTTTGTCTACATAGAACATTTTCTAAGTTAACCATCATAATATTGAGCCTTTAAATTAATTTTTTTCTTTGAGATCATCATCATAACCAAATATAAAACATTGAATTATATTTATTTACCAACATACCTTAAAATATTTTAGGATATAAATCGATACAAACTATTAATTTTTACTAGTATGATCCCTTATTTTTTGAATATGAACATTTCATAGTCTAAATATACTCCCATTTTCAACTTAGAATCCACATGCTTGCTCAAATATCACTATAATATAATATGATCCTTTGTGTTAGGAAACAACACTTGTTACAATTGGTGAGAAAATTAGGGAAAAAAACTACTAAAAATCACGTATCGTATTGTATTTTTTATGTTTCAAGTGATATTAAAAAAATAATACTTAATTTTTACAATATATAAATTATTTGTGGTGGGATCTCATTCTCAACTATTTAGAAAAATATATTGGATAAAATATTTTACTCTAGAGAAAACATTTTCATCCTTGTATCCTTTTCAAATGAGATAAACCTATGTATTGAATCAATCAAGTTGTACCATTCATTAAACAACCATTGTTTAAAAATATTTCATTTCATATATGAGATAACAAGATGAAAATTCATCATCTTTGTTCTTAATACTTCAAAGTTTTAATGTGATCTATGAAACCAATTTCTCAATGTAGTAACTCATTATTATTTTACATGAATGAATTATATAATCTCTTCACATCAGCCCTTTATTAATTTGTAACTCCTGTATATTTAAATTATTTTAAAAACATATAGTTCATATCATATACCCTTGAAAATATAAGAATGTAAATCTACATGATTATAGCAATTGTTCATTGTATACTGAGATTCTTTGAAACCTTCATGCATTATAAAAAAATTTCATTATATGATGAGGATTTACATAATGGTATCAATTCATTCCTTCCAAACTCTTCCTTTAGGTTTCAAATACTTTGGATGATTACTTGAAAATAATTATTTTTAGACATTTTAAACAATCATTTTATTGTTCTTACTTCAACATTTACCCTCTAGTACTGTCAAGACAGTTTTTTGTTGAGTAGAATGGAAAGGGGGGTGGGGTGAATTTATTTTACAAAAATTTAAACTAAGGAATTGAAACATATAAAAATAAATTTAAAAAAAGATAATACAGTGGAAGTAAAAAGGAAGAAATATTTTTTAATAGAAGTTCGATGAAAATCATGACCATATGAGTACCAATATCCCCTCTACTTAATAGTTTGAGGGTTTATTTAATCCTCAGTATTTACTAGTATCTAGGAAACCTAAATTAGTAAGATATATCTTATCTTTAATTTTTTTATCTAGAAAAAATCCCTTGATCTAGTGTTATTTAGAACTTAAGATAATTTCAAAAGAGAGGTTAGGATTATTGTAATACATTCCCATTGAACCCAAGTCTATAGTACGTCACAAATTTAAAATGTTATAGTAGGAGAGAAGATAGAAATGTTGATAATGGTGAGTACGAAGAGTAGGGTACAAAACATATAAAATATCAACCTAATATGTCTTCTCAAACCTAACCCTAAGTCAAATATGAATGCTACTATACCCTTGGAATCATCCCCCACCATCTAAAGGCCTGATAGGTAAATAAAAACTCTAGTATGAACCATTAGTAACAATCTAATAACTCCACACCAACAAGAAAACACACCCAAAATAGTGTGCAACCGAAATACCATAAATATAATGCATAGACCCAGTCTATATTTAAAGTATTTTAAGGATGCTTTATGCTGCTTGTCTCATGATCCTTAGTAGCCTTGCTTCCTAGATGTTCGTCATATTTATCCGATGGTGATGAGGGATGGCTCCTGTCTATCATTAGAGGTTCTAGCTGAAACCTTTGATGAAGCTATTTCTTGTTAACAATAGACCCTCGTGGTGAAGTTTGGAGATGAGAAACCGCCTCTTCTGGTCTTCAAGAAATTTTTGGACTTCTGGGGTCTGCATGCTCCGGGTAGGATCTCTGATGTCCAACCGAACTCCTTATTCCTAGTCATATCTCCTTCATCCAAGCTTTGTGAAGAGCTCCCTGATTCATGGGTCATTGGCCATTCAACCTGGCGCGGTGGTCGTTGGATGTTCACAAGGGGAAGAAGAGATCCTGTGCTACAGTTTGTATCATCCATTATGGTATATTATTGCCCTTCCAGAATGGTTCCTTCCATCAAGCCATTGGATACTCTCTAGGAGGCTTTCCTTGTGTAGATGACTATAATCATTGCTACGTGGAAACATTAGTGGCCCGTATTTTTGTCAATCTAGATTTATTTCACCCTATTTCGGGTAGGCTTTCCTTGAAGGTGCAGGAGTCCATTGTTTGGAACCAAACTATTGTCTACCCTACATTTTCCTGGTAATTAACCTTCTTTCAACTATATGGAAATTCTATGCAAGTGTGTAAGAAATTCCATCATGGAGTCTGTCGCCAAGATCCTAGAGGCTTGTTGGGGAGAATCCCGATTTAGGGAAAAAACATGATTGCCAAAAAATATCCTCAGAAACCTATCGAAATATGGAAGTGATATATGAAAAATAAATAAATAAACATGAATGATTTCTTAACATAGAAAAACCCTCCCATTCTGGGGATTAAAATACCACAGGGCAGTTCCCAGAAATATCACAATGAATCAGAGAATACAAGAATCCATGTAATGCATGGACATGAATTAAAAATGAGTGAGCATAGAAAACCTGTGTGAAATCCACATCTCGATACACCTCTTCCATCAATATGATAAGCATCCTACTGACGCCCTGTATCAGAAAATTAATCTCTGACAAAACATCACTCTTCTATCACCGAAACATCTCTACCTCGAAGATCTTCCCCCGAACATGCATCTGGTTCGCACAAGCTTGCGACACCCGAAATATTTCTCTCTCACGATCTCGCCATCATGATGTACTACCGATATTCACTCAGGACATGTCACCTGATCAATTCTATCAGGAAGAATTTTGATAAGTGGCCCCGATCATCAATTGTGTCACCGCTACTATGCACCTGTCAAATGCTAATGCGCCGCACATGTTGCCACCGATGTGGTATCCCCCTTCTTCCTCCTAGTGGACTGCTTCTTGAACTTTCTGCCAAGAAAATCGCCACACATCCAAGAAAATTGCACCGTCGTCGCCATGTGACATGGGCCACCGTAAAAAGCGGCAACCCCTGCTCAGGTCTCTTTTGCCAGCTAAATCTTGCTGGCACACCCCTCTTTTCAAAATAGGGTTCTGCATCCTGGTTATATAGACACAAAGTCCACAATCATCTATAATGTAGTCAAAATCCATTATTCCACCCATTAATATTGAGAATTAAATATCAATTAATGTTTGGAGAAAATTCTCAATTAATGGTGATATAAATCTCTCCATTAATAATTTTCCTCTCTCATCAATAAATTTGATGAATCGCTCCATTAATAATTTTATTCTCTCATCAATAAATGTGATGAATACAACAATCCCCCATTCATTACATTAATGAAAGGAACCATCCAAAAAAACCCAATTTGAAATGAAAATAGGTCAGTATCACACCAACCATCATCAAGTGCAGAAAATATGACAACGTCCTTTGGAACTTCTGAAAAAAAAAATATCAGCTCCCCCAGCAAAAAGAAAACAAAACGCCGAAATCTTCGTCACATTTGTATCCACACCGTCCTTCTGAACATGACCACAACTAGAAACATCTGTCTCCCCCATAATCCCATTCCCCTCCGAATCTAGAGCACCTTCAGGAAAAACATGCTCAACATCCCCTGAGCTGACATGTGTACCACTTCTCTCAACCTTCTTTAATTTAAAATTTTATTTTTTTCCATGCATGAATCTACAATCCTCTTCGAATATTCCATTATTCTCACATTAAACTGCAAGCACAAAACAACCTCCTTTGATTCCACTTATTGGAGAGAATCCCGATTCAGGTCCGAACATTTCTTGAGAAAAAATATCGTGAGAAACCCGTCAAAATATGGAAGCGATATAATCAGAATAAATAAATCAACATGCAAGATTTATTAACGTGGAAAAACCCTCCCATGTAGAGGATTAAAATACCATGGGGAAATTCCCAGAAATATCACTACGAATCATAGAATACAAGAATCCATGTAATGCCCGAACGTGAATTAAAAATGAGGGAGCATAGAAAATCTGTGTGAAATCCACACCTCGATATGTCTTGAACATATCTCTGACAAACATCCAGCAGACACCATGTATCAAAATACCAATCTGTGACAAAACGTCACTCTTCTATAGAGGAAACATCACTACCTCAGAGATATTCACCCAAACGTGTGTCAGGTTCACACAAGATTGTGACACCCAAAGTATTTCTCTCTCATGATCTCTCCATCATTATGTACCACCGATATTCAATTGGGACAAGCCACCTGATCGCCGCAATCAAGAAGAATTTCGATACGTGACCCCGATCATCAATTGTGTCACCGCTGCTTTGCACCAGTCAAATGCTGATGTGCCACACATGCTGCCGCCAACGCAGTAGCCCCCTTCTTTCTCTTAATGGGCTGCATCTTGAACACCCTGCAAAGAACATCACCCCATGTACAAGACAATTGCGTCATCGTTTTCATATCACACGGGCCACCGCAATACGCAGAAACCCCTTCTCGGGTCTCTCTTTCTAGTTACATCAATCCATCACACCCCTCTTCTTCAAAAATAGGTTTCTTCATACTCCTTATATAGACACAAAGTCCATAATCATCTATAATTTTGTCAACATCCATTATTCCATCCATTAATATTGAGAATTAAATCTCAATTAATGTTGGAAAAAAATTCTCAGTTAGTAGTGATAAAATTCTCTCCATTAATTATTTTCCTCTATCATAAATAAATGTGATGAATCCCTCCATTGACAATTTTTTCCCTCTCAAAAATAAATTTGATGAATCCCACAAGGAACCCAAGGAAGAATATATTCTCACCACTCGATGGATGGAAACTTATCTGAACCTAAACAAGGGGCAGCCTAAACAGATGCCCCAGCCCATGTTGTTGCCCATCCGGATCCACCCCATCTAGCATACGAGGCTCCTCATCTCCATTATATAGGTCATGAAGCTCCTCCTTGATTAGAGTTAATTCCATATGCTTTGCTGTACACCCAAAAATTTCTAAATTCCATAATCAGCAGCTTCTAGTGTCGTCATCTGATGTTTACCAAGGGTGACTTGTTCAAAAGCTTGTTGAGGGCGCCTTCCAGTTTCATGGGACCCCTAGATCTACCTCTCCCTTTAACAGAGCCACCCCAAAAAAAACTATGGGTAGGAGTCTATAACGACCCATACTTTACATACATTATTAATACTTCAAAATTGAAGCACACTTATTACAACATATGACAAAACCACAAAGGACCGTATAGGTATAGTGTCTTTAGAAACTGGGAATCATAAACAACTGGTTCATTTATATTATACAGTGTCTCCCATTTATTTCGTCATATCTAGGGTCCCTTTTAGCATTTTCTACTTAATATCCATCTTCCTGACCTGGGGAAAAGAAAACATAAAAGGGTGAGCTCAAATTCTCAGCAAGGGAAAATAAAGGAAATAAAAATCATATCATATCTTTTTGAAAATCATAATCTGCAAAAAAAGATCATAATAACTTAACATGGAATAAATCATAGAAGTGAAAATGAGATCCCCATAATCATAACATGAAACTTGAAACTTTGTGGCATGCACACATAATCATGGAAAATAATTTCTTGTTAGTCATGACTCATTTCCAAGACTATCTTAGCGGACAAAGTCCATTTCTGAACCGAGTTCATTCCTTGTTTCAGTCCTATATTACTGAACTGAAATAACCTTCCGTTCCAGCCATGTCTATCTCATGAGATATAAATCTTAACCCAATGCATTGGAGGGAGATATAGGTCCCACCCATCTTATAATTAATCCTTGCTTATGTGTGCCGCATAATCATAAATCATACATCATTGCATAACACATGTAACAAAAATGGGATTCTTGAAACATCATGACATCATAAAACAAATCATATAAGGTAAATTACTTCATAAAAATAATTCCCTCACAACATAATCAAATCAATGTAATAATAGGGATAAAAACAGAACCCTATATTATCTTAGATGGAAAATAATTTTGATAAAACATTTGAACTCCATTCTTGAGGAAAATATCCTTTCTACTTCAAAAACACTTTTCCTTTCTTAAAATGTCATAAAATTCTAAACTAAAAGAAGTTGATTAAAATTAAACTTTAAAACATGTCAAGGAAGCTTCTTGGAAATAATGTTTTAAAAATCCATTCATTCCGTATAAGTTAAAAAAAACATTCTTCGTACTTTTGTTGGAAAAGTCAAAAAGTACCTCGTACGAAAAAACGACAAAAGATTCCTTTCATATTCTTTACTAAAAACTCACCGAAGGGTAAAATTGGATTTAAACTATTGTAAGTGGATGGAAACAACATTACATATTGAGGGAACATGGATGTGGATGATAAAATACACCCCAGTAAATGCCAAAGTATAAACAATCTCGGATAAAAATGAGATTGTGATATTTCCCTTACCTTAGGTCCGATTTTCTTTGTACGTGTCTGAATCTCCTGTATAATGGTTTAAATAATGTTATTGACTTATTACAGAATCATACATATTGATATGATATCATATACGGTCATATTCTTAGCTTCTTGTTAGTAATATTTCATTGTTACTTGTTACTCGGGTCCTTATTGCCTTTTGTTCTTATGCGTGTTTTGCCGAATAAATTCTTATTCTTCTTTTAAGGTTATAGATACATTATATACAGAATGGTATTACTGTAACATATATCATATTTATTCATTCAATTAATTTATATAATTACTATGTAATGATGATCATGTAGAACGAGTCGCATCACATCGTGGAGACGGTATTCCGTACGTACGCACGAGTGATGATATCGTTCCTACGATCGTGGAACTATATTGGAGTATATATATATTATTTCAGTATCAATATTAATTTATAATAATCATAAATAGTTACTCATTACACCATTATACCCATCTTTTTAAGGTGATGGTGTAAAAATAGAATACACCACGGCGTGGAGACGGTATTCCGTACGTACGCACGCGCGGTGATTTCATTTTTCCGTAGGATGGATAGAAGGTGAATTAGGGTTGTTTCATATTTATAATAACATATCAGTATGTAATTAATAATGATGTTATTACTTTATCATGAAACAACTAAAGAAGAAGAAGTTGAAGAAGAAGGAAATTGAAAAGATCGGTAATGGATATTACCTCTTCTTTGGAACGCCTCTTTGAATCCTCCACTTAGAGAACTAAGATTGGTCTTTGAAGAAGACCAGGACCTCTAGGATTATTCTGGGGAAGTGGAGAGGAGAAACTGGCAGGGGTTGGCCGAGCTTGAGAGCTCAAATTTGTGTGAAGAGGAGGGGGAGGAGGTGCCCTTTTATAAGGGAGGAGAGGGGCACCTTAGGAATATCTCAAAATATTATTTTATATTAAAGTCCAAATCGGTTTATAATGGTTCCAAATGGTCTTATTTCGAAGCTAAAGTGGGGATGGGACGAAATCCTATCAACCAATAGGATTTAGACAAGTTTAGGATATTATTTTAACCTTATCAATTAGATTTAACTCTAAGTTAAATAATTTAACTTTTACCGTGTCTTTTTGTTTTCTTTCACTATATGGTTAATACACTTAATATAAAATGCCAAAAGAACCCCAAATTATATATTATTAATATATATATCCTTATATAAGTCATTTTGCTGAACCTTAGATTTTTATGAATAAAATAACAATTAGTAATATAATATTTGATTTAAAAACTATTTTGTGTCAATTTTGACACTATTTGATATATGATTTTTGGGAAAGTCATAAAAAATTATATGTTCGAACAAAGTTGATTAAATCAACACTAATATATCATAGTAACCTAGAAAATTAGTGGAATTCATAAAAAGTCTCAAATTACATTTAGTTTGGTGTTTATAACATCAATTATGTCAGTATTTCATAAATAAGATAATTACTGCATCATCGTTGTGTCTTTATTAAATTAAATTATTTAATGTCTAAAAATTATAAATAAAATACCATTATGTAGGAAATCGTTTTATCTTTCTAATGAATATTTATTGTCTAATTTATCTTCTGTATAACCCCATATTAAAAATGGTTTACTTATAAAACATTGATTTTAACTATTTTAACCCTTCTTTAAATAAATTAATAATAAATGTCCTAATCTAATCCAAATGGGCCTAAATGGTCATATTTTATTCCTAAGTTTGTTTTTGGTCGAATTAAACTTATCCAATAGAATTAGAAAATGTGTTAGGGTAATAGTAATATCATATTTACCCTTAGTTACCCTATTTACTATTAACCGCGGTAAAAAAAAGTAAAAAGTTACTATTCACCAAAAAATTATTTTTATCTCATTGAACCACATTTTACTTACTGATATCAACCGTGTCTGTTGGATTTTCGAAATTCCATTCACAGAAGTGGTAAAATTAAGTTTTATGCAAAATTCAGTTTTTAACCTACCACTTAGTGGTTTCACTATTCATCAAAAATTGAAAGTTTTCAGAAAAATACCAAAATTTCACCCTAGGCTAATTTCCGTATTCCGAATCCAAAAATGAAGTCCATTTTGAAAGATAAAGTTTAAAAAATTTCAAAAAGTGGTTATTATTATTCATAACGGCTAGTTTTAATAATATTTTAATAGCATCTCACTGTTTAGTGAAACTCAGTATTGCGTACTACGCAAGCTATCAAGGAAGGTCGCGATTGCGTGTAAAGTAAGCCAAGCTAATATGTAGTGAAAGATTCCTTTGATGATATATAAAAACAAAATATTACTCATAAAAATATCGGGTGTTACATTCTACCCCCATTAAAAGAATTTCGCCCTCGAAATTCGTCACTTTGTAACAAACAGATGAGGATACTTCTCCCTCATCATATCCTCAAGCTCCCATGTAGCTTCTTCTAATCGGTGGTTCCTCCATAAAACTTTCACCAATATAGTGGTCTTGTTTCGTAGGAATTTTTTGCTATGATCCAGAATCTCTATCGGTTGTTCTTCATAAGAAAGATCTTGTTCCAGCGGTAAAACTTCTGAGATGAGTACATGTGAAGGATCAGATATGTACTTTCTCAGGAGAGATACATGGAACACATCGTGAACTTGAGAGAGATTCGGTGGAAATGCCAATCGGTAAGCTACCTTTCCAACACGATCCAGTATTTCGAAAGGACCAATATATCTGAGGCTCAACTTCCCCTTCTTTCCAAATCTCATAACCCTCTTCCAGGGAGATATTCGTAAGAACACTTTATCACACACTTCAAACTCTAGGACATTTTTTCGGTTGTCGGCATAACGTTTCTGTCGACTCTGAGCTGCTCTTATGTGTTGTTGAATTGATCTGACCTTTTCTGCGATTTCATCAACAAGATCAGGTCCTAATAGCTTTCTTTCCCCAACTTCATCCCAGCAAGTAGGAGTCCTGCATTTCTTTCCATAGAGAGCTTCATAAGGAGCCATCTGAATACTGGAGTGAAAGCTATTATTATAAGAAAATTCCACCAAAGGTAGGTGTTGATCCCGACCTCCTTTGAAATCCATAGAGCAAGCTCTCAACATATCTTCTAGGGTTTGAATTGTTCTCTCAGACTGACCGTCTGTCTGGGGATGATAAGCAGTGCTGAAACTCAACTCTGTATCTAGAGTATGCTGAATACTTCGCCAGAACTTCGAGGTAAATCTCGGATCCCGATCAGATATAATAGAAAGTGGTACTCCATGCAATCTTACCACTCCCTTTACATATATCCTGGCAAGCTGATCTAGAGAGAAATCCTCTCTCATAGCAATGAAGTGTGAAGAATTTGTAAGACGATCAACTATGACCCAGATAGCATTATTGCCTTTGGATGTTTTAGGAAGTCCTGTGACAAAGTCCATAGTGATGTTTTCCCATTTCCATTCGGGTATGGGTAATGGTTGTAACATCCCATTAGACTTCTGTCTCTCAGCTTTAACTTGTTGACAAACCAAGCATCGAGAGACATATTCAACAACATCTCTTTTCATGCCATCCCACCAGAAGTACTCTTTCAGATCCCAATACATCTTCGTGCTTCCAGGATGAATAGAGAATGATGAACTATGAGCCTCATCCAGCAGCTCCTTATTTAATTCGGGGATGGGAGGAACACAAACCCGATTCCTGAACTTTATTATCCCATCACAATCAAGGTTGAATTCAGGAATATTTCTCACCTTCTTTTGTAACTCGATATCTTCTTTCCGTGCCTCATTAATCTTCACATGTATAGATGGTTGAACATTCATTTGAGAAAGATAAGATTTTTCCCCTTCTATTATAATTCCAAGATCCATCCTTTGTAAATCCATAAATATTGGATCTTTTGTGATCCTCATCATGGATAAACTAGCATGGTCTTGTCGACTTAATGCATCCTCCACCTTGTTTTCTTTCCCAGGGTGGTAATGGATTGAGCAGTCATAATCCTTAATCAGCTCCAACCATCTTCTTTGACGCATATTGAACTCCTTTTGTGTGAAAATATACTTTAAACTTTTATGATCAGTATAAATATCACACCTTTCACCATAAAGGTAATGCCTCCAAATCTTTAATGCAAAGATTACAGCAGCCAACTCCAAATCATGTGTTGGGTAATTTTGATCATGGATTTTCAACTGTCATGAGGCATAAGCTATCACCATATCATTTTGCATAAGAACACACCCCAATCCTTTCTTGGATTGATCACTATAGATCACAAACCTTTCTCCACTACAAGGCAGTGTGAGCACAGGTGCACTGGATAACCTTCTTTTCAACTCCTTGAAATTCCCTTCACATTCCTCTGTCCAAACAAACTTAACTCCTTTCCGAGTCAACTTGGTGAGTGGATTAGATAATCATGAAGAATCTTTTACAAAACGTCGATAATATCCAGCCAAACCAAGAAAACTTCAGATCTCAGTTACTGTTGTTGGTCTTGACCATCTTTCGATAACCTCTGTTTTTGCTGGATCCACAGATATCCCCACTTTTGAGATTATGTGACCCAAAAATGGAACTTTTTGAAGCCAAAATTCACACTTGGTAAATTTGGCATAAAGCTTCTACTTTCTCAGGGTCTTCAATATAATTCTCAAATGATCTTCATGCTCTTCCTTGCTCTTTGAACAGACAAGAATATCGTCTATAAAGACTACCACAAATTGATCAAGATAGTCTCTAAAGACTCTATTCATTAGATCCATGAAGATAGAAGGGTCATTAGTAAGACCAAATGGCATCACTATAAATTCATAGTGTCCATACCTTGTACGGAAAGACGTCTTCGGTATATCCTCCCTTTTGAACCTTAATTGATGATACCCTGAACGAAGATCAATCTTGGAAAAGTATTGAGCTCCGCGTAGTTGGTCAAATAAGTCATCAATGCGTGGGAGAGGATATTTGTTCTTGATAGTGATCTTGTTAAGTTCTCGATAATCAATGCAGATTCTCATTGATCCATATTTCTTCTTAACAAATAGAACAGGTGCTCCCCAAGGTGACACACTAGGGCGTATGAATCCCTTATGAATATTCTCTTGGAGTTGCTTCTTCAATTCCTGCAACTCAATTGGGTCCATTCTATAAGGTGTCTTTGAAATTGGCAAAGCACCTGGTACAGGTTCTATTGAAAACTCAACTTCACAATTTGGTGGAAGACCCGGTAATTCCTCCGGAAAGACATCATCAAACTCCCGTACAATGGGCATATTCTGAATCGTAAGTTTCTCACCAACCATTTGAGATAAATAACCTTCATTTAGTGGAATCAATACCCATAAGATGGAAGAAATTTCCACTGGATGGTTATGTTCATCCTTGCATTGATAGACGATCGTAGATTGATCTGGAATATGAAATGTGACTTCCCTTCTTTGGAAATTGATATGAGCTCCATGTAGAGAAAGCCAATCCATTCCAAGAATCACATCAAATTCCACTAAAGGAATGATCATAAGATTTGCATGAAGCACTTTCCCACAAACTTCGATCGGAGAAGAATTATAAACTTTTTATGCGACTATTGTGCCATTAGGTGTTGTCACAGCTAACTCAATATCTAATTGTTGAGGTAATACGGTGATACCCTTAGTAAATTCTTTAGAAATAAAGGAGTGGGTGGATCCAGAATCAAATAAAACATTTGCTACTTTAGAGTGGATGGTAAGTGTACCTTTCACCACTTCGTTATCGTACTCCACATCGCTGATAGAAATTGCATGTGACTTTCCTTTGTCTTTAGCCTTAAGATTTTGTTGACGTCGACCATCATCATCAACCCTTGGATTTGGGAATTGATTGGCATAATGCCCCATCTCCTTGCACTTGAAACATTTAATTGTAGTAGGTTCATTCTGTGTATCCCTTCCTTTGTTTGCGTCATTAGACATCTTCTTCCCATTATCACGGCATTCAAATGCCCGATGACCTTCCTTTCCACATTTAAAACATTTACTTGTCCCTTTAAGACAACTCCCTCCATGTTTCTTTCCACACTTTGACCATAAGGGAAATCTCATCTTCTTTTTAGTGTGCTCTTTAGATTTTCCTTTGAATTCCATCTTCCTCTTCTTATCAAACCCATGTGACTGATGGGTTACTCCAATCTCCATCTCGACTTTGAGAGCACATCGAACGATTTCCTCGTAGCTATTGAAGTCCCTTATGGCTAACTCCCTTCGAAGACTTGGTTTTAAGCCACTAAAGAATCGATCGATATTACTCTCATGTTGGATAATAATACCAGAAGCGTACCTTGCAAGTCTTGTAAAATTTTCTTCATAGGTACCAACAGATTCATCATCCCTTTGCTTCAGTTCAAGAAACTCTTTCTCCATCTTTGTTCGGAGAATACGAGGGAAGTACTTATTGAAAAATAAGTTCTTGAACTCGTCCCATTCCATAGACTCAATTTCATCTCTTTTCCTCGTATTCTTAATAAGATTCCACCATTGATCAGCATCTCCTTCCAAACGATACACTGCTGGGATAACTTTATCATGTTCAGAACATTGAATAACTGAAAATATCTTTTCAGTAGTACTAATCCATTGTTCAGCAACTAATGGATTAGTAGACCCGCTGAAAGAAGGTGGACGCTGCCTCATGAAGGATTCAACAGAATGTTTCTCCTTCATTTGCTCGTTTGGAAATCCTTCATGATTCATAGCTTGAGAAAGTTGTGTGAGCATGGCTACAAGATTTTGCATTCCAGCTCCCATATCACTTGGTTGCTCAGGGGGACAATCATTGCATTGCCCATCACATTCTGCATTAACATGGTTCCTTCGGGTTCCAGCCATTGACTAAAACCAAGAAGAATAGTGTGAGCAACAGTAATTATAATAGGAAAACCACATAACTCAAGAATAAAATTTTCATGCTTAAGGTCTTATCCTAGGGTATTCATGGCCATTTCTAAAACACTAATATTGTGTTCTATTCTTAGACTTATCCTTATGGTTCTTACTAAGGCTTTCACATCCTAGTTTCCAACGGTTGACTATAGCTTTCCTCTGATACCAACTATAACGACCCATAATTTACATACATTATTAATACTTCAAAATTGAAGCACACTTATTACAACATATGACAAAACCACAAAGGACCGTATAGGTATATTGTCTTTAGAAACTGGGAATCATAAACAACTGGTTCATAAATCTTCTATAGTGTCTCCCATTTATTTCATCATATCTAGGGTCCCTTTTAGCATATTCTACTTAATATCCATCTTCTTGACCTGGGGAAAAGAAAACATAAAAGGGTGAGCTCAAATACTCGGCAAGGGAAAATAAAGGAAATAAAAATCATATCATATCTTTTTGAAAATCATAACCTGCAAAAAAGATCATAATATCTTAACATGGAATAAATCATAGAAGTGAAAATGAGATCCCCATAATCATAACATGAAACTTGAAACTTTGTGGCATGCACACATAATCATGGAAATCATTTCTTGTTAGTCATGACTCATTTCAAAGACTATCTTAGCGGACAAAGTCCATTTCTGAACCGAGTTCATTCCTCGTTTCAGTCCTGTATTACTGAACCGAAATAACCTTCCGTTCCAGCCATGTCTATCTCATGAGATATAAATCTTTACCCAATGCATTGGAGGGAGATATAGGTCCCACCCATCTTATAATGAATCCTTTCTTATGTGTGCCGCATAATCATAAATCATACATCATTGCATAACACATGTAACAAAAATGGGATTCTTGAAACATCATGACATCATAAAACAAATCATATAAGGTAAATGACTTCATAAAAACAATTCCCTCACAACATAATCAAATCAATGTAATAATAGGAATAAAAACAGAACCCTATATTATCTTAGATGGAAAATAATTTTGATAAAACATTTGAACTCCATTCTTGAGGAAAATATCCTTTCTACTTCAAAAACACTTTTCCTGTCTTAAAATGTCATAAAATTCTAAACTAAAAGAAGTTAATTAAAAATAAACTTGAAAAATTGTAAAGTAATCTTCTTGGAAATAATGTTTTAAAAATCCATTCATGTCGTATAAGTTAAAAAAACATTCTTCGTACTTTTCTCGGAAAAGTAAAAAAGTACCTCGTACGAAAAAACGACAAAAGATTCCTTTCATATTCTTTACTAAAAACTCACCGAAGGGTAAAATTTGATTTAAACTATTGTAAGTGGATGGAAACAATATTACATATTGAGGGAACATGGATGTGGATGATAAAATACACCCCAGTAAATACCAAAGTATAAACAATCTCGGATAAAAATGAGATTGTGATATTTCCATTACCTTAGGTCCGATTTGCTTTGTACGTGTCCAAAGCTCCTGTATAATGGTTTAAATAATGTTATTGAATTATTACAGAATCATACATATTGATATGATATCATATATGGTCATATTCATAGCTTCTTGTTAGTAATATTTCATTGTTACTTGTTACTCGGGTCCTTATTGCCTTTTGTTCTTATGCGTGTTTTGCCGAATAAATTCTTATTCTTCTTTTAAGGTTATAAATACCTTATATCCAGAATGGTATTACTGTAACATATATCATATTTATTCATTAAATTCATTTATATAATTACTATGTAATTATGATCATGTAGAACGAGTCGCATCACATCGTGGAGACGGTATTCCGTACGTACGCACGAGTGATGATATCGTTCCTATGATCGTGGAACTGTATTGGAGTATATATATATTATTTCAGTATCAATATTACTTTATAATAATCATAAATAGTTACTCATTACACCATTATACCCATCCTTGTAAGGTGATGGTGGAAAAATAGATTACACCACGGCGTGGAGACGGTATTCCGTACGTACGCACGCGCGGTGATTTCATTTTTCCGTAGGATGGATAGAAGGTGAATTAGGGTTGTTTCATATTTATAATAACATATAAGTATGTAATTAATACTTATGTTATTACTTTATCATGAAACAACTAAATAAGAAGACGTTGAAGAAGAAGGAAATTGAAAAGATCGGTAATGGATATTACCTCTTCTTTGGAACGCCTCTTTGAATCCTCCACTTAGGGAACTAAGATTGGTCTTTGAAGAAGACCAGGACCTCTAGGATTATTATGAGGAAGTGTAGAGGATAAAATGGCAGGGTTTGGAAGAGCTTGAGTTCTCAAATTGGTGTGAGGAGGAGGGGGAGGAGGTGCCCTTTTATAAGGGAGGAGAGGGGCACCTTAGGAATATCTCAAAATATTATTTTATATTAAAGTCAAAATCGGTTTATAATGGTTCCAAAGGGTATTATTTAGAATCTAAAGTGCGGATGGGTCGAAATCTTATCCACCAATAGGATTTAGACAAGTTTAGGGTATTATTTTAACCTTATCAATTAGATTTAACTCTAAGTTAAATAATTTAACTTTTACCATGTCTTTTTGTTTTCTTTCACTATATGGTTAATACACTTACTATAACATGCCAAAAGAACCCAAAATTTTATATTATTAATATATATATCCTTATCTAAGTCATTTTGCTGAACCTTAGATTTTTAGGAATAAAATAACAATTAGTAATATAATATTTGATTTAAAAACTATTTTGTGTCAATTTTGACACTATTTGATATATGATTTTTTTGAAAGTCATAACAGAATTATATGTTCGAACCAAGTTGATTAAATCAACAATAATATATCATAGTAACCTAGAAAATTAGTGGAATTCATAAAAAGTCTCAAATTACATTTATTTTGGTGTTTATAACATCAATTATGTCAATATTTCATAAATAAGATCATTACTGCATCATCGTTGTTTCATATTTAAATTAAATTATTTAATGTCTAAAAATTATATATAAAATACCATTATGTAGGAACTCTTCTTAGCTTTCTAATTAATATTTATTGTCGAATTTATCTTATGTATAACCCCATATTAAAAATTATTTACTTATTAAACTTTTTGGTTTTAACTATTTTAACTCTTCTTTAAATAAATTAATAATAAATGTCCTAATCTAATCCAAGTGGGCCTAAATGGTCATATTTTATTCCTAAGTTTGTTTGTGGTCGAATTAGACTTATCCAATAGAATTATGACATGTGTTAGGGTAATATTAATATCATTTTTACCCTTAGTTACCCTATTTACTATTAACCGCGGTAAAAAAAAGTAAAAAGTTACTATTCACCAAAAAATTATTTTTTTCTCATTGAACCACATTTTATTTACTGATATCAACCGTGTCTGTCGGATTTTTGAAATTCCATTCACAGAAGCGGTAAAATTAAGTTTTATGCAAAATTTAGTTTTTAACCTACCACTTAGTGGTTTCACTATTCATCAAAAATTGAAAGTTTTCAGAAAAATACCAAAATTTCACCCTAGGCTAATTTCGGTATTCCGAATCCAAAAATGAAGTCCATTTTGAATGATAAAATTTATAAAATTTCAAAAAGTGGTTATTATTATTCATAACGGCTAGTTTTAATAATATTTTAATAGCATCTCGTTGTTTAGTGAAACTCAGTATTGCGTACGACGCAAGCTACCGAGGAAGGTCGCGATTGCGTGTAAAGTAATCCAAGCTAGTATGTAGTGAAAGATTCCTTTGATGATATATAAAAACAAAATATTACTCATAAAAATCTTGGGTGTTACAGAGTCTGTGTTAAGAGGTCAGGTGGCATGTCCTTCCCCTCTAGAAGGTGCTTGCTATAAGGCTGTGTCCACCTTGTACAGAGAAGATGGCTCTCCAGAAGCCCGAAATCCTAGAAAGCATGAAACAATGATTCAGTCTCCACCAAGTGCTGTGAGATGGAAAACCCTCAAACCGAACTCTTTCTTTATCTATTTATAAACAAATACCCCTGATCGGAGTCTAGTAATATGCACAAGATCAAGATAAAAACATATTGTGGAGTGTTCATCCTCCCATTCGAAAGAGACGATGGTGCCTGGGGCCAAAGTCGAGCCATTTTATGATCAACGATACCTATCATAATTCGCAACACCTATATACTTAGAGCAGGAGTGAAAACCAACTTCATTTATTTTGAGATGAAGAAGAATAAGGTTCACATGGGTGCCATCCTTGAACACAATGAAAATCATACTAAATTAAATGAGTTTCCACACAAAATCAAGCTGCATGTGTCAATGCACACATACCTAAACAACTGACATAGATGGATATTTTGGAGCAAGGATATCACAGTGGATCTAGTCCAGGTCATCGATCAATATATTATTATGAAGGTTAATAATACTATGATCACCCTCTTTGTATCCTTTGTTTACTGAATCTAAGACACTTAAATAAGGGATGTCTTGTGGAAAGATCTTAGTGAAGTTGACCCTAGGGAATTAACATGGATCATTGGTGGGGATTTGAATGTTATCGTATAACCAGCTGAGAAAAACTGATGTGGCACTTTTCCTCAGAAGGCTAGCATGGATTTTTTACAATTCATGGCTGGGAAAAGATTATTGGATATGGGGTATTCTGGTGATTACTTTACATTGTGCAATAACCAAACGGGGAGCAAGCAATGCTGGATTAGTCTCAACTGATGTCTATCCAACATTCATGTCATCACCATGTTTTCAAATGCCAAGAAAAATCAACTGGTCTAAGTTATTTCTGATCACTCACCGTTGTTGGTTTCTTGGTCACCCAGGAAGGATAGTCCTGAATGATTCAGGTTCTATGATTAGTGGAAATGTATTTCGAACTATCAGTAGTTTTTAAGTGATTTATGGGGAGAGCTGACCTAAGTCCACACATGGGTAGCTATTAAAAACAAGCTGAGGAGGGTTAAACAAAGACTATAGGTGTGGGATAAGGAACTCCCTCTCATTGACCAAAATGTGGATGCTCTCAAATAAGAGATTGATCTTCTGAAATCCATCCTGGAGGAGGTATCGGATGACATGGTATTTTGTCACCTCTATGACAAGAAGAATTGTTTGGCGGAATTGATTCTCAAATAGGAACGTAAGGCATGAGAGATATTGAGGATAAAATTTATACACAAGGGTGAAAATAACACTTCATATTTACATGCATGCATAAGGGAGAAAGGAAATCCAATAACACCTAATATATTTCTTGAAGATGGAACTAGCACAGATGACATAGATTTAGTTGGGGGTATGTGCATACTTTCTTCAATTATCTCCTTATAGGACATTACATGATAATTCCCAATGGATACCCTAGAGGGAATGCAGAGATTTGGGGAGTGATTCAAAACATAGTCTCTAATCATGAAAACAAATTACTAGAAGTGATACCAGAAGAGGAATAAATCCATACAACCATGATAAACCTTGACCTCAATAGTGTGTTGAGCCATGTTATCCTTCTATGATAATTTTATAGGGGATCATTGGAGGTGGTCAAGAGAGGCATTGTTACATCTATACAAGACATATTTAGTGGAGGAAACCTACTGTGGGTTTCCAGTGCTATAACCCTTATTCTCATATGAAATATTAAGGATTCCTCCAACCTCTTTCACTATAGAGCAGTGAGCATATGTAATTTTCCGTATATTATTATGGAAAGCATCATCACCTTGAGACTATCCATGCACCTTCCCTAGTGGATCTCCATTAAACAACATGTCTTTGTGAAGGATTGATCAGTCCAAGGATCTATAGCTTTGTCGCAGGAACAACTGAGGGACATCAAGACAAAGACTCATAGATCAAAAATGGAAATCATGTTGGACATGAATAAGGCATATGACAAAGTTGAATGGGGATTCACCAATATGGTGATAACTAATATGGGACTTTATTCATAGGCCTCTAACCTTATATTCATATGTTTTTTCTCATCATGGATTTCTATTTCATTTAGGGGAAGTACTCATGGATTCTTTAAGGTGACCTGCAAATTACAGTAAGGTGACCAAATCTCTGTGAGCATCTTTATTATAATACAGGATACTCAAATATGTCATATCAATATAGGCACGTATAATAGATAAATACTCCCTTATCACAGAAAATTTAACCTTCCTTCCATTTCCCATTTGCTGTTTTTAGAAAACACTATCATATTCACTAATGTAGGAAGGAGGTCTATTCGGGGTATCAATAGGATTCTTAAGGAGTATTGTTACAGGAGTGTCCACGTCATCAATAAATCAAAGTGTAACCTCTATATCTTGAACAAATATGCTCCCAGTCAGGATAATTCCTTGTGTAGTATATTGGACATGCAGGGAGGTAGCTTCTCGATAGAATACCTCCGCACTCCAATTTCCTCAAGAAGATTGTGCGTCCGATACTTAGATCCTGTGGGGTGAAAGATAACAGTTTGTGTTCTTAACTAGAAAAAATCATTTATTATCCTTTGGGGGTCAGATTGTTTTCATGGTTAAAAGTGTCTTGTCATCCATCCCGATTCATTCCCTTACTTGCACCAATGTGACAAAAGGATCCGTTTGAACAATTGACAAGATTTTGGCATGTTTCATCTTGGATGCCCTCTCAGAAGGTAAGAAGAACTAGGTCAAATGGGGTAGGATTAAATGTACCATCCATGATGGTGGTATCAACGTAAAGATCATTTCTGAAAAAATTAAATGCATGCTTGTGAAACTTGAATGAGAAATTATAAAAGAACACACACTCTTGGAGAAGATCATGTCCCACAAATGTGGTAGCAATGTAGAATATGCTAGTGCTCATGGTTCTCCCTTATGGTCCGCACTTTTCCCCCTTATCTCATACTATTAAAAACACTCATAATGGATAGATGGGGAAGGTAATATCCACATCTAGAATCAAAATTTGGTAAGATTTTTTATTGGTTTCATGGGGTTTCCTTCCCCTAGTTTCTCATTTAAGGAGGAAAGCCATCATCCATTAATCATCCAGGACATTATGGAAAAGAACCAACTAGACATACATGATTTAATCGTCATCAAATCAGAACCAGAAATAATGTGTATTCACACCTTCCTACTTAAGGAAATTCACTACAAGTTACTTATGAAGGATCTCAACATCTCTGGATCATTGAGATAGATGTAATGGAATAATTTGGTGCAAAAAAATCATACAAAATACAATTTTTTAACCTAGAGGATAAGGAACTAAGCAGCTCCGATGGATGATATTATTAAAATGGTGGGCATTATCATGGTATCCAGATTCCACAGCTGAGAACATCCATTGAAGGAGAGAACGAACCACCATTTCTTTGAAGGAGAGTAGGCTCATGATGTGTGGAGGTTCATTGGTGGTTTTATTTCATTATCATCTCAAGACCTTGATGATTTCCCATTCTTAGAGGGATGGTTCCATGGGATGAATGATACAGGAGTAGAAAAGACGGTGAGATCCATTGTTCTTAGTGCTTGTTGTTGGTGCTTATGGAAATATAGAAATCATGCTAGATATGATGGGTATCTCTCCTCAGGGATATCTATTATTGAAAGAATAAGGAGTCTACTAGTCGACATGGTCACTATTATTAGTAACTAGTGGGAATATTCTACTCTGAGATTGCTGCAAGTTATCTGTTCATCAGTTCAACCTCACATCACTAGACAACAAGTTCAATGGGTACGTTATAATCCTCCAAAAATAGGTTTCAAGATTAATATGGATGGTTCATGAACATTGGGTGACATGTGAGGAGGAGGGGATTTTCATGACTCCTGGGGAAGCGTTGTTCTAGCCTTTATGACTCATTATTGCAATGGTAGTTCAATAAATGTGGAGGCCAAAGTAGTGATCACTGGGCTCATCCATTGAAACCAGGAAAATCCTGACCTTACTCAAGTGGAAACAGAATCTAGGATCCTACAAGACTCCTTGAAAGGTTCCACCCCTGGTTGATATCTTACATTATAAAAAAATGCATAGGTCTCCTAAATAATATTATACAAAAAACCCACACATGGCGAGTGGGTAGCCAGTTTTTGAATCACCTTGCATCTATGGAAAATCATGGCTCTAATGTCACATGCTTCACAATAATAAAAAACTTAAAACCTAATGGTATTAATTTAATTTGAGGGGATTCCAATGGTCTTAAATATTTTAGGCCTCCCTAGGATTTGGTTTGTACCTTCTTATTTACAGTACTTTAACTTGAATAAATATGGTATATGAAAAAAAACATCAACCCTGAAAATCAATGCACAATGACAAATTTCATCCACCATGAAACTCAATTCACCATCACAAATAACATTGACCATTCAAATTTATGCAATATACATATAAAAATACATTCTTTGGTAAACAAAATGAATAGAAGAACAACAATTAGAAATTCACATCACACCATGAATAAAATAATTATCCAAGACAAAAGAAGTATCCAAACAGTTAAACCATTTTTATTTCACTTACAAAGTACATTATTGATTAAAACATCACACTTCCACTCAGATAAAAACAATTAGATTATTCATTAAAATAATTCTTAGAATAATACCCCTTATGATACATTTTCAAATGAAAATTACCATAATGTTATTTAAAATTTATTTAAATATTCCAATTAAATAGAAAATATCCATGACCATGTGATTTTAGTAAAAAATATGAGTGAGAATCCACGCACCAAACATCTAGTGATATCGTGAATCCACACAATGAAAATCCTGATTTGGTATGACCTCAGGCTCATTAATTACTTAAAAAACCCATGAAGCAAATCGGGTTTTGTACACTTTGTTAAAACCCCCATATCAATAACCTAGATCTGAGAAGAACCAAAGGAGAGGAAGAACGAGGAAAAACATATATTGGACCTAGAACCCAAACTTTTAACGACATAATGGATTAGATATCCAAAAATATAAATCAACCAAAAATCTCCCATGAGAGAAACTAAATAATAATAGAGTCTAAACAGTGAAGAAAACAAGATTTTTTTCTTAGAAATCCTTTTTATGGAATTTTTTTAAAGTAATATAGCTCAAACACATGGTTCGTATGATCTAAAAAACAACCTATCCTCCTTCATTTGAACATTATGGTTATTTTATATGGTCTCAAATATTATACAAGAATTTCATGAAACTCATTTTAAGTGCCCAATTTATACATCATAATTCTCAATATTTTTCTAAATAATCCTTAAACTTCCCAACAATTTCATGACACTCCAAAACACCCAGAAGCACTTCAAAATCACTTATAACCATGGTATACACGACATGTTTCATTATTTTTCATTTTTACAAAACCTAGACCTTATAAAAACCTTCAATGAATATGAAATCATAATGACTTAGAATCAATATTTTGAATCCAGTTACGTTCATTAAGGTTAAACCCTTATAAATACTTCAAGTAGGTGTATATGGGCCTTATTGAGACCCATTTAATTTTTTTGAGATGTCAGGTGATGATAAAACTTAAATAAATCCATTAGAAATAAGAAGACATGTAAACATTGAATTTATAGAAAACCACACAAAAGTGTTGCTATTAGATAATATATTTTTGGTTATAACACCTTGATGAAGTGATTTTTCCAAGGTTCCATAAAAGATCCTTTGCAGACTATCAATGTTATAGTGTAACATTTAGTATCCTCTATCCACTCCTTTAAACATTTAGTGGTATTATAGTTCCCTATCATTAGGAATATGGAAATATTTTTATATGGTTATTTCTTCTGGGTGGAGTTATTGATGTCAGATAGGGGTATTAACTGTTGTTTTGGACTCTTATATATTCTTAATTCTAAAAAACTAAGGAAAAATTAAGATATAATGAGATATTTTTTATCATGGAAAATATTACAAACAAAATGGACAATTTTTGGTCATTAAAACATAATTTAAGGGTATGAGATCCACACTCCACAATCTCCCACATTAGATGATCATAAATAATTTATTCCTAAAACCATAAAAATTCATGATATTAGATCTTTAACATAAACAAATATGATAATTTAATATAATTTAAATTTACATTATAATTATTGATAATTAAATAAGAAAAAATAGCTATAAATCCAATACGTAGGAGGGGTGACTAATAATATAAAATTGTAAATTCATATTTCTTCAAAATTAGTATTCTAAAGAATCTTTCTCCACCTTTTATGAAGCTCTTTATAAACTAGGAAATAGAAATAGAAAAATTAAGATGTTTTTTTAAAATTTAATTAATTAATAAGAGTGAATATAGAGTATTATACCTGTGTACTTAGTATTCTTATTGTTCTCCCCCTTTGATCTTATCAAAAAGCAAAAAAAATCAATAAGAATTTTTTAGTAATGTGTAAAAATAAGTGGAAAAGATCAGAGAGAAATGAAAAAATAGAATGAAAAATAAAACATAATTTTTTTAATGTCCCCTAAAAGATAATAAATTTAAAAAATATATCAATATTGTTGGTGATTCACTCAATTTGAGAGAATCAATAGAAGATGTATTACTATAGGTGACAAACAATTGATTGAGTTTCTTTAGAAATTCATATTAGATGATTTTGGTAGAAATTATTTTGTTATTAAATTTGATAAATTTTATTATATATTGATGATTTATACAAGGATAAATTTTTATTAATTTCAATAAAGTACTAATCAATATCCCCAGGAATATTTTTACTTTCATCTATGAAAAATGGAAATCCAGGAGGCTTTTGATAGTGTTCAAGATACCCTTCTGAAGTCATAGTCTCCTCAAATTATTTTTTTGTTCCTCAAATATCTTCTTCATAATGATCATGTTATTCATATTATTAATCATATTTTCCCCATTAGTAGAAACATTGAATCCATGACAAGAGGAATATTCTCATTAGGGATTTTTAATTGATTATGTGGGGATTAATCTCACAAAACTCCATGCTGATCATTGACCCACTCTTTATTAAAAATGTTCTAATGAAAAAATATTCATTTAATTATGAATTTTATACCCTTTATCATTTTTTATGTTACTTATACGTAGAATTGAATATATTGAGATGTCTATTTCTTAATATTTGTGTTACATGGTCGCTAAAAGGAAGAATTTTTTATTGTGCCGGATGAGAGGCCATATAATAAATTACTTTAAAGGTGAAGAAAATGAGATAGAATTGAATATCTTGAGTAAAAAAAATAAAATATAGATATAAATGTTTTATATAACATATAAATTATCAAGAACAGGTGATATGTGTTTTGAATAGTTAATACATCACTTAATTTTAATTTTCTTGGTTTTTATTTCCAGAAAAGGATTTAAAGTGATGGAATCATTTTTTTTCATACTTGAAACCATACTATAAAAGGTAACCACCAAATCAAAAACTATCAAACAATTCACACTCAAAAGAGAATTTAAAAAAAATATGTAAAAATTTAATTTAAATATTTTATAATTTTATTTTAATAAAATAAATAAAATTATTCTTGAATTAATTATAAATATATTAGCTTAAGATGGATTTTTGAGATGTTTTCTAAAAACCTGGTTTTATGCATGCAAATGTTAAAATTAATTTTTCGTACATATATTAACTTTATTTGAAAAAATGGTATTTATATTTAAAAAATAGTAGGTCAAATTATGTTTCTATTCCAACATTATATTTTTTCACTGAAAAAAATCACTTAGTATAAAGATTAATTACCACAGTAAAAGTAAAGTGGGTTTTTTTGAATAATTAATTTTACAATAGTCATATAAATTTTATCCAAATAAAATATAATAATGTATTTTAAAATATAATTAAAATATAATATTAAAACACATAAAATATATATAAACACTCATTCAATTATTATCTTATAGAAAATAAATAAAATTAATTCATAAAAACTTGATTTTCTATAAAAACCATTTTCCTATATCTTTGTTTAATTTAAAATTTAATTTTCAAATATTTAAAAATTTAATTGAATTAAATGGATAAAAAATTAATATTTAGTATTTCAAAATTTTGGAATAAGAGTTATGTAATATTTTTAGTAATAAGATATTACCATGGATAATTTTTAATCAATTTAAATGGTTAATTGGGTAAATGCGGTTTCTCTAATTTTTAATAATTAAAATACCATGTACACTATCTAGAAAAAATTTGAGGTATTAAATACATACCCACATGTATCACCTATAATTTATCCACCTAATTCAACTAACTCCCAAACCATCCTAACACCCATGTTATTCCATTCCTACCCATTACCCAACTTTAGTCTTCATGAAAAGCCCCTCTTTCTCACCTATAAAAGGTGTCTCTCCCCACCCCTTGAATACTAATCTAAAAATTATTTTTTCTCAAAAATATATTCTCTATTTCCTTTCCCTAGTATCATATTTAACAATCATAATTTTATGTCCATGATAGATTAGTAAAATCTCTTCCTTTATAAGGAATACTCATGGAGAAAACCAATGTTCTCAACATAAGTTCAATCTTTTTGCTAATGTAGTTTCCTTTTAAATTCCCATTTAAAATTTTATTCCCAATATTATACAATTAATTCCATAATTACAATATTTGGAATTATTTTATATCATTTAAATAGATAATAATGACTATTTACCTTTAAAATAAAAAAAATTCCGCCATTCATGCATTGTGAAAACTAATATCTCAATGGTGCCATGTGTTTTGTTTCAAATCACCACCATACAATGATGGATATAAGTGTTGGATTATAGGAAAAATACGATACTTTTGATATGGTAAAGGGTTTTATAAAAAATTAGAGAACCTTTGAATAACATTACCAACAAATGATCATCGTTAATTTACTTATTTAAAATTAGCATACAAAGAGGATAATCATTTATTCAAACTGTGTAATGTTTTTTTATAAATTATTTCTTCATATAATTCCTTAAAATTAATTCTTATCAAAATAATAAAAACTAAATAAGATCATTATGATTAAGGTATAATCATATTACAACACAACCACCACAAAACCCATCATTAAATCATTGTATATTTATATTTGGGTTCGGTTTAACCACCTAATTGGAAAATACTATGAATTTATATCTTGAATGAATATAAGAAAATAATTTATGGTATTATATGATAAAAACTTATAAATAATAATTTTATTTTTTTATGGTTACCTTAGAACAATATTTATTTTATTAATTAATAAACACACTTCGATTGTCTAGAATCACCAAAAAATTCTTGTTGTCGATTACATCTTCAAGGGTAAAGATTAAACACTAATGAAAGGGATTTTAAACATCATTAATACTTAAAATTAAAATCTAAAATTAAATTTAATTAAATATTAATGATTAAATTTTAAAAAAAATAAACACATAGGCCTCTATTATGAAATTAGTTTTAACAGTCAATACTATACACTCAGGGTGATAAATCCATTGAATTCATTTAGATAATGATTATATATGAAGAGTGTAAATGAAAATGGATATAATTAAGGATATTAAATAAGTTATTAATATCATGACCCATCCTCGGGGCCCGTTCCATGACTACCCCGAGCCCGCCTTCTATAGGCCAGGGGATGGAGACTAGTACCAAAGGCGTAAATCTCAATAGAAAGGGAAGGCATTGCCTTTATAAAGTAAACAATCACCACTGTGTATGCAATTTGAGTAAAAAAATAAGTAAAAAGAGTACAAAAGTAAGTGTTGTAAAGTAAATGGGCCAAAATAAAAACCCAACTAAAAGTAAAGTACAACTAAAAAGAAAGTATATTAGCAGAAAAGTAAAGAAGTAACTCCGAACTGTCCTCTGGAAATCCCACTTATGGGTGAGTACAGATAGTCTCCTATGCTCCTAGGCTCCAGCCGTCCGCTTCGTGTACATCCCGTCCAGTGATCCACCTCTAGGTACCATCCAGCTCCATGAGCTCCCACCTCGATCAGAGCTGTCCGTCATCTGCATCCAACACAACTCTACTTAGGTATATGCCCATACATATACCTAATTCATCTATTCCATCTCAGCTCTAGCACACGAGCCGAAATACAACCTAGTCCACACATGAAAACATAACCCATTCCACATAAGAATTCACAACACTATCCACATAGGAAAGCACAATAATCATATAGATGGTAATGATTGTAAGTTAAGACTCAGCTCACACAGGTATACACTTCGTAAGACGATAGAGATGATCAGATGTAGCCACTGATTCATCAAAGCTGTCATACCCACAAAGGATACAGGACCAGCTAAGCTGTCGGACCCACAAAGGATACAAGACCAGCTACTCCACTGGACCCACATAGGATACAAGTACATAGTCAAATACTGCCGGACCCACATAGGATACAAGAACAGTAGTCAAATACTGCCAGACCGACATATGATACAAGAACATTAGTCATCACCATCAAAACCACAAAGGATTCTAGTATGGCTGTCGTCGCTGCCTGACCCATGGAGGATCCCAGTACGGTCATCATCATCGTCGCAGTCGCAGGCAGCTCTAGGGTTCCCACACACAACATGATCGATTCCAGGAAGGTCCACTCCACGAGCCAAGGGGTCGATACATCAACTGTCACAAAGTTCATGGTTGATGTATCACAAAGTTCCGCCTCGTCAAAAGGAACTCAATGCGACATACAACGCGTCAATCAGACGCCCAGTCTGAGAGTTATTGGCTTATTCGTCCTAGGGGCCCAGTTAGTTTTTAAACTAAACCAACCCGACCGTACTCCAGCTGCGTCCAAAACTTGATCGGAGTAGGCCAAAAGAACCATCTCACTAAGAGGAATCCAACAAAGTCAATGAAACGTCAATCGGACGTCCCGAGCTCAAGTTATAAGCATTTCTCCTCTGAGGGCCAGGTTGGTTTCGAGTTTGAACCAACCCTGTTGTTCACAAAGTTCTTTGAAACCTTGATTGTGTTATACCAAAATGACCGTCTCGATCCAAGTATCACTACGCAACTGACGGTGTGTCGATCGGTGGTCAGTAGCCCCAGTTATGGGCATTTGAAGAGATCTGTCCGGAAATAAGGGGGTTTGGGCCCGGTTCGACCCAGCCCGATACCCCTAGGATGGCCCGAAATAGGTCCGGCCCGTTAGGGTGCAGCCCGGCCCCACTAGCGCGGCCAAGACTAGTGTGGGCGGCTCGTCACGGCGCGGGCTCTCAGGCCCGGTGCGGGCGGTCCGGCCCAGCCCGTGCCGTGGCTCGGCTCCCGAGCTGGACGCGGAGGGGGGGTGGGGGGAGCCCCTCTATTTTGCCGAAACGGAGGACCCCTATGGGGTCCCCCCTAGGTGGCTACCTGGGTTTCAAACCCCTTGATTTCTTGGAAACGGTCGGCCATTACGGCCAGCCTGTTGTGCCATACAGGACCAGCGGGGGGTCCCGCCTCCTTGAACGTCAGCGGCCGACTTGGCCGGCCGCCTCCTCCTGCTCCACCGTGACCCCTATCCGCCCGACGCGGCGCAACGGCACCGCACCTCTCGATCGCGGACCACCATGGCGGCGGCCTCCTAGTGCTCCGGCGCGGGGCGACAGCGCCGCACCCCTCCACCGCGACCCGCACTTGGCCACGACCACCTTTGGCATCACCAGCGCGGCGCGGCGACACTGCACTCCTTCGCTGCAGCCCGCTCCGGCCGCGGTTCTCTCGTTCCCACGTGGTGTGACAACACCGAATCGCCCCCTTACAAACCACAATGAAGACTAACAAAATGGGGGAGGAGGGTCGGCTGTGTTCGTGCGGTCCGAACGCCTCCCGTTATTTTGATAACAAGTTTCCAAGAAATAACGATGAACATCAAAATAATAATCCTTGAATGATGAAACAACCCCTACCTCATAATAGTAATTGGAATCTAGCGTCGCAGAAAAAGGCGTCGTGGGGTGTGCCTCCGTATACGTCGACAGAGGACGTCCGAGGAGGAAATGACATCTCACACCAGCTGCGGAGAGGAGAAGGATCAGTGCGTCGATCTCTTCTTATAGTTTCAGTGTTCTTCGACAAAGATTGTTGTTCTTCACGGAAGGTTGAAGCTCTTCAAAGGAAAAACACAAGGGATCTCTCTCCTTTTCTTCGCACAACAAAATCCAAACAAAAATAAAACAAGGCTTTTCCTTATTTTATTTACTTATGCCAACAATTCAAAACCTCAAATGTTGAATTCACCTAATTAATTTTGAGTTTTCAAAATTAATGGTGTGCTAAGTTGGAAACATTAATGTGAGGGAGAGTCACATAATTTAAGAGGGGAGGTGTAAAGGAGTTAGGGAAATTTAAGGGGTGGGGTTCATGTGGGCCCCACCTCACTAATATCCTATTAAGAGGAGTTTAGAATATCAGTGGGTCCCACCCCAACTCCCATACATGGGGTTTAACCACTTATATGTGAAATAAAATTTGTACACAATTTTATTTCTATTTATAGTTAATCCACACATTTTTTTTAAAACAACTCATCTCGAGTAAACACAACTCCAATAAAGATATTCTTAAGCAATTACTGGCACTGCGATTTCATCGGTGCCATCAGATTTCGATTCCGAGCACTGGTTCAAAAGTTAGAAAAACTTGCCCGTTCGTTCACTGAATGTACCTGAGCTAAACTTCAGAAATTGTTTTTGGGCACAGCGGGCCTCGGAATCAGGTGCCGTCAGAAACTGCGTATTCGTAAAATTCCAAAGAATATAAGAGAAAAAAATTTCCTTGAAATTCATGGGTGTTTACATTACTAACACCTTAGAGATTTACATCCCCATAGTGATAGATCACATACAAGGGGAAAAATGAGGGTACTGTGCACGCATATGAGCCTCCCGCTCCCAAGTGCTCTCTTGGAGGTTCCCGTGCTGCCACATGATGCACACTAGAGGGATCGACCACCCATGTAGGACCCGCTCCTATTGATCCTCGATCTCAACCGGGACCTCCGCAAAAGTCACCCCATCATCAATGTCCAGCTCCCCATGGTCGATGAGATGGGTCAGGTCGTGCACATATTTCCTCAGCTGAGATAAGTGGAAGACGTCGTGCACTCGGTGCAACTGAGGTGGAAGAGCCAGGCAATAAGCCACCTTGCCTATCCTGCTGATAACCTAGAATGGTCCGATGATGCACGTAGATAACTTACCACCCCGGCCAAATCTTCGTAATCCATGTCGAGGTGAGACCCGTAAGAAAACATGGTCTCCATCCTCGAACTCTAGTGGTCTCCGCCTCCTGTCAGTATAAGACTTCTATCGGCTCTAATCTGTCCTCATCCGCTCTTGGATGATCTGAACCTTCTGAGTCATGGCATGGACCATCTCTGGTCTTATAAGTGCTGACTACTGAGGGTCTGTCCAGCACATAGATGATCTGTAAGGTCCGCCATACAGTGCCTCGTATGGTTCCATACCGATGGTGGAGTGGTAGCTGTTGTTGTACGCAAACTCCACCAATGGTAGATGATCCTCCCAACTATGAGCAAAGTCATGGACACATGCATGGATCATTTCCTTGAGAGTCTGAATGGTCCTCTACATCTGACCATCTGTTTGTAGGTGAATGGTGGTGCTCAGGCGTAGCTGCATCCCAAATTCCTCCTACAACCCCTTCCAAAGCCGGGAAGTAAAAGAAGCATCTCAATCGGAGACGATTGATGATGGAACACCATGCAGCTGTACGATCTCCTTAATGTAGAGGCATCCCAAACTCTACACTGAGCCCTTCTATATGATAGGTAAGATGTGGGATGACTTGGTGAGTCGGTCGATGATCACCCAAATAGATTCGTGTCCTCTATAAGTACGTGGAATTCCAGTCACAAAATCCATAGATATCCCATCCCATTTCCACTCTGGGACCTCTAAGGGCTGTACCAAGCCTGATTTTACCTGATGCTCCGCCTACACCTGCTGGTAGGTGAGGAACTAAGAAACGAACTCAGCCACATCCTTCTTCATACCCGGCCACCAGTGCTGTCGTCTGAGATCCTGGTATATCTTCGCCACTCTTGGATGTACCGCTAAAGGGGATGTTTGAAACTCTATCATCACCTCCTCCTGTAATGAAACTGGCACCGTGGTACATCCTCTGAAAAGAATGACGTGCTATCCTCCTACAGAAAATCCATCAGGTGCCTATCCTGTGGAAATCTATCCACGTCACATCTGACAGTCATTATCCCCACGCTGTGCCTCTCTGACCTGCTGAAGAAGTGGTGGAGTGACTGTGAACGACTGTAAAAAGGCTGCCGCATCTCTATCCACGAAGGATATCTACAACGCGACTAGCTGCTCTGTTGCCTCTCCAAGTAGCTGAATGTCTGTCCTCCTGCTGAGAGCATCGGCTACTACGTTCCCTTTCCCAGGAGTATAGACTATCTCAAAGTCATAGTATTGGAGGAACTCAAGCAATCACCTCTGTCTCAGGTTCAGGTCCTTCTGTGTGAAGATGTACCTGAGACTTTGGTGGTCAGAGTAGACTGTAAAGCACTCTCCCATCATATAGTGCCGCCAAATGATCAGAGCGAAGACCACTGCTACTAACTCCAGGTCATGGGTAGCGTAGTTCTGCTCGTGCTGCCTCAACTGTCATGATCCATAGGCGATCACTGCCCACTCCTGCATTAGGACACACCCGATTCCAGTACCTGATGCATCGCAATAAACTACATACCCTACTCCCTTCTCCTGTAGCCTCAAGATGGGTGCACTGGTCAATATCTGTCTCAGCTCTGAGAAGCTATTCAGAAATCTTTCTGACCACACAATGGTTTTCCCCTTCTTCTTCAAAGCTAAAAGCGGTGTTGAAACTCTGGAGAAGTATGACACAAATATCCGATAGTACCCAGCCAGACCTAGGAAACTCTGCACCTACGTCACGCTCCTGGGTGGCTCCCAAGCTAGCACTGCCTCGATCTTCACAGGATCCACCACAACTCCTGCCTCAGAGATGAAGTTCCCTAAGATGTGGAATTCTCAAATCCTGAACTGAAACTTTGAGATATTACCATAAAGCTAGTGCTCTCGGAGTGTATCCCATACAACCCGCAAGTGGTAGGCGTGCTCCTCCTCAGTAGTCGAGTAAATCAAAATATCATAGATGAATACTAAGACGAATCGATCGAGGTAAGGCTGGAAGATCCTATTCACGAGACTCATGAACACTGCTAGAGAATTGGTTATGCCGAAAGGCATAACCAAGAACTCATAGTGTCCATACCGACACTTTAAGGCCGTCTTCTGCACATAATCGTCTCAAACTCTGAGCTGATGATATCCTGGCCTGAGGTTTATCTTCGAGAACCACCATGATCCCTTGAGCTGATCGAAGAGGTCGTCAATCCTCAGTAGTGGATACTTGTTCTTCATGGTCACATAATTTAGGTGACGGTAATTGACACATAGTCGCAAGCTCTCTTATGCCTTCTTGGAGAAAAAAATCGGGGAAGCCCAGGGTGAAACACTGGGTCGGATGAATCCCTTTCCCTGCAAGTCCTCCAGCTATACCCGTAGCTCTTGAAACTCAGCAGGAGCCATCCGATATGCTGGAGTAGATATCAGGGATATCTTGGGGTACATGTCGATATATAAGTCTACCTCTCTGCGAGGAGGTAGTCTTGGAACGTCGTCAGGAAAGACGTTCACTTACTGATCCACCACTACAGGAAAACTCGGACACCATACGTCCACTACTCCTAGGATGAGGCTAGCCAACTGATGAGTGATCAGCTGTCCTCTCCTCTGTGTGAGTCCATCCTGTGCTGCAAAGGCTCCCTTCTCACCGGTGAAGGTGAACCTTCTCCCATCGGTGCAGACACACCACACCTTGCGCCTAATAAAGTCGATCTGAGCATGGACCGTAGATAACCAATCCATTCCCAAGATGACGTCATAAGGCCTCGACGCCGCTACAAGAAGATCCCATCCGAAGCTCTCACCTCCAAGAGTAAGCTCACACTGCCGGCACTAGTGATTAATCATCGAGTCTACTCTCGTAGGAGTCTCTAGAAGTAAGTATCGAGCCAATGGCTCTGTCGGAATCTCCGAGCTCCGAACAAGGGCAGCGGCAATGAAAGAATGACTCGCTCCTGTGTCTAAAAGAACTGAAGAAAGGGTGGAGTAGACACAGATAGTACCTCGAATAATATCTGGTGTGCCGTGGTCGTAGGCCTCCACTGTCTGGAGCTGGGCCTGTCTCTGACCGCCAGCTCCCTGTGGTCGGGGTGGACCTCCTATGGTGGTGGTGGTAGAGCCTCAAAACGTCATCGACCACCTTCTGCTCGGCCATCTCCTCTTCCTCGTCTGCTTGCTCCCTGCGGACCGCCACAGTCGAACCTCTACCTCTACCTGGGTGGTCCCTCAACTGTTTGCTGCTCCTCTGCATGGTGGGTCGGGCAGTCACGAGCCATGTGGCCCTGCCCGCTGCAGGCATAACATTGTATGTTCCTCGTAAGGCCGGATCTGTGCCGTGTGCCCCGCACCCCTAAGCTAGTATCCTAAGGTCTTCCTCCTGATGGACTAGTCCCCTTGGACCCCTATGACATCCGTCGACTGCCATCTTCAGAAGATTCCTCTAGGTGCCACCCTATGGTAGGTCTCGCTGCTGGTGTATGCTCAGCAAGAAAGCTCTCTACAAGGAGGTCTCACTCCAATACTCCTGCCTGTGTCGGAATGCTGAGGGAGATCATCGATGCCCTGATCTCATGCCTCAGTCCCTGCTTGAAGGTCCAGGCCCGAAAGAATGGGTCTCGTACCATGTCCGTGGAGTAGTGCGAGAGGTCAGTAAATCTCTCTGAGTACTGGGCTACTGTCATGTTGCCCTGCCGCAGCTGTAGTAGCTCCTGAATTCACACCGCATGGATGGTGGCTGGAACGAACTCTGAGTGGAAGAGGCTCTCAAAGTCCATCCAAATAAGAGATGCCTCGTCGTGCACCTGGAGCATCAGGCTCCACCATCAACCTGCTACTGTGTTCAGGAGACTCGCTGCAAGGATCACCATGAGGTCTACTAGTGTCGCTACTAATCTGAAAACTCGAACAATAGCCTCCTGCCAATCCTCGGCTGCCTGAGGGTCCGTCTACCCACGGAACCTGGGCGGTCTCTGACGCTGAAACTCATGCAATTCACTAAGGCGACGTGCACTCTCAGCGGCTGGGGCCGGTGGTATCGGTGGCTCGGCAGGTAGAGGTACTGCCGGTGCCTCCGCTGTAAAGGGGGCCAACACCGAGGCCTCGTCACTCGGGGGGCTTCCGTCTCACACAAAGCTCGGAACCCTAGCTGGATGCCATCGTGGGACCATCCTAAAAAGAAACAGGTGTGCCACTGTCAACACAGTATACCTGTTGAGCTGACACTATGTAATCACAAAGAATACTTTTGAAACACACATGCAATCAATGTTTTAATGGATTGAGTCAGAAATCAGAAGTCAGGGTCCTAGTGTATGGATACGTCAGCCGCCACACCAACACTGGACTCCCTGGACTGATAACCACACTCAATACCCTTAACACTATTGCTTCACATTGAAGAAAGACTCGAGTCCTGATTTCTGTGGTAGAACCGAACCCCTCTGATACCAATTGTAACTACTGGGCCCCACCCACCAGTTGCCCCAAAGACACGTGGTCCCCACCATGGGGCCCACCCATGTGCTCGAATGGGTCATCTGACTAATGATCATCCATACATACCAACACATGTCCTTTCCAGTGTTCTTTTCCCTCACTCACACACATCCTAAGAAACTTCCCAGAAGGTCACCCATCCTGATCACTACTCCAGGCCAAGCACACTTAACTGTGGAGTTCTAACCAGGTAGGCTCCAAAAAAGCAAGGCCCACATTGTTTACATGAGTCATATCATTTAGATATTTAACCTTGTATCATTTGGGGATGTTACAATTAAAATATATATTTTTATGATATAGTTGGTTAAATTATTTTCTTGTAATTTAGGATAAGAGTTAAGGGTTTTTCATCTCAAATTTCTCTCTTTGAGACTAGTTTTTTTTATTATGCATCTAATTTCCTTTATGTGGTGTATGTGAATTCTATTGGTGATGTTATATCATGAAATTTATTTATTCATGGTCCTTAAATATCAATTTTAATCTCTATATTTCAATAGGATTTGATTATAATTCTACCTAACTTATAATTGGGGGTGTTCGAACTCAATTTTCATCCTTTGGGACTCAAGTTATATTCACCATATATTTCCTTTTCTTTGGTCCATAAATTTCAATAAAATAATTTTATCATATTACTCATGAAATTTAAGGAATTTAAAATCCTATATTATTATCCTACCCTCAAATTCATTTGATTCAATATGTTTCCAAAAATGTTGTCAAAATTAATCTTTTCCAAGGTAGAAAACCCATCCTATGTTTTGGTAAAATAAAAATGGATGTAGTTTCCTAGAAAATACATCTATGTATGGATTCTAAAAAGTAGATATAACTATGTAACAAATGAAAAATGGGGTAATCACCTAGAATTTTTTTGGTTGAGCATTGACTCAATCATCACACTGAAGAATGATGAGTATGCTTAGGACTGCACACTCGGTGATTCACTCTTGGGGGACATGATTTGGAATATTCACAAACTCTTAATAAACCATGATAGATAATTTTTTCTACCATTGACTTGGAATCCTACCAATGAAAACTATTGAGCCCAATTAATATCATCCATGCATAAACCATCACATTGAAATTATCTTCACCACCACATTTATCTAATAGGGGTAGTACCTTTTACGTTGATGATACATCACAACTTCTAAGTTTATTAGAGGATATTCTCCAAGACATCAAAATTATTATATTGAATATGGAAGAATTTGATTTATTTGTCTTTATCATTATATGCAAAGCAATTTTTATTCTATCCAAAGGATCTTTAATGGATGGTATGAAAGGTCTTAAATAATCTTATAGATAATTCATTGAACTTAATCAGGTGATTTGTGATGCCTAAAATTATATAACCCCTTAATTTATTGACATGTATCATGATACAAATGTGGTTGGGGTTTTTGACATGTATATTTTGAAGTTTGAGATTATGAATTACATCAGTTTAAGATTAATGATTATTTTTAACCATGTATTAATTTATTGTAATGGACATATCATGCCCTTATTTTTAGTTTTTTATAGATTCATGTTATTCATTTATTCCTTCCTTATCACTTATTCTATGTTTATTTTTTTAAAGTTTCTACTGTATATTAATCATTTATGATCATCTGAACTCGACCATATTTCTATCTTTCCACACGAAACCTAGAGGAGGAATAAATTTAATTTTATAAGATATTATGGAAGGGATAATCATGTTCTCACAATATGATCATTCCATATACTATATTTTGAAATGTAATATATGTATGCATCTAGTATTCCATGACAATGATACTTTTTGATACTTTAGGAACTCTATTACTCCACATACCGAATGTAATATAACTAATATATCTTTGTTCCTAGAGTAATGGTGTCACATTTAGCATTAAATGATGTTTAGTAGCAACTTTAGGTATCATATTTTGAGGAACCAAGTTATATTTCTAAACTTATATGAATAAAACTCAATATTTATAAGGAAAAATATAGAAAAAATCATAGGAATTTTATTATTCAATTGAATATCAAGATCTAATCAGGTTTGTGATATTATAGAAAGATGAATACTTACTAGAGTAATGAGAACCATATCAACACCCATAGAAAATGCAGGGATATTCCATCTGAAGAAGTTAATGAAGGTTGATTTGAGTCTAATAAGTACATAGTCATATTGTTGAGTTGGTATAGGTTATGAAAAATAATATTTCTCTCATAGGGAATCATAATAATAAAAAATATGATGTAATTCTGTTGGATAGATTCATGAGACAATAAAATATATCATTTACAATAATTATTAATCCATCAGTAGTTGAACAGTGGATCATGTACCAAGAAAAGATGTTTCTCAATTTGGGAAGTAGTGAAGTGAAAAATTCATCATTGTAGTCTATTGTTTGAAGGGATATGTGGACAAATTCTTATTTATAAATAAATGCACTCAAGAGGAAGATGAGATCGTGTGCATGGAATGATAAAATTTTATGCAGGTATTATATGAAAAATACTTTACTCATGAGAAAAGAGCAGAAATGGAAATACAATTCATTGATCCTTGATAGAAGTAGGAGAAAAATGTTACTGAGTATGAAGAAAAGTTTAGTAGGTTTTCTAAATGCGTTGTAGAATTTTTACATAGAACAAAAATAAATATTGATCATTTCATTGATGGTTTAGGAAAGAGCCTCCAAAGAGTATTGGTCTCTCAAACATTTTCTTTATATGAGGATATAATATTATGAACCATTAATTCAAAATGGGTTATCATGGAAATATGTATTCAAGTGAAACTTGACAAATAAGAGGATGACTATTCATCATTGTTAGAATAGTGAGGCATTGGGGAATAAAGCAAGGTTATGTTTTTATCCCACATGTGATAATTGGGTGAAGAAACACCGTGGGGTTATAGGAAGAGAAAAACATTTTATTTTATTGTGAGGATAAAAAGGCCATAATGAACAATGATGCATGGGAAAGGAAAAAATTGTAAATTTTTATTGATTTAACTGTAATTATAAGGGAAATTATTCAAACAAATTCCTTAAACATCAATGGAATTTTCTTTTGAAATTCTAATATATAATAACAAAAAATATGTAATTACTTTAGATGAATTTGATGTTCCCAATGATGTGGGGAAAGATAAATTGATTGGATCGTCAAATTTGGCTATTAATTTGTTATATTATGTATCTTTTAACTCTTTTATATATAGAATATTTACAAAAAACACTAAATTCCTATCTATAACCCAAGTAATGTCGTTATCAATTAAGACACTGGGTGTAAATTTCATTGCAACAAAGATGTATTTTGTAGTTCCAATTATGATGCATGGGAGTGTCCTATTTACAAACATTGAATTTTTTTTGATCCTTAGTATGGATTGGATTATAAATTATAAGGGAAAAAATTATTTTGAAGAGAAAAAGATACTGATTTGTAAAGGAGAGGAAGAATCTCTTATCTTTATGGGGAAAAATTTATTATCAGAATCATATATAGTTAGTCCACAGTTGTTATCCTTAACTAAATTTCGGGAATAGTGGAATAACAAGAATGATCTATGGATAATTAATACATACTAATAACAAAGTCTTACCTATGGTATAAGAATTCATTTAAATATTTCCAGAGGAATTACCTGGTCATTAGTGAGAGAGCGAAGTTGAGTTTCCTATTAAACTCATTATTGATGCAAGGATTATATATAATACACCCTGTAGAAAAAAACTAGTTGAGTTAGTGGAGTTAAAGTAATAGATGCAGGAGTTGTGTGATAATGGATTTATACACCCTATAATATCATCATGGGGACACCCTATTTTATTCGTGAAAAAAGAAGGATCAGTATGTGGGACTCTGAATCAATTATAAAGAGATCAATTCCATTACTATAAATAATTAGTATTCATTACCACACATTTATGACTAATTTTATTAACTTTGTAGGATCCCAATACTTTTCAAAGATCAATCTTCACCATGCTTATCATTAGTTAAGGGTGAAGAAGGTTGATATACTAAATATGACCTTTCAGAAAAGGAATGTATAAAATGATTTTTTGGTAATTTGTATTGGATTATCTAATTAAATTTTAGTATTTATGAATATGATGAATAAAATATTCAGTTATTCTCTCTATTACACTGTGGTGGTACTCATTGATGATATATTCATATACTATAAGATATATATGTATATATATATATATATTTATATCTTGAGAGTCATCTAAAAATAATTTTAGAGGCCCTCTAAAAATAGAATTATATAGGGAATATAGTAAGAATGAAATTTGGGTAAATGAAGTTTCTATTCATGGACATATTTTCTCCAATGAAAGAAAATTTATCAATCCATCAAATAAAAAATATATTAAAATAATGGACGAATGAAATTAGAATAAAAAATATATGATGTTTTATGGGATTATAATGTTTCCATCAATGAATTATTCAAGTTTTTTCGTGATTTGAAATGATAATAACCATGTTAACATATAAAGAGGTTAATTTCACATGGTTAATGTAATAAAAGGAATATTTTTAATTAATTAAGAGGATTATCATTAATGAAGTGGTATTAAATTTACCATCATGAAGGGGAGGATTTTTAATATATTTCCATTCATCGATGAAATGAATTGGTTGCGTCCTTAGGAATAATGGGTGATTTACAATGAATCAAGAAAATTGAAAACCCATTAATTGAACTATCTAACTCATGAACTAGTTTTATAGTATAAAGGCTCAACCTTAAAACATTACATAATCTTGAATTAAATGAATAATTCTCATTAAGGATCGTTTTAGTTTTAGAGTTTTAGAGAATTAGGACATAACTATTACATTTCAAAAGATTACAATATAGACACTTCTACTTAGTTTCAATTTTTTTCATAAAATAAAAACTGTCAAAATGGAAGATGTCTAGTTCAATTTTTTAGACAACATGCCTTTCCTTGATCCCATCCTTGACCCTATTCATCTTTAAGTCACGTGGGAAACATTTCAAAAACTTGGGATGAGTATAAAAAGCTCAGTAAGGGTTATAACATAATGAAAGGAAACCCTAATCCATCAATAAATACAAATAAATGAAAACATAATTTTCAATCATACCTTCTAAAATCACATAGTAATCACAAATAATAAAGGTAACATAAGGAATACATAACATTCTTACATTATAGCTATCACAACTACATAGGGAGTCACATTTGGAATACCCATCAGAGTATATTCCCTAAATATCTTAGGAGAAACATTAACCTTTACCTTTGTCATGTTACCCAATGCATTGGAGAGCTATCTCAGGATCACCCACCCTAGGTTTATCATGGAACCACCTGTATACTTAACAATGTCCAAGAACCATAACATAATCATAACACATAACTTAAGCATAAAGGAAAGATAACATTCCCATATTGTAATAACAATATAAAATTTTAATATATTGAAATAATAAATCCATTTTAAAATCCATTTTCAATACAAAAATACATAAAAAGAGTATATGGTATTTATTTTTCTTTTGAAAACATTACGGCTTGGTATGGAACTCATAGATCAAATAATACTCGCAGCTGCGGAAAAGGTTATTGACACCGCATACGTTAAAAAATAAACACTCCTTTTTTTCCTTTAGTAAAATGCTTCATAGAGAAAAGATTCCCTTTGAATGAAATGAAAAGTCAAAAGGTTTTTATGAATAGTATAAAATAATGTCGTGTAGAAATGAAAAGATGCCTCAATGAAAGGATATTGAGACAAAGCCCCGTACAATGATGGTATCCTTACATTAAGGGTAATCAATTAAATAATTATATGAGAAAAATATAAATACACGCAAAATAAGTTTATATTAAGTGTAAAATAAACAGATGTCAACCACACATATTCATAGAGCGACATAATCAAGAAGTAAAGGTTTAACCCAAATAATTGAAATTGGGTTATGAAGTTCCCGTACAGAAATTTGACAGCCTAACGACGTCACTTTAAAATTCAAAAAATGATTTGATGAGAGATAAAAAGAGTATTTCATCACTTGGACATAAAATTTATAGCAATAAAGATATATAGGAACATAGCCCAAAATAAGAAGATGTAAATTAAAAGACCTAACAAAAAGAAGTCTTTTAAAAAGAGGAGGGTGAAAGGTTCCCTTACTGATTTGGGTAACTTTTGAAATGTACACCCCATGAAAGAAGGATCATACAATTAAGATGTAAATACCAATAAATTAATGTATATTTTACAAATAATACAATAATGGGTAGTACATACACAACACAAAATGAAATAGTGGAAAATGTAGCATGAATCTAATGGGAATAAAAAGTTAGATAAAAACCCATTACCTCATTGTAATCAATCAAGTCGTATGACCAAAAGATAATAAACAACAAATGAATCACATAATACCACAAATATAAATTTAATCATGATAATATATATGAAATGGAATTACACAATACAACACATGCAACAAATAAGTGGTGAACAATGGAAATCTCACGGAATTAAAAGTGACATAAGAAATCCCTTACCTCAAGTCTGAATTTTTCCCATTCGTTCCTTATATTCCTGGATAATAAACTTAGGTAAATTTAAAATTTATTAAGGACATAATTTAAATTTTATTATTCAATTAATATCACATATTATCATTTTATAATAATTAGTTTATTTTGTGATTTCATATCATATGTTTTGTTGATGTTCGGTACATGAGTCAAAAATGAACTTGTTTGAAAAGGATTTACCATGTGGTTAAAAGTAAATCATCTCTAGAATGGGGTTCATGATTTAAAAATAATATATATCCAGTATATATGTATTTAATAATATTTCATAATTTTTGGAGATAAGAAATGAAATGTACCGTTCATTGAGACGGTAGGCCATACGTACGCATGAACACTACTTTCATTTCTTGTTATATTAATGGAATTTAAAAATAAATGAGAAATAGGTATATTATAATTTCAGTATTATATATATGTTATATAGGTCACATAAGATCATTTATTCTATTCTTTATACTTTCCATGTATGGCATGAACGAGTCACATCACTTGAGGGGGCAGTTTTCCTCACTTCCTAATATGAAATTATCGCATTTACACAACATGAAAAGCATAAAGCTGTGTTTTAAATAAAAAATACAGAAGAATATAGAGTACATATATATAATATATATCCTATATAAATATATTTCCATCAAAATGTCCACCATTAGAGGTGTTAAAAAAAGATTGAACAATCATCATTTCGTGAGGCAGTAATTCACCACCCACAGAAATAGTATGTTCTTTAACCATTAGACGTAGGTGTGTGTAAGTGTAGGAATATTACTTTTCATAACAAAATCCTATTATATTTAGGATACTGGTTTTATTATTGGATCAAATAACAAAAAGATAGTGGTGAGTGAATAAGGAAAAAAAGAAAGAAACTCAAGAGAAGACATTACCTCTAAATCGGGGAACTCTTTTTGATTTGAGACAAAGGCTTCCTTGGAAAGAATTATGCCAAAAGTGAGGCTTCTAGGAGTAATAGAAGGATGTGGATAGATTATATGATTAGAGGTTTGATTATTCAAGGGCTTTAGAGGTGTGGGTAAGGGGGTAGAGGTGGGGGCCTTTTATAAGAGATAGGAGGGTCACTTTTGGGAAGTCTTGAAATGTTAATTTATTATAAAATGATTTTCGGATTTTAAAGGACCCAAAATGATATAATTTGAGAATAAAGTGACAAGGGTTCTAAATACAACCATAAAAAATGTTTTAGACAAGTTTAAGTCTTAGATTTTACATTATCGTTTCATTTTATTTAAATCGTTCATTAATAAGGTAATCATTGCATCAACATGGTGTCATAGATAAATTTATTGATTTAATGTCTAAAAATTATAAAAAAAATACCATGATGTAGGAAATATTTTTAGATTTCTAATTAATATTTATAGTCTAAGAGAAAAGTTATGTAAAAAAAACGAAATTTTTTTACTTAAGATATACAAACCTTTTTTATATTTCTCTTCTTTTTTGAAAATTAATGTCATAAATGTCACTATAACACCCATGCGACTCCATGGGCCCTAAAGTTTGGTAAAAAGCTTCTAATGGACTGAAATGACTCAAAAAAGGGTATTTAAACACATTTTGGGGTCATTTTATATTATTATGGTATTATTTTATTACCCTTAACTACCTGATTACTAATCAATCATGATAATTAAAGATAATTATCGTCATTACTATTCATAATGTCCGAAAAGAAAAGAGTCTAAATTACATAATTTGGACCCTATGATTCCAAATATGGAATTAATTTTACAAAATTCCAAACACATAGATTCTAATAATTAATTTAAAAATAATTCCCATTGTTAAAACCAAGTATGGGTTTTTAAGATGTAAAATCTATCAAAATATTGATTTGTTTTTACATCCAATTTAAAAGTGAAATAACATAAAATGACAAAAATTGTATTAAAAGATAAAAAATAATTAAATTAAACCTTAAATCCAATTAATATGAACATCTAAATATATAAATAAATTGGATGAAAAGGCAATTTTGAATTAAAATGTTGTATTTTTCACTATTCATTAAAAAATCAACATTATCATAAAAATACCAAAAATTCCCCCTAATATATTTTGATATTCCAAATTAAAAAATGATGTCCATTTTACCAAATTAAAAAAACAGAAGTTTCATTAATAAATTATATAGTTAATTCCCACTTTCAAAACAAATAGCGTGTTTTTAAGAAACAATATCTATCAAAAGATTGATACTTGTTTCTATCCATTTTCAATTTGAAATTAATTCTAATGACCAGAATTGGATTAAATGGTAAAAATATATTCTAATTACACTTTAAAAGCAATTAAAAATATAATATAACCATATAAATAAATTATATTAAAAAGGAGTCTTTGATTTAAAATACAACATTTTCACTATTCGTAAAAAATGAACTTTATCGGAAAAATTAAAAAAAATTACACAAAGTATATTTTGATGTCTTTATTATAAACAAGGATTTTATTTTGTCAAATATAACATATAAAAGTGATATAAAGTATATTTAAAAATGTTTTTCCATCAAAAGGCGGTTAATCGACCTTTTAAAGAATATTAGAATATTTATGCTTAAAATTGGATTCATTCGCATTTAAAGCCTCAATCATTTATTGGGTAATTGTTAAAATTTTTAACAAACATATATAATCATTTTTTATTTAGTTATATTCATTTCCATCATTACAACGGCTAGGCGTTTACTACAATTTAAAATAATATTATTATATTATTAGTGTGCAATGTAAGATTTCAATGAAATTCTCTATTGCGTATTGGGTACGCCATCAAACATAGCATCCCATTTAAGGTAATATTAATATTTTATTCACTAATATTAATAAATATGAAAATTCCATATTCTTTATTTACCTAGGATGTTCCATCCTTCCCCCTTTTGGGAATTGTGTCCTCGCAATTTGAAAATAGGGCTTAGAAACTTCATTGAAAGTCCCACATCGGAAAAAGAGTCAGTAAAACTACCACTTTAAAACAAAGAAAGAGAAGTAAAAAGGTCACCCAAGTTAACCCATACTAGGATTCCACATAGGAAAACATGGATATGGAAGAGAAAAAAAAGGGTCACGTTCTGATGGATAGTGATAGAAAATATGTCTTGAAGAAAGTTAACCACAAGAAAATCACAAACTTGTGATGGGTTAAACAATATTTGATTCCCCAGTAGGAAAAGTTAACAGAAAGCATTTTTTCTTTAAGTAACTTTTCATTGAGGAATCTATTTATGAGATTAAATAAAACATAAGGAAATATACTTAATTGTCATGTAGACATTCATCTCTTACTATATTTCTTACACAAACTCATATTTTCCCCAAAAGATGAGTATTTAGGATGAATTGTTTACATTAAGAGTGCTATAATCAACTTCTTGAGAATTACCTAACCCACAAAAGATGAACTATATATTTCCCATGTCTTTATACATTAACCAAACAAAAATTGTTAGTACAAGATCAGATAATCCCCAAAAGGATAATCCTTTATAAAAAGAAATACTACTCTTAATCTCCAAAATTAAACAAAAAGAACCCAAGTTTCAAGAAAGACCATAAAATAAATAGCTATCCTTAAAATTCTTCAAAGTAATCTAAACTAAGATTGAAACCCAAATCTATGATGGTTTTAATCACATAGTTTTCCATGTTAAATCTTATCATTTATCTCCAAATAATATTAGTTACTCTTAAAGTCTCATATTGAAAAGTAATTACCCTAATGATATGCCCTCCATGATAGGTTAATAACTTCCACAGATAACCCAAAAGAAACTTATTCTTAATTAAAAAAATCATCTAACTAAAAATAAATTTTCATACTAACCAGAGACTTCATGTAGTCTACTAGTAGGTGATAAATACCTGTCACACTTTGTTTGTCGGTTTGATTACCACAGCTTCGTCCGACGCGACGGTTTGTCACACGGTCTGCGTGTTGTCCTTTTTTAAAAACTATATAATTTTATAACATTACCAAAAAGAGATAAATTCATTAAAATAAACAAAACATATTTTAACCACAATGGTCATCTAATAAATTTATGTTTTCATCCCAAAATGTATTAACCCATAATTGCCTCAAATTCAAGGATCATATAAACCCAAATCATTCTTTATAACTATATCCACAGAAGAAAAGATAATTATTCCTTGAATAAAATTTTCATATATCAAACATCAGGGTTACACATACTATAAAAAGTCTTCTAATGTAATCTCATCATCAAAAGAGCTTTAATAGTTTTAAGAATTTCACCACCCTAAAATCTACCATAACTCTTAAATCCCTTATATGTTGACTTCCTACTCATTAACAATTCTTCACGATCCATTAACTATTAATTTTCAACTTATTCTATAATACTTATTTAATACAAACAAAATTATGAATAATATCCTACGATTCAATAATAGGAAAACATATGTTAATAAATAATCCATACATTTCATTGGTCATTATCTATTTCTTCATCCTCAAATGGAATGGCCTTAGGTATTGGTAAATGAATATTTATTATGATCCTGATGATCCCATTCCTGAAACTTCTTCGTAGGACATGTGCTTTCATAATGACCATGCACACCACATTTAAAACATTAAATTGATCCTTTAGAAAGAACTTCTTTCCCTTTCCTAGAGTCAACTAGATGCTTGATTTTTCCATGGCATGTTCTTGATTTATGACCTTCAGTTCCACATATATAGCATCTTTCTATCCCTTTAAAACATTTTCCTATGTGTTTCTTTCCACATTTTTGACACATAGGTTTTTGAACATAATTACCTTTATGATTATTACCTGATCATCTGTAGGGATTTGTTTCTTTCATATATGATGTCTTATAAAAATCACTAATGTTTAGGTGGTCAATAATGACTACAGATAGTTGGTTGTGAATAACCATAAGAGTTCTCATTGTAGCTCCAATATCCTTCCGTTTATCATTCAGAAAATTGTCAAAATTTTATTCACATCCACTATTACTTTTGTACCTACTAGATCCAGTCATTTAGTAAAACCAAAAAGGTCAGTGTGACTATATTAGTAAAATCATCATATAATTCTAAGATATAATTATTCATGTTATCTTAAACTCTTTCAATTTATCTAAAAAAACTATGACTCTTTCTGAAATCCAAACCATTATGGTATTGTCACTTATTCTTAAAGAATTACATAACCACTAAAGTTATCTAATCCTCCATTTTATACCAACTATAAGGTCCCAACCTTAAAAAATTACATAATCTTGAATTAAATGATAATTCTCATTGAGGATCTTTTCAGGTTTAGAGTTTTAGAGAATTATTACATAACTATTACATCTTAAAAGATTACGAAGTATACACTTCTACTCAGTTTCCATTTTTTTCATAAAATAAAAACTCTTAAAAAGGAATATGTCTAGTTCCAGGTTTTAGAAAACATGTCTTTCCTTGATCCCATCATTGACCCTATTCATCTTCAAGTCCTCTCGGAAACATTTCAAAAACTTGGGATGAGCATAAAAATCTCATTAAGGGTTATAACATAATGAGAGGAAACATTATCCCATCAATAAATACAAATCAATGAAACCATAATTTTCAATCATACCTTCTAAAATCACATAGTAATCACAAATAATAAAGTTAACTTAAGGCACACATAACATTTTTACATTGTATCTATCACAGCTATATAGAGAGTCACATTTGGAATACCCATCACAACATATTACCTAAATCTCTTAGGAGAAACATTAAAATTTACCTCCGTCATGTTACACAAGGCATTGTAGAGATATCTCAGGCTCACCCGCCCTCGGTTTATGATGAAACCACCCGTATACATAACAATGCCCAAGAAACATAACATAATAATAATACATAACTTAAGCATAAAGGAAAGATAACATTCCCATATTGCAATAACAATATAAAATTTGAAGATATTGAAATAATAAATCCATTCTAAAAACCATTTTCAATACCAAAATACGTAAAAAGAGTATATGGTATTTATTTTTCTTTTGAAAACATTACATCTTGTTAAAGAAGTCATAGATCAAATAATACACATGGAGGTAGAAAAATGTCGTTTTCACTGCTTACGTTAAAAAATAAACATTCTTTTTTTCATTTAGTAAAAATCTTCGTAGAGATAAGATTTACTTTGAATAAAATGAAAATTAAAAAGGGATTTATGCACCGTATAAAATAATGTTTTGTAGAAATAAAAATATTCCCCAATGAAATGAGATTGAGACGAAGTCCCATAGGAAGACAATATCATTAGATTATGGGTAATCAATTACATAATTATGTGTGAAAAATATAAATACACCAAATATAAGTGTATATTAAGTGTAAAACAATCATAGTTCATCCACACAAATTCATATCATGACATATTCAAGAAGTAGAGGTTTAACCCAAAGAATTTAAATTAGGTTAAGAAGCTCCCTTACAGAAATTTGACTGCCCAACAATGTCACTTTAAAATTCAAAAAATGAGTTGATGAGAGACAAAAAGGGTATCCCATCAATTAGACATAAAATTTATAGAAATAAGGATATATAAGAACATATCACAACATAAGAAGAATTAAATTAAAAATACCTAACAAAAAAATCTTTTAAAAAAAGGAGGGTGAAAGGCTCCCTTACCGATTTGGGTAACTTTCGAAACAAACACCCCATGAAAGAAGGATCATACAATGAAGATGTAAATACCCATAAATTAAATTATATTACAGAAATAATACATTCATTGTCAGTACATACACCACACAAAAGAAAATAGCGGCAAATGTAGCATGAATCTCACGAGAATAAAAAGTGGGATAAAAACCCTTACCTCATAGTAATCAATCGAGTTGTACGACCAAAAGATAATAAACACAAAATAAATCACATAATAACATGAATATAAATATAATCATGATAATATATATGAAATGGAAGTACACAATACACCACATGCAACAAATAAGTGACAAACAAAGGAAATATCACGGAATTAAAAGTGAGATAAGAAATCCCTTAACTCAAGTCCGACTTGTTCTTGTTTGTTCTTTATATTCCTGAATAATAAACTTAGGTCAATTTATAATTTCTTAAGGGATTTCTTTTTTGTTTATTATTAAATTCATATAACATATTATCATGTTAGAATAATTAGTTAATTATGTGAGTTCATATCGTACGTTTTGTCGATGTTCGGTACATGAGTCAAAAATGAACTTGTTTGAAAAGGATTGCCCATTTAGTTCTAAGTACATCATCTCCAGAATTTTTTTCAAGATTTAAATATCATATATATCCAGTATATATGTATTTAATAATATTCCATAATTTTTGGAGATAAGAAATGAAATGTACCATTCATGGAGACTGTAGGCCGTACGAATGCATGAACGCTACTTTCATTTTCTGTCATATTAATGGAATTTAAAACTAAATGAGACATAGATATATTATAATTAAAGTATAATATATATCTTATATATGTCACATAAGTTCATTTATTCCATTATTTATATAATCCATGCATGGCATGAATGAGTCACATCACTTGAGGGGGCGGTTGTCCACACTTCCTCATATGTAATTATAGCATTTTCACAAAATGAAAAGAATAAAATATGTTTTAAATAAAAAATACATAAGAATAAAGAGGAAATAAATATAATATATATCATATATAAATATAGTTCCATCTTAATAGCCACAGTGAGAGGTGTTAAAATAATATTGAACAATCATTATTTCGTGAGGCAGTAATTCGCAACCCACAGAAACAGTATGTTCTTTAACCATTAGGTGGAGGTGTGTGTAAGTGTAGGTAGAATCCTTATTATAACAACATCCTAGTATATTGAGGATAATTTTATTATTATGTGATCAAATAATCAGAAGATAGGGGTGAGTGAAGAAGGATAATAAAAGAAAGAAACTCGAGAGAAGACATTACCTCTAAATCGGGTAACTCTTTTTTATTTGCGCCAAAGGCTTCCTTGGAAAGAGTTCTTCCCAAAGTGTGGCTTCTATGAGTAAGAGATGAATTTTGAGAGATAATATTTGTAGAGGTGGGATGATCCAAGGGCTTGAGAGATGTGGGTAAGGGGGTTGAATTAGGGGCCTTTTATAAGATGGAGGAGGGTCACTTTTGGGATGTCTTGAAATGTTACTTTATTATAAAATGATTTTCGGATTTTAAAGGTCCCACAATGAAATATTTCAAGGATAAGGATATATGGGTTTTAAATACACCGATCCAATAGTTTTTTGACAAGTTTAAGGTTTATATTTTGCCTTATCTTTTCGTTTTATTTAAATTGTTCATTAATGAGGTAATCACTGCATAATCATGGTGTCATAAATAAATTTATTTATTTAATGTATAAAAATTATAAAAAAAATCCATGATGTAGGAAATATTTTTAGATTTATAATGAATATTTATAGACTAATATATCATTTATGTAAACAAAATTAAAATTGTTTCGCTTAGGATATACAAACCATTGTTATATTTCTCTTCTTTTTTTAAAAAAAATGTCATAAATGTCACTATCACACCCATGTGACTCCATGGGCCCTCCAGATTGGTAAAAATCTTCTCATGGTCAGACAGGACTCAAACAAGAGGGTTTGAACACATGTTGTGGTCATTTTATATTATTATGAATTATTTTATTACCCTTAACTACTCGATTACTAATTAATCACGACAATTAAAGATAATTGTCGTTGTTACTATTCATAATTTCAAAAAATAGAAAAGTATTAATTTCATAATTTGGACCTTATAATTAAAAATATGGAATCCATTTTACCAAATTCCAAACACATAAATTGTAGTAATTAATTTAAAAATAATTATCATTGTCAAAACCAAAGATGGGGTTTTAAGATGTAAAATCTATCGAAAGAGTGATTTGTTTTTACATCCAATTTAAACGTGAAATTACATTCAATGACCAAAATTGTATTAAATGATAAAAAAATAATTAATTTAAACCTTGAAACCAAATAAAATGGAAATATAACTATGTAAATAAATTGAATGAAAAGGCAATTTTGAATTAAAATGCTGTATTTTTTACTATTCATTAAAAAAAGAACATTATCCGGAAAATACCAAAAATTTACCCTAATCTATATTTGATATTAAAAATTTATAAATGATGTCCATTTTATCAAATTAAAATCATATACGTTTCATTAATAAATTATATAGTTAATTCCCGCTGTCAAAACAAATAGCGTGTTTTTAAGAAACAATATATATCAAAAGATTGATATTTGTTTATGTCCATTTTCAAATAAAATTAATTATAATGACCACCATTGTATTAAATGATAAAAATATATTCTAATTAAACTTTAAAACAAATTAAAAATATAATCTAATCATATAAATAAATTAGAATAAAAATGAGGCTTTGAATTAAAATACAATATTTTTAACTATTCATAAAAAATGACCTTTATCGAAAAAATACCAAAAATATACAAAAAGTGAATTTTGATGTCTTCATTCTATTGAAGGATTTTATTTTTTCAAATATAACATATAAAAGTGACAAAAAGTAGATTTGAAAAGGGTTTTCCATCAAAAGGTAGTTAATCGATCTTTTGAAGAATATTAGAATATTTATGCTTTAAATTTGATTCATTCTCATTTTAAGCCTCTATAATTTATTTGGTAATTGTTAAAATATTTAACAAGCATATATAATCATTTTTTAGTTATTTGGGTTCATCCCCGTCATTACAACAGCAAGGCGTTTACTACTATTTAAAATAATATTACTATATTATTAGTGTGCAACGTAAGATTTCAAAGAAACTCATTGTCGAGTATTGGGTACACAATTGAACATAGCATCACCATAAAGGTAATATTAATATATTATTAACAAATATTAATAAATATGAAAATTTCATATTCTTTATTTACTTGGGAAGTTACATATAGGTTTTAAAATTTTCTTTGAAAATATAGATACAATATATCTATGGTGAATGATATTATATATATACAATCTACAAGAGTTTCAATAACATATTCTCTTAGAATAAGATCAACATGAGAAAAATAATATGACAAAACCTATTCATGTTTTATGATTCCTTATTAAATAACCACCCCAGGAAGGAAAACAATGTGGGGGATGCATTAATCAATTGGGACAATAAAGTTCTAAACATGTTGATCATTAACAAGGATACAATATATAGATATCTAGTAATGATGGATATGTCAATTTCTTGGAAGGGGATCCATTAATATTTTTTAAATAAATTACTAAACCATCCTTACTATATAATATAGAGAAGTTATTGAAGGATAATGTGACCTTAAAATAAGGGATTAAAGAATTAAATTACTATAAATTGAGTAGTTTCATCTCTGGTGAGAGAGTGTTGATGTTTGGGAAACATTTGGAGAAATATAGTTAGTTAGACCCAAGATTGTAGAGGAGATTACTATTGAAGTATTGATTATTAAAGATCAAATTAAAGAATACCAAAGAAGTAAAAAAAATAATCGATAATAAAAGGGAATAAATTAAATATGATGAGTTGTATCATGTATTTTAGAATGTTTCCCCATGGAAGGGATTTGTTGGATTTGGAAAAAATTGAAAGTTAATCCGATGGTTCATTGGTCCTTTCAAAATACTAGAAATAATTAGGTTTGTAGCTTAATGATTTGGTATGTCAACCCACCCTTTCAAAATAATATGGAATCATAAATTATTAATTAATAAGGAAATATACAACATATCAAACACGTTTTATCACATATTTAGGTAGTGGATTTGATGCCTCACTATTTTTATAATGAAGAGCTTTTCTAGATTATTAACACTAGAGAGAAAGTGTGGTAGAATAAAAAAATTCTATTGGTGAAAGTCCTATAGAGAAATCACATACTATAAGAGGGAATATGGGAGACAGAATAAGCATAGATAAAGTAATACCCAAATGTTCTCAATAGTTTACATATACCCTAATTTTGAGGATGAAATTATTTAAAAGGTGGGGGTGTGAATGCAATACTTGAGACCCTATTATATCTTGTAATCATAATATCTTGAACTGTCACACAATGCACACTCTAAAGAACCTTTATAGATAAATATATTTTAATATTTAACTTATAATTGTTAGAATTTTATTTTAGCACAATGATCATAAGCTTTTAATTCATTATAAATAAAGTAGTTTAATAATATTTTTTGATATTTTTCTAGAAATGTATTTTATATGCAGAAATGATAAATGTAATTTTCCCTACACAGATTAATTTTATTTCATAAAATAAAATTTAAATTTAGAAAAAAGTATGTCGATATTAAATAAATAATACAATATTATATTTATTAATTTAAAATAATTCACTTACGATAAATATTTATTATCACGGTAAAAGTAAAGTAGTTGTTTTTAATCAATTAATTTTTTAAGACTTATATAATTTGAATCTAAATATATTAGATTAATATAATTCAAAACATGAATATAATATAATTTTAAACACATAAAAATATATATACACTAATTTAACTAATAATTGATATGAAATAAGAATAAAAACAATTAATATATAAAAATTCATTTTTCAATAAATGGAGTATTTCTGATATCTTATGTTTTAATTTAAAAGTTAATTTTATCATAAATATAAATTTAATTTGGTTAAATGGATCTAAAATTTAGATTAATCTGATATAATTTTTTTAACAGGGGTCATTTTATATTTTTAGTAATAAAATAATTACCATTTCTAAATTTTAATCAAAACTTTTTGGGTTCGACCTCGAAAGAGGCACACACACAAGGAAAAAAATTACATGTAAATCACAAACCCGGGGACTTGAACCTGCGACCTGCCCCTCACCCCCCAAGACCTTACCACCCCACCACCAACTGTGGGGTAAAAAACATTTAATCAAGATTTTGGGTAAAATGAGTAAATGTTGTATTTCAATTTTCTAATAATAAGAAACCTACATACACATTAATGAAAGAAATTTTACGTATGAATATCATATCCACATGTATCAACTATCTTTTCTCCACCAAATTCATATAACTGAACAAACCCACCTAACACCCATGTGATTCCATGTCCACCACTTACCCAACTTTACTTTCCATGAAAAATCCCATCATTTTCACCCCTAAAAGGGAATAATAACCACCCCTTCAATAGCACTCAAAAAAATAGTTTCAATATATATATCCCTTATTTTCTTTACTATATAATTCAATTTCACTCTCATAAAATTCTTTTCACAATAGATTATCCTAATCCCTTCCATTCCAAGGAATCTTCTAAGAGAATCCAAAATGTCTCAGCATAAGTTCAATATTTTTACTAATGTCTTTTCATTTTATCATTAAATTTAAATTTTCTTATAATAGTATGTTATTAATTTAGTATTAATAGTTTAATTAATGTTTTTATATTGTGTATATTAACAATAAATACATTTTATGTTTCCCTTATGAAAAATGAAACTGTCATTCATGTGTTGTGCGGACTAGTATCTCCAAAACGAAACATGAATTGTTTTCCTCCACCGCATTACAACGATAGATATAAGGATGATATTAATGGTTAAATATTATATGATTTATATCAATTATTTTATATTATTACAAATTTTAGAAATTATTTCTGATATAATCTACAATTGATCATTGTTAATTTAATCTTTTAAAATAAGCATACGAAGGGGATAATCTTTTTTTCAAATTGTGTAATATTTTAATATCCATTAATTATTATTTTAACAATATAAAATTATGATATAGCATAATTTTAAACACAAAATCATATTATTATTATTCTGGTATAATTATATTATAAGAAAACCACATTCTAATCATTCATTACATCAGGGTATGATTAATGATTGGGTTGTGTTTAACCACCTAAGTGAAAAGTATTGTAAATTTAAAATATGAAAGAATGAAAAAATATAATTACTGATATAATATAAAATAAATGATTAAATAATGAGTTTTATTGGTTCTTTAGATGTTATATCAATATGTAATTCCTTAATTAAGAAAAAAACTTCGATAGTCAAAAATTATTGAAACATGATTTTTATTGATTTCGTATTCATGGATAAAGAATAAAACTCCCATGAATTGAATTTGAAAAAAAAATTGATGTTATAATTCAATCCTAATAATAAAATTAATGGTATATTAATTATTAAATTCTAAAAAATAATGAACAAGGACACCACTACTATTTTTTCACAAGGCAGTGCCTCAGTCAAAGACCAATGCACAATTTATTAAATAGAAAGAATGAAGCTACATGAGTCTAATGTATAGTATCTTATTACAATAGTTATCATAAATAGGAGGAAGATCAACTAAAAGGTCATCCAACCAAGTTATGCCCTGGTTAACTCCCTTGTTAATAAGACCGTATGCAACCATGTTCGCTTCACGAATGGCATGAGTGACAATGTTGCTGGTCTCAAGATGCGAAGCAAGGAAGTTCATCCAATGGGTAGTAAGTGACCAATCAAGATACACCAAACCAATCAATAACATGAGTGATGTTATCAAGAAGGTTGAATTTATGAGAATGAGTTATATCATTTATAGTGCTGTTGGTGTTCTCTGTAAAATAATTCAGAGGCAACATAGAGAGAAAGAGGGTGCCAGTCCAGTTGTCCAACCAAAAGTTCATGGAGGAATTACTACTGACCATATATATAGAAATAATCATGATGTTGGCAAAAAGATTTTCAAATGGGTGGCCAGATGGAAGAGTAAATATAGTCTAAATTTCCTTTCTTTAACTTTTTAAGGAATCTTTTTTGGAGAAAAGCAATGGAATTAAAGTAGTTGTGAATCAACATCTAAGAGATTATAGCTTACATGGAATAATTAAAGAGTTTTATATTTTTAATTCCAAGACATCCCTTATTTAAAGGTTTAAAAAATCAAAATTATAAATAATTGATGTGAAAAATTTTTAGAATTGATATATAGATTAAATATTTATGAAGACTGTAAATGAAAATGAATATTTTTAAAGTTATGAATTAATAGATTAAGATATAAATGTTTGTGATAGAATATTTTAATGTATATTCATGGAATTAGGGTAAGTGGTAAGTTTTTTCAATCTCAAATTTCTCTATTTAAGAAAAGTTTTAAATTATACCCCTATTTTATTTTATATAATTTATATACTTATTATTTTGAGATGATATATCATGAAATTTATTTATTAATGGTATTTAAAGATAAATTTGAATCTTTACAATTCATGTTTTTGTATTAAAATTCTACCCAATCCATAGGGGTTGTTTTTTTATCTCAATTTTCATTCTTCAAGAATCATGTTATATTCACAAACTATTGTTGTTTGTGTGGTGCATATATTTCTATTGAATAATTTTAATATATTAATCATAAAAATTAATGTATTTAAAAGTCTATATTATTATCACTCCCACATATTTTTTTTAATTCAATAAGTTACTAAAACTCTTTCACAACTCAATCTTATCCGTGGTTTAAAATCTATCCTATGTTTTGGTAAAATAAAAGTTTTTTTTAGTTTCCTAGAAAATAAAAACTCATATAGATACAATAAATTAGATGAAAATGTAGATAATATGAACCTGGTGTAAGTCACTTAAAAACGGTTGTTTATGCATTGAATCAATCATCACATTGATACACGAGGAGTGGGCCTAAGACTTCACACCATATGAGACACTCCCATGGGACATGATTTTGAATATTAACAAGATATTAATGAAACATTATGAAATAATTTTCCAAAAATTTCCTTTATCTCATACCAATTCGAACTATTTAACCCAACTAATATCTTGTATGGATAACCCAACACATTTAATATTCCCACTTCCACATTTTTCATTGATAAGGGTACTCCCTATTACATTTATGACACCATACAACTTCTATGTTTGTTAATTGATGTTATTATAGACATCCATATTATTTTATTAAATTGATGAGTATTTGATTTAATACTTCTCATGATATTTAAATCCATATTTTATAGAGCCTACATTTCTTTAAGGGATTGTATGAAATGTATTAATGACTCTTATGGGTAATGTATTGGACTTAATTAAGTGAATGGTAGGGACAAAAATTATACAACCCCTTGATGCATAGATAGGTGTAATGGGACAAAACAATTTGTTTTTTTGGTGTATTCTTTTTACCTAACTAGATAATGTATTGTCATAAAGACTTAAAAAATGATTTTATGTCTAATAGTGTTCATTTCTTTTAGTATAATATAAATGATTATTTTTAACTATGCTTTTATTTATTATCATGGATATAAGATTAACTCATTTTTATTTGATTAAGGCTTCATATAGATCATTTATTCCTTCTATATCAATTATTTCTTGTTTTCGTTAAGAAATATTAGGCAATATGAAATCCATTATCGATCCTCTGATCTTACACTTATTTTTATTCCTTTCTTCAAGAGAAATAGAATATGAATATGTGAAATTTTTATTGATATTATGGAAGGTAAAATCATTTCTTTTCAATATAATGATTCTTAATATTATGTTTTGAAATTTATTGAAAACTCCTATATATAGTATTCTAATACTACTAAAATTTATGATTATTTTCTAAATTGTTAATTCAATACCAATAATGTATTATAATAGCTGACTCTAGGTTTCTAGGGTTTGGAATGTTACAAAATTAAATTTATTTTCATTGGGAAACCCTCTGGATGAATCAATGAAAAAACATCATGATCCATGACCATAAAATCATAAAAATTAAATGATTTGATCTAAATGAAGATAGCATGAATGAAGAAGGTTTTAGTTTCATACTTCTCAATAAATAAAAATTATAAATTATCATATAAATTATGAATTTATAGTGGATAAATGATATATTTTGAAGTTAGTTCAATTTATTTTTCCACTACTGAAACTGTATAATGTCTTGGAGGATAAATATGTATAATTTCATCCAACTAAATTTTATAATCTGACTGAAAATAATATTTTTATTTATCCATAAATTAGAAATTAGAAAAATTGGTGGTGGGTTAGATGATCACTAACCTTTTTCCTTTTATTTTCTAGATTTTTAGGGTACCATTATAATAATAAAAATTTATTTTAAATGATTTAGTACATAATATTCATAGAATATGACATTTAGTGTTTTCACATAGATGATTAAGAAATAAGCCTAGGATAAATCTTGAAGAACGATGGTGAAAAAGATAAATGAGGTGGAAAGAGGTGTATATATTACTATGCGGGGAAAGTGATAAATAAAATGAGTGTGGCACCACTGTAGATGAATGATGAGTTTAGGGGGAGAATAATTTATTTAGAAAAAATAATATATTTCAAATAGGGGGAATAATTAGTGGAATTCGAGGATATATACAAGAACTCTAGTGTACCTCATAAAAAGTAATGTTAGTAAGTCAATAGCCACTATAACACTTACCAAAACTCTAGTGTCACTATATTTTCATTCATGTGATTTTTTACTATTTAAATTAGAAAACACTTTAAACATTCAAAATAAAAATTTAAAAGTTATATTAAAACCTTATTTAATGAAGCTCAAAATAAGTAAAAATAAATTTTTATTAAATTGAACCAATATTAAATCTCAAAAAAGATCAATACTTCAAATTAATCATTTATTCATAAATCCAAGTGGAATTAATTAAAAAATATATAAAAATAGATAAAAGTGAATTACGAAAACAAGTAGAATAGAATATAACAGAATTCTTTCATATAATGAGTTTTAGATAGGATCAAATTTGAAAAAATAAATTTGATCTAATAACAAACATAGATCATGTAAAATAAAGTGTCACATCCTTGAACATCCAAGATTTTCCTTAGTATCAAAATTTTCTTAATTAATGGTTTTTGTGAAGATATTGTGTATTTGATGATAAATACATTTAAATTCAAGAAATATGTTACCCTTTAGAATGTGAAAAATTAAGAAGTTGTGTTTAAGGTCAATGTGCTTAGTGATTGAATGTTGAATGTGATTTCTAGTAACACTCATTGAAATAGACTTATTACATTTTATATAAATAAAATCATAATAAAGAAAATATTTTAAAGAATTATTTTTCATGCAAAACATTTTATAATAACAACCACCCATGACTAAATTTTCTTCTTTGATGATGGAGAATGAAAATGAATTTTGATTCACACTACTTAGAAGACAATGGAAGTTATAAACAATTGAAAAGTATCACTTGAGTTGGGGAGGATGTAGGGGAAACACTATGGAAAACACTCCATTAATTTCACAAAATAGACACACTAACATATTCATACATTTTATGGAGAAGTAAATTCTATCAACTCGTCCAACATATCAGAAATCTCCAAAAACAATGAAGAAAATATTTTTCCTGTAACCAAATATTCCATGAATTTTCATTGGAATGTGGATGAGAAACCACCTAAACACCACAAAAAATGATGAACCACACATCACACACATACAAAAAAAAATTATATATAATATTTTCATGGTTTAGAAAAATGTCTTATATCAATAGGAAAACACTACAAATATTTTCATTATTGGAGATATAAGTAGATAAAAAACTCATCACCCACTTCCCCACGATACAAAGTATCATAAAATATTTTCAGAAACATACATCAAATTGTGTAATAATATATCACCATCATGAATACGTAGAGATGTAGGCCACCACCTATATTTAAATCGGTCTTTGTATAGTAAACTAGTTGTACATATCTCCGATATTCACAATCAACCTCTCATTGGAATAAGAAACTATTAATTCACCATTGAACCATCTGATGCAACCTTTAACATATATTCACCATTAATACAACCCATTCATATATTTTCGACTATGATGAACAATATATTTGTGGAATCCATCTGATGGACTCCATCCCATGACTCTACATGATGATTTTTCCTAATTGACTCTATTTTATCATCTCTATCCATTTTACACCAACTTCTTGAAGTATTTCTAGTGAAACCTTTCTACCACAACCAATTTGAAACTATACTAGATAAAAAATCCATCTAATGGTCTCTATTCATCGATTTCCATTTGTTCAAATTTTTCTAATGACTCTGTATGAAAAAATATGTCTTGGGAAACTGAAAATTTTCACAAAACCAAAAATTTCTTACATGGAAATTGCTTCAAGATTTCATGATTCTTAAACCATTCACTAAAGATGACCCTCTATCTAATGCATACATGGTCACCCAGTCTGCCCTGTCAGACAAGTCCCATTACGACATAATGTTTCCTTATACATTATTTCTATATCAACTTCATAAATATATCAATAGATTTTTGATTACTAATAATCTTCTCTAGATGTAATAATTTATCTTCCATGAGGCTTCAAAAAAATTGATGCTTTTGGTTAATGTTTTTTATTCATTCATTAAACACATTATTGTGTAAAAGATGAATGAAGCACTGACCATCATTGAAAATCTTTCTTTTATGTAATCCCTTTTTGTGTTCCTTCTATAAGCGTGTAAACCATATAAACTCTTTAACAAATTCTATGTTAGAAACAAACTCTACCTATTTTATAGATAAAGTCACAACTAGCTTTAACCAAGACATCCAACTATCCACTATTCCACCAAAATTAAATAAAAACCCTCTTGTAATTTTCCTTGTTTCTTTCCCTCTAGTAAAATCTACATATACATATCCCTTCAACTGATCATCATCATTAAAATATAAAATCTTTATTATCTAATCCTTTCAAGTATTGGATGATCCATTTAACTACATCCTAATTTTTCCTTTTTTAGATTCAAGATGAAATGGATAAAAAATCCCACTATAAAATAAATCCCTTTTCCATTAAAAACCATTTCATATATCAATATTTCTTTAACCAAATAAAAAGTTACCTTCCCCATGTTATGAACTTCTTTGTTTATTAATGGTGCCAAGGATTGAGAAGGTTTGAAGTGTCTGGAAAGGGAGGTTGATTCATGGTTACAACTGGTAATTAAAATTACATATATGAATTCTTAATTTATTCTTTCTAGGTTAAAAAAAGTCTTGGTTTTCATATCCCAATAAATTCTTAACCCCAATATCTTATTGTCACTTCCAAGGTTCTTCATTTCAATCATTCTTGACATCCCTTATTCAGTTTCTCTATCTGATGAAACTCTAAATAATAAATCAGAATATTACATCTATATAAAAATAATATGATATATGTTAAATCATCCCATTACTTTTTATAATAATAATTATTCGAATCTCAATGTCATAATTTTTTCTCAATCATAAAATTTTCTAAAACTCGATTCCAATTTCATAGATTCTGCTTCAAGTCATAAAGGATTCATTTAAATTTACAAACAATATCCTACTTTGAAAAAACATCATTACCCTTAGGATGAAACATATAAATTTCTTCTCTAAATCCCCATGTAAAAAAATCTATCATTACATCCATATGATCCAAGTGTAGATCATAATATACAAAAATTCCATGAATTGTCTGAACGATTTAGTGCTTCAACGCTGGTGATTTTTTTTATAAAATTTGATCCCATAATTTATCTGAAATCCCTTCACCACAAATATATCCTTATAAATATTAATTATATAAATTTTGTATTTAAAATGAAAAAAAATTATTTTCCATAGTTCTATATCCTTTAGATAGTTCATCAATCTCCCAAGTATATTATTGAGACTTAAGGAATCCATTTCGTATTCCATGGATGACTCACACTATTTTGAGTCGCTGTGAGTATCTTCCTCTTCTAGAAATTCCAGTTCCCCTATTGTTTTAGAATTATAATATTAATATCCTCTCTGAACCTATAAAATAATTTCTTGATATGAGAAGATATCCTCAATACAGCCTTCGGTACATCCATTTGAACATCTTTATCTGATATTTTTCCATCCAATTGAGGTATATATGATTATTCTAGCACTAGTATCTCTCTATCTAGTACAAATCCTTTTCAACTAGAATCATATGGTAATGGCCTTGGTGATCATCCTCTATCTAGTAGAGTAACTATCAAATATCCAGCCTCTAAAGTTTCTATACTTAGGGTATATCTAATAACATCTATCCAATCTTCTCATACATCAATGGTTGATCTGACATAAAATTTATTTTCATCCAAGTTTCAATGCCTCTATAAAAATTTATTCACTAATAATAATATGTCTACTTAATATGAGATGCTTTATATCATTAACCAACTTGGGATACCAAAATTTATCATCCCTATATCTGTTAAGAAAGTATAACTTGGATTTATCATCCAACCCATCTTTGTATTTATAATAATTATGAACATATGTGATACTTATAGAGTCATTGATATGGTTCACCTATGGTCAGTTACCCACAAATTTGCATCTAGATGTCCTTGTCTCAAAATATAAGGTAGGATTCTGTTCACTAAGTATGATGTTGTATTAATAGATTATGTACAAATTCTCTTAAGCATTATAGAGTGAACCCTCGTACTCAATTATTTCTCTTATAGAGTTCAGTTCATCCTTTCAGCTAGTCCATTTTATTGTGGCGTTACTATAACAATCTTCCCATTCCTGATTCCTTTCCTTTAAAAAAAGTTATGAAAATTATATTTTATGTACTCCCCACAATTTTCAGTCTGGAGACACATAAATTTTCATTCAAACTCTTTCTTATAAAATAATTTCCAATAAATATATTTTTAATACGCATGAAATTTAATATTTAAGTAGAAAACCATGAACTTTTGAGTTGAATCATCAATGGAGGTCATAAAGAATAATGATCATCGATATGATTGAATATGGGAAGGTCCATAATTAACATAATAAAAATGTTTTATCTTTGTATTACTTGGATCCAACCATCCATGTTAAAAGAAACTTTCTTTTTCTACGAAAATATACAACTCTCATATTTTCCAAGGTCGGTGTAATCAAGTGTAAGTTTTCCATTCCCTACTAAAACTTGCATAATATTCTCGCTAAAGTTACCAAACCTACAAAACCACATTTTTGTACTATCTTATGAAGTGATCCCAATAACTAATACTTCATCCTTTCACCCATTTTGATATATGTTGCATTCCTTACTCCATATTTAATCACTATAGACCCTCTATTAAACTTCCAACCCAATTTGGAAAAGATATTCTGAAACCATCATTACCAAGTTATCCAATTGATATTATGTTCATTAAAAGAACTAGATTATGTATAACAGATTTATATTTCAAGAAACTTCTATTTTTCAATCGAATATTAGCATTTAATTTCCCAACCTAGAGATTCATTATTCACTAGTTGTACCCTGTTTAAGCTCCCTGACACATAATCAACCATGCACCCACACAAACCAGTTGAACGTAGAGTTCCCCAGAGTAAATATCCCATGAATCATTTGAAAAAATCATAATCATTATCATATTGGAATATATTACTATTACACTATCTTATCTCAACTATCTAGAAGTGGATGTCTCTATCTAATTCCTGTATTATTTCTTGATATGTCCCTTCTTCCCAAAAAACAAAAATGTAAGAACTGGAATAATCAATTTACGTCAACCTATTCTCTGGGACTTATCATCTAAAGACTTATTCCTCTAATGGTCCTTCCATTGAGGTGAAATTCCTTGTCTGGTGTTATTGAGAGAACTTATTGATGGGTTTGACCTTTTTTCCACCTCAACTCTCCATTTATGATTATGTTTAGAATTCCATTAAACACAATATTTTCCTTCCCATAAGAGTTTCTCACTACAAACACCATGGAATCCAAATTCCAGGGATATGAGTAAATAAGAAGTAAATCCCAAACATCATATATGAAATTTAACATCATTAATTTGAGGTTCCCATAAATTATGTTGAAGTCATACATGTGATTAATTGTAGGTCTTCTATCCAATAACCTTAAGATAAAAAATATCCACATCATGATATTTTATTTAAGTACCATTGAATTCTCAAATTTTTCAGTCAATACTTTCATAACCTCTATATTAGTTTTATTATCGTGAGTGATAAAAGAAAAATTATGAGTAATCGACATCCTAATTAAGGAAAAATAATTCATGTCTAACCACCCCAATTTCATTTTATCCTCGGTTTCAGGACATATACTAGACATAGAAGCATCCAAAATATTTTGATATCAAAACAAACTCTAGTTACATTATAAAAAAGAAAAATTATGCTCCATTTAAAGTATTTATATGATACTTCCCTTCTTTAAAATTCATTCTTATGATAACATTAAATCCAAATATAATAATATATCTTATAATACATGCGAAGAAAAAACTTGAATGTTATTTAGTGGTGTAGAACCAATCTTATGATAAGTCTTGGGGGGGGGGGAAGATATATAGGAATGGCTATGGAGAAGAACTATGAACATTTCAACTAACAGGCCAAAAATTACTTCGAGCACCAAATGAATATTTCTGTTTAATTGCCTCTACTAATGCAACAAAATAATCAATAAAATTATCAGACTGAGGTTTATTCATTAATTGCCTCCTCCATATATATGCTCTAGAGCTGGTATGATAACCCATATAATAACCAAAAAATAAATGATAAACCACACTTCACATACATACATGATGAACCACACTTCACACACAAAGCTAGGCCACCAACAATATTTATAGAGGTCTACGTTATTTCAACTAGTTGCACTGACCTCTAAGATTCACGGTCAACCTCTCATTGACATGATAATCATTTGATACTCTATTTAACCATCTGATATAACCATAAAAATATATTCAACATGTATACAACCCATGTATAGAGTCACCACCCCAATGATTAATTCATTTTAGAACTATATCCAATAAGATCTATCTATTTATTTCTTCTGAATACAATTTTTGATAATCTCTATCTACTGGGCTCCATATGATGGATGTTTTCCAAGAGAAATCATTCTATCATTGATGAACTAATATTATAAAACAGAAAGTATCTATCCTATGGTCTCATTTGATTATCTTTTTCTAAATGCCTCCACCCAAAAAAAATAGTCAGATTAATCAGAATATTTTCTAAAAACCCAACTAATTGTACTTTTCTTATGTAGTTATAATCCTATAATTTCAGTATCAAAATGATTAGTTAATTCAAAATATGTTGTTATTTTATATAAAATGAAAATATATTTTTGGTATTTAATATATTTAAATATCATTTTAATAGACATAAGGTTATATTATTTAGGATTCTATTACAAATGTAAAAAAATGAAAACACTAAATATAATGTCTTATTTGCCTGTGAAAAGGTAAAGAAGGATCAAAAACATATATTAGTGTAGCTAATTGTACACCATTTTACTAGATTCTGTAACATCATAAACTCATCTAACTCATGATTAATCAATCCTAATTAGGCACATGACCTTAAGAATGCCTCCTTGTACCCCAGTGGATGTCAACTGAAAATTTGGGTATTTGATAGTATAGTGGGGAGATGATACCCTCATGATTAGAGCATAGAAAGATGGTATAAAATAATAGGAATTAGTATAAATAGTTTAACAAATGAAATTTATATGCATAAGTCATCCATATACAACAAACATTAAGAACCAATAATCAAAACCATTTAAAAAATTATGTCATGTATTTATACTATAAAAAATGGGACTACATAGAAGACGAGCAATAAGAATATAAAAAATTCAATAAAAATAACAGAGTGACCAAGAGTTATCTCCAATAGAATAAATAAAATATGCCATGTACTATACTATTGTACTCCATCATTGTATAAAAAACAGGCATCCAAATATGTAATCTTCCCTTTGTCCCTACCAAAATCCCTTAAGTCTGTTCGGGTACCAATCAATGACTCAAACAGGTTGTGAGATAAACACAGTAGGCCACCACCAATTTTTTCTGGAACTGTTTTGTCTATGTATATAAAATGAATAATGTGTATATAATTCTCACTGTATAATAATAAATAATATAGACCACAACTATCTTGGTTCTTCATGAGACACCCAACTGATACAACCTTCTTTGGTATAGGATAAAATGCCTATGAAAAAATGTGACATAGTATATATTTATATATAAATATGTGGGCATATATATATAAAACATATATTTATGGAAATATATGTGCATATATATATACACAAACCTAATAATATGTAGTACTTGAGTTTTATACCTTATTCATAAATGCATAATCAAAATAGGGCCCTATAATTCTCATTTCATATTTTCATTAGAAGGATGTATAACTAGTGTGTCAAGTATATAATGCATAGAATGAATAAAATTTTTCTCTTTGACTTGGGAGATGCATTAATGGATTTATTTGATTGGCATCCTGAGCCCATCCAAGAAGTATTATAAAAAATTAACCAAGGTATTGTTATAGGTGTACAATAAAACTCCATCACTGTAGGATTCCATCCAAGGAGTTCCATATAAGAAACCTTGGTATCACCCACAATATAGTATGAAGGAATATTACTTTGAGAGTATCCCAAGTAATCCTCTTAGGGAACATAGTATTGCTCCTGGTGTAATATAAATGCATCCACTCAGTGAGCCCATCCAAGGGATTCTCTATCAAACCCATGTCTAACTCCAAATATGTTATAATTCATTTATACATGTTATAATTATTAATATTTATAAGCCTATCGAAGGTGTTCCAAATAAAAATCCTTCTATATCCATCTACATGACACGTGGGATGGTTATAGCTAGTGTTTTAACCCATACCATTAAAAAATGCACATAATTTAATTGGACCTTTAATTTCAAAAAGAAAAATCCCAAAATAAAATGGAAATTAATAGAACTATATAAATGGATTACAATTATACGATGGAGTAATTAAAATTACATTTAACTTCCAAAGTAAAAATCGAGACACCTCAATTGGTTGTATAATTCCAATTCCAATGCATAATGTTGATAGATTTTAAATGAAATCCACCCTAATGTGTGGATTAAGTCAAGGTGGATATCCAATGATGATATAATTTATGTTTCTAGGGCTACACTAATCCTGATGATATACTTTTATTTAAATAATTTGAATCTTAAGAGTCATCGCATGGAAATTTTGGTGTGAAACATGATGACGTATATTTTAAACATCAATAATTTAGATTAAAATAACTAAACCACATAGCATAGTTGGGGAGTAATCTACTTATCCATATCCAAACATTAACTCATGTTATAATGGGAGAAATAAGAGACATTGATAAATAACCTAAAAATAGAGAATATTATCTCACCTAAAAAAATATTTTTATAAGAGTGGCATAAATGAAGAAAACAAGGAAGTGGATTGAATAAATAACTATTGTGTATCCATTGTGAAAAATGGTGAGAGAAATGGAGTCCAAATAAAGGTGAAGGCTCAGAAAACATCTTGGAGGAAAAAGAGAGCTCTATAGTGGCTGGGGAGGTGCTTTATGTGAAATAAAGGAGGAAGAAGGGTTAAAACATTTAATAAGGTTGGGGATAAATATTATTTTTATCAAGTTTTTTAGGTAATCATAGTTTGGCATCACAATTTTTCCAAACCATGAACAAACCATGCACACCCACACCCTCAATGGCACTATGAATGTGGGCCCAGAACACAATTTTAAATAACTATGCACAAAACATACACCCTTATAAATTCCCTCTCTAGAACCCTACATGGTTTAACAAAACCATGTAGCCTTTGGTTCAGAATTTAGACAAACTGTGTGCCTGGTTTGTTTCCTCTGAAACCCAGATCTCTAGGCTCTGAATAATCCTTAGACACTCCCAAAAACCAAATTTTTCTAATAGGAGATTCTATGTGGATAAAATAATAACATAAATTAAAATTTATAGGATCTTTAACTCAAGATAAAAATATGGATCCTGCAATATCCATTCCATAAAAGAACTCAACTATGGGTTTCCTTTATTAGGGTGGTAATTCATAGCATGAGAAAAGCTCTAACCACTGGGAATATATAGTAGCCTATCACTACCAAGTCTCATTCTATACATGTCCATGATTTTATATAGATCAGAAGAGAGGAGATAACCTACCTCATAAGACTTCATGATTTAGTCAATGATGTGATAGGGTTATCCTCAAAACAAGCATCAATATCTAATTGAACTTCATCTAGTTAAAGAATATCGGAGGATTATGAATGTTAATGGTGAAGCTAAAATACATGTAATATTTCATTCATGGATTGATACCTATGAGGAAGATCAACCTAATAGGATAATGGCCTGATTCTCTATAGGATATTAGAAGGATCGACATAAAGAGGTGATAACTTTCCTTATATCAAAATTCATCTATAACCCAACCTAAGTAGAACATGAAAAATGACTTGATTTCCCACCTCAGACTGCAAAGGCCAGTTGAGACCATCGATATAAGAGTTATTAATAGACTAACCTATGTATATACACTTTATGATAAGATGTTCCTGCTTTGATATATCCTATACAAGGTGAGGTCCTAATAGTGTGGCCACTCCTGCCTCTAACCATCCGAAGGGTGAACATAACAACCTACTATATAAGTCCTCATAATGATCAATCTATATAGTTTCCTATAATATTTTATTACATGTAAATTAATCTAATTTTTAGTGTTTATCTCATGAAACTCCAAAATACTGGACAAAATTTCGAAGCATTTCTTCTAATATCTGAATCATATGATTCGATTTCCCATGAGTCTATGGGAGATAGGTTGTTCTCAAAATAAAATGTGTTCCAATATAGTTCTAACACCAATTTTCACAACTATGATATAAAACAAGCAGCTCTATTAGAAACAATAAAATATGGAACACCATGAAGGTGTTTAATCTCTCAGATGTAAATCATCCAATGATCATCCAATGAAAAGGTCTCTATAATATGTAGAAATTGAGTGATATTGGTCAACCAGTCGATGATCACCTATACCTATTCACTTCCCTAAGGGTATCTCAATAAGACATTAAAAAATACATGTTGAAATCAATCGATTTACACATATTAATGAAAAAAATACTATAGAATCCCTACTGGTCACTAGTTTTTTGCCTTTACAATGTGATTGGTGGAACACTATGTAATGACAATAACTATTTCTCTTTTAATCCTTGATCACCAATATCTGCAACATAAGTCATGGTATATCATATTATGACTGGATTGTACTTCATAATAATAGACATGGAAATATCACATCAATTTCTATCAAATGTTTGAAGGAACCCATATATTCCCATGAATGTGCAAGATCACATCCTCTCTAACGATCCAACCAGACTGAGGATCCTCACCTATAAAACATTACCATAGGGCCAATCTCTTAGGATCCGAGATATGCCTCACCTTTACTCCATATATATTTTTAGAGGTCATTGATAAATCTATAATTACTAGCTACCCATGATACTCATAGACCTCTTAGTGCATCTTATAAATGAGGTCTATTAACCTCCACCAATATTGGTCTCCTAAACTATGTATTTCCATGTAATACAAATAAGATAATATGTAATGTAATTACCTATTATTGAATATGATATAGGTCACAATAAAATACCAATATGAATTCAACCCACCTTCATTGTTTGATACTTAATTATTATCATGAGACCTCAACCACTGAGAACAGTATTCCATTAATCGATATTGCTACATTGGAATGGATCACAACCCGATGTGTAAATCTTTTTAATAAACTATATAACTTCTTTCCAATATCTAATATAATCATGATTGGAACTGAATTCAACCTTCCTTTCAACCCCTGAAATATTATGTTTTTGGTTTTAGACTATAAAAACATAACACCTTTTTCAGTCAATCTCATAAGTAGTGAAACTAGGAATGAAAATTCCTAAATAAAACACTTGTAATAGCCATTAATCCCTAAGAAACTATGTATTTCAAAGATGTTATTTGGATACTCCCCATAAACTACAACTCTTTCCTTATCTAGGTAAATAGATACTCCTACCTGTGATATGATGTGAACCAGGATGTGGATTTTGTTATCGAAAACTTCCATTTGGTGAGCTTAGCATACACCTATAGATCACGCCGTGTATGTACTATCTCAAATTGTTTTTCATGGTCATTCCATGTACCAGAACACAATATTATGTAATCCACGAAGACTAAAATAAGTTAATATAGATAAGTGTTGAAAATATAAATCATCAAATCGATGAATATAGCTGGAGAATTCCTAAGATCAAATGACATCACCCTATTCCTAAACATTCTATATACACAATAAAATCATATATGTGGTATTTCTAATGGTATAACATGCACCTGATGATTTACCAATATCAAATTGATTGTAAATAAAAACTGACATAGTGAAAACCAACAAACTAATTCATTTATATGAGTTGAAGGGTACTAGTTATTCACCATAAAGTAATTTAATTTCTAGCAATCTACCCAAATTCTATAGTCACCATCCTTCTTTGTGAAAATTCAAGATAAACCTCGTGGAAATGTACTAGGTCATATAAAAACCTTATATTTTATGTCCTTTAGCTACTTATTTATTTTTTTAATTTTAATTGGTGACATCCTATGAGAAGGAATGGATAATGGTGCTACTTAATGCACTAACCCACTCATAAACTCATCTATCTCTTAGGAAGTTGTCCAAAAATGTATTCAGTGAATACATTACAAAAAAACCCACTAAAAGATGTAAGTATATATTTCATAGTCGCTGATCAAACACAAAATACTATCACTATCAGATGCTACTCCACCCAACCCATGATGCTTAGGTCTAGCTCAAATCTCCGAAACATTGAATTTTCCCTTTTGAGTGTAGGTACTTCCCTCGAGTGATGTTAATGACACCCTAATGTGATATCAATTGACATGAGTATGATATGGTAATATCTATTCCATCATAAGTATGATTTTAAAGCCCATCATTTTGAGGAAAAAGATGTTCTATATAAAAGGATAACCGCCTATCTCATGGGGGTATTCCTTATAATATTTTATGCGGTACAATTAGGTACCAAAGGTGTTTCATGAGTCATTATGCCACATAAGTATTTTATATATAAGACAACACTTTACATAATTTTTTAAAATATAAAATAATGCAAAGAACCTATATAGAATAAGAAATATATTAAATTAGAAGCTACTATAATAGTACCCTGAACTGTATAAGGCCTGACACTTTTCCCCTATGGTAGAGGTTGTACTGTATTTAATTGGACTACTTCACATCCCTGAGGTACAACTTGATTTTTCTGAGTAGGCCTAATATCTTGGATCTGTATCTCATATGATTGGATTCCATTACCATGTCCACCAACTTTTCATGATCATCTGGTGGTAGTCTGGATCCCTTCCTTATATAACGACCTAATATTCTACACAAATTACTACATGGCTCTAAGTATAATTATCTAAAAATTACAAACTCAGGATTAAATATTCTAGTGCCTTTGGAATATAAGGTACATTATTAGAAAACATTAATCTATAATATAAAATCTCTTTATTAATCTCCATAATGAGATCCAAAATTCCTTTTACCTTCCATAACTTCAAATGATAACCTGGGGAAAACATAGACAAAAGAGATTATCTAAAAAGACCAATAAGGGATTAATCATGGAAAATAAAAATTTTAATGAGTCAAAAGGAATAATATAGGAACATATAAGGCATGTATCATGAATAAAAATTTGGAGACATAAAACATATAAAATGGAATCATATGATCATGGAAATATCGGAATGTGGCAGCATCACATAACATGACATAAATATGAGTGATGTCTATATTCTAAGAGTATATTACATGGATGATATAGTCCCATAATTATTTATCATTACTCACTAATATAATACATAATGATTCATTAGAATAAAAAATACCTAATGAATTGAAGATCTACTACGAACACCCATCATAACATGTTCATGTATATAATTTCCACATAAAGAATAAAATATTATGAATAAACATAATGGTTACCCATGGAATGAAATGGGTTTCATTATATTTTCATAATAAATAACCAAAGGGCCTATAACAATTATATCAGTTCAATAAGTGAATAAAATAATTCATGGTAATTTATAAATGAATAAAAATAATATATCATGTGTAATGATTTTTGGCTAAATTGATAATAAGAAAGAGATTGGCTAGGTAACTTTATAAGTGTGCCACTAAAGCATATTTTTAGGGAAAATAATTGAGTATTTGAATAGGATAAAGGTAGAATTATTTCCATAAAATTTGAAATGAACTAATTTTATTTTCAAGATACATTTATTTGTTTTATAATTTTTTTTGTCTTATAAAAGTTCATGGAGTGTACTGGAAAATGGGTAAGAAATAGAAAAGATCCCTTTATTTGGGTTTTATTATTTTGAGTAATTGAGAAGGGAACCTTTTAAAACATATAATTCCTTATAAAATAAGGAGGAATTGATATAATAAAATATTTTTGGTACATATACACAGAATATATTAGATGTATATAAAAATAATGAAGTGATGAATTATGTAAAATAGAGAGAAAGCGTACCCCAATGGAAATTTGGAGTTTCAGAATGATCCCTTACCTTATGTATGAATTTGTTTTTTCACATGCAGTTAATGTCATAGATAATCAAATTAGATTCATTAACTACTTAAATATGACCATTTTATATCAAAATTTTTTTATTTTAAATTTAGTATGTTCATTTATGGCCATTGTGATGAGTTATAAAGATCATTTTCATTATTTCAGAAACATTTGTTTCAGGGTCGGTCAATTTTTTTATAATTATCAATGTTCTTGTCAAATGGAAATAAAACTACAAAAATGAAATTAAATTGTATTCACGATCTTCCATAATTTTTATTTGTCCCATATATCATTTTTTCTGATATGAGGATAATTCATTTTATAAAACATTAATGATAAATATTTAGTTTATTTTGGGGGTTTTCCAAACATCATGAACTAGATTAGATTTATTAAATATTATGAATATATATTAGTTGAAAATAATTAAATAAGTTATAATATACCTATTATAATATAAATTAACATTAATAATACTTTTATAACCACCCTGAAAGTGGTAATGGAGAATGAAAAATCATTTTGATGGATGTGGTTAACCACCATAATTTGGATGATGGTTTAATATCTCTGAATAAGAGGAGATGAAAAAATGGGTGGATATAAGATATTATATTAGAAATATAAAATTCTAGAATATACATGATAATGGAGTTATTATTCTTTGATGGATGATGTAGGAGAGGGGAATATTGAAAAATAAAAGAAATTAATAGAGTTTTTTTTGAGAAAGTTACCTTTAGAAAGTCACCTCCTTGAAGGACCCATTATGGAACTTGGAATTGATATTTGGGTGATAATAAAAGAAATTTAATATGGGGAGACATTTAAGTAGGGGGTTTGGTAGATATTTAAAAATACTTTGGGATTGTGTGTATAAAGGGGTTGGTGAGAGGTGGTATTTATACTTGAGAAGGGGTGATTTTAAGTGATTAAATAATGATTATTTTATATTTAAATCCAAAAATGTCTAGTTAGAATAAATAACAAATATTTTGGTTGATAATTAAATTTTTATTGATTTTTAATGTTGAGAAACACATAAACCACCCATTTAATGTTGTTTTTAGGTATTTTATGCTTTTACCCTCTAAGATTAACTCACTATATTAATTTACCAATACTAATATAAATACTTTCTTACTAAGGTAAATTTTTTATTCCTAGAAATTATAATAAACTTATAACCTAATTTGGATATTCTAAATCTAAATATTTCATCAATTTTTTTATTCAATTTACAAAATTGGAAAAAATCATTTCTAATGTAGTGCTCATATTATTCATAAAAATATTTTTATTAAAAAATATTTGTTTTCAAAAATACTAAGCATGTTTTTATAAATGTAACACCTTACGTATTATGTAATTACCTAAATTATTTTTTAAAATAATAAGGATTAATAAATTTTAAATAATTATCATATAATAATTATTTCATAAGAGTTATGTAAAAACAATATTTTCCCTTTTTAACCTAATATTCAAATTTTTTTGAAAATTAAAAATGATTTACCTTATGAAAATTTTGGCTTGATGGGTATAGAAATGAATTTTATTTCATAAAAATAATTCTCTAAATATGATAATTTGAAGTTGTAAATATGTATCCTTATTTGATGAAATTTAGAAATTTCGTAGAAAAGTAAACATTCTTTCCATTATTAAAATTACATACAACTCAGTTAAAATATATTATCATGTAAAAATTGTTTTTTTATAGGTGATATATGTTATTTATAATGCATAACAAAATTATAGGAAGGGAAATTATATTAAAAAAATTGTTGGTTGTTACACATGATGTGGAGTTGCTAATCCTACACCAAAATGTGGAATTAGTGAAAATCCATTATCACTAAAAAATGTAGAGAATATGATACAAAAAAACTAAAGAGGTATAATTTTCAACAATATCAATATTAAATGGGGTCCTTGGTATATTTGGTCTTATTATAGCCCATCTTACCACACTGGGGAAATATAGCATAACTCTATGTGTGTGTCTTCTAACTGTCATGACCTATGTGAATAGACTTAAAGAGATGTTTCCTGCCATCAGAAGAACCACTTACCTTTATCAATACTAAAATAACCTATATTACACCATAGACTTCTCTCAGGTTCTTCTTGTTGATGATATCACACATTAAAATCAATGAAATGTTGGTCATCATAAATTCATTCACCCACAATCAAATGGTGTACACAATCCCATCCTCAGACCATCTCACTATTTTCAACTTGTCACCAACAATTGTTAGTGTGAAGTGATGAATATCAGTGAAATTATATGAATACTAAATCATTATCATAGTATCATCCTGTTGTTTTATAAATTTAATAGAATGGTTTTCTCTCAGTTTCTGAGGGAAGTAGATGTTATAGAAGGTTATCTAAAAGTACACCCTTACCATACCCTAATGTTGATTAGAGTAGGTGATAAAATCCCACCACTGCTTAGCAGAGTTAGGAAGCCTGTAGGTTTCAAGATTAACCCTCCTCTTTGGAGGTTTCTCTAGTTTCTAAAATATAGATATCATGGAACGTAATAAACTCTTTCAAAATAGGGGCAGGTCATGGGGATCCTATTATAGACTATAGTAGTTTCATGAAACTCTATTCAAACTGGAAATCTTTACCTAGATTTGGAATATATAGAGGTCCATCAAAAAGAAATATAGTAGGTACTACTCATGGCTTACGACCTACCACCTTCGATGCAAGGTTATCACCACCTTCCTGACATAAGACCTGAAGCCAACATGTTGGAATATATCTACAACTCCAAATTACCTCCTTAATATTGAAATTGATACAGAAATAGATCTCAAGATATTAAAAAAGGATCAGTACATACACTTCCTATATAAGAGTCAACCAATATCCCTTCTCCGAAATCATGGTCTATGGGACAAAGAAGAACATATTGATGATAAGAGGCATGCCATAATACCCAGTACTATGGTTGAGTCAGAGGAAATGTCTCACATAACACAGAGGAGGTCTCCATATATGGAGTTTTAATTTTATGGTATAGAGGAAAACAACCTTTATGTTACAATGGGAATCAATATATAACGCTAACCATTTTATTTAATAATTTAAATTTATTTCAATTCATACTAATTTATTTGTAAATATTTATCAGGTCCTAGTTAGATGATTCAAATTTTGAATGTTATAAATGCCTAATCATTATAAATTTTAATTGTTATGCCATGTAATTGTGACCTCACCCTTACATTCCATATCAATATATAATCGATTATACCCAATAAGTTTATTAGATGAATCACCATTACCAATTTATAAAAGTACATGTTCCAAAAATTATAATTAGGATTCATGAAATAAAAATTAACTAATGTTTCAACCAATGTAACATGTGTTCCATGGCTCAAACATGGCATAATTGGTAAATTAATGTGACTCCATCAATCTATACCAGAAACGCCTTTTAGGTTGATGCATACACTTTAATTAATCCAATTAATCTATCCTTGGATGAAATATTAGAATGTTTCTGAATACAATATTCAAGGAACCAATAATATACAACATGAAATGCATGCAATACTATAAATATGGAATGAAATATATATGATATGGGAATCTCCAAGTGCTCAATATGATGTATGATTAATACCCCATTCCTTACCAGGCCAAGGGAACAAGGAAATCCAAAATAATAATATAGATAATAATTCAAAGAATCATGTTCATCATAAAAAAGTGAAATCAATACAACTATAATAGTAAAAACCCGTATGAAAAATTCCATCCAAGGTAATTTGTGTTTTCCCAATTAATGGCTCAGTTAATCTTATGATGAGGTTCATTAAAAATTAATGACACATTCTTTTCCTCATATATACCAAACAAAAATAGTAAGAAAAAAGGAAAATAATATCTGATACCACTTTGTAACATCTCAGACTCAATTCACTCCTGAGTAACCAAACTATGTTAACCACATGGTCTCAGACATGCCTCCCCATATGCTAGTGGCTACCAAATGTAGTGAGAGTCTATGATGGTATGATGGGGATAAAATACCCTCATGATCAGAGTCTAGAAAAACATTATAAAATAAAAGGAAACCGTAGATACAATAAAATTAATGAACTACACAGGCATAATTTATCCAAATATAATAAAAAGGTAGAAGTAGTTATAAATAACATATAAAAAATACTTTCATGTTTTTATTCCATATGAAATAGGAATACAATGATGCAGAGAAAAAAACATGTACACCATGGTATAAAAAATAAACAAAAAAGGCCAAAATATATCTCCAATAGAATCATTAGAATAATCTCACTCCTCTTATTATGTACTCTATCCTAGTATAGAAAACAATTCACCCATAGTTTGATGATTTACCTTTTCTTAACCTGCATCCAAGAAGTGTTTTCAAGTACTAATCAACATCCCAAACAAGGTCTGAGATAAAATCAGTAGGACACCTCCAATGGATTATATAACTATCCAATCTATGTATATAAAATAAAATATTTTTTAGGTAATAATAAATGTATAATAATAAATAATATAAACCACATCGATCCAGATTCCCCATGGGACACGCAACCAATACCCACTACTTTAGCCTATGACATAACATCTCTGAACAGATATCACCTTTTATGTATATATATGTATGTATAAATATGTATATATATATAAATTATATATGTATGAACATATATGTTCATATATATAGACACATAATAACATCTAGGACTGAAGGTGTATACTAAGGACATCCACGCATAATTGCAAGAGGATCCACAATTATCATGTCATATAATCTTAGGAAAAATGTATAACTTGGTCATCAAGTATATAAAGAATATATTTAATCTATGTGTGTTCTTTGACTTGAAAGATGTGTCAATTGACTTAATTAATTGGTATGTTGAGCCTATCCAAGGCATTCCATAAAAAAGGAATCCATGTATTTCTCTAGGCGTACAATACAAATCCATCACCAGATGATTTAATCAAATCAAATCTTAATAAGAAACATATAAATCACTCACATCATTGTATACTGGAATAATCATTTGAGACCATCCATTATATATCACATAGGGAACCAGGCATCACTCATGGAATTATATAACAACATTTCCCTCTTAAGACCATCCCATGTAATCCCATTAGGGAACCAGGTATCAATCATGGTGTAATATAAATTAATCTACCCGGTGAGCCAGCCCAAGGTGTTCTATATAGAACCCATGTATCACTCACAGAATGTTATAATTCATTTATAAATATTCTAATTATTATGATCAACAAGTCCATCCAAGGAATTCTGAATAGAATCCCTCATATTGTCATCTACAAGACATGTGGGATAGTTGTTTCAAGAATTTTAACCTATACCATTAAACAATACACATAATCAAATTGGAACATTTCATTTCAATAGGAATACTCAATCTATAAACAACAGAATAAGGGAACTATGTATATGGCCTAAATTTCTCTATTTTTTCAATTCAAACTACATTTTATTGACAAAGTCTAACTCAACACACCATAATTGGTGGTTTAATTACTATTCCAAGTAATAAGTCTCATGCCCTATGAAATAAACAGACACCAATCGGTTTATTTCATCAAGGCCCCTCTCTATCACATCATATGGTTTAAAAAAACCATGTCTCCTGAGGGAACAATTTAAAAAAACCACATGCCTAGTCTGTTTCCTTCAAAACTCAGTGCTCTGAGATATAAATGAGACCCTTAAGATCCAAAAACTCCCTTAATACCTTATTAATATACATTGGTATTACGTAATGGTTTAAAACAAAATTTAAATGATGCGTACCTCATTATAAAAACCATGATCATACAACTTCATCCAATGTTAGTTTATATAATGTACTGATATGTGTACTTATTTTCATAATGAGATCCATGCCATTGTTTTTAAGAAGTTAATTAGTTTATTTTACATGGATTTTAAATGTATATCCTCATTTTGAGTAATTTTAAAATGGATTAAAAACATTAACACACCCACAAAAATCATTTCAGATTCTTTTCCCATAAAATCTGAAAATTCAATCAATGTGAATCCATAGTTGTACAAAATATTAAATCATTGAAATAAATTTGGTTAATAAATAATAAAATTAGAAAAATATTTTATATAAGGTATATTCATATTTCCCCATTCGATATTTTTTTTTGTGAAAAAGGTATTTAATCGACAACCCATACAATTTTTTAGATTTTGTTTAAATAAATAAAAAACCTCAGTTTATTTTATCACATGATATGGAAATTTTGAATCCTCAAAAAATGGTGGTTTATTAATATATACACTTATATATATTAATACACTTTAGAAATAACTTTTTATATCTATTATAAAACATAAAATTATGGTCTGAGGGGAGTTATAATAAGATTCTAATGGATTCAGGTTGAGAATAAAGGGAATTGATTTTGTCAAAATCAATAAATTATTCTTGATTATCTTCTTTATATACAAGGATAAACATATTAATAACTATGATTAATTTCTCATCTGAAATTTTTTAAAAAATCCACTTAGAACCGATAGTGGGATGATTATTTTTGGGTTTTCTAATAAAGACAAAAATTATTTATATTGAATTGTTTTAAATATTATATCATAGAGTGTAAGTAATTTTTATCATTAATAGAATCAAAAATATTTTGTGTGGCACATAGGGGTTATATCGTAACTTGATCAAGTGAAGGTGTATAACACTGTGAATCACATTGTCCTGCTATAATTGACCCACATACCCATTTTTAATAGGATAATTCTCATAATTTACCAGTTCCTATCATATGATTTTATGACTAGAGAGGCATTTTGAGAGGCTAATTTATCCAGATCTCCCTCTGCTTCCTCTCTTTGAATCCCCTATAGATGTGGTGATTTATGATAATTTTCCTCTATGATTATTGTTATGTTATCAAATTTATTTTCCATTATTCCCATTTCCCTTAAAATATCTCTAATTTGGTGAGCTTTGTGCTAGGAATTTGTGGTGATTTCAGTCATATCATAGTCAAAACCATATTGGATAATGGTTCATTCATGGTGAATAGTTAGAAAACATCCCCTAATAATGAAAAAAATGAATTTCTATCTATGTTATTAATTTATTTCGACATATATATTTTCAAGGGGTTTTATTAAATTAGATAAAATTAATTGATTAATTGACGATGGGTGTTAGGGATTTTTATAAAGATAGTGTCAAGGGTACATGATGGACCTTATAAATTCCATTGGTCATGGTTTTACAATATTGAGATGGCATGTTTATTTTTTAGAAAACCATCCCAATAGTAATTAAATCACATAATTAATTATAATTTTTTATAAATAATTTATTGAAGGTGATGTACTAAGATATATTCCTAGGTGATGATATCATCTTATAAGATCTTAGGTGATAATTTCCATGCTTTCTTAAAGGTAATAAGTCCATATAAGGTAGTTGGTCCCTAAATATATCTTTAAGGTTTATAAATTTAATAATTACAAGTTATATGTGGTCTTTCCCCCTATGTTTGATTGACCATATATTTTAAAATAAATTAATTACTTTATATAACTTCCATGAGGTGAACATAGTGTCAAGGGACATGATGTACCTTTGTATACTCAATTGATTCCTCTGACACCGATGACCAGGCACTTAGTTATATGTAGGTGGTACATAATACATGTACCCTATGGGGGTACATTTTAAATAAAATGGATAAATTTAGTGGACCTAGTGTTAGGGTGTCTATGATCCACATGTTATAAGAGTATGTGATATATTGAAGATATGGAATGTGTAAATGCTTGAAAATTATATCACAAATGGGTGGGGAAATTGATTGGAATTCAATAGGTATGTGGTATATTTTGAAGTCATAATGATATGTGTATAGACTAGACACTATTTTAGGTCTAATTAAAGAATACATAAGAGGATTATTCCTTAAAGTGATATGTGAGGTGGTTGTAGACATCAGGTATGATATAAAACACCATCTCGAGGATATATTAGACTCTTAGTTAGATCTATGTGTATGGAACCCCCTGTGGAGATAGATAATAGGCTACAGACTATATTTCCTCCTGTAATGGGTTGGGATCTCCCATAAAAGAGAGTTGGAACTATATTTAGGTGCGATTGATGAGGAGGATGTAATTAATTATCATGATATTTCATGGGTGTTAGTATTGGATATCTCATGATTGTCCCTGGTGAGTAGGACTAAGTTGTAATGTCATATTTTGAGGTGGTTTTAGACTAACCTAATTTGGAAAAAGTCTAATATAGGCTAGTGGAATAGTAAAAACTATTAGGTGTTGTATATAGTTTTATGCTTATGATAATAGGCTAAGATGGCTCTAAGAGACCATAGTGGATGCCCATACAGTGAGATAATAATGTAGATGTGTTCACAATGGCATGTGTGTTAAACTAAGAGGGTCCTGAATGGAATATCTAATTTTCTAGATTGATTCTAAGATGTGACTTATGATGTATGGATAGGTTTAAGTGCTTAATGCTTTAATGATGGACTGCTAAGCTTATAGGTAATGTGTGATGACCTGTTACATGTATATTATGTAATGGTCCCAAAGAGAGACTCTTCCCAAGGAATGTATTATTATTTGAGATGTTATGGGATGGAAAATAGTCCCATGATTATTATATAATATCTTAAGGGTAGATATTGGCCTCAAAAAAATTATATGAGATATTAAAATGTGGATTACCTTCCCCTAAAATGCATGATGCAATATTTAGATTGGTTTCCTCTTCCCCCTTATTGTATGACTTGAGATTATGGGTAAGTATACTCTTCCTTTCAACTGTATTATTTGAGATTTTAGTGTGCGCTATCTCCCTCTCTTTTTTTATATTAGAGATGATTTGGGTTCATCAAATTTATCCCATGTGAATGTATGTGTGTGTGTATATATATATATATATCTGAGATTTCAAGGTGGTTTCTATCTCACTAAAAAGTATGTATTGTACCTAGATACATTTGGTACTTATCAAAGTTGGTATGGTCGATCATGGGTGTCCCCATACAACCCGATGTTATGTAGTATTTATTTTATTAATTTTTGATCCACATAACCCGGTGATATGTTGTATTTATTTTATTATTTTTGGATATTTATTTATTTTATGATCACAAAACATGTGAATAAACAATATTTAATCGTTTTTTAGGGATATCATTAGTGTTTTCCAACTGATTTTTGCTTACACCTATATCTGGTGACACTAGGACAATGGTAACTGAGGAGGCCACATTGATTTTAGGTTCAATTATGAATGAGTTCCATCATTTCATGATCAATCTAGATGGATTAGATTGAGTTTGGATATGAGGCATAAGTATGGTAGTAGAGAATAATTGTATCTATTTTCATTATTTTATTTATTTTTTATATAAGATATTGTTTTTGGAAAATCGATTTGGAAATATGTTTGTAGGCCACATTTCTTTTTTTACAGCATGATTCTTGTGAATTGGAGTGTGAACAATTTCTATATTATCATAGGTATTGTTTGATTATTACATAGGTTTATTCACAATGATATATGGATATAGTGTCACCATGGTAACACCTTAGAACCCTGTTTGTAGTTGATATCCTACGACGTACATAGAGGCTTACCTAAGGTCACATATAAAACTGAACTAGTTACTGAAAAGTGAGAATAGTTGGGACATTACAAAATGTTATTAGAGTAGCATTTTTAACTATTTTGGGTGATGTAGCTTGGGAATAGGGTTGTTTTAGAGCTATTGATAGACCCAAGAATGGTGAATCACAAGATCATTTTCAATGGGAATTCCTAGTTTGCATGGATATGAGATTGGTTATTTGTGATTTTTTCTTCATATTTGAGATGTTTTTTTTAACTAATATGATATATGAGGATTTATTTTTTATGGTTTTGGATCTTTTATTTTAATGGAAATAGGATTTTTTACACACATGTTTTTTCAACATTTTGGATCCACTTTACATGTTTGTTCTTTCATGTGACCGATATCACAAATGATAGGGGGTTCAATTAGATAAAGTTTTAGGGAAAACATATTTAAAGTACCCATATATAATTAATCGGTGATATTCTACTCAGATTAACTACAATAATTTCTTTTGATGAAAAATAATGTGTATCCTATCATTGGTTGTTCTATAATGATGGATATATAATCCCACAATGAATGTGATGTATATTTACCCTTAGTGGATTTGTTTAGTCATTCGATACCTTAGTGATGTATCTCATCTCAGTTATTGTGATATGTGTTCAGTTAATTATATTACCAAAAACAACAACCCATATGGTTCTTTCCCAAATATATTATTGACGAAAATTTACTTAACTAAACTATATAAATATAGTTTAACTTGATAAGAATCATCATAAAAAACGTCATTATATGAATAGATGTGACATGGTCCTCAAAAAATGTATTTTAGTATGCATATTTTCTATGAGGATAAGTGTTTGATAGTGGGAGGTTTAATTGATACGTGATGACTGATATGTATATATCAAAACCATACAGTGGGTGTGTATAAAAATGAGTTTTATTATGGTATCTGGGAAGGGAGTAGGGGTGTTTCCCCAAGATATATATCCTATGTGATACATGGTTATATTCTAGGTGGGAGAGCCTTATGTCCTTAAAGTAAAGATTATGATATTTTTGATCCAAGTGATATATTTGATTTACAAGACATTTTTCTTTATTTTTTAGAAATGAGTTGCAATGTATGAGGGTAACCTGACAGAGGGGTTATCCTATGCTTTTGTGTTCTCTTAAAGATATGAGGCATGTGCAGTTGCCTTTAATTTGAGATTGATACATAAGAAGTTAAATCAAACATGTAGTTTATGCATTTAGATACCTTATTTATCATGGATTATACTAGATGGTTGGATCTGGAATGGATATAGTATGGGTAAACAGTTCTAGTTTTGGAACAATTATGTAGTGAATGCTTTTCATGCTGTATTCTTGAGTGTGTGTGATATTTGGATTTTTGGAAGGAAATATCTCAGGTCCTTATAGGTAGATGATATTGATAGGTGAGGGGTTCATGTTAAGATATTTAGGCATGTGAGACTACGTTCTATGACATGTGACTCTTGTGAGAGTGGTTCCAATCATCTGATTGGGTTTTATAGTAGTGTACACCCTTTGAGTTAGGAAAAGACTAAGATTGATCGTGGGTGTGAAATTATAAGGGGTTTCATATGGATTTCATCTATCCTGGTGGAGTGGAGTGATTATTAGCATGGTTTTCAGGAAAATACTTGTTGTGTGAGGGAAATAGTATGATATTAATGTGTAGTGCTTTCTTGGACATGGATCAGTGAGTGTCGATGTGCAGGCTGTGGACTGAGGGATTTGATGAGGCATCTTTGAGAATGGTTTCTTATTATATTTAAAAAGTGTAGAATTTGTCCTTCTATGCTGAGAGGAGCCATAAATTATGGATTAGATTATCGTGGTACGATCGATTAGAATATGTGCATGTCCATTAATATGGGTTAATGAGATTAAGACGGTGGTTTTGGAAGACTGAACCACATGTGATGTTGGTAATATATTAGGATTTATGATCAAGGAGTAGTACAAGGAAATAAATATGGAGGGGGAAAACTATTGATGGTTGGAGGGTTTTAACCAAATTGTGAATGAGATTTTAGAAGATATCAATAATGATGTTCCCCATGATTCAATTGCAGTTATCAATTAATGATTCATATTAGCACCCAGGTATGAGTGGGATTAACATGTTTTGTCCTTACATGCAGTAATGTACATAGAATGGGAAATGGATATGGGTTTTTTTGATTATTATAGTGATGATAAGGATATTCCTTTTGTGGGGATAATCTTATTAGTCATGGAGGTATGAACCTCAGGTTGGAATGGTCATGAATCAAGTGAGACAAGTTAGTTGATGGTTGAGATGACAAAAGGATGACAATGTGTGGGAAAGATGTGATGTGATCTATTCACATAGTGGATACATGATTTAGGAATTATATGTGTCATTTGATAGAATCTACATGTGACATTTGGATTGTAGTGGAATTAGAAATAATCTAAGGGTGAGTCAGATTAGAGTTGTCTATGTTCATGGAGTGTGAACATGATGGCTGGTATGGGTGGTTGATGATTCATCCATGGAATTATATTGAGTGTCAAGTTCAAAAACTTTTGCGGGTTCTTGGAAGATCTCATGATACCTGCAATTAAGGCATCACGATTGGTAGATGTGATAGCGGATCGACGGGTGAGACCAAACATCTTTGATATGTCAACTAGAGGAGTTACAACTCGTGTTTTTGCATGAAATTAGATATAGTAATATGTCAAATGACCAAAATATATTGATATATCATTGGATATTTTTTTAATAAGAGAAACCTATAGGGGGGAGAACTAGGGTTTTGAATTGAACTTCACTAGTGGAGCTTTACTATGGGGAGAACCAAAGGATTATTGATGAGTTAATTGAAAACGCTTCAATGACATAACATAGAAAGGTGAAATTGAGAACCATATCAGTATACGATATATTTATTATAAGGAAGATCTTCTATTGTTGAATAGTGTGGCTCAGGGCTCAAGGATTTTTAGAAGAAGATTTTTTGAAATTCATAGATATAATGTGATAAATTAGTGATGATTTTATGACTGAGGTTGGTCAGAATTGATAGTCGGAGAACTAAAAAATATTCTAGATGGTCAGAAGAATAATTTAGTGTAGTTTTTAAAAACACACATTATTATAGGTTGTTTAATGTATGGAGAATTTGATTGTTTTTAATGTTTACAAAATGTTTTGTGAATTGGAACTTATATTGGGATTAATATGGTGAGAAAATTTTAAAGAGATGTTTTTGGGCATAGATAAAATATTGAGAGGTGTTTTGGGTTCTTGGTTTAATGTTAAAGAAGGGTTTGGTTAACACTATATAGTGTCTTGGGATGCATGTTGAAAGTCCTATCATGATGTGTCAGGGTCACATTGTGATGGGTATTGAGTAGGGTGATAGTCATGCCATGAATGAGGGCTTCTTGACATAGAGTGGTGTTGTGTAGGGTTTGGTTTAATTAAAATATATAAAATATGAGAGTCACACCATGGTCAAGGGATTGAAACCATGAAGGGGATTCTTAAATATTAATTTGTAAAATACTTTATATTTCCTTTTAATTTTATTATAGAGAAGATGAGTCACGCCGTGACCATCAGGTCATGTTGCGATGACCTATCGTGAAGGATTTTTCATGGTGTAAGAGAAAGGAATCCCACCCAAAGGGAGGTGAGGCTATTACAAAGGTATTTGAACACTCCCTTGTGTTTCTCAATGTTCGACGACAAAAAATATTCACATTGAAACATTGGAAAACCAATGGTGAGACACACTTCATGGGGTGGCCACATCATGCCCTATCGGGCCATGCTAATGCCTTATGAAGAAAAGGAGTGTTGATACATGACCCTCGTGGTCACACTATGACGAACCGAAAAACCAGTTTTTGACAAGGGAATACCAGTAATTTACTAACCATCCCTTAATGATTTTGGGGTGAGGTAGGCGTTAGGAGAGGGCCATTCAACTGAATACCCCTTCCTCTTGTTCCGTTGAAATCCATCTTGATAGGGTTGATTTTTTTTGAATTTTTCAAAATGATTATATGTGTTTTTTTCCATTTGGTTTCCTTAATTTTTCCTTTATATCACTCAAATTTGGTTTTATTTTGATCATAGATTTGGAAATGATTTCCACCATCGAATGGTGGAAGCCATTCAAGATAATGGTTATTTCACATTACTTCCCCTGAGGAAATTACCTGATGATGAATGGATGAAATTTCTTAATATTTTATTATTTATTGATTCCCTAAATATTTTTCTATTATATTCAATTAAAATTAATGATATTGATAAATGAATTTATTTTGGGTGTTATGTATTTTTAATGGATGGTGTTGGGGGAACACCATAAAAATTATGGGTCTGGTTTGTGATAGTTTTAGTTTGGTGATAAGGCTTAATGAAGTTTAAAGAAATTATTTCCATTTTAATAAAATTGAATAATTAAATAAAAATGGATATAATTAATTATTTTAAAGTGATGACTTGATATATGGGTTCTGGTAATGATGCATTCTCAAAGAAAATTTACACATACTTATACAATGATGGTATAGCTTTATTAAAGGTAATAAATTCATATGAGGTTGGTGGTTCCTTAATATATTTATATGGTTTGTTTATTTGATACGTTCTTGTGATATGTTGTCTCATCACCTATGAGTCGTTGAAATTATGATTAAAAATAAATATAAATCTTTATTTGACTCCGACAAAATGAAAAAGTGTTAAGGGTCATGATGGACCCTTGAAAACTAGCTTGATTCCAAAGCTGAAGATGGTTGAGGGATTGATTATATGTTGGCGATATATGACATATTGAACCCATATGGTTATAGATTAAATTAGATGAATTAATGTAGTGGACCTAGATTTAGGGTGCATATGAGCCTCGTAGGACAAGATTAGATTCTCTACTAATGTTATAGAAAGTCTAAACACTTGAAGACTATGTGTATATTGGTATGGGAAATAAATTGTGATGTGATAGGTTCCAGGTTTACCTTATAGAAACAATGATTTGTGTATGTTCTATATGGAATTATATTTCAAGGTTTATAATTCATGAGAGGCTTAGTCATTGTGTTGATTTTTTTGTAGGTCATACATCTCATGTATGATGGGAAACACCCTATTGAGGATGTATTAGAGTCCTGGTGATACTCATGAGTGTGATACACCCTCTAGGTCTAGATATTGTGCTATAGATAAGATTTAATAGTAGTGATGGGTAGAGAACTCATCTGAGGATTATGTAGAATAAGACATAGGTGAGGTTCATGAAGAGGATATGATGAATTAGTAATTTATTTTTAGGTCCTTAAATTGATATATCCCATGATAGTCCCCGGTAAGTAGAAAAAAGTTGCGATATAGTATTTTGATAAGGCTTCGGACTATACTAATAAGGATGAGTTTGTATATAGCCTATGGGATAGGTAATAAACATCGGTTGTTGGATACAGATTAATACTAGCAATATTAGATCGAAATGGGTTTGAGATGATTATGTTAATGAGTTTATAATTATGTGATTATGTAACAAAGAGAGTGTCAAATAAAAATTTCAAGCGTCGTTATGGACATTGATAAATCTATTGATATGTGGGAAAATGTTCAAGTAACCACATCCCAAGTATTGAGTAGGAAATCTTATGGGCGGGCTACAATTACATGCTCCATGTATGATATGTGATAATTTTTATTAGTTATTAATACCCATAAATGTATGATTATATGAGATGTTATAGGGAAGATGTTTTCCATTATAGTTATACGTGATATTATAAGGTGGAGGCTACCCCAAAATTATTACATGAGATATTACAGTGTGGATTCTATCCCCCTGATTATTATAGTAGATATTATGAGGTGGATATTATCCCCTTGATTATGAGATGATATGGGGTTTACTCTCACACCATGACTAAATGATAAGATATACAAGTGGGGCCAATATTCCTCCTAATTTTATGAATTATGGTTCTAGGTAGGTCCAATCTTACCACTAACTGTATGACACAAGATTCCTGGTTGGCCTGTTTTACACCTCAAGTGTTATCTGTATGAAATGATATAGGTGGGATTCTTTTCCCATATGTGATATTTTGTGTGTTCATAGATATATAAATATATTAGATATTTTATGACGTGTTCCATCCCTCTAATAGTTATGTATTGTGCTCAAAGATATCCTAAATTGGACAATGTAGGTATGGTATATTCCATGTGGCACCATAGAACCTAAGGATCAATGAAATTTTTGTTATTAGGTATATCTATCTATATATTTGTTGAGAATATTACATACGTATAAACTAAATTTATAGGTTATGTTATGGATTTTATTGGTGGTGACCAATTTAGTTTTACTCATAACAAGCTTGAGTGGCCTTAAACCTTTGGTACGCACGTAAACCTCATTGATCACATTTTCAGGTATGGATAAAGCTCTATCTTGAATGAATGATTTATCTATCTTTGGTAGAGTTTGGAGATGAGGATTACAAATATAAGTAAAGCCTATATGTTTTTTTGTTATTCTGTCTATTTTATATATGATATTAGATTAATGGATGATCTATTGGGACATATATTTTTATAAAAAACATATCATCTTAAATAGGATGACTTTGGTCTACTGGATTCTATATACTATTATTATTATCATGGATATCATCTGGTTATTCCTTTAGGTTTATTCAACATGATATGAGGGTATAATACACCATTTTTAACACCTTAGGCTATCTTTGCTAATTGGAATCCTCTAGAATATGGTGGGGCACACATGAGGTCATATAGCACACCCAAATGAATATTTAGAGTGAGACAGGCTGATACATTAAACTAATGAATGAATGATATCATTTTCAAATTGTTGGATTTTATATATAACCCATTCCATAAGAATTAGACATGTGGACGATTCTTCCTCAATATCAACTTTTTTAGATAGAACTAGAATACTAATTATTTTCTATTTTAGTTATTCTTCTACACCCTCAATTTGTGATTTAGGTTTAGAAAGTTTTCATTAAGCATGACAAGAATTGATTCCACCATGATCTTTCTCTTATTATAAAATATTTAATAGAAATTATTTATAGTACACAAGGAGAATCCCTATATCTTATTTTGGGTAAAAATTTATAAAGTTATCCATGGTGATATGAGTATGAAATGTACATCAAACAGCTTAAAATAAGAAATCTTAGATTTCTTACCCATCTAAAGTTCATAAGTTGATTTATTAATTAAGGGTCTTATAAGGAAATATAAATGATTATAACAAGAGTAATTAAGTGCATTATCCTAATATAATTGAGGGAGTTTAAATAAATTAAAGAGAATTTTTGTAATATTTTTTAGTGTTAATATTTTTTCCTTCAAAAACACTGTTTCTAATGTATTTATATTAGTGGAAAAAGAATGATTCAATATTTTTGAAACAATAATATTATCAAAATATTTTTTCAACTCTCTCCCATGATCACTTTAAATGAATATGTTCTTATGAAAAATTATATTTTTTGTTTTTATTGGAAAATTTGATAAAAGAATTATAACCTTTATTTTTATGTTCTACGATATAATCCCATGTGTGTGTTATATAATTAAAAATATTTTAAAAATTGTTTGATTTGTATTCCATACTAAAAACATGGGTGGGACTGAAAAGATCAAGGTGGATAATATCAATATACTTTTAAGAGGATACATCCTCTTTTTATTTAATGAAAATTGTTTATTTGTTTATAAAATTTTCAATGACTACACAAAATATACTTTTGAAAATAAAATTTGGGAAAATCATTTACAGGTTTCTTTTATTTTATCTTATCAGGTATTTGGGTAAAATATGACCAATGAATTTGTTCCATAAACAAGTCTCATTGTGTTTTGAAATCAATAATTTTATATTTTCACTAGAAAGGTAATTTAGATCAATAGAATATATATATTAACTATGAGGTTTATAAAATAAAAGTTTACCTTTTGAATCATATAGTTAAAATATTCCATTCTCCAAAGAAACTAAAAAATCATTATCATATAATTTACTAACTATTATAAAATTATTCTTTTAAGGCCATAAATATGAAAAAATTATTAATAAAAATGGTATTCATAAACCTAAAAGAACATAAACCAATGATCATTCAACATAAGTAATCAAAAAAAGTGACATGTCCAAAATTATTACTTTATTAGTGGTTGAGCTCAATGTAATCACCAATTATATACCTCAAGAATACATTATCCATGTACATTATACCATCATGGGTTTTTTTCGTTAGAAATTTTTCTTATGATGGACTTGAGATACTAAATATTTTTGTACCTAAATGAATTTGGTTCCACTTCTGTTAGCAAATAGAAATTTGGGAACCCACACTATCCTTGTATAAGGGTGTCTTATAGAAAATATAGAATATAACAAATTCCATTTTGTTCCACTATATTGAGAATTATTGAGACTATATGCACAATTTTTTCCCCAATTGTTTTTAAAAAAAATGAAAATTTCATATCAAGATATTCATTTAAAAAATTTGGTAGATTTTGACGAAATAAAAATACTTGTGCAATCTATTCTAAAATAGTTCTTACTATAATTTTAATATCCCAATATTTTTGCATTGTCTTCCTCACAATGATATAATTTTAGGATATCCTATCCAATATATTTAATCCTGGAGCTCAATTTTTTCCCTTTATAATATAATTTTAAATTGAAGGTTTATTCTTCATTTCTCTTGGAGAGTTAATCCTTTTCAATAAAAAAATGAATATACCTCTTTTTTGTATTCTTTTAATTTTTTAGTATGTTAATTTCATATATGTTGAATATGATATATATATGTCTTATGTTATTATTTTCATAAATAAATTGAATAAAAAGATGATTTAGAACAATTTACCTAATCTTTATCCTAAATTTTACCCATGAGACATTTGATGCTTCCGTCACATGATTCAGGTGAAGTGAGAGAGTTATTACTTACTCTCCTACTGGATGCCATGAATTTTTTTATTATTAGTTACCATTTTATCTTTATTTTAGTTATTTAATATGGGTAAATAGAGATATATATGTCCTTTTATTTTTCTTTCATAACAAGTCTCTTTATCTTATTTTGTTTTATCATCTATTTTGGATTGATAAAAGGATTTATTTCTTTTCATGAACATCTTTATATTATTAATTAAGTAAGAAATTTCATTTTGTTTTTGGAATAACATTATTATAACTATTTGAATGAAAGTTTCTTATTTTCTATTACATCATTGGAATTCCTTTCATATTTCATTTTCATTGTGATATCATAGGATATATATATTCTAATGAGTCCCTACAGAGGCATATTCTTGAAGTTTTTTCCACATTAATAACTAAAAATTTAAGCAATCAAGATTTTGGTAATACATAAATTATAAAATTGATTGGTGTTTCTGAATATTAAATAACAACAATATATTTTACTCTATTCAAAATACTTTTAAAACTCAAAAAATAACTGTAATTTAGATTTCAAAATTCATACTAAAAAACTAAACATATTTATTACACCTTTCAATTATATTATCCATGATTTTTTTAAGTCCTTCCAATTTTAATTCATGTACTTTCCATATTTTATGAAATTAATTTCATTTAGAGATGCTATTTAATTATTTCCATTCTAAACCATATTAAATAGTGTTAATGAATTTCATATAGAATGTAATAGTTGGTGTGAAATTGATAGTACACTTTTACTTTGAGTAATTCATTGGTTTATAACCATTCATGAAAAATATATAATTAGGTTTAAAATATTTCTAAGAAAATAAGACTATATATTTGACAAATAACCATTTTTTATTTCATCAAAAAAATGGATTACGACTCATTATGTGTCCCTCGAGTGCACCTTGGGTGTTTGGGGGAGATGTCATAAATTATAATAATTTCATTATAATTGGTTAATGAATAAAAAATTATGGATTCTAAGATAAAATTTGTTGTGCTGATTATAACAGAAATGGGAGCGGTAAATTTCCTTTGCAAAAAATTAATCAAATAAACGTAAATAAACTGATATTAAATCTAAAAATAGAGTATTAAAAATAAGTAAAATGGGAGACAAGAATGTATTAATGTGTTTTGGAAAAATTTCATTCTCACATGTACCAAAATATCATTTCCTCAATTGTTTGTGGGAACCTATAATATCTTGTTTTTATTGGTATTCAATAAACCCAAATTTGATATATAAACATTATTTTTAGTGGTTATAGTAATGAAACCAATCCCTCACTTTATATGTAGTTATAACATTTCAGAAATATAAAATAGAGTATTGGATTATTTTAATATAATTCTTTGGAAGCCTATTATTAATCCTATAATAAATATAAGGCTTTTATAAGGACCTAGCCTTAAACCTTACATAATATTGAATTAAATGAATAATTCACATTGAGTATCTTTTCAGGTTTATAGTTTTAGATAATTAGGACATAACTATTACATATCAAAATATTACAAAGTAGACACTTCTACACAGTTTCCAATTTTTTTTACAAAACATGAACTCTTGAAAAAAAGAGTCATGTCTAGTTCCATGTTTAAGACAACATGAATTTTCCTTGATCCCATCCTTGACACTATTCCACATTATGTCCTGTGAAAAACATTCAAAAACTTGGGATGAGGATAAAAAGCTCAGTAAGGGAGACACAATGAAGGAAAACTGTTAGTTTTTCAAAACAAAAAGTAAACCATGAATACTTTAAAATAAGTAATAATTTTCACCTTTATGAAGTAATAAATAATCTTTACTGAATAAAAGATCATTACTTACCCTTTTGTAACCAAAAGATTACAATAAAACCCATATAAAGAACACATAACATATAAAGGTAACTTGGGACATAAAAATACTTAAATGGAATAACCATACAGTCAACTTCCACACATATCACTAAATGGAATAGTACTACGACTGACTTCCATACCCAATGCATTGGAGGTTATAACGTAACCACCCGTCCTGGTATTCACGGCACCACCCATCATTTGTTTTATCACGTAACCACCTGTCAAATGTCCAAGTACCGATATAAAATCATAACACATACAACAAATATAAAGGAAAGAAAACATTTCCACATTTCAATCACAATATATCACTTAAATTTATTGAAATAACAAATCCATTTTCAAAACCATTTTCAATACAAAAAATACGCAAAAGAGTATACGGTATTTATTTTCTTTTAAAAACAGTATGACTTGTTGAGGAAGCCAAGGATCAAATAATACTCGCAGTGGCGGAAAAGGTAGTTTTCACCACGTACATTAAAGGGAAAATTATTATTGTCTTTTAGTAAAATGATTCATAGAAAAAGATTCCATTTGAAAAGTCATGGGTGTTTATACAGCGTAAAAATAAAGTCGTGTATTAAAAAAAATATTCCTCAATTAAAGGAGATTGAGACGAAGTCCCTTACCTCGTGTCCGACTTGACCCGTTCGTTCATTAATATCCTGAAAAATAATATAAATTTAATTTCTACTTGCTTAAGAACCTTTTTCAAGTTTATTATTCCTTTAATATTACTTATTACCATGTTATAAACATTATGCAATCATTTAAGTTAATAACGTTCATTTTGTTGATATTTGGTACTTGAGTAAAAAATGAACACCTTATATTTACAAGTTGTCCATGCGGTCAAAGGTTCATTATATCCAGAATTAAATTCATGATTTGGATATAATATATATCATATATATCTAGAATATACATGTTTTTATAATAGTACATAACATTTATAGGTAAGAAATGAAATGGACCGTTCATGGAGATGGTAAGACGTACGTACGCATGAATGCTACTTTAATTTATAACTCTTATTTTAATGGAAATAAAATCTAATGATACATAGGTATATTATAATTTCAGTATAATATCATATATAATATCATTAACTCCATCCTTTATACATACCACATAGGGCATTAATGAGTCACATCACTTGGAGGGGGCAGTAGTCCGCACTTCCTCAAATGAGATTATCGTACTTACCAACTTTGAAAACCATAAAGGCATGCTATAAATGGAAAATACAGAAGCATAAGGAAAACCTAAACATAATATATATCATATATAAATATAGTGATATCATAATGGCCACCATGATTGGAAGTAGGAGATAATCAAACAATCATTGTTTCGTGAGGTGTTAGTTTTCCATCCATGGAAACATTATGTTCTTCACCCAATAGATGGAGGTGTGTGTATGTTTAGTTAGAATAATTATCATAAATACATCCTAGTATATTGAGGATAATGTTGTTGTTACAAAATGATGTAATAAAAAAGAGTTTAGGGGTTGGAGAAGTAAAATAAAAGAAAACACTTTAAGAGAAACCGTTACCTTTAATTTGGGTAACTTACTTTGGTTTGAACCAAAAGGACTTATTGAAGTGCCTTCTACCTAAGGTAAGGCTTCTAGGGGGAGGATAGGGATATATGGAGCTTAATTTGGTAGAGTTTGGATGATCCTAATGGATTGATAGGTCTGAGGAACTGGTTAGATGTGGTCTCCTTTTATATGGAAGAGGAGGGGCTCTTTAGGAATTTATAAAAATATTATTTTATAATACAATGATATTCAGTTTATAATGGTCCAAAAATAATTATTGTCGAAGATAAGATGATTCATGGTCGAAATAAAATCATATTATCAGAATTTTACATGTTTTGGATTATATTTTAATCATTATAATCTTATTTATTTAAATCATTTATTAATGAGGTAAATACTACATCATTATTGTGTCATAAATAATTTAATTTATATGATTTATAAAGATTATGAAAAAACTACCATGATGTTGGAAATATTTTTATATTTCCATGGAATATTTATAGTCAAAAATAGGACTTATATAACACCATATAAAAATTAATTACTAAAAGAGTTTTGTTAATGTCAATTTTGTCTTCACATTAAATTAATTAATCTAAATTGTCATTATCAATCCAAAGTGGCTCAATGGAATCCCAAAATCGATCCAATGATTCCCATGGTCGTAAATGATGCAACAAAAATGGTTTGGATATGTTTTAAGGTAATTTTGAATTATTATAATATTCGTTTTACCTTGAATTACCTTATTTACCTTTAACCGTGGAAAATAAAAGTCATAAGTTACTATTCACCAAAAATTATTTTCATCTTAATGAACCACATTTTATATCCTCATAACAACCATGTATGTCAGATTTTCATAATTCATTTCAAAAAAGTGGTAAAATTTCATTTAAATGAAAAAGTCAGATTTTTAACTACCACTAAGTGGTTTCACTATTCACCAAAAATTGATGTTTTTCAGAAAAATACAAAACATTCAGCATAAGATATATTTGATATTATGAATTCAAAAATTATGTCTATTTTTTTCAAATTTAAAACATAGAAGTGGCATTAATGAATTTTAAAATTAATTTCCATTATCAAAACAAATAGCGTGTTTTTAAGAAAGAATAACTATCAAAATATTGTTACTTGTTTATATCCAATTTCAAAGTGAAATTAATTCAAATGACCAACATTGGATTAAATGGTAAAAATATATTCTAATTAAACTTTAAGAACAACTAATAAGATAATCTAACCATATAAATAAATTAGATTAAAATGTATTTTTGAATTAAAATTCAATATTTTTCACTATTCATTAAAAAATGAACTTTATCAGAAAAATTCCAAAAAAATTACCAAATGTAAAATTTGATGTCCTAATTCAAAAGAAGGATTTTATTTGGTCAATAAGAATGTATTAAAATGACCAAAACTATATTTAAAGAGGGTTCTCCATTAAAAGGCGATAAATCGGCCATTTAATGTAAATTATACTTAAAATTAGATTCATTCACATTTTGAGCCACTAACTTTTTCTTGGATAATGTAAATACATTTAACAAACATGTATAATATTATTTTATTTAGTATGATTCATCTCCATCAATACAATGGCTAGGAGTTAACTACTATTTATAATAATAATATTATATTATTAGTGTGCAACGTAAGATTCCAAATAAACCTATTGTTGTATATCGGGTATGCTATCGAACATAGAAACCCCTTTAAAGTAAAATTAATATTTAATTCAAAAATATTAATAAATAATAAATATGTCTTATTCTTCATTTACCTGGGATGTTACATCCTTCCCCCCTTTGGGGAATTGCGTCCTCGCAATTTTTATTCACTTATCAAAATTAGTGGGGGTATTTATCCCTAATAGCATTTTTAGATTCCCACATTGCCTCTTCAACCATATGGTTTTTCCACAAAAACATTACCTAGTGAATTACATTCTTCCGCAACAATTTCTCTCTATGGTCAATAATTTGGACTTGTTTTTCTTCATAAGACAGCTTATCTTTCAACAGAACTACCTCTGGGCTCAAAACATGAGATGGATCTGGCATATTCATTCTCAACATCGAAACATAAAATACAATGTGTACCTTGGATAAACATGGAGGTAAAGCCACTCTATACGCAACTGATCCAACATTCTCCATAATTTCATAAGGTCCGATAAACCTCGGACTCAACTTTCCTTTTTTACCAAAACACATCACACCTTTCCATGGAGAATCTTTGAGAAAGACATGATGACCAACCCCAAAAGAAAGATCCTTCATCCGGTTATCTGCATACCGTTTCTGTCTGATCTGAGATTTTCTCATGTTCTTCTGAATCAACCAAACATTCTCTACCATCTCGCCTACCAATTCTGGTCCCATCAGCTTCCACTCACCTACTTCATCCCAAAATCTAGAGTTTGACAATGCTTTCCATATAATGCCTCAAATGGAGCCATCTGTATATTGGAATGAAAACTATTATTATAAGAAAATTCAACCAAAGAAAGGTGTTGGTCCCAACTTCCCTGGTAATCCATTGAGAAAGCACATAGCGTATCTTCCAATGTCTGATTTGTTTGTTCTGACTGCCCATCTGATTGAGGTTGAAAAGTTGTACTAAAATTTAATTCAGTACCCAATGACTTCTGAAGTCCTTTCCAAAAGTTAGAAGTAAACCTGGGATCATGATTAGATAGAATGGAGAGGGGAACACAATGCAACCTGACTATCTCATTAACATACAACCTAGCAAGTTGATCTAGAGATAAAGTTTCTCGAATAGGAAGGAAATGAGCAGATTTGGTCAATCGATCAACTATATCCCAGATTGCATTATTACCTTGACATGTCTTTGGTAATCCCACAATAAATTCCATGGATATATTTTCTCATTTCCAATCTGGCACCGGTAAAGGATGAAGCATCCCTTTTGGTAATTTCTACTCTGCTTTAACCTACTGATAAGTCAAACACTTCAAAGTAAAATCATTAATATCTCTTTTCATTCCATCCCACCAGTAATACTCTCGAAGATCTCTGTACATCTTAGTACTGCCAGGATGAATTGAAAACGGAGAACTAGGAGCTTCACATAACAAATCATTCTTCAACTATGAATCACAAGGTACACATAATCTCTTACCAAATCTCAATACACTATCATTATCAATGTTAAATTCAGTCAACTTACCCTTCTGAACCAACACAACCTTTTTCGGCAACTCATTGTCTTCCTTCTGCGCCTGCTTAATTATGTCTGATAGAGAAGATTTCAATGAAACTTGAAACAAAATAGAAGAATTTCCTGAACCAACAACTTATATTCCAAAGCTCATCATATCAAAATCCAAAGGATCTCGTTCCAAATGTAGCATGGCTAATGAAGTATTACTTTTCGACACCAAGCATCGACTACTTTATTTGCTTTCCCCAGATGATAAAGGATTGTGGAATCATATTCCTTGATTAATTCCAACAATCTCCTTTATCTCATGTTCAATTATTTTTGAGTGAATATATACTTCAAACTTTTGTGATCAGTATATATTTCACACTTCACTCCATAAAAATGATACCTCCAAATTTTTAAAGAAAAAACAACAACAACTAATTCCAAATCATGTGTAGGGTAATTTAATTAATGTGGTTTCAACTGACGTGAAGCATAAGAAATTACCTGATCATTTTCCATTAGGAAACTACCCATTCCTTTCAACGAAGCATCACTGTAGATAACAAACTCACCATTTCTGGAATGCAGTGCCAAAACTGGAGCATTCATCACTCTTCTTTTCATTTCTTGAAAAAAATCATCACATTCTTTTGTCCAGATGAACTTAACACCTTTTCGAGTTAACTTATTCATTGGACAAGATAACCATGTAAAATGTTCAAAAAATGTCTGGTAACAACCTTCAAAACCATGAAAACTACGAATCTCAGTTATATTTGTGGGTCTTGGCCATTATTCAACAACTTTCATTTTAGCGGGATCAACAGTTATGCCATTTTTTTAAAAAATGTGACCAAGGAAAGAAATTTTTTGTAACCAAAACTCACACTTTCTGAATTTCCCAAATAATTTCATTTCTTTTAAAGTTTTCTAGACAAACCATAAATTAATTTCATGCTCCTCATTACTTTTATAATAAACCAAAATATCATCAATGAAAACAACGACAAAATTATCCATGAACTTATGAAAATTTCTATTCATAAGATCCATGAACAAAACAGGTGCATTGTTTAAACCAAAAGGCATAACTAAATATTCATAATGGCCATATCTAGTACTAAATGCGGTCTTTGGAATGTTTGATTCCTTTAATTTCAAAAGATGGTACCCTGACCTCAAATCAATCTTTCAAAAATATTGAGCTCCCTGGAGTTGATCAATCAAATCATCGATATGAGGCAAAGGATACATATCCTTAACAGTGATGTTATTCAATGCTCTATAATCAATGCAAATTCTCACTGAACCATCTTTCTTTTTAGAAAACTATACATGAGCACCCCATGGTGATGTGATGGATCAAATGAAACCTTTATCTAATAACTCTTTCAATTGCTTCTTTATCTCTAAAAGTTCAATTTGAGCCATTCGATAGGGGGGGTTTGAAATCGGATTAGCATCAGGAACTAAGTCAATAGTAAATTCAACTACCCAATCAGGTATAATACCAAGAAACTCATCAGCAAAAACATCAAGTTACTCATTTACCACTGGAACATCATTAATCTGAACAGTTCATTTTTTTCAACAATATGTGCAAGGTAACATTCATTTCTATCTTTTACTAGTTTCTCATCTTTCTAATATATTATTAACAGCAAGGGTTCATTTTTTTATACAAATTGAAAATCATTCTGAAAAGAAACCTCTTTAGCTTTGCATTCAATCTTAGTATGATAAACAGAAAGCCAATCCTTTCCCAAAATAACATCAAACTCTACTAGAGGTAAAACAATAAGGTTTGTAGTCAGATTCTTCCCGTACACAATGATAGGAATGTTGTTATGTTATCCTTTTGTATCAACATTTCCTCCAGGTGTTTTTACAGTTATTTTAGTATTCATTTCATGAGATGGAATTCCCAATTTAATAGAAAACTTCTCAGAAATGAATGATTGTGTAGACCATGAATCAAACAATATATTGGCATAATCTGAATAAACAAACAGTATACCTGATACGACTTCGTTTGATTTCCCAACATCTGCTGAAGTAGTTACAAAGGATTTCACCACCCCTTTCTTATTGTAGTCTGGCTACTTTCCCTCAGTTGAGTTCTTTGCTGGACACTCATTTGCATAATGAACCATTTCATTAAACTTAAAACATATTACTGATGGTTTTTCATTGCCTTCTTGATCATCTTCCTTACAGTTATGAGAAATATGACCAGACTTAACACACCAGAATCACTTTCGAGACATTGATAAACATTCTCCGGGATGCTTTTTACCACACTTCTCACAAGATGGATATTTAGTTTTCTTACCTCCAGGCTTCTTTGATGAATTCGTCCCCTTTTCATACCAATTGGACATCTTATTCTTTTGTATGTCAAAGAACACTTAATCATCGAAAAACTCAATTTCCACCTTCTCCGCACATCGAACAAGTTTTTCATAACTTTTGAACTCACGAGAGGCTAACGGTCTTCGATATCTTGGCTTCAGTCATGATTAAAATCGATTTACCTTACTATTAAGATCTCAGATGAAATTTGGTGCATACCTTTCTAGTCGAGTGAACTTTTCTTCATAAGCACCCACTGAGTCATCCTCCTACCTCAATTCTAGGAACTGTTTTTCCATCTTGAGATGAACCACCTTAGGAAAATATTTATCAATAAACATACCTTTGAATTTATCCCAAAAAAGAGCATCAACCTCCTCACAATCCCCGATATTTTTCACCATTGACCACCAGTGATTAGCTTCACCTCTAAAATGGTAAATAGTGAGACTAACATTTTGATGTTATGAACAACCCATAACATCAAAAATCTTTTCTAGTGCTTTAATCCACCCTTTTTCTAGCACATGGTAAGATGATCCTCTGAATGATGTAGGATGTTGCCTCGTGAAATGATCCACTAATGACATGTTCCTCTATGGTTGATCTAGCGGATCTCATATATGGATACCACCACCATTTATATCCTGAGTCAAATGTTCCATCACTGTAACAAACTGTTCAGTTCCAATTCCAACCATCTCAGGTTGCTGATTTAGAAGGTTGTCTTCTGCCTGATGTCATCCCAACACAGCTACCATGTTTCCTCTGTGGAAGACCATTCTGAACATAGAAATATCATAGGTGAAGAGACATGGTAATCTAAAAATTCTATATGATAACAATTTTAACATAAATTACTTTATGGATATTAATTTAACAATACCGTAACTCCTAAAGTTATCTAAACTGACCTATGATACCAACTATAAGGACCCGACCTTAAACCATACATATTATTGAATTAAATGAATAATTCAAATTGAGGTTCTTTTTAGGTTTAGAGTTTTAGAGAATTAGGACATAACTATTACATCTCAAAATATTAAAAAGTAGACACTTCTACACAGTTTCCATTTTGTTTACAAAATATGAACTCTTAAAAATAAGAGTCATGTCTAGTTCCATGTTTAAGACAACATGAATTTTCCTTGATCCCATCCTTGACCCTACTCCACATTATGTCCTATGAAAAACATTGCAAAAACATGGGATGAGCATAAAAAGCTCAGTAAGGGATACACAAAGAAGGAAAACTGTTAGTTTTCCAAAACGATAAGTAAACCATGAATACTTTAACATAAGTAATACTTTTCACCTTTATGAAGTAGTAAATACTCTTCAGTGCATAAAATATCATAACTTACCCTTTTGTAACCGAAAGATTACCATAAAACCCATATAAATAACACATAACATATAAAGGTAACTTGGGAAATAAACATAATTAAATGGAATAATCATACGGTCGACTTCCACACAATAAATATAAAGGAATGAAAAAATTTCCACATTTAAATCAAAATATATCACTTACATATATTGACATAAAAAATCCATTTTCATAACCATTTTCCATACCAAAAATACGTAAACGAGTATAAGGTATTTTTTTTAAAAGAGTACGACTTGTTGAGGAAGCCATGGATCAAATAATACTCGCGGTGGAGGAAAATGTCATTGTCACCGCGTACGTTAAAAGGAAAATTCTTTTTGTCATTTTATAAAACGTTTCATATAAAAAGATTCCCTTTGAAAAATTAAGGGTGTTTATAAAATGAAAAAATAAAGTCCTATATTAAAAGAAAATATGCCTCAATGAAAGCAGATTGAGACGAAGTCCCTTACCTCATGTCCGACTTGACCCTTTCGTTCTTTAATATCCTAAATAATAAGATAAAGTTAATTTCTACTTGCTTAAGAACATTTTTCAAGTTTATTATTCCTTTTATATCACTTATTACCATGTTATAAACATTATTCAATCATTTAAGTTAATAATGTTCATTTTGTTGATATTTGGTACTTGAGTAAAAAATAAACACCTTATATTTACAAGTTGTCCATGTGGTAAAAGGTTAATTATATCCAGAATGATATTCATGATTTGGATATCATATATATCTTATATATCCAGAATATACATGTGTTTATAATAGTACATAACATTTAGAGGTAAGAAATGAAATGCACCATTCATGGAGACGGTAAGCCGTACGTACGCATGAACTCTACTTTCATTTCTATTTCTTATTTTAATGGAAATAAAACTAAATGATACATAGGTATATTATAATTTCAATATAATATCATATATAATATCATTAATTCCATCCTTTGTACATCCCACATAAGGAATTAACGAATCACATCACTTTGAGGGGGCGGTAGTCCGCACTTCCTCAAATGAGATTATCATATTTACCCACTATGGATATCATAAATGCATGATATAAATGTAAAATACAGAATCATAAGGAAAACATAAAGATAATATATATCATATATAAATACAGTGATATCATAATGGCCACCATGAGAGGCAGTAGGAGATAATCGAATAATCATCGTTTCGTTAGGAGTTAGTTTGCCATCCACAGAAACATTATGTTCTTTACCCATTAGATGGAGGTGTGTGTATGTTTAGTTCAAATCCTTCTCATAAAAACATCATAGTATATTTAAGATACTGTTTTTGTTACAAAATAATAGAATAAAAAAGAGTTTAGGGATTGGAGAGGTAAAATAAAAGAAAACAATTTAAGAGAAATCATTACCTTTAATTTGGGTAAATTCCTTTGGTTTGAACCAAAAGTACATTTTGAGTTGTCTTCTTCCTGAGGTAAGGCTTCTAGGGGGGTGGAGTGGGGTGTAAGTAGCTTAATTTAGTAGAGGTTGGATGAGCCAAATGGCTTGATAGGTGTGAGGAATTTGTTATAAGTGGTCTCCTTTTATAAGGAAGAGGAGGGGCTTTTTAGGAAAGTGTGAAAATATTATTTTATAATATAATGATATTCTGTTTATAGTGGTCCAAAAATCATTATAGTTGAAGATAAGACGATTTATCGTCGAAATAAAATCATCCAATCAGAATCAAACATGTTTTGGAAAATATTTTCATCATTACAATCTTATTTATTTAATTCATTTATTAATGAGGTAAATACTCCATCATTATTGTGTCATAAATAATTTAATTTATTTTATGTATAAAAATTAAAAAAAAATACCATGATGTAGGAAATTTTTTTGGATTTCCAAGGAATACTTATAGTCGAAAATAGGACTTATATAACACCATATACAAATCAATTTCTAAAATATTGTGGTTAATGTCAATTTTGCCTTCACATAAAATTAATTATTCTAAATTGTCATTATCACTCCCAAGTGGCTCAATGGGGTCCTAAAATCGACCAAAAGATTCCCATGGTCATAAATGACTCAACCAATATGGTTTGGATATGTGTTAAGGTAATTTTGAATTATTATGATATTATTTTTAGCTTGAATGACCTTATTTACCTTTAACCATGGTAAATAAAAGTCATAAGTTACTATTCACAAAAAAATAATTTTCATCTTAATGAGACAAATTTTACTTTACGATGAGAACCATGTATGTTGGATTTTAGAGATTAAATTCACAGAAGTGGAAATTTTCATTAAAATGAAAAGGTCAGTTTTTTAACTACCACTATCTGGTTTTACTATTCATCAAAAATTGAAGTTTTTCAGAAATATACCAAAAATTCAGCCTAATATGTATTTGATATTCCAAATTCAAAAATGATGTCTATTTTTTCAAATATGAAACATAAAAGTGGCATTAATTAATTTTAAAATTAATTTCTGTTATCAAAACAAATAGCGTGTTTTTAAGAAACAATAACTATCATAAGATTAATACTTGTTTATATCCAATTTCAAAGTGAAATTAATTCCAATGATGAACATTGGATTAAATGGTAAAAATATATTCTAATTACACTTTAAAATAAACTAAAGAGATAATATAACCATATAAATAAATTATATTAAAATGTAGTTTTGAATTAAAATGCAATATTTTTCACTATTCATTAAAAAAATGAACTTTATCAGAAAAATACCAAAAAATTACCCAAAGTAAAATTTTATGTCCCCATTATAAATAACGATTTTATTTGGTCACTTATAATTTATTAATGTGACCAAAACTATATTTAAAGAGAGATCCCCATTAAAAGGCGATAAATCGGCCATTTAATGTAAATTATGCTTAAAATTAGATTCATTCACATTTTAAGCCTCTAAATTTTTATTGGATAATGTAAATACATTAGAAAAACATGTATAATAATATTTTAGTTAGTTTCATTCATTCCCACCAATACAACAGCTAGGAGTTAACTACCATTTCAAATAATAATATTATATTATTAGTGTGCAAAGTAAGATTTCAAAGAAACCCGTTGTTGCGTATCGGGTATGCTATAGAACATTGCAACCCCTTTAAAGTAATATTAATATTTAATTCAAAAATATAAATAAATATGAAATATGTCTTATTCTTCATTTACCTGGGATGATATAGCTTTAATATAATAAATAAAGAGAAACAATTAAGTAGAGTGAATACAAATAATAAAGAAAAAACCCAAAATTAAAATGAAACCTCTATTATTTAACATCAATATTTGTAAACATTTTATTTTTATCATGATTTAACACTTTTAAATTCTTCATAAAGTTGTAATTATGATTCATTGGGTCGTTTTTGTATGTTTAGATCCACTAGTGGAAATCCATGCAAGGTAGACATGTCATAGAGAAAAAAAATGAGAAGTTTGAATATTTGAAAAAATTAATAGAGTATAGCTATGAGATGCCATATTTATAGTGGCTGTACATGGAGGAGAAGGTACCTTAAAGGATCTATTGTTGTTTTAGTGTATACAAATATTTTTTTAGTATAAGAGTTAGTTGACTCTATTCACTCCACTAACCTAATGTTGGTGTTTTAATAGCATTCTGGTGGGAATCTATAAAAACACTTATATGGTAGTTTCCTTATAATGGATTATTTGATATAATGGAGGGATATATATAGTGAAACAAGAATTTGACACATTGATATTACATATAATTTTATGAATATTATTTTCATAACATAATTATCCACACCAAAATCATATTGGTCAAGTATCTTTGGAATCATGGAAAAACAAAAAACGGCATTAAAATAGTTCTACATCATGTACTACTTAAATATTAATTATTATAACCCTTATTAAGAATATCATTGATAAAACCTTTCTTCATAACCTGAGAAAGGAAATATAAGAAACAGTGATCTCCAATTCATAGTAAGGATCAGAAATGGAGATATAAATGATCATATAATCACAATATGTAAAAAAGGTTTGAAAACATGATATTTTTTTTAAAAAACCATACCATACATATCATATAATATAATCATGATTCATGGAATAAATATTGTTAGTTTATAAGACATGTATAATAAATGAATCAAATAACACGAGCCATGCCATCATAACATTGGAATAATCCATGTAATTTTGTTATAAACATAAGAATAGAAAATTATTTCCATAGTAGCTAGGGATCTATTCCAGCACTATGATAGTTGAAATGGTTTAATCCTTAAACCATAATAGTAGTCAATGTTTACTCCCAAACCTATCATTATGGAAAATGTCCTTTACTGAACTAGGATATTTACCTAATGCATTAGAGTGAGATATATTCACCACACATCACGTAATGAAAATCATATATATGTGTGCTACAAGATCACAAAACATTCATCATATTAGAATCCATGAAAAGAAATGTGTTTCATAAAGATTCCACCATAGTAGAATACATGCAAGCAAAATTGGTTTCATAATCCTTGTGTCATTAAATTCATAAACCATATAGATAAAAAATAATGATGGAATCCTTGGATAAAATTCTCAGTAAATCATAATTGTATTTAAGGGTTACCATTTTTGATAAATAATAATACCATTTCAATATCATTAAAAAATTCTTGAAGAAAACATCCTTTCCATTTTGAAATCAGTTATTTAGAAAAACAAAAAAATACATGAAAACATATTATTTATAAATAATTATGTAGAATAGTAAATGAAGCATACAAAAAACCATGATTGGGGTAAAATCCGTTAATGTCATATAATTTAAAAAAACGTATATTTCACATAATTAAAAAAAGGGTTATAAAATACCTTGTATTGAAAAATATAATAAGATTACTTTAAATCCATTTTTGTATAAAGTTAAATATGGGTAAAATTGAGTTAATAAATCATAGGATTATAGTATAACCTTATTTAATTTTTTATAGAAAATATGGATATGGAAGAAAATGTTTCTTTAGCCAAACAGAGAAATGGAGAATTTTTTCCTCAAAAATATATTATTTGTCTCCTGAGTACATAAAATGAATAAAATGAAATTAAAAATTCTATTTTAAATAATGAAAGAGTATAATAATTTAATGAGTTAATTTATAGATATATCATAATATTTTATCATTTTAAACTTAATCACAAACAATCCTAATAAACAATGAGTTTATATCATAAAACCCCTTACCTGAGGTTGAAATTTCATAAAAAGCACTCTAAAATCCTATATAATAAACACAAAATTAAAATAATTATATTAAGAATTAATTTTCATGGTTATAATATCATATATTATCCCTTTATAACCTTTAATAACTCTTTTTATCAATAATCCCTTATTAAAACTGTCGTTTTTTGGGTGTTAACTGTTTTGTTTATCATGATTATTTTAGTTATGTAGTTCTGGTCCATGTACATTTATCAGGGTTTTAGAATATATATTTTATTAATGAATATATATATATATTCATTATATTCATATTTATAGTCATACATAAAATCCAGATATATAAAAAGTTGTTACAACATTCATGGAGACGATTGGCCATATGTACTCTTGAACGCTGTTTTCATTTTTCAATAGATGGAATAAAAGAAAGGTAAATATTAATTCAACTTTATAGGATTATAATTATATCATATATATCATATATATTACTTTTATTTTTCCCCATAACCATCTAGGTGAAATATAAATGAAAAACAAAACACATCACTTTGTGGAGGTGGTATTCCACACGTACACTTGAATGATGTTATCATTTTCCATAATATTGGATGGTATGTAGGTAGAAGTGATATTTTATTTCAAAAATTATAATTATTTCATAAATATAATATATAAATATTAAAACTATCATATTACCATTCCATAAAATATGGTGATATAAAATTATTTGTATCACTACGTAGAGACTGTTAGTCATATGTACGCATGATCAATACTTTTACTATTTGGATAATGATAAAATGGGATTATAATATTATTTTCATAATCATAATAAAATTTCATCATATTTAGGATATTTAATTTTCTATTTATGATAAATCACATGGATTTAAAATTTGTAAATAAAATCATTAAGGAAAGTGATCAGATAATGTGATTATAAATTCATTGAAACTACTCCTTTAGATCTCCTCTGAAGGGATTTATGGTTGATATTTTGGGAATAATTGACCACTATAATGTTGATATATAATTTTAGAAGATTAATTTTTAGTTTTTGGTCATGATATATGGCTCAATGTGCTTCAGGATGAAGCTCTCTTTTATAATTTAGGTGAGGGGAACGTTTGGTATTTTTCAAATGATTAAATTATAATAAATTCAAACTCAATAAAAATACCTCAAATGGATTGGTATTCTAATATATGTAAATATATATTTTAAATATCATTAACCAACAGAACTTATAATTTTTTTTCTTAATTTTAAACCTTAGGATTCTGATTAAGCCATAGTTAACCAATACTAATTTAACCATGGTGACAAACTTTTCAATATTAAAGGGTTGTAATTTTTACTTAAAATTTGAAAATTGGCATATAGATGAATAATTTATGGAATTATAGACTATTTAATATTCAAATTTTCATCTTCAATGTTTTGTATATTTTATAAATAATTTAATAAAATATTATTTTGATAAAATATCATTAATGTCAATTTTGACATTATTCAATTAATTTTACTTTAAATACATCAATGAAAAGAGATATTTATAATATTAAACAGATATAAGATGCATATATATCTTTAAAATTTGTGTTATACATTAATTATTTCAAATTTTATTAGTTTTAGTATTTTTATAATTATTAATTTTATTATTTTATTAATTAATTAAATGTTGTCTTGGAATTATTCAAGTATTTAAGGTATTTATTTTGTACATAAAAATAATAAATAAATTAAAATCCTGAAAATAAGTTTATTATGATAAAAAATATATATTTATATTCATTTAATATTTTTTTAACTGATATTTATGTCATAAAAACTTATTTAATATGTTATTTTGACATTTTCGAGCCTTGCACAAGCATTACATAAGAATTTGGGGAAGACAATTGTTATATAACCCTAAAATTTGTTTCTAACCATTAAAATAATTTATAACAATTAATATAAAAAAATTAATTAAGAAATCCTTACTTTTCAAATATTATCTTAAGGGTGCAAAAAGTTTACTTTTCTTATACCACATAAGCTCAGCGTCGACATTGAAAATTCTCTTTTTTGTATTATAAAATAAAGTATAATCTATATTTTTTAAAATTAATTGTATATGATAATTGAAATATTTTTTTAAACATTATTAATTAAACATGTTTCATAATTTTTTATATTATATTTATGTCTTTTCAATATCATAAATGATATAATATTTCATTAAATTCGTATTTTTTTTATTATTAACCAAAACTATAAACTCTTTATAAAAATGTCAAAAGAAACATCCTAGGTTGATTTTGACTTGTGGAAAGAAAACTAAATTCCATTTCATAAAATTAAATTCTAATAAGTGATGTAAATTAATTTTAATACAAATGTGTAAAACCCAACTAAAATCAGATTTTAGAAACATGTCTTTTTAAGTATAAAATTTTTTATACAAATTTCAACAATAAAATTGATTAAATGAACATAATTAGATTATTAACAATATAATCTAAATAATTTTACTTTTAAATTTTTCATAAAACAAATTGGTACTATTTAAATGATTGAATCAAAAAAAGACCAATTTTCAATAAAATTCATTATTTCTCAATATTCATTGAAAAATCAATTATTTTAGAAATATACAAAAACATTACTATGTAATTTTTTATATATAATGATTTAAGAAATGATACTACATTTATTAGATAATATTTAATAAACTTCATGAAATTAATTATAATACTTTCCCACAAAAATTAATATGGTCATATTTTAGGAAGATGTGTTTTTGAATCATAAAATAACTTTACTAAATATTGATTGATTTTTTTCTAAAAAATTATCAATACATTTACATTGAGATGGAAATGTATATATATTTCATAAACTAGTTAATCATGTTTATAACTTCCAATTTAGTGTCTAGGTTATAATAAACTCATTAAATAATTATATTTAATAGTGTATCATAGTTCATTTAAACATAGAATTGCTTGTAACCCATAATATCAAAGAAATAAAATTATTTTTATAGAAATATTTCCTAAAATATTGAGGAGTTACATTCTCCCCTAATAAATTATATTATCACAATTTTATCTTGTACTTGGTAATCAATGGTTTGATATTTGAAAAAAAGAATTCCTTGTTGAAAATTGACATCATAAAAGGGTTAATAAATCATCCCTTCAAAAGGATTGAAAGGGATGTTAAAAGGTCACTAGGAAACAAGGTTTAGAAATACTATAATATTAGTAAGAAGTAAAAATATGGATATGGAAGTTAAAACTAACACCCAAGGACTAACAGAGAGTGGTATAGACTTTTGTGAGGAGAAAATTAACAACCACAAAACCTTAAATTAGTAAGGGGCGTAAAAGATCTTTAGTTCATTAGACATGAAGATTATTGAATGATTTAATTTTTCATAAAATAATTTTTCAATATTTTTGGAATTATTTTACCATCTAGACTATGGGAATTATTAAATATACATTGTGGATAATTATGATCTATTCATTTATTCAATTTCCACTATAATTTCATTTGTTTCACCAAACGATGATTATTCAAGATGAGTTTTTTAGGAACGAGCTACTTGATAAACTTATAATGGATATAAATTGTACATCAAGATATTAACTATATATTTTGGCAATAAACAAATCCAAAAGCGGTTATCACAAGATAATTCTCAAAATGAATGAACTATGAAATAATACATTTAACCCCAAAATTATCCAAAATAACAATAATGGTTCCACTTATATTATTTCAACATGTTTCTCTCTATCCAAAATTAACTCAATTTCCTTAAAATTAATTTTTTTAACCGAAATATTTATTTCATTCCATTCAACTTATATCTTCAAAAATAAAATTTCATTTTTCAAAATTAATATTTTATTTTAAATCACGTATTTAATCTAAGGGTTACATATACCTCAACCATAGAGAAAATATCCAAAAAATAACCATGATAAATCAATATATAAATTTTTAATGTAATAAACTTTTCTAAAACAACATGAATAATATTTAGATAAAAATATAAAAGGTAATCCCCTATCCTCACTATAAATATTTCTTAAAATACCACCTTTTCAATGAATCAATTTTCGACAACAAATATTATCAATATCCCATAATCCAGATGACCGTAATTAAATTAACATAAATTCATATACCAACCCTAAGGAGTAATTTAAACCTCAATACAATATTATCCCTAATACCAAGTAAAATGTTCAAATCTATTCAAAATCCCTAACCATAAAAAATTAAAGGGAGGGGGCTTGACCTTTGAACTCATGATCAAATTTAACATTATAAACCCATGATGGTGTCCATTAATTTTATATTAACATAACATGGAAACACATTTGATTCCCAGATTAATAAAATTATTATTCATTAAATATTTTTACAACTGTATTATTATTATACAAAAATAAAATAAATTACATACTCTTTATAAAAGAAAACCTAAATAACATTTTATCAAATAAATAACCTATTTTAAGGTTGACGATAGTAAAACTGCAGACCTATATTTATCCAAACTAACAATTATTAACTCTAAATTAGACACATATTAAGTTTTACCTTTCCCTTAATCACATATTCTCCAAAACTATCACCTAACCACTGAATCAATTTTTGTGATTATTAGCAAAGTTCAATAATTTTTATATATTTTTTAAGAAAAAAACTATTGAACAATCCTTATATGTTTCATGATTTTTATACCAAAAATGTTATCAGTAAAAAACTTTTATAAGAAAATTATGGAACCTAAATACATTAAAAATTCATACATCACACATAATTATTAAACCCTCAACTAGTATTTTTAATCTTATTATCAAATAATTGTTTCTTATAATGTTAAATAAGAATAATATATTAAGACTCATAAACTTCAATTTATTCATTATTCTTACTTTTAAAATAAGTAAACCTGTTATTCAAACAACATTTTTTATTATCTTCTTTTGATTTCCCCCCATGACATTGATTTCCACAATGACCATACTTTCCACATTTAAAAAAATAAAACATTGAAGATAACTTAGTGAGACCATTATTATCATCCATTACATTAACCAAACTTTTTAGTTTTCCTCAACAATTATATCTTTGTGTCCTATATTTCCAAACTCAAAAAAACATCTTCACATTCCTTTGACATGTTCATTTGAGTGATTATTCCCACATTATTGACTTGATGGAAGCTGAATCATATTTATTCCATATTTTTAAAGAAATGAAATCTTTATATTATTAGGTGTGTCAAGAATTTCATCTATGTTTTTATTGTTAATCATATAATGTGATATATAATTAAGAAAGTTCACAAGTTTTCTCTCTCCATATATTATTTAAATTGGTTTCTGATAAGGATAATCATTACATTAACCATAATATTCAACATTTACATGATTTCTTCAGGTTCCATCCATTTAATAAAACCAAAAATCCTTATACGGGCGAAAATAATCATATTGGGAAGCCACATAATCACTAAATATCATTTAAATGATGTGTAAATTGTGACACATTATTTTATGACACATTAGGTTTAATCTAGATCATTCATGATTATTACCAATACATTATTATTTTATCCTATACTTATGATTTCCCATATGGTTCTTACTAATTTCATCTCATTATTGTTTCCAATGGTTTAGTAAACCTGGATCTAATACCAACTATACTGAAAAAAATATATTCACACCTAGATATTACATTTATGTAGATAAATATTCCTTACATGACATAATGATCCACACCACAATTATATAGGTCTAGTATCTTTGGAAACATTGAAACATAAGTAACTACTTCATATATTTTTTACATAATATCCCACATATATCTTAATAAATATGACCCTTATTATAAATATAATACATAAATCCATTCATCATAAGTTGGTAAGGGAAGCATAAGAAAGGGTGAGCTCTGATTATTAATAAGGCTAAACAAGTGATATATCAATGATCATATAAGCATGACATGAAAAAAAAGTATGAGAACACACTATTAACATTTTACAACTATACCCTGCATATCATATAACATAGTCTTGAGTCATGGAATAAATTTTGGTAGTGTCAATTTCATGAATATTAATGGAATCAAATAAAATAATCCATGGGAGCATAACATTGGAATAAGACATGGTATTATGTCATATAGATATGAATATATAATTATTTCCCAAGGAGGAAAGGATACTTTCCAAGGCTGTCATAATGGAATGGGTTCATCCCCAAACCATTGTAGAAGATAAGGGTCACTCCCAAAACTCTCACAGTAGAGAATATATATTGTTGAACTTGGATCACTCCCCAATGCAGTCATATTTACCTCATGAGATATCAATCACTACCTAATTAATTGGAGATTTATTTGGTCCCCCTAGTCACATAAGGTAAATAAAAAATTTGTGTGCTATAATATCAGAAAGAATTATCATATCGTAACCTATGAAAATAAATGGGTTTTATAAATACTTTATCACAACATAATGCATGGAAAAGAAATGGGTTTCATAAACATTTGTTCATTATATTTATGAACCATCCTGGAAAATTATAAAGATATTCTCGTTGGATCATATCCCTAGAAAATAATAAGTTAAATAATGGGTTTTTTTATTTTATAAAAAAACACCATTAAAATATCATTAAAAAATAATTAAAAAATATAACCTTACAATTTCAAAATCACATATTTAAAAAAGTGAAAATAGAAAGGAAGAAATTTTATTTCAAATGAACCGTGTAAAATTTCAATGTAATATTTTATGAAAAAGGTATTAATGACAGTGGTAAATTTTTTTTATTCTATATAAATCAAAAAAATTCATTCATACTATTAAAAAATTGATAAAAATTTATATTATTTAGAAACTGAAAAGAATATTTCATTCCAAACATATTTTAAAAAGTTATAAATGGGTAAAAATAAAATTTAAAAATAATAGGAGAATAATAAACTATTTAAATCATTTTTAGAAAATATGGATATGGAAAAAAAGGTTTTTTGACTAGAGAGGGAAAGAAAGTGAATTTTCTATAAAAATATATTTTAATTCTATTGAGTACATATGATGAGAAAAATTAATAGAAGAAATTTAATTTAAATAAATAACAATATGAGAATAAAATTAATGATTTTCTCGAATATATATCCTAATATTTCATCATTTAATTATTAATAATAAACAATTCTAATAAACAATGATATTTTAACACAAGCACCATTACCTTGTGTTCATCTTTCTTGGAAAGTAAATTTACCTGATGTATATTAAATTTAAATTTATTATATCTCTTTAATATATTCATGTTTGTAGTTATTGTATCATATATTATTCATTTATGACATTTTAACATCCATTTTATCAATAATTATTTATTAAAAGTTTTATTTCCTGACCTTAATTGTTTTATATCATGGTTATTTCATTTTTATAGTTCTGGTCCATGTAAATTTATCATGGTTAAATAATCTCCAATATATTAATGATTATATTAATATATATATATATATATTCATTATTTAAATATTTCGATCCATAAAAAATTATAAATAATGAAAAATGAATTACTCTATTCATGTGGATAGTAGGTCGTACCCACACTTGTAGAATATTTTCATTTTTAGACGGATGTAATGAAAGAAAGGAAAATATTAATTGATAATTATAATATAATTATAATTTAATATATTTAAGATAAGTTAATCAAATTATTCCTCATTACAATCCAATTAAAATATAAATGAAAACAAAATCACATCTCTTTGTAGAAGTGGCAGTCCACACGTGTAGATGAACACCGTTATTGTTTGCCAAAATATTGGATGATAAGAAGGTAGATGGGATAATTTAATTTAATATATATATTTATTTCATAAAAATAATATATAAACATTAAATCCATCATAATAAACATCTATAAAATGTGTTCATGAAAAAAAATTTGTATCGCTACATGGAGATGACAAGCCGTACGTACACATGAATGAAACTTTCACTTATCGTTTTATGGGGAATAAGTTGTATAATATTTTTTTCAACATCAAAATAATTTTTTTGAACATTAAATATACTTAATATATTAATTTATAATAAATAACATAGTTTTATCAGTGGTAAATAATAATAGAAAACAAAGTGATCAGGTAAGCTGGTTAACTCTTCATTGAAATAACTCTTTTAGATATCCTATAATGAGCTCCAGTGTTGGTATTTTTGGATGAAAAGAACCTATAAAAGGTTTATATTAAAGTTTATAATATTAATACATAAATTTTGGTTAATATTTACTTCTCAATGTGGTGTAAAAGGAGTGAGATAGGATGTGGCCTTTTATAATTGAGGTTAGGGGAACTTTTCAAATTTCTCAAAAAGATTCAATGATAATATGTTAATACTCAAGATAAATGACCACAAATGGATAGGTATCTGAATATAAGTTAAGATATGGTTTTAATATCATAAAGAAATATAATTTAGAAAAGTTTTTGTGTAATTAAAAACCTATCATTTTAATTATCCCTTAGTTACCAATGTTCATTTAAACTACAATGATAACTTTTTCAATATTATAATGTTGTGTTTTTTTACTAATAAGTTTATAATTGGACAATAAATGGGAAATATATGAAATTTTATAATATTTTATATCAAAATTTTTACATTTTAATACTTTAATATCCTTTAAATAATTTAACAAAATATTATTTTGGGAGAATATTTTTAATGTAAATTTTGACTCATTTCATTTAATCTGACTTTAAATACATCAAGAAAATGGGGGGGGGGTGAATATAATACCTTAAAACTTACATAAAATGACATATATACCCTTAAGTTCTTAGGGAAACATTAATTATTTAAAATTATGTTAGTTATATTAATTTTAAAAACATTTATTTTATTTTGTTCTATTAATTAAATTTTTTTGCATTAGTGTTGTGGAATTATTTAAGTTATTTATTATTTACCTAAAAATTATAAATAAAATAAAATAATTGAAATAATTTTATTATGATTAAAATTTCATTTTATATTATTTCAATAAGTATTTTAACTCAAATCTATATCACAAATTTGTTATAATTTGTTATTTTGACTTTTTCAACCTTGTGCAAGGATTGCATAGGTATTTGTATAAGCCACTTGTGATATAATTATAAAGTTCATGTATAAACATAAAAATAATATATAATAACAAAATAGTTAATAAAAATCCAATCAAGGACTTATTTCATCTTAAATAATATCTTGGGGGTACAAAATTTCACTTTTCCACTGTTGCTTAAGCTTTGTGTGAGCACTAAAAATGTTTTTCATATTCATTGTGGAATAAATTTTAATATATATAATTTTTTTGAATGAAATGTTTATTTTATTTTTTTTATCATTATTTATAAATTCCATTTGATACATTTATTTTTATTTTATTTTTATGTCTTGAAGATATCCTAAATGATACCGAATTTCATAAAAATTGTATTTTTTAACTATTCAAAAAAAACATAACAACTTCACAAAAATGAAAAAAAATCACCCTAGTATAAATTTGAATTTGTGAAAAAATAAATAAATTCCAATTTCTCAAATTAAATACCTTTTACTGAAATTAATTTAATTTAATATAAATACATAAAAGACATAGAAAATCAGATTTTAGAAGGATACCCTTTTAAGTATAAAAATGTTTTTATTTCAAATTCATCGATTAAATTTATTATAATAAACTTAATTGGATTATTAGTTATATAATATAATTAATATTAATTTTAAATCATTTTTAAAATAATTTGGTACTCTTCAAATTTTTGAAACAAAAATAAGTTTTTCTTTAAAATTTAGTATTTTCACTATTCACTGAAAAATAAATATTTTGAGAAAACTAAAAAAGAACCCTATAATATAAATTTTATAGGATTATTTGAAGAGTTATATTAATTTTATTAAATAAAATTTATTTGTTTTTCTGAAATTATTTATATATTTTCTTACAAAAAACAATAAATTTATTTTTGAAGAACATATATTCTTGAAACATAAACCAACTTTACTAAAAATGAAGTGATTATTTTCCAGGAAATTATCAATAAATTTATATTGAGTAGGATATTTTTATATATTTCATATATTATTTGATCATATTTATATCGTCTAATTTAATCGCTATGTTACAAATGTTTTATAAAATAATAATATTTTAATGGTTTATACGGGTTTATTTAAACTCAGCATTACATTTAATGAAATCTATCAAATAAATAAAATTACTAAAATTGAAAATTTTTCTAAAATATTAGGGTGTTACACAATAATTGACTATTTTAGTATTAGAATCAATTTATGTAATTTTTACAATTAAACAAAGGGATGGGCATGAGATCCTTTCTCAACACATAACCCTTAACCCTGAAGGGCCTACTTCATACTCAACATTCCTCGATATGGTGAAGATATTAAGAAAAATTCCATTGACCCCAATAATATTATAATTTAAAATAAGCTATAAAACCCTTTTTTGTAGTGGTTGTATAATGAATTCCATAACCATATTAAGTATTAATTTTGACCCTATTCTCATTAAGTCACTAATACACCCAATCATATTTATCACATGATTAGAGGATGATGTTTCATTAAAAAAATTCAAATAATAATTTATTTTAAAATATTAAATCAGTCAATCCTATCTTGTTAAAAAGAGATGATTTTCAGGTTTTCTATGATCTTTAACACATTAATATTTCTTTTTTTCTTTGAAAACATTGGAACCATTGACATAAACAAGAGATTAGATGTATCCAAAAAATAATTATTATAATCCTTATAAGATTTGAGACATGTTTTACGAATAAATTAAACATTTTTATATTTTTTATGGTGTTACACTAAAATAAATATATTTATTCCCATTTTATAAAAGATCTTAAGTTTCTATATTAGTCTATAAATTTTATTTTTTATGACTTTCTTTCTTATAGTCTGATCTTAAATTTATGTTTAAATAGAGTGATGCAATTTTTTTACAATAAAATATATTTGAATATGAGTATCATTTTTAAAATCATTTAATAAAGACTTTAATTAAATGTGTTCCAAATGAAATGATGGACTCTATTAATTACATCATATCCATTAGTTGGTATGATCTATATTTCATCTCCGTTTCTCACGGAATCCGGGGATGACCTCCTGGACGGGAGATTCAAACATTCCGATCGGTTTCTAACGGGTTTATTCGTAGAACCGGAAACATCCAATGATTCCACATCTGTTGGGACCTACTTTCCAAAGGCAGGCGCTCATTAGCTTGTGGACTGATGAGGCTTAGGAATTTTGCATTGGTCGAGAGGATGGGAGGTCGGACTCATCACACCTTTTTTAGGGGAATTATTGTCTACTCCGGGACTCTCTTTATAGATTTAAGTTATGTTCGTGATTCCTTATTACATTACCAAGTATAAAATGAGATTTCCTTTAGTTTTAACAATCAATGATTAAATATGCAAGAAATTTAGAGAATCTTTTATATGTATTCGAGGTTCTTCATTGATAGAGAATCATCTATATTTGTTTAGAGATTCTTGGTCAATGGTATCCTTCAAAACATTTATATAAAAAGTCTCTTGGTCATTTTATTCCTTTGTTTTGGAAAAGGAATCAGAACCCACGTAGTTCGAGTAATGGGGTATGATGTTTATTGATTGATGGCTCAAAGATGAATGTCATAATTACTTTTACACTCTAAGCTCACGTGAGTCATGCTCGGTGTGAGAAACAAGAGGTATTGGTAAAAATTTAGACAATTGTTCCATGAAAGATGCAATCATAAGAATTTGTTTGGGGATTATGTATGGATGACTGCCCAGATAGATGAAGGTTTAGGATTTACTTTTAGGGAGAAAATCCATGAACAGGGTCCACAAAGTTATATGTGCTTTATGGAGATTTGAATACTCTAATCTTGGGGCTTATTCCTGAAAAGGAGACCCAAATTAGGAGGGGATTTATGATTGGGTTTTTTACTCCTGGAAAGGAAAACCCAAATCAAAGGTAATTTATGACTGGTTAAGAGAAATTTTAAGAGACTTGGGGCTTACTCCTAAGAAGGATGCCCAAGATTGGGAACTTGATTGGGGCTTACTCCTGAGGAGGATGCCCAAGATTTATGACTAGGACTTATTCCTGAGAAGGAAGCCCAGGTTAGGGGACTTGGGTTTTCCTCCTGAAAAGGAAGCCCAAGGTTATGACTGAGTCTTATTCCTGAAAAGGAGACCCAGGTTAGGGGACTTGGGTTTGGGGCTTACTCCTGAGGAGGATGCCCATATTTGAGGTTGGGGCTTATTCTTAAGAAAGATGCCCAAGATTAGAGGACTTGATTGGGGCTTATTCCTGAGGAAGATGCCCAAATCAAAGGTTTTATAACTGGGGATTATTCCTGAAAAGGAGACCCAGGTTAAGATTCTCTCATCTTAAAGGATGAGGTTGAATGAATGAACTCTCAATCTTTGGTGACATAAAGATGTTTAAATCACTAGGTTTTGAGAGATATTTCACAGAATTCCTTTCAGATAAGGATGTCAAATCAAGAAATCATGCCATAAATGGCTTTGAAGAGTATCTTGAAGACTGAATCTTGAAGAGGAAAGGTGAAATGGTTGAAGAGGGGTAAAAATGGGCAAGATGGGCACCCAAAAAGATAGGGGCGCGCAAGTCTTGAAAGGCGCGCAAGTCCTGCGGCGGCGCGCAAGTATTGGTCGCGCAAGTATACTTGCGCGACATGAGGGGGTACTTGCGCGATTTTCAACCAGCATTAAAATACTTGAGCGACTCTTTATTAAACCCTTTACCATCCTCTTGAGGTTCTTCCAGAAGAGGGACGCGCAAGTTATATTGAAGGAATTAAGTCGGGGCGCAAGTGTTTGATAAGTTTCAACACTTAGGCCTTCCTTCTTCTCTTTAGATCTTCCATTCTAGGTAAGAAATTACCTTAGAAGTGTTCTGGAAGCTTTGAGAAGAGACTTGGGCGTCGGGAGCTTCAATCCGAGTTTCTGGAAAAAGATCCTCTCGAATGGAGGGCCCACAGGGTCTATTTATAGGCAAAAGAAGACCCCGGGCGGTTACCAAGCGGTTACCACATATGTCGCGCAAGTCCCTTGCACGACCATGAGGAGTCGCGCAAGTATTGAGGCGGTGCGCAAGTGTACTTGCGCGACCAAGAGGGAACTTGCGCGACCTATGGACAATGTTCTCCTTTTTTATCCCTTTGTCGATTTTTGATGTTTCTTCAAAGGATTAATCACTTTGAGCTCAGATATTCCCTTTTCCGATCTTTAGATTCTGTGACGAAAGGAGCGTCAACAAAAGTCCCCCCTCAGAGTTGGATCTGGAAAGAAATGAGGATTTGACTCTGAGGAAATTGAATCCCTCCAAAGGAAAAGGGAGGCGCGCAAGTCTTCGTCGCGCAGGTATTGAGCGCTCTGGGTGCGGCGCGCAGATAGGCCCCCTGGCCTATAAATACACGGTCTCACCTCCGTACAAGTATCCGGATTTCCGGACTTCATACCGTCTCGAGCTCTCGCCGCGCAGGTCACCTTGACCGCGCAGGTTGCTCTGTTTTCTAGTGTTTTCCTTGATGTCGCGCCACTGTAAAGGTATTTGTACTTGCGCGGTTTACACTTGCGCGTCAAAAACTAGTGCGGCACATGAATCACTTGCGTGACATCTCCATACTTGCGCGCCTTAATGCCTTAGCCATTTTTTCCAAATTTCTTTCACAAATTTTATGAAAATAAACCCATTTAACAGTTAGTTTATTCATCTTTTGTGCAGATTCAGTGGTTCCCAAGGGAATTGGAACGGCTGATGGACTGGCTAGCAAGCGGATTGATGATATGATGGAAATCATAGGCCATGATTACTATGATATCTGCAACAGCACTCTCCCAGATTTGGCTAAGTACTTGAAGAAATATCATCCTAATTTTCCACAGAGCATCCATCTACCTCTGTGTGGTCATTGTCATCTGCAAGGAGTCAATGTTCAAAATGCAAACAATTATACCTCTGAGATGCAGCTGCACTGCTACTTCTCTATTTCGGTTATGTTGTGCATTAAGAGCAACAACAATGGTGTGAACTTTCAGATTCTTCCTCCATGTCATTTCCTTGCAGATATGAAAATGGAAAACCCATGGGCTGAAATGTTTTCCACTGCCAGTTGGTGGAGAGAAGACAAACATGGCATTAGAGAAATATCTGAAAAGAGTACTCTCTCCAAATGGCTCTTTACTTCAAATGCTCCATTCTCAAATCCATGTATCCATCTTCCAAGTCTCTTGGACAGAAACAGAGTCACTGTTTGATCAGCAGAAAATTTTCTCAAACCGCACTCAAGAACATCCTCTTACAACTTTTTCAATAAGAGCTGGTATCACTGCATCTCTTTTTGTATCCAGTTGAATGAATGAATTCCAGGTGGTTGTTGATGAAGTTCGGGATGCCGTAAATCAAATTAAGTCTTATGTTGACAATCTTCTGTAATTCTTGAAAAAGAGAAGAGATTCCAGTCTGTGGATGTCCTTCTAACTCTTGTGTATCAATGAAAAACACTTTTGTCGTCAATCATTTGTACTTGCATTCTTCCATTACCTGCTTCAAGTTTTATTAAGCCAATGGGCCTAGTAAGCATAGTTTGATTTTTACTAGGATTATTACAAATAACCCTACAAACTTTGAACCTTTTAACTGCTCAATATTACCTAAATCATACAAAAAATGTATATTTAGTGAGCTGGAACTTGACTTTTATTCAGATATCCTTTGTCTTTTGTTTGGGCAGTTTAAAGTCATGCACGCCGGACATAAAGGGGCTAATGTTTAAGGTCGAAATATCTTTGACCGAAAATGGATTAAAATGGATTCAATTCCTTGACAATTTATCTGAAAACATATTTACCATACTCAAGTATGAAGGAAAAAATGTAAACTATGGCTTAAGAATATTTGAATCTGAGGAATGATATGAAAAAAGAGCTAAAAGGAATTAGAAGAAGTAGTTTCCAAGAATGAAGTTACTATTATTTAACAAAACCCGTTAGGGGGTTGAAATATGCAGGGCCACCTATGGGCATTGGCTGCATAGTCAAATAAAATAGCATCTTTTGGCTGACAAGTCTGTTATGTGGACTGTTTATGCAAGGCCACCTATGGGCACGTGCTGCATAGTCAGGCAAAAGAACTCCCAGAAATTTACTTTCCTAGTGCTAAAAGCCAGTGAAAGTTTATGGAGATTCAAATTTTCTAAAGCATAGAGTTTGTTGTATGGAAAGAGGTACTTGAATATGGAGAAGATATTTCCAAACAAGAATATCGAAGAACTGGATGAATATCACTCCTACGAAGGTCTGACCCAAATGTAGGGAAGAAGAATAAACCATAAACTTGAATACTTTCAGATCATGAAAAAGGGTATGGGACAAATATGTTAAGGATGGCTATTTTTGCGGATCCCTACATACTGTCGTTTAAGATAAATAAGAACAAAAGAGGCATTCTTCCTAAGAATGAAGTTACTATTATTTAACAAACCCGTTAGGGGGTTGAAAACATGCAGGGCCACCTATGGGCATTGGCTGCATGGTCAAATAAATAGCATCTCTTGGCTGACAAGTCTTTTATGTGGACTGTTTATGCAAGGCCACCTATGGGCACGTGTTGTATAGTCAGGCAAAAGAATTCTCAGAAGTTTGACATTTTTGTGACTAGAAGTCATGAAAAGGGTTATGAAGATCTGAAAATATTTAAGGTTAGGATTATAATACATAAAGATGGGTATTTTCCAATGTATATAGAGATTCATAGGTCAATTAAAACCATAATCATGTTGTGGGTGGGTCCTGAATTGAAACTTGGACTTCACTACGTATCTCATAAGAATGAGAATCAAGCCATACATAGTTCTTGAAATGCAGTTTAACGTCGTGCAGGACGAAAGTATGAGTAATCTTAGTTTAAGGTCATAGAATTCGGACCATAATAATGAATACACAGTGTGTGTTTTCCTGAGGACTTTTCAGCCAAGGGACTGAAAGTGAAATTTGGGGTTAGGCCCAAAAGACTTGGAACTGGATTCGAGGGACACTCGAATGTTCCTACGTATCCCATAAGGATGGGAATCAAGTCCACGTAGTTCTGGAATTACCCTTTGTACAAATTTGGTTCGTACATGTGAAGGGTGAAAGGGGACTTTAGTGCAATGATGGTTTTACCCTAAGATAAAAAGTTTAGGCATTACCATGTATGTACGTAGTCTTTTGAAAATGAAAACCATGATTGAAAAAGAATCAATGTTAATAATGGTTCCTTCTCAAATGAGGAAATCAAAGAATATTGTAGTTTATTGTCGTACCGGACAAAAAGTGTTGTATAGTTTAACATCATATAACAAGGACGAAAGTGAATCAATGTAAAGATATTGATTCCAGGGGTGGTTTCAAAAATCATCATCATATGAGATAGTAGTGAACCGATGTGAAGAGATTGTTTTTGGGCTTGAACCTTGGGAGGTTTCCTACATACCCAGCCTGGAGGGCAAGGATCAAAGTCTGTGTAGTTCAATTAAAGAATGAATCAATGATCAAGTTGTTCTTGTGGACAATGATCTAAAAATGTTGTTGGGACTTACGCATGGTTAGTGGCCCAAAGGGAGTGTTATGGTTGATGTTCGCTCTAAGCTCACATGAGTCATACTCGGTGTGAGAAACAAGAGGTAATAACAACCTTAACGATGCACAGTTTTAATGTCATGTAGGACATATCAAGGACTTTCTGTACAGTTTAGCGTCATGTAGTTAGGACGATGGGGACAATACAGTTTAACGTCATATTGGACGAAAGGGGGATTGTGTAGTTTTAATGTCATGCTGGACTTTTGATGATTATATAGTTTAACGTCTTTCCGGACGTGAGGGACTTTTATACAGTTTAGCGTCATGTAGTTAGGACGTCATAGTTTAACGTCTTGCTGGACATATTTGCAAATAGTTTATGGTCATATACATGGACCAGGGATGATGCAGTTTAGGGTCATGCTGGACGGTTCATGGAATATTTTCACAGTTTAATGTCGTGTGGGACGAAGTTGCAGTTTAAAGTCATACTGGACCATTGCTGTATAGTTTAACGTCATATAGCAAGGACGAACTGGTGCTATACAGTTTAAAGTCATCTAACTAGGACTAAGGTGAACCAATACGAGGATATCAGTTCTGGGGACTTTTTTACAGTTTATCGTCATGCTGGACGTTGGAAGTGCCACACAGTTTAATGTCATGTTTCTAGGACACAATATAGTTTAATGTCATCTCAGAAAAAATATAGGAACTTCTATACAGTTTATTGTCATGTAGGACAAAATTAGGGACTATGCAGTTTAAAGTCTTGCAGTTAGGACTATTGGTGCTGCACAGTTTAGTGTCATGTTGCAGGGACATAAGTGAGAATAGTTTAAGGTCATATGCATGGACCGTACAGTTTATCGTCATGATGGACGTATTATAGTTTAATGTCATCTCGGACAGAAGTGTGACACATTTTAACGTCATGTTGGACGAAGTTGTAGTTTAAGGTCATACTGGACCATTGCCGTATGAACCAAATGTAAGAGTCTTGGTTCTGGGAACAATATTTTGTGTTTATACAAAATACTTCTTCAGAAATCTGGCATTAGTTGGAGTCGTGATGTGTTCTCCATCCATTGAGATTAGAGAATACGCTCCATTGGAGTAGACCTTATGTATTGAATACGGTCCTTCCCATTTTGGTTCAAGCTTGGGAGGCTTCTTTCCTGGTATCATTGGTGTTCTAAGAACCAATACCAATTATCCCTGAATGAATGAACGAAGACGAACTTTTTTGTTAAAAGCTCGTGCTATCCGATTCTGATAGATTTCCAAGTGGTGCAAAGTGCACAATCTCTTCTCATCTAACTGTTCCAATTCATTCAAACGCTTTTGGGATTGCTCATCTGTCGATAACTGATCACAAATGGCTATTCTGAGTGAGGGCAATTGAACTTCAATTGGCAAGACTGCTTCTGTTCCATATACCAATGAATATGGAGTAGACCGCATTGCATTGCGAGTGGTAGTCCGATAAGCCCATAAAGCATGAAAGAGTTTATCAGGCCATGACCTCTTATCTTTATCCACCATCTTTTGCAGTATATTTGAAAGAGTCTTGTTGAAGGACTCTATCTGGCCATTAGCCGCTGCATGATATCGAGATGAATGGTTGGACTTAATGTTGTATTCTTGATACAATCTCTTTACCTCAGAAGAACAGAAGTTGGTGCCGTTGTCCGTCAATATGGTATGAGGGACACCAAATCTAGTAATGATGTTAGACGTAATGAAGCTAACAATGCATTTAGAACTGACTTCTTTGAGAGGTACTGCCTCTGCCCATTTGGAAAAGAAATCAGTAGCAGTAAGAATGTACTTAAACTGCTTGGCCGTAGCTGAAGGGTAAAGTCCCACCACATCCATTCCCCATGTGGAAAATGGCCATGAGTATTTAGCTGTATGAAGCAACTCTGGAGGTTGATGAATTAAGTTGGCATATACTTGGCATGAATGACACTTCTTTGTGAAATTAACACAATCTTGTATCATTGAAGGCCAGAAGTATCCAAGCCTTCGAATTTGATCAGACAATCTATGTCCAGACTGGTGGGCACCACAGACTCCTGCATGCACTTCTTTTATGACAGCCATTGTCTCTTCACCATCAATACATCTGAAGAGAACTCCATCAAAACCACGTTTGTAGATAATTTTCTCGAGGTGGTTTGGACCATCATAAAGAGTAAAATTGACCACACGTCGCCGAATCTGTTCTTTCTTGGCTCTATCAGGTGGAAGTGTTCCATTTTGAAGGTATTCCTTGATAGGTGACATCCATCCTGTAGTATGACCATACGGTTCAGGAATGGGACTAATTTCATTAATTTCCTCTGTTCTGACTTGAACATAAGGTGAAATTGCATGAAGGTGGGCAATACCGATGGTTGTCTCGTCCCGATTTGGATCTGCTAAAGTTGTGGCTATATTAGCCAGTGCATCAGCTTGAGCATTTTGTGATCTTGGGACATAAGAAAATGTCGGTTCTGAAGGGAATTCCGACATTAATTCTCTGACGTAATCATACAAAGGGATTAATTCTTCTTTTCTGATGGAATAATCCCCATTGACTTGTTTGATTACCAGGTCTGAATCACCTTTCACCTTTAAGTGATTCACTTGTGCTTGAAGTGCTAACTCCAAGCCTGCAATGAGAGCTTGGTATTCAGCTTCATTATTGGTACCACCTTCCCACAAAAAAAAGGAATAAGGTAACACTGCCTTATCTGGAGAAATGAGCACAATTCCTAAACCAACTTTGTTGAATTTAGGATTTTCCATTTTCTTCCCTGTTGGACTTCTAGAAGCACCATCGAAATACATTTCCCATGTTTGAGGACTCTCTTGAATAGAAAAAACTTCCTCATCAGGGAGTTCGATATCTGAATACGTGTCTTCCACTGAAGGGTGTTCAGCCAGGAAATCAGCCAAAGCTTGGCCCTTAATTGCCTTTTGAGACACATATTGGATGTCGAACTGTTGTAGAATAACCGCCCACCTTTCCAGACGTCCTGTAAGCATTGGACGACTAAGGATGAATTTGAGTGGATTATTACGAGATACCAATTGGACCTCGTGATGTTGCAGGTAGTGTCTCAGTTTCTGAACTGCAAAGATTAATGCTAGGCAGCATTTTTCAATACTTGAATACCGGGTTTCTGCTTCAAGCATAGTTCTACTGAGATATTAGAGACTATTTTCATTCCCAGCATCATTCTTTTGAGCGAGAAAGGCACCCAATGATCGCTCTAAAGCTGTCACATAGAGGATAAGAGGCCTACCCTCAACAGGTGGCATGAGTACTGGTGGACTTAAGAGGTATTTCTTGAGAACATCAAATGCTTCTTGACATTCTTTAGTCCACTGGTAAGTGACTCCTTTCTTCAATAATTTGGTAAAGGGTAAACTTTTGCCTGCCAAATTGGCGATGAAACGCCGAATATAGGCTAAGTGTCCTTGAAGTCCTCTTAATTCTTTCAAATTCTGAGGAGGTGACATACCAAGGATTGATTTGGTCTTCTCAGGATCGACTTCAATACCACGATGGCGTACAACAAAGCCGAGGAATTTTCCTGAGGTTACCCCAAAAGCACATTTTAAGGGGTTCATCTTCAAATTATGTTGTCGAAGCTTGTGGAATATGACATCCAAATCAGCCAAGTGATCAAAACGTTGTTTGGATTTAACCACCAAATCATCTACATAGCAGTCAACAAATTTCCCTAAAAAAGGTTTGAAGATACGATGCATGGCGCGTTGATATGTTGCACCTGCATTCTTTAAACCAAAGGGCATCACCCGGTAACAAAACACACCTTGAGGAGCTCTGAAGGCTGTATATTCCTCATCTTCTGGGGCCATTCGGATCTGATTATATCCAGAATATCCATCCATGAAAGAAAGTACTTCATAGCCAGTCGTTGCATCAATTAAGAGTTCTGTAATCGGAACTGGAAAATCATCTTTGGGACAATACCGATTAAGATCCTTGAAATCGATGCAAACCCTAATTTGTCCGTTCTTCTTCTTTACAGGTACAATATTAGCCAACCACTTGGGATATTGAACTTCTCTGACGAAGTTAGCTTTGATAAGCTTATCCACTTCAGCCTCGATTTTGGAAGCATAGGTTGGGTGTGTTCTTCTCGCGGCTTGCTTGAATCCTCAATGTTCTTTTGGCAAACCCAAATGATGGGTGGCAACATCAGGATCAAGGCCAGGCATCTCTGTATAATTCCAAGCAAAAATATCTTTATTTTGCTTTAGAAAATAAATATACATCTCTTGTTCTTCAAGGGTCATGGCCGCACTAATTAAAGTGGGGCGTGGATCTTTCTCTGTACCCAGATTTACTTCTCTGAGTTCATCCACAGTGGTAGAGATACCCTCTTCAAATGCTGGAGGATCATCTCTAAGATCTTCCTCTTCCTCTTCATCATGTGTTATTTCTTCCGTTTCTACTTGCAAAGTAGATGAAAAAACGAAATTCTCATGATCATAAGAGATGTCAAAATTTTCACATTTTGAAGAAGAAGCTTCCATTTCCGACCCTATTGATGATAAAGGGTCTTCTTTGGGAATCAAAGAGGAGATGATGGATTGAGAATCGACATCAATATTCACCTCTGGTGTTGCTATAACTTCTTCTGGCCTGATTAGCGAAGTATAGACTTGTTGGATTTCAGCAGACGAAATGAAAACATCACCACTTATGCTTTCATCACTGCTTGGTAAGTTACCAATTTCTCCCATGTTGTCTGGCTCGATTGCCGTAATTGAAATTATGGATCTTTCCATAATAGTATTTTGATTTGGGCCTATTTTGTCAATTTGACTGATAGGTAACACATAATCTGTACTCACATGTGAAAATGGATTTATTGGAATTTTTTCCAAACCATATGGAGCATTAACTTTGGCAATTTACTTCATTGTAGATTTTTCTCTTCCCTTCATGTGATAAAATTCCGCCTCAATGTATTGAGACTCACATGTCTTGAACGGGGCCTTATCACCATACAATGTTCCAACTTGACCATCGAAACAGTATTTGAGACATTGATGGTATGATGACGGAATAGTTGCATGCTGATGTAGCCAGGGTCTTCCAAGCAAGATATTGAAAGCTGAGTCTTGATCAACAATCATGAAATCTGAATTGGAAACAAGATCTCCAAACTGAGTTCTGAGCGTAACTTCTCCCAGTGGTTCTTGTTCATTTTTATCATATCCTTGCAACATCATGGTAGAAGGAGATAAATCAGATTCCGTGAGGCCCAATCGAAGAAGTGTACGAATGGGCATGAGGTTGACTCCTGAACCATTGTCAATAAAAGCTCTTCGAACATCTATACCATTGACTTTTCCAGATAAGTACAACGGTTTTATGTGCCCATGCACAACATCATCTTCATCTTTATCAGTAAAAGATATCACTACATGACATTATGCAGGATTATTCTCTATGTGATAAATTTCAGCTGCAGCAATTTCAGCTTCAAATTCCCGAGGACTTGATAAAGCTTCGATAAGTGCTTCCCGAAGATCTCTTGATAGATTTAAAGCATCCAAAATTGATAATTTGGCTGGTACTTGGGCCAAGTGTTTCAATATATCATACTTTTGATCTAGAGGCCTGCGTTTACCAATAGGAATATGCGGTTTAGCAGGTACCTTGGAAGCAGATGCTTTGGAAGCTGATGCATCTTGTATTGAAGTTGGAAACATCTTTGGTTTTGGAAAATTAGACTGATTAGATCCATTTACTTGTTGAGATAAAGAAGATGGAACCTTTAATCGGTCTTCCAAAATAACCGTGCCGAAGCTGAGTTGGCCATTTGCAGAAGAACTTGATTTTTCTTTTTGAGCTCGCTAAAGGGCTCTACCACGAGTTTCTGCTGCATATACGGTGCTAGCAGGGGTAGAATTAGAGTAGTGGCTTCAGAAAGATCCACGTCTTCCCCTATATCCTGAACCTCTAGAACTTTCTCGGGTTCCTTTATTTGATACAGGTAATTCATGCTTATCAAGACTGGAATATGAATCTGTTAATTGAATCATATTAACAGAACCAAAGATCAATTCTTCGTCTGATAAAGACTCTGCCTGGTTGGCCTGTTTAGGCTGTGCCGTTTGGTGGGACGGTGCCCGTTGCTTTGAAGTAGATGGCATGAAATCTGCCAGAGTCAAAGACAATTTAGGCTTTGATGCATACTCATCTTCTCCTGATTCCTCTTTCTTCTTTGAATTGCGCTGCCCTTTTGAGGATTTGTCCTTTGATGGAGGCTTTACTGCAGCTTTTGTAGGAGACACAATTGGCTTCTTCAATTGTGTTCGCAAAATGGAATGGGTCCGATTGATTGTCTTTCTGACCATCCAATCATCATATTTTTTCGCAGTTTTGCTTTTGACTTCCTGCCACTCGCCTCCTTCCTCTGGATCTGTAGCGGTAATACACGCTACATGAGCTGAAGAACCCTTCAATTTGACTTGTCCCAAGTCGACCATCTTTTGTAGGAGGTCTTTAAAGACAAAACACTCCTGGATGGGATGTCCCAACATTTGATGAAAGGGACAATAATTGGGACGGTCTTCATCTCCTTCCTTGTTTGGCCTCTTCGGCACTGGTAATTGAACCAAATTATTCTCCAGAGCTGAAATGAAGTAACCAGGAACTTGCTCACTTCGGAAAGAGTATGTTTTACTCTTCATATCTTCAAATTGTTTTCATCGTTGATCTTTTTGATAATTTGGACGAAACAGCCTTTGTTGCTGGCGTTCAGGAGGTGGAGCCCTTCGAGAAGATGAAGGTTTTGAAGTAGAAATAGGTACAGGTGCCTGTTTAAGCATAACTGTAGCAGTTTCTGCTTTACCCATTCTTCTTCCTGGAGCTGATGGAATTACACGAGATTTAACCTTAGCCTGTATAAGAGAATCTTCAATCTGTTGAGCGATTGAAGTAAGGTCTCGAAACCCTCCTGTGTATTTCACAGGGATCAATGGCGTGCGTAATTTGTCACGCAAATTTGCCACACAGATTGGCAACAATTCCTCCTGAGGGAGTGATAAACTCAATGAATACGTTAATCCCTTCCAACGGGCAATGAAATAAGAGACTCTTTCATTCTCCCTTTGCTTGCAGTTTGTAAGATCGAAAACTGTCGTTTTTGGAAAAGTTGAGCTAAACTGGAGAAGGAATTTTTGACGAAGATCCTCCCATCCGATGACTGATCGGGATTGCAAGCTTGTATACCAGACAAAAGCTGGTCCTTGCAAGGTTCGCACGAAGCATCTGAGTTTCACTGCTTCTTGTTGCTCTGGAGTTCCCATCATAGAATCACAACAAGACACGTAATGCATCAAATGTTGTTCAGGGTCGCCTGATCCATTGAAAGTAGGGAAAATAGGATTTCCAAAACTGGATGGAGGAGAAATTGAATCTACCCATTCAGGGTAAACATTCTTTTCAGGTTGAACTTGCGCCAGTTTCCCTTCCATAGTTTCTAACCGAGCTGTTAATGACTCAATAGTAGTTATTAACTTTTGAGAAACGTCAGGTTGAACTTGGTTTTGGGTAGGTGCAATGAATGGAACTTGGACAGACGTGGTGGTTGGTGCTGCAACTGATGGTAGTGCTGCCAACCGTTGTTGTGTTTGACCCTTAGGATTAGACCTCTGTGGGTGTACTGATAAAGGAGGATATTCTTGATCCATCTCAGTAGTTACAACAAATTCCTTCAGCTGTCGGACTTCAGCATTCTTAAGAAGAAGACTATTCTGAAGTAGTTCTGCATTCAACCTTCTTAATTCTTTCATTTCTTCCTCCTGTTGTGAAAACCTTTGCTCTAATGAGAGCGATTGACCTCCTTCAGAGGAAGGGTGAGAAGTAACCTGATTCTTTCCTTTCCCCTTATTGGATCCTTTTCGGAGAGGGGGAAGTGGGTTACTTGAAGGAATACCCAGATTTTGGGTAAGCCTTTGATTACGTGTGCGCACACCTTCTTCATTTAGGTCTGTGTGCGCAACTTCTTGAGCAGGAACCTCTTCGTCTGATCCCTCTGATTGAGCCTCATCTGGTGAATCAGCAGCAACAGCATTGATGACATTAATGGATGCATATTGCATGGAATCCTTTCTATCAGCATTTCTGTGATATTGTCTTCTTCTATGTCCATGATGAGACATGGCATTCCGTTGACTTGATCCCTCAGGAATTTCTTGGAGAACCGTCACTTGGAGAGAATCTCCTGACAGCTTGGCTCTTCGTTCCTCTTGAGGCTTATTCCCTAATCGAGAGAAAACTGACTTTCTCTGAGGGAAGGATTGAGGATTTGAAAAAGTCCCCAGTCCGGTGGACTGGGGGTGTTCCTGCTGCTTCCGCTCAACTCCTCGAATCCCATTCGTTGACTCTGAGGGTTGGGTTAGAGAAGTCCCCAGTCTGGCAAGCTGGGGTGTCTCTTGACATGCTATGTCTGAGATCTTCTTGAAATCTCTCTTGATCTTGCGAATCTTAGTTCGGAAATTAGCTGGATGCATTATCCTGTATCCACTTTTATCACCTGGTTCAACAGACCGTTGGATGATTTCCGAAACTTCTGTCATTTGATGACGTGTTTGCTCCAGACAAGAGGCTTGTGCAATATTCTCGCCTGCTTGATGTAGAAGCAATTCAACAACCTGTTCTCTATATACTTGATTTTGAGAGGAACTAGTTGAAGCTTGTTCTCAAGCAAGCTTTTGATTATGAACAAAGCCCATTGACTGTGGCCGGCCATGGGCAATAACATTGCATGAGACCATTTTCGGCGGGCTTTGCTGACCGGAAAGCACTGTGAAATGTAGTGCTCCGTGAACACCCCATCCTCTGATATGAACATTATATGGAGCATTGGAAATTAACTGACGCAATCTTCTTAGTGCGCCAAGGCATGAACGTTGAAGGGTTCTCTGTTGCTTTTCAGCCTTCGGATACCGAGAGACTGATAGAGATGCCAAATCAATCTGGCGTTGTAACCCTTCTATTATCTTAAGATGATTTTCATATTCATCGTAAGATAATACCTTCTTCTTTAATTGACAAAGAGTTTTCCATATGTTGAGACGAATATCATGGATTCCATCATCCGTCAACATCTTTGGAATGTCATACTGGGAATCAGCCAAAGGCCAAAACATGACTGGTACTTCACCTTTTGCCAGTTTTTTCCTCATGTTCAGCATTTCCTCTTTATCATTAAATGAAGATTCTTCTACCTGTTTGGACCAGAGTTGGTGTTTCCTTGTTGCTTCATCGGATTCAACAAGATTGGTAGAGGAATCACTATTCATGCTGGAAGATGAATGACCCAGGGAAGGTTCGGAGAATAACCTGAACCCCAGGCTATCTTCTGATGGAGAAAGAGTTTCACCTGCCGATAGTAAAGCATCAGACATGACTGGTTTTACGTTTGCAAGTGCCTCGAGATAGGAGGGCTTTCTCGTCACTACATTGCCTTCTGAAGAATTTTCGAGACAATGTGAATCACTACTGCGGAGAGGACTTTCGCAGCGAAGTTCATCACCATGAGGAGGACCATCATGATGGGTTACAGCAAAAGATGAAATCTCTTGCTCCTTGGTCTTCTGACCACACAGAGGGTTCCTGTGGCTCTCATCTGAAGAAGAAACTTCAAGATTGACCGAATTTTCATGAAGCAAGTCTTCATGAGGAAGTGTCTGTTGAAGACCTTTGGGATTAATGTTCCTGTTATTGGGAACTGAGGGAGTAGAATCTTGAATTTCGACAGATAAATGTCTGAGGGCTTCAAGAACTCCAGCATCGAGCAAGGCTTGGTTGCAGATTGGCCTTTGATCTCCTGACTGTGCTGGGCGGATCTTTTTCTTAGATGCCTTCTTACTCGCTTTAGAAACCACTTGATGACGAAAGTGATTGCTCTGAGCAGGTGTATGTGCCTGATCAGGAAAGATGGTCAGGTTAGGCTGACAATCATCGCTCAAATCAGGTGTATGTGCCTGACTTGGTTGTCCGTATGATATGGGGGAGTAGGCCCCACAACCCTCTTGGACTGGAACAGATGTGTGTGTCTGTTCCGGAGTGAATTGTTGATGTGTCACTCCACTGCTAGGGATAGATTTATGTGTCTGTCCCTGAGATGATGCTGAAGTTGTTATGATATCCGGGCAAGCATCCAGAATATGAGCAGGAATTTTCTTCTTCTCTTTCACCATTGACAAAATATGTTTAGTGACTTCAGCCGCCGGAACAGGGATATACGTCCATTCCGGGCTTGGAGTAGGTGTATGTGCCTGCTCCTGTCCTCCTTTTCCTGTCAGTGAATCCTGACAGTACTCAAATGTGGAGGCAGAGAGTTTAGTCTGCCTCCTGTTTGTCGTCGGGACTTTCCGACTGACTTCTCCGTGCGCTACCAAGCGAGACTGTTGGTAGGCTTGATTGGTATTAGCAGGTGTATGTGCCTGCTGATTACACTTCGCCAAACGCGGTTGATGAGATCCATCATATGTAGTCAGACGAGCCTGCTGACTAACTGCTGATGTATAAGCAGGTGTATGTTCCTGCCTATGGTACTCCGCCGGAATTGCCTGGCGGGATCGGCTTGATGCTGCCAGACGATTCTGCTGGACAGCGGGATTAAAACGAACAGGTGTGTATGCCTGCTCATTATTTGCCACCAAGTTAGGTTGGTGGACTTCTCCGGAGATGGCAGGGATGACAACCTGCCTATTGTTAACCGGATTCCGTCTCTGGCGGTTCATCTTGCCTGCTCGGGTTCGAGGAACCTGAGCTGAATGCCTGGAGTCGGTACCCTCATCATGTTGAGGGTGCACTACCGCACGAGTCTGGCGGCGATTGTTGATGGGAGCCCTTGAGAAGGACTCCTGTCTTTTTGAATTAAGGTCCTGCGGGACCTGCTCATTCACTTCCTCGGAGTAAGGGAGTGAATGGATACTGTGTTCCGGGGATAACGACCCGAAACGGTTAGAGACGGTAGTCAGCACCGCCTGCTTCTTGATTGCTGGTCGCCATTGTCCGGACGACCAGGTAAAATTGTTAACTTGGAGGGCTTGACGAGCAGCCTCCAGAGTTGGGATAGTACCGTTGCGACGGTACTCCTTAACCAGTGCATTAGAAACATAGCGTTGAAGACGCTGAGTTGGTGATGTCATCCTCAGAGCGGATGACGTTCCAGCAGGTGTAGCAGCATTGGTTTTCACAGTAGCAGGCCTCACAGTAGAGGTGTTCACAGCAGCAGTATTCACAGGGGTGAATTTAAGGAAAGCCATTTTTTGCAGAAGATCTTGAGAAAAGAGTGCATGTTCCATGTAACAGACATAATGAAGATGAATCCGGCTACTGCATCTTTTGGATGATCATATGTCAATGATTTCCTTGTTGTCCCAAGGGGCCTAACAGATAAGAAGAACATCACTTTAACTTGGTTAAGGATTCACGTCGGGTTCACCATTTTTGTTTCGCACGGAATCCGGGGATGACCTCCTGGACGGGAGATTCAAACATTCCGATCGGTTTCTAACGGGTTTATTCGTAGAACTGGAAACATCCAATGATTCCACATCCGTTGGGACCTACTTTCCAAAGGCAGGCGCTCATTAGCTTGTGGACTGATGAGGCTTAGGAATTTTGCATTGGTCGAGAGGATGGGAGGTCAGACTCATCACACCTTTTTGAGGGGAATTATTGTCTACTCCGGGACTCTCTTTATAGATTTAAGTTATGTTCGTGAATCCTTATTACATTACCAAGTATAAAATGAGATTTCCTTTATTTTTAACAATCAATGATTAAATATGCAAGAAATTTAGAGAATCTTTTATATGTATTCGAGGTTCTTCATTGATAGAGAATCATCTGTATTTGTTTAGAGATTCTTGGTCAATGGTATCCTTCAAAACATTTATATAAAAAGTATCTTGGTCATTTTATTCCTTTGTTTTGGAAAAGGAATCAGAACCCACGTAGTTCAAGTAATGGGGTATGATGTTTATTGATTGATGGCTCAAAGATGAATGTCATAATTACTTTTACACTCTAAGCTCACGTGAGTCATGCTCGGTGTGAGAAACAAGAGGTATTGGTAAAAATTTAGACAATTGTGCCATGAAAGATGCAATCATAAGAATTTGTTTGGGGCTTATGTATGGATGACTGCCCAGATAGATGAGGGTTTAGGATTTACTTTTAGGGAGAAAATCCATGAACAGGGTCCACAAAGTTATATGTGCTTTATGGAGATTTGAATACTCTAATCTTGGGGCTTATTCCTGAAAAGGAGACCCAAATTAGGAGGGGATTTATGATTGGGTTTTTTACTCCTGAAAAGGAAAACCCAAATCAAAGGTAATTTATGACTGGTTAAGAGAAATTTTAAGAGACTTGGGGCTTACTCCTAAGAAGGATGCCCAAGATTGGGAACTTGATTGGGGCTTACTCCTGAGGAGGATGCCCAAGATTTATGACTAGGACTTATTCCTGAGAAGGAAGCCCAGGTTAGGGAACTTGGGTTTTCCTCTTGAAAAGGAAGCCCAAGGTTATGACTGAGTCTTATTCCTGAAAAGGAGACCCAGGTTAGGGGACTTGGGTTTGGGGCTTACTCCTGAGGAGGATGCCCATATTTGAGGTTGGGGCTTATTCTTAAGAAAGATGCCCAAGATTAGAGGACTTGATTGGGGCTTATTCCTGAGGAAGATGCCCAAATCAAAGGTTTTATAACTGGGGATTATTCCTGAAAAGGAGACCCAGGTTAAGATTCTCTCATCTTAAAGGATGAGGTTGAATGAATGAACTCTCAATCTTTGGTGACATAAAGATGTTTAAATCACTAGGTTTTGAGAGATATTTCACAGAATTCCTTTCAGATAAGGATGTCAAATCAAGAAATCATGCCATAAATGGCTTTGAAGAGTATCTTGAAGACTGAATCATGAAGAGTAAAGGTGAAATGGTTGAAGAGGGGTAAAAATGGGCAAGATGGGCACCCAAAAAGATAGGGGCGCGCAAGTCTTTAAAGGCGCACAAGTCTTGCGGCGGCGCGCAAATATTGGTCGCGCAAGTATACTTGCACGACATGAGGGGGTACTTGCGCGATTTTCAACCAGCATTAATATACTTGAGCGACTCTTTATTAAACCCTTTACCATCCTCTTGAGGTTCTTCCAGAAGAGGGACGCGCAAGTTATATTGAAGGAATTAAGTCGGCGCGCAAGTGTTTGATAAGTTTCAACACTTAGGCCTTCCTTCTTCTCTTTAGATCTTCCATTCTAGGTAAGAAATTACCTTAGAAGTGTTCTGGAAGCTTTGAGAAGAGACTTGGGCGTCGGGAGCTTCAATCCAAGTTTCTGGAAATAGATCCTCTCGAATGGAGGGCCCACAGGGTCTATTTATAGGCAAAAGAAGACCCCGGGCGGTTACCAAGCGGTTACCACATATGTCGCGCAAGTCCCTTGCACGACCATGAGGAGTCGCGCATGTATTGAGGCGGCGCGCAAGTGTACTTGCGCGACCAAGAGGGAACTTGCGCGACCTATGGACAATGTTCTCCTTTTTTATCCCTTTGTCGATTTTTGATGTTTCTTCAAAGGATTAATCACTTTGAGCTTAGATATTCCCTTTTCAGATCTTTAGATTCTGTGACGAAAGGAGCGTCAACAATCTCGAAACATCCCTATCAAGATTTTAACATAATTCATGACTATATCTGGTAGAAAATTGTTTCAATCATATTTTATATTAATATTTGATATTTTATTAGATAATTATATATATTAATATATCATATGAATTAAGTCACCTTAATTCCTTTTTTATCTTAACAGTTTTCCTTTCCCAGAAAAGTGTAACCCAAATCCCATATCAAATATAGTGTAACATATCGACCTGACTCACTCAGTAGTACCTATTTTTCTATGTGACTCATACATTCCACCTTATATTCCTAAGTATTCTAATGAAAATAGAGGTATAATACTGTTAAACTAGGGAGAATATACCCCCATATGAGAGTAAAATAATAAATAAATTTAATAACAAAAAATAAAATAATAATCAGAGTATATGGAAACCAACAAAAAAAATTTATGATATAAAAAATGGAATAAATCGTACAATTATAAATTCAATTGACCATCTTATGGGATGAATTGATATAAAAAATTAATAGAATATAGAATAAGCTTTACAATAATCCTCAAGCCTCACCTCATCCCAATATTTAAATATCATTCAATTTAATTTTCCCCAATTATTCAAAATCGGGCCAATGTCATAACTAGACCTGTGGCAATGTTGTATACTTGGGTACCAAAGTGACATCGCCTCTCAATAAGGTTTTTTTCTGTAAAACTATATAATACATTATTTACCGCCTCAGTTCAATAACTTGGGTGGGGGATCTAAGTATGATAAATTAAAACAATCACCCCTTTGACATTGTTTTATTCTTAAACAAAACACTATTTTATTTTATTTTATTTTACAGTTTATATATATATAGAAATAAAATCATGTATGATACATATCAAATTTACTTAGTTCACCTTAACTGGATAATTTCATGGTGTATACAAATGAAATGTGACAATTTAATAAAATTAACTATAAAAAAATATTTTAAAAAAGTTCAGAGTAGACTCACTACCCCTAGTTTATAAACTATCACACTTTGAAACTTCAAATATCTCTCTACTAAAGTGAAAAAACTACCCCTCTAGAATATTCTTTATATTATCTACATCATCTATGATGTGTTTCACACTAAAATATTCTTAATTTGAATCTTTGTTTTCATCTTAGAGATGGAATCCACTTTACCTCATACTTATTATTAATGTGAAAAGTCATTCATAAACAGATCCTCAATATACTTGACCTAAAATAATATTGTCCACTATGGAATCACATTTACATAATATTGTTTTGTACAAAATTCCCTTTACAGAGTACACTAACTTCACACCCCAACACCATGGTAAAGGTTTGTGAGCTCTTCCAATAACGACCATCCAACACAAGTGGATTTGCATACTCCTACATTGTGAACCACCTATAAGAAACTCCTCCTCTATAAACATAAAATTCAGGGACTAAATTCCATGAAATCTCCTCTTTTAACTCTCCTTTATAGTTTGTGGTTCACTGAAAGATTTCAAACATAGCCAAATTTATCAAGTGATAATTCTCTCTAATGGAATTCACTCACATTTAATGCAATAATTAGGGGATATTTTTTTAGCAAACCCCTATAATAAATATTCTAATAAAACAATTTCATTCATTCCCTTCACTTATGACTCATCCTTGTATTAATCACCATATTTGTACCTCATTACATGAATTTGTCTTATTTTGTGACCCATGGGACCTGAACTCCTTGAATTTTTTCCATAAACCCATACTTAACATACTCTCATTGACACTAGTTGTAAAAACCTAAATATAACCATCTATAATCTTAAAATAAAAATAATTATTGTATTTATTTCATCTCAATGATATTTTTAGGTTTAGTTATTTATAGAATTATGACACATCATAAAATAAAAATGCACATTCCATTCTCAACTAATGTATTTTTTTATCAGATTTTATATAAGAAAGTACTTAATTCATGATATATCTTCAAAATCTTCCAAAAATTATTCCACACAGTTGATCCTTCCTAACATATCACCTATAATATTTTTCTCTATAACCTGGGAAATGAAAATATTAGAAGGGGTGAGCTCAAATTATCAGTAACGGATAACATAAAATTGTGTTAATCGTGGATTGAATATGGCATAAGTATTATATACAGATCATGTAAACACCAAGAATCCAAAATCAACTGAAACTAATAGTATTCTATACCCATGAAAATAAATTAAAACATGGATATTAATAGTAATTCTACCATATTAATGGAATACATAATTCTAGATATCAAAAACACGATGTCATTGAAATTTTCTATGACACTATCTTATCATGGGACATGGTATACACCAAAACCTAGCCTTTTTTGTATCATGAGACCCATTGCGGCATCGAAGGGCTATAAAATTCTAGTCTACACCCATCACATAATTTAGTAATATTCATTCACCGTAAGAGTTAACAATAAATTTAACACCATTACCTAAGGATCCTCTTATTGAATAAAAATATGTCAATACATATAATCAAATATATATAATTTCAATACATAATCTACCTATGTTAGTAGTGAATAATCATTAAAAATTTCATTATAATTCCCATGTTAACAAAAAGGATAACATGTTCACTATCCATCCGAAGAAAGAAGTTGTAAAATCAAACAATACATAGTACAATTTTCGATAATAAATTTTAATTTAATACCAACAATTTCCTCAATGTTAATAAAGTAACATTATTTACAGGTGAAAATAATCCTATCTGAATTATATAGAATTTTATGTTTACATCAATAGATAAATGAATATATAACTAATTGAATAATAAAAATACATGATCATAATAATTCTAGAGACAGGAGGAAGATTTTTTCAAAAGAGAAGAACTAAAATATAACAAATGGAACTTAAAAGGATGTCTACATATTTGAAAAACATACTTATAAAATATTTCCTTTAAAGGTGTCAAAAAAAGAAGGGGTTATGAATTTAATTGTTTGATATCATAAGTAAAATCCACCAAATTATAACACACACACACACATAAATATATATATATATATATATATATATATATCAAGAAATATAAATAGAATTTGGGAAATAATTTTGAAAATGAAAATATAAATTTAAGAGAACAATTAAAAGTGCATTTAATGTTTTTTAAAAATGATATAAAATAAAAAATTTATGTTTCATTCAATGGTATCTTTAGAAAAGCTAATAAAGAATATTTTTTAAACCATTAATTAAATAATAATCTTCAATAATAGATCGTTAAAACCAAATAATTAATATGTTTTTGAAATGATAAGAGTAATACAAAACATTTGGAAGTGGAAGGAAAACCCCTTTTTATTATTTTCAAAACACCTTTATTATAAAGTAACATTTTAAGAAGAGTAATAAAATATTCATTTTTATTAAAACTTAATTTTCTAAAATAGGATTATAAAATACAATATTAGAAAATTTTAAAGAGTTAGAAACAAAATAGGGAAAAAATATGTTTATGAAGAAACAATGTATCTTAAGAAATACGACTTGAGTTATGAATATCCCTTAAAGTAAAAATAACTTGTGATGCATGAATCAATTGAAAATGGGTTTATCTGTAAAAAGGTAAAAACTAAGGGAATAAAAATAATTTAATTGATGTTAATGATGTTCCCAACTTATATAAATTAATTTCAAGTGAACTATATTATCTCAATGAACAAAAAATCTTGTTAACCAAGACACATATGGTTGTGTAACAATTGACTAAAAATACATTAGAAGAATAGAAATTGATGTGGATTAGTTTATACCATTAATTGAAAAGAAAAATAATATAGAATATTAATGGGATATTAATTCAATATATCATAATACATAGTAAACTTGGTGCATAACATGTAACATTTCTCAAGGAATCATAATTGAGACCGAGAAAACACATTTAGAATGAGAAATAATTTTATAAAACACCATTGAGAGATAGGGACTATAATTTTTTAAAAAAACCATGATTAAAATTTCATTAATTATATTATATCAAAAATAATATGTACATTAACTAAATAAATGAAATTTGTTTCATAATACAAAACATGTCTCAAAAAGATGATTTTGTGATGAAAACCATCACCCAAGTCCTGATTCACTCTACAATTGCACCACAAATCCTGAATAATTAAATTTATTTTACTAAATACTCACACAATAACATTGTTTATAACTTTAACCATTTATAATTACAAATTTTAATCATTATATACAATTATATTTTTTAGTTTTTACTTATTTTCAATAATGGGTGTAAGTAATCTCTACCACTTTGAACTAGTTTCATAAAAGAGGTGTTGGAATCTATTAATTATTTAAAACATGTCATTATTATATCATATATGGTAAGATAATATAATTTTAATCATGTTTTATAAATAAATAATTTCATTCCATTATAGTTTTTGTTACAAACTATGAAGATGAATTCAACGACATTCATGTTTTGGAGAGTGTTCACGGAAGAAAGGTAATTAATGAGAAAATTTTTGATATAAAATTACTAGAACAAAGAATATATTATTTACATATTTACATCATATTATTCAAATATATATTTCTCAGATTCATCAATAATATAAATACATAGTATTGTTCAAGTGGATTATTAAACTAACCCAAACATGAACCCATAATGATTAATGGAAGATTATGTGGTGATTTTGTTGTAATTATATTATAAAAAAATCATAAAGATATTATTTTGTGATTATTGATGTGATATATCAATATTTGAAGATATTATAAAGATAATATAATTTAAATAAGGTCATTATGTATATAAAAATATCATTATCCTCTTAGTTAACTTCTTTTAAATAATTAAATTGATGGTAGTCGTTTATGGATAAAATCATTCATACATTATAAAATTTACCATAAAATAACCTAAATGATACGAGAAAGATAATATTTATTATTTAATCCCACTATCATGACCAACCATCTAAGGTGATAATGAAAAGAAAAATGATGATCAATCATTCCAAGGATGGATTAGTCCACACATAAGCATGGTTGATGATTTCTTTTTATATAGAACGAGTGGAGAAAATAATATTTTTTATTATTTTAGAATCATATGTTTTATAAAAACATATTTATTATTTTTCATATTACCCTTTAGACCAGTCTTATAAGGTGGTGGGGGAAAACAAAACACTTTTTATCGTGGAGGAAACAATCTTCCCAATGCACAAATTATGGTTTCTTTTTTATTTCTATAAAAGGGAAAATGCGATTAACGATTATTATGTATAATAATAAAATAATTTTTTTTCCAATATTGATTTCATTAAATAGTTATTTGAACAATATAATTAGAAATTAGAAACTGAAAAGAAACAGGAGAAGTAAAAATTATTAATCATGTTTAGGAATTTGGCATTTCCTTGGATGATCCCTTGGAAATGGATGAAACATGATTATACCTTTTAAGAATCTGATCAAGAGAGTGAAATAGTGTTATAGGGTAAAGAAGGAGGTCTAGGGTTTATAAAGAAACTAAATTTCCAGGGTTTTCTTTGATAGGGTGGTGAGAGTCCCCATTCATAAGTCGTGAGAATGTATTTTTTTATAAAAAAGTCAACTTAATATAAAGGTAACAAAAGTTAAATATATAAAGTGGATCCAAAATTGGTAAATAATTTAATTTTGAGAAAATAAGATCAATATAAACCTCATAAACTCAATAATATAATTTTCATTATCTTGTTTCAATATCTTTAGGAATTTAATTATTACTTTTCCCCTTTTAGCTTTTATCATGGTAACTAGTTTCTAAATATGTTATCATAATATTTTTTCCTAAAAATAAAGTTGTTATTATTTGATAATTTAGACCCATTGATTCAAAATTTTCAATCCATTTAATTATATTCAATTTATAGATTTTTTCAAAATTTATTTTAAATTTATAGTGTACAAAATATTAAATGAAATTCTGATGAAAATATTACTTATGTTCTAAAATATAAAATATGGGTCTATAGAGTTTAAAGAATTATAAATTATAAATTTACATATTTTTTTATTTTATAAAAAGGTTTTTAGAATTTAAAATTCATATTTATATAACAATAAAATCCTAAAATTCTTGTTATTTGTAAAACTAAAATCTATCACCATTCAACTAAAATTCATTATTTAAAGAAATAACCAAAAATACATTTTATGTTTATATTATAATGATTAATAAATTTTTTTTCATTTTTTCATGTTATATTTATAAAATTTGATAACTAAATATTTTAAAAAAAATCATGAAATATAGTTTGAAATTGTTCATATCGAAAAATAGATTTTTAAAATGTTAACTATTATTAATTATTTTTTCTTATAAATGAAAAATTAATTTATTATTAATATATTATTTATATAATATATATTTCATAATTAACTATTCATTATATACATAGTTTCTTAGAGTAAAACAATAATTTTAGTAAAATATATTTTAAACATAAAATTCTTTTCTCAGTTGTTTGAGCTATACTTATTGAATTCCATTCATATTAAAAGTAAACATTATTTTCATTCAAAAAATTATTGGTTACCCATATTCATTCTTTATAATTCAAGCACTAGGTTTTAATGTTCATATTTAATATTTATATTTTTATATAAATATATCACATTTTCATTTAAGCCTTGTGTTATGTATGAATAAAACTATTGATCATATTGGAATATTTAAAGGTAATAGTATATTTAAATCTTGGAGTGTTACATTCACCACCTTAAATACATTAAATCCTAATAATTTTAATTATCACTCACTAAGGAATATTGGTGAATGAAGTATTATGTTATTAATCATTTTGGATATAACTTGTAATATTACATCTACCATACTCTCTTAATCTATATTATATTACTTAAAATTCTTAAAAAAATATTTACTCATATAAATATATACCGAATTATATATAAAACTTAATAATATATTATATATGACATAACTTCCTCAAAAACATTTGAATATACAAGTGAACACACCACTATGATGTTATATATTCCTCTAATAAATTAACTACACATTTCACCATCAAATGGTATTAATCACGACCTCCTAAGGACTCACAGTAGTCAATATATGTCATAATCCCAAAAACTAGATACAAATTACCAAAAATATCATGAATTATAATCAATCCCAATGATATTGATGCTATATAACATACATTTTCAAACTCACCCAACCCTTTTTTATATTGACATTAAACATACACTAAACCATTGACTAATTCATCCGTCAAACATTTTTTGTTGAAAAGTTATTTATAAAAATATAAACTTACATTAAATCATTTCTCAAGGTTACATATACTATTTCATATAATATTTTAAACTATTATTGTAAAACTGTTGAAGATTAATTATTATATATTTCACAAAATACTCAATTCCATTTATAATATACTAAAATTTCATCGATAAATATCACTTAACTAATTAAAATAGATAAGCATAATAATAATTAATTTCTATTATGATATCAACCTTACTACCCTAGTTAAGACAAATAAACTCACTTCTTCCATTATAATAAACCTATACTTGAACTAATAACCATTTACACATAATCACTTATTTAGTTGTAAAAAATAGTTGATTCTATATACATAAAATTCTATGCTTTGTCTCTGTGATCCTATTACAAACAAATATAAAACAAAAATATTGATGAAAATATCCAAAATATTAATATGAAAACATCAACAGAATATGTTTCCCATTATGATACTTTTAGATAAACCAATGAATCTCTTTATTCACTCATTAGTTATCCATGGTCATTTTTCTATTAGGTTATCTAACCCAATAAGTTAACACCATTCATAAATTATTTCTAGGTGTTTATAAATAGAATATGAATATCCAAAGCATAAATCCCATGAGTTTATAACTGGGTGTGATGACATGGGCCCATTCATCCTATATCAATTTAATAGTTGACTCAATTCTCAACCAACCCTTTTTTGGGTGATTACACCTAGGTAAATTTTTTCAACTATTGTATCCACTCTCCAGTATCTAAATAGGGATCTATTCTTAGGTAAAACCGTTAATTTCTATTTTATCCAGTCATTAATATATTATCCAATAGTTATTCTTATTTATAGTTTTTTCACTAAATTTCCCTTATCCGACTCCCCAAATTAAAAGGTTCATTATTATCTTTACACCAAATAATATAATATCCCAAAGGAATATCTATAATAATGAAATAATGGTAATCCCCATATTATAAACCCTTAAATTTTCCTCAATAAGGTTCCTAATCACAAAAATTTATCTAATCCTTTTTGCTGATACCAACTGCAACACCCCATACCCGTACCCTCAGACTTATAACCATAAACACATACTTTATAAAATAACTTTAATTCTAGATGTAAAATCATGAATATTTGAATCCATAATAAAAAAACAATGGTTTTTGGATGTCTAAAATATCAGAAACCATTTTTGGTTTTGAGAATTAGATAATTAAAAAACATCATAAACTAATAAATCTCATGTCATTCTAAATTAATGAAATTTTTTCATAATATATGAGAAACTACTTAATTTGTGATATGTATTAAAAAACTACAATAAACTATTCCACATGTTCTATCTATCTAAACCTGTCTCATGTACTAATTTTATTTATAACTTAAGGAATGGAAATATAAGAAGGGGTGTTCTCAATTGCTCAGTAAGGGAAATAATACTACTAAAATAATCATGGCTTAAACATCATATAAGTATTATAATAAGAGTAAGTAAAAAACATGAACACATAATCAGTTAAAACTAAGATAATTATATATCCACGATAATAACTAAATACACGGATTTTAATTATATTTTTCACATATTGATGGAATTCATAATTCCAGAAATCAAAAACATGTTGTGAAAGCCTTGCTTTAAGACACTATCCTATAATGGGATGTGGATTACAGGAAAAAACCAACATGTTTTCTTTCATGAGGCATATGGATACATTCAGTGGCTATATAATTGTGGCCCCAACCACCACTTGATTAGCTCTAATGAATTCACCATACGAGTCAACATGAATTTCCATATCATTCCCTAAGGAACCTATTACAAAAGAAATATGTGGATACTATTATAATGAAATATATAGAATGGGAATACATAATAAACCATTGTTGGATGTCAATAACCATCATGAATTTTAATACTGTTCCCCATGTAAATTAAAGGGATAACATGATTATAACCCATATGGAGAAAGCATGTAAATGGTAAAAAATATAGTGTTTACTCATAAATAATCTTACTTATTGGAATGTAAATATTTTCCCCATGTCATTACAATAATATTCATTATATGTGAACATATTCCAATCTGAATAATACAAACTGTGATGCTCATACTTTATAAAGAAATGATCATTTGAAAATTCAATACTTTAATAACATGATCATAATACATTACAATAAATAATGTGTTTGGTTCAAAAATAATATCACCACAGTGTAATAGAGGAAACATATATGTATGTTGATAAAGCTGAAAAACATCCTTTCAAAAGAATACTTTGAATAGTATCATAGAAGAAGGGATAAAGCAATGTATTTTTTGATACCCTGGTTTAAAACACTAAAATGAAAACACACACACACACAAACATATATATATATATATATATATATATATCCTGAAACAAAAATCCCATTATGGTAAATCCATTTTAAGACTATAAGGGAAATTAAAGCAAAAAGTTAAAAATATTTTTAAAGAAATTTCTAACATTGAGATAAAATAAAAATGTATATGTCTATTTCAATGGTAAATTTTCAATATGTGACATGAAAGGTTTGATAACCATTACATCACAATTAATCTCTAATAATGTATCCTCAAAAGACACAAAGTTTATGTTATGGAAATGATAAGTGGATGAAAAGTCAAATTAATGTGAAAGGGAAACATTTTTATTATATAAAAAAAAACTTAATTCAAAATACACATTGTAATACGAGAAAAAAAATCATTTGTATTAAAACATAAATTTTACAAAGTGTAATTTACAATAACATATGATAATATATTATGGTGGGAAACCCAAAAGGATTTTATGTGGTAAAATTTAAATAATGAGAGAAAACACATAATAAAATCCAGGGGAAGAATGAAACCAACTTATATTTAATAATTTAAGGTGAATTATCATAACTCAAATATCAATAATTGAGTTAAAAAAATCTCTCATGAATGAGTAAACACTTGAGTTAAAATGTATTTGAAGAAAAAACTTGATTTGGATTAGTTTATCACGTGAATTATAGAGATAGTAATGTATATTAAATTTATTATACAGTAAATCTATAAAAAAAATATAAAAAACAAACATGGTACATAATATATATAATCTATTAAAGAATCAAATATTGAGACCAAGATAAATATTTCTTCATGAGAGACATATTAATCAGAACACCTTGAAAGAGAGGGACTAAAATTAATATTTAAATACCATGATTAAAAATTGTTCATGTAATGATATCTCAAATAGATAGTATATACACCATATTAATTAAATTTGGTTCATAATACTATACAGGTCTCAAAAAGAGGAATTTGAGATGAAAACCCTTACCTCAGTCCCGATTCATTCCTTAGATTCACCAAATATCCTGAATAATTATATTATGTTGATTAAATTCATACCCAAGATCCATATTCATAATTATAACCACTTATACTCCACATTTTTTATTATTAAATACATATATATTAGTTATTTTTCACCTATTTTCAACTGAAGGTGCAAGTAATCTTTATAGCATTGAACTATTTTCATAAAAAAGGTTTTAGTATCTATTATTTTTCAAAATTAAAAATTTATTGGATTATATGTGTTATTATAATATAAGTTTTATGGTTTTTTTATAAATATGTAATTTCATTCCATGGGTTGTCTGTTATAAATTTTGAATATGAAATCAACAATGACCACGTTTTCATGATTCTTAATGAAAAAAGATGTTTTCTTAATTAATGAGTTAAATATTGATATTAACATTACACAAGCCAAAAATAAATTATATACATATTTTTATCATATTTTGCTATAAAATATATTCCTATATTCATCTATGATAGAAATTTATGGTATTTTTTATTTTTGTTGTTAAAGCAACCTAAACATGAACCTACAATGATTAATAGATGATTATGAGATGGACTAGTTATAATATCATTATAAAAATTAATAATGACCTTATTAATGATTATTAATGATATATATCTTAATTTTAATGAATTATTATGAAAATATAATTTATATAAATATATTAATTAGAAAAAATATATCACTATCCTGTAAGTTTGTTCATTCTAAATGATTAAATTAACAATATTATTCAGTTGATCATATCATTAGTATGTTATAGAATATCCCAATTTAGATAATTAATGATATAATAAAAATAATATTTTTTCTATAATCCCATCTTCATAACCATCCATGTAAGGGAGTTATGAAAATAAAATTACAAATCAATCATTCCATGGAAGTTGTAGTTCACAAGTACACATGGTTTGTGATTTAATTTTCCACAGAATGGGTTGAAGGAGTAATATAGTTCATCATTTTATTATTAAAAAAATTATTTAAATATCTTAATTATTAATTATATTCCACTTTTAAACCATACTTATATGGTTGTGAAGAAAAATTAAACAAGTCGCATCGTGGAGGAGGTAGTCCGCTTGAGGCACACATTAGGGTTTCATTTTTTAACTAGAAACAAAAAAAGATATTAATGGTTATTCACACAGATTAATAACATTAAATTTATTAAAAATAATTATTTATTGAAACATTTATTTAAAAAATATAAATTTAAAATTTAAATTGAAAAATAATCAATTGAAGAAAAAATTAATTACTCATGTTGAACAATTTGAGAATAATTTGGAAGCTACCTTGGAAATGGAAGGAATAATATAATCTCTTGTGGAAAGAAGATAAATAGAGCAGAAAATTGTTTTAGGGGTTGGATAAAGAGAAATTGTTCATGATGAAATCTATTTTTGGTGTTCCTTGAATGTGTAGTGAGATTCCCCTTTTATAAGCGATGAGAATGACATTTTAGTAAATACTTCATTGTAATATAAAGGGATCACTTGTTAATCATGTCATGTTGGAAATTTTTTTGAAAATAATATCTTGGGTAATATTTAATATCAATATAAACATCATAAACTCAATTATACACATTTTTTTATCATTATTAATCTCTTTACCCCTGTAAATATTACTTTTACCCTTATAGATTTTATCATGGTAACTTGTTTTTACCTATAGAAACATAATCTTTATACCTAAATATTAAGTTATCCATATTAGACAATTTGGATCCTATGATTATAAATTTGGAATAAATTCCATTTTCTCCAATTTTTAAAATTAATAGAAATTAATTTTAAAATATAAATGTATAATGAATTAAAGAAAATCTTTAAGAAAATATAAATAATGTTTTAAAACATAAAATATGGGTTTGTAAATTATTACCAACATTTTATTAAAAAATAAAACCACTTATAAAATACATATTTTCTTTTATAAAAAAATTTCAGTAATTTGAAACTCAAACTTATATACTTATAATTTCATAAAAGTAATGTTATTTCTAAAAATGGTATATTGAACTACTCACTTAAAAATATTACATTTAAGAAAATTACAAATATTGATATTAATATTATATTATAATTCTTATAATAGAATTAGATTCATTTTTACAACTGTAATTTCTAAAATTTGATAATATAATATTTAAATAAAATCTAAAAAATACAGCTGAAAACTATTCCTATTGAAAAATAACTTTTTAAAATGTTACTATACTTTACTCTTTTTTACTATAAATTAATGATTAAATTATCAGGGTTATATTATTTATAGTATCAATATATTATTGTTATGTAATCATAATATGCATAGCTTCTTGAAATAAAATACCAATTAAAAAAAGGTATTTTTAAACAAAAATTTATTTTCCTTGTTGTTTTAGCTATACTAATTGAAATTAATTCATATTAAATATAGATATTATTTTATTTATATAAATACTTCATAAAAATGTTATGAATATTTATTACCACTAATTGAACAACTAGGTTTTAATGATAATAAATAATATTTTTTTATAAAATAATATCATGGTCTCATTTATGTTCAGTATTGTGTGTAGAGAAAAAAATCACTCACATTGACTTATTTAAAGGTACTCATATGTTAAAATATTTTTGTGTTACATCACTATACTTGGAGAAAATTTGTGATCATTCAATTTTTTTCCTTACAAACATGTACTCTACTCTATGGATTCCCAATTATTATCACCTAATTGTCATGTTTTTTTAGTGCTACGTAGATTTACTTCACTATCCATGTACTATACCTCATAGAGCATCATCCATGAACATTCTTCTCAGTTATGTGAACATAAAATTAGGGTGTTTTTTGGCTGAATTCACAGCCTTGAAACTCAAAATCTTGGAAAACATCCTTTTCCCTCAAGAGAACATAGGGATTTTTGAAATCCTCATTTTCAACATACATAAGAACAAAAAAAACTAAAACATAGTTATGAGGGATTATTTACCAACAATATTATTCATCAAGTCAATTGAAAATTATACATCCTTTAATACCACTTTAATAACTCTATTTAATCACCTTAATCTTCAACCACTATGATTATCTCATGACTCCATATGGTGGTTAAATATGTACATGGACATTGAAAACCATTATTATAAACAAAAAGAAAAAACATTAAATTTATAAAACATAATCATGAGGGATATTTTCCCAAAAAAATCCCACATTAGTTTTTTTAAAAATTACTCATAATTTGATACCTATTTAATCCATATTTTTATTCAGCTTCACTATAATACAACTTTAATATCCCATTGATCCATACTATGATCAAATTTTTTTTCAACACCTACACCAATCCCACACGAGTCCTGATCTACGTAGGAAACAAGAGTAGAAAAATAATTTCATAAATGGACTCAATAGGTATCCCTTTAATGAATTTTCTTCATTTAAAGAACGTATTATACACCAATTTTTTTAAAAAACTCTCCATGTTTTATCATCCCCATATTTCACCAATTTAGAAAACACCACCATTTCATTGCTTCCAATGATTCATCATTGAATAGACCCCCTATCATCAACCTTCACTCCATCATCAAAATGGTTTCTCCCCCTTTAAAAAAAACATATAGGTCACTCCTTTTTGGTTTTTAATAGAGAAACAATCTTAGGTAAGGACATTGGGAAGTTCACAACCTACCTTAAGGATTGGAGGTCCCAGATGAACTGTGTTCATGTTCAGGTAGTTGACTAGACTCCAAGAGCCAAATAAATCCTTTAAAAGTTTCTATGGGTAACAACATCATCAAAATTTCTTTTACATGATGTTAATTTTGAACATACTCCAATATCACCAACCAATTTTACACTTTCTCCCATATAAAATTATTTTATTTCAATGTTATTCATCCTTAAGTGATAGTAAGTATTTTTGATAATATTTATAATACTTGAATTATAACAATTGATTAAGATCAGAGACTCATCATTAACCCCATGTATTAAACAGAATTATTTATCAGAAGTAGCTATGTATAAACTTGAGTGGTTATTATATATTTAGATCCTTCAGTTCATATAAAAATGAAATATTATATCTTACTCTCCTAAGAAATACAAAATATAGGAAAACAAAATACACCACATGATGTTGACTATATGTTGTCTGTTGAACTAGCCCAATCAATATTTATATATCCCAACAACTCATATTATAATATTGATTTTTAAATAATGATGGTATCCACTATACATTTGATATATAATATTATTATCTTTAATTTAATAACATGGAATTATTTTGGTTACAATGATATTTTCCACCCTGTATGTGGGAAAATATTAGGTTATGTCATTGTTTTGTAGAGTATGTTTAAAATGATGTTACTATATTCTATGGAATTGACCACTTTTACGTCGTCATCCATTGAAAATTTCATCAAGGTATCATGTAGAGTTTTAAAATACTTAGAATCATCTATTCCAAATCTTATTAGAACATCATTATAATATTTATGTCGTTAAATAAATGTTTAATTACTTCCTTGTTCCTCCTATAGATCAAGTAGAAACATTTGTATACAGATCATGAACATCTAAAACTTACACTTCATGGAATTTTCAAATTGTTATCCATGTGCATCATTTTATCCACAATATATTATGTCATCAACATACATCAAAACCTTCATCATTTAAACACTATAATTTTTTACATAGATATTTTGATCAACTCCACCATGTTGGAAACCAACATTCTTCAAATATTGATCCAATATTGAATAACACTCTCTTAGTCCCTATATTAACCTATAAATATCATTCTTCAGCAAAAAAATTCTTCTTATAGTCATGAGAATGAAATAGATATGACTATTCAATTTATATCTCTTCTTCATGAACTTTGATTAGAAATGATAACTTAATTAATATCTAGAAAACGTTGAACTTTTTTTCACCATCAATAATTAAGAATATTCTAATTTATTATTAGCCATGCCCATTGTGAAAATGCATCATATATGTCAAACAACTCAACCTAGGAGTATCTATTGCATAGAAATCATTATTTTTAGGAATTTAACCATACCATATTCATTTATCTTATAATAGATAAACCATTTGGTCCTGATTATGTTATTATTTATTGGACTCAAAACAATAGCCCATATCTAATTCTTCTCAATTTGTCCAACATCTTCATTCATTTAATTAACCCAATTCTCATCTCTAAAAAATATTTCAACACATTTTGTCTCTACCCTAGATTAGAATGATATTTGTTATAGACACATAATTATCATCATTTTCATTGGATCAATTTAATAATTGATGACATTCTACCTATAAATTTCATATAAAAAATTTATCTTCTATGTATTTATAGATCTAATTTCATCATGATCGTGATTATTATATTCTTTTGGATATTCATTTTCCCCCTATAGTCCCCTTGCACTTCATACAACCTCCTCACTTTCATCAAGAAACCACTAAATATGTTGCTAATAACTCTACTCATTTCTTAATAGAGTGACATCATTTCTTTTTAAAACCATTATTAGGAACATAGTAAATAATTTATATACTTTTATTCATACTAAATAGATATTTAGAGCATCATAATCTCCATAGGATTCAAATTTTCTATGTTTTTCTTTATTAAGGATGTTACAATTAACCCAAAAGAATCAAAAGTACATAAACCTAGAATTCATTCCTTACCATATCTGACATGAAATATTTTCTTCTTTTAGAAATAAAAAATTCCCGTTAGAAGTATAGACCAATACTGAAATTTATTCATTCCAAAACTTATCCAATAGGCCTTTTCAATGAGAATTGTTTTTCCATATTGTCTATGATTTTATTTATCTACTCAAACACACCATTTTTCTAAATTTCACTTAATATAGTTATTTATTTCCTTTTTCTATGATTATTGAGATAATAATCAATCTATATTTTTAAGGAATCCATGCCATTATTAGTTAAATTTTTTTGAATTTTCTATAAAATCATATTTTCAATGTCCATTTTATTTTGTGTTATAGAAATGAACACATGATAATTGTAGTTAATTCCCTAAATACATTCCATAACACTATACTCTTAAATGAAGGGAACATAATATATCATTCCATCAATACCTCATGGTGATATAAGTACACAAACATCAATATACAGCAGATAAGGAACTCTTTTTCACTATTTCTCTTTCACAATAAACATATTTTGAGTAATATTACTTTCTAAAAGGTAACAAACATGTGTTTATGATAATGTAATACCTTAGGTAGATCTATAGATCCATCAATTTTTAATAGATCACCCATGTATATTTGGATCAAATGGATAATACATCTATTCGACAACCCATTATCTTCTTCCTTGGATATAAAGGAAACATATTCTTCTCTAATAAAATGTTATAGATTTTATTTCGTGTTCTTATCCTATATAAAAACTACACAAATTTTCCCATTAGTGATATAAATATTATTTAAAAACATTATTTACTCAATTGAGTTACACAGTTAACTGAATCTAACCATGTTGTGATTGTGACCTTCAATCAACAATACATTTTCATGTTTCATAATCCCCCCCAAACATGTCCTTCCAAGAGAAAATAAGAATTATTCCTTAATCATTGTTGAATATGATGACACATTACATGTAATTATTGATGATTGAGAGATGATAAAAATTTCCCATCAAGTGGTATGTTTGTCCATTATTAATGGTACATATACAAGAACAATATGATGCATTCAAGGTAGTCTCTATAACCACTAGATTCTAAAATATTTTAATTTTGATCCATTTATTTGGATTCACCCTTGGTTTTTATCATCATACTTTATTATATTCGTATTATAGATTAATAAAATCATATAAAAAATATACAAATAAATTTTTCATTTCCAGTTCTCTTGATAATTCCTTGAACCACTGTAAAAAACCACATTATGATTTAATCAAAAAAATTCACTGAATTATTGATTAGAAATATCTATCCATATATAAAAATCATCCACACAAAAAATAGTTACCATAAAAATAATCCCTGAAATATTTTGTTATTTTTTAATTCCATCATTCAACTTATTTTCTTTAAAACCTCTTGGTTACTATTTTTTTTGATAATATCACATCATTCCACAAAATAAACCCTAACATGAGGTGAATTATTGTTTTTCATCATTTTATAACTGATTTTCCCTTTATTTCTTTGAATATGATGATTATTATTAATACAAAAGTCAACCATCCTCTTTTGGCTAGGTACTAGTGGTTAATTATAATGAATCTCTACTTTATATTTAGAATCAAGCCTCATACCAACCTTGATATTCAAATATGAGTTTTACTTCTACTAATTGTTATTTTCTTATTTTTATGGACATCCATGATCTACATGTAGTTTTTTTATCATGTGAGTGTTCTTATTTTCCGATGTCATACTAGGAGTAAATATTTTCTCATAATATTAAACTTTTTATTATTGGATGAAAACTTAAACATCAAGATCTTCAATAAATTTGATCAAATATTTCAATTTTTAGTTAAACCATCAATAATCCCATAATGTTATTAAATTTTAATCTTGTAATAATTGTAAATCAATGATATTTTTATCTTTTTAGATTTTATTTTTTCAATTTAGACATTTAGATTATAATTCTACTCTTCTTTCTTCTATACATAGAGTTTTAAATCATGATCCACTATGTTTTATCTCTTTATTTTGGATCTTAAAAAATCTATCTCTTAATGATCCATCACTAATTCAAGCTGGATATCAACTATTTCTTTAAATTCTCCCTATTTAATATATATTTATTCCGTTATCAATTAATTTCCCACAATAGACACCATAACATTGTTGTTTTCGAATTATTATAAGAGAAGGTTATTCTTCTTAATGAAACTATGATGACTACAACCCAAACCATTCACATTTCTGTGAGACTTATTCATGGAAATTATGTAATCCGCATCATCATTTTTATCATTATTAGAACATTTTACTATATGGTTCCCATCATTTACAGAAAAAATCAAGATAGTCAAAGTTTCATTTTATGATTTCACATTAAAAATAATATATTATAGGAACGGAATGACATGAAAACATCCACCTCTTAATCTTCCTAGCAATCCTCTATGATATGGTTTTTCATGGCCTTTAATGTAACCTTATTAGTTTTTACCTTTTATATATCCTAATTATCCTCATCAATCATATCATTTTGAACAAGAATACTATGATAACTATCCAATTTTAGCATCTTTGGATCTTCTCCATTCTATACAGAGACATTCATACTGAACAAGGGTGGAAATATTACCAAGATATTCTTTTTGGTCTTTATTTTATAAGGGTTTTCTCTAAGACCATTAATTTACTCCATAATAAAATTCTCACAATCAATTAGAACATTAATGGATTCATTCGGATGTATCCTCAACTCTTTATACTTGTTCCACATAACCTATAATTTGGCATCTATAAATTTTGAATCACCATCGTATAAGTTTATCTACTTTACCTATATAGTGTGTGAGGATATATATGAAATTACCTTTATATAAATTATGGTGGATAATTACCCCCCAAAACATTCATTTATTTAGAGACATAATCTTGTTATCTGATGTATTATTTTAATAGACCCAAACTATCCATAATAAATATAATACAACACATCATGGTTATAGACACATCGATTCCTAAAGATCAATAGTAGTGTTATGTCCAATTATTCTGCATCTAAAAATTAATTACATCAAATTCAACAATCTCTTTATGATTATGTAATTCCATTCATTATACAAAGTGATAAATGCAATGACTTTAACTCTTGGATATGATACCAATTACAGGACTCACTATGTTAAATACCCCAAGGGGGAGGGGTGAATGATGGTATGAAATATAAAACAACTACTTCTTGATATTGTTTCAACATTAAATAATACTCTTTTTTCTATTATTATAATATATATATATATATAAATTAAATCTTGGAAGTGAAATAATAATTTCTCTTGGTTCACCCTGGCTAGGCTATTCCAAGGAGCCTATAAAATATATGTGTTAATGTACTAGAATTAACTATAGTATAATTCCCCCACAATGTTCAGAGCTGGCTCCCTACCCTTGTTGTATACAAAATAAATCATAATTTGAAATCCACCTGCTCTATTTTTTAATGCGAATAATTTAAACACACAAACTTTTTAATTATATTTTTTCCTAATTTTGTGTGTTGTTTTATTTTATACTCAACATAACTATATCCTTTAATTAATGAATATGGTATAATTAATGTTTGACCATTGGGTTTCGACTGTTATATGACCATTGGTCAATATGACCTTTTGAAACTATAATCTTAACATAGTGTTTTTTATAAATATGGTTATCTTGGTTAATTAATACAGAATGTAGATTGAATGGCCTCATCAAGTAGACTTGAGCCATATGAAGCCCATCTTCTGGAGCTTGTTAAGAAGGTAGCATCACTGAGCTTTGCTCTGGACCTAGCCGAAGCTGAACATCAACGTATGAAGCTTGAACAGAATCTTCTAAGGGAGAAGTTCAAGATGATATAAATCACCACTTGGTCAATGTTGTCCGAGCTACCCCAAGATTCTATCACCATAGCACAGCTTACATTTATATCCTTTGTTGGTGTTATAACGGGATATGTAACGAGACCTTAGCTACTTTGTTTAATCCTTTTATATTAATAAAATTGTTATTTCTTCTTATGGAAATGTTCTCGAATTTCAAATATCCAGATAAATATAGGATGTGTATTATTGATGAATTTAGGAAAAAATATTATTTTAAAATATTTTTGTATCCATTAAATAATTAATAATGTTAAATTATTTTCATAAAAAGACCTTATACAGTTGTAATCGGTGAGGAATTTAGAGTCTAATAAGATCAAATTGGTTTTTAGTGAATAGTAAAGTAGGAATAATAACATACCCATAAGATTAGTTATGAATAGTAATGAATATTAATTTTTCCCAAAAAATAGAAACTTCACCCATGAATGTATAAAAACATTTTAGACATCTTAAAAGTGAAAAAACGATCGTAGTTTAAGTTTTGGTATTTTTGTACGCCATAAATATTTTATTTAGAATTTATTAATTAGTTTAATAATTTAGTATGGAAATTTATTTTCATAAAATTTAATAATAAATTTTTACTTTATTTTCATATCGGTGTGCGATATTTTTATGTGACCTTGATTACTTTTTTAATGTGTAACAAAATGAGTTATAATTTTAAAGTTGTATTTTTGGAATAAATAATGATTTTATTTAAAAATTAAATTAAAATTATTTAGAAAATTATTTTCATTAAATGGACTTCATTTTTGAATTTATAGAATCGATATTAGGTTAGGGTGAATTTTTTGCATTTTTTTAAAATAATAGAATTATCGGTGAATAGTAAAAATGAAGTTTTGAGTTTCGGGTGTTTAATGACATCATTAATGATTTAATAATGATGTAAGAATTATGGTTGAATTATTAATAGTGAGATATGATATGAGGTGTCCCGAGTGGCCAATACTAGGGGGAAATACCATGGGCAAGCCCATGGTTGTGCAAATACCACTGATGAGGTGTCCCTTGGAAATTAATAATTTATTCACTCACTTTTCCTATAAATACCAAGCCATTTCCCTCGTACATTTCATTCCAAAATCATACTCAATGTATTTATGGTCTCCTTACCTCCCAATTAGTCCTCCCAAGGTTCCCTCAAGCCTACCAAGGTCCCTAACAACAATCTTTCGATGTAACTCTTCAAGGTAAGGGATCCTTTCACCCTCCTCTTTTAAGTCATGAAATCCTTTATGTTGTGTCTTTTATTATCAATATCTTTATATTGAGGGTATGTTATTATATGTTCTCATTACATTCCATTTTATGTCTATTAGTTAAGAGACCCTTTCCACTCTCATAAATTTTCTTTCTGAACTATTAAGTGACGCCGTTAGGCTGCCAAATTTCTCGTAAAAGAAATCGCTTATACTATTTCCTTTCAAGATTCCTTTTCTTGTAGTATGTCATTAAAATATCCATACCATGTTCTTATCTCCATGTTATTATTTATTAATATTCTAATATGAGTTATTTATAAGTGGTTTACCCTTGCACTCTCTCTTTTTATAATTTTCTAAAACCATGTTATATAGCTGTTATGTTGCAGAAATCCCGTCCCAAAATTTCTATCTCTTTTTCACAAGAAATTACCCTGTTTATTAATGTCAATACATATAAATTTTTCATTTTATTGTGTGTTCATAAATATATAAAAAGGATATATTTTATTCTGAAAGGTACATGCATATAACCCTTATTCCCTTTCCATGTTTTATAAATGATATAACGATCTTATTTTTAAGAACTTTCAAAACGTCACGATTTTGAAAGGAACCACATTTGTTTTATTCTCTATGGGTTATTTATGAAATGTTTGATTATGATCTATGTGGATCACATGAAATAAAAGGCATATTAAGGGTGAGTCTTGATAGAGTTCTAATGCATTGGGTAAAGAATTAATCTCTAGATATGACAAGTTTCACGATACCTTGGTGAATAACCTTGGTAATTTTTATAACACCTCAGGGATAAAACATGGTGATATGTTCATGAATTCCTGAATTAAATGTTGAAGCCACATATTCAAGTTATGATTCATGTTATTTTTATTATGATATTACTATTCTTCAATTTATCATTCCGTTATGAATTTTATCATGTTCGTATTAATATTTCTCAAGATCACATGTAAACTGTTTCACTTGTTTTCCTTACTGAGCCTTCTGCTCACCCTTTCCTTGATGTATGTCTTAGGTTATGTGATGTAGAAATTTTACATATGATGAACCTATGATTAAGCCTTAAAAATGTATTATAAGGATGTTTTATCTTGTTTTTTAGTATTATGTTCCTGATTTCCAATACACTATACTTTAAAGATCCTCTGTTTGTAAAATGTAATGAAAAGATATGTTATAAAAAGGAGGTATGTTATAGTTGGTATCAAAGGATAGTTTATTTATTTATGGAAATTAGGATATAAAATATTTAGGAAGAATCTTATAGAAATGCTTAAATATAGGATAGCTTCCTGGTATTTTGGTGAGTATTAAGTAAGTTGTTTATCAAACAAATACATCCATGTTTAGATACGAGAAGGTAGAGGCGGCTCTGGCACAGATGTACATAGGGAAAAAACCCAAAAACATAGCTTTGAGCTAAAATCGAACGGGAACTGATGCACGACAAAGGGCCTTGCTGTAATCTTGGTTACGATACTACCAGGGGATATTTGTGGTTAATCATAAGACTCTTATGAATAATTATGAAGGATTTATAGAGAAATGTAATTGTTTAAAGATGTTTTAAGACATAAATACATTATAGTTAAAATATTTGTAAATGAAATAAGTGTCTCATTAAGGTTTTTTTCTTTTAGAAATGGCGTGAAATAGGAGGAACCATGCAAATAGTGACCACAATGGACCATGCGCTGACAGCCCTCTGATGGAAGCCGAAAGGGAAACATTCATGCGAATAATGAACCAACTGAATCAAGTTATGGGAAATAACTTCAATTAAGCTGAGAGACCGATCTCACCATGAAGAGAAAAAAATTCTATTTAGTCCTTTATGGGTCAACGACCACCGACCTTCAGTGGATCGAATGACCCATTTATTTTTGAGCAGTCAATCATCCCTATCGAGAAGATCTTTTCTATGCTCCATTGTTCAGAGTAAGAGAAGGTCACTCTGGATGTTTATCACATAGAAGGAGAAGTTTATCAGTGGTGGGAGCTGATTAAAAAGATGAGGAAAAGAGTGGAGGATAAAGCGAAAGAGTTGGAAGAGTTCAGAGGGATTTTCGTTAGAAAGTATTTCCCTAGATCCATGAGAACAATAATAGAGAAGGAGTTTCTACAGCTGAAGTAGAAGGAGAATGAATTTGTTAGAAGCTATGATATGAACATCACCTAACTTTCTTGTTACACCTCTAGATCTATCATGGAACCAAATGGAAATGTTGAAATATTCTTTGATGTACTGATACCTCATCTGTGGAAGAATCTAGCCAAATGAGATTATGTCAGCTATGAGGAGATCGTGCGGAGTGCAATGAAAGTTGAACTGGATTTTGGTGAGATGAAATGGTCGTATAAATCATAACATAAAAAGAGATCGATGGATCCTAGCTTAGGGAGGACCTTTGACCAAGGAAGAAGAGGCAATCAAGTCCAACTTCCCACATGTAATAAATATGGGAAAAAGCATTCGGGGAACTGCCTGCTCGAGAGCAGGAAATGATACAAGTGTGGAAGGGACGACCATATTGTGAGGAATTTTCATAGTGAGGTGAAACCTCAACTTCCAAAAACTAATGACATGGGGAAGATGGTCCAGGCCCTACCTTATTTCCAGTTCTTTAAGTGTGGACAACCTGGGCACTTTTTCAATCACTGTCTAAATCCGAGGGCAGAATAGGGGAACCACCATCAGCCCTAGCAAAGGACAAGGGAGCAACATCGTGCTTTTACTATCACGACAGCTAAAGTTGAAGCTCCAAATGATGTGGTAGCATGTACTCTTTTTTTCTCTCAAATCTAGCAAGTACATTTTTTGATTCTGGTTTTATGCATTCCTTTATTTCCTCCAAGTTTGCAAAGAATTTAGAATCATCCCCCAACTAGATAAAAGTAGCACTATTAGTCAAGAATATTTGTGGGATTATCCAAGAATCATCATTGTTTAGAAACTCTGTTATTTACTTTTGTGAGCACAATCATAACGCAAATCTTGTAGTCATTCCCATTCTAGAATTTGACATTATACTAGGGATGTACAGTCTCTCAAAGTATAATGCTAAGATCAAATGTACAAGTAAGGAAATCTCAGTATCCTTGAATGGAAAACCTAAAGTTATCTTCCTAGTCGAGATATCTCAAACTGACCATTGTCTAGAAGAACCTCCTATAGTCTTCTTTTTGGAATAGATTAGAGAAGAAGAAGAAGGAAATGAGTGTTTGTGGATAGAAAATGTACCCATCGTCTAGGAATACATTGACGTATTTCATGAGAAGGTTCCTGGACCTCCCCCAGAAAGAGAGGTAGATTTATACATTGAACTTGTACCTAGATATCATCTAATATCAAAGACCTCGTATAGGATGGAAAATTTAGAGTTGGAGGAATTAAAGAAACAACTCCAACATCTTTTGGAGAATGGGTTTATTCGACTTAGTGTGTCTCCTTGGGGATCACCTGTTCTCTTTGTGAAGAAGAAGGATGGATCGATGCGGCTATGCATTGATTATAGAGAATTGAACAGAATCACAGTAAAGAACAAATAACCTCTTCCAAGAATTTTGACTTATTTGAACAACTTCGTGGGGCTCAATTATTATCTAAGATTGATCTATGATCTGGTTGTCATCAATTTAGGGTGAAGAAAGAAGATATTCCAAAAACTTCATTCCAATCAAGATATGGGCATTATGAGTTTGTTGTTATGCATTTTTGACTGACTAATGCACCTGCTATTTTTATGGATTTGATGAATAGAGTCTTTATGAATACCTTGATAACTTTATAGTAGTTTTTATTGGTGATATTATGATATATTCCAAAAGTAGTGAGGAGCATGAGGATCATCTAAGGGTTATTTTACAAACTCTATGGAAGGAGAGACTTTTGGGAAAGTTTATTAAATGTTAATTCTCTATTCAACAAGTTTTTGTTTTGGGGAACATTTTTACCAATGAAGGAATCACAATTGACCCTGCAAAGAAAATATTTGTAGAGGAGTGGCCTCATCTTACAAAAATAACTGATATTAGTAGTTTCCAAGGATTAGTGGGATATTATAGGATGTTTGTGAAAAAATTTTCATGACTTTATAATCCATTAACCAAGTTAACTCGAAAAGGGGTCAAGTTCATCTAGACAAATGAGTGTGAGGAGGATTTTGAAGAGCTGATGAAGAGATTGGTTACTGCACAAGTTTTAACTATACCCTCAAGTGGAGAAGGATTCGTTATTTATAACGATGCATCTCTGAAAGGGATTGGGTGCATCCTCATGAAAAATGACAAGGTCATTTCTTATGCATCTCAATAGTTTATGATTCATTAGTAGAACTATCCTACACATGATCTGGAGCTGGTGGCAGTCTTTTTTTCTATGAAGATATGGTGGAACTATCTTTATGGGTAGAAATGTGATATATACACAGACCATCAAAGATTGAATTATATTTTCACACAGAAGGAGTTGAACATGGGAAAAAGGAGATGGTTGTAACTCCTTAATGTATATGATTGTTCAATTCATTATCATCCCAGAAGAGCAAACAATGTTGTTGATGCATTAAGTAGGAAAGACCCAGTTGTTCTTTCCATGAAGAGGATTCAAAAAGATCCTTTGATCAAAGACCTAGTAAATATGGACATGGGATTTATAAGGTAAGAGACATCATCAACCCTAACCCAAATGATTTCTCAACCATCACTAATAGAGAAAATCAAGAATGCTCAGAAAGAGGATCCTTTGTTACAGAAGAAGTTTGAGGCTATGAAGGACGGGATGTTTTTTTGTTCAATATTGATCAAGAAGGTGTACTGAAATTTCATACCAGACTATGTGTTCTATCTATTCCAGAAATAAAGAAGGCGTTGATGGATGAAGCTCATAACTTTACATTCTCTATACATCCTGATAGTACGAAAATGTATAGTGACCTTCGTGATCATTTTTGGTGGGATAATATTAAAAGGGACATTGCTTAATACACTTCACGGTGCCTAGTATGTCAACAAGTGAATACAGAGTGACAAATTCCTAAAGGGATATTGCAACCACTACCCATACCAGCATGGAAGTGGGACAATATCACTTTGGACATTGTCACTGGTCTCCCAGGAACATCCAAAGGAAATAATTCAATATGGGTTATTTTGGACCATCTCACTAAGACTTCCCATTTTATCTCCATTCAGGAAGATTTCTCTCTTGATTAACTAGTCAGGATTTACATGAAGGAAGTGGTGAGGCTACATGGAGTTCCACTTTCTATCATATCTGATCATGATCCAAGGCTCACATAAAAAATCTGGAGAAGTCTTAAACATTATTTGAGCATTTAATTGAATTTCAGTATGACCTATCACCCCCAAACTTATGGCCAATCTAAAAGTAATATTCAGACACTCGAGGACATGCTGAGAACTTTCTTAATGGAATTTAATGGGGGATGGGATCAACATATCTCTTTAGTTGAGTTCTCTTACAACAACAACATCCACTCAAGCTTTCAAATGTAACCCTATGAAGCTCTATATGGGAAGCTATGTATAACTCCTACTTGTTGGGATGAATTCGGTGAGAGAAAGCTTCTTGGGCCTGATCTTGTGCAAGAGATGATAGAACTGGTCCATTCCATCCAAAAACACATTAAGGATGCTCAGAGTCAGAAAAAGAGCTATGCCAAAGACAGTCAAAGGGAAATGAAGTTTGATGTTGGTGATAAATTCTTTCTTCAGATTTCACCTTAAAAGAGAGTCATGAGGTTTGGGAAGAAAGGGCAGCTCAGCCCTAGGTATATTGGCCCCTATGAAATCCTTGATCTTGTGGGAGTAGTGGCCTATCGGCTTGCACTTCTTCCAAATCTAGCCTATTTTCATGATGTCTTACACGTATCCCTCTTGAGGAAGTACATACCTTACCCTTCACATGTACTAAATCCAGAGGTGGTACAAATATAACATGACCTCTCTTATGAGGAGCAGTCGGTGGAGATCTTGGATCATAGAGACAAGGTACTATACAACAAGACTACCCACATTGTTACGGTGTTATGGAGGAACCACAAATATGAAGAAGCCATGTGAGAACAAGAGGATTCCATGAGACATAAGTACCCACAACTTTTTTCATCAGAGGGTACGAGATAAAATTTTGGGGACGAAATCTCTTAAGGGGGGAAGAATGTAACGACCCGAACTTTTTAATTATATTTGTTTCCTAATTTTGTGTGTTATTTTATTTTATACTCAACAAAACTATATCCTTTAATTAATGAAGTGGGTATAATTAGAATATGACCGTTGGGTTTTGAATGTTATATGAATATTAGTAAATATGACCATTGGAAATAGTAATCTTAACATTGTGTTTTTTATGAATACGGTTATCCTTGTTAATTAATACAAAAAGTATATTGAATGGCCTCATCTAGTAGACTCGAGCCATATGAAGCCCATGTGTCAGAGCTTGGGAAGGAGGTATCATCATTGGTCTTTGCTCGGGAAGAATCCCAAGATGAACATCAATGTATGAAGCCTGAACGGAATCGTCTTAGGGATAATTTCAAGCTGATTCAAATCACCACTCGAGCAATGTTGTCCAGGCCACCCCAAGATTCTATCACCATAACACACCTTACACTTAGATCCTATGCTGGTGTTCTAAGGGGCGATTTAACGAGACCTTAGCTGCTTTGTGTAATCCTTTTATATAAATAAAATTGTTATTTCTTCTTATGGAAAAGTTTGTGAATTTGAAATATCCGAATAAATATAGAATGTGTATTATTGAAGAATTTAGGAAAAAAGGGTATTTTAAAATATTTTTGTAGTCATTAAATAATTAATAATGTGAAATTATTTTCAAAAAAAGTTCTACAGTTGTGATCAGTGATGAATTTAGAGTCTAAGAAGATCAACTTGGTTTTTAGTGAATTATAATGTAGGAATAGTAACATACCCATATGACTAGTAATGAATAGTAATGAATCGTAATTTTTCTTAAAAAATAGAAACTTCACCCATTAATGTATAAAAACATTTTATACATCTTAAAAGTGAAAAAACAATCATAGTTTAAGTTTTTGTATTTTTGTACGTAATAAATATTTTATTTACAATTTTATATTTTATTTAATAATTTAATATGGATATTTATTTTCATAACATTTAATCATGAATTGTTTCTTTATTTTCTTATGGGTATACGATATTTTTATGGGACCTTGATTACTTTTTTATGGTGTTACAAAATGAGTTATAGTTTTAAAGATGTATTTTTGGAATAAATAATTATTTTATTTAAAAAATAAATAAAAATTATTTAGAAAATTATTTTCATAAAATAGAATTCACTTTTGAATTAATATTATTGATATTAGGTTAGGGTGAATTTTTGGGATTTTTCTAAAACAGTTGAATTATTGGTGAACAGAAAAAATGCAATTTTGAATTTCGGGTGTTTAATGACATCATTAATGATGTAATAATGATGTAAGATTTCTTGTAAACTTATGAATAGTGATATATGCTATGAGGTGTCCCATGTGGCCAATACCATTGGAAAATACCATGGGAAAGCCCATGGTTTTTCAAATACCACCGATGTGGTGTCCCTTGGAAATTAATAATGTATTCACTCACTTTTCCTATAAATACCAAGCCATTTCACTCATTAATTTAGTTCCAAAATAATCCTCAAATAAGTTATAGTCTCCTTTCCTCCCAAGAAGTCCTCCCAACGTTCCCTCAATCCTCTCAAGGTCCCAAACATCATGAATTTGAAGTCACTCTTCAAGGTAAGGGATCCTTTGTCCCTCCTCTTTTAAGTCATGAAATCATTTATGTTGTGTCTTTTAGTATCCATCTATTTGTGTTGAGGGTATGTTATTATAAGTTCTCATTACTGTACATTTCATTTATAATTTTTGAGAGACCCTTTCTTCCATCATCAGTTTGTTTTCTGAATTTTTAAGTGACGCCATTAGGCTGCTGAATTTCTCGTAAAAGAAATCGCATCTTCTCTTTCCTTTCATGTTTCCTTTTCTTTTGGTATGTCATTCAAATATCCGTACCATATTCTTATCTCAATTTTATTCTATATTTATATTGTAATATGATTTATCTATGAGTGGTTACCCTTGTACCCTCTATTTTTATAATTTTCTAAAACAATGTTATATAGCTGTTATATGGCAGAAATTTCATCTCAAAATTTATGTATCCTTTTCTCAAGAAATTACCCTGTTTATTTATGTGAATACCCAAACCTATTTCGTTTTTATGGGTGTTTTTAAATATATAAAAAGGATATATTTTATTTTTTAATGGACATGCATATAACCCTCATTCCTTTTCCATGTATTATAAATGATATAATGATCTTATTTTTAAGAACTTTTAAAATGTCATGATTTTGAAAGGAAACCCATTTCTTTCATTCTATAGGGGTTATTTATGAAATACTTGATTATGATCTGTGTGGATCACATGAAATTAAAGACATATTATGGGTGCACTCTGATAGCACTCCAATGCATTTGGTAAAAAATTAATCTCTAGAGATGACAAGTTTTACGATACTTTGGTGAATAACCTTGGTAATGTTTATGACACCTAGGGGACATTCCTTTATGATAAGTTTAGGAATGTCGAAATGAAATATTGAAGACACATATTCAAGTTATGATTCATGTTAATTTTATTATGATATTCATATCCATCCATTTATCATGCCTTTATGAATTTTATCATGTTCTTATTAATATTTATCAAGATCACATGTCAACTGTTTCACTTGTTTTCCTTACTGAGCCTTCTTCTCACCCTCTCCTTGATGTATGTCTCCAGGTTATGTGAAGTAGTAATTGTACATAGGATGAACCTATGATTAAGCCTTACCAGTGTATTATAAGGATTTTTTATGTTGTTTTCATGTATTACGTTCCTAATTTCCAAGACACCAGACTTTAATGATCCTATGTTTATAGAATTTAATGAAAAGTTATGTAATAAAAGGCAGGATTCTATAAATAATCTTCTCCTATATAATATTATTCTATTGATATGTATTATATAATATTTTGTTAATATTAAAATAGTTTAGAAATGAAGATCCTTTTTTATATGAGAGATGAAATTAAATTTACTATTTAATTCTAGTTTTTGAAAGAAAAATCATTTGTGAACTAGATTTTTTGAAAACTTCTCCTCCTTATACTTGAACTCCTAGAGTCGTATTCACCACAAACTCCTATTCATGGAGTACTATTCAGTGAACTCCCCTTTGCAGATTACTCTCATTGTCTAACCCAACCCTACATTAAATTTTTTTACCCTTCCTTTATGGGTTTTCATGCATAAGAAAACACATGTACTCCTACATCAGAGAAAACATCTATATACCTTCTCCTTTATGATCATGAAATTTATGGAAAATATTCTAGGAAGTCACATACGTGAACTATATAATGTATTTTTTATTCCACAGAAAACTTTCAAACTTAGCCAAATTTATCTTGAGATGATGGTCTCTAATGGAATTCATTATCGATTAATGAAACTATTAGGGGTATTTTGATATGAAAAAACCTATAGTAAATCCTCTTGTAAAAAATTTCATTTAATCCCTTCACATAAGACTCATTTGAATTATAATCACTGTCTCTACAAAAAATACTACGTAGTTAAATTTATGGTGAGTGGGACAAATTCATAGATATCTAAAACTTTCTACATTATATCTAAGTACAAAAATTCTTGGTGGACAACAAATTTCACCCTCATGATCACATACTCACTTTAGTGATTTACACTCATGATCACATAATCACTTCAGTACATCATAGCATTACCTCACGATTCACATAATCTAACTTATAGCTGATCATCCATGGACTTCATTCATTGTTCAATGAACATGGCTTCACATTTTGTGATATTGAAATCATGGTATGTGAACTGGACCTCCTGAAAAAATTACTTTCCCCCTAAAACATTAATCCACCTTCTTCAACTACACTTTTGGTAAAACACATGATGTTTGGAAACCATTATTTCTAACAACAAAAAACTACCCAAAAACATTGAAACATCATCATGAGGTATTTATTCTCAATAACAACCACCAATGGTGTCCCTAAAATAACAACTAAATAGCATTAATGAACATGTGATATGAATTAAATAACAAATAAATAAATGATAATTAAATAAATAAAACAACACCAATCCTCATGTTCTATTGATATTTTGACCATACATTCTTTAGTCAATCCCAAGTGTCTTTGGTCATAGTACATCACAACCTAGTGGGAACCACATTCTTCCCTATAACCTGTGTAGAAAAGAATACACCAATAGAAAACATTTCCTTCCCAAATCATTATATCATCTATGTGGCGGTCACATTCCCACCTGAAAAAATAAAATCATACATTTAGAGTGTAGCATCCAATACCCAAAACCATTATACTATACAACTAGGGGGTTGTATCCTCTACTAGGAACTATCTTACCATCTACTAAGGTGGTCACATCCCCTTCCTAGAATTATAACACCATCCACCCTGGTGGTAACATCTTATACCAGGAACTATTATATAATCCACCTAGTGACTTAATTTCCTCTATAAAATAAAAATATATCATACACCATGGTTATGTATCCCAAACTCAAAAAATTTCCAAACTATCATTACCTTGGGGTTTCATCACACTTGGAACTTGAAAAATCATATCATATACACCCAAGGGGTTCCGAACCATGGAACCTAAAAGATAATACATCTTGGGGTATCATCATATCCAAAATAATGTATATCTCATATATAACTAAGGAATACTCCCTCCCTAGAACTTTATATTTCATATTATAAATATTTAATACTCTATAAAACCCAACATGGATTCCCTAATATGGAATATTATGCATGAAACCTAGACTCATTATTTGATGTCTAACTCTATTTCTTAAGGAAAATCCACGATCCAGTCATCCTCATAGTGCAGTCCCCTCATTACTCTCCTAAAATCAAATTAAATTTTTGTTAATATTGGTAGCATAATTATATTTCCCATTAAGAAATCCAATGGGTTACTTAGACCCATATTTTTCTCTTATCAAATTAACCAATCCATATCAAATACCGCATGGTGTCTTATTGTATTTTAGGACCTTACCTAACCCAAGACCCATGTGGTTGGTCCAAATACTCGTACCATTACTAATACCATTACATTATATTGATAACTTATAACCATATTAATCTACCAATATCTAATGATCATAGAAACTCTAACTAAATCATTAATACATTTTTATCACCCTCACTTGGGTCTCACCACATGTTTCCCCTAGGAGAACTCTCCACCCATAACCCAATCAAAAACCTTCTATTCACACCTTGTCTATCCCTAAAGGACTTCTCCCACACATGGAACTCATACATCCTTAATAGGATGTCCTTAATAAATTTAGATATGTATTGACACCTTATCCATCACTGTTAAGAAATATACTATTATGATTTATAGATTAAAATAAATCAAGAAACCTTATCAACCCATATCTCACTCTAAATCTGGTGACCTACCCCACATATCTCACTATTTAAAATTGAATCTCCACCTTAGAGTGACATAATCATTCGAAATCATTATTTCTCATAAAAAAAGATAAACTATTATCTATATAATTATTAAATCCACCCCATGTCCCAGTTAATATTATCATTATTTCCATTGTGTAATACCCTTATAGGGTCTATGAGTGTCATAGAACACAATGTGATCAATCAATTATCTATTTAAGGATATGAAACTAGGGTAGTGCTCAAGTAAAGAGACCCTACTTTTTTCTTGCAAGAATTTGATATATGTTATGGATTTTTTTTGGATCCAAGTGCTTAGACATCACAAGATTCCAAGGCCCGATGTTACCCTAATTTATATTAAAAATATTTAATATATTAATATATTGTGCATATAGTTTCATTTAAAAATTATCGAATATCCTCTAAATTTCCACAAATGGAAATCTGTGACCACAGTTGATTTCATAATTTGTGTTTTATCCTTATAGTGACCTAATGTTGGTCGACATTGGATGTTTGGATGAGGTATCCATAAGTGGGTATGTTAAAAATATTAATTAATTAATTAATTTAATTTATTCATTTAATATTAAAAAATCTAGTATTTAAATATAATGTTATGGAAATTTTACTTGGATAACCTCACAACCATAAGATATTTGAATGGATTATTTGACATTTTCATTATCAGATTGACACCGAATGAAGAATAATGATTAGATCGAGGTGGATCAGGAGGCAGTTAATGCATTAGGTCTTCTGCATCACTATAAATTTACTTCTTAACCAAAAATTGACCAATTATTTATTTAGGGATTGTTAAATATTTTTATTCACATTGAAAAAAATATTGTGAAGTGAAAAATAATATGCTTCTGATCTGTTATTTATCATTCCTTCGCATGATCCCAAATCAGATAAATTAAAATTTTTATATAATTTTACCTATTATTACATGTTACACTTCTATATATCCTATTGTATAGTCATTGGTGATAATTATTGTCTTATAGTAAATTTTACTACATTATTGTTAATTTCTCCCCAAATTTCATTGTGTTTTTTTGTCATTAGTACATGAGGTTGCGGTTTAACATTGTTGGGGTAAGATCGAGTTAGATTGTAACCCCCATATTTGTGGTATATTAAAAAATAATTAACATGATGTTGGTTTTTGGATAAATTAAGATGTGTTACGGGATGTGATTGAGGCCTCTATGGATCTAGGATCTGGAGTGGAAATAGAAGTTGATGAGAGATGCCTCAGGCGGTGCGACAAGCATCATACGGGTGAATGGATTTAGATTTTCAGCCACCAGAGGCTGGAAAATTAATAAACGAAATCATTAAATTTTATGCTAGAGGATTTTGAGGGGTTTATTTGAGGAATTATTTTTCTAAGTGGAATATATGTGATCCTCATGAAACCCGAGGGTTTTTATGGAAAACCTGATTACACAACATGTAGCCCAAGAACACAAGCCACATACCCCCATCCAGATAATTTGGATAGGGTTTTAGGGAAGATAAGGATTATATGCTATGTGGATAGGTCCATATTCTCTGTTACACTCCCTAGGTGTCCAATCCATGTTCCAGTTGAAAAAGTCTAGGACCCCGTATGGGAGGACACGTCATGTACCCTGGGAGTACATGATAATGGGATGGTACTCGAATATGACCAAGATCATGGATGGGTACATGGGCATGTCTACGAGGACACATAAATGAACAAGAGAATATGGGTTGTCCCTAGATGGTCAAATCATATAGTGTAGTACACTTACATTCCATGTAGTTCAACATGTTTTTCAAACCAATGTACTTGTGCATACACAACATGGAGGCCATGTGAGCTCACATTCTATGTAACCCCTAGGAACTGCCATGTAGTTTTTTTAGGACCATCCACCCTGTATATACCATTTTTTGGACTCTACTTTTGTCCTTTGATTTTCCTATCCTGAAAATATTTCTATATAGAACGTCATAATATCATTTATAGTGTCTTTGGAGTTATGAAAATAGATTTTATAATCATGATATTTCATTAGGTGATGCATGATGATGAAAATGGTCAGGCAGGATCATTAGATATAGTGTGGATGTTGTTTTTGACCCCCACGTTTTACCATGGTGTGGATCCTCCATACTTGTTATAGTAGTTTGAGTGGAACCCCTCATGGAACCAAAGCATCAGTTATCTACCAACCTATTGTCACCCTATATCTTATTAGGGTATGTGTTCTCCATGTATAGAGTATAATCCCCTTTCATAATAGGGAGTTAGTCCTCTTTTTATGCTTACCAAGTGGCACCCTCCCAAAGTACAAGGTTTTAGATCCTCTACTAATTTAGTGGAACCCCCTAACACATGAGGGAATGAATCCTCTATAAATAACTATTGAGTGTAACCCCCCATATCATGCTTGATAATGGGTCCTCCATGATTTTAGTGTTATACCCCAATCATACCTAGGCATTGTTACTCTACCTATTTAGTGGAATCCCCCAAACACACTAGGGTGTGGGTCCTCTATTGGAGATTATTCCCCCTCAACATGAGGAGCATTGGTGAGGTGTGAGTACTACTCACGACTTCACTAGTAATACATGTGAGATGTTAGGCATAAATGAAGGATATTTTGAACTATAGGAAGAACCGTCATCCTAAGCTGGGCTATTAGATAGAGATCTCATTTCTCTCTCATCTGTGTTACTTTGTGAGAATATATATATTGTATGTTTTTGTTTACTTATTTCTTTTGGTTGAGAGGAATAATATTTATATTTCTCACTATCACCCCCTATTTGGTTGTAAGGGAATCCTACTGCGTATGTATATACTTGTCCATACATAGAAATTTCCCAAACATGTTGTGTCATATGAAGATAATAGACAGATCAACGATGACTATGCTGGACCTTTGGGATATTTGGTTGCATTGACTATGTATAGTTGTAAAGCTTTTAGATCTAGAGTCATAATCTCTCAAATATATTCTACTATAGTTTTTGTTTGGTTGGGACCCCATTTCAGTTTGGGGATGTATTTTTTTCATTTACACAATTATTTTATTATGTCTTACTCTGATGTATTTCCATGAGGTTATTTCATGCATGGTTTTACCGCAGATGTTACAAATGCCTTTATTATTCATCTACCATGTCTCAAGGATATGGTTGGATGTATTCATATAGATATATTAGAAAAATTACTCCCATATACGTTATTGGTTCAAAGAACATGTTACTAGCCCTAGTTATATTGGAGTCAGGCTTGGGTCTTGATGGTTTGGCCTTTTTCATGATAGGTGCCCCCCATGAGTTGGGTTATTATATATAGATATCCATGGATTTCATTACTAGGGATGGTTTTTGGAGTTTTACCCTTATGAGGATCATTTGAGACATTGAGAAACAATTTCAATGTGTATCAAGTTTTACATTAAATCCAAGGAACCCAGTGTTGGTGTTGTGGTCAATGTATCCACACATCAAGACTTTGACTACCTTCTTTTCAACAAGGAATACCGAGACATTGATTACAGGTATCAATGGTACATGAATCATATAGTATTGATTCCTTTGAATGTCATTCTCAAGTCATATCCCTATATATATATATATTCTCATGTAACCACTGTATTTCTTGATCACTACTAGGATTACTCCATGAATACATCCAATTAGTTTACTAATTCAGGATCGTGAGTAAGATCTGATGAGGGATGTGGATGCAGTTTACGGTCCATCTCATGAGGTTTTTCCATCTAGAAGGCATGAAGCATCACCCCACTTATTGATAATTAGTTAATACACAAAAGGAAGGATTAGGATGCATTCAATAATAACATGCAACACATGTTCAACTGCTCAAGGAAACTGAGTTTCTATGGTGAGATAGATCCGCAGGCCTTAGTTGAATAACTTGAGTTGGTGATATGAGTCTTATGGCTTGGTAAAACCCTGAATAATTAGATGATGTTACTGGTATTTAGAAATTTCTATTGACTAGTTAGGAATTGATAATGAGAGAAAACTCCCATGGGTTGAATTCCAACATATGTTTTATGAGGTGTATTACCCATCATGCTTGTGACCAGTTTGGATCCAAGTGCTTCTTGAGCTGCATTTAGGTAGTATGGTGGTTGATGAGTATGATACTTGGTTTAATGTCCTTATATAGTACTCCCTCGAAATGGTTTGGGATGGTTAGTTCAGAGCGTATAAGTTCAAGAAGGGTCTCTGTAGAGACACCCATGCAAGTGTGGTACAGTTGTCCATTCCCCCATATGGTGGAGTAATAGACCAGGTGTTGGGTATGGAGTGTTTTCCATCAGAGGGACAATGGGTAGTTAGAGCTGGTAGTGGGAATCCAATGGCAGAGTCATCTATAGTAGTTAATAGACCCCAGTCGATAGGATCTCAATATAAGATACCTCCACCTAGTCTCAACCACATAGACATATAACAAAGGGTTCTCATAGTGGAATTGGTCATCCCAGAGTGGGGAAATGTTTTGAACGTAATGTGTGAGGTCACATGGAACATGATTTCTTGACCTGACATGTAGAGGATGGAAGGTAAGTAGTGGATGGACTGCCATGGCTTAAGAAGCACCATGGATAGGTTTATCTCCATTAAGGTCGAGATGTTATAATACTGAGAGGATATCTAGGTGAGGACATACTAGTGGAGGGAGAATATTTGATCTACATTCACCACCACCACAAGGTATCCAATTCCATGCTAATAGAGCTTATAGTTAGGTTCATGTGTAACAGTAGGTTATGTAGGCTTATTCCCCAACATCTAATGAGATGATATGAGGTATAGTATGGGGTTTTTACACTCACTCTAGTACATTTATATATAGGGTAGAGTCACTACTTTGTATTTTTATCCCTTTTATGAGAGACAGATATCCCTACATATATCTTAGCACTACAACATTTTCTAGAGGTTTTGATTGGTTAAAATTGTTTGATATCTCTTATCGAATGGATGTGAGAGCTACTTCTTAGTGAATAATGTTTCTTGTGGGGCCTTCTTGGCATCACAATGAATCCTTATGACATCATATTGGGTATTTATTTGTTTTCCACAATTCGATCCTATATATAATATAAGCGTATATGGGATAGATTCGTATATATGGATAAGATAAGAGTCTCCATTGTGAGTGAGAGAGATCTCATGGAAGAGTGGGTGAGCCTTTCGAGTAGGTGGATAAAATTCATAACCAATTAGTTGGGGATTTTATCCCTTAGCGCATTGGGATATTTAGGCATCTGGATTCTTTCGAAAGTGGAGGACTATATAGACATCATCCCTGAATATGTTTTGGGACTACATATGAGGTGGGAATAGACTTCTACATTATATTACACATTGCTACTACACCATTATCTTTTTTGGAATATTGGATGTCACCTACTGAGCTCTAGGATTTGAAGGTGTATTTAGAGGTCCTTAGCTAAAAGTGTTTATTAAGACCCTGTGTGCCCCGCTATGTAGCTCCAATTTTGTTTATGAAAATTCAAATTGGATCTTGTATCCATGTATTAATTTTTGTCTCCAAAACTAGGTAAAAACAAATAATAAGTATCCTCTCATGTGGAATAAAAACTAATTTGACCAATTTTGAATCATGAGTTGGTTCTTGGAGATTGATCGTAAGTTTGGAAGCCACCAATTTAGGTTTGTGAGGATAAAATTCTGAATACGACAATTATATGTCATTATGGACACTATGAGTTCTTAGTGACACCTTTTGGTGTGAAGAATAACCCAACCATGTTTATCGATTTTATAAACTAGATATTTCATCCAAATTGTACTAGTTTTTGGTTAAATTCATTGATGACATAATTCATTTACTTTGCATCATAGGAGGAGCATGAAGAGAATATGAGGGTGGTCTTAGATATACTTCGGGATAACCAAATTTATGTTAATATCTCAAAGTGCTTTTTTTGGACCAACAAAGTTAAATTTATATGTAATTTAATTTCTTTCCACGTTTTAGCATGGAACTAACAAATATTGATGCAGTAATTTATTTGGAGCTACCAATGAGTGCATTAGAGATGTACAGTTTTCCGAGTTTGGTGGGGCTACTACCTGAGGTTTTTATAATACTAATCTCATATTATTTCCCATTTTACCACAATGTCATAGAATGGGTATCCCTTTATGTAGAATGAGAATATTTAGAGTGCCTTCGAGAATCTAAGGATGATGTTTGCTTATAATCCTATGTTGAGACAACTGGAGGAGGGCATAGAGTACGTAGTGTATTGTGATGACTCTAGAGCTAGGCTCTAGTGTCTGTTAATTCATAGGTCGGTATTGATCATATATGGGTTGAGGTAGTTGGGACTCCTTTAAAAAAACTATTTAACTCATTAAATAGAATTATAAGTGGTAGTCTTCACTCTAAATATGTGGAGGCATTCTCTTATGGTAGATAAATGTATTGTTTACTCAGACCATCATAGTGTTAGATATATCTTAACGTAGAGAGATCAGATATTTATACAAAGAAACTATTTGGAGTTATTATAGAGTTATGACTTTGAGATTTTCTATAATCTTAGGAAGGGAAACATGGTGGGAGGTTCCCTTATCAGGAAGTCATATTATCAGATGTTGTAAGGGAGTTTGAGAATTTTGCTTCCTTACTGCTGACCCAAATAGAAAATAAGGGTGTAGTGTTTCCTCAGTTAATGATATTGAATCTTCTTCATTAGCATGAGAGGGATGATCAATTGGCATAAATTGCCTTTGAGGTTTTTCCAATCCATATATCATTATAATATTCCATAGATGTATTTTTTGAAAGAGGGTAGTGTGTCATATTTTTTGTTGAAAAAATGGTGATTCTAGCCACGATGCTAGAGGATGTGATGGGTAATTTCACACCTCTACTGTGGATGTACATCATGGTGGGTAGGAGATGTATAAGTACCTTAATATGTTGATTTTGTGGGATGGCATGAGGTGGATCATAACTGAACTATCCTCTCAGTGTCTCACATTTTTGCAAGTGAAGGCTAAGCACTAGGTTCCGGTAGGTTTTACATAGCCTATTTAGATCCTTGAGTGTAGATGGGATGAATTATCCATGGTCATTATGATGAGAAATCCATAGGTAAAGAGAGGCCATGATTCCATTTGGGTGATAGTTGATAGAAATTGCATGTCTGTGTTCTGCCTTCCGCTCAGGGAACATAGTTCAATAGAGATCATCGTGTATTTGAAAATATGATAGATCATTCGACACCAAGGAGTAACATTAAACATTTTCACCAACCATGATACATAGATTATTTTATTGTTCTTGTAAAGTACTACATGAGGAATTCATGACCTAGTTGAGGATGGTTAAATCATTTCATCCCCATATGGATGGGAAGACCGAGAACACTATCCATGCATTGGAGGATATGCCAAAGGATTGATTTTTGGACTTCATCCAAATATGGGATGATCAATTTATATTGGTATAGATCACTTTTACAAATAATCTAACACAAAATAATTGAAATATAACTTTTAGAGTCCCTAAATGAGAGACCTTTTAGGTCACCCTTATTCTGGATTGAGAATCGTGAGATACCACTTGACGGCCTAGAGATATTGTAGGAAATGATGATGAATGTTCAGGTGGTCTGCATACATATGAGGACAACCCATATATGAAAATAAATCTTATGTTGATCTATGTTGAAGGCCATTTGAGTTTTATTAGCTAGACCATGTTCTCTTAATAGTCTCCACATGATGAGAATTATAGATATTTTACTGGGGAAGAATGATATCCCCGTGGTTCACCATGCCATTCGTGATCTTTCAGAGGGTTTGGAATGTTTCTTACCACTTATCCCTGTCATAGTAGTTGGACTGGGTTAATGATGTCTTCTAAGCATCACAATTGAGGAGATATGTTCATGATCATATGAACTTGATCAAATGGGGTGATTTAGACATCAAGTAAGGAGCCACCATCAATGAGTACTCAATGTTGATTGAGGATTAGTAGGATTGGATCATGGGATGACAGACCATTCCATTGATTTGTGTGCTATGAAAAAACAAGAGTATATTGGATAGCTCATAATAGTAGGATATCAATATATATTATTAAAATCCCAACCTTTTTCATATTACGATTTTTTGGAGGAAATTAGTTTATAGTGTAATAATGTAGATACCCTATTCTTTCCATGTAAAAACAATGACATATATTAAATATTTTTTTGGGGTCAGGTGCTGATAATGTGTGAGATTCAAAGGCTCGGTGAGTTCGAAATTAATCTTATAAGGATATTAAATATATTAATATCATTTGAATAATTTTCTCATAAAACGTTTAATATATCCTAATTTGAATTTAGATCAGAAATACGAAACCACAATTGATTCCAGAATTTGGGGTTTACCCTAGGCCCAACCTAAATCTTGTTGACAACATAAATTTAGAAGAAGAAGCTGTTGATGGGCATGTTATGTAAATTAATTAATTAATTAATTTAATAACCAAAAAAACAAAATTTCATCTTTAAATAACCTTTATGGAAATTCTATAGGTTATCCACTTAACCTTGGGATATTTGAGAGAATATGCTGAAATTCATAATTATCAGATCAACAACATATAATCAATGATGAGAAGATCAAGGTAGATCAAGATTCAAAGAATGTATAAGGTAGTACTAATCTCCAGAGAAAATGTTATTCAACAATTATTGATCCATAATCGAGGTAGGTCTTGACAATTGTGGATTTCATCCCATTGATTAAAATATTATGTATGAACAATTAGTCTTTTTTTGATCAGTTATTTATATACCATTCACATGATCCCAAGTTGGATATATTAAATTTTTGATTTAATTTAATATGTTATTCAATTTTTCACCCCTAGATATCCCATTTAATAATCCTTTTTCAAGAACACCCATCCAATGGTGTATTTTACTTTTTTATTGTGTATTTCTCACCACTGTTCTTCACGTTTTTACCATTTCCCTTCTGGTCAGTGTTCAAAATTACTGGGGTTGGTTTAAAAATTTTAGAATCCATATATTTGTGATGGATTGGATAATTATAACTATTTTATTAATTTTTATATTATTCCAAATGTGTTGTGGAATGGAGGTGAGGTCGCCCTAGATAAAGGATCTGGGGTGGTGACAGAAGGTGACAAGAGATGTGTTAGGTGGAACTATATGCATCATGCTAGTAGCCAAATTCTGGTTTTTGGCCTTTGGATGTAGGTAAATAAATGACCCATAAATGTACCTTTAATTATAGTGGACATTGAGTGTTAAATGGGTGGAATTAGTTGTATAATTTGTTAATTTAGGATCCACTTAATGAACCATAGTTTCTTTAGAAAACACGACTACATGACATGTAGTCCAAGAGCACACACACCATGTATCTACACCCTTCTGGGGTGACTAGAGTTTTTGGGAAGATAATGAAAACAGTACATGTGGCTTGGACCACCCTCAATGCTATCCTCCATAGGTGAATAATCCATGTTCCAATAGTAGATGGATAGGACCCTGTTCTGGAGGAGATGTTATGTACTTTGGGAGTACATGAGCATGGGTGGGTACTCAGACATGTATATGTACATGTCCAGATACATGGGCATGACCTGAAGGACACATAAACATCCAAAAGCACATAAGTAGGCCCTGATTAGCCAAAATATTTCATTTAATACACTATCATCTTATTTAGTAATACATTTCATGGAAATCCATATGCTGCTGGAAGAACGACATAGAGTCCCAGTGAGGTCACACCCCATGTGACCCCTAGTCTATGCCATGAACTTTTCATAGGATCATTCAACATTTATATCTCTTTCATTTGGACTCAGATGTAAACCCATGGTTATCCTCTCATGATATATCTCTGCGCATAACATTATAGTGTCCTTCATAATTTCCTTCAAGATATGACCTGCGATGTTCTGAGAATGATGCTTCATTAGAAAATTTTTGATGATTTAAATGATCTGATCTAATCATCAGAGAGAAGGATCTAGGATTAAAACCCCCCAATCATAACTGGGTGTGGGTCCCCATTATATTTGATCTAGTTTGACTGGAACTGGTTCTCTGTGTCAACGTGGCACGATTCCTCTACCCATTTTGTGACACACCCTATTGTATTTGGACATTAGTGCACCGTTTATAGGGTGGAACCCCCTATCATACTAGGGTTTAACTCCTTTATTTATACTTACTGAGTGGCACCCTATTGACTTATAACAGATCATATCCTCTACCCATCGAGTGGAACCCCCCCCCCCTAAGGCACGAGGGTGTGAGTCCTATGATGTAATGCCCCATTACATTTTTTTTCTGGTATGTTATAATCCGTTCTTTTGGTTTACATTTTTTGAGAGATTATTTTTCGGCCCTAAATTGGGAGGATACCAGTAATGGAGATGTCACTGATTTTTTGGATTTATATTTTACATGGGATTTTTCTGTTTTTTTAGGTGGTTACATGATGTGTATTAGGGTTTATGACATGTAATGTCAACCACTCTCAACCCGTGTGTGTACTTTAGAGTATTTGTAAGGTCTACACATAGTGTAAAGTTAATATGTGGTTTTTAATTAAAAGGTGATTCATATTTTGGTATAACTCAAAATGAAATGCATTCATGATGTGTAAAATATTAAACTACATATAATTACCAATGAAAATGTTTTTGGGTTTAGATGTGGTTGTTTGAGGGATAATTTGTTTTAGCCTCCTCGGCTCAGCCAGAGATCTTTCCCTAGGTATTTTTGAGTTCTTCCTTCAATATTGATTGATTTATACAGTGATTGATCATCAGGGCTAGTCACTTCATCTCTCTAATATTTGTTCGTATGTTGTCTTTCAAAGTTATATCTTATGGTCTCTAATCACCATTGTCAAATATGGTTAGGTTTTCTATGCTCTTGATGCAGGGGGTTCTATTCAATTGTTCTATTTTTTTTTGAATTATTTTGAGTTCCTATTGAATTCATTGATATTTTAAATGGTATTTTATGTGTTGGGATAAAATGGGGAATTTGTTCAATAATTAAAGTGTTTTTCCTTGAAAACATTATTTCCTTGATTATAAATAAAAAATCTATTTTCAAACCATGAAGAAAACTAGCTTGGATTTGGAAATTTTTAATAAAAATGTTAGCATGTCTTTTAAAATAAAAATTGAAAAATATTGCACATCAGGAACCCTGGGTACATCCAGAGAGGCATAATAGTATCATTAGTTTGTGTGACAACACTAGGAGGTGACCTCTTATATATATATGGTCTATAATAGGCCTTATTGTTAGTTGGGATCCTAATTTTTGTCTTGTTTGTATTGTAAGTGAATAGTACTAATTGACTCATATGATTGGGGATGGATGGTTTGTGAATTTTTGATTATGGATGTTTATTATATGATGGTTAATTTTATACATATTATCCCATAGGTATATTTACTTTTCAGTATCTTTAATTTCTTTTTTATAGGTTTGGGAGATACAGAATGCATGTTGTGAAAAACTCAAGGATTGTTTGAGAAAGGGATCTCAAATTGATTTTTTATAAAAATTCTTATAAAACTGTTTTTGTATAAAACAATGGATTTGTGAAATCATGTTTTTATATGTTGTGTAGATGTTTTGGTGATATCCTACTAAACTGTGTTTCTCACACACTACTACTACTACTATGTGTGGTTCGATGTAGACATTGTTTTGTAGGATACATGTAAAGGGATGTGCATTATATAACATGTTGGATTCTATTTACGTTTATGTTTCATTTTAGGATAGTTTGGAGGTAACGGTTGGTAACATGGAGAACTGTATTCTAGGCATATCATGCATTATTGGTTTAGCAAGTTGTCTAAGTTGTATCTTTCATGTAATGACATAATATTTTATGAATATAATTCCCTTTCTCTTAATGACTTATTGACATTGAAAACACATAAACTATTTTTTTTTTATTAGGTTTAAATGAACGTTATGTATCATTACCATTGATAACGTAGTCATTGAACAATGATCACACAACTAATAAAAATATAAGGGTATTGAAAAAATCTCTTCGGACCCAGACAAAGAAGAGGATGGCCTCATCCAGTAGACTTCGGCCATACAAATCTCATTTTTCGTAACTCAAAATAGAGGTATCATCACTAGGCTTCTCTCTTGACCAAGCCCAAGCTGAGCTTCAACATATTAAGTTTGAACATAATCTTCTACAAGAGATGTTCAAGTTAATAGATATTACCACCTGAGGGATGTTTTCTAAGCCACCCCAAGAGTTTTTCACTATCGCACACCTTACCCTTAGGTACTATGTGGGTTTTATAAGGGGTTATGTAATAAGTTATTAGTTACGTATTGTGTAATCCGTTTTTATAAATAAGTGTGTTACTTTGTCAATTCCTTTTTATGAATAGTCTTTCTTAAAACAAATTATGAATTTGATAAATATATTTTTATGTTAAAATTGAACATTTGAGAAATATATTCATTATTATATTAAAATAAGGTTTTTATTAATAATATTATAATAAAACTTCTTATAAATTAGGATTATATCAGTTCCTTATTTGTAAATTATTAGTTAATCAGTTTGTTAAGAGTTACATTTTATATACAGTAATACCAAAACTGAATTTTTAAAGAATTTACTTTAAAAAATTAATGAATTTTTTAAGTAATTAATATTTTTATTAAATTTTATTATCAAATTAATTTTATGAATAATAATTGAGTAAATAATATTTATGATGTTAAATGTATTTTTTATTATGTTTTGAAAACTATTTTTTTTTAAACCTGTGAATTTTCAATAAATGTTGGTTTTCATTTTAAATATGAAAACTGAAATATTAATTAAATTACTTAGATAAGATGAAATTTATTTTTTGAATCATGAAGTCAAAATTATCCAATAGTGAATTTTACTTAAATTTTTTTGAGACAGTCAAAATTTTGGGTAAAAATTAAATACCATATAAATAAAATATCTGTTTTATGACATAATAATTCCCCCAAAATGATTTTTTACCTAATATAATGGGTTTTATGGTAACAATATAAGTTATAGCATTAAAATAATGTGATTTTTGATTTATTTTACTTATTTTATATTTTCTTAGTGATACCTCCAAAGTGTATAATATATTTTATGATTTTAAATTTACTTCCTTGAGGGTGTGACTCACCTCCATATAAGAATGGATAATATTTTCATTTGATCGACCATTTTCCTTATAAAATAATGTTTTCCCCTCCTATTTGGAAAAAACCATTGGAAAAAACCATGGTAAAGTTTGTGGTTTTTAATATTTAATTATATAGATTCCAAAACCTATGTTTGTGAAATATTAAAGAATTCCCCTCTTATTTCCTATATAAACCCACTCAATCTCTCACTTTTTATCCATAAAAAACCTATTAGAACATATATATTCTTCCCCCACCACTATATAATCCTCCCAAGGTGGCCTAATCTCTAAATAATACCCTCTTCAAGATTTTTAGTTCAAAGACTCAAGTAAGGGATCTTCCACCCTGCTCTTTTATAAAGCATTATCTTCAAGTTATGTCTTTTAAAATATTTTATACCTATGTTGGGATATGTTATTAAATATCCTACCAACATCCCATTAGATTTATAATTGATAATATCCCCCTTCACTCTAATTTATTACTCTTATAAAACCTTATGTGCACCTGTTACCATTCCAAGTTTTCATAAGGGATCCTTACATTCCTTCCGTCCTCATTTTTATCCAAGTATCATTATGTTGTTATGCCAATTTATTTTCAATTAATAATGTTGGCGCATAATTTAAAAACTCTCCAATACTTTCCTACTTATGTTTTAATGAAGATATAACCCTTTATATCTCTTTAATGCATTCCTTGTACAACTGTTACCATACAGAAATTTCGTAAGGGATTTGTATCTTTCTATTTATATTTAATCGTATATTCAATATTATATATATAAATTCCATTTAATATGTTCGGATATTATGTCCCATGAACTAATTAAAATATATTTCATGTATAAATTATGATAGACCACTTTCTCCCTCATCAACCCAATTTATTAATTTCTATATAACACTATTATGAGGCCAAAATTGCACCCCGATTTTCCAAGAAAAAAATCATCGCATAGTAAATAACATACCCATTTCTATATAAACAGTATCAAAATTTATTCATATATTCTTATTGAATAGTAATGACATGTATTTATTACACATTCTTTGATCATGTAATAAATGATGATGTTGAATGAATCCATGTTATATGCTCTATGTGGCACAATGAAGCATGATATTGAAATGACTATGAAGGGTGCACCCGGATAGCACTCCAATGCTTTGGGTAATGTTTTGTATCATGATACACCATGTGAAATGAGGGTTTAATCTTTCTAATCCATGTGAAATGAGGGTTTACTCATGAAAATATGTGTTCAATGAGCCTTACCTCATGCTAATACCATGTTGTATATTGTTGCCACATTTCCATGCTTTGATAACCATGCTATATCATGCCATTATGTTCATGTTTCTCTTATTCTCCATTGATATTCATATTGAAAAAAATTCATTTTATTGTTCATTTTATGTCTTTTTTACTCCCTTACATGACTTTATATCTTACCCCTTTCTTATGTTTTTCCTCAGGTTATCCTATGTAGTGTTAAGTACGAAATAATGAGTTGGTTATGTCAAAGAAGATTGAAATAAAGATGTTGTATTTCATGTTTTATGTTGTTATATAATGTTCCTAAATTCATAATACACTATATATATCTATAATCAGAGTTGTATTAAGTAAAAGTTTATTTAATATATCATGTTTATGTGTGTAATAAAGATAAAGGTTGTTATAGTTGGTATTAGAGGATACGTTTAATTATTTTTGGGATTAAGGTTACAAAGCTCTAGTGAAAGACTTAAGGATAAGACTGAGTATTATAAATTAATCCCTAAATTTGGTTTAGTATAGATTAATAGGTTTATCAACAAAATACAACCCTTTATAGATACAAACAAGTAGAGGGGGATCTGGAAAATATGTATCTAGGGATAAAACTGGAAAACACCAATTTGAGCTAGACTTGACTAGGAAATGGTGTACAAAAATGGGCCTTACATTACTCTTGGATCGACACACATAGGGGACATGATTTGGTAAATTCATAAGTTTAGTATGAACCATTATTAAGGTAATAAAAAATTCCTCTAAGAATATATGTTGTGAAGTAGATCATGGATAACATAGATTGAAGATTTTAAATTCATAAGTTATGGAAATCAATATAATTTATATGTTATCCCACTTTGTCATTGGATCCCCCCTTAATGTGTTTAATAGTTTAAAATATTTTCCCCAAACTTACCTTTTATTCTATCCAATGGCCATTAATAAGAGGACTCGGGCAAACAAATGATGTAAAGATCAATGTGTTGACTGTTCTAATGAAATTCCCAATCTGATGGGAGCAGAAATCACAAACTTTTTCACAATACTCTCTCAAAAAACTCATGTTTTGAATAGAAAAATGAGTGAAGATGAATTTACACCCCCCCCCCATGAAAGAAAAAAGATGAAATCGAGAGCTTCATGAGACAAAGGCCTCCTAATTTCAATGGATCATATAACCCCTCAATCACTGAACAATGGATCAAATCCATTGAGAATATCTTCTCCATCATTCAATGTTCGTAACAAGAGAAGGCTCTTCTAGCTGCTTAATGTTTGGAGGGTGAAGCTGATCAATGGTGGACATTGATAAAAAATATGAAGCATGAGGAAGAGATCAAAATGTTGGGATGAATGGATTTCTATAAAATGTTTTTTGATAAATATTTTCCTCACACCCTCGAACTTAAGGTGCAGAGGGACTTCCTTTCCCTAATGAAAAAAGATGAAAAATCCATCAGAGCGTATAAGGAAAACCTCACTAGGCTTGCATGATATTCCTCTAACATTTTTGTTACCCCTGAATGCAAGGTTGTCCACTTATTTTGTGGGATAAAACCTATCCTATGGAAATACCTAGAGATATATGACATTTATAGATATGAGGAAATTTTCAGATGTTCCATAAAAGTTGAAATAGAGATCAAAGAATTTTAGGGGTATCATGGGATAAGAAGTGGAAAGTGGACTTTAATTCGATTGGTCTGATGGATAAATCCAATGGTGCTAATAAATTATATCACCACACTTTCCAAAGGTGTGGATAGTAGCACCCTATAAATTTCCTAAACGAGACTAGAAAATGATTTAAGTGTGAAAGATAAGGGAGCCTTGCCAATAATTTCCATCCAAAAATACCTGCTACTAGGACAGAGGAGAGGAACACTCCGTACGACCCTCACTGAATTTTTCCTTTTTACAACTGCAAAGAACTAGAGAACTTTGAGAACCATTTCCCTAAGACATGGGTTTTTAGCCAAAAATATCCAAGGCAGTAAGGGAGAGATTTTTCCATTACTACCACCAAAGAGAATCACAACAATTAAGTGGTGATAGGTACGGTAGTAATTCATTTATGAATAATGAATGTAATTTTTGATTTTGTATGTATAAATTATTTTATATCCCAAAAGTTTAGTAGAATAATCTAGACACCACTACAAATCATGGAAGTAATGATGTTGGTGAGAATGGTAAATGAGGAAATTATTGAATCCAATGAATATAACTCCTCCCCAATCAAAATTTGTGGATTGAACTTCCTAGAAAACTTCATCATACTTCCTACGGTGGAATTTGATGAAATTCTTCGCATGGATTGGCTTTACCTACATAGAGCCAACATAAATTTCCATGAGAGAGAAATCACTGTCCATATTGTGAATCATCCCCCAATTCTGTACAAGTGAAAGGAAGAGGAAAATATTCTTTAGCATCATCATCTCAAGCATGGATATTACTACCCTATGACAACACATATATTTCTAATATGTTTTATTCTAAGGATGTAACCACCCTTAAAGGCATGCCTTTTTTGACAGAATTCACTGATGTGTTTCTTGTGAAATTTCTCGGTCTTCCTCCTATAAGAGATGTTAAATTCTTGATTTATCTTATACACGGGGAATTACTAATATCAAAGACTCTATATAGATTGGTTGTTGTGGAGCTTAAATAGATAAATAAAAAACTATATGAGAATAAAGATAAAGTGTTTATAAGATTAAGTGCTTCCCCATGGGGTGCACCTGTCCTCTTCGTTAAAAATAAGGATGGGTCAGTGCGCCTTTACATTGATTATTATAATATCACCAAAAACACGATAAATAACAAGTATCATTTTCCATGAATTGATAACTTGTTTGATCAGCTATGTAGAGAACAAGACTTCTCCAAGGTGGATCTGTGGTTGGGATGTTACCATGTAAGGTTCACAAATGAGGATATCCCGAAGATTGCTTTTTATACACTGTACAAGCAATATGAATTCATAATAATTCCTTTCAGACTCACTAATTCTCCGAAAATATTCATGGACATGATGACTAGATTCTTTAGAGATTACCTCAACAACTTTTTGGTAGGCTTTATAGAAAAAATTATATTATACTTAAAAACCAACGAGGATCATGAGGATTATCTATACACTATACAAGATTCCTTGCGGAAAGTGAATCTCTTTGCAAAGTACAATAATTGTGAGTTTTGGTTGAAGTAAGACTCATTCTTGGGGCATATCATCAGAAGAAATAAGATATATGTGGGTCCCTCCCAGACCAATGCAATTGAGGGATGGATAAGGCCAACATCTATGAAATATATTCGTAGCTTCCTTAGGTTAGACAAATATTATCACCGATTTGTGAGAAATTTATCATGATTTCCAAACCCTCTAACCAAGCTAACTCAGAAGGGAATCAAGCTTTCTTGGAATGATGAATGTGAATAGAGATTCAAGGAGTTGAAAAGGAGGCTTATCACTGCACCCATGCTCACACTACCCAAAAGTAGATAAATATTTATGGTATTCAGTGATACTTTGAAGAGGGTACTATGTTGTGTGTTGATGAAAAAAGGCCAAGTCATTTCCAATGCTTCAAGGAAATTGAATTTTCATGAGAAGAACTGTCTAAAACATGATCTATAGTTGGCTACAATGATATTTTCTTTGAAAATTTGAATACATTACCTATTTGGGGAAAAGTGAGAAATATATATGGATAACAGAATCCTCAATTATATATTGACACAGAAGGAGTTTAATATGCGCCAATGATGACAGTCAGAGATGATCAAAGACTTTGACTACTCAATTCACTACCATCTAGGGACAGAAAATAAAGTAGTAGATTCTCTATGCAGAAATGATCCAACAACCCTTTCATTTATGAGAATTGAAAAGGATCCAATATTTTTATATTTGTTGAAGATGGACATGTGAATCATAAGGAAGGGAACATCATCAATCCTTTCAAAAGTGATTGTTCAACCATATCTTTTAGAATGGTTAATGGATGATCAAATGGATTATCTGGGAATTAAGAAGAATATAAAAAATATCATAAAATGTGAATCCTCATAGTTAAATGTTAATAAATAAGTAATTGTAATATGTGTGTGAAGAATATGTTTTCCATCAAATTTGGAGTTGAAGAAATAACTTTTGTATGATGCACATTATTAGAATTTCTCCAGTCACCCAGGAATCACAAAGATGTATTGACATCTCAAACAGAATTATTGGTGGGATAACATGAAGAAGGATATAGTTGAGTATATATTAATTTTCTTGGAACATCAGTAAGTGAAGCCTAAGAGGTAGATGAATAATGGGATAATGCAACCATTACCCATACCAACATGGAAATGGGAGAATATCACCATAGACTTTATCACAAGACATATGAAGAAATCCAATAAAAACTATGATATCTGGGTTATTGTGGATAATATTACAAAGACTTGACACTTCATTATGATTCAAGATGATTTCTCATTGGATCAAATGTTATGTATATACATCAGAGAAGTGGTATGTCTTCATGGATTACCAATATCTGTTGTATCTGACCAAGATCCAAGATTCACCTCTATGTTCTGGAAGAGTGTCCAACATTCTTTGAATACTAAGCTATACTTTAGAATGGCATATCATCCATTAAATAAAGACCAATATGAGAGAAATATCAAGGCACTTGAGTACATGTTTATAGAATTCTCAATATTCTTCAGAGAAGGATGGGATCAACATCTTCCTCTGGTTGAGTTATCTTACCACAAAAGTTTGCACTCAATAATCCAAATGGATCTTTATGAAGCCCTTTATGGGAAGTGGGGAAGATCACCAGAATTTTGGTATGATGTTGGGGAGAAAAAACATCCAGGTACATAAATGGTATAAGAAATGGTGGAGAAGGTTGAGACAATCCAGTAACACATTAAAGCCGTTCAGAGATGCCAAAAGAGCTATCCTGATAACTATCAATGAGACCTAGAGTTTGATGTTGGTGATATGGTTTTCCTAAGAATATCTCCATGTAAGATAGTGATTAGATTTGGGAAGAAGTTAAAACTTAGTACCAGGTACATCATCCCTTTTGATAACATTGATCACATTGGAGTAGTGGCCTATCGACTATCACTCCCAACGAACCAATCCCAAGTACATGATCTATTCCAAGTATCACTCTTGTGGAAGTAAATACCAAACCCATATAATGTAATCAATCCATATGTGGTACCATTGGATAATGACTTCTCCTATGAAGAGAATCTGGTGATGAAATTAGATCATAGAGAAATGTTCTACTTAATAAGACGATGACACTCATCAAGGTGTTGTGGCGGAACCACTAGTTTGAATAAGCCACATGGGAACTAGAGGAAGTGATGAGGCAGAGTTACCCTCATCTATTTTATTGTGGTAAAATTAAAATTTAGAGGGAATATTTTCTTATGTGGGAAGTGTGTACCGACCTGATATTTTATGAATAAAATTGCATTTCTTTTAATGAATTATTAAAACAAAAAAAACATTCACTCTATTTTTATTATTGGGTTTAAAGGAATGTTAAGTGTCATTACTGTTGATAATATATCTATTAATCAATGATCACATGACAGATATAAATATAAGGTTTTTGAAAAAAATCCTTTCAACACAGACAAAGGATAGGATGGATTCATCCAGTAGACTCATGCCATACGAAGCTCATTTATTAGAGCTCAGAAAGTATGTAGATTCACTATGCTTGTCTCTTGACCAAGCCCAAGTCGAGCTTCAACACATTATGTTTGAATAGAATCACCTTCAGGAGAAGTTCAAGTTAATAGAGATTTCCTCCTATGCGATGTTATCTGAGCCACCCCAGAATTTTTCACCATCTTACACCAAACCCTTATGTCTGATGTGAATGTTATAAGGGGTTGTGTAACAAGGTAGTAGTTACTTATTATGTAGTACCATTTTATAAATAAATGTCTTATTCAATAAATTCCATTATAATAACAACCTTCCTAAAATAAAATATGAATTTGATAAATTGATATTTTCTGGCAAGGTGGTACTTTTGAGAAATATATACATCAATATATTAAACTAAGGTTTTTATTAATAATATTTTAAAAATAATTCTTATAAATGATGATTATATCAATCCCTTATCTATAAATGATTAAGAGTTATATTTTTTATAAGAAAAAACAAAAAGTGTATTTTTAAAGAATTTATTTTAAGGAAATAATGATTTTTTGAAATAATTAATATTTAAAAAAAGATAATTATCAATTTTAGTTTATGAATAATAAATGATTATAAAATTTTTAGGAAGTAAAATCTATTTTGTATTAATGTTTGAAAATTATTTTTTTTCAAAACACTTGAATTTTCAATAAATTTAATTTTTCATTTTAAGAATAAAAAATCACATATTTGTGAAATTATTTAGATAAAATGAAAATTATTTTTGGAATCATGTTTTTAAAATTATCGAATGGTGAATGTCTTAAAATTTTATGTGACAATCAAATTTTTAGGTAAAAAATAAATATCATATAAATAAAATATGTTTTTTATGACATCATAATGACCCAAAATGATGTAATAAACACTATAATGGGAATTATCAGCACAATATATGTTTTACAATTAAAATAATGTTATTTAATATTTATTTGACCTATTTTATAAGGCCTTAGTTAATCCTCCAATGTGTAATATATTTTATGATTATTAATTCATTTCCTTGGGGGTGTGATTCACCTCCACATAAGAAAGACTAATATTTTAATATGTTCGGCCATTGGCCTTATAAAATAATGTTTTCCAATCCTCTTTTTTGAAAATCATTTTCAAAAACCATGTTAAGTGTTGTGGTTTGAAATATTTAATTATATAGCTTCTAAAAACTATGTTTGTGAAATAATAATGAATTCCCCTCTCATTTCCTATATAAACCCACCAACCTTCCACTTATATTCACTAAATATACTAGGATAACTTCCCAAATCATTCCTCTCCTCTCTAGAATCCTCCCAAGGAACCCAAATCTATCAAGAATCCCCTATTCATTTTTTTTAAGTCACACAGTCAAGTAAGGGATCTTCCACCCTCCTATTTTATCAATTTGTCTTTTCGTGTTATGTCTTTTAATCTCTTTTATTCCTATGATGGGATATTTTATTAAATATAATACTTACTAACCATTTGATTTATAAATTTTTATATAACAACTCACTCTCATTTATTCCTCTTATGTACCCTTATGTGCACCCATTACCCTGCAAAATTTTCTTAAGAGATCCTCACTTTACCTCCTTTCTCATTTATATCCATGTTTATTTATGTTGTTATAACCTTTTATTTTCAATAAAAAAGGTTGGGAATTATTTTTCACCTCCCCCATACTTTCCTCCTTACGTTTTGATGATGAAATATCCCTTTCTCTATCATTAATGCCTTCCATGTACAAATGTTACCATGCTGAAATTCCCTAAGGGATTTCTCTCTTCTTATTTCCATTCAAGCATTTATTCTATATTATGTATCTAAATTCCATTTCATATATTGGGATATTATGTTCAATGATGAACATACTATCTGTTTCATGTATAAATTATTAGATTCCACTTTCTCTCATCAAGACAATTTATGCATTTATATATGACACCATTATGCTGCTAAAATTGCAGTGCGAATTTCTATGCTAAAATCATCATGTAGTGAATACTATACCCATTTCTATATCAATGTCATTAAAATTAATGCACATAAAATTATTTAATAGTAATTAAATTTATTTATTACACATTATTTGATCGGTTAATTAGTGATGTTGTTCAATAAATCCATGTTATATGATCTATGTGGTACACTTAAGCATGACATTGAAATGATTATGAAGGGTGTTCCCTATTAGCACTCCAATGTATTGGAAAATGTTTTTTATCATGATACTAAATGTGAAATTAGGGTTTAATCATGCCAATTCATTGGAAATGGGGGCTTACTCATGCTAATTAATGTGCAACGAGTATCATATCATGCTAATACCATGTTGTATGTTGTCGCCACATTTCCATGTTATGATAACCATTTTATATCATGCCTTTATGTTCATGTTTCTCTTGTGCCCCATTGATATGCATATTCCCTAACATGTGTTTTATTCTTCATGTTATGCCTTTTTTACTCCCTTACTGGGATTTATAGCTCACCTTTTTCTTATTTATGTCCTCAAGTTTTCCCATGCAGTGTTAAGTACGAAGGAATGAGTTGGTCATGTAAAAAATGTTTGAAATAAAGATGTTGTATTTCATTTTTTAATATATTATGTAATGTTCCCAATTTCCTAAAACATTATAACTCTCGATCCTTGGAGTTTTCTTATGTAAAAGTTTAAGTAATAAATCATGTTTAATTTTTTAATAAAGAGCAGGGTTGTTATATTTCATTTTTTTCTACATAGTAATTTGGTTTCAGGAATTTTTTTCACATATTCAATATTATTTGTTTGTCTCTTTTTTATGCCACCACATAATGGTCTATATTGGTTGATTCATTTGGTTTGACTGGGTTGGTCTGCTAAAATTTGGTATCAAAGGGGTTACTCAGCCTAAATTTTTTCAAAAATTCTTAAGTTGTTTTATTTTCTTCGGTAGAAAGGAGTAGGATCTTCAGAATTCAGACAGTAGGTGGGAAAAAGTGGCCTATCAATCTTTCTTATTTTAATAAATTTGAGTTACCATGGGTGATTGAAAATATTCACTAAGTCCAAAACTGATTGTTTAATCTTCCTTGAATAAATTGTATGTGATGTTTATTTAATACAACATACCAAAAACTTTTGAGGACTTGGTGTATAAGGTCATTTGTATAAACTAATGGGAATTTTATTTGTATATCCCTATTCCCTTCAAAAATTTTTGGCCTTTTTTGTTAGAATTTATAATATATTTAACTTCTTATTATCTAAATTCATTGTTTTGGATTCTAGATTTTTGTTCAATGGATTTGGAATTTATCATGGATGATTGGTTGTTCTCTTGTGTTTAACAGGGAATGCCGCATAGAAGGGATCTTCCAAATACCATCATAGAATCTGTAAGTTAGGTTCCATAGGTAGATTATCTTGTACACCCTTCTTTTGTTGATGTTGTGATCTATACAATTTAAACCCTATGTTCAGTAAGCATAGTGATATAAGAAAAATAGTGGATCATGGTTTAGAATTTATCAAGAAGAATCCACGCAGCTTTTGTGGTTACAAAGGACGACAAGAGTTAGAGCATTGGACTTAAATGATTTAGAAGATCTTTAACTTTTTGAAGACTCCCGAGGATACTCAGGTGGGTTTTCCCATCTATATGCTCGAAAAACCAGTAGGAAGATGGTGTGACTCTATATTGAAAGATAAGTCGCACGAAGGTCTTACCTAAGAATATTTCAAGAACATATTTAATCCGCAGTTTTTTGCTAAGACATTACATGAGTCAATTACATGAGAGTTTATGATGTTGGAGAAAGGGGGGTTTACCGTTCTGGAGTACTCCACCTACTTTTTTGATTTGTTCGTTATGGAAGTGACCATGTCCCAAATGATTACCTGAAGGATCAGAGGTTCTAAATTGGGATGAGGGATAACGTTTAGTTAATTCTAGTTATTTGTTTACTTCTAAAATTTTTGGAGGTGTTGGATACAATTTATTTAGTTATGGTAAAATAACTAGGAGGATAGGCTTGGGAATATCTTCATTTGGTGTAGCGGTAAACTAGGGAGGGTGATTTGGTCAAAAAAGAAATAATAAAAGTGTTTGGTTTTCTTTAAGACTAGTTTTAGGGGATTATATATGGTAAAAAAGTTATTTTATACCTGCATGGGAGGTATGGTTATATAAGGCCTCCTTTTATTGAGGATCCTAGAATGTTTCATCCTTGTTAGCAATTTAATAATTTGAAACATTTATATGATAAAATTTACCAAGGCATGATCCACTTTCTCCAAGGGGTCTTAGGTTTAAGTTGACACTTCCAAGGATGGTGGATCTCATTCATGGGCCAAGGGGGTTATATAATTGGATAAGTTTAGATGACATTATTTAGCTGAGTGTGCACTGGAGGAATTTGAAACAGGATTGACTACTGTTATAGGTACATAGTTTATTTCATCTTCTATGGTGCCATTATAGTTTCATATAGGTTCTACTAATTATTTTATATCATTAAAGTTGGTGAATGTATTGGGATTGTGTTTCGAGATGATAATTTTCTTGTTGGTCCTTTCTATGCATTTGGTAAAGAGGTCTGAACAAGGATTCAAATGTCTCATGTGTCAAGTGTTGAATAATGAAATTGAGGTGGTTTTGTACTTCTTAGTGCTTGATCATGACAACTTTTACTTGTTTATCGACATACATTATATTATTAGCATAAAGGTATAGATATACTATTATCATCTTTGTGTATATTTATTATTTACCAATGGGGAAACACATGATTTACAGTGTGATTGGGACTCAATATTGGGAAGGGTAGGGTTGGTTGTTCATTATGATAGTTTAATCTCAAGCTAGATGTCAGAAATGATTCTTGATATAGTTGACCCACTCATGGGCGGACATCAAACTTCTATTTTGTGTGCATACCCTATGGTCTTTCTAGATTATTATTCTATCCTACCACCATAGAGAGAGTTCTAACATACAATTGACTTGTTACATGGAAAGATTCCTATATATAATCTATCTTATTTAATTGAACCTCTTGAGTTGGTTGAACATGAAGTACAACATGTGGATCTGAAGGAAAAAGTATTTATTCTTCCTAAAATGACACTCGGGGCTTCTCTTGCACTATTTTATAAGAAGCTAGATGGACGTATTAGACATTTTATTGACTGTAAGATGTTGAATTAGGGTACCATTAAGAACAAGTATCCTTTACGCAAAACTGATGATATCTTTGATCAACTGATAGGGGATTTTTGTTTTTCTACGATTGACTTGTGGTTGTGGTACCACCAGTTAGGAGCATGAAAAGTGTATATAACAAAAATTTCATTTTAGAGTCAATATGGGAATTTCTAGTTTTTGGTTATTCTATTTGGACTCACTAATGTTATTATGATGTTCATGGATTTGATGATTCAAATCTTTTTTTGATTTTTGGACTCTTCTGTTTTTGTTTTTGTATATGATATATTGGTGTAATTTAAGAGAAAGGAGGATAAAAGGCCATTTTGATAACATTCTTCAAAAAATGAGAAAACATCAATTTTATGGTAATATTTCCAACTCTAATTTTTGAATTTTGGAGGTAAAGTTTCATGGGAATGTTATTTTTGAGAGGTGAGTCATAGTTGATCTTGAAAAGGTTCAGGTAGTTATGTAATGGGAGTATCCCAAACACATGTTTTACATATGAAGCTTCTGGGGTTTTGTATGATACTATAAATGGTTTGTTCTAGACTCTACTAAGATCGCATATTCAATGATTTCTTTACCCCTTATGGGAGTAAATTTTGAATGGAACGACACATGTTAATGAACTTTTGAAGAGCTAAAGATGATAATTACTTCAACACCTACTGTGATTATTCTATAACCATGTTTGGTTTATGATGTTTTATGAAATGAATCTGGTATAGGTTTGGGATGTGTCTTGATGTAGGGGGAATATGTTATCGCTTATGGCTATTTCCATCTATGTTGTCATGAAAATAACTACCCTACCAATGTTCATGAGTTGAAAACTATTATGCATGAACTCAAAACATTACATCACTATATATTTGGTGAGAAATTTAAAATGTATTCTTACCACAAAATCATAAATTATATCTTTACCCATTTATATTTGAGCTTATGTTCAGACATTGGGTTAAGTATCTTCATTCCATTGATTTTAATATCATATATACCCCCATGAAAGGAAATGCGGTGTGTTATACATTGAGTAGAAAATTACTGATGAATTCCCTGAAATAATCAGTTGAGAAATGGTATTTGATATGTTTGTTTTCTGAGATGAGCTTGGGAGAGGCAGATTTCACTGCACATTATTTTTGGGATTCGATAAATGTTGAATAATATTTTAATGAGAAAATTTGAATCATGAAAATGTCAGACACTGAGAGATGACACTTATGAGAAGTCCTGAATAGTGGGGAGACCTTGTGTAAGTAGTATTTGTCTCATAGTAGGGTTTTGTTATTTTCTAAATAGTAAGTGGTCCCATTTTCCATAAGACTAAATTTCCTAGATGGTGGACACTATCATTTATAGTCTATCCACCATGGGGATAAAACGATGTACCATGATTTGATATGTCTGTATTATTAACAAAGAATGTGGTGGTCAGTTGTGGATTTTTTATAATAGGGTCTCACTTGTCAAAGAGTTAAGGAAGAACACCATAGACCTATCGGTTTTTCAAAACCATTTCCTATTCTGGTATGAAATTTAAATGAGAATTACTGGGATTTTTTCATTGGTTGACCACTAAATCATAATTAGAACGATGCGATTTGCATGACTATTGGTAGACTCAAAAAATCAATACATATCTTTCTTATAAAATAGATGACAAAAGTTAAAAAAAATTGTGGATGTGTATGTGTGATAGATTGTGAAGATCTATGGGGTTCCCTTTGTAGTTGTTTATAATAGGGAATCAAGGTCTACATCCATGTTATAGAAATATTTATAGAAGGAAAAGAGTCCAATGTTAAAATTAATCATGGCTAGTCATCCATGGATGGATGGATGGAAAAATTAATATTGTTATCTGAGTTCATGAGGATATGCTCCGGGTTTGTGTGCTTGATTTCTTAGGATCTTTGGACAAGTATTTAAATATGGTTGAGTTTTCCTATAACAATAGTTATCAATAATTGATCCAGATGGCACCCTTTGAGGCTTTTTATACGAGGTCATGACGATCTACCATATTCTTGGAAGTGTTGGGAGTGTGGTCCTCGGTTGGGCCAAGTGTTGTTCAAGAGATGAAATAGGTGGTTCTATTGATTCCAAGGTGTTTGATCATGAAACGGAGTTGTCATAAATCTTATAAAAACTGGAATCATCACCCTTTGGTGATTTAGGTTGCTGATCAGGTCTATCTTAGAGTTTCAAAACCCTTGTCATATCTTAGATTGGATAATAAAGGTAAGTTTGCACCAAGTTTTGGGGGATGATTTCATATTAGTGAATGACTATGGAGGGAATAATGTTTTTGCTGGTTAACATCTATCATGAATTCTATACAAGATTTATTTCTTGTTTATAGGTTGAGGAGTTATATAACAGATCATTCCAATATTATTATATTGTAGGATATATTTGTTGGGTCCAATGCAACTTTGGTTGAATGCCAATTCAGATTATGTATTACCCGGATAAGGTAATCTAAATTAAAATGATTCCAATAGTCTAGGTAATATGGAAGTGTGAACAAGATCTCTATGATTCAAGGGAGCGAGATTCATTGGTAATGTAGAAGTGGCTTACTCTTTTTGCGGATCTCAGATCTTGAGCTCTTTCTAGGGACATAAATCTATTATTGTAGGGAGATTGTGATTCCCCTAACCGTTATATTTTTTTTGATCATTACAATTCGTTTCCATTTTTCAATGGGTGCGTATTTTTGGCGTTCAATTAAGAGGATACTGGTAATGGGAAGTCATGGATTTTTTGGATTTTCATCTTTTCCCAGGGTTTTTTATTTTATTCATTAGGACGTTACATGGAATCTAATAAGGATTTGTGATTTGTAATTCTACACAATGTCATCTAATGAGTGGAATTCTTAGCGTCGGTTTTTAAATGTCAGGTAAGGGTTACGCATTGTGTAAAGTAAAAATCCAGTTTTTAATTAAAAGGCGTCACATTTCTTATTGTAACAAAAAATTAAAGGGTTTCATGATGTGTAAAACATTACATTCTATTTAATTAACCTAATATCATTTTTTAGGGTGTTATGTGAGTGTTTGGTGGATCATTTTTTCACCTCCTCCCTCCAAATAGAGTTCTTTGCCTATGAAATTTTGGTTGTCTTCCTTCCATCCAGGTTAGTTATTCTAATATTGATCAGTAGTGTTAGGTTCTTCATCTTTCTGATATTTGTTCATGACTTGTCCTTATAAGGTAGATCTTATGGTTACCAATCCCAGTTGTCAATGAAGGTTAGGTTTTTTATGCTCCTATGGTAGGTGGATGAGTTCAATTGATCTAATTCCTTGAATTTATTATGTTTTTTTTTATTTCCTTGATATTAGAAATATAATTTCATTTGTTGAAACAAAAAGGGTCATGAGGTTATGTTTTAAAGGGGGTTTTAATTGAAAATAGAATTTACTTTATTTGAAATGGAAAATGAAATTTCAAACCCTGAAGCAGATGGTTTTGGATTTGGAATTATTCTATAATAATGTGAGCATGATTTTTGAAAGTTAAATGCACAAACATTACATAATAGGAACATTGAGTATGTCACAATATATAAACAAGTAGACATAGTGTGTGTGACACCATTAAAAGGTATCCTATTATATGTTTATGGTTTATAGAAGGCATAATCTTTAGTGTGAATCAAAATTTGTTCCTTTTCTGCTATTGGATTTTCTAGTACTTTTTATACCATAGGCTCGAGCTCAAATGGTTAGTGCGTTGTTGTTTCTAGTTGTTTATTAGATGATGGATTATTTTATGGATTTTTGATTATATGTATATATAATTTTTATTATGCTTACCTAATTTTTTTCTTGATTTGGAATATACTTCCAATAATTTGTGAAAAATTCAATGATTTATTTAAAATGGGATTTCAAATTTATTCTTTTAGAAAACATCATTTAAAATTGTTTTTTTGTTTTTAATCATGGAATTATGAATTCATGTTTTTTGAGATTGTATAAATATTTTGGTGGTATCCTTCAGGGTTATGTTGACCAAACACTACTTTTTCTTGTGGGTGGACGTAGACCAATTTTTCATGATATAGGTAAAAAGAAGAGCATTCTGTAGCATGTAAACTTCTCTTCATGTTCTCTTTTTTGTTTTTGTATAGTTTTGAGGTGATTATTGGTCTCCTAAAGACCTGATGTCTAGTTTTGTTATATCTATTTTACCCCACCCTATAATGGACTAGCTCAGGTGACTGGTTTGGTTGTCCTGGTTTATTCTGTTACAATTTTGTATCAAAGGGGATACTCAACCTAAAGTATACCATCACTTCCTGAGTTGTTTCAGTGCCTTTGGTATACAGGAGTAGGACCATCAAAATATAGATATTAGTTATGAACAAGGATGTTTTTTAGCTCACTCCCACTACTGCATCTATGTTATATGGGTGGTCAAAAAGTCATCACTAGGTCTAAGACTTAGTGTTTAGGCTAACTTGAATAAATTTCATTGTAATTTTATTTAATTCATCCCATATACAATATCCAAGTACATTGTGTAAGGTTTTTCAAATAATCTATGTCTGTAGTTTATTTAGATAGAACTATTCCTTTCAAATGGTGCTAACCATTTTTGGTAGAATTCATAACTAATTTAATTTTGTATTTTTCTAAAGCATGGTCTTGGATTATTGTTTATGATTTGATGGTTTTGGAATTTCTCTTGGTTGATTGGTTGCATTCTATTTTTAAATAGACAATTCATCCAAGAAGGGCTCTTATAAATTCCATAGGGGAATACACAATGCAGGTTCTGTAGGAGGATCCTCTAGTGGACCCAAATTTATTTGAAATAGTTATCCGTAAAATTTAGAATCTAAGGTATTTAGGTGTAGTGAACTCAGGATGAGTAGTGGATCATGGTTCAGAATGTACAGTAATTCATCCACCCATATTCCATGGTTACAAAGGAAAATAAGAATTAAGGAAGTGGATTGAAAAGACTCCTAAGGATTCTATTGGGTGATTTTCCAAGAATATGCTCGAAGGACTAAGAAGAAGATAGTGGGACTCAAAAGTAAAATCTATGTTGCCCAAAGGTCTTACCTGGGACTTATTTAAGAAGATATTTTATCAAAATATTTACTCAGAGAATTTTTCTACAAAAAACAGACAGGAGTTTATGAAATTGGAGATAGGGGATCATACATTATTGGTGTACTCCACCCGCTTTGATAAATTATTGTGTTTTGTACGAGAGCTTGTAACCATTGATTACCTGAAGGATCAAAGGTTCAAAATGGGGTTGAGTATTGATTTTCAGTAAATTATAATTCTTTATTCCCTTAAAACATTATAGGGATAGTGGATAAAGTATATTTTGTAGAGGCATACATATTTGGGAGGACATGCTTGGGTGGAGCTTCAGTGGTTGCATTGGTTAATCTGGGTTATTTTTCTTGTAAAAAAAGAACATTTAAGAGTGCTTAGTTTTCTGTAGGACATGTTTTAATGGATTTTACAGGGAAGAATTTGTTTATTTTATTTCAGCATGATAGGATTGTTCATACCAAGCCTTAGTATATGAAGGATCCTAGAACGTATCGTCTTTGTGGATCATCTGACTATCTAAATAATTTCTGTGATAAGATGTCCCAATGTTGTGAGGTAGGATCCACTTTCACCAAGGGGTCACAAGTTTATATTGATGCTTCAAAGGGTTTTGGGTCTCATTCATAGGACAAGGGTGATGTTTAAGTGGCTAATTACATATTGGGTTATGAATCTGAGTGTGCATTAGAGGAATTTAAATCTGGTCGGTATATTGTTATAGGTACAATGATTATTTCATCTTCTATGGTGCTATATATGTTTGATATAGGTGCTACTCATTATTTTGTATTTCCAATCGTGGTTGACAGGTTTGGGTCTCATTCTGGGAATTTTCCATTCTTGTATGTTGTTTCCATTCGTTTGTGAAATATTTTAGAATATGGTTTCAAATGTACTATGTTTTGAGCGGTGATCAGAAAATTTGAGGTGGTTTTGGACTTCTTAGTTATGGATCTTGATACCAAATTTTTTTTTATTAACATGGATTTTATGACTAGAATAATGTATGAGGTAGACCGTTATCACTATTTGGTACAATTATTTTCTACTTATGGGGTTACTCAAATTTTCAAGGGTGAGTAAATCTCAATATTAGGAAAGGAAGGGCCAGTTGTTCTTTATGTTGGTTTATTCTCGTGCTAGTTTTCAAAAATGTTCCTTGATCATGTTGACCCATACTTGGTTGGTCAACAAAAAAATGTCTTGTGTGCATACCCTAAGGTTATTCTAGATGAATTTTTTGGATTTCCCCTATATAGATAGGTCAAGTTTACTATTGACCTATTACTTGGAATGATTCCCATTTCTATGCCATTTTACCAAATGGAACCTGCTGAGTTGGTGAAACTTAATGTCTAGATTGATGATCTATAGATAAATGGATTTATACTTCCTATCATCTAACTTTGGGTTTTCCTATACTCTTTGATAAAAAGGTAGATGAAAGTATTTGAATTTTTTTTGACTATCAGAAGTTCAATTGGGTGATCATTAAGATCAAGTATCCTTTAACTATAATTGATGACCTCTTTGATCATCTGAGAGGGATTGTTGGTTTTCTGACATTTAATTTCAGTTGGGGTGCCACCACGTGGATTCAAAATAGATAATATACCCAAGAAAATGTTTCTTAGTCTATATGAACATTTTTAGTTTCTATTTATACCATTCAGACTCACTAACGCTCCTCTGGTGTTCATATCCTCAATGAACCGAATATTTCATTGCTCTTTGGACCCTATTATTGTTGTGTTAATAGATGATATCACAGTGTACTCAAAGATTGTGGAGGAGAATATAGTCCATTTGAATAGAATTCTTCAAACCATTAATAAAACATCATCTATATAATAAGCTTTCCATGTGTGTATTTTGGATCCGAGAAGTGATGTTTCTATGGTATGTGATTTCTACGTGGGGAATCTCAGTTGATCCTAAAATGTTGAAAGAAATCATGCCTTGGGAGAAGACTAGTAATGTGTTTGAGATATGATGCTTCTTTAGTTTGGCATGTTACCATAAATGGTGTGTTTGGTTATTTACAAAGCATGCATATTTGATGAGAACTTTAACCCATAAGGGTGTAAATTTTTAAGGGAACAACATGTGTTATAGATATTTGGAGGAGTTGAATAAGAGGTTGATATTAGCACCAACTATGATTCTTCCAGAACCAAGTTCAGGTTATGATTTTTCTACAATGCTTCTATTATAGTTTTGTGATGTGTTTTAATGCAAGGGGAATATGTTGTTTTTTTGGATCATACCATTTAATCCTTCAGGAATATAATTACCATACCCATGTTATTGAGTTGGAAGATGTTATGAATGCACTCAAAACACAACATCAGTATCTCTTTATATAGAATTTCTTTTGTTGTATTATTATCCCAAAATCTTGAAATATATATTAAATATGTGAGATATGGAGTTATTACATAGACAATGGGTTGGGTACATTTATAAAATTTATTTTGATATCGTTTATACCCTAGGTAAAGGGAATGTGGAAGATGATGTGTTGTGAAGAAAATTAATGATGCAATACATGAATAATTCAATTGAACAGTGGTATTTTATGGGTTTGTTTGATTAGATGATCTTGAAAGAAGATAAGGATAGTATACAGGTGTTCATTTCTTTTATAAAGAATGAATCATATTTTTATGAGAGGTTTCAACTCGAACAGATGATAGACACTGAGAGCCTAAGCTTCGGATAGATCCTAAATGGTGGGAAGACCTCATGTGAGTTGTCTCAGTCTCCCAGTGGAGTTGTGAGCTTCAGTAATTTGGTGGTTGTTCTATTATCCTTGAGACAAGATTTTCTAGATAGTGGACACTGGTCTAGTTGGTCTATGTACCCTAAAGATACAAAGATGTACCATTATTTGAGATTTCAGTATTGGTAGTCAGGAATGAGGTGGTCAGTTGTAGATTTTGTATCACAATGTCTCACTTGTCAATGGTATAAGGTGAAACAATAGTGAACCAACAGTTTTTTGGAACCATTAACAATATAAGAATGGAAGTGGGATGATATTTCCATGGATTTAGTCTTTTTTTTCATATACTCATTGTAGTAAAGATGCGATTAGGATGATTGTGGAAAAACTCACTAAATCAGTGCATTTCTTGCCAATAAAAAAGATGAAGAATGTGAAATAGCTCCAGGACTTGTATATATATAAATTAGTGAATCATAATGGGGTTTTCTATGTAGCTCTTTTTAATATGGAATTGATGTTTATATCTAGGTTTTGGAAATGTTTTTAGGAGGAAATTGTTACCCAGTTGAAATTAAACTTGACTTATCATCCATAGATGGATGGACATATAGAGTGGGCTATCTAGGATATTGATGATATATTTCAGGAATGAGTTCTTAGTTTCAGAGGATGTTGGGATAAAAATATTATTTTGGTTTTGTTTTCGTATAAAATTTTTTCTCATGATTCCATAAAGATAGTTCCCTTTGAGGTTTTGTAAGGTGGACCATGTCAATCTACCTTGTGCTGGGAAGAGTGTTGAGAGCGATCCTTGGATGGGCGGAGTGTTGTTTGAGTGAAGAAAGAGGTGGTGTAGATGATCAAGAGGTATTTTATAATGGTACAAAGTCATCCAAAATCATATGTAGACTATCATCATTGGCTTCTAGATTTTGATGGTGGTGATATGTTTTTTATCAGAGATTCCCCTCTCTTTGGACATTATCAGTTGGGTTTGTATTGTAAGATGACGCCGAGGTTTTCAGCCCCCTTTGTGATCATTGAGTGACTGGAGAGGGTGGACTATCAGTTGATATTATAATTGTATTGATTTATATACATGATATGATTCATGTTTCCAAGTTGAAGAGGTATATACTAGATCCTTCCCATGTGATTAGATGGTAGGATTTGGTTCATGATCCTGATTCCACTTTGGTTAAGCATCTAGTTCAAATTAGTCATCACTAGGATATGGAACTTCATGGTAAAACTATTACCCTATTCTAGGTACTATAAAATTGCAGACATGATCAACACAAGATGTGGGACCGAGAGTCATTAATGAGGTAGTAGTGGACCTAAATTTTTTTTCTTATTCAGGGCCTCAAGATCTTTCTCGGGATAGAATGTTTTTATTTTGGGGAGATTATAACGCCCTATTAACTTTCTGTTAGCTATGTTATTATCATTACATTTTGTTTTCCTTTTTCATTGGAGTAATATTTTGTGCCTTAAATTAGGAGCATAATGGTAATGGTGAATTCACAAAGTTATAATTTCTTTGACAAACATTGCATATTGGGGACCTTGCGTATGTCGATATAGAGGCACGAATATCTTTAGATTGTGTGACACCACTCAAAGGAGACCTCTTAAAAGTTGAATGTCCATTCCCGACCTATATGTCTGTTTGGATCCAAATTTATTCGTTGTTTGTCTTGTGAGTGTGTAGTATGTATTGTCCAATAGGATATATCCTGACTTGTGGCAGATTTTTCTTGTAGTTTTTTATTGCACGATGATTTATGTCATGGATGTTGGATCAAATATATATTTATTTTTTGGAATCACTATGTATACAGTTTTTGGATTTGGTAGAAATAGAATGTAATTTGGTAAAAACAAAAGGATGGTTTGAAAATTGTATTTTAAATAGTTTTTTAAAAAATAAGTTGAAAACTATTTTTTAATTCTTAGACTTATAAGTTACTATTTTTACAGCTTGTATAGATCTTTTGGAGATATCCTACTGAATATGTTACTCACACCATACATCAGACTATGGGTAGCTTTATACTTTGTTTTACAAGATACGGGTAATGGGAAAATAATTTCATATCATGTAGGATTCTATTTATATTACTATTTCATTTGGGGATTGTTTAGAGGTGATTCATGGTCACATGGGGACCTTTTTTCTATACATTTCATGTTTTTATATTTTAGTTGGTTTGGATATGTTTCATATTTCATTTGTTTTTTCACAATGTACTCTGGTTGTATTTATTTTTTTATTATATTATATACTAGTTTCATTATCTTCATTTTACACCACCCTGTAATGGACTGGCTTGGCTGAGTGGTCTGGTTGGCTTGAGTTGGTCTGTTACATATGCCAATACCTATCAAGTGACACCCCCTATCATGCTAGGGTTCATGTACTCCATGATTTGAGTTTAATACCCCTAACATAATATATATTGGGCCCAATATTGTAGATTGTCCCCCCTTAGTATCAGGATATGTGAAAAGGTGCTATTGCTCCTCATGACATCTTCAAGACAGACATACGAGATACTCAGAATTGATTATGGACCTTTGGAGCTCTAGGCAGACTCATCAACCAAGGATCTACAATGATATGGATATACTCTTTCTCTCTTATCCATGTCTTTTTATGAAAAAATACACATCCACACACACATATGGGTTTTCCCCCTTTCTTTATATTGAGATAGCTAATTCTTTTGTATCTATTTATCACTCACATTTCTGTTTTTGGGGAGTCCTGATGGATATGTATATACTCACCCCTAAATGGGATTTTCCCGTATTTTTTAGGTCCTATAAATATTTTAGATTTATTTATAGTGACTTTACAAGATCTTGGGGATACATGGGTTTATTTACTACGTATGGTGTTCTGGATTAGTGATCAGGAGATGGGATATTTCAATAATTATCGTTTCCATTCATTATCAGGTTGGGACCACATTTCAGGTTGGGTGTGTATATTTCCCTTTTACGTTTGGGATTTATTCTATGTACACTAATGTATTAAATAGAGGTCATTACACTCATGGTTTTACTTTAGATGTTACATCTCCTTTTTTATTGCCTCTATATAGTTGCATCGATTTGTTTGTGTGAATTCATATATAAAAAATAGGAAAAGGAATACAATTTACATTATGCCTTCTTGATTCTTATACCTATCACTTAGCCTATTGGAAGATGGGTTGTAGTTTTGATTAGTTGACCTTTTGCGGGCGAGGTGGGCCTTGGTTGGTTGGGTCACTACATCAAGGGTCTAATATTCCACTTTGAACATCCTCTAAAATCTTGTGAATTTAAGGGGGAAAAATATTTTTGTCATAGGTTCTATCATATATAACAAAAGAGGCCCATATCAAATGATACATAGAAAAATTTTAAACAATAGGGGAATGTTTTGGGACCACCACCCTCATAATAATTCTTCCACTCTATGAGAACTTGGTCAATCTGACATTAGTTGTTCTAAGCCCTGTCCCAACACAAACTATCTCTCAATCTCCAAAAATCACTGTTCCACTAAAACATCAACAAATTCCACCGATAAGGTCCATTGTATACTCTTGGAACCATCCCAAGTAAAATCCCTTTAACCTACCATCAATTCCTCCATTTGTTAAATTCTTAATTGATGAAATCCCTTAAATAATATTGGGAATCTGTGTACCAATAATGAAATTGTGAGAAATAATGTGTGATATTCAACCCATAAAATCCTCCAGTAATTCTTTGAAAAATAAAAATCATTACAGGATGATTCCAATGTGATCCTATGAAGTCACCAATAAAAACCTAGTTAGAAAAACCCAAACATTAGTGGCTACAATGGGGATAAGAATGGGGTGAGGGAGAAATGAATCACCCATAATCAACCATGGAATACTACTAAAAAAACCCCACTAAAAGGGATATTAAAATATGTAGGGGAGTATGGAGCTCCTTCGAGGTCCCCTAGTTTGACTGCATGCTGAAGGAGGAGAGGGAAGGGAAATGTATAAACACTGATAGAGGAAAAGTGGGAATTTCATAATTTGTAATGGAATTTTGGTAGCCACATGTTTTGGAAAATTATATTTCCATATAGTGTGAGAACCATACAACAATAACTATCCCATGAAACACCCCCTTGTGTAGTTTCACTATGTAGTTTACCAAAATATACAGAAACAATATATCTCATTTTGAGTAACTACAACACTGTAAATGGTTCCCTCACATAGTTCTCTATGACTATATAAATCCCATGAACATGGAACCTCTTGGAAAAAGTCATATGTAGGTTTTCACTAGAAATCTATATGGGTTTTCTTAACAATGAGGTAACTGTGTAGCAGATGAATTCCCTCCAAAATTCTATACTTCAAATAAAAAGATACCATTACTTATGAGAGTACCCAAAACCACTCTCGGATCTCTAACCACTTCCAAAATAATCTCCATTAGATGATCAAACCATAAAAATTTTAGTCCAAATACTAGTTCTCAAAACATTCCCTTCTAAATGAAAAATATTCAAATTTCACCTAAAAAATAGATTCTTTTTTTATTTAAAATAGAGTGAATGATATTGAGAAAAACATAGTGAACTTTTAATAAGGGGTTCAGATATAACCCAAGATCTAATCACCTCTACATGAAAATATCACAATTCAAATCTATTTTTTATAAAATTAATTGATCCACAACCTGGATTGAGTTTTACAAACAACAATACTAATCAAATCATGTTTTATAGAAAATCATATTCTATATTTCTTCACTGAATAAAATTATTTCAGTTCACACAAAATCTCTTCCTTAATTATACGTGGGAGTACAAAATAAAAGATTTTAAATAGATTTCTAATTACGCTACCATATAATATAGAAGACTGTGTTTCCAAATAAATAGATTAAACTAAACCACATCTTAATAATTATATTATAATAGAATGAGAAAAAAATATAAAGTATGAATATACGATGTGTCTTCATCTAATTAGATTAAATTTTTTAGAAGTCCATAAATTTTTCTTTGAAAAGGGTTAACATATTTTTCAAATAAGATACAAAAAAATAGAGTGTCGATGGAGTCTTTGATACTTTTTGTCTCTTTCTCTCTGTTAGACGATTGATTTGAACTTTAATACAGACATGAATATTTCTTTATATGCGTGTTAATATTTTTTATCAAATTCCACATATTTTATAGGAATGAGGGTGTTATTATACATTTATTTCACTCTCTATGGTCTACTTATTCATTTCATTATAATAATTGAACATGAAGAATCATCATACTCAGAGAAAAATTTGGGAACCCTCACATGACATCAAAACTTATATGGAGTTATTTAAGAATTATTATTCTTAAATCCACATGATATTGAATTTTACTAAATTCAGTAATTTTGAAATTAGGGGGATTAAATTCAAACCTGATTATGAACAACTGTGTTAGAACATAATTGGTGGTATCACTTTTGGTAGTAAAATCACTCGTTGGTAGTTATCCATGAGGTAGCATCACTTCCTGGTATAAGTTACAATGATATAATATTATAATAGTGGTTGTGGTAGATTCTGATGGTAGTTAAACTTATTAATATAATAATTTGGAAGTATTATATTTTTAATATATCATGCTCACCGGTAGATTCTATGGAAGTAGCATGACTGTGTGGTAGATGTTCTTAATTTAGTGGTAACTCCACTCAACAAAAAGACAATATGGTTGTAGATCCTGGTAGTAGCAAATTGGAACTAACAATATCATCAATAACTAATAGTATCATAGATTATTAGATAATTTTACCTAATTGTATCTTTAACCAACTAGTAGTAAATTGTCCCAGCTGATCAAGACTTAGTAAATTTTTTTTGTTTTGGATATAAAATAGTTTTCTATCGTAAGGCATTAAACTTATAATAAATGTAATTAAATTTTTTTGAACAAAAAAATAATGTGCTTCTTGGACTAATCCAATAACCTCCCCCTTATTATGATCACAAATTAGGGAACTAATAACCGTAAAAGAACATTTTAATAGATGAATAAGATAAATTCTATCTGAATCCTCCTTTTGGAACAATGCATAGTCAAGATGAAAAAGAAATTCCATACAATATTACCCCATATTGAGATTATCCAATGATATAATTAATATGCATATAAACATATTTTAAAATTACAAAAATAAATGTGAAGTTTCATTATTGTTTCATGTTTATATAGAACACTAGTAAATTTAAATAAAAATGAGAAATCTCTATAAAATTATAATCTGATTCGGAAGAAGCATCCTCATCACCAAAAAAATCCACTTTGTCTTTCCCTTTGTTATTAATAAGATGGATAAAATATACATCATGTGGTATAGGAGGTATTCATACAATGGAAGATGAAACTGGTTGTAGATTCCTCATAGATTTTATATGTGTAATCCCAAAAGAACTAACCATAATGGAGGTTTTATTCAAGGGTGCTGATAAGGGTATAGAAATGGGATCGTCTTAAGAATAACTAGATGTGTAATAATTGATGTACTAGTGGTATAGATGAAGATCTTCATAAACTCTACAAACATGGTAATAACCAATCCACATTGCTCTATGAATCTTATAAATATGTCAGCACCAAGGGGATCACACGAACCATCTTTCCTCTTCTCCTTTGTTCACTTGGAGTAAGGGACACCTCGAGACCAGATCCTTTTATAAGCACTCTAATCTGACCGTTGAACCCCAAACATCTATAATTTCGACTGTTGGTTTCCCCAAGTATCCAATGTTTTTGCCCTTGGTTCCTCCTATCCTCTAAGTTTTGTTCTTGACCGTTGTAAATAGGATGGCCTACCCCTGGAAGGTTCGAAAAATTAATTATATATTTTTCTTCAAAATGACATCAATGTTAATTTAGTTAATTTATCTATTGTTTTCCATAATGAGAATTTTATTTTATGATTCAAAACGGTAAAAATTAATATTGTTTTTTTCTTCCTTTATGCATATTAATTTGAACAATTAAACTTTTATTTTCTAATTATATTAAACCTGATGGATTTTTACTTTATGAGTTATATATATATTGCATCAAACCTTAAATTAGATATACTATTTCTTTTATAATTTGACCTTTATTAACCATTTTGGAAACTACGTCAAATTATGGTTTCTTCTACTCATGTGTTTTGTGGTGATGATAATTATATCAACACACTTTTATTAAATATGGTTACACTTAATAATAAACTTCAATTAAGAAAATTAAGGTAATTAACTAATAAAGGAAACTAATATATATATATATATACATGTATTTTTCGTGTTAGCATAATTATATTAAGTTACTATACTTTTTAAAATTATGTTTTCTTCAAAGAAAAATGAAAATTTATTATTTTTAAGATTTAGGTCGATTAGTCTTTTGTTTTAATAACTTTTAGGTATTAACATGTAAATTTAAATTTAGATAAGTATCAATAAAGAAAGGATAAGTTAAATTAAATTATATGTTTTGATAAATGAAATATTGTAAAATGAAAATATAATCTATGTTTTAAATAAGGGTTTAATAGTTTAATACATAGGGGTATTAATAAACCTTGACTTAGGATAATAATAGTTTAGTGATAAGGTTATATTAATAATAATAATGATTTTATAATAGGTTTAATAAATTAATAAAACAATAGTTTTTATATTGTGAAAACGTTGAAAATTGATATATATATATATATATATATGTATTATGTTAAAACGTTAAAACCAAAGCCATTTTTTTAAACACTGCGGAAATCTGAACCATCCGATCTAGCCGCTTCTAATCCTGGCCGTCTGTTTTTTTCACGTCTCTCTCTCTCCCGCGGTTCCTTCTTCTCCCCCACGCTGCTGTTTTCTTCTTCCTCATCGCGCCGCTGAACCAGTGTAGAGTAGGGCTTCATTCTCTCCGCCTGGGCCGGCTGTAGTCATTTCTTTCCTCCTTCATTCCATAAAAGTCGGTACCGCCTTTAATACCCAGCTTTGGATCCATCGACGCCTCTCCACGCTTGTTTTTCTTAAAAAAGAAGTTGCACCGAAGAAAGGGTTGTTCCTTTGGGCTTTGTTTCCAAGCACCTCCTTCAGAAACCTCCGAGACCTCATCGTCGCCTCTTGCTCTCCTCCTCTTTGAACCGGTAAGGGTCGTTTTTGGTTTTCTTAAGTTTTGTTTAAGCTTCGAGTCATAAATATATATATATATATATACGTGCATACATGTTATGTATATGTGTATATCTTCTACGTTTAATCACTTGGTTCCTCCTGCCTCATTTTTTTTCTCCTCTCTAAGCATGGTAAGATGCAGGTTTTAATTTGGTGTGGTTTTGACAAGCTTCGGCTTATATACATGAGTATATATATAAACATGATATATATATATATTTTTTGGTGTGTGAGAAACTCGTGCAAACCCAGGACTTGAGATATCCCTCTCGCCTTAATGAATCGGTTGGGAGTATGGGAGAAAAATCCTCTTCTTTGTTTCCTACCAATTATGTATGTTTTATATAGTTATACACATGTTGTATAATGGTGTATAAAAAAATATGCAGGACCATATGAACCAGTTTTAACTATTCCTAGAACCGATCTTGTCAGCCCCTTTGTGAAAACCAAAAATTGGGATTAAGGGTTCGAAGGTTCTGTTTTTATTTGGGTGCGGGTTCTTACATTTCACACCTTTTGTTTATATATGTGTATATATATATATATATATAAGTATGTATAAGATGATAAATTCAAGTATACAACCTTTCCTCAATGTTTATACCCCTGATTTTTTTCTTTTCGCCTATAAAAAAATGGAGATTTTGAGTAATTGAATGAATAGGTAAAATTATGCAAGTGAATGAAGTATATTGTTGTTGTATATACATACATGTATGTGTATATACATTAATATGAACTTAGTGTCCATGTTTGAGATTTATTAAAATATAGAATGATGAAGTTTATGGGTTGGTTGGATTTCAAAAATCATTCTCGAAACTGAGAATTTTCATTTATCACTGCTTTGGATAATCAGGATTTCTTTTTTTTTAAACGGTTAGTATGGACTCCTTGAACTTTTACAAATGCATACATGTATTCATAGGTATGTACACATGTTTATTTAAAGTGATAATAAAAGAGTTTACCCAATTATATACATGATTTCCCCAAGATGGACTTGATTATGCACATTGTAACCTCAACTGCCTGTTTTAAATGCATATGATATCCATTTATCATCATATGTGTATGTTATGAATGACCATGCTTTAATTGGGTATTATGATGTATGGAATGTGAAATTTTATGTTTATTGCCTTAAAATCCATGTTTTCAAATGTAAAGATAACTTTTTATGTGCACGGAGCTTTAGCATGCATGTCATAATGTTTTAATGATAGAACTGTCTTCATGTTATGATTATGTATGTGAAAAGGGGGTTGATTAAGAATGTATGAAACCCTATGAATGAATGACCATGTCAAGATATGTGATGGATGTATAGGAATTAAATGTTTATGGACGGGTGCGACCGGAATTATACAGTGCTCCAATGCATTGGGTAAAGAAAGAGTCTCATGAGACGTTATGTGCGACAGTCTTGGCGAATAGCCTTGGCTTGTGCTATCATGTGCGACGGTCTTGGCAGTTAGCCTTGGCTTGTGCTACTATGGGAAACGGGATTGGCGTTTGGCCTTGACCCGTACTAATGTTATGTTTTAAGGTCATGACGCGAGGTCTTGACAAAGTCCAGTATTATGCATTCCCACTGCATGTAATGATAATTGATTAACTAGGGGTTAGTTCAACTAACAGGATAACCCCTAGTTGAAACTCCCATGACTATGAGAATTTAATTTTTATGTCAAGAACTGTTTTTCATGTGGTGAACTACAAGGTAAACTGTATTGTTTCTCATGAACCATGTTATGAACGTATTCTCTGTTTAGTCACAGGATTATTTGTAGAATTTAAGTAGCCTTGTTTGATTATTATGCATTTTTTATTCTTCTTATGTTGCGCTCTCTGATCATGTTTACTTTAAAACTTATTTCAAGTACGTACTTCTCTGTGCAAGTGGTTTTCAAAATGATGGTTTCATGAAAAGAATATGTTTCGTTTTTAGAGAAGTGTTTTATTCTATTTAAAAGGACTACTTTGAGAAAGATTTTTCTTTAAAACGTTATTAAAACCCCTTACTGGGCATATTTGCTCACCCTACGTTTTTGTTTAAAATTTTTCAGGCATGGTATGTACTGATGAAGTTTATCAGAGCAGCTAGTTTCCCAGAATCCTGAGCCTTGGAGTCTTCTGTAGTCATGGGACATGATATATTATTTGTAAATGTTGTAATGAAATGTTAAGTATATCATGTCTCATGAGGCACCCTGTGACTGGGGTCGCTACAACATAAACATACATAAATTGAATAACCATACGGTTGACTTCAACACATATCACTAAATGGAATAGCCATATGGCCGACATACATACACAATTCATTGGAGGTTATAACGTAACCACCCGTCCTGGTATTCACAACACCACTTGTTATTTGGTTTATCACGTAACCACCCATAAAATGTCCATGTACCATCATAACACATAAAACAATTATAAAGGAAAGAAAACATTTCCACATTTAAATCACAATATATCTATTTTATATATTTACGTAACAAATCCATTATCAAACCCATTTAAAATACCAAAATACATAAAATAGTATATGGTATATATTTTCTTTTAAAAACATTATGGCTTGTTGAGGAAGCCAAAGATCAAATAATACTCACGGCGGAAAAAAAGGTCTTTCTGACCGCGTACGTTAAAAGAAACATTCTTTTTTGTCATTTACAAAAATGATTTGTAGAAAAATATTCCCTTTGAATGAAATGAAAAATAAAAGGTTTTTATACAGCGTATAAAAGAATTCCGTGTATTAGAACAAAATATGCCTCAATGAAAGGAGATTGAGACGAAGTCCCTTACCTCGTGTCTGACTTGACCCGTTCATTCTTTAATATCTTGAATAATATACTAATGTTAATTTATACTTGCTTAAAATACCTTTTCAAGTTTATTATTCCTTTTATATCACTTTTTATCATGTTATAAACATTATTCAATCATTTAAGTTAATAATTTTTATTTTGTCGATATATGGTACTTGAGTAAAAAATGAACACCTTATATTTACAAGTTGTCCATGTGGTAAAAGTTTCATTATATCTAGAATGATACTCATTATTTGGATATCATATATATCATATATATCCAGAATATACATGTTTTTATAATATTACATAAAATTTAGAGGTAAGAAATGAAATGCACCGTTCATGGAGACGGTAAGCCGTACGTACGCATGAACGCTACTTTCATTTCTATTTATTATTTTAATAGAAATAAAATATAATGATAAATATGTATATTATAATTTCAGTATAATATCATATATAATATCATTAACTCTATCCTTAATATATCCCACATAAAGCATTAACGAATCACATCACTTTGAGGGGGCGGTAGTCCGCACTTCCTCAAATGAGATTGTCGTATTTAAACACTATGGAAACCATAAAGGAATGCTATAAATGGAAAATACAGAAGCACAAGGAAAACATATACATAATATACATAATATATAAATACAGCGACATCATAATGGCCACCATGAGAGGTGGTAGGAGAGAACCGAACAATCATCATTTCGTGAGGCGTCAGTTTTCCATCCACAGAAACATTATGTTCTTCACCCATTAGATGGAGGTTTGTGTATGTGTAGTTCAGATACATCTCATAAAAACATCCTAGTATGTTGAGGATACTGTTGTTGTTACTAAATAATGGAATAAATTTTTTTTGGGGTTTGAGAAGTAAAATAAAATAAAACATTTTAAGAGAAACAGTTACCTTTAATTTGGATAACTTCCTTTTCTTTGAACAAAAAGGACTTCTTGAAGTGTCTTATTCCTAAGATAATGCTTTTAATGGGAGGAGAGGGATGTAGGGAGATTAATTGGTAGGAGTTTGTAAGAGCTAAATGGCTTGAGAGGTGTGAGGAATTGGTTAGAAGAGGTCTCCTTTTATAAGGAAGAGCAGGGGCTCTTTAGGAAAGTGTGAAACTATTATTTTATAATATAATTATATTCAGTTTATAATGGTCAAAAAATCATTATAGTAGAAGTAAGATTATTCATGGTCAAAATAAAATCATCAAATCAGAATTGTACATGTTTTGGATAATATTGTAATCATTATAAGCATATTTATTTAAATCATTTATTAATGAGTTAATACTCTATCATTATTGTGTCATAAATAATTAAATTTATTTGATGTCTAAAAATTATAAAAAAATACCATAATGTAGGAAATATTTTTATATTTCCATTTAATATTTATAGGCTAAAATAAAACTTATATAACACCATATAAAAATTAATTACTAAAAGCTTTTTTGTTAATGTCAATTTTGTGTTCACATTAAATTAATTAATCTAAATTGTCACTATCACTCCCATGTGGCTTAATGGGGTCTATAAATCGACCCCAAGATGCCCATGGTCGTAAATGACACAAAACATATGTTTTGGACAAGTGTTAAGGTAATTTTGAATTATTATAATATTATTTTTACCTTGAATTACTTTATTTACCTTTAATCGCGGTAAATAAAAGTCAAAAGTTAATATTAACCAAAAAATTATTTTCATCTTAATGAACAACATTTTACTTCTTCATAACAACCATGTATGTCGGATTTTTGAAATTAAATTCACAGAAGTGGTAAAATTTCATTTAAACATAAAAGTCAGTTTTTAACTACCACTAAGTGGTTTCACTGTTCACCAAAATTGATGTTTTTCAGAAAATACCAAAAATTAAGCATAAGCTATATTTTATATTACAAATTCAAAAACAACGTCTATTTTTTCAAATTAAAAACATAGAAGTGGAATTAATTAATTTTAAAATTAATTTCCATTATCAAAACAAATACAGTGTTTTTAAGAAACAATAACTACCAAAATATTGATACTAGTTTATATCCAATCTTAAAGTGAAATTAATTACAATGACCAACATTGGATTAAATGGTAAAAATATATTGTAATTAAACTTTAATACCAAATAAAAAGATAATCTTACCATATAAATAAATTATATTAAAACATAGTTTTTGAATTAAAATGCAATATTTTTCACTATTCATTAAAAAAATGAACTTTATCAGAAAAATACCAAAAAAATTACCCAAAGTAAAATTTGATCTCCCCATTCTAAAGAAGGATTTTATTTGGTCAATTAGAATGTATTAAAGTGAACAAAACTATATTTAAATATGGTTCTCCATTAAAAGGAGATAAATCGTCCTTTTAATGTAAATTATGCTTAAAATTACATTCATTCACATTTTAAGCCTCTAACTTTTTATTGGATATTGTAAATACATTTAACAAACATGTATAATCATATTATAGTTAGTTTCGTTCATTTATGCAAATACAACTACTAGGAGTTAATTACCATTTAAAATAATAATTTTATATTATTAGTGTGCAATGTAAGATTCCAAAAAAACCCGTTGTTGTGTATCAGGTAAGCTATCAAACATATAAACCCATTTAAAGTAAAATTAATATTTAATTTACAAATATTAATAAATATGAAATATGTGTTATTCTTCATTTACCTGGGATGTTACATCCTTCCCCACTTTTGGGAATTGTGTCCTCATAATTTTTATTCACTTATGAAAATAAGTGGGGGTATTTATCCCTCATAGCATTTTCAGATTCTCACAGTGCCTCTTCAACCATATGGTTTTCCACAAAACCTTTACCCGGTGAATTAGCTTATTCCGCAACACTTTCTCTCTATGGTCAAGAATTTGGACAGGTTGTTCTTCATAAGAGAGAGTCTCTTCCAACTGAACTACCTCTGGGCTCAAAACATGAGATGGATCTGGAATATACTTTCTCAACATCGAAACATGAAAAAAATTGTGTACTTGGGATAAACATAGAGGTAAACCCACTCTATACGCAACTGATTCAACTTTCTCTAGAATTTCATAAGGTCCAATAAACCTCGGACTCAACTTTCCCTTCTTACCAAAACGCATCACACTTTTCCATGGAGAAAATTTGAGAAAGACATGATCACCTACCTCAAAAGAAAGATCCTTATTCCGGTTATCTGCATAACTTTTGTGTCTGCTCTAAGCTTTTATCATGCGCTTCTGAATCAAATGAACTTTCTCTGCCATCTCTTATACCAATTCTGGTCCCATCACCTTTCTCTCACCTACTTCATCCAAAAAAGTTGGAGTTCTATAATGATTTCTATATAATTCTTCAAATGGAACCATCTGTATACTAGAATGAAAACTGTTATTATATGAAAACTCAACCAAAGAAAGGTGTTGGTCCCAAATTCCCTGATAATCCATCGAGCAAGAACATATCATATCTTCCAATGTCTGAATTGTTCATTCTGACTGCCCATCTGATTGAGGATGAAAAGATGTACTAAAATTTAACATACAACCGAGAAAGTTGATCTAGAGATAAATTATCTCAAACAGGAAGGAAATGAGCAGATTTGGTCAATCGATCAACTATAACCCAGATTGCATTATTACCTTGAGATGTCTTTGGTAATCCCACAATGAAGTCCATGGATATATTTTCCCATTTCCACTCTGGCACCGGTAAAGGCTGAAGCATCCCTTTTGGTAATTGCTGCTCCACTTTAACCTGCTGACAAGTCATAAACATCATAGTAAAATTAGCGATATCTCTTTTCATTCCATCCCACTAGTAATACTCCTGAAGATCTCTGTACATCTTAGTACTACCAGGATGAACTAAACACAGAGAACTATGAGCTTCACATAACAACTCATTCTGCAACGGTGAATCACAAGGTACACATAATCTATTCCCAAATCTCAAAACACAATCATTATCAATGTTAAATTCAGGAAACATACAGTTCTGAACCAACACAACCTTTTTCTGCCACTCATTAACTTCCTTCTTTGATTGATTATTTCTGTCTAATAGAGATGATTTCACTAACAGCTGAAACAAAATAGAAGAATTTCCAGCAACAGAAACTTCTATTCCAATATTCATCAAAACAAAACCAAAGGATCTCATTCCAAACGTAGCATGGCTAATGAATTATTACTTTTTCGACTCAATGCATCATCCACTTTAATTGCTTTCCCTAGATAATAAAGGATCATGCAATCATAATCCTTCATTAATTTCAACCATCTACTCTGTCTCATGTTCAATTCTTTTTGAGTGAATATATACTTCAAACATTTGTGATCAGTATATATTTAACACTTCACTCCATACAAATGATGCCTCCAAATTTTTAAAGAAAAAAACAATAACATATAATTACAAATCATGTGTAGGGTAATTTAACTCATGTGGTTTCTACTGACGTGAAGCAGAAGCAATTACCTGATAATTTTGCAATAGTACACAACCAATTCCTTTCAATGAAGCATCACTGTAGATAACAAACCCACCATTTTTGGAAGGCAGTTCCAAAACTGGAGCATTCACCAATCTTCTTTTCAATTCTTGATAACAGTCATCACATTCTTTTGTCCAGATGAACTTATTACCTTTTCAAGTTAACATAGTCATTGTACTAGATAACTGTGCAAAATTTTCATAAAACCTCCAGTAATATCCTTCCAAACCAAGAAAACTACGAATCTCAGTTATATTTGTGGGTCTTGGCCATTCTTCAACAACTTTCATTTTTTCCAGATCAACAGTTATGCCATTTTGTGAAACAATGTGACCAAGGAAAGAAATTTTTTGTAACCAAAACTCACAATTGATGAATTTCCCAAATAATTTCTTCTCTTTTAAGGTTTTCAAGACAACCCTTAAATGAATTGCATGCTCCTCTTTTCATTTAGAATAAAACAAAATGTCATCAATGAACACAACCAAAGATTTATCCAAGAACTCATGTAAAATTCTATTCATAATATCCATGAACACAGTAGGTGCATTGGTTAAACCAAAAGGCATAACTATAAATTCAAAATGGCCATATCTAGTACGAAACACGGTCTTCAGAATTTATGTTTCCTTTACTTTCAACTGATGGTACCCCAACCTCAAATCAATCTTTGAAATATACTAAGCTCCCTCGATCTGATCAAACAAATCATCTATATGAGGAAAAGGATACTTATTCATAACAGTGATGTTATTCAATGCTCTATAATCAATTAAAAGTCTCATTGAACCATCTTTCTTTTTAACAAACAAGACAGGAGCACCCCATGGTGATGTGCTAGGTCGAATGAAACCTTTATCTAATAAATTCGGCAATTGATTCTTTAACTCTAAAAGTTCAATTTGAGCCATTCGATTAGGGGGTTTTGAAATTGGATTAGCATCAGGAACTAAGTAAATAGTATATTCAACTTCCCGATTAGGTATAATACCTGGAAACTCATCTATAAAAACATAAAGGTACTCATTTACGAATGGAACATCATTAATCTGAAAAGTTCCTTTGTTTTCAACAATATGCACAAGGTAACATTCATTTCTATCTTTTACTAGTTTCTCAGCTTCCTGATATGTTATTAACAGCAAGTGTTCATTTTTGTATACAAACTGAAAATCATTCAAAAATGAAACCTCTTTAGCTCTGCAGTCAATCTTAACATGATAAACAAAAAGCCAATCCATGCTCAAAATAACATCAAACTCTACTAGCGTTAAAAAAATAAGGTTTGCAGGTAGATTATTTCATCACACAATGACATGAATGTTCTTATGTAGTATTTTTATCTCAACATTTCCTCCAGGTTTTTTTACCATTAGTTCAATATTCATATCATGAGATGGAATTCCCAATTTAATAGAAAACTTCTCAGAAATGAAAGAGTGTGTAGACCCTGAATCAAACAACACATTGGCATATTCTGAATAAACCAACAGTGTACCTGTCATGACTTAATTTGATGGCCCAACATCAGCCGAAGTAGTAGCAAAGGATTTCACCACCCCTTTTTGGTTGTAGTCTAGCTTCATTCCCTCAGTTGAGTTCTTTGCTGGACACTCATTTTCATAATGACCCATTTTATTACACTTAAAACATCTTATAGATGGTTTTTCATTTCCTCTCTGATCATCTTCCTTACAGTTACGAGCAATATGACTATACTTACCACACCAGAAGAACTTTCTAGACTTTGATAAACATTTTCCGGGATGCTTTTTACCACACTTCTCACAATATGGATATTTAGTTTTCTTACCTACATGCTTCTTTGATGAATTCTTCCCCTTTTCCTGCCAACTGGACCTCTTATTCGATTGTTTGTCAAAGAACACTAGATCATCTACAATTTCCATTTCCTCCTTCTCTTCACATAGAACAAGTTTTTCATAACTTTTGAACTCATGACAGGTAAATTCTCTTCGATATCATCGCTTTAGTCCTGTGTAAAATCGATTTATCTTACTATCAAGATATCAGATGGAATTTGGTGCATACCTTGCCAATCGAGTGAACTTTGCGTCATAAGAACCCACTGAGTCATCCTCCTGCCTCAGTTCTTGGAATTATTTTACCATCCTGAGACAAACCACCTTAGGAAAATATTTCTCAAGAAACATACCTTTGATTTCATCCCAAACAAGAGCATCATCCTCCCCACTATCCCTGATATTTTTCACCATTGACCACTACTGATCAGCTTCACCTTCGAAACTATAAACAGTGAGACTGACCTTTTGATGTTCTGAACAACACATAACATCGAAAATCTTTTCCATTGCTTTAATCCACCCTCATGATAGAACATGGTCAGATGATCCTCTAAATGATGGAGGATGTTGCCTCATGAAATGCTCCACTACAAACATGTTCCTCTGTGGTCGATCTGGATGATCTCATACATGGATACCACCACCATTTATAGCATGATTCAACTGTTCCATCACTGTAACAATCGGTTCAGTTCTGATTTCGACCATCTCAGGTTGCTAATTGGAAGGTCATGTTCCTCCTAATGTCATCCCAACATACCTTCCTTGTTTCCTCTACGGAAAACCATTCTGAACATAGAAATATCTTAGGTGAAGCAACATGGTAATCTGTAAATGCAATATGATATCAATATTAACCTAAATTAATTTATGGATAATAATTTAACAATACCCTAACTCCTAATGTTATCTAAATTTACCTCTGATATCAACTATAAGGACCCGGACTTAAACCATACATAATATTAAATTAAATTAATAATTCATATTGATGATATTTTCAGTTTTAGAGATTTTGAGAATTAGGACATAACTATTATATCTAAAAAGATTAAAAAGTAAACACTTCTACACATTTTCCATTTTTATTTACAAAACATGAACTCTTGAAAAAAGAGTCATGTCTAGTTCCATGTTTAAGACATCATGAAATTTCCCTGATCCCATCCTTGACCCTATTCCACAATATCTCCTGTGAAAAACATTTCAAAAACGTGGGATGATCATAAAAAGCTCAGTAAGGGATACACAATGAAGGAAAACTGTTAGTTTTTCAAAACAACAAGTAAACCATGAATACTTTAACATAAGAAATTCTTTTCACCTTTATGAAGTAGTAAATACTCTTCACTTAATAAAAGTTCATTAATTACCCTTTTGTAAACGAAATATTACCATAAAAACCATATTAAGTATACATAACATATAAAGGTAACTTGGTACATAAATATACTTAAATGGAATAACCATACGGTCAAATTCCACACATATCACTAAATGGAATAGTCATACGGCCGAATTCCATACCCAATGCATTGGAGGTTAACACATAACCCACCATCCTGGTATTCATAACACCACCCGTCATTTGTTTTATCATGTTACCACCTATCAAATGTCCAAGTACAATCATAACACATAAAACAATTATAAAGGAAAAAAACATTTACACATTTCAATCACAATATATCCCTTAAATATATTGAAATAAAAAATCCATTATCAAAACCATTTTTAATACCAAAATATATAAAAGAGTATATGGTATTTATTTTCTTTTAAAAACATTACATCTTGTTGAGGAAGCCAAAGATCAAATAATACCCGCGGAGGCTGAAAAGGGCGTTGTCACCAATTACATTAAAAGAAACATTATTTTTTGTCATTTAGTAAAATGCATCATAGAAAAATATTCCATTTGAAGAAAATAAAATTTCAAAGGTTTCTATACAGCGTATAAAATAAAGGCTTGTATTAGAACAAAATGTGCCTCAATGAAAGGAGATTGAGATGAAGTCCCTTACCTCGTGTCTGACTTGACCCGTTAGTTCTTTAATATCCTGAATAATAAAATAACGTTAATTTATAATTTCTTAAGAATTGTTTTCAAGTTTATAATTATTTTTATATCACTTATTACCTTGTTATTAACATTCTTCTATCATTTAAGTTAATAACGTTCATTTTGTCAATATTTGGTACATGAGGAAAAAAATGAACACCTTATATTTACAAGTTGTCCATGTGGTCAAATCATCCTTATATCCAGAATGATATTAATGATTTGGATATCATATATATCATATATATCCATTATTTACATTTTTTTATAATAGTACATAACATTTAGAGGTAAGAAATGAAATGCACCGTTCATGGATACGGTAAGTCGTACGTACGCGTGAACGCTACTTTCATTTCTATATCTTATTTTAATGGAAATAAAAAATAATGATACATATATATATATATATTATAATTTCAGTATAATTTCATATATAATATCATTAACTATATCATTTATACATCCCACATAAGGCATTAATGAATCACATCACTTTGAGGGGGCGGTAGTCTGCACTTCCTCAAATGAGATTATTGTATTTACCCACTATAGAAACCATAAAGGCGTGCTATAAATGGAAAATACAGAACCATAAAGAAACCATAAACATAATATATATCATATATAAATACTGTGACATCATAATGGCCACTATGAGAGGCGTTAGAAGATAATCGAACAATCATCTTTTCGTGAGGTGTGAGTTTCCCATCCCTGAAAACATTATGTTCTTCACCCATTAGATGGAGGTGTGTCTATATGAAGTTCGAATCCTTCTCATAAAAACATCCTAGTATATTGAGGATACTTTTTTTGTTACAAAAGAATGGAATAAAAATGAGTTTATGGGTTGGATAAGTAATATAAACGAAAACAATTTAAGAGAAACTGTTACCTATAATTTGGGTAACTTCCTTTGGTTGAACCTAAAGGGCTTCTTGAAGTGCCTTCTGCCTATAGTAAGGCCTCTAGTGGGAGTAGAGGGATGTAGGGAGCTTAATTGGGTAGAGTTTGGATGATCCAAATGGCCTGATAGGTGTGAGGAATTGGTTAAAAGTGCTCTCCTTTTATAAGGAAGAGGAGAGGCTCTTTAGGAAAGTGTGAAAATATTATTTTATAATATAATGATATTCAGTTTCTAATGGTCCAAAAATCATAATTGTTGAATATAATATGATTCATGGTTGATATAAAATCATCCAATTAGAATTGGACTGGTTTTGGATAATATTTTAATCATTATAATCTTATTTATTTAAATCATTTATTAATGAGGTAAATACTACATCATTATTGTGTCATAAAAAATTTAATTTATTTGATGCCTAAAAATTATAAACAAAATACTATGATGTAGGAAATAATTTTTTTCCATGGAATATTTATAGTCGAAAATAGGAATTATATAACACGATATAAAAATTAATTACTCAAAGATTTTTGTTAATGTCAATTTTGTCTTCACATTAAATTAATTAATCTAAATTGTCATTATCACTCCCAAGTGGCTCAATGGGGTCCCGAAATCGACCCAAAAATTACCATTCTCATAGATGACCCAACCAATATGGTTTGGACAAGTGTTAAGGTAATTTTGAATTATTATAATATTCTTTTTACCTTGAATTAACTTATTTACCTTTAACTACGGTAAATAAAAGTCAAAAGTTACCATTCACCAAAAATTATTTTAATCTTAATGAACCAAATTTTACTTCTTGATAAAAACCATGTATGTTGGATTTTTGAAATTTAATTCACAGAAGTGGTAAAATTTCATTTAAATGAAAAAGTCAGTTTTTTAAGTTCAACTAAGTGGTTTCACAATTCACCAAAAATTGATGTTTTTCAGAAAATACAAAAAATTCAGGCTAAGCTAAATTTGATATTCCGAATTCAAAAATGATGTCTATTTTTTCAAATTCATAACAAAGAAGTGGCATTAATTAATTTTAAAATTAATTTCCATTATCAAAACAAATAGCTTGTTTTTAAGAAACAATAACTATTAAAAGTTTGATACGTGTTTATATCCAATTTCAAAGTGAAATTAATTCCAATGACAAACATTGGATTAAATGGTAAAAATATATTCTAATTAAACATTAAAACCAACTAAAAATATAATCTAACCATATAAATAAAATATATTAAAATGTAGTTTTGAATTAAAATGCAATATTTTTAACTATTCATTAAAAAATGAACTTTATCAGAGAAATACCAAAAAAATTACCCAAAGTAAAATTTTATGTCCCCATTATAAATAAGGATTTTATTTGGTCAATAATAATTTATTAATGTGGCCGAAACTATATTTAATGTGGGTTCACCATTAAAAGGTGATAAATCATCCTTTTAATCTAAATTATACTTCAAATTAAATTCATTAACATTTTAAGCCTCTAACTTTTTATTGGGTAATGTAAATACATTTAAAAAACAAGTATAATCATATTGTTGTGTATCAGGTATGCTATCGAACATAGAAACCCCTTTAAAGTAAAATTAATAATTAATTCACAAATATTAATAAATATGAAATATGTCTTATTCTTCATTTACCTGGGATTTTACAGAGATATATATAGGAATACATTGTTACTAACTTTAAACTCCATATATTTCTAGCGATTGTTAGTATATGATTTTTTTGGCTTTGTGATTCTATAAAATGATTTTTAATTGATCTAACATTCATATCCATTTTCTCATCATTATCAGGTCCCAATATTTTTCATTATTCAATTTTATTCCAATATTCTAGAGTTTTAAAAATCCTACCATATGGGGCTTCATAAAGAGTCATATGAATACTATAAGGAAAGCTATTGCTGTAATAAATTTCCACCAAAGAAAGTTATTAAGCCCAACCGCCTTTCAAATCCCTAGAGAAAGATGTCCACATGTCTTATAGAGTGTGAATGATCCTCTCATACTTAACATTTATCTGAGGATAAAAATATGTTTTGAAACCTAACCCTATTTCTAGAACCTACTAAGAACTTATCTAAAACATATTGGTAAATCTCAGATCTAGACTAGATACAATTAATTGTGGTACACCATGAAATTTTAACACTTATTTAATGTATAACCGAGCATGTTTTTCAAGAGATAAATACTCTCTATTAGAAGTAATTTTTTATGAATTCATAATGTGATAAAATATAAACTAAATAACATTATTCTATTTAAATGTTTTCTATAGTCTGATAATGAAATCCATGGTGATGATTTCCCATTTCCATTATATTTTTCATAATTGTTGTTACAACCCCCTTTAGTTTTTTCTCTCATCCTTGTCTTTCTAACATAAAAAATGATATACAAACTCTAAAATATCCCCCTTCATACCATAACACTCAAAATTCTCTTTCAAATATCTATAAATCATAATAATTCTAAGATTGAAATAGAATAATGAACTATAATCCTCCTCTAACCACTCCCTTTTCAAATTTGGTGTAAATGAAACACATACAATGTTCCTAATTTTTTTTCATTACATCACCATCATGGTTGAACTCTAGAACATTTATCACCTTATTTTATAGCTCTATATCTTCCTTATACACCACTTAAATTTTCACTTCTAATTATGGTTGATCATTTATTTAAGTACGATGTGTTTTTTCCCTTATTTTAATTTTTCTAGATCCATTCTTTATAAATCTGTAAATATTGGATCTTTTTTATCCTTATAATAGATAAGATAGCATGTTCCTTTCGGCTCAAATCATTTTCCAAGATTTTCACTTTCCTATGTTGGTAATGTATTTTGTTTTCATAAGCTTTAATAATCTCCAACCATATTCTTTGGTGCATGTTTATCTTTTTTGAGTAAATATATACTTTAAAACATTATAATCAGTATATATGTCACACCATTCTCCATATAGATAATTTATTACATATATTAATTATAGAAATTACCATATCTAACTCCAAATCATGATTTGGGTAATTTTTCTCATGAAAATTCAATTTTCATGATGCATAATCTATTAGTATATTGATATTTTTGGGGAAAATCCTAATTTTTTGTTATATGTATCACTAAAGATTAAAAAGCTTTCTCTATTATAGGTTAGTGTAAGAATATATGTGATCACTATTCTTAAATTTAGTTCATTAAAACATTAATCAAATTCATCTAAACTAAAAAACTTGGATCCCCTTTGAGTTAACGTGGTGAGTATATTCGATAGTCATGAAAAATTCCCTACAAAGATACAATAATTTACTTTCAAACCAAGAAAACTAATGATTTTAGTCACATTGGTTTGTTTGAGACAATATTAAATAACGTATAATGATAAAGGGTCTAATAATATACCATAAAATGAGATTATATTAATGAATAATTAAACTTCATAAATCCAAATTTTACACCTGGTAAATTTTTCATAAAGATTCCTCTTAATTAAAGTCTTCATCATTATCCTGAAGTGATCTTTATGCTCTTCCTTTATATTTTAATATACAAGAATATCTTATATAAATACTACCATAAACTGATCAAGGTAATATCTAAAGATTATACTCAATAAATCTATGATGATTTCATGTAAATTATTAAGACCTTATGGAAATAATGTAATCCATTTTAGAGCTTGATACTTTTCCCAAGCCAGCATTCCTTAAAAGTATGGAAAATTTATTAAATATAGAAATCAACATTGGATAAATTCCTTCAAATAAGTATGGAAAAATTCTTAAAAAGTGTATGAAAATTTATTATATCCAAAATAAATACCAATATTCGAAAATTACTGAAGAACAAGTCATCAATATGAGGTAGATGGTACTTTTTCTTTATAGGGACACTGTTAATTTCTCAATAATCAATGTAGATTCGTATTGATCAATATTTATTCTTTAAAAATAGACCATGTGGACCCCAAGGTGAAACACTTGGTCAAATGAATACCTTTCAATGACTCTCCTTGGGTTTTTCTTTAATTATTGAAATTCAATTGGGGCTATTAAATATGGAGTTTTGGAAATAGGCATATAACCATACATGTGTTATATTGAAAACATAAATTCAAGATTCAATATAAGACATGGAAACTCTTTTAGAATGACAAAAAACTCTAGCATAATAGGAATATCTTCGATGTTGGGTTTCTACCCAACCATATAATATAAAGGCCCCTTTTGAATTTCAATCACGATACATTCAATGAATATAATTTACATCTGAAGTATATCTTTTTCATCATAATAATAGGAAACTATAGGTTGGTTCATAATATCAAAAATAAATCCCATTATTTATAATTGATTTGGGATTTATGTTTTTAAATCCAATCCATGTGAAAAATAACATCTAATTAAACAAGGGGAAGAACTAAAATATTTTTAAGAATCAAATTGCTAAAAACATACATCAGATAAGATTTGTAGACTTGGTATGCAGTCATAATGACATTAAGGGTTTTTACTATAACCAAAAAATCTAATTTTTAAGGGGTTATTATGATTCCATAATGAAATTAATTAGTTATAAAATGTCAGATAGATCCAAAATCAAATAATACATTGTCATTTATAGATTGGATGGTATGTTTACCCTTTAACATGTTGTTATCATACCCCTCTTAATAAATAGATATAACATGATTTTCCACTTTTCTTTACGATTAAGATGTTTTTGATGTTGACCATCATCATTAACCATTATATTTTGGAGCTGGTTAACATAATTCCTACAATCCATTTATTTAAAACAGTTGAATGTGGGTGGAACATTCTATGGAGATTTATCTCTGTTCGCATAATTAGCTAACTTCTTCACATCACATTGGAATTATATTTCCCGATGACCTTTCTTTACATACATGAAACATTTAACATTTAACTTTGTATAATTTCCCCATGTTTACTTCCGTACTTTGATAATAAAAAAATATAATATTCATTTCTTCATGGGTTTAAAAATTTTATTTGAGTTTCATTTTTATTTTCTTATAAAAACCATGGGATTGATTTGTAATACAATATCCATCTCTACTTTCATATCAAATCAAACTATTTCATCATATCTACTAAAATAACTTTTAGCTAATTCTTTTTAAAGGATTGGTTTTAATGGAGTAAATAGTTGATCAACATTAATGTTATTTGGGATGATAATACCAAAGGTTACATCACAAGTCTTGTAAAAGGTTCCTTATAGATACCAATTGATTCATCATCCTTCTGTTGTAGCTCAATGAATTATTTATTCTTTTCATAAAAACAATACAGTGCCAGTAATTCTGAAAAAACATACCTTTAAATCCATCTCACTCTATGGAGTCATTTTCTTCTATTTTTTTTAATTCTTGATACGTGTCCACTATTGATCTTATTCTTATTCAAAATGAAAATCATCCAATATAATTTTTTTTGTTTTAAACACTGGGGAATAGAAAATATATTTTATGTGGTACTGATCCATTTATCAATGACTGGTGGATCAGTAGACCCACTATAATATTGTGGATGTTTCCTCATGATGGAATCAACATAACATTGTCCCCTAATTTTATTTTTTTTGGAATCACAACATTATTTAATTCTTGATAAAGTTTTTTGAGAATATGATTAAAAATGTTCGTTCTATCTCCCATAACATTTAGTTTCATAGGATTATAATCTTTGCATCTTAAATCACATTTAGTGTTGAACTGATTCCATTGGTTTCCAACCATTAACTAAAACAAAAAATTATAGTTTGATAAATAATAATCATGTTGAAAAACTACATAACCATTAAAATAATTTATAATATATTTAAATTATGATACCTTTATCTATGAACCCTTATGTTTAACCCAGGTCATTCATGATCGCAACCAAAAATTTATAATTTTATCCTATACATTGAATTATCCCTTGGGTTCTCACTAATGTGTTATCTTCCTTGTTTATAAATGTTAATCAAACCATTCTCTAATAATAACTATAATGAACCACAATTTTCATAATTAAATAACACATATTAATATATCAATATTCTTTACATATCATCATGATCGATGCCATAACTTTATAGGTGTATTATCTTTGGAAACATAAACATATAAAAAATTCATTCATAAGTTTCTGACGTTATGTTCTTCATTTCTAGAATCATTCTTAGACATACCCTAAATAATGTCTTTTTATATAACTATAAAATAGTAAAAAAATAAAGGGTGAGATTAGATTCTCAGTAAGGGTAAATATGGAAGATATTAATCTGTGATCATATGGAATAACAAGACCAGAATAAGTGTATTAAATCATGAACATAACATGCATTATTCATACCCAATCATTCATAGGTCATAATTACTAGTAACGGGATAAATATTTATCCTTTCAAACAACGTAGATCATAATATCGAAATAGTATCATAAATTAGTTATAAAACATAATATCATGTCATAAAAGTGTGGAAACAACATAGGTATTAAAAACATACCATAATGCCAAGGTTAACTACCAAAACCATCAAAATATAAAAGTTTGGGAATCACCACCTTTATCATATAGTATATTTATCATATATACTTTTATCCCATATTATATGAGGCATAATTATTTTCATCCCATAGTTATATCAAGAGATATAAATCATTACCCAATGAATTTGAGGGAGACATTGGTATTGAACTTCACATAATAAAAATCATACATATGTGAACCATAATATAATAAATCATTAATCACATCAAAACCCAATGAATTGGTTTTATAAACATTTAATCATAGAATAACCCATGTAAAAGAAATTTATTTTATAAAAATTTCATCTTTTCATCTTAAAAATAAACTATCTAGAGATATATTAATGATGGTATCATTATAACATATCCCCACATAAATATCAAATTATATCATATTAAATGGAAAATTATTTTGAAATATCATATAGAATAATTATTGAGGAAAATAACCTTTAAATTTTGAAACAACTTATTTTTTTAAAAAATGTTCAACTATAAAATAAAACATGTTCCACAAAAAGATACTTGCAATAAAGTAATGGAAACTTCAAAAAGTATTTGTAGGGATGTTTAGAAATTTTTTTAATATATTATTAGTTAAAAAATATCCTTTCTCACAATTGAAAAAATTGTTTAAAAGTACCTTCTTCATAAAATTAAATTAATTCTATTTGAACCATTTTTTAAAAAGTAAAATGTTGGTAAATATTAATTTATGAAATTACTGTAGAATAGTAAAAATATTTTTGAAATAAACTACTTCATAAACATGGTCATGGAAGATAAATATTCCCTAATAGATATTTTCATATAAATAATCCCAAATAATGATGATATTGTGAAACAAAAACCCCTACTACCAGTTTTACTTTCTTAAAAAGCACACTAACAACCTATTTGAAAAATATAATTATTTTATAATTCAATACCAATGTCATGTTCTTTCTTGGGTGCTGACTATTTCATCTATCCTGAGTATTTTATTTCATTAGTTATGGTCCTTAATCATTTTTCTTATATCCATCATATTTAGAATATTAATCAGGATATAAATATCATATATATTCATTATATACAGATTTAGAGTCATATATATAATATAGAGATATAAAAATGAATTACACCATTCATGGAGATGGTAGTCTATAAGTACACATGAATTTTGTTATCATTTTTTGATGGATGGAACCAGATATGAATTTTATCACTACATGGAGGTCGTAAGCCCTACGTATGCGTGCACACTATTTTCATTTTTTAATTTAAAATATGGTGTATTATGGTGTTTTCATAATCAGTAGAAATCATCATAATATTGAGGATCATTAATATATTATTTTATGATAAATATCTTAGATTTTGAAGTTGTAAAGAAGAGTAGAAAATAAAGTTATTGGTTACAAAGATTACATATTCTTTGAAAATAACCTATTATATCTCCTCTAAACTGTTCTTAGGATTGTAATTTGGGAATAAAAAAATATATTTAGGATGTTTCTATATAATTTTATAAGGTAAATTGGAAGTGGTTGGTTGATCTATAAAGATTAAAGTGGTGTAATAAATAGAGGGGGTAAGTGTTCTTTTATAATTAAGGTGAGAGGAAATTCTGGAAATTCTAAAAGATTTAATTATGATAAATTAATTCTCAATCAAATTTATCCAAAAGCACATCAATTTTATTATTATTTTTGATAGGATTAATCCAATCAACCAATAGAATTTAGACTAGTTTTTGTGTCATTTTAGAAATTATCATGTTGATTAACGCTTAGCTGACCAATTTCAATTTTAAAAAATATAAGAACATTTTTTATATTAAAGGGTTGTAAGTTTTACTTATAAGGTGAAAATTTTCCAATAAATGATCATTTTATAACATTGTTTGCCATATCATATAGAACTTTTCTAATTTCAATATTTAGATGTGTTTTAAATAATTTAATAAAATATTATTTTAAAAAAAATATCATTAATGTCAATTTTGACATTATTTATTTAAGTTATCTTTAAATAAATCATGATAATGGTTGAATTGGAATATAAAGATTTTAAATATACATAACATGTCATATAAATTTATAAAATTCATGGGTCACATTGACTCGCTATAATTATATCACATTTAATATTATAAAAAACATTTATTATATATGTTTATTAAATAGAGATGTATTATATATTTGTTAGATAAGAAATTAAGATCATTACATAATTAATAAAAACAAAAAATAAATTTATATAATTAAATTATTTTTTTAATCTCATATTAAACACTTATATTCTTTCATAACTTACTTTTGTCCCTATGAGAACACATAAGGCATATTAAGAACAAATAGAGTGACATTTTGTAACATTCTTTGATTTAAATAATATATATTCCATTTTCATATACAAGTGTCCATTAAACAAATAAATCTCAATAGTAAGGTGTTAATAGTGGAATTAAATTCATCTAATTAGAATATAGATGAAGAATATGACCTTATTAGCTATTTTTAACTTAGGTTAACCCGATTTACCCTTTACTAAGGATGAAAAAGTTTACAATGATTACCATTCATATAAACCAAAAATAAAAGGTGTATATTTTTCAGATTTAATCCTCATCATTATAAGTATTCAATTTAATTTATCTAATTTAATACCTATAAATTGAAGAAATTAATTTTAATTTATGTCCACAAAATTTTAAAAAACTGATTTTTCCAAAAAAATATATATATATTAAGCATAAAACAAGATTCATTCATATATTACGCTTAAGAAATTATTTTTTCAAATTTGGATGTTTTTTTCAAGTAGATATTATATAAATTTCACGAAAATTATTCACTATTTGTTTTTAATTTAATTTATTATGATAGATATACATTAGCCATAAAATAAATTTTTTGAGGAAAAAAACCAATTTTATTTTAAAATATTTTTTAACATTAATAATTAGATAATTAATTAATAAATTTAATAAATTGATAAGAGATATGTATTTTATAATATATTAATTACTATTCATACTCACCAACTTAACATCAAGGTGATAAAAGCTTCATAATGTTTAAAAAATGTTAAGCGGTTTGCCTAAACACATTGTTGCGTGTAATAGATGCTCTCAAAGAAATAAAATTATTTAATATGAAATATTTCATAATGTATTAGGGTGTTAAATTATACCCCATTTAAAATTATTCATTACCTAAAAATTTATCACTCTAACACAAACAGATGTGGATACTTCTGATTGATTACATACTCTAGTTCCGATGTAGCTTCCTCAAATTGTTGGGTTCTCTATAAAACATTGGCCAGTGGAGTTGTCTACTTTCATAGACCATTATCTATACGATCCAAAATCTAAATTGGTTATTATTTATAAGAAATATATTTATCCACTTTGATAACCTCTAAATTTGGTGTATGTGAAGGATTTTTTTTGTACTTTTATAAAATAGATAAATGGAACACATAATGAATGAGAGACAGATTTGGTGGGAGTGGCAATAAATAAGATACCATCCCGATATGGTTAAGAACCTCAAATAGACTGATAATCCTAAGGATTAACTTTACATCTATTCCTAATATCATCACCTACTTCCAGGTAGATATTAGTAAGAATACATTATCAATAACTTCAAACTCCATATCATTCCAATTATTTTTTGCATAACACTTTTGTTGAATCTCAGTATATATTATTTGATGTTGAATGTATCTAGACTTCTTGGACATTTCCATTGATTGATCATGCCACAATATCTTTTTTATCCAACATCATTTTAGCTTTTTGGATTTTGGCAGTTCATACCATATAGGGATTCATAAAAAATCATCTAATTGCTGGTGTGAAAGCTATTAAAGTATGAAACTTCCACCAAAATATGGTTTTAATCCCAACCACCATTGAAATACCTAGAGTTTGAATTTTCCTATGAAAGTTACCATTTATAAATGTATAATAATAAGTTTTGAAACATAACCCTATTTTTAGAACCTATAGAAGACTTCCCTAAAACATTAAGGTAAAAATAGATACCAAAAATATTAAATTTGTAGAGATACACCATGAATTATTAACATTTCTTTGATGTTTAATTAAGTATGTTGATGGGGAGAGACATTCTCTCTAATGAAAATAAAGTTTAATGACTTTTTAAGGTGATCAACTATAACAAAAATCACATTAAAACTTTTAGATGTTTTGGGGAGTCTGATAAAAAAATACATAGTGATGTTTTTCCTTTTTTATACTAGTTTGGGTAATGGTTTTCACAGCCCCTTTGCAGTTTTTATGTCAATCATAAGTTTATGACTTAATAATAATAAAGATACGAACCCTAAAATATTTATCTTCTTAACATTCATCAAAATCAATTTAATCATGATTATAAAAATACTATTAGATAAAAAATATCTTTCATATGTAGTTCGTGGTCTCTTTATCATCAAAAATAAAACCATTAATGATACAACGTTTTTTAGTAAAATAAATATATTTCTCTATATGACAATAATTTTCCTAATGATCAGACATTCCATAGATAAAACATTCAACTGATGATAATACATCAGGATGGTGAATATTTCTATACATTGTGATAAATGAATGTTTCAATTTCCCAATGTATTCAATTTATTTATGTCCTTGTGTTCTCTATTTATAGAATTGTACCTTTCCACTCAAACATTCACTTTGGTGTTTTTTCCCATACTCTTAATGGAAAGGATACTAAATCATCTTTCCTCTGTGGTACCCATTACATAAATTTCTTTAAAAAAATCATTCCATCACTTATTTGGTGAGTCTGAAAGTTGAATAAGGTTAACATTATTAGTCATGTTTTGTGAAAGATGATTAGTAATGATTGTAACGCCTTTCACTCTATTGATTATCCCATTTGACTACGAGTATGCATATTGGCTATCACATTCAATGTTAACCTAGTTTCTTAGGATTCCTTTCATTAACTAAAACTATAAAGCATAGTGTGATAAGAACTTATCATAGTATAAAACCTCATAATCATTAAAAAACACTTATAAGATGCCTAAATCAGGACACCTTATTTTAATGTTACTACACATGATCCTTATCCTTTGATATATCCCTAGACATATCCCTAGAAATATCCCTAGGTTTCTCACTAAATATTTTGCATCCTAGATTATAAAGGTTGACTAAACCTTTCATTTGATAAAAACTATATAGACTTAGTCTTAACAAACATTAATATTATATCATTTTAGCTGAATATTCTTCACATTAAAAAAGTACATGCCAGAGGACCATAATACTTTAGTGTCTTTGGAAACATGAAAAACATTATAGTAATTTGGGGAAAAATCTCTAAAATACTTTGTTAATATATCCACCTTAAGTACCCCCGCTTAATAACTTTCTTCATAACCTGGTTAAAGGAAACATAAGAATATTGTGAGCACATATTCTTAGTAACGATGAAGATATATATAAGAATAACCATGAGAATAAGGTTATGGGAACATGAGAATAACATTTTAAGATCATAATCTACATATCATGTATTATAAAAAAAATCCCGACATAAATTTTTGGAGTTTATAAGACATGGATCATAAGTGAATCAAGATAATAATCAATTATTTAATTACATAAAAATAAGTAATGAAATTTTAGATGACAAATAAGAATATGAAATCATTACCTTTGAGTAAAGGATCATTTCTAAAACATATCCAGGCACTTCATTGGGACTGCACCTACTGGGAGAGACACAACACAATCCCCAGTCATATTCCTTTCCTTATAGTGGAACATGTTTTACCTTCTTCCCATAGTGGATCGTGTTTCCCCTTATTCCTATTATGGATTTGGTTTCTCCTTCCTCTCATAGTGGATCAAGATAGTCGGCTTTTCCCCATAATTATATCATGATATATAAATCATTACCTAATGAATTATAGAGAGATATTGGACCCACCCATAACATAATGAAATTATATATACCAGTGCCACGAGATAATAAAACATTCATCATATCATGAAACATAAAAAGACATGGGGTTCTTAAACATCATATCACGAACCTTGAAATGAAATGGATACCATAAACATTTCATCATATCATAACCTAAAGAAAATATACAGGTTTCATAATCTTTTCAAAATAGAATAACTCTTGAAGGGAATCGTATCCCATATGCATTTTATCATGGTATAACCCATGGATGTGAAATGTGTTTCCAAAAAAACATTTAATATTAAAAATATCACTCAAATAAAGGATAATAATTGTATCATTGGAACATATCTGTAGTAAGATATAATTTATTATAAATGGTGTCAAATTTTATGGAGAGGGATTTTGAAAGGTCACCTGGAGCATTTCTTAAGTAAATTTACCTTTATTTAAAAATAATTTCCTCATAAAAAATTACATTTAAAATACCTTTCATTGAAAACCACTTTGAAACATATGATGTATTATTTGAAAATCATTAAAAATATTTCTTGTGGAAAATATACTATCCGCATTAGAGAATTATTTTTAAAACAAAAAAAATGAAAAGAGTTTTCTTTTAAAATAACATAGAAAACATATAATGTAATATTTTATAAAAAATTATTCCTTTTATTTTAAGATACATTGAGTACTTATAAATAAATATTGATAAAAAATTTTAAAAATTTTTATTTATAAATTTCTTTGAAAAAATATAATGATATTTTTAAAACATTTTGAAAAGTATTTTATTTGAAATTAGATTTGAAAATATATAAATAAAACATAAAAATAATTAAATAATAATATTCAAACATGTAAATAAGTCATAAAAGAATTTTAAAAACATTATTCTTTGAAAATAAATTGAAAAACCTATAAAAAAATCTTGGAAACTTTTTGGAAACCATTTTTTTAAAACTAATTAAAAATCAACGAATTTCCAGAAAACTGAATAAGAAATTTTCAAAAAAGTTCATCTTATAAACATGAAATAGAATCATTGAGGAAATTATAGTTAGTATAGCAGGTATATCCGTACATGCAGAACAATTACTTTTCACCATGAATGCTTAGAAACATTCCTTGATATAAGAATGAAAAGAAGATTACTTTTAAAACAATTTGTGAAAAATAAAAACACAGGTAAAAATATATTCCAAAAACCATAGAATAATAGTGAAACATTTTTGGAAAAACATTTTTAGAAAACATGGTTATGAAGGAAAACAAATTTTTGACTGAAGAGAGAAAATATGTCCGGTTTTTTAGAAACATTTTATTAATTATATTAATTACAAAATAATTGATAAATGGTATAATTAAATTAAGATATCCTAAATACCCAAAGGATAATACAATCCATGAGATATATTTAGATATTGATTATAATATTTCATCAATAGAAGCATAATTATAAACAGCCCTGATAAACCATGAAATTATTGTGAGAAACTGTCAACACTTTTGTTACTTGGAATCATATCCCAAATAAGGGAATAAAACTACATGAATTTAAATTATCATGAAAATAAGGATACTCATGATGAAAAATATCAAAGTTCATTGTATTCACGTTATAAAATAATATAGGTGCATAATATAACATGTATCTCAAAGAAGGAAAATTGAGACAAAATATCCTTACCAATTTGGTAAACCATGAACCATGAAACCCTAGAAATATATATCAGAAAATTGATATATAATTACATATAAATTTAATGAAAATAAATATAGGATACACACATTAGTAGTATATATATAACAGAAAACAAATGAGTAGTGAATATGACATAGGTCTCGTAGAAATAAAAGTTAGACTAGAAAATATTTTCCTTAAGACTTTAACTTCTTTATAAATGTTATAACATATTATATAATAAGTGTAGGATTATTATAGATCTTCCAATTAACTGAATAATTTTATATCATACCTTATATTATTTTATTATGACTTTATATATACCATTTTATTAACAGTTTCATGTTAAAGGTAGCATTTAGGTAATAACCACATTGTTTTTATATGTTTTGACTTTTTATTCTTGATAATATTAAACAGATCATGATTTAATTATTTAAATATTGTAAAATATATTTTTAGATTCCTATATATTCATTATATAAAAATTTATAATAATCTATAAAACCTAGAAATATTAAATTAAATACACTGTTCATGGAGATGCTGGGCTGTTTACATGAATGAACAATATTTCCATTTTTCATGTTGTATTTAGAAATAAATAAATTAAATTCAATATATTTATATATATTTAGATTATAATTATAGTGTAATTATTATGTCATATAAATCATATAATTGTAGTAAATCCATTCTTAATACATTCTATATAAAGTGTGAATGAATCACATCGTTTTAATGAGTTGGTATTCCAAACATTAGCAAAAAAAGTTACCATATGTTCGAAAATTGAAATTAAAGAAGTTATATGTTATATTATAATTGAAGAATCGCAAATACTTCAAAATATCATAAATATCATATAAAAACATAAATTACATCATTATGAATGTTAGTAGGTTTTACCCATAGCAAAAATGAATCTCAGTATATTGAGGATAATTATTTTGTTATAAAAATATTTAATAAGAATAACTGAATTCGTTGGAGAAATTAACAAGACAAAACTTCATGTTGAAGGATGTTATCTACTCTTTGGGTAACTCATATTGGTTTGCACCAAACAGACTCATTTGTTGACTTTAATCCTAAAGTAATGTATCAAGGATAATTTTATGTAATTTTAGAGATTATTTATCCAAGGTTTCTCCAAGAAAAAGGGTTCAAGATTTCTAATGAAGTGAGGGTTTGAGTGACCTTTTAATAGTGGAGGAGTGACATTTTTTAAAATAGAATAAGGTAAACACTATTGAGAGGTCTCCCTTGAATAATGTTCCTCTAATAATGGATATTTTTAAATAAAACTAATGATATGGTAAAATTATGTCTATAAAGTTAATTTTCAACAAGTAAAGGTCAATTTTTACACCTTAAGATCAAAGCCTAACACCAAGGTAATCTTGATTTTACCTTAATAATTGTAACTTATTTTAATAAATTTCACAAATATTTTTGGTCAAAAACTATGATGAATATATTAACAATTATAAATAATGATAATTAAATATAATTAAATAATTTTATAATATTATAAAAAGATATGTGTTATAAATTAATTTAAAAATCATTCTCTTAGACATGTCATGAAAGCGGGGTTTTAAAGAAAAAAAGTAAAAAAAGCATGTTATATTTTATATCCAATTTCAATGTGAAATTGGTTCCAATGAACTAAATTGAATTCATTTATGTACAATTTATCTAATAAAATTTTAAATAAAAAATAAAATATTATATAAATATATAATTAAGTTATTAAAAAATAAGTAGTTTTTAATGAAAATTTAATATTTTTCACTATTCATCAAAATATGAAACTTCTCCGAAAAATACCCATAATTACAAAAAAAGGTATTTTGATAAAACTATTCCATTTTTTTTTATTTTATAAAATAAAAATTATAAATTTTTAAAATATTATATTTAAAATAGGAGTCCCATTAAAAGAAAGTAAAATTACTTTTTAGAAATATACAACTTTTTATTCACAATATTTGATTTGTTCTTATCTCTTATCTAGAAAAACATAAAAGTTGAAATTTAAAAATATTACTGAATATTATATAAATATATATATTTCATTAAAAATATTTATCAAAAGTGACTTAATTAATTTATTATGATAAAACTTGTTTGATTTCATAAATACAATTTTCCAGAAAAATAATTCTTATATTTTCAAAAGGGATTTATTATTTCATTTCATGTTAATTGTTCGATAAATAATTATTCTTATATACATGGGTAAACCATATTTTCATAATTTAGTTAATTTATTCACAACCACCACTCTAATATCCTGGTGAAAACTATAATAATATTTTGATAATATTATTAATAATACAATGTAGTTAAGTAAAAATAGAAATTGTGTGTCACTGATGATATCGAAGAAAATCAGAATAGTATATATGACAATCCAAACATAGTGTTTCATGTATTTAATGATAATCTATTTGTTTCATTTAGTGTAATCTCAACATGTTGGTTCTTACAAAGAAAAAATAACTTGCTGCTTTCACATAATACAAGGTATTTTTTGGGTTGCGTGAAATGCAGGATATTAAAATGATTTAATTAATTCGATTTTTTCAAAAAAAGTATCAGGGTTTTAAAAGGATATAGTTTAAAAACATTACATAATAAAAATAATAGATTACCATAAAGTTTAGTTAGAGGAAAAGCCCCTAAACATTTATTAAATAAAGGTAAAGTTCAGAAAACAATCAAAACCTGACCGAAAGTTAAACTACATACCATCAAAGTCCTACCCATCACCACCTCCATGAACGAAATCTTCATCCATAGTCATTATTTCCCATTATGAGCTTTTTCATTGCTGGAGGACTTTAGCATACTTTCTCCTAAGATTCATCTGTTCCTAAGAGAGGAGTTCATTCATAGATTTCATACCTTTATTAAAAGATTTTGTGGGAATTGGACTTGGTAGGTAGGAGTATTCCTTCCTTGGCCGTCGTCACGGTGATGCAAGAATATTATCTAGACTCCTAATGGACACCTTCTTCCATCCATTAACTACATCGCTATATGAGGGTCTGACCATGCCTCTTTCATTTTCCATGTCGCTATCGGATAAATTCCCCCATTTACTGGGGATCCACATATCCTGATGAAGCTCCATTTTGGTCAGATGCATCTGACAATTGGTGTCAATCAGAACTAAACATTGTGGATTTTCCAGCACTTCACTGCCTTCACAAGTCCCTATTTCACTGCTCTTATACAATGTAACCTCCTCCTGCATAATTCTCTAGGCCAGCGTGTTGGAATCCTGCAAGACCTTCCCTATATCCTCCTACCCAATTCTATGAAACCGGTTCCCCGTGGGAACATAGGATAGCACACCAGCATTTTCATCTGCCATAATCTCTGCAGTTCAAACAGGGGACCAATCCTCACATCCAGCAGACTTCAACAGTCCCACTGCCCCAACATTCTTCTCTTCATCCCACTCAACACCCTTGTTGCCAACCCGCTGCCCATCCGAACCAGGGAAACCCTTACCTACACCACTATTAACTACCTTCTTCGCACTATCCTCTACCCTCATGTTGGCTTTGAGTCGCTCAAATATTGCACTGACCAGCGGATTGGAAGGGACCACCACCTTCCCTCCCACTACCGCTGAAATTTGCTTCCCAAAATCAGACGTCCTGCCACCACCGGGCACCTGACTCTGCCCCTCAACCACCATAGCCGTTGGAGCAAAAATATATCTCCTCCCTTCACCATTTCACTATGACACCAGATGCCCCAGACGATGACAATTCGAATAAAAGCTGACCCAGGACTCAAACACCATGACCTGCCTCCATCTAAACTCTATTCCAACAGTAAAACCAATCCAATCTACCGGGGTCTTCGACATGTCCACCTCAACACAGATGTGTGGATTTACGGGATGATATACAACAGAGGTGCGGACATCAGATCATAAGAAACGGCCAACCATATTTCCAATAATGCATCTAATTTAAGGATTTTGAAATGATAAGGGGAGGTGAGGTAGACTTACCCATGTCGCGGTAGAGGGAGGGTCGCAGTTCATGCGTAGATCGAACAACCAGTGAAGGAGGAAGAACTTGAAAATGCAGCATCGATGAGGAGCGTTGGACCATGTCTGAATAAGGTCATCTTATGTAGCAAACCGAATCATCAGATTTTACATATAAAGAAGCCCAACTATTGTGATATTTTTCAAATCCCATTTTATGAACACAAAGCGATAAAATTCGTCAACTGAGGGCCATCGATGATTGAATCGAGAAACCAAGGCCAGATCCATGAGGCTAGATTCTTCTGGAAATTCCGACTGTGAAATCACCAGCTGAGGACCACCAAGATGCAGGTTAGGGACTTTTGGTCTTAGCGATATCATTGGGAAATCCGAGAGGAAGTTAGTATTAGAAAACGATATGAAATGATTCCTTGTGTGCAGAGGCGGTCGCAATAACTCATCCTCCCCCTACCACCACCAAGAATGGGGGGAATCTGCCGTGAGCATCTTGGGTTTCATTTCTGGGAAGGGGGGGAATCCTCCACGATCCCTCCACTAAAATTATAGTTATGTGAACCATAATATCATAAATAATTCATCATATCACAACCCTTGAAAAAAACTAGGTTTTATAAATATTTCATTATAGCATAACCCATGGAAAATAAATGAGTTTCATAGACATTTAATATTTTTATCAAAAAAATTAAACCATTAAAATAAATAATCTGTACTGAATCATTGGATAATATCCCTATTAAATATTAAAAAAACATCAAATGATTTCATCTTGGAAGGAAAATTATTTCGAAATATTACTTTTAATAATTCTTGGGGAAAACAACCTTTCCATTTTGAAATCACTTATTTTTTTTAAAAAAAATACACAATTATACTGGAAAACATTTTTGTTAAAATGAAAAAATTTAAAATTTTAAATGAATGATAAAAATAATAATTACTAATTATGGTTGTAAAATTCTTTCATTCTATATAACATAAAAAATATTCCTTTCACACAGTTGAGAAAAGGATAAAAATACCACATTCAAAAAATGGTAAAAGATTAATTTTGACCGATTTTGTAAAAATAAAAACATGGTAAAAATTAAACTAAAAAAATAATTTTAGAATATTAAAAAAGTAAAATTTTATAATAACATGGTAATGGATGATATGTATTCTTCATCAGAGACTTAAAAAAATGATTCCTGAATAATGATGATATTGTGAAACAAAAAACCTTACCTTGAGTTTTCTCAACTTAAAATGAAGTTTAAACTCATGTATAATAAATATAAAATTTATATATGTATTTACCATAGTCATTTTCTTACTTATAATATAATACATTTTCCCTTTATAACATTTCAACACTCATTTTCAATAATAATCTTAATTAAAATTGTAATTCTTGAGTGTTGACTATTTCATTTTTCATGAGTATTTCGGTGCAGTAGTTTGGTCCTTGTATGTTTATCTTGGTTAAATCATCCAAATAATATTAATAATGATATAAAGACCATATATATATATATATATTCATTATATAAAAATTTATATTCATATATAAAATATACAGGTAGAAAAATTAATTACAATGTTCATGGAGATAGTAAACCGTATAAATGAATTAATTCTATTCTCATTTTTTAAAAAGATTGATAAAATAAGGGTAAATATCAATTCATATTTATAGTGTCATATTTATATCATATATATCATATATATTTATAAAATTCTTCCAAATTACCATCCAATCATAATATTAAGGAAAAATGAATCACATCGACTCGTAGAGATGGTAGTCCACACACACACACAAATGATGTGATCGTTCACCCAAGGATTGGATGTTAAGTTGGTGTATATGATATTAAAATTATAGAATTTTAATTATATCATGAATCTTTTATATAAATATTAAACTTCCATAATATTGATCCTTAAAATTTTGTGATGAAATTTTTTTTGTTTGGCTATGTAGAGATGGTAAGTTGTATGTTCACACGAGCAATATTTCTTACTTTTGTTTGATGGGAAAGAGAGTGTATAATGGTATTTGAATAATAATAATTACACATAATATTATTTATTAAAATTAATTATTATTTTCTTAGAAATACCATAGATTTAATGAAGGTATAGAGGAGTAGAAAAATGTGTTCTGTAAGGGAGATTACGTATTATTTGGAACAAATGCTTTATATCTCCTCTAAAAGGCTCTATGGTTGGTCTTTTGGGAAAAACAAAACAACCAATAAGTGTATATGGAAGTTTTTTAAGGAAATTATTATGATTTTGGATGTGCTATAAGGCTAAAATTTCTATAATAAAGTGAGGGAGGAGGTTCCATTTTATAATTGAGGTGATATGCACTCTTGGGATTTTGAAAAATGTTAAATTTTAATAAATCCAATGCAGAGAAAAATTATTGAAAATAGACATGGATAAAAAAACAAGGTAATATAGTATTATGAATCCATAATTTAATATAAGTTTAACTAGTTTTGGTGTCATTTTAAACATTATCAGTTTGATTAACCCTCAGTGAACCAATTTTAATTTTAACTACAGTAACTACATTTTTAATATTAAATGACTATAATATTTACATATAATGTGATAATTAGACTATAAATTGAAAATGTATGAAATTTAGGACATATAATTTTATAATTGCCTTGTTTAAATATTCTAAAATTTTAAAATAATTTAGTGAAATATTATTTTGATAAAATATCATTATTTCAAATTTTGAAACTATTAATTTAATTTAACTGTAAATATATCATGAAAATGGTAGAATTAAAATATAATTATCTCAAATTTTTTTCATATTTCAAATGGATCAATAAAATTCATGGTTAAAATTAACTAATTTAAATTATATCACATTTAATATTTTTAAAATAATTTATTATATTTTTTTATAAAATGAAGACGTATTGCATTTGTATTACATAAACAATTAAGGTAATTATATAATTAATTAAAAATTAAATTAAATTTATATCATGAAATTAATTTTATTAATATAAAATTAAATAAATATATTCATTTATAACATAATTTTATCTCTATGTGGACACATGGGACTTATTAAAAATACAGGGAGTGACATTCTGTAACATTCTTTGACTTAAATAATTTATATGTCATTTTAATTTAAAATTCTATATTAAAAAACTTAATATAGAGCCTAAGGTGTCGATGGTTGAATCAAAATCATCTAGTTTGAATTAGGATTAATAATCATGGCCTATCTTTTCTATTTAACCTAGATAAATCTGATTTACCCTTTACTTAAGTGATAAATTTTACAACTGTTCCAATTCATATTGATAAAAAATAATATTTACCAATTTAAAAAAATTTAAAGTTTTGATTATAAATATGTAATTAATTTTAACTAATTAGGAACCCATAATTTTCATATATTAATTCTAAATTTAGTGAAAAAAATGTGAAAAAAATTGGTTTTTAGAAAAAATACATTTTTAAACATAAAACTATATTTATTCCTAATATATTATTAGAGAAATATTTATAAATAATTTAAAAATTTTATCAGGTGAAAAATATATATATCTTATTAAAACTATCAGCCAATATTAATTAATTTAATTCATTAATAAAAAAAACATTATATGCATTAAAACAACTCTTTTAGAAAATCCATCACTTTTATTTTAATATATATATTTAATTAAAATCATTTGAAACCTAATGAATTAATTTTATATATGTGTAGACTATATATTTATCAAAATTTATATATTAGTTTTTTTACAGACCATTTAAACAACAAGGGGATACCATACACACAATATTTCAAAAATGTTATGTGGTTTGTCTAAACTCACTGTTGTGTATAATGAAAGCTATCAATGAAATGAAATTATTTAATGAGAAATATTTTATAAATTTCAAGGGTGTTACACTAATCACCATGGTATTTTACTTACTGAAACTCATCTTGATTAGAATCATATAAATCAACATGTATAGATTCTAGTACTTCACAGAAAATGGATATGATCAACATAGAATCAATTGAGGCATGGGAAGATATAAGTGGAGCTTTGAATAAGAAGCTCCAACATTTTGAATAAATTTCATCCTTTCTAGAAAATATACATCTCTATATTGGTAAATTTTCCTAATTTTCTCTGAATTTGATAAAATAATACTCATATATTATACTAAATTCTTGTCATCCATTTATATATTTACCATTTTTATGAAAATGAAGGGTTTGGAGATAAGGCACAACCATTGATATGATTACAAATTTTTCATATTCACTAAGCGTTTTCTCTTTAAGGGAATAAAATTTGAGTATTACCATGAGATCTGATAACAAACCTTCCTTAATTGTATCTATATCATCTCTTGTTAGAAAACATGAATGAGAAGGAGAATAAGTATGAGGTGAAAACCTCCCTAGACTATATATTGAAGCATCATTATTAATAGTTTACAGAAAATGATCCCAAAAAGGAAAATTATCTAAATGTTTTTTCATCAATCCTTTCCACTAATGACCCTTTAGTATATTGTTGAGAAACTGATATAGAAGACCCACCACGATCTAGTTTACTACTTTTATCATCATCATCACCATCATTAATTTCATCACTTTCATGAGAGACAGAAAACATGAGTTTTATCACAATAGATCTTGGGGATCCCCCCTATATGGTGCATCATACTTATCATCCTATAAAGTGACTATATAAACTCAATTTTAAGATTCTCATGTAACTAATGTATGTTGGGAAATGATTTTACTAGACCTCAAAGAATAAAAGGTAATTTGGAAGGGATTTCACAACTCATATTCATCTTCTCCATGGACATAATACTCATAATAATGGGATACCTCAGTTAAATCCTATAAACTATTAAGGTAGATTATCTCAACTATGAACCATTAATAATTTTACATTCTTTTATTTCATATCCTTCATATTTTAACATTTATTTGGTATGAAGGGATGATTCTGGACTAAGAGGTCTATATTCCCCATTGTGACTATAAAAAATGTCTTGGTCACTCCCCTATTCCACTGAAATAGGAATAGACTCATATGCTTCATATGTATCTTGACCTTCATTAACGTCAACACTAGAAGTAGCCTCACATTATTCATTTGAATAATTATGTACTACTTCATCTAGATCCAAGATAGGATCCACCAATTAGCTTGTCCTAGAATGGTTCTCCACAAGGCTTAACTTCTCATTGAGCATATCATTATCAAATACCAAGATTTTTTACAAGGATTCCAATGAAATATCATCCTCTTATTGGTAAATTTTATAAGAAAAAAAACATAAAACTTTATAAATTTCTCTTATTCTTCTAGAATAAAAACAATATCTTCTAAAAGAGAATAGATCATCTTATGATAAAAAGTAAATTGGATCTTGAGTTAGGCTTAAAAAGCTCCATCAATTACACCATTTAATATTTAAAATGATTAATTTTGTCTCCTATTTACATAAGAATAAAAAATTACATGTATTAATACCTCATAATGATGATGTTACCACTTCATGGGACAAAAAATATATTTAATAAACATATAAAGAAATCGACATTATCCATGTAACTCCACTGTAGATAGTCCTTGAACTGTTGAATTCCCAATGAACTCAAGAAGATAATACTAAAAAAAAGTTTCTCACAATTAATGGGGAATGTATCTTGAAAAACCTCATGGGAACCTTTATGAAGAAATTTCAAACATTTGTCCCATTGGTTTTAAGATAAAATTAGATCTTCTTGATATGCAACTATTTTTATAACATTCTACTTATCTTCAAACTAATACCCAACATATTAGTATAAATAACAAATCAACCTAGGTTATAGTAATTTATCATTCAATGAAAACCATTATTCCCCTAGCAATTCTAGAATCTCATTCTAAACTGGTTATGTACTTGAAGATAACCGAAAATCATCCAATTACATCTTCATAGCAACAAATCATGATGTGGTATAAGAAATTTTTGGTTCAGTAGGCCAAATGACACTTCTATAGACATCTTTCAGGGTCGTGACTAATTAGTAGATATACTAGGATATTAAATCACACCATTATAACATAGATTTATGTGTTTGAGATTGAATATGATGGGTCACAAGTCGCGATAAAAATGGAAGGGTATATAAAGGGATCATGTTATATAATCCCTAATTCATACTCTCAAATAGTTAGTTATATCATTTAGGGATTCAAACATCTAAATTAAATAAAACTATTAATAAAAATTTAAGTGAAATAATATCTTTAATTAAAGAGATATAGAATAAGTAACATTTGGAAGGGTAGATTATGAATTAAAGGTTTTAACAATTTCATTCCAATGATAGCACTACAAAATAGCATGTTTTGGTAGTACTGCCATAGTTATACCAGAATAGTAGTAAATCCTAGTACCAACCAAATGGTAGCAGGGAACATTAATATCTAAATGAGTTACTTGTACATTAAAATACCAACGAAATCATGGACTCAGGGAAGCATAACTATGGTATATTTTCATATCATCAAGGTTCTGTGACTTACCAAAACCATAAATAAAGTCAACCTAAGAATAATGTACTAAGATAATATTATTATTCATGGTTCATGCCAGAAATAGATCATTATCTCTAAATTTGATGGCTTTCTGAAATTTTTTTGTAAACTAATGTTTAGTACCAATGAATTTAATAGTTTTATCAACTTTTAGAAAATTATCTCTCTAATCGTGAAGTCTTATATATATATTTATATATATATGCTTGTTCATAGAGTGAGACACTAGATTATTAGAGATATTTAGAGCACATGTATTATCATAGTTTATAGGGGCATGTTTAAATTGATGTCCATTGTCTAGTGAAGTGTGTTTCATCCATAGAATTCGTGCACACCATCTACCTACATCCATGTACTTTACTTCAATAGTTTATAATGTGATATAGTTTTGATTTTTTACAACACCATAAAACTAGATACATTTTAAAAAATGTGAAACATTTCAGAGGATTCATTTCTTTCTAACATATAACCACCTAAATCTTCATATGAATATTTATCTAAATAAAATTTATTTCCTCTACAATAAAAGAGTACCAACTTGGTTTTTTTATTTATTTGAAAATAATTTTATCAAAAACAAAATGTGATTATTTTGGATTTTATTGAAAAATATCACACATACACACACTAAACATAATATTTGATTGGCTAGAAATTAAGTATATTAAAATTCTAATAATACATTCATTAGTGGTTTGATCAACTGATTTACTAGGTTTATCAAGATCCATTTTATAACTTGTACTCTTGGGAGTATCACTACCTTTAGTACTATTCATACGAAGATAATTTAAAATATCTTTAGAGTACATGATTTAGTTTAAATTAATTATCTCATTTTTCTAAATGATTTTAAATCTAGGAAAAAAATTATGTTATCCCATTAAACTTATTTCAAACTCATTTGGATTTTTTTTAAAATTTACTAAACAATTTAATCCCTGAATGTCCAAATAAAATATCATAAATATATATTTTCACTATTAAAAAATATTTTGAGATTATTTTAACAAACAAAGTAGGACCAACTATTTATTTCATAAAAACTTTAAAAATAAAAAAATGAGTTAATATTATTATGCCAAGATAAATGTGTATTTTTAAAACCATATATATCTTTTTATAATTTATAAAAGTGATTTGAAAAATTAGGGGTTTAAAATACTGAGGGTTGTTCAACAAAAACATCTTCAATTATGTAACCACTAAATAATTCACTATTGAAATAATTTTGATATAATTGAAAATTAAAATGTGCTACATAGGTAAGAAAAATTATGGTATCTTCTTGTCTTTTTATTGGTGAAAGAGTTTCATAATATTAAACACCTTTCTCTTGAATATATCCTTGAGAAACTTGTGTTTCATTTTTTATAATTATAGTGTCTGAATCTTCATCTTTATTCGTAAACATTCGTTTATTTCCAATTTTAAGATAGTCCTTAAGTGTTTAATCTAGTTCATAGAATTTTTTCATTTTATGTTGATTAATCTATTGTTATAGTTCTGTTATATATAATTCAACATTTATTGAATTGCCAATGTTTGTAGTTTCAAGATTTAACCAAAAAGATTGATGTTAAGCCTGATTTCTATGAAAAGATCTATTATGTGTTCTTTTCTCTTGGCCTCCTAAAACTGCATATAGTGGGTGTTATATATGTTATATTGTATATCCTAGGATAGAATCATTAGAAACATCATTTTTTGGTACAAGTTTGGGTTAAAATAGTACCTCAAAGGTGGGAACTTCTACACTAGTGGGTTTAAATAATTATTAGAATTTTAAGTATTGATATATAAATTAAATAATTCATCATCAGGGTTTTATAAGGGTGTATTAGGTTCATATGGATATGTTTCATCCAATTTTACATGTAAATTTTTCTCCACAATTTTGGTTCATTTATTAAATACGATGTGTGGTTTACTTGATGGTAAATGTATATGGAAAATTCCTTCATAGCCTTTTGATACAAGTATTTCTAAATTACTTTTTTGAACTTTTTATAAATTATATATAAAAAAATCATTAAAGTAATTATCTTTTGGATTCTTAAAATTACATAACTCATATGGGGTCTTCCCTTAAAGTTGTCAAACTATAACTCTTTTAATAATAATAAAATACTTTTTTACATATTATAAAAAAATTGTAAAATCATAATCATTGAATATAGACTAGGTAATATCTTTAAGGGGTATGTTTCTTCATTCCAGTACAACTCTCTAGTGTGGGGACCTAGTATCTGAAAAGGTGTTACTATGGCCATGTTCTGTGCATAGGGATTAAAAATATTGGTTTTGATACTCACAAACATAATCAATTCTTAATGTATTAATTATAATTCCACTATGGTTATCTATATATGTAACATATTTAGAGATATAAGAACAAGTTTCACTTTTGTGATCCTAAAATAATACCCATGTCCATCTAGAAAAATACTATACAAGAATATAGGTATAGTTCTTCCTATTTAATTCATAAACTATAGAAATTCAAACCAAATCCATGTGAACAAAATCTAGGAGTTCAGAAGTTGTCACGTCTTTCTTTGGTTTGAAATATATTTTATGCTATTTTAGTTTTTGACCTGGGTTGCATGCTTTGTCTTTTGGGAACTCTTGTTTAGGGAGATCCTTGATCAATCCTTCCAATGTAATCTTTATAAGTGAGTGAAGGATTCAATGGACTAATATAATATTCCAAATCCATTATTATTTGTAAAATTCACTTAAAAATAGATATTTTTTAAAAATAGAGAATTTTAATTATCTATATAAACATTATCAATTCATACATTAGTAAAAAATAAAAAATTATTTGAATCATAAATCATGCAATCATTATTCTCCATCATAACTTGGTATCCAACATCACATAGTTGTGAGATACAAAAAATATAATTTTTCAAACCATCTACAAATTAAATTTAGAAATCAATAAAGTATTAGAGTTACAGATTTGTCTAAGTTAAATTATTTTTCCATTATCATTGTCACCAAAATGGACATGTCCACTATTGAATTTGATAAGGTTCATGAATATCAATTTTTCCTAATAATGTGTCTATAACATCCATTATCCAAATACCATAGGTTGATACTATTACTCACCAATGAAGATTCATTCAATAAAGGTTCAACATGAAATTATTTTAGTACCATATTATATTGGGTTCAGAAATGTAAGTAATTCAGTATTTAAGATCCAAACAATATTAGTTGGTTTACTATAAAATAAAATAAGTCTTTTAAAAATAAAAACATCATTTTTTCTAAAGGATTAAAAACAATTAATGGATAGAAAACTAGAACTATAAAAAAATTATTCCTATTGATTTTACACTATCTAGTTTGTAAACCAATTCTATTGGTATATTTACGAGTTGTTTTTTTACCAATAATATGAGTGAAAGTTTTTATACAATTCATAAATCCTTACGGATCATTATTTAATTTCTTATTTCAAATTATAAGCTCATTTTTCCATTAATATTTTAATATTATTATCCTTTTATACAAAAAAATCATATTAAAAGTTATCAAACATATCATGATACTTCATTAAACTTTTTCTTTTATTTTAACTCCTTAAATGTATCATCTGATATATCAAAATATTAAAATAAAACCTCCACTAGTACAATAATGTCCTTTAGAAGCTGCCAAAATCCGTCGCTAAAGGTCTATAGTGGCCACCTAGAGTCTTCCAAACGACGGCCGCTTTTTCCCCGTCGATGTTGCTATCAGTGACCGCCATTTGGCGGACGCTGTAGGCAAGTCGGGATAGGCTTGAGCGGCCATTGTAGCCCGGACCTGCAGCGGCCACCACTTGGCGGCCACTATAGAATTCTAATTTTTTGTAAAAAAATTCAATATAACATTAATATATACCCAAATAAATCTCGGCAGTCATCTTCCAAGCTCCGCATCCATCCTTACATATAACTGCATAGCAAAATTTAATAACAAAATTAGTACCGAATAAAACCTAGAAAACAAATTAACATATTAAAATTCAAACTTACTGTAACAGATCTAAAGTATTTGATTTTAAAAATATATTCAAAATTTTGATTACCGTTTTAAAATTTTAAAATCATTAATTATATTGTTCTAATTATATTTTTGTCCTGTGATTTTAGGTAACTCTGATGTCATCCGCTATGAGTTTGACCGTTAGACGCCCGTTTTAGCCGTTTATGACACCAGAACGGCGTTCCCGGTTACCGTGGGCACACAACACGTCCGATTGACGTGTCGTTTACTCGACCACATCAAAATTCACTCACCCTTTGATGTCGTCTGATTTCAGGCCATTCGGGCTTCGCTCGGCCTGTTTGGACCCCCACACGTGCGTTTATCAAGCACGCACAACACTTAAAGAATGCATAATAAGCCCTACCGTGCAGACCGCACATCTTATTAACGTGTCGTCTGCGCGTACATGTCACGAATAATAATAGGATTGTTGTCCTATGATTTCTGGTCAATCCGATGTCGTCTTCTATGAGTTTGACCGTTAGACGCCCGTTTTGGCCGTTTGTGACACCGGAACGGTGTTCCTAGACACCGCGGGCACGCGGGACGTCCGATTGACGTGCTGTATTCTCGAACAAATCACAATTCGCTCACCCTTTGAAGTCGTTTGATTTTAGGCGATTTAGACTTCATTCGGACTGTTTGGACCCCCCAGCGTGCGTTTATCAAGCGCGCACAACACTTAAAGAACGTATACCGAGCCCTATCGTGTAGACCTCACGTCCGAATGACATGTCGTATGTTCATACACATCACGAATAATTATTATATTGTTGTCCAATGATTTTAGGTCAATCTGATGTCTTCCTCTATGAGTTGGACAGTTAGACGCCCGTTTTGGCCGTTTGTGACACCAGAACGGCGTTCCTGGTCACCGCGGGCACACGGTACATCCGATTGATGTGTCGTCTACTCAACCACATCAAAAATTACTCACCCTTTGATGTCGTCTGATTTCAGGCCATTCGGACTTCGTTCGGCCCGTTTGGACCCCCACACGCGCGTTTATCAAGTGCACACAACACTTAAAGAACGCATAATGAGCCCTACCGCACAGAACACACGTCCGATTGATGTTACGTATGCACTTACACGTCACAAATAATAATTATATTGTTTTCCTGTGATTTCAGGTCAATCCGATGTCGTCCTCTATGAGTTTGACCGTTAGACGCCCGTTTTGGCCGTTTATGACACCAGAACGGTGTTCCCGGTCACCGGAGGCACACGGCACAGCCGATTGCTATTTCGTCTACTCGACCAAATCATATTTCACTCACCCTTTGATGTCATATGATTTCAGTCCATTCAGACTTCATTCGGCCTGTTCCCCCCCCCCCCCCTCGCGCATGTATCAAGCACGTGCAACACTTAAAGAAAGCATATTGATCCCTACCGCGCAGACCGCACGTCCGATTGACCTGTCGTCTGCGCGTACACGTCCCGAATAATAATTAGATTTTTTTCCGATGATTTAAGGTCAATCCGATGTCCTCCGCTATGAGTTTGACTGTTAGACGCCCGTTTTGGCCGTTTATGACATCAGAACGGCGTTCCCGGTCACCGCGGGCACACGGCACGTCTGATTGATGTGTCTCCTCCTCGACCACATGAAAATTCACTCACCCTTTGATGTCGTCTGATTTCATCCCATTAGGACTTTGTTCGGCCCGTTTGGACCCCCCACACGCGCGTTTAACGAGCACACAAAACTCTTAAAGAACGCATAATGAGCCTTACCGTGTAGATTGCACGTCCGATTGATGTGAACTCTGCGCGTACACGTCGTGAATAATAATTACATTGGTGTCCAGTGATTTCAGGTCAATCCGATGTCGTCCGCTATGAGTTTGACAGTTAGACGCTCGTTTTGGCCGTTTATGACACCAGAACGGCGTTCCAAGTCACCACAGGCACACGGCACGTCTGATTGACGTGTTTTCTGCTCGACCACATTACAATTCACTTACCCTTTGATGTCGACTGATTTTAGGCCAGTCGGACTTCGTTTGGCCTGTTTGGACCCCTCGTGCACATTTATCAAGCACGCACAACACTTAAAAAATGAATAATGATCCCTACCACGCAGACCGCACGTACGATTGATGTTTCATCTGCGCATACACATCATGAATAATAATTAGATTGTTGTCTTGTGATTTCAGGTCAATCCGATGTCGTCCACTATGAGTTTGACTGTTAGACGTCAGTTTTGGCCGTTTATGACACCAGAACAACATTCCCGGTCACCGCGGGCACACGGAACGTCCGATTGATGTGATTTCTTCTTGAACACATCAAAATTTAGTTACCCTTTGATGTCATCTGATTTCAGGCCATTCGGACTTCGTTAGGCCGGTTTGGACCCCCCCTGCGCGCGTTTATCAAGCGCGCGCAACACTTAAAAAACTCATAATGAGCCTTACTGCGCAGACCGCACTTCCGATTGACATGATTTCTATGCATACACGTCATGAATAATAATTATGTTGGTGTCCTGTGATTTCAGGTCAATCCTATGTCTTCCTCTATGAGTTTGGCCGTTAGAAGCTCATTTTGGCCGTTTATGACACCAGAATGGCGTTTCAGGGCACCACGGGCACACGACACATCTGATTGACGTGTTGCCTACTCGACCACATCAAAATTCACTCACCCTTTGATGTCGTCTGATTTGAGGACATTAAAACTTCATTCGGCCCATTTGGACCCCCCACACGCGTGTTTATCAAGCGCGCACAACAGTTAAAAAACTCATAATGAGCCCTACCATGCAGACCGCACGTCCGATTGATGTGTCGTCTCCAGATACACGTCACGAATAATAATTATATTTTTTTATGTGATTTAAGGTCAATCCGATGTCGTACGCTATGAGTTTGACCGTTAGACGCCCGTTTTGGCCGTTTATGACACCAGAACGGCGTTCCCGGTCACCGCGGGCACACGGCACGTCCGATTGACGTGCTGTCTACTCCACCACATCAGAATTCACTTACCCATTTATTTTTTATGATTTCAGGTCATTCGGACTTCGTTCTTCCCATTTGGACACCCCCCCCGCGTGTTTATCAAGCCCGTGCAACACTTAAAGAACGCATAATGAGCCCTACTGCACAGACCTCACGTCCGATTGATGTACCATCTGTGCGTACATGTCACAAATAATAATTAGATTGTTTTCCTATGATTTCAGTCCAATCCAATGTCGTCCTCTATGAGTTTGACTATTAGACGCCCGTTTTGGCCGTTTGTGGCACCAGAAAGACATTCTCTGTCACCGTGGGCACACGGCATGTCCGATTGACGTGTCTTCTGCTCAACCACATCAAAATTCACTCAAACTTTGATTTCATCTTATTTTAGGACATTCGGACTTCATTCGGCCCATTTGGACCCCCCCCCCTCGCGCGTTTATCAAGCGCGCGCAACACTTAATGAACACATACTGAGCCCTACCGTGGAGAACGCACTTCCGATTGACGTTCTGTCTGCGCTAACAAATCAAGTATAGTAATTAGATTGTTTTGCTATGATTTCAGGTCAATCCGATGTCGTACTCTATGAGTTTGAACGTTAGATGCCCGTTTTGGCCGTTTATGACACCAGAACGGCGTTCCTGGTCACCGCAGGCACACAGCACATCCGATTGATGTGATGTCTGCTCGACCACATCACAATTCACTCACCCTTTGATTTAGTCTGATTTCTAGTCATTCGGACTTCATTCGGCCCATTTGGACCCCCCACATGTGCGTTTATCAAGCGCGGACAACACTTAAAGAACACATAATGAGCCATACCGCGCAGACCGCACCTCTTCTTGACGTGTTGTCTATGTGTACACCTCACTAATAATAATTAGATTGTTTTCCTATGATTTCAGGTCAATCCGATGTCGTCCGCTATGCGTTTGACCGTTAGACGTCCGTTTTGGCCGTTTATGATAGTAGAACGGCATTCCCGGTCACCGTGGACACAGGGCACGTCCGATTGACGTGATGTCTACTCGACCAAATAACAATAAACTCACCCTTTGATGTTGTCTGATTTCAGGCCATTCGGTCTTCGTTCGGCCCGTTTGGAACCCCCCCCCCCCCCCCCCCCCCGCGTTTATCAAGCGCGCGCAACACTTAGAGAACGCATAATGAGCCCTACCGCGCAGACCAGACGTCCAATTGACGTGCCGTCTGTGCGTACATGTCACGATTCACTCACCAAAAAAAGATACAAATATTGAAAGAGTTCTTGGGCTTCTCCCAAGAAACAACTGTCTCGAGTTTTTCTCCATCCACTGACACACCTTCCTCTGAGATTATTTGACCCAATAACTATACCTATATAATAAATACCAAACTGACATATATATAGCTTGATGTATAGTCAATAAGTGTAATCTGTATGATGTCAAGATGTTGGGTATGATCATCATCAGTCTTGGAGTGCAAGAAGATGTCATCCACAAATAGTAAACAAACTAATCTGGGTAAAAAAGGAAAATTATATTCATTAAGGATATAAAAAATTATAATGAATTCATCAACACAAATGAAATTAACTCATGCATGGGGTTCATTCTCATCTGGATCACCAATATCACTGTGATGTCCACCAGATGTATTCAGAGCCTACAATATATATCAATATTATGTATCTTAAACATATCAATAAAATTCAATCTTAGTATTGTTTGTTTTATTGTTTACCTGTGGCGCCACTTGTTGCGTCATCATTTCATCGATACGTTATGACATCTGTGTCAAACCCTCATCATAATCTACACGTAACTACTGAAACTGTGAATCAAAATTCCGCTGCATATCCTGCATGGAAGCATCTATCTCAGCCTGTGTGCGCATCCCTGACTCTCTGCATGCACCCATCACATCTGCTCTAACAACTGAACGTCGTGGGACACCACCGCCATAAGTCAAATAATAACCATGACTGTCACGCACCACGACACGGTGAAATATTTCATCTCTACGCAAAATACTATGATGTTGCTCCTCTGGAAACTCTGCTAACTGAGCGTCAAACTGAGCCTGTATCATATAATGAATCAATCAAAAAATATGAATAATTTCTATAAAATAAAAAATACATTTATTAGTAAATAATTTTCTTACTATAACACCGGAAACATCGGGATCACCCACCCTACAAGTCCTCATCCATATAGACATATGATCGATTGGCTTTCCGCGTTGGTGTAACTATAATAAAGGGGTTCACCATGTTATAATACAATATTTTTGAAATATGAATGAAATAGTGAATTCTAAACTTACATCATGTCTGAGCGGTGACACAGGTCAAGTGCCAAATCTGGAGGTGTGCCCTACATCGCACGATTATGTGAATGACGAGCAGACTCGGTCTAAATTTAACATATTTACTTAATAGACATTTGAAAAATTAGTCATTTATAGATTAAAAGTAATAAATCTTACCATCGCTGGATCACTCGACCAAAATGCAACCAAATCTTGGTACTGCGTAGGAAGAATGCCCGGAGGGACTCGCTATAGAATGTCTGGCACACCCGCAAATGGTGTCCAGTGATCTGTCTTCACCCTTGACCTGTAATCCTTCCATAATTTCGGCATTTGGAGATACGGACAGCCCGAAACTCATCTAGACAGGATGTAAAATTATCCTGTTAAAAATATTGTCAGTAGATGGGACAATAATAATAACAATATCATGAAAAATTTAACATTGAATTTACCTGAACCTCCCTCCATAATCTGTCCATCATATCCTGAGGGAAAGAAATCCAGTCACGAATCATCAGAGTGAATCTGTGGGAGTCTCGTATCATATTCCCAAACTGATGACTCAATGCAGTAGTACCATCTCCAACTGGATGAAATGTGTCGTCAAATAACACATCCAATCGGGCTCTAGAGTTCCAGGATCGAACCTCTCTACCAGGACCCCTACGTCGGCTAGAAGAAGCACTATATCCTGATAAACATAAATTCATAATTCAATTACAATAGAAATTAATGATTAGAAACAGTTAGGGAAATATAAACAGAAAATTACAATCAATTAATTTAGAAAAATTAAAACATACAGACCAACAACATCTGGTGAACCACTGTGACCACCGTTTGACATACCTACATTAAAAGAAATTATAGTTAAATCAAGAAATTTTTATACATATATAACTCATAAATATTTTTACAAATAATAACGGGGGATATAATTACAATTTCCCCTAATCATGCAAGTCTATCGTATCTCCTTCAATTGTCTCTCTGGTCCATTGTATATCTTCATCTCGTACAGCTACTGTTGTTTGGCCAAATGTTTGATCAGGAAATGGGACAACTTTGGGTTCCTCTTGGTCAATCAGAAAAACCCCTCTTCTTGACATTTTCACCATAACATCCCAATCATAATCAATTCCAACAAAGTAAACATGTTCTGCCTGCGATGTTAGTATGAAGGGCTCATTGCTAACCTGATCATCTTTATATAGCATATTGTTAAATTTTACTATTGTAAATTGGATGTTATCAACTTTCATTCCAAAAACTGGATCGACCCAATCACACCTTAATAATATGTGTTTTATGCCACGATCATAAATAACCTCAATAATATCTATCAAAAATCCATAATAATAACCCACACCAACAAAAGAACAACCAACGCCACTATTTTGTGTGGCTCGGTTCATGTCAACATCGCTAATACGAAATAGGAATTAGTTAGCATCCAAAGACATGTAGCGACGAGCTGTAATAAATGGACCATCAGCTAGTTTGTTGAGTTCTTCGCTCACATGCTGGGTTAAATCGCGTAACTTTTGAATCTGAAAATTTCACATATATAGTTTAATGGATAAACCATTGTGAAAATACATCTATGTTGCACTATATAAATATTAAATCAAACATACGTACATGAGTCTTGAACCACTCATGAAATTTGTTGAAATGAAGTTTTTGGATTTGATTCTTAGTTTCACGGGGCCTTTCATGTTTCAACTCAGCGATATGCATCCTAAATCACAACACAATATAAGGTAAGCAATAAAATAAATATAGAAAAAAATACACATCAATTATGAAACTTACAATATCAATGGAATAACTGATGGAGTGTTGAACAACACATATCGATGAGCTTAAACCCACTCGTCGTTCCATATATCAAAAGTTATTCCTTCTCCAATTGGACCCTCATCAGTCTGGGATGGTTTATATATCTTTTTTTCAACCTCATTAATATATGAAGCACATAAATTAGTACAATCATCCATTAAATATCCCTTGTCAATTGAGTCTTCTGGACAAGCTTTGTTGCACACATAGTGTATCAATGTATTTAAGAATCGCTCTATTGGATACATCCACATGAATTGCACGAGACCGCCAGCAATGAATTGACCAGTTAAATTCACGGTCAAGTGAACCATGACATCGAAAAAATATGGCGGAAAGAGTTTTTCTAGGTTACATAGTGAAAGTACAATCTTATCATGTATCTTTTTCAAATCACTCATGCGATGATTCCTAGAATAGAGCTGTCTGAAAAAATTAGAAACTCCAATCAACGGCTTAACAACCTGGGAAGGTAAGGAATAACGAATTGCTATAGGAATTAGCTATTGAAGCAGAATATGATTATCGTGACTTTTCAAACCTTGTAATGTCATTGTCGTCATATTCACGCGCTTCAAAATATTAGAGCAATAACCATCTGCAACCTTAACAGTCTTCAGAATTGATATAAATGTTTGTTTCCCTTTTTTACTCATTGTGTACTGTGCAGCAGGTATGTATGCCCGATTACCTTCACCCAGCTGTAAATGTAAAGGTTTTCTCAATCCCGTTTCTTGCAAATCACGTCGAGCATTTGCACTATCCTTTGATTTCCCCTTGACACCTAAAATGTTGCACAGAATATTATCACATACATTTTTTTCAATGAGCATCATATCTAAATTATGCATTAAAATATTATATTTCCAATAAAGAAAATTCAAAAAAAATACTTCATTTCTTACAATTATGACCTCGCTGTCTATTTTCAGCAGGAATAGAAGGAAATGGAGAAACAAATAAATCTTGAAAATAATACATTGTACGAATGTTTTCTTGATCAAGTTGTCTATAAATTTCAACCCCAGACAATATTTGTGGTGATGGGTCAAACTCTCTATTACCATCAAACGGTATACGGTCTTTTCTGAACCTGTGCAATGGATGAAGAAAGAGTATGTGACCAAGATATTCCCACTTTCTACAGTGCTTAAGCCATATAGATATCTTACTCTTATTATAACAAGGGAAAGAAAATTCTCTTTTTGTACTCCAACCTAATAAGTTAGCATATGATGGGAAATCATTAATTGTCCATAACAAAGCGGCCCAAAGTCTAAAAATTTCATTTGCTGCCGAGTCAAAAGTCATTACACCATTGGCCCAAAATTCATGCATCTCATCAATAAATGGTTTCATATAAACATTGATTTTATCACCAAGTCCTCTCGGTCCATCAATTAGAATTGACAGTAACAAAAAAGTTTCCTTCATACATACCCATGGGGGAATGTTGTATAGAACCAACACCACTGGCCATGTACTATGTGTCGCCCCAACTATGGACCTAAATGGGTTAAAACCATCTGCTGCCAAACCCAGTCGAATATTACGATCATCTTGGGAAAAGACTGGGTGTCTTTGATCAAACTCTTTCCATGCCAAAGAATCTGCTGGGTGAGTTAATTTATCAACCTCTCTCTTTCTCTCTGAATTCCATGTCATCAAATTAGAAATTTTATTGGACAAGAAAAATCTCTTCAGTCTCAGTTTCAGTGGGAAATAATACATCTCTTTAGCAGCAACTTGTTTCCCTTGATTCAAGACTCTCCCAGGAAGAATCTGACTACCTTGATTAATCTCTTTGGTCTGCCACCTGGATGTATAGCAAACAGTACAATTATTTAATTGTGCATTCTCTTTTCTGAACAACATACAATTATTGCGACATGCATCAATTGTATCATATGTAAAATCAAGATCGTCGATTAACTTGCGAGCTTGATAGAATGACTCGGGAATCTTCGCTCTAGTAGGGAGTACCTTCTTAAATAATACCAACAACATGTCGAATGAGGTGTATGACCACTGGTTCAAGGAATCAGGTGTAAGAATTCAACGATGAATGATTGTTTACTAAATTTAGTGCATCCAGGATATAATTCAGTACACGCATCGTCAATAATTTCAAAGAATTTCAATGCTTCTCCATATGCAGAAGAACGAGGATTACTCAATCCAACGTCATCATTTATGACATTACTGTCTTTAGATTGAAACTGACACATCATATCATTGAGAATTATGTTCATCAGATCAACTGTTCTCGAATCAACATTCATATGAATATTTTCTGAGCGATGACATGAAACAGAATCTTCTCCATGACGCGTCCATGTCTTATAGTATTTCAAAAACCCATTCAAAAACAAATGTTCTCTAACACTATCTTGTTTGAAGAGATATCTATTTCCACATTTTCTACATGGACAACTAATAATATCACTTCGAAATTTTTTTGTGAAATCCATAAATCGCTTAATCCCCTCATAATATTCATCTGAAAATATAACTTTCATATCAATCCAACTCCTATCCATATCAGTATTTAATAGAAATCAAAAGTGAAATATCTTATTTAAATTCTAAAAAAACACATATCATTAAAATTTAAAAACCAAATTTTAAAAGGTTAAAAAACATTACCAGCGGAGGACTCGACTGTAGGTAACAGGGTGTAACTCGATTGCAGATCCATGACGGTGCAGTTACATGATGACAGAGGTTCGACGACCGGACTTGAAAGGAGCAGAACCGTTGGACAAAGCATGGAGGGTTCTACATGGCGGGGCACAATGGACCGGAAGGGTCCAAAGGAGGGAGGAGGACTTGCCGGATGGATGCAATGGGGTCGGTAGGGGACGATGACTGTGTGACTGTCCAGGTGAAGCACAGGCAGGGGTGGGGGTTGTCGGGTCGCGGGGGTGTCGGGGTCACGGGGGCGCACGGCGGAGGCAAGGTGGTGGGGTCGCCGGGGTGCAGCGTGGGCAGGGGGTTGCCGGGTCGTGGGGGTGTTGGGGTCACGGGGGCGCAACATGGAGTCAAGGCAGTGGGGGTCACCAGGGTTGCTGGTGGCACATCACGGAGGCAAGGGGGTGGGGATCGCCGGTTTCGGGGTAGCCGTGGGTCGGGGTCGCCGGGGGTTTCCGAGGTCACCAGGAGGTCGGGGGTTGGGGATCGGGGTCGACGCGGGTTGGGGTCATCGGGGTCACTGGCGGTCAGGGTTCGGGTTTTCTGGGGGTCGGGGAGGGGTCACTGGGGGTCGGGGAGGGTCGACGGGGGTCAGGGAGGGGTCGCCGGGGGTCGGGGTCGTGGGGTTGGGGAGGGGAGGGAGGGGGAAATGTAGGGATTTGGGAATTAAAGTGCAGCGGCCGCCATTTGGCGGCCGCTGTTGATAATACTAGAGGCCGCCAAATGGAGGCCGCTATAAATGCCCCACCTTGAAAACCAAAAATTCTAATAGTGATAATAGGATATATTTTCATCATTATTCTCTTTTTCAAAAGGATTGGAAAAACTTCATGAGATAGTGGAAAAGTGTTAGATAACTCAGATGTGTTTTACTTTAAACACATGTTGGCTCTGTAATTTCTATATTATTTACATGAATCATAATCGATTGAAATGTCCTTTAAGGCACTCCATGCAGCCATAATGGTATTTTAATTCTATTTATTTTTTTTCTCATAATTTTTTATATTTTATCTTGGGAAAAAATGAATTCATGTGGCCTTTTCTTTTACACTCATATCAGGTAATATAAATAGTGGAATTGTTATTTTTACTATATTTTCTCCAATTTCCTTTATTATAATATGTAACTATATAATTTGATTTCGTGAAGACTTTATTCAACCTATAAATTTTTTTTAATTGATTGGATAAATGTTCTATTTCCTCATTACTATTTGATGGTGATTCACAACCACTTGAATGGAAAAGTTTGACCTTATATTTTAGTATTGAGTCATAAGTATTGATGGATAATAACTTCATATCTGGTTCGTATTCCTCTATTTATTTACATTAAGTTATTCCTAATACATCGTAATACTTCAAATGAGTTTCTTCACTAGTTGTGTACTGAGGTCACTGGATTATCTGATGGAGACTAATGTTCCTCTTCATCTATGTAGTATAAATCTTAGAAGATGATTCACTTTATCATTGTTAGATATTTTATTTCTAATTTCATGCATAACATTGACTTTTTCATTAAACCTGAGGTACATATTAGAAATGGATTCATCCGTCTTCATTTCGAATATATCATATTTAATTTTATAATAATTTCAATTAATTTCATTAAAATATGTGGTTCTATCATGATATATAATAAAATAACCCAAATTATAAAATTAGTTGAATAGTATGATATTTTATTAAATTAATGTATTCATAAATCATTATATAATAAATACATTTAATTATAGTTAAAATCATAAGAATACATTGGGTAATCACTCCAATCTATAGTGGGATATTTTTTTCATGTTTATCTTCATTAACAATCCATGTATCAAAGCCGATGGTCTCAATTTGAATATTCATCTTAATAATCCATTGATCATAGTTTGTCCTTTTATATAAGATGTTTAATTAGTGTAATTAACTTGTTGTATATTATTATACTTAAATATTGAAATTTTAATATATTATAAATTTAAGAGAACTTGAAAAAACATTATCATAATAATAAGTATTTTTGAAGAGATTTAATACAAAATATTGGCCCTAGTGGACAACTCAATAAGGGTTGAATTGAGTTTCCAATAAAAATATTCCCATTAAAAATATATAAAACCTAAATCCACAAATTTATAAAACATTTTTAGTTTACTAAATTTGTATAGTTATAAAATTTGATAATTTAATTGGTTTTTTATAAGATTGATATGAACATATTTTAAACTTATTTTTTCACTATTTTAACATTTGAAATAGTTTTACTTAAAAAAACATTATATAAAACACAAATTAATGATTATTATTAGTTTAATTTTTCTGTTAGTTTTAAAACAAATAATGGTTGTTTATTTAAAATGGAGTAAACAACAAAGATAAAAACACAACTAAATTTAAATTGGGGACTAAATCTTAAGACAAAACCTAATCCCATACATGGAAATCACCCAATTCCAACCAATTAATTATAAAACTAACTGACCCACAACCTAGACCATTTTTTATGAACAATTATACTCATAAATTCCATTATTATACAAAATCCTTTGCCATTGTTCAATATGGGATAAAACGAGTCTAGGTCACACATGAACTATTACATTATTATATTTGGGACTATAAAAAAATAGTTAAGGAAAAGTGTTAATAACTCTCTTATTCAATACAATATACTGTGTTAATAGATTAATATATTAAACTATAATATAGCTTAGAAATTATGCTAAAATAGAATGAGTAATGAATAAGAAGTAGGAGTATTTGATGTAGTTCAGTCTGATCAACTTCTGTTGTTCTATAGTCCATGAATCTTTCTTTGATAGGTATTAAATAAATTTTCATAGAAGATATAGAAAAACATAGTGTCAATGTATTCCTTGAGATTATTTTCCTCATACTCTGAGTTAATCGAATTTTCAATGCTTTACCAAACACATATGTGTCTCTATATATGTGTGTCAATAATTCTTTGTCATCTTCCACAATGTACATGTACATGGGGAGTTTTTATGAATTTATTTTTTCATTCTATATGGTCCGCTTATCCATTGTAGGATAATAACATAATAAAATGAGTGATAGTTAAAGGAACTCTGAAATTCCATTAAAACATATGTGGATTTTTTGCAGATAATGATTCTTAAATCCATATGCCTCCAACTTTCATTGAATGAATTACTCTAAATGTTGTAGGTATAAAATTTAAACTTATTTATGAATAGTTCCACTATATAATAATTGGTGGTCACTCTACTCGTGGTAGAAGTGGTTGATGGTAGGTGTACCTAGCCATGATATGACTTGGTGTTAGATGTTTTGATAGTATATTCTTATAATTGTGGTAGGAGTAGATTCTAATGGTATATCCACTTGGTGGTAGAAACATTAGGAGTTACCAATTTTTAATTGTAGTATACTCGATGGTAGATGATATGTAGATAATATCTATGAGTGGTATATGTTTTAAGGTTAGTGATAGTGACGATCATAAGTATCACATTTTGCTGGTAGATCTTAGTGCTCGTAGATTTGAACGAACAAAATAATCTTAAATTGATGGTATCTTAGCATTGATGTTGAGTTTAACTACTAATACCATGAACCTTCTAGTGGTAGATATTAAGGGTAGATCAAGACATAGTGAATTATATTGTTTTGGACAAAAAATAGTTATCTATTAATATTTATAAAACATATTTGAAGGATAATAAACATGATTTGGGATAATTAAAGTAAGTAGGTCCTTAAACTAAGATAATAATGTTCATACACTCTCAATAAGAACTAGAGTACCTATGATTTTACTCACATATAGATCACATCAGTTACATCCCAAGCCTAGTGCCACCATAGTGATTCTATCTTACACCACAAAAAAATCCAAATATGGTATTTACTATGTAACTAGATCAAACTATACGTTATTTTTTAGGAGAAAGATGGTTCCATCTCAACCATTAAACAACTTGTCTCACCAAAAATGATATATCCAACATGAGGGTCATACATCCATGTGAAATAGGATGCTCCCCAGCATAAGAGAATCTTTATTATCAATCTACCAAATCCATCACCTTGTCTCCGTATCCTATGCTCAATGCATTACCGCACACAAGGACCAGATGTGGTCCACCCTCTCATAGTTGAGAACCAATGAAAAACACTAATCACTATTCATTACTCACTAACTAGAAACCTCATCCTAGGTATCCATAAAATTTCACAAAAAATGAGGTTCACACCCCCTAACATCTAATGGTGGGATCCCTACCACGTGACCTCCTTTATTCCATTCCTTATGTTATAACCCAAATAGATCCCACTAACAAACAATTAATCCTATTCCCAACCTCTACTCACCCATTTTAACAATCATTGTCTTAGAACTAGATCAAATTTAATATAACATGGTACCGAAATACATTTCTATTTCCTAATCATTCTATTATGGGGAAGCAATCATTCTCATCAAAATATTAGGAACCATTTCCATAAGCATCTCACTAAAACCATTGGCCCCTAACCCACCAATGGGAACTCTCTGATCTACCCCCAAATTCAAAACATTTGTAACCGGTGCATTTTTTCCCCAACACAATTAGATGATTTCTAAAAAATCTATACCAATGTCACTCTTTTTTTCCATAGGCTATGTGAACATCCAAAAGAACCATTCTAATGTTTTTACTTGCTCTCCATCTCATCCTCATCATAACCCTATGGCTATATGTAACACCTGTTTCGCACGGAATTCGGGGATGACCTCCTGGACGGGAGATTCAAACGTTCCGATCGGTTTCTAACGGGTTTGTTTATAGAACCGGAAACATCCAATGATTCCACATCCGTTTGGACCTACTTTCCAAAGGTAGGCCCTCATTAGCTTGTGGACTGATGAGGCTTAGGAATTTTCATTGGTCGAGAGGATGGGAGGTCGGACTCATCACACCTTTTTGAGGGGAATTATTGTCTACTTCGGGACTCTCTTTATAGATTTAAGTTATGTTCGTGAATCCTTATTACATTACCAAGTATAAAATGATCTTTCCTTTAGTTTTAACAATCAATGATTAAATATGAATGAAATTTAGAGAATATTTTATATGTATTCGAGGTTCTTCATCAATAGAGAATCATCTGTATCCATTTAGAGATTCTTGGTCAATGGTATCCTTCAAAACATTTATATAAAAGTCTCTTGGTCATTATGATGACCAGGCTGGTTTTAAAGCCACTCAGTGGGGCACTTGAAGTTTATCATCATTCAGAAGGATAGGGATTATTTCAAAGTTGGGATCGAACCCATAAATGGGCTACCTACGTATCCTTTGTTTTGGAAAAGGAATCAGAACCCACGTAGTTCGAGTAATAGAGTATGATGTTTATGATTGATGGCTCAAAGAAGAATTTCATAATTACTTTTATACTCTAAGCTCACGTGAGTCATGCTCGGTGTGAGAAACAAGAGGTATTGGTAAAAATTTAGACAATTGTGCCATGAAAGATGCAATCATAAGAAATTGTTTGGGGCTTATGTATGTATGACTGCCCAAATAGATGATGGTTTAGGATTTACTTTTAGGGAGAAAATCCAGGAACCGGGTCTATAAAGGTATATGTGCTTTATGGAGATTTTAATATTCTAACTTGGGACTTATTCCTGAAATGGAAACCCAAATTAGGAGAGGATTGATAATTGGGTTTTACTCCTGAGAAGGAACCCCATATCAAACATAATTTAGGACTGGTTAAGAGAAATTAAGGGACTTGGGGTTCACTCTTGAAAAGGAAGCCCAAGATTATGACTGAGTCTTATTCCTGAAAAGGAGACCCAGGTTAGGAATTAAGGTTTGAGGCTTACTCCTGAGGAGGATGCCCATGTTTGGGAACTTTAAGAATTTGGGGCTTACTCCTGAGGAAGATGCCCATATTAAACTACATATAACTGGGGATTATTTCTGAAAAGGAGACTCAGGTTAAGGATTCTATCATATTCAAGGATGTGGTTGAATGAACGAACTCTCAATCTTTGGTGACATAAAGATGTATAAATCCCTAGGTTTTGAGAGATATTCCACCGAATTCCTTTTAGATAAGGAAGTCAAATCAAGAAATCATGCCATAAATGGCTTTGACGAGCATCTTGAAGACTGAATCTTGAATAGGAAAGGTGAAATGGCATAAGAGGGGAAAAATGGGCAAGATGGGCACACAAAAAGGTAGAGGCGCGCAAGTCTTGAAAGGCACGCAAGTCTTGCGTGGGCGCGCAAGTATTGGTCGCGCAGGTATACCTTGCGCGACACTTGGTGTACTTGCGCGATTCTCAATCAGAATTTAAATATTTGAGCGACTCTTTATTAAACCCTTTAGAATCCCCTTGAGGTTCTTCTAGAAAAGGGACGCGCAAGTTCTATTGAAGGAATAAGGCGGCGCGCAAGTGTTGATGAGTTTCAACACTTAGGCCTTCCTCCCTCTCTTTAGATCTTCCGTTCTAGGTAAGGAATTACCTTAGAAGTGTTCCGGAAGCTTTGAGAAGATACTTGGGCGTCGGGAGCTTCAATCCGAGTTTCTGGAAAAAATTCCTCTCAAATGGGGGGCCCACAGGGTCTATTTATAGGCAGGAAAAGACCCCGGGCGGTTACCGGGCGGTTACCACTTAGGTCGCGCAAGTCACTTGCACGACCATAAGGCGTCGCACAAGTAGAATTGCACGACCACTAGGCAGCGCGCAAGTAATTGCACGTCCACTAGGCGTCGCGCAAGTGTACTTGCGCGACCATGAGGGAACTTGCGCGACCTATGGGCAATGTACTCTTTGTTCATCCCTTTGTCGATTTTTGATGTTTCTTCAAAGGATGAATCACTTTGTGCTCAGATATTCCCCTTTTCCGATCATTAGATTCCGTGACGAAAGGAGCGTCAACAAAAGTCCCCCCTCAGAGTTGGATCCGGAAAGAAATGAGGATTTGACTCTGAGGAAATTGAATACATTCAAAGGAAAAGGGGGCGCGCAAGTCTTCAGGGCACAGAGGGAAGCGCGCAAGTGTGCTGGAACTTGACTTTTATTCAGAGTTCCTTTGTCTTTTGTGGGCAGTTTAAAGTCATGCATGCCGGACATAAAGGGGCTAATGTTTAAGGTCGAAATAGCGTTGACCAAAAATGGGTTAAAATTGATTCAATTTCTTGACAATTTATCTGAAAACATATTACCATACTCAAGTATGAGGGAAAAAATGTAAACTATGACTTAATAATATTTGAATCTGAGGAATGATATGAAAAATAGCTAAAAGGCATTTAGAAGAAGTAGTTTCCAAGAATGAAGTTACTATTATTTAACAAAACCCGTTATGGGGTAGAAATATGTAGGGCCACCTAAGGGCATTGGCTGCATGGTCAAATAAATAGGATCTTTCGGCTGACAAGTCTGTTATGTGGACTGTTTAGGCAAGGCCACCTATGGGCACGTGCTGCATAGTCAGGCAAAAGAACTCCCAGAAATTTACTTTCCTAGTTCTAAAAGCTAGTGAAAGTTTATGGAGATTCAAATTTTCTAAAGTATAGAGTTTGTTGTATGGAAAGAGGTACTTGAATATGGAGAAGATATTTCCGAACAAGAATATCGAAGAACTGGATGAATATCACTCCTACGAAGGTCTGACCCAAACGCAGGGAAGAAGAATAAACCATAGACTTGAATATTTTCAGATCATGAAAAAGGATATGGGACAAATATGTTAAGGATGGCTATTTTTTGCGGATCCCTACATACTGTCGTTTAAGACAAATAAGGACAAAAGAGTCATTCTTCCCAAGAATGAAGTTACTATTATTTAACAAAACCCGTTAGGGGGTTGAAATATGCAGGGCCACCTAAGGGCATTGGCTGCATGGTCAAATAAATATTATCTTTTGGCTGACAAGTCTGTTATGTGGACTGTTTATGCAAGGCCACCTATGGGCACATGCTGCATAGTCAGGCAAAATAATTCTCAGAAGTTTGACATTTTTGTGATTAGAAGTCATGAAAAGGGTTATGAAGATCTGAAAATACTTAAGGTTAGGATTATAACACATAAATATGGGTATTGTCCAATGTATATAGAGATACATAGGTCAATGAAAACCATAATCATGTTGTGGCTGGGTCCTGAATTGAAACTTGGACTTCACTACGTATCTCATAAGAATGAGAATCAAGCCATACACAGTTCTTGAAATGAAGTTTACCGTCGTGCAGGATGAAAGTATGAGAAATCTTAGTTTAGGGTCATAGAATTCGGACCATAATAATGAATACACAGTGTGTGTTTTCATGAGAACTTTTCAGCTAAGGGACTGAAAGTGATATTTGGGGTTAGGCCCAAAAAGATTTGGGACTGGATTCGAGGGACACTCGAATGTTCCTACATATCCCATAAGGATGGGAATCAAGCCCACGTAGTTCTTGAACTACCCTTTGTACAAATTTGGTTCGTACATGTGAAGGGTGAAAGGGTACTTTAGTGCAATGATGGTTTAACCTGAGATAAAAAATTTAGGCATTACCATGTATGCACGTAGTCTTTTTGAAATGAAACATGATTGAAAAAATCAATGTCAATAATAGTTCTCTCTCAAGTGAGGAGATCAAAGAATATTGTAGTTTATTGTCGTACTGGACAAAAGTGTTGTATAGTTTAACGTCTTATAACAATGACGAAAGTGAATCAATGTAAAAATATTGATTCTAGGGGCAGTTTCACAAATCAACATCATATGAGATGGTGGTGAACCGATGTGAATAGATTGTTTTTGGGGTTGAACCCTGGGAGGCTGCCTACATACCCAGCCTGGAGGGCAAGGATCAAAGTCCGTGTAGTTCAATTAAAGAATGAATTAATGATCAAGTTGTTCTTTGGGAAAATGATCTAATTAAAATTTTGTTGGGACTTACACATGGTTAGTGGCACAAATGGAGTGTTATGGTTGATGTTCGATCTAAGCTCACGTGAGTCATACTCGGTGTGAGAAACAAGAGGTAACAATAACCTTAACGATGCACAGTTTAATTTCATGTAGGACATATAAAGGGACTATGCCGTTTAAAGTCTTGCAGTTAGGACTATTGGTGCTGCACAGTTTAGTGTCATGTAGCAGGGACAAAATACAGTTTAATGTCATGTAAGACATATAAAGGATTTTCTGTACAGATTAGTGTCATGTAGTTAGGACGATGGGGCTAAAATAGTTTAACGTCATATTGGACGAAATGGGGATTGTACAGTTTAATGTCATGCAATAATGACAGAACAACACACCATTTATGTCATGTTGGACGAAAGTGCGAATAGTTTAAGGTCATATGCATGGACCGTGGATGGTGCAGTTTAATGTCATGATGGACCTTTGATAATTATAAAGTTTAACGTCTTTCCGGACGTGAGGGACTTTAATACAGTTTAGCGTCATGTAGTTAAGACGTCACAGTTTAACGTCTTGCTGGACCTAAGGGATTTGCAAATAGTTTATGGTCATATACATGGACCAGGGATGATGCACTTTAAGGTCATGATGGACGGTTTAGTGAACTTTTTGACAGTTTTATGTCGTGTGGGACGAAGTTGCAGTATAAAGTCATACTGGACCATTGCTATATAGTTTAACGTCATATAGCAAGGACGAACTGGTGCTGTACAGTTTAGTGTCATGTTGCAGGGACATCTTCATTTCTACAGTTTAGTGTCATGTTGGACGAAAAAAGGGACTTTCCTACAGTTTAATGTCATGTTGGATGAAGTTTTAGTTTAAGGTCGTACTGGACCATTTCTGTATAGTTTAACGTCATATAGCAAGGATAAACTGGTGAACCAATATGAGGATATCAGTTCTGGGGACTTTTTACAGTTTAGCGTCATGCTGGACGCTGGAAGTGCCACACAGTTTAATGTCATGTTGCTAGGACATAAGATAGTTTAACACAATACAGTTTAGTTTCATGTAGGACATAATAGTAACCAATGTGACAGTTTAATGTCATGTTGGACGATAAGGGAACTGACACAGTTTAACGTCATGCTGGACGATGAAAATGCCACACAGTTTAATGTCATGTTGCTAGGACAAAATATAGTTTTAATGTCATCTCGGACAAAATATAGTTTAATGTCATCTCGGACAAAATATAGTTTAATGTCATCTCGGACATAATATGGATCTTCTGTATAGTTTAATGTCATGTAGATAGGACATAATACAGTTTAGTGTCATGTAGGACATAATAGTATCCAATGTGACAGTTTAACGTCATGTTGGACGATAATGGAACTGACACAATTTAACGTCATGTTGGACGATGAAAGTTCCACACAGTTTAATTTCATGTTTCTAGGACACAATATAGTTTTAATGTCATCTCGTACAAAATATAGTTTAATGTCATCTCGGAAAAAATATAGTTTAATGTCATCTCGGACATAATATTGTTTAATGTCATCTCGGACAAAATATGGAACTTCTGTACAGTTTAATGTCATGTAGATAGGACATAATATAGTTTAGTGTCATGTAGGATATAATAGTATGAAACAATGTGACTGTTTTGGCTCTGGGAACAATATTTTGTGTTTATACAAAATACTTCTTCAGAAATATGGCATTAGTTGGAGTCGTGATGTGTTCTCCATCCATTGAGATTAGAGAATACGCTCCATTGGAGTAGACCTTATGTATTGAATAAGGTCCTTCCCATTTTGGTTCAAGCTTGGGAGGCTTCTTTCCTGGTATCATTGGTGCTCTGAGAACCAATACCAATTCTCCCTAAATGAATAAACGAAGACGAAATTTTTTGTTAAAAGCTCGTGCTATTCGATTCTGATAGATTTCCAAGTGGTGAAAAGTGCACAATCTTTTCTCATCTAACTGTTCCAATTCATTCAACCGCTTTTGGGATTGCTCATCTGTAGATAACTGATCACAAATGGCTATTCTGAGTGAGGGTAATTGAACATCAATTGGCAAGACTGCTTCTATTCCATATACCAATGAATATGGAGTTGACCGTGTTGCATTGCGAGTGGTAGTCCGATAAGCCCATAAAGCATGAAAGAGTTTATCAGGCCATGACCTCTTATCTTTATCCACCATCTTTTGCAGTATATTTGAAAGAGTCTTGTTGAAGGCTTCTATCTGGCCATTAGCCGCCGCATGATATCAAGATGAATGGTTGGACTTAATGTTGTATTCTTGATAAAATTTCTTCACCTCAGAAGAACAGAAGTTGGTGCCGTTGTCCGTCAATATGGTATGAGGGACACCAAATCTAGTAATGATGTTAGACTTGATGAAGCTAACAATGCATTTAGAACTGACTTCTTTGAGAGGTACTGCCTCTGCCCATTTGGAAAAGAAATCAGTAGCAGTAAGAATGTACTTAAACTGCTTGGCCGTAGGTGAAGGGTAAGGTCCCACCACATCCATTCCCCATGTGGAAAATGACCACGAGTATTTAGCTGTATGAAGCAACTCTGGAGGTTGATGAATGAAGTTGGCATATACTTGGCATGAATGACACTTATTTTTGAAATTAACACAATCTTGTATCATTGAAGGCCAAAAGTATCCAAGCCTTCGAATTTTATCAGACAATCTATGTCCAGACTGGTGGGCACCACAGACTCCTGCATGCACTTCTTTTATGACAACCATTGTATCTTCACCATCAATACATCTGAAGAGAACTCCATCAAAACCACGTTTGTAGAGAATTTTCTCGAGGTGGTTTGGGCTCTCATAAAGAGTAAAATTGACCACATGTCACCGGATTTGTTCCTTCTCGGCTCTATCAGGTGGAAGCGTTCCATTTTAAAGATATTACCTGATAGGTGACATCCATCCTGTAGTATGACCATATGGTTCAGGAATGGGACTAATTTCATAAATGTCCTCTGTTCTGACTTGAACATAAGGTGAAATTGCACGATGGTGGGCAATACAGATGGTTGTCTCGTCCCGATTTGGATCCGCTAAAGCTGTGGCTATATTAGCCAGTGCATCAGCTTGAGCATTTTGTGATCTTGGGACATAAGAAAATGTCGGTTCTGAAGGGAATTCCGACATTAACTCTCTGACGTAATCATACAAAGGGATTAATTCTTCTTTTCTGATGGCATAATCCCCATTGACTAGTTTGATTACCAGGTCTAAATCACATTTCACCTTTAAGTGATTCACTTGTTCTTGAAGTGCTAACTCCAAGCCTGTAATGAGAGCTTGGTATTCAGCTTCATTAATTGTACCACCTTCCCACAACAAAAAGGAATAAGGTAACACTGCCTTATCTGGAGAAATGAGCACAATTCCTAAACCAACTTTGTTGAATTTAGGATTTTCCATTTTCTTCCCTGTTGGACTTCTAGAAGCACCATCAAAATACATTTACCATGTTTGAGGACTCTCTTGAATAGAGAAAACTTCCTCATCAGGGAGTTCAATATCTGAATACGTGTCTTCCACTGAAGGATGTTCAGCCAGGAAATCAGCCAGAGCTTGGCCTTTAATTGCCTTTTGAGACACATACTGAATGTCGAACTGCTGTAGAATAACCACCCACCTTGCCAGATGTCCTGTAAGCATTGGAAGACTAAGGATGAATTTGAGCGGATTATTACGAGATACCAATTGGACCTCGTGATGTTGCAGGTAGTGTCTCAGTTTCTGAACTGCAATGATTAATGCTAGGCAGCACATCTCAATACTTGAATACTGGGTTTCTGCTTCAATCATAGTTCTACTGAGTTAGTAGAGACTATTTTCATTCCCAACATCATTCTTTTGAGCGAGAAAGGCACCCAATGATCGCTCTAAAGCTGTCACATAGAGGATAAGAGGTCTACCCTCAACAGGTGGCATGAGTACTAGTGGACACAAGATTTATTTCTTGAGAACATCAAATGCTTCTTGACATTCTTCAGTCTACTGGTAAGTGACTCCTTTCTTCAATAATTTGGTAAAGGGTAAACTATTTCCTGCCAAATTGGCGATGAAACGCCGAATATAGGCTAAGTGTCCTTGAAGTCCTCTTAATTCTTTCAAATTCTGAGGAGGTGACATACCAAGTATTGATTAGGTCTTCTCAGGATCGACTTCAATACCGTGATGGCGTACAACAAAGCCGAGGAATTTTCCTGAGGTTACCCCAAAAGCACATTTTAAGGGGTTCATCTTCAAATTATGTTGTCGAAGCTTGTGGAATATGACTTCCAAATCAGCCAAGTGATTAGAACGTTGTTTGGATTTAACCACCAAATCATCTACATAGCATTCAACAAACTTCCCTAAAAGAGGTTTGAAGATACGATGCATGGCGCGTTGATATGTTGCACCTGCATTCTTTAAACCAAAGGGCATCACCCGGTAACAAAACACACCTTGAGGAGCTCTGAAGGCTGTATATTCCTCATCTTCTGGGGCCATTCGGATATGATTATATCCGGAATATCCATCCATGAAAGAAAGTACTTCATAACCAGCTGTCGCATCAATTAAGAGTTCTGTAATCGGAACTGGGAAATCATCTTTAGGACAATACCGATTAAGATCTCTGAAATCGATGCAAACCCTAATCTGTCCGTTTTTCTTCTTTACAGGGACAATATTAGCCAACCACTTGGGATATTGAACTTCTCTGACGAAGTTGGCTTTGATCATCTTATCCACTTCAGCTTCAATTTTGGAATCATAAGTTGGGTGTGTTCTTCTTGTGCCTTGCTTAAAACCTCGATGTTCTTTTGGTAAACCCAAATGATGAGTAGCAACATCAGGATCAAGCCCAGTAATTTCTGTATAATTCCAAGAAAAAATATCTTTATTTTGCTTTAGAAAAGAAATATACATCTCTTTCTCTTCAAGGGTCATGGACGCACTAATTAAAGTGGGTCATGGATCTATCTCTGTACCCAGATTTACTTCTCTGAGTTCATCCACAATGGTAGAGATACCCTCTTCAAATGCTGGAGGAGCATCTCTAAGATCTTCCTCTTCCTCTTCATCATGTGTTATTTCTTCCGTTTCTACTTGAAAAGTAGATGACAAAACGAAATTCTCCTGATCATAAGAGATGTCAAAATTTTCACATTTTGAAGAAGAAGCTTCCATTTCCGACCCTATTGATGATAAAGGGTCTTCTTTGGGAAATAAAGAGGAGATGATGGATTGAGAATCGACATCATTATTAACCTCAGGTGTTGCTATAACTTCTTCTGGCCTGATTAGCGAAGTATAGACTTGTTGGAATTCAGCATATGAAATGAAAACGTCACCACTTATGCTTTCATCAGTGCTTGGTAGGTTACCAAATTCTCCCATGTTTTCTGGCTCGATTGCCGTAATTGACATTATGGATCTTTCCATAAGAGTATTTTGATTTGGGCCTATTTTTTCAATTTGACTGATAGGTAACACATAATCTGTACTCACATGTGTAAATGGATTTATTGGAATATTCTCCAAACCATATGGAGCATTAACTTTGGTAATTTCCTTTATTGTGGATTTTTCTCTTCCCTTCATGTGATAAAATTCCGCCTCAATGTATTGAGACTCACATGTCTTGAACGGGGCCTTATCACCATACAATGTTCCAACTTGACCATCGAAACAGTATTTGAGACATTGATGGTATGATGAAGGAATAGCTACATGCTGATGTAGCCAGGGTCTTCCAAGCAAGATATTGAAAGCTGAGTCATGATCAACAATCATGAAATCCGAATTGGATACAAGATCTCCAAACTGAGTTCTGAGTGTAACTTCTCCCAGTGGTTCTTGTCCATTTTTATCATATCCTTGTAACATCATGGTAGAAAGAGATAAATCAGATTCCGTGAGGCCTAATCGACGAAGTGTACGAATGGGAATGAGGTTGACTCCTGAACCATTTTCAATGAAAGGTCATCGAACACCTACACCATTGACTTTTCCAGATAAGTACAAAGGTTTTATGTGCCCATTCACAACATAATCTTCATCTTTATCAGAAAAGATATCACTGCATGGCATTCTTCAGGATTATTCTCTATGTGATAGATTTCCGCTGCAGCAATTTCAGCTGCAAACTCCTGAGGACTTGACAAAGCTTCGATGAGTGCATCCTGAAGATCTTTTGACAGATTCAAAGCATCCAAAATTGATAACATGGCTGGTACTTGGGCTAAGTGTTTAAATATATCATACTTTTGATCTAGAGGTCTGCGTTTCCCAATAGGAATATGCGGTTTAGGAGGTACCTTGGAAGCAGATGCTTTGGAAGCTGATGCATCTTGTATTGAAGTTAGCAACATCCTTGGTTTTGGAAGATTAGACTGATTAGATCCATTTACTTGCTGAGATAGAGAATATGGAACCTTTAATCGGTCTTCCAAAATAACTGTGCCAAAACTGAGTTGGCCATTGGCAGACGAACTTGCTTGTTCTTTTTGAGATCGCTGAAGGGCTCTACCACGAGTTTCTGCTGCATATACAGTGCTAGCAGGGGTAAAATTAGAGTAATGGCTTCGGAAAGATCCACGTCTTCCCCTGTATCCTGAACCTCTAGAACTTCCTCGGATTCCTTTATTTGATACAGGGAATTCAGGCTCATCAAGACTGGAATATGGATCTGTTAATTGAATCATATTAACAGAACCATAGATCAACTCTTCGTCTGATAAAGACTCTGCATGGTTAGCCTGTTTAGGCTGTGCCGTTTGGTAGGACGGTGCCCGTGGCTTTGAAGTAGATGGCATGAAATCTTCCAGAGTCAAAGACAATTTAGGCTTTGACACATACTCATCTTCTTATGATTCCTCTTTCTTCTTTGAATTGCGCTGCCCTTTTGAGGATTTTTCTTTTTATGGAGGCTTTACTGCAGCTTTTGTAGGAGACACAATTGGCTTCTTCAATTGTGTTCGCAAAATGGAATGGGTCCGATTGATTGTCTTTCTGACCATACAATCATCATATTTTTTCGCAGTTTTGCTTTTGACTTCCTGCCACTCGCCTCCTTCCTCTGGATCTGTAGCGGTAATACACGCTACATGAGCTGAAGAACCCTTCAATTTGACTTGTCCCAAGTCGACCATCTTTTGCAGGAGGTCTTTAAAGACAAAACACTCCTAGATGGGATGCCCCAATATTTGATGAAAGGGACAATAATTGGGACGGTCTTCATCTCCTTCCATGTTTGGCCTCTTGGGCACTGGTAATTGAACCAAATTATTTTCCAGAGCTGAAATGAAGTAACCAGGAACTTGCTCATTTCGGAAAGAGTATGTTTTACTCTTCAAATACTCAATTTTTTTTCGTCTTTGATTTATTTGATCATTTGGACGAAACAGCCTTTGTTTTTGGCGTTCAGGAGGTAGAGCCCTTCGAGAAGCTGAAGGTTTTGAAGTAAAAATAGGTACAGGTGCTTGTTTAAGCATAACTATAGCAGTTTCCGCATTACCCATTCTCCTTCCTGGAGCTGATGGAATTATACGAGATTTAAACATAGCCTGTATAAGGGAATCTTCAATCTGTTGAGAAATTGAAGTAAGGTCTCGAAACCCTCCTGTGTATTTCACCGGTATCAATGGCGTGCGTAATTCGTCACACAAATTTGCCACACAGATTGGCAACAATTCCTCCTGAGGGAGTTCTAAACTTAGGGAATACGATAATCCCTTCCAACGAGCAATGAAATCAGAGACTCTTTCATTCTCCCTTTGCTTGCAGTTTGTATGATCGAAAACTGTTGTTTTTGGAAAAGTTGAGCTGAACTGAAGAAGGAATTTTTGACGAAGATCCTCGAATCCGATGATTGACCGGGATTGCAAGCTTGATACCAGACAAAAGATGTTCCTTGCAAGGCTCGCACGAAGCATCTGAGTTCCACTACTTCTTGCTGCTCTGGAGTTCCCATCATAGGATCACAACAAGACACGTAATGTGTCAAATGTTGTTCAGGGTCTTCTAATCCATTGAAAGTTGGGAAAACAGGGTTTCCAAAACTGGATGGAGGAGAAATTGATTCTACCCATTCAGGGTAAACTTTCTTTTCAGGTTGAACTTGCGCCCGTTTCCCTTCCATAGTTTCTAACCGAGCTGTTAATGACTCAATAGTAGTTATTAACTTTTGATAAACATCAAGTTGAACTTGGTTTTGGGTAGGTGCAATGAATGGAGCTTGGACAGACGTGGTGGTTGGTGCTGCAACTGATGGTAGTGCTGCCAACCGTTGTTGCGTTTGACCTGTAGGATTAGACCTCTGAGGGTGTACTGATAAAGGAGGATATTCCTGATCCATCTCAGTAGTTACAACAAATTCCTTCGGCTGTTGGACTTCAGCATTCTTAAGAAGAAGACTACTCTGAAGTAGTTCTGCATTCAGCCTTCTTAATTCTTTCATTTCTTCCTCTTGTTGTGTAAACCTTTTCTCTAATGAGAGCGATAGACCTCCTTCAGAGGAAGGGTGAGAAGTAACCTGATTCATTCCATTCCCCTTATTGGATCCTTTTCGGAGAGGGGGATGTGGGAAATTTGAAGGAATACCCAGATTTTGGGTAATCCTTTGATTATGTGTGCGCACACCTTCTTCATTTAGGTCTGTGTGCGCAACTTCTTGAGCAGGAACCTCTTCGTATAATCCCTCTGATTGAGCCTCATCTGGTGAATCAGCAGCAACGACATTGATGACATTAATGGATGCATATTGCATGGAATCCGTTCTATCAGCATTTCTGTGATATTGTCTTCTTCCATGTCCATGATGAGACATGGCATTCCGTTGACTTGATCCCTCAGGAACTTCTTGGAGAACCGTCACTTGGAGAGAATCTACTGATAGCTTGGCTCTTCATTTCTCTTGAGGCTTATTCCCTAATCGAGAGAATACTGACTTTCTCTGAGGGAGGGATTGAGGATTTGAAAAAGTCCCCATTCTGGTGGACTGGGGATGTTCCTGCTACTTCTGCTCAACTCCTCGAATCCCATTTGTTGACTCGGAGGGTTGGGTTAGAGAAGTCCCCAGTCTGACAAGCTGGGGTGTCTCTTGACATGCTATGTCTGAGATTTTCTTAAAATCTCTCTTGATCTTACGAATCTTAGTTCGAAAATTAGCTGGATGCATTAACCTGTATCCACTTTTATCACCTGGTTCAACAGACCGTTGGATGATTTCCGAAACTTCTGTCATTTGATGACGTGTTTGCTCCAGACGAGAGGCTTGCACAATATTCTCGCCTGCTTGATGTAGGAGAAATTCAACAACTTGTTCTCTATATACTTGATTTTGAGAGGAACTAGTTGAAGCCTGTTCTTGAGAAAGATTTTGATTATGAACAAAGCCCATTGACTGTGGCCGGCCATGGGAAATAACATTACATGAGACCATTTTCGGCGGGCTTTGCTGACTGGAAAGCACTGTGAAATGTAGTGCTCCGTGAACACCCCATCCTCTGATATGAACACCAGATGAAGCATTGGCAATTAACTGACGCAATTTTCTTAGTGCGCCAAGTCATGAACGTTGAAGGGTTCTCTGTTGCTTTTCAGCCTTCGGATACCGAGAGACTGATAGAGATGCCAAATCAATCTGACGTTGTAGCCCTTCTATTATCTTAAGATGATTTTCATATTCATCATAAGATAATACCTTCTTCTTTAATTGACAAAGATTTTTCCATATGTTGAGACGAATATCATGGATTCCATCATCCGTCAACATCTTTGGAATGTCGTACTGGGAGTCAGCCAAAGGCTAAAACATGACTGGTACATCACCTTTTGCCAGTTTTTTCCTCATGTTCAGCATTTCCTCTTTATCATTAAATGAAGATTCTTCTACCTGTTTTGACCAGAGTTGGTGTTTCTTTGTTGCTTCATCGGATTCAACAAGATTGGTAGAGAGATCATTGATCAAACTAGAAGATGCATGACTTAGGGGTGGTTCGGGGAATGACCTACACCCTGGGCTATCTTCTGATTGAGAAAGTATTTCACTTGTTAGCGATAAAGCATCAGACATGACTGGTTTCGCATTTGCAAGTGCCTCAAGATAAGAGGGATTTCTCAGCACTACATTATCCACTGGAGTATTTTCCAGGCAATGTGAATCACTACTGCGGAGAGGACTTTCGCAGCGAAGTTCATCATCATGGGGAGGACCACCATAATGGGTTACAACAAAAGATGAGATCTCTTGCTCCTTGGTCTTCTGACCACATAGAGGGTTCCTGTGGCTCTCATCTGAAGAAAAAATTCAAGATTGACCGAACTTTCATGAAGCAAGCCTTCATGAGGAAGTGTCTATTGAAGACCTTCAAAATTAATGTTCCCGTTATTGGGAACTGAGGGAGTAGAATCTAGAATTCCGATAGATAAATGTCTGAGGGCTTCAAGAACTCCAGCATCGAGCAAAGCCTTGTTGCAGATTGGCCTTTGATCTCCTGACTGTGCTGGGCGGATCTTTTTCTTAGATGCCTTCTTAATCACTTTAGAAACCACTTGTTGACGAAAGTGGTTACTCTGAGCAAGTGTATGTGCCTGATCAGGAAAGATGGTCAGGTTAGGCTGACGATCTCCACTCAAATCAGGTGTATGTGCCTGACTTGGTTGTCTGTATGATATGGGGGAGTATGCCCCATAACCCTCTTGGACTGGAACAGATGTTTGTGTCTGTTCCGGAGTGAATCGTTGATGTGTCACTCCACTACTAGGGATAGATTTATGTGTCTGTCCCTGAGATGATGCTGAAGCTGTTATGATATCCTGGCAAGCATCCAGAATATGAGCAGGAATTTGCTTCTGCTCTTTCACCATTGAAAAAATATGTTTGGTGACTTCAGCCGCCGGAACGGGGATATACGTCCATTCCGGGCTTGGAGTAGGTGTATGTGCCTGCTCCTGTCCTCCTTTTCCTGTCAGTGAATCCTGACAGTACTCAAGTGTGGAGGCAGAGAGGTGAGTCTGCCTCTTGTTTGTCGTCGGGGCTTTCCGACTGACTTCGCCGTGCACTACCAAGCGAGACTGTTGGTAGGCTTGATTAGTATTAGCAGGTGTATGTGTCTGCTGATTACACTTCTCCAAACGCAGTTGACGAGATCCATCATATGTAGCCAGATGAGTCTGCTGACTAACTGGTGATGTATAAGCAGGTGCATGTTCCTGCCTATGGTACTCCGTCGGAATTGCTTGGCGGGATTGGCTTGATGCTGCCAGACGAGTCTGCTGGACAGTGGATTTAAAATGGGCAGGTGCGTATGCCTTCTCATTATTTTCCACCAAGTTAGGTTGGTGGACTTCTCTGGAGATGGCAGGGATGACAACCTGCCCATTGTTAACCGGATTCCGTCTCTGGCGGTTCATCTTGCCTGCTCGGGTTCGAGGAACCGGAGCTGAATGCATGGAGTCGGTACCCTCATCATGTTGAGGGCGCACTACCGCACGAGTCTGGCGGCGATTGTTGATGGGAGCCCTCAAGAAGGACTCCTGTCTTTTTTAATTAAGGCCCTATGGGACCTGCTCATTCACTTCCTCAGAGTAAGGGAGTGAATGGAAATTGCGTTCCGGGGATAACGACCCGAAACAGTTGGAGACGGTAGTCAGCATCGCCTGCTTATTGATCGCTGGCCGCCATTGTCCGGACGACCAGATAGAGTTGTTAATTTGGAGGGCTTGACGAGCGGCCTCCAGAGTTAGGATAGTACCGTTGCGACGGTACTCCTTAACCAGTGCATTAGAAACCCAGCGTTGAAGATGCTGAGTTGGTGATGTCATCCTCAGAGCGGACGACGTTCCAGCAGGAGTAGCAGCATTGGTTTTCACAGCAGCAGACCTCACAGTAGAGGTGTTTACAGGAGTAGTATTCATAGGGGTGAATTTAAGAAAAGCCATCTTGCAGAAGATCTTGAGAAAAGAGTGCCTGTTCCATATAACAGACCTAATCAAGATGAATCTGGCCACTGCATCTTTTGGATGAGCACATGTCAATGATTGATTTGTTGGACCAAGGGGCCTAACAAATAGAAGAACATCACTTTAACTTGGTTAAGGATTCATGTCGGGTTCACCATTTTTTGTTTCGCACGGAATTCGGGGATGACCTGCTGGACGGGAGATTCAAACGTTCCGATCGGTTTCTAACGGGTTTGTTCGTAGAACAGGAAACATCCAATGATTCCACATCCGTTTGGACCTACTTTCCAAACGTAGGATCTCATTAGCTTGTGGACTGATGAGGCTTAGGAATTTTCATTGGTCGAGAGAATGGGATGTCGGACTCATCACACCTTTTTGAGGGGAATTATTGTCTACTCCGGGACTCTCTTTATAGATTTAAGTTATGTTCATGAATCCTTATTACATTACCAAGTATAAAATTAGCTTTCCTTTAGTTTTAACAATCAATGATTAAATATGCAAGAAATTTAGAGAATCTTTTATATGTATTTGAGGTTCTTCATCAATAGAGAATCATCTGTATCCATTTAGAGATTCTTGGTCAATGGTATCCTTCAAAACATTTATATAAAAGTCTCTTGGTCACTATGATGACCAGGCTGGTTTTAAAGCCACTCAGTGGGGAACATGAAGTTTATCGTCATTCAGAAGGACAGGGATTATTTCAATGTTGGGATCGAACCCATAAATGGGCTACCTACGTATCTTTTGTTTTGTAAAAGGAATCAAAACCCACGTAGTTCGAGTAATGGAGTATGATGTTTCTGATTGATGGCTCAAAGAAGAATGTCATAATTACTTTTACACTCTAAGCTCGCGTGAGTCATGCTCGGTGTGAGAGACAAGAGGTATTGGTAAAAATTTAGACAATTGTGCCATGAAAGATGCAATCATAAGAAATTGTTTGGGGCTTATGTACATATGACTGCCCAAATAGATGAAGGTTTAGGATTTAATTTTAGGGAGAAAATCCAGGAACATGTTCCATAAAGGTATATGTGCTTTATGGAGATTTGAATACTCTAACTTGGGACTTATTCTTGAAAAGGAAACCCAAATTAAGAGAGGATTGATAATTGGGTTTTACTCCTGAGAAGGGACCCCATATCAAACGTAATTTAGGACTGGTTAAGAGAAATTAAGGGACTTGGGGTTCACACTTGAAAAGGAAGCCCAAGATTATGACTGAGTCTTATTCCTGAAAAGGAGACCCAGGTTAAGAATTAAGGTTTGGGGCTTACTCCTGAGGAGGATGCCCATGTTTGGGAACATTGAGAATTTGGGGCTTACTCCTGAGGAAGATTCCCATATTAAAGGACTTATAACTGGGGATTATTCCTGAAAAGGAGACCCAGGTTAAGGATTCTCTCATCTTCAAGGATGAGGTTGAATGAACGAACTCTCAATCATTGGTGACATAAAGATGTATAAATCACTAGGTTTTGAGAGATATTCCACCGAATTACTTTTAGATAAGGATGTCAAATCAAGAAATCATGCCATAAATGGCTTTGACGAGTATCTTGAAGACTGAATCTTGAATAGGAAAGGTGAAATGGCTTAAGAGGGGAAAATGGGATAGATGGGCACCCAAAAAGGTAGGGGTGCACAAGTCTTGAAAGGCGTGCAAGTCTTGCGTGGGCGCGCAAATATTGGTCGCGCATGTATACCTTGCGCGACACATGGTGTACTTGCGCGATTCTCAATCAGAATTGAAATATTTGAGTGACTCTTTATTAAACCCTTTAGAATCCCCTTGAGGTTCTTACAGAAAAGGGACGCACAAGTTCTATTGAAGGAATAAGGCGGTGCACAAGTGTTGATGAGTTTCAACACTTAGGCCTTCCTCCCTCTCTTTAGATCTTCCTTTCTAGGTAAGAAATTACCCTAGAAGTGTTCTGGAAGCTTTGAGAAGAGGCTTGGGCATTGGGAGTTTCAATCTGAGTTTCTGGAAAAAAATCCTCTCGAATGGGGGGCCCACAGGGTCTATTTATAGGCAGGAAAATACCCCGGGCGGTTACCGGGCAGTTACCACTTAGGTCGCGCAAGTCACTTGCACGACCATAAGGCGTCACGCATGTAGACTTGCACGACCACTAGGCAGCGCGCAAGTACATGCATGTCCACTAGGCGTCACGCAAGTGTACTTGCGCGACCATGAGGGAACTTGCGCGACCTATGGGCAATGTACTCTTTGTTCATCCCTTTGTCGATTTTTGATGTTTCTTCAAAGGATGAATCACTTTATGGTCAGATATTCCCCTTTTCCGATCTTTAGATTCTGTGACGAAAGGAGCGTCAACAACACCCAAGATTAAATAATAGTGTGAGACATTTATATTTTGATAAAAATATAATAAAATTCACATTTCAATATTTCATGTCATAAATATTCAAATTTTATAGGATGGAATTATATTTTTAACTTACTTAGAGAAAGTAATCCTAGAATGAGGTTTTGATATTTTCTAATAGAAATAAGATTATATGAATTATTGAAAATATAGTATTTAACTACCCATACATTAATTTATAGTAATTTTTTAAAATATATATAATTTACCATATATTTAGTATGAATTCTATAGAAACAAATATAATATTATTTGGATGTGAAAAACAGATGTTGATTAGAAAACTACTTTTAAATGCATAATGACTATACATTTTTATTATAAGAATAATATTTAATGATAAATAAATAAATGATATTTATGGATTATATATCTAATTTTTTAAATTGAAATCCATATAATTATAATTACAAGTTATATTGTTAATTTAAGATCATTGTATGCTAAAAACATGTATTTTTTGGAAAACCCATTTTTCGATGGGTTTTTATATAATTTCTGTAAATTCAATGAATTGAATTTTATAAAATGGAATTTATGTTTTTAGTGAATATAAGTAATATTAGGTAATAATTACAACATAATTTTTGGTCATAATGAGTTATAAAAAAATTAATTATCGCTCTTATGGTTAAAACCGGTTTAGCGTGGGGGGACCTAAAAATATAAAGATTGAAATGAATTTAACACTTAATAATAACCGATTGGTTGTTTTAATTTACAAACAATCATTATCACCTTAGTATATGTGCCATTTTGGAGTCATTTTTCTTTTAAATGGACTTGACATTATTTTAAAACAATGAAAAATTACAAGTGTGCCAATTATTAAAGGGAACCTCTTCCCCTAAATCCATCACACATCTTGAGATATTTATCTGAACCAAATCCAACCAAAATCTATCCCATAAATCATTGGTGATGATATCTTCCTAGTGTTCTTCCAAAAATATGAATCCCTAGGGTTCTAAATAAGAGATCCAATGGAGGTTTTCCTAAGAAAAGGTAATCACCTTCCCTAATATCATTTTATTTTACTTTTTCTTCCACCATAAAATCTGTCATAATAATTTAATTATAATAACCCTAGTATCTATCATATAACGATATGTTATTATGCTGATTTCATAATATTTATCCATCTCCTATTCTATCAAATGGGAAATGAATCATTCGATCGCATCACCACCTCTCATGATTGAATATAATGATGAATTTAAAAATATACATATACATATTAATATATTTATGAAATTATTATACTTATTAAGTTATTATATCACATATAACTTATTACCTTATTTTTTTAAACAATAATGTATCTCATGCGTACGTGTGGACTACCACCATTACAAAGTGTTGTAATTCATTTTTCATTTTATTTTGACATGGATGGTAATAATGATAGATTTTAAGAATTTATATGATATATATAATATAATAATTATTATGGAATGCTGAATTTTTATTTAAAATTAATTCATTTTATCATTGTAAAGGAGAAAACAATGTTTATTTGTACGTACGACAAACCATCTCTATGAGTGATGTAATTCATTTTTTAACCTCTACCTTTTATGGATAAAAATAAATATATATTTGTTGAATATATATGATATTTACATCCTTATTAAAATTATTTAAATGATTGAAATATGGTTAAAGTACAATCACCAAAACAACCAAAACAAAAATTACAAGAAAAATAAAACAATTAACACTAATAAAATGAAGAATTTAATAAATAATTATTAATAATTGGTATTTAAATTTTTTAATTCGATAATTTAAAATATTATAATGATTTATATGGTTTCAGTACATAATTATAATAAATTTAAATTATTATACAGGGGTAAAAACACTTACAACAGAAGTTGGGCATGAGATAAAGGTTTATTTTAAAATCTCATAATTATTCCATATTGTTTTTGTTTAGGTTTATTCTAGGAAATTTATTTGGTATTTTTATATTATGCATAATAAATTTCATGATTCTATATATAGTTTTTTAAATTAAAATTTTTTTCCTTTCATTTTCTTCTCTATAAGTACTCAAGATATCCAAATATTTGTTTTATAGAAAATCGAACTTATATTCTACCTGGTAGAGAATCATTATATTCCATGTCCATATTTCCCATAAATTTATAATAGAACAATTTTAAAATTATCTATTTATTCATTAAATTAATTTTTACCCAGGTTTTACATCAAAAAAATATAAGGAATATTCATGTAATTTACTGAATAAGGAACTTTTGACCATTTCACAAAAGTGGTAAATGAATATTTTTTTTCTTATACAACAAGAATAAAATTTATTATTGTAATAAAATACATATTTTTATTATTAATTAAAAAAATTTTAATATTAAATTCAAAGAAAATATATTCCTTAATGTTATTGGAAATTTATTTATTTATTATTTATTATTTTAAGATAAAAAAGTTTATATCTCTTAAAAATATTCCAGTGATATTTTCAAATAATATTAATCTAACTAAACATTATTTTGTGAATATTATTATATACTAGGGATGAATTATTCTCATAATATTTTCCATGTTACTCACGATGGATTATGATTATGTTTACTGAATGTATAATTATTAAATTTTCATATATATTTTCAAATACTAATGTTTAGTGTAACGCCCCAACACTAGTTACCCAGAGTTGGTGCATTATTACATAACATTGGAATGATCATAAAAGATCATCTCTTGAAAGACCGATTAGTTTAGTAGTCTTGGAAAAACTTGATATATTCATAAGTCTTACATTACATCAAAATATAAAAAAACTACAACAAAATCTTTTCTTCATATCCCCTCATACTATCACAATAGGTCATTCATAAATTACTTCTTCACATCTTGGGAAAAATAAAACATTGAAAGGGGTGAGCTCGGATGCTTAGTATGGATAAAAATATAGTGGAAACATTCATAAAGAAGAATAAACATTTTATGTAATGTATAACTAAAACAAAATCATTTTAAACGTGAACTTCAGTATAATATGGAAAAGATAAAATGAAATAATATCATTTACTTATTCACATGGATATTCTCCTAGTCTAATAACCACAAGAAATATTAATAACCACTTTCATAATTATGGAATGCATAATGTCAAACTATCAAAACCACATAGTCAAGGCCTTGATCCAAGACTTCAAATAATATTTTGTCAAGGCCTTTTGAAAAGACAATAGTTTGTCTCATGAGACCTATCGATGTATCGAGGAGCTATATGGGGCTCCACCCATAACTTACTAAGTCCAATGCATTCCTCATATGAAATGTTTGAAACATAACATAAACATCCATATTAAAACTAGCATACGAAATGTCAATACTTTAACCACAAACCGTTAATGGTATAAAAATAGAACATCCAAAGTAAAACATAACTCATTCGATACAATATTGAAGATTTAATTGTATCTAATTAACCTAAATCAAGAATAATTGACATAGATTAAAATAATCATCAAACTATTGAGAGAAATATCCCCCTTTTTCTTGAAAACATTTAAAAGTCATAATATTTGTCAAGAATCCACATCAAAGTGTCACATACCACTTTGAAACCTTTTAATGTAATTTTGTTTTGAAAACTATAATGTCCATATAAATAAATCCTTAAAACCATATTTAAAACATGGACATTCATGATAATGATTTAGAATAATAAATCTTTAAAACATTTTAAAATGATATTTTTGATAGAGTTCCTAAACAAAAGAGAGACACTAGAATAAAAATAATTTAGGTAATAAAAACTTGGTAATTTAATGATAATAAAGGGATTCATGATATATTATGTCAAATTACATCATATACACCATATAAAAGTGATTTGGTGTATAACAACAAAGGAGTCTCAATGGAATGTAAATGGCAATGAAATCTCTCATAAAGCCCGTATCCTTATGTTAAGGATAAATCAATAACATAATTATGTGTGAAAAATAGAAATACACTCAATATTATTGGATATTCAGTGTAAATAAATCAAAGGACATTCACACATATTCTTGTAAACACAACACAAATGAATTGGATGTTTAACTCAATAAATGGATATTGAGTAAAAATTATTCTTACCAAGTTCATACCGATGACTTGAGAATTTATCAATGGATTGATTATGTGTATCATAAGTATATCCACATAAAGGGGGAGGGGGTGGAAATTATGACATAATGAAATGAATTGTGAGATTACACATAATCCTGGAGTAACATAATCAATGAAGTATGTGTAAAGCTGAATGAGTGGAAATTGAAATTTGTAATTCCGTTATCAATTTGGTAACTTACAAAACATAAATCCCATTAAATATGGATCATAAATTGAGGATGTAAATATCCATAAATTAATGTATATTACAAAATGAATACAATCATGGGAAATACACACACCACATGCAATAAATAAGTGGTGAACAACGGAAATCTCGGGGAATTAAAAGTGCAATAAGAAACCCCTTACTTTGTACTTTTTACTTGGTCGAGGGTAGTTTAGCCTCATGTATAATGGTGAAATAATTTTTATTGTATTATACAAGAATCATATACATTGATATGATATCATATATGATCTTTTAACATTGCTTTATTAATAATATCTTAGTATTATCGTCGTTTCGAGTGTTAACTTACTTGTTTTCTTTTATATGTTTTGTTACATAAGTAGTGTTTTTTATGGATAGGTTGTATGTTATTAATATACAGAATTATATAAAGTCCTTAAAAATTATTTTTAATGATAAATTGAGAATTAGACTTGTATGGATACGATGGGGAATGAATCTAATCGCGTTCGTGGAGACGATAGTCCGTACGTAAGCATGAGCGATAATATCATTCTTTTGATATTAAAATAATATAAAATTGGATGGTATATCATATATACAGAATCATTATCATGTTATACTTATTATTTACGTGAATTAAACATCATTATTATACCCATCCAAATTATAATGTGTTGAATAACAATTACCCCACGACGTGGAGACAGTAGGTCGTACGTACGCACGTATGGTATCATGTCATTCAAAGGATGGATAGAATACTAAATATTGTTGTACCATATTTATAATAACATCACAGCATATAAAATATACTGGAGTTATTATTTTATAATGGAAATAACAAAGAAAGAATAAGTTGAAGAAGAAAGGAACTTGAAAGAGGGTTGTGAAAACATTACCTCTTCTTTAAGTTCTTCTTTTTGATTTTATCAAAAGGGCTCCTTAAGCTAGCATTATGATCCAACTAAGGCCTGTAGGTTGATGTGAGGAAATATGAGAGAATATTTGGGTAGGGTTTGGCCGAGAAAAAAGGTTTTGAAAGTTTAAATTAGAGAGAAGGGTGAGTACCTGTTGGGTAAAAATCCCTCGAGGTAACATTGTAGTATTTTTGGGTTGATTGTGTTTGTTGACAAAGCAGGTTTCCATGGAGAATTTTTGAGTTACCAAGAAGTTGTTTCCAATCCACATTGAAAAAGAAAGATGACAAAGTAATGGATGATCTGGAGGTGGTATCAAAGAGCAGTACAAGGTGGCACCGTTAGTGTTTTCCCAATTTTTTTGGGTCCAAAATTTGGAGGTTGGTGAGCATCGCGAAAAGTGGATTTCCATGAAGATCGTTTTTTTATATAGAAAAGGAATGAATTTCACAAAGAGAGGCTTCATGGTTTGGAATTCTCAAAGACCAGAAGAATGATGGTGGTGATTCTTCGCGATTACGTCAATGCTTCGCGAACGGTAGAGTTGAAGCGCATCGCAACGATGAAGGGATTTGCGAGGGATTTTGACGGCAAAGGTGAAAAATAATGTTGACAGTGATTCTCCATGATTACGACATGCTCCGCGATTACGGATAGTTTTTTAATAGAAAATTTCCGTGGTGCTTCGCGATTTTGACAGAATTCCGGAAGAAACTTCGGAGCTTCGCGATAGGCGATGACGTGGCGCTGACTTCGCGCAGAAGGGTCGAGGCTCGGTGGAATTGCCTATAAATGGAGGCTGAACCCCTTGAGAGAAATAGAGAGAGATTCCAAATAAAATAATTTTCTCTCGTTTTGCGAAGGAGGTTCATGAAGATAGTGTTCTTCATGAAAGAGAGGTGCTTCACGGTGGCTAATCTAGCTCCGTGAAAGGTAGTGTGCTTCATGAGGCCGTTTGCTCTAAGGAGTGTGCTTCGCAAAGAGGCATGATCTCCACGTTGACCTAAGCTTTGTGAAGGATTGAGATTTGTGAGAGTGCTTCATGAAAAGGCAGGAGCATCGCGAAGGATTGTTTGAGGTTCACGAAATTGGGAGCCTTGCGAAGTAGGGTGCTTTGCGAAGGTGTTTCCAAAGGTTGTTTCCTAGTGTTCAGAGGCAAAGGGGTATTCATCAGTGGGAGAACTTTGAACTTCAATAGAGAATCTATCAATAGTTTAGGATGCATGATTTCATGCAAATTAAGAGACCTATAGGTCTAGAAACTGTGAGTGGATCTTATAAAGAAGCAGTGAGCTCACTTCAGTTGAGAGAGCAGTGAGTTCTCAAATTATGAGTGGCTGTAAACCAGAAGGGACAATGAGTCCGCTTTGAACTTGTAAACAGTAGTGCGCTTATAGTGGAATTGGTACCTCGGCACACTGCCGGTGTATGCTCCTTGTATGTAGCCTAGTGATGGCGAACCATGTTAAAATCGTTGTGTCATGTGCATGCTTTAAAGTTTTCTCATACTCTGCATCAGGAAAAAGAGAGAAGAGGGTTTTGTCTAACAGAAAAACATGATCAAAATGGGATGTTTTTTTAATCTGTCATACCCTGATTCACCCCCTCTCTCTGGGTATCTATCCTAGTGGACCTAACAATTGGTATCAGAGCAAAGGTTAATATCGGGGTTTCTCTCTCAAATGGAGGTTACTAATTATAAACGAATTCTGATCTTCGATGGGAACAATTTACAGCTGTGGAAGAATCGGATGCAACACTACTTCCAAACATTAGGAATGGATGTGTTCATAGCAGCAATGCATGGAATTACAGCAGATATTAATAGTGGTGCATTATCAGAAGCTAAGCGTAGAGAGTTGGATGTTGCTGCCAAAGAAATAAATGCCTTAGGGGGAGCCTTATCCAATCGTTTATATACAAAGGTGATGTCTTGAAAAACATCACATTCCAAGTGGGAATAGTTATTGAATATATATGAAGGGGATACAAAGGTCAGAGAGGAAAAGCTTCAAGTGTTGTGGAACAAGTATGAAGATCTGAAATGAACCCGAATGAGACTGTTGATGCATTCTTTGACAGGGTGAATGTTGTAGTGGAAGACATGAGAGGTCATGGAGAAGTTATTGAAGACATTAAAATTGTGAAGTGAATTTGAGGAAACATCCACCTCGGTTAGATCCAAAAGATTCGGTTTTGAAAGATAAAGACCTGAAAGAGATGAAACTGGATAACCTACACAACACCCTTGTTGAATATGAAATGAGAAATGATGATAACGATGTTTTAGAAAAGGGGAAATCCAAAGAGGTGGCATTTAAGGCCATAAAGAAGCTCACCGTTGAAGACTCTTAGGAAGAAGAAGAGATAGATGAACTGATGTCATTCCTCTCCTCAAACCTTCACAGAGGAAAAGGAATGTTTAAAGGGAAACATCCACTTTCTTGTTTTAGATGTGGAAAGGTTGGACATCTTGTGGAACGGTGCCCCAAAAGGTTCCAAGAGGATAATGATGTCGATGAAATAGAAATTCCCAAGAAGAAGTATTCAGCCTATGGGAATGGAAAGAAACAGTTCAAGAGAAATTTCATTAAGAAAATGTACCTTCTTTCAAAAGAATATGACAGTTCAGATGAGTCAGAGGCTGAGGAGGATGAAGAGATACAGAACTGCAAGGACTGAGGAGAAAATGCGATGGTGGTAGTTGTTGGTAGTTCTTAGAATAAGAATGAAACCGAAGATGATGATGAAGAAGAAGAAGTTGATGGAATAGTTGATATGCAAGAAGAGTTAGAGGCTGCTCTTGAAGAGGTAGATGTTTGGAGAGCCAAAACAAAGATAGCCAACAAAGTTGTTCATGACGCCAAACTCTATATGCAGCAGCAGGAAGAAGAGAAGTCTGAGTTGATGGAGGAAATAGAGAACTCATGTTATCAACACCAGAGGACTCATAATCAGTTTGTGAGTATAAAATAAAAATTGAAGAACAGAAAATGGAGATCGATAGCTTGAATAATACAAGGAAAGAACAAATCAAGCGTATTGAAGAACTTGAACGAGAAGTTGTCGGTCTGCGAAAAAAGGTTAAATATTAAGAAAAACTCTTGACTCCTACTGGGTCATCAACAAAGCAGATCACTCAGAAAACTAAGAAGCTAAATGTGTAGAATAGTGGTTCAGCAGAAAAGAAGAATCAACTTTGTTCAGATTCTAAGACTGATGAAGGGATTGATCGAAAACAGAAAGCTATGAATGTTGAGGTCAGACCACAAGCACACACTCCGAGACTGAAGGTGGATTTGGGAAGAAGGAAGAATTAGAATATTCAGAAATCCCAAAGGGAAACTAGAAGTGCATAAGTAACACGAAGTAATGCGCCTTATATTAGGTGTTATTGTGGTGAAAAAATGGGACATTCACAGTATGTGTGTCCCATAGCCATGAGATATCGAAGGGCACAAGAACAGAGGTGACAACCAAATAGAGAAAGGTTCTCTAGAACATATATCAAAGGGCACTATTTTTGGTGTGGAGGATTCAGGCACATGGATATGTATTGCACTTCGAACATACAAAGGAATATGCCAAAGTAGAACCGAAATGCTCACAAACACCAGATCAATGATCCAACAGGTTAGTTGAAAATGAAAAATAGATTTGCACCTCTGTAGGATGAAGCTAGTCTATCATACATTGAGAAAGAACATAATTATCAATCCATGTCGAGTTTGAAGGTAAAAATACGGACCCTGAAGAATAAGGATGAGAAGGATGTGGTGGAAGATATTTCCTTTAAAGCATCAGATCACTCTGGTGTATGGATCCTTGACAGTGGTTCCACATCTCACATGATAGGTAATAAGGAACTTGTTACAGGTGTGAAATATGACAAAGAAGGATTTGTCAAGTTTGGAAATGATGAAGGCCTGAAGATTATTGGCTCAAGAAAGGCCAAGTTTGGGGGCAAAGAGATGAGACGTGCTGATGTCTTAGTAGTAGAAGGCCGTTGTCACAATTTGCTCAGTGTCTGTAAACTATGTGACTCAGGACATTCTATAAGGTTTACTAAGAAGATGTGTGTCATCAAAGGAAGCGATGGGGAAATAGTTCTATAGGGAACAAAAACAAAGGGAAATCATTACCTGGTGACTGGAGAAGAAGATACATGTTTTATGTCTAGAGAGGAAGAAAACAATTTTTGGCATAAACGACTTGGTTATCTTTTCCAACCACCCCTGGAAGATCTTGTAAAGTGTGATGCAGAAAGAGACCTACCCAAGCTATCACGCGATCGTAGTCACACATGAAACTCATGCCAACAAGGAAATATCATCAGAAAGACATATAAGGAAAAAGAAAAGAAGTCAACAAGAGTTCTAGAATTAGTGCATGCAGATGTTTGTGGATGCATCACACCAAGGGAAATTGACAGAAAGAGGTACTATGTTCTTTTCATTGATTACTATAGCAGACTGGCATGGGTATTTGTTATTTCCCATAAGTCTGATGTGTTCTGCTGCTTAAAACCATACCTAATGGAATGTGAAAGGATGCTTGGATAGAAAATTCTAAAGTTTCGTACTGAAAATGGTACGGAATTCACAAACAGTCAGGTGGAATATTATCTCAAGAAACATGGGATAAGCCATCAAGTTTCTTCAATAATAACTCCCCAACTGAATGGAGTGGTTGAAATTAGAAATAGAATCATCAACAACATGGCCAGAACGATGCTCATTGAAAAGGACCTTTTTGAGAAATTTTGGAAGGAAGCTGTTTTAACATTGGTCTACATTTCTAACAGGGCTCTGTTGTGTCCTAAGGAAGGAAAGACTCCATACGAGATGTGGTATGGAAAGAATCCAACAGTGAAATACTTCTGAATATTTGGAAGTAAGTGCTTTATACTCAACAATGAAAAACATAGGAAATACGAGTCTCAAGGAGATGAGGGGATATTTCTTGGATACTCAGGAAAAAGAAAAGCATATAAATGCTTTAACAGAAGGCTGGGAAAAGTAGTTGAGAGAAATGATGTCACTTTAGTAGAGAATGAGGAGATCATTCAACAACGTAGTGAACAATTTCCTAATGAGAGTGATGAAGAAGAAATCCATGTAGGGGAAACAGAAGTGGTTGATGTTGATTCAGAAGAAGATACTGATGATGAGTATGAGAATGTAAAATCTGTATTTGCACAAAAGCCAAGGAGTCGAGCTAAAATTGATAGGAAGAATATCATTGGTGATTAGTCTGCTCCGGTTCAGACTAGGAGAATGAAATCACTGCAACAGACATCATTCCTATCTCAGGTTGAGCCGAAATGCTTTACTGATGCCGTTGAAGATGAAAACTGTATTCATGCAATGAATGAAGAGCTAGATCATATTAATAAGAATCAAACATCGGAGATTGTTTTGAGGAAAAAAAATAAGAATGTTATCAAGACTAAATGGGTCTATCACAACAAGATGAATGAAGATGGAACAGTGATTCAGAACAAAGCACGACTTGTGTGCAAGGGGTACTCCCAGAGCGAGGGAATAGATGTTGATGAGACATTTTCATCGGTTGCAAGGATTGAGACAATCAGATTATTCCTAGCTATCACAGTGCAAAGGAAGTTCAAAGTGTTCCAAATGGATGTCAAATCTGCATTTTTGAATGGGGTTCTAGAGTAAGAGGTGTATATTGAGCAACCAGATGGTTTTATCATTAATGAGGATGAGAAAAAGATTTGCAGACTAAAGAAGTTGTTGTATTGGTTGAAACAAGCACCAAGATCATGGTACTCAAGGCTTGTTCAGTACATGAAGAATCTTGGTTTCCAGTGTGGGGAAGTTTATTACAGTCTCTATTTCAACAACAATAATCAAAGGATAATGGTCTTGGTTTATATCGACAACATTATATTTGGAGGATTAGATGAAGCTCAGTGCAGGCAGTTTTTCAAATTTATGAAAAGTGAGTTCGAAATGCCAATGATTGGAGAGCTAACATTTTTCCTTGGTCTACAGGTGACACAAGAAATGAATTGAACATTAATTTCACAATCCAAATATTACAAGGAGGTTTTCAGAAGATTTGGAATGGAAAATTCCAAGGAGATGAAGACTCTGATAGCTACCTAGATTAAATTGTCCAAAGATGAGGATGACAAGGAAGTTAATGTCACAGAATACAGGCAAAGCATTGGAAGTTTGTTATACTTGACTGCAACAAGGCATGACATTGTATTCGCCACATGCCAAGCAACGAGATATCAGAGTAATCCCATGGAAAGCCACATGCTTTCAGGGAAAAGAATACTTCGGTATATTAAGGGAACAGTGGACTTCGTCTTGATGTATAATAGAAAATCTCAGTCAGAATTATTGGAATATACTGATGCAGATTGGGTCGGTTCAGCAGATGATTGGAAGTCAATGTCAGGAGGTGGTTTCTATCTTGTACGACTCTATGTTTCTTGGCTAAAGAAAAAGCAAGATTCCATTCCATTGAGCACTGAAGAAACTGAGTACATTACGACCACTCAAGCATACACATAATTATTGTGGATGAAGCAGCAGCTTGATGATATGAGAGTTAAAGTAAAGTCTCCGATCGGAATCCAGTGCAATAACTCAAGTTCTATAAATCTCAGCAAAAATCATGTCCATCACACAAGGACAAAGCACATTGAGATCAAATATCATTTTATCAAGGAGAAGGTTGAGCAGGGAATCATGAAGTTGGAGTGTGTGCCTACAGAGCTACAGGTTGCAGACATTCTGACAAAGGCCTTACCCAAGGAAGCGTTTGAATGGCATCGACAGGCTCAGGGAGTCTAGTTGACTCCCTGAACAAGAGAAATTGTGGATGTGGGACTCCCCCTCTCCCCGAGGTATGACGTGTTTTTCCCTAATGTGCTGATATGTGTTCTCTACTCTGTTACAGGCTGCAAAAGAGTGACCTTTGGGTTCGTTGACAAAGGGGGAGAAAATAGTGATTGTTCAAGGGGGAGACAATGTGGCTATTTGAGAAATCATGAATGATATGGGGAGAAGCTTACAGGTGGAGAAATGAGATTGGGGGAGAATAACAAATCAGAATATGCTAGAAGTGATCGATCAAAGACTAGATATCACGATGGTTGAGGATCATGATAAAAGCAGAATAGTGAGTTTGGAATGGTGAGAGAAGGTTTCCAGCTATCACCAATTGGTATTGGTATGGTTCAACAATTGGTATCAATTTTCCAACTAGTATCTGATTGGAATCGACAATTGGTGTTCAACATGATGTGTTTCATTGATGAACTTTTCATACTACTCTTGTTTCTCACACCGAGCATTTCTCATGTGGGCTTAGAGTACGTGTTAAGTGATTCCTTGAATGCTATTGAAATCAAAAGAGGTGAATGGTGGTAGATACTGGAAGGAGATTCAAATTGGAATCAATGTGTATAAAATCATTCTAAGAAGAGTTATGAAGAGTTGTCAACAAACCCAAAGGGGGAGATTGTTGGGAAAAAATCTCTCAAGGTAACATTGCAGTATTTTTGGGTTGATTGTGTTTGTTGACAAAGCAGTTTTCCATGGATAATTGTCGAGTTCTCAAGAAGCTGTTGACAATCTATGTTGACAAAGAATGATGACAAAGGAATGGACGATCTGTAGGCGGTACAAAAGTGTAGTACAAGGTGGCGCTGTTTCCCAATGTTTGCCAAATTTATTTGGGTCCAAAATTTGGAGGTTGGTGAGCATCCCGAAAAGTGTATTTCCATGAAGATCATATTTTTAAATGGAAAAGGCATGAATTTCACGAAGAGAGGCTTCATGGTCTGGAATTCACGACGACCAGAAGTATGATGACGATGATTCTTCGTGATTATGTCAAATCTTCGTGAACGACAGAGTTGAAGTGCATCGTGGCAGTGAAGGGCTTTGTGAGGGAGCTTTGCAGTGAAGGAGAAAAATAATGTTGGCAGTGATGCCCCATGATTACAACATGCTCCATGATTACCGCGAGCTCTACGATCGGAAAATTGTCATGGGGCTTCGCGATTTTGAAAGAATTTCGGCGGAAACATCGGAGCTTCGCGATAGGCGATGATGTGGCGCTGACTTCGTGCAAAAGGGTCGAGGGTCGGAGGAATTTCCTATAAATAGAGGCTGATCCCCTCGAGAGAAATAGAGAGAGATTCCAAAGAAAATCCTTTTCTCTTGTTTTGCGAAGGTGGTTCATAAAGATAGTGTTCTTCGCGAAAGACAGGTGCTACGTGGTGGCTAATCTAGCTCCGTGAAAGGCAGTGTGCTTCGCGAGGCCACATGCTCTAAGGAGTGTTCTTAACGAAGAGGTAGGAGCTCCATCACACCCTATGCTTTGAGAAGGCTTGATCTTCATGAGAGGGCTTCGCGAGAGTGCTTCGCGAAAAGGCAGGATCATTGCGAAGGCTTGTTTGAGCTTCGCAAAATTGGGAGCCTCGCCAAGTAGGGTGCTTTGCGAAGGTGTTTCCAAAGGTTTTTGCCTAGTGTTAAGAGGCAAAAAGGTATTCATCAGTGGGTGAACATTGAACTTCAATGAAGCATCTATCAATAGTGGAGGATGCATACTTTCATGCAAATGAAGAGACCTACAGGTCTATAAACAGTGAGTGGATCTTCTGAAGAAGCAGTGAGCTCACTTCAGTTGAGAGAGCAGTGAGTTCTCAAATTGTGAGTGGTTGTAAACCAGGTGGGATAGCGAGTCCACTTCAAAGTTGTAAATAGAAGTGCACTTATAGTGGAATTGGTACATCAGCAGACTGCCGGTGTATGATCCTTGGACATAGCCCAGTGAGGGTGAACCAAGTAAAAATCGTTGTGCCCTGCGCATGCTTTATGGTTTTCTCATACTCTGCATCAGGAAGGAGAAAGAAGAGGGTTTTTTATAACAGCAAAACAGGGTCAAAAGGAGCAGTTGTTTAAATCTGTCATACCCTGATTCACCCCCCCTCTCAGGGTATCTAGCCTAGTGGACCTAATAGTACCCTTTTATAAGAGGGGTGAGGGGAACCTTTGGAAAAGCTAGAAATATTATTTTAAAATAAATTCATAGTCGGTTTCTAATTGATCCAAATGGGATTAGGTAAAGGTTAAGGTTGGGATGGGTCTAAATACTTTCAACCAATTGATTTTAGATGGGTTTGTGTCACTATATTAACCATATCATTTATATTAAACTCTTAGTCAAATAGTTTGACATTTACCATGTCTCTTTTTATTTTTATATTATATAGTTAATAAACTTACTATATACCTCCAAGCGACCCCCAAGTGGTCCATTAATGATACAACTATCATTATAAAATTCATTTGGGAAATCCTTTGATTTTTAGGAATATAAATTCAATTAATAATATAATATTTGTTTTAAAAACTCTTTTGTGTCAATTTTGACATTATTTGATATTTTGTTTTTGATAATTTCAAAACAAAATTATTAATTCGAAAAAAATTTATATAACCAATCATAATATGTCATATTAACTTATAAAATTATTGTAATTCATAAAAAGTATCAAATTACATTTATTTTGATATTTATAATATCAATTATTTTAACATTTCATTAATTAGGTAATTACTGCATCAACATTGTGTCATAAATAAATTAAATTATTTAATGTCTAAAAATTATAAATAAAATTCCATTATGTAGGAAATATTGTTATATTTCTAATGAATATTTATAATCTAATTTATCTTATGTATATCCCTATATTAAAAATGTTTTAGTTATTAAACTTTGATTTTATCTATTTTAATTCTTCTTTGAATTAAATAATAATAAATATCCTAATCTAATCCAACTGTACCTAAATGATAATATTTTATTCCTAAGGTTGTTTTTGTTCGAGATAAACTTGTACAATAGAATTAAAACATGTGTTAGGGTAATATTAATAACATTTTTACCCTTAATTTCCCTTTTTACTTTTAACCGTGGCAAATAAAAGTAAAAAGTTACTATTCACCAAAAAAAATTCATCTCATTGAACGAAATTTTACTCCTGGATATTAATTGTGTCTCTCGTATTTTTTAAATTCCACTCACAGAAGAGGTAAAATCATGTTTTATGTGAATTTCCAAATTCTCCTAGGAGGTGGGTAAAAGACTGTGAAAAGTTCAATAAAATTTTTATATATCTAAAATTATTCTAAACTAACTCCAATGAATTACATTGAACATATATAGGCATTATGTATCTATTTTGAATATAATTAAATTTAAATAAAAATAATAATTATTTAAATAAAAATTCGATTTTAATCTATAACTCAGTGTTTGTTCACTACTCATAAAAAATTGAATGTTTTCAGAAAAATACCAAAAATTCACCCTAAGCGTATTTCGATATTCAGAATCCAAAAATGAAGTCAATTTTGAATGATAAAATTTATAAAATTTCAAAAAGTGGGTATTACTATTCATAACGGCTAGTTTGATTGGCTGTGGTGTGTGTTAGAACTCAAAGTTGCGTAAAACACACGCTATTGTATTATTCAAAGAGAAGAAAACCATGGAAGCTTGGGGTGTTATATTCTCCCCTCCTTGAAATAATTTCTTTCTAAAAATTTGATAAATTGGGCTTGGGAATATAATGTAAAGTCCCACATCACAAAAAAGAGTCAATAAAACTATCACCTTAAAAGAAAGAAAGAGAAGTACAAAGGTCACCCAAGATAACTCATACTAGGATTCCATGTAGGAAAGCATGGATATGGAAGATAAACTAAGTGTACAGTTATGATGGAGAGGGATAGAAATCCTGATCAGGAGAAATTTAACAATATTAAATCCAAAAACGTGTAATGGGATAAACAGTCCTTAGTTTCTGAGTAGGAAAAGCATACGAAAAACATTTTTTTAAGTTACATTACATAAAGATGAAGAATTCATTTACGAGATTGACTATGAAAATAAAGAGATATACTTACTTTTTAAGTAGAGTTTCATTATTTAACAAATTTCCACCACTAACTCATTTTTTTAAAGGATGAGTATTCAAGAATACTTGGTCACACTGGAAGAGAAAGGATAAACTTCTATATAATCACATGATCCATGAAGTATAAATTATATATTTACCTGGTCTTTAGAGATTAATCAAAACCAAAACGGTTAGTACAAAATCTGATGATCCCCTAAAATGATATTCCATTAGAGAAAGAAACACTAATAATAACTTCTAAAATTAATCCAACAATACCCCCAATGTTAAATAAATACCATTCAATAAACAATTACCCTTAAAATCTTTCTATAAAATCCAAACTAATATTTAAAACCAAAACATAGAAGAATTTGGTTATCTAGTCTTCCACGTTAAATTGTATCTCCAAATGAAATAAACTACTCTTAAAGTCACATACTTAAAATTAATTAACCAAATCACATATTCTCTATTATAGTTTAATCATTTCCATAAAAAACCCAAATCACTATAAATACACAATAAAAATATAGACAAAAATCCATCATTACTACTCTAATGAAATCCCCTGGTATTCTAGTTTCCTTGGGCGTATAGTGTTCCCAACAATGTGAACATCTTCAAAAATAACATTTATCACTTAATCACCAAATCATTTTCCAATACTTAGGGTATTTATTTGATAATACATAAGAACCCAAATCAACTTATTATTGATCAATAAATCATTTAACTAGAAATTATTAGTCACACTAACCAGGGACTTCACGTAGTCCCATGGTAGGCGATAAATCCCAATCACACTTTCGTTGTGGGTTCGATTCCTATAGCTTTGTCTGATGCGACGGGTTTTCACATGGTCTGGGTGTTGTTCTTTTTCGAAAACTAAATTTTATAACATTACAAAAATGAGATAAATTCTTCAAAATAACCATAACATAATTTTAATCTGAAATGTTATCTCATACCTTTCATTTTCATCCCAAAATATAAAAACTTGTAATTTCCTGAAACCCAATGATCATATAAAAAAATATGGTTATTTATAAATAAATCCACAAGGTAAAAGATAAGTCTTCCTCAAATATTTTTCTCACATGGAAAAAAGTGGGGTTACAAATATAAAAGAAAATTATTCCAAAGTAATCCCATCAATAAGGAGAAGTAATACTTTTGAACATTTCTCTAACCATTTATTTCCATATAGATTCTTATTTGACCAAGGAAATATCCTATAGAATTGGGAATTCACTCGGGTAATGGCCAGGTCCCCTACATTTATGAAAAATGACTGTAAATGGATTTTTGGGACCATTTTTATTTTCTTCCATAGTACTCTTCATTTTTGATGGGCAATTCTTCACCTTATATCCTTCTTTCCCGCATGTAAAGCATTTATTTATTTCGTTGATACACTTTCATGGGTGTCTCCTTCCACATTTCCTCCATGATGGAAATTTAGGATTCTTTTCTCCATGGTATCCAATGCTAGATATCTTATCATTCATCACCTTTCTCTTCTTTGTTGAGTCCAGGAGTTGGTTAATATATATGTTGTTGATCATATTTTTGGAAAACTGATTTGGCATGAACACGATGTCTTTTATGCCTATCAGCATTCCATTTTGTTGCTCATTTCCACCACTGTTCCCACCTTCTACATCATTCTCATAGTTACTATGAATTCCTTGCACTCAAACCGTTGACTAAAACCAGAAGGTATTGTGTGAGTAATAGTAGTCATAAAACCATTTAGAGAATATCATGACACAATATTATCAAATTAAAACACCTTAGGATTAACCAAGGTCATTTATTCTCATCTTATATTAAAATACTTCAAATTTGTTTTTAAAGAAAATGTAAATTATCCTAAGCATATACAAAGGGAGTGTCGTAACCAAGAGTGCAGCAAGGCCCATTGTCGTGAACTGGTTCCTATTCGAGTCTAGCTCAAAGCGGTGTTTTCGGGTTTGACTCCTAGGCACATCTGTGCCAGAGCCACCACTACCTGCTCATATCCAGACAGGGATGTATTGCTTGGAAAACTCACAAAATCTATACAATACCAAAATTTTAGGAAGTTCTTATATACTAATCCTCAATGTCTATCTTAGAGATATGTGCCCTAATCAGAGTTTATCTAAATCTAGTTTCCCAGGTTTTTACTAAACTTTCTCTGATAACAACTATAATGCCTCAACCCCTGTTACCCAAAGTTGGTGTATTATTACATTACATTGGCATGATCACAGAAGATCATGTCTCGAATGATCGATTAGTTTTGTAGTCTTGGAAACAATAGATATATTCATAAGTCTTACATTACATCATAATGTAAAAAACTACAACAAAATATTGTCTTCAAATCCCCTCATACTATCCCTATAGGTCATTAATAAATTACTTCTTCACATCCTAGGAAAAATAAAACATTGAAAGGGGTGGGCTCAGATTATCATTAAGGATAACAATATAGCAGAAACTTTTATAAATAAGCATAAACATTTAAGGAAATCTATAACTAAAAAAATCCTTTTAAACATGAAATTCAGAATAATATGGAAAAGATAAAATTAAATAATTCCATTTACTTATTCACATGGATAATCTACTAGTCAAATAACCACATGCAATATCAATTACCACTTTCATAATTATGGAATGCATAATGCCAGACTATTATAACCACATAGTCAAGGCCTTTTTCCAAGACTACAAATAAGATTTTTTCAAGGCCTTGTGCCAAGACACTAGTTTGTCTCATGAGACCTACCGATGCATCGAGGAGCTATAGCGGGCTCCACCAGTCACTTAATAAGTCCAATTCATTTCTCATATGAAATGTATGGAACATAACATAAACATCCGTACTAAAACTAGCATATGAAATGTCAATACTTTAACCACAAACCATGAATGGTATAAAAATAGGACATCCATAGTCAAACATAACTCATTCGATACAATATGGAAGATTTTATTGTTTCATATTATCCTCAATCAAGAATAATTGACATAGATTAAAATAATCATCAAACTATTGAGAGAAATATCCCCCCTTTTGTTGAAAACATTTAAAAGTCACACTATTTTTCAAGAAGCCATTTAAAATAGAATTTTGAATCAAAGTGTCCCACACCAATTTGAAACTTTTAAAAGGAATTTTTATTTGAATACTTTAATGTGTATATAAATAAATCCTTAAAACCATTTTTAAAACATGGAAATTAATGAGAATGATTTATAATAATAAATCTTTAAAACATTTTAAAATGATATTTTAGTTAGAGTTCCGAACCAAAAGAGAGACACTTGAATACAAATAATTGATGTAATAAAAACTTTTTAATTTCATTAGAGTAAATGGATTCATGATATACTATGTCAAAGTACATTATATACACCATATAAAAGTGATTTGGTTTATAACAACAAAGGAGTCTCAATGGAATGTAAATAGAGATGAAATCTCTCATAAAGCCCATATCCTTGTGTTAAAGATAAATCAATGACATAATTATGTGTGAAAAATATAAATACGCTAAATATGATTGGATATTTAGTGTAAAATAATCAAAGGACAGTCACACATATTCTTGTAAAAACAACACCAATGAATTCGATGTTTAACTCAATAAATGGATATTGAGTAAAAATTATTCTTGTCAAGTTCATACCGATGACTTGAGAATTTATCAATGGAGTGATTATGTGTATCATAAGTATATCCACATAATGTGGGAGGGGGTGGAAATTATGACATAATGAAATGAATAGTGATTTTACACATAATCTTGGAGTAACATAATCAATAAAGTATGCGTAAAGCTGAATGAGTGGAAATTGAAATTTGAAATTCCCTTACAAATTTGGTAACATACGAAACATACATCCCATGAATGATGGATCATAGAATGATGATGTAAATATCCATAAATTATATTATATTACACAATTAATACAATTATTGGCAGTACACACACCACATGAAATAAATAAGTGGTGGACAACGGAAATCTCACAGAATTAAAAGTGAGATAAGAAACCCCTTACTTTGAACTTCTTCCTTGGTCGAGGGTAGGTTATACTATTTTATAATGGTTAAATAATTGTTATTGAATTATAAAAGAATCATATATTATATGATATGATATCATATATATTCTTTTAACATTGCTTTGTTAATAATATCTCAGTTTTATTGTCGTTTTGGGTGTTAACTTACTCGTTTTCTTTTATATGTTTTGATACATAAGTCGTGTTTTTTATATATAGGTTGTATCTTATTCATATAAATAATGATATCAAGTCCTTAAACATTATTTTTAATCATAAAATGAGAATTATTCTTGTATGGATACGATGAGGAATGAATCTCATCGCGTTCGTGGAGACGGTAGTCCGTACGTACGCACGAGCGATAATATCATTATTTTTATATTAAAATCATATATAATTGAATGTTATAATGTATATATAGAATCATTATCATGTTATACTTATTATTTACATGAATTATACATCATTATTATACCCATCCAAATAATAATTTATTGAATAACAATTACACCACGACGTGGAGACGGTAGGCTGTACGTACGCACGTATGGTGACATGTCATTCAAAGGATGGATAGAATACTGAATATGGTTGTACAATTTTTATAATAACATCACAGTATATATAATATATAGGATTTTATATTTTATAATGGGAATAACAAAGAAATAAGAAGTTGAAGAAGAAAGGGACTTGAAAGAGGGTTGTGAAACCGTTACCTCTTCTTCTGGATCTTCCTTTTGATTTGATCAAAAGGGCTCATTAGGATGGAGTTTTGATCAAAATAAGGCATAGAAGTTGAAGTGGGGTAAGTTGAGAGAATATTCGGGTAGGGGTTGGCCGAGCCAAAAGGCTTTGAAAGTATAAATTAGAGATAAGGGGGAGTACCCTTTTACAAGAGGGGTGAGGGGCACCTTTGGAAAAGCTAGAAATATTATTTTATAATAAATTCATATTTGGTTTCTAATGGTTCAAAAGTGGATTATTTAAAGTTTATGGTGGGGATGGATCAAAATACTTTCAACCAATATATTTTAGACATGTTTGGGTCACTATATTAACCTTATCATTTATATTTATCTCTTAGATAAATAGTTTGACATTTACCATGTCTCTTTGTATTTTTATATTATATAGTAAATAAACTTACTATATACCTAAAAAAGACCCCCAAGTGGTCCATTAATGATAAAAATATCATTATATATGTGATTTGTCTGAACCTTATATTTTTATGAATAGAATATCAATTAATAATATAATATTTTTTTTAAAAACACTTTTATGTCATTTTTCATACTATTGGGTATTTTGTTTTTGATAAGTTCATAGAAGCATTATTACTTCGAAAAAAATTTATATAAACAATCATAATATGTAATATTAACCTATAACATTATTTTAATTTATGAAAAGTCTCAAATTACATTTATTTTTATATTTATAATATCAATTATTTTAACATTTCATTTATTTTTTAATTATTGCATCACCACTGTGTCATAAATAAATTAAATTATTTAATGTCTAAAAATTATAAATAAAATATATTTCTGTAGGAAATAGTTTTATATTTCTAATGAATATTTATAATCGAATTTATCTTATGTATAACCCTATATTAAATTTTTTTTAGTTATTAAACTTTTATTTTATCTTTCTAACTCTTCTTTGAATTAAATAATAATAAATGTCCTAATCTAATCCAAGTGGACCTAAATGATAATATTTTATTCCTAAGGTTGTTTTCGGTCGAGATAAACTTGTCCAATAGAATTAAGACATGTTTTTGGGTAATATTAAAATCATTTTTACCCTCAATTACCATTTTTTACTTTTAACCGTGGAAAATAAAAGTAAAAAGTTACTATTTACCAAAAAATATTTTCAGCTCATTGAACTAAATTTTACTCCCTGATGTTTATCATGTCTCTCAGATTTTTGAAATTACACTCAAAGAATCTGTAAAATTAAGTTTTATGTGAACTTCCAAAATCTCCTAGGAGGTGGGTAAAAGACGTTAAATAGATCAATAAACTTTTTATATATCTAAAATTATTCTAAACTAACTCCAATGAATTACATTGCACTTATATAGGTATTATGTATCTATTTTTACCTTAAATAAATTTAAATAAAATAAATTATTATTTAAATAAAAATTTGATTTTAAACTATAACTTAGTGTTTTTTCACTATTCATAAAAATTGAATGTTTTCAGAAAAATAACAAAAACTTTACACTAAGATTATTTAGATATTACGAATCCAAAAAATGATGTCCATTTTGAAAGATAAAATTTTTAACATTTCAAAAATTGGATATTACTATTCGTAACGGCTAGTTTGATTTTCTGTGGTGTTTGTTAGAACTCGAAGTCGTGTACAACACACGCTACTATACTATTCAAAGAGATGCGTACCATGGAAGTTTGGGGTGTTACATTTAGGTCGAGTAAATTTCACTCATTTAATATGACGAATAAATTATAGTTAGTAAGTAATTTTCAGGGCTTGATATAGACCCTAGATGCATTAGTAGGTCTCATGAGAGAAACGAGTTTAGGTATTTTCCACATGAATTACCTATTAATGTATGTTTTATTGGCATAATATCTTGACTGTGGGATTAAGGTATCAAGAATTTTGGATTTAATCATTATGGAACTAGTAATTCTTATCCTAGTGATTATTTATGTTTTTATAATATCTATGTATTTATTCTCCTATTATGGTATTAGTTATATAAAATGTTTTATTATTTTTTATTTTGACTATATTATTCATGGATTTTTTACATTGCGATACCTTCTATTGTACTCTTTCCCTTACTAAGAATTTGATCTCAGCCTTTATTATATATTAATTTCCCCAGGATATGAAGAAATTATTTGTGGATAGATTTAGATATTTACTATAAGAAATAATTAATTTCTCATAATATTAATTATATTATATTTCATGTATTCTTTTATAATGTGGGAATAATTAATGTATATATTCTTCCAATACTATTCAACTATTAGGTCCTTTGATATGGGATCCATTGTTCTTGTAACAATGTAGTAAATTACCCACTTGATCTATGCCACTACAGTTTGTGTGTTATATTTTGTATTAGAGGAGTTTTAGTATAATCCTTGGAAACTATATTTAAAAAAACATAGATTTTGGGGCATAACCCTATGGAAAAATCAGAAGATATTTATAGTTGTATAATAATATCATAATGTTTTAGGTAAGGTAGATATTACATGGTTATACTAGCAATACAACCCAATTTGGATGGTACAAGTGGATATGGTTTTGGCACAAATGCATCTAGGGGAAATAACCTCAAAAATAGTTGTTCATGTATATCTTTCCAATAATTCTAGTGCCTGATGGGTGTTCCCTGACTTGAAACGTGGTTTGAAACTCATATGAGATATTATTGGGTTGATACACATTTTCCTTAAAAACCCTTATGAAATGTTGGAAAATACTAAGAATATTCCCAATGATACGAAGAATATTATTCCAATCATAGTCTGGAATAACTTTTTATGTTGCATCAAGTGTTTCAAAATTTTCAAATTTATACATTATGTTTTATAATGATATGACCAATTATAGTATACACCATTATTTAAAAAATATACATTGATAATGGTATGGTAACCCTATCAATTCATTTAATCCATATAAGTAATTTTTTGCGAGGAAAGATAATGAAGTCGGTGTTAGAGCTACGAATAAATTAAAACATTTTATCACTATATTCGGGATGCTGACTTTGGTTATTACCAATAAAAATTCCTATATAGAGCATCCAACCTCCAATATGATAAGGGCTCATGACTAGCACTGAGTAGCACTATCACTAACATGGGAGACATTAGCATAAGTACATGTACAAACAAACATCTCCAAGCCCTTACAATACTGAAATGGAAAAACAGCTGAGAAACCATGAATGAATACATTTAAGTACCACAACCAATGTACGATGGGGAGTAAAGGAAATCAAACAAGGTAAAATACTTTCCCACCACAAAGAGGATGAAACCAAGTATGACTAGAAAGAAATACTAGGGATTGTTGTCAAGATACTGTAAAAACAACCCTCAGTCTATCCAGTCTCACTATGCATAGTCCTATCATGATCTGTATGAGACTCTATTAAAAGGTTGATCATATACACAATAAATGACATATATAGGAAAATCTCATGTCGGGGTGTGTATAACAATACCCAATAGGACACCCTAAAACTAGAAAGCATATAAAAACGGAATAAAATCATATATAATCATGTATATGTGTATAGTACATATAATGATAATATCTAGATTTAGCCAACAAAGAAACATAGTGTAATGGTATGTCACAACCTTAATACTTGGCTAGGATCCTAGTTCGATGGTTCCATATAGAAATCATTCGGGAAAACACACTCCTAAGTCTGAAAGGAAAAGACAACGTCTGTCCAGGAGGTAATGCTCGCAGGGTCAGACCATTAGAAGTACATGATCACAGTCCAAATTGATATGATACACATATGGGAATCACACCCAAGTTCATGGGGTCTACCAATACCACAATCTGAATTAGCCCTCTAAGTAGTGGATCTGAAACTACATAGTATTAGTGATAAAAATAATAGGAACTCTACCTAGTGCATGAATATGAATATAGGATCTCATTCTAAGCCTCATAGATAGATTCCAACAATTCTATTAAAGAATTCCTACTAAAGGGATCATTTTCCTATGTGTTGGAAGTTCTTCCATACTAACCCATATGGAATGGATAAGGGGAATTCAACCAAAAAAAACATGTCCAAGATATGGATGGAAAGGGATCCAATCCTTGTTTTAAAAAGTACACATAATGTTATATGGTAACATGAAATGTCCCTTCAACCCAAAGTCACACCCGTGTAGACATCCCGTGTTCATGTACATGTGAAAGTACACATCATGATGATGCCTATGTACTACGTCCCATATACCATTACATGATTTAGCCTATGTATATTTTATCTAGGAAGTGTTTGTGTTGGAGTACATGGCATGTTTGGGCCAGTGTAATCTAGCTCACCTCCATGTTCAACCCGAGGTACATGCTGAGCTCACCAAAGGGGATGGCACACTGTGAGATGAGGTCATATTTTGTGTGATAATTATCAATTTTTTGAAACCCTAGCCACCAATGGGAGGGGGCCGCATGATGTGTGGCTCTGCATTACATTACTTGTACTGTGGAAATATCCAAACTCACATATATAGATTTCATGTCATTATCCATTCATCTAGATTCTTCTAAAATTCACCATGATTGATAATCAAGGATCCATGTTGTATGAGCCTTTCCATCATGGAATAAAATGTTAGGGCCCTTTTGTTTGTTGTAAATATTATCCTGAAGATCGTTATTCATTGCATGTTGAAGAACAAAAAAATTGGCGCCTACATTGTCTGATCCACTGCCAACTCCATCTTCACACTGTAATTGTGTCACATTGAGCCTAAATCTGTGATTTTGAATTTTTTTACCTAGAATCAGGTGCTCAATGTTTGAGTTTCCAATAATCATTGAACCATAGGAAAAATGAATAACGAACTAATTAAATGAAGAAAATGGGTAGAGAAGCACATGAATAATAATGAAGAATATAACTAATTCTATGTTCATTTCGACCTTGATTAATTTTTATTATAATGATGAATGAAGAGATAATAATTTAATCACAATCAAATTCCTTTTATAAACTCCCTATAATAGATCCCATCCAAAAAATGACTAATCCATGGATCAATTTTTTTTATTTATTGATCCATGTTAATCATCGAATTGAGAATGGTGAATGATATCAAATCAAAAAAACCTCCTACCACTGTTTGGATTGATCAATGGTGAAGATTCTAGCTACTCTGTGATCATTAGCGAGATCCTCTTGATTCACCGCACACCAGTCATCAATATTTTACCTGATCCGCATCTACCAACAAAACCTCATTCGATGGCTCTTTAGTCATCCTCCATATATTTAGATTTTAGAAGATAAACCTATGAATTTTCAATAACTTTTTATTTATAAAAGTGTTTAGGTCATTGTGTTAATGAAATACAATAAAATAAAATAATTAATTATGTTCTTCAGTTTATTCCCCCGATGACTTTTCATCAAACACCCTTGGATAACAATGGTTATGTCACATATAGGATAAAATATGAATTTTTAACTCAACAGTTCCATAGGATTTATAATCTAGGCCTCCTTTTATAATTTATTCCACTTTTTTAGGAAAACTACATGGGTGTGCTATTTCATCTCTTTAATATGTTTAGATTATTTATTATGGGTATATGTGGCAATAGAATCACATTTCATCTCATTTCCTGGTCTTGGAAATAAACTATAAATTTTCCAAAAATAATTCAGGGAAAATAAGAGTGATTATATTCTCCCTAACATGGGAATTTATGTCCCAAAAAGCTAAATGTAGGGACACATAATGTGATGTGGGTACTGCGCCTAAATATGAGCCTCACGCTCTCATGCTCACTCATGGAGATTCTCATGCTTCCACCATACACACACTAAAGGAATCACTCACCCATGAAGGATACTCTTTCATAGATCTTCTATATCTACTAGGTACTTAGTGAAGGTATCAAAATCCTTCATGTCTAGCTCTCCCTAGTCGATAACATGCGATGAGTCATGCACATACCTCCTTATATACAAAACATGGAATAAGTTTTGTAATCAGTCTTACTACGATGGTAGAGATAAGTGGTACACCACCTCACCCAATCTAAGTAGGATCTGGAAAGGGCCAATGAATCTCAAGAAAGATCGCTTCCATTGAAAAATCACCATAATTTATGTTGAGGTGAGACATATAGAAACACATAGTCTACCTCCTTAAAATCCAAATGCCTCCACCAACTTTTTGAATAAGACTTATGATATTTCAATATAGTATTCATGTTCTCCTGGATGATTTTCACCACTTCTGAAGCTTCTAACAACAACTCTAGTCCCATAAGTGCTCACTCTACTAGGCCAGTCCAACAAAGTGGTGACCTGTATGACTACCCATACAAATCCATGAATACTTCCATACTAATGGTGGAATGGTAACTATTGTTGTACACAAAACCTTCCAGTGGTATGTAATCCTCCCAACTATGGACAAAGTCCATTTTGTAGGCTCACATCATATCCCAAAAACGTGAATGGTCTGCTCAGTCTGGGCATCAATTTGGGGTTGAAATATTGTGATCAAGAATAAATGAGTCCCAAACACCTTCTACAATCCCTTCCACAAAAAGTACAGCGATATACCATCCTACTTTCACTCAAGAACCTCAAGGGGTTGAACTAAATCCACAGGAACTTGGTTCTTATCCAACAATTAAGGTATCAAGAGACAAACTCTGATACTCGATTCTTCATCCCAAACCATCAAAACTAACAAATGGGGTCACAGTAAATCGTTATCATACATTGATGTAACATGAAAGGAGATCTATGAGAATCTCTGAGAACATCCTCCCATTATGACAATGGTACCATCATGTGACCTCTAAAAAGAACAATACGCCCCACCTTCAAAAAATCCATAAGAAGCATGTCTAGTGGATATCCTAGTATGTAGGGTAAACAGTTGGTACCCCTAGGATATGCCTCTCTGAATAACTATAAAATATGAGGGGTAACAACCATCTATTGGAGGTAAGGTTCTTCATCAACTTCCACAATGGATTACTACAATTAGGATAACTGATTTGATGTATTGTTCAGTAACCTCAAACAAGATATCCTACTGAGAGTATCTACAACTATGTTCTTCCCATGAGAACAAAATATTTTAAAGTGAAAATCCTAGAGGAACTATATCTATTGAATCTACCTCAAGCAAAGATCTCTTTAAGAGAATATTTACTTGAGACTCTTTTGATCATAATTGAAGATAAACTGCTCTCCTATCAAGTGGTGCCACCAAATTTTTAGTGTGAAGACTACTACTAGTAACTCAAGATCGTGGGTCCCATAGTTATACTCAAGTGGTCTTATCTAGAGTTAACCATAGTTAATCACTACCTACCTATGCATTAGAACACCACCAAGCCTAGTTCATGTTAAATCATAGAAAACTACGTGTTGGATAGCCTCCTATAGAAATCTCATGATTTGAGAGTTTGTTAAAATCTTCCACAAAGTCTAGAAAGCCTATTAGAACCTCTATGTCCCCATGAAAGGCTTCCCTTTTCATGTGAAATAAGTCATGTGTGTTGACATCCAAGAGAAATCAGGTACGAATATATATTATTACACTTCCAAACTGAGGTACTCCACACATCTTTAATGCTCTTTGGTGTCTCCCAAGCTAGGACTACATCGACCATGACCAGGTCTAATGCCACACCATCTACTGAGATAATGTATCCTAGAAAGTGCACCACTTATATTTAAAACTGACCCATCATGATATTTCTGTTAAGTTGGTTCTCTTATAGTACATATAGAACCATCCTCCATTGTATTGAAGGATACTCTTTAGACTTTAAGTATACAATGATATCATCGATGAAGATTACAATGAACCAATCTAAGAAAGGATGAAAGATTCAATTAATGAGAACCATGAACACTTATAGGTTGTTATTCATTATAATATACAAAAATAAGTACTCATAATGACCGTATCGACATATGAATGTCATCTTTAGTATATCCTCATATCATACTTGCAACTGGTGATAACCTGATATGAGGTCAACCTTCAAGAACCATTATGACTCTCCCAACTCATCAAAGAGGCCATAAATACTTAGTTGTGGATACATGTTCTTCATGGTCACCTGGTTCAAGTGTCGATAATCTACACATTACCTCAAGTTTCTTTCCACCTTCTTGGTGAACAAAACTGGGGATGCCCACTGTAAAGCATTGGGTCTAACAACTCTCTTACATTGCAAGTCTTACAACTACAACCTAATCTCGCGAAGTTCTATGAGAGCCATATGATATTCTAGTATAGTTATTGGTTCCATCTTAGTGTGTAAATAATTAAAAAGTATATTTATTAGTGGAGAGGTAATCTTTGAGCATCTTTAGGGAAGAAGTCCTCATACTTCGCCACCACTTTAAGAAATTAATAACTCATAACATCCAATTCCCTAAGGTTCATTCTATCCAACTAATGACTAATCATATTTACCTTCTTATGAATGAGATATACCATTATTCCTAGGTTTCTTTTTCACCGATAAAGGAGAATACACATCAATCACTATAGACACACCATATCCTTCACATGAAACAATCAATTCAAGAATAATCTATAGAAAATCAGTCGATGCCTAAAATAATTTCATAAGGTGTCATCGCTTCCAGAAAGGGACCACAACAGAAACTCTCACCCCCAAGAGTAAAGCAACACTTTTAGAAAAAGTGTGTGATTAATGAGTCATCTCTAGTAGGAGTATCCATGTGCAAGGATTGATCCAAGGGCTTAACCAAAATCTCTATATCTTGAGAAAGACATTTAGAAAGAAATAAATGACTATAATCCATGACTATCCGTAATGAAAATAAGGTATAAAAGACATAGAATGTACATCATATCATTCATGGAGACTCTAAGTCACATACTTATACCACCTTTAGTTGTCCCCTCCTCTATCCTCCAGCTCCCTGAGCTAGGTGTAGACCACCTAGGGGTAACGGTTATATTAATTCCATAATTATACAAACTGAATTTTCTATCCCATATCTTATTCCACATCCATCACCCTATGAACCATTCTATTACTACCACTCGCTTTACCTCGGTGTCCCATCCATGGTCTCTCGATCATCTGTATGGCAGGTCAGAAAATCTCATGCAAGATGTCCCCTATCATCACATGAGTACATCCACCTATCTCGAGAGTGAATGAACCCACCTTGTGAGTCATGAACAACAAAACCTCTATTATAGGACCTCCTCCTAAAATATATCACACTTATAAGTCCTTTATAATGACTTCGTCTCCCTTCTACCAAGGAATCTTCATCTATATTCCCACCACCAAAAACCACATTCTAAATTTTCTCATCCAAGAAAATATCAACCAACAAATCTTTCTCTATTACACAAAAATAGTTAATAATTTATAGAGTGATAACCATCAACCAGATTTCCTTACATAGTCTTTGATAGAAGGCCTGATCCTTGATGAACCGACCAGGAAACATATCCCTTGAGTTCCTAGATAGGTTGGTAAATCTCAATGAATACACAACTACAGTCAAAATACCCAACAGGACATGTAGACGCTCATGGATATGCACAACCTTTAGTGTATATGGAGAGAGATCCTCTTTGAAAGAACACTAAAACCATAGAGTCACATTTTCATATGAATGGGTCCCTATCTCCCACCCATTATCGTTATGATCCATAGAAAAGTCTCACTACTAAGAACACCATCTGATCTTCTAGTGTTATGACCAGATGGGAAACAAGGCTCTTCATCTCAAGCCAGTTCTCATCCACCTATTGGGCTATTCATTCATCATATCTTAAGGAGTCTCTATCAGAAAAACACATGAACTCTACTCAAAATGCACACCAGATCTGCTGGTACCACTTGTACCATCGACCGCTCTATAGGTGGTGGAATAACTGTTACAACACCTCGAGGTAAAACCATTGTAACTAGCCCCTATATCAATGCCTCATCACTAAAGAGATCACCCTCATGATCTGAATGCTGAATCCTAGTTGGCATATGTCACAGAGGTATCTAGAAAATAACCAAGATGTACCATGATCAATGAGTATTTCTGGAGTGTTGGCTCAAGAATGACATTGAAAAAAACCCCATTCTTATATGATGTATATACCATTGTTTTCCGTAAAACCAATTTTTTCATTTACCGAGTCAAAAATAAGGTCATAAAATACAAAGTGTATGGATACATCATCTACCACACCAACACTAGAGTCACTAGAAAGAAATCCAAACTTGAAGCACTTAAATATTTCCCCCAAACCAATCTCATATTCTTTGGTTTGATGTTATAACCAAATACTCAAATATCACTCTATCATGATTGGTCCTAATGGGACATCTGCCCATAAATCCCCAAGAACATGTCCAATAGGCCAAGGGCTGATGACTAGCACCGAGGAGGAATATTGCTAACATGAGATTCCTTATCCTAACTTCCTATACACATACACACATACCTAAGTCCATATAATTATGAAATGTAAAAAAATATATAACAATGCATGATTCAATATAAATTTCACAACTAGAGTATAAAAGTAAGTAAAGGAATAGAAACATGGCCAAATACAAGCCCAACAAAAAGATTCAGAAAAAAATCCAACCATAAATTAATAATGGGTACTACTATCAAGATATGACAGGAACAAACCTCTGTCTATTAGGTCTCATTAAAAACCATAAAGTTTATGTCTCTCTTAGACTCTATCAAGAGGTTGATAATTTGAAAAAGACACCAAATGTGTGGGAAAAGAATATGCATGGTTGATTATAAAAATACCCAATAGAACTCCCCAAAACCCCAAAGAACACAATAAAGAAACATAGTAAACTCTCCGTAGGTATATTTATACAGTACCTATAATGAGAATATCTAGATGTACTCAACAAAGACAAATAGTCTTATGGTAAGTCACAATAGTAATACCTGTCTAGGATTCTGGCTCAAAGGTTCCACATAGCAGTCATTTAAGAGAATACACTCTTATGTCTAAAAATAAATGACTAAGTCAATCAGAGAGGTAATTATTGTTGGGTGTTTCCATTATAAGTACATGCATATAGTGAAAAGATATATGATACACAAATAAAGATAACACCCAAGACCATGGGGTAAACAAAAAAATCGATCTGGATTAACCAACTAAGTAAGGAATCTGTTCCTATGTAGTGGTGGTCATGTTGATACAATGAACTCAAACTAGGGAATGAATATGAATAGTCGATATTACTCCAATACTCATGGAAGGATTCCAATAGCTCTTTCCAAGAAGTCTTATTTACGGGGTAACTATCCTATATGTAGGTGGAAAATTCCTATATATAGAGGAAAAAGTATTTAGGCTAGGTTTTAATCAATACACAACAGGTATTAGGGTTTCATGTTGTTTCCCTTCGGACTCATGTCTTTCCCATGTAAATGGAACGTGTAAATATTCATGTGGAAGTATATGGTTTGTTTTCACCCATATAATTCATCTCGCATATTAGTAAATGAACGAGACCATGTATATTTTTTCTAGGTTTTGTCCTTTTGGATGTAAATGGAGTCTATGTGATCATATATTCCAATCAATATCTGTGTACCATCTAAGTTACATCCTATGATTACCATATGGGACCACACACGATGTGACAAGGTGACACATATTTTGATAATTCTATCATTCCTGAAACAGTAGCCACAACTGGGAGGGGCCCAGATAGCATATGGCTCCATGTTACATGAAATGTAAAGTGAGAAAATATAGAATATTCAATCCAGATTATGTTTTCTTGGATATTCTTATGTGATCAGTTCTGTCATCTACCTATCCCGATAATCAATGATCCACGTTGGCCAAGCCTTTCTATTGATGAACAACACGTTCCAACCCTTCGATTCATTCATAAAATTCCACTGAATGGTGTTATTTATTATACACCGATGATAATGAAAACATGGAAACAACATCATCTGATCAGCCACCACCTCCACCATCACACAACCTCTATGTTGTGCCGAACTAGGATCAACAATTTTGAGCTGGTATGCTAAGAATCGAGTGTGGAACCTTTTAATTTATGGTATCTGTAGAACCATAGGCGAAGTGATGAATGCCCGTGATGAATGAATAAAAAGAGTGTAAAATCATAATAAAAATAAAGAGTAAAAAACCATAGTCGATGTTCGTGTTGACCTTGATTTGTTTCCATTATAATTAATAATGAAGTGATAACAATTTAATAATGAATAAAGCATCCTCATGAAATTCTTAAAATATATTCCATCTCATAAATGAATGATATGTGGATTAATCTATTGGTTGATTGATCCATATTTATCATAAAACTAATCGTGGGGAAAGAAATACAATTAGACAAACATTATACCTTGATTTTTATTGATCATTTATGAATAATAGAGTTGTGACATGATCGTTGATGAGATCATATGAATTATCCTCAAATCGGTCGTTGATCATTGATTCGGTCATCATCTGCCAACAAAACCTTGTTTGATAAATCTTCGTCCATCCTATGGATCTCAAAGTTTTAGTAGATAAAGATAATAATTAAACATAAACTTTTATTTATAAAAGAGTTTTGTCCTTTCAATAATGAAATAAAATAAAATAAAATAATTAATTATTGTATTTATTTTAAACATGCGATGACTTTTCTACAAACATCCATCAATGGAAAGTTTATGTAACACGTACGGTAAAATACACATTATTAACTCAAAGATACCACCATATATCAGATATAGACCCCTTATTGATGTTATTCCATTTTTTCAAAATAAATGTGTGGGCGTGCTATTTAATATATTTAATATATTTTAAACATTTATCCTAGGAAATCCAAGTTTCGAAGCACATCATCTTAATGACTATTCTTAGAAATAACCCATAAAATATATCTAAATAATAGAAATAAAATATGATTCATTAATTACACAACCAATGCACAATGTGGTGCAAGAATGTTGGAACTTTTCGTTCCTCAACAACCTCTATCATTCATTGGTACTATAAATATATGTATGGATTATAAATGGAAAAGTTCCTAAGTGAATATATTAATTATATTGGAATATAATTATATATAAATGTTTTCATGGAATTTTATCATCTCATAAGGAATTTATATCAACTAGGTTCATTAATTCAAAAAAATAAGGATGATAAAGAAATAGAAAACATTAAGTGGAGTGATTTTAATGTACATTTCTTAAAAAAGTGTTTTCCTAGAAAGAAGTGAGTGATATGGTGAGAAAATTTCTAACTATAAGAAAAAAGGAAGATAAAAATGCCAAAATTTATGAAGATAAATATATATGGTTATAAAGGAATTCAGTAAACTATATATGTAATCTAAAGATTAATATTGATCATTTATTTGATGGTCCCAATCCAATCCTTCAATGGACACTAATCTGCCAAACGTTCTTATCACATGAGGACATAATATCATGTTTTATAAATATATAGATATAATTATCTATTTATTATTAAATTTAAGGAAAGTAAGATAAAAAAAGGGTGGTTGAGCACTCTTAAAAAGAAAATAGAAAAAGGGATGAGTGGGGAGGGGGTGGAATTTTTGACTTGTAAAAAATGTGGAAAGAAACAGGGTGGAACAAGCTTACTAGTTATGAGAGTTTGTTTTAATCATAGAGAGAATAGACATTAATCTCATGATTATAAGGTCAAGAAATAATCTTCCAATGTTAAATTCATTAATTATATTGAGATGGATCACTGTGACAATTGGTTTCCTCTTTGTCAAGATAATTTACCTTTGAAAATACCAAGGGAGCATGGCCAAGATTATGTGATCACAATAGTTGAGGTTGATGTTCCCATGGATTTAGTTGATGGTACATTAATTGTAGCCTAAAATTTATTAAATGATTTATTTTATTCTAGATCTTTTCAATCTTTTATATATCCTATGTTTTCAAAGAAAAATAGATATTTCCCTAAAAAATTAAGAAGATATTTATCTGTCAAGAATCTTAATTAAAGTATCATGACAACAAGGGTGTGTCAGTCATTTCCTATTATGTCTCACACATGTGACCCATTTTATAACATTTTTTATAGATTTAGATTATTTTTATATAATCCTAGTAAGGATTGGATTTTAGAATATGGTGATTTTTTTGAAAATTTAAGGAAATTGTGATTCATGATGAATACATGGAATTCCTTATCTTTAGAGTGAATACATTATCATTTGAATCATGCATAGATCCTTCCCCTGTAGATCTTATAAATAAACTTCTTAGGGAACAATAGTAAACAAAATCAATATATGGAAATGGTAATCTTAAAATTGAGAATATACCAAATGTATAGGAGTTTAGGGATGTATTTATCAACTAATTACCTAGAAATCCACCAAATAGTGAAGTTGATATTTCCATTAATTTAATCATATATTGAAGACATAAATTAAAGAATTGATATAAAATTATCACTATGGAATTAGTGGAATCGAATAAATAATTAGAATAGTTTTGTAATAAGGTATTTATACACCTTAATGATTCACCATTAGAGACACTTTTCTTTTCATTAAGAAGAAATTTTCATCAATGAGGATGTGCACTGATTATAGAGAAATCAATGTTATTAAGATAAATAACTAGTATCATATACCTCATATTGATGATTTATTAAATCAAATTCTTGGACCTCAATATTTTTAAAATATTTTACTTCATTATGTGTAGCATCAATTGATATTAAAAAGGAAGATATTTTGATGAAAAAATTATGAATAAGGCATGCACATTTAAAGTTTATAGTAATGCTAGTTGGATTGACTAATGAATAATCTTATTTTACGGATCTAATGAATATAGTATTTGAGGAAAATATTGAAATTTTTTATGTTCTATATTGATGATATATTTGTGTATTATAAAGAATATTATGACTATAAGAGTAATTTTCAGACCAATCTTGACACTCTTGGAATAAAAGTGTTATATGGGAAATTTTGCAAGTGTTAATAATAGATTTAAAAGGTTTATTTTCTTGGCCATATTGTCTCCAAGGATGGAATGTCAGTTGATCCTAATTATATGAATCTAATAGACTAGTGGCATACACCAACAAACAAAATTTAGGAATGTAGTTTTATCGGTTTGGTAGGTCAATATTGGTGATTTTTTGAAAATTTCTCCTGATTGGATATTCTGTAAACAAATCTCATACATAAAGGGGTTATGTTTATATGGATGAATGATTGTGAATAATTTTTTTATATAATTGAAGGAGAGATTGTTTTATTACCCAATTTTGAGTCTTCCATTAAGAAATGATAGATTTGTGATATGTAGAATTGCATTGAATAAGGGACTCAATTGTGTAATTTTTCATAACAGTAAAGTTGTTAACTAGGCATTAGGATAGTAAAATATTCTTGAATATAAATGTGCATCTTAAGATATTGAGTTGAAAGAAACAATATTTTCTTTCAAGTTATTTATATACTAACTCTATGGTAAAATGTGTGAGATATATACATATCATAAGAGTATAAAATACATCTTTTCAAAGAAACTTCTCAACATGAGTAAAATATGTTTGGTCAAGATAATAGAGGAATATTATTAATGCATACACTACTATCTAAGAAAAGAAAATAATGGAGTGGATTCATTGAGTAGGAAAGAAAAAGGAGTTATGAACAAATGGGAATTGCTTAGGATTCTATGTTCATGGATTTAAAAAATATGTATCGTATAATTACAAATGGGAACCATCACACCTTTTTCAAATGATTTTCAAACCATATTTACTAGTAAAGTCAAAATATTTATATCCAAATGAAGAGAATTTTAAAATTAAATTAAATTAATGAATTATAGAAAATTGGATAACATCATATATGAAGGAGGAGTTATTAAATATGAAAAGATTATATGTGTTCCATTTATACTTATGAGGAAAATGGAATTACTAGATTATTATAATAGAATGAATTACTCTATACACATTGGTTTCTCTATGATGTATAGGGATTATTAGGAACATTTTTGTTGGGATAACTTGAATTGGGAAATTACTGATTTTTATATAAATATTTTTGGGTGGTCAATAGGTGAATGATGAAATACAACATCTTAGGGAAGTTATGAATCCTTTACCTACTACTATATTGAAATTTGATCTCATTACTGTCACTACTGGAAATATACTATATCCCAACGGTTCTGAACCGTTGGGAAAGCCCCTCAAACCGTTGGGAAAGGTTTTCCCAACGGTTATGAGAACCGTTGGGAAGTAAGCCGTTGGGAAAAGGTTTTCCCAACGGTTTACTTGAAACCGTTGCAATAGGCCCATAGAAATTTAGTTTTTCCCAACGGTTCTCACAAACCGTTGGGAAAACTCAAATGCCACACATTTTCCCAACGGTTCCAAACCGTTGGGATATACCATGTGGAACAATTTCCCAACGGTTTTAAACCGTTGGGAATTGGTGAAGTCTTTCCCAACGGTTTAGAACCGTTGGGAAAAGACATGCTAGAAACTTATATGCCAACGGTTTGAAACCGTTGGCATACCCTATGCTGCAAATTGCAGCACCCTGCAATTTGCACAGCCCCTGTCTATCACCACCGGTCATCAGGCCTCATTTTCACCTCATTTTCACCTCATTTTCACCTCATTTTCGATCCAACTATTGTACCAGTAATAAAATAAAACATACATATTCAATTACGAACAAATTCATACACATTTAACATATAATGGATCCTGAAACTATACAAATCCATAATTAAATTACAATTCATAAACATACATAATTCATATAGAATTCAATTTAAAATTTAGATGACAATTATACGTGGAATCTGAAATTCAATTCATAATATGATCGGTTTTTTCTATACCATATATTTTTACCTCAAATGATGTCCATTTTAAACAAAATACATACACCTGAAGTGATACCGGCCACACCGCACCTCAGATTGAGGCGGGGTTAACTCGTACACGTCACATTTGACTCATGGATCGTTGTGCTAAAGTATCGACAGAATCCTAATACGTTTGGTCGGTTTTCCGTATGCCAGTTGATGTTTTTCACTTAAAATGGCGTCCTTTTGAAACAAAAGACGGACACTATGAGTGGTGCCGACCACACCGCGTCTCCAATTGAGGCGGGGTTGATTCGTACACGTCACATATGACTCATGGATCGTTCTCCTAAAGTTTAAATGGAAACCGAATGCGTTTGGTCGGTTTTCCGTATGTACCTAAAATGTTGTACATTTTAAACAAAAGAGTGACACTTAGACTCATCCCGACCACACCGCGACTGAGATTCATCCCGGGTTGGCTCGTACATGTCACATATGACCCATGGATCATTGTGATAAATTATAAAAAGATTCCGAATGCGTTTGGTCGGTTTTGCGTATGCCAGTTGTTCTTTTCATTTATAATCATGTCCATTTTAAACAAAAGAGACATAGTTAGAGCGGTGTCGGCCACACCACATCTCAGATTAAGACGGGGTTGACTTGTACACGTCACATATGACCCATGGATCGTTGTGCTAAAGTATCGATAGAATCCGAATGCGTTTGGTCGGTCTTCCGTATGTCAGTTGATGTTTTTCACTTAAAATGACGTCCTTTTGAAACAAAAGACGGACACTTTGAGTGGTGTCAGCCGCACCGCATGTCGGATTGAGGCGGGATGATTCGTACACGTCACATAGGACCCATGAATCGTTCTCCTAAAGTTACAATGGAAACCGAATGCGTTTGGTCGGTTTTCCGTATGTACTTAAAATGGTGTACATTTTAAACAAAAGAGAGCCATTTAGACTGATCCCGGTCACACCGCGACTCGGATTGACCCGGGTTGGCTCGTACACGTCACATATGACCCATGGATCGTTGTGATAAATTATCAAAAGATTCGGAATGCGTTTGGTCGGTTTTGCGTATGCCAGTTGTTCTTTTTCACTTATAATCATGCCCATTTTAAACAGAAGAGACATAGTTAGAGCGGTGTCGGCCACACCGCGTCTCGGATTGAGACGGGGATGATTGGTACACGTCACATATGACCCATGGATCGTTCTCCTAAAGTTTCAATGGAAACCGAATGCGTTTGGTCGGTTTTGCGTATGTCAGTTCTTTTCACTTATAATCCTACCCATTTTAAACAAAACAGACACAGTTAGAGCAGTGTTGACCACACCGCGCCTCGGATTGTGGCTGGGATGATTCGTACACCTCACATATGACCCATGAATCGTTCTCCTAAAGTTTCAATGGAAACCGAATGCGTTTGGTCGGTTTTCCGTATGTACTTAAAATGATGTCCATTTTAAACAAAAGAGAGCCACTTAGACTGATCCCGGCCACACCGCGACTCGGATTGAGCCCGAGTGGGCTCGTACATGTCACATATGACTGATGGATGTTGGGTCGGAGGTGAGTGTAGTTGATGTAGAGGCAAGGGATTTCTCTGGCTCCACCGGCTGACCGGTGCTGAGCCACCGGCTGGCCGGTGGTCTGGACAGAAGCATGCTATTCTGTCTGGGTTCCACCGGCTGGCCGGTGGTCAGGCACCGGCTGGCCGGTGGTCTGGACAGAAGGTATTCCATTCTGTCTGGGCCCACCGGTTGGCCGGTGGACATACACCGGCTGACCGGTGGCACTTGGCAGAGGGCAAGGCCTTCTGCCTTGTCCACCGGCTGGCCGATGGGCTGGATCCGGCTGGCCGGTGACCTTACCGGCTGGCCGGTGGTCTCACACCGGCTGGCCGGTGGACTTAAAATGACGTCTTTTTGAAACAAAAGACCGACACTTTTTGAGTGGTGTCGGCCACACCGCGTCTCCGATTGTGGCGGGGTTGATTCGTACACGTCACATATGACCCATGGATCGTTCTCCTAAAGTTTCAACGGAAACCGAATCCGTTTGGTCGTTTTTCCGTATGTACTTAAAATGGTGTTCATTTTAAACAAAAGAGAGCCACTTAAACTTATCCCGGCAACACCACGACTCGGATTCATCCCGGGTTGGCTCGTACACGTCACATATGACCCATGGATTGTTGGGATAAATTATCAACAGATTCGGAATGCGTTTGGTCGGTTTTCCGTAAGCCAGTTGATTCTTTTCACTTAAAATGACGTCCTTTTGAAACAAAAGACGGACACTTTGAGTGGTGTCGGCCACACCGCGTCTCCGGATTGAGCTGAAACCACCGTGAAACATTCTAATTATTATTCGTGACGTGTACGCGCAGACGGCACGTCAATCGGACGTGCGGTTTGCGCGGTACGGCTCAATATTCGTGTTTTAAGTGATGCGCGCGCTTCGTAAACGCGCGTGAGGGGGGTCCAAACGGGCCGAACGATGTCGGAATGGCCTGAAATCAGACGACAAATACGGGCGACTGATTAAAATAATTCAACTCCAATACTATACTACGAGTCTAGATAAAACCAACAACTAGAATAGATTAAACATCACATGTCAAGTCAAAAATGTAACGGATCAATATGTCCCACATCAGCATCACCATCTCCATCATCATCATCATCATCGCCCTCGTCATCGTCCTCCTCATCGTCATCACCCTCCTCAACGCCTTCCTCCTCGCCTTCGCCCTCCTCCTCGCCCTCCTCATCTCCATCCTCTTCCGAATCAGACTGCTCGCCATCATCATCTTCAAGCTCGACATCGGCCTGACCACCACTGGAACTGCCACCTGGTGCACCATATATAGAATGTATCGACGACATGTATTCATCAATCGCTGGGCTGGCCTCTGCTGGAAGTGTTGGACGTAGAACTTCAATAAATTTCATAAATGCACTGTTTGCCCTTGCAGACTGTTCTGCCGTCTCTGTGGCCCTTTTCTCAGCCTGTTCTGCTTGTGCCCTAACTTGCTGCAGCTCGGTGGCACTACAACTCGTACCTGAGGCAGGCCAATACCTCGTCGGGGCTATCCTAGGTCGGCAGCGTACTCTGCCAGAATGATCATCTCCCAACACCTGATGTAAGTGATCAGATGGCCCAAAATTGTCTGCTTCTTGGGCATCGAGGGCCTCTAAAGCATCCTGTTACAAATATAAATATATTGTTAAGTTACGAAATAGATATTAAAATATAAAATCAACAGATTAAAACTTACAATCTGCTGCTGAGTCGCTTCGTTGACAGCACGTCCATCCTTTTTTCGTCTACTCGAGCAAAACAGTTTTGCTCGAGGCACACGTCCTTCAATATTTTGTACTTTCCTCTACAATGACATTGAAAACAAAATTTATATAAAGACTTCAGCAAATAATTAAATAATTGAGGAAAAAAAAGAAAATGTAAGTCGTAAAGAAAACTTATAAACAATTGTCATACCTGCTGCCTCTCATGATCCGGCATCGTCGTGCGTCCTAGTGTATGGAGGTATTTTTTTGCATCAATGTTTTTTTTATTTTTACCAGATGATTCCTAAATAAAATTCGATAATGCAAAGGATAATATTAATGCAAAACTTGAAAGTTATTATTTAAATACCTCAAATGTAATTCATACCTTAAACTGGGTACTCGTCCAATGAGTAATCATCTGACGATACTGCTCTATAGGACAATCATCCACGACTGGTACCGCCTCTAACTCAGTGCCAACTCTAGCACGCCAGCCAATATACAGCTCATGCTTGTAGGCTCTCCAAAGCTCGCCTAAATCCTTTAGACGTTCCATTCGTGCACCCTCACCATCAGGAAAATTAAATCGAAGCTGAAATGAAAATATTAATTTATATAAATACAAAAAAAATTCATGGCATTAAATACAACAGATTTTTTTACCCATATCTCTGACCAAGCTCTATCTTTGACCTCATGTGGCAAATGTCTCCACGACAGCGGGCTGACGGGAATGATGTCGGAGTATTTGGCAAGCGTCGCCATAAAACTCCGACATTGCTGCCCTGTTTTCTCAACCATCTGATTGTCTTCATTATATTCCACCATAACCTGTGTGCGACGGTTCCACACCGAACGCATGCGTGTACGGCCCCGCCCCCGCCTCCTTTCAGTAGATGTATCTGTCATGAAAGAAAAACAAATATTTTATCAAAACATGTTATAATGAAAATAAATATTACTATAAAAATTTGATAGGGTTTTATAAATATACCTGTGCTAGTCTGATCAATGAGTGGCGCCGGATCCACAGAACCTGATGGAACACCCTCTGGTGGAACGGGAGTCGAAGACGATGGAATATAAAAGCTCGGAGAGACAGAAGTAGAAGGAAAAGAAGATGGAACAACTGTATGACCTGATGCTGACTGGGGAGTGGGAATCATCATGGGATGTGAAAATGATGGGGCAGAAGATGCAGAAGGTAGCGAAAACATGGGAGGTCTAAATATCCCGTGTGTCCCTAACGACACACCGGGATCAGAATGTGGGAAGGCTGAAATGTCAGTGGGAGGGGCAGGGTCTAGTCGGGCACGCGCAGCTCTACGTCCACCTCTGGTACGAACCCTCCTCGTACCACCGGCCTGAGTACTCGGACCAGTACTAGGCTCCTCGTCGAATAACTGTCGACGTAATGGTGGATCCTACAAAAAAGTTTACAAAAAAAATTAATCACATGACATTATATATTCTGTAAATATATATATATATATTTGAAATAAAGTACTCACTGTAGGCACTAATGGTGGAATGCCCAGCTCCTCCATCCGACGATTGTTCTCCGCCATTTTTTTTCTTCGTCTCTCTTCAATTGGCTTCATTTCCTGCATTGGAAAACAAATATGTAATTAATTAGAAAAAGAAAATTAATGTGTAAACCAAAAAACTAAATATATGAGGGAATGAGGGGATTCATTGGTAATTTACCTATCAATTGTTTTAGAAGAGCTTGAATGAATTTAATAAAACATACAAGTTGTAATGTTCACCAAGTTTGAAATATTGTTTGATTTGGTTTGAATACAGTTCAATTCCAAATTAGAAAATGCAATTCAAATAAAACAGCAACCAATAAACATTGAAAATTCACATAACGGTCAAGTCAGCTAAAACATATTTGTGATCAATACTAAATAAATATGAATATTACCAACCTTAACAACCCAACTCGAGGTAAACCAAAAGAATTGAGAACATGGATGAATGATTCTATATATTTCCAACCACAACTTCAGGTTCACAATCAACTCTGACAATTGAGCTATTGGAGTCATCAAAAGAAATAAATGGATTGGTTCCAATGGCAATAGGGACAGTGTCAATTCCATCATCAGCATCATCAAAAATATGTCTTGGAATTACTTCAACTACGACACCAAATTCAGGTTGAAGTTGATCTTTGACATAAAAAACTTGTTTAGCCATTGATGCCAACACATATGGTTCTTCGGTTGCAAGAGTGCGGGTCATATTAATTACTCGAAATCCACAATCATCAATAAATGTGCCATGTCTCGTCATCGAATCAAACCAATGGCATTTCATCATTGTGACTCGTCCATGAGAGTAATAATCCAATATTATTATTTTCTCAACGACTCCATAATAACCCACATTTTCAAGTCGCGGTCTACTATCTGATGCGCTGGCATAACAATCTGTTGTGGCAGTAACCATAATACCATCATGTTGTGTTCTCATGTTTTTGGCTCGTTCAGTGACAATAAATCTGTACCCATTGATAACAATTGATTTACAGTCACGAACCACGGTATTAGGACCAAAAGCCAAAGCTCTTATTTCCTCAGAGACAGAGTCAGCAGACAAACTCAATACCTGCAATATAAATGACAGCTAAACTTAAGTAAATATTGAAATAATTAATTTAAACAGTAATATTTTTACCTTCAATTTTAACCAAGCAGAAAACTCTTTGCTATGCAAAGTCTCTCTCCTTCTCAAAGATAAAGAACGATGCTTCCTATTTATCATTGTTTTATGTTCCCTGTAGATAAAAAAATATGAATAGTTTAACAGATATATATGTAAGATATACATATTCAATTTTGTTACCTGATATAGTCATCGAACAAATCACAGTTGAACAAAACTGTGCGATGTGCCATCTCCCGCTCTTCATTGCTTAATGTCTTCAATGTATATGATCCAGGAATTCCTCCTGTTTGAGGAAGTGATGGAAAACTGGGTTCAATTTGCTCATATTGTTCTTCTTCATTTCTCATTGGTCTGCTCATTCTTGTAGTAAGATCAGACAAATACATTGAACAGAAATCCATACATTCTTGAGCTAAGTAACCGTTCACGATAGAACCTTCGGGATGATTCTTGTTTCGAACATAAGACTTTAATGTGAACATATTTCTTTCAGTTGGATACATCCAACGAAAAGAAACAGGTCCTCCGAGAAGTATTTCAGTTGGAATATGGACAGTCAGATGCAGCATGCATGTGAAAAATGATGGGGGAAATATTTTCTCCAACTCACACAAAATTAATGGGGCATCTGTCAACATTTTTTGCAAGAAAGACTTCGACAACTTCTTAGCACAAAGATCTCTAAACAAATGGCACAACCGAATAACACCCACCCTTACATTATTGGACAAAAGATGACGGATTGCTATTGGAAGCAACTCATGCAGTAGAACGTGATAATCATGAGTCTTCAAAGATTTTAGCTTCAACTCTCTTCTGTTGACCCGTTTAGATATGTTGCTTGAATAGCCATCAGGAACTCTAATAGTCTCTAATACTTCCAAAAATTGTTTTTTTTCAGTAGGTGTCATCACATAAGAAGCACATGGAAGTTGCCATTTATTTTCACTGATACGCACAGGATGCAATTCTGGTCTGATGCCCCAATCCACCAAGTCACGTCGAGATCGTAAATCATCTTTTGTCTTCCCCTTGACATTTAGAAGAACTGAAAGCAACATTTCACATATATTCTTTTCAATATGCATTACGTCTAAGCAATGACGTAGCAAATTGGTTGACCAATAAGGCAAATCAAAAAAGATACTCCTCTTCCTCCAATTGTAACAGGTTTCTGTGGAAACATTCTTTCTCTTTCCAGATTTCATTTGACCCTTCCCGAACGAAAAACTGAAATCTTTCAATTCATTAAGCACATCAGTTCCAGACATACGCTGAGGTGGATCATCGGTCTCTATAGTATTATCAAATCTTCGACGATTCATTCTATATGGATGATCCTTTGGCAAAAATCGTCGATGTCCCATAAAACTGAAACTACAACGATGTTTCAGTCTTCTGGATCGTGTATTCTTCATACAAACTGGACATGACAGTTTCCCCTTCGTGCTCCATCCAGACATCATTGCATAAGCCGGAAAATCATTGATTGTCCACATAAGCGCAGCGCGCATCTGAAATATGTCTTTCGAACATGCATCGTATGTGCGCACACCCACATCCCAAAGAAGCTTCAACTCTTTTATTAAAGGTTGCATGTATACATCAATATCAATGCCAGGATCAGAAGGACCAGATATGAGTATACTCATGAAAGTGAAAGGTTTTTTCATACACAACCATGGGGGAAGATTATAAATGTGTATAAAAACTGGCCATGTGCTGTGCGAAGTAAGCATCTGCCCAAACGGATTAAAACCGTCGCATGAAAGACCCAGCCTCACATTACGCACGTCAGCTGCAAAATCAGGATGTCGAGCATCAAATCTCTTCCATGCAAATCCATCTGCAGGATGAACCAACTCATCATCAGTCTTCTTTCTCTCGGTATCATGCCATCTCATTTTTATTGATATGTCATCAGACATAAAAAGATTCTGGAGTCTGGGAATCAATGGAAAGTGCCACATTACTTTCTGTGGAACGCGGGATGGTGTTCCATCAGATTTTGACTTCCAGCGGGATGTGCCACATTTTATACAATCATTTCGTTCAGCGGTTTCCTCCCAGAATAAACTGCAATCTTTCGGGCAAGCATGAATTTTGTTTCTTGAAAATCCAAGTTCCTCAACTAACTTCCATGCCATATAGTGGTTTGAGGGAATATCTGCATCATCTGGAAGTAAATCCTTCAAGAGGGTAAGAATGTAATCGATTGCTGTATTAGAAATCCCATACATAGTTTTCCCATGAAATAATCGGATTAAAAATTCCAGCTTTTTCATTTTATCGCATTGCCGATATACTGGAGTCGTGGCAGCATCATTCAATTTTTTCACCCTATCAATATCATCATTTTCACTAGATGCATCAGCTGTCCTCATATCGAAGTCTTCTTGAGTCGAAATCCTTTCTTTTTCATGATGACGAATAAACGGAAACCGATCATCTAACAAATTCTCCATTCCAGTCTTTTCATTTCGATCATCACCAATTTGAGATTTCGTTTTCTCCCCATTGTGATACCACAGAAAGTAGTTTGCTTGAAACCCATTTTTGGTTATGTGGTAGCTGACTTCTTCACGGCTCAACCAAGGTCTACCAACACAATTGGAACATGGGCAGTGTATGCGACCACTATCTGAAGCATTGTCAAATGCAAAATCTATAAAGCTCTCCAAATTGTTTTGAAAATCATCTGAGATCCGATCGGTTTCATACATCCAACTTCTGTCCATTCTGTAAAAAGAATTTATATAAGTCATTTTGTCATAAACAATTCAATAGGCATTAACTATAATAGAATATACATTTAAGTAAACGATAAAGGAAGAAAATAATCAAGGTATCAACTACACATGTCAAAAAAACATACAAATGTGTTATTGAAAAAATGTAAAACCAACAAGAACTTAATGTGTTATATCACATAACAGCATGACTCATCCCATAACCATATTAGTAGGGTATCATGAACATGAATAACATCAACCTTGTGCCATCCTCCTACCCTACATGACCCCAACCACATGCCACATCTTATTATAGCCTTATCACATCACACCTCATCGAAAAACACTAGGGAAATCATAGTACATCTCACCTGAAGACACATGGACAATCACATCGCATCTTGCCTAAAAACACATGGTCAATCACTTTTGAAGAAAGAGTAGGGAATGTTGTACCCCACTCTCTTGGATTTTAATGATCACAATCACTCTCATAGTGATCTAATGTTGTTTCAAGTGTTCTTGTTAATAGGCATGATTTCAGGAGCAAGAAGTGGCAAAAAAAAGGAAAAGTGGACTTTTTTCAAGTCCACCGGCCAGCCGGTGTAGGACCACCGGCCAGCCGGTAAGGGCACCGGCCAGCCGGATCCAGCCCATCGGCCAGCCGGTGGACAAGGCAGAAGGGCTTGCCCTCTGCCAGGTGCCACCGGTCAGCCGGTGTCTGGCCACCGGCCAACCGGTGGGCCCAGACAGAATGGGATGTCTTTTGTCCAGACCACCGGCCAGCCGGTGGCCTCCTCACCGGCCAGCCGGTGGAACTCTTTGGAATAGTGAGACCTACTGTCTCACCACCGGCCAGCCGGTGGCCTTCCCACCGGCCAGCCGGTGGCTCCTGGGCAGAAGCTCTCTCCACCTTCCAAGGACAGCCCCGCCCACCCCCATGGACAACCCACCCACCCCTATGGACACCCCTACCCCCTAGACAACCCAACCACCCCCGTGGACAGCCCACCCACCCCCCTCGACACCCCTTCTCCCTATGGACAGCCCCCCACCTCCTTGGATAGCCCGCCCACCCCCCTGGACACCCCTACCCCCTGTGGCCAGCCCACCCACCCCCCCTGGACAGCCCGCCCACCCCTCCTTGAGAGCCCGACCACCCCCGTGGACAGCCCGTCCACCCTTGTGGACAGCCCGCCCACCCCCGTACCCCCCTGGACACCCCGTACCCCCCCCCCCCCCCGGGATAGCCCCGCCCACCCTCCCAAACAGCCCACACCCCCCTCCCCTGCAACCCCACCACCACCACCTAAACATACCAACCCCCCTGGACACCCCACACACCCCTCCCCCACCAGGACACCCCACCCAGACCCCCAGGACAGCCCACACCCCCTGGACAACCCCACCACACAACAACTCACCATCTCACAATAACCATCGACACCATGTTACATCGACCAACCATCTCACCAAAACAACCACATATCACAATAAAAATATTGCACATCACAAACCACCGCACAACCAAAACCACCTCACCACATTATACACCACAACTTCATCACACAACACCTCCACACGACACAACACCACCACACATCATCACTATCATACAACTTCATATGACACATCCATGCCCACTAACCATCACATTACAACCCCACATATCACAAAGCCCAACTGGTCACCTCAATCCCCATAAAACAGCCTACAACATACAATGAAACACAACAAAAAACCTCTCATAGAGGCAACATACCCCAACTTCCACAAATTATTTATTCAAGGTCTTTTATTACATTACCCCTTTATTTAGCATGGACATTATAACACAACTGATATTCTAGGGGAAACTAATTAATTAACAAAATATTTATTCATTTCCCTATTTTACACGGTGAAATCACATCAAAATCCAAACTTAAAACTAAAATATTAGATCAATAACAATAAAAACAAGGTACCATATGTGTATAAAGAAAAAATTACTTGATTTGAGATGATTCAAATGGGTTTTCACCTATTCGGATGGGGGATTTGGAGAGCAGCAGAGAGCTGGTGGTGGATTGATAACTTAAAACTAAAATACTAAAGCAATAACAATAAAAATAAGGAATTATATGTGTATAAATGAAAAGATACCTGATTTCAGATGGTTTTCACCTCTTCGGATAGGGGATTTCGCGAGATGAGAGCAGTGGAGCGGATGAAATTAGGTTCTGTGCGAATGGGGGAGAGCTGGATTTGGGGGAAATAATTCCCAACGGTTTTAAAGAACCGTTGGGAAAGAGATGCTAAGGACACCCTTTCCCAACGGTTCTTTTGAACCGTTGGCAAAAGGTGATTAACACACCCCTTTACCAACGGTTTCTTCAAACCGTTGGCAAAGGGGTGGCTTTTCCCAACGGTTTCAATGAACCGTTGGGAAAGGCTTTCTTAATCCTTCAAACCCAACGGTTTTAGCAAACCGTTGGTAAACTCCCGTTGGGAAAAACAGCATTTCCAGTAGTGTGTGAAAAGTTTCATTGGATTACAAAATAAACTTGGAATGAATGATTCTATATTAGTTATTTTTTATAACCTTAGAAAATCTAGACATTTAATCACTATAAAAGATTATTTACCTCAAGAGTGACTTGAATGAATCTATATTAATTTGGTTTTATGATTATATAGTGATCTTATTTAAACTCTGTCTAATTAAGATATGTGATTTATATTTGTATTATAGAAATATATTCAGAAGGATCTTGATACCACATTTTATTTAAGCACTGTATATATCATCCTTTGAATAATGGGCTATCCAAATGGACTATTCAAACCCTATGTGTCATGTTGAGATCATGATCACTTTAATTTCAAGATATGTGTGATCAATATTTTACTTTCGTAGATTTTTCCTATAAGAATAGCCCCAACAAATGTATTAAAATGGTTTCATATGATGCATTATATGGAAAGTGATGTCATACTCTAACTTGTTGGGTTGAAGTTGGTGAAAGGAAAATTATGTAACATCCCAACTTGGGTGCCACACACCAGTGTCCTGAGCTGGTTAGTTGCATGACCTTAGACATGCCACCATGTACACTAAAGCCTATAGACTGGAAAAAAGGGTCTAATATCTACTATCAGGAGACTATACCCTATTTTTCAGAGTTATACCATAGAAGAAATAAAAAATAATACTGAAATTGTAAAACCATAACTAAAAAATCCTAGTATCACATGATGACCAAAATAAGAAACACAAAATCCCAAATTAAATAATTGATATGTCATTCTAAGAATGTGTCAAGTGTCAATACAAAAAACAAGAAATAAATACACTGACAAATCCTTAGAGGGTGTAGACACCATGTTTGGTTCCCTCATCCATGATGCATCTCGAATCATCCATCTAACATAGGTCCCTTTCCATAACTTGTTCTACAACCATGAAATATATTCGAGTACTGATCCAGAATTTTGAGTTGGGCATGTGTAGAACTCAATAGGCTAGACCCAAAAGTGTGTAAAACAATATCCAGTCAAAACAATGTATGATTTTGTATAAAAAATAAATTAAAATAAGTAATATAAATTGTTTACATTATTTAAATAACTCTTTATTTAACCCCATAACCAACAAGTTCCAAAGGAATCTCAAACCTCAATACCTGCTTCAGCTCATACTGGATTCTGAACTATCCCCAAGGGATATCATATATCCGAATTCCATTGTTATTATTCATCATATCGATTAATATCGTAATGTTATTCTTACCATTGATCATCTAAATTCATACATGAATTCAACTATTATCACTGATCATCTAACGTCATATCTGAATATCATTGTTACCATTCATCGTCTCAATTCATATCTGAAAACCATTGTTACCAATCATCATCATAAATTATGTCCGAATTCCATTATTACCATTCATCGTTTCCATTCACGTGTGAATTCCATTGTTACCATTCACCATCTCAAATCATGTTTGAATTAAATTTCACCATTCATTAATTTTACATTATTTATCACTATGGGATCTTTTTGTAGTATACTATGTCCCAGAAATAATTATAAAATATATCATGATAACACAATTTCTTCTATTATAAAATATCAGAATCTTACAACATTCCATTAATTAATCTGAAAATTAATTAATCACATCAATATCATTAATTAATTTAACAATTAATTAATAAAAAAATTATATTAATTGATTAATTAATTAATTAATCACACACACTCCATTAACTAATTCAATAATTAAGTGATCATATAAATTATATTAATTAATTCAAAAATTAAATAATCACATGATTAATTTTATAATCATAACAATCTCTATTGATTAATTCAATAATTAATTAATTCCAATTTTAAAATCCCAATATGTCTATAAATAATTCAAAAATTAAATATTCCAATTTAACAATGCCTTAATACCTATAATTAACTGAACAATTAGTTTTTCCAATTAAATTAATTCAATATCCCAAATTTTACAATCCCTTAATTAATTAATTTATTGAATTATTTAATTCAATGTAAGATACTCAATTGATAATCATCAAATATAAATTATATATTTATGTACATTTAATTGAAATTATGACTTTCAGATTTGAATAATATAATGCCAACCTCAAAAATGGTGGAGAATGCTCGTCAATGGATAAACCCAATTTGAATAGAATATTGCTAGTCACATCCAAGATCGAGATATTGATTCAAATTCTATATCCAAGATTAAAAGAAACAAGATAAATTCATCTGAGTTCAAGATATTAATCTAATAGGAGGAAAATACCTTCAATGAATAGGTAAATTATATGAAAGAGAGTAGAAAACAATCATGAAGTGATTCACTAATTGGGAGAGGTATAGATCTTAAATCTGGGCTTTGAATCATAATGAATAGAGGTCAGAAGACCTAGGAATTCATAAAGGATACTCAAAAAATTATAGGAATAGGTTATCTTTGTGTTGGGTTCAATTTTGATTTAATGTGGTGGTTTTGGTATTTTTAAAATACAATCTTTTGGTTAATTGAAAATCCACTCATGGTTTACTAGGTGGGATGAAACGATTTCAAAACCATGTTCCTCTTCTAGGGAAGGGGTTGGGGTGCATTTTTTTTTCCTAAAATGGTGCATAGTTTTACAAACCATTTTCTGACTGTGTGAATTGCCTCTCCTGGGAATCACATGTTTTTTTGGGCTAGGTGGAATTTTAGGGAAAATAGTTCACCAACCATGAAATGTATCTCCTCATTCCAAATTTCATATATTTCACCAAAAAATTCACAAAGTACAAACACGAACAAAAAAACTCAAAAAGAAAAAATAAATAGTACCAATAAAAAATAATAAGACATATCCAAAAATGAAATGGATATTATAATATTCCATCCTTATAATAACTCGTCCTCAATTTGTCCTCAAAATAATATCTATGGTTCTGAGTAAAAAATATTGTGTCAAAAAAACACTCATTTCTACTTCTCTTTACCATGTTTCCTCCTAAAACTACCAATGTTTCTACAATATATGAACAATTGGTATGGTATTTACCTACATCACATTCTCACTATGATCTAACAAACACATCAGATACTCATAAAAGTACACATCTATCTCAATCTCAACATCAACTACATCAATCATTGGAGAAGTGTCAGTGTGATACCATTGATGTTGTGAAACAAGGAAAAAATCATTCCTAACACTATGAATTTATAGAAAAATCCAATTGTTATGCCACCATATTGATTATTACCATAGTTTAAAATGGTCCACAATACCTAGGATAAAGATTTCCATACCTTTATATCATACGGCGACCTAATCTAGGTGACACCTAAAGAAATACATGATCACCCACTATAAACTCCTGGAGTCATCGATGTTTATTAGCATATGAATTCTATCTAATCTAAGCCATATACACATGTTTCTAAATCAGGTGAACCTGGTCCTATATCTTCTATATGAGACTCAGTCTGAAAAACTATGACTCACCTCATCTATCCAACATAGAGTTGATTGGAATGTCCGACCATAAAGACACTCATATTGCTCCATATAAATATTTTCCTAATAATTTTGTTTATAGGATAACTCCACAAACACAAGATGATTCTACCAATATCCAAAAAATCTAGGACAAATGCTCATATCATATCCTCAAGCACCTAAATAGTACACCTTGTCTTCCCATCTGTTTGTGGGTGGATTGACATACTTAGTAAAACATGAATACCAAGAAACTTTTGCAAGACCTTTTAGAAGAATGAAGTGAAGCGTGATTTGTGGTCTAAAACTTTTGTATTTCAAACCCTAAAAAGATATACTATCTCTCAGATTTATAATTCCCCTAACTATTCCCCTATGTATATATCCTTTGCAAGTAGGAAATATGATACCATTATTAAATGGTCCACAATATCCCAAATTGTTTCATTATTCTAAATCTTCCTCAATAAAACCACCACAAAATATATTGTAATGCTGACCCACTATTATTCCCAAATAGGAAACAATAGTCAAAAACCACTAGATTGTGGATGCTCAACCTTCACCTTTTGACTAGTTTATAATCATGGTAATGAACCCTGATATCTCAATTTTCATGCTTGAACACCAAAACTATCGTCATAGGTCATAGTACATTATAGTCACACCTGGATACACCACCAACTTCAGGGCATGAAAGTCAAACATAAGCTCCTCTGCATACCCATAGGAACAAAAAACCTGGTTCTAATATAGATGATCTCATCCTCATATATCATCTAATATAATGGTATCTCCCAAATTTATAGACTTCCTTCAAGGACAATCATTATATATCCTAATATTATATATACCTGATCCTTCTCAAAAGTGTAGACTCTTCTGAAATTTCATGAGAGTTATCTGCTCCTGACTATCTTGAACTACAACATGCATTATCATCCAATATAGTCATCTTCTTCTACTCAATAATAGACTCCTAAACTAATTGAGTCTATGTTTTCTTACATAGAGCATCAAATACACTATTTAACTTCACCTATGTATATTCATGCTCAAAATCAATGATTGGATATACTTAACACACCTTCACATCCATATCTTCATGTTTCACTGCTATACTATATACTTAAAACTCTTACGATCCTTATAAAAAGTAAACTTTTCTCCTATCAGATAATTCCTCCAATACTATAAATCATACACCACTACAGCTAATCGAGGTTGTGCTTTATGTAGTTTCATTCATGTGGCCTTAACTCTCGAGTCCCATATGCCACAACTCGATCTCATTGTATCAACACCACTCCAAGTCCAATCCTAGATGTGTCACAATACACTCTAAACTCTTTACTTGCTTGGGTAGGATCAAGATTAGTGTCATTGTAAAATGATTCTTCAACTCCAAAATGGCATTGTCACATGATTCCAACCATTTGATGTTTATTCCCTTCTTGGTGAAACCCTAAAGTGGTAATGCTAATCAGGAGAAGCCCTTGATTAGTTTCTGATAATATCATGCCAACCTCAGAAATATATGAATATAGAAAATATTCATGGTATAATTCCAAGAAAACCATAACTGAACCTTCTTCATGTCAACTAACACACATTTATATGGGATTATGTGACCCAAAATGAGTACATGATGAATACATAATTGAGACATAAATTGGTTGATGTTTAGTCAATGCTCTCTCGGGGTACTCAAGATGATGTTAAGATATTGGGAATGATCATCATGAGTGTTGGAGTACACCAATATGATATCAAAAAACACTATCACACATTGATTCAGGCACAGATGAATAATTATATTCATCATGTCCATAAAAACTACTGGTGCATTTTTCAACCCAAAAAGCATTACAAAGAACCTGTATATTTCATACCTACATAGAAAATAAGTCCTAGGTATATTAGAAAGTCAAATTCCCAAATGATGATACCCTAATCACAATTCAATCGTTGAGAAAACATAGGCTCCCTTCAGCAGGTCAAATAGATCATCAATATTTGGAAGAAGATACCGGTTCTTCTCATTCATCTTGTTCAACTTCTCGCAGTCAACCCACAAGCACTATGTTTATTTATTATTATGTGAAAAAATAGTATATAACCCCATGTTTATGTACATTGATAGGTAAACCAATTATCTTTTAACTAATTTAGTTTTTTCTTGAGGTATTGAATCTGATTAGTTGTTATTTTTTATAGTGGAATTGAAATTATCTCAGCCCTCGATATGAGATCAATAGTAAATTCCACATCTCTCTTTGTTGGAATCCCTAAGAATTCTTCGAGAAACACATCGTTAAAACTATCCATTATGGGTGGAAAGACATCATGTTTCACACCCCCATCATTGAAAAATAGAATATTAACTTGGGCAGTAATCTCTCTTATTTGTGGATGAACTGGAACTACACAAACCGCCTAGATATCCCACTCTCCATGGTGAATATAGTTGTCACCCTTAGTATACATAAACACCACTCTCCAAAAGTAACAATAATTATGGGATAAATATCCAATGAACCAATCCGTACACAAAATTAACTTAAATCATGTAATTTAAAGGATGAAAATATCCCATATAAAAAGACACTAATGACTTAAAGAGAACAACCCTTTTATAAGAAGATGTCTCTAGACCACATTCCCAAAGGTTTATCTATCATCATCCCCACAATCATGAACCCCACAGATCAGCTCAAACAATTTAGATGTTTTGAAGATATAGAATAATGAGAGGAACTAGTATCAAATATGGAACTAGATAATATAGAAGATACAAGAATAGTACCTCTCATTGTCGATAGTCTAGCCTCACTTTCCACAAGTGTATATATGAATGCATGGAATTGTCCTTTCCATATTATATGTGATACTTCATGAGTCACTTGAGCCACACCACTCAACTGATACGAGAACTCTTTCCTAGAAGCACCTCTTCCACTACCTCTACTTCCATTTCCAACTGAAGTCCACCTGCTAGACTGATATGGTGCAGAAGATACACTTCTTGAATTCATGTTTTCATCTTGCTCCTCAATCACTACCACTACTGGAAATACTGTTTTCCCCAACGGGTGTTTACCAACGGTTTGCTAAAACCGTTGGGCTTGAAGGATTAATGGAGTCTTTACCAACAGTTTTATGACACCGTTGGTAAAGAAATGGCCAGGGAAGCCTTTCCCAACGGTTCACTGAAACCATTTGGAAAAGCCACCCCTTTGCCAACGGTTTCTTCAAACTGTTGGTAAAGGGGTGTGTTAATCACCCTTTTGCCAATGGTTCAACAGAACCGTTTGTAAAGGGGTCCTTAGCATGTCTTTCTTAGCAATTTTTAAAAACTGTTGGTAATTATTTCCCCCAAATCCAGCCGTGAGGCTGCTCTCCCCAATTCGCACATAAACCTAATTTCATCCGCTCCACCGCTCTCCTCTCACGAACTCCCCTATCTGAAGAGGTGAAAACCAAATGAAATCAGGTTTTTTTTCATTTATACACATATACTTCCTTATTTTTATTGTTATTTCTTTTTTATTTTAGTTTTTAAGTTATCAATCCACCTCCAGCTCTCTTCTAGTCTCCAAATCCCCCATCCGAATAGGTGAAAACCCATTTGAATCATCTCAAATCAGGTAATTTTTTGTTTATACACATATGGTACCTTGTTTTTATTATTTTTATTGTTATTGGTCTATTATTTTAGTTTTAAGTTATCAATCCAGCTGGAGCTCTCTGCTACTCTCGAACTCCCCCATCGGAATAGGTGAAAACCCATCTGAATCATCTAAAATCAGGTAATTTTTTCTTTATACACAGATGGTACTCTGTTTTTATTGTAATTGATATAATATTTTAGTTTTATGTTTGGATTTTGATGTGATTTCACTGTGTAAAATAGGGAAATGAATGAATATTTTGTTAATTAATTAGTTTCCCCTGGAATATCAGTTGTGTTATAATGTCCATGCGAAATAAAGGGGTAATGTAATAAAAGACCTTGAATAAATAAATTGTGGAAGTTGGGTTATGTTTCCTCTGTGAGAGGTTTTTTGCTGTGTTTCATTGTATGTTGTAGGCTGCTTTATGGGGATTGATGTGACCAATTGGGCTTTGTGATATGTGGGGTTGTATTGTGATGGTTAGTGGGCATGGATGTGTCATGTGAAGTTGTATGATAGTGATGATGTGTGGTGGTGTTGTGTCATGTGGAGGTGTTGTGTGATGAAGTTGTGGTGTATAATGTGGTGAGGTGGTTTTGGTTGTGCGGTGGTTTGTGATGTGAAATATTTTTATTGTGATATGTGGTTGTTTTGGTGAGATGGTTGGTCGATGTAACATGGTGTCGATGGTTATTGTGAGATGGTGAGTATTTGTGTGGTGGTTTTATTAGTTTCTTAGTTATCTATGGAATAAATTATGCTGTTAAAACAAAAAAAAAGATATTAAATAAATGATATGGAATAGAAATGGATGTGTGGTAAATGGATTTAATTAATTTAACATTAAATGAATGGACAATGTAAGTGTGAATTAAGTGGCTTATAAATGAAAGTGAGAAATTCTATGCATCTTGTGTAGTGGTGGTGTGGTTTATGTGTTTTATGGTAGTAGTGAAGTGTGTGATTATGCTGTTAATGTGAACCCATAGGTTGAGTATTTTTTGCTATCTATATATCATGTATTTTTATGTTATTTCTACACATTCCCTACCAGAGTTGGATAAACTTACCAACGATCAGAGGTTTTGAGTTATGGGTATTTTTTATAATATCTAGGATGGTGGTTATATGGTTGGATAGCTACCATGTCTTCCCTACTCTTCCTTCAAAAGTGATTGACCATGTGTTTTTAGGCAAGATGTGATGTGATTGTCCATGTGTCTTCAAGTGAGATGTACTATGATTTCGCTAGTGTTTTCCAGGGAGGTGTGATGTGATAAGGATATAATAAGATGTGGCATGTGGTTGGGGTCATGTAGGGTAGGAGGATGGCACAAGGTTGATGTTATTCATGTTCATGATACCCTACTAATATGGTTATGGGATGAGGCATGTGGTTATGTGATATAACACATTAAGTTCTTGTTGGTTTTACATTTTTTCAATAACACATTTGTATGTTTTTTTTTCACATGTGTAGTTGATACCTTGATTATTTTATTCCTTTATCGTTTACTTAAATGTATTTTCTATTAAAGTTAATGCCTATTTAATTGTTTATGACAAAATGACTTATATAAATTCTTTTTACAGAATTGACATAAGTTGGATGTATGAAACCGACCATATCTCAAACGATTTTCAAAACAATTTGAAGAGATTTATAAGTTTGCATTTCACAATGCTTCAGATAGTGGTCGCATACACTGCCCATGTTCCAATTGTGTTGGTAGACCTCGGTTAAGACGTGAAGAAGTCAGCTACCACATAACCAAAAATGGGTTTCAAGCAAACTACTTTGTGTGGTATCACAATGGGGATAAAATGAAATCTCAAATTGGTGATGATCGAAATGAAAGGACTGGAATGGAGAATTTGTTAGCTGATCAGTTTCTGTTTATTCATCATCATGAAAAATAAAAGATTTCGACTCAAGAAGACATCGATATGAGGACAGCTAATGCATCTAGTGAAAATGATGATATTGATAGGGTGAAAAAATTGAATGATGCTGCCACAACTCCAGTATATCGACAATGCGATAAAATGAAAAAGCTAGAATTTTTAATCCGATTATTTCATGGGAAAACTATGTATGGGATTTATAATACAGCAATTGATTACATTCTTACCCTCTTGAAGGATTTACTTCCAGATGATGGAGATATTCCCTCAAACCACTATATGGCATGGAAGTTAGTTGAGGAACATGGATTTTCAAGAAACAAAATTCATGCTTACCTAAAAGATTGCAGTTTATTCTGGGAGGAAACCGCTGAACGAAATGATTGTATAAAATGTGGCACATCCCGTTGGAAGTCAAAATCTAATGGAATAGCATCCCGTGTTCCACAGAAAGTAATGTGGCACTTTCCATTGATCCCCAGACTCCAGAATCTTTTTATGTCTGATGACATATCAATAAAAATGAGATGGCATGATACCGAGATAAAGAAGACTGATGATGAGTTGGTTCATCCTAGCAGATGGATTTTCATGGAAGAGATTTGATGCTCGACATCCTGATTTTGTAGCTGACGGTGCGTAATGTGAGGCTGGGTCTTTCATGCGACGGTTTTTAATCCGTTTGGGCAGATGCTTACTTCACACATCACATGGCCAATTTTTATACTCATTTATAATCTTCCCCCATGGTTGTGTATGAAAAAACCTTTCACTTTCATGAGTATACTCATATCTGGTACTTCTGATCCTGACAATGATATTGATGTATACATGCAACCTTTAATAAAATAATTGAAACTTCTTTGGGATGTGGGTGTGCACACATAAGATGCATGTTTGAAAGATATATTTCAGATGCGTGTTGCGCTTATGTGGACGATCAATGATTTCCAGCTTATGCAATGATGTCTGGATGGAGCACGAAGGGAAAACTATCATGTCCAGTTTGCATGAAGAATACACGATCCAGAAGACTGAAACATCATTGTAGTTTCAGTTTTATGGGACATCGACGATTCTTACCAAAGGATCATCCATATAGATTGAATCGTCGAAGATTTGATAATACCATAGAGACCGATGATCCACCTCAGCGTATGTCTGGAACTGATGTGCTTAATGAACTGAATGATTGCAGTTTTTCATTCGGGACAGGTCAAATGAAATCTAGAAAGAGAAAGATTGTTTCCATTGAAACCTGTTACAATTGGAGGAAGAGGAGTATCTTTTTTGATTTGCCTTATTGGTCAACCAATTTGTTACGCCATTTCTTATACGTAATTCATATTGAAAATAATATATGTGAAATGTTGATTTTAGTTCTTCTAAATGTCAAGGGGAAAACAAAAGATGATTTATGAACTCGGTGTGACTTTGTGGATTGTGGCATCAGACCAGAATTACATCCTGTGCGTATTAGTGAAAATAAATGGAAACTGTCATGTGCTTCTTATGTGATGACACCTACGAAAAAAAACAATTTCTGGAAGTATTAGAGACTATTAGAGTTCTTGATGGCTATTCAAGCAACATATCTAAACGGGTCAACAGAAAAGAGTTGAATCTAAAATCTTTGAAGACTCATTATTATCACGTTCTACTACATGAGTTGCTTCCAATAGAAATCCGTCATCTTTTTCCAATAATGTAAGGGTGGATGTTATTCGATTGTTCCATTTGTTTAGAGATCTTTGTGCTAAGAAGTTGTCCAAGTATTTCTTGAAAAGTTTGTTTTGACAGATGCCCCATTAATTTTGTGTGAGTTGGAGAGAATATTTCCTCCATCATTTTTCACAAGCAGCTGCATCTGACTGTCCATATTCCCACTGAAATACTTCTCGGGGGACCTGATTCTTTTCGTTGGATGTATCCAACTGAAAGAAATATGTTCACATTAAATTCTTATGTCCAAAACAGAAATCACCCTGAAGGTTCTATCGTGAATGGTTACCTGGCCCAAGAATGTATGGATTTCTGCTTGATGTATTTGTCCGATCTTACTACAAGATTGAATAGACCAATGAGAAATGAAGAAGAACAATATGAGAAAATTGAACCCAGTTTTCCATCACTTCCTCAAACTGGAGGAATTTCTGGATCACATACATTGAAGACATTAAGTCATGAAGAGAGGGAGATGGCACATCGCATAGTTTTGTTCAACTGTGATTTGTTCGATGACTATATCAGGTAACTAAATTGATTATGTATATCTTACATATATATCTGTTAAAATATTCATATTTTTTTATCTACAGGGAACATAAAACAATGATAAATAGAAAGCATCGTTCATTATCATTGAGAAGGAGGGAGGCTTTGCATAGAAAAGGGTTTTCTGCTTGGTTAAAATTGAAGGTAAAAACATTACTATTTAAAATAATTAATCAATATTTAATTAAGTTTAACAATCATTTATATTATAGGTATTGAGTTTGTCTGCTGACTCTGTCTCTGAGGAAATAATAGCTTTGGCTTTTGGCCCTAATACCGTGGTTCGTGACTGTAAATCAATTGTTATCAATGGGTACAAATTTATTGTCACTGAACGAGCAAAGAATATGAGAACACAATATGATGGTTCTATGGTTTCTGCCACAACAGATTGTTATGACAGTGGATTAGATAGTAGACCGCGATTTGAAAATGTGGGTTATTATGGAGTTGTTGAGAAAATAATAATATTGGATTATTACTCTCATGGACAAGTCACAATGTTGAAATGCCATTGGTTTGATTCGATGACGAGACAAGGCACATTTATTGATGATTGTGGATTCTGAGTAATTAATATGACTCACAATCTTGCTACTGAAGAGCCATATGTGTTGGTATCAATGGATAAACATGTTTTTTATGTCAAAGACCAACTTCGACCTGAATTTTGTGTCATAGTTGAAGTAATTCCAAGACATATTTTTGATGATGGTGATGATGAAATTGACACTTTCCCTACTGTCATTGGAACCAATGCATTTATTTCTTTTGATGACTCTAATAGCTCAATTGTCAGAGTTGATTTTGAACCTAAAGTTCTTGTTGAAAATATATAGAATCGTTCATCCATGTTCTCGATTCATTTGGTTTACCTCGAGTTGGGTTGTTAAGGTTGGTACTATTTAAATTGATTTAGTATTTATAACAAATATATTTTGGCTGACTTGGCCGTTATGTGAATTTTCAATGTTTATTCGTTGTAGTTTTATTTGAATTGAATTTTATAATTTGGAATTGAACTGTATTCAAACCTAGTCAAACAATATTTTTAACTTGGAAAACATTACAACTTATATGATTTATTAAATCCACTCCAGATCTTATAAAACAATTGATAGATAAATTACCAATGAACCCCCCTATTCCCTCATATATTTATTTTTTTGGGTTACACTTTAGATTCACTTTTATATTTAATTACATATTTGTTTTCAAAAGAAGAAAATGCAGCCTATTGAAGAGAGACGAAAGAAAAAAATAATGGACAACAATCGTCGAATGACGGAGTTTGGAGTTCCACCATTAGTACCTGTTGTGAGTAATTTATTTCAAATATATATATTTAAAGAATATATAATGTCATGTGATTAATTTTGTTGCAAACATTTTTTTAGGATCCACCTTTACATCGACAGTTATTCGACGAGGAGCCTAGTACTGGTCCTAGTACTCAGGCCGGTGGTACGAGGGGGGTTCGTACCAGAGGTCGACGATCAGCTGCGCATGCTCGACTAGACCCTGCCCCTCCTAGTCATGACATGTCATCCTTACCACATTCTGATCCAGGTGTTCTGTTAGGGACACATGGGATATTTAGGCCTCCCATGTTTTCGCTACCCTCTGCGTCTTCTGCCCCATAATTTTCACATCCCATGATGATTCCCACTCCCCAGTCAGAATCTAGTCATACTGTTGTCCCATCTTCTTTTCCTCCTATTTCTGTCTCTTCGAGCTTCCATATTCCTTCATCCTCGACTCCTGTTCCAGCACAGGGTGTTCCATCAGTTTCTGTGGATTCGGCAGCACTCAACGATCAGACTGGCGCAGGTACATTTATAAAACTCTAACAAAATTGTATAAAAATATTTATTTTCATTATAACATGTTTTGATAAAATATTTGTTTTTTCATTAATGACAGAAACAACTACTGACTGGAGGTGGGGGCGGGGGTGTACACGCATGCGTTCGGTGTGGAATCGCCGCACACAGGTTATGGTTTATTATAATGAAGACAAAAAAATGGTTGAGAAATCCGAGCAGCAATGTCGGAGTTTTTTGGCGACGCTTGCCAAATACTCCGACATCATTCCCGTCAGCCCGCAGCCGTGGAGACATTTGACACATGAAGTCAAGGATAGAGCTTGGGAAGAGATATGGGTAAAATAATCTATTGTATTTAATGACATGAATTATTTTTGTATTTATATGAATTAATATATTGATGTTAGCTTCGATTTAATTTTCCCGATGGTTAGGGTGCTCGAGCAGAAAGTCTAAAGGATTTAGGCGAGCTTTGGAGAGCCTACAAGCATGAGTTGTATCTTGGATGGCGTTCTAGAGTTGGCACTGAGTTAGAGGTGGTACCAGTCGTGGATGACTGTCCTATAGAGTAGTATCGTCAGATGATTACTCATTGGATGAGTACCCAGTTTAAGGTATGAATTACATTTGAGGTATTTAAATAATAACTTTTATGTTTCGAATTAATATTATCCTTTCAATTATTGAATTTTATTTTGGAATCATCTGGAAAAAAATGAAAAAAACATTGATGCAAAAAAATATCTCCACACACTAGGACGTACGATGATGCCAGATCATGAGAGAAAGCAGGTATGACAATTTTTTATAAGTTTTCTTTACAACTTACATTTTCTTTTGTTTTCTCAATTATTTAATCATTTGTTAAAGTTTTTATATAACTTTTGTTTTCAATATCATTGTAGAGGAAAATACAGAATATTGAAGGATGTGTGCCTCGAGCAAAACTATTTTGCTCGAGTAGACGGAAAAAGCATGGAAGTGCCGTCAACGAAGCTACTCATCAGCAGATTGTAAGTTTTAATATATTGATTTTATATTTTAATATCTATTTTGTAATTTAATAATATATTTATATTTGTAACAGGTTGATTTAGAGGCCCTCGATGCCCAAGAACCGGTCAATTTTGGGCCTAGAGATCACTTACATTAGCTGTTAGGAGAGGAGCATCCTGGCAGAGTATGCTGCCGACCTAGGATAGCCTCGATGAGGTATTGTCCCTCCTCAGGTATGAGCTGTAGTGCAACCGAGCTGGATCAAGTTAGGGCAAATGCAGAACAGGCTGGGAAAAGGGCCACAGATATGGCAGAACAATCTGCTAGGGAAAATAATGCGTTTATGAAATTTATTGAAGTTCTACGTCCAACACTTCCAGCAGAGGCCAACCCATATTTTGATGAATATATATCATTGATACATTCTATATATGGTGCACCAGGTGATAGTTCTAGTGCTTCTCAGGATGATGTTCAGCTTGACGATGATGATGGCGAGGAGGAGGGCGAGGGCGAGGAGGAGGGAGAGCGCGAGGAGGAGGGCACTGAGGAGGGCGAGGACGATGATGTGGATGAGGACGAGGGTGATGATGATGGTGATGATGATGGTGATGATGATGATGATGGTGATGGTGATGGTGATGATGGTGATGATGGTAAGGGTGATGTGGGACAAATTGATCCATTGCATTTTGACTTATATTACTAAGATTTGATATTTAATCTATTCTAGTTGTTGGTTTTATCTAGACTCGTAGTATAGTATTGGAGTTGAGTTATTTTTATATATTATCTGTTTTTATGGATGTTGATGTATTTTAGTGTTTGTGTGTTTTGGAACCCCCTCCTTCTTGGACCCCGGACATCCCTCCAGATAGCCCCCACCCTCCTCCTTGGATCCCGGACAACCCCCCGAACACCCCCCGGACAGCCCTCCCGCACAGCCCCCAACCCTCCTACCTGGACCCCGGACAACCCCCTAAACACCCCCCAGACAGCCCCCCGCACAGCCCCTATACACCCTCCTCCCTGGACCCCTGACAGCCCCCCGGACAGCCCCCAGACAGTCCCCCGGACAGCCCCCCGAACAGCCCCCCTCCTCCTTGGACCCCGGACAACCCCCCGAACACCCCCCGGACAGCCCCCCGCACAGCCCCCCACCCTCCTCCATGGACCCTGGACAACCCCCCGAACACCCCCCAGACACCCCCCCAGACAGCCCCCCGCACAGCCCCCCCACCATCCTCCCTGGACCCCGGACAACCCCCCGAACACCCCCCAGACATCCCCCCCCGCACAGCACCCCACCCTCCTCCCTGGACCCCGGACAACCCCCCGAACACCCCCTGGACAGGCCCCCACATAGCCCCCCCACCCTCCTCCCTGGACCCCTGACAACCCCCCGGAAATCCCCTCATACAGCCCCCCAGACAGCCCCCCCCCCCCCCCCACCCAGCTCCTTGGACCCAGGACAACCCCCCGAACACCCGCCGAACAACCCGCCGAACACCCCCCGGACAGCCCCCTCGCACAGCCCCCCACCCTCCTCCCTGGACCCCTGACAACCCCCCAGACAGCCCCTCAGACAGTCCCCGGACAGCCCCCCACCCAGCTCCATGGACCCCGGACAACCCCCCGACCACCCCCCGGACTGCCCCCGAACAGCCCCCCGAACAGTCCCCCCACCCACCTCCGTGGACCCCGGACAACCCCGCGAACACCCCCCAGACAACCCCCCCGAACAGCCCCCCCCCCCCCCCCACCCTCCTCCCTGGACCCCCGACAGCCCCCGGACAGACCCCGGACAGCCCCCCAAATAGGACCCCTCCTCCTTGGACCCCGGACAACCCCCCGAACACCCCCCAGACACTCCCCGACAGCCCCCCGAACAGCCCCCCCACCCTTCTCCCTGGACCCCTGAGAGCCCCCAGATAGACCCCAGACATCCCCCCGAATAGCCCCCCCCCCCCCCTCCTCCTTGGACCTCAGACAACCACCCGAACACCCCCCGGACACTCCCTGGACAGCCCCCCGAACAGCCCCCCCACCCGCCTCCCTGGACCCCTGACAACCCCCCGGACAGCCCCTCAGACAGCCCCCCTGGACAGCCCCCCCACCCAGCTCCTTGGACCCCGGACAAACGCATTCCGAATCTGTTGATAATTTATACCAACAATCCATGGGTCATATGTGACGTGTATGAGCAAACTCGGGATGAATCCAAGTCGCGGTGTGGCTGGGATCAGTCTAAGTGACTCTTTTTTTTAAAACGGACACCATTTTAAGTACATAAGGAAAAACAACCAAACAGATTCAGTTTCCATTGAAACATTAGGAGAACTATCCATGGGTCATATGTGATGTGTACGAATCAACCCCGCCTTAATCGGAGATGCGGTGTGGCCGGCACCACTCAAAGTGTCCGACTTTTGTTTCGAAAGGACGTCATTTTAAGTGAAAAGCATCAACTGACATATGGAAAACCGAACAAAGGCATTCCGACTATGTCGATACTTTAGAACAAAGATCCATGGGTCATATATGACGTGTACGATTCAATCCCGCATCAATCCGAGGAGCGGTGTGGCCGACACCGCTCTAACTGTGTCTATTTTGTTTAAAATGGACAGGATTATAAGTGAAAAGAACAACTGACATACGGAAAACCAACCAAACGCATTCTAAATCTGTTGATAATTTATCCCAACAATACATGGGTCATATGTGACGTGTACGATCCAACCCGGGATGAATCCGAGTCGCGGTGTGGCCGGGATCTGTCTAACTGGCTTTCTTTTGTTTAAAACGGACACCATTTTAAGTACATACGGAAAACCAACCAAACGGATTCGGTTTCCGTTGAAACTTTATGAGAACGATCCATGGGTCATATGTGACGTGTACGAATCAACCCTGCCTCAATCTGAGACGCGGTGTGGCTGGCACCACTCAAAGTGTCTGTCTTCTGTTTCAAAAGGACGCCATTTTAAGTGAAAAGCATCAACTAACATACGGAAAACCGACCAAAGGCATTCGGAATATGTCAATACATTAGCACAAAGATCCATGGGTCGTATGTGAAGTGTACAAGTCAATCCCACATCAATCCGAGGAGCGGTGTGGCCGACACCGCTCTAGCTGTGTCTCTTTTGTTTAAAATGGACAGGATTATAAGTGAAAAGAACAAATGGCATACGAAAAACCAACCAAACGCATTCCGAATCTGTTGATAATTTATCCCAACAATCCATGGGTCATATGTGACGTGTACGATCCAACCTGGGATGAATCCAAGTCGCGTTGTGGCCGGGATTAGTCTAAGTGTCTCTCTTTTGTTTAAAACGGACACCAATTTAAGTACATACAGAAAATTGAACAAACGGATTTGGTTTCCTTTGAAACTTTAGGATAACGATCCATGGGTCATATGTGACGTGTACGAATCAACCTTGCCTCAATCGGAGATGCGGTGTGGCCGACACCACTCAAAGTGTCCGTCTTTTGTTTTGAAAGGACATCATTTTAAGTGAAAAGCATCAAATGACATATGGAAAACTGACCAAAGGCATTCAGACTATGTCGATACTTTAGAATAAAGATACATGGGCTGTATGTGATGTGTATGAGTCAATCCCGCATCAATCCGAGATGTGGTGTGGCCGACACCGCTCTAACTGTGTCTCTTTTGTTTAAAATGGACATGATTATAAGTGAAAAGAACAACTGGCATATGGAAAACTGACCAAATGCATTCTGAATCTATTGATAATTTATCACAACAATCCATGGGTCATATGTGACGTGTACGAGCCATCCCGGGATGAATCCGAGTCGCAATGTGTCCGGGATCAGTCTAACTATCTCTCTTTTGTTTAAAACAGACATCATTTTAAGTACATACGGAAAACTGACCAAACGGATTCGGTTTCCGTTGAAACTTTAGGAGAACGATCCATGGGTCATATGTGACGTGTACGAATCACCCCCGCCTCAATTGGAGATGTGGTGTGGCCGTCACCACTCAAAGTGTCTGTCTTTTGTTTCAAAAGGACGCCATTTTAAGTGAAAAGCATCATCTGACATACAGAAAACCGACCAAAGGCATTCAGACTGTGTTGATACATTAGAAAAAAGATCCATGGGTCATATGTGACGTGTACGAGTCAATCTCGCATCAATCCTAGGAGTGGTGTGGCCGACACCGCTCTAAATATGTCTCTTTTGTTTAAAATGGACAGGATTATAAGTGAAAAGAACAACTGGAATACGGAAAACCAACCAAACGCATTCCGAATCTATTGATAATTTATCCCAACAATACATGGGTCATATGTGACGTGTACGAGACAACCCGGGATGAATCCAAGTCGCGGTGTGGCCGAGATCAGTCTAAGTGACTCTCTTTTGTTTAAAACGGACATCATTTTAAGTACATATGGAAAACTGACCAAACGGATTTCGTTTCCAATGAAACTTTAGGAGAAGGATTCATGGGTCATATGTGACGTGTAGGAATCAACCCCGACTCAATCGAAGAAGCAGTGTGGCCGGCACCACTCAAAGTGTCCATCTTTTGTTTCGAAAGGACGTCATTTTAAGTGAAAAGCATCAACTGACATACGGAAAACCGACCAAAGGCATTCGGACTGTGTAGATACTCTAGAACAAAGATCCATGGGTCGTATGTGACGTGTATGATTCAATCCCGCATCAATCCGAGGAGCAGTGTGGCCGACACTGCTCTAACTGTGTCTCTTTTGTTTAAAATGGACAAGATTATAAGTGAAAAGAACAACTGGCATACGGAAAACCGCCAAAGGCATTCCGAATCTGTTGATAATTTATCCCAACAATCCATGGGTCATATGTGACGTGTACGAGCCAACATGGGATGAATCCAAGTCGCGGTGTGGCCGGGATCAGTCTAAGTGACTCTCTTTTTTTTTAAAACGGACACCATTTTAAGTACATACGGAAAACCGACCAAACGAATTCAGTTTCCGTTGAAACTTTAGGAGAACGATCCATGGGTCATATGTGATGTGTACGAATCAACCCCACCTCAATCGTATATGGGGTGTGGCTGGAACCACTCAAAGTGTCCATCATTTGTTTCGAAAGGACATCATTTTAAGTGAAAAGCATCAACTGACATACGAAAAACCGACCAAAGGCATTCGGACTGTGTCGATACTTTATCACAAAGATCCATGGGTCGTTTGTGATGTGTACGAGTCAATCTCGCATAAATCCGAGGAGCGGTGTGGCTAACACCGCTCTAAATGTGTCTCTTTTGTTTAAAATGGACAGGATTATAAGTGAAAAGAACAACTGGCATACGGAAAACCGACCAAACGCATTCCGAATCTGTTGATAATTTATCCCAATGATCCATGGGTCATATGTGATGTGTACGAGCCAACCCGGGATGAATCCGAGTTGCGGTGTGGCTGGGATCAGTCTAAGTGGCTCTCTTTTGTTTAAAACGGACACCATTTTAAGTACATATGGAAAACTGACCAAACGGATTCGGTTTCTGTTGAAACTTTAGGAGAACGATCCATGAGTCATATGTGACGTGTACGAATCAACCCCGCCTCAATCGGAGATGCGGTGTGGCCGGCACCACTCAAAGTGTCCGTCTTTTGTTTCGAAAGGATGTCATTTTAAGTGAAAAAGCATCAACTGACATACGGAAACCGACCAAAGGCATTCAGACTATGTCGATACTTTAGCACAACGATTCATGGGTCATATGTGTCATGTATGAGTCAACTTGGCCTCAATCCGAGCAGCAGTGTGGCCGGTATCACTCCAGGTGTATGTATTTTGTTTAAAATGGAATCATTTGAGGTAAAAATATTTGGTATAGAAAAAACCGATCAAATTATGAATTGAATTCTGGATTCGACATATAATTGTCATCTAAATTTGAAATTGAATTCTAAATGAATTATGTATGTTTATAATTACGTTATGAATTCTAATTTAATTATGAATGTGTATAGTTTTAGGATGTATTATATATTAAATGTGTATGAATTTGTTCTTAATTGAATATGTTGTGTATGAATTTGTTCTTAATTGTATATGTAGTATATGTATTTCTTATTTTATTGCAGGTATAATTATTGGATTGAAAATGTGCTCAAAATGAGCCCCAATGAGGCCCCTGGTTCAAATTGCAGGAAATGAAGGCAGTCTGCCAGGCTGCCTGCTGAGAGGCTGCTATGCAGGGTATGCCAACAGTTTTAAACCGTTGGCATAGCCTAGAGCTCCTCTAGTTACCAACGGTTCATTGAACCGTTGGTATATAGATGTTTTCCCAATGGTTTAGAACCGTTGGGAAAAGGATCCATGGAGAAACACTATCCCAATGGTTTTCCAGAACCGTTGGGATAGTTGTCGACTATTGGGATTTCCCAACGGTTTTGGCCAAACCATTGGGATAGTTTTTCCCAACGATTTTCCAGAACCGTTGGGGTATATTTGATTTTCCCAGCATATGCCAACGGTTTCCTGTAAACCATTGGGAAAACCTTTCCCAACGGCTTACTTCCCTACGGTTCTCAGAACCGTTGGTATATGATATACCAACGGTTAGAAGGCCTTTCCCAATGGTTCTGAACCGTTGGGAAACATTGTATTTCCAGTAGTGTACCCCTCAGTCACTAATTCCAAAAGAATCAATATAGATGTCCCATATTTCCGCAGACTTAAAAACCTATCAATGATCTAGGGAATTGTCTCTAAAAATGGAATGACCTAAAACTCTAGTGACATATAATCTAGGTAAGGTCAAATTAAACTGAATATTCCCCATGAGTATACTTCTTTATATCACCTTGGATAAAATTATCATATCAATACTTTCTAATATCAGAAGATGTGCGTTCTGATCATCCAGAAAAAATCACATGTACTACACTAGAAGCATCCTTTAGGAACTATTATTATATGATAATATGATCCACCAACTTTGGAAACTTCTTTAACCTGAAGATATTCAATTGGGACTTAATCTCACATTTATGCATGTCCATAAAATTAATTGTCATAGCTATCTACACTATGACTTAATTTGAAGAGGTGCTTCAAATTTGTAAAACATATAGCATAGTCCATCACATACATACTCCCCAAAGTTAACCTCACGGACTCAGTTTCTCTCTACTAAATCATTAACTCTGGATAAAAGTGCTCCAAGAACATCCACAAAAAATCCTTCCATAAAATACAGTCAAACTGTCTAATCTGATCATGAATGTCTTACCAAAAATTTGTTGATCCTCATAACATATAGGAAACCAACTTGACCCTTATATTATAAGGAGTCTCCAAATGATCATGTATAGTCTGGATAGACTCAGTCCATAACTCTATTTCCTCAAGTCTACCCTCTATAATAAAATTTAGAAGGTTGTATAGCTGAGACTCCCATGTAAGGTCAGACAAACTCTTCACAACCCTCTTTGGGAATCTTTCCATAAATTGTATTAAGAGAGAAATGTTTTCAAGTAACTTCTCTCTGGCTTCCTAAATGACACTCTTTGTGAATCAAGTTCTACTACTGGTGGAGCATCTCCATCTATAACCTCAGTTCATCCTATCAACAAGCATCATCGTAGAGGAATACCATTACAAAGGAAAACACAAGTCATAAGACACATAACTCAATATTATCACATTTAACAGGAGGGATTCCAAAAAATCCATAACAGAACATTCCCCTAAACCCTACATCATAGTCAAAACCGAGGCACTATCTCTACTGTTAACAATCATACACATAAGACATAGTTAACCACAACAATCTCATCTTATTATTCATATCTCATTAGAGACCTATTTATTCACAACTTGCATCATTTTTTAATTTTCTATTTCGCTCTAGGTGCCTTTCCATTTTAAATTCAGAAAATCAATGAAGATCATCTCATGTTCAACAACTTACCCAAAATATTCTTTTCTGAGCATGCCTAAAAATGATGCCTGTCAAAATAAATCATGAGTGCCTAAAATTTTTCATGAAAAATCAACTCTGATGATATTCCATGGCATGAGTCAAATCTAAGAAAATAGCTGAATCAATAATCACATCACACAATAAGTGCATCAGCCAATGTGAAATAACATCCAAATGTAATATAAAATAACAGAAACAACTATCCCACCCCTGGTACTTTCATTTTCCCCCATAAATGGGTTAGCTACTCCCATGCATGAGCTTATGACCAAGGCTTGACTCTTCATACTCTCATATCTACCTTTTTCTGAAATATAAAGGCAAATGAAAAATAATTAAAGATGCTTTAATACAACTTTGTAACATCTTGACATGAGTTCCACATGCCAGTACACTGATTCGGTCGTTCACATGACCTCAGGCACAGGTCCAGGTATGCTAGAGGCTGACGACTAGCAGTGAGGGTCTAATATCTTTGATGGGGTGACTATAGCATCTTTATAAGAGTGAAGCCATTATAGAAATAAAACAAAATAACCAAATAATATAACAATAACCATAAAAATACCAGTATCAACCGATGACCAAAATAAGAAATATAATATAAAAAACTAATCAGTAGATACATCATGCCAAGTATGTTCCAAGTGTCAATATGAAATAAAATTGAAATATATAAAGACACTGACAACTCATAATAAGGTCTTGACATCACGTCTAGTTCCATCATCAATGATCTATCCCTAATCATTCATTAATATATGGTTGTTTCCCTTATGCTATCCAGCATCGATGAAATCTATTTGGGTGAAGATCAGGCAGCCCGGGTGAGGTGTGACTATAACTCAGCAGGACACCACTAACGAAATCTAAAATGATATCTAGTCAAAATAGTGTATGAAGTTGTATAATGAATAAAGTATGAGAAATAAATTAAATTGTTTAAATTATTTCCATTTCCCTTTATTTAACCACATAACTACATGGTTTTATAGGAAACCTAACCTCAATACCTGCTTCAGTTTTTTCCAGAGTATGAACTATCCCAAAGGGATATCATATATCTAAATTCCATTATTACCCTCCCCTATATTAATTTGTATCTAAATTCCATTGATATCATTCATCGTCTCAATTCATATCTATATTCAATTTTTATAATTCATTATCTAAGGAAATATCATCATGTCATTGTTACCATTCATCATCTCAACTCATATCTGAATGCCATTATTAACATTCACTACATCAATTCATGTCTAAAGTGTATTTTTAACATTTATCACATCAATTAATTTATGAATTCCATCATTACCATTCATCATCTTAATTCATGTAGGAATAACATTGTTAGGAATCACTAATTTAACAATATTTATTACTAAGGGATCCGGATGCAATATACCATGTCTTACACACAGTTATCACATACATCATAATAAGATAATTTCACATATAAAAAATATAACAATCTCAAATCATTTCATTAACTAATCATCAATTAATCAAAAAAATAAATCTCATGAATTAATTTAAGAATTAAAAAATCACAAAAAGTCAATTAATTAATTCAATAATTCAGTAATCACATCTATTCTACAAGTTTCTTCAATAATTAATTAATCACATAAATTCTATTAATTTATTCAATAATTAATTAATCATGTCATGAATTGTATAATTAAAAAATATAAATTAATTAATAAAAATATTATTTAATTACAACTTAACAATCCCAATATCTCCATAATTAATCCAAAAAAATTTATTCAGATTTTATAATGTCATAATTACCATAATTAATTCAAAAATTATTCATTCCAATTCAATCAAGTCAATATCCCCAATTTTAAAATCCATTAATTAATTATTTTATAGAATAAATTAATTTAATGTATAAAACGCAATTGTTAATAATCCAATATCAATTCAAAAATTACACACAAGTAACCGAAATCAAGATTTTGGGATTTGAATAATTGACCACCTACTTCAAAATGATGAGGAACACTCACTTATAGATAAACCCATTTTGAATGGAATATCGCTAATCATGTTAAAGATCAAGATATTGATTAAAATTCTAGATAAAAGGTCAAAAAAAGAACTAATCAACCTAGATCTAGATAAAAACCTAGTAAGGGGGAACATCCCTTGAAATAATCGACGAAGAATAAGAAATAGATTGGAAAAACCAGTATGAGATTCACATACCAGGAGAGGTTAAAATCAATATTATGGGATTTGAATCTCACTTAATTGAGGTTTTATGCTTTAATAATTCATCTTGGGACCTTAAAAAATGATAATAATGGGTTATGTTTGAGTTGGGGTGATTTTAGGTTAATATAGGGGTTTGTGTATTTTTTTTTAAAAAATTTGGTTAATAAAAAATCCACACATGGTTTCTTGGGAAGGGTTGCATGTTTTTGAAACCAAAAAACGTAACCATTAACCTCTTCTATGGGGGGGGGTGCACGATTTCTCCTAAAAGGGTGATCAGTTTTAAAAACTGTGCGTCATTCATATGAATCCCCTTTTTTGTGTTCACATGGTTTTCTAGGATGGGGCCCATGGTTATGTCAAACCATTCTCCAACCATGCACTACCTATCCTCATAAATTTCTCTAATTTCACCTAAAACTCCCCATTTACTAAACCAAACAAAAAATTACTCAAAATGATGAAAACTAATACCTATAAAAAATCCAATGAGTTATCTGGAAAAGGTTGGGATCTTAAAACATATAGACCGAAGATTTATTGACGTGAGAATGTAAAAGGTATTTACTAGTTAGAATCATATTAATTTAGATAAAATTAGGGAAAAGGGTTATGATGCTAACAAGGTCAAATATTTTTTATTGGATATGGGTGAACTTATTTTCTTGAATGTATCTCTATGGAATGGGGTTATATGATTTAGTATGTAGGGAAAACTGAGCCCTATATACATCAGAACTCTTAAAATTATCTAAATAATTTGAGCAATGTCTTACCAATTTTGAATTACTCAAAGACTCTATAAATTACATGATATGCTCCCTTTCTCATTGTTGAGTATGTACATTACAATCCCAATGCATGTTCCCACCCCTGAAGAAATAAAATTATAAATAATCTATCTTATTTTAATATCCAATACATATTCTTGACACTGGAGAGTTAGAATCCTGGAACCAAATGTCTTGACTAGTAAAGGACATTTGGAGAAATCAATAAATTGAGTAAGCAATGTGGTACATATAGAATGTTATGATGAATGACTACTCTCACTGGTTTATAATGTAATATTCCAAAAAATATCATGGATAAATTTTTTTGGGATAAAAGATTGTAACACGTGAGCTTAGATTATAGTGAATAGACATTATATTTTAAGAAAAATAATATAATTTTAATGTTAATATTTCAATGAATAAAAATTTTAATTCAATAGTAATAATATCTATTTTTAACATACTTGGTCAAAATAAGACTAGAATTAGTTTTTCAATACTTCCCTTAGAAATAAGCTTATATAATTAATAGAAAATGTATTATTTAATTATTAATTATTTTATTTATAATAACACGTTATAATACCTATAATTAAACATGTATTTACAATAAATTTTATATAAATAAATATAAGATCATTTGGAGGTAAAAAGTGATATTTTATGGAAGCTGTTTTTATATAAAATATGTATTTCAATTTTAATTAATTAAAATAATATCTATTGATGAATGATTTAAATTAAATGTAAAGATTATATATAAATATATTAATTTAAAAACATATAATAATGGTTATTATCTATATATCTAATTTAATATTATCTTATTCTTGGAAATGTATTTTTTTGAAAAACCATTTTTTGACATGATTTGCGGGTTCATTTTGAAAGTAAATATTGTTTCTTCTATGAATTGAATTTTATAAATCTATTATAATATTTTTAACTAGATTAATTAATATTAGGTAATAATTTAGACATATATTTCTGTCATATTGAATATAAAAAATAGTAAAAAATTTAATTATTGTGGTAAAAGTTAAAATAAGTTTACCGGGAGGTTAATGAGAAAATATAATGGTCAAAATTATTGAAGCAGTTTATAAAACACCATTAATTGGTTTTATTTATAATACTCCATTATAACCTTCTAATATTATCCCTTTCATATCTATTTTCCATGAAAATTTACACGAAATTATTTTAAATCTTTGAAAAATTATGATTGTGACACTCAACTGAATTACAAAAGGGAACCTCCTCCCCTCACTAATTTACACCTATTTAGAATGTTAGATTAACCAAACCACAAATAAATATATCCAAAATATCATCATAATTGTTATATATATATTTTTATTCCTAAAATACCAACCCTTTGGTTCTTAATAATAGATCAAAAGGATTTCTTTCCAAGAAAATATAATCATTTTCACTAAAATCATTTTTTTACTTCTTATTTTACAACATTAAATTATGTATTAAAAATTTAAATAGAAAAACTAGTATTTTCCATATAATAATATTTAATTATATTAATTACATAATAAATTTTCATTAACTATTCCATAAAATGAGAAACAAAACCTTTGATTATGTGTATGATGAATTACCATCTCACGAACTGATGTAATTTATTTTCCATCACCACCTACCACATATGAATATAATTATGGATTTAATGTTTTTATATTGTATTAATTAAATAATTATACATCTATAATTATAATATAACATATACCATATATCCTTTTAATCTGTTGGAAAATGATAATGTCGCGTGTGTGTACGTGTAGACTACCGCCTCCACGAAATAATGTGGTTTATTTTTAAATTTATTTTGAAATTAATGATAATATGAAAGGATTTAATTAATAAATAACACATATATGACATATTAATTATATTCAAAAGCTTAGTTTTTATTTACTTTATTTTTTTCAATCCTTCTAAACATGAAAACATCGTTAATCCGTACATACGACCTACTATATCCGTGAACGGTATAATTGATTCTTATAATTATAACTTTTATGGATTGATAAAAAATATAGATTTGGAATGGATATTATATTTATATCCTTATTATAATTCTAGATATGATGTAACCAAGAAAAAATCTCAAGGACTACAACTACTGAACCCAATCATACATGAAAAACGAACCAGTTAACACCTAGAAATAGAAAATTTAATAAATAATTATTGATAAATGGGACCTGAAATGTTATAATTGGTTCATATATTATATTATAAGTATATATATGGGTTTTTATATAATTTTAACTAACTTAAATTCCAATATAGTATGTAAAAATCTCTTACAATGCACGTCAGACCTGAGGTGGGTGTTTATTTAACAATCTTGTCATTATTTATGATTTTTTATGTCTCCATTGAGGTAATAATATGGTATTTCTATATTAAAACTAATATATTTTATTATTATCAATATATTTATATAATTCACATGTTTTACTTTAATTTTACACTCTTTAAGTACTCAAGATATCAAAATAATGTTTTTTCAGGAAACCAAATCTGGGTTTTCTACATGGTCGAGAATATTTCCCTTACATGCCTATATTTATATTCAAATGTCCAGATGAATATCATTAATATTATACAATGATTAATTAAATAAATTCTTACCGTGTTTTACTATTTAAAATATTGTTTAAAAGAAATCTTGTCATGTTCTAAATGATGCACTTTTGACCTTTTTACAAAAGTGTGTATGGAATGTTATAGTTAACTTATATGATAAGAATGGAATTTCCAAAAATTATGACCATTAAATGTTTTGAATAATCCTTTATAATTTTAGAATATTCATTTAGAAAAACAATTCCTTAATATTTGTTAAATTTTTATATTATGAATTGGTTATTTAAAAAAAAAAGTGTACATTCCACATAGAATCATTTAATTCTATTTTTAATGTATATTCATCTATATCAAAATTATTAGGTGAAAATATTTATTTAATGGGGATGTACACTTAGAATAAAATTCTCTATATTAATATATATGGATCATTGTATGTTTAATAATAGTATAATTATTAACATCTCAGATTCTATTTTTCCAATACAAATTTTTAAATCGATTATGTTTCACACCTTTTCAATGATGAATGAATTGGGCTAGGTAAGTGATAAAATAGGCCTAATATAGCCCATAGATGCATCAATATATATAATGAGACAAATCAGTTTGGGTATTTTGTGTACACATTACCTTTTTATTTATGTTGTCTTAGTACAACACATTGATAATAAGATAATGATATATGACATTATATACTCAATCACTATGAAACTAGTTATTTTTATCTAGGTGATTATTTTTGTTGTTATTTTATACATGTGTTTCGTACCGTTTTAGGATATTAGTTACATGGAATATTTTATTAATGTTTATCTTGGTGATATAATTCATGATTATTTACTTCTTGATAGCTTATGTTTTACTCTTCCCCTTATTGAGCATTTTAGCCCAATTAATATGATTTCTTTTCCCCAGGATAGGAAAAATGGATCTATGAAGGAAATTAAAGATATACTAGAATAAATGGAAAATTTTATCATAATAATTATTAAATTATATTTCATGTTTTCATATTTAATGTCAGAATATTGTATGTATCTAGTCTCCCATGTTTATTAATATATTCACTCTTTTGAGATGTGATCCCTTTCACACATCCTAAACCGTGATACCATGCTTCACACATCACCAAACCTAGGATCAGTCTCTTAAGCCACAAACCATGAACTACTATATTTAAATATCATCTTTCCAAAATCCTATATGATATTTTATTACAATGATCATAAAATATCACTCCGAACATGTTAAACGACATGATCACTCACTATTTAGGCATCATTCCCACAAGAAAAAAGAATCTACCCACACTCTATTAGTCGCAAATCAGACCAACTAGCATAAAAATCAAAGATATATAAGGCATGACAATTAATATATGAAGTATCTAATCGTAATTATTATGAATCAATATCAAATACATGGAATCTACACATGACTCCCATATATAAGGACACTCACAATTCACAGATGTCCCCTATCTTAGGTCGCCTTAATATATAAAACTTTAAATCAAAAAATGTTGGGAAACATATTTCTTATAAATAATGGAACATGGATAACTAGTATCCTGAGACTCACCTAAATTCAACTACCTCTCCCACCTGTCTCATAAATCATGTCTCAAATATACCGTAGTTTATAGGGTCACATAACTTTTACCATCCCAGTTATCATAGGAAATCACACTTTTCAGTACACCCACTCTAAGGATCTCAAATATACATATCATGAATCACATTATGATCCAATTATAAACTCTTAGGTAGTTAAAATCACTAATCATCCACATACAAGACCACACCCTCTAGGATTAGGATCACATCCATGCATATAATTCCACCAATCCCATGAATATCAATATCATGTAAAACTATATTCACATGATTTAGTTAAGTATAATGACACCAAGAATATATATATATGGGAAAAACACATAAATATGATTCCCAATTTGACTAAACAAAAATTATTTACTTTGTTAAAATCATGTATTAATGAATCCAATGCATTTACCGACCAACTATGTTTATATATAAATCCATAGAATAGTGTGAATGTTTAACCGTCATTTGAGAAAATATATTAATGGGATATACATGTCCTATTATAAAAAGGAATATTATTTTCAAACAAAGTATAATTACACTAAAATATTATAAATAAAATTAAATATATATTTTTTGACACATTTAAAAATTAAATCCTAAAATATTAGTGAAATCAGTCACACATGAAAAGGTGATTTTGTTTTTAATCCTACATGACAAATATGATCTATATACATATTACCACATCCAATATGTATGAGATCCAAAACCATAAATATTAATTTCAATTACCCACATCATACATGAATAAATGTATCAAGCATATCAATGAAAACTAATAATATAAATCAAATATCCATGGTAATTTGGAAAACCCACCAAAAAATTCATTCAAGATGTACTCATCTGAGGTCCTCAAAAATATAAAATGCATCCATATTTCCCATAAACCATTTTTAAAAATAGTAATAAAATCAAAAATACACTTTGATAACACGTTTTAACAACTTCAAACAACTCACTCTACAATAACCAAGTCATTACACTTTGTGACCTCCGGCGCGGCTCCCCATATGTGGGAGGCTACCAACTAGTAGTGATGGTATGTGGTATTAATATAGGAAGACTATACCCTCATATGAAATTAAAAAAATAATATAAACAAATCAAAAAATCCTCTATAATAATAATCAATATACACATAAATAGATAAACTAGAATCATCTTATAACAAATGGATTGTATGATTGAGTCATATATTCCAATGATCTCACAGTAGAATGAAAAATTTTAAAAAATTAACAAATGAAATAAATATAGAAGAGGGTCTACTATGATCCTTGATCAATAACTCATCCCAATATCTAAATTACGGTCATGCTTCTCCTGTACAATCAATCCACACATGGCCTCTCTCTTATCTATTACAATGACCACATGGTCAGTTCAGGTACTAAAATTCCTTGCCCACCATATCAAGGTGTGAGTAAAAATAAATAGGCCACCACCAATGGTTTAATTACCTTTAATAGAAAATTATATGTATTAAAATGTGATAAAATTATCTTAAAATTAAATAACATAAAACAAAATATATAAAACACTTCATATTCATGGGTTCTAAAGTGACACCTGAGGATGAACATACTTGCATCTGCTAGTTTCTGATGTCTCTAAGCCTCGTGCAAAACTACCCAAGAGGAACCACATCATGTATTTGAAATTGTGTTGAAAAGAATACACAAGGGGAGACCGTTGTTTCCTAGAATCATATATTGTACACCAAATGGGTCTGATATTCTACTTGAGACCATCATACCATCAACCCATGGGTTTAGATTACCCACATGAAACCATCATATTATCTATATCAAGGGTCAAATTCCATACCCATAACCATAATATCACCCACCTAGTGTATCATATCTCTAACATGGATTTATTATATATCATACATATGCGGGGGATCTCATCAACTAGTCATAGTAGTTATTATACCTTCATGACTTGGTGTTTTCATTCCACCTGATCCCCAATAACACATATCACATACATTTAGGTGGAATACCATAATATAACCTTATATATCATACACTTATAGAAATTATCCTCCCTAAGACATCATATATCGAATATATTCCCTTGGTATAAACTTCCCCCATAACCTCATATCACAAACCATATGGGTTGGCTAGTTACCCAAATCCAACACTCGATTCCTAGGATAGAATCTCAGTCATAGAACCTAAAATCATCAGTCAAGGCCAATATCAATTCCCCAAGGCACATATATGACAAACTAAAACATTCTATTTATTCCCCACATGACCATTTTAGTCACAAAATCACATCACCTGCAACTCAACAAATCGTCATATTTCAGGAAATAGAATCCACTAGCTTCCTTAGACCTATATAAGTCTCATCTCAATGATACCAAGCTGTATCCAACACTCCATGGTGTCCTCTAGGCCTATAGTCTATTACCTAACCCTATCCTCATTAGTCCTATCCAAATCCTTATCCCATTTCATGTGTCAAAACTCATTCCCCATAATAAAGTACTATCCCAAGATATATTTCTCCACATATCTTGGAAATCCTAGAAAAGATATATATTCATTCTCAAGAACCACTTATGGGTATCCCCACTTATGGGTATCCCAACATGTTTCCCATTGGATAACACTAAACATATCACTTGGAATAAATCCTATCTAACACACATCATTTATTCCCAAAGGACTTATCCCACCCATTTTTCTCACCAAGGTGATCCTTCACCCATAAGATTTTGTTGTTCATCAAGCATGAGACGTATGGAAATATTTCCTATCATCAATGGGAATGAGATTATATTCCTACCCAAATAGATTTAATTAATCAACATCAAGCACCCACATATCATTCTAAACCCTATAACCAACCCCATGTCTCTCAGAACATAAAATGGAATCTCTTCCCCTTTTTGAAATTTTTTAAGGAATTTAAATTTCGTAAATACTACAATATAATCAACTAACCTTTATCTTTATTATTTTCATTAAAATAATACTACTATATATATTAAATGTTACATGGAACACATTTTAATCAATCCTTAACCATTAACATCCAATCCATCATTCTACTACTAAAGGGTTTATTGTAAACCATGACACTTGCATTCTAATAATTATAATTTAAGTGAAAATATTTATTTTTAACATAGGTTCAATCCTACATAAGTGGTTAGACATAATATCACATTCTAAATTTTAAAATTATGATTCATAGGGTAATGTAAATAGACTATTGACCTCAAATGAAGTCATCCCCTTTAAGAAAGTCTGGACACTCTCACATAGCCATGTCTGATTCTCATCCATGATCATACCATATACTGAAATTCAAGCATAAATATATGAAAAAAACCACAACCAATGGAAATTATGAGGTCTATAGTTTACACCTGAGACCATCCTATGAAAAACCTAAACATAATACATAAATTCCTACATTAATTATTTTCCAATTTGAAAAAATTCAAAAATAATCATCAGTTCTGGATTACTTCAAATGTAATAGTGGGAAATGGTACACTATCATCCTATTGGGATATAATATATAAATTATGAGAAAAATAAACATTACTACAATATTAAACTTCCATGATATAGTGGAATCATTAATTTAATCTTATTTATAAGGATTTTAAAACTAGTGGGGACAATCAAGAGAAAAATAAAGGGGAAGGGGATGGAATCATCTTAAATAATTTGTGGAACTCCACTGAGAACAACATACACCAAGGGATGTCAAAGGATAAAGGATACAAGGAAGAAACTTTATTAACCCATAGTTTATCCATGTGAAAGAGTTATAGATTTGGGAATAATTGTTATTACTTGAGAGGGGTAATTAGGAAATTTGGCACTTTTTAATGGAATATAGCTAGATGTATGTTTTTCTAAACCATGTAAAACTATGAATCTCACACTAACCCATTATATATTCCCCGAAATTGTTTTCCTACATTGTTTAGAAAATGATTCAGCCATAATTTAACTCTTTCTTCGAAATTTAATCGTTAGGCATGGTTTCCAACCATGGTTCTCCATAATTTTTTGTAGGCCATGTGTAAGGAACCTAAAGTAAAAACCATCCACATGATTTTCCTTAACCATTAGGTAACCATACAGTAGAAGAAAACCCTTCAATAAATCACAAACTCAAATATAATACTCTCATTATAAAACCAACCACCTAAAACCTCTATTCAGAATCTTAAAACTTCTATATCCATCTCTTAAGGATTCTATATCCCTCAATATTATATTCTAAATAAAAATTATCAAAATATCACCTACACCAAGATAATAATTTAAATTTCTTACAAATTTCATAACCATTAAAATTGTGTGTTATTAAAAATAGGCATATAGTAGTTAGGATCATATATAATCTCTGTTCTTTACAAATAATATATCACCAGATATAGAGGGTTTGGGTAACCTATAATAAAAAAAATTGACCTTGAAAAGTTATTTGATTAGAAAGAATATAAAATTAATCATTAATATGGTTTTATAATATCTCACCATAATATAACATGCATATTCTTTAAATGTAGGTGATATTATAATGATTTAGTTTTGAATAAATATTTCTTCTAGAAAATCAATATATTAAAATTATATTGATATGAACTCTTAAAAAAACTAATAACATGTGTTACTAACCAAAATAAAAAGGCAACTTATTTTCATGTAAAAAAATTCATTACATGGATAAAATAAATTGAAAAGTTTCTTTTCAATACATAGTATAAAATTAAATGATGAATCTATATAAGTACAATCAGGTAGAAATGGGAAATAAATCCATACTATTCTTGATAAAACCAAATATTTTAAGCCTGTGAGTTATCCAACCCAAATATTCTCTACCTATAGTTCTTATAAAAATCATGAATTTAGTTCTATTGTATTTTTAAAAAATAATTTGTATAAACTAAAATTATTTTCATATTTAATGATCATAATATTGTAAATCCATAGTCATAGTAGAATAATTTCAAACTAATTATCTTACTAATCATGGAACTATTTAAATGCCTGTATAATAATTCATAAAAGTAGTTTATAACTGTAAAATATAGCATATCCCCACTCATAATATAATAATCTATTTCTATGGATAATTTTTGTAATAATCTTACTAAATGAATATTTTATTAATTTACAAATGATGTAAACATTTACTATTATGTGGTAAAAGAGGGAATTTTATAAATGTTTGAAATGTGGTCCATAAAATGGATTTCAACAAGTCCTTAGACAAAAAAATATACGATCCTTACAAAGGTCATTATATTAATTGTAATTAGGAAAATATTTAACATAGCTCTAATCTCATGGGGAGGTTAAGGTTTAGTCCATGGTGATATATATAGTGTATGTGTATGTGTTTACATTTTCACTAATTACCCCTCTACCTAAAATATACTAAATATAAAAACATTATATTTATTTCAAACATGAACTCCTTCCAATTATAATTTTTTTTGGGATTTAAATCAAATATATAATATTTTAAATACAAGAAGTTCACATTTCAAATATATTATGTAAATATTTAATATTATCAATGTATCACATATATTATATTAACTAAACTTTTATTATAACAATTATGAAAAATATTATTTATATGGTTCAAAAATTTCTCAAAAAATGGGATTTAATTTACACATTTAAAATTAACAAATATGGATAATTAATAATTCAATATAAACTCCATTTCATTTTTCCTAACTCTATAATTTATAAACAATAAATAAATTTGCATATAATTTATTTATTATCACATTATATCCAAATTTTATGTTTCTCCATATAAATAAAAGGTATTTTAATATTGAAAAATGATATCATGTATATTTAATTATTATGTTCTTAATAAATATTTTATATATAATTATATTTTTTATAACTAATTAATTTAAAAAAATTTACAATTTAAGAAACAAATATCCTCAATTAGCATTTTTCATATTTTATAATAATTTATAAATTATATCATTCAATTTATAATTGAAATTTAAAAAAAATAGAATTTTGAAATGTATAGTACTCTTTTACTTACCTATGTTATATTCTGTGATATAGTAAAAATCTATGTTTCAAGTTATAGATGATGCATTTATATTTTGAGTGAAAATTTATTTAATATATATTTTATTTTTGGAAATATACATATTATATGTTTCAACTTTCCTATTGCAATGTATGATAATCCTAATGTCACCTTAGTGATATAATAATCTATTTTACCCCCACATGAACTATTAAAACTCTCACTAATGTCAAATAATATTTCTTGTATCCATCATAACAATATGTTAATAATAAAGAATTTATATTATGCCAAATATCATATAAATCTATCTTATAACTGCTTATGATGTCGTATATCACAAGACCTTCCACAAATAATATTCTATATCGTATTTAATGACTGAATGTAAAATATATAAGAAAATTTTCTTAAACATGATTTCGTATAAAAAATGAATTTCAATGCTCTGATATGAAAAATTGGTTTGTAAGGATCAAATAACACTTATTCATCTTTCAGAAGATTTAATGTAACCATAATCCATGATTATCATTAGATAATATCAAAACCATGAAAAACATAAAAAGAATAAACTTGTATAACATATATCATACTTGGATAAATCATCTATACTTAATCATAAAGTTGAAAAACATATAAAATATGAAACTAGTGATGTCCTACAATAATAATATACCCATTGGCTAACCAGAATCACCCTAAATTTGGGTTGGATTCTTCATTACACTATTATATGCTAGTATCACTTAGGAAAATTGAAAATATAGAAAAAATAAATGTCAGGGATAATTGAAAATAAGAAAAAAAATAAAATTTTCAAATCCTTTGACATATTTATATATGACTCAGGGGAACTTCCCAATATACCCTTCATTTAAGAAAATGTTCATATGATACACATAAATGGATTATATTTAAAAATGGTTTGTAAAATTTTTCTAATCACATTATAGTAAACTTTTGATGTATTAGTGATTGCGATCATGAAAGATAATTTCAATGTTAACACTTAACATCTTGTTTATATAATAAAATATAGTTTGTCATAGGAATCATACGACATTATTTATTTCATGAAACCACCATAAAAAGAAGCCAAATCATACTGTAAACCTGGCTTAGAAATGTTTAATATGATTCCATTAGATCATATTAAATGATTAACTCAAAACATAAAATATTTATTATATACCATGAACGTCATACCAAAATATATTACCATAATATACACAACCAAATTGAACAAATTAAATCATATTTATTTAGTATTTGGATCATATCACCATCAGAAACTAATTCTTTTTCTAGGTGTCCATATTTAATAATTGAATAATATATTTATATTTTTTCATGGTATATATCATTGGTGACAATTACAAGCCCAACATAGGTTTTTTAATGTGTATTCTAGTCATCTCAAAATATTATACACTAATATTGATAACAATGTTGCTTGAAAAGAATCTTAGGATAAATATATATTTTTTTCATGAGTAGATCACAATGTAATCCCTTGTTGAGTGATATGAATTTGATATAATGATTGAATTTCTTTAATATGTTTCTGATACCAGTGTACATGTGGGTATTCTATTAAATTTTTTATGGTTCTACTAGGTGATGAGACTCTAGTGGAATCTATGGTCAGGATAATAATTATAATATTTTTTATTAAAAAGAGGTTTGTCATTATGTGGTGGGTTTTTGATGCTCTATATGATGGTGGGAATAGTTGAGTAGTTAGGGTTAATCTTGGGCCATGAAATTATTATTCAAATTTTTCAGTAGTTAACATAAAATACTGAGCCAATTGGTTGTAAACCACTTTTCTTTCCATATTTTAATAATTTTTAACTCCCCATGTAAATTATATATACCAAAATATGTATTGAATTAAAAATGATGTGTTAATAAGTGGACATTACTATATGATGTTCTATTATGTGGAATGTGAACTAATATATTATACTATAACATGATAATAATTTTCATGATATTCTTATCTTCTCATTTTTCATTATATTTTGATTATAAATTTTTAGTTTGGTTCATTTATAGGATAAATTGTCCAATAATTTATGGCATAATCATTTTAGAATTTTTGAATTTTGATCATCCCTAGTTCGAAGTTTCATTGATTGACCTATTTTGAATTAGAGGATTTACTTAGAGAAATCTATTCATTGATATTCTCGATGTGCAGATTATGTGAACCACATAAGATATTTACATATATATAATTATACCATGAATTTTATTCTTTGGTAGATATTAGTGTCTTGATTATTGGTATGAGTTCCTTGAAATTGGGATAACCATATGTTATAAGATAGACATGTTGATAGTATAATGACGGTGATTCAAATATGGTTGGTAAAAGAATGGATTGTGAAGAATTTTAATTATGGGCACAAAATTATATGTGATAATTTTTTATTTTCTTTTGATAGAACTGTATCCTTGATAGTATCAATCACTATATAACATACCACATGGGAAAAATTTCTCAGGTGTAATCTAATACCTAGTCTTATGGCATTCCTTCCCTCTGAAACATAGTTTGTACATGTACGTGTTTGGGTGGGTTTCAAGTCATTAGTTTTTTGGGAAAATGGGATTATATATATGATCAATTATATGGATTCCCCTACATCATAGTTATGTATAGTATAGGGTTAGTGTTAGAGTAGTAAACATTAACGAGTGTGTCTCTTACTATTAGAAGATTGTATTATATGTTATTTATATAAATTCTTAACATTTAGATTTCATGAACCATATTGGATAACTAGTATAATTAGTTTAGCTCCCTAACCCCTACTATATAAATATACAAACAGTATGCTTGGATTTATATAATTAGTCATTAATAAGCACATAACAGGATGTTCGGAGTAGTTTTCAATGACCGTTTAGTGTTTTCAATCGTGTGTGTTGTATTATATATATTGTGTTATTGGGGTATTGAGGTATACTGTGAGATTAGAAATAGAATAACAAAATAGGATAGACTTATGAACCATAATATGGGGAAATAATCACCCCAATGTTTTCATTATAGGGTTGTATGATTTTTTTGCATGATTTTTTGGCTGCATTTCTTGGTGACCAATTTGATAGTAAGGGCTTGGTTTTTGGGGATTTATTTTTTTATATATGAGATTTTGGGATTTTTTTCCATATTAGGGGATAATAATTGTTTTTTATAGATTTATCTATCTTAAATTTATGTTATGTAATGTTACATTCATTTAATTATATTATTAAACATTAGAGATTGGGGTTATTCAGTTTTTTATCTTGTGATTTTCATTTCATTTTGTTGTCTTATGATATATTCTCTATAGTGTAATGGATCCAATTTTTTAAAATTATAGCCAAACCATTGGTCTCAAACTCCTGAAACATTTGAGAAGATCTTCAAGGATTACTCTAACTCTCATCATTGATATATTATTGTCTCAGCTTGTGAATTTTTTGAAAGAGAGGTGTAAGAGAATTTATATATAAGATGGATATTGTTTTTATGAATTTTTGTGTTTATCTAGTTATAGAAAAAAGGGGAAATTGTTTTAGTGGTATTAGAGTTAATCCTAAAACTGACTCTAGTACTTATATCATTGGTTATAGGGGATATTTAGGTTCGATCTTGGATTATATTGTGTTTAGGATATGATATTTCTCCATAATGGTGTGTTTTTGTGTAATTTTTTTATGGATAAATAGTCTATTAATTTTATTCATACATAAAAAAATTATCCATTCATTCTACTATAATCTTACATAGGTTTTTAAATTATTTTTAGGTGATATTATACCACATGGAGACTTCGTTTTGAAGTCATGAGATAATTATGACTGTGTCAACACAGATCTAGGTGATAATAATTATTGAGCATGATTATTATATAAACCAATATTTTTAATACATAAAATTTACATATTATTATATGAATACTCATTACATAACATTATAATTTATGATAGAATCATAGAGTTCAATTATCATTGGAAACATAGATACATAAAAAACTTGTTCACTAGAGATCTACATCATCTCCCACTATGTTATTCATAAAAAAAATCCTTATTAGATATATCACACTTAAAACCATTATTCATAATGTAGGTAAAGGAAACATAAGAAAGGGTGATCTCTGATTCTCAGTAATGGTAAACAAGGGATATATCAATGATCACTTAAACATAACATGAGAATAAGGGTATAAGAACATGATAATAACATTCAAAAACCATTCCCTTTTAATCATTTATCAAAATATTGATTATTGGAGTAAATATTAGCTTTTCATAAGACATGATTAATACGGAATTAAATAACATGATAAATGAATGAACAATATTGGAATAAGATATAATTTTCTAGCATATAAATAAGTATTATTTTTACGTAGTTAATGATAAATACCAAGAATATCATAGTGGATTGGGTTCACTCCCCATTTCATTATATACATAGTTAGGGTCCACTCCCAAGATGATTGTAGTGGAAAAAGTACTATACTAATGTAGGGTAACTACTCATTCTATTCTTTAATATCTCATGTGATATTCATCATTTCCCAACACATTGTAGGGCTATATAATTCCAGGTTGATCCATCATACTATGAATATCATACATATGGGCACCAAAATATCATAAATTATTCATCATAGCATAAACTATGGAATGGAAATGTGTCTCATAATGATTTTATCATTTCATAATATCATAACCTATAAAAAAGGAATGGTTTTCGTAAAGGTTTCATCAAAAATTAGTTAATCCATGGGAATGAAATGGGTTCCACATAATCATCCTTAAATCATCATCCTAATAGTATATATAAATATTTAAATTGGATAATATGATTAGATCATAACCCTAGTAAATAATAAATAACATCAATGGATGTTATCATATATAAAAAATACCCTTAATAGATCACATGTCATTTCTCAAGAAAAATATCATTTTTATTTTTAAATCACTTATTTAAAATCGAACAATTTCCTAAATATTAATGAAAAATTTTTCATTTAAAATAATCTTGGATACTTTTAAAGGAAGATTCAAAATATTGCATGACCATGATGACGAGAAATTTCATTCATGCCTTATATTTTAAAACAAAGATCCCAGGCACATTTTCTATGAAAATTAAAAAGTAGATCACTCAGAAAATGATAATAAGATTCCTTTTAAACCATTTTTAAAAGTAAAACAGGGGTAAATATGGTATTAAAAAATCATTGGAGAAAAATAAATTCAATTTTTAAAATAAAATAGGAAAACATACATACGTAATTAAAACTGATATTTGACTGAAGAGAGAAATAATGTTGATTTTCCATTAAAATATTTTTTTTGGAATCATGAGTTCATAAAGCGGAAAATTAAAGTAAAAAAATTAATCTCTATAAATATCAAATTATAATAAAATTAATGTGATTCTATTGAGATAAGTAAAATAATTTCATAATTAGAAACTTGATCATAGAAAATCCTGGTAAACTATGATATGGAAAAATAAATCCCTTACCCCTTTAGTAACATTCTAATAAAAACCTCATGATATATTTTTTTTATATATGGATATGTAGGTTCCCATAATTTTCATGAGAGTAATCATAAAATACATTCATTGTTAATATATACACCACATAAAAGAAACAAGTGGGGAATATGGAATGTGTATTAAATAAATAAAAGTGTGATAAAAATTCCTTACCTCATGTTTTAGTTTCTTAAAAAATGATCTAAAATTATTTATAATAAGTTTAATGTTTTTATAATTATATACAATAATCATTTTTTAAAAGAATAGTTTTTCATGAGAATTTTTGTTTGGTAGTTTTTGAATTTATAATTTGAAAATGGTTACAGTACATGTATAATGTTAATAATTATATAAATATAATATATATATATAGTCATCTATAAATGTTATTAATATAAAAATGAATTTTATTATTCATAGAGATTGTAGGATGTACGTACAATTTAACACTGTTCTCACCTTTTAATGGATGGAAAAATAGAATGGTAAATAATAAATTACTTTTAAAGAATAATTGTTTTATCATATATATAATATATATTCATTAAATATACATTTATTATTATCCATGTATATCATAAATGAAATACAATTCACATTTCATCATGGAGGTGGTAGTCAATACATTCATGTGAGCGACATTATTATTTTCCAAAAGATTGGAAGGTAAGAGGGTAGATAAGATATTTTAATTATACATGAGTTTTCATTTTATAAATTTCATATATAAACTTTAATCCTATAATAATAACCATCCTAAAAAATGATTATGGAAAATGAATTGTATCCCTACATGGAGGTGGTAGTCCACACGTACACTTGAGTGATATTTTGCCTTCACATTTGATAGAATATAAGGTGGATATTTCTGGTTTTATAATGATAACAACATTTTAGTATATTTTTTATACTAAATTAATTATTTTATGATGAATACAACATATTTAGAGATGTTATAATTATAAATAAATTAAATGATGGGGGAAAAGATGATCACCTCTTCTTCATTAGGCCCCTTTAGATATTTTCATAAGGACCCTTGAAAAGTATTTTAAGAATAATAAACATGATATTTCATTTCTATGCAATCATATAAAATAATTTTAATGGTTTTCTAGAGCTATAAGGCACAAATTGGGGTCAATAAGAGAAAATAGGTTTTTTCTTTCATAAGTTGGGGAGATGACAAAAATGGAATTTATCAAAAGATAAAAATATAATAAATACATTCTCAAAAAAATGCATCAAAATTGAAATATATTAAAAGGTGAAATTAAATCAGGTCTAAATATTTTTAAAAATTAATATTAAGAAAAATTTAATTAAAAATATCACCCTCATATCTTGGATTAATCATTCAATAAACCCATATAAATGTTATCAACGAATATTTTTTTCTATATTTAATATTCATAATGAAAAAAATGAAAGTCAAATCATTTAAATTTTTTGAAAAGAATATTTAAAGAAAAAATCCATTTTTTCAAATTTAATATCTAAAATTTTCTAAAATCACTTTTAAAATAAACCCGTGTAATGGGGAAAACTATTTTCAAGAGAAAAATGTTTGGTTAAGTATATAAAGTGTTTATAAACAAATCAAAATAAAATTAATTTTAATGAACATAATTGGATTATTAACATTATAAATGAACTAATTTTACATGCCAAATTTTTTGAAACAATATTATGGGTTTTATATTCATTAAATGGTAAACAATTTTCAATAAAAAAAGTATTCTTCAAAATTACTCAAAAAACATATTTGTTCAAATAATTCATTAAAATCCACTCTAAATTAATATTAAGATATTTATTTTAAAAATGAGGTTCATTTTTTCAAATAAAATTTCATAATGTTTAATTTTTTTGTTTTTTACTCATAAAATTCAATAAAACCAATTTTTGAGAAAAAATTTATATTTAAAACATATAATGACTTTATTGAAAATTAAGTAATTATTTGTAAATATATTTGATGTATCTAAAAAATTTATACATATTTTGAATTTTTTTTATTCCTATTTGTATTTAAAATTTAATGGAAATTTTATAACGCAACGAAAAATAATAGTTCATTAAGACTTGTGGATGCGTATATCACAAGATATCAAATAAATAAAATTTATTTTAATGAAATAGGTCATAAAATATTTGGGTGTTACATTATAACCCATTATAATAAAATTATCCATCAAAATTATTCTACTCTATACATATACGTATTCCACACATGTATGTCTTCATTTGGGTTCTCAATAGATTCCTCAAGTGATCTTTATGTGATTTTTTACTACATGAATATATAATGATATATTCTAAAAAAACTATCAAAATTCTATTCCACGTAATATTTAATGAATTTATTCATTAAATACATGAAGATAATGTGGGAATTTTTAAGAACAAATGGAATTAAAAGAAATTCATTGTGTCCACATGTTGTACTAAATAATTTCTTGTGTATATCCTCTTTGTTGAACCTCTATTAATGATTTTCAAAATGAAGGTCAGTCTTAGAAAATCATTTATCTCTCTGATGTTGGTCAAACATGTCATCAATATTGGGTACAAGATATATGTTATTGATAGTGAACCTATTATGCTCCAAATAATCAATAAAATTCACATTGATCCATCTTTATTCCTAAAAAAACAAAAGGCTCCCCCCTAGTGACACACTAGGAGGAATAAATCAATAATCATGATTCTATTTTATTTTCTTCCTAAATTCTTATAATTAAACTGAGGTAATTCTATATGGAGTATTTGAAACAGATGTAGTACCACATATGAATTCTATTTAAAACTGTACTTCATGATTTGGTGAAAAACTAAGAAAATATTTCAAAAAACACATCCACAAACACTCAAAAAAATAAATATGGCTTCAATATTGAGTTTCTCTCTGACCTCTGATATGAAAACCCCTTTTAAATATGAATCAAGACCCTTAAAGGGATCCAATTTCGAAAAAAAATTCATATTTATAATCACATTGACAGAAAATTGTATGTTTGTTTTTAATATCAAATATGAATTTCATTCTTATGAAATTAATGTTGGATTTATTTATATAAATATAATCCATTTCTAATATAAACTAAAATTCAACTTTAGGGAGAATAGCAATATTTTATATAAGGGAATTCCAATAGACATCTATTAGAGAAGAATTATTATCTTAAGATTCTATCATTATATAATTATTATTTTTATCTCATATTTCAACATCTAATCAATAAGGTTTTGAATTGAAATTACTAAATAATTTTTCTAATATATTTGATTTAATATAAGTGTTATCAAATATGGTACTCTAATTTTTGGGAATACCAATATCCTCCTAAAATTTATCATTATATTTTTACCCCCTTAGTAAAACCAAAATGGATTGAATTATCATCATGAATCATTTATCAGAATGATAAAGAATGAAAAATAATTTATAGAATGTCAAAATCATGACACCTTATTTTCAATATACAACACCATATGTTTAACCTTTGACATTCATTTTCATAATATACTCAAATCCTCTAAATGTTTCAGAAAAAATATGTAAGTTATCTAATAATATCTCTCTAGAGTTTCAAAATAGGTACATATTAAGGGACACTCAACATACACTGGAATGATGACTATGATATGGTAAACCAACACTTTTCAGAGTTGAATCCCATTAATGAATCTATTCTAAATCCACATCCACTTATTGTATCTATAAATGGATTTTTTTCAAAGAAAATCCTAATACATTATTTACAATAACATAAAAACGTTTTCTATAGACAGGATTATCTTAAGGGTTCCCACTAATTTTTTCTTAACCAATTTTTTAAAGGTAACTAAACCTGTCACAAATACCAACTATAGAGACTCGTACTTTTCATAGATAGATATCATATATTATTATGTAAATATTCAATAAATAATAATACAATCCATCTAGAATAGCAAACATAAAATGTATATGGAAGCATAGATACATAAATAACTTGTTTATAAGATATTTCTATCATCAACCACTGAGTTCTTCATAATTATGACTCTTATTAGACATACAATATATAAAACCGTCCTTTATAACCCTAGGAAAGGAAACATGAGAAAGGGTGAGCTCTGATTCACAATAACAGTAAACAAGGGAGATATCATTTATCACATAGACATAACATGAACATAAGGGTATGAGAACATGATAAAAATATTATAAAACCATTCTATATATATCCTAGATTATAATCTCGAGTAATAGAATAATGCATTGTATTTTGTAAGACATGGATCATAAAGAAACACAAAAAACATGATAAATTAAAACATAACATTATCATAAGACATAAATGTGTGGAATACATATATGTATATAAAATCATTTCTTTAATCAAATATCGCTACAAATAATATCATAGTGGATTATTTTCAAACTTAATTCCATAATATACTTTTTCATTGTTCATCCCAAGACTATCATAATGGAAAAAGTCCCTTAACAAACATGGTTTAATCCCCATTCCATTCTTTATTATCTCATGAGATATCATTCTTTACTCAATTCATTAGAGAGATATATAATTTTATACCCATTCATCACAAAATGAAAATGATACATATATGTTCCATATGGAATCGTGTTTTTACTTTTTTTCTTTGGAGACATGTCCCAAAATCCCTGACCATATGCTCTCATTTCCAAATAGGAATAGGTAAAGACTACAACATATGGGCTTGTTACTGGTTCTTTTCCTTAACCTTTTGATAGGTGAGGCCTCTCATAATGAACATATCCACATCTGTTTTCATATCGATTAACCAAAACATTTCTTTCATTTTCTTTTACATATTCTTTATTATAGGACACAGTCTATCTCAGATGGTGGTAATCATGAAGAAGTTATTCCTAATAATCCAAAGGTATGACCATCTGACTTTTAAACCATAAAAATAAACTCATATCCATCCTCAATCCCTAAATGATAACCCACCATTGTGTTCTGACTTTATCCATCCAATTTCAATTTATTTTTTATTTTTAATTAATTCCATATTAAGTTTATTGAGAACAATACAACATACCAAATCAAACACCAAAACTAAGAACCATATTTCACACCTTAACACATTCCTTACAAATAAAAATATTCAAGGAAAACATATAAATAAATTACAAATTTCATGTTTTCAAAAACTGGATGAAATGGTATTAGAAAACCATGATAGTTCCTTGAGCCTATTATCAATGGAATATACTTCTGGCTTAACTATCATCATCCCCAGTACATCCTCTGACACTACCATAAATTTCAAACCATTAAAAAACCATATCCATAATGGAATACTACTATGATGAACTATAAATATCCACCCCCATATCTAAATCCCAGAACTCAATCATGAAATTGCTAAAAAAATTAAAAATGTAATCAAACAAACACCACACCCTTGGGAACATATATAGCTTCATAAATCATCTTTATTGACTCAACATAATTGATGCAGAGATTGAAACACTATGAGAATCTTCTTCATACCAACATGAATAAAATATAGAAAAAAATAATTGAAATGAAAGAAACACCAGTTTGAAATTGATCTTCACAACTACAATAGCACCATGACAAAAAAAAAAGTGAACCACTATCGTCGAACTAATAACCAAAAATCACCACCATGTATAATTAGAGATGGGGTCACATGTGGTGGGAAAATTAGTTAGATAAGATTAATGAAAAAGACAAATCTAGGACATAGATAAATGTGTGTCCCAAAAACCACAATAATAAAGGACGAGATGACACCACAAATCTTTGTCACACTGGACCAACATAGTGTTTGGCGTAGTGAGTTAGGCATATAGAAAAACACAAATCTTAATGATGTCATCACCCAAAGATAGAGAGGGAGACAAAGAGGAAGGGTATTAATGGGATGCATATGGTGAATGATCATCATCACTTACAAAGGAGGATTATGATGCCGTACGAGGAGAAAGGGACAGGGTGAGAGTGCTGGGAGAGATGAGAGCGCCCATGATCTCTCACTCTATCCATATCTCTCTTCGTTTTTACCATAAAATCAATCTTTATGAATCATATATCTCTACCTATTTAACCCTTTCAAAAAAACCAAGAACAAATGAAACTACAATGAATACCAAAAAACCACCCATGTTGGAAAAATCTAAGTGCATGCCAACTCTCACCGAAATTTACTACCACATATCTGAGGAATATTTTTTCAAATGACCATATGAGTTTCCAATTAATTCATATACTACTAAATTTCCTTTACCCAGTGCATAAATCGATCCAATGATAAACATTTAGAGATACTCAATCCATCTTCATTGTCAAAGGTGAAAATCTCTTTGCGAGAAAATATGTTTCAATATCTTAAGATCTCTAAACACTATAAATTTCTCACAAAGAGGTAATGATGAAAATTATTCAAAGAGTGGACTACAGTAGAATACTCTGAATCATGTATTATTTAGTAATTATGATGAAACCACAATTTCCCTATGCAATATGCAACAAAATGATCCCTCTGTATGAGAACACGTCCCTACCCAAATCTCGAATCATCACAATACACCACATACCCATGTCATGATTTCAGAAATATAAATATTGTTTTGAATGGAAGGAAAACATTTAGATATCGAAAATACTTCTAAAATTCATCATTCCATTAAAATGGAACATTATTCCTTATCAAAGCTGACATTGGTGAAGCTAGTCTTCAAAATTCACAAACAAAATTTCAGTTATAAATAGATAATCAAAGGAAAATATGTATCTAAACAACATTATTTGGTTTTTTCTAAGATATGAAGACCTATATCTTATTTGGATCCATAAAACACCTCTTTTAGAGATGAAATGGAAAGGTAACTGTACGTCTTGTATCCAAAAAAGAACACTTCGATAGTTTCGAATATAGACAATGATCCCTCAAGATTCACAACACTGTTGCCAAGTGTTTCTCAGGATAAAACCTTATCCTTGAGTACTCCAATATGTCATCCAAAGACACCACCACACAAAAATCCAGACTCGTTTGAAATATTAGATTCATCAATTCCTTAATGACACCTACTGCATTTGTATGGCCAAAAGGCATAACTGCATACTCACAATGGTCATATATACTCATTAAATCTATTTTTAAAATATCCTCCTTCTGATCCCATATTTGGTGATATCATGATCACAAGTCAATTATTTAGAACCACTAGGATCCCATAAATTGATCATATAGTTAATCAATGATTTGATGTTGATAACAATTATTTATCATAATTGTGTTAAACTTACAATAATCCACACAATGCTGAAGAGTTCCATCTTCCTTTATCACAAAGAAAATTGACGCTGCCCCTGGGGAAATACTAGGCTGAATGAACCCTTTTCTTTCTCTCTCTTCCATATAAAATTTCAATTAACTAAATTCTATTTGTGCCATTCAATAAAACATATGCGTGATAAAAATTACCACCAATAAGATATCATTCATAAATTAGATATCTATTTTGTGTGAAAACCCAGTGAAATTATGAAGAAAAAACTTCCAAAAATTGATCAAAAATTGATGGAAAATTTATATTATCAATTTCATCCAACTATTATAAGGTAAATTCTAGAAACTGGTATAATATAGTTAAAATTAAAATTTACATAAAATCAGTTGTACCAGCCTTTACATTCTGGTCTTCTCTAAAGAGATGCTTAATGTCATCATCAGTCGTAAAAAGTAAACTTTCACATATTATAATTGATGTCAGATTCGAAATATTTTAACAAATACATAACCATGATTATATCATAGACTACCATATTAATCATAGTGAAATTCCATATCAACTCTACTCCATAAACATTTATAGAACATGAATTTCACATAAAGGCTTGAAACTCTATTTCACCAAGAGGATTTTGATGTCTCAAAAATAATGGAATTATATCAACATGAAAACCCAAAAGATCAATAGCATGAGAAGAAATAAATGAAGGGGATTCACCAATAGAAAACAAATATTTCATAAGATTATAATTTAAAATAATTGTACCTATAACCACTGATTTTTCAGATTGGTTATCCAAAATCACTAGCTTGGCACCATATAACCGCTTTCGTGAGGTATTCTACTACCCTCATCCCATCAATATATATGACATCTATGAAACATGAGAGTTATCCTGAACAAATGACCATTTATAACTATGAAAATATTGTTTAATATTCTCCATATGGGTACAATTTTGAAATGCTTTAGGTGGTTCTTTATAATCCCTCTTCATGTGATCAAGAGATCCACGCTTAAAACATCATGGTTTACTCTTGGGATTTGGAGGAAGATTCACCAATCCAAACATCTTATTTTGATTCTTTCTACTGACATGGAAATAGGTTCCCCTCTTCTGCTTATTCGTTGCATTAGAGTTCCCACCATTTCCTATAGGTATCAAAATTCTATACCCTCATGTATCTCCTAAGATGACTATTTATGCAACAATAACTCAATTTACCATCAATGTAAAATTTTTTATACAAAGCATGCCATTATTAGATAAAATATATGGACTTAGTCATGATTAAAAAATTTACGACTTCAAGGAAGAACTTGCAGCAACATGAGGTGAAAATTGAATAAATTCATGAATTTATCAATGCACTATATCACTGAGAGACTCTCATACTTCATGATGGAAGTTACCATCATTCAATAAATCATGAATGTGAGAGGATAGAGTTTTTTATTGAAAAATTCATAAAAATACTCCCATGAAATGACTTGGCCTAATTTATCTAGAAATACTAAATCCCACCACTCATAGGAAAGATATTTAAGAATGTATGCTCCCAACATGACTCTTAAGCTCCACTAATGTGCCAAATAAAGTCTAAGATTCAATTCATCATATTCATCCACACATACACATTATCTAGATCTAAATCTCCCTGAATGATGGTTGGATAATTTTTCTGGAACTGAATGGGATGATCCACTTGTCTTGGTTCATCCATTTTGTTCCCTCCATACATATATTAAAACACTTGTACTACACTTTGAACTAGTTATTGGTTCACCTATGGTTTAGGTGCCACCACATTCTCAGTAGCATCTTTCAACTGGTTTGTTCTACGCCTACCTTGTGCCATTTTTGATAACAAAAACAAAATTTCATAAGTATTGAACTATAGAAAATAATTTCTTACTATTTTGAAATTTATTAAATCACAAATATCACAATAAGGCTTTCCAAAAATTCCCCACCATCCACTTCCAAACACATTTTCAAAAAATCCACCACTCTTTTTTAATATAAAACCATTTTCAAAAAACCAACTCCATTACTTTTCAAAATATCACATTTGAAAACAATTTTAACATTTTTTTATAATCAAATATTTTTTAAAAATTCAAAAATCATTACTCAAAATGAAATAGGCACTTCTATTGAAAATTCATTTATATCAATGAATGTCATTCTCTTCACATTGTATAAACCCATGAAGATGGGGTTTACACACCTATATGTCTCTCAAAACACTTATGTACCCAAATTTCGAATAACCTGAGGTTCATCATTAGTAGGATAGTAATTCCTTTTTATTCTCTACATTTCATGTTTATACAATAATACTCATTTCAACCATCCCAACTCAAGGACCAATCAATAATTATTTAACAACCCCAAGACTGATAGAACAATACAATTTTTGTAAAAGTAAAGAGAGACTACAAAATACTACTAACATTTTTAATATCCCTCCACTCTACATTGGCTTGAAAATGGGGTATAACATTAATTGGCCTTAGGTGTTATCACCAAGACACAATTGTTTGGAAATAAATTATAAGGTTTTCATATATTAAGTGGGGGAATATTTCCCCTCTGTGACTAATATAACCAAACCAGGTATACCATAACCAAACAACATCTAAACGATGGATGAAAATTGTAAAAAAACAAAAAAGTATCCAAATAAACAAAAGAATGTACCACAAAATAATGTTGAAACTAAAAAAAAATAAGATTAAAAAGAAGAAGATAAATCCAAAAAAACTCAAAGACTCCAAAGACACCAACTCTATATCTTCTAACATGATTCAAGATCTAACTACATATGTCGTGCTCAAAGTATGACAATGCATAACTAAAGAGATGATACAATTTCCCTATACCTGTGTATCGATAAAAAATATCTACAAATCCACCAAAGACTCCATGTAGGGGAGATTATAATACTCATTAGATTTTCCCAAAAATAATTCCATAATCCAACCACTATGATAGAAAATGTTGGCACATTTATTTAAAACAAATTATATACAAAACTTTTAAATAGTTTATATAAAAAAGACATGTTTTTAAATAAAAATGGATTTCATACCAAAACAAATTTGTAAACCAAATCCATTTCTGAGAAAAGTAACCAACCTAATAGTTTAAACCATTTATTATATTCACTTGACATAACCCATTCTGTTTCACACAATCACACACACACACACACTCACTCAATATTGGTCTTTCCATTAACAGTATAAATTCACATCCATACTCCAACCCTTTAATAGTGATACTTCTCGACCATTATCAATCCCCTTAAATTCATTCCCAACCATTAATGCCAATACCCATGTCAACTAATTTTCCAAAACTATTCAAACCATTTCAGAAAAAAATTAATTTTATTGGAAACACATTCCCACAAATTTAAATTAAATATAAGGTAATAACTATGTTAAAATCACTATCTTAAAATCAGGAAAACAAATCTACTTTATATAAAGAAACCAATTTCCACAAACCATCACCAAAGTAGGTCCTATCAATTTTTTCAAATAAATTTAAAAATTTAAAACGAAAAATTAAATCAATTTTACCTCAAGGATTTTATTTATAAGAAGAGGACTCAACATTGAATCAGCATATCTCACAAACATAGGCAAAAATAAATAACGGTATAAATGTTTCAACAGAATCATACTGGAACTCCAAAAACACTCATGAGATCTTGTTTGGTATCATCAAAACAACCATATTTCATCATGATTAGGATTACATGCCATGGATATTTCCCCATAAGATTATATTCATCGATATAGAGAGGGAATATGAAAAAATATAAGAAAAAAAACCATGAATGAAGACTTTGAAATGAATCTAGCCTCCAAAGCACCAAGATTTTACAACATAACACTTCCTAATCGAAGGAAAGGGTATCCACAATCTTTGTGAAGAGTGTATTTTGAGTTAGGGTCTTATTATTAGGAATAAATTAAGGGGGAAAACTATGTTAGATCTATAATCATCAATTTAAATTTTATACATACATGGTTAAGGTACAAAATTAGGGAAATATTGTGATAACCATGCATAGGCCTAGGCCTCCAGAACCACCTCACATTTTTGGATTTCATGGAGAGACAAAATGTGTGTGAACCGTACATAATCCCTCTTTACCAGGATGCTTGGTTTCTCTATAGTTGCTACGTGGTTTGGCTAAAAAGTGCGAATAATCATCCACCAACCCATAGACCACTATTTCACTTTCCAAAATTCATAGCGGTGTTTCATGGTTTCTAATATCCTTTCTCAAAACATGCACCTCTAGAAAATATCCAAAACATTCCAAAAGTCCTCCAAACTGTCCTAAACATTACCCAAACATTTAATATAAAAAAATACATAAATAAAGGGTTAAATAAATGAAATTTGGGGTGCTATAGGGGTAACATGGCATCTAGAATTTCACTCCATGTACACATAGAACTACCTAAATGATGATCGCATGAATTTTAGAATAGGCATGAGACCATGTGATATTTATCATTCTTGTAAACCATATATTTTTCATAGAGGGTCCACATAATATTTATTATTCTACAAAATAGGAAATAAAGATATGAATTTTTCATAATTATATAAACAGCGAGGTGTATCCAATTATGACATCATTTCTTAACCTTTTGTAATAGATTTCACTAGAAACACCCACAACACACTTTGAATGAGCCTATTTCATCATTGTTGGTTGAATTCCACCATCCCCTTGATTAGAAATCAGTAAACATCACACCTCTGCAAATACCCACATGACAAGGGTGTAATAGCCTAGGTACTGTTGATATAATATTTTTTTATATATTCATTTGTAGGATTTTATAGAGTTATATTAATTATAAAAATATTATAATTTATTTTTTCAAAAGGAAAGAAGAAATATTTTTAACCAAATTTGGTTTTATACATTATATAATTATATTTAAAATATTTTATTTAATATTATATACTTTTATTTTGAAAAATTAAATTAAATTTTTTCAATTAGAATGTCAAAATTATCTTAGTTTTAATTTTCGAAAATTTTCTATAAAAAATTAAATTTTAAATTAATAGTGAAAAATATCTATTTTATCGAAACTTATATTTTTTATATTTTTTATAATATAATATACTATTATCAATCATTTTAAAATTAAATTAGTTCATTTCTATTTCAAATTATCTGATTTTTTTTAAATAAAATTTATACATTAATTGAGTTTAAAAAGATTTTATACTTAAAATAAGAAATTATCTTAAAAGAACTTTTTCATTGCATTTTACTGGTTTAATTTTAAATTAAATCAAACCATTTATTTGTTTTTAATTTTAAAAAATATATTACATAATTAGATCCAATATACCAAAATTTTGTAAAAATAACTCTTTTATTTCATGGTCAATATTATTAGTAACCATAGAAATTTTGTCATGCTTAAGTGTAAAGCTGGTAATAAAAGTTAAAAAATTAAATGATAAGGACTATAAAATGACCCTAAAAGTTGGGTTAATTTTATTATATAAGTACATTTCACCCATAATGACCCATTATTATGTTATGTGGAATTTGTTTTCCTTTTGGATCTGATTATATAATTTTTTAGGTCCATTAGGTTAGATACCCTAAGAGGGGGGTGAATTAGGGTATGACAGATTAAAACAACTTCCCCTATTGATCTTGTCTCGCTATTAAGAAAGTCTCTCTTCTACCTCTTTCCTATAGAAAAATACAAACAAAAACTAAAGCAAGCACATGATACATCGATTTTTACTTGGTTCACCATCACTGGGCTACGTCCAAGGAGCATACACCAACGATGTGCCGATGTACAAAATCCACTAAAAGAAAACTGTCAATAATGTTCGGGAAATATCAATTCTATTTCTACGAACACTCCCTTTATAATTTTTAGGGTTAGCTCACTGCTTCCTATGGGTCACTCCCTATTTCTATCTCTCTGGCACAATGCCGGTAGAAAATATTACCTTCTTCCTCTTCCTTGGCTCACTACACTTGGAAGCGATCCACTCATAGTTTATAGACCTGTAGGTCTCTTCATTTGCCTGAATACATGCATCCCCAAATATTGATAGATAATCAGTTAAATTCCAAATTTCATCCATTGATGAGTACCCTTTTTCCTCTTAAGCACTGGGCAATTCCTTTGCAAAAACCATTGCAAAGCAACCTACTTCGCGAGGCTCCCAATTTTGCGAAGCTCAAACAAGACTACACAAAGCTCCTATCTTTTTGTGAAGCACTCTCACAAAGCTCAAGTCATCATTGAGTGACTTCTCTCGGAATGTTCAATGAGCCAATGCAGAGCTCACAACTTTCACGGAGCTAGATTAGCCGTTGTGAATCTCTTCTTTCACAATGCACACTACCTTCGCAAACCACCTTCGCGAATTGAGAGAAAAGGACTTTCTTTTAAATCTCTCTCAACTCTTCTGCTTCTCTTAAAGGGGTTGAGGCCTATTTATAGGCAATACCACTGACCCATGAACTTTCTGCGCGAAGTAAATGCCACTTCATCTCAAATCGTGAAGCGCTGAAGTTACTAACAAAATTCTCTCAAAATCGAGAAGCATGACAACAATTTTCTGATCGTGGAGCTTCACATAATCACCGAACATCACCGTCAATCCCATCATGCCTTCGCCGTGAAGCTCCCTTGAAAATATCTTCACCACCATGATTCAATTCAACTCTGCCGTTCGCGAAGCTTGACATAATCACAAATAATCACCAGGATCACTTTTGTAATCGTCGCAAAAATCCAATCCATGAAGCATATCGTCACGAAATACACCTTGTACTGCACTTTTGTACAGCCTCTAGATCATTCATTCATTTTTCATCATTCTTTGTCAACATGGATTGTTAACAACTTCTCTGGAACTCAAAAATTCTCCATGGATAATTGGTTTGTCAACAAACACAATCAACCTAAAAATGCGGCAATGTTACCTTGAGGGATTTTTTCCCAACATCCTTTATAATTTTTTTTGTAAAGAAATGTAAGAAATGTCACACTCCTATTTTTATTAATTATAATATTTTTAACATGGGGTCAAACAAAGGAAATTTTCTGTTATAAATAATAATTTATAATATAAGTGATTTCTCTCCATCATGTTAATTTATTATTATTATTTTTTATTAAATAATTATATTAAATTCGTACACAATATAGGTAGAGAAATTATTTAATTATTAGAAAAATAAAATAAATGATATTTAAAATATTATAAATAGTATAATTTGAAGGAATTAATGTGACCCATGATTTTTATAGATATATAAGACATATTTTATTGGTTTTATTTATTTAATTTTAATTAATTTTTATCTTGATGTTACTAAAACCAATGTAAATGAATAGTTTTAAAATTGACAGTCATTTTATTTTCTAATAAATAAAATTTTAAAAAATGATTTGAAATTCATAAAAATATTATATAATGAGAAATTAATGGGATATGGATATTGAAATTAACCATGGTCCATTTATGGGTTGTTATTCGTTTTTTAGTAACATTATTAATCCATAAGTGGTAGAAAACATTAATATTACGGTAATCCACGAACGGGTTAACGAAGTGCTAAAACAAATTGATAGTGGTAGAAATTAAAGTCAAAATTGTCTAAATTTTGTATTATTATGGTATTTAAAGTTATACTCATATTATAATTTAATATAATAAATTTGGATCCATATTTATATGAAAATAAATTTATTTTAATTCAATATTTTATGAAATCCCAAGAGTTCCCTTCCCCTCTCTTATAAATGGGAAGCTCTACTTCTCATTCCCTAACACATAAAAATAATTTTGTTTTAGTAATTATCTACCCTAATACATTACTATAATCCCAACCATTTAATACAGGTCTTTTTTATGCCTAATGTTTGATGTGAAATTAAATGATTATGTAATTGTACATAACATGCTAATAAGTGATATAAAAATAATAAAGAACTATAAAAAAGTTATGAATTAGTTAAATAATTAACATATGTTTTTTATTTGGGATGATAAGGAATGTAAGTGTTGTGTCAAACTCAAGTTCAGAGACATTGTTTTAAAATCATCTTTTAAACATTCCCTTAAAACATTCTTTTCCTTCTATATTCACATTTTTTATGTTATATTTTTTTATATGGGAATAAAATATTAATAAAAGAATTTTTATTTTTATTTTCTATTTCATTAAAAATTTTCCAAATGGAAACTTTTATATGGAATATATTTACTTTCATTACAGAAAACAAAAATGTATCATATTTTAATGTATATAGTGAGAACTCATTTCCCACTACGATAACCATTATTCAATATTTGGATTCCTTTATAATATTTGATGATTTATTTAAATTAAAACTCCATTTCCCTTTATTGTGGGAATTTTATATTTTAAAATTGGGTTTTAAATAAAATTTATATATCAAAATGTAAAAATTCATTCATTTTAGTGCATATATTTTTGTATGATGAAATATTTTTAGCATTATGTTGTGGTTAATTTAATTTTTTGATGATTATGGGTGGTTATATTATAATCATAGGTTGGTTGAGTCTGTTATAGATATTTAATTTATTGGTTTATGGGATGTTGTTAACAGAATGTCTTTCTCCTAATAAATTATTGGGATATATTGCAATGGTTATTCCAGGAACAATTGTTACAATTAATTCAAGGGTATCCATGATGGTTACTACATGTATATCAATGATGTTTATTCTATGTGTATCTAAGAGTGATATGAAAATTATGGCTCAAGTTAACAACATTATTTAGGGAATATTTCATTGGGGTTTCATGGAAGTCTTATTATATCACAAGGTAATGGAAAGTATATGATGCTTCATATGGTTGAAAAGGATATCTTTTTGAAAATATTATTATGAGTTAATTATGGCTTTCAATAAACATTTATGATTTTTATTATTTACTTAAAACTTTTTATGAAATTTTTTATGAAATTATTTGGACATAGAAGGTGATTTATTGGGGTATGAAATTCATTGTTTTGAGCCAAAGTTTTATTTTGGAAAAGGAAACTTTTTATAAGTATTAATGTACTAATGGTTTTGTTCTTTATATTTATGTGCCTTGTAGATATTTCGTTATCATCCCGCATTTTAAAAAAAAATTCATAGGGTTTAATGATGGGAGTGGGAATATAAGAAGTATATTTAAATGTCATGAATGGATTAAAGCCCTAGAAAATATAATCAATATCATTGGATTTTCCTATATTCAAAATGAAATATCTTATGTTTAATGTTTTTAAGGTGATGATGACCATCAGTGGTTAATGGTCATGAATATTAGAGAAATAGAGGAGATTTATTGCTTGGAATAGGAAAAATTTAACAACATCTTCATTGATAAATATTTTCCTTAGGCTATTAAAATTAGAACTCAAAAAAATCATAGACTTGAGGTAAAGTGAATATGATTCATTGGATAAATACAATGAATAATTTTGATGATTTGAAAGGTATGCACCAAATTTTATTCATGACCCTACTAGTAATATAAATAAGTTGTACTTCAGATTGAAGCCAAAATATCGAAGGACATTGGATTATTGATAATTTAAATGTGTAGGAAACATGTTATATGGATGAATAAGGTGGAAGTGTAGTTTTATAATATCATGTGTAATTATAAAAACAATAGATAAAGTTTTCTAGGTGGTGGGACTAGGGAATAACGGATTTAATAAATATGAACGTAAGAAAATCATGTTTTTTATTTGTGATTATTTTGGTATAAATCAAACTTGGGAATAGCTTATGAAGTACGGTATGTTATTATTATGTGGTAAATAAAGGAATATGGATCATAATTATAATTAAAGAGACACTATATTGGAAAGACTAATTATATTTAATAGATATTAAAATATTTTAAATATAAAAGGATAGGTCATTACTCACATGTGTGTTCGAATAAGAACTTGAATGATGAGAAGCTTCCATACTACAAGTAGAAAGGTGTAGTGAAACTATTTAATCTAATTCATTAGATTTTTTTCCATAGAACAAATTGATATAATTTACATTTCTTATTTATTCAAATAATGCTAATGCCTTTTTTAATTCATGGTTTATATATTCTTTCATTTATGATATTTGTTTTGGAAATTTATAAATTACACATCATGAAATGAATCAACAAATTCCGATAAAACCCCATTGGGGAAGTATTAATGAAAAAATAAAATTTAATAATCTTCATTTCATTGTCTATAGAAATACATTACATGTAAACGTTGTGAAATTGACCCTTGTAGAGTTTGATGTTATTGTAGGTATAAATTAATATTCCATTTACCATGCTTTGTTATATTGTAAATATAATGATTTTTTTAGAAATTGTTTTAGTTTTTATATAATAATGAATTATTATAATTGATAAAATAACAAGAAGCTAAAAAACTATTAAAATATGGAAATTAAAGTTAAATTGAAAATATTTATGAGAATAAGGGAGCTGTAAAGAATAATTGTGTAGTTTAAGATTCTAATCTAATCTCAAACCCCCCTTATTGAATGGATCATGTTGAAATTTTGTACTTTAAAAAGTATTTATATGAGTTTCTTGATAATGGGTTTACTCACCCTAGCACTTCACCATGGAGTTCTCTTATCTTATGTGTTAAAAATAAATTGAGATCCAAGAGAATTTTTATTGATTATATATATTTGAATAAAATTACTATAATGAATAAGTATATTTTACTTAATATAGATGATTTCTATAAGGATCTATAGAGAGATATGTATTTTTAAAAATTTGATCTAAGGATCAAGAAATTTTTTTAGGTGAAGGGGGAAGACATTCAAAACAAATTTAAACTGGATATGGGAATTATGAGTTTTTGGTTTTTAACATTCCTTTGAAAAATTACGCAAATCTATTTATGGATATTATAAATGTATTTTCCATGAATTTTTGGATTATTTTATTGTTATTTTTTTGATTATATCATTATTTATTCAAAAAGTAATGGGGATCATGTAGAACATCAATATATTTTCCTAAAAGTCCTGATTGAGAAGAAGTTATATAGAAAATTTATCAATTATTATTTTTATAAACAAAATATTTCATTTATTGGAAACATTATAAGTAAACATGGATAACTATTGATCTCTCTAAAAATAAATTGTTTAATGAATGGTAAAGACCTAAAAATATTTATAATATTCATATTTTTATTGGATTATTATGCTATTTTTAGTGGTTTTTAGAGAAAGTTTCATGGTTAGCTAGCCCAATGATTATGTTAAACAGAAAAGGAGTAAAATTCATATAGAAATAAGAATGTGACGACTATTTAAGTTAACTAAAGAGATTCTTGGTGAATTATTTACTATTGGATCAATCCCTAATAAGTGGTGAAATTTTCATATAAAGTGGTTCTTATTTATGGAGACTTGTTTTTTTTAATTGTGAATGATCTTGTAATTCCTTTGGTTCACATAAATTAAAACCACATGAGAATATTTATTCAATACATGATCCTGAATTTGCAGGTGTAGTTTTTGATTTTAATATTTCGAGATTATATTTATATCAATCCAAGTATGAAATTTATATTGATCATAAAATTATGATGTATATATTTAATAAAAAAGAGTTGAACATGAGAAAAATAATATGGATGTAATTAATAAAGAATTATGGATATATAAATAAGTATCATATTAGAAAAGGAAACAAAGTTGTTAATGCTATGGGTCATAAAATTAATGATGTGTTAACCATGTTATTCCTAGAGCATGTCCCTTTGGTTAATGATTTTATTAATTTATACTTATAATATTTTCATTTTGGGACATGATCTATTTTGTTTCTGGTTTTAGTAAAATCATATATATCAAATAGTATTAATCAAGAATAGAAGGAAGAAAGTGAGTTTTAGAAAAATGAATAATTTGTTAAGAAGGATAAGTTTCCTAAAATTAATGTTGAAAGAGAAGGTGTTTTGATATTTCGAAAAAGATTATGTGTGACTTGTGTTACCCGTATGAAAAAATAATTTTTGAACGAAGCTCATTGTTCCCAATTTTGTATTCATCATGGGAGAAATATGACGTATAGATTCATTCAGTAGTACTACTGGTGAGATGGAATGAAAAATGATATTATTGACATTACTATGAATTTTCTGAATTGTCAGAACTTTAATGTAGAATGATAATTATAAAATAGTATATTTTATATTTTTTCCTTAGCTGTAGTGGAAATGGTAAAATATATACATGGATTTCATAGTAGGATTACCGAATACATCTTTAGTAAATAATAAGATTTCATTAATTGTTGATCAATAAACTAAATATACACATTTCTTTCCCATTCAAGATACATTGTCTTATATCAACATTATCGACTGTATATTATGGGGATATTTGGTTTACATGGATTATATCTCTCCAATATAATGTATTGTGTACCCAGGTTAACATGAAATTATTTTAAAGGACTTTTGAAGTCATTGGGTACTTAATTAAATTTCAGTACTAAATTTTGATCTTCAGTCTGTTTGGAAATTTGATAAAACTATTCAGAAATTGGAATACATGATTTTTTCTTGGTCTATGGATAAGTTGGGCTGTTTTCATTGAATAATTTTTTATTAATTTTTTAATTTATTAAATGTTTATTTCCAGAATACATATGGAACACATTAAGGCATTATATAGAAAGTGATTTCAAACTCTTTCTTTTTTGGGATGAACTGGATGAAAGAATTTTTATGTGACAAGAATTGGTATTGGAAAATTTTGAGGAGTTAAAGATAATTCAACAATATATGGGGACATTTTAGAGGATATAGAAAAATTCTGCAGATAATCATAGGAAATAACTCTCTTTCGCGGTAGGTGGTCATGTTTTTCTTAAAGTATCTTCAAAGAGAAGTGTTATGTGTTTTGGTAAAAATGAAATCTAGGTATATTGTTTTATGGACCATATAAAATTATAGGGAAATTTGGATTAGTTTTTTACTAAGTATCCTTTCCACCATGTTTATCATAGTTAAAAAATGTTTTTCATATTTTTGAGTTTCAGAATGTGTTTTCTTGTTCAATCTCAAAATTTGAGCACTTGGGTAGTTTAGTTGGAATATTAATTTCATATAAATAATATCATGTTTAGATTATTGATCATAGAGAGAAATTATTGAAAAACTAGTTAATTTTCAAGGTTAAGGGTTTTTTGAGAAATCATATGACTGAAAAAGTAACATGGGACTCTAAAAAGGAAATAAGGGAATGATATCCTATCACGACCCCCTCTACAAAATGTTTTCCCCTCCTGTTATGAAAATGTGAGAAGGGAGATAATGAACTTGAGACTCTCCACCAGTAGGCCCTAGGTTGGAGACTTGCAGCAAGGGTATAGTAAACATCTAAATGGGATGCATTACCCTCTAAGAGAACACATGAGAAAGAGAGAGATAAGACAGACACCAACCAACTCTAAATCAGACTACAATATAAAATAAATTCCAAGTACACTTATGTAATTTCATGTAAGAACTAATATAAATAAATGGGAAAACTGCAAGTACCAAAAGAAAGTAAAAACAACAGAAACCACGAAGCCCGAACAGCTCTTGCAATCCCAACTTAGTAGTAACCAGCCAGATATATAACCATCTCCATGTGACATAAAAAATAGTTTATATATACGTAGGATGAGTATAAGAGTATACACAGTGGGAAATTCTCAAGAGCCTCTCATGCAAAATTAATGATAGCATTCTAAATCAAAATGAACCTCAGGTGAAACTAACTCATAAACTAAATATGTATAATAAGTTCACATTATCACCATGGATACTCTTACAAAGTATCACACACAAGAGTATATAATATAGTAAGGTATATCAAGGGTACTCTGCTACAAATTCTCAACTAGTTTTCCTCTTTTCCCCAATATCACATGTCCAAAACCATATCTCTCCAAAAGGAATTTTCTCACGAACACCTAGGAGAAGCACCATAACATGCACCTCATAAAGCAAAACTATTACATCCACGTAAAAAAAGATACCATATAGTGTATCGGAGTCACTATATCTCGCATAATGTGTTTCATATGATGGTCATTATACCTCAAGCCATTATAGCCCATACAACGAGTAAGGATCTGAAAGCCATCACAACCTATACATTTTACTCTTATAGTAGTCCATAGAAAACAATACCCAAAATATAGGTGTGTGAATAACCACAATCCATTACAACCCTCTACACACAAATATGGGGAGAAAAACCATTGTGCCTACCAGCAGAAGTAACTACCAAGAGAATAGAGTTGGGCCAATGGGGGTAGTCATCCATCTTTCCTCCCAACAAAATATTGGGGAAAACATGACCCAGGGCTTAAAATCCCCAGGGTGTCAGTTTACCAAACTGAAAAGGTCATGTAACATATAGAAACACAAATATTATAGAATATACAATAGCTCACTATCACACTATACGAATAAACTAGTCTTATAATCAACTGCAGCTAACGTCTCTCAAACTCCCGACTGCCACTTCTAAGACTAGGTATCCTATAAGAACACAACAATTTATTGATCTCTATTAAATTAATTTATTACCTATTTATTAGTTTATCTTTATGTTAATTACCTCTATAATCATTAATTAACTATTTACAATTCCACATTAAATTTCATTAGCATCACACCCAAATTCCACTATTCCAATAAATTGAATCTTCAGCATAATATCCCCGCAAGCTCCAACCCCATGCGTTAACATCAATTATTCATTCATTTTTAAGAACATTATTACTTTCCCATATTCCTAGTAATTTTAGAAAAACATTCTAAGCCACTAAACAGTAGGGGGCAGATCAATTTGGGTAGTTGAACTACCAGTCAAGTCTTTTCCACATATAGCAATAGTGTAGACCCATCCTCCCTCGAAACGATATACACATAAAGCACATGTCATACCCCACACATCTTCACCCCTTTTTGGAAGAAGGGTAAGAAAGATGAAGTACCTTGAGAAGAAGGTAAAGTAATGTAGATAAATAATCAAAAAAAAATTAGTTAGCATCAAAACATTCTCATCTAACTCATTTAATCATCTTCAATTTACTCCCCAATTCCCACATGAATATAACAGTGCATCTTAGTACTCTAGGTGTCAACTTATACCACAACCCATAGGGATCCTTTCCCCCACATATCACAACTACCATGAAGGATCACATCACTACACAAGTTGCTGGAAAAAAACATCATTTCAACTTGGATCTTTCCCCTTAAATAAGGCGTCCAACCTTCAAACATAATGAGCACTCAGGGCTCTAAATCACAATGCACACAGCCTTACAAGAAAGTGGGTATCTCATAACCCTACTAGGTATTATAATTTTATCAAATATCTAGTTATTTTATCCATATGTAATTAATTGATTTATAATTTCTAGGTTCCAACTACGGGCCACTTAAACTGTAAGATATCATAAATAATTAAAGATGCTTACTGCATCAGTTTGATTAACATAAAATTATAGAAACAAAAACTAGTTTCACTTTCATGCCTTGTTATCATTGAAAAAAAATTAATCCCAGTTTACATTATTTACCAATTTCCATCATGAGTGAAAATCTATACAAAGCAAGCATATATATCAAACTATCTAGAAAAACAAGAGGTAATAACATTTGATCAATAACAATATATTTATCCAGTTCAAATATTTATTAAATCAATTCCATTTTGATCCAGTGGGATAAAACATGATAACTCTATAGTTTCACATAAAAATAATAGATAAAAAATGAATCCCCTAGATCAAATGGTTTTTGATGTTCTTTACTTGAGAAAAATCCCTGGAACGGATCATGATCACCTCTCTCGTGACAACTACATCCACCCGAGGGCACCATGACACGACTGTCACTACTGGAAATATGACCATTATGAACACATCTATACCAACGGTTCGTAAAAATTGTTGGTATAGGTTCTATTTCCCAACGGTTTGTCCAAACCGTTGGGAAATCCCACATTGAGTCCACCTTTCCCAATGGTTTGTCCAAACCGTTGGGAAAGCCCACATTTTGGCCACCATTCCCAACAGTTTTGGAAAACCATTGGGAAAGGTCACCCCACAAATCAACTTTCTCCCAGAATCATAATCCAAAATCAAAATCTATACCAACGGTTGTCAAAACCGTTGGTATAGGGATATACCAACGATTTTTACAACCGTTGGTATAGATCCTTTGATTTTTTATCATCTCTTCTTACCCAGAACATTATATAAATCAATATTTAAAATAATTATGAGAATACATATATATATATATATTTATGTAATTATATTCACAAAAGTCATGTCAGGTTAGTGGTTAAGTCGTTGAATAATAAACTAGGGATCCTGGGATCAAATCCAAGAGAATGTTTTTTTTGAGATACATATACCAACGGTTCCATAACCGTTGGTATATAGTTTCATATTAATTATACCAAATGTTTTGAAACCGTTGGGATAGGTCTATACCAACGGTTTTGTGAAAATCGTTGTTATAGACCTATCCCAATGACTTACATACCAAAGGTTCTCTAAACCTTTGGTATAGGTTATACCAATGGTTTGGAGGTCTATACCAACAGTTCTAAACCGTTGGTATAGGTTAGTTTTCCAGTAGTGTGTATCATTAAAATCCTAATAAAACTCTATTATAAGCATGTAGATTACATTCCATAACATGGAAAGGATAAATAGAAAGATAAGGATAGAAAAAAGGTAGATTATACCTTCTATCGATGACATATCGGCACTTGCTACTTGCACCAAAACAAGGGGTGCACTTGCAACAGGAAGAAACTTCAAGGAAAAAAGATCCAAGGATTAAGGTTCGATCACACTGATACTATGAGAAAAAGTAACGGTTTTAGCATATCATAGCATGGAACAAGAAGTTAGAACAAGGGAGGGAGATATCTTGTCCCTTTCGAAGATTTACGAAGTAGTGGTTTAAGATATGATGGATTTTCCATTAAAATCATATCACATTTAACCGCATGGTCTGATGATGTAAAGTTATCCCAATACATAAGAAAAATATTAAACTATGATTTATGGGATTTGAATTATCCTTAAATCCAATAAAAAGGCCTTTAATGCACTTGATGTCAAAGAAAACGTTCAAGGGGTAAAACTGTAAGAATCTGGAAACGACATTGGAAACATTGTACACCTAGAGATCCTAGAAACACTATGAATCTACTGATCCTAGAAACACTGTAAACCTACCAGTACTGGAAACAAATTCCTCCTACCGATCCTAGAAGCACTGTAAACCTACTGATCATGGAGTCACTATACACCTACCAATCCTGGAAACACTGTATGCCTATCAATACTGGAAACATCGTACACCTACCAATCCTGGAAACACTATGCACCTATCGATTCTGGAAACATTGCACACCTACTAATCCTAGAAAAACTACACACCTACCGATCCTAGAAACACCGTACATCTACAAATCGTGGAAACATTGTACACCTACTGATCCTGGAAAAACTGTACCCCTACCGATCCTGGAAATACGGTAAACGTACCGATCCTGGAAACACTGCACACCTATTGACCCTAGAAACATTATACCCCTATAGATTCTAGAAACATTGTTCACATAATGTCTCACTAATGTCACTGTTCACATCGGTCTCACTGATGTATTGTTCTCATCGGTCTCACCAATGCACAACTCAAATCGGTCTCATCGATGTATTGTTTACATTGGTCTCACCGATTCACTATTCACATCGGTCTCACTGATGAAATTACTCACATAGGTCTCACCGATGGAACTGTTCACATCGATCTCTCTGATGCACGGTTCACACGGGTCTCACTGATGGCACCGTTCAAAATGGTCCCATAGAGAGAACTGTTCACATCAGTCTCACTGATGCATGGTTCACATCGGTCTCACCAATGACATCATTCATATAGGTCTCACTGATGGAACAATTCACATGAATCTCACCGATGCATGGTTCACATCGGTCTCACCGATGGAAATGTTCACATAGTTCTCACTAATTGAACTGTTCACATCGGTCTCACCAATGTATTGTTCACATCTGTCTCACCGATGACATTTTTCACATAGGTCTCACCTATGAAACTGTTCACATCGGTCTTACTGATGCATGGTTCACGTTGTTCTCACTAATGGATCTATTCACATTAGAATCATAGATGGAACTGTTTACATCGTTATCACTGATTCATGGTTCACATCGGTCTCACTGATGACACTGTTCATAGAACTGGAAATTTGGAAAAGTGTTGGGGATAAGTCACCATGATCTCCCAGAACACCTCTTACACCATATTTCAGCAAAGGAATGAACCAATGATATGTGGGCTATTACATATCCCAACTTGTTTAATATTTAAATAAAATTGTGTCGATGAAATTTAAAAAAGGGGGAAGGATGTAACAACATAGTTACTATTTATATAAATTTTTTTATAAATTAATTAGCTATATTTTATAGATTTATATTCATTATAAAAATATATGATAATTATTCATTCAAAAGGAAAAAACATTATTTTTAACTAAATTATCTTTTTATAGATTATATGTTTTTATTTAAAATAATTATTTTTAATTTCTGGATTTCAAATTTGGAAAAAAATTATTTTTGAATTCAATATTTTAATTTTATTTTACGATTATGTTTTAATAATTTTTAAAAAAAACTATTTTTCAATGAATAGTGAAAAAATGAATTTTTTTAAAAATGTATTTTATTTTTTATTTTTTATATTATAAAAATACATTTTCGATTAGTTTTAAAATTTAATTAGTTTTTTATTTAAAATAAACAAATTATGGGTTTTAAATGACCTTTATACTTGAATTTAGTATAAAACTATTCATACCTAAAATACACATTTTTTCATTGAATCTATTTTCATTATGTTTTATAGTTTAATTTTATGTTAAACAATGTAAATTTTTTATTTTTTAATTTTAAAAATGGATTATATATTTGTAATCATGAGGTTTAAATTTATTAAATAGGTCTCTATTATTGTTTTCCAATATGAATAATAACATTAGTAATTTTTTAACCATGGTTACGGATAAATCAGGTAAATAATATTAAAAGAATTTTATATGGACTATAAAATGATCCTAAAACATAAAATAATTTAATTGGATTGTCCAATTTCTTCCATAATTATCCAATATTCTATTATATAAGATTTTTTGGTCACTTGGATGTGATTATGACCTTTATAATATTTTATGTAAATGAAATTAAAAAATGTCACACACTTGATTTTAAATTAGTATATGTTCAGTTATAATGAGTATATGTTCAGTTATAATTAGTATATGTTCAGTTTTAAATGATTATTTGTTCCGTTATAATGAGTATATGTTCAGTTTTAAATGAGTATATGTTATGACCTTTATAATATTTTATAATGAGTATATGTTCAGTTATAATGAAATTAAAAAATGTCACACACTTGATTTATTCCATAATATTTTCATCATGGAGATTAAATGAGTATATGTTCAGTTATAATTTTTAATTTATATATAATTAATTTATATTCATTATGGTAATTTATTTTTAATTTCAAGTGAATAAATAATCACCTGCAATTTTTATAGTACTCCAAAGTAGTAATTATTAAAATAATGGAAAAAATAGTAATAAAAATTTTTTAAGTTTAATTACATGAAGTAATTAATGTGAATGAAGAATTATATATATAGATATAAAATATTATATATGTTTCTATGCATTTCATTTGAATTAATTTGTTGACAGTAATGATATTTTATAATAAATAAGAAACATTTTCAATTTTTTAAAATTAATAAAAATATTATATTCAGCCAAATTAATGGTATATTATAAATGATATCAATGATGGTATATTTATAGATTACTTTCATTTTTATAATAACATTTTTAATCCTTAAAGGGTTGAAAATTTCAATATGACGGTAATTTTCGAATGGGATAATATATGGTTAAAAAAGATATGAGTAGAAATTTTATCTAAACCTCTAAAAAATTTATTTTATGATTGGATTTCGACTCATAGTAATCTTATCTTCTCCTTTCTTCCATTTTGAGCCATCTGGTCTTCAAAATTAATTTATATTAATTTAATATTTTAATAAATTCCATGTGTGACCATCCCTTCTCTTATAAATAATAACCTCTTATTCTCATTACATCATAGTTCAAAAGAATTTTGGTTCATACTAGACAAAATGAAATCCCATAATATAATACATCCCTTAATTAAGGTGTCCTTTTTTTGGAATAATACCAACCATAGTGGGAATAACTTATTAATGTAAAGAGACATTACAAATAATATGTATAGTTTTCAACCACTCATTTTCCATTAATTTCTTCTTTCACCACATTTAGATACTATTAAGTAATGGTAAAATAATAAAATCTAGAATAATATATATATACTAAGATGTTAATAGATTAAATTAATCACATATATCCGTCTCCAGTCACCATAAAATGGGAGAGGAATTCATCGTTCGTGTGTACAGCGAACTATTCCTCAATAACCGATGTAATTCTTTTTACATTATCGTATATTAAGACATGTTATATAGTTGGATTTAACTTAAATGTGTTATATTCATGAAATTTGTATCATTATAAGAATATACTATATCATTCTCTTTCTTCCCATTCCATAAACTGAATAATGATAACATTGTTTGCGCGTATGTGTAGAAAACCACCTCCAAAAAGTGATGTGATTTGTTTTCCAAAACCACATCACATGTATGAAATATATATATATATTAATGTTTAAATAATTAATACGGTATTTCTGATATTATTATAATTTTTGAGTCATAAAAATATACATACTTTCTTTACATAATAATTCTTTAAAATGGAAATTTTAGTCATACATACGTATCACCCACCATATCTATGATTGAAACGAAGTTCATTTTTCGTAATGATAAATCATGAATGTTTTAAAAAATATAATTTATAGTTAAAAATGATAATTATTCTATGGTAATTATTTTATATATGATGGAGTGATTACCTTTTTGACCAAATTCAACCTACCAATTTCATTTTAGACTTATCTAACAAATATTTTTAAAACATTCAGGGTGAACTTAAATGATTAAGTAATTGTATATAAAAGGGTAATAAGTTATATAAAATGAATAATAAAATTAAAGATAGTTTTTTATAAACTAAATAATTAAACATATGTTTATTATTAATAAATATAAATAGTTTACATGATGATTCAGACTCATGGTAGAGTACATTGTTTTAAAAATACTATTTTAAAGCTTCAATTAAAACTCCTTTTTTTATTAGATATCAATAATTTTAAAATTATGTAAATTTTTATACAGACATAAAAGAATTATAACATAAATTTTGTGAATATTTTTTACTTTCATTCAATTTTTTTAAAAAAGGATTTTTATGTAATTTTTTTTATTTTCTTTACCAAAATTCTAAAAGAGGATGTATTTTAATATATATGGTCACTCAAAAATTTCTAGCCGCTGAAATCAATATATTATGGTTGGATTTATATGTATTATTCCATGATTTTTTCAATGGAAAAACATACTTTTATATTAATTTTGGATATTTTATTTTTAAAAATTGTGTTTTAATGAAATGAGATATGTCAATATCTGGAAATGATTTTGTATTGGGGGAAATGATGTTTTTATGATGAAAGATTAATGTATTCTATTTTAGTTCATTTTAATTGTTTATGATGATGAGTTAGTATATTATAAATTAAGGATGGATGATGTTGTTTTATATCTATAATGAACTGGTTAAAGGAATGAGGATTACCAAATAGGTTTCTCCAAAGTGACTATGAGAATATATTATGATGGCTATTCCATGTATAACTATGATGGTTATTTCAAGTGTAACTATGTTCGTTACTTTAAGTATGATCGTGGTACTTATTTCATGTGTAAATAATAGTGATATGAAAATGACACCTCCAATTAAATACATGATTTATCTATTATTTACAGTTTTTTATGGAAATATTAGGACTTCACACAGTAAAGTAATGTATATGTAACTTCATAAGGTTTCAAAGTATAACTTTATGAAAAATTATTCTGAGTTATTCATAATTTCAAAGAAACTTTAATGAGGTTTATTTTGAATTTAATATTTCATATGAAATGTTTTATGAAAATCATTAGGAAGAGAAGGTGGTTTATTTGTTAATAAAATTGTTAAATTGATCAAAACGTTTTTTTAAATGTTTTTTATCATTATTCATCAGATAACAATTTCTTGATTTCATTTTTTCCATAATGATACTTTTGTGCTCATCCCATACTTTATTTTTTTTTTCATTGGGTTTAAGGATGGCTATGGGAAAATTAAAAGTCAAGGTGAAAGTCATGAATATTTTTCATAAAAAGAAAACATGTTTCATTTTAAAAAATTTATATAACTGAAAAAATGGATATTAATATGAAATTTAAAATTTAAAATATATGAAATTGTTAGGTTATATTCTATTTCTAAATATTTAAGACTATAGACCTTAATTGTATTTAGGAAGGTAAGAAAGTGAATTCTAGTTAAAATTCACTATAATATGAAATGTTTAAGTAAATTTCTTTACATAGGGTCCTAGAACCACAATCACTTTCACCGCCATCACATTCTCATCAATGCTTTCAGACCTCTTTCTTGTATCAGATATTGATAATAAACCTAAAAAATGATTCGTGTCATTAATGAGTTTTTCACCCTGATAAAATTCCCAAGAAAAATATAATCACTATCTAGTCAAGTGCTAGTGATGTATGTTCAATAACATAGGTAAATAGTCACTAAACAAAAAGTGATCATAAAAGGGGTTCCACGTTTTGATGTAATTTTTTTGGGAAATATAGAAATTTGGAGATTGATCAAAATAACAGAGCCAATATATTAATATTTACCAAACATGAATTAAATTTCTTCAATTAACCTAAATATGGATTCAATGAGGATGAGTTATTTCATGGTTCATCAATAGTTAAGAAAAACATGGGAGATCCCACAAAAAATCCATATCTTATAATAAAATTGATCATTTGTAAAGAATGTGTTTTCCATGTTGTTTTGTTGAATAATATTATGGAATTAGATCATTTATACTTCATCATTCCTAAAAAATATTCATTTTCAATGGAGTTCTCCACAATGGTCTCTCTTTACCAAAGAACTTGGGCTATGTATCTATCTCTAGTATTTTGATTTTACAATCTTTAAATAGAGTTATTTTATGGTTAAAAATTTTAATTGACAATTAACTAGTTAATTAATTAGTTTTTTTATTATTCCACCCTTAACATAAATTAAACAAAATGTTCAACTCATAAAATATTAGGTTGCACCTAGTGTAAATCCCATAATATAGACTCAATATTTGTCATAGATTTTACATATGAGACATTGTATGATAGATATTATGTTATATACAAATTTATTAATATGTGAGGTATATTGTATTTAATATTTTCAATATATCAAAATTGGGGATCCATGGGCCCTGAAAATTTTCATTGAATATATGTCTAACATTGAAAATATTTTTTACAATATTTAAAAGTGTAAAATAGAAAAAAAAATAATTAAATTCTCCCCACATTCAGATTATTAATTTGAAAAAGATAAAACCTACTCAAACAAGTTATATTATTGAGATTTCATCTCATACTCCAACTCATAGATTCTTTCTTGAAGATTAATATTGCACCAAAAAACACACTCCAACAGAATCTATGGGTGATAAAGAATTTTCTCCCAAAAATCCTCATCAACCATCATGTTATTTGAAGAATGTATCTCTAACATCAACGTCTCGTTCACCACATCCAACAATGTGTGATAGGTTGTGCATGTATCTTCTAATCATTGAAACACGGAATATTTCATGAAGATGGTATTGTAGTGGTGGAAGGTCCAGTTAGTATTCCACCTCACCAACTCTAGGTATTATTATGCATGTTCTAATGAATCATAAAGATAACTTTTCACTGCAGCCAGATACCCACATTCCATAATGAGGTGAGACCATTAATAACATGTAACCTCCCTCATAAAAATAAAAAGTCCTCTATCATTTGTCCACATAGAAATTATGATATAAATGGGTAGTCCTCATCCACTCTTATATTATATAAACATTCTCTATCATCGATCTCTCTAACTCTAGGCCCATAAGTTTCATCTCTCCTAGCACTTTTTAGCACAACGATGACTCATAGTGTCTTCTATATGTATCCTATAATAGTGCCATAAAGAAAGAGTAATGGTAAAACATTTTGTATATAAAATACATGATGGGTAGATGATCCTAAAACCTATATAAAAAATTCATCATGTCAAACCATAACATGTCCTCCTGACCAAAATGCTCCACTCAGTCTAGCTATCCATTTGTGGATTGAATTCCTTGCTCACCAACCCCTGAGTCCCAACATTTTATTATAATATTTTATAAAATTTGTATATAAGGTGAGTTTCATGATCTGAAAAAATAATTGGGGGAACTCAATGAAGCCATACTATCTCTTGTATATACAATTTTCCCAAGCTCCCCGTTGAAATTTACTGTTGGATGGTAAGGAAGTGGGTTTACATGATGAGTTTATCTATATTCACACCATAACTATCATGGAATCTATTGTTTCATGGAATTAACATAAAAACCAATCAGGGTATTGTAGAAAATTTACATTGGAACCTCAAGGGGTTGACCTAAACATGTTGTTACATAATGTTTGGTCTTATCTTGCTGGAATGTGAGACATCTAGGGATAAACTCAGCAACACTCTACTTCATCCCAAAAAAAAGTATCACCAATGGTCTTGATATATAATTTATAATACTGGATATACCACTGTGGGATATGTATGATACTCCATTTGGACCTCCTCCCACAACAAGACTAGAATATTTATTTTTAATAAAAAGGGTGATATTTTCCCACCTTCATAAAATTAATCATCCCCATTTTTTGTGAATAAATTTTCACACAATACCTCATAATAAATATAAACTAGATTCACAGACCTGACCCAATAAAGAAGTGGAAGGGTGAAAACCATTTATTGGATATATTAAACTCCACACTCATACAAAATGGTAAACTTTAATGATACCACCTATTCAATTTCCTCACCTAGCAATAATGAATAAATTTTTTTATGGTAGAATCTTCATCCACATTCCACTTCCAAAGAGAAAAGAATATTTCAAATTCATAGTCCTATAAGAACTCCAACAATCACACCCTTGTCATGTTTATATCTTTCTCAAATAAGATATTCCTTAGACTCTTACGATTAAGATAAATGATGAATCACTCCAATAAAATGTGGAGTTTCCAAGTCTTTAGGGATAATACTACTAATTTCTCTTTTAAATCATGGTTCCTATAATTGTACACATGGGGTCTTAGCTACGTGAAACCAAAATCAGTTACTTATAATCTGTACATCAGAACACATCCAATACCAGCATGAGAGTAATCAAAGAACACAATGCACTCAACTCCCTCCTTTGATATACTCAATATGTGGTTTCTCTTCAACTATTTACATAGATCTTGAAAATTCTATTGAAACTTCTTCAACTAAAAAAAGGTTTCCCATTTTGGGATGGGGAATTAATAAGTGTCATGATCCTTGAAAATCCATGAATGAATCACTACTAATAGGCAACTAATCGACCAAATAACTATACATGTATCATGCTCTCTAGTGGACGCTAAGGAGAACTTCATTGATATTTGGTGGGTCCACTACCACTCCTTCCAACAAGATTACATTTCATTGGAAGTGGACCTATTAAATCAAGAACAAACACATTAAGTGTGTCCCATAAAAATAGTTCTCATGAACTATCTCTAGGATCATCATAAATTTTCTTCCATGCTACTCCACTGATGTTGAGTATATGAGAATTTAATTTATATTTACTACAATGAACCGATCTAATAAAGGATGAACGATATGATTAATGAGTAATATAATCATAGTTGTGACACTCATCATGCAAAAGAGAATAAAAAATTACTAATAATCTCCAATGGAGCACCAAAATTACATCTTTAGAATATTATCCTATCGAACCCATAGCTAGTCATAACCTAACCATAGGTCAATCATCGATAACAACTTCATTCAATTCATGTAGTTGAAGAGGTCATCAATTATTCAAAGAAGATACTTATTCTTAGTAGTCACATTGTTCTAGAGGAAATAATCCCTACATAACATCAAGAAACCGTATACCTTCATAGAGAAGAAAACTAGGAATGCCAAGGGGGACACACTGGGTATAATGAATCCTATCTTATATAGGTCCTCAAGCTATAACTTTAGCACTCACAGCCCCATAAGGGGAACCCAATATACTTATATAGATATCGAGATAGTCACTGGGTGAATGTATATGTAGAAGTCGATATATTGAAGGGGAAGTAAGTTCGACATGCCCTCAGGGAAGACATATTCATACTCACAGACTACTGTGTAAAATTTGATGCTCAGAAAGTTTTCTACTCCAAGGATCATACTATCTAACTCAGATATATATTATCCTCATTAATATGTTGACATCCTTCGCTACATGAGAGTCTTTCTACCCAAAAAAGAAATTCAATTCCATTTACCCATACACACAAAATATTATGCCTATAATAGTCAATATGTCCATTGAGTATAGTGAGATAGTCCATATGTATAATTAAATCATATGGTATTATATTGACTAAAAACAGATCCCGTTTAATGATATTTCCAATAAGATTTATGTCATACTATTGGTAAATATGAATAATCAGAAAATCTCCCCCATTAAGAGTATTTAATTCTAATGGTTAAAAAAAGACTCCATTGGAATCTCTCAGTCTCTAACAAGGGATGCAATAAGGATTATATTTTCCCTCTATCTATAGAAAACCCATCAATGATAGAGAAGACATAGATTGTACCTTAAATCATTCTTGTAATGTCGGAGTCAATAGTATCCCCTACAAACAATGTAACACATGAGATTTTATGAGAAATATTTTGTTTTTATGTATAATGGAATATCGCACTACACACAACATAGTCTTGTCTTGCATTACACGCAAGAGAAACCTTCCTCGATAGCTTACGTTGTACGCAATACCGAGTTTCACTAAACAACGATATGTTAATAAAATATTATATAAATTAGCCATTATGAATAATTAATACCCAATTTTTGAAATTTTATAAATTTTATCTTTCAAAATGTATTTCATTTTTCGATTCATAATATCAAAATTAGCCTAGGGTGAATTTTTGGTATTTTTCTGAAAACATTCAATTTGTGATGAATAGTGAATACACTAGGTTACTATTTAAAAAAATCACTATTATTTAAATAATTAGTTATTTTATTTAAATTTATTTTAGGTCAAAATTTATACATAATACCTATATAATTTCAATTTAATTCATTGGAGTCATTTTATAATAATTTTAGATATATAAAAATTTTATTTAACTTTTCACCGTCTTTTACCCACCTCCTAGGAGAATTTAAAAATTGACATAAAACATATTTTTACCGCTTTTGTGAGTGGAATTTCAAAATTACAAGAGACAGAGTTAATATCAAGGAGTAAAATTTTGTTCAATAAGATAAAAATAATTTTCGGTGAATAGTAACTTTTAACGTTTACTTACCACAGTTAAAAGTTAATATGGTAATTAAAGGTAATGAAATGATATTATTATTACCCTAACACATGTCCTAATTCTATTGGATAAGTTTAATTAGAACAAAAACAACCCTAGGAATAAAATATGACTATTTAGGTCCACTTGGATTAGATTAGGTCATTTATTATTATTTTCTTTAAAGAGGAGATAAAAGAGTTTAAAACAATGTTTAATAACTAATACATTTTTAATATAGGGTTATACATAATATAAATTTGACTATAAACATTAATTAGAAATATAAAAATATTTCCTATATAATGGTATTTTATTTATAATTTTTAGACATTAAATAATTTAATTTATTTATGACACAATGATGATCCAGTAATTACCTTATTAATGAAATATTAACATAAATGATATAATAAATAACCAAATAAATGTAATTTGAGACTTTTTATGAATTACAATAATTTTATAGGTTGATATCACATGTTATTATGGATTTAATTAACATTTTTCAAACTAATCATGTTGTTATGTTTTTCACGAAAATCAATTACTAAATAGTGTCAAAATTGACATAAAATAGTTTTTAAAACAAATATTATTTTATTAGTTGTTATTTTATTCATAAAAATATATGGTTTGGAAACATGACTTATATAAGTTTATATATATTAATAATGAACAAATTGGGGTTTGTTTGGCTTGTCATATTATGTTTATAAACCATATAGTATAAGAAAACAAGAAGACACAGTAAAAGTAAAATTATTTAACATATAGTGAAATCTAAAAGATAAGGTTAAAATAGTAACCTAAACATGTCTAAAATCTATTGGTTGAGATTATTTCACCCATATCCTCCTTTTCGTAGAAATAAATTAATTTGGATCTATTAAAAACCGAATATGACTTTATTATAAAATAATATTTTACGTTTTCCCTAAGGTACCCCTCTCCTCCCTTATAAAAGGGCACCTCTTCCCTTTAATCCTCACACAATTTTGAGCCTTAAATCTCGGCTAAACCATGACCATTTCCCTTCTCAAATTCCCTAGAATCATACTTGAGGTCCTGGTCTTCTTCAAAGACCAATTTTAGTGCCCCAATAGGAGGTTTCAAAAAGGCGTGTCGAAAAAGTGGTAATACCCCTTATCGATTATTTCAAATTTATTTCTTCTTATTCATCCTCTTCTTTAGTTGTTTCATTATGAAGTAATAATATATGTATCACTAATATACTTATATGTTATTATAAATATTAAATAACCCTATTTTACCTTCTATCAACCCTATGGAAAACGAAATCACCGCGCGTACGTACGTACGCAATACTGTCTCCATGACATGGTGTAATCTGTTTTCCACCACCTCCTTACCTGGATGGGTATAATGGTGTAAATAATAACTATATATGATTATTGTAAAGTGATATTTATTCTGAAATAGTATACATACACTTCAATACAATTCCACGATCATGGGAACGATATCATCGCTCGTGCATACGTACGACCTACCGTCTCCACGATGTCATGCGACTCGTTCTACATGATCTTCGTTGAACAATGATTATATAAATATATTGAATGAATAAATATGATATATGTTTCACCAATACCATATGGAAATGTGGTATCTATAACCTGAAAATAAGAATAATAATTTATTCGACAAGACATGGATAAGGACATAAAGCAATGAACACACGAATAACAAGTAGCAATCAAATATTACTAATAAGAAGATAAGAATTTGACCATGAGTGATATAATAACAATGAATATGATTCTTTAATAAGTCAATTAAATTATTTAAATAATTATACAGGAGGTTCAGATACATATGAAGCATATTAGACCTAAGGTAAGGGAAAATCTCACAATCTCATTTTTATCTGAGATTGTTTGTAATTTGGTATTTACTGGGGTGTACTTATCATACACATCCATGTTTCCTAATTATGTAATATTATTTATATCCTTATACATTTTTTTAAATCCAATATTACTCATTGGTGAGTTTTTAGTAAAAGATATGAAAATAATCTTTTGTCATTTTTCGTACGAGGTACTTTTTGGCTTTTCTGGCCAAAGTACGAGATTTTTTTTTTAACATATAAGGCATTATTGGATTCATAGAACATTATTTACATGAATATTAATTTACAATTTTTCATGTTTATTTTTAATCAACTTCTTTTAGTTTAAAATCTTATTACATGTTAAGAAAAGAAAAAATGTTTTTGAAGTAGAAAGGATATTTTCTTCAAGAATGGAGTTCAAGTGTTTTATCAAAATTATTTTCCATATAAGATAATATGGGGTTCTGTTTCTATACCTATTTTTACATTGATTTGATTATGATATGATGGAATTATTTTTATGATGCCCTTTTTTTCTTATATGTATTATGTTATGATGGCATGATGTTTAAGAATCCCATTTTTATTACACTGGTTATGCTATGATGTATGATTTATGATCTTGTGGCACACATAATAATGGTATCATTAGGAGATGGGTGGGACTTATATCTCTTTCAAATGAATTGGGTAAAGATTTATATTTCATGAGATAGACATGGCTGGAACGACAGGTTAATCTGGTTTAGTGAAACAGGACTGAAACGAGGAGTGAACTCGGTTCAGAGATGGACTTCATCTGCTAAGATAGTCTTGGCAATGAGTCTTGACTACTAAGAAATGATTCACTATGATTATGTGTGTATTCTACATAGTTTAATTTTATTATTATTGGTATTACATTTCACTACCATGATTTATCCCATGTTATGATATTTTGATCTCTTTTGTAGGTTAAGATTTTCAAAATGTTATGTTCTTATGAATATGATATGATTGATATTTCTTTTTTTACCCTTACTGAGAATTTGAGCTCACCCTTTTTTATATTTTCTTTTCCCCAGGTCAGGAAGAAGGGTATTAAGTAAGATATTCCAAAAGGGACTCTAGATACGATAATACAAAAGGGAGACGGTGTAGATGATTTATGAACCAGTTGTTTATGTTTCCTAGTTTCTAAAGACACTATACCTATATGGTCCTTTCATGGTTTTGTTATATGTTCTAATAAGTATGCTTCAATTATGAAGTAATAACAATGTATATAAATTATGGGTCATTATAGTTGGTATCAGAGGAAGGGTATAGTCAACCTTTGAAAACTAGTATGTATGAGCCTTAGTAAGAACCCTAAGGATATGTCTAAGCATAGGAAAAAATCATAGTGTTTTAGAAATGGCCGTGAATAACCTATGATAATACCTAAAGTGTGAAATTTTATTCTTGATTATGTGGTATTCCTATTATTATTAGTGTTTCTCACACTATGGTTATTGGTTGTAGTTAATGGCTGGAACCCGAAGGAACCGTGTTACTGCTGAATGCGATGGGAAATGCAATGATTGTCCCCCTGAACAACCAAATGTTATGGGAGATAGATTGAAATATCTTATCGCCATTCTCACACAAATTTCTCAAGATATGAATCATGCAGGACTTCCAAACAAATGAAGGAGCAACATTCTGTTGAATCCTTCATGAGGAAGCGTCCACCCTCATTCAGCGGGTCTACTGATCCATTAGTGGCTGAACAATGGATCAGTACCACAAAAAAGATATTTTCCGTTCTTCAATGTTATGAACATGATAAAGTCATCTTAGATGTATATCATTTGGAAGGTGAAGCTGATCAATGGTGGTATATTATCAAGAATACAAGGCCAAGAGATGAAATTGAGTCCCTGGAATGGGATGAGTTCAATAACTTATTTTTAAATAAGTAATTCCATCGTACTCTTCGAACAAAGATGGAGTAGGAGTTTTTCGAACTAAAGAAAATGGATGAGGAATCTGTTGGTACCTACGAAGAAAATTTTACAAGACTTGAAAGGTACGATTCTGGGATTATTATCCAACCTAAGAGTAAGATTGATCGATTCTTTAGTGGCTTAAAAGCAAGTCTTCGAAGGGCATTAGCCATAAAGGACTTCAATAGCTATAAGGAAATCATTTGATGTTCTCTCAAGGTTGATATGGAGATTAGAGTAACCCATCAGTCATATGCATTTGATAAGAAGAGGAAAATGGAATTCAAAGGAAAAGCTAAAGAGCACACTGAAAAGAATATGAGTTTTTCCTTATGCTCAAAGTGTGGAAAGAAACATGGAGGGAATTGTCTTAATCTTACAAGTAAATGTTTCAACTGTGGAAAAGAAGGTCATCGGGCATTTGAATGCCGTAATGATGGGAAGAAGATGTCTAGTGATGTCAATAAAGAAATGGATACACAGAATTCACCTCCTACACTTCAATGTTACAAGTTCAAGGAAATGGGGAATTATGCTAATTAATTCCCTAATCCAAGGGTTGTTGATGATGATCGACTTCAAATAACTCTTAAGGCTAAAGACCAAGGAAAGTCACATGCAATTTCTATGAGTGATGTGGAGTACAATAACGAAGTGGAGAAAGGTACAATTATCATCCACTCTATAGTAGCAAATATTTTATTTGATTCTGGATCCACCCACTCTTTTATTTCTAAAGAATTTTAGATGGGTATCGTAGTATTACCTCAGCAATTATATGTTCAGTTAGCTGTGACAACCTCTAATGGCACAACGGTTGCATCAAAATTTTATAATTCTGTTCCAATTGATGTTTGTGGGAAAGTGCTTCCTGAAAATCATGTGATCCTTCCTATAGTGCAATTTGATGTGATTCTTGGCATGGAATGGCTTTCTTTATATAGAGCTCATATCAATTAGCAAAGAAGGGAAGTCACATTTCATATTCCATATCAATCTATGATCGTCTATCGATGCAAGGATGAACATAACCTTCAAGTTGAAATTTCATCCATCTTATGGGTCTTGATTCCACTAAATGAAGTTTATTTATATCAAATGGTTGGTGATAAACTCACTATTAAAAATATTCCCTTTGTATGGGAGTTTGATGATATATTTCTGAAGGAATTTCTGGGTCTTTCACCAAATCGTGAAGTTGCGTTTTCAATAGAACTCGTACTGGGTGCTTTTCCTATTTCAAAGACACCTTATATAATGGCCCTAATTGAGTTGCAGCAATTGAAGAAGCAACTCCAATAGAATCTTGATAAGGGATTCATACACCCTAGTGCGTCACCTTGTGGAGCACCTATTCTGTTTGTTTAGAAGAAAGATGGATCAATGATACTCTACATTGGTTATCGAGAACTTAACAAGATCACTATCAAGAACAAATATCCTCTCCCATGAATTGATGACTTATTTGACCAGCTATGCGGAGCTCAATACTTTTCCAAGATTGATATTCATTCAGGGTATCATCAATTAAGGGTCAAAAGGGAGTATATACCAAAGATGGATTTCCGTATGAGGTATGTACACTATAAATTTATAGTTATGCCATTTTTACTTACTAATTCCCCTGCTATCTTCATGGATCTAATGAATAGAGTCTTTAGAGACTATCTTGATCTGTTTGTGGTAGTCTTTATAGACGATATTCTTGTCTATTCAAAGTGCAAGGAAGAATATGAAGATCACTTGAAAATTGTATTAAGGACCCTATGAAAGGAGAAGCGTTATTCCAAATTCAACAATTGTGAATTTTGGCTTCAAAAAGTTTCATTTTTGGGTCACATAATTTCAAAAGAGGGGATATATGTGGATCCAGCAAAAATAGAGGTTATCGAAAGATGTTTGAGACCGACAATATTAACTGAGATCTGATGTTTTCTGGGTTTGGCTGGATATTACTGACGTTTTGTGAATTATTTTTCACGATTATGTAATCCACTCAATAGGTTGACTCGAAAAGGAGTTAAGTTCGTTTGGACAGAGGAGTGTTAATAGAATTTCGACGGGTTAAAATGAAGGTTATCCAGTGCGCCTGTGCTCACACTGCCTTATAGTGGTGAAAGGTTTGTGATCTACAGTGATGAATCCAAGAATGGTCTGGGGTGTGTTCTCATGAAAAATGTTATGGTGATAGCTTATGCCTCACGACAGTTGAAAATCCATGAGAAAAATTACCCAACTCATGATTTGAAGATAGCTGCGGTAATCTTTGCATTAAAGATTTAGAAGAATTATCATTATGGTGAGTGGTGTGATATTTATACTGATCATAAAAGATTAAAGTATATTTTCTCACAAAAGGAGCTGAATATGTGCCAATGAAGATGGTTGGAGTTGATTAAGGATTACGACTGCTCAATTCATTACCACCCTGGGAAAGAAAACAAGGTGGCAGACGCATTAAGTCGACAAGACCATGCAAGCATATCCATGATGAGGGTCACAAAAGATCCAATATTTATGGATTTACAGAGGATGAATCTTTGGATTATAATGGAAGGAGAAAAATATTATCTTTATCAATTGAATGTTCAACCATCTATACATGTGAAGATTAAAGAGGCATAGAAAGAAGATTTAGAGTTACAAAAGATGGTGATAAATGTTCCTGAATTCAACCTTGATTGTGATGGGATAATAAGGTTCAGGAATCGGGTTTGTGTTCCTCCTATCCCAGAATTAAAGAAGGAGATACTGGATGAGGCTCATATTTCATAATTCTGTATTCATATTGGAAGCATGAAGATGTATAATGACCTAAAAGAGTACTTATGGTGGGATGACGTAAAAAGAGATGTTGTTGAATATGTGTCTCAATGATTGGTTTGTCAGCTAGTTAAAGCTAAGAGATAGAAGTCTAAGGGGATGTTACAACTATTACCCATACCAGAATAGAAATGGGAAAAAATCACTATGGACTTTGTCACTGGACTTCCTAAAACATTCAAGGGCAATAATTCTATCTAGGTTATAGTTGATCGTCTTACGAAGTCGGCACACTTCATTACTATTAGAGAAGATTTCTCTCTAGATCAGCTTGCCAGGATATATGTGAAGGAAGTGGTAATATTGAATGTAGTACCACTTTACATTATATCTGATCGGGATCCGTGGTTTACCTTGAAGTTCTGGTGAAGTATTCAGTATACTTTAGATACAGAGTTGAGTTTCAGCACTGCTTATCATCCTCAGACAGATGGTCAGTCTGAGAGAACAATTCAAACTCTAAAAGATATGTTAAGATCTTGCTCTATGGATTTCAAAGATGGTTGGGATTAACACCTACCTTCTGTAGAATTTTCATTTAATAATATCTTTCACTCTAGTATTCATATGGATCCCTATGAAGCTCTCTATGGAAAGAAATGTAGGACTCCAACTTGCTGGGATGAAGTTGGGAAAAGAATGCTATTAGGACCTGATCTTGCTGATGAGATGGAAGAAAAGGTCAGATATATTCAACAACACATAAGAGAATCTCAGAGTAGAAAAAAAAGTTATGCCAATAACCAAAGAAAAGACATAGTGTTTGAAGTGGGTGATAAAGTATTTTTACGAATATCTCCTTGGAAGAGAGTAATGAGATTTGGAAAGGAGGGAAAGTTGAGCCCTAGGTATATTGGTCCTTTTGAAATACTGGATCATGTTGGGAAGGTAGCATACCAATTGGCGCTTCCAACGAATCTCTCTCATGTTCATGATGTGTTCCATGTATCTCTCCTGAGAATGTACATACCCGATCATTCACATTTACTCAGATCAGATGTTGTATCGCTCAAGCAAGATCTTTTTTATGAATAACAACTTATAAAGATTCTGGATCAAAGCGAAAAAGTCTGACTGATCAAGACCACTCGATTGGTGAAAGTTTTATGGAGGAACCACCAATTAGAAGAAGCTACATGGGAACTTGGGGATATGATGAGGGAGAGCTATCCTCATCTATTTATTACAAATTGACAAATTTTAAGGGATAAATTCTTTTTATGGGGGGTAGAATATAACACAAGAGATTTTATGAGAAATATTTTGTTTTTATTTATAATGGAATCTTTCACTACACACAACACTGTCTTGGCTTACGTTACACGCAAGAGCAACCTTCCTCGATAGCTTGCGTTGTACGCAATACCTAGTTTCACTAAACAACGATTTGTTAATAAAATATTATATAAACTAGCCATTATGAATATGTAATACCCAATTTTTGAAATCATATAAATTTGTATCTTTCAAAATGTATTTCATTTTTGGATTCGGATTATCAAAATTATCCTATGGTGAATTTTTGGTATTTTTCTGAAAACATTAAATTTTTGATGAATAGTGAAGACACTAGGTTACTATTTTAAAAACTAAATTTTATTTAAATAATTATTTATTTTATTTAAATTTTTTTAAGTTCAAAATTGATGCATAATAACTATATAATTTCAATTTAATTCATTGGATTCATTTTATAATAATTTTTGATATATAAAAATTTTATTTAACTTTTCACTGTCTTTTACCCACCTCCTATGAGAATTTGAAAATTTACATAAAAATTAATTTTACCACTTCTGTGAGTGGAGTTTTGGAAATACGAGAGACATGGTTAATATCAAGGAGTAAAATGTGGTTCAATAAGATACACATTTTTTTGTGAATAATAACTTTTTACTTTTATTTACCACGGTTAAAAGTAAATAGGGTAATTAAGGGTAAAAATTGATATTATTATTAACCTAACACATGTCCTAATTATATTGGATAAGTTTAATTCGACCAAAAACAACATTATGAATAAAATATGACCATTTTGGTCCACTTGGATTATATTAGGACACTTATTATTATTTTATTTTAAGAAGATTTTAAAGAGTTAAAAACAATGTTTAATAACTAAAACATTTTTAATATATGGTTGTACATAAGATAAATTCGACTATAAATTTAGATTAGAAAGATAAAAATATTTCATACATAATGGTATTTTATTTATAATTTTTAGCAGATAAATAATTTAATTTATTTATGACACAATGATGATGTAGTAATTACCTTATTAATGAAATATCAACATAATTGATAATATAAATATCCAAATAAATGTAATTTGATACTTTTTATGAATTAAACTAATTTTATAGGTTAATATGACATGTTATTATTGATTTAATTAACTTTTTTCTATCTAATAATGTTGTTATGATTTTTACAAAAATCAATTACTGAATAGTGTCAAAATAGACATAAAATAGTTTTTAAAACAAATATTATATTATTAATTGTGATTTTATTCCAAAAAATATAAGGTTTGGCCAAATTATTATATAAGGTTATATATATTAATAATGAAAAACATGGGGTTCGTTTGGCTTGTTATAGTATTTTTATTAACCATATAGTATAAGAAAACAAGAAGACACGGTAAAAGTAAAATTATTTAACTTAGAGTTAAATCTAAATGTTAAGGTTAAAATAGTGACGTAAACTTGTCTAAAATCTATTTTTGAGAGGATTTAGACCCATCCTTAACTTATCTTCGAAATAAATAAAATTTTAGCTATTAAAAACCGAATTTTACTTTATTATAAAATAATATTATAAGTTTTTCCTAAGGTGCCCTCTCCTCCCTTATAAAAGGGCACCTCCTCCTCCTTCTCCTCACACAATTTTGAGCCTTAAAGCTCAGAAAACCCCTAACCATTTCACTTTTCAACTTCCCTAGAAACGTACTAGAGTTCCTGGTCTTCTTCAAAGACCAATTTTAGTGCCCTAAGAGGAGGTTTCAAAGAGGCATGTCAAAGAAGAGGTAATATTTGTTACTGATTCTTTCAAATTTATTTGGTCTTATAATTCCTCTTATTTAGTTGTTTAATTATGAAGTAATAACATAATTATCACTAATATAATTATATGTTATTATAAATATGAAACAACCCTATTTCACATTCTATCCATCCTATAGAAAACGAAATCATCGCGCGTGCGAACGTACGGAATACCGTCTCCACGCCTTGGTGTAATCTGTTTTCCACCACCACCTTACATGGATGGGTATAAAGGTGTAAAGAATAACTATATATGATTATTGTAAAGTTATATTGATTCTGAAATAGTATACTTACACTTCAATATAATTCCACAATCATGGGAACAATATCATCGCTCATGCGTACGTACGACCTACCATCTCCACGATGTGATGCGACTCATTCTACTTGATCTTCATTGAACAATGATTATATAAATAAATTTAATAAATTAATATGATATATGTAACACTAATAATATTGTGTAAATTAGGTATCTATAACCTAAAAATAATAATAAGAATTTATTTGACAAGACATGGATTATAACATAAAGCAATGAACACACGAATAACAAGTAGCAATCAAATATTACTAATAAGAAGATGAAAATATGACCATGTATGATATCATAACAATGAATATGATTCTTTAATAAGTCAATGACATTATTTAAATCATTATACAGGAGTTTCGGATACGTACGAAGCATATTAGACCTAAGGTAAGGGAAAATCTCACAATCTCATTTTTATCCGAGATTGTTTATACATTGGTATTTACTGGGGTGTATTGATCACCCACATCCATGTTTCCTCAATATTTAATATTATTTCTATAACTATACAATTTTTTAATTCCAATATTACTCATTGGTGAGTTTTTTGTAAAATATATGAAAGGAATCTTTTGTGGTTTTTCATACGAGGTACCTTTTGACTTCTCCGGCCAAAGTATGAGAAAAATGTTATTTGACTTATATGACATGAATGGATTCATAGAAAATTATTTACATGAAGCTTCCATTGCATGTTTTAAAGTTTATTTTTAATAAAATTATTTTAGTTTAAAATTTTATGACATGTTAAGAAAGGAAAAATGTTTTTGAAGTAGAAAAGATATTTTCCTCAAGAATGGAGTTCAAGTGTTTTATCAAAATTATTTTCCATCTAAGATAATATGGGGTTATGTTTCTATCCCTATTTTTACATTGATTTGATTATTATATTATGGAATTATTTTTATGATTTCCTTTTTATCTAATATAGATTATGTTATGATGGCATGATGTTTAAGAATCCCATTTTTATTACATGGGTTATGCTATGATGTATGATTTATGATCTTGTGGAACACATAAGAATGGTATCATTATGAGATTGGTGGGTCCTATATCTCCCTCCAATGAATTGGGTAAAGATTTATATCTTATGAGATAGACATGGCTGGAATGGAAGGTTAATCATGTTCAGTGAAACAGGACTGACATGAGGAGTGAACTCGGTTCAGAGATGGACTTTGTCCACTAAGATAGTCTTGGAAATGAGTCTTGACTACTAAGAAATGATTCTCTATGATTATGTGTGTATGACAAAAAGTTTCTTGTTATTATTATTTGGATTACATTTCACTACCATGATTTATCCCATGTTATGATATTATGATCTCTTTTTAAGGTTCATATTTTCAAAATGCTATGTTCTTCTGAATATGATATGATTGATATTTCTTTTGTTCACCCTTACTGAGCATTTGAGCTCAACCTTTTTTATACTTTCATTTCCCCAGGTCAGGAATATGGGTATTATGTAAGATATTCCAAAAGGGACTCTATATATGATAAAATAAAAGGGATACGGTGTAGATTATTTATGAACTAGTTTTTTATGTTTCCTAGTTTCTAAAGACACTATACCTATACGGTCCTTTCATGGTTTTGTTATATGTTGTAATAAGTATGCTTCAATTCTAAAGTAATAACAATGTATGTAAAGTATGGTTCATTTTACAAAACTCTCCATGTCCCTGATTTCTAGTACCTTGAGCATGGTGTGGACCACCTGAAGGTGGTATTGGTTGTGTTATATTATAGCATCAACAAAATCTCATAGCTCTCCCAGCTCATATACTACATCTTACACCATACAAAAATCCCTTATTATTTACCCACCTCCACATTGGAGGCACATAGATCATCTATCAATCTACTAAGACCATGTTTGTACGATCACAGATAATAATTCCTTATCCATCACAAGAAAAGCCCCATTTCTCCCTTGGAAATATAGAACCTCCCCATGATACATGAGTAACTTTCCCTCTATCCTGTGACTATCACCAAGTTTACATGAAACTCCGAGACACCTCTGTCTAACATTAACTACTATTTGTGGATCTTTCAACTTTAGGGTTACCACTTCCAAATTTAATTTTAAATGATTTATCTAAAAAGAAACTCTTCATAACCAAGTTGCACTCCGACACCCTAGAGTAAGATGGTATGTAAAGGGATACCAATCCATCTTGAATATCTCAAAAAGTTTTATGGTCAAATATTGATAATCAAAAATATCTATCACGAACCATATAAATGGAATACATATAGGGGATGATGAACCTTGAACCATAATCTATTATTGTCTTAATACCATGATGGAGTAATATAATCTCCTAGAAACATAATTACAGAAAATTTAATGGAGAAAATTCTTCAATGAAGAATCTCTCAATCTATGTCAAAGTGAGGGTTGCCTCATCATGCAACTACAACATCAAGCTCAACCATCACCCTACATGGCCACAGAAGAAGATCATTATTAATACCACTATATTATCAATATGGGTACTAACAGAGAAAAATAAATACTCTACCTCCTTGAGCTAGTACATTGCAATACAGGGGTCTAATACACCCCAAAACCTGGGTGGTTTCGACCTCTAGAACTAGTGATGCATATGCAGTCTCCACGAGTAATCTGTTGATACTATGAGGAGAAAATATTTCTCAATGGAAAGAGATACTAGATGTATCCACACAAAAGAACCACCTCCTACATTATTCCCTATACTTGGGCCTCATCACTTGGCATATCATCATCCTGATCCTACTATGTAATCCTAATTGGATTTTGTTAAGGAGGAATCATTCAATAATCAAGATGCATTACAATTAAAGAGAATATCATGGTAACTAACTGAATAAAGAAATAAAAACTAAAAAAAAATTAATATATGATATTTAACACCCCATTATTTAATAATGTATTTTTTTAATAAATTTAGTTTATTTTTTTTATTTTGATACACATAACTTTGATTTTAAATGAAACATGGTACTCTATTAAAATAATACTATTATAATGTGTATATTATAACCTAGAAATGAAATTGTGTGTTTTAATAGTAATAACTAAATTATAATACAACTTATCATTTACAAAAGTTGTTTTTTTTGTAATTTTCCACAATTAAATTAAGAATAATTTGAATGTAAAAGAAATGGTTTCTCATAAACTCTGTTTTTTAAATGAAAATAATTTGTTTATGTTTTTTAAACTTATATTAACAATAATTTATAACATTTTTAAAAGAATTATTTGAAAAAAAACATTATTTTTAATATTTTGATAGCAAAATTTTCTTAAATATAATTTATAAAATTGTGTGAAGAGATACATTTTTAATGAATAGTGAATGTACTGATTTTTATTATAAATAATATTTTGATTTAATTAATCACTCATTAAATATTTTTAGAATTGTTTTCAATGAAATAATAATATTTGATATATTATAATTAATCCAATATATATAATTTTAATCATTTATAAGGTCAATTTTTATATAAAACACTTTGTACTTTTAAATATACTTCCTTTGGGAAACTATATTTTCATTGCTTCAATGAAGTTAATTTTAAATTAAAATTGATAAAATATGCTATATGGATTTAATTAAATAGATTTCATATTCTGAACAATAATGATTAATATTATCTAATAATAATAACGTAATCTTTGACCAAACTGAATAGTGCAATTAGAAACAATTAATTATTGTGGTTAAGTTCAAAATGTGGTTTTGGGTGTTAAATAAAGATGATGTGGGATAAAAATGAACTAAAACATTCTAATTTATTATTTAATAGACATATTTAAACCATATATTATCAATGTTTTGATAATGTTACATTTTTTATCATTTATTATTTTTTAAAAATATCAGTTTAATTCATTTATTTCAGAAATTCCGAGTGTGTTATCTCTGCCACTTATGGAATGCCACCCCCTAACCTCCATTATTCACTCTCACATATCCATTTTTCATAACAAATACCTACAAAAATACCTTCATTTCTTAATTACCAACATATTTGAGTCATTTTTATCATAATAAATCCAACTTATAATGTCTTTTGGTGGAAACCAAAACAGGTTGTCAAAAAAAGATGTAACGTTCTTGAACGATAATTTTAATTTCTTTTCTCCATCAAATTATGATGTTATTTTATAATGATAAAATAAAAAAAATATCTCAAATATAATGATATTAAATTATTTAAGTTTCATAACCTATATCCATCTTGTTTCCCATTAAATGGTAAAAAAATCATCAATCGGGTGTAAGACGAACCACCGCCCTTCAAATAGATGTAACTTATTTAACATAAAAACATATCATGGACAAATATAATTATATTTTTAATCTTTATATATTCATAATATTTATGATATATTTATAAATTTTAGGTTATAATATCACATATAACTTTTTTACTTTCCATCCTGTTAAAAACACGACAACATCAATCATGTGTACGAGAGACTACCGCCACGTGAAGCGATGTGTTTGTTTTTTCACTAAAAATTTACAAGGAAGGAATTAAGGAGGAATTAAATGAATATATGTAAAATAAATTATATCATACCAACTCTGTAAAATTAATATATCACCAAATTCATTACCCTTTCACCCATTAAGAAATGTTATTGTCATTCATGCATACGTATGACTTACTGTCTTCATGAGGTGATATGATTCTTTCTCTAAGTATAATTTTCCAGAATGGTAATAAAGATGTATCTAATGAATAAAATAATATTTATAACCTTAATATTATTACAGATATTATTTACAATATCCTATGTTCATTATTTGGAATATTAATGGCAAAACATGCATGAGAAAGTAATGCAATTAACGGACAGAACAACAATATTAATAAAATATTTTTAATTAATGAGTGAAAATATGTTATAAAACAATAATATATGATATTATAAATATTAATATGCTTCTATTATATGTTATTAACATGTTTTAAACCTCTTCACAGGAGGATAATGATTTCCCAACTGAAATTAAGTTTGATATATGGGATTTTGTCTCAATTTCCTTTCATTTGGGAATTTGATAATGTTATTTGACTAATATATTTTATATTATTATATATTAGTAATTTTATATATAATATCATAAATAATTCATACTTCATGGTATTTTCTATTTCAATTTTATTTATTTCAACCAAGGGGACTTGGTTAGAAAAATACCTTGTGGTAAATAATTTCACAAATCAATTCCTTTTCATTGGTTTATATTACCTATTCATTGTATTTCATATTATAATATAGTATGTGTATTAATTTTTTATTTTCACATATTTTATTTTAAATTCCCTTATGTAGATTTCAATCTGATAAAAATAATTTATTTATTGACTAATTTTTACTTCAATACATGATCATTGTAAGGGTTGCTCATCTCAGATTTTCTTCTTTGAGACATATGTTTTGTTATACAATTATATTATTTTATCATATGTATATATTGACCCAATGATATGTTAAATCATTAATATATTTATATTCATGGTATTTAATGTTTTATTTGATGTTATTCATTTCATTGAACTAAGGAATCTAAATATACCTCAGTGATAAGAGATTTATGTTTTAATCTCATTTTAATAAAAAATGTTTGTGATTCAATTTACATTGAAGGAAATGTATTTTATAATTTCATAGAAAAAGCAATAATTGTTATTATTCTCTAGTTATTTATCATGGTTTCAAGTAATAGTAACAATTTTGTACCTTTGGTAGATAAAATTATAAAAAAAATATTTTTAATAAAACATGACTTTATTCCTCTCTTCATCCGAAAATATATTTTCTTCTAAATAAATGTTTTAAAAATTATATTAATATGACTATTTAAATTCATATTTTACAATTAGTTCACTTTTAAATTTTTATTTAAAATGAATATTTCTATATTCTTCCAAACAAGGTACTTTCGACTGTTCTTACAAAAATGTGAAAAGAATATTTGTGTTAACATACATGATATAAATGAAATTTTTTTTCTATCATGACCAATCATTAATTTGAAGAAGCATTTTAATATTTAAATGGTCATTATTAAATAAAATCATCTTCCAAATGTTCTGTAAATTTTTAGATCTTAAAATTTATTTTTAATGTGAGGAGCATATTTTCCTTAGGAATTGTTTTAAAAGTATTTTTATAGAATTTCTATTCATCCATGAGAACCGAAACTTATTTTATATATAATACACTAGGGATATGTTGTAATAATACCACCCTTGTTATTTATTTGGAATATTTAAGACAAATTTAAACAAATAAAATATTGAAATTCACTTTCTTGATTAATGTTTGTGATCATTAACATTAAATTGAAATATACACTTTCTTATGATCATTGGATATTATATTTACACGAAATATCAATATTATTTAACGTAGATATCATTATTGGTTAAACCATTTATCATTTTTACATATATTGTTTTACATTGAAAGAAATTTTATTTTTTTGGGGAAATACAGATATTCCAAAAATCTATATTCAATACAGATATTTATTACTAAGCCTTATCTTCCATTAATTAAATTGATCGTTCGATATATGAGGAATGAATTGGACATGCAATTATGGGTGGTAATCCAAATAATTTATACCCTCAATGAATTAGTAGATCACATGAGAAAAATCAATTTTCCGAATTGAATGGTTTTTACACATAGTTTAAAACTTTATTATGAAAGGTATTCATAGTATAGATTTCATTATGTCTCAGATCATGGAATCCATAATTTTAAATTTCTTTAATTGTGAATTCAGTTGTTATTTTCCATGTGATTTTTTCATTGATATTATCATTAGATGTATTTTGTGCTCAAGTTATTGATCAAATGGAATGTGTATTCTATTATTTACCTTGCCATATTGACTGTGCCTTATATATTTATGTTAATCACATTTTTTAATAAATAAATATTTTGTTTAGTTATTTACCTTTACTTATTTATTATTCCTTATTTATTAATGATATGTTATTCTATACACAACTCTTATAATTCATTTTAGCTTACCATTATTTTGTTTATTTTCCCAATGATATGAAAAAAATTCATAGAATGAGTTCAAGGATTCTTAATGTTTTCCACTACCATGATTCAATTTTTTTATACCTAATGTAAAATGGGTATTATTTATGTATCTAGTTATCTAAGACTAATAAACTGATTCATATTTTGATATTTGACCCCATGTATTGATTCTAATGTAGTACATTAGTCACTCTCTTTGGACTGATGGGGTCGGGGTCATTATAATTTATATCAGTGTAAGTTTAGTAGAAAGATTTGAAACTAGATTAAAGAAAACATAGATTAGAGAATATAAATAGATGATTTAATTTAATTATAAGTATCAAATAATATCCTAATATTTTATTTCAGAATAGAATATTTGGTGTTTACAAGAAATATATCCATATGTGGATACCAAAAGTGGATTTGGTTTTGCCAATGATGAATATAAGGATAATAACCCCCAAGAGAGTTGGTAAAGTATATATGGGATATCATTATAGTTTATGGTGAGTGTTTTCTTACTATGCACCTTTCTTAAAACTCCCAAAGGATATACCTTGGATAATTTACATTCTCCCTATAAACCTGTATGATGGATTCTAAAATACAATGTCCCCAAAAGGGAATGGTTAAACCTTTAGTGTATTGTCTCAAAGGAAAAACTGATAAATCGTGGACATTGGTCCAAAATGCTAGTGAGGAAGAGGAGATATAACACATGGAAGGTAATGATATTAATGAAACTATTATAAACATATATTTCCCTCATGAGAAACAAAATGAAATGATTTGAATGTTCTTAATATTTTATCATAAGGAAGAAAAAATATTTTCAGAGTATGAGGATACATTTATAAGATCACGCTGGTATGTGATAGAGTACAAATGAAATACTAAATATTGAATGTCAATTGCTTTATTTTATCATAAAATGGCAGAAGGACAATGCCCAGAAACGTACAACCCAGACAGTCAAGGAGGCTAAAAGTATTATAATCCTAAGGCATCCCCAATCAAAAAAGCCCTAGACTCAATAGGAAGAGTTCCCAAACTACCATAAATAATGACCTCGTCCCTAGGACTTCCAATCTTCGAAATCACATCTACAACAAAATTTCCCTCCCCCCTACTATGTAGCAAGAGATGACCTTGGTTGGTCTCCAAGGAACACCTCCAAATGATGTAAGCTACTTACCAAGGTGAGTCCGCCCAACCCTGAACATATTTTACTAAAACTTCTGAATCGGATTCCACCTCTGACACTAAAAAGCCCTGCTCCTACAAACCATCAGCCCCATGAGAAGTGTCTGGGACTTTGCCCCTATCGAATTACCCATACCAAATATAGCACTAAAGGCCATGTAAAATGATCCTACTAGGTCACGTAAAACCCCACCGCCTCTCATATTTCCCTGAAAGTAGGATCCATATACGTTTAACTTGAGTCCGTTGGAAGAAGGTTTCCATTTAACCTACCTCCTTTACAAACAGTCTAGAGCACACAGCCTTCCCAAAAAATTGCGCACTGCATCCGAGTGCTGATCCACCCCTAATAGGGAGACCAACTCATAGGCCAAAAATCTAACTCTCAACTGGATCAAGGAGATCAAGAACTAAGAGCCCATTTTTTCATTGTTGTTGGCCTCCCAAATCGCCCAACAGATGGCAGTAAGGATACATGCCCGCACCTTGCATTCCGAAATGTTTTTTGTAATCCTAAGAAACCACGAAGAGAGGAGATCCTGGAAATAGAACTTCTCGACACTGGAGAAAACCAAAGGAGTGAAGATACTCTCGATAGCCAATGCCCAATCACTCTGAAAAAAGATATGAAAATAGGATTCCCTCTTTGTTGCCTTGAAACAGTAGCAGTGAGACGCCAAATAGATTCCCCTGCTTTGGACATTCTCATTCATAGAAAGAGCTCTATTTCTGACACACCAGACCAAAAAATTCATTTTAGTTGGAATCTCCTTACACCAGATTTTTTATGACCCATATCCATGAAGGATCTCCGTACTCTTCCACTTTGTGTATCCCTGACTGGAGAACTTACCCAAGCTAGTGCCCGTGAAGCAACCCTGGTAACACCCTGAGATTTTATGAGAAGTATTGTTTTTAATTTATTTGATTTCTTTTGTTGTATGATACACTAATATTATTGTGTGCTATACACAACACCGTATTATCTTAAAGTATACGCAACACTACTCTTGGATGGTGTTACACAAAATTTCAATTTTGTTTGATAGAAGTTATTCGACCCAAAATTGAGTGTGTATATATATATATAATCAATGTATAAATGAAATATGGTTGGATTCTATTATACAAAACAAAAATGTAATCTTTCACTACATGTAACCCTGAAGTATCTTGCATTACATGCAATCACGACCTTCCTTGATAGCGTGTGTTGTACGTAGTACCGGGTTTCAATAAAAAACGATATGTTATATAAACTAGCTGTTATGAATAGTAATACCAAGATTTTGAAATTTTATAAATTTTTTCTATCAAAATGGACTTCATTTTTGGATTTGGTATATCAAAATTCACCTAGGATGAATTTTTTTTATTTTTCTTAAAACTTTCAATTTTTTATGAATAGTGAAAAACACCGAGTTATAGTTTAAAACCGAATTTTTTATTTAAATAATTTTTTATTTTATTTTAATTTATTTTATGTAAAAATTGATATATAATACCTATATATGTTCAATGTAATTCATTGGAGTCATTTTATATTAATTTTAGATATATAAAAATTTTATTGAACTTTTCACTGTCTTTTAGCCACCTCCTAGGAGAATTTGAAAATTTACATAAAACATAATTTTACCACTTCTGTAAGTGGAATTTCAAAAATTTGAGAGAAGCGGTTAATATCAATGAGTAAAATGTGGTTTAATAAGATAAAAATAATTTTTGGTGAATAGTAACTTTTTACTTTTATTTACCACGGCTAAAAGTAAATAGGGTACTTAAGGGTAAAAATGATATTATTATTACCGTAACACATGTCCTAATTCTATTAGAAAGTGTAATTCGACCAAAAACAATATAAGAATAAAATAGGACCATTTATGTCCACTTGGATTAGATTAGGACATTTATTATTAATTTATTTAAAGAAGGGTTAAAATAGTTAAAATCAATGTTTAATAACTAAATCATTTTTAATATATTGTTATATATAAGATAAATTCGACTATAAATATTCATTAGAAATATAAAACGACTTCCTACATAATGGTATCTTATTTATAAGTTTTAAACATTAAATAAATTAATATATTTATGACACAATAATGATGTTGTAATTACCTTATTAATGAAATATTAACATAATTGATGTTATAAATACACAAATAAATGTAATTTTATACGTTTTATGAATTCCAAAAATTTTATAGGTTACTATGACATGTTATTATTGATTAAAGTAATTTTTTTGAACTAATAATGTTTATATGATTTTCACAAAAATCATTTACCAAATAGTGTCAAAATTCACATAAAATAGTTTTTAAAACAAATATTATATAATTAATTATTAGTATATTCATAAAAATATAAGGGTCGTCCAAATGACTTATATAAGAATATATATATAAATAATGAACCACTTTGGGTTCGTTTGTCTTGTTATAGATTTTTTATTAACCATATATTATAAGAAAACAAGAAGACATGGTAAAAGTTAAATTATTTAACTTAGAGTTAAATCTAAATGATAAGTTTAAAATAGTAACCTAAACTTGTTTAAAACCTATTGGTTTAGAGAATTTTGACCCATACCCACTTTAGATTCAAAATAAATCAATTTTGAGCTATTATAAACCGAATATTACTTTATTATAAAATAATATTTTAAGTTTTTCCAAAGGTGCCCCTCTCCTCCCTTATAAAAAGGGCACCCATTCCCTCTTCACTTTACACCCTTTTGAGACTTGAAGCTCAGACAACCCTACCAATTACTCTTCTAAACATCTCTAGTTATATCATATAGGTTCTGGTCTTCTCAAAATACCAACTCTAGTGCCCTAAGAAGAAGTTTAAAGGAGGTGCGTCGAGGAAGAGGTAATCTCTTCTATCGATTCTTTCAAGTTTCTTTCTTTTCTACTTCATCTTATTTAGTCGTTTCATTATAAAGTAATAACATAAATATTACTTATATAATTATATTTTATTATTAATATAAAATAACCATATTTCACCTTATATCCATCCTATGTAAAAATGAAATCACCGTGCGTTCGTACGTACGGAATACCGTCTCCATGCCGTGGTGTAATATGTTTTTCCACCACCACCTTACTTGGACAGGTATAACGGAGTAAATAATAACTATATATTGTTATTATAACATCATACTGATTGTGAGATATTATATCATCCACTTCAATTCAATTCAATAATTATGGGGATGATATCATCGCTTGTGCGTACGTACGGATTACCGTCTCCACGACGCGATGAGATTCATTTTCTATGTTAACCACTCAAAAATTATTATAAAGTGTATATATAATAAATAATAATGAAATATATGACATGATAAAGATACTATATTTATGTATATATATATATACTTCATCTACATACTTCCATTCATGTCAATAAAGAAAAGAAAATAGCGTTCATGTGTACATACGGCCTACCGTCTCCATGAACGGTGTATTTCATTTCATTTATCTATCTATTATATATATATACTGAATATATATGATATATAAATCATGATTTACATTCAGGAAGTAATTAAATAATGATATAAGTAATAATAATATCATTAACATCAAGGCCAAACATGTACGATAAATAAAACGATTTTACCCAAAACACTGTTCTAACATGGAATTTACAAAAGAAAGTGTAATATAAAACCATAATTGAACCATATATGATATCATAACAATGAATATGATTCTTTAATAAGACAATGAAATTATTTGAATCATTATACAGGAGGTTCGGATACGTACGAAGCATATTGGACTTAAGGAATGTGATAATTATTCCAATCTCATTCTTATCTGAGATTGTTTATTCGTAAGTATTTACTAGGTTATTTTTATTATCCAAGTCCATATGTTCTCAAAAAAAATTCATAAAATGTTTAATTTTCTGCCATGTCTATTTAAGGTCATTTTTACACTTTTTTACATTTACCACACCATATGGAAGGAATCTTTCTTTTTTTTACCATACGAGGTATTTTTTGACTTTTCCGGCAAAAGTAGAAGAAGAATGTTTTTTTTAAATTATACGACATGAAAAGATTTTTACGGTTTCATAACGCCTTATTTTCATGAAGATTACTCTACAATATTTAATGAATATTTTCAACAAAGTCCTTTTCTTTTAAAATTGCATGGAATTTTGTGAAAAGAAACTGATTTTGAAGAAGAAAGGACATTTTCCTCAAGAATTCATTTCAAGTGTTTTATCAAAACCATTTTCCATATAAGATAACATTATTTAATGTGTTTATGTTTTAATTATAATTTATCTATGATTTAAATGGTTTCACTTTTCTTATGATGAAGTGGTATCCATTTTTTTGTATGGATTGTGTTATGATGGGATGATGTTTATGAAACCCATTTTATACATTGGGTAATGATGAATGATTTATGTTCATGTTGTGGCACAAGTAAGAATGATTTTATTATGAGATGGGTGGGACCTATATCTCCCACCAATTCATTGGGTAAAGATTTATATCTCATGAGATAGACATGGCTGGAATGATAAGTTAATCCAGTTCAGTGATACAGGACTGGAACGAGGAGTGAACTCGATCCAGAAAGGGACTTTTTCCACTAAGATGGTCTTAGCAGCAATGCCTTGGCTAGTATGAAAATCATAACATGTGCATAATGGTTTCCACAATTACATGTTTTATTCCCATGATATTTTATCATGATTGATTTATCTATGCCTTATGTACTGCTATGTTTTATGTCATTACTCATGATTTTGATGTTTAAACATTATGTTCATGTTTTTAAGTTCAAATGTATATGGTTTGTTTTATTCTCTCCATGCATACCCTTACTGAGCATTTGAGCTCACCATTTATATGTTTTATTTTCCCCTAGATATAAATAAAAGTTTTAGGTATGAAAACCAAAGGGGATGATCTTTATGGGAGATATTGAAGATCTTTCACAAGGATTAGAATATTTTGTTCCGAGTTTCCAAAGACACTAAACTATTACGATCCTTGAGTGTTGTTTTTTTATGTATTAAGTATTCCGGAAAAGTAATGTAATGTCCATGTACATCAAGATTTGGGTCTCCACAATTGGTATTAGAGGAAAGGTTTAGTTAACCTTTGGAAACTAGGATGCAAAAACATTAGTGAGATCTCTAATGATATTTATAAGGCATGTCTATGGATATCTCTAAGGTTAACCACACGTATATGTTATAGTCCTATAATTATGGTAACGATCTTAGAATTAAACCTAAGATGTTATATATTAAAGGTACTCCACCTTTATTGTGTTGTTTTCCTAGCATGATTTTTTCCTCTCACACAATTCTTTTTGGGTTTTAGAAAATGGATGGAAATAGGAAGATTAACGATAATGGAGGATATGATGGAAAATGAAATGATATTATTCATGATATCCCAAATGAAATGGGATTTGGAAGTCCAAAAATCATTATTAATCCAAGTTATAAATCTCATAATATGATCAATAATATCAACTTCGGTATGTTTCCTGACTTGACTAATAAGAGAAAGATGGAGTTTCATGACGATCATAGAGGAAAGAATGTTCAATTTCCCTCATGTAAATCATGTGGGAAGAGGAATCAAGTAGAGTGTTTCAAAGAAAAAGGAGGATTATTTGGGTGTGGAAAAGAAGAACACAAAGCCAGTAAGTGTAAAGGAAAAGGTTCAGTTAACACCATGGATAATGATAATGATATTTCTATGACATGAACAACAATTAAATGTTTTAAATGTGGAATGTATGGGAATTATGAAAACCAATTCCCTAAGGGAAATTATCATGAAAAGAATCAGTATGGTTGTATGGGTAGTATTTATGTTGAGGATGATGAAGAGACTATAAATGATATGTGAGATGAAATAATTGTTCAATCTCATTCAATGGTTTAATAATGAAGTGGAATGATTTATGTTTATCAAGAGTTTTGTGGTATAGGTAATGGTACCATGGAATAAAGGATCATCTAAGGATTGTTACACTATTTTTTTTCCTATAATATTAGAAATTATATGTTGAATGGTACCGGTAACCATGAAAGGTTATTCAGATATGTTTTGAAAGCACCTAATATGCACATAAGGAAGGGATAAAGAGATAATGAAATGTTTGATAGTATTAATGATCTCATGACTGATATAAGGACAAAGTGATATCATGGTTTGAGTATATAGATTTTTTGGGATTTTGTTATGTGGAAAGAGTTAACTTTTAACATCATTCATGTTTTCACTAAGGTTTTATGTTAATTCATGTTTCAAAAGAATAAATGATTAAGGTATTCGCATGTTTGGAATGTGACCAAAAAGATATATCTTATGATATATGGGGGTATATGATGGTATTAATGTGCTTATTGTAGAGACCCAAAGCTTGACGTACATGGACATTACATTACTTTTTCGGAATACTTAGTACATAACAAAAACACACACACAAGGATTGTAATAGTTTAGTGTCTTTGGAAACTAAGAATATAATCTTCTAATCGTGGTGAAAGATCTTCAACATATCCCATAAAGATCATCCCTTTTTTTACCTAAAACTTTTCTTTATATCCTGGGGAAAAGAAAACATAAAAGGGTGAGCTCAAATGCTCAGTAAGGGTAAACAAAATAAATATCAATCACATAATATTCATAAGAACATAACATTTTGGAAATCTTAACCTGCAAAAGAGAGCATAATTTCATAACATGGGATAAATCATGGCAGTGAAATGTAATCACAATAATCATAACTTAAAACATGAAACTTTTTGGCATACACACATAATCATAGAGAATCATTTCTTGTTAGTCAAGACTCATTGCCAAGACTATCTTTGTGGACAAAGTCCCTTTCTGAACCGAGTCACCCTCGTTTCAGTCCTGTTTCACTGAACCGGTATAACCTACCACTCCAGCCATGTCTATCTCATGATATATAAAATATTTACCCAATGCATTGGAGGGAGATATAGGTCCCACCCATCTCATAATGATACCATTCTTATGTGTGCCACAAAATCATAAACCATACATCATTGCATAACCCATGTAATAAAAATGGGAATGTTAAACAACATGACATCATAAAACAATTCATATAAGATAAAGGAATTCATAAAAATATTTCCATCACAACATAATCAAATCCATTTAATAATAGGAATAGAAACAGAACCCTATATTATCTTTGATGGAAAATAATTTTGATAAAACACTTGAACTCCATTCTTGAGGAAAATATCATTTCTACATCAAAAACAATTTTCCTTTCTTAACATGTCGTACAAAAAGATGTTCATTAAAAATAAACCTGGAAACTTGTAAAGGAATCTTCTTGGAAATAATGTTTTAAAAATCCATTTATGCCGTATAAGTTTAAAAAACATTCTTCATACTTTTGTCGGAAAAGTCAAAAAGTACCTCGTATGAAAAACGACAAAAGATTCCTTTAATATCTTTTATTAAAAACTCACCGAAGGGTAAAATAGGATTTGAACAATTGTAGGTGGATGGAAATAATATTACATATTGAGGAAACATGGATGTGGATGATAAAATTCACCCCAGTAAATACCAAAGTATAAACAATCTCGGATAAAAATGAGATTGTGATATTTCCCTTACCTTAGGTCCGACTTGCTTTGTACGTGTCCAAACCTCCTATATAATTATTTAAATAATGTCATTGACTTATTACAGAATCATATTCATTGTTATTATATCATATATGGTTCACTTATGACTTTATATTACCCGTTCTTTTGTAAATTCATGTTAAAGAAGCGTTTTGGGTAAAATCGTTTCATTTATCGTAGGTGTTTTGACTTGTTGTTCTTGACATTATTATTACTTATATCATGATTTACTTACTTCCATAATATAAAATATGATTTATATATCATATATATTCAGTATATATATATATATATATAATAGATAGATAAATGAAATGAAAAACACCGTTCATGGAGACGGTAGTCCGTACGTACGCATGAACGCTGTTTTCCTTTCCTTATTGTCTTGAATGGAAGTAAGTAGATGACAAACATATATATAAACATAAATCCAGTATCATTATTATGTCATATATTTCATTATTACTTATTATATATACTTTATAATCATTCATGAATGGTTAAAGTGGAGAATGAATCTCATCGCGTCGTGGAGACGGTAGTCCGTATGTACGCACGAGCGATGATATCGTTCTCATGATCGTGGGACTGTATTGGAGTGTATGTATACTATTTCAGAATCAATATCACTATAAAATAATAATATATAGTTATTATTTACACTATTATACCCATCCAAGTAAGGTGGTGGTGGAAAATAGATTTCACCACGGCGTGGAGACGGTATTCCGTACGTACGCACGCGCGGTGATTTCTTATTCCGTAGGATGGATAGATGGTTAAATAGGGTTGTTCCATACTTATAATAACATATCATTATATGAGTGATACTGATGTTATTACTTCATAATGAAACAACCTAAGAAGAATAAGTGGAAGAAGAAATAAAGGTGAAAGAATCGGTAACGGAAATTACCTCTTCTTTGAAGCGCCTCTTTGAGACCTCCTTTTAGGGCACTAAAATTTGTCCTTGAAGAAGACCAGAACCTCTAGGATGTTTCTAGGGAAGTGGAGAAGAGAATTTTTCAGGGTTTGGCCGAGCTTGAAGGCTCAAAGTTGTGTGAGGAAGAGAGGGAGGAGGTGCCCTTTTATAAGTGAGGAGAGGGGCACCTTTGGAATAACAAAAAATATTATTTTATTATAAAGCCAAATTCGGTTTTAAATAGCTCTAAATTGCTTTATTTCTAGGCTAATGTGGGTATGGGTCTACATCCTCTCATCCAATAGAATTTAGACAAGTTTAGGTTCCTATTTTAACCTTATCATTTAGATTTAACATTAAGTTAAATAATTTTACTTTTACCGTGTCTTCTTGTGTTCTTATACTATAAGGTAAATAAACTTACTATATCAAGCCAAAAGTACCCCAACTTGTTTATTACTAATATATATAACCTTATCTAAGTCATTTGGCCGATCCTTAGATTTTTAGGAATAAAATAACAATTAATAATATAATATTTGTTTTAAAAACTATTTTATGTCAATTTTGACACTATTTAGTAATTGATTTTTGTGAAAATCATAACAGAATGATAGGTTCGAAGAAAGTTAATTAGATCAATAATTACAAGTCATATTAACCTAGAAAATTAGTTGAATTCATAAAAAGTGTCAAATTACATTTATTTTGGTGTTTATAACATCAATTATGTCAATATTTCATTAATAAGATAATTACTGCATCATTTTTGTGTCATAATTAAATTAAATTATTTAATGTCTAAAAATTACAAATAAATACCATTATGTAGGAAATCGTTTTATATTTCTAATGAATATTTATAGTTGAATTTATCTTATGTATTACCCCATATTAAAAATGTTTTAGGAAATAAACTTTGATTTTAACTCTTTTAACTCTTCATTGAATTAAATAATAATAAATGTCCTAATCTAATCCAAGTGGGCCTAAATGATAATATTTTACACTTAAGGTTGTTTATGGTCGAGCTACACTTGTCCAATAGAATTAGGACATGTGTTAGGGTAATATTAATATCATTCTTATCCTTAATTACCCTATTTACTTTTAACCGTGGTAAATAAATGTAAAAAGTTACTATTCACCAAAAATTATTTTCATCTCATTGAACCACATTTTACTTAATGAGATCAACCGTGTCTCTCGGATTTTTGAAATTCCATTCACAGAAGCGGTAAAATTATGTTTTATGAAAAATTCAGTTTTTTTAACTACCACTTAGTAGTTTCACTATTCATCAAAAATTGATGTTTTCTAGAACAATGCCAAAATTTCATCCTAAGCTATATTTCATATTCCGAATTCAAAAAATGAAGTCTATTTATCAAATTCATAACATATCATTTTCATTAATTAATTTTATAATTAATTCCTGCTGTTAAAACAAATAGCGTGTTTTTAAGAAACAATATCTATCAAAAGATTGACACTTGTTTATGTCTGGTTTAAATGTGAAATTATATCCAATGACCAACATTGTATTAATTTGTAAAAATATATTCTAAATATACTTTAAAACAACTCAAATTAATAATTTATCACTATTAATTATTTCGATTGAAAAAGTTGTTTTTAATTAAAATTTCGTAATTTTCACTATTCATCAAAATATGAAAGTTATCCGGAAAGTACCAAAATTTCACCTTAGGCTAAATTCGATACTCCGAATCCAAAAATGAAGTCCATTTTGAGAGATAAAATTTATAAAATTTTAAAAGGTGGTTATTACTTTTCATAACGACTATTTTAATAATATTTTAATAGCATATCGTTGTTTAGTGAAACTCGGTATTGCGTACTACACACGCTATCGAGGAAGGTTGCGATTGCGTGTAATACAAGGCAAGTCAAGGATGCGTGTTGTGCAAGCTCCTTTTGGCATAGCGTTCAACACAAGAAATTAGTGAAATTAAAAAGAATATTTTTCATAAAATCTTGGGCTGTTACATTCTACCCCCCTTAAAATGAATTTCGCCCTCGAAATTCGCCTGGGTTATAAATGGTTTACTACTCGAAAGTTTGTTTAATAGAAACCTACATCGTAAAAAGGAATAACAAAACCAATAATTAAAAACAAAAGAATGAAACATAACAGTTACCCAAAGAAACTAATCACTGGGTTTCCACATAGGTGAAAATATGGATATGGAAGAGAAATCTAACCATCATGTTCTGATGGAGAGTGGTAGAGAACATGGCTATGGAAAAGCCAACAATCACAAATCCATAAATTTGTGACGATCTAAGGTACCATCTGATTAATCAGATATAAGAGCACTAGGACAACATTTTTGGTTTTCTAGATCGTTTCCCTAAAGTTGAAGAATTTGAATTAGAATAAATACTTACTTTATTTTGGTACAATCTCACTATTGTTCGTGCCTTGAACAGTTTCCACTTCATCTATTAAATAAATTAAGTTGAATTTGTTATTCGTGAAGTGTTAGCATATCATGTGATAGAATGACGGGTCATTCCATCTGTCTCAAACAAAAGGTTAGAAAAAATTATATACATAAGTCGATCTATAGTGATATTAATCATATATGGTTCCTAAAATGGACTTTATACTTCATATATCATACTGCTTAATATAATAAAACTAGTTTCTACTAAACAGGGACTTTATGTAGGCCAGTGGTATGCGATAAAGGCCAGTCGCACTTCGGTTGTGGGTTCGATTCCAACAGCCTTGTCCGACGCGATGGGATGTCACCCGTCCTGCAGGTTGTCCTTTTTCTAAAACTATATTACTATAACATCCCATCGAAAAACAAACAATACTAACTTATGTCCAACATAATCCATTCCAATCTTTAGGCTTATCCAAAATACTGCAGTCCACTCTCATAATATAGTGAAAACAATTACTAGAGATTTAATACCATCTTTGATCCCCATATATCATAAGATATGTCTTGTTGGTCACATTCCAAACATTCAAAGGCCTTAATCATGTATTCTCTTGAATACCCATTGAACCTTAGTGAAAACATGAATGTAGTTAAAAGTTAACTCTTTCCAAATACCAAAATCCAAAAATTCTATATACTCAAACCATGATATAACCTTCTCCTTATATCAGTCATGAGCTCATGAATACAATCAAACACCTCATTATCTTATTATTCCTTCATTATGCACATATCATCTACTTTCCAAAAAAATATCTGAATAACATTTCATGGTTACTAGTACCATTAATCATACACATTAAAAACGTAGGAAAGACAATATTGTAACAATCCTTAGATGTCTCTTTATTCCATAGCACCATGAGATTACTTATACAACATTACACTTGATAAACATGTAATCATTCCACTACCTTCTTAAACCATTGACGGAGCTTCAACAATTCTTTCATCTCACATATCATTTGTAGTCTCTTCGTCATCATCAACATAAATACTTCCCATACGACCATACTGATTCTCTTCATGAGACTTTCCCTTAGGGAATTGGTTTGCATAATTCCCATACATTCCACATTTAAAACATTTAACCATTGTTGATGTCGTAGCAATACCATTATCCTCATCCATGGTGTTAACTGAACCTTTTCCTTTTCACTTACTTTCTTTGTGTCCTTCTTTTCCACACCCAAAGCATCTTCCAGTTCCTTTGAATCATTCTCCTTGATGCCTCTACCCACATGATTTACATAGGAGAAATTGAACTTTCTTTCCTCTATGATCATCATGAAACTCTATCATTCTCTTATTAGCCGAGTCAGGAAACTTACCAAATTTTACTTTATTGATCATATTATGAGATTGCTGATTCGGCATAATAATGATGTTTGGACTTCCAAATCCCATTTCATTATGAAGAATATAATTCCATTGTCCATCATATCTTCCATTATCATGAATCATCTTGTTTCCAGCCATTTTCTAAAACCCAAAAAAGAATAGTGTGAGAGGCATAAATCATGATAGGGAAAACAACATAATAAAGGTAGAGTATCCTCAATATCTAACATCTTAGGTTAAATTCTATGATCGTTACCGTAGTTCTAGGACTGTATCCTATACGTATACTTATTATTAGGGACATCCCTAGACATACCTTATAAATATCTCTAGGGATCTCACTAAAGTTCTCGCATCCTAGTTTCCAAAGGTTGATTAAACCTTTCCTCTGATACCAACTGTAGCGGTCTGGAATTATTTCCGGTGGACTATAATTGATACCTATCAGGGAACTCCATGGGCGGCTACACCCCCTGGGTGGGACACACCACCATCCCCAGTGGCAGCCATTTCCACATGAAGCCCTTAGGCGGAGAGCCATGCTTCGTCCAATGCTCACATGTGAGAGTTCCCAAGGATCAGATTCATTCCTACCTCCTTTGCCTCTGATACCAACTGTAGAGACCCGAAGCATGACGTACATGGACATTACATTACTTTTGAGGAATACTTAGTACATAACAAAAACACACACACAAGGATCGTAATAGTTTAGTGTCTTTGGAAATTCGGAAAATAATCTTCTAATCGTGGTGAAAGATCTTCAACATCTCCCATAAATATCATCACTTTTTTTTACCAAAAACCTTTCTTTATATCCTAGGGAAAAGAAAACATAAAAGGGTGAGCTCAAATGCTCAGTAAGGGTAAACAAAAGAAATATAAATCACATCATATTCATAAGAACATAACATTTTGGAAATCTTAACCTGCAAAAGAGAGAATAATTTCATAACATGGGATAAATCTTGGTAGTGAAATGTAATCACAAAAATAATAAATTAAAACATGAAACTTTGTGGCATACACACATAATCATAGATAATCATTTATTTTTAGTCAAGACTCATTGCCAAGACTATCTTAGTGGACAAAGTCCCTTTCTGAACCGAGTCACCCACGTTTCAGTCCTGTTTCACTAAACCGGTATAACCTACCATTCCAGCCATGTTTATCTCATGAGATATAAAATCTTTACCCAATGCATTGGAGGGAGATATAGGTCCCACCCATCTCATAATGATACCATTCTTATGTGTGCCACAAAATCATAAACCATACCTCATTGCATAACCCATGTAATAAAAATGGGAATCTTAAACAACATGACATCATAAAACAATTCATATAAGATAAAGGACTTCATAAAAATATTCCCATCACAACATAATCAAATCCATGTAATAATAGGAATAGAAACAGAACCCTATATTATCTTAGATGGAAAATAATTTTCATAAAACACTTGAACTCCATTCTTGAGGAAAATATCCTTTCTACTTCAAAAAATGTTTTCCTTTCTTAACATGTCGTACAAAAAGAAGTTGATTAAAAATAAACTTGAAAACTTGTAAAGGAAGCTTCTTGGAAATAATGTTTTCAAAATCCATTTATGCCGTATAAGTTAAAAAAACATTCTTCGTACTTTTGTCGGAAAAGTCAAAAAGTACCTCGTATGAAAAACGACAAAAGATTCCTTTCATATCTTTTAATAAAACTCACAGAAGGGTAAAATAGGATTTGAAAAATTGTAGGTGTATGGAAATAATATTACATATTGAGGAAACATGGATGTGGATGATAAAATTCACCCCAGTAAATAACAAAGTATAAACAATCTCGGATAAAAATGAGATTGTGATATTTCCCTTACCTTAGGTCCGACTTGCTTTGTACGTGTCTGAACCTCCTATATAATGATTTAAATAATGTCATTGACTTATTACAGAATTATATTCATTGCTATTATATCATATATGGTTCACTCATGACTTTATATTACCCGTTTTTTTGTAAATTCATGTTAAAGAAGCGTTTTGGGTAAAATCGTTTAATTTATCGTAGATGTTTTGACTTGTTGTTTTTGACATTATAATTACTTATATCATGATTTACTTACTTCCAGAATATAAAATATGATTTATATATCATATATATTCAATATATATATATTTAATAGATAGATAAATGAAATGAAAAACACCGTTCATGGAGACGGTAGTCCGTACGTACGCATGAACGCTGTTTTCCTTTCCTTATTGTCTTGAATGGAAGTAAGTAGATGACATAAATATATATAAACACAAATCCAGTATCATTATTATGTCATATATTTCATGATTAATTATTATATATACTTTATAATCATTCGTGAATGGTTAAAGTGGAGAATGAATCTCATCGCGTCGTGGAGACGGTAGTCCGTACGTACCCACGAGCGATGATATCGTTCTCATGATCGTGGGAATGTATTAGAGTGTATGTATACTATTTCAGAATTAATATAACTTTAAAATAATAATATATAGTTATTATTTACACCATTATACCCATCCAAGTAAGGTGGTGGTGGAAAATAGATTTCACCATGGCGTGGAGATGGTATTCCGTACGTACGCACGCGCGGTGATTTCTTTTTCCGTAGGATGGATAGATGGTTAAATAAGGTTGTTTCATACTTATAATAACATATCAGTATATGAGTGATACTGATGTTATTACTTCATAATTAAACAACCTAAGAAGAAGAAGTGGAAGAAGAAATCAAGGTGAAAGAATCGGAAACGGAAATTACCTCTTCTTTGAAGCGCCTCTTTGAGACCTCCTTTTAGGGCACTAAACATTGTCTTTGAAGAATACCAGAACCTCGAGGATGTTTCTAGGGAAGTGGAGAAGAGAATTTGTCAGGGTTTGGCCGAGCTTGAAGGCTCAATGTTGTGTGAGGAAGAGAGGGAGGAGGTTCCCTTTTATAAGGGAGGAGAGGGGCACCTTTGGAATAACTAAAAATATTATTTTATTATAAAGCCAAATTCGGTTTTAAATAGCTCCAAATTGATTTATTTCGAGGCTAAGGTGGGGATGGGTCGAAATACTCTCATCCAATAGAATTTAGACAAGTTTAGGTTCCTATTTTAACCTTATCATTTAGATTTAACATTAAGTTAAATAATTTTACTTTTACCGTGTCTTCTTGTGTTCTTATACTATAAGGATAATAAAATTACTATATCAAGCAAAACAAACCCAAAATTGTTTATTATTAATATATATAACCTTATCTAAGTCATTTGGCTGAACCTTAGATTTTTAGGAATAAAAAAAAATTAATAATATAATATTTGTTTTAAAATTATTTTATGTCAATTTTGACACTATTTAGTAATTGACTTTTTTGAAACTCATAACAGAATGATAGGTTCTAAAAAGGTTAATTAGATCAATAATAACAAGTCATAGTATCCTAGAAAATTAGTTGAATTCATAAAAAGTGTCAAATTACATTTATTTTGGTGTTTATAACATCAATTATGTCAATATTTCATTAATAAGATAACTACTGCATCATCATTGTGTCATAATTAAATTAAATTATTTAATGTCTAAAAATTACAAATAAACTACCATTATGTAGGAAATCGTTTTATCTTTCTAATGAATATTTATAGTTGAATTTATCTTATGTATAACCACATATTAAAAATGTCTTAGTAAATAAACGTTGATTTTAACTCTTTTAACTCTTCATTGAATTAAATAATAATAAATGTCCTAATCTAATCCATGTGGGCCTATATGAAAATATTTTACACTTAAGGTTGATTTTGGTCGAGATACACTTGTCCAATAGAATTAGGACATGTGTTAGGGTAATATTAATATCATTCTTATCCTTAATTACCCTATTTACTTTTAACCGTGGTAAATAAATGTAAACAGTTACTATTCACCAAAAATTATTTTCATCTCATTGAACCACATTTTACTTATTGACATCAACCGTGTCTCTCGGATTTTAGAAATTCCATTCACAGAAGCGGTAAAATTATGTTTTATGAAAAATTCAGATTTTTTAACTACCACTTAGTAGTTTCACTATTCATCAAAAATTGATGTTTTTCAGAACAATGCCAAAATTTCATCCTAAGCTATATTTCATATTACAAATTCAAAAATGAAGTCTATTTTACCAAATTCATAACATATAAGTTGCATTAATTAATTTTATAATTAAATCCCGCTATTAAAACAAATAGCGTGTTTTTAAGAAACAATATCTATCAAAAGATTGACACTTGTTTATGTCTGGTTTAAATGTGAAATTACATCCAATGACCAAAATTGTATTAATTTGTAAAAATATATTCTAAATATACTTTAAAACCAGTAAAATTAATAATTTATCACTATTAATTATTTTGATTGAAAAAGTTGTTTTTAATTAAAATTTAGTAATTTTCACTATTCATCAAAATATGAAAGTTATTCGGAAAGTACCAAAATTTCACCTTAGGCTAAATTCGATACTCCGAATCCAAAAATGAAGTCCATTTTGAGAGATAAAATTTCTAAAATTTTAAAAGGTGGTTATTACTATTCATAACGGCTAGTTTTAATAATATTTTAATAGCATATCGTTGTTTAGTGAAACTCGGTATTGCGTACTACACACGCTATCGAGGAAGGTTGCGATTGCGTGTAATACAAGGCAAGTCAAGGATGCGTGTTGTGCATGCTCCTTTTGGTGTAGCCTACAACACAAGACATTAGTGAAATTAAAAAGAATATTTTTTATAAAATCTTGGGCTGTTACACATGTTATTTGACATTTCAAGTAATCATTTTCTTTATACTATGAGATTGGAAATATGTATTTTGGATAAGCCTAAATACTGGAATGGATAATGTTAGACATCAGATAGTATTGTTTAAGGATAGAAATTTTTTATGGAATGTTTTAATAGTGTATTTTGGAAAAAGGGAAACCCTGTAGGACGGGCGAAAACCCGTCACGTCAGATAAGGTTGCGAGAATCAAACCCACAAATGAAGTGCGACATGCCTTTATCGCCTACCACTGGCCCACAAGAAGTCCCTAGTTAGTAGAAACTAGTTGTATTATATTAAGTGGTATGATATATGAAGTATAATTCCAAACTCACTATAGATATACTTATGTATATTTAATAACTTTTACTATCCTTTTGTTTGTGACAGATGGAATGACCTATCATTCTATTGCATGATCATCTAACACTTCACGAACGAAAAATTCAACTTCATTTATTTAAGAGATTAAGTGGAAATTGTTCAAGGTACAAACAACAGTAAGATTGTACCAAATTGAAGTAAAAATTTCTTTTAATTCAAAAATTCTTCAAATTTAGGGAAATAATCTTGAAAAAAAATGGTTGTCCTAGTGTCCTTATATCCGATGGATCAGATGGAACCTTAAATCATTACAAATTTATGGCTTTGTGATTGTTGGCTTTTTCATAGCCATTTCCTCTACCGCTCTCCATCAGAACTTGATGGTTAGATTTATCTTCCATATCCATATTTTCACCTATGTTATCCTATGTGGAAACCCAGTGATGAGTTAATTTGGGTAACCGTTATGTTTCATACATCACTTTTTAAAATTATGTTTTAGAGTACCTTTTTATGATGTGGGTTTCTATTAAAGAAACTTTCAAGTAGTAAACAATTTACAACCCCAAATAATTTTGAGGGAGAAATTCATTTTAAGGGGGGTAAAATGTTACACCCCGATATTTTATGAGAAGTATTATTTTTAATTTATTTGATGCCTTGTGGTGTATGCTACACTAATATTATCATGTGCTATACACAACATTGTATTAGCTTGCAGTATACGCAACACTACTCTTGGATCGTGTTAAACAAAATTTCAATTTCGTTTGATAGAAGTTATTCGACCCAACATTTAGTGTATATATGTATATATATTCAATGTATAAATGAAATATGGTTGGATTATATTGTACACAAAAAGAAAGGAATCTTGCACTACATGCAACCCTGACTTAGCTTGCATTACACGCAATCTAGACCTTCCTCGATAGCATGTGTTGTACGCAATACCGAGTTTCACTAAACAACAATATGTTATATAAACTAGCTGTTATGAATAGTAATACCCACGTTTTGAAATTTTATAAATTTTTTTCGTTCAAAATGGACTACATTTTTGGATTTAGAATATCGAAATTACCCTAGGGTTAATTTTCGGTATTTTTCTAAAAACTTTCAATTTTTGATGAATAATGAAAAACACTAAGTTATAGTTTAAAACCAAATTTTTTATTTAACTAATTATTTATTTTATTTTAATTTGTTTTAGGTAAAAATGGATATATAATACCTATATAAGTTCAATGTAATTCATTAGAGTCATTTTATAATAATTTTAGATATATAAAAATTTTGTTGAACTTTTCACCGTCTTTTACCCACCTCCTAGGAGAATTTTAAAATTTACATAAAACATAATTTTACCGCTTATGTGAGTTGAATTTAGAAAATCTAAGATACAAGGTTAATTTATAGTATTAAAATTTGGTTCAATAAGATAAAAATAATTTTTGGTGAATAGTAACTTTTTACTTTTATTTACCACAGTTAAAAGTAAATAGGGTAATTAATGGTTACAATGATAATATTATTACTCTAACACATGTAAAAATTCTATTGGATAAATTTAATTCGACCAAAAACAACTTAAGAATAAAATAGGACCATTTAGGTCCACTTGGATTAGATTAGGATATTTGTTATTAATTTATTTAAAGAAGGGTTAAAATAGTTAAAATCAATGTTTAATAACTAAATAATTTTTATTATAGGGTTATATATAAGATAAATTCGAATATAAATATTCATTAGAAATATAAAACGTTTTCCTACATAATGGTATTTTATTTATAATTTTTAAACATTAAATAAATTAATTTATTTATGACCCAATGATGATGCTATAATTACCATATTAATGAAATATTAACATAAATGATGTTATAAATACACAAATAAATGTAATTTTAGACTTTTTATGAATTCCAATAATTTTCTAGGATAATATGACATGTAAGTATTGATTAAATTAACATTTTGTGAACTAATAATGTTGATATGATTTTCAAAAAAATAAATTATCAAATAGAGTCAAAATTTACATAAAATAGTTTTTAAAACAAATATTATATTATTTTGTTTTATTATATTCCAAAAAATCTATGGGTTGTCTAAATGACTTATATAAGGCTATATATATTAATAATGAACCACTTGGGGTTCTGTTGGCTTGTTATTGTATGTTTATTAACCATATAGTATAAGAAAACAAGAAGACATGGTAAAAGTTAAATTAATTAAGTTAGAGTTAAATCTAAATGATAAGGTTACAATAGTAACCTAAACTTGTCTGAAATCTATTGATTTAAAGAATTTCGACCAATACCCACATTAGCTTCAAAATAAATCAATTTTGAGCTATTAATAACCGAATATGACTTTATTATAAAATAATATTGTAGGTTTTTCCAAAGGTTCCCCTCTCCTCCCTTATAAAAAGGGCACCCCTTCCCCCTTCTCTTCACACCCTTTTGAGCCTTTATTCTCGGCCAAACCCTGAAAATTCCTCTTTTCAACCTCTCTAGTTATATCATAGTAGTTCTGGTCTTCTCAAAAGAACAACTCTAGTTCCATAAGAAGAATTTTAAAGGAGGTGTGTTGAGGAAGAGGTAATCTGTTCTACCGACTCTTTCAAGTTTCATTCTTCTTATACTTCCTCTTATTTAGTTGTTTCATTATAAAGTAATAACATAAGTATTAATTATATAGTGATATGTTATTATAAATATTAAACAGCCCTATTTCACCTTCTATCCATCCTATGGAAAAAGTAATCACCGCGCATGCGTACGTACGGAATACTGTCTCCACGCTATGGTGTAATCTGTTTTTCCACCACCACCTTACTTGGATGGGTATAATGGTGTAAATAATAACTATATATAGTTATTATAACATAATACTTATTTTGAGATATTATATCATCCACTCCTATTCAATTCAATAATTATGGGAATGATATCATCGCTCGTGCGTACGTAGGGATTACCGTCTCTACGATGCGATGAGATTCATTCTCCATGTTTACCACTTAAGAATGATTATGAAATATATATATAATAAATAATAATGAAATATATGACATGATAAAGCTACTATATTCATTCATATATATGTTTGTATCATTTACATACTTCCATTCAAGTCAATAAGGAAAAGAAAACAGCATTCATCCGTACGTATGGCCTATCGTCGCCATGAACGGTGTATTTCATTTCATTTATCTATCTATTATATATATATATACTGAATATATATAATATATAAATCATTATTTACATTCTTGAAGTAATTAAATAATGATATAAGTAATAATAATATCATTAACAACATGTCCAAACACGGACGATAAATAAAACGATTTTACCAAAAACACTTCTTTAACATGGAATTTACAAATGAACGTGTAATATTATGTCAAAAGTGAACCATATAAGATATCATAAAAATGAATATGATTTTTTAATAAGTCAATGACATTATTTAAATCATTATACAGGTGGTTTGGATACGTATAAAGCATATCAGACCTAAGGTAAGGGAAAATTATTCCAATCTCATTCTTATCCGAGATTGTTTATTCGTAAGTATTTACTGGGGTAATGTTTATTATCCAAGTCCATAAGTTCTCAAAATGTTTTCATAAAATGTTTAATTTTTTTCCTTGTATGTTTAAATTTATTTTTACCCCTTATTAATTTTACCACATCATATGGAAGGAATCATTCTTTTGTTTACCATACGAGGTACTTATTGATTTTTCTAGAAAAAGTATGAGAAGAATGTTTTTTTAAATTATACGGCAAGAAAAGATTTTTACGGTTTCATAGCGCCTTATTTTCAAGAATCATAATATAAAATATTTGATGAGTATTTTCAAAAAAATCCTTTTCTTTTAATATTGCATGGAATTTTGGGAAAAGAAAATGAATTTGAAGAAGAATGGATATTTTCCACAAGAATTCAGTTCAAGTGTTTTATCAAAACCATTTTCCATATACGATGGAATTATTTACTATATATATGTTTCAAGTATAATTTATCTATGATTTACATGGTTTCACTTTTCTTATGATGAAATGATATACATTTTTTTTGTTTTGATTTTGTTATGATGGGATGATGTTTATGAAACTCATTTTATACGTTTGGTAATGATGAATGATTTATGTTCATGTTGTGGCACAAGTAAGAATGATTTAATTATGAGATGAGTGGAACCTATATCTACCTCAAATGCATTGGGTAAATATTTATATCTCAAGAGATAGACATGGATGGAATGGTAAGTTAATCCGGTTAAGTGATGTAGGACTGGAACGAGGAGTGAACTCTATTTAGAAAGGGAATTTTCCCACTAAGATGGTCTTGGAAGCAATGCCTTGGCTACTATGGAAATCATAACATGTGCATAATGGTTGCCACAATTACATGTATTATTCCCATGCTATTTTATCATGATTTATGTATCCATGCCTTATGTACTGCTATGTTTTATGTAGTTGATCAAGATTTTGATGTTTAAACATTATGTTCATGTTTTTAAGTTCAAATGTATATGGTTTGTTTTATTCTCTCCATGCTTACCATTACTGAGCTTTCGAGATCACCCTTTATATGTTTTCTTTTCCCTAGGATATAAAGAAAATTTTTAGGTAAGAAAACCAAAGGGGAAGATCCTTATGGGAGATATTGAAGATCTTTCACAACGATTAGAAGATATTGTTCCAATTTTCGAAAGACACTAAACTATTATGATCCTTGAGTGTTGTTTTTAGTTATGTATTAAGTATTCCACAAAAGTAATGTAATTTCCATTTACATCAAGCTTTGGGTCTCTATAACACCTATCCTCGTCCTCATTAATACAAATACTAGAAAACACCTTCATCTGCTCCTCACTCAGCATCGCACTGATGAACGTTGTATGCTTAGATGCTTCTATGGAGGAGATATCCGGAACAAGGACTCCAGGAAAGAACAACCTCTCCCCGGCCCAGTTGGAATTCCAAAATTTGACATCCCCTTTTCTAATGATCCACTTGTCCGAGCCACGAAGCTCTTCAAGGAGTCCCAACATGAACCAACCCAATCGAGAAGACCGTGCCTTGCGCTCAAAATTATTCATCTCACGATCCCCATAACGCCTTCAGAAGAACGTCGTCCACAAGGAGGACCCTTCCACAATTTCCCAGGCCAAGCGCACTTGCATTCCCTGCATGGTAGCCATGGGATCATGTTGCCCCACTCCCCCCTCCTCTATGGGCTTGTCCATCCGTGCCCCGGAGGCCCAATGGCACCCGCCTTCTTGGTTGGCATCCCAAAGAAAGGCCGAGAGGATCTTTACCATCTTCTCCATTGTTCCCTTTGGGGGCTAGATAACATAAAAGACATGCATAGGAGTTGAACATAGCACGCTGTTGATCAGAGTTACCCTCCCCCGAAGGAAAGAAATCTGATTTTCCAGCTTGGAATCCTTCCCAGGATACGGTCCATAACCCCCTCAAAGAGGGCCCTCTTAATCCACCCGTAAGAAAGTGGGACCCCGAGATAAGACATGGGAAATCTCTTCTGTTGACATCCCAAAATGATTTTAATATTTCTGCATCTCTTGTTAGATTATTTATTTGTGATATACACATATATCATAACTTTATTTATGATCTTCCCGCTCGCACAACCATAACTGGAAAAATTTCCATAAGAGAAATAAGGGACCTTCAGTTACCATTAGTGAAAACTAAAACATCATCTAAAAACATGAGATGCGTAATGGACTCCCAGCCGCGCCACACCACATCCGGCCTCAGGGTACCGTCCGTCGACTTCCTCTAATGTGACCTAGAGAAAGAATCTTATGCCAAAATGAATAAATTAGGCGACAGAGGGTCACCCTGTCTTACTCCATGAACTGTCTTATAGAAGCTGAATCTTTTACCTCAAAATGAGATGGACAACCAAGGTGAGGAAAAGCACTGAAAACATAGACCACAAGCCCATTTCTGGAAACCGAACATGCGCATCACCTAAAGAATAAAATACCACTCTAGTATGTCATAAGCCTTGTCAATATCTGCTTGAAAGATCATATTAGAACCAATAGTTCACTAGTTGATATCACTACCCATCTCACTCGCAATACCCACTACCCCTTGGATGTTGCGTCCTTTAATAAACCCATGTTACTCTTTAGAAATCATCTTCGGAATCAATCCCCCAATTCTCCTTGCAAAGAGACTCATAATGATCTTGTAAGAGACATTGCATAAGCAAATTGGTCTTAATTGGCCAAGTCTAGTGGGTTATTTGATCTTTGGCACATGCACAACCCTTGATGCAATCAAAACCTTGAAAAAAGCTCCCCCTGGAAGAAGTCCTGAAGAGCTATCACAACCTTGCCATAGACAATATCCCATGCATGCACGTAAAAACCAGCCGAGAACCCGTCTGGGCCAGGGGTGTTATCCCTTGGCATGTCGAGCACTACTTTCATGATCTCTTCTTCCTTTGTAATAATCGTTCGAATCTCATTATCTGATGCCCCTACCAGCCTTGGAACACACACCAAGAAATTGTCAGCATGCTCCCTAATACCATGACTCCCGTCCCCTACTTGGGCCGATCTGTCGAGCAGCCTTTCGAAATGATCCAGCGCAATACGCACAGTAACATTCACATCACTCATATAATCCCCATTGTCCGGACAAATATTCACCTTCACGGCTCTTTATCCTTCAGATAGACATGAAAAAATCCATTATTATGATCTCCCTCTTTAATCCACTTAACCCAAGACCTTTTTCTGAGATCCCTCTCAATCTCGTCCATTTTCACTATTAGGAAGACCCTTTTTTCACAAAGCAATGAAATTGTATCCTCATTCTAGTCTGATATCTAATCATCATCTAGTCTCCCAATATCCCTCTGAATGAAATCCACTCCTATGTTGTCATTTGGTATATTACCAAGCCATACAAGGATATACTACTTGAGGTGCTTGAGGCAACTTGACAGGCCATACCAGAGACTACCATCCACCCTTCCCTCCCACGATCTTCTTACCAATGGATAGAAGTCAGGCGAATAATGACAGCTACTAGAGTAGATAAAGGCCTGATTCCCTTCACCATCCCACGTGTACTCAGCTCCACCAGAAAGGGCACATTGTTCGAGAGTGTGCACAGAAGATGGGTAACTAATGTAAGGCCAAAAGAGCCAAGGGCCTGTAAGTTCACGAGGCACCTATCCAGCCTACTGCAAATGCGGCTAACGCCCCTCCTGTTATTGCACAAAGTAAATTGACTCCCCATAAACCCCAAATCGAAGAGACCTACAGAGGAAATGAAGTTTTTGAAATCTTGTAGCCCACTGTTAGTCACCGAGGAACCGTACTTCTTCTCAGAGAGATCGCTAATGGTATTGAAGTCGCCCTCGAGAAACCAGGGAAGGGAACTTGGTTGGAACGAGTTGAGGAAACCCCAAAGCTCCAAACTCAGGCACGAGTCCATGCTCACTTAGATGAAAGGACATAACACCTGGCCCCTCAAATAGGTTACTTTGGTATTGATACACTGTGAAGACAAGTTGAGAACCTCCACCTGAACATGCTTCTTCTAACAAATCTAGATATGGGAGTTATCCGGGTATCCATACACATATGACTGAAACCCAAGCATCAATGACAGGCCATGAAGATTGATGTGGTCAAGATTCGGCTCTGGGATAATAATAATAGAAGCATGATAATTCTTATCCTCTGAAGACAGGATAGTAGGTTTCACCTGCGCCCCCATCCCTCTCACGTTCCAAATAATTAGGGATGTCATTATACATTGGAAGACCTGGCCTTTACTGGGGGGAAAACAAGGTACGCGAGGAAGCTTCCTTTGCGTTATACCTAGTTACAGGGCTGAAGCTACCTTCTAGAACAATGTTCGACTTTGGAATAAGGATACTCTTCTTGAAGACCCCATCATCATCATCAAGGAGAGAAAATTGAACTGAATAAGATGGCCTAACCAAGCAGGGCTCTGCAACCCCTTATAGCATAAAGACTAGGACCGCCTACTGAGGAGAAAAAAAATGAGACTCCACTTCCATATTCACCCCCTCCAGGACCAAATCCAATAGTGGTACCATGGTGGACTCCAACACCAGATTGGAGTGGAGGGAGATCTATAGAAAAAGTGGGGACACGAGCGAAGATAGATTAACCTATGTTGGAAGCAGAGATAAATCCTTACTCGGGGAGGACATGGATAGGGATGCAAGGTCAAGCTTGCTTCACGAATGGGCGTCAGAATGGAAGTTGGAGGCCACCAAACTGAGAGAGGAAGGAGACCCTGGAGTCGGAGGGGACCACAAAACCAGGTCCGCTACAGAAATGTCACAAATAGGGGACGTCAACTCCAGGCGACGCCCCTTGACATGAAAAATAGTAGGCCCGTGGTGCCCATGGTTCCCAAAATTTGAATTTGAGAAAATTTGGCTAACGTTAACATCCAACGGTGCCACCGAGGATGGAGAGGACACCGCCGGGGCAACCCGGGATTTTGAGCAGGAAGGCCCCAACTCCACCGATATCTTACCAGACCCTCCACCAGACGAAGCAACAGTTCCAGAAGCCCCAAGAGACGGAGCTGGTGGGGCCCAACCAGCTAAAGCATTCCCCTTTAACCGTGCTTTCAAAATAAAGGAACCAGCCACAAGGCTGCTTCGGGGGCCTCCCCCTGAGGTCTTGGGAGCAGATCAGCTCTTCCTGTAGAAGTTAGCAGAGTTCCCTTGATGCCCACAAGCTGGGCTGAAATGTGGAGTAGATTTAAATAGGAGCCTTATTCACCCCTGAAGGTCACTCCCCACATGCACCAGAACCCGAGGGGGAAACATCGAAGAAAGATCCATCTCCAAATATATGTGGGGACAAGCCATGCATAGAAGAGAAGAGGTGAAAAAATACGAGCAGAGAAGTGAGCCAAAAGAGTCACCAACAGATTTGAGGGTCGACGGGTTCTGTAGGGAAAGAGGGAGTCCAGGAAGGCATACCCAAACCGCCGCGGAAGTAGATTCCCTGCCATAATGGTTATCCCATGACCATCGAGACAAATAAAACCACCAGGAGCAACACCTACGCTCCTCCCTAGCCCAGGCTAGCGGACAATCCTCCATGGAAGAGAAATGTATGCAGAAGGAAACTCATGAAAGTTCAGAAACCATCACCGGAAGCTGGAGACCCCAAGAATCAACTAAATCCTTAAATAGGGCCAACGATGGTTTGTTGAAATGAAAGCGGGAAACCAGAAAGAGATCATGGTAAGAAGTTACACGTCAAAGCTCCTCCTCCATCAAGTCAACCACAAGAAACCCATACACACTACCCGGAGGCTTGAGAACAACCACTATAGGGGGAATGGTAACCCTCCCCACCGACGACTTACCACCAGAAGAGCCTGAAGAGGGTGGCGCACCGCAACGAACCTTCTTTAAAGGAGGGACCCAATCATACCCCTTCTAGAGAACGAACCGCTGTCGGACTGGAGGGTCGGAGACCCCCACCACCAACAGCCACAAGGGAACTATTTTCTGAAACTTTTTTATCATATGTTTAAATAGTTTTATAGGGCATCAAAATAGAGAATAAATTTTTTGGATCCTATAAATTCGAAGGAAAAAAAAGAGGTTGTCATAGCACCATGAGAAGAATATATGTTAAATAATGCAAAGAGAATAATTCAATTTCTATAATTTGAAAATTATGGAAATAATCATCCTAGGATATTATTGAAGGACAAAAGAGTTTATTATAAGTTAAATTGTAAGGGACACTAGGTGAATGAATGAAAGGGTAATAACAGAACCTGTAATGTTTAGTTTTTCAACTATAAGGAGATAGAGAAATACAGAAAAAAATTTAGAAAGAGTAAAAGAAATATACCTCATAAAATTATATTGGATCGTATCCAATATTATCATATCACAATAGAAGAAGTTGCATGATTAAATTCATTTCATTGGTGAATCTCCCAATTATTTTGTGAAAGAGAAGTGTGAAGATCAATAGAAACTTATCATTGCATCAAATATTAGATAGTCAAGATGTGTATTCACTTGTGAGACAAAAATAATTTCCTTCTGAAGTAGTGAAAAAGGGAGAGGAAAAAGGGATTGACCCATGTGTGGAAGTTAGATAGACCCTAAATATTGTAAATAAATTGAGCTTAGTATGAAGTGACTATATTTGAATCATTGCACTTAGAAGACTAGTAAAGGTGATTTTATTTTTTCACATCAAACCAATGTTAGTATATTCTTTTAGGACATAGCCTAGTGCAGGTGAACCATGTAAAATTCTAGTGTGTTATGTGCTTTCCATAATTAAATTTTGTATGATGGAAGTCAATGCATGTGAATTGATTTATCATCGATCTTATATGAATAAGTCCAAGATAATAACCCATGTTAATCAGATCATCACTTGACAGGTGAACACAAGAGTGTCCCTACTAATAAGTGAGTTCAATATCACTTAGGATAGTAAGACTTCCATGGGTATTTAGGGAAACATGAGTGATTTTTATACCCTGATTCACCCACCCTATAGTATCTCTCACTAAATTCCTATGTGGGTCCAATAATTAAAATCCATGAAATTGCTTAGTGACTGTATGGTTTATGTTATCTTTTATAGAGTTCAACACATGTTTGGATTTATATAATTTGATATTATATTTATGAAATAAGGATAGAATTAATTAATGTAAGAATCCATCTTATCATTAATGTTTTATAGTGATTAAAGTATTCATATATTTGTTATGTGACATTTACAAATACTTCATGTTTTTTGGGATAATAATTTTAAGTTGATTTTGAAATCTGATGACCTTCCTTTTAAAGTTTTAGAAATTTTATTGGGTCAGACATATTTTTGAGGAGGCATAAAGTTAACTATTTTTAGAATGGATTAAGAAGTTCTTTGAGGTGATTGATGATGTTTCAGGGATTAGTAAATTATTGTAAAACATAGGATAACCATTTTGGTTCTTGAAAACATCTTGTGATAGGAGGAGTTACTAGTTGTTAATTTATAGATCAAAATATTTATTTAATGTTCTAGATGCCGAAAAATCATCTTAAATACTCATCAGTTGATACAATTGATGAGGACAAACTTATTCTTATGACATTGAAAGAAATTAAGCAAGTATATTATATATTTTATTCTATGTTGATTTTAAAATAATGCCTAAACATTAGGAAAATAACCATGAAATAAAATTCTATCATATTACCATTATATATGATGAATCAATGGTCTTTTAACAGCTTACAAATTTATAGTTTTTTGATGTTTAACATTCTCTAAACCATGATCTTTTTAACTCTCTATAATTATATATGATTTCATTTCATGTTTATATTTTCAGTTCCTTACAATTTTATATTTATGTGGAAATCTAGGTTTTTGTTATTTCAGATGACCTTCATATTTCCCCTTTCCCTCTTTTTAATAGAAAATTCAATAAACCTATTTTAAAATGAAGGTTTTCAGGAAAGGTTAAACCTTTGATGATCAGGTTAAGATCGTGAGGCCACAATTTATTAAATGGGGTATAATGTAAAACCCCAAATATTTTATAATATATTTATTTTTAATATATATAATTTCCATGATATAGTGGGATACACACCACACTGAGTTTAAAAGAAACATAATACTATATTAAAATGTTATTATTCGATTGTGACTGTTATAAACTAGCCATAAAATTAGTGGGATTGATTAGGAGTAAATATATTATAAAAAATATAAATATAGTTTACACATTTTCCTTGGTAATGTATTTATTTAAATTAAAAAAATCATTAATGGAAAAATAAATGTTTATGAAAAAGACTATTTTTTAGAGAAAATAGTTTCATAATATTATGCACAGTTATGTTAAAATTAAGTTTTAGAAAAATTATAAAATTTATTAATAAAAATAAAAAATATTCCTAAAATATAATATCAAAATTATATTTAACATTATTTTTTTTATAATTTTCTAAAATGGTATGTTTTTTAATGACTAATGAAAAATACTAATTTTAATAAAAGGTTTCCTTCTCATTTTAATAACGTATAAGTTCTATTTTATTTTTAAATTATTTTTAAAAAAACATTAGTTTAAATATATTATAATTAATCCAATATATTTCATTTTAATCAATTATAGGTTAAATTTTGATACAAAACACCATATACTTTTGAAAAGATTTCCTATGCAAAATAAGTTTTTCGTCGCATCTGCAGTTTTTGTTTTAAACTATATTATGCCACTTATATGAGTTGAATTTGATAAAATGGATTAAATATTTTTAAATAATTGTAATTAATATCATCTAATGTGTTAATGTTAATTTTTTTCCATAAGTAATAGTGAAAATAGTAAAAACAAATTACATCATTTGTAGTGAAAATGGGGTTACCTGGGGTTAATGTAAGAAGATAAGGATTATAAATAACACAAAAGTTGTCCAGTACATATCTATTTGAAAATATTTAGACCTTATATCATTCAATGTTATCTAATGTTTCATTTTTATCCTTGTGTATTTATACAAAATGTGATTATAATTCATTCTTTTGAAAAATTCCATGTGTGTCCTCTTCCCCACATATATAAGGCTACCCTCCCCACCCTTATTAACACATACAAAGGAATTTATTTCTTCTAATACCTGAAAATTTTACTTCTATATTTACCTTAAAAAACTTTATAGTCAATTTTTTGATCATAAATACAACCTTCTAAGTCTTTTGGTGCAAATATAAAGAGTTCGTTTGAAGAAGAGGCAACATTCATAAATACGAGTTTCTATTTAATTTCTTCTTCCACCTACTTCAAATGTTATTCATTCATGATAATATAAAACACTATAATCTCTCATATTCTATGATTTTATAATTTTAATGGTATAACCAATATCATGAATCTCTTTATATATTGGATATTTAATATTCCATTTGATTCCATTCCTTTTATGGATATTACTATTAAAAAGTTACCATAGTGATAAGTGATTTGTCATTCAATATAATTTTAATCAGGATTTTTTATAATTGAATTTCCAATGAATGAAATTATTTAATCATATTTTGATAAACCCCTTTTACTTTATTCTTCTCTAGTTATTCATGCAGTTTTCATGTAATAGTACATTGTCCCACTCTTTGGTACATAAAATTATTAAAAAAATAAAATTAAAAAAAATATGAATTCATTTCCCTCTTTGATTGAAAATATTTTTTCTTCCAATTCAATGCTTTATAAAACAATTAAAAAATATATTACTATGATTATTAAAATTTAATTTTTACAATATATTTCATTTTACAAACTTTTTTTAAAAGGAATATATCTATCATTTTTCAAACAAGAGACTTTTTAATTTTGTTGTTAAATTAGGAAAGAAATATTCTTTTTAATATACATGACCTGAATGATTTTTTAACGATATTATCACTAATTGTTTTGAAGATTCCTTTAAAATTTGGAAAATAAATTTTTAAATAAAATGGATTTCCAAATATTCATGATTTTTTTAGTTTTTAAAATCAATTTTTAAAGTGAAATGTGTCATTTCTTCAATAATGGTTTTAATGATTTCTTATAGTATTTGTATTCGTAATTGAAAATGACCAATTATTTTACATATATTCTACTAGGTATATGTTGTTACTATACTATCCTTATTTTTCTCTAGATTTTTTTGATCATTTTGTAAAAGTAAATTATTGACATTCACTTACTTGAATAATTTTTGTGATTATTAACATTTATTTGAAATATTTTCTTTCATGTGGTAATTTTATATTAAATTTCCATTAAATATAATATTATTTATCTTGGATATTATTATTTATTAACAAGTTTAACATTTATACATATGGTGTTTTATATTGAAGGTTATTCGATTTAGTTGGAAAATAATAAAATTTCAATATTCTTTCTTCTATAAAAACATTTATTGATAGTGTATATTTTTCATTAATTAAATAATTCAATGGATATATGATGAATGTGTTTAACAAGAAGTGGTGGGTGGGACCTAGGATTATATTTCCCCTTAATTCATTATTATATCTCATGAGAAAAATATATTTTAAAAATTAAAACCATTTTACTCATGGTTTTATACTTTCTTATAAAAGGTCTTGACGGTATAATATTATGATGTCTGAGATCATGGTGTCAAAAATTTATCATGTATTGCAATTTGAATTCATATATTATTATCCATGTTATTATAGCATTTATATTATCAATGGATTCATTTCGTGTCCATGTTATTGATTAAATATAACATATATTCAGTTATTTACCTTCCCATTTGATTTTTCCTTATCTAATATGATATTATAGTTTGGGATTAAATGAAATTTTTGTTTATTAATTTATCATTCAATAATTATCATTCCATATTGATTAATGTTAGTCTCCATTATACATAACCCTTCATGAGTATTTGATATCACCCTTAATTTGTTTCTTTTTTCCAAGATATGTTAGAAAGATCTTTGAATACGCTCAATGATACTTAATGTTTTTCCATATTATGTATAATTTTTTTATACCAAATGAAAAGTTGGTATAACATATATATTTTGTTCTCCAAGAATATTACACTAACTATGCTTTTTGGATTTAACCCCTTTTTTTATAATAATGTAACAATGTAGAAATAATGTATTAGTTAATGGGGTTTGGGTAATTACATGACGTATATATATGTATATATATATATGTCATTAATAACCCTAGAACTAATTAATATATGTCTTTGGTAGATATGAAAGTTATTAAAGTAAAGGTGAATGGATACATCTGGCACTACCCCATCACCATCTTCCCCTACATAAGATATATACCCTATACACTTTTACGGTGTTCTCCTACTCCCCAAACTAATCCAAACAAATATAATATCTCCAAAATCAATTGTTAATAAAACCAACTTAGATATCCAACTATGATGTATTGACGCACCAAGGTATGCTTGGCTCGAAGTAGAATGAGAGTGACCCCCCAATCATGGATTTCATAGAGAATAGGATGTCAAGTAACACTAAGAAGACATATCACACACATTGTATTCCATACATTGAATTAAATGTACAAACTCCAACATCTACTCATCTATAAAGTAATACTTCAAATATAGACAACATTTCATAGCATATTGCATGCATTAACCAATTATATCCCACATTAGAGTATGATAAGTAAGTGAAAATGAAATAGGATGAATGCAGGCCAACCAAAATATTTCAAGAGTTTGACCTAATAAAATAGGGATTTATATAAAATTAAATAGAAAGGTTCATCCACAATTCGTCTTGGACAACTATGAACCACCTACTCATAAAACAACATGGACCCAGTCAAAAGACCCGTCATCTTCATAAGATAGAACATGTTTTTGTGGAACCAATATGTGGTTGAGTGTAAACATACCAAGTAGAAAACCCTAAGATCAATTGAAATAACATCAATGAGAGAGATGTACATTCATCTCAAGATCCCAATAATTTAAGTAATCATAAAGGAATAACAAAACCATATATGCTCATATATTGAATCTAAGTCTTAATGTAAGGTCATGTACTCACTTCCAGACTAGAGATTTTGTATGAGGATCCACAATAACAATTGTCCATGATAACTCACTCATAAGGTTATAATAATTAATGGTACTCATTATAGAGGTCGCATACAAATAGAGATCTCAAATTAAAGAAATAACTAGAACACATAAAATATTTATACCTATATAAGCGATTAGACCCATTTTCAATGGGGGACACCGGTACCTAATAGAATTAACCCACTAGGTAGTGGATCAAAAACCTGATATATAAAATATACGACACCTAGCCCTACATAGGGAAAGATGAAAATAATGATAAAAATCCTAGTAATAATCGATGGAAACATGGTTATAATCCCTCAATGGGATCTTATGACACGTTACATGTAGACTTTGGTTTGGGTACTTAGGTTTGTATGATCTCCCAGTGCCTATGTACTCTCCAAAGTACATGGAGTGTTCCCCAACACACACATGATGTTTGTCATCATATGGAACAGGTCATGTAATCCCTGTATTTTCAATTCTAGTGGGATCAGGATCACATTATATGAGGACTGGGAACAAAACCATGTGAAATTTAACATCTTTGTAAACCCTATCCACTAGATAAATGGGTCCACACTATGTTTGTTCCATTAAACTACATGTTTTATAGAAAATAATTAATCTAAATTATAATACCACCAATGAATATCAATTAAATAAACTGTTTGATCCTCTTCCACATTAAATCTCACCCAAATTTCCCAAAACTAGAATTAATTGAGCATGTGTCTTCACTACTGAATGGATTCCATCATCCCCTTACTTGAAAAACATCTGTTTTTACACCTTTAAAAATAATCTCCCAATTAGAATCATCAAACCACAATCACCTACATGACCATCACATTCCTACAACATCATCACACCTCTATTGTTTCCTCAATATCGATACCAAGGATGCAATAAAAAATAATATTACAAATGAGAGATCACACCATGATTAGGTTCCCCAAAAAATTCTTATCACTGTTGAATTGAGAACTACTAAATAATTATTTAAAAATCACTAATGGAAATGTAAGGTATACTAACAGTTTGAAAATAGTTGGTATAGGCTGAAAAACCGTTGGTATATTTTATAACAATGATTTTACAGATCGTAGCCAAATAAGCCATCAAAATAGACATATACCAGCAGTTTCATTGAAACCACTGGTATATGTGAATAAATATACACTATACCAATGGTTTTATGTAAACTGTTAGTATAAAGGTGAGATATCCCAATGGTTTTGAACTGTTGGGATAATCATTATCTAGAATTTAACCAACGGTGGGAACCATTGGTAAATGTCTCAAGTATTCAATCCTCTACCAACGGTTACAAACCATTGGTAAAAAGTCCATAAAAAACCTATATCAATGGTTTAAAACTGTCGGCATAAGCTTAGTTGTACAATTCACATAGTAGCCCACTGCTCTGTGTGATTTTATGTGAATTGTATAGTAGTAAATGTAGAATCACAAAATAAGGAAACATAATACAATAATAAATTTTGAATACAATACATTAAAAACTGAATACATAATTATATGTGATACATAATTATGAATACATAAAACATATCATTTTGTATAACACAACCACAATTGAGTTCAGAAATTAGAATTTGTTAACCCTAAATATGGAAATGAATAAATGTATTCAACTAAACATAAATATAAGGTTCCATGGTTTGGGGAAGGTGTCTTTGAACTTAGTGATGATGACAGTGGATGTGTATCAATGAGATTGTGTGACTTAGGAAATATAGTTGTCCTTGGAATATTAAATGTCATGTGTTTTAGAATAGTGGTAGGAGTTCCTCGCAAGATAAGTGGATTGTGTGAGGCTGGACCATGGATCGTTGTGCTAAAGTATCATCACAATCCGAATACGTTTGGCCATTTTTTTCATATTCTAGTTGTTTTTACATAAAATGATGTCCATTTTAAACAAAAGATAGATATTTAGAGTGATACCACCCACACCATGCCTCGAATTGAGGCGGGGTTGACTCATACATTTCACATATGACCCATGGATCATTGGCCTAAATTATCAACACAATCCGAATGTGTTTAGTTGGTCTTCCGTATGCTATTTGTTGTTGTCACTTAAAATGTTGTTCTTTTTAAATAAAAGTGGGACACTATGGGTGGTACCGGCCACACTGGGCCTCATATTGAGGCTCGATGGACTCGTACATGTCATAAATGACCCATGGATCATTGGGCCAATGTATCAACACATTCTGAATACGTTTGGACGATTTTCCATATGTCAGTTATTTTTACATAAAACAGTGTCCATTTTAAAAAAAAGAGAGACACATAGAGTGATACCGGACAAACTGTGTCTCAGATTGAGGTGGGTTTGACTCATACACATCACAAATTACCCATGGATCGTTGTCTTAATGTATCAACACAATCCGAATGCGTTTGGTTGGTTTTATATTTCCCAGTTGTCGTTTTTATTTAAAATTTTGATCTTTTAAAATAATGTTGTGACAATTTGAGTGGTACCGGGAACACCACACCTCAGATTGAGGCAGGGTTGACTCGTACTCATCACAAATTACACATGTATCATTTTCATAAACTATCAATAGTATCTGAATGCATTTGGTCGGCTTTTCCGTATGCCAGTTGTTTTTACCCATTTTAAAAAAAAATAGAGAAGGTTAGAGTGATACCGCTGACACCATGCCTCATATTGAGGAGGGGTTGACTCATACACATCACATATGACCCATGGATCATTGTCTTAAAGTATCAACGCAATACTAATGTGTTTGGTTGGTTTTCCATATGCCAGTTGTTGTTTTCACTTAAAATGTTTTCAATTTCAAATAAAAGTGAGACACTTTGAGAGGTACCAGCCCCACCAGGCCTCAGATTTTGGCTCAGTTGACTCGTACGCATCCTAAATGAACCTAGGATCATTGTAATAAAGTATCAACACAATCAAAATATGTTTGGTTTATTTTCCACATGTCAGTTATTTTTACTGAAACATTGTCGATTTTAAACAAAATAGAGACACTTAGAGTGCTACTCGACACACCGTGCCATGTCCCATGGATCATTGTCCGAATGTATCAACACAATCCAAATGAATTTTTTTTGTTTTCCGTATTTCAGTTGTTGTTTTCATTTAAAATTTTTATCATTTCAAATAATGGTGAGAAAATTTGAGTGGTACTGGGAACACTGTGCCTCATATTGATGTGGGGTTGACTCATACTCATCAAAAATGACCAATGTATCATTTTCCTAAAGTATAAATAGAGTCTGAATGCGTTTGGTCGGATTTCAGTATTCTAGTTTTTGTTTTAATTTAAAATGTTGATCATTTAAAATAAAGTTGTGACACTTTGAGTGGTACCGGGAACACCTGTCCTCGGATTGAGGCAGGGTTGACTCGTACACATCACAAATGACCCATGGATAGTTGTTCTAATGTATCAACACAATCCAAATAAGTTTGGTCGTTTTTCTATATGCTAGTTGTTTTTACTTAAAATGATGTCCATTTTAAAAAAAATGAGAGATAGTTAGAGTGATACCGCCCACATTGTGCCTCAGATTGAGGCGGGGTTGACTCTTACCCATCACATATGACCCATGGATCGTTGCTCAAAAGTATCAACACAATCTGAATGCATTTGGTTGGTTTTCCATATGGCATTTGTTTTTTTTCACATAAAATGTTGTCCATTTCAAATAAAAGTGAGACACTTTGAGTGGTACCGGCCACAACGGGCCTCATATTGAGGATCAGTTGAGTCACACACGACATAAATGACCCATGGATCATTGTACTAAAGTATCAACACAATCCAAATATGTTGGGTCAGTTTTATATATATAAGTTGTTTTTACACAAAACAGTGTCCATTTTAAACAAAAGAGAGACACTTAGTGTGCTATCGGTGAGACCATCCCTCATATTGAAGAAGGTTTGACTCTTTCACGTCACAAATTACCCATTGATCATTTTCCTATTGTATAAACACAATCTAAATGCGTTTGTTTGGTTTTCCATATTCTAGTTGTTGTCTTCATTATAAATTTTGATCATTTCAAATAAAGGTGAGGCACATTGAGTGGTACCGGACTCACCTTGTCTCAGATTGAGGAGGGGTGGAATCTTACTCGTCAAAAATCACCCATGTATCATTTTCCTAAATTATTAACAGAATATGAATGTGTTTGGTTGTTTTTCTGTATGGAAATTGTTTTATTCATTTAAAATGTCGATCATTTAAAATAATGTTGTGACACTTTGATTGGTTCCAGGCACACCACGACTTGGATTGAGGCGGGGTTGACTCGTACACATCACAAATGACTCATGGATTGTTGTCATAATTTATCAACAGAATCTGAATGGAGTCTGTTAGTTTTCCATATACCAGTTGTTTTTACTTATAATTATATCCATTGGAAACAAAATAGAGACACTTAGAGTGATACCGGCCACACCATGCCTCAAATTGAGGCGTGGTTGACTCTTACACATCACATATGACTCATAGATCGTTTTCCTAATGTATCAGCACAATCTGAATGCGTTTGGTTAGTTTTCTGTATGATAGTTTTTGTTTTTACTTAAGATGATGTTCATTTTAAATTAAAGAGAGACATTTAGAGTGGTATCGACAACACTGTGCCTCATAATGATGCGAGGTTGACTCGTACATGTCACAAATGTCCCATGTATCATTTTCCTAAAGTATCAACTCAATACAAATGTGTTTGGTTAGATTTCCATAGTCCATTTGTTGTTTTCACTTAAAATGTTGTTCATTTAAATAAAGGTGGGACACTTTGAGTAGTACTGTCAGCACCACGCCTCAGATTGATGTAGGGTTGACTCCTACATGTAAACAATGTCCCATTGATAATTGTTCTAAAGTATAAACACAATTCAAATACATTTGGTCGGTTTTCTGTATGCCAGTTGTTTTTAATTAAAAGGGTTTCCATTTTAAACAAAATAGAGACATATTGAGTGATTCTTGCCACACCATGACTCAGATTGAGGTGGGGTTTACTCTTAAATGTCAAATATGACTCATGTTTCGTTTTACTAAAGTATCAACACAATCTGAATGTGTTTGGTCGTTTTTCGATATGTCAGTTCTTGTTTTCACTTAAAATGATCTCCATTTTAAACAAAAGAGAGACACTAAGAGTGGTACCAGCCACACCGTGACTCGGATTGAGGCTGGGTTGACTTGTACATATCACAAATGACCCATCAATTGTTTTCATAAATTATCAACACAATTCAAATTTGTTTTCCCAAAGTATACCAATGGTTTAAAACCATTGGTATTATGTATTTCTAGAACTATTGCACAACAGCACCTCCAGTAGCCCCTCCAGTATACTCCTGCATAAAATGGAAAATGTCTAAAAATGGATTTTACCTAGGAGTGGTTTTCCTTTCATAAATCAAAAGATAATGTCTGTTGATGCATGTTATGAAACTAGATTTGAAAATGGGGCATGGAAACTGACCAATGGTTCCGTGGTCGTTACAAAAGGAGTAAAGTATGGAACTCTTTACTTGATTTAAAATTTAGGTAGAACTGAAATGATTAGAATTTCAACTTGTGATGGTCTAGAAGAATGGAAATGTATGTTTATTGACCGTAGTGTGAATAATATTAATGTTATTAAGGCTATGAACACTAAATGGTACATGTATGGTGCGATCTATTGATTAGAGTATGAGTCCACCACATAGTGCCTCAGATTGAGGTGGGGTTTACTCGTACACATAAAAAATGACCAATGTATCATTTTCCTAAATTATCAACACAATCCAAATATGTTTGGTCATTTTTCCGTATGCCAGTTACTGTTTTCACTTAAAATGTTGTTAATTTCCAAAAAAGTGAGACTCTTAGAGTGATACTGGCCACACCGTGCCTTAGATAGAGGCAGGGTTGACTCGTACACATCATAAATGACACATGGATCATTTTTCTAAAGTATTAATACAATATAAAAGCATTTGGTTAGTTTTCTATATGAAAGTTGTTTTTTTACTTAAAATCCTGTCTATTTTAAATAAAAAGAGAAACATTGAGTAATACAGGTCACACCGTGCCTTAGATTGAGGTTGGGTTGACTGGTACATGTCAAAAATGACCCATGGATCGTTGTGATAATTTATCAACACATTATGAATGTGGTTGGTCGGTTTTCCATATTCCATTTGTTTTTTTCACATAAAATGTTGTGAATTTCAAGAAATAGTGAGACACTTTGAGTGATACTGGTCACACCGTGCCCCGAATTAAGTTGGGGATGACTTGTACCTATCACAAATGATCCATGGATCGTTGTGCTAAAGTATCAACACAATACGAATGCATTTGGTAATTTTTATGTATGCCAATTTTTGTTTTCACTTAAACTCTTTTCCATTTCAAATAAAAGTGAGACACTTTGAGTGGTACTGGCCACACCGTGCATCTAATTGAGGTGGGGTTGACTAGAAGACATCAAAAATGACCCATGGATCATTGTCATAAATTATCAACACAATCCAAATGCATTTGATCATGTTTTCATGTGTCAGTTGTTTTCAATTAAAATGTTGTCCATTTCAAATAAAAGTGACACACTTTAAGTGATACCAGCCACACCGTGCAACATATTGAGGTGGGGTTTACTAGAATACATCAAAAATGTTGTCCTGGGTACCCAGGTTTCCTTGGGATGTGGCACAGTTTTACTGAAATGTGTGCCAACCGGGAACCACATATTATTGGGTAAAAATACTATATTTTCTCTAATAACACTGATGTAAATATAGGGGAAAAATAAAATACAAAAAAATATAAAAATTACCTCATAATTAAATAATGGTTGTGACACTTGGCCAACGATGAACCCACCTGGATAGCCCAGCCCCCCCTCCTGGACAGCCCCCACCCCACCCCATCCCCCACCCCACCTGCACACTCCCCCTTCCCACCCTAAAAACAAGAAATTGAAATTAATAATTCCTTTAATATTATTTTTATTCTTCAAACTAACGCAAATATTTTGCCTCTAATCCAAATTCTAAAAACTATGGAATATTTTTTGCAATTCTGATGTTGTTCATGACCTTGAAAGATGAAGAAAATCAAGTTTTCTTATGTAATAAGACTCTTCGTAGTGTTATAAAATTAAATCTGTGGGGTTAGAAAAGAAAATTAATGTGTTGGAAGTAGGATATTTATAGAGGGTTTTGAAATTTCTAATTAAATCGCTCCAACTCATATAGATGATAAAGATTTCAGAATATCGTATAAACAACGCATAATTATAAATGAAGAGATGCCTCAAAGTGGTGTGAAATGAGGATAATTGAATTTGAAATACAATAAGGGAGGTATTAGGAGAACACCATAATAGATTAATAATTGCTAAGGAAATATATTAATGATACTAATATGAATCACCATTTATATATTTACATTGGTTTTATTGATGGATAATGATCTTATTTTTCATGTGTAGAGTTGGGTTGACCTAAAAACACTGAATGGGGTTCCAATCTATAGTTCTATGAATATATTATCCAAATCTATGAAGCTTCCACCTATAAACATGATAACTTTATATCAGTTCCTACTAGAATTTCCTGACATTTAAGGGATATGTGTTCTGTGAAAAGCCTACATATTATTGGGATATTAACTAATGATGGGTTCTTGTCCATTTGTATGGAATTCAGTAACGAGGAAGGGTTATTCCATTTAACCAATTTTATAGTGTATTTTTAGGATGATTTCTTGCATTTAACCAATGCTCTAGTTTATGTTTAGGTGAGGTTAGTTAGAAACCAAGTTAGGAATTTCATTAGAACTTGGGTTTTTCTATTTAACCACGTAGCCTTGGATTTCGGGGATGAAAGTGTTTTGGGTGAGCTAATTACTACCCACTCTATATTATGGCCAACACAACATATGGGCATACCCATGAAACAAAGGCATGTTTAAATGGGACGTTTTTAGCACCACATTTGGCCAAACATACTTTTCACCATAAGGGATTGGACATGTATATTTACATGGCTATCTATGTCATGTACTCTGTGTACATTCCCAAGACACTAGATTATTTTAGACACCACGTGAACCCATATACAAATCATGTGAACCCTTATAACATATAATCAGTATTACAACCATTAATAACAACTTATTAAACAACATAATTTGTCAAAGATAATCAAATTGAACATAAATCAATAATACTTTTGGATAAATCAAGTAAAATGAAGGAATACTATATTACATTCTAAATGACCAACCACAACCATTATTAATGTCCACAAAGATCTCCTTTCTGCCAGATCAAAAGAGAAAAAAATTAGTTTCATAAAAACAAAACCAAGGTATAAAATATAGTTTCAAAACAACCAAACCAAGGTATCACTTACAAATTTGAAGTGTAGAAGAAAACATTTCCTTGATTGAATATGGATTGATCAGTGGAAGAAGTTTGGAAGGTTGTTGAATAGGGGGATTTTATTTATGGCACTAATCGAGCAGAGGGGGACCTGCAGTTGAGCGGAGGGGGAACTGGATGCCCGATCTTCATTTAGGGTAAAACATTCCAAATAGTATTTAAAAAACTTTGGGAATGTATGTATAGTAAGGCCTATACCAACAGATTGTCTAAACTATTGGTAAAAGGTAAAATTCGTTGGTAAAAAGCCAACATATACCATCAAGTATTGATAACTGTTGGTAAAAGTTCCTATACTAAGGCCTATAACATCAGTTTTACAAATTATCGATAAAAATCATTACAAAATCTTCTATGGAAATGGTTTAAAAAAACTGTTTTTATATATATCCATTCCCAATAGTTTATCTAAAACATTGGGATATAATCATTGGTAAAAGTAATATTTCCAGTATTTAATAGAGGGAGAAATTCATGAAATAAATAAGGAGCCTCAAAATAGGGGTGTGATCGATTTTCCATCATTGAAAAAATTCAATGAAAATGAACTATAATCAAATAAAAAAATACAATAAATTAAATATTATCCAACTATAATTAAAATAATTTAATTAAGTTAAACAAGGTTTTAATGGGAATGATTTGATCCATGTATAGTCTAGAATAATCGAGAATGGAAAATATCCAAAAACATGAAATCATTACATCAGTTTAAGATCTATCCTTAGAGAATAACATATTATTCACATGGTGTCCTTTTTTAATTTCATTTAATATTCCCTTGATTATTTCTCATTCTTCCTATTTGTTCATCACAAACCGAGTTCCCCTCGTAGTCACTCCTGACCGTAGATCTAGGGCAATGAGGCTTACCCTATGATTTTTCTATAACCATGTATAAATAGATGAAGGTTCGTTTTCAAGTATTAAATTGAAAATAAATTGATTAATTTATTTATTTCTCTATTATTCCTTCTAAGACTTTATTAATTGAAACATATGACACATAATGAAATTCTGACATTCCAATTCTAGAATATATATTTTTCATGTGTTGATGGTCTTAGTCCACCGAATTGAGTAAAAATTCATGATATATTCTATTATTTTGTAATTAATGTTTGTGCCACATATATTATATTAAATATTTTCAATATATAATTATCAAGGCTATAGGAGGAATGAACTTTAATTCCCAATAAACATATAACTCCACAAATATTATTTACAATATTTTAAAGTGTAAAAAATAAAAAATAGATTCATTACTATTATAACTTAACTATATATATATATAAATAGTTGTGAGGATTACAATTCATGAAATTTTTTTACATATATTGATGAGAGAGAATGACATTAATTTGTTTTATTATTGTATGGTTTTATAGACTGAGTATTTAGGTGAATTAAAAGTTGAATATTCGTGATCAAATGTAAATGAAACCTAAGAATGGTAATAATATATAATAGAAAGTCCAAGAATAATGTATATTTAAAAGATGAGTTTTTTTAGAAAATAAATTTTAGAATATTTGGCATCTAATATTCATAAATTTTTTATTAATATATATTTTGAGGAGTAAATTAATAAATGTTTGATATGAATTTGATAAAATAATTCTTTTTAATATTCAAAGTATTTTGGAAGAGGAATTAACAATACTACTAATCTATAGGCACTTTGTGTCTAAGTCCAACAGTTTTTCAGCATTGTTGGGATGATGTTATTTATTATTTGTTTTAATGGAATAATAATATAATTTATCTAGACATTCATTAATAGGTTATTCAATAGGTTAAAGAATAGGAGGGTGTCCAAATTGCTCACTATATGCAGACCATTAGACTAGCCAAAGTATTATGGTGGCTAGCCAACAATATTATTATATTATATCACCTAAAAATATAGATGGATCCCATTATATTATAGTATTAAACGTATGAATATAATAATAGTGAAACTAAAAATTCAATTATTGAATGTGTAATTTTCTTTATAAAGAATTTATATCATAATGTACATAGATTTGTCAATGAAAGAATTTAAAATAAAATTCATAAAATTACATAAATTTGATTTGAAGAAATTAATTTCAATTTTTATATTAACATACCGAAATTATCTTATAATTATTTGTTTACATTTCTTGAAATAATTGATTTTTAGGTGAATAGTGACAAACTGTGTTGAAAAAACATCCACTTTTATGAAATTATAATGATATAAGAATAATGTGATGGTTTATGAAAATTTACTTCTATAAAAAATATATATTAAATGATAAATATATTTTATATAAAAATACAATGTTGAACTTTTAATATCTTCTCAACATTTTGGAAATCTATATAATATTTTTATTGAAATACTTTTTTAGTTATTTTCATTTTATAATTTATTTACATCATAAATATCAATTCTAGTTTTTTTAATAGGAAAATAAATCTTAGTTTTTTTAATATAATCCAATGAATTAAATTCAAATCAACATTATACATTATTTTCCTATAAAATCATTTTTATGATTAAAATGAACATTTTTTAAAAAAGACGTTCATTGTGTTTTTTTGAACATTTATTAAATGTAATTTATTAAATTATATTTACTTTAATCACATGAAACAGAATTAATTTATGTAATCACAATAAATAATATTAGTTAATAAGGACAACTTAATGGTTGGTCATAATGAATAGTAACCAGGGTGAATATTGACAACCATTGTTAAGGGTAAAAAGGGTTTAAAATAAAGGGATAAGGATAAAATAAAACAAAAAAACATTAATAATAATAATTTTTTGATCTCAAAATTATCCTTATAATCTTCCATGATATGATAATTTTGAAACACTTTAAATAAAGTGAGTTTATACTATTATAATATTTTAAGTTATTCCATGTGTCTTTTTCCCCGTATATATAAATGAGGACCTCTTCTACTAAATTATTCACAAGCATTGAGCCCTCTAGCTCAGAAAAGATATAGAAATAAAAATTCAGAATTTAATTCCATCCATTCTTCATCTCTTGGTCTTACTCTATGACAATCATTACAACGCTTAAGTAGTAAGCCAAATGAGGTCTCTCAAAGAAAATGTAATCATCTTATTTGACCCTTTAAAAGTATTTTTCTTATTTTTATGTCACTAAATATTAATTACTCATCATAACATAAGGAAACTAATATCACCAATATCACTATATTTTATTATGAGTATGATATAAAAATTTTCCACCACTTTCCCTTCATATATAAAATTAACACATCTCTCATGCATAGGTACAACCTACTATTTCAATGTAGTAGTGTAATTCATTTTTTGTCATAGTTTTTCATGAATAATTATAAAAGATTAATTACGGAAATATATTTTATATTAATTAAATTATTTTTATTCTCCAAATATAAGATATCATATACCTTCTTACCCTTCCATCCAAATGGAAATTATAACATCTATTATGCATGTGTGTAGACTATCACCTCCACTAAGTGATGTGATTTATTATTCAATTAAAACCATAGATGTGTGATTATAAAAGTATTTATGTTGAAAAAAATTATATTCATGAAAATATTAGTATTTTCAAGATGATTTAACCAGTAAAAAATCATTTAACCACTAACAATTTACCATTGTAATTTTAGAGATACTCAATGAATAGCTTTAAAGATGTCATTTTTTGTATGATCAATTCAATAAATGGATTTAAAATGATTATAAAATCAACATATAAAATAAAATATAAAAACAATTCTGATGATATTATTTGATAAATTGAAATTACTTATATAGGTGGACCAAACAGATACGATTAAGCAGAGACATGATGTATGATATTTTTTTAATATATCATTTTATTTTAGGAGTTTTTATGTTAATATTTACATCAGGGAAATTATAATATCCTAATATTATAAAGAAAATATATTTTGTTTTCATCTGCTTAGTTTTGGGTTCAAATGTTTATATTCTATTTCACCTCTTTTTTTACCTCAAATCAATAAGTAAGAAACAATTTTTAGGAAATTCTATGAAATATCATTCTTTAATGTTTTCCAACCAAGTTGTTTTCTTAAATGTCCATATTCTATTTAAAATAATTTCAATAACGTTTTTAATAATATATAAATATTTATCAAATTCAATTTTACCCATTATTGACTTTATAAAAATGGTTTAAATGAAATGTTGTCGAAATTTTATAAACGAGTTTCTTTTTACCAAGGGTGTGTACAAAAACATCATTTTATCATATACCGCTTGAATAGAATTTACCAACTAGATGAATAATATTTTATCGAATAAAAATGTAATATTTCCCTTTTTTAATTTTAATGAAAATCAATTTTCTCAATTTTTTGGTAAATATTATTTAAATGATATTAGTGTAAATGGTTATTCATTTCTCTAATGAATGAAAGGAATTTAGAAAAGTAATTTATAACTCAATTCTTATCTGAAGTTACAAGGAAGTTATTTTTAATGCAATAATACCTTTTTATTTTATAAAATCTTATTTTTAGTAAAAACTCATTATTTTTTAGGAATCAATGGAAATCTATTATTGTTTTCTAACAATGTATCATACATTATTTTTAGATTATTCACATTCATGAAATCATATTCTCTATCATTATCTATTATTCATTAAACACTAATTTCCACCTTTATGTCCATATTTTAAATATCAGGGTTTAATTAAAAATAATTTCTATTAATCTAAAGATTTTTCATACCTATACCATTTATATATATGGTGTCAATTGAAGCAAAATCACTAATTACGTTATTTCATATGATTATAAAATATTGTTTTTTTATATTCTCAACATAGTATAGTTTTTTTATAGTGACATTTGAGAATTAATTGAATTGATCATTAAACATATGATTACTTCATAGGTTAAAAAATTAACTGATAAGGCCCAGTTATAGATGTAACCTTGGGGAATCGATATGTATCTTGTGATAAAAATGAAGGCATTCTATAGTAGACAGTTAAATAGTTTACAAATACCCATATTTATGAATAATTACTTGGTTTGGGGGACTTGTAGATAATATTTAATATATCTCTATTTATAGGCCTTTATTTTTAATCTACAGAATTATGAATATTATCTATTAATAATATAGTTTTTATTATCCATGTTTTTATTATGTTAAGATAACCACAAATGTACATTAAAATCACGTTGTTTATTTACTGGAATGTGCTTTAATTATCCACTATACTATACTGATCATGAACTATTTAATTCTAATATCTTCAAATATATGTAATCATTTTTGAGAATTTGATCTTACACTCTTTTTTTTCATTTCTCTGAGAAATGAAGAAGGATGTTATGAATTATTTTAAGTATATAATAAATGTTTCTTATAAATTTTTTTACATTTCCAATATCATATAAGAATCATATATATATATCTTTATTTATATGGTTACAAAACTGATCGATCATACATGGTGATATCCCTTGTATCATGTACTAATTTAAAAAAGTAGACATGTTTTCTAGGTTTTTGGATTATCTTATTATAAATTTTATCATTGTATGTTTAGTAGGAACCATGGGTACTAGATTTCTAATAAATATAGATAACTTTAATATTATTATTTACCCTTAGTGTAATAGTGATATTTTTATATTTTAATGATTTTATTTTTATGGATCAATAATTAGGATGATTGTGCATGAAATCATTGTATTCCTTTGATTAGAGATTGTTCCTAGAGGAGGAATGTGAATAAGCACCCATTGTAAGTATATAGAATTCCCTACTAAGAAAGGAAAAATAATTTGTGTTGAAATTGATAAGATCATGACCATATTAAGGAAAATGACTGAGGTTATGAAGAATAAACCTACCCATAAGGAGAAACATGTTATTCCATAGTGTGAATCACCTATTTTGGATCACTTATGTGACAAAAGTCTCTATATTTTAATGGAATTACTAATTAAATGTAATATAAACAATGAATTAAGTCCCTAAAAAATATTTTCATATCATTGTGATGTAATGAATTGGTAATGTTTTTTATAGTTGTGTACTTTATCAAGATAAATTTTATTAATAGTGTTCCTTGATCTAGAATATTAAAATTTTTTATAAATTATAAATTTTGGAAGAGGTAAATTATATGTGATATTATTTAAGAAATAATTTCCTTGAGAAGATCAAACTGAAATGGAGATAAATTAATCTCTTTAAATAATAAGGATAAAAAATGTGTTCTGGAGTATAATTCTAACATTAAATTATTAACTATAGACATGGCATAATATATGTGTAATCTATAAAATAATATTGATCATCTATCTATTGGTTTTATGGAGTGTCTCTATTAAAAACTTGTCTCTAAAATTGGTTCATTACATGATGTCATAATATCAAGTACTATCCTGATATAGAAAGAATTTTCTATGTATTATATCTTCAAGGGAAATCCAGAATATTGGGGGTCAGTTGAGCACCAAGAAAAAAATGAAACGTGTTAGAGATAAATAAAGGGAGGATGTTATTTAAAATACTTGATAAATATTGAAAGAAAAACCTTGGTACTTAAAGAGTGTGAATACTATTTTTTTTAAATATGGATAAATAGGTCATAAGGCCCTTGAATGTAAGGAAAAGAAGTAAACCACTGATATTATGTTCTTTATTCATAAATAGATGGTTCATTTTTCAAACCAATATCCAAAACATGAAGGGAACATCTCATAGAAGAGGAAAAGATGTGATGTCCAAGAATATTTGATTACTACAACTGAGGTTAAAGTTTCCAATGATTTTTGGAAGGTACATTGACCATAGGAACAAGTTTATATAATGGGTTATTTTATTTTGGAAATTATAACTTTTTATACCATCTATGTTTTAAATGAAAATTACATATTTCCCTATAATTTTAAGAACAATGTTTTTAATCAAGAAACATAGTGGAAATCATATTTTAATAATGTTTTTTCAGTTATTTCCCATTTTAAAACATAAACATAACCTAATTTCAAACACTATTGTTATTCTTATAATTCATTATGACATAATCCTTTGTATGGATTAGATTTAAAATTATAATGAAAATATTATTTAAGGGATATGAATATAATGATTTGTAAAATATATGTAAAATGTCTTTTCTTTATAGGGGAGCCTATATTACATGAATCATGTCCCAATCGACCTCCAATAACATGGCATATTAAAACTATTAGATAAAAATAGCCTATATAACATATGGATAAAAAATGTTTCCTTAGAATAGAGGACTCACATGTTTTGAATGAATAAAATGATATTTTTCTTAAATAAATACATGTATATCCACATAAACATGAAGATATTTTTTTTATTGATCTCCTTCCAAATTAAAAAACCATATCAAGGACTCTATATAGGATGAAAGTAGTTTAATTAGTGTAAATGAGTAAACAACTATAATATTTATGTCATAAAGTATTTTTAATCCATAGGGTATCACAATGTGGAGCTAATGTTCTTTTTTGATAATAAATACAAGACAATGTGGTAGTGAATCAACCAAATTGATGTAAAACTAATTATTATAAAGAAAACGTATCATCTTCTATATATTTTTGACTTCTTAGTTAGATAATAACAATCTAAATATTTTTCAGGTATTGATCTCCATTTTAGGTATCACCATCTAACAGTAAATAAGAATAATATTCCAAATACAATATTTCAATGGAGGTATAGAAATTTAATTTTTTTTAATTCCTTTTATATTCACTGATTATCCCACTTTTTCTGAATTTATGAATAGTATATTCAAGGATTATATCACTAGGTTCATTATGGTATTTGTTGATTTTCTTTGGATATACTCAAAAACTTATAGTGAAAATAAGATCCATTTGAAATTTTATTTTTAAGATTATTAAAGAAAATGTGTTTTGAAAAAAATTCCGCAAATGTGAATCTTGGACATATCAATATTCTTCTATTATTCATATATTCTCTATGGGTAGAATGTTATTTTATCCTTCAAATGCAATGGTAGTGATGGAATTTCTAGAAACAATGAGTACAACTGAGGTATATATTTTCCTTAGATTTGTATGTTACCTCCAACTATTTAGTCAAAACATTTCCATATTTGCTAAGCCATTAACCAAGTTGGCACAAAAAGGTTCTGTGTTCAAATGAATTAGAAAAACGTAAGTAAATATTTAAATAATTAAAGACATTGGTCAATTTAAAAATATTTATTGCACTATATGAATGTGATGTATTTTTGTTATATAGTAAAATATCAAATAAGGGACTTGTATGTGTTAATATGTAGAGACACATATTTATTTCTTATTCAATAAAGCAGGTAAATTTCCATGAACCAAAATTTCCTTCCCATGTTCTAGAGTTGGAAGGAATAATATTTTACTTGAAAATAATATTTCATATCATTTATGTTAAAAAATGTGAATTATATATTGATCATAACAGTTTTAAATACATCATCTCATAGACATAACTCTACATCAGGAAAATCTGAGGATGGGAATTAGTCATGGATTAGATTTATCATTATACTAAAACCATAAAAAAATAATATAGGTGATGCATTGAGTAGAAAATATCATAGAGTATTGACTAAAATGACGATTGGAAGGATTATATATTCAAGGATTTAGTAAATTTGGATATAAGAGTCATTAAGGAATAGGAAACACTATATCTATTCTAAATGATTTCCAAACCATCCATGTCATAGAAAATTAAAATTTCCCAGTTTAATGATAAGAACATTCAAAAGAAAATCAAAGTGATGAATGATCAAAATTTGGTATATTTCATTAATTAAGATAATATAATGAATTTTGGTAAGTGGATACATGTTTCATCAATGCCTAATATAAAATGATAACTATTAGATGAATCTCACAACCCATATTTTTCTATACACCATGGTAGCACCAATATATATTGATATTTGATAGAACATTTTGGGTTCAATAATATAAAATGAGAAATTAAAAACTATGAATAAAGTATTTTGTTTCTTAAAAATGTAAAGGGTGAAGAACAACATTCTAAACGATCTATGAAACCTCTACCAATTACTATGTGGAAATGAGAAAATAATACTACAAACATTGTCATTGGATTGATAAATAATTTTATAAATAATGATTCAATATATGTTATCATTAATCGACTAAAAATATCTTCACATTTTCTCTCTATAAGAAAACACAAACCTCTTGAGCACCTTTTGAGGATATATATTAAATAAGTTGGGAGAATTCATGGTTCACCAATATTGATTGTATGTAATTATAGCCCATCGTTTAAATGAAAATTATGTTAGAGTATTTCAAATAATATTAAAATGACACTACATTTGAAATTTTTTTATCATCCTCATATAGTTTGATAGTTTAAAAGGACTGTTAAGAAGTTAATAGATTTTTTGAATTCATAATAGCTTCTTTTTTAGAATTAAAATTACATAGCTTTATGCATTTTATGACAAAATATTTCATAAACCGTATTATTAGGATTCTATTTGTGAAATGAATATTTTTCTTCTAAGATATATTTTTGGTGACAATGACCATAATTTTAAATATTTTGCTTGATATCAATGTGGCACAATACAGTTAAAAGTGGTATGTTGATAACATATATAAGGATTCAGAATATCAATATTGGGAAAATATTTCATGATTTTTTCTATATATAACGGAGTTATAAGGATCGCAAAGAATTGGATGCTATGTTTTAGGTACATCTAAAATTTTGAAATTATGTAATGAATTGGCATGGTGGCTTACAATTTAGGAACACTTCATTTATTCTCGATAGTTCATTATTTTTTCTAATATCTATTTATTAAAGAATTAAATTATAGACTAATCAAATGGACATACAAATGAGTAAATATAATAAGAACCTAATTTATCATATTGTGAAGTGCCTATTTAAAATCTTGACATAATAGAAATTTTACTGCCGAACCCAACACCTCATTTGGTGAAGGCACTTTGATGAAATCCTAGAATATGAGTGGAACAGGGGAAAAATAATTTAAAATGAAGAACTACTTAAATATATCCATGAGGTGGCATTTTCGAAATTTCTGGGGATTAAATTTTTTTAAGAGTGAAGAATTTAAAAAATGAAATTCAATTATAGTAGGTATTAATTTCTTTTTCAAAAAACTACAGCATGATGCACAAATATTGGACCACTAATGTGACTAAATACAAATTTACCAAATTATATAATTTGAATTTTTAAAAATTAATTTCATATTATATATTATCATGAAAAAATTATTTGAGGAATTTTGTTTAAAAATTTTCATAAGTTAGAAATCTTTAGATAAATAGTTAAAAATATTGATATTACAAAAATGCCACATTTATAGCATTTTCATGATATATGATTAACATGAATGTTTATAAAACCATATTTTATAGAAAACAATTATTAAAAAATTAATATAATGTATATAAATATATAATGTGGAACATAAAAATATATTATTAAAATTTTTGAAATCTAAGATATGTTTATGTTCAAATTAAAAATAATTCTACTTATTTCCTTTTAATCAATTATTTATAAGGTAACATTTAGTTGTAGTTTTTATAAATATAAAAATAAATGTTATTTTTTTTAAAATAATCTAATTAATGAAATTTGAATAAAAATTATATTTTAAAACTCTATTAAATTATTTTTAGGATTAAAACAAACATTTTTCTAAGAAAGGGTTTCATTGGGTTTTTTGAACTTATATTAAAATAAATTTATTCCAATTATAGAATTTGAATCTTGTAAAATTGATTCCATATATATAATATTTATAATTTTTTTTGGTAATGTAGTCAAATTAATATTTGGTTATAAATAATATTAACCACGTTAAATATTTATCACCATGTTTAAGGGTAAAATGGGTAAAAGGATTAACAATAAAGTGACAAGGTTTAATTATAACACAAAAAAGTTGTCTAAACTTTATTGGTTGTTTGTAATCCAACCATACCCCTATAATATTCCAATATATGACTATTTTGAGGAAATTTCAAAAGAAAATGATTGTTTAGTAATAAAATCATTTATGTAATTCCATGTGTTTCCCTCCATTCATGTATAAAAGGGAACCTCTTATCCCCCCTTATACATGAACTGTGAACCCTATAACTAGGAAAATAATTACTGAAATAAAAAATACTAGATACTTTCCCTCCATTATTTAGCTCTATTTATTACCTTAAGACTATCAAATAAATGTTTAATCTATAAATCAAATGAGGTCTCTCAAAGAAAAGGTAATTTCCTAACCCGACTATTTTAATATTTATTTCTTCTTATACATCTTATAAAAATATTTTATTCATCCTAACGTATAAACAATATACATAAAATATACTTATATTTTATTATGAATTTGTAATAACAATTTTCCTCTTCTTTTCAATCTTATAGAAAATGAAAATTTTGCTCAATGGTACGTACGACCTACTGTCTTCATGTAGCAGCGTAATTCATTTTTCATAACATTTTTAATAAGATGGTTATTAGGATTTCATTAATGATATATATATATATATATGATATTTTTAAATTATTTTTTATTATATATGCATAATTTATCATCTACCATATTACGCTTCCATCTAATGAAAAATGACAATGTCACTCATGTGTGTGTGTGGACCTCCAACATCACTATGCAGCATGATTTCGTATTATATAGCCAACATGCATGGATGATTATAAAATTTAATATATTGAATAATTTTTATATTCATCAAATTATTTATATTCTATAGATTATATAACAATTACATAAATTATTTAACCGCTTACAATATACCAATGTAATTTTGGAGAAACTGATTGGACAACCTTAAAGCAATCATTATAAGAAATAACTATTCAATAAAAAAATTTAATACTTTTATAAAAGGATTTTGTAAAATGAAATTTAGGTGAAAATTTTTTCATACAAATTTATTTAAAAAATTTATTTTCATTATATAGGAGGTCCAAATACGTACGACTAAGTAGGAAATAAAGGTATGTAATTTTTGTTACGATCACATTTTATTTTGGAAATGTTTAGGTTTAGATTTTCATTAGAGAAATTATATGATACGTATATTTTAAAACCCATATAATTTATTTTACATTACAAATATTGGGGTTTAAATTTTTATATTCCTTTCAATATCTTGTAGGATCAAGAATCAACAACTAAGTTACAAGTAGTGGAATTTATTTTAAAAATCTATCTTTGATGTTTTCCTTCTAACTTTTTTCTCTCTACCCATATTTATCTTAAATTTTTTCTAAAAATATCCAATGATTTATTAAATTTATTTTTACACATTATTTAATTTCTATATTAAATTTTAAAATCAAATTTATTATTATTTTTGAACAAACGGGTTTTTACTAAATGTGTAAATGAAATCATTGTTTTAGTATACAACACATAAATAAATGTATTTGATTTCATTATTATTATTTTATATGGATATTTCATTACTAGATTCCGTATTTATTTTCTAAGGAAATACATTTCTCAATATTTTTGTTTTTTATTTAAAATGACCTCTCAACAAGGATATTATTTTTATAATGTTTTGAAACAAATTCTGAGAATTGATTTATAACTCCAATATTACACAATGTTACATGGAATTTTTCTTAATGTGTTTATTATATTTTTTTATAAAGAACTATTTTTTCTATAAAGTATTAATTTTTTATGAATCAATGGGTTTCAATCTCTGTATAATGATAATGGATTATTCTTTATTTTGAGATCATTCAATTTCAGTTTGTCTTGTTCTCTATCACACCCTATTACTCATGAAACATATTTTTTCTTCATTATGTAAATATTTCTATTATCATGGAATAATTTAGAATAATTTAAAATGGTTTTATGATTTTTCAACCATATACCATTTTTATATACGATATTAGTTGAAAGGATATTAATAAGTTAGATCTCTCATTTATTGGGTAAATGTTGATGTTTAATATTCTTGATTCTATATATATAATTAATGATTTATAAAGGTTTCTAAGAATGAATTTTTCTTATAATTCAACTTAAGATGAATTCATAAGATGTGGAAGTTATGGGTGGGGCCTGGTTAAAGATATATTCCCAATGATACAACAGATCTCTTGAGACATAATATAAGACATGACATATTATATGGGAATCTCGTTTACACCTACTGATTTATTAAGAATGGTAAATTTGTTTAGAGGGATTTATAGTAAGGTTCATCATATCTGGTTTGTGATCCCACAATCATAAATGTTCACTATTATGCATTTTCATTTTTAATAATTTGATTGGAAATTCATTTTTTTATTTATGAAAATATCCATTTATTTTTGAGAGAGAATGTTGAGAGGATATGGAAACACAGCCATATGAGGATAGGTTGAGATTTATAATACATGCCTATGAGCACATCTATCTATCACAGTCAGCCTACATCCCGAGCCCCTCTTACTCCTTAGTTTTGTGTTCCTTAACCCCATACATTTTTCATGGAGAGAACACATCCCCATCCATGAGTTCCATGAGCGATCCAACTAAATCCTATTATGTATCTCTGTAATGTGGTCATTTTTCCTTCGGAGCCTCAGTAGCACCATAGAGGAGTATGTGAACAAAAATAAAAACAAGATAAAATGTCCAGGCTACATGATTAATAGCCAAACCCATAGAAACACTATTAAAACTGATGATCCGACCACAACCGAGTTCAATCAAGATGCCACCAAAAGATGTCTGGATCACCGAGACCAGCATGGGGAACATAAAAACCAATAAACTTTTGGTCTAAAAAGAGGTAGGAGGAAGCCTATGAGCGTCCATCATCACTACCACTACCCATCATTGAACCAGATTCCACTCACCCAACTACATCCTTGGGGAGAAACCCTTCTAGGAAATTCCAATGATCACCATGATACTCTCTGCTATTAAGAAATATCATAAAGGTCGTTGGAGAAGGGAACTCTTATGGACAGAAGCAACAGATGCATCCTTACAGCTTCCACAAATCAAATCAAAACATCCTAAGCTCCAATTTAGATCTTATGGGTAGGTTTTATATATGATAGAAGCACACCACTCAATCTTGAGGCCATCATTGATTGTATAGACCCTTTATGTCACAAATCCCATGCGATGACCTGAGATGTTGTACAAATCTTCCAAAACTCCTTTATTAAGATTTTTTTTCCATTATCCAAGTTATATCTATGTTGATATTAGCTATAGATGCTCACAAAACACAATTTTCTAATTTAGTGGCTTGTGTTTTGATTATCCACTCTACCATATTTATTTTACCTTATTTACATAGAATAATTTTCATTTTATATAACCCTTAATGAGAAACTATGCTCACCATTAATTTATTTTACTTTACCCAGTACATGAATAAGAATACTATGAATGGTTAAAATTATGTAAGAACATTTAATATGATATGTTTTTTGTATTTCCACTCTATTATAAGAATAATGACATTATCTTGTTTTAAAAGTCTACTAAACTAAGTGATTCTTTGATGTGCGACCCCTTGTATCTTTTACCAAAGTGATATATTAAAAACCACATTTATGTAGCTATAGTTAATGTGTTACAAAATTCATTTTAGTTTTCATAATATTCTTATCCTACATTTTTCTTGTCATATTCAGTGGTGTAAATTATATCTTATAATCCATGAAGAATATCTTGGTTAGTATCATATCATTAATGAAATATTGGTTTTTTATTTATTCTTGGGTAGTGATGGGATTTTGGGTCGAAGGATATATTTTTTCCCCATATACTTCTTAATAATAAATTAATATCTACATATATGTGGGATAATAAAAATGAACACCAAGGATGTAATAATCCACATTGGAGAAGAACCTCATTATAAATAATGGTGTTACTTATTACTAATTTGTAGCATATATTCACTAATATGAAACCGAAATGTGATGTAAGAATAATAGTTCCCTTAAACAAAGATTTGAAAAGGTTAAAGAGGGGTTAGAGTTTTAATTGAAAAAAATATAACTACAATTAAATTCCCCTCTTAGTTTTCACAACATCAAAAGTAGACATCAAAATTGGATTTAGAAATCATAGTTCCACCACTGATTATATTGTAAATAATCATAAAATTTGAATATTTTGTCTTTCTATTTGTACATTCATGTTGAAGTGTAGATTTGGAATAGATGAATCTAATATTGATTATAATTCTGTCTATTAAAGTAAATTAAATTAAAAAAAGTATAAAACATCGAAACAAATGAATAAATTATCCATCTTATTAAAAGTAGAGGAAAATACAAATTTAAAATTTCAAAGTCATGATGATATCTAACCTAACAATAATATTGATGTTTTGGTGGAAACTTACATGGTAAGAAAGAAAAATACCCTATGTATGGTGATTTATAATTACATTATGAAAATGATGTAACTATATTGTTATGTAAAGAATATTCCATTGATGAACTAGAAAAATGTGTGGCATATAAACTTTTTGAATGTTAAGTTGATAAATAATATGAAGATGCATGTGCATACTTGAAGAAAATCATATATAATTTTCCCAATGATATTAAATTTTATTTAATGTGTTGATGTTTGAATGATTTTCATTATTTTATCTCCCACCTCAGTAGAGAATATTAGAAGAGAATAAGGCCCTTAAAGAAATACAGTTGGTATGTAAAACTCATATGAAAAAAATTATTTCCCAAATGACATAAATGTAAAGCAAGAAGGTTGTGCTCTAAAATTGAGATATATTAGTAAAAAACTCTAATTGAATGAAGAATCTATTAAATGTATTGAATAAAATAATCACACTTTTAAAGAAATAATTTTTTGTTGGAATAATAAATTGGAAATAAATGCTAATAAAATAAAATAGCTTGAAAACTCATTGAATGATAAATGTAAAATGCATGAAGATATTGATATGAATTTTGAAGAAATCATAATGGTCTTTAAAAATTGATTGAGATCGAATAAATATGAGGTGAATATTCTAAATATTAAGTGACTTGAAGTGGTGGTTAAGCAGGAATATTTCGAAATTATATATTCCTAGTATTCATAAATCATTCATAGAATGGTTAGTGCAATAGTCCATTTTAAATATGGTTTTTATAATAAAATACGACAATATGAATGCATGGTAAAATTTAGATAAACTAATGATGAATATATAAAATATCTAACTGAGAGGTTCTATCCAATCCAAAAATGTATTATTGTATTATAAATGAGAGGTTCTAACCGAGCGATTTTAATGTATTGTGTAGGTTTTAATTCAAAATTTTTAAAATCTTATGTTATGAAAAATATTTCGGTACCGATTATAATTCTAGTTTTGAAGATAAATAAGTATGATACAAGTTTTTTTCATAGAAATGTCCCAAAAAATGATATTTCTACAAAAAATAGCATAAACTCAAATCCATAAATATCAGTGTTTAAGGGAGAAGAACATTATTTATTAGTTCCTCCTGTTATTGGGATTTATTAGAGAACATATTTATTGACTATTGGAACAATATTTCCTATTATGGATGGAAAGTAGATCCTTTATTAAGGTGGGGAAGGGATATGATTAAGTAATGACCACATAAGGATTTAAATAATCCTTTTATCTCATGACTATTTTAATGAAATGGGGATTCTAATGAAAATTCCAGTCAAAGTGTTCATAGAATTGGGGAACGAATATCCAAATCAATCAAAAAAGTTCTCAAAGCTAAAGAGAAATGAAGACTGAAAATTCATATTGTGAAGAAAGTAGGTAATCCTGCCTTGAAAAATAATCAAAATAATTTTTCCAAGAAGTCCATAAAAAATGAAAAACTAAATATAAGAATGATATTCCATTATGAATCAATATGGGAAAAAATGGGCTCTAATAAACTAGAAATAATATTTTTTATTTATGGAATAAATAAAAAAAAGATAAATAAATTAAATAAATGAAATAATGAAATAATATGATGAAAGGTAATTCATGTAATGGAATGGAATTTTATCTTCATGAGGCCCTTTCAAAACACAATAACCTAAGATCTAATTCTAATCAATATCGGTGGTGAAAATAGTCTTTAAATTTATCTAAAGATTTTTTATCTTATTTCAAACTCAATAAGAAATTAGAAATAAGAAAATCCTAGAACCAAAATTGTCTCGTTCTTTGAGATCTCTATATAAATGAGGAAATCTCACAGAAAGAAGTTCTAGAGAAAATTAATATAACCATACTTCCCAATATCAATTCATGGAAAATTATAAAATCTAGCATAAATAGTTAACCCAAATAGAGTTGAAAATTAGAATATATTTATTGGGGATATATTATCAATACTTTTTCTCTCAATAAGAATAAAAAGATATCTACCTTATTCCCAAATCATTTTTTGTTGTATTTTTTAATCTCTATACATGGAATTGAAGATAATGCTTACATTTTGGGGGAGAACTAATGAAATATTAATGTCATCAAAACAACATAATAGATTGAAAATGTAACCATATATGTATGATTTATAATTTAGTTTCTTGAAATTTATTTTTTGATCAACATTTATTAAGTGAAGTTGTAATGAATTGTTAAGGGTTGGGATAAATTAAGAAGTCTAATATGTTTCTGGAATTATTATTTAATAACAATATATTTTTTTTGAAGGTTCTTGTAAATGTGTTATTGAAAAGGTTTGTTTAAAATTACATCAACTCTATTTAAATTATTAATATTTATTTTAAGATGTTTCATTTGATTTAATGAATGAAAAAAATTAAAAAAATGAGAGAATTTATGAGATGATGATTGGAATTTATCCTACGATATGTTTTTTTTTGTTTTATATATAAATATGAGTGTAGGATTATATATTGTTGTTTTAAAAAGATTATATTCATTAATTGGATTCAATTGATGTATGATCAAAATAGTGATGCAGATGCTCAATTTACAAGAGGGGGGTGAATTGTAAACTTTAAAAATTCCTTTGGAACCTTTAAAGTTAGTTACGATTAAAGTAAAGGAAAGGGCTAAGTTTAACAAAGTTAAACAAGGAAAATTCACAACACCTCTAACACCGAATGAAAACTTGTAAAGAGATTCCGAAAGTGGGTTCCGGAAATATGGTTTCGGAAATTAAAACATAATGAAAGTTTACAAAGAGAGATTCTACCTTAAAGCGTATAGAATCTAAATGAATCAAAGTACAAGTAAGGAAGTATAAGAAAGTTATACATTCCTTATAATACAAAATGAAGCGGAATATAAACAAGTAGTAGAACTACTAGTAATAAGATATAAGTCTTTTAACCCAAAGAGAAGGGTATCCAACAACCTTGGATAAAGGTCCCTTGATTTATACTTTCAAGAAAGTCTGTCTTACCCACACCAGGATAAGCCCTCGATACGAAGATCGAAGTCTCTGTCTTGCTATCCCCACAAGACCTCAACTTCAATGTAGTTGGCAACCTCTGTCTTCCTCAGCAAGGAAGCCCTCGAACTTCATGGTAGTAGGCACCTCTGTCTTCCTATCCCCGGAAGCCCTCGAATGTAATCACCAACATTTGGAGTCGCACGAAGCTTTGAGAGTTAATAAGAGCCTCTCTCTCTAGAAATCACTTCAAGAAGATTAGTCAGCCTTTCAGCACTTCAACTTTCAGCACCGACCTCTTTAAAATGAGCTCCTATTTATAGGTAAGGTCGGCTCCTTCTCCAACGGTCATATTTTCCTTAAAGATCGGAGGGACCTGTACACGTGTCACTTAGACAATGGTTAGTCTATAACAAAATATACGACATCGTTTTATAACAAAACAAGTGTAACAGAATTTATGACATCATTTTAAAATCTAACTCAAAAGTTCATAAAGAAATATTCGGAGTGAGGGTTCGGAGTGTAATGAAAATAATAAAGAGTAGAAAAAATTATGGAAGTGTAAGCAGAATAAAAGTTAGGAGTCTAACCAAAATAATTTTTTGGAGTCCAAATTAATTCAGAGTGTAAAGATGATCAGAATCTATTTAATAGGTGAATTTGGAATGGGATTTTGGAATGAGAATTCATCATCAGAATTCGTAATGAGAATTCTTCATCAGAATTCATAATGAGAATTCTTCTTCAGAATTCGTAATGAGAATTCCTCATCAGAATTCAAAATGAGAATTCGTCATCAGAATTCGTAATGAGAATTAATTGTTAGAATTTGTATTGAGAATTCGTTATCGAACTTCATAAGAATTCATATCCTGAATCTCGAATCGAATTTAGTCAGAGTTCATATCCAGAATTCGGAATAAAACTTCCTTAGAGTTCTTATCTAGAATTCGAATCCTAAAACAGAATGCTTCATATCAAAGTTTCAACGATTCTGAGAAAATAGAAATGATTCTGATTCTCATACTTATGAAAAATATGGATGAAAATAAGATAAGGATAATTTTTCTTATAAAAGAGATTTTGCTTATAAAAGCAATTTTCCTTAAGAAAGAAATTTTCCTTATAAAAGCAATTTTCCTTAAGAAAGAAATTTTCCTTATAAAAGAAATTTTCCTTATAAAAGCACTTTTCCTAAAGGTAAGGTGTTTGTGATTTTCAAAACAAGAAGGAATGGAAAAGTCATAAGGAAAACCTTATTGACTCAACGATCCCCCCCTTTTTGGAAAGCACAAACATCCTTACGAAAAAGGAATTATAAGAAGAAAGAAAAACATTAAGGCTTATCTCCCTTGGCTTTAAGGAAATTGATGAATACTACTAACTCCCCCTTAGGCTTTGAAACACTATGGATCATATTCTAGATTTCCGGAGTGACATTTCATTACAAAAAATAATGTCTTCTTTAATGAAAAACTCCCCCTTAGAAAAACTTTCTTCTTTTTCTTAAGGATCTCTTCCTTCTCCCCCTTTGTGATTTTTAAAAAGAAATCGAGGGAATGGAAAAAAAATACCTGAAACATTAGTATCAACAACAAAAGGAACGACAAGAACAAATTTCACTATGTTTGAAATATCAGCAACAAAGAAAATTAGATACAACAAAAAGATCGGATTTAGTTATTTCGGATCCTTTTCCTTCGACATGAGCCCCTTAAAAATAGTCTTGATCTTTTTCAGGTCTTTATGATCTTCTTCAGCTTGCTTCTCTAAGACCACTATTCTTGCACTTTGAGCTTCAATTCATTCTTCCTGGGCCTGAAGCTTTTCTTTATGAGCTTTGATCTTTTCTTCCTGAGCCTTCAACTTCTCTTCAAACTCAATCCGATGATCTCTTTCAAATTTCCAGTTCTGAGAAACATAATTTAACTTCCCATTCAGATCTCTGACTTGTTGAATCCGAAAGTTCTTTTCATCTGTCAGCTTCTCTTCAAAGGATGAAGTCAGGTAATTTATCTTCTTGTCCTCAGTCTCAAAGGAATCCTTGACATTGTCTTGAAATTCATCAAATAGCCTCATCTCTTCTACAGTCTTCCTCGACCAGTTTGTCATATTCTTGCAAGATTTTCTATGAGCTTCGTAGCCAACAGAAAAAGTTTTGAACTGAGCCTCAATCTCAATGCACTTGTTCATAACCATATACACGGAGTTTGTTTTCTGATTCAAATCATGTTGGAGCATCTGGCATCTTGAATCAATACTTGATAAGGTCGGAATGGTTCCCACCAACATCTTCAAAGACTGAACAACAAAGTCATGCCCCACTGAAGATGACTCCGAATCCGAAACATTGCTTAGAGAATTTTCTTCTTCAATAAGGTCAAGATTTTTTTTTGAAGAACTACCAACTTCATTCCTCTTCCTCACTTCTGAGCTCAGAGTATCAGCAATAATTTGCTTTCCCTTGTCTTTTTCTGTAATTGAATCATTTTCCGGAGTTCTCTTCTCACTATCAGAAACTTGAACAACATTATCTTCCTCATCAGCAACTTCCTGAACACGAACCCCTACGTTTTCCTTCTGAGAAACATTAATTAAAAGTTGTTCTTCTTCTCCATGATAAGTAACTCTTTCTTCTCCATTCTCTTCTTCTATTTCTAGAGTAACTAGCTACGAAGATTGAGCTTCTGAAGTTTGGAGTGATAAGTGTTCCGATGGTGTCCCCTTGTAATCATCTACTTTTTTCAACACATCTCCGGTTTCACCAATTCCTTCAGCACCATCTTCTTCTTGTTCCACTTGCTGAACTTGCTCTACTTCCTCATTATTCTTAGAAACAACTTCTTCCGGAGCAACGAAATTTCTTCCTGGAGTCTCATGTAGTGATTCCAAGGAGAAAGATCTCGGAACAGGAATAGTTGCTGAAACCATCTCATTGAATTTCAACAAATCCTGAGCTACCTCAGCCTCAGACATCTTATTCTTGAGCTTTTTTTCCTTTACTTGTTTTTCAATCTCATCAGTAGTTCTTTCCTTTAAGGACTTAGCCTCCGCAGGGTCCAATCCGAACTGCGGATCTTCTTCTTTCCTTTTCTCTTTATCTTCTCTCCACTTCGCAACAACTTCATCAGGATAGGCTTTCTTCTTCTTTGGTTTTGGAGGTGCAGAATGGAATTCCTTAGACTTGGGATTATCTTCTTCTACTTCCACTTCTTTAAGCTTTCTCTTCCTTAGTGGCTTAGAGGATTCCGGATCAGCAACTTTCGGAACTGCTTCTCCTTGAGCAGGTAGAGCAATAAACTTTCCAGACTCCTTGTCAAAAGCTACATCCATTCTCTTAAGATTACCATCTCTCACCAGCATAATCTTGAAAACTCTTGGCTTATATTTTCAAGACTCCATGAAAGACTCAAGGCACCGAACTATCAACTTCAAGAGGATTGCTGGATACATAATAATCTGAGCTCTCAGATTTCCTTTCTTCAAATTCTCAAGAGTGATAAGAATGTGCTTCATCAAGTTAAACTTCCTCATATTTATCAGAAAATATAGGATATAGATCTCAATCTTCTTCAAGCTATCTTTGTCACCTTTCCTCGGTACGATAAGACCCTGTACCCATAGCTGTAGAATTCGGAAATTTGTAGATAAACTAGCAATCTTCGGAGCGTTGTCATCAGCCAGTCCGAGAGTTTCTAAAGCTTTTTCCTTGTCAAATCTACCTTTAGAATCCGGCAACACATGAGAAACAAACTCAGCTTCACCTTCATTCTTTAGCCCTACCAAGCTGGCTGCCTTGGCATATGAAAGTTTATAAGTCTTCCCATAAGGCATAAAAGACAATTTTTCCTTTCCATCTTCCTGAAGAAAAGAAACTATCTCATATAATTCAACAAGTAAGTCTGAATACACTTCATCTTGGATCCTGGGTTTTGACACTGCAACATGTTCCCAACCATTAAGCTTGATATTTTTAGAAATAAGAGAATCATACTTGTTGAAGAAATCCAGATGAACCAGGCTTTCTTTATAAACTAACCACTTAGAGATTGGCTTAGATGAAGACATGTCTTGTGAAGCTAATTCCACAGACATTCGGATCTGAAGACCTTTGAGAAGTTTGGAACGGAGACAACTGAAGTTAAGAACGACCTTAAGACAGACAGGCAGAGATTTGGGATGCGAGATCTTGATAACCGATGTGGGACGAGTATTTGGGTCCCCTTTATATAGGAAATGGAATGACGGTTCAACTAGCTCGGTTGATCTAACGGTTGTGATAGGATGAGATCAGATCTAACGGTTGAAAACCAATTCTCTAGAAAACTTGAATCTGATCTTTTTGAGGTTTTTTATTAAAATAGAGAATTATGTAAAGTATAATCTGAAAACATAATACATGAAAATTCAAGCAAGTAAAATATGACTACGAAAACTTGAGTAAGGTAATCATACCTTTCAGATTAGCTTAAGAGGATTATTCTTAATTGGTAACCTTTTTAAAAAAAACTTTACTACGAAATAGTTTACAAAACTTATTAAAAAAATAAACTCAATATGAAAAACTCAGTACAAAAAACAAACTTAATAAGGAAAAACATAGTACGAATTTTTTTTAAAAAAATATAATGATGGATTCGGTACGAAAATCCCATTATGAAAATACCATTACGAAATTTTCCATTCCGGAAATTTTCAATATGAACACTTTCATTTCAAAAGTATTCTATACGAACATGTCCATTCTGGAAAAATTGTAGTTCCAGAAATCTCCATTCCAGAAATCTTCGTTCTGAAAAGATTGAAAACAAACAAATGTACTCCCCCTATGAAAAGGAGTTTATTACTGTAAAGAGACTTTTTCAACAGAAAGTTAATTACGAAAGATTACCTTATGGTTATCATTCCTACCTTCTGTTTAATATATTCCAATCTATCTGAAGGCAAAGATTTTTTGAAAATATCAGCAAGTTGATCTTGCGTTCCGATAAAATGAAGAATAATGTCTCCTTTTAGTGTGTGATCCCTAAGAAAGTGATGCCTAATATCTCTATGTTTTGCACGGTAGTGATGTGCAGGGTTCTTACTGAGGGCAATGGCACTTGTGTTATCACACAAAATTTGAGTTTTAGTAAAACTCAAGCCATAGACTGTGAGTGTGTGTTGCATCCATAACACTTGAGCACAACAACTTCCAGCTACTACATATTCAGCTTCAGTAGTGGAAAGTGCTACGAAATGTTGCTTCTTGCAGGACCAAAAAACTAGTTAATCTCCTAAGAAATGACAAGTTCTGGATGTACTTTTTCTATATATTCTACATCAACCAAAGTCAACATCAGAAAAGTTTTTTAGAATAAAATCATTTCCAGAAGTATAAAATAATCCTAGATCCATGGTTCCCTTAAGGTAGCGAAAAATCATTTTTACTGCCTTTAAGTGAGATTCCTTAGGATTGGATTGATATCTTGAACATAAGCATACTGAAAACATTAAGTCTAGTCGACTAGCTGTTAAGTATAGTAGGCTTACTATCATACCTCTAATAGATTTTTGATCTACTGGTTTCCCAACTTCATCAAGATCTAAAGAGTTTGATGTACCAATGGGAGTACTTATACTTTTAGTGTTTTCATAACCATACTTTTTAAGAAGATATTTAATATACTTATGTTGAGATATGAAAGTTACTTCTGCTTTTTGAGAAATTTGAAAACCATGGAAAAATGTTAACTCACCCATCATACTCATTTCAAACTCAGATTTCATTGGACTTACAAAGGAGTCAGTCAAAGATTGCTGAGTTGAACCAAATATGATGTCATCAACATAAATTTGAACAATCAAAACATTTTTCTTATTTTTCTTTATAAAAAGAGTTGGATCTTCATTTCCCTTAACATAGTTATTTTGAAGCAAAAATCCAATGAGTCTATCATACCATGCTCGTGGGGCTTGTTTAAGTCCATACAAAGCTTTGGTAAGTCTAAAAACATGATCAGGATGTTTTGTATCTTCAAATCCAGGAGGTTGTTCAACAAAGACTTCCTCTTGAACATAACCGTTAAGAAAAGTACATTTCACATCCATTTGGAAATGTTTGAAATTAATGAATGCGGAAAAGGCAAGTAGAATACGGATAGATTCAAGTCTAGCTACTGGAGCATAGGTTTCTTCATAGTTTATTCCCTCTTGCTGATTATAGCCTTTAGCAACAAGTCTAGCTTTATTTCTTACTATGACTCCATTTTCATCACATTTATTTCTGAAAACCCATTTTACTCCAATAACAGAAGTTTCTTTAGGTCTTTCAACCAAGATCCAGACATTATTCCTTTCGAATTCATTTAGTTCATCTTGCATTGCTATGATCCAATCATCATCACCTAAAGATTCAACAGTGCTTTTAGGTTCTAATTGGGAATTAAATGCTAGATGTTCTACTTCATTTATTAAGGAACTTCTAGTCCTTACAGGTTGATTTACATCACCAATGACACTATCACTGGGATGATTCTAAAGAAACACCTGATTTGGGTTTTGTAAAACCTGTTCATCAACATAGGGTAGAATGTCTTTTGGGGTAAATGTTTCAGAAGTATCTTCTTGAACAATTTCCTTATCAGAAGGTTCTTCTATCAAAGGATGATAATCAGTTTTTGAAAACACATCTGAAGATGTAGGCTGGGATGGTTTAAAAACAAAAGGATCTGACATATCAAATCTTACATGCACTGTTTCCTCAACAGTACAAGTATTTTTATTAAAAACTCTATATGCCTTAGAGGTTGTGGAATATCCTAAGAAAATCCCTTCATCAGATTTTGATGCGAATTTATGTAAGTTATCTTTAGTATTCAAAATGAATACTTTGCAACCAAAAACCTTGAAGTAGGATAGTCTTGGTTTTCTACCATTCCATAACTCATAAGGATTTTTATTAAGAAAAGGTCTAATTAAAACTCGATTTATAGTATAGCAAGCAGTACTTACAGCTTCATCCCAGAAATGTCTAGCAATATAATATTCATTCAACATGGTTCTAGTTATCTCTTGAAGAATTATATTTCTTCTTTCAACTACACTATTCTGTTGAGTAGTTCTAGGTGCTGAAAAATTGTGAGTAATACCTTTCTTACTACAAAAAAGTTTCAAAATATGAATTTTGAAATTCTCCTCCATGATCACTATGAATAGTTTTTAATGGAAGAATTTTCTCATTTTTAACTTGATCTCTAAAACTTTTGAAATATGAAAAAGCTTCAGATTTCTTTGCTAGAAAATAGACCCAAGTAAATCTAGTGTAATCATCAACTAGAACAAACACATAGTATTTGCCTCTAATACTTCCAGTTTGTGTTGGACCAAAAATATCCATGTGCACTAACTATAATGCATCGGTTGTTGGGACTTCACCGATTTAAAACTAGATTTATGTTGCTTTCCAAATTGACAAGGATCACAATCTTTAGAAGAATCATATCTACGCTCCGGTAGATCCTTAACTAGTTTCTTCTTAGAGAGTTTACATAGGTTCCTAAGGTTACAGTGACCTAGTATTCTATTCCATAACCAAGAATGATCTTCCATTTCACTTAGGCAAGGTAAATCTTGGATTCTGAGGTCTTCTATGTTCAGAGTGTAAACATTCTCTTGCCTATTGGCTGAGAGAATAAATTCTTCCTTAGAATTGTGAACTAAGCAGTTATCATTCCTAAAATTCACAAGGTAACCTTCATCACATAACTGACTTATGCTAATGAGTTTGTGCTTAAGACCTTTAACAAAAAGAACATTTGAAATCAAGGTTTTACCAAGAAGAACAATATTACCAATACTAAAAATCTCTCCCTTAGTATTATCTCCAAAAGTTACCTTTCCTCCTTTCGTTTTGATAATATTTTCAAAAAAGCTTTTGTTAGCAGTCATGTGCCGGGAACATCCACTATCCATGTACCATGTATTGTTGTTGGTACTCTCTTTGTTTTCCTGAAATCAAAAAGAAAATTAGATTTTCAGAATCCAAACTTGTTTGGATCCGAGATTTCCAGACAATAAAATTTTAGGTACCCACATCTTCTTAGAAAAGTATGATTTCTGAAATCCTAGAGATTGGGTTTTGTTTAATGAACAATTCATTGCCCAGTGACCACCACATTGACACTTGGTACAAAATGGGGCACTTTGAGGAACAAAATAATTGTTACTAAAAATTGGTTTTGCATGGGTAGAACCAAATCCGGATTTATTTCTTAAAGGTCGTATTTGAGAATACATTTTATCCAAATTTTCTTTACCATGGGTAAAGTTTGATAAAAACTTCATTAAGGAAAAAATTTCAGACTTCAGTTTTACAACCATGTTTTTATCCTCAAAATCATTAGTTTTTGAACTAGAGTTAGGCTCGAAAACATTTTTCTTAAAAATTACTTTTTCTAATTCTTTAGAAAGTTTATTATTCTCAGAAATTACTTCCTCAGGATTATTTGAAATACTTTCAAAATCAGTATTTTTCTTATCAAGATCTTTAGAAAGATCTGATATCTCTTTTGTAGGAATAGAATTCCTAGAGTTTGCCTTATCACGTTTTTTATTGAGTTTGGCATTCTCAATTTCAAGAAGATCAGCAAACCTAGAGACTTCTTCATAAGTAGGTAAAGTATTTTCTTCATCAGAAGAGTTATAATACTTACTATCATTAGAAGTTAAAGATACATTGGTCAATGATTCAGCATTTTGTACCTTAGCCATAAAACAATGATTATTAATAGGTAATCTGGCTATATGACCAGGATTCATCTGTCCTGAAGATTCATAATCAGAAGATTCATCTGAAGAGTCACCACCACTGGCACTCCAGGTGTCATTAGCTTTTAGAACTTTCTTAGCTTTGGCTTTATAATATTTATTTATGTTCCTGTCTGAATGTCTTTCCTTCCTTTCTTTCTTTTTGAGCATAGGGCAATATGGTCTAATATGTCCAGCTCTTTTACATTCATAACAAATAACTTCTCCTTCTTTCTTATCTTTCCTGTCCTTTTTCTTATACTTGGATTGGAAATTTCTCTGGCCAAATATCTTGTTCATCCTTCGAGCATGATTTTCTATTCATTTTATGAGACTTCACTCTCACTAGATTCGGATTGTAAAATAACATTTTTAGACTTGGATCTGGTTACACTCTCAAGAGTCTTAGCTTTTATCTGATTTGATGTTGTAGTAAAAGCAACTGTACCATTTCCATTCTTCTTCTTGATGTTGTCTGCATCTCTCTTCATTCTGGTTTCATGTTGTAGAAGTGTTCCAAATAATTCATCAAGAGTAATTTGAGTGACCTTCCTGTTCTCATCTATAGATGTTCTCTTGGATTCCCACTCATTGGGCATAATATCAATTATCCTGTCCACAAGAGATTCATCATCTAAACCCTTTTCTCCCATAGATTGTATACTGTTGACTATAGTCATAAATCTCTGTTGATCTTTACAGATAGGTTCACCATAAGGAAAATTGAATCCATGATATTCAACTCTAAGCATATCTCTTCTAGTCTCAATCACTTTAAAATTCCCAAAGTGTGTCACCTCTAACTTCTTCCAGATACAGATTGCTGCTTCACAAGAAGAAATTTGGCTATATATATTTCTGGTCACTGAACAAAGTAGAGTATTGCGTACCTTATAGTTGAGTTGATACTCTTGCTTTTCCTGGTTAGTGAAAGTTCTAACTTCCTTGTCAGGAATTTTATAATCACCAGTAAGCATAAAAAAGTTTTCCACTCCAGTGTTGATAACAAAAGTCTTCATTCGATCTCTCCAGTACTCATAAGCATTACCATCAAATATAGGTGGTCTTGTAGGATTTAGATTATCAATCGAACCGACATTGACTCCTGCCATACTTATAATAACCTTCATCACACAAACTTGTTAGTAGAAAAGATTCGTAATAACAAAGTTCGGAATGGAAATGTTCGGAATGACCAAGTGAGCAAGAAAAACTAATTCGTAAGTATAAGTATTTCAGAAACCTCCTCTGATACCAATTGTAGGATCGAAATAGTGATGTAGATGATCAATTTACAAGAGGGGGGGGGGGGGTTGAATTGTAAACTTTAAAAATTCCTTTGGAACCTTTAAAGTTAGTTACGATTAAAGAAAACGAAAGGGCTATGTTTGACAAAGTTAAACTAGGAAAATTCACACCACCTCTAACACCGAATGCAATCTTTGAAAGAGATTCCGAAAGTGGGTTCCGGAAATATGGTTCCAGAAATTAAAAATTAATGAATGATTACAAAGAGAGATTCTACCTTTAAGCGTATAGAATCTAAATGAATCAGAATACAAGTAAGGAAGTATAAGAAAGTTATACTTTCCTTATAATACAAAATGTAGCGGAATATAATCAAGTAGTAGAACTACTAGTAACAAGATATAAGTCTTTTAACCCAAAGAGAAGGGTATCCAACAACCTTGGATAAAGGTCCCTTGATTTATACTTTCAAGCAAGTCTGTCTTACCCACACCAGGGTAAGCCCTCGATACGAAGATCGGAGTCTCTGTCTGGCTATCCCCGCAAGCCCTCAACTTCAAGGTAGTTGGAAACCTCTGTCTTCCTCGGCAAGGAAGCCCTCGATCTTCAAGGTAGTCGGCACCTCTTTCTTCCTATCCCTGGAAGCCCTCGGATGTATTCACCAACATTTGGATTCGTACGAAGCTTTGATAGTTAATAAGAGCCTCTCTCTCTCTAGAAATCACTTCAAGTAGATTAGTCAGCCTTTCAGCACTTCAACATTCAGCACCGAGCTCTTTCAAATGAGCTCTTAATTATAGGTAAGGTCGGCTCCTTCTCCAACGGTCATATTTTCCTTAAAGATCGGAGGGACCTGTACATGTGTCACTTAGACAATGGTTAGTTTATAACAAAATATACGACATCATTTTATATCAAAACAAGTGTAATAGAATGTAAGACATCGTTTTAAAATCTAACTCAAAAGTTCGGAAAGAAATATTAAGAGTGAGTGTTCGGAGTTTAATTAAAATAATAATGAGTAGAAAAAATTATGGAAGTGTAAGCAGAATAAAAGTTCGGAGTCTAACCAAAATAATTTTTTGGAGTCCGAAATAATTCAGATTGTATAAAACAAAGATGATCAGATTCTGTTTTATAGGTGAATTCGGAATGGGAATTCGGAATGAGAATTCGTCATCAGAATTCGTAATGATAATTTTTCATCAGAATTAATAATGTGAATTCTTCTTTAGAATTCATAATGAGAATTCCTCATCATAATTCGAAATTAGAATTCGTCATCATAATTCCTAATGAGAATTAATTATTAGAATTCGTATTGAGAATTCATTATCAAACTTCATAAGAATTCATATCCTGAATCTGGAATCAAATTTAGTCAGAGTTCATATACGAAATTCGGAATGAAACTTCCTTACAGTTCTTATCCAGAATTCAAATCCTAAAACAGAAAGCTTCATATCAAAGTTTCAACAATTCCGTGAAAATAGAAATAAATCTGAATCTCATACTTAAGAAAAATATGGATGAAAATAAGATAAGGATAATTTTTCTTATAAAAGAGATTTTCTTATAAATGAAATTTTCCTTAAGAAAGAAATTTTCCTTATAAAAGCAATTTTCCTTAAGAAATAAATTTTCCTTATAAAAGCAATTTTCCTTATAAAAGCAATTTTTTTAAAGGTAAGGTGTTTGTGATTTTCAAAACAAGAAGGAATGGAAAAGTCATAAGGAAAACCTTATTGACTCAACAATTGATTCATCATGAATATATATTTTAACATCCCTAAATAAATCTATTAGTTTGTATAGTATTAAAATTATTTCAGGGATATGTTTGTTGTCTAGATTAAACACTCCCATTTTCTACACCAAGTATGGCTTGTGTCGGCATAGAGTGGAATAATTTATAGATCATTGATTTTTTTTTCAAATTGATGACATCCTATCACATGTTATATGGACTTTTTTTCGATAACTTGGAGATAGAATATTATAATAATGGAAAAGGAAAAGATAATATTAAATTTTACTTTCTTATATTGGTATTGACAACAAATAGAAATGGGGAAATAATTGAAATCCCTATTTTCTTGTATATATTTTTTTTAAACAAATGTCTATAATAATGTTGTAATTCATTTTTTTATGATGTTAATATATTTTTAAGGAATAATATTATGGAATTATTTTATATATCCCCTAAATAAACATGAGATAAATTGATTTGATGTTACTAACCAAGGTGTCAGCTTATAATAACTATTCATAAGGAATGAAGACACACATAAAGATTTGATGTGTGAGATGATGTAACAATTTATGTGGAAATTTTATTATCTACCATTATAGATGTTTTTAGATCCATTCATTCAAAAAAGTAAAATGTTGAAGGACTCATTGAGTTAATTTCAATATTGTTAGAAATTATATAATTAATAATAATTGGCATATAATAGATTATTAGTTTACAAATATCATTAAGGATAATACTTCATGATGTTTCAGATGAATAATTTGTTTTAAAATGTTTTCAATAATGGGTATAGATTTGAGTTCCAATGAGTTATAATAGTTCATAATATTTTATCTATACGAAGAGGCAAGAGAGTTAACTATACAGTTCGACCATTATGTTTATATGGCATTAAAATACTTTTGGATAACATTATGGAAATTAATTTAAGGAAGTTTAACGTTATTGAAATATTATAAGGAATATTTACATGATATATAATTATTTTGAACATTATTATTGTTGTCCAGATATTAGTTAACAGTATTCTAAAGTAATTTACAGTGTTTAAGGGTTCCTGATGAACTTTTGAAGTGTCTACGAATGCATGAGGTTCTTTATATATTTTCTATGATTTGGAATTGGTCATTTTTAGATGAATTTTATAAATTTAATAAATTCATTGAATATGTAATATTTCCAATAATAATAATTTTTTTGTAATGTAAGTACCCTACTTGATGATATATAATATTGCGGGTGATGTGTAAAATCATTGTTCATGTGCAATATTATTCAATAAATGTGGTAATAAATTAAAAAGTACCTTGTTAACATTTTGGTTCATTATATATTTAATATATTATATATGATCTTCTTCTTCCAGTGGGGTATAAATCAGTAAAATCATAACATAAATACATTTTTAGTGCACTATAGATGATATATAAGAATTTTTCCTAAAAATAAAAATTAGAAAATTATGTAGAGTACATGCTTGATATGTTACATTTTATAAGATATCTATGATTTGTGAGATGTATAAGGTTTCCATTTGTATCTCAGTAAGTAACATATAAATGTATCAGAACTTATTCAATGCATAAATGTCTTCAGAAACCTCTATTTGAATAATAAGTTCTATAAATTTTTTAACGGAATAAATCCTATAAAATAAAAAATAATTAGTTATTTTATAATTTTTTAAATAATTATAGAAGGTAATATTCTAAAAAATATATTTATTTTAGTTTATGTTTTGGTATTATTTAATTCATAATTTTTGTGATGCTTCTAGAATTGAGTCATGTTTCTAGAATATGTTTATGGATAATCATTGAGGAGAGTTTCCATAATATAATGAAGGGTACATATCATTAAAACATTAATGATGTTATATAACAACCTAAAAACAAAATGGAAGATGATGTATTTTTTTTAGTTTAAGAGATCTTTACAATGTGAATATAATACCATATTGAAATGCATGATGAAATGGATATTGTGGGAAGACATCACCCTATTATAATATCTCAGTGTGTCTTTATTAGGCTATGAATATTTAAATACATTAATTTTTCATTAATTTATTTATCCTAGAGAAGATACTTTTAAAATTATGATTATTATGAGGAGTAATAGATCAATTCTTTGGATGAATTAAATTTGGAATATCTATGATCGGTTTTTGATGACACTATAGACTGAAAATAATAGAAAATTTAAAGGTATAAATAATGTGGATTTTTAGATCAATGAATTTTGAAAATTAAATTTACAATATTTTTCATAAAATATCGAAATGGTTTCTAGGAATATATATATATTGAGGAGATAAAAATGAAAAGTGTGTGAATAATCCAATACCAGAATTCTTGTGTATATTCATAGTATCTAGGAAGAAAACCCATCACTATTATTATAATATAAATCAATTGTTTTGATTTTCGAAAGTTTTTCAATGTTTCTAAGATGTTTTAAATCATTATGTGTTGAATAATAAGAATCAGAAAACATATTTAGACTAGCATCTGATGGTTATATTTTAAGATGTAGAAGAAGTGAGAGAATAAATTGGTCACTATCTGTATATATTCACACAATTATAATTATTAAGAGTAACCTATTTTGATATTCATAAATTATAAGGTCTAAATAATATTTAGGCATCCATTTAGATTTATTCATTATGTGTAAGGATATGAAATCTGTTATAATATATTGATGTGATTTACTTATTTTACTAGCCACTTCAATATGTACAACATATTATCATGTATTCAATAAATAATGACTTGGTTAGTGTTAGAGACTAAACATAAAGATATTTTTTTCTTTTAACGTTGTGGGTTCCATGATTATATATCTAGGGATATAAAATATCTTGAGAAAAATATTGATAATAAAGCAATAGTTGTGTTTATATGGGATTAAAACCACCATACACTAGGGCTATAGTTATCCACATCGGATGAAAACATTGATAACTAATATTGGTGTGACATTTTGTTTTTTATTCTTATATGTACTTGCATTTTACCCAAAGGAGAGGTAATACTGAGATACCCATTCAATAAATAAGGAAAGAGTTAAACGAATTGATAAATTTCTTAATGATAAAAGTCACCAAAATCAATTCATCCCAATCTTAGTATTTTTTATATCTTAAATGATTATAAAAGTATCCATGTGTTACTAAATCAGTCATTGTATGAGTGAGAAACTTTACTTTTAATAACATGTAGTTCCCTGTGAAATAATGTAGTTAGGATAAGAGAGAAAAATTGTAAAGGTGTTTTGGCATCGACTAAAGCTATAATTCTTAGGCATTTATAAGAAAGTAGGCCCTATTAAATATCCCTTGATGATGATACTTTTGTTAGATTCCATTTACTCATGAATTATAACACATCCATAATTACTGTTTCCAATTCATGTAGCCCTTTCATTAGTGAAATGAACTCCCACTCATTTCATAAAATGAAATTATTTATTTATAACAACTAGTGTGGAATCCTTCTTTTAATGGTAACTTTTTTCATTGGACAACCCAAATAATTATACATAGTGGAATGTTATATAACATATGATATGAATTTCATACACCATGCCTATTACATGAATCCATCATATGATATGATTGAATCCTAATTTATAACTAAAAAAGGCAATGCCTTGAAATCTCATTGCATGTGGAAAATATATGGTATCTTTATATGATATGGTATGATATTCCTATACCAAATTATTTATGATATCCCTAAAATTGAATATGATATTTCCATTTTATAGACTATTTTTCCCCCTTATGGTATATCTTCTTCAATCATGATCATGCACTACATCCTAAAATACATATTCATAATTTATCCTTATATCATATATATACTATAACTTGGGATAATTTATACTTAAATTTATTAAAAATATATCCTCTACATATATATATCATATTATATGCAATACCTTGTAAGAAATATGTCCAAATCTCTTTTAAATTAAATCTAAAACGCTTTTGGAGAATCAATATATGTCAAAATGAATCACCTTTAGGTCAACCACAAAGTGTGACCCCATGAAAATATATAGAATTTGAAGTAAATACGAATCATTGGATCCCTAAATTTATGTAACAAGAGGTATTTAGAAAAGATTCAATGCTACTCCATATATAAAGGGATCTAGCATGATCTCTATCAAAAGAATCCATCTCAAAAAAATGTGTTCACCTACCAAATTTAATGACAGTGTGAATTCCCTTATTTTCCCTTCTTTTAACAAAATGATTTACCATGGGAAACAAAATAAATTAATCCCATATAGAAAACTCATAGTTTTTAGACCCTACATGTATAAAGTGACCTAGTCAATGAATGAATTACACTCCATTCATCTTCATAGATGAGAACATCATATTACCCTCATCAGAATAGATTAGTATGTCATATGTATTATCACGACCCAGCTTCACTAAAAGGAGGGAAGGGTTAGAAGATTGCCAGGGCCTTACTTATTTAAGTTGAAGGAGAGACAATTTCCCCTAAGACCCGCCTTCAATAGATCCTGGAGTGGCGTCTAGCACCAAGGGTATAGAAATTTCTCACAAATGGAAGGCATTACCCCTTTTTGTTTTATAATATCGAGAGATAAGATGATGAAACTCATCAAAACCAAGGCAAAAGAAAAGTAAAGCCAAAAGTAAACCATTCCCACGTGCATGTTCCAAAAGTAAGGTCACAAGGTACAAAAGGTGACTACAAAGGTAAGTAACAAAGAAGAAAAGCAACAACTGCAACTGCCCCAAAGGCCTGAGCTAGTATAGTCCTGCGTGATCCCCGAAGTCCTCTTGGAAACCTGAAAGCAGTTTTATATATGTTGGGTGAGCATACAAGTACACTCAGTAGGGAAAACCAAAAACTCTCGTGCACAAGTGGGGGAACGTACTAATGTCCCGTGAGAAAAAAAAAGTAATTCAAACACCTAATCAAGGTAAACTATCCACCCCAGGCCTCACCAAGGCACAATCCCCAAATAACGCAAGTCAAGTAATATATATAATCAGAGAACATCAATGTTTGGGTACCCTGCGCCACTTTCCCACTGGTTATTAAGACATCCTACACATCGAACCAATCCCGCCATTCTCACCACAGTCCCACTGCCACACCTGCCCGCACACACCTGGGCCACAACTACCACATGCAGTCCCACTGCCGAATCCCTCCCGCATACACCTGGGCCACAACTATCACATGTAACCACACCTGAAAACACCTAGGCTAGAACAACCACCACCACGCCCGAAGACACATGGGCTTGAAAATCCACTGCCACGCCCGAAGACACCTGGGCCTCATCCCGAAGACACTTGGGAAACCACCTGCTGCACACACCTAGACAACCACCACACTACCCTGCCTAAAGGTTATTGGGCTAATAATGGACCTCAAGCCATCACAGACTATCCAAAGAAACTTGGGCTATCCAGGAAAGGGAGCAGAAAAGGAGCTAATAACCAGCCACTTAGAATAGTGTGGGAAAAAACACCATCCCCCATGAAATGTGGGTGTTCGGCACTAAGTGCTCAACTTTTGGGTGGGGCGCGAATAAGAAACAAAAAACTAAAAGTATAGATTTAGGTAAAATGCACTCACCCAAAGCCTAGGTTTTTCTAACCAGCCTACAGAACATAACACCACTGCGTCCAAGACCCATGTCATGACTTTCGCCAACAAAACCCATTTGTCCCATTCTTGTTTCAAGTTTAGCGATAATGTTTAATTAAGTTTAAGAACTACTGGGAAACTAGTAGGCATAAGCACAAGTCCAGGAAAGTAAACAATCAAGCATCAACCGTAATTCCCACACCTGGTTCTCAACAACAGAGGATCCCACCCCAATTGGTGATATAAACAAGTACCCACCCGGTCCTAAAACTCACAACCACTGAATCCATACCAACAGTGGGTCCCATCACCAAATTCACACAACCACTGAGAGTATAAAGACAGGGGATCCCATCCCCTCCCACATCTCCAGCAATCTCCCGTAAAAGAAAACAACCAACTACCACCACTAACACAAGTTAGGGTCATGCCAGTATTTTTAGATTTAAATGACTTAACACACTCCATGATTTCAATTTTCATGTGTTTTAACCGGGGTTATCACAGAAGGATTAATCCCGGTGCCTTAATTTATTTGACCGGATATATGTGATTAACCAATTTACTTTCACAGCAGGAGTTTACAACCAAAAACAAGACATTTAAAACATCAGCAGGGTTTCATTAGTTCATAAACAATGACCACCAATGACCTCGATTTTCAGAAGGCATAACCCATCACAACTCAACAAGATTGTCATAATACAAACAAGATCAGCGATCACAACCAACCCTTTCTTGATAGAATTCAGTTCATTATCTTTATTTAGGTCTTTTTTTTCCAATTCTATAGAACAGAAACACGCCCACCCCACATGATACACAAAAGAGAGAGGCGAAGGATAAATACCCTACTTGTTGATAGATGGTCGAAATTTTAGGCCGGGCGTGGAACTTTATGGATAACGATGAGGCGCGCCTGATGCACCAGAAGCTATTTGTGAAAATCCATGATCGAGGAAAGGAGAAACCATGGATAACCCTTAGTTTATAAGAGCCGTGGACGATTGAGGTGAGAACGCGAAACCGCGTAAGGCGTGGGGTCGTGGGTTGACCACGCGGCACCACTCGTCATTAAATGGGGACAAGTTGTTTAAACCGACTCATTAATTCATTATGTATTTTATTAAAACTCTTATGCGCGTTACGGGTCTTTAAAACATGCTCAAACAGTTCAAAATAGGGTTTAAAACCCTATTTTTGCAAAAAGGAGCGCTACTGGAAACAACTCGACAAGGTCGGGTGATGCTGATCGGTCTCACCGATCGGTCTCCCCGATCAGTCGCAGCGATTGGTCTCACCGATCGGTCATGCCGATCGGTCGTGCCGATCGGTCGCGATGATTGGTCTCACTGATCGGTCGCACCGATCGGTCACCCCGATCGGTCGCGCCGATCGGTCTCACCGATCGGTCTCAGCGTTCGGTCTCACCGATCGGTCACGCCGATCGGTCTCATCGAGATGCCACCCCTTTAGGACCTGGATTTTGGAAACAGGAAGGACCAAGAGTGTTAGGGTCATCACATCAGATACGTCTCAAACTATTCTTGTCCTCGAGAATTTAAACAACCCAGAAGGAAAGGGCGGGTCCGAACAACCACCCGAAAGATACATCTCAATAGTGAACCTCGTTGTTAACTACGAACACCTTCTTGTCACGAACTAAGCAACATATCATGTCAAACTGCCCAGGCATGTGAGGGTTGGGGAGTCTCCTTCCCCATGTCAAGATATTATCTGCTTTGGGCGGCACTAACTCGCTCGCACGGGTTTAATCGCATCCACCTTAATGCGTCTTGATTAGGGGTCGGGTTCTCTCCTCCCCCATATCCAGGGCATTTCACACACAATCATAGGAAAAAAACCAGTACATTTCATAACCAAAAGGAAAAAACGTTCTACCATAATAGGCACAACAAGGAACAATAATTAAAACAACTCTGGGTACTGGGTATGTATCTGTGCTTCCCTCTCCCACGTACTCTCCTCAAGCCCACCATGTCTCTATAACACACGAACCAAGGGAATGGTTCACCCAGAAAGCACCTTTTCTTTGCGATCCTCGATCATCACTAGACTCTCCACAAAAGTCATGTCGCACTCGATGTCCAGCTCACCCCAATCAAGGACGTGTGAATCGTCCTGCAGATACCGACGGAGCTGGGACACATGGAAGACATCATGTATCCTCAGTAGCAGTGGTGGTAACGCTAGCTGATAAGCTACTTCACTGAACCGTCGCAACACTTAGAAGGGTCCGATGAACCTGGGAGAAAGCTTACTCCCCTTGCTGAACCTCAGCTTCCCACATCGAGAGGAGACCTTCAAGAACACATGGTCTCCAACCTCAAACTCCAAGGTCCTCCTCCTAGTATCCGCATACGACTTCTGTCGTTCATGGGCTACCTTCATACTTTCCCGTATGAGCTGAACCTTCTCTGTCGTGTTCTGCACCACATCTGGGCCAAGGATGCCTGCCTCTCCTACTTCGGCCCAACACATAGGTGAACAGCATGGCCTCTCGTACAGGGCTTCAAACGGGGCCATACCGATGGTAGAGTTGTATCTATTATTATAGGCGAACCCTACCAGGGGAAAGTGTCATACCCATGATCCTCCTGAGTCTAGAACACATGCCCGTAGCATATCCTCCAAGGTCTGGATGGTGCACTCTTTTTGTCCATCTGTCTGGGGATGGAAATCAGTGTTAAGGAATAACTGGGTGCCAAATTCATGCTGCAATCCTCTCCAAACTCACGAGGTAAATCGTGTATCCCTATCCGAGACTATAGACCTCGGAACTCCATGCAACCACACCACCTCATCCATGTACTTTCATGCCAAAGCGTCCACAGTACTCAAATCCTTGATCGCTAGAAAGTGAGATGATTTCGTCAACCTGTCCACTACCACCCAGATGGCGTCGTATCCCCCTTGGTCCTTGGGTAGTCCCGTGACGAAATCCATCGAGATGTCATCCCACTTCCACTCGGGGACATCTGGGGGCTGCAGTAGGCCGCCTGGAACTCGGTGTTTAGCCTTCACTTGCTGACACACTAAGCACTTGGCCACAAACTCTGCCACCGCTCGCTTAGCTTCGGGCCACCAGAACTGCCTCTTCAGTCCCTGGTACATCATGGAAACTCCTGGGTGTACCGCCAGGGGTGATTTGTGGAACTCACTGAGAACCTTTCCGTGCATCACTCCTAGAACAAACAACCTTTCCTAGAAAAGCATCCGGTTCTGACCATCCTCTGTCCATCCTTCCGGAGCATTGCCCTAGTCAACTCGGTCACGCATTACTTTGCACTACGGGTATCCCCAATGAGACACCTCCACGTGTCGAAACAGAGATGACAACACTATCATCTGATATAGGCAACCTCTGCCACTATCCATCTTCGCATCCAGGTGTAAGGTAGCCAACTCCTCCATTTCCTTTCAGGTGTCCGCTGGCTCTCAGACCGCATCCTTCTACGTCTTCCTACTCATGGCATCAGCCACTACATTTCCCTTTCCCTCATTATAAGAGATCTCAAAGTCATAATCCTGGAGGAACTCCACCCATCTCTGCTCTTGCAAGTTTATGTCCCACTTGGAGAAGATATACCTCAAGCTTTTGTGATCCGTGAAGACCACAAAGCGTTCCCCGATGAGGTAGTGCCACCATAACATTAGTGCAAAATTGACTGCTGCAAGCTTCAGGTCATTGGTGGCATAATTACTCTCATGGGGGCATAGTTGCATGGACCCATAAGAGATCACCCCTTGTCGCTGCATCAACACGCATCCCAGGCCCTGTCCTGAAGCATCACAGAACACCTCATAGGCCACCCCTTCTTCTGGTAATCTTATCACTGGGGCACTAATCAACTTCTCCTTTAGATAGCTGAAGGCTGACTCACACTGCTCGCTCCACACAAAAACCTGGTCTTTATTGGTCAGGGCTGTCAAAGGGGCCATAACTCGGGAGAAGTGGTGTAAGAACCTCCAATAGTAACCTGTCATCCCAAGGAAACTATAGACCTCTTCCACATTCTTGGGTGCTACCAAGAAACAACCGCCTCAACTTTTGATGGGTCCACCGCTACCCCCTTCTCGGACACCACGTGCCTGAGGAAGTGCAATTCTCGTGTCATGAACTTTCATTTCAAAAACATCCCATAGAGCTGATGATGTCGGAGGACCTGCAAAACCGTCCTCCGGTGATCCTCATGGTCCTCCTCTGATCTTGAGTAGACCAGGATGTCATCGATGAATACGACCACGAACCGATCCAGGTACTCCCGGAAGATGGATTTCATAAGCCCCATGAACACAGCTGGGGCATTCGTAACACCAAAGGGCATGACTACGAACTCGAAGTGTCCATACCTGCACCTGAAGGCCGTCTTCGGGATGTCGCTCTCCTTCACTCTCAACTGGTGGTACCCAGACCACAGGTCGATCTTTGAGAACCATCCTGCCCCTTTCAGATGGTCGAAAAGATCGTCTATCCTCAGAAGAGGGTAACGATTCTTGACGGTCACCTTATTCAGCCTCCTGTAGTCTATGCACAACCTGAGACCACCATCTGCCTTCTTTGCGAACAAGACTGGAGCACCCCACGGTGACGCACTCGGGCAAACAAACACCTCTTCATCAGATCGTCAATCTGGATCGGCAACTCCAGTAGCTCTGAAGGCGACATCTGGTAAGGAACCATTGAGATTGATCGAGTGCTGGGATGCAGGTCTATCCCAAACGCGATATCACACCGAGGGGGTATAGTCATCACCTCCTCATGGAAGATGTCCATAAACTCACGGATGATCTCTGGCACTTCCACCATTTTAGCATCTACTGATTCCACTATCAGCACGGTCAACAAGGAGAGGAGATGTTCCTCTCGCCTATTTCCCCTCGGACTACTCCGCTCACCAGTGAAGGTAACACGCCGGCCATCCAAGTCCGAGAACACCACCCTTCTTCGAAAATAGTAGATGATGACAGACATAGAAAATAGCCAGTCGATGCCTAGGATGACATCGTATGGCTGAATCTGTAAAAGAAGAAGATCCCTAACTGACTAATGTGGCCCTATCATCAGTCTACATCCCCGAAAAACAAACAACATGTTGGTCTGACCTCCAACTGGTGTGCTCAACACCAGGGGCACTGGAAGTCTCTCCATATCTAAACCCAAGGCATGGGCTAGACGTGTTGTAAAAAAGGAGTGCGAAGCTTCAGTATCAAACAAGGCATAAGCAAGAGTGCTAAACAGACTGATCGTACCTCGAATAACCTCTGGACCTGCCGGAACTGCTGCCTCTGCGGCGTGTAGCTGTCCACACCCGACTCCTCTGCCTCTCGGTTGTCGGCCACCTCCTCGACCATGCCTTGGTCGGGGTCCCTGAGGAGTGCCCTGAGGTCATCCTCCTCCTCCTACATCTGCCCTCGGAGGAGCGGGAGCTCGCTGTACCTTCTGCTGCTGGAAAGGTCTGGCTAGAAGCTGCTGCTGGGGCGGGTGGTGGGGCTGTCCACCACCGCCGTACTGCACCCGGTTCGGGCACTGACTCCGGAGATGTCCAGGGCTCCTGTAGATGAAGCACTACGGTCTTGGGCCTGAAGAAAAGGGCGAGGACCAGGGGATCGAAACTGAAACTGTTGCGGCCTGCTCCCTGCGGGTGGGAACCTAGAGGGTCCTGACGCTGGAGGACTGGTGCTGATGGCCTTCCCCTTCGATGGTCCTAGCTGGATCACCTCTCGTGACACTCCTCCTAGAGAATGCATCCTCTCCACCACTTCGGCCTTCTTCTGGACCTCCAAGTACGTCGGCAGGGTAAAGGGGGTAACAGCATACTATAGGGAGGGTCGGAGCGCCTCCTCTAAACGTCTTTCCCAAGACTCCTAGTCAGGAAAGAGGTTTGGAGAAAAACGTAGGAGGTCCTTGAACATGATCCCTAGATCCCTCACGGAAATACTCCCTTACTTGAGGGAGAGTAGCTCCTGTCTCTTTTATTACTTCATCGTCGAAGAGAGGAATTCCGCCCAGAACTCCCACTCGAAATCCACCCAAACCACCTCATCCTCTCTCCTCTCCCTCAGGTAAAGCGTCCACCACTGACGCGCTATTCCCCGCATCAGGCTGACGGCCAGAGGAACCCAGTACTCGTTCGGGGCCTGAATTAGGCTGAAAGCTATAACTAGCTCCTCTAGCCAGCCTTCCATCTTCATGTCGGAGGTGCTTCTCTCATACTTCTCGAGGGCCTATTGCTGGAAGGTCTGACGAGTCTTCTACCACTGGTTGTCTTCTTCCTCTCAATCAGCTCTCTACCGATCAGACAAAGTAGTCTCTGGGGCCTCGATCGCCCGTACCACACGTGGTCGCCTTCCAGGTGCCATAGCTGCAAGGTAAACAGGGAATGCCTAAGCCCAAGTAGTGTAGAATATCATTCTTAAAACATCTTAAAATTTTAATTTATTCTTAATTCCCAAGACATCCCAGAAACAAAAGAACACAAGTCATTATGAAGCATGTACCTTTCCTTGGGTCTCTACCCTGCAATCAGTGTGGCCTCACTTGGTCGTTCGGTAGGTCCAGAGTCCTTGCATCAGATCATAGGGGGGCCTAAAATCTCGTGTCCTGGATGGTCCTCCCTAGCCTAATTCACGCGCCAAGGTCACCCAACACTTTTGCCTTACAATCCCATGCAATCCTCACTGTGCCTAACTCCAGACCCCATCCTATCTCTCAACTGCCACTGCCTCTGATACCATTCTGTCACGACCCGCCTTCACCAAAAGGAGGGAAGGGTTAGCAGATTTCCAGGCCCTTCCTTGTTTATGTTGAAGGAGAGATAATGACCCCCGAGACCCTCCTTTAATAGATCCCGGAGTGGCGACTAGAACCAAGAGTATAGAAATTTCTCACAAATGGAAGGAATTACACCTTTTTGTTTTATAAGATCGAGAGATAAGATGATGAATCTCATCAACACCAAGGTAAAAGAAAAGTAAATCCAAAAGTAAAACATCCCCACGTGCATGTTTCAAATGTAAGGCCACAAATTACAAAAGGTGACTACAAAGGTAAGTACCAAAGAAGAAAAGAAACAACTGCAACTCCCCCAATATCCTGAGCTAGTATGGTCCTGCGTGATCCCCGAAGTCCCACTGGAAACTTGAAAGCAGTTTTATATACGTTGGGTGAGCATACAAGTACACTCCGTTGGGAAAACCGAAGACGCTCGTGCACAAGTGGGGGAACGTACTAAAGTCCCGTGAGAAAAAAAAGTAAACCAAACACCTAATCAAGGTAAACTGTCCACCCAGGCCTCACCAATGCACACTACTCAAATAACGCAAGTCAAGTAATATATATAATCAGAGAACATCGATGTTTGGGTACCCCGCGCCACATTCCTACTAGTTATTGAGACATACTACGCATCGAACCAATCCGGCCATTCTCACCGCAGTCCCACTGCCACACCCGCCCACACACACCTAGGCCACAACTACCACACACAGTCCCACTGCCGAATCCCACCTGCAAAAACACCTAGGCCACAACTATCACATGTAACCACACTTGAAAACACCTAGGCCAGAACAACCACCACCACACCCAAAGACACCTAGGCTAGAAAATCTACTTCCACGCCCGAAGACACCTCGGCCTTATCCCGAAGACATTTGGGAAACCACCTTCCGCACACACCTGGCCAACCACCACACTACCCCGCCTGAAGGTTCTTGGGCTAATAATGGACCTTAGACCATCACAGCCTACCCGATGATACATGGGCTATCCGGGAAAGGAAGCAGAAAAGGAGCTAATAACCAGCCACTAAGAATAGTGTTGGGAAAAAAACCTCCCCCATGAAATGGGGGTGTTCGGCACTAAGTGCTCAACTTTTGGGTGGGGCGCGAATAAGAAACACAAAAATACCAGTATAGATATAGGTAAAAAGCACTCACCTGAAGGCTAGGTTTTTCTAACTAGCCTACAGAACATAACACCACTGCGTCCAAGACCCAAGTCACGACTTTCACCAATAAAACCCATTTGTCCCATTCTTGTTTCAAGTTCAGTGATAATGTTTAATTATGTTTAAGCACTATTGGGCAACTAGTAGGCATAGGCACAAGTCCAACAAAGTAATCAGTCAAGCATCCACCGTAACACCCACACCCGGTTCTCAACAACAGAGGATCCCACCCCAATTCGTGATATAAACAAGTACCCACCCGGTCCTAAAACTCACAACCACCGAATCCATACCAACAAGGGGTCCCATCCCCAAATTCACACAACCACCGAGATTATAAATACAGGGGATCCCATCCACTCCCACATCTCTAGCAATCGCCCGTAAATGAAAACAACCAACTACCACCACTAACACAAGTTAGGGTCATGCCGGTATTTTTAGATTTAAACGACTTAACACACTCCATGATTTCAATTTTTGTGTGTTTTAACCAGGGTTATCACAGAAGGATTAATCCTAGTGCCTTAATTTATTTGACCGGATATACGTGATTAACCCATTTACTTCCACAACAGGAGTTTACAACCACAAACAAGCCATTTAAAACATCATCAGGGTTTCATTAGTTCACAAACAATGACAACCAACGGCCTCGATTTTCAGAGGGCGTAAACCAGCACAACTCAACAAGATGGTCATAATATAAACAAGATCAACGACCAATACCCCCCCTCTCTTTATAGAATCCATTTCAATATCTTTATTTAGGCCTGGTTTATCCAATTCTACAGAACAGAAACAGCCCACCCCACATGATACACAAAAGTGAGAGGCGAAGGAGAAATTCCCTACTTGTTGATAGATGGTCGACATTTTAGGCCGGGCGCGGAACTTTACAGATAAGGATGCGGTGCGCCCATTGTAATAGAAGCTATTTGTGAAAATCCATGATCGAGGAAAGGAGAAACCACAGCTAACCCTTAATTTATAAGAGCCGCAGACGATTGAGGTGAGAACGCGAAACCGCGTAAGGCACGGGGTCGTGGGTTGACCACACTGCCCCACTCGTCATTAAAGGGGGTCGGGTGGTTTAAACCGACTCATTAATTCATTAAGTATTTAATTAAAACTCTTCTGCACGTTATGGGTCTTTAAAACACACTCAAACAGTTCAAAATAGGGTTTAAAACCCTATTTGCGCAAAAAAGAGCGCTACTGGAAACAACTCGACAAGGCCGGGTGACGCCGATCGGTCTCACCGATCGGTCACGCCGATCGGTCTCACCTATCGGTCTCCCCGATAGGTCGCGGCAAGTGGTCTCACCAATTGGTCGCGCTGATCGGTCTCACCGAGACGCCACCCCTTTAGGACCCAGATTTTGGAAAAGGGAAGGACCAAGAGGGTCAGGGTCCTCACATGTATTATCTAGGTTTACCCATACAATCATTATTCTATCTTAATCTATGGTGTAGGTTTCATACTCATCACATGGGAGAAAAAAATCCAATATTTTTTAAGCTCCAACTAATTAAATGATCTGAAACATACCAAACCACCCTATTATTAACTATGTCTCATGGATTGTGTAATATTGTCATGATAATATAATGGTTCTCATGGTTGATATGTCTCCAACATCATGTAGTGGGGAATCTAAATTTCATCTATTCAACGTAGGTATACTAAATTCAAATTGTAAGACTATTCATGTGGTATATGTAGTAGGTCATATAGTGTAATACAAAAATTTTTATGCCTCTTGAGCATATTTCATTTCACTATAAAAGAATCCTACTCATGCTAACAATAAAATTTTCTCATAACCTATGATACTCTATATGAAACATTATTTATGGATAACTCATGGTGATTGTTTGAAATTTCAATTATAATTTCATTCAGTGAAATGTATGTCAATTTATAAGGATGTGGAGCCCACAAATAATAATGATAATGAGAAATTTTATATTATATTATATATTATATATTATTAAAATTAGGTTAGGTTACCTAATAAAACCTTATATAACCACCTACATAAGATATCATTTATGAAACACTTCTTGATTAGCCTTATGTATGTTGTATTTTCTTATGGTTTTGTTAAATGATTATATATATATGTAATTCCAATGGTATCTCCATTTAACCATATGATAAAAACATCCACCTAAAAAATTTAACGAGCAAAATCAATGAATAAGTCATGTTTGCATAATTTTGATATTTATGAATCTTATTTTTAATGTTTAACACCATAAATATATTCAAACTCAATAACTTCACAATATCAAATGTTTTGATGTCATGTTCAATCTTCCCCTTAGAAAATTTATAATTATAAAACCATCATCCTTGGAACACATTGCACAAAAAATTTCATTATAATTTATAAATAATATAACTATATACATTATTATTTTTCAGCATGTGCTAAAATACTCTAGGAAAAAGTAATATTTTCTATGTTATGCTAAATAAATTTCACACTTTACATTTCAATTTACCACCACACCATATGAGTATTTTCGGATATTGAATGAAATTTAATTTAATATTTATCAGTATGTTTATTTAATAAATAGTGATATCTATATTATCATGGTAACTAAATGTATCCGTTTACATTTTCACTACAATTATATATCCTAAAATATTTAGGATATCAAGTGAGAGTCACATTAAAATTTTATAATAATTTATTTGAAATTTTTTAACTTATATTTGTCAAAAATACTCCCACTAGCCTATTAGATATTATATTTTCTTTAGAATGTAATTCTATTATTCAAACCCCAATTTTATAAAATAAATAAATATTATTTCTTATTAGTGCGAATATTTAAAAAATAAACCATTTTTTCTATATCATATATAGTATTATATGTTTTTTGGTCAATTTTATATGAAAATAAAACTTTATTCTTTAAAATACACCAATAATGGGTGATGAAAACATCATACCACATATTTTAACAAACATAGGGATAAAATAAATTTCTCTTATTTAAATATTTTTAGACATTTTTTACATTTCAAAAAAAATTGAATTTGATGAATGATAAACCTTGTGTGTTGAATTCATTATCCCATATTGTTAATAATATCTCTTTATTGAGAAAGAGATTATCTTATCATATAAGAGATAAGATATAACTATAAAAATCCTATATATAGATAAATTTGATCTATTTAGACTTTTTTATATATAAATCAATGATATAACATCTCTTTGCTTCATCAATTTAATAAAAATTACATTATCTATAAATTTTTACATTTATTTTTAACAAATATATATTTAAAACCATTATAAATCATACAGTTGGTATCATATACCCTTTAATACTGAAAAATCAATTTTTATAACCCCGATACATGTTATTTACCTTCAAAATAGTTTCGAAATACATTTTATATATCTCAAAAAATTCAATCTTAAAGAATCATGAATTTTTCTTAATGGAATTTTCCTTTAGGTTTAAATGACATTAACTAGAAATCAAATGAATAATCATTGGGACTTTCAGTTAGATTTTATTCAACCACTACTAACTTTTAACCACTTTTATTTTCATTATACACAATATTCTAGACATCAAATTCCCAATACTTGTATTCTCAAATCATTAAGAATAATAGGGTAAACATTTCTTAAACTTATTATCATTGTTGAAATATTAATATAAATAATAATAGAAAGAAGTACCTATCTAGAATAAGACTTATATAAAATAATTTGTCTCTCAATTTCATTGTAATAATAAATAGTATTGAGAAATAATAACACACCAAACCATATTGAGAATATGAGACAAAAATTCCTTAGTTCATTTTTATTTAATTCTATTTAACCCCTATGATAATAATTCAATTCTTCTCATAATAATCAGTATTCAAATGTTAAAAAATTTAACATCTTTTCACATAAGAAGTTATACTCTATAATATATATAGTTTATTATAATTTTTTTACTTAAGAACCTTTATAAAGTTACCGGTCTTAGTAGTTTATTATAGTAAGCATATCTTTTTCCAAGATTAATCTCAATGTCAAGTTTGATTATGGTGATGTTTTTCTTAAAAAAATAATGTTCTTATCATATGAGTATAAAGTTTTATAAACATTTCATTAGTCTGTTATTAAATAGTCTACTAGTAAATTGATATCCCTTTTTAAATTCATCATATTCATTTGGATGCCAATATTCATATTTCCCTATTCTTTTTGTTTACTTAGGATTTATAACATTACATTTAAATTTAGTTGTTGAATTATCCAAATCCTAACTTATATTAATATTTGATATTGAAATAGACAACCATGTATCCAATCAATGATGTGGATAAATGTAATACAATATCTCTTGTAACCTAACCTTATTATGGTCTCTTTGATAAATGTAATTAAACTTTAACACCATGAATATACAATTAATTCTATTACATTCACCCACTACATAATTTTCTTACACAAGATAATATAAAAGCACCCAAATTTATCATGATCTACTCAGTTGGATGATCATGTCCTGGGCAAGTTCCAGTTGGGATGGAATCCAAAAACATGTATTTTAAAGGTGAATTAATCACACCATATCATCAAATTTCATTACATTTATGTATATACTCTTCTAGTTATTTAGTTTTAAATCTTATTACTTCCATCAAACCAATATGTAAAAAATATATTGATATTTAATTCTTTACACAACTCAAAATATTTATTACTCATCAAAATACAGTATCCCAACATATTTATACATTTCCAAATACAACTCACATAGAAGGTAAGTGAAATTTTAATGTAATGGTTTAGAATTATATGGAAATGGCTTTCCCCAATATAGAAATCCTTGAGCCACATATAACCAATCCATACCTTTCTAACATATGGAATAAACCTCCATGATAATTGGTAGTCTAATCCAATTCCCACCACCTATGGACAAGTTACCCAAGAGTGATTCCAATTCATCTACTAAAACACTTAATATTTACAATACTATTTTAAATAACTAAATTCCATATAATAAATTTTTTGTAATCCAAATTCATGGTACTTGGAAACTAAATCCATTATCATACATAGAATGTAACATCTTAAAAAAAAGTATAAAAATAATAGAATAAGTATAATGATTTTATAATAAAGTACACACATATTAAAAATTAAAAAATATATATATTCATGAGTAACTAATAAGGTATTACCTATTACATAATTGAATTATTTAAATATTTAAATACAATAAAATCATTTACGAACAATTATAAATAAAATATAATCATAGACACATTATAATTGTATATTTTTACTATAGAAATTCCATAACCATGAATATAAACACTTTATATTCATTTAATTATATAAAATATTTCATATTATTTATTATATAGCATTTGATTAAAAATATAGAATATTTTATTAAATACTAACATTCATATTTCAATTTTAATTACACATACATTTCACATAATTAAAGTATCATATACATTATAATATTTAATCCATGATCATTTCAATACTGAAATCAATTTTTATGTTTTCTAAATTGTATCCAAAATAATGCCCCTTAATTTTAATAAATCAAACTAAGTTTTATGAAAAATTCAAAATATTAAAATATAAATATTCTAGAATTATCAAAAAAAATTATTTTATAAATATTTCCTAAATTAACCGTATAAGTTCTTAACAAAAATATTATTTTGATGTCATAAGGGATGACATGAATTCTAGTTAAATGTATTGTCATATTAACTCTTAATATTCATGAAACTTATATTGTCATTAATAAATAAATAATTATTTACCAAAATTTTATAATTAATTAATCTATAAACTATGCAATTTAATAAATATCAAAAAAATTATTTCTTTTTACATCCAAAATTTTAATAATATAAATGAATATTTTACTTGAAAAAAAGGATTTTTCTTTATCAATCATATTCAATGATATAATATAAATTTCAGATCTCAACCTTTCTTGGGGGTTCTTGGGTTCTTTTATAGGTTCTATTTTACATTTTTTTCAATAAGTATTATTCTTGTTTTCTCTTGGGAGTGTTTGGGTGAAAATTTGAGAATTTTGGAAGGAAGAGGGGAAGTTCATGGTTGGCGTATGGTTTTCCAAAATCGTGCCCCCTATCCAGTAAACCATTTGAATCCAAATAGAAGGGATTCATGTTGCTACCACATATTTTTCCAAACTGTGCACCATTTTAGTAGTAACCATGAGACCCATTAGTGGAGGGGCATATTAAGGCACACAATTAGGGTAAACTATGCACTCTGTAAAGGAAACCATGTGTGCAGAAAATTAAACCCCCCAAAAATTATTACAAAATTTACCATTCCCTCATCTTATGTCCCTAAACGCCCTACCTCAACCCTAAATCATTTCTCTTATTTTGGAGTCTCCCAGATGGATTTCATGGGATTACAACCATCATTCATGATGAATTTAAGGATGTATTGAAGGTCTGATCCTCTCCCAAAAATAGATTCTCATCCCAATTGGTTTCCACCTCTTTATCACCATTATCTAATCTTTTGAATGGATTATTCCCTCTTTTGGTGATGGATATAGAACTAGGTTTTATAGAAATAATATTTTTTATCACGAATCAAGGTTTTTGATCTATATCTCATTCATTTTTGTGCAATTTAATGTTTCACATAAATTTTTAGTTTCCATTGGTGATCGTTCTTCATCAATTTTGAGGTAGGTGGTCTAAATTGAAAATCCCGTAGTCTTGATTTAATTATGTGTATGTAATTATAAAATTCCAATTTCAATGATTGGGAAATTTCATTTGATATTGAAATGAATTAATTTAATTTCCATGTGATAATGCATTGGGTCGAATGTAGGGAAAACCGAATTGGATGATTTGTATTAATAAATTTATTATTTAATTAATTGAATATTGTGATTATGGATTTATTGGATTTTGGGATTTTGCAATTTGTCAATTAATGTGACTATGAATAAATTGACAACAAGGGTTATGATATGGTGGGATCCACCCACATGGGTTACCAAGTTATATGATTTAAATAACAAAAAAAATTTTAATGGTTAATAATTCATATTATTCCATGTGATTAAATTGAAGAACCGTTTTTTCTTGTGATAAATTAACAATGGTATACTATGATGTGAATTTTTGAAAGCATTTTTATTTTTAATTAACATTGAATGATTTTATATATGTGATATATGTGTAATTTAATGACATTCAAGCTATGGGAACAAAAATATTCCCCAAATACTGTTTTTTGATTGAATGTTATATGAGTGTTGGATACAAAATTTTGATCAAAATACCTATATGTGATTGAATGGTAAATGGGGAGTGAGACAATGGTTGATGTTATAAATAATAATGGGGTTCTAGACATGGCGTTCTAGGCCCAAAGATGCTGGCATTAGACAATGGTTCCAATTGGCCGTAATGGGAATTTAAATTAAGTAATAATTGATAACCATTATATTGTGATATGTGATATCCCTTGAGTATAGTTTGGACCCTCACATGGGCTGAAACAAGAATTGATTTTTAGGGTATCCTCATGATCCCATAATTTATTGGGTTAAATAATGAATAATTAAACATATAAACTATTTAAATTTTTTCTTATACTTTATACATTATAAAACTATATTCACTATTAATGACTAGATATTATTTTAGATATCGATGGTGGTGGCTTACTAAGTTGTACTCATACCCAACTTGGGTTGCCTGGTCGGTACACGAACATAATTTATGTTTACAGGATGAGATAAGGGAAAGAGATCTATGTTAGATGGAAGATATGGGACCGGACATATATGTGGGAACATGATATGGTATCAGGAACCACTTGGGTGTTTTCAGTACCTTTTTGGGTTTTCATTTGATGCTTGACCCGAATTTTTTATGATGTATCTTCTACTTTAGTTTTGGATGATCAATTAATGTTTTGGTCATCATGTGATACTTTTTTTTATTTTTCTTATGGTTGCATCATTTGTATATTTTTTATTTATTTCTAATATAAAGATACTTTTATAAAGAGAGTACAGTCTTTACATGATTGATATTAGGCCCTAGATACTATTTGGAAACCATTGGAATACGAGGAGGTGTGCTTGATTTAATGTATTGAATTGGCTTGGGGAACTAGTTTGTGGGACACCAGTCATGATGTCACAAAGTTGTGCCAAATGCATTTCATTTTCTTTTCTTTTGTAATATTATCTAGGAAAGGTAGATAGAAGAATAGGATGTGTTGGGCCTTGTTTAAGAGCTCGTGTATGAGAGTATATAACCCATATATGAGGGTAAAATACAACTTCCCTTGGTGGATTATTTTATTATATATTTTTTTATAGTTGGATGTTATTTCACATTGAGTTATGCACTTGTTGTGTGATATTATCACATTCTTAGATTCTCTAAAATTTAACCCATGGACTGGTATAGTATGAGAGGTGATTATTTATGCATCATTATAGAAAATCAGAATTATTATGTGACAAGCATCATTTTGGTATGCATGAGAAATGAAACATTTGGAATATATTGTTAAATTAAAATTATTTTCTTTGTCTATGTAAATTTGAATCGAAAAACATGTATAATATAAATGGAAAATTATAAATAATTAATGATGTGAAAAATTGAAATGGAAAATGGGTTTATAATGAAAATTTTTATAATGAAAATGTGTTTACCATTTATTAAAATATTCCTGGATGAGGGAAATTTAAGGTTAGTTATAGGACCTCGGTTTTGACCATGTGTCAGGGTTTGGTGTAATGAATTTTCATTAATTATTGTGAATACCTCTTATAAAATTGTGATAACAATTTTTTGTAATGTTCCTCGATATTTGTGTTTTTAATTCTATAGATTCCTCCATGAAGATGATTGTTTGGAGGATGATAAGAGACTATAGATATATATGATCCATTATCAGTGGAACCTGAGGCACCAGCAGTGCCAGGTGAGGATGTTAGAGAGTATTTTAGTGAGAAAATTTCTTTGTTTATGTAGATTATGTAAAGATACCTAGGATAGGTTGTGAATATTATTTTAGGCTTAAAATAGGGGTTTTAGTTGTATAACCCTCCAACATTTACTAGAGTTAGTAGTCCTTAGGTAAGGGAGTTATAGACTAAGTTTATCCAGATGATACTTAACCACATGGAGACTCCTACTAAGAATAGATTAAAATTAGATACTTACATGTTATGGGTCAAGTAATGAGTTTGCGGGATATATAGAAATTGGATAGAGAACATGAGAATATAGAGTGGTATGAAGTTCAAGATATGTTCTTAGAGAAATTTTACCCTAAGATGCTCAGACATGAAAGATCTAATGAGTTTATGAGGTTGAATCATTGGTGTAAGTTTGTTATTTAAAATTCTTTTCACTTTACAAAATTTCAATGTTTTTTCCCCTGTTTGTGGTGGATGAGGCTATGATAGAAAAAAAAATTCTTCATTTTCTTAAATGTGAAATTATTTCAAAAGGGAATATATTTCGAGAGAAAAAGTAATTATAAGTGGTAACCAGGCTCTCATTTTTTTGGGGAATATAAAGAAAACATTTGGTGGAGGATACATGGTTTCTACTAGATAGTCAAAAGGTTTGGATTCGGAAATCCAAGAGCATCACTATGAGAATATTGTTTAGAGTAGTGTAAAGTATAATTTCTATGGGGATGGATAACTTACTTAGGATCATACTTGAGTGTTTTTTCACCAATGTGGTAGGCTGGGTCACTTTCATATACAATTATTCTGACCACCAGTAGAGTGTCGAGCCTACAGTATGAAGGTACATCTAAAGTGGTTCTGCAAGAACCCATGACATATGGGTAATGACAAAAATGAAAGGTAGAATCATAGTGTGGGAAGAGGGTCTTCAACCCCATATAAATATGGTAGTTGGGGAAAAAATGGACATGGTAGTTGAGGTAATGCTTGTGGTTCTTCTGGGAAATGGATCTTGTATCGGTAGAGTGGTGTATCTAGGTTACTCAGACTGCATCATAGGTAAGAGGGGTGGGATAATTTCATAAAATTCATCCTACACTTGTGGATATAGAGGCTGGACCATCGACAATGAGAGGTACTATTCTTATAGATTCTATGATAGATAGTTCCTTATTTGATACTGGTTCCTATTGTTCATTTATATTGTAAGAAATTATTAATTGTTTGAGATAAAAAGTGGATTTCATGATCGGGGTAATGATAGTAGATACAAATTTTGTAGTACTATCATGATGCATCTATTTATTTCCAGTGGTGTTCTCTTGAGGTTGGGGGTATCATTTCTATTGGGATATTTACATACTTTACCTTTCAGGATTTGACCAAATTATGGGTTTAGAATGGTTAGTACCATATCACTCCCACATTTATTGTAACCAATAGAGATTGAAATTAATTCCCCATGAGGGTGAAAATAAAATTCACTATAGGGAGTAGTATATCAAGGAGATCCATGCACAACTAGTTATCATCAGTTGGGAGATCTAACCACTGAAATTGCTAGTCTATTGCTGGTTGACAAAGGTGTATAGCTGTACATATTTCCACCCATAGTGGACAGGTTCCATGAAATGTTTCATTAGGACTTATCAGGGCCACCACATAATTGAGATGATGAATTTAAAATTGATCTCATGTTGGGGATAATCTTGCTTTTATTCCACCATAATAATGGAACTAATAGAGCCTCATGATTATAAGACTAAATTAGAAGAGTTGATGGATATGGGCTTTACTCATATCAATATGCTACCTTGGGGTACTATAGTTTTTTCTTTCAAATAAGTATGGAGAGACCTAAAACTTGTTTGTTGATTACCTGAAGTTGAACTAGCTGATAGTAAATAACCAGTATCTTTTATGAGGTATTAATGTTTTATTTGACCAGTTGATTGGAGCTTGTGTTTTTTCTATGTTGAACTTGATATCAGTCATTAGTTTAGAGTTCAACTACCTAATTTATCTCATAATTATTTCTAATGTGGGAATGAACAATATGAGTTCATCATTATATCATTCAGGTTGATGAATATACCGATAATGTTTACAACATTGAGGAATAGAATCTTCTATCCATACCTCGACCAGTTTTTTTAGTGTTTGTGGATGATATCTTGGTGTAATATAAGACTCATGAAGAACATGTCCAATATCTTGAAATCATCCTTAGTACATTGGGAGATCATTGTTTATACACAGTGCTATCAAAGTTTCAATTCTATATTGACCATGTACACTTCTTGGGTCACATCATCTCAAAGGAATGTGATTCTATAAACCCAAATAAATCACATGTAGAGGTTTATTGGGGGAATCATGATAGTATATATGATATCTATGGTTTTTTGGTATTATTGGGATATTATTGAAGGTTCATCTAGGAAATTTCGCATTTAGAAGCACCACATACCTACTAGACCAAGAAGGAGATAATGTTTGAATGGTCTGGATCATGTGAGAATGATTTCTCAGAGTTGAAGTTTCATTTTTCCACTACACTGATCTTGATCATACCTGAGGAAGAGGAGGAGAATATGGCGTTTTTTTATGATTATTATTTTAGTCTTACATTATTTTTCATGTAGGGAGAACAATTTTTGGCATCTGAGTCTTGGATGTTGAGGCCACATTAGCATAATTTTCCTTTACATGATCTAGAGATAGATGTAGTTTATTATTCCTTGAAGTATAGACAACATAATATATTGGGAGAGAATTTTAAAATCTATAATGTCTAAAGAGATTAAATTATATATTTTCTCAACAGGAATTGATTATATGGCAGGATAAGTAGGATGAGTATATGAAATCATTTGATTCTGAGCTAGCATATTCACCTGGTAAGGGAACTAGTGTTGTAGATTCATTGAGTATGAAAACATAGAACCATGAATTATAGTTGTCTAGTTTGGAGTGTAAGATGATGAATTTACTATTTTAGATTCATGCTGTGCTTCAAGAGGGCCAGTAGAATATGACTCTTGTATTTTTATTAATGGATTTTATACTTTGGATTTGGATTAGAGGAAGACAGTATAAGGATCCAAAATATGTGTCCATGAGGGGAAAACTTGATGGGGGGATACACCTTTTGATTGGAAAATATATGAGGATGAGATCATCTATGTCAAAAAGGGGTTTGTTGTGACTTCATTTATATGGGAGGAATTGATACATTATTTTCATGCCTTGATTGGTTCAATGCATTCTGGTGTGATGAAAATTTACTATGATCTATGATGTAAGTTTTTTTGGTTGGGCATGAAAAATGATATAATTCTGTTTATGACATGATGACAAACCTTTCAATAGGTGAATACTGAGCAGCAATGACCTGGATAATTACCAAAAAAAATTTCCATTCGTGAATGGAAATGTGATGACGTTTTCATGGAATTTTTTGTGGGTCTCATGACAAATCATAGAAAGAATGACTCTATTTGGGTGTTTATCGACCGAGTAAGAAAATTTGAAAATTTGTTCATTATATGGGATACTTTATTAGTGGATCAGTTGAGATACTTGTACATTTGGGAGATAATTCGTCTATATAGGGTTCTATAAAGTACTATTTCAGATTGTGAATCATGATTTAATTCATGATTCTTGCAGGGTTTATAGAAGGAAATTGGTACAAATGTTTTACTCAGTTTTGATTACCACCCATAGAGAGATAGAAATCTAGAGCATATTATACATATTATCGAGGATATTCTTTGGGTACGTGTCTTAGACATTTGTGGGTCTTGGGAGAAGCACAATGTATTGGTGGAGTTCACCTATAACAATATATATCATGAATGTATATAGATGGAACCATGCGATTCACTTTATGATAGGCTATAAAGATTCCCTATATGTTTGATGGAGGTAGGTGACTCAAATTTTTTGGAACCAAGTCTCATGAACGTGATGTTAGTGATGGTTTAATGGATACAAAAATTTATGCTTGTGGTTCACAATATGAAAAAGTGGTATGATGACAGATGTCAAAAACCCATTTTGTTTTTTAGAGACCCTAGTATTTTACACAAAACATTACATGATTTTAATCATATGTATACATTATTATATCAGCCAAGGATCATGAAGTCTAGTGTCTTAAAATACTAGGTACATAAAACGGAAAACATGGGATTAAAAAACACTTATTTATTCAATCTTCATAGAAAGATCCTAGCTTCTATTGAGACCTTACATCTACATAGGGTACCCTGGGGATCACATGAATTAATGGATGATCTAAAAAGCCTAGTAATAGAATAAACACAAGAATAAATCTTTATCACATGGGTTAGACTTCATAACATAAAGATATAAAAATTCTTGGAATATATAGAATCATAAAATATTAAAATTTCATCATAAAAACCTCAATTCATAGTAATGTGGAAGCAACACAAATCCTTAAATTCTAATGTGTCAAGAATCTTTGCACCTATATGATCACAAGCCAAGGTTAACTATCATTAATGTTTGACGTTGTAGCATGAGTCCAGGCTAACAGCCAAAACCATTGCAAATAACGTCTCATGAGACTCAAAATTACCCAATGCATTGGATAACTATCAGGGAAAACCCATCTCAACATGTTCATGAATATTATTTCCAACTAGATAATCATACATAATCAATCATACATAAACATCAAGTAACCCATGGAGAGAAATGGGTATCACATTCATGTCATAAAGAATAGTGAATGGGTGTATCATCAAAGTTTACATGAGAGAAAGGAATTAAAACATACATGGAAATTAATAAGGTTAAATAGGAATATTGCATGGTATGTGATTTGAAAAAATTAAAAACATTTTAGAATAGTAATTTAGAAATTATTAGAATTAAAACATTTTAGTGCATTTTGATGGAAAATACTAGGGAATTTAGAATGTAAAGAGAATAAACATTTATATAAAACTAGAAGTGAAAGATTATGGTTTTCATAAAAAAGGCTAATTTTATAATGAAAATGGTTCATTAAAAGAATTTGTATAGTGAACTAGAAATTGGGTAAAAATTTTGAGAAGTTCCCTTAAAACAGGTTTGCCTATTGGAAATTATAGAGGAGGGAATCACTTAAAAACATGTATATCCCTAAATGTGAATGTGGGATGGATCATGAAACATGGTTTTTGAACATATAAACAGTATGTAGAAGTTGTACGTAATGATAAAAAAAATTTGAGTTAAAAGAAAGATATATAAACACAAAGGAATAAAGGTGGTTCGAGTAAATTCCTTATAGAATATCGGCATGGTATTAGGTGTACTTAGGAAGGATTAGTGAGAGGCAAAAGTATTTATCATATTTTATACATCATGAGGGAAGTACATGGAAGGTTCTAAATCATTACCCAATGTTAGGAATTATATGTAAAAGTGCATAACATATAGTATATTCTTCAATAAATGTGAGAATGAGATAATCACATACCTTAAGTCTAACGGTGATTTTATCTAGATATTAATGAATGGAATAATAAAATTAGGTTCATTAATTAATAATTAAAGAACCTCTTTTAAATTTAAATTATTTAGTATAACCATTTTTTCTTCATTCATAACCTTTTTGATTGGTTTGGATGTTCATTTTCATTGTTTTGGAGCATTTGCTTCCTTGGTTTAAATGATTTATTCACTTATATTCCTATTCAAATAAACATGTATAAGGAAGTTGGTTTTCTAGAATTGAATTTATATGTAATTAGGAAATATATAAAAGATTACATGGTTATAAAATTCATTTGGTTATTCAGAGTGATGGTGAATCATTATTTAAATCATTAATGACAAAAGATTAGATTAATTTAGCGATTTTGTTCATAATTAAATTATTTTGTATTACTATATTGCATTATGTGTGAAAAGGGATTTTATAACAAAAAATAAGATAAAATACATATTTAATGGTCTTTTTAATCCAGAAAAGTTTTTATGACAATAATTTAATATTTTAAAATAAATTTATAACCCATCATCCTTGAATGTGATAAATCAACACATCTCAGATAGTGTTATCATTTATAGTATAAAATGTGGTTTAAGGATAGATTATGATAAAACAAACCATTATAATAATATAATTCTAGTATATGTATGTTACTAGAGTTATCAAACAATTTGGGTGAAGGGAGGTGAGGAAAGAAAAAAAGAAAAAAAATAACATTAAAGAAAATAAATAGATGAGAAATGGGAATTTACATTGAGTTTATATCCTTTGAGAGACACTTAAGTAGATAAAATTCGGTCTTTCGAGGATACCAAGGGCTAATGGATGTGGGGGAGGATCTTGTGGTGGGAGTTGGTCAGAATTTAGGGATGACACAGGGGTTGAGAGGAGTGAATAGAAGAGGGAAGTGTGGCTGGTTTTTATAGTGTAGTGGACGAGGGTTTTCTTAAAATTTAAATCATTAGTTTATTATTTTTTATAATATAATCAATAGTAATTATTATCATGAAAAAATGGAATATACGCATGTGAGTTCTAAACAATGGTTATTTACATCATACATGTCTCAAGCATAATGCATAAATTATGGTTTTAGCATTTGTTTTGTGAATTATAATATTTATTATTAATGAAAAATTCACAAATTTTACAAAAATTCCCAAAAAAATCACCCTAACCATTTATCAATGTTTTGAATCAAAAAAAGAAATCCATTTTTCAAAAATAATTTTCTAAATATGATTAATTTAATATTTTTTTAAAACCATAATTTATATGATAAATATAGATTTTAATACAATAACGGATTTTATAATGCTTTGAAAAAGTACATAAGGTCATATAAAATTATCTTAAAACCAGAAGATATAAAATTGTAAATTTATGAAAAATTTATTAAATTAAACTACATTTTAAATTAATTAATTATTTATTTATGACTTACCAAAATACCAATACTTTTACAATGATCATATTACCACTTATTAGATGCCTAATTATTATTTATACATTAATGGACAATGTTACTATTATTTTGGGCATTTAAGATTCAAAAGGGTGGGTTACAATTCACAGGGGAAGGATAAAATTCATCAAAAAAATGTTTGTTCTATAGGACTCCAAACAACTTACTGATTACAACCCTATATGTCATATTTTCGAAATTTAAATCACGAAAGTGAAAATATTATGTTTAATGAACACATAGAACATATTAGTTCAATTTTTATTCCATGTAATTATATGAAATAATTGTAAGAAGTGAATTTTAATTGATAAAACACTTGGTCGTTACATTATCCCCCTTATGAAATTTCACCCTTGAAATATCATTTAATCCATAAATAGGTGTAAGTACTTTTTCATCATTGCCTCCTCTAGTTCCCATGTTCCCTCTCCATACATATGGTTCATCCACAGTACTTTTAACAGGTGATTAGTTTGGTAAAATAGAACATCATCACTATGGTGTAATATCAACACTTGAAGTTCCTCGTAAGAAAGATCATTCTACAACCACACCACCTCTGAATATAGTACATGTGAAGGTTTTGGTATGTACTTTCTTTAAGAGGGATACATGTAAGATATCGTGCACATTGTATGTGGTACGTGGAAGTGCTGGCCGCTAGGCCGTAGCCCCAACACGATAAAGAATTTCTAAGGGGCCGATGTACCTGGGATGTAGCTTTCATTTATTCCCAAACCATATGAACGTATTCTATGAACATATGCATAGAAATAACATGTCTCCAACATTGAACTCAAGGTCCCATCAATGATTTTCTGCATAACTCTTTTGTTGACATTGGGATTCCTTAATATGCTGCTAAATGGTTTTCACCTTCCCAACCATTTATTCAACAATTTCAAGTCCAAGCTGTGTACGCTCACCTGTTTCACTTCAACACATCAGTGTTCTACAACTTTTCCCATAAATGGTTTCATATGGTGCCATTCAGATGCTCGAGTGGAAACAATTATTGTAGGAGAATTCAACCGGTGGATGATGTTGGTACCATCCCCCTTTGATGTCCATAGAAAATGTTCTCAAATTATCCTCAAGTGGTTGAATAGTTCACTTAGATTGGACATCAGTTTGAGGATGATAGGTCATATTGAATTCAGTTCAATGCTTAGATCAAGTTGTAGTCTTTTCCAGAACTTCGAGGTGAATCTTAGATCTCTATCGGATAAAATCGATAATGGTACTCCATACTGCCTTAGCACCAGATTGATATATATATGTGTGTGTTATATTTGTTCCAATGGGAATTCCATTCTAATTTAGATAAAGTTATTTGTCCTTGTAAGATGATCTGCAATGACCCATATAGAAGATGTCCTTGGAAGTCTAGTGACAATGTCCATGGTGATGTTTTCCCACTTCCATGTTGTTATTGGTAGTGGTCGCATCATCCCCTTCAGCCATCAAATTTTGACATATTAGGCAATTTTATGTAAACCCAACAATATCCTTATTCATATTGTCCCCACTAAAGTTATATTAGAGATCTAGATACATATTTGTGCTCCTTGGGTGGATAGAGAAGGTTGAGATATGTGAATCATTTTGAAGCACCTTTGTAATATCTAGATCAGATGGTACACAAAATTGTGACCCTGACTTTATAAATCCATCCTTTTAAATCTTAAAACCATTGGATTTCCCATTTTTAATGGCCTCCTCCCATTTATTAATTTCCACATATTTTTTTAATTACCACATCTTTTCTTAGAGTATAATTTATTTTCTCTATAAGGGATAGTTGAGAAATCATTTGAGAAAGGATATATGATGTTTCTACCTTAATGATTTCCATGTCCATATTTTAAAAATCAATGAATATTATATCCTTTTCAATTCTAATCAATAATAAATATACATGATCCTTTCTACTTAGAGAATCTTCTAACTTATTTTCCTTACCAGAAAGGTAGTGGATTGAGAAGTCATAATCCTTGATAAGCTCAATCTATCTTCATTGGAACATATTAATCTCATTTTGTGTGAATATATATTTGAGACTCTAGTGATCAGAATATATTTCACACTTCTTCCCATAGAGATAATGCATCCACAAGTTTAATGAAAAAATCATAGCCTCCAACTCTAGATCATGCATATGATAGTTTTTTTCATTAAATTTCAGATTCCTTGAAGTGTAGGGTATCACTTTATAATTTTTTATCAGTTCATAGACTAATCCATTTTTTTAGCATCATTGTACACCACAAAGTGTTCACCATGTGTTGGGAGTGTGAGTATTGGCAAAATGATAAGCATCGTTCTCAACTCCTTTAAGCAATATTCACATTCTTAAGTGCAGAAAAACATTACTCCCTTCCAAGTTAGTATGTTTATTAGGTAATACAATTGTGATAAGTTCTTCATAAATCATCAATAATACCCAGATAGACCAAGGAAGCAATGGATCTTCATTAAATATGTAGGCTTGGGCTACTCTTAAATTGCCTTTGTTTTGGAATGGTCCACAAATATCCTTTTGTTGGTGATAACTTTCCCGAATAATGATACTTCATCCATCCATAACTCACATTTAATATACTTTTCATACAACTTAACACTTCTCAAATTCTTTAACATGGTATTTAAATTATAATCATGTTCCTCCTCTCCCTTGGAGTATATCAGAATATCATTTATAAAGACTACCAAAAATATTTTGAGGTAATTTCTAAATAATATATACTTTAAATCCACAAATATTGTTGGAGAATTAGTGAGTCTAAATGAAATCACAAAAAAAACGTTATAGTGTCTATACATCATTCCAAAGGTAGTCTTGGGAATATCTTCCTTCCTCACCTTTAATTAGCGATATACTGACCAAATGTCCGCCTGAGAGAAATAACTGGCCTAAAAAGCTGATTGAACAAGTCATCTATCCATGGTATGAGATAATTTTTATTTTCCTTGATTTTATTCAGCTCACAATAACCAATGCCACATTTCATTGACCCATCCTTCTTCTTCAGGAATAGGGCCAGCTCACCAAATGGTGAGGCACTCAGGCCTATAAATACCTTATCCATATTCTCATATAACTTCTTCTTCATCTCTCCTAAATCTATGGTGGCCATTCTGTAAGGTGTCTTTGTTTTAGGTAGAGATCCAAGAATATGTTCAATTAAGAACTCAACCTCTTGATCAAGAGGAATGCCAAACAACTCTTTAGGGAATAAATTAGTCTAATCCATTATGAGGGTCATATCTTCAAGTGAGATTCTCTCTTTCATCTCAATAATCTTATCTAGACATGCGTTATCATAAGGAGATAATATCCAAACATGATACAATGATTCTAAAAGACATTCGTCTTCCTCATTACACTTGTAATGAATTGGAGGACGCTTTAGGATATGAAGAGTGATATCACATTCCCAATAGTTGATGTTGTCTTTATATAAAGATATCCAATCCGTGACCAACATAGAATTGAAATACACTAAAGGAAGTATGAGGAGATATTTTTGGAGGTTTAGTCCACCAAAATTAACCGAGGAGGAGTTATAAACCATGGACGCAATAAATTACCCATGCTCTATTCTCACAGAAAACATATCCTCAAATTTTGAGGTGGTGTTTAAAGTGTTCAATTAAACTTTCAAGATATTAAATAATGTGTAGAACTAGAATAAAATAGTACATTCACTATTATTAAATGAATAACTAGCATACTGATCAGCACATCATTGTCCGAATTCACCTTAGTTGTTGTGACAGTATAATCCCCTTCCTTGTTTCCTTAGAGTTTATTGTCGATTGCCTCTGATAACCCCCGGCTTAGGATAATTACTCATATAATACTCAAGCTCTTTACTTTTGTAACACTTCACTATGGGATGAGTGTTGATCTGATCCTTCCATTCATTTTCCATATTAGTGGGTTTTTTCATATCTCCTCAACAGTTTTTAGCCATATGTCTTAGCATCTTACATTTTATGAAATTCGTAGTTCCCTTTAAAAAATTACAAGGATTCTTCTTCCCATAAATTTTACCCGTGGTATGATCGAGCCTATTTCCATCTCAGAATTTATTCATGGAACAACCTAGATTAGATTTATTTTTCTCTTTTTGGAACTAGTCATATGATTCCACTGAGAGTCTCCAATATCAATTTCAACCCTAATATCACAATGGAAAATCTCCTCATAGCTGTCGAAGTCTCAAATAGACAACACATTTTATAGACTCAGCTAGAGTCTTCTAAAGAAGCGATCCACATTAAATTCAATGTTGATGAAAATCCCAAGGTGTACCTTGAAAACCTTGTAAATTTTGGGTCATATTCCCCGATTGACTCATCTTCCTTCTACTTCGTTCTGAGGAACACTCTTTCCTTCTTGAGATGTAGGGTTTGGGGAAAATATGTATTGAGAAACATTCTCTTTAATTCCTCCCAATCTATGGAATAAATTTCCTTTGAGGTATTCGTATTCTTGATCAGTTCCCAGCGTAGATCATATTCCCCTAAAATGATACAACGCCAACATGAATTTCTCTTCTTCTGAGCGCTGGAGGATAAAGAATATCTTTTCAGTGGATTTAATCCACTGTTCTACAAGGATGGGATAAGAAGATCCACTAAACATGGGAGGACTTTTCTTCATGAAGGATTCAATGATAACTTTCTCTTTCCTTGGAGGATGAGGGTGTTCCACATGATTCAATTTATTAATCATAACATGATCCTACTGATCATGTACTATCATGAAGTTTTGAGAACCCCTTCCCATCATATTAGGATTATTGTTAGATAAATCATCAAATTCCCGATCACATTGATTATTGGAATGCGTTATTTTATTTTTGGCCATTATCTAAGAAAAAAAAATTACAAGGCTTAAATACTTAACTATTGGGAATAAAAAGGAAAGTTTTAACATAAGTGGATAATGTTTTAAAGGAAAAGTATATCCAAATTTTTGATTCCCTATGTTTCAATCTAGGTTATCCTTGATATATTTTATAACTTATATTCTTATGAGATTATTTTCATTCCCTTAATAATAGTTCATACCAAGTTCATGAATTTACCAAAGCATATCCCTTGGGAGTGTAAAAAAAAGTGTATAGTAAAGCCCATTTTCATGAACCAGTTCCCAATTGATTCTAGCTCAAAGTGGTATTTTGGGTTTTACCCCTCAATACATCTATTGTAGATCCACCACTACTACCATCTATATCAAACCTATCCTTTTACACATAACATTATATGATTTAAGCATAATTATACATCATAATACAAGACAAGGATCATTAAGTATAGTGTTTTTATAGACATTGTACAAAAATCATAAAACATGGGACTAAAAAAACACATCTTTATTTAATCTTAATAGATTTATCCTAACATTATTTTAGCCCTTAAATCTTCATAATCTACCCTATGGAACACATGAATGAATGGATGAGCTAAAAATCCTAGTCAGTGAATAAACATAAGAATAAAGCTTTAACCCATGGCTCAGAAGGCATAACATAATAATATAAAAAATCATGGAACATATAGATTCATAACATATAAATAAGGGATTATTAAAACATGAATTCCTTGTAATGTGGAAGAAATATAAATCATGACTTTTTCATGAGTGAAGGCTCATTGCACATAAAGGAGCACAATTCAAGGTTAACCACCAAGATCGTTGCACATAGTAGCATGAGTAATGGCTCACCACCAAGATCGTTGAACATAAAATCTCATTAGACTTGAAATTACGCAATACATTATAGTTATATATAGGCACAAAAGTTTTAGCATGTTCATGAATATTATTTCCACATAAATAATCATACAAAATCATTCATATATAAACATAGGGGAAGCAATAGAGAGAAATGAGTATCACATTCATGTCATAAAGCATAATGAATAGACGTATCACAAAAGATTACATAATAGAAATGAATTAAAACATACAAGGAAATTAATAATGTAAAATTGGAATATATAATTGTATGTGATGTAAAACAGAAGTGACAACATGTAAGAAGAGTATTTTGGAAATTCTTATCATAATAACATTTTTGTGTGGTTTTAAGGAAAATACTAAAAGGAATATAAAATCGAAAAGGAAATAATCATTTATATAACACCTGATGTGAAACAAGAATTAATTCATAATTAAAATACTTATTTTTATAAAAAATGGTGGCCTAAAACAAATGTTAAATTGCAATTGAAATTGGGTAAAAATTTGGGATGTTCCTTTAAATGAGTTTGATTATTAGGATGTATCGAGGAGGGAATCAATTAAAAGCATATATATCCAAGAAAGAGAACAAGGGTGGATCATGAAATGTGAGTTTGAAGAATATACAAACTATCAACAAGTTATAAATATAAAGTAAAAGAAAATTAGTTTGGGTAAAACGAAATATAGAGAAACCTGATGAAATGACGGTGATTCTGGTATAATCCCTTACGGAACATAGGCATGATATCAGGTGTACATAGGAGGGATTAATGAGAAATAAATGGATTTATTATCTATAAAAAATTAGTAGGGAAGTACGGGGAAGGTTTTAAAGCATACCTCTTCTTTTTTAGTGACAATTAAAAGGGAATAACATAGAAGAGATTCTTGAATAAATGTGAAAAAGAGAGGATCCATTGCCTTAAGTTTGATGGTTATCTTCAATTGATCTTAATGGCTGGAATAATAAAATCAGGTTCATTAATTAATAAATCCAGAACGTATTTTACATTTAATGGATTTAGAATATCCTTTTTGAGTTCATTCAATACCGTTTTGATTGTTTATGAAGTTCAATATCATGGTTTGGGAGCGTTTTCTTCCTCGGTTATAATGATCGGTTCCCTTATATTCATGTTCGGATAAACATGTATAATGAAATTTGTTTTCTATAATTGAAGTTATATGTCATTAGTGATCATCCATAATATTACATGGTTATAAAAATTCATTTGGTTATTTAGAGTGTAGGTGAATCATTATATAAAACATTAATGGTAAAATCTTGGATTAATTTAGCGATTTTTCTGAGAATAAACTTGTTTTTTACAATTCTATATCATGTTTGAAAAATAATTCCAGAAAAAAAAAGATAACATACATATATAATAATATTTTTCAACTATAAATATGTTTTCATGTTCATAATTGAATACGGTTAATGAAATTGATATGCCAACTTCCTTGAATGTGATAAATCAACACATCTCAGATGGTGTTTCCATTTATAGTATAAAAACAGGGGTAAGGGGAGATTATGATGAAATATCCAATTAGAATAATATAATTTTGGTACATGTATGTTAATAGAGTTTTCATACCATCTGGTTGAAGGTAGGTGAGGAAATAAAAAAGAAAACTAAAGAACACGAAAGAAAATAAAAGAATCGGAACGAGGAATTTACCTCTTGAGTTTATCTCCTTTGAGAGCCTATTAAAGGGAGAAGATTTGGTAATTTCAGGAGACCAAGGACTGATAGATGTGGGAGAGAATATTGGGGATATATTTGGGTAGAATTTATGGAATTTACTAGGCTTGGGAGAAGTGAAGAGAAAAGGAGAGTGTGGTTGGTTTTTATAGTGAATGGAGGAGGGTTTTATGAGTTTTTTAATCATTAGTTTATTATTTTTCTATAAGACAACAAATTGTAATGATTATTGTGACCAAAATAGTAATATGTTCATGTGAGTTAAACCAATGGCCATTTACATCATCCTTGACTCAAGAAAGATGCAGATATTCAGGTTTTAGCATTTATTGGGAATTATCATATTTTACTATTCCTGAGAAATTCAAGTATTTGAGAAAATTCCCAAAAATTCACCCTAAACATGTTTCAAAATGTATAATACAAAAATAAAATCCATTTTTCAAAAATATATTTATATATTTGATTATTTTATTTTTAAATTAAATTCATAATTTACTTAAAAATATATTTTTTTAATAATGTACCTAATTTTATAATTATATTAATAATTAAATAAGGTCATATAAAATTTTCTTAAAACCAGATGACATAAAAATTTTAATTTATAAACAAATGTTTTAGAAAATATTTTTCTAATTAATTAATTAATTGTAATAAATTATTTAGGACTTACATAAATACCAATACTTTTACTATGTTCATATTATGACATATAAGACGGATCGAATGTCCTGAAGGCCTTCATTTTTATTGATTTTTGATAACGCCCCTTTCAAGGGATTAGGGAAAACCCTTACACTTCCAATAGGCTCATGGATTACAAGGTTCATTGGCTTTGGAGATTACATGACCTGAAGGTCTTTATGAATCCAACCAGACTATCTATAAAGAACTGCCCCTCCCAATCATCTACATCCTGAAAGTAGCTCTCCACCTTTGCATGGTCATCTGGATAAGTTTCCCATGGAAGCATAGGCTGGTCCCGATGGCATATCCATACCCTCTCATTCTAAAAAATATATTTGGATCTGCTCTGGTAAGTGCACCTGCTTTGAATCCTCTTCTGGGGATGCTCCTTTTTGGTAGTGTGTCTAGGGTAACTGCATGAGGACCGAAGGCCTTGAGGTGGCTCGAGGGCCTTAATGGTGGCCTAAAAGACCTACTGATCCGGAGGCTTGGGTGGCCCGAAAACCTTAAGGATTCCATGCCCAAACCCATGGCCCAAGGTGAATAGTTCCAGCTGCTACATTACTGAACATTAACTGCTATAGTACTGTGACTGTACCTGAAAATATGCCTCTACCTGGTTTTGAACCTTTTTCTTGTGGATGCACATAAGGATAACTCACCAACTGTGCTGAGGCTCATTTTCATATCACATATAAGATGGATAATTTTAATTTATACACACATGGATGAGGTTATTATTCTTTTGGATGATTTATTATTCATAAGTGTCATATTACCATTAATTAGGGTAGATTACTATTCATAAGTTTAGGTTACTATTCACAAAAAAAATAATTTTGTTCAATAGGACTCCAAACATCTTACTAATCACAACCGTGTATGTAAACATTTTTAAATTCAAATCACACAGGATATAATATAATGTTTAAAGTTCACATAGTACTTAGTAGTTCATTATTTTGTGATTTCATGTAATTATATGATATAATTATAATAAGATAATTTTCATTGATAAAACATTGGGTCATTACATTTTTCAGTGGTTTATCATGTATTCCTTAATGTTTATCCTATATTGGTCCACTATAGGATTTAGAGATAGAGAATTTTGTTTACCAGGTTTGTTGGACCATTTCTACTTGTAGATATAATCCAGATGGTGGTGTACTAATTAAATATTCTATATAAGTATAGTGTTGTCCGTGATTTTGTTTCATGTGTCACAACATTGGTAGTATCACCCCGACTATTCTTAGGAGATCAATGTGGATGATGTTGAAATTGAGACCAATTTATCCATTAAGGAGCATCTAATTCTTTTGTTGCGTAATTGTTAGAAAGTGTTATGGGGAAAGACTGTGTGCATATTTCATGTACTATGGAATCATTGGTGTGGTCATGAGAATACTTGGGAAAGATAAAAAAGAAATATATACTTAATGTTTCTATATTTTGTTTCTTCAGAATCTTATAGAGGATTGGGATAATAACTTGAGGATGAGCTGTTATAAGGTGGGGAGATTATAAGATCCCGAACCTTTATGGGTATCTATCAAGGTTGTTTATAGGTAATCATTCAACACGTTTTGATTATATATTGTTTGAGATTTATCATTGGAATGTTTGGGTGAGAAATATATAATTTTTGAAGGAAGAGGGTTAATGCACAGTTGGTGCATGGTTTTCCCTAATAGTGTACCCAGGCATGAAAATCATGAAAACCAAAATAGAAGGGATTCACAATGATCTCCAAACTGTGATCCCTATTAGTAATAACTGTGAAAATTTTGAAAGGAGGCCAATGGCTAGGTGAATAGTTAAATAAAACTTTGTTCACCTTATAAAAAAACATGTTTGTTGAAAATTAAACAACCAAAAATTATAAAAAAATTATCAAACCCTCATACTATATCCCAAAACTCCCTAGCTCAATCCTAAACCATTTCAAACATTTTTGGAGGCTCCGAAATGGATCCCAAGGTCTTAAAACCTTCATTCATGATGAGTTGAACACTGTATTTAATATCTTCACCACTCCTGGTAGGATATTATCATCTCAATTACTTTCTTCCATCTCTCCCATATTTATCTCATATTTTTAAGGGATTTTTTCTTATGTTGGTGATGGATATTGATCTAGACATTTGTATATCGAATCCATTTGATCATAGATCCTGGTTTTGGATCTATATCTCATTATTAATTGTGAAATTTAACGTTTCTATTCAATTTGGGGTTTCTATTGGTGAGTTTTCATCATCAAGTTGGAAGTAGTTGGTCTAAATTAAAAATCTGATAGAATTGATTTAGTTACGTGTATGTAATTATGATATTTAAAATTTCAATTTAAGGTCTCACGTTTTGACCTGTAAGAAAATGGAATATTCTTAAGACTGTGTTTAAATATAGGAACTAAATCAGCATTGGTTATAAGGCTCAGAATGGTTCAACATAATGATATTAAAAATATTAAAAATATTTTATTACACACACATAGTTATACTAGAATCGTGGATTAAATTCTAATCAAAGTCTTGGATCAAATTTATAATGTTACAGTTAGGTTCAAAACCATGTTTTCACCCCAGGGATGGCATAAACTATCATCGTTGGGTGTGTGGTCAGGTGTGAGTTGGCATGAGGTTTTAAATAGAGGATATTGGTTTCATAAAAATTAAACCAATATCACTTACCTACCTGAACCAAAGTTCAAATTATAAGAGGATATGAATCCACTATCCTACTTTAAATTGAAGGATGACCCAAGGACCAAATTGATGAAACAAGGTGATGTTGATCTCCGATCATAATAGCAAACTCTCCAGGATCGTGAAGCAGTAGCTTCCGAGTGAAGATTCGACCTCAAAGCGTTGAAATTTTCAAAGATGTATGAGTTTTGAGTTTTATATCCCAATCCCCTTGTTTATGCATTATATTATGGTCTAATTCCCTTATATACTGGATAAGGACCCGTCGAGGGTAGATCTATGTGTTTCGGAAAAATGGGTGGTGATATGGGATGATCACATGGAATTTACAATGTATTTTCCCATCGACATTACATGATGAACAGAGGAACATGACATGTGGTCTTCCTATTTGGGGAATATATAATTTTGGGACTACACACCATGTAAATAAGGTTACACACCATGTAGTGACCCCATGTCAAGTGGGAAGAGGATGGGGTTGGGGAAGCCATGTGTATGTCCATGACTATGTTCATGTACATGGCTAGAGTGCATAGACATGGGAGAGGAGGTACATCTAGGGATCAGGCGAGGTGAGATACATTATTTACCATTATTACATATTGGGCAGGCCCAAATTCCCAACCAAACCATATGGTCAAATGACATGGATGAGTGTTCATGTGGGGTCACAAGCAATATAAAATCCCTTACATGATGTGTAGTTCCATTTTAGGGGGTGTTTTCACCTTTCATATCTCTTCCTTCAGGGCTAAAATCCATTCCTTTTAGTTTCCTATCATGAGAAATTTTTGACATAGATTGAAATGGAGGCCACTATTCTGGCCTACGAGATGAAAGGTGAGGCATTATTGTGGGTTTCTCGGTTTAAAGGAATTTGAACCAGCCAATGTTCAATGACACCCTTGTTTTTCCCCAATGAGATTTCATGTGGCATTATATCCTCAGTACAATATTTTAATCCCCTCTATAGGATGATCTTGGATAGAGATTTCGTATCCATACAAAGAGTTCAAGATGAGATCCTCTATCATTTTTTAGAGTTATTGTATCTCCTTAAAGAGGTTAGGGTTTGGTCCTCTATCATTCTTTTAGAGTCATTGTATCCCCGTGGATAGACTAGAGTGGGATCATCTGGCATATCATTTCTCGGGATTAGGTTCTCAGAATATTAGTGACCATCACTACATGGGTGGTGATCCCATTTTTACCTGGATAGCCCTATTGTGTTTGGGTCATCATGAGGATTATAATTGCCTACTCCTTGGGAAATATCAATAGGGTTATGACATCATTATTTAAATAATCTCTCACTATGAAATACATTTCAATAAGGTTGTGGAGTCATTGGTTATAAAATCACTTAGAATTCAAGTTAAAACAGATGGGGTGTGTGTAATCAACATGACCAACAATAAACATGAGACAATATTTTATCTAAGTGATAAGATTTCCAATGTGTCAGATTGGGTTGTTTTATCCCCCAATGGATCATTGGTGTAACAACATATCTGATATATCATTGGTTACAGGATTTGGGTTAGTGGTATCCCCTAGTGGCTCCTTGGAGTGAGCCCCTATCCGATGATATATGGTTTTTTAGTTTTCCAGACTGAGTTTGTTGTGTCCCCCAGAGGATCCACGGAGGGATCTGATGGCTGATGTTTAAGCCCATTTTGGTTCCTTTAGGGTTTGTAAAATCCACCATTTGGGATAGGTGAGGTCTGTTATATGAGTATTGAGATCCCCTAGTATCTAACTTGATGTTTCATATGTTCATATCGGATGACTGTGTTCTCTCAAATGTCTTTCGGATGGTAGTTTTATGACATCGACCTTATAATACCTGATTGATTGGTATCTAAAGATGTTATTATCTTGGATGAAAGGGTTTTACTTGGTGGATTGTATCTCTTGTACACGTCCAATATGGGATGACTAAGCTCATGGAGTCTGTGCTCCTTGATGAGTGTTTCCTTTCAGACTCAAGTAAGAACCAATCGTTGGCTATGTGGACCGAACCTGATGAGGTTTGTAGTCAAACACAAGTCTATATGGGTTTATTTTGGGATTCCATTACATGATGTCACATATTCAATGTCTCACCATGTGGTATTGTCTAACTTGTCATGTATAGGAGAGGATGGTTTCAAGATGGATTTTCTCCCACATTGGGATTTCCCTCTAGCTGGGTCAAGTTGAATATTGCCTCTCCATTTCTCCCATTTATTTTGGTTTTTTGGGTCTCATACTAATAATCTTTGTACTCATGCCTATATGGGATTTCCCACACATCTTGTGCCTTTTACAGATAATAGGCCTTTTGACGGAGTACCCCGAGAACCTAGAGGATATGTACCTTAGTGACATAGACTGACTATAGAATTCATCATATCTTGGACAAGAAGCTTTTCAGATGGTTCATTTGATAGCGATCCCCTATATCTAATCAGGTTAGACACTTTTACCATTATATATTTTTTGGCTACAGTTTTATTTTTTTCTACTTCTGGTGTACTCTGGTTTAGGATATATTTATGCATGAATTTATTATCAGTTTATATATCCCTCCACTATTTCATGGAGGTGTATTCAGTTGCATTCTTATGGGTTCCTTAGGATAAGGTCTCCCTTTGGTTTGATATCCTACTCGGTTTTGGACACTCTCCCCTAACTTATGGAGGCCAGATTGGGTTGTCACAGCTCGAGCCTCATGGGGTCTGGTCGAGAGATTCCATGATTGGGAAATTTTTTTGGATATTGAATTGAAATAATTTAATTTTCATGTGATAATGAATTGGGTTGTAATTGGGGAAAATGGAATTGAGGGAGTGGGATTAGTTAATTTGTTAACTAATTAATGTAATATTGGGATTGTAGAATATATTTGATTAAGGGATTGTTTAATTGGTCAATTAATGTTATTATTAATTAATTGAAAATTAGTTTTATGAAATGGTTGGCCTAAACCTTATGGTTTAATGGGTTATATGATTTAAATATTGAAAACTTTTTAAATAGTGCATTGTTTATATTATTCTATTTAATTAATTTGAAGAACCATATTTTTTTTGTGATAAATTGAAAATGGTATACCATGAAGTTAAAAGATGACAAAAGGTCTATTGTTCATTAACACCGAACAATGTGATATATGTGATATATGTGTTATTGATTGATATATGATTGTGAAAAACATTCTAATGCTCCAAATACCCATATTTCATTGAATTATATATGATTTTGGGACATATACTAAAGATCCAAATATCCATCGGTGATTGAATGATAAATTGGGTGTGAGATAGGGACTGATTCTCCAAATACTCATGGGGTGCTAGAAACAACATTATAGAAAAAAATATTTTCTCATTTTTCTATGGTTCCAATTATATTTAATAATAATTAATTTTAAATGGTGATTGATAACCATGGTCTTGTGAAATTTGATACCCCTTAGGGATAGTTTAGAATGTGGCATGGGCTAAAAAAGGCATTGAATTTTTGGGTGTCATCATGAACCCAATATTTATGTGGTTAAATAAATAAAAATTTATCTGAAAATTGTTTACCTTATTTCATGTACATTATTATTTATAAATTTTCATACAATTATATTGACTAAATACTATTTTAGACACCATTGGTTGTTGCCTAATGAGTTGTACTCACACCATACTTAGGATGCCTGATCAATACTTGGATATACTTCATGTTTTCTAGACAAGATAAGGGAACGAGCATTATGTTATATGGATGATATGGGATGGAGCCTGGATGAGGGAACCCAACTTGGTATTGGGACATGGTTGGGAGTTTTGAGAGCATGCTTTTTGTCATTTTCATTTGAATATTGACACATATTTGGTATGATGTATCTACTACATTAATATTTTATAATGTATTTTTGTGTTGGTAATCATGTGATACTGGTATTATTCTCATTATGGTTATATCATTTCCAATGGTTTATTTATTTTTGTTGCACTAATACTTTGATAAAGAAGATATTGTCACCCCGTGGTCACTATTAGACCCTCCCTGCTATTAGATATCCTCTAGATCATGAGAGGCCATGCCTGAGGTCATGTAGCCAATTTGATTGAGGAACCAATCTATGGAACCTGTGTCGGGACGTCATAATAAATCATATGATACAATAAATTTTTTTAATAACATGGTCCTTTCTTGAGTTAAAATCCTTTTCGTTGTATAAAATTATTTTTTAAATTTTCAAATATGGTCCCGTGGTAATTCCATTTGAGGTTATGGAGGTATCGAGTTTTTCTGGGGTTTATTCTAAAAAAACCCATCTTTTGGGTTGAAAATTTCTTCTCATGTGATCAGTGAAATATGTGTGGTGAGGTCAACATGGTTCTATATAACCCTGTGAGGTTGGAAAATGGGGTTCTACATTTCACACTGTTTGAGAAAACCTTGTGATTTGGGGCACACATCCTTGCAACAATGTATGCAACTTTGACATAGGAGTTTTTTATGGTTTTTTATAGCTATTCAATCTATATAAACAAACAATATGGGGGTTCCTTCCCTACAACTAAGCATACATGGTATGCACATGAATTGGAAAATCATGCAGCCAAACTATGAGAGCCTATATTATGGGTGTGTTCCCAATTTTCCCCCTAATTAAGTATTTAAATCAAAAATAATTTTTACTCATTATCCATCACAACAAACTCCGCCATTGATATCTCCCTTTGTAATCTAAATTATAAATTAAGAGATAATATCTATATAATCTCTAAGAATGGTTCTACTGATCTCATTGGATCGACATTAGTGAGTTCGTGAGTCTATTTTAGGAGTTCATCATTTGGTTTTGTATCAGGTACGCTATTTTGGTGTAGGATAATTTTCCATATTAATTGGTTCTAAACTCATTATTTTAATTTCATTTGATCAGAGTCGAATTTGGAGCTGATACTAGATGATATTTCCTCTACAAAATATTTGGTAGGTGGTCTCATTATTTTCAATAAAAGTCAAAGTGTTTATATATACACCATTGTATTGCACACCCAATTCATATAGTGATTCCCTTAAAATGGATTTTAATCCTTGAATTTAATTGTTAGGAAAGTCCTATGCAGTTAAAGAGGCCCTATAATGAATGATTATATGATACGGACCATGAAATTGGAACCACACCCTTCGGTTGGTTTGTTTAATTAAATGGACCATTAAGATGTTATATGTTTTGGACACCATTGAGTTTTTCCCTTTACCCCATATCATTGTATGATTAATATTTAATTTTCATTTGTAATTAAAATAATTAATTGAATTGATAAGGAATAAGCCATGTATTACATGACCCTATATTCATTCTATATATTGGGTTTTTAAGATTGAGATTCTTATTATAATTAATTGCCCATGACTGTAGTTAATAATAAATCCTTCTATGGTTGGCCAATTCCTTGACCCACCTTCTGAGGAAAGATTGAATTGAAGTGTTATTGGTGATGAACTTGACATGTTTAAATGAAATTTTTAATTTAAATGAAATGAATGTTATTATGTGATTATATTAATTGGTTGACAAAAGGATTCTAATGAATAATTCCATGGATGCACTCATGTGGTTTGACCTTGATTAGGCACGAGTGACACTTTGAATCCTTATATGGTTCTCCAAGGAAAAAATATTAAGGGATATCTATTTTATGCTGAGTAATACTTGGAATCTAAATTTTTAAGAGCGTGGATAGAATCATTGGGAATTTTGTCATATATTCCATGGGTGACACTCAGGATACCATAGTGTATCATTTAGCATAGAATTGAATGGAAAAGACATTATTCCACACCAATATAGATACATATGTTTATGTGAGGATCGCCAAGGATGGGCTTGTTGGGTGTCGGTTTATATTAAATCTAGAGAGATACATAGATTCCAAATTTTGAATCCTTAGGATGGGATCGGGTTCATAAATGAATAATTTTTGAAATGATATATATGATTCTTCTTCCAAGACAAATCATAATCACAGACTCTTCCATTATCTGAATCTTTATGGATAGACTATTTATGAATCCTTTTATCATGTCATCATGGGGAAGCTGGGAATTAGACCAGGTTTAAAGGCTTACTTAATGGAGTTTGAATGATTAAATGAACTTTTTTTATAAATTAATACAATGAATTTATAGTAAATATACTTTTAGAACTACTTTTACATACAATATTACTACTTTCACACTCTAACTTATATATTCACGAACTAGATTGAAATAGAAATTGGGTGGTTTCCTAATGGAATTACATCTCACATCTGGTATAGAATTCCTATAGTACATGAACAAACTTTATGATTGTAGGAATAAATAAGAAAAGTTACCTACTTTAGGTTCCTGACTACTATTTAGGAGTAGAGGAGCACTTGACTGAGATGAGGCTAGTGATTCTAGATGATACACTTTTTTTATCCATTTTATACTTTTGATACATGTGTTGTTTTTTAATAATGTGTACCTGTTTTGGATGATTTTTAGAGACATGTATCTTAATCATTTTATTGGATTTTTTTGGCATTGTTATACATTCTTGTTATTTATCTATTTTTATATGATTTATTTTTTCAACTGCATTTCTGATATTAAATTTTTTTTAATGTTATAATTGAAACTATTTTGGGATCTATTTTTTTGAAAACTAATGAGATGAGGGTATTCCATATCATGTATCATATATTAACTATATTGGAATCACATGCCATGAATTATACCATTATATTTACGATACATTACTTGTGGCATGCCTTTGTGATCAGGTCTCAAATAGATATACATAAAGTTGTGATAGGTATTCTAGAAAATTTTATGTTGTGGATTATATTGGTTCCACATTTTGTTTCATGAGGTGTATAAACCATTATAGATCAGTATTTGGTGTGGAATTTCTTCAAACATTCTAAAATTTACTAAGACATAAATAATGAATGAGTATGAATTCAAATGAGAATAAATATTTGAATTCAAGTGAAAGTAATATTAAATTTAAAATTCTTATCAAGGAGAACTCGAACCAATCCAAACCATAGTAGACAGTAGTTTGTAGTTTCTCTTGCTTATTTTTGATATTTACAACGTAAAGACCTAACTCAAGTAGAAGGAATAGGAGTATTTTCTTATATAATAAGGCTTGTACCTGCAATTTTTTTTATATCTACACTTCTTTGCTACAAAATTTGACACTGATCTTGATTTGAGGTAGGAACCTAGAAATTTATTTGGTATGCCACCGTGATGTCCTCCAATCACGCACCCGAATGGTGGGAGTGATCACATTCTAGAGGTGGTGGGCCATGGTATATCAGTAGATCCTCCAATAGTTCTAGATGAAGCACCATTAATAGTACTCAGAATAGGTAAAAAAACATAGTTATGTGAGGGGTTATGTGGTTCACGCATACCATTGATGGAGCACTGCATCCCACCCTAACTACTGAAGAGTTGATGCATGAGTTCCAACAGTATAATTCACCCATATTTTTAGGGGATTTCATACCATAAGATAAAAATTATTGGATAGAGGACATGATATCTATCATTGAGCATATAAATTTTCCTCCAAAGAAGAGGGTAAATATCATTATATATATGTTATATAATTCCTTTATGATATAGTGGGATTTCATTACTCAGATTGATCTTCATCATGATATGGCTTGGATAAATTTTAATACGGCCTTATATTATTAATTATATACTAGGAAGATGAGGCATGATAGAACCCAGGAGACCATACACCTATGGTAGGTCACATTATCAATTATGGACTATTCGGCCCATTTTACAAAGCTTCATAATTTCACACCTATTTTGATGGGTGATGATTTATCAAAATCCAGGAAATTCAAGGATGGTCTCTGGTATGAAATTCGGTTTCATGTGAATGTATTTCGGCTGAATATAATTTATTGAGTAGTGTATCTGATGATTACCTCAATGAGTTACAAGATAAAAGTTGGGGGAACATCCTGGGTGGTTTAATATATAGATTTGTTACTACATAAAACGTTATTAGCAAACATTTTCTGGAGATTATATGAGGTGAAATTAGCAAACAAATTACATACTGAGGTATCGAGGTGAGGTTTTTCCAGTGTTTTAGGCCATGATACATTGGGCCTTAGTGTATGAGATACTAGGTGAGTGCCCATCATGTAACAAGATGGGTCATCGAGAAAGCTTCTACAGAACTTTTCCTCTGGCATCCAGTGAGAGAGGGTCTGCACCAACTCCAAATTCAAGTGAAGGGTCAACAATATATCAATTGGAATGGACTTTTAGTACACCTAGTCGATTAGTTCGAGGTGGTGTTTGTGGCTATGGTTGTCAAAAAGCAGTGTTAAATTGACTATAAAGTGGATATTCTTATTGTAGCTAGGTAGTACCTCAAGGCCACAGATTCAGACAAATATATGCCATCAAACTAAAATATGAGGAGCAAAAACCCAAACCATCTATAGGAAGAGGCACTATTCTACTAGTTTCTACATTATATTTTTTACATTTTGAAAAATGGGTTTCTCATGTCATTATATATATGCCCATTTTGAAGAGCCTTGGGCCCAGTGTTTAGGATTTTGGTGGCAATATGATGGTTGATAATCCAATATGGATTATAAAAGAGAGTGCATGTCAATGTAGGGAGTTCCCCCTTGATATTGAAGGGTGTTACATCATATGGGATCTCTTTTTCCTCAAGATGATAGGTTTTTACATTATTCTATAGATGGACTAATTAGTCCCATTAATTACTTCATTGATCGTTATCCCCAAAGGGTGACATTCCCATCACTAGAAAGGAGAGAGCTTATTCACATGGTAAAATGGGTTGTCCAGGAGATATGAGCTAGACCATAGAATTGTGGGTTGTGTGGGATAACAACCAAGATTTTGAGTTTATATCTGGATGATTAGGTGACATGTCAGGTAGATTTACCTTTGGTGGTTTATAATTTTATGATGTTTTCTTCATTATATTTTTGGATTACCACCATTTCAAGAGGTCGATTTCTTTATCGAGATAGTTCCAGGAGCTGTGCTAGAATACATTACTCCTTACATGATGGCGACTAATGATATGCATAGATAAAGAGGTAGCAAGAGGATTTAATGGGAAAGAGGTTTATTTGACATAATAATTCTCTATAGGGTTCTCTTGTCCTTTTATTAAAAAACAAGGACAAAAATCTCAAGATATGTGTGTAGTACTAAAAATCAAACAAGTTAAAGGTTAATAACATGTATAATCTGTCATGGATAAATTATTTCTTTGACTAGATATGAGGATCTAGAGCCTTATCAAATATTTATTTTTGATCTGGTTATCCTCAAGTGTTTTCTAGACTATTAGACATACGTCACACAACAATTTGTAGCACATATGGTCTTTATGAATGCTTGGATACATCATTTGGTCACAAAAACACTCTAGCGGTCTTCATGGAACTAACGAACCGAGTCTTCCTTAAATATCTTGATTCATTTTTGTGGTTTTCATGGATGATGTATTTTTTATTCTTATAATTGACATGACTATGCCAACCATATTCATATCATATTGAATACAGCAAGAAAGAATTAGTTGTATGATAATATAACAGAGTTCCACTTCTTAATGGATCATATTCACTTCATTAGACACATATTCTCAGAGATAGAAGTATCAGTTGACCTAGAGAAGGGGATAGGAATAGTTTCATTGGGGTAGCCCAATAATATTTTTTAGGTATAGAGTTTATTATTCATGGATGGATATTACATGTGTTTCATATATTATTTCTCACAATTAGCTGGGCTACTCATTAGATTGACTAAGAAGGATGTGATGTTTATATGGTATGAAACATGCGATTCAACCATTTATCTGATGAATGAGAGATCTACTGCAACACCGATACTAATTTTTCTGGCCTAGGAAGGAGTAACAATGTGTAATATGATACATCATGTCTCAAGATAAAGGTATTTCTTATGTATAGAGACAGAGTTGTGGTGTATGGTTCTTGATAGCTTAAGCCACATGAGAGGATTTACCAACCACATAACCTCATGTTAGCTATAATTGTTCATGTGTAGCATTGTTGGAGACCATATATAAAGGGAGATCATTTTTTGGTGTAAACACAAATTCATCACATACAAATTTACACAATGTGATCTGAATCTGAGGTAGAAAAATTGGGTTGAATACATATAGTTTTTGGACTTTGATATTCCCTATAATCCTAGTAAAGGAAATGAAGTCATTGATGTAGTGAGTATAAGGACATAGATACGGGTATTTAAGTGGGCTAGTAGCGAGTGGAAGCTAATGTATTTTTTCTTTGAGATTCACTTGGATGTGCATGATAGTCCTGGGAGGACTTATCTATCATCCTTAGTTGTTACCAATTCCCTTATGGATAGAGTGAGGAAGGGGAATCTATCATGTTCCAAGGAGCTAGTCCTATGGGTGAGTGTGGTAGGTGAGGACCCTCTTCCAGGTTAGATCATTTGAGAGGATGAAATTATACGCATACATGGCTGTTTATGGGGTTCATTAGACACATGTCAGGGGATGATGTTGGATTTAGATGTTTCACCTTGGCCAGTGCACCCCTACATCCCCCAGATGTATTAGGATTTACATCTACAGTATTGTTGGCTTGGTATAAAGAGGGATGTAGTTGGTTTTTATGAGATATTTCACCTATTAGCAAGTGAAGGTGGAATAATAGTGACCATTAAGACTTTTATATCATCTACCCATTACCAAGTGGGAATGGAATGATGCCGTGAAATATTTTGTGATTGGTTTACCCAGATCACTATGAGGCAATAATGATGTATGGGTTGTTTTTTGCAAGTTCAAAAAGGTTTTACATTTTTATCTGATCAAGGAAACCATCAGATTGGATGATAAGGGAGTTTTTATATCCATGAGATAGTATGAATTCCTGAGGTCCCACACACAATCATTTTAAATAGGGATTCCCTACAAACTTCATGATTCTAGTAGGGGATATAGAGGGTGTTAGGTACTAAGGTTCCTCTGAGCATAGTATACCATCCCCACACCAATGGCCTATCAAAAAACATGATTCATGTTTTTGAGGACTTACTACAAAAATGTGTCCATGATTTTGGGGGATCTCGGGAGATACATATAATGTTGGTTGAATTCTCCAACAATACACGATTTCATGATACTATTAAGATGTTTCCTTATTAGTTTTTTTACAATAGGCCATTAAGACTACCACTTTGTTAGTCAGAGGACATATAAGTAGTTATTCATGGACCTCTCCTTCTTTAAGATACCACAAAGTATGTTTAGTTGATTTAAAAGAACATGGATACTGCACAATGTCAAAAGAAATAATATTTTGATCATATAAGATAACCTCTAGAGTTTGACATCTGGTATTGAGCCTTTTTACGTGTATCTCCAAGATTGGTACATAAGAGGATCAGGATATTGCGTAAGCTTTCACCGTGATATGTATGTGTATTTGAGATTCTGGAGAGAGTCAGGAAAGTAGCCTATCGGTTGTAGTTACCTTATAGGTATTGGTTCATGCATAAAGTATTCTATTTACATCATTTGTGCCATTATTATTCCAACATATCTCCTTCCTTTTTTCTTTAGGAGGTTGAGTTACAGTTAGATGCATCCACATAGGATAATCCTATATATTTTGTGGATCATAGTATGAAGGTCCACTAAGACCATTAAAGTATTCTAGTATGGATGATATATAGGTAAGAGCATGTATATGATAAGACCTGGGAGTTGGAGGCAAATTTATGATTAGAGTGGTCATAGTTATTCATAGATCCTGCATTACCACCCTTGAGAAGGATATTCGGGGATGAATTTATTTAAGACAGATGTTTTTAATAACTTGATTCTTTATTGAGGTATATATCATTTCCCTTTCATAAAGTTTTAGTTTAAATTATTAAACATGGCCGAATGGGAATGGATTTTGAGGTTATAGAGGTATTAGGGGTGTCTGTGGCTGATTCGGAACCCAAAACCCAACTTTTGTGGTGAAAAGGCATGATGAATGGTTTGTACAAACAATGCATGGCTGGTTGCATAGTTATATCTAAACATGTGAAGCTAGATAGTGGGGAACTACAAGCTATGTGGTTTAACAAAGCCATGTGATTTGGTTCACACAACCATGCATCCAAATTTTCAATTTTCATAGTTTATTGTTTCATGTTTTATGCATGATTAATAAAACCGTGATAGGTTTCCATCCCTACAACTATGCATGCATGGTTGGTGCACAGTTTTTCAAACCATGCCCCCTATATTTTGGGTGAATTTACAATTTTCCTTTAATGAAATAATTATATAAAACCTAATTTTGACAGTGTACGTACATCAAAATAAACCCATGAAATCCCTACTTGATGAGTAAAGTAGAAATTGGGAGATCTTATCAATATGAGATTTGATTCAAGTTCCACTCATCTTGTTGAGTCTGAATCAATGAGTTCACTATTATTTTTTTAGCCATTAATTGTTTGGTTTTGTATAGGATCCTTTATTTGGGTGCAAGATAATTTTCCCTATTAATAGTTTCTTCATCCGTTGTTTTATTTTCATCTGATCTAGGTCTAATCATGAGATGATATTGAAAGAGTTATCCCCTAAAAACTTATTGTACGCGGTCCCATGATTTTCATTAAAATTTTAAGTGTTTATATATTTTTTGTTGTGTTGTTTTTCCAATTATCATAGTAAATCCCTTCAAATGGATTTTAATCCTTAAACTAAATTTTTAGGTATGGATTATATAATTAAAGAGGCCCATCAATGAATGATTATAGGATTAAGACCAAGAAATTAGAACCACCTCTTTTGGTAGTTTTGTTTATTTAAATAAACCATTATTTGGGTATATGCTTTGGATACCTTTGATGTGTTCCCTTTACCCCATGTAATATGTTTTTTAGTCTTGATTTATCATTTTTAATTTAAATAAAAATTATAATTTATAAAGAATTTGGAATTGATTCCATGATCCCAGTCCATTTTCATGTAATTTTTGGTTAATCATGTGATTCTTGTTATAATTAATTTCCTATGAATGTTGTTAAGAAACAAGACTTCATAGCTTGGGTAATTCCTTGAGTTACCTTCTGAGGTTATATCAAATTGATATTTTCTTGGTGATATCCATGATATGTTTAAATTTAATTATTAAATGCAATGGAATGATTGGGATTATATACTTATATTCCATGGGTGAAAAATGGATTCAAATGATGAATTCCATGGAAGGAATCATTTGGTTTGACCTTTCTTTTTCCGGCGTGACACTTTTACTCCTTATATGGTTTTCCAAGGAAAAAGTCTTAGGGGTTTTCTATTAATATTCTAGTGATACTTCATTAAAAAAATTAGGAATAACAAGGATATAAACAAAGATAATTTGATCATTTTTCCATGGGTGATACCTTGGCTCCCTTTCCAGACCTCCATGGATGTACTTAAATTCCATTGGAATTATACCACACCTAGAGTGATACCTAGGTTCTTGTAGGAATCATCATGGATGTTATTATGGGTTGTTGGTTTCTATTATACCTAGAGTGATACATGGATTGCAAATTAAGAATTACAAGTATGGGCTCAGGTTTATAATTGAATAATTGTGGAAATTAAAAACATGATGCATCATCCAAGAAAAAGCACGAGAATTGATTCTATCATTATTTGAATCTTTATGGATAACATGATTAGGAATTATTTGACCATGTAATCATGGTTGATGTGGGGCATAATTCCTAGTATTGAGAATTACTTAAATAATTTTTAATGATTAAATGAAGTATTTTATAAATTAGAACCTGGAATTTATAGGATGTTTACTTTTAAAAATTCTTGAATGTACTATATTATTTCTTACACACTGTGACAATTCAATAATCACTAACTGGATAGAACTATACCTTGGGTGGTTACCTAATGGGATTATGTGTTACACCTTGTTCGGTCAGCTATGGTACCCAAACAGACTATAGGATTATTGGTATGGATAAGGTAAAGAACTCTAATTCATTTTTTGGACTTCTTTATAGGAGTAGGGTAACACATGACCCGACTAAGGATTGTGATTATAGGTGGGATACATTTTTGGATTTTGTTTACTTTTGATACATGTTTTTTATTGTACTATTGTAAACTTATTTTGGAAAAATTATAGGGGCATGTATTATCATCATTTTATATGTGTTCATTTTGGTATAGTTTTTTATTCCTGCTATCAATCTATAGTATGTATGATTCAGTTCTTCTTCTACTTAACTGATATTGTGTTTCTGCTATATTACACTCTAGTGATGAAGGCATAGTCTCCCCACAAACACATGAAGTCTCACATTGATATTCATCTTCCTCTAGTGTTTGGGGAGATTTTCTTGCGACCATGAGACCAATCGTGCTTGGGGAGACTTTTAATGGCATCTCGGATTGGTAAGTACATCATTTTTCTATGATCCAGTAAGAATATTATGAATTGGAGGACAGGTTTGGAACATAAACTCTTAAATGCATTATGACATATTTTACAGCTAATATATATGTCATCACCTATTATAATCATATATTATTTAACAATATGAATAACTATAGTAAAGGTTGTATGGCACTCACTTTCATAAAAACTGTCAAAATATAATTATAAGATATAAAATCCATGTATCATACACAAAAAGTAATACAAAACTAAAGGTTTTATACTGAGTCATAGGTTATGATACCCTATATCCAAATTTAAGAGTCAAATTTTAATAACATTAATGTAGTACATATTTTATGAATGAAATATGAAAGGACGTATGATTTAGAAACACATCATTTTGGGAATGATTTCATGAATATTAAAATGCAGTTAAGCAATAATACGACTACTAGGGTTTGAAGAGATCTAATAATTATTTTTATTCACTATAGAAGAAATAAATAAACCCAAAAGTGAATAACCATGATATAGAAATGAAATTACATGTATACTGATAAATAAGAAATTTTCCCCTTTCAAAAAAAACCATCATTGGACCATCTTCAAATCGATTAATAATGATCACCATGTGGAGGGTGAAAGACGTACCTCCTCATGGGGCATACACATTCCACTTAATTACTCATTGTATGAGTGACAACCTCCCCCATCCATTTCGTTCTATTACCTCATGGTGGAATGAAGCAGTGGGAGAGATAAACATGGTGTATGAGTGTTGTCTAAGGCCCAAGAAATCATTCTTACATCATATCATTGAACTATTACCCATGAAATAACCTTATATGATGATCCAAACATGAGATATAATTTATTTATTTGTTATATTGCATGAGTAAATAACTATACACATTCATGTAACTCTAGTTAGTGTGTAGTGAACTCATGAATGTTTTAGCATATGAAACACTTCATTTAAAAATGAAAAAAGATAATAATTCCTTGAATGATAAAAATTTTTATTTTGAAGACGCAAATTATTTTATATAATAGAATAATATATAGTATATGATCTGGTAGTCATGCACTATTACCTATCTATATAACCATCTTATGAAATGACCTAATTTTACTTTATAATTGAAAAAGGTAGTGACCAAAAATATCAATTCATGTATCCATGGTACTGTATATTTATATCGTAGGATAAAATATTCACATAACACATGATTTACAATATAAACTATCATTGAATATGATATATCCATATTACACCACAGGTAATTAGGATATAGGGAAGTATATTAGAGAATAGTTTCACCACTATAAAAAATGACTAATTGTTCTAAGGTTATTGGGGCTAGTATCTATAGTCCATAGTTTGAATAATTTTAAGGAGTCCCTAAAACCTATATTTTTTTGAGGTTACTCCATGAAAATGATGAAGGAAAATTTTTACTCAAATATATATTTAATAGAAGTTGAAACTTGTGAATTAATTATCATATTCACATAATTTCTTGTCTATCCCACAGAGATATATTTTGAACCATCATAATTTACTCTAGGTGGTGTGTTTCGAAGACGTAAAAATTTAGTTTTATAATTAAAATCATATTAGAACCTCCCTTCTATAATTTTTTGTAAGAGGGGTATGAGATTCTAGATTTGGATATAAATATTATTTATAAATTGATGTCCTAATTGGATTAATTTCCAAATTTTATCAAGGAAGTCATCACTGATTATTAGTTTATGCAGATAATTATATCATGGTTTGGAAACCATTGAGTAATTGAATCTAGAAAAAAATAATTATATTTTAACTAATGGATACCACTCCTAAGCTTGAAAATTTTATAACCACTTTCCCAAGATAGGTTTTCCCTCATCCCATTTTATACTACTTTTGATAACTTCAAATAAAAAAATACAAAATTATTTTAATCGAAAAACATCATCAATTATTTTTCTTCTATTTATTTATTATATGAATATATAAAAAATTTATAGGTTATTTTATTTATGAAATATAGTTTTTACAAATTCCTTTTCTATTTCTAGTCTATTTCATTTTGGATTACTCATTATTATACTAATTTTTTCCACGAATTGCATTATTTATTGTCGGGAATAGAATTTCTCTTCATAATTGAGAAATATTTTTCTGTTTGATATGAACAATATAAACTACATAATCTAGTGAAACAAAAATGTGACAATTCATGAGGTCTAGTAACTATCTCTCATTATATTTATTTCCCATGTTATAGTTTCTATGAGAGATGAAAATCCATTCATATTTGAAACTCTTGTATATTGGTGTATAATCTCTTGATTTGTAAAAAGATTATATTCAATTGTATATTAACTTATTTCAAATAATTTATTGACATATCCTATAATTCCTTTTTTAAATGAATGAAAAAACAAAAAATCGATGGAGAAATTATGGGAATACCATGACTAGAAGGTTACAGAGGTGCCTTTAAAGATTCATTAGGACAATTGAAGAAGTTATTTTTTTTGAACCATGGATTAATAGTTTCTAGAAGAGGAAAAACATGGGGGATTTTATTGTTATTCTATATTTCAAAAAAACAAGTATAAATGTATCCTTAGATCAATATGGATTCCCCATGTCTTGGGTACCAGATCAGAAAATTATGCTTAAACCCATCTTGGACAATCACATAATCGCGGGATGAGTGTATTTGATATTTGAATGGTATTAATAGTTTGTTATCTTTTTTTTGAATCTAATAAACTTTAAAAATCTCTTTCTAATAAGATGTAAATAAAAGGTATTTCATTACTTTATGTATGAAACCCAATAATTTATAGAATCAATTCTTATCTGACTGGTCTTGAACTCCTATACCTCATTTTTTATATTTTTAATTCTCCTAGGAATAAATTTTTTTTCAATTTATAATACATTAATTTAAATTAAATATCAATATTTATATTTTACATATAATTTAATCTATAGGTTTGGAATGAAATGTTTTTTGATTCCCGGTTTTGTGAAATTATTTGAGAGCTTCGATTGGGTTTATGTATAGGATAGTGGAAGTGTAATGGGTAATAAATTATATGTCTAACCATAGTAAATGATTTATTTAGCTTCACTGTGATTAAAAAATAATGGTTTAGTTATGATAACTTAAGATAATTAGTCCTATATAATGGTTTTTTACTATAATCATTTAAATTTAGTATGCATTATTTTTTTACATAATTTATAAATGATCTTCTATTTCGAGATAATTATGTGGAATGGAGTCTATAGAATGTCATTTTTTTTGTTTGAATCCGCATTGAATTGTGGAATAATACTTTAGATGGTATATATGTCATGTAATTTCATGTTATTTATTTTTTAATGTCCAATATATTTCAGTTTCTATTACTATATGTATAATTCGTGTTTTTTTGAAAGTGATTAAAGATGTAACTATTTTAATGGTATGAAAAATATTTTTTTAGATTGTAATTTCCTGAGGGAATTTTCATAATTTTTTGTTTAAATTTGAATGATTTATTTAGGGGAATTAGATGTATTTTATAGTTTATTTATTAAAAAAATAAATACATATGTAAATTATTTTCACACACACTAATAAATATTTATTACAAGATATAAACATATAATGGGGCATTTCTTCTATATATATTTAATTATTCCCTTTTAAATTTCATTTTAAAAATAAGTGAGGAAAAAAACAAATATAATTATATAGTGTCAATGAAATATAATTATGACTCTTCATTGATGAAACATATTTGTTTTAAAATCTCGATTTTTTATTTTTATTTATGGGATATATTTATATAATTTAATTGTTAAATTAATTTGAATAAAATAAATATAGAAAAATATTAAACATTATACATAAATTTTAATTTTTATTTCATTTAATGTTCACTATATTTTAATATGGTCAAACATTCATTCATACAACCATCATCAATGTTTAATATTATGTTATTCCTTTCATGGATATAAATTTCCTCCTCCTTTAATGGATTACACAAAATAATATAATCAACGCCATTGATTGTGGTGGTAGATGGTAGCATGTGATGATAAAGGACGAGATAATGGGAGGAGGATCTTACATATAGTTTTTGAAGGAATATATGGTTTTGTGTCTTGATATGTGACAAAAAAGTGTAATCATGTTGATTTTGGTTGGGATAGATTGAATCAAGAAGCTGGGAGACCGTGTTTGTTTGAACCAGGACTGCCACAAATTTCTCTTCCCCAAATCCAAGTTAGGACAACTTTCTAAAAAAAGGAGTCATTGTAGCTTAAATGTATTTATAAATATAAAATATTTATTTTATAGAAGAATATATATATATAATACATGCATTTATTTGTATTTATATATATTGAGCATGACTCTGTAAAATATAAAATGTGGGGAATCATGTTACCCAACACTAGGCTTTGGAAGGGAACCCTCTATCCTTTAATGTAAATCCATGTGGGAGGAGGTCAGGTTGATAGGTTCAAGTTAACCCATCTCTCTATGAATTCACCCACATGGTGATTCCTTTAAGGTGTCCTCCTCCACCAATTTCCAAGTCACGCCACATCATCTGATTGGTTCTATTGTGTAGATCATCACATAGTGAGGAACCACTCTATCTGATATCAGAAAGACAATTGGTAGATGAATAATTGATATATTCCAACACACCTATATGTTTTTCCAGATTCCCACATGGTGATACATGTGTGTTTCCTTGATACAACACTTGTCTATCACACTGTGTTTTCCATTTGGTTTCCCCCTGATGCCCTATTTCCTATCAATGTGTAACTGATTGATGATGTCCTAGGGGGAATGTGTCCTAATGGTATTTGATAGAATTAGGGAAAACATCAATGGCAGAAATAACTTTTTGTATAAATTTTACAACTACTTTACTTTCCTAATATAGTACCCAAATTATTATAGTGCTACAATACTTCTATAACCCCATGGTAATTTAACTCCTTCTATATTTATACTTTGGGTTCATGTTGGATTAAGAGGTCATAATGATGAGGTATACAATGGTCATTTTAGGGGTAGTTTTGAATTTCAAAATATCATATAAAAATAATCATGTTGGTCTTTCTAGAGAAAATTATGCGGGGGACCAATTTACTGGGTTTCAATAGTTGATCAGAGAAACCCCCTCTGTTCATTGATTTTGAAATCCAGTGATGATAAAATTACTAAATAATGTTTTGGGTATAATTTTTGCTATATGTACCCTATAAATATCTATAATAATTTTGATATAAGAGAATATATATAACTTTTTGAGAATATGTACTAGTATTCCAAAGGTTCCACTAATTGAGTGAGTCTGGGTGGGTGGCGGGGGTGATCTAATGAATCAATTTCCATTATATTCAAAAAATGAAAAACCTTCATTACTAATTATGGGAAATTAATTTATTTTCATTTTAACTTTATATCTATATAAATATTGAATTTCAATATGTGTATTCACTTAATTTAATAATAATTCAACATTAAAAAAGTTAATAAAGTTGGTTTAGTAATTTATGAGATCCAATATCCAATATAAATAGCTACATTCTTAGCATGATATAGATCAATATATATCAAAAAGTCATCTATAATCATCAAGGATACCATGAGAAGTTTTTACCTTGGAATTATTGTTATATACAAATATCTCTTGATTTATGAATCATTTTATTACATAACAAAAATGGAAACCCTTAAGAGACCTGACATGATGAATCTTAAATATCTGAGAACAGAATTTTCTCAGCTAGAGATGGGTACCAACTCCTCTTTAATCCTTTACACAGTTTAGATCAAATTTATATTTTTCTAACACATAGAGGGGTTTGAATATTTTTTGGTAATTTTAATCCAATTTAATAACCTTATCCCTTTTTACTATTTCACTAGTTCAGTGAGTAGATTATTAATTATATTATTAACCTTCTTTATCACACTATTGGTTTGTATGGAAGCTAATTAACACAAAAAAAACTCTATATTAACATTCAATGTTTATTGATTTTATTTTCGCTATAAGGATGATTATATACTTAGTTTTCAATAGTTATTATCCCATAATCACAACTTTCTTCTTATTAATAAAATAAACTCAAACTATGGTACAACATTGAACTCATATAGATACTGGAATTAAACTATTTGAACAAAAGTATCAAATTTGTATTCAAGATATAATAATTTGTTTATAAAAAATTAATTTATATCATAAATATTGACATTAGTTCCTCTAAAATATAATGATTTTTTTTCTTCCTTATTTTTGTAGTAGTTAAAATCGTTTCCCTCAAACAACTTTATCAATTTATAAAATATGAAAGATACATGAAAATTATTTCATCTTATTGTATTGAGCATACTATTTTATTATTATTATTATTATTGTAATTTATATATCATGTCCTTTAAATAATAATGAATCTTCTATACATAAGACTATTTATTTTTATATTCAACACACAAAAACATCAAAGATTGTTACCATGTTGGGATTTTCTCACGTTTCTTTATCTTGCACAATATTTTTGATGGTCATAACATTAAATCTACCACTATTCATTATTTTTCTTCATATTTATATTTTTTAGATACTCCAAATATAAATAATTCAATATTAAAATTTTCACTAACATAAATATTAGCATCTCAATATTTTGAAGACTCTGAATTTAGATTTCTTAATTATCAATTCTTGGAATAAATCTTAAAATTTCATCTTTATAAGAATCATGTTTTGATATTCTCATCATTAAAATTACCCCTAAATTAATCCCAATGAATCAAATGTAATACCCTTTATGGTATTAGAATTATGACATTTTCATTCAATACTTCCCAGAATCATAGCTAAAATATCTACATCCATGCATCCACAAAAAAACTATTGAAAAATAATATGAAGATTTTGTAACCATAAAACCCTAAAAATAACAATAAATCCACAACAAACATTATATTACCAACCTTATGATCATAAAAAATACGATAGATGGATTGACAAGAATCCAAATTACAAATATGAAGCTATATTAACTCTCAGGCTTCAAAAGTTCCTTCTTACAATAATATTATTTTTCTAGTGCATGGGACATGGAATACTTGTTATTTATTATTAAATTCTAATTTTTTTAATCCATTCCTCATCACTAATTGGATCATGATAGGAAAATACTGATATTATATCATTAAAAATCATCTTTAGAATCATCATCATCCATCAGAATTAATAATTTGGATAATCCCACCACATTTCTTGTCTGTAGAACTAGTAACAATGATATTATTATGGAGGAGAATGTGAAAAGAATGGGTGTCAACCTAGTTTCTTGATTTTCAAGTTGTAGATAGATTAAGGAGGAGAGCGTGGACTATCTCTTCTTCAGTAGTGATTGGGCTTGAGATGTGTGTCACTCTTTCTGTGACTATACTGGTATCTTCTCCTAGGATTTAATGGATTTTCATTTTATCAACTGATGGTTTAATGAAGGGGGTTGTGCTAGTCCGAAGAGGAAAGGTAGAGATATTATTCTATCTTCTAGTGTTTTTTCCATTTGGAAGGAACATAACAAGGCTAAGAACAAGGGTATTCAGTGTTCAGGTAAATCTCTGGTTGCTATAACCAAATTTATATTTTCTAGTATAGTGGTTTTCTCTCATAATGTATTGAGGCCCCCAATCTTAGACTGCTTCGGGTGTTTTTCACTATTAACTCCCTAAATAATTAAGGGAGTTGGGTTTTCTGGATACCTATACCACTTTGCTTCAAGCTTAATAGTGATGGGTCTTGTTTTATGAATTATATGAATGGATTTGGTGGAGTCTGGGACTCTATGGGTATTGTTATCCATGCCTTTTCTGCTCACCTTGGTAGAGGGAACTCACTACTGGTAGTCTCCTTTTCCTTCCTTTCCAGACATCATTTTAGCAGGCAATGTAAAATTGGACTTACTGTGGTTGAAATGTAATCAATCACCATCCCTGACTCCTTGCATGGAATGCTCGATACCACATGGTCAATATCTTATATTTTGAGATGGTGCATGATATTTATCGTGATGGAATTGACATCCTTCACACTAGGGGAGAGGGTAATAAAGTTCTGAATCACCATTCATATATAGGGAAACATGGTATTATCATCATCATCCCCTGAATATGTATTACTTATCCATTGAAGGGAAAATTATTATTACAGGATATATTCTTGGACTTTATTATTTCAGGCCTCTCTAACTTCATTTTTTTATGTTTTTTTGATTTTTTTAAGTTTGTTTTTATTCACTCCTTATAATAATAAAAATATAATGCTACTGTTGCTGCTGCTGATGATGATGATGATGGAAGAATAGTTAGCACATTTTCTTAACCCACATATGATGATAACTAGGAATCCAACATGGTAATAACTATAGACATGGATAAATAATGGCTTACAATAACATATGTATCACCATACACTAGCATGATACCTGTGTCTCTTCGACCCTTGTGTTTCCAACTTCCATTCATATGTGCGAGTGTTGACCTGCACTGGTACTCACCTTCGTGATATCTCTCAAGGTTGACTACTTACCATTGATCATGGATATTTTCTTCCTAATGTTAGGTTTATTAGGTGTGGTTTTATCCTTTAGTAGGTAAAGTTTTTCATCCTCTATAAATTATTCATTCAGTTACCATTTTCTATTGAAGGCCAGTTTCAAAAAAACATGAAATTATAATTCTTTTTTTCAACATTATCCAACAATCTTTATTTTATTTTATACATATAATTCTGGTTAGAAATATGTATGAAACATTATAGAGTTACAATATTTAACATTAAAAATAATCCATTTTTTCTTGTAAAATCATTTCTTTATTTCCTTTTACAAAAGGATAAAATTTTTGCATATATAAATCCTAAAAATAATATAAATAATTTTTCTCTCAAGTGAATGAATATTTAATAATCCAATATATGAAATGAAACTATCTTCCAAGACTTAATAAAACACTTTCAATCATCATATAAGATTCACATCCTAACACATTTTCTTATGAAATGATTTCTTTCATCATAATCATGATTCGAAAATTCAAAAATACTTACAAGGAACAATTCATCAATATATTGAAATAAAGAATCCATCTTTAATGCCTATAGTACCTTTTGAAAATAAATATAACAAAAACAAAGAGTAGTCTCAACAATCCCCACTTTTTATTTATTGTCAATACTAATTCCATAAAATGTTTTATAAATTTGTCAACCAATTCTATTATAACAATCATTATTTATTCTCTACCATCTTTGTCATTGACTTCTCTCATAATATTCATTACTGATTTTTAAAAATAAATTTAATATTTATTAAATATAATGAAATATATTCATATTAAATAAATTTTTTATCAATCATTCCACTATAAGTCTACTTGAGCCTTTCTTTGTGTAAAGAAAACAATAGGGTTTGATTTAAACATAATTGTTTTCCATTATTCCAATAATATTATACCAAATCATAAATCCATTAGCATGAATCATTTTTGGGACATTTAAATATCCATAGTATTAATTGGAATTAAAAATTGATATCCCATACTCAGCTCAAAAAGAAAAATTCAAAAAAAACAAAATAATTTGGTATTATTTTTTAAAATCATCCTTGAGATTGATCCAATTTCCTCACCTTACTTTAATATATTACAAGAACTTTTTCCCCTAAAGATTATAATTTATTCTATAGAGACCACAGATGATATATTATCATTACATACCTCTCAATGATAGTCTTCCATGCCATCTACAAGATTTAGATTTACATTGAATGATTCGAGAAACATCCTAAAAATATTCTTCATTTCTTTACTACTCATAAAGGAACTCCAAATTATATTCATCATTGTCGATATATTCCTCAAATAAATTTCACTATTTACCATGTTGAGAGTGAACTAGGATATATCATTTTAATTTTATATCTATATTTTACAGATTCCACATCATCATCAAGGAGGGTATTATTTAACATATCAAATGAAACATTATTCCAAGATGGAGTCTTCTTGAGATCTAGAATATTTAATCAATAATACTTCCCTTCATTATTACTCATCTTGAGAACAAAAGTCTTCTTCATTTACATGTAATTTATTCACACAAATAGAACACAAATAATATGGTAATTTGGTGGAACCTCTTTTTTTCATCTTAGTCTGAGCAACAAGGTTGATAATTTTTTCAGAACTATTAAAAACTTTCATATTATACTCTCTAGAACATTGTACCTATTGGTATTGTTTTATTTATATAAATATTTAGAGTCATGGATTACATACATCTCTATATAGGCAGGATCTTATATATAATGTGATATATTATGGAATATACATTACTCGGTACAATATTTATGTTCTTATAGATTTATTCAATGGATGATATGTTTGTTAGGATATATATTAAATCATCTCTAGTTTGCTTTCACCTCAAACACAACAACTTTCAAATATTGTGGTCATCATTTGAAGATGATAACTATTGAAATTATATTTCTCATTTACATGTAATCCCTTTTTCCTTTATCACTAAACATATCTTATTCTCCTTATATTTATTTTTATTTTTCCATATCCATGAGACAAATTTCAAAATACTATTTTGAGATGTACATATATTCTTTATAATTCCTTCAACTATGAATTCCTCTTTTTATTTTCTTTGAATAATATTCCTATATATTCATGTTGGATGAAATTTATTCAAATATTAATGGATTTTTTATAAGTCTTCATGATATGTCCCCTCCTTCCATTAAAAAATCACATCATTATTTTGGTTAACTCTACCCATAAACATGTTGGTTTTTCATTGAACATTTTTTCTCTTTTTTAATACCCGATGGATATATTTCCAATATTCATTTTTGACATTATTGGATGGTCATCTAAAACGGTTTTCTCATAATTATTTTTTGAGTATGTAATCCAACTTGCTCCAAATTTTGGGGTCTTTTATGAATCTCTATTTTTTTCAACATTATTTTAATATAAATATAATTATTCACTTCCATGACCTTAATCATACAATATACCATAAATTGTTCCATCTTATTTATTTCTGTTTGTGATAGAAGGATTATTATTTTTTGATCTATGTATATTTATTCAATTATTTCTTAATACCCATAAATATATTCTTCATTTTAGTGCCAACCATTGAAGAATTGTTCAATCTACCTAATGATCTATTCCCAAACTAGTTACAATACAAACATCAACCAAAAAAATGTCATTTAATTCCTTTTAATTATTAAAATACCAAAAATATTTATTAAAAAACATGGTGTTTCTTTGATATATTTTTCATTGTATGGTCTTCTTAGGAGAATTAATTCTCAGTAAACTTTATAAATCATCCATAGAGGTTTTGGTGTACATAGAATCAATTTTCACCATCCCTAATATTCAATATCTAGAATTTAATTATGTATTTTTCATAAAATAGATATATAATAACTATAATTTTTAGGTATGGATGGTACAATATGATTAAATACTATAATGGTACACATAGTATTTAGAATATCATAAAATTAATTCTACATTAACACTGAACTCTAAGGATTTCCATGTACATAATGTTTCCACATTCTTCTAAATTCCCTCATTATCCATTTGATTATCTTTTAACCTCTCTAGAAGAGATGGTTGAGGAATCACTTATGAAAGAATTGATGATGTTAAATCCTTTATGATTCCCATGTCTATCATTTCCATATATAATAATATCATATCCCTCCCTATTCACATCAATGACATAATTTCTTGATTATTTATACTTAGAGTGTCCAACACTTTATTCAATTTACTCATATGATAGTTGATTTAGGAATCATAGTCCTTGATCATCTCTAACCATTTTCATTTGATCATTTTCCTATCTTCCAATGTAAATATATACTTGAGTCTTCTTAATCAATATATATTTTACACTTCTACCCAAATAGACAATTTACCTATATTTTCAAAGTGAGGATCACTATAGGCAACTCCATATCATGTGTTCGGTAGTTCTTTCCATGAAAATTCAAATACCTTGAAGCATAGGCTATGAATTGGCCATTCTACATTAAAACTCTCTCCAATACCTTCTTTGAAGAATTGTTGAATACTATGAAAAGTTCTTCACTGGTGTGTAGTATGATCAAAGAAGCCATGAGAAACCTCTTATTTATCTCAACGTAGCACTATGCACATTCATAATTCTAAGAAAACATGACTCCTTTTAGAGTTATCTTGGTAAGAGGGATTGAATATCACGAAAAAGTTCTCACAAATTAGCGATAATACCTAGATAACCCTAAGAATATATGGATATTTATCACAGATTTCGGCTTCTCCCATCCTTCAATTGCATTCGGTTTTAAAGGGACATATATATCCATTTTTTTGTGATGATATTCCCCAATAATGAGACTTCCTTCAACCAAAACTCACATTTGTTAAAAATTTCATTAATATTTATCTTTCAAAATGTATTTAGAAAATACTTTGATACTCCCCATTCCCCTCCATGGTTTTGATAATATTATATTATCATCTATAAGGACTAAAAGATTGTTTTGAGGTAATATCTATCGACCATATCTACAAATTCTGTGAAGATTTCTAGAGAATTAGTTTTTCTGAATGGAATTACAATGAATTCACAGTGGTCATACCATGTATGAGAAGAAGTCATTGGGATATCCTCCTTCATGCACCTAACATAGTAATATCCCAACACCAGATCCACCTTGGAGAAGTATTTTTCTCTACTTAGTTGATCAAAAAATTAATCAATCTATGGTAATGGATACATGTTCTTTATCATGATCTTGTTGTGCTCACAGTAATCATTGAAAAGGATCATATACCCATCCTTCTTCATGATGAATAAGATTGGTGCACGTAATAGTGATGAAATTGAGTGTATGAACCCTTTATCCAGATTTTCATATAGTTGTATCTTTATCTCATCAAGTTCCATAATATTTATTCTATATATAGTTTTGGATAATTGTAACACCTCGGGTATAATCTTGATGGAAAATTCAAACCCTCTTCTAGGATGAAGACTAGGAAATTCATTGGGAAACACATAATCATATTACAACCCAATGAGAATGTATTCAAGGATAATATTTTACTTATACTCGATCATTTTATCTTGATTTTCTTGCTCATAGTGAAATAATATCCATGCTTGAGATTTTTTTGCTATAGAAGATTCATCCCCACTTTCTCTTTTATAGAATAGGTGGATAAGTCATGATACTAAGAGTGATTTCCTTCTCATTGAAATTTATGTTTGATCTAAAATGGGAAAGTCAATCCATGCCCAAAATTGAATAATGTTCTACCAAAGAGAGTATAAAAAGGTTTTCTGGGAGCATCATCCCACAAATTTGGATAGGGGGAGTCATATAAGTGGGATACAATAATTTCCCCATTTTCCACTTTTACCAACAACTATAATTACAAGATTTGTGGTGATATTTGAATATTTATACTAAATATTCATTATTTGAAGGAATGCGTACATCCATAATCAAAAAAATGAATACTATATAATTGAATGAATAATTACCATACATTTATCCAAGTAATTTTCAAGATCAACCTCAATGATTGTGCGGGAAAAATCATTTGCTTTATCTCTTGGAGGTTATTGGTTGTCTCTGGAAACACTTGGCTTAGTTCACTGGTTTCAAAAGTACCCTTATTCTCAGATGTAAATGAAATGAACAATGCACTATGTATTGAGTATATCATTACTATCATCCATAGAATTAGTGTGTTTCTACTTTTGTAAATCACGGACAAGGTGTCTTTCCTTACTACACCTAAAGCATCTCCTTGTTCCCCTTAGTCAATTTACAGGGTTCTTTTTTATAAACCTTTCACTAGTGGGATGTTAAAATTTCAGGTAAGAATTATATTTTTTTCATTAGACCCCCAAAATCATACTCTACCTTCCTCTTCATAACCCCATGAAACCCTTTAGAAACATCAATCACTATTTTGACTTAGAGGGATTATCAGACAATTTCCTCCTAGCTAACAAATTCATGGATCACTAGATCATTTCAAAGACTCGTTTTTATCCCATCAAAGAAGTGGTCAACCTTACTTTTAGGGTTAATTACAAAGTTGTATGCATATCATGAAAGTATTGTGATGTATTCCTCATACAGACAGATAGATTAATCATCTTTTTTCATGAGGGAAATAAAATCCTTTTTCATTCTATATTGAAGAGTGGGAGTAAAATATTTTTCAAAAAAAAATTTCTAGAATTCATTCCACACCATAGCATGGATATATTTCTTAGGTTTCATATTCTTGATCAATGTACACCACTAGTCAAATTCTCCCTTCATAAGCTAAAAATCAATTAGAACCTTCTCTTGTATAGAACATTGAAGGGTAAAGAGGATATTTTAAATGGAGTGGATCCATTGTTCCACGATTAAGGGATTAGATGATCCATTGAATGTTGGGGGCCTCTATCACATGAAGGAATCACTTGAAACTTGTTCTTTCTTTGGGGGATTTGGGTGCTACTCCTTATCTAGGTTTATATTCAAAACCCGAGTCCACTGAGAGAGCATCATCATAATATTTGTGATTCCCAGTCTCACCGAGCTGGTCATCTCATTGGGGTAGTCATTATATTGCTCATCACATTGATTATTTACCCGATTCCTTATATTTCTAGACATTATCTTGAATAAAGGGAAAATTAGGGATTAGAATTGTGAAACTATTAAACACAAAAATGATAATTTAATAACATTAAATGGATAACTTATAACTTACATTTCTTTCCTAAACATATGAATTTATAGGCTTCAATATATTTTATACATTATGTACTTCCTAACAAAATTTATTATAGAAATTTATTTAACCCCTTAATAATGGTTCAAAATTAGATTTTACTTTTACCAAAAAAATCCCGTAGGAGTGTCAAACCAGGTTCATTGTAAGGCCCATTGTATACTGAGTCAGGATCGAAAGACCTTGTCAAAGATATTACATGAAGGTATATTTGTTCCTGAACAACTTCCACTTGTTGTATCTAGATAGGGATTTATTTAATTAATAAACAACTTACACTATACTTAACAAAATTTAGAGATTTCTTCTTATACCTAGTTTTATCTCTAAGGATTTTTCTAGAATTTTTAAACATAACCCCAAAAAATAACTAAACATTTCCATTTATAACAACTATAAAAACCTCTCTCTTTATTATGAATTAATTTATGAACTTCATAAGATTACACATAATAAAATTCCTAAGATTGAGAATTCTAGTGTCTCTGGGAATTACGTACATTACATGACAACTTAAAATAGTAAATACATCATATGTATTGAAAATGTACTTAAAATGATCATATCATTTCATCGAACATAAAAATTACTTGGATAACCTTGGGACATACATAAGAATCGGGTTAGCGATAAATCTTAGTAATGGCATAGTCATTCAATATGGTAATTTACATTAAACAATATTCATATCAATGCAGAATAAAAGTAACATGAATAATAATTCATGATATAGAATTATAATAGTAACAAAATAGATGTGGCAACAACTTAAAACATTACATAATAAAAATAGATCATGGATAAATAAAAAGATATAATAATGAACAATGTCTCAATAATGAATCATGTTAAATCCTTGTAACAAAAAAATTATCATGAAACTAAACATTTCCCAATGATTTGGAGCGCTAAATAATTCTGGGAAAACTAACCACATTAATTTAATTCCCATACATAAGTGTGGAACATAAATTATACAACCTAGATTCTTTTATCATCATATCTTATTCTAAAATTAATGAGTGTAGAATAAATACATATATACCAATTCAAATAATTATAAGTGTATATAGGTGAATACGGTTGATATGAAATAGGTATGGTATTCACTAGACAAATTTTTTGGCATAGAAAATTTTGGTTAAATATAAGTAGTATAATAAGATTGACAAAATTTTCATAAAATAGGTTAATGAGAAAGAAATTGGTATGTAATGATATGTGTTTTGAATAGTATTACAACGAGTATGTTTTTGATCTTTTTCCATTACGAAGTTGGTTATTTATGAAATTGAGCTTCAAAACTAAATTATGGGAGTTGCAACCTCTTAATGTGGTGTTTTATGACATGGGTGAAGGATTGTTAGTTTTATCTGGTGGCTCAACAAGTTCCAAGAGTGACAGACTGGAAAAAATAGGTTTTTAAGGACTTACACTGGGTACATGATTTGATTGAAACTGTGAGGCCCACTTTGGGAAACTGTGAGGCTGTGTTCAAGGGGGGCTGAGACGTTTTGACATGGGCTACACATGATATTCCAAATTTTGAACCTATCCCACATAGTGTGCTCGGGAGGATGCAGTATGACACAGCACACCACACAGTTCGCACATGGTTTTGCAAATCATGCAGGTCAAGCCATTTGCATAGGTCTATATAAAAAAATAAATTAAACTAAAAAAAACAAAAAAAACTCACACACAACTTATCCTATGAATTGAGACAGCCATGGTGTCCTCATCATTGCGCAGACCCCCCCCTGAAAGATACACCTTCCATGATGTAATCCTCATGGATGTCTTCCGATTCATCACATGATCCTTCATGGAAATCCCTAACCTATTTTTTCCTCCCTATGATCAGAATTTTTTTTAGCCTTTCCATCTCCCAATAGGTTTTGACTGAACCATAGGCCTTTTGGTAATCTATTCTTTTGGTTTCTTTTTGTTGTAGGGTTGTATGAATTGTCTCTCAGGACCATTGGTTTTATGTTTCGGTAATCGCTACCAAAGGCGAAGTAGTTCTCTTTGATTTGGAACACCTATGCTATCTTATTTAAGGGATTATACCCATATTTGGTGTTCTCAACATATTAATTTGGGCATTTAACTACTTTAAGGTTCATCATATTTATCTTTTAGTGTGTTGAACCCTACCATTTTTTTGGGTTGTTGCCTCATTCTGAGTGAGTTATCATGGTCTATGAAGGTGTGTGTATGTATATAATAAGGGATGGATTTATAATATATATATATATATACCTCTCCATGAATTCTTTCATGGCATTGGGAATAGGTTTCTAGGGTAATGGATATATATATATATATATACATGCAGGTATGTGCATGTGAGGGTGGGGTGGGTTTGAGAGGTCAATTCCAAAGATTTCATGTGATGTGTATTAATTTTGTATACAAATTATGGTATGATCCATCTCTTTAATCCCATGTAGTTTATACTACATTAAATATTTTATTTAGTAATTCATTTGGTTTTTGATTTCTACTACTTACCTTTAGAAAATATGTTTGAATATGAAAATTGATTTTTTCAAATAAATAAAGTCATGATTTTAAAATAAAATTCCTTCAAAGGGGGTGAAGTACCTTCAAGATAAAAATGTAGAGAAGAATAATTTGTGTTTGTTTGATTTTTTTTCTTTTCTATTTCTTATTCATAGATATAGGGATGGTAATGTACATGTTTATGACCTCACCCTTTTTGAATAACAGAATGAAATTAATTTTTAAATGAAGTGTCCCTTGTCCCCTACATAATTCATCTAATGTAGAACACCCAATGGGTGTTTGGGATTACTAGGATTAGAGATTCCCAAATAAGAATTTGAGATGTTAACATGATTTAAGAAATAATAATAATTGGTTAAGATAAAGGGGATTGTATGGGATGAATTAAATGAGGTATACCATTCAATGGATGGAGTGACCTTGACACTCAAACCCTTCAATCCATTTTCCATATTTAAGAAATATTAGTGATATTTCCATGAGTAGGATAAATCATACCAAATTTATTTTTTTTGTAAAAGGGGTCAGACCGTGGGAGGTTCCCCTAGTACTGGATGTTTGTGCGTTACGTCCCAGACCAGCCAGAAGTAGCATCCCAGGTGTATGAACATTTGGTGTCGGTATGCACCTGGTTTATATAAAAGGATGATACATATATCTAGACTATATATATATTATATATATATAGTGAATTGATCATACTATTATCCTAGAAATGGGTTGAAGATGGTATCGCTGTTGGGTGTCCATTAGAAACCTAGACGGGTGTTGGTTTATTCTTTTAATTCTTTTATACCTGAACACTATTTAATTATAATGCACTATTTGTATTGTAATTGAATATGTGTGTTCTAAAATATTAATATTTATAACTAACACCCTTCTCATGTAAGCTTGGTACTTGAGTATACCTTATATTTTGAGGTCCTAGGTTGACTATTGGGTTGCTTTTACTTAGAGTTAGGAGAGAAGGACTGATCATGATCTTAGTATTCTCCCAGAGATCGCCCGTGGTGTTTTTATATTTTATTTATTTTATACCATATTGTAAAGACTATTTTTTAACTTCTTTACTTTATGTATCAATTTCTTCTCATGGATACACTGTATAACCTGGTAGTGGCCACTTTTATTTTATTGAGTATATGATTCTTCCGCTTATTTGTTAGATGATTATTTTCATCTTACACTATTTAAATTTATTTATATACACTTATACTATTGTGAAACCAAAGATATGAGGGAATATTCTCCCAAATATCACCACCTAAGACCCTCGCTCCTAATCGACAACCTCTGACATATAGGGAGACATGCTTGATGCCATGTGACCCACTGGTCTAGACAACGGGTTGATGGTAAGTCAGGATGGAATGTTACTAAATGGAATTAAAGGTTATCTAATTTCCTTTGTCTTAATTTATTATGTTGGTATATAAGAGAAGAGGAGTTTTTGAGACTTGGTTAATATCCTTGTTTGGGATTGATCACCCCATGTACAGGAAATGACCAAGTGGCCAGGGTTGGGATTATTACCTATGTTTTTTGATGTTATGTTTTATAGGATTTCACCTTGAGTGATTGAAGTACTTTCCACTACTTAGGATTATAAATTTTATAGAATTATACCCTTTTCTAGATACAGAAATTAATATCCATTGCATGCATCATATTGGGCACATAATAAATCACATTCCATGCATAGTGTCATACAATGTAATTATATTTATAGTTTTCCATGATTCTTGTTTATCCTACATTACTGAGAGTCCATGCTTTTATGTTATGGTATGTAGCTCTATGTTTACGACTAATGATGTCATGTTTTTCTCTATTTATATATGGGTTGTGAATGGATGAGAATCAATTTTCGATTGTAATGTGTATGGGGGATTTATACTCAGGGAAGGGTAATTCATATATTCAAGCCATTTGAGTGTAATATAAATAAATTTTAAGGTTCTTAAGAAGAGGTAAAAGTTCTCAAAAATTAAATGAAAAGGTAAAATAGATTTGACTAATGGTATCTGAATGCTAAACTATAAAGTGTATGGGTGCATTACAGGTTGGTAGGTGGCCGCCCATATCATTGAACTATTGTTTTTAATCAAGTTGGATTTCAATTTTTGTTAGGTTTTGATTAAACGGAACAAATTTTCAACCCATGAATTGTATGAGAACATCATGAATTGGGAAATAAAAACCATTATTAAATGTAATGTAATGATGCTTTCTAAAATTCTAATTTATATTCAACATGTTGAATTTTTATTTGAAATGGATGGAAAACATCTATTGGGTTTTTTCTTATAATAATCAAGTTGGATTAGTGTAACCTTTATAGGTTTCCTTATCTATTAAAATGAATTTATTATGATGAATTTTCTATTTATGTAGGGACATCAATGAGTGTTTAAATGTTTAAAAGTTTGTTTTGGGAAAAAATGATTGTTTTCCTTAGGGAATTGGATTGTTCAAGTATTCGTATTCTATTTCAGAAATGGTACAAGATTCTTGAAATTTAATCTTTTATATTTATAGATATTTAAAATATATTGATTGTAAAATAGGGCTTGGAAATGGAACCTGTAGTGTTGTCCTCTATTTGAGACCTCCGTAAAAGTGTAGTAGTTGTGTTTCTACTTGAGTTTCCTTGGAAGAGAACCATATGTGGTGTTTGTAGGTTTTGTTTCCTTAGTAATGACAAGGTTATTGTATTTTAAACCTGGTGACTTTTGTTAGAATGACCCAATGATATGGTTGACATTTGTTCTTTGTGATGGGCTAACCCATGGTAGTTAGCACCCTATGAATGAAAATTCCTTGATATTCCATGTGTTCTTAATGATGTTTGGTGTTGTTCGAGTGTTGTTGTACCTTATAGGACAATTGGATTCTAATGAAACCCTTGTTCGGATGGATGGTCATATTTTTATTGACCTTGTTATGGGATTGAGAATCTGGTAATTCCCCTTTTTAGTTAGAAGGAAATGCCTTGGGCATAATTGGCTACTTCTTTAGTTGATTGACCTTTTTATTTTAACTGGGCTGTATGTGTTGATGTATGTGGTACCATCGATTGTTCAATGTGGAAACCAACTAGTTCAGTTTAGCTATGTTTTAAAGCCTCTTGTTGTTGAGTACATACTTGGGCCGTCTCTAGGTATAGTGACCTAAGAATTAAATAAATAGGTATGCCCAATGCTTGGGATGAGTTTTTGAAGACTCGTGTGTTTTTACATTTTGGTATCATTGGTTTGATTTTATTAAATTGTCATGACATTATGATCATGGCTTGTAATAACATCACAAAATTCATTTAATGTGTATTTTTCTAGCACACTCTTGAGAAGCTAATTATCTTTTCCTTGGATCTTAGAACACTCCTATAGTTGGGAGCCTCATGGAAAATCTACTAAATGTGGCCTTCCATGTGTAAGGTGTACAACCTATGAGGGTGATTGAGAAGTGGCCATTTTGGATCAAATGCCATTGAGGAAAGGATGTTTTGTTTTTTGTCATTTCTTGCTTAGTATTATGAAATTAGAATGGGTGGATTTGTATAAAACACTTGTAAAAGAATTGTTGGTATTTTATATACTTTGGTGGGTAATCATGAATGATCATAGAATTCCTCATGTGATAAAGGCTACTATTTGGATAATTATGTGTGTACAGGTGAAATCGAGTTCCTTCTTTGATGTCTACCAGTGATGGTTCCACATCTCTCTTTTCTAGTAATTAGGCATGATTGACTTGAAACTATTGAAATCCTTTTAGTGAACTCATGTTTAGTGAATATCATTTTTTCTATCTTGTAAATGATTGATATGCATGATGGCAGTGTTAGTATAATGTCATGCTAAAGCCTTACAAAGCTGATGATCTTGTTTGGGTGATCCTTTTTGGTGTTGCACGCTGGATGCATGGTTTCTTTCATTATTTGGTCAGGAACATCCTCAGAACATGGGTATGTACATCAATGGGAATGTTCTTAGTAAATTCAAGGTTCCTTGTAGGAAGGAATTGAGGTTCTATTGAAAACACTTCATCCATCCAACCCCAGAGTTTTGATAATATTCTATCATTCGGAGTGGCTCGACTCATTATCCCTATATTCACATGTTACAATTAGTGAGGACCAATTTCCTGAATGTCACCATGTGGAGTGGAGTGTTGTATTTATTGGTCATTTTTTTTAGGAAAAGTCTTCTCGGCTAGGGATTTCTGGTTGATGGAGAAATCGACCACTTGTTTTATTTAAGGAATCACACCAAGATCAACATTGTAAAACAAGGAGACGTGATGGTAAGGAATTACAACTATAGTTTGAAATATATTTTGTAATTTGCCTCTTAATGATAAAGACTAATGTGGGAGGTACCTTTTTCAAGATACTAAACTAGGAAATGACTAGATCACATCTCTATGTAATGGGTTTAGTTAAGAGTCTTTTTGATGTATCGGTTTGAGAATGATCATGTGTTTGGGTTTAAAGGGAATGAGTGCCATATACTTAAATTGATGATTAAGGGTTGATTGGGCTTTTGGAAACACAATGTGACCATTTGAAGAAAGATATGTGACCCTTTTAGATCTTGCAAGGTTTATGTTATTCCTGAAGGATTCTTAGGGATGAGAATTTCAATGGTGGGAAGGTTGTAACGATCCGAGTTTTAAACTGAACAAAAATGAGAATTGTTTTGAACTTTTTCAATTACTAAATGGGTTGTTTTTAAAATAGGTCATTAGAATTCATTTATGAGAGTTGGAACCTTTTCCAATGTTGTTTTTGGACTTGGGTGAAATATTATTTGGATTACTAGGTGGTTAAAGAAGTTTCGGGAGTGATAGACCATGAAAAACTAGGTTTTTAAGGCCCCTTACTGGGTGCACACATTGTTTGAAACCATGCGGCCTAATACAGGAAACCATTCCACCATTTTCAAGGGGGGGGGGAATAGACATTTCTTAAATCATATTTTCATTTTTCCAAATCGTGCACCTAGGCTGCATGGTGTTTTCCAAAAGGTAGTACCCTCTCACTGTAGACCACATGGTTTAAACACAATTTGGAAAACTATGTGGATGGGTATGTTTTAAAAAATAAATTAAAATAAAATAAACTCACAGCCCTCTTCTCCTGTGAATTATGATTCACCCCTCCACCTGTGGATCCCCCAGCTTCATGTGAAACCCCCGTCAGCCTAACCTCCTTCCATGATGAAATATTCACAGATTCGTTCCAATTATTCACATGATCCTTCACAATTATCCCTCAACTCCCTTATCCTCCACATCCTAATATTTTTCGGCCTTTCTATTGCCCCAAAGGGTTCGACCAAACCCTATGTGTTTCAGTAATACAATTTTTTGGTTTTTTTTGTTCTACAGTTTTAAAAATGGTCTCCCGAGACCGTTGGGTTCATGTATTGGCAACCATCACCAAAGGCCAAGTGGTCAGCTTCAATTTGGGCCACCACCACTATCCTAGGCAAGGGTTTATACCCATTGTTGGTCTTTTCACTATCTAAATTTGGGTCTTAAAATGTTTTAAGGTTCCCCATATTTATCTTCGTGTGTTTTGAACCCTTCCACGTGGTTTGGGTTGCTTCTACCTTTTGAGTGAGTTTCTATGGTCTGCGAAGGCGCACACTTGCATATACTAAGGTATGGATATATATATATATATAATACTTATATACCATTGACGTATTTTCTCATGGCACAAGGGATACATGAATTTGGATTCATATACATATACATGTAGGTATGTGCATGTGAGGCCAGGGTAGTTTTGAGGGGTCACCTCCAAAGAAGTCAAGTGATGAGTATTAATTTGGTCTCCTACTTGAGAGAGGATCTATCTCTCCCTAATTTTGAAAACATTTACTACTTTCCTTATTAAATACAGTTGTTATTTATTTAGGCTTCTTATATTTAGAATAAATGTTTGAATGTGATAAATGATTTTTTCCTGATAAATGAAGTGTTGGTTTCATAATAACCCCCCCCCCCCCAACAGAGGTACACTTCCTTCATGCTAAAAATGTAGAAAGTAAACTTTTGTGTTTTCTTGGACTACTGATTCGTTTTCTTATGATTCTTGGAGTAAGGGTTGGTGAATGGCATGTTAATGACATCATCTTATTTTATTAATTGAATGACATTCCTTTCTAAATTAAGTATCTCTTATCCCTTGCGTAATTCATTTAACCCAAGACATCCCATGTGTGTTTTGACTTATTAGGCTTGGTGATACCCAAATATGTATTTGAGAAGTTACCATGGATTGAGGAATAATAGGAATTTGTTATGATAAAGGGGATTTTATTGGTTGACATAAATGTTACAGTGCCATTCATTGGATGGAGTGACCTTGACATTGAAACCCTTTAATCCATTTTTTATATTTAGGAAAATTGGGTGAGAATACAATGGATAGGATGACTCATACCAAATGGAATGCATTAAACTAAGGATTTCACATATTGAATAGTGTTCCTTGAATTAAATGGTTTAAATGTGTTAAATTTTGGGAAACGGAGTTGAATATGGTAAATCAAATACATGGGAAATCCTTACATCATGGTAATATTTGAATGTGACCAAGGCCATGTTATTATTTTAATTATAATGCATAAAATTTATTTTCCTTATGTTTAAATGTGAAAATGTTTTTCTAATATGTAATCAAAATGTGATAATGAGATGCCAAAGAGGTTAATGCCTAATGAATGATATTTAGTGAATGATTATGCCTTATATAGGAAAGGGTGGTAAGGAACCACATGAGCCCTTAGGGTAAAAGACTGTGAGTTTACATGATGATCCCCTAGAGACCATGAGAGCTCATGGGGTTGTACAAGGGGATAGACTGTGAGCACTACCCCTAGTGATTGATGTCCGTGTGTTACATTCTGATCCATCTGATGCTAGTTTATAAAGGAACGTTAGAGGATTGGGAAATAAGACCATGGGATCTTCCATGAAGATTTCCATGAGACCAAAAGAGCTATTGGATTTTGGACCAAGTGTTATACCATGAGCGCTTCCCCTAGTAGTGGATGTCTGTGTGTTACATCCCAAACCTACTAGAAGTAGTTTCCTAGGTATATGATCATTTTGTGCCGGTACACAACAGGTTCATATAGGGGCATTCTATTTATATATATAATTTTTATATATGTACATTTTATAATTATTATTTATATATACAGTTGTATAATTAGAACATTATCCTGGTAATGAGAAATAGTAAGTATCATCGTTGGGTGTCCCTTAGGAACCTTGGCAGCTGTTGGTTTATTCTTTTAGTTCTATTATACCTACACACTGTTTAATTATAATGCACTATATGGATTGAGCATAACACCGTGGGTTCCAGCCTTCTAAGAATTATGTCTCACTCCATACACTTGTACCCTTAATACCTGAGTAGTCCTTATATTTACAGGTCCTAGGTTGATTGATGGGTTGTTTTTAATTATATTTAGCAGAAAAGGACTAAGGTACAACTCATTATGCTCATAGAGATCACCAATGGAGCTTGTTGCAACAACTTTTATTTTCCCGATTCTATTTTTAGAAATTTCTTGGGAAAATTACAAGATCATGTGTTGAGACGGTGAGCGATTCTGAGACCCAGAGATCCTAAAGTGATTTATCAAAAAATTTTATGTTTTAATTAGCAAGTTTGAGACGTTTTCATAAAAATGTAGTAGATCATAAATGCATTCTTGGTTCAAAAATCCTAGGGCACCATTACGTCAAGAGAAGTGGGTTACCCTAGGCATGACATAAGTTTTGTCAGCACGAGTCTCCATTTAGAAAACCCAAAAATGGAATTACCATTAATAAAATAATTAAATCAAATTATTTTAATTTTTAAATCCTAATAACATAAGAACGGTGTCTCAGATTGAAAATATGATATCACCATTGAACATGTAAGGGCATTCGTTCCTTAAGTGTATCCTAACATTGGCCGGCACGGGCCAACTGTAGAAATTAGGTTTTGGGACATGACCATAAATAAAATAATTAAATATATATTATATTATTTTTGATAACTCATAAATGATATCTCATATTGGAAATCCAAGAGTACCGTTGAACTTGTGAGGGTGTTCTTTCCTTATGCAGGGACTAACCTCGACTAATGCGGGTCAAGGGTAAAAGTTATTTTTCAGGTATTTTAAGGGAAAATAAAATAATCCTAAAATGATTATTTTATTCAATAATATTTTGTTTTGAATCAGTGATGAGGCAGCTGTTTCATTTCATAAATGAAACAATAACAAAAATGGAGACATTGTGTAACAGAAACACCGAATCACATTTCCTCCATTATGTAGATTAATATAGATACATGATCAGGGGATGACTAGAGAGATTTCTCTGAGGCTCTAGAGGAAAATCATTGGTGAGCAACGAATGAAGAAGAAAGATGAATCTACAATGATTATGGATCATGGATTAATGGACGATGAGATGATAAAATGTGATGTCTCTTAGGGAATTTCCAATGACAGTTGAACCTCGATGTTGACCTATCATTTTTAGGTAGGATGTATGTTTAATTAGTTCCATTTCCTTATTTATAATTCTTAAGATGAGAGTGAATCATTCAAAAAACATAATGATTCATAGATTGTGTGTGATAAATGTTGGATGGGATTAATTCTTGAGATATTCATCGGGATATTGAATCCATTTTTTACTTTTGAATTGTTTTTAATTCTTTATTTTTCGACACTTAAATTCATAAATTGACGGATCATGTCTGACATGAACAAGGCTTGATCCATCCACCTTGGGTGTTCATGTGAGTTTCCCACCTCTCTCACTCTTATGAATTCATGAAAATCACCACTGAAACAACCAGTAAGGAAGTATAAGATCCCGATGATGGCGATCCACGGTCTAGGTGGAGACCGCAATGGCAAGAAAAGGCCACGGCTCGACGCTCGTGGTGGTGCAGAAGGTGACACATGTAAATAGCGAATCATAATAGTGGGGAATGCATGCATTATGATCCAATGGGTAATTCACGGTGACTAAATATCTATGACAGTGTAGGGGCAGTGTGTGCCGGTGGTGGAGAGAAGGGCCTTCGACATTAGCTACGGGTGGTGGATCAGGCCGCAGACAACAATGTTGTTAGCAAACATGGTGATCCACACTATGTCACAAAGCAGGAGGCCGACATCCAGCTGTAACGTGATGGAATCCTATAACAATTTCCATGGGTGGGATATGTCACCCTCCGTATCTAGGGTGAACTAGACCATCACACCCAATGGGCCGAACCCATGGACTCGCCAGTTCGGGCAGGGCCTAGTGGACCGGGTAAGATTTGGGTCAGGTCAAACCTTGGTTGGGTCGGTGTACCATGGGGTGGGCCAAGTCGGGTTGGTCTGACCGAGTCAAACAGACATCGACCCCACCAGCCTTATTTCAGTAAAATGGTCATGATGTGAAAATTGTATATCTAATCGACGAGCTGTTTTCGGTGTTGAGACCCTACAGACGAGAAGATCCTTTTGATAAACTCCAATTGAGTTTATGTGGAGGTAGAGTTTTGATAGGAAGATTGAGGTATTGAGTCTCTCAAAATCAAATGTGCTACGAGCAAATATCTTATGCCTGACTATAATGGGATGGAATATTTGAGCGGACCTTAGTGGCATGGAAGATGAGTAGTCGAGTGGACTTGAGTGGCCCAATAGACGAAAATCCATGTAGTCCTATGTGTCTTGACAGATGAAGTGCCTAGCAGACCTTAATGGCTCAGTAGATGAGCAACTATGTGGACCTATGTGGCATGGGAGATGAATAGTTGTGAAGAACTACAAGTCCCTACAGACAATTAGCCGAACAAACCTTAGTGGACCAATAGACGAGTTGATAGCAGTGGCCCGACAGACATCAATGACTCATCAAGGATGATTTCCTCAGCTGTATAAGAAGTTCTTCATTACGAATGAAGTAGTTTACTTCAAGTAGTTATCATTGTGTTCTCTTTGTGCGGGGCTCAATGAAGCGGGACCTCTTTGCGTCGGTCTCTGATGACCAGATGGATCAAGGAGCGAGTCCTCCTAGGATGATCATTCTTGAGTAGAGTCCTGTGATGAAGGATTGGTTGTGATATCGAGAATTCGTGTCTTAGTGAGACTAGACATCTCATAGAAACTTCATGGTGTATTAATACTAAATATTCTCTTATATAATTTTGGTAGACTTCCACAACCATTTTACTATCAGATAGCTCGAAGAGTGGGACCTCCCAGAATTGAGTGTGTTGTGCTTGGAACCATATGGTGGAAGTGCATGAGATGTTTCATTTTTGAATCCATTATGATTATACCTTGATGTTATTATTATATTTGTTGGTTACATATACCTATGTTGAGTTGAATGTAGCTTATTGGGGGTGTTTTATTATGTGGTATTTTTCTATGTTGTTTTTGGTGTCTCCTACTGAGTATTGTTTTACTCACCCTTATAGGGGCTTCACCCATAGATATTATTTCTTTTGTAGATGACCAAAGCTTCAGTGGAGTCTTAGATGGATCAGGACCAGGACTAGGACCAGGTGGTGCCTTGTGAGATTAAACGAGATGAGGTGTTTCAGGAAGCCTGCTAAAACATCTTAAGTACCATTGTTTGTGGGTCGGGCATTGAAATTGTATTTCTTTTAGGGGGATTGTATTTTGTCCTAGTTGTACCTTACTGGTTTAATTTCTATGGTACATTGATGTTGGGTTATAGAGGTATGCATGCTTTTTATTTTCTTTTTGTTTTCACTCTCCATCACAGTGAATTTCAGTTAGGTGTGTCTGTACATGTTCTTGGAAAAAAAACTTTCATTTCTGGGATATCCGTACTCAGTGCTAGTCTCCTTACCCTGGCCGATCAGAGGCAGGCTTGGGGTAGTCACTACATAGGCCATGGGGGACAGGTCATGATTGAGTGGTATTAGAGGAGGTCGTTTCTACCTTAAGAACCTAGATATTATGAATTTGGTTTGGAGAAACAATGTTAAGTGTTTCATGTTTGGATTTCAGGACAGGTAATCAAGTTTTGGTGTGGAGGCCATTATATCCACATATCAGGACCCGAAATTCTTTTTTTTTTGACTCGATACATGAAAACATGAGTTGTCGGAAAACATGATGGTACATACATGATATAGGAATGGTTTGAGTTTTCCAAGTCCTTCTTCAATCATCTCCCCAGGTATACTCTATTGATCATGGAAAATCTTGTTTGTTTTCAAGGTACTTCCATGTAGAAAACCATTCAGGATTCTGCCACCTAATCAGGAGGATGACCAGTGAGGTGAAAAGATGGGTACATGGGTTTGTACCAGAGAAAGAACCACCAGGTGGGGTACCCGCTATACCACCACCTATAGAGTAGCACTCGGTACTCATAGTACCAATGAATGAGATGCACGAGTTAATAACACTTTAATAATTTCAATGGTAGAGACCCCTCAGGTTCTGAGGCGAGCCAAAATCACAAGAAACTAAGGACTAACTTGATGTGGTGACCAAGTTTTCCATCTACTCGGGACACCATTAGATTAGATAATGGTCCTAGTATTGAGCTTTCTACGTGGATCATAAGGGTTATGGCATGGTTTAGATTACCTAATCATACGATGATGTGACTTTTCCATGGTCAAAGATTTAGAACATTTCTCAAAGAAGGGTCCCTTGCAATAAAATCTAGTTAATATGCATGCCCAAGAGCTTCTACATATTCAGCAGGCTGACATATCGGTAGATGAGTATACATCAAGGCATACCGACTTTTCTAGGTACTTGATGAATATAATATGAAAACTACATTAGGGATCAGACCTCCGAGAGAGATGTGTTTAGGGACATCTGAGCCAACACCATTTCATTGTGAATTTCTACATATTCTATGATTTTAGAGAGAACCTTTGAGGTTGAAATTCCTTTGGCTGAGTAGATATATCCAATATTTGTTAGCAGTGGTAATATAGGTAGATGAAATCATTCTACGAGACATGGACGTGTGAGACGTCCCAATAAGAGGTCCGAGGGTAGGGGATATACAGCTCAAGTCTCATATGGTGAGTTTAGATGTCCTAGAAAGAGGTCATTATTTTAAAAATATGGTAGGGGACATCTTTTTAGAGGTTTTCCATCCTGTCATGATGACAGGGAAATGGTTGGTGATCCACTAGGGTAGAGATAGTAATAGGGACAAATTAATCTATAGGGTTGAAGACGTGGTAGGGGAGATGAGAGAGAAGTTGGAGGTGTTATTCATTTTGACATGTTACAACCACCACCCCAATGTGGTCCACAACAATCTCAGGGAGCTAGTGGATATGTGAAGGGGATGGCTACATGTTTCCATCCAAACCCATGTGACTGTGATTATTCTATTTTTTTTTTCAGTTCTCAGCAGTATAGGAAGAGAAGGAGGACATCTTTCTAGAAGTTGTTTCTAGGATTACCTCCATACAGGGACATGGAAATATGCATCATTCTACACCTCGATATGAAACTGATCTCCACATATGTATATCAGACTGCTTTCATAGGGCATTGTGATCTGAGGTTATTGGAGGGTGACTTGTAGAGGATTGCATTATTATGAAATAGTGTTCTAATTTATGTGTTGATTACCGTCCCATTATCCATGTGGCCATAGAGAATGAGTACCCACTGCTAAAGGGATGATAAATGCATCAATCCGGTGAAAGGGGAGACCTTTTGAATAGATGGAAAGGTTTCTATAGGATTTTCAGCAATTAAGATAGATTTTTACAAGTGCCTCAATCTTGACTGGGCAGTGAAAGTCTTTGTAGTTTTCAAATGAGAAAACTGATCAGTTGGCCATGTTACAGTTATCCTTCATGGATATGGATGAAGCAACATATCTCTAGTCATTGGTTGTTTCCCATCAACTCTTAAATGAGTTGGGGAGGAACAAATTAGTGAAACCAATTGTGATTATTTATGTTCTCAATTTTCCATAGGGACTATCTCTGATGGAAATTTGAAAGGTGGGGGACACATTGTTATTTTAAGAGAATGTGTAGTTCTAGCAGTTATGCCTTGAGTGGGGAGATGCATCGGGGTATGTGTTTGGATATTAAGTCAGACACTAGGGATGATGGAACATGTTGAAACTGGGCTTACCAATTGAGATGAAAATATGAACCCATGTATGGGTTAGTTTCATGGGTTGTTATTTCTCTTTCTATGGTTATTGGTAAGGTAGTGGGGATGAATATCGATTTACTTCATGTTGGTTTTAACACATACATATACAAGACATGATACCATCAAGGTGATCATTGACTGACTCACCGAGTCGATCCACTTCCTAACTACCCAGAAAAAGAGTTTAGTAGAGGTCTTGGGATGCCTCTACGTGATGGAGATTTGACTGGGGTGAGGTGGATGTTAACAATGGGGATAATGTTGCAGATTTTCCAATATAGATCATGGATCAATATGAGAGGAACCTTTAAGACCAATTTATTCCTCTAGTGTATGTTTAATGGTAGAGAAATGTTCTCTAAGAGAGAATGTGGGAGCAGGAGGATCATGTTTGAGCTCGTACCCTCAACTATATGGGAATCCCTTAGTTTTCCATTTATAGATGTAAATACTTAAGGTGGTGTAATTTAATAGATCAGATTTTCCCAACTATAATCTTATAAAATTATGGTGAAATTTATGAGGCCAAGCATTGAGACATCATATTATTATGAGGCTCAGTGCGCTCGGAATTATCGGTTGAGAAATGTTACATTTTAAATAGCACACATGATCAGTTTTCCTAAAAAAGTGCAATAACTATTAAAAGGATTACCCAGTCTGATATTCGAGGGAACCATTTTATTTAGATAAGTGGATTTACCCTAGACGTGACTTATGTTTTTTCAACACGGTTCTCTAGTGAGGAAACCCAAAAATTGAATAACTAAAATTCAAATAATTAAATGAAATTATTTTATTTTTAAAATCCTTATAAATAAAAAAAGGGTGCCTCAGATTAAAAATTTGAGACCACTATTGATCTCATAATGGTGTGACTTTATTAATTGGAGCTTAACATTGGTAGACGTAGGCCACTTGTTGAAAGTATATTCTGACGTAAACATTAATAAAAATATAAAATAATGATTATTTTATTTATGATAACTCATAAACAGTTACTTGGATTAGAAATATGAGAGTTTCACTAATCTCATGAGGGTGGTCTTTCCTTAGTTAGGGCCTAACCTGAACTAGCACGGGTCGAGATTAAATGTTAATTTTTCGGCCTGATAAATATAAATAATATAAGCTTAATTTTTTTAATTTGAAAATGTTTCACTATAATGTTGAGACAGGGAAGAAATTTTATTTCATAAATGAAACAATGTATCATCACATCGACTCAGTATAATAGAAATGTCAAAACACATTTCCTCTATTAATATGATTAATCGAGATACGTGATCAGGGGATGACCTGAGAGATTTCACCGAGGCTCTGGAAGAATTTTATTGGTGAGAAATGGAGGGTGAAAAATGATGAATCACCAATTATGACATATCATAGATTAATGGTCAATGAGACAAAATATCGTGACGTCTCTTAACGAATCGCCAATGATGATTGAACCTTGATGCATACTGATCCTATTTCAAGGTAGATTGTTGGTTGAATTAAACTCCTTTCCCTGTTTCAAGATCGTTATGACTAGCATGAATCATTAAATGAATGGAATAATTCATGGATCATGCATTCTAAATGTCAGATGGGTTTAACTAATTGGATTTTTATTAGGAAACTAGATCTATGTTGATCTTTTGAATTGATTTTAATTATTCCATTAGAGGATCTTGAATACTTTTGTGGATAGGTCAATACTGACAAAAACAAGGCTTGATCTGTCCTCCTTGGGTGTTCATGTGATTTTCCCACCATGATCACTCTTATTAATTCACTAACTTCACCACTGTAAAAACCTGAAAGGATTTATATGATTATGGTGATGGAAATAAAAGATTTAGGTGGAGATCGTAGTGGAAAACATAGGTTGGAGCTCGATGGCTGCAGTGGCAGAGAATTCCCTCAGTAGGAAGCTGCGGGTAGTTCACCACGACGACGGAGGGAAGGGACCAAGAAATCTAACACAGGTCGAGGATTGGGCCACCAGAAATGACTGTTGGTGGTGAACGATACCGCATCGCTTGGATGGAGGCCATGTTACAAGGGGTTGTAACATTGAAGTTGGATCGTGGCGGTAACCCGCGACACTCGCCGCATCCCGAGTGAACTATACCAGCCTGGCCAGTAAACTGGACATGCATCCCTACAAGTAAAGACTGGGCCTAGATGGGCCTATTAGATAGGGTCGGACGTGGGTCAGGTCGGCCTGATTGGGTTGGACCGAACCAAGACCCCCACCCCTATTTTAGTAAAATAGTCATGACATGAAAACCGTACGTCTGATCGATGATCCTTTTTCAGTGTTTAGACCCGTAGGATGAGACAATTTTTTTGACATACTCCACGTGAGTTTTCATGGAGGGTTATTTATTACCAAATGATTTAGGAATAGATTCTCTTGGAATCAAGTGAACTACAAACATAAATCCTGTGACTGGTTGTGATGAGAAGGAAGAACGGAGTTGACCTTAGTGGCCCAACCAACGAGTAGCCGAGTGGTCATCAATGGCATAGAAGACAATGTCATGTGGACCTATGTGGCTTGATAGATGAAGTGATGAGCATAATTTAGTTTCTCGATAGAAGAGAACTCATTAAGACCTATGTGGCCTGGAAGATGAATAGTTATGTGGACATGTGTGGCCTAGTAGATGAGTTTTCAAGTGAACCTTAGTGTCCCAGCAGACGAGGGGACTGAGGTGGCCTAACAGACTTTAGCGACTCATTGTGGATGAGTCCCTCAAATATACTAGATGTTCATTTTTATGACTGCACCCATTTACTTTTGGTAGTTCTCAGTGTGTTCCCTTTGGGAATGCCCCAAATAAGAATGACCTCTTCACATTGGTCTTTGTTGACTTGATGGCTCAAGGAGCGAGTCCTCCTGGGATAACCATTACTTGAGAAGCATCCCATGATAATGGACTTTTTGTGATATCAAGACTTATTTTATTACTAAGACTAGATGCCTCGAAGAAAAATTCACAATGAATTGAGACCAAATGTTCTCTCAGATTTTTTGGTATACTTTTTCAATATAGTTATTATCATGTAGCTCGAGGAGTGGGATCTCATGGAATCGAGTGTGCTTTGCATGGAACCATATGGTTGGAAACAAATGAGATGTTACATCTTGGAATCCTTTATGTGTATAACTAGATGTTATTGTTATATGTTTTGTGACATATACCTATGTTGAGATGACCATAGCTGTCTGTTGGGGGTTTTATTTGTGGTATTTTTATTTTTGGTTTTCGGGGTCCCCTATTGATTATTGTTTTACTCACCCCTGCGTGTAATATTCCCGAATTTTTTGTGTCTTTTACTGATGACTAACGCTTTGGTGGAGCCTTAGATGGAGAAGAAAAATGACGAGGACCAGGCAGTACCTTGTGTGATCAGACGAGCCGAGGTGGTTCTAGTAGCTTCCTACAGCAGCTTCCAAACCTTTTTTTCTGGTCGGGCATTGTAGTTGTCTTTCTTTTAGTGGGCTCGTATTCTAGTCGGGTTGTACTTTACTACATTACTTTATGTTTTGCTCTATTGTTGGGGTGTAATGGTATGGATGATTTTTCTGTACCTAGGTTTTCACCTACCAGCATTGTGGAATTCATTTGGGTTCACGTGTACATGTTATTTGGAAAATTCCTCCTATTTGTGGGATATGCCTACTCGTCAATAGTCCCTAGCCCCTGGCCTACGCGAGGTGGGCTTGGGTTAGTCACAACACGGGCCTTGGCTGATGAGTCATGAAATTGTTGTACTCTACTTATTTTTTAAGGTATTTTAATGCATGTTTTTTATTTAATTCATTATTTTATGTATCAATCACATTCGATGCATACATTTTATAACCTGGAATTCACCATTTTTATTTAGTTGAATATATCATTCTTCCACTGCTATGTTATTAGATTACTTAATACTTTTCTATACTTCTCTATTTATATACTATTATACTTATATTGGAACTTTGATATGAGGGTATAGTATCCCCACTATCACTTCATAAGACCCTCACTGCTAGTCTCCAAAATTTGGCGTACGAGGAGACGCACTTGAGGCCATGTGACCCATTCGTCTGGCCACCTGATTGATGGTAAGCTGGGTAAAGACGTTACATTCTATATAATAGTTTGAAAAAATTGTATACTAAGGGGGATATGTAATAACATATCACATAATAAGTAACATATTATAAAAGACATAAGGTAACAAAGATACATAACTAAAGCGAACAAATGAAAAGATCCCTTACATGCGTGTGTGGAACCAAATTCATTGGAAGAGATTCTTGAGATCTTGGGGGAGTCTCAGGTGGACTATAGATATGGGACGTCATATAAAATATGTGATCCATGGATTTTTAGTGAGTATAAAGGGGACCTAGGGTGGGTTTATATAAGAAATGAGTGGGGATTTCATTATTATCTCTCAAACATTGTTTTTGGACTCTATATAACAAAATAACCCAAACCATAAACCATATAATGGTTATTTACTATGGTTTCTAAAAAATGGTATTGGTTTTAATTATTTTATAGGGACATGGTCTGAACTTAATAAAACAAACCCATATCTTTTGTGATGCTGATTCATACTCTTAATGAAATGATTTTAAAACCTCCAAATATATTAATGGTTTTGGAGGTTTCATAAAGGATTTATACAATTAATACTATAAGCCTAAAATCACATTTTATTTTATGGGAAACACATATTTTGTAGTTTATAACCTTTATTGCAATTATTAAATCACTTTTGGGTCATCATGATGTCATAATGCACACTGAATATTTTTATTGTTTTTTATTTTTAAATAACAATTTGTCATTCTATGATAAATTATTAAACATTCACCATTGGATAATTTTGACTCTATGATTCCAAAAAAATATTAATTTTATCTAAATAATTAACTAAAAATATTATGTTAAAATTTAAAAATAAAATTGGAATATATAAATAAATGTTGGGTTTTTGGTAATAAATGTTTTCAATCCCTTAAAAAAATTACACTTGACTTCAAAAAAATGGTTATTTATATTTCATAAAAATTATTTAATAATAATATACAATTAAAACAAAATTTATAACAAAAATTCACCAATTCATCAAAATAAATTACCTAATTGAATTTTAATATTACACAAATATTCAATTTGGGTTATTTATATCAAAATCAATATAATTTATATGGTAAAAATAATAGGATGAAAATATATAATTTATTTTAGGAAAAATAATATAAATACTCATATTTCTATGTTATTTATACATATACATTTAATACACAATAAAAAATCCGAAGAGTACGGTGTGTGATGTTGAGATTTTCTGGGGTGGTTCAATGAACATAGTTTGGATTGTGATGTTGATGAGTTTAACCTTCCCCCTTATATGATTTCTATCATGATTATGTTTTTCGATCTCAGATTGGCCTTGAAAAATAAAAAATCCCAGATAATCTGCCTCCATTGGAAGCACCAATAAATTGGCTTTATATGGTAAGATCTTATTGGTTGAGGCAATCACATCCTTTTCTCTTTGAATTGGATTTGACAAAACCCTATATTTATACTAATAATGTTATCACTATTCAACAGCTATATTTTTTAAGTTAATTATTTTTAACAGCATTTTAAATCCAAAAATATATAACCAAATATATTCATGTGTTTTCTACAACCAAAATACATAATAATAAATTTTAATTAAACCATGTGGTTAATTTTTTTATAACAGTTCAGGTTGTTTAAAGTTAGAAGGTGGTTTTTAAAGATCAAACACCTTTTCAAGGGCTATTATAACCATGGGGATTATTCTAAATAGGTTCAAGTATCATAGGATTCATAATATGGTTGAATATAATCGTTGTGATTTTAATGGGAACTGAAAATTCAATCTAGGAGTGTGGAAAATATTAGGATTTGGTAAACTAATCATTTTTATTTTCTTTTATTAATGAAAAATAATATTAATCCAAAGAGGACCAATCATTAAAAAAGAGATATTTTAGATAATTTTGTAACTTCATTGGTTAATCGATATAATTATAGAGATTTATGAATTATAAAATAATTAAAATTCATATGTTGTACCACATCCTAAGTGATTTTTGACTATTTAAAGGAAGTATACCTTCAAGAAGAAGGAGAGTATAGTTAGATTTTAGTCATAATGGTTTAAATAAATACTATAAGTAAAGGGTTTTTTCTTAAAAAGAGGGGGATTGACTATTGCAAGATTCTTTCAACAATTATGAAATATAAAACTAATAGATTTATAGATTTAATTGTTAAGAAATTTGTTATTATACTTATGAAACTTTATATAATTTTAGAGGTTCTTCCTGAAAATTTTGAGGGGATAATTTATATTCATTAGCCTATGGTGTATCAATTTTACGTTAATAGGATCATGTATTATTTTTGAAAAAAATGTATATATTGAAACAATTTACAGTGAAGTATTATATGGGTAGATTAATTTATGTTGTCTCGATAATTTAATCCAAAATAGTTTGATAATTATTTTTTCCTTCGACATGTACACATTATTATTTTATCTATATATTATTATATATTAATTAAATTATAATAGAAATAAGAATCAAGATATAAAATTAATAAAATTAATTATTGATTGAATAGAAACTTAAAATGAATTATTTAATAAATGAAAGAGGTTACATGGAACAAACATCTAGAAGGAAGGGAATGCATGATATATATATATATATATATTAACATAAATAAATTGAGAATTTTGAGGAATATTATAAGATATAGAGGTTTAAACTAGTTTGTACACCATTGGCAGTTTATTTTAAATTTCCTTTGGTTTATTACATTATATTGATATTAAGAGATATAAATATGTAAAATTACGTATTTATATTGTTTTAGAGAGTCTGATATATTTATAGTCATCACAATGAAGTATTTGGTTCATATGGTCCATGTGATGATGATATTTATAAGAAATACTAAGAAGACTCACTAAGAGGATGTTAGGTGTATTAGGTGGTATTTACGGATAGTGGAATACATTAACTTATTTTATGGAACCAACAGTGCTTTTTGTAGGGTTTAATGATAGAAAGACTAAGATTATAAAAGGATCCTATCTAAATAATATCCATGGAATACATTATTTTTTATTATTTCAATGTAGCAAAATTTTGAAAGAAATATTATAATATACATTTTCTTTACCTATTATGGAAACAAAGTTCAATTATTTGAAAAAAATGATTCAAATATGGCATGTGGTTGAATAATTTTATTGGTAGTATGAAATTTTATGTTTCAATTATTATTATACTTCATAATATCCAATGTTCTATGAGATTTGGAAATAATATTTTATATCAAGACATTTTGAAGTATATTGAGATTCTAAATATTTTTACTGATGAAATTTGGTTGTAAAATCAAAATTCTATGAAATATATCTATATTAAGGATAATCAAAAAGGTTTTCAAAAATTAATGTTACTTATAAATAGGTTAAGTAATTATTTTTATTTAATTAACATTCTAATTTCTAAAGTACTTAAAATACTTTTTAGAAAGTTGAGATTATGGATATTAAATTGAAGGAGAAGAATTTTTTAATAATATATTAATTTTTTTAAATGAATATTTGAAATTCATCTTAGAAAAGATACATCTTTTTTTGGCCAAAAATCATAGTTATATATAAAACAATGAGGGTTTTCCAAAAATTATAACTGCTTCCATATATAGTAATATTTTCCCTCAAATCCATGTATCAAAATAAAATCAGTTAAACAATGTATATATTATGTGTTTTATTTATTTTTTATTAGCGTGCATGAGTTTTTTAATCATCAAAGGATCATAGTATATAATAAATTAATCTTATCTACACTTTTTATCTTCATATTCACTTGACGAAATACAATAATTATGATGAATCAATTTGTCAAACTTATTATTTATAATAGTTTTTAATTATATTCATTTAGATTATTAAATTTATATAAAAATTATTGATGGTTAAAATATTCATTGAACTTTTATATGAGAGAAAATGTTTATAGTTCATTAGAAATTTATTTCAGGATTTTTAATATAGTAAAATAATTTTTTATGTTTAATTATTAATAGGTAATCAATATATTGTTATGAATATTCATATATTTATTTATATCATTTAATATGTAGAGTCACTAAGGTGTTAAATAGTTTATAAAATTTATTTCAGTAATAGTTTTTTAAAAATAGATACATTTTAGAAAGGGTTTTTTTCAGGACTTTACACACCCACTATCAATATGTATATAAAAATAAAAAATCAATACATTATATGTAGTGATAACTCCCAACAAGGATACCCAAAAATATGTACCCCATGTTTTGATAAATAGGGACCTCATTTTAATTATAAAATTATTACACATAATTAATATCCCATATATATATATAATTAAATATTTTATTTTTCATTTTTAGGATTCAAATATATTTTCATCACTATAATTTATTAGATAATAGAAATTAGTTATGCTAATTGATTATCTATATTTTATATCCTTATCTCCTTTCGAAGTTATTTTTTGATGAAAGAAAATATATGGGATATCTTAAAAGTAATTTCTTCTAGAATTAAAATTATAATATCAGATAGAATCTTTTACATCCATATACATATTCGTATCTACACTTAGTGTTTAGTTTTTCCCTGAATGACCAATTTTAACCATTTTAGATGCTATTAAAAAATACTCTAGTTCTAATAATTATTTTAAGGAATATTAACATGAAATTAATATTACATAATTCAATTCTTTTTTGAATTGAAGTAATATATTCTAGATAATGGGATTATCTATTATTATGATTCACATTTCATTTTTATTTAATAATTGCATATTTTTTTAAAAATAATAACTATTTTTATTAATAATTTTTTTACTATAATGAGTTGAGTTTGGGTAGAATTATTTTATTATTAATATATTTTTGGGTAATTTATATAAATGTATTTAAATTGTTAAATAATTTTATTTTATGAATAGATAAAAAATATAAAATACTCTTTATGATTTCAATATATTATGGAAAAACTAAATATAGAAACTAGTGTGAATTCTAGAATTATTATTATTAATGTTGAATTCAGGTTTCTATCAATTAGTACCTTTAAAAAAATATCATCATGTTTTAGGGAAACATTAAAATTAAGGATATTTCATAGAAATAGTACCATATTTATTAATGATATGGTATATATTACATTGTTTAATGAATCAATGGTAATTTAAATGTATTGATCCATGATATTTTTTCCCGAATTATGAATCTATTAATATTTTTTTTTATTATTTATAATCCAACCATCTATTCATCATGAGGGATTTTTTCAAGTTTTTATCGAGATGTTAAAACTATTAATTATAATGTTTTTACGATAAATTTCATAAAACATGTTGTATTTCATCCTAAAATCATTTTGTTCCCTATCCTTTTGATTATACTAATTCTAAATTTTTTATTTTCATGAATGAGATATTCAGAACATAAATTCATAAAGAACTCATATTATTTTATAATTAGTTTTCCTATCATTATAGATACCACTTCTACATGATTCATCAAGGGTCAATATGGGTTTTCTAATATTGGTGTCTATAAGTACGAATAGAGGATCTGTTCTAGTATAATATTCTTCCATAATTAAAGAACTAGGTTTCATAGTTATTCCCACCAACATGGGTTTTCAAATTTTCTTGATAAAGAAAATATGTTTTCACTTGTGTCCTTCATAATAATAAAACCCCAAAAAACAAAAAAACATGTCCTTACTATATGTGGGTGTATTTTTTAGAAATATTCCAATGTGCACATTACTGTCAATGATAATAATTATCATGATAATTAATATTTTTTACAACCTTAGATGTTGTGGATAGATTTTTCTACATATTTATATCCATGTAACATAGTTGTTTATTCCATAAATAGAGATAGTTTTGATAAATGCATATTAATATTGAGCTAATAGGCCAGTCAGTAATAAAATATTCCCATTTTTTTGGTAAGCTGTTAGTTGTTAATAATGTTTAAGCCATCATCACTTTATAGACCTGATAATCATGATTCATGAAATCATGTAAAATAAATTAGACTATTATTATTGCGTGTTATTATCTCAATGTATGGTTGATGTAGACATTTTCGGTTATACAAATTTTATTAGTTGAATAATCAATGTTAGGAAAACATAAATCTCATTCAATACATGTGTATTCATTATTTTTCTTAATAATTATATTTTTTGTTGTAAAAGTTGATATTTTGCTTTATTGGTTACCATAAATATAGAAAATTTGTTATGTTTCATGTTATGTTCAATGTCACTAACAGAAAGTACTTCTTAAACATATCACTAATAATAACAAGGTTATTATAAGTGTTTCTAAATTTCTTATTTTAGACTAAAAGTGATAATATTTTCTATTTTATTTAATTTCATAAGAAAGTGTAGAAAATGTTATTATCTAAATCTAAAAGACTAACGATTTATATATTACCAAAGCTTCATCTATGTTTTGTATTAATTAATGAAAAATTCATAGAAATTAAAAAATATATGTATTTTTGAAATAAGTAATTATATATTTATTATTGAAATGAGTTATTTTTCAAATATATTATTATTATTCATATGTTCAATAAGTGTTAACAATATGTGATTTAAAATAGAGAATTTAGATATATTGTGTTTTTTTGTATATTAAATAGTTAAAAAGTTATTTTATATTTTAATTTTAGAAATAAAGTAAATATTTTTATTCACATAAATAAAAAAACACATCCTTCCCTTAGTTTTCGAATTCATAGAAATTAAATTATATAGAAAAATAAATATTTTATTATTATAAGTTAGATTTAATTGTAATTATCCATTATTTTCTAAAAAAATTATGGTATAATTTTGATTTTTAGTTTTAGAACATTGCCTACATTTTTAAATTATAAATTGATTGATAATGTCATAAGACCTTTTATTTAAATTTTCAAACTATTTTATCTAAAACGATAAATTTTTTATCTATTTTAAAAACTGATATCAAATAATATGTTATATTTTAGCTCTACTGAACATGAATAAATGTTAATGAGGGTAAAACATCTCAACAGGAGAAAGAATGTGTGTGTAGAGACCTAGAATTTTTTGGACATATAATATTTTTTTCTAGACTCGATAGGTGTTTGGAGGATGTTTTTAGGGTCTATATTAGATAAAAGAGGATTTTTATATTTTAAAATTTCCTAAAACAAAGTCAGAGAATTTCCATTATATTTTTGAAGTCATTGACCCATTTGTGTCTCGAATAGTAGGGTAATTTAATGGGAATAGGAATTCTTGGTATAAGATAACCATTTTATGGGATTTTAAGGCTATTGTGATCCCCTATGATTTGGAGATGGGTTTTTTGGTTAGATTTGTTTTATGAATTTCTTGGGGAAATCATTGTATGAAATCTATAGAAAAGAATTTATTTTATGATTCATGGGAGAATTATGTAAACTTTATAAAGTTTTAATGGCATGGTCTCTTAGGGAGGATAGGTAAAATTCTGGATGTGTATACTGCTATACATTTGAGGCTTGGGAATCATGTTTACAATGACCCATTATTTTTTACATATATATTAATTCTTATTATGTGGATATTCATTAAATAATATTATAATCCACAATAGAACTGTAATGTTTTATTGTTTTTTGACACTATATAAATAATATTCTAATTTTATGAAATATATTCAAAATATACAACAATGATCTTCCAATATAGTATTATTATTATAAATACACCACCTAAAACATTTCTTTATAACATTGGGAAAAATCTAAGGAAGGGTGAGCTCAGCTGCTTTGTAAGGGTAACCATAAAAGACATCAATCACTGATGATATGTTAGACTATGATATGAAAATGTGTATGCGAATGTGGTCATAAAATAAAATAGTATACCTAGTCAGTTAGAGAGATTTAATCATAAATAATGGAAGAAGGATTTTTCATAACAAAGTAAAATATCATAAGAGTGTGGAATCATCAGTAATAAATCATAAGCCATGATAATATATAATAGCATAACAAATTAATTTGTTTTTATAAAAATAAGCATATAAAATTATGTCATTAGTCATGGATATAGTTGGGGTTCTCCTTAGCGGAACATTTTCATGTAATACTACATAAATACCACAAAAAATCATAGTAAACATAGATATTTGGGTTGTCTGGAAAAAAAGTTGTGGTATATAGTGGATGCAATAATTTCAACTAGTATGAGAGGCCCATATTAAATACATTCAAGGTATTGATCTTAGTCTTAAAAGGGATGTGGAGGAGGAAGGTGTGAGGTGTCAGAAAAAAGTGTGGCCTAAAAAATTGAATCTCCAGAATCAATGGAGATAGACTATCTGGTGGTGGTGGTTTTTCTTGGATAATGTTAAAGGATGATTACAATGTATGCTCATGATGGTAGTGGTAGAAGGTGATTGAGAAGGGCCTCTGTAGATATGTCTATGATGGGGTAAAACATTGTTTCATGCCATATGATGTTCAGGTTATGATAATACATAAAAAAGGTATCATATTAGATGATTGAGAGGGAATGTAATTCACCATTGGCATCTGAAACCATACAATTTTTTATTATGCATTTCTAAGTGATCAACATTGAAGTTTGGATGCCTTGGAGAATAATTTCACATGAAATCGGTGGGCTATGATCAATGTGTCATTGAGGATTCTAGTATGTTCATAGGGTTATGTTTCATTAGGATTATGGTCCATTTAATTTTACCCCTATATAATACCCTGATATTTTAAAATGAAACACCATAAACAATATCATTCAAGATATTCTACTTTGAGCATAAACAAATGACTATAAAAAATTATTTAAATGTGATAGTTATAAGATGGACATTGGAAATACTAGGAATGAATGATAATAAAAAAATTGAAAATAAATTTTATGCATTTTTATAAAATTAATTAGGTAGTTTCCAATTAATTTTATATTATTATAAAAACCAATTGAAAATCAAGGATATGTTTTTATAAAAAAAACAATTAAATGCCCATAATGAAATTTTATCTTAACAAACAAATGGAATAATTATTATTAATTTATAGTAATGAAATTTGAATGTTTTATATCAAATCATTTTTTTTAAAAATCATCAACAAGTTTGATAGGCCTAAAATATAATATAAATCAAATTTTTAGCACAAAAGCTATATTTTTCTAAAATAAAATTTTCTAATCGTTTAATAGTGCCCATATTTTAAATGTAATTTTTGAAAATTTTATAATTTTTATATAAAATAATAAACATTATTTTTTAGATTAAAATATAGAAATTTATTTAGGGTGAATTTATGGTACTTTTTAGACAAGTTTCATTTTTTTGATAAAAGTGAAAAATATTTCCCTTTAATTGAAAACTATTTTTTACCTAATTTATTTTTACAGTTAAGTTATATATAAAATTTGTTTTAAAGTATAATTACTTCAATTATATATCACTAAATCCATTTTAGGTTATTTTAATCAATCTCACTTTTAAACTGGATTTTTTTTTTAATTTTTTGTACTTTTATCTTTGAAAAACTACTTATTATTTTTTTGAGGAGATTTATTTTAAATATAAGTTTATAAATTATTTGATATTAAATTTTCATAATATACTCCATATTTGGTATGAAAAATTTAAAATCAGTTTTTAATGATAATTTTATTTTTTGGGCATAAAAAAGTTACCATGGTAAAAAAACAATTTACAATGTTATAAGTAAAAAAGAAATGTGTTATAGTAATAAAGGTTAAGGCTTGAAATGCCTAAAAAATAAAAAATTTAATGGTTTTATGAGTTATTTATTGACCATAACTGGCCTTTGAAATATTAATTATCCTCTAATGTTTTGGAAATTCCTGCCACATTAATGTGGTTGAATAAAAATATAAAATAATCATTACTTTAATCACTTAACCCAGATCCCCTCAAGTATATATACCACCCCATTTTCAATCACAAGCCATTATATCTTTAAATATCTTCCAAAACCTAACCTACTCACTCACTTAACATCCTAGTACTATTGATATCACCATAATACAAAATCGAAGGTCATCAAGGGTCTCTCGAGGAGTTGATATTAAACAGGTAATTTTTCAAAGTACCACTCTTAATTTATTTTTTTTCTTCTATTTAATTATGATCTCTTTATCCCATCAAGGAATGATAACTAAAGAATCATATATACACACAAACACTGATGTATTTTTAATCCAATTTTACAAGAGCATCCACAATTATACCAAAATTAACTGATCATGAAAGCGAAAAAAACGCCCATGAAACCATGGAACTATTGAAATGTTATCAATGGATATGGTATAAGGTGCAATAAAATATACACGTAAGGTATTATAAACAATAATATATTAGTTCAAAAAGTTTATAACATTTTTTATCCCATTATATATCAGGTTTTAACACATTTTAAGGATATTTAATGTGAGGTAAGGGATATCTTAACCAAATTTTCATTCTTTCAGTTAATCTTCTACATCATTCTTATATCGTGCCACGATTATGTGTGACATTAATTTTGAATATATTAGGATGTAATGGAATTATATATATATATTTATAGTGGATATTCATATTTTATTAATTCCCCCTTCAATGATAAGATATTTATTTGGGGATTTATTTTTAAAAAATAAACTTTTTAAAGTCACTCTTAATAAACCTTTTTTCTTAAATTGCTATGATTTCTAAATTATTTCCAAAAATGCTTTTAATATAATAATATTATTTTTAATTCCATTTATAATCACATATGTATTTTTGAAAATAAATCAATATTTTTTTCGTTTTCAAAAGGTGGTTCTTTAGGAATTTCCCATCAAAAATATGGAAGAATTTTTTTTTACATTTACTGCATCAACAGAATTTGTCAATTTCATGACTCTTATATTTTTTAAAGCTTAAATTACTAATATAAAATTATATTTTAAAATAAATTTTTTTCTTTTATGAGTGTAAGTCATTGTAAAAAAATGAAATGTTATTTCAAAATAGAAAAATTATTTTCCTAAAAAATGATTCTTTTGTGAAAGCATTATATGTTATTGTTATGGTATGGTTCTTTAAAATTGTTTATAAGAATAGGTGGATCAACAATTAACCAAGAGCGGGTGAGCCTGTTATATCTCTCCAATACATTGGTTAATGGGATAGAGTAATCCTATTGAGTTTTTCCTAAGAGATTATAGGAACTGTGTTATAGTGATTATTCCAAATGCAACTATGATGGTAACTCCTTGTATAGCCAAGAGAGCCATAATTCTTGTAAGAGTGAAATTGAAAATGTTATATCAAGTTAATTTCAATTATTTATTTTCTTTGTATTGATTTTTCATTAAAATTGAATGAATTTCAAAAGGTAAGATAATGCAACTTGTGAAAATATGATTAATTTTAATGAAAAAGTGTATGTTTTTATGAAAATGTTTTAATGGATTTTTGTGGGACTAATGAATACCCTTCTCTTATGACCCATACTTATAATTTTATGCTCATATAATTGTTTTGTATGTTTTTTATAGGGTAAATAATGAGTTTTGGATAAAATGAGTAGACTATGGAAGTTGTGAATAAATTCAATGAAAAGAAAGCATGTTTTATTTTAATTGGGGTTCCTTTTGTGGAATAAATGGATACTGAGTACAAGTGTCCAATTTTTATTTATGGGTTTACTATATAAGGGTTTTTCATAACATTATAAAACTATAAAACTATAATTTTTGTTGAATTAAATCTATATAACTCATTTCTAAAATCACAAGAATATGTAATATTTATGTTTGGGTCCTTAAATTTTGTATCAGAGCATAGTTTAGATAAATTTAGTGGTTATGATGTTATTTAAGCCTAAGTTACAAGTCATATTAAATCATAATGGTATGTATGGTAGGTTGAAGCATAATTATTTATGATAAATTTTGTGATATTTAGATAACATGGAGATTGATATCTTAGTATTTATATTCCTAATAAGATGGTAAATTATGATTTTACTGATATGATCACACTACCTTTTTTAGTTATAGTAAATTGATAGATATATTAGGCACCAATGTAAAAATTTAAGTAAAGAGAAATGTGGGGTTTGTATGAATGATAAACCCAATAAAATTGAATCTATAAAGATAACTATTTTTGTTATTCTAAACCAGCTCTGAAGAATAATCATTAACCAAATGAACATTGGTAAGATTCCCAATGCTTCCAATATATGGGAAAAGAAGTCATGTAAATGTTTTGGGGAAAACAATCATAAAGGTAAATATATTCTATGAATTATGTGTCAAGAATTTTGAAATTAGAAAATATGAAAATGTCTTAAAAGGAAAGAAGATGTTTATATGTGGTAAAGGATGTTATAATGTAATAAACTGTGAAGAAAAAAAGAAATCATTCCTTTGAATCCAAGAAGGGGAAATAAGTTCTTCCCATGTTTCCAATTTAATTTTTTAGATGTGGAGGGTATGAAAATTAGTATCCCTATTGTCTTGGTAATAATTATCATGGATGAGATCAGCTAAATGTTATAGATAACTATTTTTTATTGTCGAATTCCATTACAATTCAATATGAAGAAACTGAAACTGACACTTGAAAGGTATGAATTATTTCCTTACTATTGTTTTAAAAATTTTGAATCATAGGAAATGATTCGTATTTTTTATAGGACATAATTATTAAATAATGTGATAGAAAAGAATGGTCATAGGATTAATAAAAAAGATCAATAATCAATATGTCTATATAAATGGGATTTAAGTGTTATTGTATATTTATTTATAGTGAAAATTTTACATTTATTAATACTCTATTGATGATGGGGGAACATTGGGGACTTTTTCATTCGGATTACTAAATTTTTTAGTCATATGTAACCCTTAAGATTAATATTTTATTTTTTGAATTAAAGGTTACATAAAGAAGAAATATATTTTATTTTGAGGACGTAAGATTAAAGATATAATAACATTTAGGGTTTTTATGATCTCTGATTTTTGATCTAATCACATGCTCTTACATTTTGGGATAAAAACTAAAGGTACAATATAACATTTTATTTTTGATTATAATATGGTTTTTTATGATGTTTTGGACATTTCAATAATTTTCTAAGGATTATATTAATATATTTATAGAAAAAGAATATCCTGTGGGATGAGTGAAAACCTTTCATGTTTGTAAATTCAATGGTAATCGAACCCAAAACTAAAGAGCGATAAGGTGGAATCACATTCCACTATCCTACATGAAGTCCTTCTTAGTATGAATTTTTCTTTTTAGTTAATAGTGTTTACAAATTAAGAATAATTTGATTTTGGGAACATATGTTTTACTGAATAGATGACCTTGGGATTAGAAAATGATTTTTTAATTAAGTGATTAGTGTTACATCAAAAGGAATTTGGTGTTTTTGTAACTACATATGATTTAGTTAAATAGAATATTGCGGAATTTTATTGTTGAAATAAAAGTTGAATTATATTTTTGGGGAAAATATTATTTTATGGTTATAAATTTGTTTAAGGGAAATGAATATTGTGTACAGGGTTTTTTCGAAGCCTAAAAAACTACTTTTTATGTGGAAAAGGCATATCACATGGGTAGTTTAAACCATGTGTGGTAGGACAAATAGTTTGTTTTAACCATGCAAGGATGGATAGTGGGCTGGAACATGGAATGTGGTTTTCCTTAACTCCTTGAAATGGTCCGCATGGTTGTGCGATTATATCTATAATTTTGAAAGTGGAGTTTTTCATAGTGGATCATGGTTTCCATAACCATCCAGACTAACTCTGCGGTATGTCCCTTCCTATGGAATCCCATGCACGGTTTGCACATGGTTCAGATAACCATGTGTTAAAACTATTTGAAGTAATATTTTTGGGTAAAAATATATTTCCACCCTTATGTGATATAATATTAAAACCCTGTCCTCTCATTTCAATTTTATAGATGAGGTATCCATTTCTTCCTCTCTTTTAAAGCCTAATATCAACTATTCATGGAATTTAGATTGACCAACCATCGAGTGTCTGAATTGAAAATCTTTCTTCTCGTTGGATCTAAACTGGTACATTCTCAATTCCCTTTTAATATTTCTTTTTTGTTATTTCTACCAATGATTCTATTTAGGTACAGGATCATATACCCCAATTTCTAGGCATTGATCCATTTTTTCACATCTATATAATTCAGGCCAAACTAGAGGTTAATACTGGATGAGGAGAGTCATGTAAGCATATGGTATGTGGTCTATAACTCATTCCTCAATTCCAAGCATTTTATAAATTGTCATGTCATCACACTAATATCAACAACCATTGTTTATTGAATTTATATGTCTTTCCTGTAGTCATTAGGACCATTCTATAACTCCCTTTCCAAAACATTTATTAATTATTCATGGTTACTACCACAACATCAATAAGACCATGTATGGTTATGTGACATAATTTATTTTTTTACAATTTTGACACATTTTATTCTATGTTTGGGTGTGCTTGATCTTTTCTAATCTAGTCATAAGCCTTATTATATTCAATATCTATTGAATTGTTGAATATATATTACCATATTGATCCACACCTATACCACCTTTGGTTAGTGATTAAATTATGATAAGTAAATGTTAAATGAAAGGAAAGGATTATTGTATGTTTATGAATTGGACAATTTGGATGGAAATGAATGTTGGTTTCATTCCATAGGGCCCCTCGACACTCATAATAGAAGGTATCAGAATGAACCATATTAAGTCATTATAACTCAAATGAAATGTAAATGGTTTCATACCGATTGTCCTTGTGAAATAAATGACAGAAAATGGCTTAAACTTATGAAATGTTAAATGTAATAATTATAGTTTGGCCTAATTGAATAATTGATGTGAATGTATGGTCACAAATTACATATTTTCCTTGACATAATTATAGGACCAGTCACACATCCGTTTTCTTTTGGATTCTGAAGGGAATACATTGAGAACTTATAAATGAAATTCCAAATCAAGGATGTCAGTTTCCCTGGTTGGGACCGACCTTTGATCCTGATCCTCATCTATTTGTGAATTCTTTGTATGAAACTGTAGTATACCTCCTTTAATATCACATGATAACTTGGGTAAACTCCTAATATCCAACATGGTATCTATGGACATGAGGTTCCTTGGTTATATCCTTTGGCCTGACCATAGAATATCCAATTTTAACTTTGATGTATTACTTAGATTTCTTTATATCATCACGGTTGTTGAATTCCATGGATGGTGCTCCTTGGATTGAACTACTACACGTATATCAAGGAATCAGTTTGTTATGAGTTAGTGATTCCTGAGGTCTAGATTTCTGTGGTTATTATTTTAGAACCTTTCATTGACAAATATCATTATAGGTTACCTTGATTGATTTTTGAAGCTTACTTTTACTATCATGAGGTGATTTTATTGTCGTATATTCCTCCTGTGACATTAAAATATAACATGAAAAAAATTAATTAACGAACTCGTTATATGTTCAAACACCAGTCGAGGGCTAAAGAAAGTACATGGGTATTTACATTACTGTGCTATTTTACTTTTACAAATTCACACTTTCACAATTTTATTTTATATTGCATGGATAGGATTTTATAGAAACAATTGTTATTGACCTACCAAGATTTACCTCACACCCTATATAGGTGGCTCTCATACCCATGTAGACTATATGTATGTAACTGTTGATAAAGGGAAATGTATGGCTTCAGACACTTGATTACTTACTGTTTTAGGATAGATCTAATAGTATATGACTGAGTTGAACCACGAAATGTTGAGGATAATTTTTTGGATAATTTTTTATTATTTGGTATAGCATGATTGTCTGCTTCTTTTATACATTTTTGAATCTTTATTAGAAACATGAAATAACATAATCAATTTTTTTATATTATTATCATTTATTCTACTAGATTCATTAATTTTTATTCCTAACTATTTCCATTGTTCCATTTATTTACATATTATAATTCCAATATTTACATATAATATCATATTAATCTTTTATAACACACTTAGGTAATGAAAGAATAGTCTCCCCATGGACCCACCCTAGGTCCTCAATGCTACTCGGTAACTTATGTCATTTTGGAAGATGCGCTTGGGGGCTTGTGACCAACTAGGATCAGGGCACCTATTTTGTGGAATTCAGGTCCATGACATCATAATGTGGTATCAGATAAGTTCCATTACTTCATTACTATTTAGGGACAATATATTAGAGATTATAAAAGCTTGTAAGTTTGTTATAAGTTGTTATTGGGCATCGAGAACCGATATTTGGGATAAAGGACGAGTTTCTGGAATTATAATTGTTGTTTTGTTTTTTCTTATTACAGTTGATACCAATTCACTATTGGGTGACACACAAGCAATATTATATTGATGATTATTATTATGATTGAGGAACTTGTTCTATCCACGCCCTACTAATATGAGGGAAAGGAGCATTGTCACATGCATTATTAAAGGTACCTAGTGTTCACAAGTCATACAAATTTTGATTCCATATAGGTATATTTCACTTCTTTCATCACCTGATATTCATGTGATTTTTGAGTGAGACTTGATCATATATATATATATTCTTATGCCTCACTATGGATTTGATTGAGTATTTTATAATTTAAATTCAAGATATTTTATGGGATCTGTGGTTTGGAATCGATAATTGACCTACTCAAGCCACTATATTAAAATAAATAGTGTGTCTTTTTATGTGAAAGGAAGTATGGGCCCTGCAACACTAGGAATAACGATCTATTCTATATGAAATATGATATATGTAAATAATAAAATGAAATTATAATGTGTAACATGAATTCTAAAATTAAATTGTTTCTTGTAAATGATGAGGAAAAGTATAGTTGACCCTTCATCTACTGGGACGCATGTAACTGATACTTTGGAACTTACCAACTCATTTCCATCTAAGAACGTAGTTGGGTTAGTATTCCTTGGGTAGTGAACCATTATTAATTTCACCATACACTAGTGTTTTTACCTATATACTTAAATAATATTTGGAGGCATGTGCTTAGCATTTATAGACCCATGCCACCAGGAATTCCTCTTGTTGTGTGCTTGGAGGGTGGCGACGACCATAGACCCTAGGTGGTGGGCCCTGAGATACCATTCTTACCTCTAGGAGTGATACTCGAGGCACCAACTATTATACATAATTTGGGAACTAACATCCACATTTTGACATTTTCCTACGTCTGATGAAGTTTATGAATGGTAATCCATGGCCTGTACATATGATGGATGATTTTAAACATGTGTTCCAAGAGAAACATCCTCCTACTTTCTTAGGGGATCGCAGTATATAAGATCATGAGTCTTAGATAGAGTCCACTAGTCTATCTTTGAGAATATGGAGATGCCTCTAGAGTAGATGGTCAAACTTTCTTCTTACATTCTGCAGGATTCAGCCAAGCATTGGTGGGATGTGATTACCAAGGTTGGTTTCTATTAGTTCATGGTATGCGATGATTTTCATACTGGATGATATGATTTTTTTATTTCCTAAAATTCTGAGAGATCTTTAATCTAGTGAGTTTATGCATCTCGAGTGAGGTTCAATTTATGTTATAGATTATTTACCATGTTTAACTATGTTAAAGTTATTTTCACCACTTTTAGGTGGTGATGAGCTTATAAGAGATAGACGCTTTGAGGATGGGATTTGGTACTCTATGAAGACATATGTGAATGTCTTTCTCGTACCTACCCTTTTTTTGAAATAGTCAATTAAGATGTTATCAATGAGGAAAAACTAAGTGATTTACATAGTATCAGACATGGATGATCAATGCCGATGTAGGCCATTATTTATTTTGGTAATAGAAATAGATCCCCTGAGGTTTCTTATTAAGGTAGGAGTATCCAGGGTACCCCTGATGGATGCTCTATGGTATATCAACAGTTTTGAAGACATAGGCACCTGAAGCCTTAGTGTGATAGATACCCATGGAGGTGTGGAGCTAGCTACCATATGTGGAATCTACAGAGGGTTTTTTAGACCTTTCTGTAAGCTTCTAGTGGAAGAGCTTCATCAACAGCTCCCCCTTTAGGATCTGGTTCCATTACACCACTCCAGGAGGAGAGTTTGAGTGGAATAATAAGTACAAGCCTAGGATAAGGTAAGGGCCATTGTATCAAGTCTCTAGACCACTAGTAGTGCCCACAGATCTGTTTTGAACTTGCTATTCCAGTAATTGAATGGGGTAGTGGATTAGGTCAATTGCATGCACTACTTCCAATACCTGAGGACCAGGTTATGGGACCATTAGCAATACATAGTACTATTCTAGTATCCTCCACTATAGTGTCTATTTTATTTTATAGATGTTATTCATTCTCATTCATCCCCATATATATTATGGAATGTCTATGATTGGAAACATAGTATTACTTTGGTGTAATGACAGTTGATACACTGTGAAAGTTACAGTCAGAGGGAATATTCCAGTGTTAGAATGTCAACTAGAGTTAGGTATTTATCCCTTTCTTCAGGTCCTCTTGATTTTTTATAATGATGGTGTTTTATGTAATTCTAGGGATGTATTGGTTGGTTCTATATCACAACTTCATAGACTACTATTGTTTAAGGTTATTGTTTATATCACCTGAGGGTAAAAGTTATCTACATAAGGGTGAGAAGGTTTTCTAGGATAGAAGAGTGGGAATGGAGCATGATGGGCCAGGAGGAGTGATGGAAAAGATTTTCAATCACTTTATAAAGGATCATGGTTTACTTTAGGCTGAAATCCCTCCAGTGGTAGATCATTTTAGGGATGTCTTTCTTGATGATTTCTCTAGATTACCTAATGAGGGAGAAACATAGTTTATGATCGATCTGGTTCTACGAAATTCTCCAATGTCCATGCTTCTATATAGGATGGAACCTACATATTTCCCAGAGCTCAAGTGACAGTTTTCGGATTTGGAGGCCAAAGTTATTTTACGATCCATAACTTCTTTTTAGGGTTTTCCCTTGACTTTCTATAGGAATGTGGATGATACCCTTTATAAATGTGTGGATTATAGACGATTGAACTAGATTAAGATCAATAACCAGTATCCACATCCAGGAAAAGGCGATATCTTTGACTAGATCTGAGGTGTGAGGTTCTTTTCTAAGATCGATTGTAGAATGGGATATCATCATGTGAAAGGCATTCCCTAAAACATACCATATATGACAATCTATAGCAGGAAGGGCATGTATGTGTACCTAGTTTTTTCATTCTATTTTATAATCCTACATTCCATTTTTAGGGATTTGATGAATAGTTTGTTCCACCCTTATTTGGATTCTTTTATCATGTTCTTTATGAATGAAAACTTGGTGTATTCATACACTCTTTGAGTCCATGATAAGCACCTCAAGATCATTCTGATTACATTGGTAGAGAATGAGATTTATTTCAAGATTTCTAAGTTCCATTTCTAGATCTACAAATTCCAATTCATAGGTCATAATATCTATTAATCAAGAGTTTCTATTTTATTAGTGAAGGTGAGTGTTATGGTTTCCTAGGATCAGCCCATGAACATCGTTGATTTATGAATTTTCATAGGGATGGATAGTTACTAAAAGTGTTTCATATAATAATTTTCATTCCTTACTTCACCTTTTTCTAGTATTATAAGAAAGGGTGTCATGTTCCTATGGACGGAAGCATTTTAGAACGACTTTCAATAAATAAAAGTAATTATTGTCTCGACAACTATTTTGATACTTCCAGAGCCAAGTGGAGTTTATATATTATTATGTGACACATTAGGAATTGTTCTAGGAGTAGTGATGATGTATGAGGGTACATTTGTTGTGTATAGATCTCTGTAGGTCAGGCCTCATGAGGGAAACTTTCTAACGCATGACCTTGATCTATAAATAGTTGTCCATAAATTATGTTATTGGATACCCTATCTATTGGGTGAGTACAGTTCAATTTATATGGACCAAAAGTGCCTCAAATACATCTTCTCATGGAGTGACATTCATCACATATAGTGAATATTGGTAAAATTTCTACATTCCTTCAATTTTGAGATTACCTATATATCAAGAAAGGGAAATGTGGTTGTTGATGTGCTGAGTTAGAAAACTCTATCAAAAGTCATACTAGAATCTAGTTATGAATTGAAATTGATGTCCTTCATTCCCGATCTACATCTAGAGTTTCATGACTATCACTATTAGTATTTCCCCTCCACCTTGAACGTTACTTCTTCCATCCTTGAGAAGGATAGGAGCATGCAATTTTCAGATCATAATGGATTGGTTCTCTAGGGAAGCATTTATCAAGATGACACATCTTCATATTGGTATGTAGAAAAATATGATATCATGCATATTCATGGAAATGTATGGATTCTTACATATATGAGAGAGGATTTGACACCAGATTCTCATGATTCTCATTGGGTAATTCATTCAAGAATCTCTAGAATATATCAATACATCTAACACCAGTATTGGTGGACAATGATGAAACATTAGATATCAGATTTTATCATTGGGTGTTCCAGCTATCCTCAAAAGAAAGTGGAGAAATAGAGACCTATAGGATTTTTACAATCACATAGATTATTGGAATAGAAACCGAAAGATGTATTAAGAACTTCATAGTCAGATTACCTAGGTATCCTAGACGTAGCGATGATGTATTCATTTTCATTGAGATACTGATGAAAGTATCCCACTACATTCCTATTCGAGGGACTTTATTTGTTCATGATATGGTAAGAATGTATGTTCGTGAGATCATATTACTTCACGAGTTCCATTATACTATTTTTTTAGATAGGTATTCTTGTTTCACATCACAGTTCTGGCAGCTGTTGTAGAAAGATATGGGTACACAGGTTCTTCTGAGAATATCCTTTCAACATCATACTAATGGAAAATAGGAATGCCAGATACAAGATATTGAAGAATTTTTTTTCGGAATTGTACAAACCTAAACCTTCATTTCAGGTATGCTTTTCCTTTTTATGAAGTTTTTGAGAGAAGATGAGTTTCTGGAAATTTTTGGAGTACATGTCATGTACTTTATGAGTACATGTCGTGTACTTCCTTATTGTGCGAGTCCATGTGCTGGTTGTGTCCGGGCCACACACACAACCATGTAGGGGTGATGTGGAGGCCACCTAATGAATAGTACAAAAAATCATAGTACTCCCCATGTACTCAAAAATTACATGCCGTGTACTTTCTTTTTTTCACTAAACGCACCGGGGTCCCGTCTTAACCCCAGAACGGTCTTATTCTCCAGATTCTTGGACCGGGAGTGTTTGGTATGGTCGCCGATCTTCGACGCACCCCCAAGCCTTCGTCCATTCTCCTAATTGACCGTCATCAAATGCATTGGAACCGTAGCAGTAAGATCTTCCTTCTCCTAGAGCATCGTTTCCTAATTCCTCATCTATCTCATGTTATCAAGGGTTGAGAGTTTTGGTCGTTTTCTTAGATCTATGATGTTATAAGGAGATTCAATCTTCGAGGTTCAAGTATATGAATCTCCTAATGTCAAGGTAGGTGGTTTGTGCCTTTCTGTAGGAAGTATTTGAGTATTTGAACAATTTCCACCAATACCCAAGAACTGGGTATTTCTTGTTTTCCTGTTTTTCCCTTGTTGTTTTCCTTCTTTTCTTATATGCCTGAGTAGGGGTTATTGATTATGAATAGGGTAATTTACTGTTCTTTGGATTTTATTCCATACCTGTTCTACCTGTTTATGACCATTTGGCTTAGTTTTGCATGTCAGGCTATTTCCAGTTCCATTCCTAGTTTGTAGGATGGTATGACTGTAATTCTATGTGGAGATGTTGTAGATTCTAGCCAAGTAGTTCTTGAGGATACATTGGTCGTTACATGATGAAATGATTGCTGACTTTACGCAAGGATGTGGGGTCCTAGTGTAGTAGACCATAGAGAGAATGGACATAAGGGCTTCTCTAGAGTGTCTTTAATTTACGATGCAATACCACAAGGGGAATTGAGGTTGAGTGCTTCCCAGAGTGTCTGTAGTTCCTCGATGCGGGCCACAGGGGGAATGGGATGTTGAGTGATTCCCCAGGGCTCCTTTAGAAAGATACGAGACTATAGGTGGAATTGACGGTGAGTGCTTCCCCAGAGAGTATATTCTTTAGATGAACCAGAGGGGTGAGATTGTGTGTGCCTCCCAAAGGGTTGCTAATATTATTAGGTTGAACCATATGGGTTAGGCTGTGAGAACTACCCAAAGGTTACCTTTTTTATCTACTTACTTGAGTGACTGAATACTTATTTGTAGATTATATGCTAGAACCTATGTATTTTTTACTATTTAGTACTTCCCAGTTTACAATTTATAGTACCTTTACCTGCCATATATTCACTGACTATTAGGAACAGATCTTTGGGTGGTTTCCTACTAGGACTTTGTCTCACACCCTATTTGGGTCATGATTTTGGACCCAAATAGTTTATATTGTTGCAGGTGTAGACAAGGGAAAGCCCCATTCTACATGAGGTTCTTGATTGCACTGGAGCTGGAGAGCATGGAAACAAGCCACAACTTGCGATGCTGAAGAGTTTCTCATCTGTTGTTTTTCATTATGTACTTTGCATTAGTACTGTATTCAAAATTGTGAATTGATTGGCTGTTTTTTTAAACATATGTGTATCATGCATCATTTACATATATTTCTGCTCTAGTTGTTTATTTATCAGTCTTCTGCTGTTTTTTTGTTGGATATTTACTGCTTCCATTGTTGTATGTGTTGTATCTATTGTTACTTCTGCTATGTACTCTGCCAATGAGGGCATAGTTTCCCCACTATCACACCCAAGGCCCTCACTTCTATTCATAAGACTCTAGCATTCGAGGAAATGCGCTTGAGGCCATGTGACCAACCGGGTACGGGGCGCCTCTGGGTGGATTTCGGAATAGGGGCGTTACAAAGTGGTATCATAGGGATCTTTTCTCTTGACTTAATGTTTTTATACTATCTCCAGGGATTGGACAGAATATATACTTGGTGAAGAACTGTTCTTGGGAGTATCTAACTCATGTACAGGGAAAACCTATACTAACTTGTTAATTTCAATTTTACTGGTTTGCAATTTTACAGTTGATTTGAACTCACTGTTGGGTGATTAACATGTTCTATTCTATTACCGTTGTTTTTATTGCGGTTCTATTTCTATCAAAATACGATGAGATGATGTTATTCCATCCCATTCATCATATAGGCACTTGTATGAAATCAAATGCCATCAATTCATTCCATGACATCTAGGATGCATTAGTGATTTCATGTTGTAGTGATAGATGTTGTGTAGATTATGCATGATGTTGTGATAGATGATTTGATAGAATCTATGCTATTTGATAGAGAATTTGTTTGTATAGTAATTTTCTTAAATGGATGCCAAACTTTGGTTCTTGAGGTGTTATGGGCCCTCATAGACCAGAATTTGGTGGATCATTGTTCTATTTACTTTTTTTGTAACATGTATAAGATTCCAAACTTTGATTCGCGGGGAGTATGGGCCCTCACAAATCCGAATTTGGCACCTTAACTATTATTTTCTATGTTTTCTGGGCTTCAGAACAGTTTCTCAGCTGCTGCCTAGAAAAACCCATAATACACGGCATGTACTTTATAAATACACATTGTGTAGTTTTTAAACCATGTCACTGACAGTGTGGGAAGAAACATGGGGTTGTGAAAAATCTTGTAGGAACATGTCGTGTACTGGTTTAGCACACCGTGTAGTATGATATAGGTACATCGACCATGTCACAAACAACACAGGTCGTGTTATCTTTTTACATACACGCTGTGTCTGCATTTTACACGCCGTGTCATCCGATCTTGGTACCCGACCTTCTCACAAACAACATGGGTTAGTGTTAACCTTTCTCGTACATGCTATGTCCATATGGAACATGTCGTGTAGTGTTGAGCCATATGCTTGACCGTGTTTCTAAGAATATGGACCAAGTAAGGCATGTCTAGTAGACGTTGTGTCGGTGCTGAACACGCCATGTAGTTTTGTCTTAGAGGATCCATGTGGCTTAACCATATAAAAGGACTCAGGTAGGGGAATAAGATTTAGGTACATGCTGTGTTTTAGGATAACACGCCCTATGTTTGGGGTGTTACACGAATAGTTTTGGAAAAAGAACATGGCCATGTAAATGACTTAAGGGAACATGTCGTATAGTCTTTATACAAACTATGCCATCATGTTTTTTTAAATCTTTTTTTCCCCTATTCCCTTATTACACTCCTAGTATTCAGTCCCTAATAATGTGATATAAAATATGCATTTGACCTTGCATATTCATGTCACCGAGACATCCTCCGGTTGTTCGCTAGTTGCAGGGTAGTGGTCAGATGCCAGATATGGCTGATCAGGGACTTCCCTTAGATCATCATGTTGTGCCAGCCTTTGCACCAACAGTGATACCAGTTACAGCCTCTGATGCACAGTTTAGGGAAGGATTTCTGAGGATGATGTAGAACTTCAAGGGAGATCCACCTCCTACCTGGACTATGGAATACTTGAAATGGGTTTTCCAGCAGCAACATCCTCCCACCTCCTCAGGGGATGGAGGACCTCATGATACAAATTCATGGCTAGAAGCCATGATGTCGATCATCGAGCATCTGGAGACACCTCCAGAGATGCGGGTTAATCTCGCTACCTAAATGCTATGAGATTCCACCAAGAGGTGGTGGGACGTGATATCACAGGTGGGACATCAGCAGGTTATGGAGTGGGAAGAGTTTCAACGCATCTTTTATGACTACTTCTATCCAGAGACCCTGAGGGCTGACCGAGCCCGGGATTTCATGAGCCTAGAGAAGTGTACTCTTTCTTTCATGGATTTTTCCTCTCATTTCACCAAGCTTCAGAGCTTCACACTCCTCCAGAGCGAAGACAAGTTGTTCTTGTCAAGGAAGTTTGGGGATGGTCTCAGACGGGAGATCCACTCACTGGTGAATATCTTTAGGCTGACTTCCATCACTTCCATCGTCAACCAGGCACTGATTTCAGAGTGCAATCTGAGATATTCTGGAGTTGAGAGTCAGGGTGGTTCTGCTTCCAAGGTTAGTGCCTCACTAGCTAACAGAAGGAAGCTCCGTAGGGAGTCTATGTGTGGTGATCTGAGGCGGCAAGACACATCTTCAGGTAGCCCGGTTGTATGATACCAGTGTGGAAGGGCTGGACATACCAGGTTGAAGTGCCTGAGAGACCTAGTGGAGTGATAAACTAATGGAAAGATGGGTCCCCTTTAGTGCTTCTATTCGGTTTTCTCACCAGTAGCTGGTGATAGGGGTTTGTCCATGACTCCTCGATCAGGAGGAGCACCACTAGTTTCTCACCAGTCTGGGAATAGGAGTTCTTCCAGTCATTCAAGCCGAGGTAGAAGTCTTGGCTGGGGTGTTCAGTCACTGGTATATCAGCGACAATAGGGCGTATCAACTCATAGTGGTCAGGCAGGGCCCCAGGGTCATGGTACAACTCAGACTTTTGCAGTGGAGCAGACAGAGCTAGAACAGGATCTTGGAACCTCTACAGTTCGAGGTATGATCTCAGTAGCCTCAGTTTTATCTTAGTCTCTTTTCTATACAGGGGATTCCCTATAGATTTATCTTTGTCACTGTCGTGGAGAGCATTGGGCTCTGCATATTTCCCTCTACCAATACATTGACTCTAGACTCATTGTTGGGAACTAGAGCGGTTAGTGTACGTCAGTGTAGATAGTGACCCCTCGAGGTTGCATAGTGTCACTTATTATGGGACCTCTATGTCCTAGAGAATACAATATATGATGTCATTCTTGGAATTGACTGGCTAGTTCCCTTCCAGGTATTCGTCGACTATTATCTCTACAGAGTGAGTTTCATATCAGCAGTGGGTGGATCCTTTCTTCATAAGGGAGAGTGGGATGTTTAGGTTAGTAGAGCAGGACCCGAGTATCATGGGATAAGTGGAGTTACAGCTCAGATTTCTAGTCTATATCTGGATGACCATGGGACTTCACAGTTATACTTTCCTCTTGTGGTGGATCGTTTCAGTGATGTCTTTCCAGAGGACTTTTAGAGTTTTCCTCCAGAGCGTGAGGTAGAATTCTCTATTGAGCTCATTCCAGGAGCGGCACTGGTGTCCATTCCTCCTTATAGGATGGTGACACCTGAGCTACAGGATCTCAAGAAGTAGTTGGAGGAGTTACAGGAAAAGGGTTTCATCTGACCCGGTACATATCCCTAGGGTTCACCTATCATGTTTGTGAAGAAGGAAGACAAAACCCTTAGTCTTTGTGTGGATTATTGGAAGCTGAACCAGTTGACGGTCAATAACTAATAACCCTAGCCTCAGATTGATGAACTCTTTCATCAGCTTCATGGATCCCAGGTGTTCTCGAAGATCGATTTGAGGTCTGGTTATCATCAATTTCATGTTAGACCATCAGATATACCTCATACAGCCTTCAGAAGTAGGTATGATCTATAAAAGTATATGGTTATGTCGTTCGGCCTCATGAACGTACCTACAGTTTTCATGGCACTAATGAACTGAGTGTTCCATCCATACTTATATTCCTTCGTGGTGGTTTTCGTGGAAGATACCTTGATTTACTCTCACAATTGACATGACTATGCTACCCATATTGATATCATTTTGAGTACACCAAGAGAGCATCCGTTATATGCTAAGCTCTTGAAATTACACTTTTGGATGGATCTGATTCACTTCATGGGTCATGTTATCTCTGAGAAAGGAGTATTAGTAGACCCAGAGGAAGTGAGATCAACAGTTTCCTAGGAGAATATGAAGAAAGTATTTGAGGTGAAGAGTTTTCTAGGGCTATATAGATTCTACAGACGCTTCATACAAGACTTTTCACGCTTAGCAGCACCGTTGACAGGTCTGACCAAGAAAGGGGTAAAGTTCTTATGGTCAGATTCTTGTGATTCAGCCTTTCAGGAGATGAAATATAGTTTGACTTCAACACTAATACTAGTCTTACCAAAGCTGGGAAAATGCTATAAAATTTATTTTGATGCTTCAGGTATCGGGTTGGGAGATGTACTTATGTATGGAGATGGAGTCGTCATGTACAGGTCTCAGCAGATGAGGCCACATGAGAGGAATTACCCGAATCACAATCTTGAGTTGGCAGCTATTTTCAAGCCTTGAGAGGTTGGAGACATTATCTTCTAGGAGAGAACATTGTGGTTTTCACTGACCACAACAGTCTCAAGTACATCTTCACTCAACATGATCTGAATTGGAGACAGCACAGGTGGGTTGAGTACCAACAGTCCTTTGACTTTGATCTGGCCTATACACCGAGAAAGGGCAACGTAGTGGCTGATGCGTTGAGCAGGAGGACTAAGATACATGCAGTTCAAGAGGCCAACAGTGAGTGGAAGCTTATGGATTTGTTCTTTGAAATGCATTTGGAGGTGAACGACAGATAGGGTAGACCTTTCTATCTTATCTATCTTTTACCTCTACACTTCTTCATTGAGTATAAATGAGGCAGCTATCAGATTTTGAAGGCCTAGTACTACAGGAAAGCATGTTAGGAGAGGACCCTATTCCTAGATGGACAGTAGGAAAAGATGAGATCTTACGTTTCCAGGGATGTGTATGGGTGCCAATAGACTCATGCGAGGAGCTGATACAAGATTTTCATTCCTTAGTTAGGACAGTTCATCCTGGTGTCACTAAGTTGTATCGTGATCTACACCGTCGGTATTAGTGGACATGTATGAAGAGGGATGCTTCTGGTTTTGTAATGAGTTGTTTCACTTGTCAGTAGGTGAAAGTAGAACAATAGTGTCCAACATGTATTTTATAGCAGTTACCCATTCCTGAGTGGAAGTGGAATGATGTCGTGATGGACATCGTGACCGGTTTGCCGAGATCACCTCAAGGGAATGATGTTGTTTGGGTTGTCATTGATAGAATCACGAAGGTTGTTCACATATTTCCAATCAAGGATACCTTCAGTGTAAGTTAACTGGGATGGTTGTACATCCGAGATATTGTACGTCTGCATGGAGTTCCACACTCTATTGTTTCAGACAGATATGCACGCTTTAATTCTCGGTTCCTGTCAGGGGAATCAGACGACTTTGGGTATACAAGTACTTTTGAGTAAAACATACCATCCCCAGATAGATGGAAAGTCAGATCAAATGATCTAGGTGCTTGAGGATATGCTCTGAGCTTTCATTATAGACATTGGAGGTTATTGGGAGATGTATATACCTCTTGTGGAGTTTTCCTACAACAACAGTTTTCAGGCGACTATTCAGATGGCACCTTATGAGGTTTTGTACAGTAGGCCATGCCGATCACCCATATGTTAGTTGGAGGTAGGGGAGACAGCTTTTCTGGGACCTCGTCTTGTTTAGGAGACCTCAGAGCAGATAGAGATGACTCAGAAGAGGATGGCTACGACACAGTCTCGACAGAAATCTTATGTTGATCAGTGGAGATGACCTCTAGAGTTCTAGTTCAAGGATCAATTTTTTCTGCGTGTCGAATCGAGGTTGGGACACAAGACAATTCAGATATAGGGTAATCTTTCACCATGGTATGTCGGGCCATTTGATTTGTTGGAGAGATTTATTCTGGTTGCCTATCGGCTGCAGTTACCTCAGAGGTACCAGGCTATGCATGACATCTTCCACATCTCCCAGCTCCGACATTAATTTTCAGAACCGTCACATGTCTTTCCACCTAAGGAATTTGAGCACGATGTAGATGCATCATTTGAGGAGCATCCTACTAGGATTTTAGATCCTAGTATGAAGGTTCTCCATGGCTGGTCTGTTCCTCTGGTATCGGTGCTATGGAAGTACGGGTGAGTGCAGGACGAGACTTGGGAGAGGGAGGATGATGTATGATCATAATGGTCAGAGCTGTTCAGGATTTCTTCTTCTACTCCTTGTTATGGAAATTTGGGGATGAATTTCTTTAAGGGGGGAACTTTTTAAGAACCGAGACCTTCTTTTCATTTATGTTTTCATTTTTAAGAGTTTTTTAGAAAAGAAGAGTTTCTGGAAATTTTCGAAGTACACATCGTGTACTTTATGAGTACATGTCGTGTACTCCCTTGCCATGTGAGGCTGTGTGCTGGCTGTGTTCGGGCCACACACACGGCCATGTAGGGGTGATGTGGAGGCTGCCTAAAGCGGAGTACGTAAAAGACTAGTACACACCGTGTACTCCAAAAAGACACACTGTGTACTTTTTTTTCACTAAACGCACCGGGGGCGCGTCTTAACCCCATAACAGTCTTCTTCTCCAGCTTCTTCAACTGAGATCATTCTGTACGGCCGCAGATCATTGAGAAACCCACGATACTCCATCCATTCTCAAAATCAACCATCGTCGATAATTTTGGAACCACAAAAATAATCTCTTCCTTCTCCTAGAGCATCGTTTCCCAATTCCTCCTCTTTATCAGGTTATTGTGGGATGAGCATTTTGGACGTTTTCTTATATTTTCCAAGTTATAAGGAGAATAAATCTTCTAGGTTTTAGTATATAAATCTCTTAGAATTGAGGTAGCTGGTTTGTGCCTTTCTATAGTAAGTCTTTCAGTATTTGTGAAACATCGTCCAATACCCATGAACGTGGTATTGCGTGTTTTCCTATTTTCCCTTGTTGTTTGCCTGCTTTGCTTATATGTCTGAGTTGAGGATATTGTTTGTGAATAGGGTTATTTTCTATGCTTTGGATTTTTTTCCATCCCTGTTCTTCCTGTTTAGGACCGTTTGGTCTAGTTTTTCATGTTAGGATATTGCCAGTTCCATGCCTAGTTTGTAGGATTGTAAGACTGTTCTTCCAGGATGAGATGTTGTAGATGTTAGCCAAGTAGTTCTTGAGGATACTTCAGCCATTACACGATGCGATGCTCACTGATTTTACACAAGTCTGTGGGAACCTAGTGTAGTAGACCGTTGGGAGAATGGACGTAAGGGCTTCTCTAGAGTGTCTTTAGTTTACGATGTGAGACCACCGGGGGAATTGACATTGAGTTCTTCCCCAGAGTGTCTGTAGTTCCTCGACATGGGTCACAGGGGGATTGAGATGTTGAGTGCTTCCCCAGAGTGCCTTTAGTATGATAAGAGAGTATAGGTGGAATTGATGGTGAGTGATTCCCCAGAGAGTCTATTCTTTAGCTGAACCAGAGGGGCGAGACTGTGTGTGCCTCCCAGAGGGGTTCTACTATTTGTAGGTTAAACCATAGGGGTTAGGCTGTGAGAACTACCCATAGGTTACCTGTTTCTTCTAATTTCTTGAGTGACTTCATTCTTGTTTGAAGATTATATGCTAGAACCTGTGGATTGTTTATTATTTAGTACTTCCCTCTTTACTATTTATTGTACCTTTACCTACCATCTATTCACTGACTGTTACACACTAGTAATTGGGTGGTTTCCTACTGGGACATTGTCTCACACCCATTTTGGGTCATGATTTTTGGCCCAAAAATATTATATCATTTCATGTATATTCAAGGGCATGTTCCCTTCTACTTCAGGTTCTTGATTGCACTAGAGTTGGAGAGCATGGGACCTAGCTGAGGCTTGCGATGTTGAAGAGTTACTCATCTATTGTTTTTCTTTTTTTACTATGGTTTAGTATTTAATTCAGCATTGTGACTTGTTTGGCTGTTTTCCTAGACATATGTGTTTCATGCATCATTTACATATATTTCTACTCAATATTTTTATTTATCAGTCTCTCACTTTTATTGTTGTTGGATAGTTACTTCTTCTTCTATTGTGTGTGTTGTATGTGTTGTTACTTCCACTATGTACTATGCCAATGAGGGCATAGTTTCCCTACTATTACACCCAAGGCCCTTGCTACTAGTCGCCAGCCTCTGGAGTTCGGGGAAATGCACTTGAGGCTATGTGACCAACCGGGTACGGGGTGCCTCTGGGTGGCTTCCGGAAATGGGGAGTTACTGGAATGTCTCCCTAATATCAGTAGTTATGAGGAGAATCATATCCCTCTCATCAAATTTCCCATTAATAAGATCTTCTAAGAAATTATTTGGATGGATCTTTTTGATGCCTTTTATTGTAGGTTGTGCTGAACACACATGTACTAGCTAGAGGTATGCGAGATAACCCAACTAGGGCCTCATATCATATAGGGGACTTCAATGTAGGTTTAGATAATAAAATATATTTTATCTACTAATCATTTTATACATAAATATTATCATGATTTTCATTGAAGACCTCCGGAGTTCGAGGTCGGGAATCATGTTTTCCTGGGGGTTTCACCCAAGCTAGGGTATTGATCATTATAGAGTAAAGATAAGTTTGTCCCTCATTATATAGTTCTATTTAATATTCTAGTAAGATTCTAGATAATATCTTATCAGTTTCTATTATGTCAGGTTACCGTACCATGCCCGAAATATATAATGTTTCACAGCTTCTCCATTATCATGCCCACTCGTCCAACACTTTTGAACCTACGGAAGTTATCATAGATGTTAATGATTATTTTTGAAGAGTATTATATATACATTGTTGATCGGATCATGAAGGATATTTTAGGATGATCTGTCCCTCTTGTACAAGTGCTATGGCTTCACGACTACTTACAAGATGAGACCTAGTAGGGAGAGGATGACATACGTGCCCAGTGGCCAGAGTAATTCTCATATAGTGTTTCACCGCCCTTATAAGGTGAACTCAGGGATGAGTTCATTTAATGGGAAAGAAATTAAGAACATCTTTGTTTGCATAGTTAAGGATCCTTTAAATCTTAGTCAAATTTATTTTTATGTATGTAATTTTGAATCATAATGAGTTCATGATGTCCCGTGGGTGTCTGAGGCTTGTTCGGATCCCAGAACCTGGGTTTTTTTTAGAGGAATGGTCTTATTTAATGGTTAGTTTAAACAAAATGAGGTAGACAAAATTATAATTTTTAACTATAAGAGGCTATAAAATGGGCAGGTATAGGGTGCATGTTTTACCTTAACCATGAGAATTAGGCCGCACGACCGTGTGAAAATGTCTACCATTTTGATAGTGGAGTTTCACATGGATGTCACACAGTATACCAATCCATGTGGCTTAAATATGTGGTATGGACCTTCTTGTACCTTCCTGTGAATGGGTAGTGCGCAATTTGGATAACTTTGTGACAAAACCATGCATTGGGTATTTTTGGGTAAAATTAAATTTTTTATCCTTTAAGTAATCTAATTTTAAAATCCTATCATCCAATTTCTATTTTCCAAATGAGGAATTAATTTGGACCTCTCTTTTGATTCCCAAACTCAAATATTATTGGAATTGAGATCAATGATCCATTCAAAGATTGAATTATATACTGTTTATCTCATTGTGTTAGAACCAATACATTCTCAGTTCCTTTTTAAAATTACTTCATTCATCTTCCTATTAATGATGCTATTTAGATGTAGGATAATATGGCAAAATTTCAAGGAATTGATTCAATATTCATATCTACTCTAATATAGGTTGAACTAGAGGCTCATACTAGATGAGGAGAAATTAATCGGCCCAATGTAGGTGGCCTATACATCATTTATCAATTTCTATCTTTTTATAAATTATTGTGCCATCATGTTGATTTAATTGGAAATTATTTTTTGAATTTATATCTCATTATTGCACTAATTTGGACCATTTTATAATAACCTTTCAATAAATATTATTATATATTGGTGGTTGCATCCCCAACATCAACTACCCTATGTATGGAGATGTCAAATAATGGAATTTTTAGTGTTTTGACACCTTTGAGCCCATGTTCTGTCATGCTTCATCACGAAGAATCTAATGGTAAGCCTTCTCATATTAAATGGACATTGAATTGTTGAATGATTAGTACCAAGTTTATCCACACTAGACCCACCTATGGTATGTTATTAAGTCTTTATAAGTCCATGTTAAATAAAAAAAATGAAAATTTTATATGTATTACTAGGCCAATTTGAATGGAAATGAATTTTGGTTTCATGTTGTAGCACCCCTTTCCACTCACGTGGATGTTAGTATAATGAACCTAATTAAATCATTTTGAATAAAATTAGATGAATTTTTTTTAATGAGCCATGTCCTTGTAAAACTAAAGAGAGGAAATGGATAAAATCAGGGGAATGCCTTGAGCACCCATGGACACCATTTTGATTCAAGGATATTGGTTTCCATGGTTGAGACCCTCCCTAGAACCTGATCCTTATCTATCAGTGGATTCCTAGTGTGACATCTTAGGATCCCTCTATTACTTTTAAAGGATTCGATGGATACAATCCTTAGGTGAAACATGGTTTTTTTGAAATGATGTTCCTTGGTTACATCCTTAATATAGACTATATCTTATATTTTTTTACCATTGATATATAATATGGACTCAGTTAGATCTTCATTATTGTGGAATGAAATGGATGATTCTCCTTTGATTACACTCTTACCCCTACAGTTAGGGTGAAGTTATTCATGAGTTGGAGACTCTTGAGGTCTAGGTTTCCTTGGTTATTATGTTGGAAGAATTCATTATTTAATATCGTTACAGGTTTCCTTGTTACATCTCAAAACCATATTGTTACTATTTGGAGGTGATGTCAGTGTTGTCAATGCATCACATGACTTAAAACATTATTAGATACATGATATTTATATCACACCCAATCTAGGTTCCTCTAGTACCCGAGAAGACTATATGTACGATGTTTTGAATAAAGGGAAGTATAAGGCCCCACACCCCTGATTTCTTCATATTTTAGGATCGAGTTGGTAGAAGATGACCAAGATAGAGATCAGGATTCTGGGGATAGTTTTTAGATTATTTTTTCTACTTTGGAGTAGAATTATTTTCTTATTCTTGTATACATGTTTTAAAACATTATTAGATACATGATATTTCATTATATTCATTTTTATATTGTTATTATTTATTCTTGTTGAATTATTTATTTTTATTCCTATCTATTTTTGATGTGCATTATCTTTACTTATTCAATTTATTCTATTTACCTATTATATCATACTAATCCACTGCAACACACATTGGTTATGAACGAATAATCTCTCCATGGACACACCCTATTCCTTGGCTGCTAGTCGGCAACATATGGAATTTGGAGAGATTTGTTTGACGCCCTGTGGACAACATGGTTTTGGGAACTTGTTAAGTGGTATCTAAGTCTGGGAAATCACAATTTGATACATTATATTTCATTCAAATAGATTCCACATTGGAATAGGATATAAAAACATTTCAATGTTTTGAAATTTTCATTTTAAAAACCCTCTTTTCCATTATGTTTGGGGGATTAATTTGATATTTAATTTTCTAATTATGTGAATTGAATATGGTAAAATGGACTCAATATTTAGAATCAAAATATAAAAATCAGTTTTTAAGGGAAATTTAATTTTGTATTCATAATAACGTTACCAAGATTAATAAATTATATATCATGGTATAGGTAAAAAATGAAAAAGGTTAAAGTTAAAAATCTAATGGATTAAAATACATAAAACTGCAACATTTAATGGTTGGTTATGTTATTTGTTGACTCTAACCATTATCTAAAAAGTAATTATAATCAAAAGTTGTTTAAATTAATGCCACCACATTGTGGTTTTCTTTAACTAGAAAATAATTATTATTTGACTCATATAAACCCACCACTCATAAAGTATAAATGACACCCTCACCACCCCATATTGAGTCACAAGATAGTTAGATCCTAAAATATCTAACGAATACTCTCCCCATAACTCGCCCACTTCTTAGTGCTACTGGTATTACATTGAAAATAAATCTAATGTTCTCCAGGGTCTCTCCAAGAGGTTATATTAAATAGGTGATTTTCTGAAATAACCTCTCTTAATTTCATTTTATTTCTATTTTTTCGACATATCATTCAAACATCAAGGCATGATAAATCCATAATCATATTTATACAGGTGTGTTGTTTTTATCATTGAATATCTCATACCCATTTTATTTTCCATCTCCTCTTACTCAATACAAATAATTTATTTTCCAAAGAATGTTGGTTTACCGTCTTCATGAATAATGATTTTTTTCATTTTTCATTACCACCTTATTGGCCTGTCAGAAAAATGTAATTATAGTTAAATAAGATTGAAATTGGTATATTATACCCAATTTTAGGTTTAGGAACAAATATAAACACATAATATTAAATAAGAAAAGACTATATCTTGTTGTTTGAAAAAATCTACTAAAATAAACTAAATGAATATCATTAATGTTTTATATAATGAATAATACTCATTTAAGAAATAAAAATTATACATTGATAAATTAATACTTTTGGAATTTAAGTAATACGCTTTCATTAAAATTATTTATTTTTAATCAAATTTTATAAGAACATCTATATTTACTCAAAATGAATAGATCATGAAACCATGAAACAAGAACACAAGAAACCGTGTAAATAATGAAATATTATAAATTAATGGGTTATATGATAATATAAAAACATTTAATAAGGTATTACAAACAATAATATAGTTATTAAAAATGTTTATACCATTATTTAAACCATTATTCAGGAGGTTATAACATGTTTTATGGAAGTTGGAGGTGAGGTAAGGGATTTCTTAAACTAACTTCCATTCTTTGGGTTAAACTGCTAATTATTGATTATGACATGATAATATTATGTTTGAAATAACTTTTAAAAATATATTATGATGTATTACCACTTGTTTGATTTGTATTTAAAGTTGATAGACATATTTTATTCATTATATTAGTTCCCACATCCACGATATAATATTTATAAGGGAATATATTTTAAAAAGTCATTATTTTAGTGTCGCCATTAAAACACTCCTTTTCTCCCATGTCCATGTTCTCTAAATTATTTTGAAAAATGTTTTTACTATTATACTAATATTTTTAAGGTCATTTATACTCATGAATTAAATTTTAATTTTTTTTAATATGTTATATTTTCCATTGTCAAAAAGTGTATCTTTTTGACTTTTTTGACACAAATTTGGAAGGAATGATTTCTTCCTATAAAACATCTGCAAAATTTCTCAATTTCATGACTCTTTAATGTTTTTAATCTTAATTTAAATGTTTAAAATACTATTTTCAAATAAAAATATTTCATTTATGAGTGTGAATATTGGTAAAACATTAATAGTTATTTTAAAATAATAATGATATCTTACTTAAGAATGTTCGTTTTTACAAGTATTATGTGTTATTCTTAAGGAATTGTTCAACGGAATTACTTGTGAGGATGGGTGGTTCCTTGATAATCTAATGGTGGGTGAGCCTTTTATATATCTCTAATAAATTGTGTAATGGTATAGATTTAACTGGTTAGGTATCTCTTGAGAGATTATAGGAATATTGTGGTAGTGATTTTTCCCAATCTCACTATGATAGTTACTTTATGCATATCCAAGAGAACCATAATGTTTGAACAAGTTTTATGGAAAATGATATCCCAAGTTAACAATATATACATTTTATTATTGGTAATTATTTTTCATGAAAATTTATTGAATTTCAAATGGTAATAAAATGATTTTTTGAAAAGAGGAATCATTTTTTTGAATAAAAGTTATGTTTATTTGGGTTTTCACTAGATTAAAATTTTCCATTCTTTTATATGATTTATTTATATTTGTATTCTCATCCCATGTTTTTAAATTTTTTCATTAGGAATGGATGAGTATGGATGAATATGATTAGAAGATGAAAATTGTGAGAAAATTTCCACCAAAAAAACATGGATTATTTTAAAATGGTGTCCTTTGGTAAAAAAACATATACTGAGTATAAGTATCCACCTATAATTTATGGGTTTACTATGTACGATTTTCCCCGAACTCTGTAAAAATATAAACCTAAAAGTACTTTTGGAATGAAATATATATAATTCTTGTTTAAAATCTCTAGAATATGTAATGTTAAAGGTTGTGTTCTTATAGTTGGTATTCGATCATTATTTAGATAACATTAGTGGTTAGGATGTTTTTAAGGATATGATACAAGTCATATATAACCATAATGGTTAGTATAGTACATATATTTTTAGTAATTTTTGATTAATTGAGTGAGTTTTAGATAACATGAATACATATACCTTATTATTTATCTTCATCATATGACATTATATTATGATTTTACTGATATGGTCACATTATCCTTTTTGGGTTTTAGTAAGTTGATGGATCCATCAGGAACCAAAGAAAAAAATGGATGTGAAGAAAAATGTGGTGGTTGTATTAATGATAAACCAAATTAAATGGGATCTACAATGGGAAATATTGTGGTTATTATAAATCATCTATCAAGAATATTGAATAACCACTTGAAATTTGCAGTGTCTCCCAATGCGTCAAATACAAGAGAAATGATGCCTTGTGGATGTTCAGGTTACAATGATAACAAAGGTAAATATATTCAATGGAATATTTTTCAAGAATATGGAAATAAGAAAATTAAAAATGTAATAAAAGTGTAGGAAGATGTTTTATATGTTGTAAAAGAGGTCATAAAGTATCAAACTCTAATGGAAAAAAGGAAGAATTATGTTAACTCTGTTAAGGGGAAAGAAGTTCTTCCTGAGTTAAAAGTTGAATGTTTTATATATGGGGTTATGTAAATTGTGGTTATCTATATCCTAGGAAGAAGGCTCATGGATTGGATCAGCTGGATGGTACAAATAACTGTTTAGTATTACTTAATTCTATTGCAATTGAAGATGAGAAAAAATTAAATGATATATGAAAGGTATGAATTATTCTATTGGTCATATTTTTTCATTGTTAAATATTTGAAAATGATTCATATCTTTGTTTATAGTATATAATTATTGAGGAATATGATGGAAGGGAATGGTTATAAGATTATGAATAATGCTGAATAATCAATATGACTATATAGTAGTTATTAATGATTTATGGTTGATTTATGTATGATGAAATATTCAAATGTATTAATACTATTTTTATGTTCAGGGTACATTGGAGAAATTTTCATGTGCCTTATTAAATTTTTGAGGCATATGTAACCCTTATGATTAACATTTTTTAAAATTAATTGTTACTTAAGGAATAATTCAATTTCATTTTGTTGATATACTTTTTAAGGTATGTATAACCATTATGTTTTTTTATGATCTTTGATTTTGTGGTAATTACAGGTTTCTACTTTTTGGGTTGGAAAATTAAAGGTATAGGATAACCTTTGAGGTTAGAATATATTATTGTTATTTTTATGATTCTATTACATTTCAAGTGTTTTATAAGGATTATAAAAATAATATTAGAATAAAGACAACCCGTAGGATGTGTGACAACACATTACATCTGGAAAGGACGTGAGAATTTAATCCATAAATGAAGAGTGATAAGGGTGCATTGTGTAGAAATGGATATGTGATGTCCAAATTACTATTGAATGTTATTTTTAGTTATAATATTTTATGAATGAAGAATATATTGATTTTTGGAACAAATGTTTTATCAAATAGATTTCCTTGGAATTGAAAAATGATTTCATGATTATTTTTATTTCAAAAGATATTTTCTATTTATGAAACATTATAAGATTAAGGTAAATAGAATATTGTTGGATTTTATTGGGGAAATAAATGTTGAGTTATCATTTAGAGTAAAATATAATTTTTTGAAAATTCATGTTCTTTATCAAAATGGATATCATACATTGAAATTATATGATTTGAGAAATTAAATTTTTGGCAGGAGACATTAATAGTTATTTGTGTTATTAAGAGAAACTATTAAATTTATTTTTAAAGATAATGTGACCAAATAAATTTTGGGTTTTAATATTAGTTTGAATATTATTAAGGAGTTTTAAGGTGATTTATTTGTCGAATGGTCTCTGTTGAACTTTGGGTATTACTATTGAATTTTGGAGATTAATGTAGGTTTCCATCATATAAAGGTTTACTTATTTTAAGGAATTGTCTTATCTTATACAAACCATTGTTTGTTTAATGTATCAACATAATAGTAATAGATAGTTATACGTTTTTGGATTTTTTGTTGAGTCAATAAGGTTTCATAATGAATTTTATATTCATCTATGTTTTGAAAATCACAAACACTCTATCTTATGGAAAATTTGGTTTTATCTTAATATGAAAAAATTTCCTTCCCTAATGAATATATATACATACCTTTTTTCATTGTTCTTTATATAGTTATCTTTAAATGTAACTCATTTTTTATATTTAAAAAATTAGTTTTCATACTCTAAATTCTATGATTTCTATAGATACATAGATATTGAGTATTTGTTTTTAGGATCAGAATTCAGACTCCGAATTCTCTAAAATTCAGACTCTTAATTCTCTAAAAGTTAGGTTTTGAATTATCTGAAATACAGACTACGTATTACTCAGAATTATGACTCTAAATTCCTCAAAATTTAGAATCCAAATTCATCAAAATTCAGACTTCTAATTCATAAGAATTCATACTCTACATTCTTCAGAATTCAGAATCGTAATTAATTGGAATTCAGAATCCAGAATCCATAGAATTAAGCTTCTGAATTATTTGTCAAACAGAATCCGAATATCTATTTATTCTAAACACCAAGTGTTGACTTTATTAGACTCCAAACATTATTTTTCCTTAGACTCTGAAAAATAAGACTTTTTCAATAAATAATATTTTTTATTACACTTGTAATAATTTGGAAACAATGTCATACTTACTATTTCTAACCAACCGTTGGTTGAGTGACACGTGTATAGGTCACTTCGAAATTCAGGGAAAAATATGACCATTGGTGGAGGGAGCCATTCGTTGGAGAAATTATTTTAAATAAGATCTCATTTTAAGGAGCCTAAAATTTATGGTAGTACCAAAGATGTAGAGACCACATTCTGTTGAAGTGATTTTAATAGAGAGATACTCTCATGCTTTGTGTGTAATGAACACCTTGTTTATATTGCTTCGTGTGACTCTAATTGTTGTTGAGTACAATTGAGGGCTTCTAGGGATATGAAGATAGAGGTTCTGACTACCTTAAATCTCAAGGTAATCTAAGGATATGAAGATAGAGGTTTGGACTACATTAATGATTGAGGAATTTCGGGGATAACAAGACAGATTGCAATATTCATATTGAGGGACTACCCTGGTGTGGGTAAGATAGAATTTCATGAAAGTATAAATCTAGGGACCTTTATCCAAGGTTGTTGGATACCCTTCTCATTGTGCTAAAAGATTTCATACATGTTACTTATTTTGTTTCAAGTTTATTTCTGATGTATTTTGATAAAGGAAGAAATTATAACCTTCTTATAATTTCTTATACTTTTTTATACTCTGATAAGTAAGATTCTATACACTTTAACATAGAATATTTTCCTTGTAAACTATCCTTAAGTTTCATTTCTCGAATCAATTTTCCAGAACCTATAATGTTTGTAGAACTGATAGAGGTCTTGTGAATTTACTATGTTTATATTTGTTAATCATAGTTTTCCTTATGGTTAAAAACGAATGTTTTTAAACTTATAATTCACCCCCTCTTATATTTTACCATCTAAATCACATTTGATCCTACTATTGGTTTCAAAGGAGGTCTCTGAAATAATTATATTCATATATAAGATTTCATCATCAAGTTTTCATTGTTCTAAAAAGTTTTCTTAGTTAGGATGTTTTATTAATTTTTACAAATATTTTTCTATTAACAATTTTTTTGTGTCATTAAATTTTATTATAGAATGGTAGGAATTAATGTTGGTTAGATTGAAAATCTTAATCATACTAGACCACTTATCATAAATGGAAATGTTTATCATTACTGGAGAGACAGAATGAGGACCTTTGTGATAAACCTAGGTGTAGACAACTATGTCACGTTAACTGAAGAGTATAAGATTAATGACAAGGAACTTGGAACCTTCACAAATCCAGAAAAGGTAGAATACCAGCTGAAAATTAAGGTAAGAAATACTTTTCTTTATTTCATGACAAGAAATATATATAACCATATTTAATCTTGTGAAGCTGCAAATAGAATTTTGAAAAATTTCAAAGTAACTCACTTTGGACCTTCAAAAGTCATTGAAACTAGAACAGCCACGATCAGAGCTGAATGTCATGGTTTTTATTTTCCTTATGGTGATTCCATATGTAAGGTACAACAAAAATTCATGACTATAGTCAATAGTTTAGAATCAATGGGAGATAATGTTCTTGATGAAGTATCCCTTGTACACAAGATTATAGAAATCATGCCTAACAAATGGGAATCTAAGAGGATAACTATTCAAGAGAATAGAAAAGTTACTCAGATTTCTCTTGATGAGCTATTTGGAACTCTTCTTCAATAGGAAACCATAATTAAGAGATATACAGATAATATTAAGAAAAATAATGGAAATGGAAGTGATTCTTTTACAACTACTTAAAATCATATGAAATCCAAGACTCCGGATAGAGTTACAAGATACACATCTAAGAAGACAGTTTTCAATATGAATCTAGTGGATGTAATCATTCTAAAAATGAATTACCTAATATATCTTGATTGATGAAAATGATTATTGGGTAGAAGAAATTTCAATATATATATAAGAAAAAACAAATAAGAGACAAGAAATACTTGGAAGTAACTTGTTTTAAAAGAAAAAGTGCAGGGCATTGAATACTAGATTGTTCTATGCTTAAGAAAAAGGATAGAAAGGAAAAGCATTATGAGTGGTATAGAAAGAAGTACTACATTGATAAATCTAATAATGTATTGAAATCTAATGACACCTAGGGTGCTAGTGGTGGGGACTCTTCTAATGAATCTATAATGTTTGAATCTTCTGGTCAGAAGAATCTTGGTTTACTAGACAAGCTATGCATTGAAAATCATTATCTAATGGAAAAGGTACATAATGCCGAATCTATTAAAAAATATTCCTAGAATTAAAATTATACTGATGATAAATATTATGAATCGTCAAAAGATGAGTCTTCCTCATTATAGGATAATACATTACCTTATTCGAAAGAAGTGTCTATGTTTGCTAAACTTTTTGAGAAGGAAAATTTTATACTAATGAAAAAACATGATAGATAAAATTTTAGAATTTACATATTACCTAAATAAGTATTATATCATTATAAGGATCTTGAAAAGGAAAATTTTAGTTTTTAAACTATTTCAAAAAAAAACTTGAGAAAGTAAATTCGGAGAAGAATAAATGTTCTAAGGATCTTGGAAATGTAAATTCTCAGATATATATTTTAGAGAATAACTATAGTTCTAAAACTAATGTTTTCTAGGATAAAAACATGGTTAGAAAAGTAAAGTCAGAAATAATTTTCTTGAGGAAGTGTTTGTAAAACATTACCTTTGGTAAGGTAAATTTAGAAAAAAATTATTCCCAAATTCAACCATTAAGAAATCATTCTGTTTTAGATTTTACCCAATCTAAACCTATTTTTAGTAACAACTAGTTTGTTCCTAAAAAGTTCTCCTTTATACACTAAATGTCAATGTGATGTAAATTGGGAAAAAAGTAGTTCCATAAACAAAACTCTGTATTTAGGATTTAATAATCATCACCATTCTACGAAAATGTGGATTCCTAAAATCTTCTTTTTTGAAATTTCTGGATCTAATCATGTTTGGATAATGAAAATATAAGCATTTTATTTTTAAGAAATTAAATAATTTACCAATAGAAATATATGGTAAATGGATATTGGATATTCCTTGCATATGACTCGTAACAAAAACATCTTTGAAAAGATTATCAAGACGGAAGGAGGTAATCTAACTTTCAGATATAATGCTCAGAGAGAAATTGATGGTATATGTAATATTGTCATTCTAGGAAAAACATTGATTTCAAATGTTTTATTTGATATGAGTTTTAAGAAAAACCACATTACATATTCCAACTATGTAATGAATGATACCATGTTAATTATAGTAATAACAAGTGTTTAGTACACAATTCCAAGGATGATTTTATTCTTTCTACCCATATTAAAAACAATGTATACACAATAAATTAAAAATACCTTAGGATCCAAGATATACCATGTCTTGGTGAAATGAAAGACTAATCATGGTTATGGAATAGAAGGTTTGGACACTATAACATTTGGAACCTATGAAAAATCTCAATGAAAAGACTATTCAAGGATCTACCTGTTCTTAGATTAGATTATTCAAATGTTTGTGATCCTTGTCAATATAGAAAGAAACATAAATAAATATTTAAATCAATAGGTGAACTATCAACTTCTAATACACAATACTTGGTGCATATGGATCTTTTTGGTCCAACACAAACAGGAAGCATTAAAGGAAAATATTATGTATTTTTCCTAGTTGATGATTACACTAGATTCACGTTGGTTTATTTTCTAGAAAATAAATCTGAAGCCTTTTCTAATTTCAAAATATTCAGAGACCATGTTAAAAATTAGAATAATCATCCATTGATAACTATTCCTAGTGATCATGGAAGAGAATTTCAAAATTCTGATTTTGAACAATTTTGTAGTAAAAAGGGTATTAATTATTTCTTCTCAGCCCCAAGAACACCTCAATAGAATGGTTTTGTTGGAAGAAGAAATCTAATTCTTAAAGAGAAAACTAGAACCATGTTGAGTGAATATTCAATATCGAAACACTTCTGGGATAAAGCTATAAGTACTGATTGTTATACTCTAAATAGTTTTTTAATTAGACATTTTCTTAATAACACCCCTTATGAGTTATGGAATAGTAGAAAACATATAATTTTCAACTTCAAGTTACTTTGATGCAATGTATTAATTCTGAATACTAAAGATTATTTAAATAAATTTAAACCCAAAATTGATGAAGGAATTTTCTTAGGATACTCCACAAGTTTTTTGGATTATATAGTTTTTAATAAAAATACTTATACTATTAATGAAATAGTACATGTAAAATCTCATGAAACTGGTCTTTTTATTGTTAAACAACCTCATCTTACATCCTTGGATGTGTTTTCAAAAATTGATTATCAACCCTAGATAGAAAATCCATTTGATAAGAAAAAATTTCAAGAAAGTATTTCTGAAACATTTTCCCCGGAATATTTCCAACCATTTGTTGATGAAAAGGTGTTACAAAACCCAAATAATATGTTTCTAAAGAATCATCCTCGTGAGTGTATCATTAGTGATGTAAATCAACCTATAAGTACTAGAATTTCCTTAAGAAATGATATAGAAAATCTAGCTTTCTTTTTTGAATTAGAACCAAAAAGCACTAATGAATCTTTAGGTGATGATGATTGGATTAAAGTCATCCAAGATGAGCTAAATGAATTCAAAAGTAACAAAGTCTGGACCTTGGTTGAAAGACCTAAGGAAACTTCCATTATTTTTCTAAAATTGTTCTTCAGAAATAAATGTGATGAAAATGGAATCATTGTGAGAAATAAGCTAGATTAGTTGCTAAATGTTATAATCAAAAAGAAGGTATAGAAAATGAAGATGACTATTCACTAGTATCTATAGTGGAATCATTTCATATTCTACATACCTTTGCAGCCTACTTCAATTTCAAAAAAATTCAAATGGATGTAAATTTTACATTCCTTAATTGATATGTTCAAGGGCATGTTTCTGTTGAACATCCTCCAAGATTTGAAGATAAAAAACATCGTAAATTTTTTTTAAACATACGAAACCTTTATATGGACTTAAACAATCTCATAGAGCGTGGTATGATAAAATTATAAGATTTTTACTTCTAAAAAATTATGTTAAGGGAAATGGTGATCCAACACTTTTTGTTAAAAAAGAGAAGGAACATTTTTTGATTGATCAAATTTATATTGATGACATTATATTTGGTATAACTATGAAATATTTAACTGATTTGATTGCGAATCTAATGAAATTAGAGTCTGGAATGATTATGATGGGTGAGCTAACTTTTCCTAGGGTTTTCAAATTTCTCAAAAACTAGAAGAAATTTATATATCATAGCATAATAATATTAAATATCTTCATCAAAATTTTTTAAATTAAAACACTAAGAGTATAAGTACTTCCATTGGTACTTCAAATTCTATTTAACTTGATGAAGCTGGAAAATATTATATCAAACATCATTTAGAGGTATGATAGGAAGTCTAATATACTTTTTTATATAAAAGGTAATTCCCTTGTGTGGCCTTTTCGAATCCTCCATACCAGGAAACCCCCCTCCCCACGAAGAGATCACTCTAGAGAGAGCCCCAGCCAGGAAGGAGTCGTTGCTAGCCGAGATGGCAGAGCGTCCCGGAGGATGACAACCCGGGTGGCTAGAAGTCTAATATACTTGACAAAAAGTCATATCTACTTAATGCTTTCAGTATTCTTATGTACAAGATATCAATCTCATCCTAAGGAATCTCATTTAAAGTCAGTGAAAGTAATTTTTCACGATTAAAGAGAACCATGGATTTTGGACTATTTTATACTTCTAGAGATTATTTTGTGTAAAAAAGTTTTTTGGGTGCTGGTTTTGGTAGATGTAGAATAGATAGAAAAATTACATCTAGAACTTGTTATTTATTAATAGATTCATTAGTTTCTTGGTCATGCAAAAAATAACACTCAGTAGCAATTTCTATTGTTGAAGCTGGATATGTAGTCGTTGGAAGTTGTTATGCTCAAGTATTGTGGATGCAATAAACATTCACAGACTATAGCATGATTTTTACCAAAACACAAATTCTGTGAGATAACACTAGTTCCTTTTCCCTATGTAAAAACCATAAACATATCTCTCATAAAAAACACATAGATATTAGGCCTCACTTTCTTAGGGATCACACACAAAAGGTAGATATCATTCTTTAATTTATCAGAATGCATGATCAACTTGCTGATGTTTTAACAATCTCTTTACCCTCCGATAGATTTTAATACATTAAAAATAAGTTAGAAATGATAACGGTAAGGTAATCCTTCATGTTAATGATCTATTGAAACCTATCGCCTTACAGTAAGAAACACTTTTTCAAAGGGGGAGTACATTTACTTGTTAGTTAAATTTCAAAAAATTTCCTAATCCAAAATTTTCATAATCCAATTTTTTTGTAGTAAAAATTTAATGTAATCTAAATTTTTCATAAAAAAAATTATTCATAATCAAAAAATTTCATACTCAAATTTTTTTCAGACACACAAATTTTCACAACTGATAATTTCACAATTTTTTTTATTTTATTTTTCTGGAATCTAATGTTTTTCAAGAAGAATTTTTAATCATTATGAATAACTTCCCTAGAAATAAAAAAATATGATTTCTCTCTTAAATTTTATTAATCATCTTTTTACATGTCTGTATTTTTATCTTATTCAACCAAAATTTTCAGATTTATTTTTTCTTAAATCTATATGTCTATCTTAAAAACCTCAAAAGATTGGAACCTAAAAAATTCATTCTTTGGCTATCATCTCAACAATCAGATCTGATCAAGAGTTTTTAAATCATTGGATCAATCAATGAAGTTGAACCGTCACCTAAAATTATTATATAGAGACCCCCATTGTTTCTCCCACATTGACATTCAAGCCTTGGTGTGTGGATGCTCTACCCTTGTACTTATGGTTTTTTCTGAATCATAAGGTTTTCCTCAGTTCTGAATTACTATTAATGCCTCTCCTAAGAAGGACATGTCTTCTATAAAGGAAATCTCATAATGGAATATTTACAGAGAAAGGTTAGTCGATATGAAATTCTATTATATGTTTGACTCTATGATTTCAAAGAATATTAAGCTGAATAGTTGGGAGATCCTCCATGTATTAAAACCAAAAGCACAAGATCCAGTCTATCCAGAGTTTTTGATTGAATTTTACGAGTCAGTAAGTTTCTTTATCGAATAATGGAGAAATATGTTCTCTTTAAAGAGCTATGGGATGACATATTCCCTTTCCTATATCAATTGCAACATGTTTGATTGGAATTCATTATGAGGGTGAAGTATAATTTTTTACTCACATGCTACCAGATGTATTAGGATCATTTGAGATGGAAAATGATTTAGAGTTCCTTTCCTTGAAATATGTGAAGACTATAAAAATTATCCATTAATCTACAATTTTTTTGATTATTGAAGTGTGGGTTCAAGGGTTTATTATTCCGAGAAAAGAAGATAAGGATACACTGAAGAAAAGTTGTATCTATATGTTGGATTTTTTTTGAAAAACTCAAGAAGTTAAATTTCCAGAAGTATATATTGATTATGATTGAGAATGACATGAATTGAAATTTAAAGTATAAGATTATCATGTATCCGGACATTCTCTCCTAGATAATAGTTCTTTATTTAGAATCATTCAAATTTACCTACATTTCCTCTCTAAGAAATTACACGGTAATGTGGATTAGGGATGATACCTTGAGAAGGATGAAGGATGACTTCTTTAAAAAAATTCAGAGAGTTTTATGAGCAACCTGAAGAATAATTAGAAACTTTATCATAGAAACCGGAAGTGAATAAATCATCCAAGAAGGGTGGAAAAAATAGGAAGGCCAAGGGAATGGAAGAGAAAGAAATAATCCTTGTGGCTAAGGAAACTTAATCAACACCCCCAAAACCTAAGAATCAAAAGACATGACAAGAAGAAGTGGTTGATATGTGGAGAGAAGATAAGAAGAAAAGGGAAAAGGGGATCCTACTTTTGAATTTGACCATGCTGAGGTAAAACCCTTGAAGTTAAATGTAACAAAAAATGTTGAGAAGATATAGAAAGAAAATAAGCAATGAAAGAAGTTTTCTGAAGCTGAAATTGTTCATTCTCTTCTCAAGGATGCTGAGAAAGCCTTCGACCAAATTCTGGTACCAGAATCCTTTTTATTAGAATCACTTACTGAGACTCTGGGAAAGAAGTTGGTTATTTCAGAACCTCATCAAGAATACAAAATAATAGAAGAGTTATAAGAAGAATATGATGATGAAGAAGAAGAATAAGGAAGTGGTGATACCAAAGATGTGATAAGGAAAGTAGAGGATTAACATGAGAAGGATAGTCTCTCTAAGAAGTTGTCGATCTAAACTTTTGAAGATGAATCTTAAAGACATGATACACCAGGAAAAGTGGAAAAGGAATAGGATGAAGTTAGTAAACTATCTGAAGAGGAAGGAATCAATCACCATTTTATTCATCCAGAGGATGTTGTGGTAGGAGCCAAGAAAGAATATCCTGAAGAAGATAATGTTGTTCAGTTATCTGATAGTGATCATGAATCACCCAAAGTGAATGAGATCATTTCGAGAGATAATAAGGGAATACAGGTGTTGGTTGATACACCTGGTAAATTTGTGGGGAAAAGAAAAATGTTGGTGCTTCGTCAAAGAGGAAAGACGAAGAGATAGAGAAACAATCCACAATAACCAAACATTCGGATTTGGAATCATCCTCCCTTAGACATGATTTTCTGTTACAATCTTTAAAAAATCTAGTTAGTACTATTCATTTGTTTCCAAGTATAAATTTAAGATTTCAATTTCTTTAGAATTTGTTCAATCAAAAATCGGATTTAGTTTCAATGCTTATGGATAAATATTTTGGGCTTGTGGTAAATTTTAAATATTTTCTCATTAGTTATGCAGCCCATAAAGGGTCATGAAAAAAGATTAAAAGTTTTTCAAGAAATACAATTGAAGACCTGAGGGTCTTTTATGAATTTTGGATAAAGTATGAAGGATGCCTTTGACACTGAAGATGGTAATTTTACTGATCTTTCTAAGAGTTTCGAAAAAAAGAGAACTCTTGAATAGGCAAATTGGAAGCAAGAAGTTAAGGATATGAATGGGAAGATTTATTTAGTAGATATGAATTAGAAGATATATAGGGATATTATAACAGAGTTAGAAGAAAATCATGTAAAGCAAGAATAATTCTTGGAGGATCATGAAGATATTATTAAGGCTCATGAAGAAATGACAAAAGTATTTGAAAAGAAATGTGAAGATCAAAATCAGGTACTCATGCGTGCAGAAGAAGATCCCAATGAGTTAAAGAAGCTGAAAACCATTGTTAAGAAGCTAATGCTGAAGGAGAAAGAAGGATAATTCCACCCCATTCCAATATTTTTATTATTTTATTCCTAGTACAAATTATTTCAATCATAATGGAAGTTTCATTGCTCTTTATATATTTTTTTGGTTTAGTAGTAATTTTTTAGGTGCGATATTTTTTTCATTCTCTTTATTTCTTTCTGAAAATCACAAACGGGAAGAAAAGAATGATAAAAATAATATTTAGTAATGAATTTAATTCCATAAGTAATGGGGAATACATCTTAGGGGGAGTTTTATAAAAATATATATCCTAATACAGGAAAGGTAAAATTTTCTTCCGAAAATCAAGAATACGATCATTAGGGATTTAAAAACCTTAGGGGTAGTTAGTCGTATTTTCTTTGTTCCATATTTAATGGGAGAAAATTTTTTTATTTTAAATGTCAATAAAACTTTTCTGTGTCCTTATATTCTTTTTCATAAGTATGTTTGTTTTTTCCAAAAAGGGGGAGATTTTTGATTCCATGAGGTTTCATTTTGAATTTTATATTCCTTTATGTTTTGAAAATCACAAACAATCTTTCTTATGTTTTTATCTTAATAAGTAAAATTGTCCTTCCCTAAGGAAAATATATCATCACTTGTTTTCATTGTTCTTTTAATAGTCATATTTAAATATAACTCAAAGTCAAAAATTCGGTTTCATACTCTAAAATATCGATGTTCAATAGATACATAGATATAGATTATTCTATTTTCAGGATCCGAATTCAGACTCCAAATTTTAAAAAATTCAGACTCCAAGTTCTCCCAAATTTAGGTTCCAAATTCTCTGAAATTCATACTCTTAATTATAGGAATTTAAGACTCCAAATTCTCTGAAATTTAGCTTCCGTATTCACTTAAATTCAGACTCCAAATTCCTCTGAATTCGGACTCTGAATTCCTCAAGATTTTGAATCAGAATTCCTCAGAATTAAGACTCTGATATCATCAGAATTCAGACTCCCAATTTATTGGAATTCAGACTCCAAAATCAATAGAATTTATGTTTTGAATTATTTGGAAATCGTAATCGTAATATCCATGTATTTTAGGCACCGAGTGATGATTTTATTATACTCTGAACTTTATATTTCTTTTGACTCTGAAAAATAAGATTTTGTTAAGAAACATTATTTTTTATTACACTTGTAATAGTTATGAAATGATGTTGTACTTTATGTTTCTAACCAACCATTGGTTGAGTGACATGTGTACAAGTTCCTCTGAGATTCACAGAAAAATATGTTCATTAGAGGAGGGAGCCAATCGTTAGAGAAATGCCTATAAATAGGATCTCATTTGAATGAGACTAAAATACATTATAGTACCAAATCTCCTGATACCACATGATGTTGAAGTGATTTCTATAGAGACATACTCTCATGATTTGAGCGTAATGAACACATTGTTCAGATTTCCTCATGTGACTCCAATTGTTCCTAAGTATAATCCAGGGCTTCTGGGGTTAGGAAAACTCAGCTGCTGCATACCTTAAATCTCAAGGACTTCTAGGGATTAGAATATAGTGGTTCTAACTACCTTAATGTTAATGGGCTTGTGGGGTTAGAAATACAGATTATCATATTCTTATTGAGGGCTTACCCTGGTGTGGGAAAGATAGAATTTATTGAAAGTATAAATCAAGGTACCTTTATCCAAGGTTGTTGGATACCCTTCTCTCTGGGTTAAAAGATTATATACGTGTTACTTATTTTATTTCACGTTTATTTCCATAGTATTTTTTTTAACGAAGGAAAGTATGACCTTCTTATACTTTCTTATAATTTTGTATACTCTGATAAGTAATATTATATATGCTTTAAGGTATAATATTTTCCTTGTAAACTTTTCTAAAGTTTCATTTCCGCAATCACTTTTCTGAAACCAAGAATGTATGTAAAAGTAACTGAGGTCTTGTGAATTTACATTTTTTAACATTGTTAGACATAGTTTTCCATGAGGATAAAATTGAAAGTTTTTAAACTTTCAATTCACCATCCCCCCTCTTTTATTTGAGCATCTATAACATATTTTTATTTTACATTTTTTGATCTATAGAAGTTGGTTTTAATTCTTGATGCATGAATAATTCATCCAAAATACTCAACATTTGGATAAAAAAGATGAGTTTGTGGAGGAAATTGATTAAAGAATGAATATTTAGTATTTCAAGTAAATATATTTCCATAGGTTTTTAATCTAGGTAGTAAAATAATTCCTCAAAGATAATAAGAGGATATTAAAATAAAAATGTTATTCTTTTACTTTTCTTACTAATAGATCAATGACATTTTAACCCATCACAGTCTTAAGGTTTTGTGATTGATAACTTTATAATGATCATGTTCTCTATCAATATCTAGCATAACATGATATTTATTTTTCTCTTGCAAGTCTACATTTTCCTACATGGATGCCTAGTATTATTTATGTTAGATGATATTTGTAATTTCATCTCTCCATTACATAGTGCATTTTTATTGACCCTTATTTCGATGTGGGATTACAAAAAAGGAATTTTGATAAATTAAAACCTCTATATTTTTTATCCAGAGTTTAAATTTTGAGGAAGAAATTTATTTAATGCTGAAAAAAGAAACACCTTGATAAATTAAAATAAAACTCTATACAAAATATCATACAAGATAAACCACATCGAGCTTAAACTAATGACTAAATACTTATATTTTAATGTGAATATACTCAACAAGCTATAGGAATGGTAATAATGAATGAGTCTAACCAAAATTTGAAAATATATTTTAAAAATGTTTATAAGATTAATTTGTAGGGTAAAAATTATTTACAAATGAAAATAAAAACCAAATGAATATGAAGGTTGCATTTTTATAAAAAAACAGTTTAGGCCCATAATAACTTTTTACCTAAATAAATTATATTAATTAATATTAGTAAAATATTAATGTAAAATTTTCATGTTTTTCATCCAATAAACTATTTTAAAATTCACCCATTATGTTTTATAGGTTTAATATAAGAATCAAATCCATTTTTAAGCATAACAAACTATATTTTCTTAAATGTCAATTTTTCCACCTTTTAATGACACACCTATATTAAAACTAAAATTTTAAAATATTATACTTTTTATATGCAAAAAAAGATATAATTTTTGAAATATTTATATATAAATTATCTAATCGTTATTTTTTGGTATTTTTATGGAAAGTTTCATTTGTTAATGAACAGTTAAAAATGCAGGATTTTAATTGGAAACTTCTTTTTCATCTGTATAATTTATATAGTAAAATTATATTTAAAATAGGTTTTAAATTATAATATGTCACTTACACATCATTAAATATATTTTAGGGAATATTAATTAATTTTACATCAAAATTGGATATGAAAACTATTCAATGTTTTAAAATCATCACTTTAATGACCCGTTTTTTGTTGTGTCTATGAAATAAATTGTAAATCTAGTTCTTAATATTATTTCTTTTGAATTTAGTAAAATGGACTCCATATTTAGAATCATAATTTAATATTTTAATTGTATGGTAAATTTTTTTTGCATAAAAAATCTACCATGGTAAAAAAAGTATTTTTTGTGGTATATGTTAAAAATGAAGCACATTAGAGTTAACAATGTGAAGGCACAAAACACTTAAAAACAAAACTTTTAAGGGTTGGTTGAGGTATTGACTGAAGATAAGTAGCCGTTAAAATATTTTTTATCATAAAAAGTCATGGAAACTAATTCCATCTCAATGTGGATGGATTTAAATTAAAAGTAATCATTATTTTAATCACGGAAACCCACTTTCTTCATGTATAAATACCACCCTCACTGGACCGATTCATTTGAAAATCCTTGTATCTCTTAAAATATTGGGCCAAACCTCTACAATTCATCCTCTCTACATCCTAGTACTTACAAACTCACCAGAAAACCGAATCCATGGTTTTTATTGGTCTCTCAAGGAGGTTCTATTCAATAGGTAATTTTTTCAAAATAGCTTTCATAATTTATTTTTTACTTATATTTTGTATCAACCGGGTCCCGATGAGAGCATAAACACCCCACCATTGACTCGGAAAATGGTTCCTAGCCCTCCAGGTACCACCAGCTTCCCCAAAATCATGTGGTCCCCACCCTAGGGCCCACCCACATGCCCAAATGGGTCTTCAGACTAATGACTCTCCCCACACGCAACACATGTCCTTTTCCATTGTGTTTTTTCCTCTCTCACACACATCTTGGGAAACATCCTAGAAGGTCACCAATATAGATTACCACTCCAAGTAAATCAAACCAAAAAATAGATTTCAAATGATGTAGGATCCGAAAAAGGAAGTTTCACCGTATTTATATGAGTAATATCATTTAGTCATTTAACCCTTTATCATTATAGTTTATTTCATATTTTCTCCCCACCTCCTTCACACATCAATGTATTATAACTCTAAAATAAAATAAATACTATAGTTTTAGGCTTTTAATGGAATATAATATTTCCATTTCATTTATCATATCCTATTATTCATTGAAATCGTACTGTTATCCAAATAATGTAGGTTTTCTATCTTCGTGAATAATGATATTTTGATTGGTTTTTATTATGGCCTTCATGGCTGGTCTTAAAAGATCCAATTTTATTAAATAATATTTAGATAGGTTTACAATAACTTATTTCATTTAGTAGAACTAATATAAAAACATATGATTAAATAAGATGAAACTAGTTTGTGATCTCTATAAAAACCACCAATTATACTCAACATTTTTCATTAACATTTTATCTAATGAATCATCCTAAAGTAAGAATTAAAAATGATATATGGGGCCATTAATAATCTATAAGTTATTTAATTGTATTTAATTCTTATTCTAGATTTTTAATCAAATTTTACAATAATACTATAATTATAAACAAATGAAACAATCATGAAACTATGAAAGAGACGTACCTGAAACCATGGAAATAAAGAAATATTATTAATAAATTGGTTATAAGATGTAATTAAATAATCACAGAATGTATTATAAAAATGAATATAGTTCATTAATAAGTTTATAATATTACTTAATCCATTATACAAGAGGTTTGGACATGTTTTAATAAAGTCAAATGTAAGGTAAAAGATTTTATAACCCAATTTCTATTCATTGGGTTAAACATCTAGTTATTGATTATGTCGTAAAAATATTATATGTGAGATTAATTTTTGAATATATTAATATATAGTAACTATTATTTATGCTTATTTATAGTGGATACTCATATTTTATTCATTTTATTAATTCCCATATCAAAGATATGTTATTTATAAGGTACTTTATTTTAAAAATATCAAAATTTTAATGTTACCCATAAACACTTCTTTTTTCCATATCCATGTTTTATAAATTATTTCCAAAAATGTTTTAAATATTTTACTATGATTTTTAAATTAATTTATACTCATGTATGAAATTTAAAAAATTGAATGAATTACTTTTGTCATTTTTAAAAAGTGGTTCTTTGTGACTTTTCAGAAACAATATACAAAATGAATGTTTTCTTAAATATATGGCATGAGTATAATTTATCTCTTTCATAAAAATTAATGTTTTGAAAATTAATTTACATATTTTCCATTAATATTTTTTCACTAAATATTTCACATATTTGTAATAAAATGAAAATTTATTTCAATATGGAAATGTCATTTTCTTCAAGAATATTTATTTTTTGTATGATTTATGTGTTATTCTTATGTTATGATTGTTGGGAATTTTAATGAGGATGGGTGGTTCCATGATAATCTGAGGATTGGTAAGCCTGTTATATCTCTCCAATTTGTTTAGTAATGTGATAAAGTTAACTGATTATGTCTCTCTTTTGAGATTACAATAGTATTGTTTATGTGATTATTCCAAATTCAACTATGATGGCTATTCCCTATATAGCCGAGAGAGATTCAATGTTATTAAGAGTGGTATGGGAAATAATATCCCAAATTAAATAATCATATTTTGTATGATTTATAATGAGTTATCATGAAAATATATTTATTTTAAAAATTTCAGATAATTATCCTTTTCAAAAGATGATTCATTTTTTGAATAAAAATGTATATTCTCATGAAATAGTTTTATGGATTTTTAATGGAAGAAAGTTTACCTTATTTAATGTCCCCTACTATGAATTTTATAATCATCCCATGTTTTTAAATTTTTTTCAATGGGTAAAGGATGAGGATAGATGAATACGAGTACATGATGAAAATTGTGAATACATATCATGAAATGAAAACAAGTTTTATTTTAAAAGGGTTTCCTTTGGCAGCAAAAGTGGATACTGAGTATAAGTGTCCACTCAAAATTTATGGGTTTACTATGTGATGAATTTTTAAACACTTAAAAACTCTAAACCAAACTGAATTTTGGAATGAAATAAATATAATTAGAGATTACAATCAATAGAATATGTAATGTATATCGATGTGTCCATACAACCTCAACCCATTTAAATGGTTAGAAAATAAATAAAAAATTAATACCTTTAGGGTGCGGTGTAGAAAATGATAATTTCTAAGACAATAAGAGTTTATTAGGTTAAATGTACAATCTGTTGTATCCTTAGTCATGGTTGACTCCTAATACAATCAAAGTGAGTCTCTTACTGAAGTGGTCTCACTCCCCATTCTAGTTATAATTATCTTATGATATATCTGCCATTATCCATTGCAGTACAGTGATATTTAATTTAGTTACTACCAAAAACATAATTATAATCCATTCATATGTGTTATTTAAAATAAAAAAAACAATCATTATATCATAAAATCATAACCCTAGGAAATGAATCTGGTTTCATAAACAATTCATCATAGCATAACCAGGGGAAAATAAACATGTTTTGTAATCATATAATAAAAAATCCGCTCTTTATTTCACAGTTAATCATATTTTATTACATAAAACCTTAACTTGAAACAACATGGATGATTGAGAGTTATAGTGTCTTTGGGGATTAGGAACAATACAAAACACCTTAAAACATGAAATACACGTCTTTATTGAAAACTTCTTTTACGTGACCACACACATTCTTTCGTACATAGCATTGCATGGGATAACCTAAGGACATGAATAAGAAAAGGGTGAGTTGTAAATTCAATAAGGGAGTAAAAAATCATAAAATTTAGAATACAGTACATGTTAGGGAATAAGAATATCAATAAACCTTAAAAGAAACATTAACATAAAGGAATGATCATGTATGATTGTCATAACACGGAAATGCACGAGCAATAATTAACATGGTATTTGCATGAGCCAAGGATCATTGCACATATAGATTGAGTAAACCCTAATTTCATATGAACTAGAATGAGTAAACCCTCATTTTAACTTAATGTATCATTATACTAATCTTTATCCAATTCATTTGAGTGCCATTTGGGCACACCCTTCTTAATCATTTCATTTCATGCATAAGTGTTCCACATAGATCAAACAATATGGATTCATTAAACATCATCATTTATTCCATGATAAATTAATGGGTAATTCATATATAAAACACTATAATGAATAATAAAATGTTAATAAAGGTGAATACCCTTTATAAATAAATGGACATTTTATTCACTACACAATTACATTGGCTTAGAACAAATCCGAGTGTAATTTCGATAGCATAACAGCGTGACATAAGAACTCATAAAAATTGTTTATTAGACGGAAATTGGTGTCTCATAATATGTATATTAAATGTACTATAAGGGTTTACATATATATAGGTCCCAACATATGTAATTTAATTTATATTCACAATACAAAAAAATTTATTGATTGTAAACGAGGAGAGAGAAATATCATACGGAATTTTGACATGGTAACGAGTGTACATGGAAGGAATTAATGAGAGAGAAATGGGTCTCTAATCACTTCAAAAATAAATAGGTCAGTATGGGGTAGGTTTGAAATCATTACACAACATTTATAATTGATAATAAAATGATATAACAATATTAAAAAACATGGATAAAATGAGAATGGAAGGAATCCCTTATAGAATTTTGGCATACTAATGGGTATACATAGGAGGAATTAATGAGAGAGAAAGGGGTATATCATCATTAAAAAATAAGGAGGTAAGTATGGGGGAAGTGAAAAATTATACACTAATATTTTTCATTTAAATTAAAATGGAATAACAACATAGTGAAATTTTCACAAAAAAGGAGAAAGCAAGAAATCCCTTACAAGGAAGTGTGATCCCAAAGGATTATGAGAGGATTGAGAGAGGCTTCATGGGTGATTAAAGAGCCTTGGGAGGATTATCGATAGAGGATAGACGGGTTTAGTTGAGATTTAAAGGCTTTTAATGAATAGGAAGTGGGATCATGGGTCGATTTTTATGGGAAATGAAAGGAAATTATTTATTATTTAGGTTTTCACAACGACACATTAAACTAATCAAAGCTACAAACCAACCCATGGTTTTTGCTGATGCTTTATTTCCAAAGTGGAGTGTAGAAAATTATTTTATAATTCCTTTGTTATAAATTCTTCAAACATTCGGCTTGATTAGGTTTATATGAGTCACACTAATAAAGAAATCAATTTAAAAAGTGAAAATGTTTTATAAGTCTTTGCGGGTCCACAAAAGCTTTGTAAAATAAATCAAAATACCTAAAATCACATTATTTTAATGGTGAAAAATATATTGGCCAAACATCCCATTTAAAGTACATTATTACATCACTATTGGGTCATTATGATGTCATAAAACACAATATATATTTTAATGATGTTTAATTTTTACCCAAAAATTCGACTCTCTCAGATAATTACGAAAAATTCACCATGTGATAATTTCTATGTTATGATTCCAAAAATAATATTCATTTTATCTACATAATTTTCTAAATATGTGAATTTTTACTTGTAAAATAAAATATAACATTTATCGAAAATTCATTGGATTTGACAAAAATAGCTTTCAAACATTAATAAATATCACAATTTTATTCATAATAATTATATGATCATTTATAATTAATAAAAATTAATTTAGTGATAATATTTTATTAAAATATTATTTAATTCAAAAATCCATTAATTCATCATTAAATATTTCTTAATTAACTAAAAATGATATTTTTTCTTTAAAAACTATTCACAAAGTAACAATAACAAAGTGAACGTATATTATTTATAAAAAATTATTTTACATAATCTTAATACTAAGGTCTCGTTACATAACCCCTTATAACACCCTAAAATGACCGAAGGGTAGGGAGTGTGATGGTGACCGACTCTTGGGGTGGCATGGATAATATCACTCATGTGAAAATCTATATCAACTTTCACTTATCCCATAAGCGATTCTGTTTGAACTTTACATGTTGAAGCTCATTTAGGGATTGGGCAAGAGAGAAGCCCAATGACGCCACCTCATTTATGAGCTCCAACAAATGGGATTCATATAGATAAATTCTAATAAATGAGGCCAACACTTCATTTTTCTGAGTAAATTTGATTTGTTTAAACCCAATATTTATACTAATCATGTGATCATTGGTTAATTAATATATTAGGAATGGTCAAAATTCATAACTATATTTTAAAATATAAAAAAACATAAAACCAAGGAACCGGAATATAAAGAGGAATTTTCATTAATTAATGTTTGGGTCATTACAATTGTCCCCCATTATGAAATTTTTAACTTGAAATTTACTTTTCCCACACTAAAATTGATACGGGCCACTCTGCTTCATCACTTCCTCCAATTACTATGTTTCCTCTTTAAACTTGGTTTTTTCAAAACATCATGATGAGGGGAATTAACTTATTTAGTAGAACATTTTATCTAAAATCTAAGATCTTCACATTCTTCTATTCAGAGAATAAGTCATTCTCCAATGGCACCACCTCTGGATTGAGTACATGTGTTGGGTCAGGTATGTATATCTTAAAGAGTAATACATGGAATACATCACTTACATGAGATAGGTTCGGTGGGAGTGTTAGTCGATAGGCTAGTTCTCCAATGCAATCAAGAGCCTCAAAAGGGATGATTTAACATGGACTAAGATTTCCCTTCTTCAAAAATCTCCTAAATCTATTCGACGGTTATATGAAGAGGAATACCATGTCTCTAACATAAAACTCTAGGTTTCATCAATAATTATCAACATAGATCTTTTGTCGACTCTAAGAACCTTTAATGTGTTTCTGGATAGTCTTAACCTTCTCTGCCATTTTTTCAACCATTTTCGAACCTCGGAGTTTTCCCCCCAACATCATCCCTACATGTTAGTGTTCTGCACCTCTTCCCATATAGGGCTTCATATGGAGCTATTTGGATGCTTTAGTGGAATCTATTTTTGTAAGAGAACTCAAAGAGAGGAAGTTGTTGGTCCCAACATTTTTTAAAGTCAACCATGAATGCTCTCAACATATACTCAAGTGTTTTGATAGTCCACTCAGATTATCCATCAGTTTAAAAATGATAAGTTGTACTAAAGTTCCACTCAATATTCAGAGCATTTTGAAGACTCTTCGAGTACTTGGAGGTAAATATTGTATCTAGATCGGATACAATATATTCTGGTACTCTATGTTGCCTTACAACTATTCATATATATATATATATATATATATATATGTTCTAGTTGATCCAATGATAAATCATCTAAAATTTAAATGTAGTGTGCAGTCTTTGTAAGACAATCCACAACAATCAAGATAGCATTATATCCTTTGGATGTATTTAGATGTCCAGTGGAAAATTCCAGGGTTATTTTCTCCCATTTCCATGATGGTATGGGTAATGGTGGCTTCATCCCCTTAGTCTTCTACCTCTAAGAGATCACTTGCGGACATAGCAGGAACTTTGATGTATACTCAGTGATCTCCTTCTTCATGTTATCCCACCAATAATTCTCTCAGAGGTCTTGATAAATCTTTGTGTTTCCTCGGTGAATAGAGAAACATGAACTATGTACATCATCCAAAAGTTCATTCTTTAACTCTATATTTTATAGAACACATATTATCCTTCCAAATATCACAATTCCTCATTCATTAACATTGAAATCTGAGGATTTCACTTTTCTCATAGTTTCCACATTCTTTTGAATTACCGCATCATCCATCAGAGCAACCTTTAACCTTTCCAAAAGAGAAAGTTGAGAAATAATTTGTGAAAGGATTGATGATATCCCCTTCTTTATGATTCCCACATCTATCTTCATCCAATCTATGAATATTGGATCCTTTTCAGTTCTCATATATGATAGAACTATTGGGTCCTTTCTACATAGAGCATCTTCCACCTTGTTCTCTTTCCTAGGGTGGTAATGGATTGAGATGTCATAGTCTTTGATCAGATATAACCATCTTCTTTGGGTCATGTTAAACACTTTCTATGTGAATATATACTTGAGGCTTCAGTGGCCTGTATATATTTCACACTTCTCCCTAAATATGTAATACTATCAAATTTTTAATGAAAATATGACTTTATCCAACTCCAGATCATTTTTTTGATAGTTTTTTCCATGTACATTAAATTTCCTTGAATCATAGGAAAATGAATAGTCATTTGTTCCTCAAATTAAATCAAATAGAGCCTTATGAAATTTTCAAGAATAACATTCCCACAAACATTAACATGTGATACAACACTTATAAAAGTACTTTTCTACTGATTTAATATCATTTCTTCTAGTCGCTCAATGTTATTAGAATACATAAAAGATATAATAAAAGGGAATGAATTGAAATATATTATGACATAAACTACTTTGATGTATTGGTTACATGAAATTAATTATCCATATTAGTATAGGACTTTTCGTGCTCCCTTGATCAAGGATATTGTTGATGCTCATAATGCTTCTCAGCACTTGTAATAGAGCATCATCTTTGATAATTCCCGACTTCTCCACATTTATGACTTAGAACCATGTAAGATTACTTATATGGAGCATTGTTTCCATCCATCTCAATATCCATTATTTTATTTAAATTGGATATATTGTGCCCTTACATTCAGCACATAAGGCATCTCCTAGTCTCTCTGTGACATTTCCCTTGGTTCCTATTTCCATATTTGATTTGACAAAGGAAAAGGGTCTTCATTCCCTTATCACATTAATCAAATTTACTTTAATGAGATGTCATCTTCCACTTCCTTGATGTCCTTGGTAATTAAAAAAGGTACTAATTGTTAATCGTTATTTTTTATAGCTGAGTTGGTATAGTCATGATATATCCCACTTGATCTCCCATTTTATTGGGAATCTCACTAGGCCATTCATCACGTTTCACTTTGTATATGTTGTTAGATATATTACTTATATTAATGTCTATTGGATGGAATAAAATGAAAGTTTGGGGTAACACTTTATGGATAATCCAAGAAATAAATGAATGACTTATAAATAACATATCTTATGAATCAATAGGATCCAATCTTTGTTATCCATGATCTACTTCCCAATATTTATTCTTAAGGAAAATTTTTTTATTCCCTTAAAATGCTTCATTATAAGCTTGTGAATTTACTAGAGAATATTTCCCAGGAGTTTTGTAACCAAGAGTGCATCAAGTCCCATTTTCATGTGCCAGGATAACCAGAGGCATGCCCGAAACTCCTTGTCCGATTTGACACTCCTAGGTACATCTGTGCCAAAGCTACCTCTAATTGCTCCTATCTAGACAAGGATGCATTTTCATGATAAAACACATACTCAATACTCAAAAAAAAAAATTGTATGTTTTTATTATATGTATTATTATCTCTAAGTCTTCACTAGGGTTTTATAATCCTAATACCAAAATTAACTATACATATCCTCTGATACCAACTATAAAAACATTACTATTTATTTATCACTTAAACATATTTTGTTCCATAAACCCTTCACTAGATAAAAAAATGAATATCTATAGTTATAGTGTCTTTGGGGATTTGGAAGATTACAAAACAAATTAAAACATGACATACACATCTTTATTTCAAACTTCTTTTACATGACCACACATATTCCTTCGTACATAGCATTGTTTGGGATAACATGGAGAAATTCATAAGAAAAGGGTGTGTTGTAAATCCTAGTAAGGGAGTAATAATACATAACCTAAAAAATACAATACATGTTATGAAATAGTATTACTAATAGTGAATACGAGAAACATAAACATAAAGGCATGATTATGCATAATTATCCTAACATGGAAATGTGGAAACAACACTTAAAAAGGTATTAGCATGAGCCAAGGATCATTCCACATGGAGCATTAGTAATCCCTTATTGTAATTGAATTATCAGGAGTAAAACCTCATTGCACATGATGTATCATGATACTAATATTTACCAAATGTATTGAAGCTCTATCAGGGCGCACACTTGTTAATTATTTCATTTCAGGCATAAGTGTGCCACATAGATTATACAACATGGATTCATTAATAATCATCATTTATACCAATATAAAGATATGTTGATTTATTACATGAAAATATGTATAAATGTGAATACCCTTGATACATAAATGGGCATGGTATTAAGTACGCAATGACTTTGGTTTGGAAAAAATCGCTATGTAATTTCAGCAGCATAACAGCATGACATAAGAACTCATAAAACTGGTTGATGAGAGAGAATGGGGTGTCACATAATATGTAAATAAAATATACAGTGAGGGGGTCATATAGATACATTTCCCAACATATTTAATGTATTTTAGATTCATAGTACAAAATAGTTGCATGAATGTAAATGAGGAGAGAGAAATCTCTTACGGGATTTCATTATGGTAACCAGCATAGATGGAAGAAATTAATGAGAGATAAAGGGGTCTATAATAATTTTAAATATAATAAATTCAGTATTGGAGAGTTATAAAATAATACCCCAAAATTTATAATTTAAAATAAAAGGGTATAACAATATTAAGAAACATGGATAAAATGAGAAAGGAAGGAAACCCTTACAGAATTTCAACATAGTAATTGGTGTACATGGGAGTCATTAATGAGTGAGAAAGGGGTCTCTAATCATTCAAACATATGTAGGTCATTATAGGGGAGGCTCAAAATCATACCACGACATTTTTAATTGAAATAAAAATAGTATAAAAATATAATAAAATTTAGAAAAAAAGAGAAAGGAAGAAATCCCTTACTTAGAAGTGTGATCCCAATGGCTTGGGAGAGGCTTGAGAAAGGATTCATGGGAGATTGGGGTGCCATGGAAATATTATATAAATAAGAGATCATGGGTTGGTTGAGCTACAAAGGCTTTTAGTGAAGAGTAAGTGTGAGCATGGGTGGGTTTATATATGAAAATAGAAGGAATTATTTATTATTTAGGTTTTGGCTAATACACATAAAACTAATCGAAACCATAAACCATACCATGGTTTTTCCCATGACATTTGACAAAGGTGAGTGGAAAAAAAATATTTTATAAGGACAATGGCCGAACTTCTAAAAATATTAAGCTTGCTTATGTGGAGGTGAGCCACACTTTCAGGGTAATCAATCATAAAAGCTAAAATGCTTTATAGGTATTAGAGGTTCCACTAATGTTATTGTAAAATAAATCAAACAAATCAAAAATTAAATTATTTTAATAGAAAAACTTATATTTTAGGAACATTTCATTTATAGTATTTTATTACATCACTATTGGGTCATTATGATTTCTAAAAACTTATTATATATTTAAATGGTATTTAATTTTTACACAAAAATTTGATGGTCTCAGAAAATTATGAATCATTCATAGTTGGATAATGTCAACATCCTGATTCTAAACATAATATTCATCTTATCTAAATAATTATCTATGTATGTGAATTTTTACTCTTAATATAAAATCTGACATTTATCGATAATTCATGGGTTTTGACAAAAATAGATTTCAAAACATAATAAAAACCACAATCGTATTCATAAAAACTATATGGTAATTTATATTTAATAAAATTTGATTTAGTGATAATATTTTACTAACATATTATTTAAATAAAAAATCCATTAATTTATCAAAATAGACTTCTTAATAACTAAACATGCTATTTTTTCTTAAAAAACTATTTACCATGTAACAATAATAAAGAGAAAGTATATTCTCTATACAAAAAATGTACATAATCAAATTACTAGGGTATCGTTACATAGACCCTTATAACACCCACATAAGACCAAACGATAAGGCGTGAGATTGTGACAGACTCTTGGAGTTGCTCGGATATCACTACTCGAGTGGTAATCTCAATCAAATTATACATATCCCATAGGGGGTTCTATTCGTGATTAACATGTTGAAGCTTATCATGGGATTGGCCAAGAGAAAAGCCTAATGAGCCACCTCTTTTACGAGCTCCGATAAATGGGCTTCGTATGGAGCAATTATAAATGATGAGGTCATTACATCCTTTGTTTGAGTAAATTGGATTTGTTAAGGCCCTATATTTTTACTAATCATATTATCTCTGCTCAATTGGTATATTATCAATGCTCACTATTATTAACTATATTTTAAAATCTAGAAACATAAAACCAATAGAGTGCATGATCAATATGAATTTTGATTAATGAATTTTTGGGTTGTTACACATCGCATGATGATAATAATAAAACATATAGTGAAATAATGAGATTATTATTACATTTTCATATATTAATTATATCAGGGTTAACATTAAATAGTGTTATCAAAGATGAAAATTTTATTTAAATTTTCATTGGGATATTTCTTGAGCAAAATAACCTCTTTATTTTGAAATACCTTATTTAAAATCAAAATATCTCTAAATTGTTATGAAATAATTTTATTCAGAATGATATGAAGAATATTTTAAATTAATATTCAAATCATTTGGTGGTTATGATTGTGGTAAATTCTACTATTTTCATAATCATTAAAAATACTATATTCACTCTTTCAAGAAAAAAACCTTATTTAGATAATGACAAGAAGATATTTTTTAATTTTTATTTGTAAATTTAAAACTGGGTAATAATTAATTTTAAAAATCATTGACTAATATTCATAAAAATCACATATTGTTTTTGAAAAAATTTATATCGATGAAAAACTTTCTAGCTTAAAGAAGATAAATAAAACCAAACGTTTTTAAAGACATTTTATGAAACATTTTGTGTACCAAAATGTGGAAAATGGTAATGAAACATAAAAGATATATAAATAACTACGGGTTAATAAAAATTAAATTATTCTATCATATAAGTATCATAAGAATTATTCTAAGTAAATTCATTCATAAAAAACTAAATTAAAATGGGATTGAAATATTAATCATTTACATCAAGTCTCATCTTGCTCTTTACATGTTCGAAACATGTATATAATAAATATATTTCAAAAAAATATATATTTCATAACAATATTCCCATATATAATACCATTTTTGATTTGATTATAAAAACGTATAACCCATTTATTGATAACACTTGAATAAAATCATCCTTTTAGGTTGTAATTGCTATATTTTTCGTTGATGCTTTAGTTCAATAGTCCTATTACTTGTACTTTTATCTTTGTTATATAATATCCATAAATGTAATAATGAAGTAAATATAGTATATATTAGTTATGCACATACTATGAATCATTTATAAAAGTTATATGTATATAAAATTATTTACCCTATTCATAGAGATGGTACGTCGTACATAGCACAAGCGCTATTTTAATATTGTAGAAAAACAAGGAAAGATTGATAAATAATATTATAATATTTAAATAATAATAATAATAACATATATATCATATATAGAAAAATTATTCCACTATAAAAATAATAAACTTATTATGTGTATGGAAAATGAATTATATCTCTATATGGAGACGGTAGTCCACGCGTATGCCCAACTGATATTCTCCTTTATCATTTGACGAAAAATATGGTAGATAATATTGTTAAATAATCATAATAACATTTAATTATATGTATTAAGCTAATTTAAATATTATATGTTAAATTCCATAGAATTGGATGATATATAATATGAAATAAAATTTAATGCTTTCGGTTAAGAGTTATACCTCATTGTTGAGAAACCACTTTTTTCTTACACAATACGCCACAAAATGATTTTGTTTTGGAAAGGAATAATATATATGAACAGGATAAGTAATATTGGAAGTTATTATTCTATGTATTTTACAATATATAAGGATCATGATGTGTGTATAATAAAGGATATGTCTTTTTCTTATATAAGTGGGTGGAAAGGACTCCCTTAGAAATACCTAAAATATTATAAAATATATAAATGTCTTAATCATATCAAGTGGAACCAAGGAAACAAAAAGTTGGGGTAAAAATTTGATAAGGACTAAATCAATTCAATAAATGTCATTTTTTTTATTTTTTTATCCCATCATCCTTATCTCATAGTTAGTCCATGTTAACTCATTTTAACCATAACATTGATACCTCAATTCTTTACCATTGTAATATAACAATATGAACAAATATAAAATGAGTACTATAAACATATTTTAAAATTATTATAGAAAATATTGAATAAATTTTATTATTTTTAATTTCTATAGGTGGAAGAAATTACTTTTAATATAATAACACTATACTAATGAAAACCAGATTTTAGGAAAATACCCGATTTTGTGAGTAAAAATAATTTCACATTGGAATCTAGAAATAAATTGGTTTAAATGAATTATTATTTATTAATAACAAGGAATTTAAGTATTTCTCGTTTTGGACCAATCCATAACATATAGGTATTTTCTAAAAATTCCATTATATGTAAAGATCAAAAAAATTAATTTGTATAATATTTAAATTATCTTTAAAAAAATCCTTGATTGTGTCCTAAAATTAAACAAAAAATGTTTTAAAATAAATTATTTAACACCTTAAATAAATTTTTGGTTTAAAAACAACAATATAGTAGCATAAATACATTTATTGGAGAGATGTTAAATCTTTACCCCGTTATTTGAAAATAATTTTACCTTTTTACCAAGTGGAAAAATATTTATTATAGTAATTTTACATACTAAAAAAATAAATTTTACTATATAAGTTTATTTAAATTACTATAATTCCAAATATTTAATATATTTAATGAAATTATATTTATATAAGTGTTATAATTTAATTTAATATTAAACCAACAAAACATGATGAAAACATGTTTTTCAAAAAAAAAGTCTTCTAAAGTATAAAAAAATTCAAAAAATAAGGAATAATATTAATTAGAAAAACTCTTATTAAATTATTATTAATATAAATGAAATAATATATATTAAATTTTTTTTAAAACAAATTAGATTTTTTTTATACATGAAATGAATAGACATTTTTCAATTAATATATGTATTTTTCCTTATTCAATGTAAAATAAAGTTTTTCAGAAGAATCCAAAAGATTCAACCTAAGATAATTTTTATTGGATGATTTAAAAAATGTAATTTCTTATAAAATTGTATTTTTAATTTTGGTATAAATTAATGCTAAAATTTCTCTCAAAAAATAATTTTAGTAGATATTGTTTTGTAGCATGAAATGAATTTACTAAAAATTGGGTAATTATTTATCATTTAATTTATACAATATAAGGCCATTGTTAATATTTTTTCATAATTAATTAATTCATATTAATATTTTTTTTAATAATTTGGTTACATTAACCCAGTATAAATAATTATACTTATTTCATAGTTCATTAAAACTTTCTGTTCCATGTAAATATTGTATCAACGAAATCCCATTTATTTAAAGAGAAACATATCATAAAATATCATGGTGTTACATTTTACCCTCATTATAATATTTTCACACTCAAAATTCTATCACTATGATACAAACAACTAAGGATACATGACCCTCATCATTTCCTTAGGTTTCTACTTATCTTCTTTAATTTATGGTTTCACTAGAAAACTTTGACCTGGTGAGTGGTCTTATTTCATACAACTTAATCTCTATAATATATAACTACCATCGATTATTCCTTACAATATATATCATGTCCCATTCATATTAGCTTTTATTTTATCACATGAGAAGGTTTATGTATAACTTTCTCAATAGAGACACATAGAAAACATCATAAACTTGATTGATATTCAATGGATGTGTTGAGAAAAAAGTTTCAATCATGGTAAGATAAATAATTCCAAAGTGATCGATATATCTAGAGATATGATTTCATAGATATAAAAATCCATAACCTTCTTTTAATAGTACATCAATTATAATACCTTGTCACCAAATTCAAACTCCATATATCATAAATTATTATCATCATAACTTTTTGTTTGACTCTATGATTTCCATATGTGTAGGTGAATGTATCTAAAAAAATCTTCCATATCCTCAATTATTTCAATTCACTATAGATTTATTTATAAAAATTTATCATAGAATATCTATTTTATCCCCTTAATTCCAAAATGTTCTTCATAAGGATCTATTTCATACCTTGAGTGAAAACTATTGTTGTAAGAAAACTCCAAAAAATTAAGGTGTTGATACCAAACACCTTAGAAATATATAGAAAATTATTTTAAAATGTATTATAGACTTTAAATGGTCTTCTTAGACTAACCACATATTTTATCAGGATTTGAAGTATTAAAACGCATCCTTTTATCAAAATATATCATATTAATTCTCTTGAACATTGACATAAACCTCAAATACTAATGAGATACAATATAATGTGATACTCCATCCAAACATACCACTTTTGTAATATATATATTGAAAATATAATCAAGTGAAAAATATTATTTAATGGAAATGAAGTATAAAAACTTCTTATGGTGATCCACTATAACCCATATAGAATTATGGCCTTTAGATTTTTTCTGGAGTACGACATAAAATTCATGCTGATTTTTTCCATTATAATTTTCGTATGGGTAATGGTTGTAACGTTACCTTAAAAGTATATCTATTTTCATTATATTATTTATATATAAATTATAATGATATATACTCTATAATATCTCTATTGATATTTCCAGACCAGAAATATTCTCCTAGATCTCTACCAATCTTTGTACTTTTATTATTAATAAATAATGATTAACTTTGAGATTCATCCAATAACTCCTTATTTAGGTTGAGTATTTATGGAAAAGAAATTATTCATTGAATATTATCATTCCATGAAAATGATTACAAATATCAAGAACATTTATCACCCTCTTATACTATTCCACATCCTCCTTCTACACCAATTTGATCCCCACATGGAAGAATATTTGAACCATTATAAGAAGAACATAGGATATGGTCAAATTACTCATTATTTAAAGATCCATATTTTATTAATCAATAGATAAAACATCTGCTTAAATCCTTATCATGGAAAAAGTAGCATGATCTCTTTAACTTATAAAATTAGTGACGATGTTTGATTTCCATGGGTGGTAATCTATTGATATGATCTAATATTGAATAAAATCCAACCATATCCTTTAGAATATTTTCAACTCTTTATACATGAATATATACTTCAAGACTTCATGATTGGTATATATTTCTAAATTTTAATAATAGATATAACTCCTCCATATTATCTGTATAGATATTGCTAGATCTTATTCTAAATCATGAGTAGGGTAGTTTTTCTCCAAAATTTCCAATTTTCATTATGTATAAGCTATCATCAAATCATTTTTTCAGGAGGTAGTATCCTAGTCCCAAATTCAATGAACTAGTAAATATTACAAACACTTACCCAATATAGGGTATTGTGTGTAAAAGTGCATTGACCAACCTTCTTTTTAGAATACTAAAATTTTCCTTTCATTAATTGTCCCAAAGGAAATTGTCTCACTTCTGATTAACCTTGGTTATTGAATTAGATAGCCATGATTTATCTTTCAAAATGTTTTGACAATATCATACCAACCCATGAAAACAAAATATCTCTACAATCTTGGTAAGTTAGGGTCATTGTTCAATATCTTATGTCATTGAATTATCCACTGATGTACCCTCACATTAGATTTTATGACACAATAATGTTACTTTATATAACCAAAATTCACAAATGGTAAAATTATAATATAGCTTCTCATTCATTAGGACTCCATTATAAATCCAAAAATATTCTTTCTGACCTTCCTTGCTCATCGAATATATATCAATATAATCTGTATGGACTATCAAAAATGGGTTATATGATCTACAAAGAATATATTTTTTAAATCCAGGATGTTAGACAGATAATTGGTAATTCCTAATGGAATTAATATAAATTCATAATGACCATACCACATATTGAAGGCTTTTTTGGGTATATCACCCTTGTTGACTCTGAATTGATAATATCTAAAAATAATTTCCATCTATTAAAATAATTTTGATCCTCATAAATAATCAAAAAATTCATTGATATAAGGTGGAGGTTACATGTTCTTAATAGTGATTTATTCTGGCTACCAATAGTCAATTAAAATAGATAATGAATCATCTTTCTTCTTAATAAAGAGAACATGTACATCCTATAGTGATTCACTAGGACATATAAATCCTTTATTAGTATTTTTTGAATTTTATTATTTATTTTCTCCAACTCAATTGAGGTTATTATATATGAGGTCTACAAAATTGGTGTAACAACATGTTTGATTTATATCGAAAACCTAACTTCAAAACTCAGGGGAAGACTACGCATGTTTTGAGGAAATACATCAGTATACTCATGAGAAATTGGCCTATATTCAATTCTTAGTTTCCCCACCAACCATTTGAGATAAAAATTTCTATAAATAGAAATTAGGACCCACACAATAGAAGTAACATCTAATGGAAATTCATATTAATCATCACACCAAAATATGATCTGGGGTTGGTTCAGAATATCATACATTACTTCCCTTCCTAATCAATACATAAGGGCTCTATATAATGTGATTCAATCCACGCCAAAAATCATGTTAAATTCAAATATATGGGGTATAATAATATTTACCTGAACCAAATTCCCATAAAATTATATTGTGGAGGATCTTTATATTTTAGATGTTGGTATCGTAACGTTATGAGTTTTTACTAATAAGGCAAATTTGAATAATTGAGGTGGTGATGTGAAACACTAAGAAAATCCATTAGATATAAATATTTGGTAGATCTTTAATCAAAGAAGAAATGTTTAGTTCCATAATGGATGGTAGGATTACTTTTAACCACATCATTCTCATGACTAACTTCAGTAGTTGCGATCACATGAAATTTTAACTTGTCTCTATGAATAATAGTTTTTTGATGACGATCATCATAATTTACTGTTATATTTGATCACTAGTTAGTATAATGATCTCACTTCTTCCATTTGAAACACATTATTATGGGTGGTTCATAATGTTGACCTTTTTCTCGATTGAATTCATTGACTAGTTCTCAAAATGACTTCATCATTCCTTTTCTTGATAGCCTTATTTTAAACAATTAAATTATATACTAGTGACAATAATATAATTTCCTCCATGATTCATTACATAATCTAGGCATAATAGAAATATCATCTACTTCCATCAATGACTTTTACTATTATATTTTTCCATTATTCCCACCATTCATTTCATATGATGTTAATGAAATTGATGAGTAAATAAAGTTTATATTTATTACTTCGTAGCTCATTAAATGACTTATTAATAGGCATTAAATGTTTTTATGGATAATTATCTTCATTTAATTTGTTTTAAGATATTAAATAATATGTATTCTTAATTTCTGGTTTAAGCAAAATACTATAAGCATACTACACAAGTATTTCATAAATTTCATCATTGGAACTAATAGATTCATCTTCTATTTTCTCAAGATCATGGATTTCCTTATCCACATAATTATAAATAACTAATGGAAAATAATTGTTAAAAAATAACATTCTATACTCATCCAACTCCATATATTCAATTTATTTTGATTTCCTAGTCTACTTAATAAGACTCTAGCATTGATCTACTCCAAATTCAAAATGATAAACATACATTATTACATTTTCATGATTTTAACACTATATAAAGTAAAATATATTATCAATGGTATTGATCCATCACTCTGTAATGAGTGGATCAGTGGAGAGCTATAATATGGTGTATATTTTCGCATGAAGGACTCAACAGAACATTGTTCCCTCCATTGATCATTTGGAATATTGTAATAGTTCATCACCCAAGAAAGTCATATAAGCATAAAAATAATATTTCTAATTCCATATCCCATAAAATTTGGTTTCTCAAGAAGAAAATCAATAAATTTTCAATAAAATTCAACAGTAACATGGTTTTTTTGGGTTCCATTCATTCCCTAAATCCCAACCCCTATTTTTGGAAACATTATTAATAGTTATAAACCATAAAATCATCAAAATTAATTTATAGGACATCTAAATCATTAAATATTATTTTAAATGAATGAAAACAGAGTTTTAATCTAGGTTATTCATGGTCATCATCTATTAAAATAATTTATAATGGTTATTAAATAAAATGTGAGTTCACACAAGTATAACCTTTGGGAGTGTCGAACTAGGTGTGTCATAAGGGAACATTCACAATGAACTAAAATAATGTCCAAGGTAAACTTGACTGACTATATTTAGGGTTATTACACAAAGATACATCTATTCCCAAACTATGTCCTCATATATTTTGTTGAAATGGATATGTTTCATAGAAAACCACATGATACCAACCTTACCAAAACATTATAATGATATATTATAATTAGACTTATCCCCATGGCTTCCAAAAATATTATCTAATACTAGTATAATAAATTAAACAAACCATAATATAATACTAATTATAGTGACACACATTTTTTTACATAGACATTGCATCTTCTTAGATTAATATTTATTACATAACATTATTATCCCGACCAAAACAAAAATATTTTACTGTTTTTTGAGACTATACAAATAATATTTTTATTTTATCAAATATATTGAATATATATGAAAATAATATTCCTATTTATTATGAATCTTAGAGATACCTTGCATAAAACATTTTTATAAAACATAGGGATATTATACATAAGAAAGGGAGAAATCATTTTCTTTTAATGGGTAAGCATAAGAGATATTAATCATTTATCATAAGTAAGAACAAGACATGAATATGGCCATGAGAACATAATCATCACTAACCACAATCATAAGTAAATACTCAAATATTAGTAATTACAAATAATGGCATAATTTTTTTTCTAATAAAATAAAATATTCACATGTTTATGGAATGACTAGAAATAAATCACTAGCCAAGATAAAATATCATAAGTATAGGACATGTGTTTTTGGTCATATACATAAGCATTGAAAATTGTTTCCTTAGTTAATGATATTTTACAATAATATCATAATGGATTGGGTTTACTTCCCATTTCACCATATCCTTGGTCAATGTTTACTCACTTGTATATCCTAGTGGATAGAGTCCCTAAATAAATTAAGTTCACTCCACTTTCAAGTTATAAATATCTCATGAGATATCTATCATTTTCTTATGCATTGGATTGATATGTAATTATAGGACCACATATTGAATAATCATAATCCATTCATAATTTCACAACTAGGTCATAAAACGTTATCATATCATTAAATCAAAACCTATAGAAAGGATACAGGTTTCATAAACTTTTCAATATATATTAACAAGTGGTAAATAAATGGGTTTCATAAAAATATCAACATGATAATCAAGAACCATATATTGAAATAATAAATATGGAATTATTGAATCATGTCCCTATTGATGCATAACTTACACATATGATGTTATAATATATGGATATTTTCATTAAAAGATAATTGGAATTTTTCTTATGTAAAATACCATTCTCATTTTGGAAAATAATTATTTAAAATAAAAATATTTACAAAATACTATAGAAATTATTTTATTTTAAAATAACTATATAAACATTTAATGAATTCGTCAACTCATTGATCCTTTATGATGGTGTAATTTTTTTTTAATTATTTATCCTTAATACAAATATTCCATTCAAAACATTGCTAAAAACTTCATCGTTCTGAAAATTATAAGAGGATTAATTTAATGAATTTTTTAATAAATTAAAACATGCGTAAAAATGAAATAAAAAAACATTAATGAATATTCAAACACATTTTTTGAATACAATTATATGGATGAAAACATTTTCATACTGAAAGAGAAGAAATATGCTCAAATTTTCTTAATAAAGTTTTTTGAACCATTTAGAGTACAAAATAGAGGAAAATGGTACTAAAAAATTCAATTTTACCTAAATTAATAGAGGATAAGAATAATGAAAGGGTATTATAATATAAGGATTATATAATTTACTCATTTATAATTCATGCCTAAATATTCATGATTAAAATGGGATTAAACATAAATCCCTTACCTTGAGTCTCATTTTTCATCATTTGTTATATGAAACCTAAACTAAAAAATTATTTTTTATAAATTTATTAATGAATCAAAATAATATATAACATAAAGTATATTATTTACTTATAATATGTTATCACCACTTTTTTATTAATTATTTATTAAAATAATTATTCTTGGAGATCACTATTCAAATTTTCATTCGTGTTTCAGTTCAACTCTCTCAATCATTATATATTATCATGGTTAGATCATATCTAGAATTTTAATAATGATTTAAATGAAATTTATAATCATTATATATATATATATATATTTATAATCATCCATAAAATTTAATTATAGAGAAATGATTTACACCATCCATAGAGGCTATAAGACATATATACGCATGAACGTTGTTTTCGTTTTAAATTGAAAATAAAGAAATGATGATAAATAATGTTTCTTAATTATATAAAATACTATATAGAATATCATATATAAGAATTAAATCCATCATAATAATAAATTATTAATTTTGGTGATGTAAAATAAATTATACTGCTATATTGACGTGGTAGTTGTCATGTATGAATGAGGGGTAATTTTATTTCTTATTTGATGGAAATATGGGTGGATAGTGATGATTTTTTTTGATTAAAACAGATATCATTAATTATGAATATCAGCAGAAGTACAAGTACAAAGCGAAGAAGGGAAATTGTCCAATCAGAGCTGGATAGAGTCGGAAGGTCCTAAGGCTGCCAGCTAATGGGCCACATTGTTTTCTTCCCTTTTTGTAAAGGAGAAGGTGCAATAAGAGAAGCACTGGCCATGTGAGAGAATCCTCCTAATGATGATGCCAAAAGGCTGGAGCCCACCATCGTTGTTACTAATATAATTAAAGACAGTAAGGCAGTCAGACTCCAGAAAAATGTCTCTCCATCCATATTCCAAAGTGAGCAGCAAACCATCAAGGATGGCCATGGCCTCACCAACCACCGGTTCCTAGAAATCCTGGTGTGGAACATATTTAGCATCCAATATTTGCCCTAGATGATTATGGGCAAGAAGGCCGAGGGAAATAAGCCCATCCTTTTAGAGAGATGTGTCCACATTAATTTTAAGAGTCCCTTCCATTGGGGGGTTCCAATGAGAGGGTGGTGTGAGGGTAGATCCTATCATAAAATGTTCCTTGTGGTCTTTCCAGCCCTCAATCCATGAAGTATCCTTTTCAAGCCAGAATTCAGGAGGTTTATGAGCTTGATGAAACACCACATCTTTGCGTTGGATCCAAATAATCATGGCCAAAGTGCAAAGAGAACATGAGAGAGCTGAGGGAAGAGAGGAGCACCAATGCATCAGAAGATCGGAAAGGTCAGAGGCCAAATCCAGTAATTCGGTCGAGGTCGGGCCCCATTTACTCGAAAATTGATTAGCTCCCGTTAGTGAATGATGGCGTGCAAATAAGTTTCAAAATTTATTTGGAAGAAAGGGAAAAAATAACAACTATCCATATGTCAGTAAGAGAGAAGGCTCATGGTTTGGAGAGTACACATGCAAACCTACCACCAAAATTGGCGAATTTTAGGGGGAACATTGAGTGTCTAGATCAATTTACAAAGTCCCTCATCCCGGCCGACTCGGTGGTGGCCAAGGGCCAGTCTGTAGCCGAACCACACTATATATTCAACCATGATGTCATTGGTCCTGAAAAGATGGTCGGGGCCTGCGTCAGGGATCCAGGGAATGCCAAGGATGATTCTTTGGTCTCTTTCATTAAACCAATCAGGGATCTTTTCCACACACCACCCTTGTCCCTGGTCGGAAAGTAGGCAGCTGACAGTGGCGTCTTCAAAACCTGGTTGGACGGGGGATGTACCCTGCATACCATCATTATCGATAATCCAAGGATCAGTCCAGATATTGACCGATGATCCAGACCCAATCCTCCAGTCCAGTCCTTTATCCAGGAGCCTTTTAGCCCCCCAAATGCTTCTCTAGAAATAACTGGGGCGGGGACCTAGAGAGGAAGCATGGAAGTCCGTGTGGGGAAAGTACTTTGCTCAGAGAACCTGTGCACAGAGAGACGAAGGACGGTTAATTAGGAACCATCATTTCTTGGACAATAGAGCACCATTGAAGTGAAGAAGATTCTGGAAACCCTTCCCTCCCATTGATTTTGGTTTACAGAGATTGTCCCAGGCCATCCAGTGGGGTTGGGTCCTTCCATAATTCCTACGCCACCAAAATTTTGCAGTGCGTGTGCGGATCTGGATGACTATGAATGACAAAATCTTAAACATGGACATAAAATAGATGCGGATGAACTAAATAACAGCTTTGATGAGTTTCTCTTTGCCATCATTAGAAATTCCTTTAGGGGACCATCGAAGAAATTTTTTCTCAATTCTGTCAATAAGAGACCTGAAGATTTCTTTTTTGTATCGGCTGATCACCATGGGAAGCCGAAGATACTTCTGATGCTTCATAACCATATGGATAACAACTGAAGAGAATAGAAAATCCCTCTCAGAAAGAGGCACCCCTGCACTGAAAGAAATTTCAGATTTTCCATGATTGATAGACCGGCCAGACGCCCTCTCATACTGGTGAATTTCTTGCCAGATCACCCGACAATCATTAATTGTGGCTCTGGAAAAAAGAAGGCAATCGTCGGCGAAGGAAAGATGTGACACTGGTGGGCCAACGCGGCTGACCTTTTCCCCGTGAATATAATTAGAGGATGCAGGCCTGGAAATAAGATTAGAAAACACGTCATCCACCAGAATGAAGAGAAAATAGGAGAGAGGATCTCCCTGGCGGAGGCCTCGGGATGGGGCGAATCCTCTGGTGAGCTCCCCATTGACCATGATTTTGAAGGAAATGGTCGAGATGATGTCCAAGACTAAATCTATCCATTTAGTGAAGAACCCCGTTTTTAGAATAACAACACGTAGGAGGTTCCATTCCACTCTATCATAGGCCTTGTTCATATCTAATTTCCAGGACATGGTTCCTCTTTTCGTGGTAGAGCGTGTCTTCATAAAATGAGACAATTCATGGGCCACAATCGCATTATCTGTGATCAGTCTCTTGGCCTTGAATGCGCTTGGATTTTTAGAGATAATATCATGTAGCCAATATCGGAGCCTATTGAAAAGGATCTTTGAGAGCGTATCCTACATGAGAGCGTCTCTCCCCTAGGTTTTCCTAGGTTTCCAGTCTCCTTGTCGGACCGGGGTTCGGCGGCGCTGTCTCTCTCTGTACACCCCGTCCTAGGGCTGTGTAGTTCGCTCCTTCCCCGGATCTATGATTCTAGTTCTTTTCATCCTTCCTGTGTATCTCCCCGACTTTCCACGAGGAGAATCTATGTTCCTTGCCTCCTCTCTCATCCCCCTGTTGTCGGATCCGTCCATCTGGTTCTAGAAGGAGTCGGGTTTCTTCTTATTCATCTTCACGAATTCAACCACAATTGTCATACCATGCCTCCCCCAGGACCCTGAAGCCTCTTCCGTCATAGTCACCCCTCATAGGAGTCAGATCTGTGAGAGGGAAAGCGATTCTAGATCCCTATTCTCTTTCTTATTCGGTACTCTATATCTGTGTGATTCTTCTCTCGAGACTTTACCAATGTTTAATGAAATATTTTTCCTCACCGCAAGTCCCCTTTCGACATTAGATCCATGTGATCTAAGTCTCAAGGAAAACTCAAGTATAAGGATCTCCCCCCTTTTCATCTTTTCCCTTCCCGCTGCCATGAAGTGGGTGTGGTTCTTTTTCCGGTGTCCATCTCGCTGGTTTGCGAAGTTTCCGCCATAAAGGGTTTTTGACTCGCAAAGCTCCTTCCATGATTTTTCACCACGCTATGGAACTGCAATGTGGACGCCGTGAAGTTGTCTGAATCACGAAGTGTCTCCAATGAGGATCCACATCATTGTATGCTCGTGAAGTGGAAGGTGCGAAGTGGTCAAAATAGCGAAGTGCCTCCTGCGAGGATACACTGTGTTGTGCATTCGCATTGTGGCCTCTGCGAAGTGGTCGGAATCGCGAAGGGCCTCCCTCGAAGAATCACTTCATTGTTCATTAGCAAGGTGATCGCCGCGAAGTGGTCTAACTCGCGAAGTTCCCCCTATGATGATTCACATAGTTGTGCATTCACGAAGAGGATATCGCAGTGATCAAGCAGTCAGGTGTTGTTTCGTGAAGGCGGGGTGTGCGCCGTGCTGAAGGTGGGGACCTGTGGGCGGGAGTTCGTCTCATTATCACCGCAAAGCTCAGCTACAACGTGGCATGTGGCGGGCCTATTGTGTGATGTGTCTCTGCGAAGCACCTGTTGTGCTGTGAAGGCCGATGGCCCACTGGGGGGTTGCCCCGCGAAGTCTGGTGTGAGCCGCGGTGAGAGTTTCCTGGGCGCGACCACACAAGAGGAATATTTGACTGTGTAGGCCGTGGAGCATGGCTCATTGTGTGTTTCATGGCTGGAGGTCTCATTGGTGGAATCTGGGATAGAAACCTTCTTTTTGGACTGGGCATTGACTCAATTGAGGGTCGTGGGGACTGTAATAGTGCCGACCCTTTTGGAGGTTTGCGAAATCAATTTTTCTCTATGGATGTGGAATTTTTTAATCAATGGAAGAGGTTGTCCCTAATGGACAATGAATAGGTGATGATCGAGGCATGGAGAAATTAGGACACACTACTAGATAAGCGCTTGTGTCTGCTCATGGTGGGAATATTCATGGAAAACATACCGGTTAATTAGGGGGCTCTCAAAAACACTCTACAACACATCAGGAAACTGGATGCAGGAGTGGCTATTCGGTAAGCAGGGATCAACCACATCATCTTTGAGTTATTTAACGAGAATGATAGAGACAAAATCTTTCACGGTAGACCGTGGTACTTGGATAATCAAATCCTCCTCATGGAAGAATTAAAAGTGGGGGATGATATCCGACGAGTGAATTTAACTCCTTCCATCCTCTGGATATGTATTAATGGAATTCCCTTCCATGCAAGAACAGAACATACTATGAGAGAAATTTGGGTTAGTTTAGGTCATTTTCTTGACTGGGATAGTTTATACCCAATAAAATGGGGCCCTGAGGTTCGTATCAAGGCAGAGATTGATGTGTCAGAGCAACTGATGAGGGGAATGTTCTTGAAGATGGAAGATACCAATACCTGGTTATCATTCGAGTATGAGAAACTCCAAATCTTTTGCTTCTTCTGTGCCTGCCTTGGCCACCTGGAAAAAATGTGCACCATAAAACATAAGATTGGAGCGGGTAACATTACACTTCAATATTTTCCTTTGCTCAGTGCCAAAACGAACAAATATTCTTTCATCCCTGAGACAGAAAAACAAAAGGACCGTGATCATATCACGTTGGCACATACCAGTCAGGCGAAACCCATACCTGAAAAAGACCTTTTGCTGGGACAATTATACTTCTCAATTGATGGACCTCCCACTAAGAGAGAAGCTAGAGTTTACCCTAACCCCCTGAAGGAAATTACTCAAACATCAAAAAATTTGGTGATGAGGCAAAAAGAATCACCATAACAATGGTCAACGCCAATGAGGATGCACATCGAACCACCAGATCCGGATCCTGACCCAAAATCGATTGTAGCAGGCATTCTAACAATAGAGGCCCAGGGAATGTCGATATCCCCAATACTGGGCCCAATAACCCGTAGAATGTAGAAAAGGGTGCAATGAGGTGAAAGTGATGGGTACATGGAAGACACAAAACCCGGTTCCAGGAAAAGAAAATATGAAACATGTTAATCAGGGAGGAATCCCACCAAAATATGGAAAAAGAAAAATGAAGAAGCAAGTCTAGAGGAACCGGAGGCAGCGGCGGGTGAGACCCAGCCCCGCCTAGAGCAATGATTGACTTATTTTGGAAATTTCTTTGGCTTGGAAAACCATTAATGGTTCGCATGATTTAGCAGAACTTCACTCAATGTCCCCCCGATATGGGGTTCATGTCCAAGACCACACTGGAAAACAAGGACACCAATGGTATTGCTCTGAAATGCGGCTTCCAAGGCTGCTCTCCACTGCCCAGAAAAGGAATCTTGGGGGGGCTCTATCTCTTTTGTAAGGACACTATCGACGTCAAAATTTTGTACTTTTCCTTACACCATGTGGAAGGGACTATTCAGACATACTCTCACCCATCCTGTTCTTTTGTGGGATTCTATGACTGGCCGTCCCATAATGATAAGGTGAAGTCATGGGATCTTCTTTGCAAGCTAAAAAAAGATTTACTGAGCCCTATCCTCTTCGGACATTATTTCAATGATATTATGTTTCATAAGGAAAAGACGAGATGAATCATCCGACTATCAGCTTCGATGTCAAACTTTAAGGATATGGTCTCTCGGGCAGACCTGGTCGATCTGGGGTACACAGGTAATCCTTTTACGTGGTTCCATTGAAATACTGAAGGCAACCGCATCACTGAGTGGCTTGATAGATTTCTGGGTTCCTCTGATTGGATTAATCTGTTCATCATGTTTCATGTCAGCCACATGGCCATTAACTATTCAGACCATTTTCAAATTTTCATTGATTGTACGTGAGGTGAACGGAATAGATCACTGGGGAGACCCTTATGTTTTGAGAGATTCTGGGGAAAAGACTAGGAATGCGAAGAGGTGATCTGATCATGCTGTAAAATTAACCATGTGGATGTCCGTTTCAATATCCAATAGGCCGCCTCTGAGATGAGGTCTTGGAGAAATAAAAAATTTAACCACCCCGACCGGCACTGTGAGGTCCTTGAAAAGAGACTGAACACCTTCCTCTAACAACCCACATCCAATTGTATCCTATCTTTGATTGGAGCAACACAAAGAGAGTTGGATACGGCCCTACGCATCAAGGAATGATTCTGGGCTATGTGGGCATGGGATAACCACATTAAAGAAGGGGACTCTAATACAAGGTTTTTTCACCACAAATCTTCAGCCAGGCGGTGGAAAAACCCTATTACGTGCATCTTACAACCCGATAGAATAAAAGTTTCTGATTCCAATGGTATCCACGAGGCCTTGATTCACTATTTTCAAAATATCTTCATTGCAGGAACCACTTTCATGTCTGCTGAGGTGGAAGATTGTATCAGATCTGTGATCACAAATGAGATAAATAGGCAGCTCACCAAAGATGTGACAGATGAAAAGAATGCATGGCCCTGAAACATCATCATTCTACTAAGGCCCCCAGACCGAAAAGGTTCCATGAACTATTATTTAAACAATACTGGCACATTATTGGTCCCGACATCTACAACATGATAAAAAATATCTGGACTGGGAAGACGAGCATTGCTTCCATCAATGAAACTGTCCCTGTCCTTATCCCCAGAATTAAGAAACCCCTAGTGATCCCTGATTTTTGACCTAATGATGATTTAATAATAATAATAGTTTTGTATATTTACTATAATTGTGTTATTATTTAATTTAAAATACCATATATTTGGAGGATATAAAAGAATAAATAAAATTGACATTACTTTGTTAAGAGTTATAAATCTATATTGAGAACCATATTTTGTTAGGATATATTAATCCTTAAAAAGATGGAATTATGGAAATAAAATATGTGTGATGAAATATATAAGGAATATATGAAGGTATAATGATGGCAATTTTCTGAGATATAAGGCTCATGAAGTGTGGAGAATAGAGGAGAGGTGGTATCCATTTATAATGCTTGGAAAGGGAACACCTTGAAATAATTAATGAACTAAATTAAATATATATATATATATCAAAATAATCTATAGTGTCACCAAGGAACAAAAAATTAGATTATATAATGTGATAATAACTATATAAACTAAACCAATCACATTTCAAATTTTTTTTGAAAAATTTAGTCCATATCTCGTAGTTAGACCACAGTAAACTCATTTTAACCTTAACCATGATCAATCAAATTTATACCATGATAATAAATTATTTGAAAAAAATAAAATGTTTGAGGAAAAAAGATTTTTAAAATTGGTCAAAATTTTGGAATTTATTTTTATTTTGAATTTCTATTAGTGGAAGAAATTACATTAAATATAATAAGACAAAACAGATGAGAAATAATTTTTAGTAGAATACATTGTTTTAAGAGTAAAAATAATATCACCTTGAAATAAATTAATATTCTTTATTTTTCTATTTTTTGGTTAAATAATATATAATTAATGTTTTACAATTTTTTATAAATCTATAAACGAATGTAACATTCTAACCATGCCATTTAATGCAGGGACCCAAAAATATATTTTAATTTGAATAAAATATAAGTTATCTTCACAAAAGTCAAGACATCATTCCCAATTTCCAAATAATGGTTTAAATTAAATTATTTGACAAATTAAAAATATATTTATTCAATAAACACTGATAAAATATGATAAAGTAAATTGTTAGAGAGATTTTAATGCTTTACCCCAGGATTTTAATTCAATTTACCTCTTTTACTAAAGAAAAAATAATATACTATTGTTACTAATACTAATTAGAAAACATTATTTGAACCTATTAAATTATATTAGTTATAATGATTCAAAATATTTAATATATTTAGTCAAATTAAATTCATATAATTGGTATAATTTTATTTAAAATTATACCATAAAAATTCGATTAAATAGATTTTCCAAAATAAAAATTCTTTGTATAAAATGTTTTTACCAAAATCAATAACAAAATTGATTCCAAAATATATAGTTTTATTTTAAATAACACAATTGAACTAATTTTACATTTAAAAAAGTTGTATACAAAATCAAACTCTGTAAACACTTGAAATATAAAATAGTTTTCAGTATAATTCAATGTTTTCACTATTAACTATAAAATAAATATTTTAAGAAAAATCTAAATAATTCCCGAAAATATAATTTTTATACATTTACTTCAAAATTTATATAAATTTTATCAAGTAAAATTTTCAAAATTGTAATTTATTAATTATAATATATACTAACCAAAATCAATAAACCCCATTTTCGTTGAAAATGTTTTTTAAGCATTAAATAATGTTACTGAAAATTTATAACATATTTATCAATTAATTCTGGATTATATAATTCCATTATATATATTTTTTATAATATTTTTATTCCTATTCATATGGAAAATTTTAACATCTATTTTATATCATTCATGTATAAATAATAATATTTATATCAAAGTTTTTTTAAACGTAGTGTTGTGTGTAAAACAATATATCAATGAAATAATGTTTATATAAAGTTAAATATATCCGAAAATCTTGTGTTGTTAAAAATATTATGTCAGAGAAGGGAATTGTTATTATAGAGGAAAATTTTTAATATTAATAGTAACCCCATTTTTAAATCTAGTTAAATAACTATAATATCTTTAATGATGTGTCCATTTTAAATAAAAATTATTTCATATCACCTTTGAGTGACACCACAATGTCATGGTGAATGAATCAACATTCCATGGACGGGTCACCTAAATAACTATTTTACAAACTGACTATACTCATATATTTATTAAAATCACTTTTTTCCCTCTAACCCCGAATGACCCTTCTCTCTCTGTCTCTCTCCCTCTCTATTCTCCTTGGTTATTCCATTATGGATCTATAAATCATGGTTCTTGTTAGAAATACCTTTGAGTCGTGGTCCCTATTTACTCTCCTTCCATTTTCTTCCATTATCATTCATTATGATTTATTATAATGTTTTAATATTGTGTTTATATTGGTATTGTTTAGCCTTATTCAGGGTCTATATAAGTGTTTAGTGGGGTTTTTTCTTATACGTAATTATTATCATTTTTTATTCTTCTTCCACGTGATGGATTCTTAAAGCCTCAATAAATGTGAAGGATTATAAATACATATTCTATTTTATTAGTGGGTAATATGGAATTGTCATGCCAAAAATTTCAATCGGCCAATGCTTTTAAGTTAATTAATATTTATAATGAAACATATTAAAGGAATTATAAGTTAAAATTCTATTTTTATGTGCTTCATGATTTTTAATGTTATATAATATGTATTTCTTCTTTTATTAACTAATATATTCTATGCTAATATATATTTTGTTTTATTATTAATAATCTATATTGTGTTCATAATCAGTTAAAGTCACTTGATAATGGAAACTAAATGGGATGTGTGGAAATTTATAATTAAAAATGGTCATATTTACGCTTAAGGTATTGATTTCACAAGGAATTAAAAAAACAGAAAACCAGATGTTATTTATTTATGTTTTTTTATTTTATTTCCATATTTGGTTGATTTTCAACTTTTTTATGATTAGAGTAATTTTAGTAATGTGGTCTTGATGTGGTGTGGATGGGGTGGTGGTTTGTAATTTTTTTATGGGATTAATTATGTGTTTTTTATAAAAAATTATATATTGTAATAGATTATTTGAAGATATGTGGTGGTTATTGGCATGGGATATAGTGGTGGTTGATGAGGAGTTAAGATTAGTTGTGGGTTGTGTCATAATTTTTCAAAAATATGGATGTCAATGATCTAATGAATCAACTAATTAATATGGGATGAATATGACAAACATAATGGTATTTAAGAATATGTAAAATATTGAATAATGAAATGTAAATAAAATTTGATGACTATCATAAAATACTATTTGATGAAATGATTGTGTCATAATGATTATGGTGTATGTGGAATAAAATGTGGTATAGTGTATTTAATATAGCTATTAATTGAAAAATGTTGGAATTTATTATATGATGATCAAATAAGAATTTATAATTATTGTGTGATTGGTATATTGTGGTGGTGTGGTTGGTTGTGTTATGGTTAATAATGGTAGTGATTTTTGATGTGATGTGTTTCAGATGATGTTATAGTTGTAGGGTGTAATAAGGAAATTATTGTATTTGTAATTAAGCCATTATGTCAAGTTGTGTGTTTTATTAAATCTTTAACCTTTTTTTATTATGCACCACCATCCATGTCGTGAAACCTTACCATAACATATATGTGGTATTTGGATTTAACTGTTTTTCCAAAAAACTGGGATGTGGCTGAAATGAATGGATAACTTCAAAAACATCCTCTCTATCTCTCATGTATATGTTATATAAGTTGTTATTTACATACGTTATGATGTTATGTATATTTTAGTGTTGATGTTAAATAATTGATGTGGGTTTATAATGGGGGAATATATGGAAGAAGGAGGGAATGAGTCTAATGCTAATTATGATTTCAGACCATATTTTTAAGAGGTTATGACATACAAATATAGGGTTATGTCATGGATGTGGTATATGATACATTTCTAATGTTATGCGGTTCTAGTTATGATGTGGTATCATGTTAAATGGCTATGTGGATATATAATGGTTGGAGTTCTAGGATCTATTCTGTTTGGACGTAGGGGTGGCTAGTTCATTGGGGAAGTGGTTTGAAGGTACCTTTATTGTATATTCTCATGATATTATATTATTTTCTTGTATATGATGTTTTGATTGTATGGATTAGTGAGGACAACAAATTGGACCGGATTCTTTCTATTAATTCAATAAGTCATCAGTATGATTCTACTATTTTTACATGAGAGTTTTTTTGGTGGATTCAATAGAGTAAAATTTTATTCAAACACACACATATATATATATTCAAATTTTTTAGATTTTTAGGTTGAATTTAGTGATTGGGTTGGATTATACTAGATCATTATTATCATTGTTGGTTTCTGGGGTTTATAGTATCTCTTACACACTATTTACATTATGGTATTTTATATAAAGACTTTTATTAATTCTTGAAAATACATAAAGTATAAGATAGATTACTTTTACGGTCATATAGAGTTTATTGTTGGTTTCATATTTTGTTCCTAGTATTTATGTATGATATTCCACTTATATATTTGTTTTATACCCTTGGTGTTAGTCACTAACCCCTTGACTATTGGAATCCATTTTCGAGGGTTATACACATCTTTACTAGTAGCCCATTATGGGTTTTCATGTGTTTGAATAAAAAAAAGTGTTATTATATTTATGAATGAGAATTATGATAGAGTATGTAGTTATTTTTTGAAGTCAAATACATTCGGTTATTAGGGAAATGTTATCAATTGAACTTATCATGTTATAAAGGCATTTCAGGACCCCTATAAGCAGATGTAAGGATAGTAAGAATACATAACATACTATATGTTATTGTTCTAATTTAGAGGTCGTGGACAAGTTATGATGCATGAATTATTTTTTTGTATCTTTGAGTTGATGTGAGAAAAATTATAGAAATTAAAAACTGATTAATTAAATGATATTAATAAATTTAATTGTCATTGTCTTATGATTCCGATTATTCTTTATTTTAATAAAAGATAGTGGGAGGAACCTTATGTGGTTTAGATATGATAGGTGGAGTAGGATTCCTTATTCGATAATACGTGGGTTGACCTAGTGGAAGGCATTTTTTAGAGGACGACATTGTGTGAGTTTTAGTGTCAGTGACTACACAAATATAAGTTCACTATCTTTGATTAGAAGACATAGTAGTAGTTGTAGGATCTAGATATTTATTTTTGTTTCATCCAATCAAGGAAGAATCGTTGAATTTTATTACTTGTTATCTTACTATGTTATGATTATTATTAGTGGTGGATCATATAACATGGTGATTGTGAAGTCAAAGGTCTCATTGTAGTAGTTATGGAAGTAAATATGGGTTGAGATTATATCTTTAACTTTCAATATAGTAATATGGTATGATTTATTATCTCTTTAGTATGGGATAATATTGTGTAGAAACTCGGATTCCTATGTAATAATCGACTTTATTTATTCTCTAGATAGTCACCGTGATGAGGAGGCTAGAGTGTGAAATTTTTTATGAGGCATTGTGTCTGGTGATTCAACATCAAGTTTCCTCATTTACACTACCAATGTATCTTGAGTTGTTCGTAAAGGGAGGGTTAATAAAGATGATTCTAATATAGAAAATTTTATATTGAGAGTAGAGTTAAATGAACTTCCCAAGAGTAAGGTTGTAGATAGAGTGAATTTATTGTCTGGGAAGGTGGGGTTTTAGATTTTAGGGAATTTTTATTAGTATCATTTTTCTTGTTTTGTTAGGTATCAAAGATCTAGATCCTTTACCAAGAGTTAGGCTTTTGATTTTTATTTTTTAGAGATCATAGACATTGAGATTTCATATACACAATAATTATTTGTGGTTTTCATGGGGTTGGTAGAGATTTCCCCATACAACCTCAATAGTATTTACCTCTAAGGAATTTTCAGCAGTAAATGTAAGGTTAGATAGATTTTGGTCTATAGTATGGAGATACAGTAGTAATTATATATATATTAATGTCCCTAATTATCATATATATATCGATGAGTGTGATCATTACATTTTTCATGTCCATGTATAAGGAAATAATCTCTTTATGGGTGGAAGAAAATATTTTTTTAATGGTTTGTAGTTTTCTCACTTTTTATAGCCTAATATAGGAGGCCCATGTCTGATTTCACAAGAACTGTGACCCCATAAATAGATTTTACCAATAAGGTTGAATTATTTATATATATTGATTTGTGCCATGTAATATTTTCTTATCTGATGTAGAATATGATCATAGTTTATGTTCCTAAATTTATAGAGGGATAAATCATTATTTTGGTATATTTTAAAACTTTTTACCTTGGAATGGAGAGTGTTTTAATTCATTATAGGAAATTGATCTTGTAGGATTATTGAAAATTAGGTTCCCATGATACTATATATACTTCCCAAGATCTTGAGTTGATATATGTAGTTTTTTTTATCTAAATATGTGGTTTTATTAACTCATTAGAAAGTGACTTGTGGTCTTCACATATCACAAATGTCTTCATCCAACATTGTGTTTTCTATGTTTTTTGTCAACGAATTTCAATTAATTAGAGGGATTTAATTGATTCAAATATGTCTAAGAGGTAGTAATTAATAAGTTTATCAGATTCATGCAACCTAGTTATTAAAGAAAATATGTTTAATAAGTAGAAAAGAAATGTTTTCTTTGATGTTCAATTGAACTATCGTGGTCTATTAGTGAAGAAGGTGTATATTGGATGTTTAAGGAAGATAGAGATGATGAATACATAATTAAAAATGATGAATAATATTATCTTGATTCATAAGGAAATAATTTCTCATGTACTGTTATCTTAGAAGAAAAAAATGGTGTGATTTTGTAAAGAAGACTTGGAATATATTAATTACATGGAGGTGAAAGAATATTTTAATATTTTAAATTACTTATTATTATTGGTGAGATTAAATTTATATTTCAAAAATGTTATTTAATAATTTATGAATAAACAATATTAATAAAAATTATATTTAATGCACCATGTGATGTTTTCAGATGAAGGATGAGTCAATTTGACTCAGGTGATCAAATAGAAGTTGAAATTAAAAGTTTGTTCGATTATATTTTTTGTTTTATCCGATAGATATTTTTGGAAAATAGAAAAATAATAAATGTTTTTTATTATCCAAATAACTAAATGTAATTTTTATGAAAATATATTCATTATTCTAGATTATTTTGCATGAATTAATATGTTTTTATGACTTTTTTGAACTATGTTTTCAGAAATAAGGTTTTCAAACCCTTTTCACTTGATGAAGAAACTTTTTTGAGATCATCAAACATTGAATTTTAGAGGAATTTTTTTGATGGAATAAATATTTAATAAGTTATATATTGAGAAATATGAATGTTTCAAATAATGTTATACCAGATATATGAAGAATATAGATCTTATAATATTGGAAAATATGAAGTCTACGAAATAGAGGTAGACCATAAAATAAAGAAGCACACAATGTTATAAAAAGAAGAATTATCAACCAGAGGAGTTCCTATGATAAAAAAACATTTTGGGGATATCTAAATTTTTTTATAAACTCATATATTTTGATTGAGCTAAGATGGATTTAAAGTTATTGAAAATAATGAATAAAGGATCATGATTCTATCAAATATTTCATGATTTTTTTAGGATCATTGATGCTATGATATGAGAAGGTTACATTAAATTTGGATTACTATAATTTAAACATATATTTTAATGTGGTTATCATATGAAGAGTCGATCTGGTAATTAAAATTTTGGAGTGGGAAATTTGAATTTGTGTTTGTACTTCTTCTCATTGTTTTACTGAGAAACTTTAACTATATAAAGGGGAGAAGGGGAACTGTAAAAGTTCATTCCATTTTAGATGTTTTTTCTTATGTGAGGTGTCAACTAGGAATGTTTAGGGAATTTTTTAAGGTAGAATAAGTGGAGTGATGAATGAGGTTCATGATAAATAATTTTTTGATGCATTAGAAATAAATATACTAGATAGACTATACCAAACTAAGCTGTAAGGTAACATATAGAGATTTGTTGCATCAAATAATGAAGTGAGGTACTAGAAAAATAGTTTTCTAGATAATATTATTGGGTAATGAACCTAGTAAAAACATCATGTTTACTCATCACTTTAATTTATATACTTGAATAAGAAAAAAATTAAAATAATGGAACTAATATCTTCACAGTTCTAAGAAGTAATGGGGGTAAAAATTATTAATTGGATTAAAATTTCAATGAAACTGATTCACACATATAAATCTTGGGAATATCCTAAAGTGGTCCTAATAATTTGTATTATGGAAGATTCAACTCTATTAGATTCTCGAGTTTTAATTAATTCTTTCTTGAAGATGTAATTTTATTTCTTGTTTTATAATGAAGTTATTTTTGGTTGAGAATTGTGCATATCATATAAAAATTATATTTCCACCAACACCATGATGAAAAATAAAGAGAAAGATAAAAGGAAATTTAATAAAATGTATCCCTTTATATAAAAGGATTAATGAATTTTAGTTTATCTATTATGTTATAACAGATAAAATATTTTGGATTAGAATGGAAAGAACATGTGATTCACATTATCATCAATGTAATGCAAAACATTCCTACACTAGGTGGTCAATGTCAAGTGATCATAATGTAGGTTACAATTCTTATACTATCCTCAATAATAAAAATCAAGAACTAGTTATGATGATGATATTCCTAGAACAAAATAATATATATTAGTTAGTAGGTTAAAATAAATTCTATATTGAATTCTTAAAGAAATAGTATGTCTTGTTTATGGATACTTTTTTAATAATACATAAGGAAATCACCTATCTTCACAGAGAAACAAATTTCATGGAGAATAATTTACAACAAAATGTTCCATAATATATAAATCTCTCCCAGCTGGTTAGATCCTGTGATAAAATAAATTTGTCTCTTGAAATACGCTCCTGAAATTTTGAAAACATGGCTCAATAAGTTGAAGAGAATCGTTGATTCAAGAAGCTCCTTGATTAAAATATACACGAACTTGACAGGAATGTGATAAATTGAATTTATTTCCAGATTGAGTAGTTGTAGTTAAAATTAAATAGGATCAAATCACATGAAATATCACTATAATAAAAGACCAAATTCAATGAGGATGGAGTTTATATAGTTGTGAAGGATGGATAATACATATTTAAGGATACTAAAAATGAAAACTACATTATCAATAAGATATTTCGTGATCCTAAGATCAAGTTATAAATATTGAATAATATCATTCCATGAATTCAAAAAGATAATGTGAGGATTGAGTTATTTTATTATATCATTATAATAGGATTCATCTACTAAATGACCACTTTTATGTGATAATATGATTATAAAATCATTTAATGATCTTTGGAAAGTAGTTTAAAAGAAAGGGGAGCCAGCCATAACTTCTTGTAATTATTTATATAAATCCATTTTCATAAATAATGAATTTCGGAAAACAAAATCTTCACAAGTATAGGGGATGAAAAATTAGATGCATCCTAACACCATTTCTAGGGTGGATACAAATGACATATTGAAGATAGTTCCCCAGAAAGACCCCAACATGTTGTGAACAAAATACAAATATAGAATTATCATTTTTCTAGAAGACCTGAAATGTATGTAGTTGATATAGAAAGATCAATGTTTTTGTGTCAATGTTGGCGAATTAAATGTTTCAGGAATTATGCATTGGATTTTTGGTATAATACATCAAATTTTAAAGGACTAATGAGGGCCATGTCAGGGTGGAGTTGGCTGGATATGAATTTCATACATCCAAAAATTAAGAAAACTATATATACTTTCATTATATATAGAATTATTGAAAATATATGTGATGAATCCAATAATGGGGGTATCAATATTAGTACATGCTCATATCGACATATATCACAATCCAATGCGAAGAGAAGTCCAAAAATCTGGTAAATAAAGAAAAACATCATTGGGAAAATATAAGTGAACTATTGTAATATACAACTATCATAAGAAGGCATCCTGAATGGTAAATGAGATTTACATAGATACTATATATAAAATTAGAAGATGATTTCTATATCAATGATAAATAATGTGAATAAATAATCCCAGAAGAATCCATGTACATAATTCAATAAGGTTTCCAATTACCCCAAAGATATATTAGAAATTTGGCTAGTATATCTCAAGAAATAATTAATGAAGGAAAAGTAACAAGATAATTCATGTTACAAAGGAGTATAAGTAACTTCATAGGATTAAGTTAAACATAATGAGAGGCAGTTAAGAAATTAAAACTCTTGTGTTGAATTAAATTATATTTGTGTGGTGCAACACTAATGGAAAGAATCCAAGATATTTTACTATAACAATTCTAGCATAAGAAGTGTTCTTGAAGAAGATTAATGTTGTACCTTGTCAAAAAAGTTCCTTATAGGATCTAAAAAAATTCACTCCTAGAAAAATTTGTGAAGTGATAACATCTATACAACCCCAATAAATATTAATGTTTCAATGTGTGAGCATGAATATTTGAGGAAATGAAGAATCATGGTCAAGAAAAATATCTCAACCTTGATATTTACATTGATAATCATGGGAAATCCACCTTATCCAGTTGACCATTATGTATCGTATTTTCACAATGAATACAAGGAATTGATGATGATGAAAACCCATACGGGGAAGACCTAAGGTGGAGATTTTGGTGTCAATTTTGAATAACTCATGAAGTTAACATGTGGTCGATATGGGATAATTGGAATGAATTTAACATCCAAGGGGGATTACTAAATTTGTACATAAAAAAATTATGAGGAGATCATCCTTTATGAATCGGATTTGGTTACTATCAATACAAGATATAAATTTAGAGATGATCCCATAATGATTTAATATGCAATTTTAAATTCCAAAGGAATATATTGAGTAAGATCATCCTCAGTGTGTTTATGAATATTTTCATGTGTTTAAAGACAATGAACATTGTCTTTTCTATTTTATTTTCTTAATAAACATTTCATAGATGTATATTCTAAAATGATGTCCACTATGAAGATCATGAGAAATATATCCTTGGGGGTGGGTCATGATGATTTTGTTAATATATTTTATATAATTATTATTTTATACAAATCTGGTTATACCAGACTGTATTAAAAGGAGTTAAATTGAAAAGGTATGTATTTATGAATCTCCCATCCTTGGTTACTGAAATAATGAACATAATTCAAAAGGGGATATTTTTAATTAATTTATGAAATAAGAAAAGTTGAAGTGAAAATAAGTTCCATGTATATTAATCATTCTATTTTCAACTGAATTATTTTACTCTATTTTCTAAAGTGAGTCCATCAGTTTCATGTCAACTCATTCTATAAACATTCTAGATCAGAATCGGTGTCATCATCCTATAATAAAACTATAATACCCTTGAATACAAGATTGTGTGTTCTCATCTCACTTGGTAATATTCTATTATATAAATGATTTTTTAATAAATAAAAATCACTTATTTTGTACACTAAGAGTGGATCACGAAAGCTGGGAGATAGATGATTGATGAAACATTACATAAGAATTAATTCATTAATTTTTTCTAAGAAAATTTTATTTGTTTTTAATAATTGGTAGAGAATGTGAAATAAAATTTTGGATGTAAATGGGGGAGAAAGAATAAAATATTCACATATTGACAAACTGATTTTGAATGTATTTCCAACAAATACAATTGAAGGATTATTGATCCCACATTCTGAATTATTATAATACATAATTTTTTTCAATGAATTAAATGTATTTTATTTTTTTCAATATATAAAATATGATGGAATGAAGAAGTTTCTTGGATGTTTGGATTAGGTATCCATGTTATTTATTAATGGTAATATGCCAGATATGTTTCTTTTAAAAGGAAATGCCTTCATTATTAAAATAAAGATAAAGAAGAAAGAGAGGAAAGAGTATGGGAAAGACAAAGAAAACCCAAAACAAGGACCAATTCTTAACCTTTTTCAGCAAAGGCTCAGTTAGCCTTCATTATTCTTCTTTAAGAGTAATCAGCTCTGATCTTTCACGTCCTCTTCCCTGATCTCTTGATCGCCCTCTACTAGCAATTTCCCTATTCTCAATAACTTGAATCCTTTCTTGCAGTGTCTCAGCATCATTTCTACCAGAACCCAAGCTATCCTCTATTTCATTATCAGAAGAAGTGTTTGTTTTTACTGGTGTCATCATTTCCTCTACAGTAGTCTTCTCAACCGCCATTTCGGAAGCAACTGGGGCGGTGTCTTCTTGTGAGAAAGAAGATAAAAGCCTTCATTATCCATCAAAAGCTTTTTAGAAGAGTGAAAATCCTTATAGATTACTAGGGAGTCATAATCTAATTTTTTTTACCTTTTCGATTCACAAGGGGAATCAATTTTTCTTGAAAGAGTTGCTGATCAACCTCGAGCAGTGTTTCTTCTGATCTTTCCTATTGTTTTATTTTGCTCGGAGTATCAACATATTGGACCTTTTACACATCCATAAAAATCTCAACTGAAGAATTCTTCTATTTGTCTGAGAAGGTACATACCTTTGGTGAATCTGGTCGTTCCCCCATAAATCTTCTTTAGATACTGCTTACTGAGTGGCACCTTGCACCTCTTACTCAACAAGATTAGAAACCGTGCTCAAGTATTCAATGATTTTACAAAAGATTGTTTCATCCTCAGGAAACAACTATGATTCATATTCCCCAGAAGTGTCAGATTTTTCCTTCTTGATTCAGTTATTGACACTATGTCCACACAATGCACAAATGATGCACTATAAAGAATGATGACAAGAAGATAAATCATGACCAACAACATTGCAGTCCTTGAATAACTTAGTCATCTTTTATAAAAAATCTTTAGACCAATAATATATGCATCAGTAGAAAGCATCAGATTGTCCACAAGAGTCGAGCCCAATTCAATCTCAACCATAAACCTAGAAAAGTGGCCAAAACAGGCAACTTCTGTATCCTTATCAATTTTTATTGGTATACCAATGGATAAGTCAATATCATATAATATTTTAGGATGCCATAATATCCAGTTTTAGCCATAAACACTAACCCAAATCTGAGTCATAGTTCTACCAACTTCCAAAGGGTTGAACTTTTTATCCCATTCCCTTAAATGAATAATTCCAGGTTTTAGGGAAATGGAACCAAATCCCCATGCTCGAACTTTTAATTCATCCATGGGGAAATTCATATGGAAATATCCCTAACCAAGAGAGACACACATACAAGTTGAGAATCCCCAAATGAGAGAAATATATTCCTTGGGATCATCATTTTTATAGGTTGTGTACCCTTAGGAAGGAAAAGGCGGGCAATGGTTGAGAACTCACCCATTTTTAGCCTTTCAGAGACTGCACTAGGATCCGCTTTGATGTGCGTAGTATTCCAATTTATTCTAATGAGAGAATCAATCCCAACTTTAATATGTGAAAACGAGAGAGCACTACCATCCGGTCTAACAGCCACAAAACTCTCCAAAGCAGGATAAGTAGTAATTAAAAGGATTCCTAGATGTTTGGTTTAGGAATCCATGTATATTAGTGATGAATATGTAGTTTGTATGTTGAATGGATATGGTGATGATGAATACATTATTTTGAAAGATGAAGAATCCAATAATTTTGAATACATGAAGAATTTCTCATGTCTTTTTATCTTGGATAAGGACATATATTTCTTTTCAATTGAAATATTTAAAATATATTACTTACATAGAGGTCTATGATTATTTAATGATATTTAATTACCTATGATGAGTAGTGAGATGATATTAATATCTCAAGCATGTGATTTTTTATAGAATCACACTTGTTAAAAAGAAAATAAATTTGAATACAGTGTATTAAGTTTTCCAAAGGTGGATTATTCTAGTGGACTAAAGTTATCATATAGATAATGGAACCAAATTTTTGTTCAATTGTATTAATAGCTCCATTGGAAATAAATTTTTTTAAAATTAAAATCAAATTATTCTTTGATGTTCTTAAAAGAATAAAATTTCTTTTTTAAACAAATATTTTCAAGATTCTAGATTTTTTTGAAAGAATAATTATTTATGACTTGGTGGAACTATGTATTCTTGATATTGGTTTTCAAAGCGAGTCCACAAAATAAAGAACATTTGTGAGATCATGAGATAGTGAAGTGTAGTGGATGTTTCAGATGGGATAAATCTTGATGATGTTATAGAAAGAGAAACATGAATGTTCCAGATGAAGTTTTACCAATAATAAGAAGCATGTAAAGATCATTGGATGGAAAACTATGAAGTATACATGATAGAGGAAGAACCTAAAATAAATAACGTTATGAGGTTACCAGATGGAAAATTTATTAATAGACATGTTTATATAAAAATTAATGATTGACGTTTTGTTGATATTTAGTGTGTTTATTGAAGTCATACATTATGGTGATGTTTAATTGGATATTGAATACTGAAATGATGAAGAAGGAGTTATCATGATTCTTGTGAATTTGTTAAGAATATTTAAAGATAATTGATGACAAGTTATGAAGAAGTTACTATGATATTTTTGACTATAATTTATTTGAATAATTGAAGGTACTAAACTAAAGGAATACTAAAGTGGGTCTTTAATATTTGGAATAAGAAAATTCCATTTTGATGTTGTGAATCTTCATGATGTGTTTAGAGAAAATGTTCCAATATTAAGGGAAATAGGTGTGTTGTGAAAGTTATTACATTGTACTAGTCGATGATAGTGTGAGGGGTTGCACAATATGATTTAGATAATTTTGTTTAGGTCAAATAAGGGGGTTTCAACTGAGGATTTTGAGAGATTTTTTTTAAAACATCAGACATAGAGTTACTGGTGTAAGGTCCCAGAAGAAGAAGTAAGGAACTGGATTGAGTATTAGAGAAACCATATAATTTAGTGACGTACTATATAGAGAAATATAGTATTGGATAAAGATGTTACCAGATCAAGAAGTGAGATACGAGGAGAATATATTATCATATGAACTGGTATGAGATACGTAATATCAGATGGAGAAATTATATATGAACTATTTCCAATTGGATAAGTGAAGAATAAAACTAATAGGTTTCTAGAAAATAAAAACCATAAATTGGTTACTCGAAGGAGTAGAATGAGAATATGCAAGATAATTTTGATACAAATTTAATAATTGATATTTTGGCATCATGAAGAGAGAGTTATGAAACTTTTTTCATCATCATTCACATATTGTGAGTCAATGTCAAAAAGGAAGAGATCCAGTTAAATATATTCCTCACTAGAGTATAAGAGATATGATGGAGAAGTACAAGAGAATAAAAAGTCTTGAAACTGTGAAAGAAAAATAGTATTCATAGTTGTTACTATTTTCAAATAGAGGAAGATAGTGTGGACTACTATGTATATAAAGAAAAATGATAGAGGATACTTCCATAGTATGTTGAAAGTAATAATAACAAGATAAGGAATATATAGACAGACTAATATTGCAACATTCAACAGAAGTCAGATATGTGGAAGACTATCTTTGTGATAAAAAGAATAAGATGAAGTTGAATAGTGTATGAACATGTTGTATAAAGATCCAAAAAAGTGTTGTAGTTAGAGTAGTCTATATATAGTCTTTGTAATCATGATTTTTTTCTATCCTATATCCTAGAGTGTATGGAATTGAACTTGGGTTCTAGATTATATTTAATCCAAACTACTATAAACAATATTCATTATAGTAGATAATATAAGCATTCCTCCCAACTATACACATAATGGACTAACTACTCTTACTGGGTAGTGAACCTTGTAAAATAACATGTCTCATACTTTACTTGATTCCATATAATTCCACATGGCATTAAATATTTAACAAAATAATCATGATCTTAAAAGGTCTAAGAGGTAAATAGATAATAATTTTTAAATATTTTAGAATATACCAATCATGATTCAGACCCCTATTAGTGTTGAGTATATCATTATGTAGTCCTAAAAAAATTGAAAGATACCTTTTCTTTCATTGATATTTGAATATTTTTTAGGGGATTATATGAATTTATTATAAAATAATATCTGTAAGATCTCTTATTATAGGGAAATGTAATTTAAATGAATTTTCACTAATCAAGAAGACTATGTGATTTGTTATTTATTATTTTGGAAATGCATGAAATATAGTGAAGAATATATTAGATTTACATCTTCATTGTGGGAAATTCAGTAGTATAGGTTCCATATATCAAGTGGTAAGGAAATAATCAATTATATAATTGATATAAGAGTACCAATTGTCTGATTATTAGTTAAAAATTTTGAGTGATCAAGTATTCTATGGTGATTCTTCTAAGGGGCTGTTACAGAATGATTTATATCACATGTATTTAGGGTAATTCCACAGTTTTATTTGTGATGTATGTGTCAGTTCTCAATGTTTTTTATAGATCAAATATAATAATATTTCTTTGAATATACTTTACATTTCATACCTTTAGGAGTTTTTTATTTTAATGAGAGATGAAGAGGTTTGTAGTACAGTTTATGTATTGTTGTATTGTCTACCAAAGGGTGAATGATAAGAAAGATGTTCTTGTTAGTTTTCTATACACATTATATTTTACTAAGTGTAAGTGGGTGAATGTCATGATAGATTGAATTCATGTTTTTATATAATTTTCAGGATTATTGGATATTATATGGGTTGATATGTATTTGTTGTTGATGGCAACTCATTTTTTGGGGATCAATGACTTAATTTTGGTATATGTTTTTACGATTTTGTTAATAGAAGAGGTCATGTATCTGCTTATAGTTATTTGGAATATCATCACTGATCATGAACCTCATTGTTTCTCATGAGTATGGAAGGATCATAGTAATCATTTTATCTCTCATGTATTAATTTTCACTCTATTTCATACATATATGGATGGTTAGATAGAGTGGAGGATTTTTACATTTGGGGATAAGTTGTTTTTATGTGTCCTAGGTTTTAAAATTCGTGGGTGAATCAAATTCATTTGGGTTTTTTACTATCATAATAACTATTTTCACTAATATATTAGTATGTCTACTTTTCAATCATTGAATGAGTAACATAGAAAATATATGTGAAATTGTACCAAGGTTATAGAGTCAGTGATTCATTGATAGAACCTAGTTAAGAGAATAAAAATGAAGGTTTATGAAAATTCTAAGTGGGTGAACGATATTCACAATTATAAAAAATGTTTTACCAATCATAGAACGTAACATATAGAGTTTAATGTGGTGATCCTATGGTTATTTATGATATTCCTCTCTATTGGTAGTGAAGGTTCAATCAGGTGAGTAACCTTCCTCCTAGATTCATTAGAATTATTGTTGTATTGGAGTCCACTGGACAAGTGGCATATTGACACAAGATTTTTAAAAATATAGATCTAATTCATGATTATTTTCATGTGTCTTATCTTTGAGGATATCTCCATGATGATTCCAATACCATTGATTATATATATTTATATAATTATAAGGATTCAACATTTGGGGAGTGTCCAGTTGAGTTATAGGATCATCCAGAGAAGGTGTCACATTTGAATGCCATTATAATGGTTTGTTTCATATAAATATATTATTTCTTATATAGGAATGATATGAAACATGATTAATAGATTTATTATAAGTATCCATATTCTTTTAGACATGTTTCTATGATTTTGTAAGGATTATATTTATTCAAATATGACTGATGCTTCATTTCCCCTTGAGTTTTTGTAATGGAGAGATTCAGGTTTTAGATGTACCTCATTTGGTATTCTTCCTTGATATTACATGTATATGATACCATTATTGGGTTTTATTCTTTTGTTTAATAGTTATTTTAGAGGTATATGATGTACAAGTCTATACTTTTTTGGATTTTGACTTTTCATTTTTGGAATTAGTGGTTTTGGTAAGAATTTTAATGGATATTTATAGAGAAAATAGGTAAGGTAAAACAACAATTTTAGTGTATAGCTATATCATATTTGAATCCATAGTTCTATTTATAGTGTCACCAATTTTCTTTTTTTTATGGCTTTTTTATTCAAGGTATAAACGACCATTTTTTGGGATGTTTTGGTGGTGGTGGTCACCAAAACCATAAAAACATATTTTTTTCATGAATAAACACTAGAGTTTTGTGGAAAAATCCATGTGTGAAATATGGATGGTTAAAAGTCATTATTAATGGTGTTTCGGAAAATATGCACTATTCAATATGTTTTTATGGAATGGTTTCATATAGAGGATACATGGAAATACAGAGGTGATTTTTTCAATTCCATAGACGTTTATGAATAATTCTTGGGTTAGTGTTCAATATAGTAAATTTAAAGGTTACTATGTCATGGATAAGGTTATCCTCATTTTGAAAATAATGGAAATTACAATTATATTCATCCATATATGGTTGTTTTGTGTTCCTTGAAACCCACATATATTTTATCATACCCCATAATATAATGTTGAGGGATTCATAATGTTCTTTAGGAGTAACACAAAGACATATTATAAATATAGGATAATAAATTATATTAGTTTAAATGCATTTTATCACATAGATTATATCCAACACTAGGATTACCCATGGTTCTTACTGGTCTTTCCTTTTCAGATCTATTGATCACTGACCACATAATTAATCTATTTTTATCCATGGTGACAACTTTCTACCATACTGTTCAGTTTATTTTTATAAATTTATTTCTATTTTCATTTATAGTTATGGAATTTGGCCTTCATCAATTTTGGTTGGACGTGGTTGAGGTCTTGATAGATTTTTGATGTAGTTAGGTACTATTGGGAATTTAAAAAACTAGTAATAGACTCCAATAAATTAAACACATAGTTTGACTCATGATGTGACCCTAGGAACATTCTTAATTGAATTGGGAGAGAAAATTATCATAGTAAATCAAATATGGTATCATGGGAATAGTTTCATCCAATATTTAAAAATATATATGGGAGATCCACCAATTAATCTTGCATGACCACTTAAAACATCATAGATTCATGTGTAGAATAATTAAATAGGTGTCTAATAAAATTAAATTAAATAAATAATTCCCCAAGTAAATAGAAAAACTCCAAATAAATACATAATAAATGATGAATAGAGAAAAAATATTGAATATAAGTGATTAAATACATTTTTCATTGGACCTCTAATGTTACCATCTATTATTTATAATAGCTCAGTCCAAAAGAATCCTTTAACTAACTATGAACCTATAAAAAACAAGGTTCTAAAAATATCTACTAGCAATGTATGGTGTGATCATAACTAGCCTATAAAAATAACAATAGATTCATTGAATTTTCCTTATACCTACAAACTAAAAATTATATTTTTAAATAAACTATATAAAAATTGAATTTCTATGATTAAAAACATGTAATAAATTTCAAACCTATATTTGAGAACTAGAAATAATAATTAAGAAATATATTGAAACTTATTTAAGATAAAACATTTTTTATTATTCTCTAAAAATAATTTTTAAGAAAAAATAAGAGATGAATAAAAAATAAGAACAAAAATATATTCTAAAGAAATTAATTGGTAAAAAAAATATGAAACGTTAAATGGAAAAACTAAATAAGAAAATAAACCATGTAAAACAATGGAAATAATGGAATGAAACATGGATAAAAGAATAAAATAAATATAACATCAATCACGGTTGAATAAAAATATATAATGAAATATCAATAAAGAAAGCGAAAAAATTGAAATGTAAATTTTTCATATAGTAAAAACGTTATGTATATAGTATTTTGAGATTCATAAACATCATATTAGGTGATTCTAGACATACTCGTGTTGAATCTCTTATTGTCCTATCAATGTATTCCTACTTTACAAACTATAGGATTCTCTAACCTGGCCACATTACTAGCATAAAATCGACTAAAATGAGATTTAGTCTATCACATCAAGACTACATGGTAACCGCGTCTCAATAACACACTAATATTCTTAAGATCACTATGAATAATAGTGATGGAAGGTGAGGAAAAATAGTTCACATAAATTAAATCTCAAACATGGTCCAATAGAATAAACTTACACCACCCCACCCCACCTCCCCACACACTCTATTACAGAGCCCCTCTAGTATACATGATGTAACCATACAATCACACAATCTACAAACACATATATATCTAGGTCGTATAGTGATTCCACCAGGGTTCATCATGTCTTTCGAAATCCAAATATTGAAGTTGTGAACTAGACCAAATTCACTAGATATGAATGTATTTCATAATTCAATTAAAAACCAAATATAATTTAGTTTCCTTTCTAAATTTCCATTATTGTACATACTATGCCTTATGAACCTAATTCAAAGTACCAAGAAGATATTTATACCACTAATTAGATATATGATATGTAATATTTTTTAAAATCTATTTTTCAAATACAAATATAATATTTAATCAATTATTGAGTGGATGAAAACAAAATCTATTTAACACATTCCTTAATTTTTGTGTGTATATGCACTAAAAAACAGGAAAAAACACATGGGAATACACCCAGGATAAAAAGTTTATAATTATATAACCTAACCCCATGCAAGAAAAACAAAATCACTTATATAATGTATCATTAATAAAACTATAACCCTTAGACATAAGATAAATTACATAAATACAAAAAACAAAAAAACATCATATTAAACCCAATTACTTTCGAAATACTTCAAAAAAAATTATAAGGCATAAAAATGGTTAATTATCCAATGGAAAAATATATCAAATATAGTCCATGATACCCCCATTAATAATCTACAACTAACCAATATAAAAATAGAATTCTATTTCAAATCCCATAGAACTATTTCAGATATATATAATTTTTAAATAACTCCATTTCATAAACCACAAAAATTCATAAAATGTTCTGGAAATTCAAATTCATGGAACCATATACATCAAACCATGTGTGGATGTGAAAAACCCTCAAATATAGATGCAAAAAGACATGAGGATCAATACTAAAACCCTAATATCCAATGAAAAAATTGTAGGGGTGGTCCCTCATGATGGGTTTTTGGAAACAAAAGTTTTCAAGTAAAAATAAAAAGTAAACAATTGAAATGGAATAAGAAGGGAAGAGGAAAGAGGGATTACCTAGAAGGAATCCACTCAATATAATAAAGTAATAACACTAAATTGAAGTGGGGGGATGGAAAATTTATATGATCTCCCATCCATAAAGCATCATTTGAATGGCAGTGGGAGAGTCTCATTTTGGGTTTTTATTTCAATAGGGGTTGAATAGAAAAATGTCAATTTTGTAAACATTGGAATGTTACATGGTTTGTGTGTGCATTTTTTGAAGACCATTCATCAATAATGTTCCCCTTACTGGACACTCTAGGGAACTCACATGTTTTGGCCCTAGATTCAGACAAACCATTTCTTATTATACAAAACAACACGACATAGACCATATTCCAGTCACCTAGTTTCATCATGTCCATTATTATCTATATACCTAAACTAAAGTTCAATGAAAATAAAACAAATTAGATATCATTTAAATTTGACCTAAAATTATATAATGAGGAAACATAACAATAATAAAATAAAATAAAATTGAAAATAGGTCAGTATGTGACAATTATTCAAACCATAACACTTTCTGACCCCATAAAGTCATCATATTTCCAAGATAAGTAAGACGATGTCAATATTTATAACTGAAATAGAAGAGACACATATAAAATGATTTCAAAATCTACCAAAATCAATTAAATTTATGTCACAAAAACCTATATAAAATGAAAAAATAAAATTTACATGCCACAAAATATAGATTATGGACTAGAGACCCACATTCAGCCCCATTATCAAATAAAAAACTATGATAGTTTTTCAATAAGAGAAATCATTCCAAAGGATTACTATAGAACATGAATCAAACACTTAACCAATGAGACTCAAATACAAAATTTAAATCAAGTGAAATCCCTTAATTGATAGAAAGAAGAACTCACTCTCTAAAAGATCTCATAACATCAAGTAACGTATGAGAGGAAACATGAAGTTTGTAGCACTCTAAATACCCAAGGCAAGGATTCTCATGTAACCCACAAGTCTAAAATGAGAGGGAAAAGTTTAATAAACAAAAAATATCCCACATCATAAATAAAATTATCTCTAACCATAGGTTAATTGAAAAGGAAGGATAATCGATGACAATATGATCAGAAATCTATTCACATTGATATTAATAGACATCAAATTAACACCACCAACTATGTAATCTCAATTTCTTCAAAATCCATCCTAGTTCAAAAAAGAACACCCCAAGGTTTCTCCCATGTTCAATGTGCCAAAAATAAATCTCATAGAAATAATTTCAATAAAACCCCCTCAAAAGTCCTATCCACAATGATAAGGTATGACTGAAACCTCAAATCATTACATTCCACATGATATAATTAAAGGTAAACATAAATATATACACTGGTCCAAAGATTTTATTATGTCCCAAGTCATTTACTTATATTATTTCATGATTTCTAACATAAATATAAAGTTAAAACAACTGAAGGATTGAGAGGCCTACTATCTTTGGTAGTCTGAGTACATAAAACAAAAATAAGAATCGTAAATAGAAAATGGTATTGTAATCTCCATAACAATTTCTAAATTAAATTGAGCTCATAAACCATTATAAGATAAAAATTGGAATATAGAAATACGAGGTGTGAGACGAAAATCCTACTAAGGGAATAAAAATAATAAAGAAGCATAATATATGATTCAAATAACATATCATGATTTCATAATAACCAAGTTACAAGAGTGATCACAGGGATGAATGGAAAAATTATGTAGGAAAAAAAATATCAAGGAATCATATTAATGTTGAAATAACATAAAACAAAAAAAATATTATATATATTAGATAACTGCCAAGACAATATCACATGGTGTATAATGTCCCATCATGGATTAGTTTTATTCCGTAATCCCAAACATATCATATATAGAGATATAAACATTTAAATATTTATTGGAGTGTTATATATGTTAATCACTAAAAACATGTACATGAATATGTGTACCACGTAAGAATAGAATACATAAGTCTTATGTATAAGAAAACCCCACAGAAAGGAAATGAGTTACATCATAATTTATTAAAACATAGACAAATGCAATATCCTTATAAATTCAATTAAATAATGGATTTAATAAATATTGGATGTTCATAGGTAAATAAAGAATCATATGGCATGAAAATTACATCTTGGTGAATTTCAGACATAATAAAGAGTGTAGAAATAATTATGGAAATCATCCTTTTGTGTAGGGTTTTAGGAAAAAGGGAACGAAGTAAATAAAGAGGTTAATAGAATAATAATTTACATAAAAACAAAAGTTAAATAAAATATTTTTCCATAAAAAAATAATTTTATTTAAAAACCACATATGTTTTAAAAACATTTTATTGAGTGGTACTTGAAATGAGTAACAAAATAGGGGAGTTTCCTTTAATAGGATTTTCTTATAGAATGAAATTGAGAAGAGAACCTTTAATACATGTATATATCCATCAAGTAAATGTGAATTAGTTTTGATATAAATATTTGGAACACACACACACAGATATATATTTATATATATATAAAATAGCTGTATAATAAAAATATAGAGATATGGCAATGTTATAATAAATAAAGAATAACCCAAAGAAGATAGGTTTATTCAGAGAGATCCATTACCTAAGGACCAGTATCATTTTACACATTCACTTAAGTTTTGATATAATAATATCATATTTATTAATTACATTATTGAGAAATTTATTCAAATATATTAAATTTATATTAAGACTTTTGTGTTTTTTACATTCATTTAATTGATATAATGATTTTATTTCTACTTCCCCAAGGTTGTTCATTTCATTCATCCAGAGCCGCATTAATTTTTGAATATTTATTGAAGTTCATGAAAAATGGGACAACACCTCAATAAGTGAATTTAAATTATATTCACGTCCTCCCAGAAATTTAAATGGTCTTAAATAACTATTTTTCCTCCAAAAAAAGTATGGTTCATTTAGTATTAATGTTACTGTTATATGGCTAGTTCATTTACATGGTTTTATCGAATACCATGAAATAAGTTCATTTTATTTCAGGAAATGATTATTAATACATTATAGTACATGAAAAAGTTATAATATACTTATTATAATTATATTGGACAATAATATTATTTTTTTGACTATCTATAAAGGTGGCGGAGAAAGACGAAGTACATTGTTCATGAAGGCAGTGAATCAAACATATTATGAACAACATCCTTTTTAGGTTGAAATTATTATTGGTTAGATGATGGTTATTTTATTATAAAATATCATTACATACTATATTATTGATATTATATTCAATATTTCATGTTTTATAGAATTGTTTTAGCGTTAAAGGAGGTAGAAAAATGAAATACTTGGTTGAGGGTATTACCTTATCCTCTGGATGTATCCTCTAAGGATTTGACTTAAGGAACTTTTGGTTTGGTAATGTAGGAGTAAAAATGATTCAATGGATTTTGGAAAATTTATGGGGATATTATTGGTTATATTCTAGGTAACATATAATACTTAGATGGTGTATGGAGAAGGGGTGGTATTTTTAATGGGATGAGAGGAGAGTATTTTAAATATAATATTCATTAAATCATTATTTTTTTCATAGATATAAATATATTTGATTACTGAAACAATATATAGAAATTAATAAATGTGATTAAGATCCAATGGTCACTTACATCATTCACCACCCATTTCAACATATTTTTTCTTATGATGCAAATTTTCAAAGTTTGCTGTATTTTACCATTCAAAAAATATTCTACTAATTTATGAAGACAAAAAATATTCTCCCAAATATATTTTTTATATCCATATTTAAAAAATGAAATCAACTTCATTAATTATTTTTTTAAAATATATGATATTTACTTTTGAAATAATTTCGTATTTATTTAAAATGTAAAAATTTTAATATTATGATTAATTTTCTGACCCATTGAAAAATTAGTTCTAGTATCAATAAATTATATTATAATTAAAAAATTTAAAATTAATTTATAAAACCAATTTATGAAAGCACATTTTCTTTCTAATATTTATATTTGTTATAAAATATAAAATTAAAACTTATGTGTTTTACAAAATTACAAACACTTTTTTCTCATTTTAAAAACATTATTCACTTGTATCATGATATAAATATTCTATATTTTAATTTAATAAGAAACCTATGAACTATTTTAAACATCCATATTTGTGAATTACATTCTAATGGTTAGGTCACTATTCATAAGGGTCAAATTACTATTTTACCAGTAAGATTACAATTCCAATGATCATATTTGTAACAGTCTAGTGGTTTCACTAGATTCTACAAATACCTAATATTTCATATATTATTCATTGAAATGTGTTTTCTCCAAAGGATATAGATTTTTTCATTTCAATAAAATAATATCTACTTAATAATATTATTTTTTATTTATATAGTTTTGTTCATGAGTGCAATTAATCTTGGGGAACGAGCATATCCAAATTTACATATTTTAGTTATCATAAGTTATATTTTTTCCCACTATAATACATTCAATTATTATGTCTAAATTAATTTTCTAAATGTAACATTAAACTTAATATTGAAAACTATTTTTGGTTTTATCATGTGTTTCATTTGATTTATGTAATACAACATTACAAAATATGAAACAAATATTATCTGAATAGAAATTCCATTTATAATATTCTAAATTGTTACATTCAACCACCCAAAATAATTTCACCCTTGAAATTTAATTTCCCTTGATATGATAAAAATATATGATGATACATCTGTATTTATTAATTCATTCAGTTCCAATGTCATTTCTTCATACATATAGTTTCGTTATAGTACTTTGACTAAGAGAATATTCTTGTTCAGTAAAACCTAGTTTCTATAGTCCAATATCTTCATTGGATATTATATAAAAATGAGATCATGCTCTAACTATACCACCTCCATATTCAATATATATGATGGATCATGTATTTATTTTATCAATATGGATACAAGGAACACATCATGTACATGAGACAAATTGATAGTTGTTAAGCCAGACGTCCAATGTGTTGAACAATATTAAAGGGGGATATATATCTAGGTCTTATATTTCCTTTATTCCAAAATAAAATCTGTGTATTCCATGTAGATATGTTATAGAACACATTATATCTAACCTCAAAATCCTTATCTCATTGATTATTTTCATAATAAATCTTATTTTTTTTTGTGAAACCATTATGCGCTACTGAATAGACATGAAATTATCAATATTATTCTCAACTATTTCATGTCCCAATAAAATTTATTCCTTAAACTAATCCCAAAAATCATTAATTATACATATAATCTCATAAATATCTTCATTTTGGTCAATTTGGACTCTTGAGTGGAATATACTATTTTGTGAGAAATTATCTAGAGAAATATATTGATCACATCCTCCTTTGAAGTCCATAAAGAGAGACCAAAACATGTCATCAAGTTTCTAGATATTTTATTATATTGAAACTCATTTTGGGGGTTATAATAAATAATTATGTTTAACAATGTTCTAAATAATACTGGAGACTTTTATAGAACTTTTTGGTAATCCTTGGTTCTTGATCAGATAAAATCAATATTTGTGTTACATAAAACCTCATCATTTCCTTTATGTTTATCCTTCCAAGTTAGTGGAGTGATAATTCCTATTTAATTATAATAAATTTTGTAGTCTTTGTTAAAATATCCACCAAAACCCATGTATAATATTTTCTTTTGGATGTGTTTTGGATATATGGTGAAATAATCCGGGGTTATGTTTTCCTTTTTATATATATGTATTGTAAATGTTTCATCATATATATTTATCATAGGATTTGATTATATACAAAGTCATGACCCAAATCTTCCATCATCATCATCATTTATTTATTTATTGAAAAATAAGAAAAGAGGAGTACAATCACCATCATGGGGCGAGCCCAAAAGGACATAACATGCCTATAGAGGATTGAAGTAATGAAGTCCAATGGTATCCTCCATAATCAGGTACACTCCCTCAGGTTTCAAGAGGTTAAAGTTTGAGTCTCTTATGATATTTATATATTTAAATATTCTCCCCATATGGATAATTCTTCCAAACAGTCAATATAAATATCAATGTATCTCAAGATTAAATATTATATTGGATAGTTATTTTCTTCAATTATCAACTACTATGATGTATTGGATTTCAATTTTTTATTTTTAATTATTACACAACTCAAACATATTTTTGAACCATCATTATATATCCAAAACGTTTTCCCACTTTAGGGTAGTAAAATGATTTTTGTATTTATCAGTCACCTTTTTAAATTATTCAAGGGTTCATTCACACTCACTAATATAGAAAAAAACTACTCCCTTCTAATTCAACTTGGATAATGAGTTTTAAAATAATGTTAAGATTCTCAAAAAATATCAATACTGGGATATTCTAAAGAAACTATGTATCATTATTACTAAAACACGTGTAGTCCATTATTCAATCTATTTTGTCTTAGAAGAGTTTAATTATTTCCCTTTTCTAGTGATAAAATGAACTTAGAATGATGATTACTACACAAACATCTCATATTTAATATACTTTGAAAATAACTTCTTCTTCACATTGTCTTTAGCCTAATAGTCAAATTCTTTTGATGCCGCCTACTTATAGAGTATATCATAATATCATCTATAAATGATGCTTATAAATTTTAAAGGTAATACCTATAGACCTTATTTATTAATTTTATGATGATTTATATAGAATTTGTGATTCGGAAGGGAAACAGTGGGAAATCATAGTGTTTGTACCATGTTTAAAAGGTAGTTTTGTGAATATATTCCATCTTCAATATTAATTTTTGATATCCCTACAAATGGGGAACCTTAGTGTTGCACTAGGCCCCATATAGTTAGTCAAACACATCATAATAATCTATCTATAGAATCAGTGACCCATCCTAGTTCCTACCAAAAAGTACTAACACACCCCATAGGGAAGAATTTGGGAAAATAAAACCCTTGTCTGGACTCTCGTTTAAAAACTAAATGGTGTTCATTTTGTAAGGAGTGGTGAATATGGGAAGATATATAGGTATATATAAAATTGAGAATGCATCCACTATATTATGAGGAAATCTATTCAACCTATTTCTGAATAAATCAGTATAGTCACTCATAATGGATAACTCTTAAAGAAATTTTCTCTTATTTATCTCAACCATATGAGTTAGATATTCTTGATCATAAGGAAATATATTCACACTTGAAAAGAATATTCTAAATGATATTAATCCCCATCCTTAAACTTGAATAAAATTAATGGATTTCTTGTGATATTTAGGTTGACATACCTATTTTAAATTTTTTTGTTTTCTTCAAGAGGTTTAACTAATCCACTACCACTATTGTATCAAATTTCACTAAAGGATGTTTGAAAAGGTTCTGTAGGATATTCACTCAAAAAACATTGACTGGGGATTATTAATATACTTCGGGTAGGAAGAAACATCATTACCTACTCTTATAGAAACATCAACCTTCTTAGATTAAAGTGTTGAAAATGTAGTTATAATAAAAATTTAGGATATAAAAGAATGTGTACACCCAAAAAAATTATATAATCTCTATGATTTAATAAATAACCACCCCAATTTTCAACGTATCATTTTGGGGATCCACCATAGAAGTAGAAGACGCATAATCCCTTCATTTCCCTCATGGACTTGGAGGTTCTTTTCATTGGTTAAAACCAATAAACCATATCTTCAGTTAGTGGTTTGGGTATTTTTTATGATCCATGTATTTGAAATATTATACATTAAGATTATAATTGATTAGAACGTTATATTATTTTATCAAATTAGTTGGATTATTCCTCTACATATAGAATTTATTATCCAATACCCAAATATTAAACACTCGAATCATCTCATAGTTCCATTGATACAACTTTCGGGATTATTTTCCCACACTTTTCACAAGTGGGTAGTGATTTTTGCTTTTCTTCATTGGATTTATGCACCATTCACCCTAAAATATACTCCATTATCCAATTTTTATCTCTATACCATTGATAACACTAAGACCCACAAATAAACATCACTACATTGAGGCATGAGTTTAAAATAACCTCATAAATATAAAAAACTTAAACAATCAGGTATATATAGTTATTCAACTTTATTCCACGAAAGAAGGAGTTCTTATTTCCTTCATGATCAATGTTAAAGACAAACCTTCATATGTTGGTATCATAATCCCAGATAGAATCATATTTATTTTACATTAGTCCAAACAAAAACCTCTCAATTATAAATAGATATTATTAGAAAAAAAATGAATGACAATTATTCTCTTTAATCTTTACCATTCCATGAATTTGATTTCTTCCTTGGGCCTCATGTTCTTGATCAATGTCCTCCACTGATCATCTTCTCCATCTAGGTGATTAATTGATAATGAAAATTTCTATTTCTCGTTACATTGGAGGATATAAAATATCTATTAAATGGTTTTAATCCATTTTTCACTAATATGTGTATTAACAGATTGGTTTAATGGAGGAGGAATTTGTCTCAAAAGGATTTTGAAACCAACATGCTCTTCCTTAGGGGAATGAGGGTGTTCCTCGTGATTAAAGTTATTATTCATTACATGATATTGTTAAGCTAACACTTCTATGAATTTCTCTTGTCCAAATCCCATAATGTTAGGAATCTCATTACAGAAATCAACTCATTTCCTCTTACGTTGATTGTGGGAAAGATTACTTCTATTTTGTTCCATTAAATAAAATAAATGAAATAAACTGGGGATAAATATAATCAAAATAAGAAATAATATAAAAGGTTAAATATGATATCATAATTAATGTCATATAAATGACATTTATATCATAACTTAGGTTTCTTCGGGTTTCATTATCAGTTACCCATGTTAATTTTCCAATTTGGTTTTGTAACCTAACAATATATTCATATAATTCAAAATGGTCATAAAGAGTCTCTGAATTCAAAAAGCATATCCCACTATGAGTGTAAATCCAGGAATTGGACAATTCCGCATTTTCATGAAAAAGGTATACCTTTGGTTAATAATCAATGATCTGTTTTGATACTTTATCCCAAGGTGCATATATTCTAGATCCACATCCATTTGTATTAACCGAACATGGATGGAGTTTCCTGGAAACTACTCACTCTATCTGTCACTAAAATTTTAGGATATTTTGTTAAACATAAACATATAACTTAGGTTCCAACTAAATTATTCAAGGATTAATCACCTAAAATAATAATACTTTTCCTCTAATTCCAACTATAGTGACCAATGTCTTTTATATGTATTATTAGAGGATGTTTAACAAAAGAATAAAATAAACCCAACCGAATGATTGAGAGGCCTAGTGTCATTTGTAGGACTGGTACATATAAAATCCGTATGAAACTAAAATAAAACATCACTTTTTAAATCTTCATAAGAAACTCATAAATCTCTTTAATATCCTATAACTAGTTACGATAACTAGAGAGATACATAAATAAAATGGCTTAGCTAAAAATACTAACAAGAGAATAAATATAATAATACTATTAATAAAAAGGACATATCATGATATCCTTATTGGAAAGTTACATGATTTATTACATGGAGTAATGATATATAATATATTGGACGTATAAGATTGGGGAATAATAAAAATTTATTTGAGAAATATTTCAGAACATAGGTATCAGTCAAGCCTACCCACCAAGACAACATCACATGGGGGATAGAGTCCCATTATTGATTTGGTTTACTCCCTAATATCATGCATATCATCTCATGAGATATAAACATTACCCAATGAATTAAATTTCAAACTAGGTTCACCCATAATAATATTTATATGCATATGTGTTCCACATAATGAAATCATACCTAAGTTATAAGATTAAAAATGTCCACAGAAAGGGGCTAAATATCATTTCTTATAACATATTCCAATAGAATATCATAAAAAATTCAATTAATGAAGGTATAAAATTTTTTTTTGAATATTTTCTTGAAAATAAACAAGAATATGACATGAAAATGAATTCCAAGTGAATTAGATACATAAAATTTAGTGGTGAAAAAATTTAGAGACTATTCATTTGAAGTGGGGTTTTAGGATAAAATGAATAGAATAATTAAATAGGGTAAGGGAAAAATAACTTTTATTAAACAAAAAATGCAATAAAATTATTTTTCATAGTAAAATAATTTTTTATTATAAATTATTTTGGGTTAAAAAATACTACCTTGAGTGGTACATGAAATGAGGCAATAAAGCAATGTTCAATTTAATCAGCTCTACTCAATGGAATAAATTCAGAGGGGATAAATTAAAACATGTATAACCCCATTAATAGACTTATAATTAATATTTGTATATATATGTGGGACATATAAATATAATATTTAATATTTTAATAAGATTAATATGGAAATAAAGTAAGGTAAATACAGATAAAGAACAACATAATGAAAATTGGGTGCTTTGAGTAGATCCCTTTCTTTAGGTCAAGAGAATTCCTTCACATACTCTTGACATATATAATAAATAAATTGGATTTATTAAATACATAATTTGTACCCCAATTAAGATATATTTTATTTTTTATTATTATTTTATAATAAATTAAATTCATTTAATTGTGGTATCATTTCTATTTTAACAGTCCTAATTCCATTTGTGTCATGCAACCATGGCCACATTAATTTTTAGATATTTACTGATGTTCATGGAAAATGGGACTAAAAATAAATAATTGAAATGAATTTTTTTTTTCTCCACCTAGAAATATAAATATTCCCAAATATCTATTTTTGTTATGACATAGGTATAATTCATCTATAATTACATTATCATTATATGGTTAGTTGATTTAGACATTCTAATTGACCATAATGAACTAAATTATTTATTTAATTAATTTATTATTAATCAATTATAAAAAATTAAACATGTTATAATATATTTTATAATAAAAATGTACCAAATTATTATTTATATAACCATCCTTGAAGGTAAAGGAGAAAAATGAAGTACTTTGTTTATAGAGCAAGTGAACTAGCCATATCATGAATAAGGATTTAAAATTATAATGAAATAATAATATATTGTAGTATTGAAATTCCATTAAAATAGTAAAATAAGAATACATTAATGATATTGGGATAATTATATCATGTTTTTTATAATTTCAGATGAGGATGAGGAGGATGAAAATTTTAAAAGCTCTCTTTAGGGTATTACATTTTACTTTGGATGTATCCTCTTTGTATTCTACATAAGTTACATTGTGATATTTTTTTTAAGAGAAAACATATTATAGGTACATTGAAATATATGTTAGGATATTTTTATATGGATTTTCAGTAATCTTCAAGGATTACAAGGTGTTATGGGAAGGGTTGATGATGGGTGGTATTTGTAAAGGGTGGAGAGGACGGGTTTTTAAATATAATATTTATTTGTTCATTATTTTATCTGAAGGATAACAATAGTATTGATTCTTATGACTGTATAGTGAAATTAATTCATCTAATGAAAATTAAATGATCACTTACATAGTGCATAACTCACATGTACATTGTTTATACATTAAATTTCTATATTTAGTTTTATTTTACTATTCAAAAAAATCAACTATTTTAGAAAAACTCACAAAAATGATTATAAAAATTTCTTATGTTTATATTCAAAAATATAATTAAAACTTTTTAGAATAATTTTATAAATATCATATATTTATATTTTATATAAAATAATAGTTTATATGAATAATAACAATTTTAATATTATGATTAATTTTTAAACCGTTTGAATATTATTTAGGGACTCATAAAAATATTTTATCATTATAGTAAAAAATAATTTTATTTTATAAAACCATTATATGAAAATAGACATTATTTAAAAAACAAATATTTTTTATAAATATTTAATTAAAACTTATATGATTTACAAAAAGAAAAACACTTATTTCCCATTTTTAAAATATTTTTGACCTATATCATGATATTAATATTCCATAATTTCATTTTATAAGTTAATTAAATGTTATGTTTCAATTTCATACATGAGGATACTATTCAAATAGCTGGGTTATTATTCCAAATGTTCATATTTCAATTCTAATTATCACATTATTATTCCTTTGTTCAGATTTGTAATGGTTATATCGGATAACATCTTCTTATAAATACTCAATAATTAATCCATCCAATGTTAAAATTAATTTACTCTAATGGTTAAATATATTTTCATTTTCAAATTGAATTTATATTTCTAATATTTTTTTTCATTTCTAAAGTTGGTTTTTCTGTGCGATTATTATAGGGGATCGAGCAGAACCAAATTTTCAAATTATAGTTATCTTATTTTCCATTTTTGTCGCATTATAATTCTCTCAATTATTATGGTCATATTTATTCAATAAATGTAATGTTTTAATTAATATAATAAAATATTTTTGGCCTTATCATTTGGTCTATATGATTTATATAAAACAAAATTTCTAAAATATGATATAATTATATAATAAAATTGTAATCTACATTAATAAAATTCAGTGTCATTATGCATTTCATATACAAAAAAATCAACAAATAATCGACAATGTACTGTCATATACATTCAAGTATGATTGAGTCCTTTATCAGTGGTATAATCTAAAAAATGAGAGAACAAAATACCTAATCATTAAAATTTTAAAAAATATTTAACATCCTCAAAAAATATAACTTAGTTTAAGATAACAAATCAAAGAAATAGATAATGAACACTATTCAAGAAAATCAATATTCTAATAAATTCAAAAGTATATTTTTTAATCATTTGAAAATTAAAATATGCATTTTTTAAATCTAAAATATCCTTTTAAAACCTATTTTAATACTTGAAATAACCATTATCAGAACACCCACTTAGTTTCAATAACCAAATTTCTATTAACTAATTTTAAAATTAAAAAATATATAAAAATACATCATGAAATACCCATTATAAAGAAAACATAAAAATCATGTCAATCCAAGTCCCTAAGCATGAGAATAACTTAAATTGGATCATTGATAATGATAGAATTTCCCCCATGGTTATGTGGACTATGTTACAATCATTAAACTATCATTGGGAGTTACACAGAACCATGTTTGTGGGCTCCACCCAGTTCACCAGACCAAGTGACCTCACCATGTACTGTATTTCAAATCTAGTTTTAATCCCAAAATATAACTATTACATTATATAATCCATATAATGTTAATGTATTCAAATATATCATGAAATTACATTAATACATAAAAAATTAAAATCCAAGATTCGATACCCTACCTCCTATAGAAACATGAGGATCCAAACAGAGAAGATTTATCTAGAATCTTGCCTCTATTACTTCCCAATTCCCAAAAAATCCAATATACATTATACTAGACACACCCAAATAAAATATGGAACCCTAAAAAACATGGTCTTATACAATCCTAGTCTATGATAGAATTTTCTCTAAAACTATTTAAGTAAATCCCTTAACTAGGAACCATAGGTGGATTTTGTTGTAGTTCGAGGTGTATTACCAGATCCCCTACTAAGATACTAGTGACATCGCATAAAATATGAGATTGTGGAAATGGTGTTATCCAAAACATAAAAAATATACATAGAAATTCCACCAAGAAGTCCAACATGAACACTTAATATATTAGAGAACCATAAAAAAATTAAACAAATGCAAAATAATAATAATGTAAATGAACCATGATCACAGTAAGTAAAAAAACTAAAAAATTAGTACATAAAATTGGTGTAACTAAGGAAAAATCTTGAATATAGAAGAGCCTTATTTACCAACACATCCATGATACAAAAGTAAAATAAAATACTCAAACAATATTCAGGTTACCTATAAGGTCACCACTCATCTTCAATAACTTCTCACTCCATGAGTCACTAATAACTGATTCTGAATCTTTAAAAAAACATATGTCTTGTAATGTTGAGTGGAATTGGTAGGATTGGAGTATAATAACCAATTAGGAAATTACTAGAGAGTCTATGAATTAACATTATCCAAAAAAATATTTTAGAAAATAGTAATTCTTAAAATATATATTTTTATTTTATGAAAAAAAATAATAAACTATTCAAAAATCTACAATTTGTAAATACAAATAGACAATAGGAATATTTTTTAATCATTATTAAGATAAACCATTTATAATCTTCCTTTTAAAAGAACACTTTCAAAACATACAGGAGAGGAATTCAAAATAAAAAATAAACCAACTATAAAAGAAACAAACTACGAATAAATGATATTATAAAATGAATAATAGATTTAATCAGCAACTAACCCATATAAAACAATGGAAATAAAAGTCATGTGAAATTAATAAACATCATATAAGGTATTGATAGATGTACTTGGATGGAGTCATTTTTCTTAATATCACTGCATTCCTTATAACACCATAAGAAATTACAATATTCTCATTTCTGAATAAATTTAATTTTGTTTATTTTTTTAGTAAAACCATGTTAATATTACACTACACACAACAATGAGTTGTCTTTCATTACACACAAGGCCCAGTTTTAGCGAACAACATTATATTACTAAAATATTACAATTTAAAATAATATATAACCTAGCCATTAAATTAGAATTAATGAATATTATTATCCAAAATTTTAATACTATATATTCCATAATATTTTAACATTAATATAATGTATTTTAAAAACATTAAATAATAAAAAAAATCAATTTTTTGGTAAAATAATGATTTTTCAAAAAATGAAGTTTTACCACCTTTTAATGAAAACCCATATTAAATCTATTTTTTACACTTTAATGTATTCTATTTTACAAAATTAAATTCTTCTTTGAAAGGGGCATTTCTATATTTACTTTTTTTCAATTTTTTATTTTTATGATAAGTTTCATGTTTTTGATGAATAATGAAAAATAAAAAAATATTAATTGAAAAAAAAATTCCATCAAAATTCATTGTAGTATTAAATTATACATTTGATTGTTTTTAATGTTTAATTAGATAATATTTATTATATTTAAATATTAATATGGTTATTGATATTAGTTTTACATAAAAATTAGATATAAACACATGCCAATCTTTTGATGGTTTTATCTTTAAAAAAACTCATTTTCTCCTCCCATCAATGATATAAATTTAATTAATTTCTGAATCTTTTGTGTTTTTAATTTTGAAAAATGAATTCAATATTTGGAATCAGTGGGTCAAAAATATATTAATTGATTACTTTTATTTTTTTGGACATTATGAATTGTAAGTACGGTAATTTTTATTTAACTCGATTAAATGAAAATTTAGTAATTTAGGTAAAACATAATATGATAAGGATAATAAAATTAACCTAAAACCTACCATGTAATGTATCAGAATTTCTGTGTAATTTTTTTATTTATATGAAATTATTTCACGACTACGAAATTCGATGGAACGTAATTGCGAGGTCCAGAGAGCCCAGAATAGAATTTTGAAACTTTTTAAAGTACATTTGGTAAACGTGCGGGTTGGATTACCAATTTTTTGAACCATCACTCAGAAAAAAAAATTACAGGCACTATTGAATTCCAAATGTGGGATTAACCATGAAATGACTTATCATTGGCCGACAAGGGCCGAGCAGAAAAGATATTTTTCGTACTTTTCAAAAAAAAAATATTTTAATAAAAATATTTTATTTTCTTCTCACTTTTGAGTTGCGGAGTAAGACACTACGGGGTGGTGATAGAGTGATGAAAATGTGCATCAATGGGTCTCATTAATGGATTGTTAAACACGAAGTGTAACGATGCATTAATGACACATAACAACAATGATGTTTCTTAAATAAAACAGTGTATCGACACGATGTCACAACATAATGGGAATGCTGCAATGTGCTCTTATTTATAGTTTTATGCACTGGGGAAATATGGATTACAAAATTTAGAAGGATTCTCAAGCGAACCTCTGATGTACTTCAACCTCACTAAAGAACTAAAAAACACCGGTGGTACTTTATCTTCTTTGTCTCGTCTTTCGAAGATTAGAGCCATGAAGAAACATCAACCTATTAACCCCTTGATGAAGAATGTGCAAAAAAAATTAAATGTGGTAGGGGTTATTTTGATTTTAATGTTTCCCAGTTCATTTGTTTCAAAATGATGAATACGGATTAACCCCCAAATATGTTAATCTATGTACAGTGCGTTCTTGTGGGAGGGTGACTTTTGGGGTGTTTCTTTATTTAAGATTTAACCACGGCATGAATGATTGAACTAAAACATCCCCAAGATTCACCCTTGTTTAAAAATATTAAATGGAGGCCTCGGGCTGACACAAACAGGGCCCAAGTACGTCCACTCATGTGTTCTTGGGGGAAACATTCTCAAAGCAACAACAAGGCTGGTTTAAAGGCTACACGGTAAAGACATCCTCGCCTGGAGACCATTGGTGCAAGAGGTGCAAGGAAAAGAACACCAGAGAGAGTATGGCGGCCTACTGAAGATTCTGTCACTACGCTATGCCGATGGCGATGGTAGCGGCTGCTGGCCTCACTAGCTACATGGAGGCGGTGGCCCGCACTGGTGGGCCACATTGACCAGGAGGTCGTGGCTCGTGAGTTGTGATGACATATGGGAGGATGTGGCGCTAGGTGGGAGTCGTGTAGAGGGGTGGCCCATGTCCGTGCCACCTGACAGAGTAGAGGTGTAGCGGCCCATCGACTACGACTACAGTTTGACGTGGCGGTAGGAGGACGCCACCCATGAGGTGTTGTCCGCCAATGTGGGCCGTGTTTGGACCGGAGGGGACGTAGATGACTGCCACTTCGCAGGGGCTCTCACCATCCGTACTGCGCGACTGGTCCCTTTGGTGGTGGGCCAAGCCCTAGCAAGGCGGGATGGTTCTGTTGGATGATAGGCTGGAAGGTCACTTCTTTGGGCCAGGTCAGACTTGACCGGGTCACCGGACTAGACCGAGTCTCCCGAAGACTCAGTTGGCTAGAACTTTTGCCAACCGGGCTAGGTCCAGTGAGGCATATTGGGCCTGGCCCACTGGTCAGGCTCGAACCGACTTACCTCGACTCGCACCAGGTCAGGTCAAGTCTGTTTTAATAAACCAGAGTGTGTGGGACCATCTTTCTGGGTTGGTCAGGTTGGTCTGACCAGATCGGACCGGGTCCTGTCGCAACTAGCCCCCTGGTTACTAAAACATTTGTATCTCACAAACCAGATATTTATTTGATGAAATATCTATGGTGATAAAATCATTGGGATGAGGCTGTCTTTTTGAGATACTCTACTTGAGTGTTAGATAAATTCTAAGTACAACGGGGGTGAATCAAATATCAATACAAGAGGGCCCTCGGCACTAAAATGCATATAACATACAGATCGGACGTCTGATTACGTGTTGTCTATTGTGTGGGAACCCTTATGACATGTAGGTCCTTTGGGTCCCTTCTTATGGAACATCATGGATGTTTAGTAACTCCCCAATTGTACTTGGGCGTAGTTCCTCCGTACATAACTCATATAGAGTCAGGTACTCCTCTACCAGGTTGGGTTCGGGTCCACTATGTCACGAATAAGTACTCCCTAGTCAACCAAGGGTTCCTTCTTATGCAGTGCTACCGAAGGGTCAATAATCCCCTTTTGTGCTAGGCCGTGGGGCCTCTATCCTGGGGTCGGTACTCCCCTAATGTACTAGGGTGAGGGGGCCCATAGTAGGTATTATGATAGAGTCATTTACTCCACTACATTACCAGGAAACCTGTCCACTAGTCACCGTGTCATACTCCCCTACCAATTTAGGGTTTGTATTCTATTTACACCTTATTTCAACAGATTCAGTACTCCCTTGCTATGTCAGGGTGTAGGACCTCTAACATGAGGGTGGTACTCCCCAAATGTACTGGAGTGTGAGTCAGCCACAATGAACAACCTACCAGAGTTGTACTCCCATACCAAGTAATGTGAAGTTCCTCACTTATAGAGTAGTACTCTTCCATCTTCATGTAGCGATGGGGAGCAGGTCCTTCATGGGAGTTGGCGCTCCCTCGACTACAGGACATAGTTACAAGGAGCACCCCCCAATTGATGTTGTTGATACAAAGGTAGAAGTTGGTGCTCCCTTGACGGACTGAGGTGCGGGCCACTTCTTAATAGAGAAACTATGATATCAAGTCTTATATTGGAGCAGTGTTCCCCCAACTAAATAATGTGTCAAGGAGTGGGCCACTTCACTTGGATTCCTTTGGTCTTACCTCGAGCACAAGACTGAGACAACAAGACCTCTAGTGTCGGGCAATATAGGCAGTTCTAATTGAATGTTCCCTATAGATCATGTCCATTCAAACATACCATTAGGAATGGTTGAGTTGTACCTGATGGAGTACATATCTCGCATGCGTGATATCAGGGATGGACAACCCATGCAGTCTGTACTCCATATCCTTAAGTTATTCTTTGATCCTTTCTTGGAAATCTTTGTAATGTCTTTGAGGTCAGAGCCTTATATTTATTTGTGGATGAGATGAGTATATTTGAATGACCTAGGAATATGTATGCGAATATACCGGAGTATATCTGACTATGCATAATCATTGTGGTTTACATAATGTTTTTGGATTTGTGGTTTAATTCATGGTAGTATTGTGGTGTTTTCCTTTGTGGATTTCTGAGAGACCATCGAGGTTCTTGGGGTCCCCTATTGAGTACTAAGTTACTCACCCCTACTTGGGATTCACCCGCATGTGTTATGTCTGGTGTAGACGTTCGACATTTTGATAGATTCACTCAGGGAGACAGGACTCGCAGACGTTACGAAAATGGACCAGGAGGGGCCCAGTAGAACCATGTGAACATGACATACTAAATTGGAATCCAATAGTTTCACTACCCTATCGATAAGGAGGGATTTTCTGTAGATAGCCATCAGTTCTCCCTTTGTACCTTGTTCATTCTAGTTCTTTTGTTGGGATTGTATAATTTCCCGGTTTAAACACTCAGTGCTTTCATACTATTGTACTCTGATTTCTGATTACTTAGTGTTTACCTTTCACCATTGTGGTTTTGGTTTGTGAGTGCACCACAGTACAAGTATCTAAGAAAATTCCTCCCACAAGCAGTTTGATGCCTTCGGTGCTAGTCTCCAACCCTTGGCCTTCAGAAGGTGGGCTTGGGGTATGTCACAATATGGGTGTTAGTGGGATTCATCATGAAAAAGTGGTATCAACGGTGGTCGGTTCTACTCAATGACCCACAATATATTATGTTTGTTTTTGAGAAACAATATTAAGTGTTTTCAGTTAGGTTTTTAGTCTACGGACTCTAGTGTTGGTACGATGGCTGACATATCCGTACACCAGGACTCGGGACACCTGTTACCTGACTCAGTACATGGAAACACTAGTTTTAGGGAATTGAATGGAATATTCATCTTGTATTGATGGTTTTCGTTTCCATATTCCTTCTCGAGTCAGCTCTCTAGATATATTACAAAATGTGGTTCATGTTGACTCATTTCAGGATTCTTCTACAGTGATAGCCTGGTAGGATTCTACTACATGATCATCAGGATGATCATTACTAATTGGAGGCTTCAGTTCATGGAATTGATACAAGGGTGTTACCTTGGGGTGGTGAACCAATGATTCCACCACCTGTTGAGCAGACGTTGCTAGCAGTAGTTTAGGGTGAGGATATGCATAGGATGTTCATGTTACATGAGTTCTAGAGGTGGATACCTTCAAGGTTTTGTAGTGAGACAAATCCACAGGTAGCTGAGGATTTTCTTGAGGTAGTTACGCATGTTTTCCACCAAGTGAGGACACTTCCCGAAAAGATGGTTTTCTTGGATAAAATACTTCTTCAGTGCTTAGTGGGAAGATGGTGGGGTCTTATGATTCAGACTCATAATGAGTCGACCCTCACTTGGAAATACATTTAGTGAATCATCTAGGAGGGGTTCTTTCTGATGATTTTATTGTATGAATGCATGCAGGATCTGCTGCACCTACTGCAGGGCAGCATGATGGTATCAGAGTACTCAACAAGATTCACAAATCTTTATCGTTACTCTGCATATATGGTGTGGTACCCTTACATTAGGTCCTAGACCATGAAACAGAGATTGCACCAGTAAATCATAGCATTGATGATACCTCGCATCATTCTGACGCATATAAGGATACTGGAATGTGCCCTGGTGGTTGATAGCATCTTGGTAAAGAATCATGTGGATGAGACCAACGATAGAGGCCATTAAGTAGAGGTGTTTAATGGAGCTAGCAGCCGAGTGGAAACGAGATCATGGTGTAGGACGTATACCAATGCCTTAACACTGACACATGGGTCTCTGGAATAGTAGTAGTGCCAGGAACCAGATCATCCAAAAGAGAGGCGGTGCCACACTTGTAATGGCTGAGGCCATCTCACTAGAGATTTACCAAACACCATACTACTAAGAGGGACTTAACATACGAACCTCCTTGGGAGAGATAGTTCTTGGAGGACAGAGTTCTTCAAGTCAGCGAGTGAGGTATAAGAGCTTGATGAGTAGTAGGTGGTGGTCCCTGCCAGGCTAAGGGAGTCAGTGGACATGGGTGAGGATAACTGCATACATTCATGGCTCATGACCAAGAATTACCAAGAGATGTTTGAGGTAAAACATGTGTTTTTTATTATCCTTCCTTTATAAATAGACACAGGTGTTGGATGTTCCTTTTTTCCATGAGTCTTATTTGAGACTATGAGGTTCTGGTTGGACTGTGGATTTTACCCTCACACTTAGAGACTCTTGATGGAGGAGACCCACTGATCATATATAGACGTTGATAGTGTGACATTGCTCTTAGAGGATAGAGTTGGGGTTGGGATCTATTATTTATGAATTCGAGACCTTAAAACACCATTCTAAGTTTAGAATAATACAATTCAATCTCAAAATGATGATATTAGGGAAGAGATGTGGTATATCCACGTGGTGGAGAAGGGAATTCCATCGAGGTGAAAAAGTGTAGCCCCGGAAGCACGGTTTGGACTCTCATAAAGAGTTCTACTTTAGTGGTTCTACGGTAGTAGAGTTAGACCATAAGATATTCTCATTGAATGGAATGGTACCTAACCATCCATTCGTACTGGACATACCACTAATAGGTGTGGTAGTGTCCATTTTTATCCAGATGTGTGGATGCTGGATGTTGTAGTCAAAGGGCCTAGAAAAACCAAACATTTGAACGTGGGTATCCCTGTTTCATTCTTAATTACCCCCGCAAGTTTAACATCAAATTTGAATGCTTTTCTTCTGTGGGGGGTTTTTAGCATAGTGCATCCATGGTTGGATGTGGATCGTGGGGTTATTTCTGTGATCTGTGTCATGTTAGCGTAAAGGTGGGCCGCTAGACCCCATGACTGTAGATGTATCATGATGCTTAGTGATTTCTCCACTAGTTGCAGCTAAAGAAACTTGTGCATGTTGTGGCATGTTGTTGACCTATCAGGAGCTGGATAAGACAGTGGTTGATCTCTATGTACCCTCGTGACGTGTGCTTGTAAGCAGCGCATAATCCTTTGTTGGACCTAGTTTCTTCTCATGAGTTTGGGATTTGGATTTTCAGGAACAAAAAATCTAAAGGTGGTCATAATATAGCGTCTCGAAATTTTTATCCAATTTTTTTATTTATATGGATTTATTTCGAGACCTTAAAATTTGATGGAATGTAATTTTGAGGTTCAGATAGCCCGAAATGGAATTTTGAACATTTTTTTATGAAAATATCATTAAATGTGCAAGAGAGATTTTATATCCTTCGAACCATCTCTGATATAAAAAATTCAAGGGCACTATTGAATTCAGAATTTTGAGATTTTCCTATAAATGGATTAATTTTAGCAGACAAGGTCAGAGAAGAAAAGTTATTTTTCAGTCATTTCGAGAAAAATAATAAAATTATTTAAAGAAATTATTTTAATTTCTTCCTCAATTTGGAGTCATGGACAGAGACGTTGCCGAGTGGTGATACGGTGTCGACGATGCACATCAGTGAGGCACATTAATGGCTCATTAAACTCGTAGCGTAACGACGGTTTAATGACACATAACAGCGACATTGTATCTTAAATAATACAGTGTAACGATGCAACATGGAATCATAATGGGATAGTTGTGACATGATCCTATTTATAGTTCAATGCATTAGGGAAATATGGATTACATAAACATGGAGGATTCTTAGGAAAACCTCTGATGGATATCCACCCCAGCAATAAATAAACAATTCCAGTGAAACTTCATCTTCTTCATCACACCTTTTGATGAATGGAGTCGAGAAGTGACGTCAACGTCTTAACCCCTTTAAGATGAATGTGTGACAATGAACTTCAAATAGGTGGGTGTTATTGTAATTTTAAAATTTTCTCATTCTTTTTTTTTTCAAACCAACGAATGTGGATTAACCCATGAACATGTTAATCCGTGGACTGTGTATTCTTGTGAGAGGGTGTCTTTTTTTGGGCTTCTTAATTCGGGATTAAACCATGTCAGGAGTTATTGAATGCAAAAATCCTCGAGCCTCCCCCTTGTATAAACCTCTAACATGGTCGTCCCTGGACGAAAGAACAAGGCCGAGCACCTCCACTTGTTTGTTCTTGGTGGACGCATTCTCAATGCGATGGCAAAGCTGACTTGAAGGATTCATGGTAAAGACATCCTAACTCAAAGACCATTGGTGCAAGAAGAGCAATGAATGGACCACCAGAACAATTCTAGTTGCTCAATGAAGATTCTAATGGTGTGAAGGTGACCGGCCTCACCGGCTCCATGGATGCGGTGGCCCGCATTTGTTGGCCGCATTGACCGAGAGGCCATGACTCGTTAGACACAATGGCGTATTAGAGACCACGACTCCATATGGGAGCCGTATGGAGTGGTGGACTATGTCTGGGCCACCCCACAGGTCGAAGTCGCCACGCAATAGGGCACTGTATAAGATGGAACTGTGTAAGAGGTGTGGCCCACCCTTGCAGGCCATGTTCAGACTAGAGGGGACACGGCTGGCTATCACATCCCAGGGTCTCACACCGGCCACACTGCACCGCCAGTCACTATGCTGGTGGGCCGAGCCCCCAGTGGGACGGGAGGATTCCCCTGCCTAGTGGGTCGAGTACTCATTAGTGGGATAAACTCACAACAGCTGGCCTCACCCACACCGACAGGCCAGACCTGCACCCCTTCGTGCTAGGCCAGACTAGACCGGGTCTCCAGGTGACTCAGATGGTTGAACCCTCTACCAACTGGGCTGGGTCTGGCGAGGTTTATTGGTCTAGGACTACAAGCCTGTTCAAACCAGACCTACCTTGACCTGCACCAGGTTGAGTCGATTCCATCTTAATAAACTGTGGTATGAGGTACCCCCGGGCCTGGTAGGTTGGGTCGGTCTGACCGGGTTGGACCGCGTCCCATCACAACTGACCCCCTAGTTACTAAAACGCCTATATCTTGCAATCCAGACGTATGTTTGATAATCCTTCCGCAATACTGAAATCCTTGGGACAATTTGGTCCTTTTGAGATACTCTAATGGAGGTTTTGAGAATGTTGAAGTACGGTTGAGTTGGATCAAACACGAATCCAACTAGACCCTCGATACTAAAATTCCTATAACTTACAGACCGGACATTCGATTGACGCAACATCCATTGTGTTGGAACACTTATGACATGGTGGTCTAACAGGTCATTTATTTTTGGATCTTCATGGTAGTAGAGGTACTCCTCTCTTGGAATAGGGTGAAGGTCCTCCATACTTAATTCACATGGATTCAGGTACACCCCTACTGGGTAGGGTACGAGTCATCGATGTTAGGAGTAGGTACTCCTCTATCGAACCCGGTTGCAGGTCCTCCTTTCATCGTGCTACGACAGGGTAATTATTCCCCTACCATGTTAGGGTGTGGGTCCTCTAGCCTGGGGTTGGTACTAACCATATGTTCTGGGGTGCATGCTCCCTCAATAGATATTGTGACAGGGCTGGTTTCTCCCCCACAATACCAGGGCACGTGTTCTTTAGTCATTGAGTTTTACTCCCCTGTCGATTCTGGATGTGGGTCTTCTTAATACCTTGTTCCAGCAGAGTCATTACTCCCCTTCCATGCCAGGGTGTGGGTTCTTTAGCCTTGGGTCGATACTCCCCTAACATACTAGGGTACATGTCCCCCACAGCAAAAAATCTACCATAGTCGTACTCTCATACCGGGTAGGGTGAAGGTCCTTACATATGGAGTAATACTCCCCCGTCTCCTACTTGCGACGGGGAGGGGGTCCTTCATGGGAGTTGGATCTCACTCGACTATAGGACACAATTACAAGGAGTGGGCCACTCCACTAGTTGTAGTCGATACCAATGTAGAAGTTAGTGCTCCCTCAATGAACTAAGGTGTGCTCTACTTCTTATTAGAGTGACTATGATTTCATTGGTTATACTGGAGCAGTGTTCCCCCAACAGAACACTGTAGTGAGGAGTGGGCCTCTTCACATGGATTCCCTTGGTCTTGCCTCGGGTCTGAAACCGTGACAAAGAGACCTCTAATTTCAGGCACAATAAGAAGTTCTTGAAGAATGTTCCTCATGGAGCACATCCTTTTAGACATATCATTAGGAATGGTTGTATTTTACCTGATGAAGTAAATCTCTCAGACGGGTCACATCAGAGATGGAAAGATCATGGAGTGTGTACTTCTGATCCTTGAGTTACGCTTTGAGCCTTCTTTTGAAATTATGGTAATGGATTTGAGGTCAAAGCATTATCTTTCTTTGTGGATAAGATGATTATATCTACATGACAGAGGTATATGTATTGGCATATACAAGAGTAGAGATGACTGTACCTAATTTTTGTTGTTTACTTTGTGGTTTTGGCTTTGTAGATTACATAGTTGTTGTTTTTTCTGTTGACGTTTTTTGATTTCTAAGAGACCATCGAGGGTCTCTGGGTCCCCTACTATGTACTAAGTTACTCACCCCTTCAGATCTTTTCCCGCACATGTTTTTTCTCGTGTAGATGTTCGACGTTTTGATAGAGGTGTTCAGGGTGAAGGGACCGATGACTGTTACAACGGTGGACTAGGCAGGGCCCAATAAGATCAGGTGGATAGGAAATAATAATTCTACTTATATTAGATTCACTAATGTAGTGATCAGGAGAGATTTTCCATAGATGGCCATCATTGCTCCATTTGTACCTTGTTATTTCCAGTTCATTTGTTGGGATTGTATACTGGCCAGGTTTTACAACTCAGTGCTTTCTTACTGCTGTACTCTGGTGTCTAATTACTTAGTTTTAAAATTTTAGCTTTGCGGATTTGGTTTTTGAGTGCACGTTTGTATAGGTATCCAGGAAAATTCCTCCCACATGCAGGTTTACACCTTCGATGCTAGTCTCCATCCCCTTTCCATTGAGAGGTGGGCGTGGGGTATGTCATGGTACGGGCCCCAGGGGGATGGGTTTTTAAAATCCAAAATCCTATTGTATGAATACAAGTCGGCCCTTAACATCTAAGCATCGTAATTGACACATTTAATGCACTTTATTCCATGAAAGTGGTCTAAATATTATTAAAACAAAAGAATGTGACAACATGTCATCCTCTTACTTCTTATAAGTATAATATTTTTAATATTGTGAAAAATATTATAAAACTTCAAAACTAAATACTCCACAAAAATCTAATAAAATTATCTATATCATTGTAATTTATTTAAATTTTTTAGAAATTATATATTTACAATAAATACTCCTAAAACAATGATATTGTAATTATTTTAATAATATAAATATCATATAAATGATATGAAAAATATTAAAATAAATATATTTTGATTTAATTAGGGGACTCCAAAAATTTCATAATTGACTATGAAATATTAGAAATATCTTAAATGCCTTTTCAAAGTTACCTTTATTTTGGGATTTTATTTAATGTTAATGAAATGAATTGAGTCAAAATCGACACTATTGATAGTTTATAAAAATAATATTATTTAAATTATTTAAAAATAATAAAAACCATTAAAAAATAAAAAATGATTATTATATGGTTTAAAATTCATAATAAGTACATTTATGGACAATTTCAACCATATAAGTACAAAGTTATAACCATTTATTATTGGAACATTTATTACCACAATTAAAATTATATTCATTAATTAAAATAAAATAAAATTTATAAGGTTTAAAATAAAACAAAACCATGTATAAAATTATTTATAAGAATAATATTAAATAAATATCACATTAATATAGATTTTTTTGTTTAATGTACAATGTTTATTGAAAATAAATTATATATTATTTAAAACAATGATAGTTAAAAAATATCTTTATTTGGTATATTAATATCTTTGATGTGTCCACATAGGGCCACAATAAATCGATAAACAAATAATGAATTTCTATATTTATTAAAATGAAATAATGTTAAATAAATAAATAAATTTTTAATTTTTAGAACTTATATAATTGCCTTAAAAGTATTTTCAATTCTAAAACAATTTTTATTTAATTAACATAAAAATTCAAAAAATGATTTTAATAATATTAAATTTGATATATTTTGAATTATGTAAATTTTATAACAAATTTACTGTATCTATATGATATATTATGGATGTGTGAAATAATTATAAGTGAATTACCAATTTTTTGTAATGTATTTTATGTCAAATTAAATGAATATTATTTAATTTAGAAATAATGATATTTTGTTTGTTTGTCAGAGTAGATGACTCAAGAGGGGGTGAATTGAGTATCTATTAAAATTTCTATTAAAACTGGTTCTTTGATAAAAATCCCCCAATTAAAGTATAAAAAAATTAGTTTGTAGTGAATTTTTAAAAGTCTTAAATGTTCAATTAATTTTTCAGAAGATTGATTTGTTCTTAGCTTTACCAATTTAAATGAATTAAACACAGATCAGATGGAAACCAAAGAAAAGTACACAACCAAAAAAACAAGAGGTTCGGTCTCAAGTTGGGACCTAGTCCTCACTAATTAGTGATCACCTACCACCGAGCAGTTTATATTAATAAACATTTTATCCACACCCTGGATCAGGGTTCACAACAAACAAACATATCCCACAGGATCTCTTCCATTGTTCTACGTGGGATACAAGAGTAAAAGGACATTGAGTGTGAGGATATTTAGTATCCCTTATTTCTGGAAAAGGGATAGTGTGTGAAACAAACAGATTCAAACACCACTAAATAGGTAAACGAAAGATCACAAAAGATTTATACGTGAGGAAAAGAGTTTAGAAATCTTTATGTTCTATGCAGTGGTTATATGGACTCAATGGATGTAGTAGAAATGATATTTGGGTCATCTTCTGGATGCTGGATTCAAAACAGCATATCATAGCCTATAAACTATAGCTTCCAGAAGTGAAAAGTTTAGAACTTCTATGTTAGGATGTTTAAATAAATTTATTAAAATCATGCTTTTACTATTTAACTCCTTGTGTACTCAATCTTTGAGTTCTTATGTTTTCATTGTTTCAAATATTTTCAAAAATTTTCTTTCTTTTCCTCAGTTATCTATAAGGTTGATCTTATAATCCTTTTATACATCAAGGTACAGTAGGCATGATGATCTCCCCAGGTGAAAATACCTCATACTATCTGCGGATAGTCCTACAAACAACATTAAATAATGTCATAAGAATTAATTTGACTAAATATGACCATTACAAATAAATTTGAATTAATAAATTTTAAGTTGATATTTATTAAAATAGGTGGGTCATAAGTATTGGTGACTCATTTGCATCAGTCTGTCATCATCGGACAAACATCAATCTTTTATCATCAGTCTATCATCATGGGTGAGTTTTTTCCATCGGTATCAGATACGTAGTTTATCAGTGAGTCATTTGTGCTATCGATCTGTCAACATCAGCATGTCTGTATTGGTGAGTTTTCATCAGTGAGTTGTCCATCAGTGTGTCATACATCGATGTGTATAACATCGGTGTGTCGATCATTGGTGTTTCAAACATCGGTGTGTCAAACATCGGTGTGTCAAACATTAGTGTGTCAATTGAACTATCGGTGCCACGGACTCTGAGAAACTTATGAAGTGTCTGTTTTACAAATAATACTACTAGATTAATTGACATCCAAAAATACATGTAAATATACACTTGAAAACATATTAAAGCATAAATATAGTTTATTGACTTATTGTAAAGTACTGTACAGTATGACTTAATTAAATTACTTATATATATTACATGGCATGAAATGATTGAATTTTTAGATTGACATTATTTGTGGTTATAAAAACCACTATATCATAGAGGGTACAAAAATATGGAATTAAATTATTTAAAAAAATGTGAAATAATCAAATGGGGATAGGATACAGTCAAAAATTCATTCTATGTTTCATTTATATTTCATTTTTATGTATTTGGATCTATAATAGGCATGTTATAGTTTAATGTTTTGAGAGTTTCCAAATGTGCTCCTCCCCTCTCATAAAAAGTAAACTTATATATCTCAGGTATTCACAACTATTAATCCATTTGGATCATCCAATACATGGCCAATTATCCTCCCATGTTCCTTCACTTCATCCTAGAGTCCATGCAATGGGAATAATGACTAACTATGGAGTATTTTTGTGCAAATCAAAAGAAGACACTCGAAGAAGAGGAAACTGTTTTACCAATTGAATTCAATTTAATTTCTTATTCTACATCTTATTCCTAAATTTATTCAATTATAGATTAATAACCCTAGTATCATCTATATTATCATATGTTATTTTGATTATGGGACAACTATATTCCTCATTTTATCTGTCTTATGAATAACAATATCACCATGTGTGCATACGTATGACTTACTGTCTCCACAACATGGTGTAAATTTTTATTCTACACTAACTTATTTGGATGGGTATAATGATGAGTATAATTTATATAAATAATTAATATGACATGATTATAATTTTTTATAATTAATATACCAACCAATTCAAAACCATTTTACTATTAATACAATGATATCCTCGCTCGTGCATATGTATGACCCACAGTCTTCATGATTTTATGAGAATTATTATCCATGTTAACCATTAAAGAATGATTATAAAATTTTTAATATGAGTAAATATAATGTTTATGTACTTAATATAATTAGTTATATGAATAAAATATATTCCATTCATATGAATCATGACTAAATTGACCAAACATGCATAGGAAAATGAAGCAGTAAACCACTAAAACAATTGTAATACTGAAATATTATTATCAGAAGGATATAATATAATCATATATGATATAATAAATATATATATGGTCCTATTATAATTAAATAACATGTTTTAAAAATTATACAAGAGGTTAATGCCCACTAAACTAAATTAAAGTACAAGGTACAATGTAGAGACCTGAAGCTTGACGTACAGGGAAATTACATTACTTTTGCGGAATACTTAGTACATAACAAAAACATACACACAAGGATTGTAATAGTTTAGTGTCTTTGGAAACTTGGAATATAATCTTCTAATCATGGTTAAAGATCTTCAACATCTCCCATAAAGATCATCCTTTTTTTATACCTAAAACCTTTCTTTATATCCTGGGGAAAAGAAAACATAAAAGGGTGAGCTCAAATGCTCAGTAAGGGTAAACAAAAGAAATATCAATCACATCATATTCATAAGAACATATAATTTGGAAATCTTAACCTGCAAAAGAGATAATAATTTCATAACATGGGATAAATCATATTAGTGAAATGAAATCCCAATAATCATAACATAAAACATGAAACTGTGTGGCATACACACACAATCATAGAGAATCATATCTTATTTGTGAAGACTCATTGCCAAGACTATCTTAGTGGACAAATTCCATTTCTAAACCGAGTCACCCTCATTTCAGTCTTGTTTCACTGAACCGGTATAACCTACCGTTTCAGCCATGTCAATCTCATGAGATATAAAATCATTACCCAATGCATTGGAGTGAGATATAGGTCCCACCCATCTCATAATGATACCATTCTTATGTGTTCCATAAAATCATAAATCATACATCATTGCATAACCCATGTAATAAAAATGGGATTCTTAAACATCGTGATATCATAAAACAATTCATATAAGATAAAGGAATTCATAAAAATATAAATACATCACAAAATAATCAAATCAATGTAATAATAGGGATATAAACAGAACCCTTTATTATCTTAGATGGAAAATAATTTTGATAAAACACTTGAACTCCATTCTTGAGGAAAATATCCTTTCTTCTTCAAAAACACTTTTCCTTTCTTAACATGTCGTACAATTCTAATCTAAAAGAAGTTGATTAAAAATAAACATGAAAAGTTGTAAAGGAAAATTCTTGGAAATAATTTTTTAAAAATCCATTCATGCCGTATAAGTTAAAAATAACATTCTTCTCGTACTTTTGTCAGAAAAGTCAAAAAAAGTACCTCGTATGAAAAATGACAAAAGATTCCTTTCATATCTTTTACTAAAAACTCACCGAAGGGTAAAATTGGATTTAAAAAATTGTTGGTGGATGGAAATAATATTACATATTGAGGAAACATGTATGTGGATGATAAAAACACCGTAGTAAATACCAATGTATAAACAATCTCGGATAAAAATGAGATTGTGATATTTTCCCTTACCTTAGGTCCGATTTGCTTCGTAAGTGTTCGAACCTCTTGTATAATGATTTAAATAATGTCATTTACTTATTACAGAATCATATTCATTGTTATTATATCATATATGGTTCACTTATGACTTTATATTACCCATTCTTTTGTAAATTCATGTTAAAGAAGCGTTTTGGGTAAAATCGTTTCATTTATCGTAGGTGTTTGGACTTGTTGTTCTTGACATTATTATTACTTATATCATGATTTACATAATTCTAGAATATAAAACATGATCTATATATCATATATATTTAGTATATATATATATATATATATATAATAAATAGATAAATGAAATGAAACACACCGTTCATGGAGACGGTAGTCCGTACGTACGCATGAACGCTGTTTTCCTTTCCTTTTTGTCTTTAATGGAAGTAAGTATATGACATAAAAACATATATATATATATATAAATACAGTAGATTTACCATGTCATATATTTAATTATTATTCATTATATATACTTTATAATCATTCTGTAATGGTTAACATGGATAATGAATCTCATCGCGTCGTGGAGACGGTAGTCCGTACGAACGCACGAGCGATGATATCATTCCCATGGTCGTGGAATTGTAATGAAGTGTATGTATACTATTTCAGTATCAATATCACTTTATAATAATCATATATAGTTACTCATTACACCATTATAACCATCCAATTATGGTGGTGGAGGAAAATAGATTACACCACGGTGTGGAGACGGTATTCCGTACGTACGCACGCCCGGTGATTTCATTATTCCGTAGGATGGATAGAAGGTTAATTAGAGTTTTTTAATATTTATAATAACATATCAGTATATAATAAATACTGATGTTATTACTTTATCATGATACAACTAAAGAAGAAGAAGTTGAAGAAGAAATAAATTGAAAAATATCGGTAATGGATATTACCTCTTTTTGACGTGCCTTCACTTAACCTCCACTTAAAGAACTAAGGATGGTCTCTGAAGAAGACCAGGACCTCTAGGATTATACTAGGGAAGTGGAGAAGAGATTTTGTCAGGGTTTGTCCAAGCTTTAATGCTCAAATTGGTTTGAGGATGAGAGGGAGGAGGTGCCCTTTTATAAGGGAGGAGAGGGGCACCTTAGGAAAATCTCAAAATATTATTTTATATTAAGATCAAATTCGGTTTATAATGGTTCCAAAGGGTCTTATTTCGAAGCTAAAGTGGGGGCGGGTCGACATACTATCATCCAATAGGATTTAGACAATTTTAGGTAATTATTTTAACCTTATCAGTTAGATTTAACTCTATGTTAAATAATTTAACTTTTACCGTGTCTTTTTGTTTTCTTACACTATATGGTTAATAAACTTACCATAACAAGCCAAACGAAACCCAAGTTGTTTATTATTAATATATCTATATTTATCAAAGTCATTTGTCTGAACCTTATATTTTTAGGAATTAAATAACAATTAATAATATAATATTTGTTTTAAAAACTAATTTATGTCAATTTTGACACTATTTGGTACATGATTTTTATGAAATTCTTAACATAACGATAAGTTCAAAATAAGTTACTTAAATAAACAATAACATTTCATATAAACCTAGAAAATTAGTTTATGTCATAAAAAGTCTCAAATTACATTTATTTGAGCATTTATAACATCAATTATGTCAATATTTCATTAATAAGACAATTACTGCATCATCTTTGTGTCATAATAAATAATAATTATTTAATCCCTAAAAATTCTAAATAAATTCCTATGATGTAGATAATTGTATTAGCGTTATGGAGACAATTCATGTTCGATGTTTCATGAAGTTTTTCACTAAATTATAATTATTATACTTATAAGATTTATGAAAGTGACATGTTGTCACATTCTTTGGTTTTAATAATAATTAAATTATTTTCATGGACAAAAGTCCATAAAATTAAACTAATCCGACCCTTAGGTGATATGGGACTACTTTTAGTCATCCAATAGGATTTTGACATCTGTTAGGGTACTTTTATAATATTATATTTACCCTTAATAACCCGATTTATTTTTATCTATGGTAAATAAAATTTACCGTAGTTACTATTCATAATTCTCAAAAATAAAAAGTAGCTTATTAACATAATTTGGATCCACTGATTCCAAATATGGAATCCATTTTTCCAAATTTAATACACAAAAGTTACAGAAATTTAATTAAAATTAATCCTGTCGTCGAAAGAAAACGGGTTTTTCTTTAAAACATTGCAAAAGATTGAATTGATTTAACCTATGAATTTAAGGTGAAATCAATGCTATTGACATACATTATATTAAATGGTAAAAATATATTCTATTTACAATTCAAAACCACTCAATATTATAATTTAACCACGTCAGATATTACGATGAAAAAAGTTGTTTTTAATTAAAATATAGAGTGTTTTTACTATTCATTAAAATATGAAAGTTATCGGAAAAATATCAAAACATTATCTAATTTAAATTTTTATACCCGAATTCAAAATAAGAATTTTATTTTGTCAAATTGAACTTATAAACATGTCAAAAACTAGATTTAATGTGGGTGCGCCATCAAAAGGCGGAAAAACTGCATTTTTTGAAAAATACTTATTTTACTCGAAAAATTTATTTTGTTCTTATACCATGTTTTAAAAAATGTGCAAGATGAATAATAATGTTATAAGATTAAAAATTAGGTTAATAATATTCATAACGTCTAGTTCATTATAATATTATAATAATATATCATTGTTTATTAAAATCCAGTATTGCGTACAACACACGCTATCGAGGAAGGTCGTGATTGCGTGTAATGCAAGCCATGTCAGGGTTGCGTGCTATGCAAGAATCCTTCATTGTTTCGTATAACATAATCCAACCATATTTCATTTATACATTGAATATATATATATATACACTCAATTTTGCGTAGAATAACTATTATCAAAATTGTGTGTAACACGATCAAAGAATAGTATTGCGTATACTGCAAGCTAATATGGTGTTGCATATAGTGCAAGGTAATCTTTGTGTAGCATAAAACACGTAATTTTAATGAAATTAAAAGAATATTTTTCATAAAATCTCGGGGTGTTACATTCTACCCCCCTTAAAATGAATTTTTTCCTCGAAATTCGTCGGGGTTATAAATGGTTTACTATTCGAAAGTTTCTTTAATAGAAACCCACATCGTAAAAAGGAATACCAAAACCAATCTTTAAAAACAAACATATGAAACGTAACGGTTACCCAAATAAACTAATCACTGGGTTTCCACATAGGTGAAAATATGGATATGGAAGAGAAATCTAACCATCATGTTCTGATAGAGAGTGCTAGAGAACATGGCTACGGAAAATCCAGAAATCACAAAGCCATAAATTTGTGATGATCTAGGGTACCATCTGATTCATCGGATATAAGAGCACTAGGACAACATTTTAGGTTTTCATGATCATTTCCCTAAAGTTGAATAAATTTGAATTAGAATAAATACTTTCATGATTTTGGTATAGTCTCACCGTTGGTTGTTCTTTGGACAATTTCCACTTCATATCTTAAAGAAATGAAGTTGAATTTGTCATTCGTGATGAGTTTGTAGATCATGTGATAGAATGAGGGGTCATTCTATCTGTCTCAAACAAAATGTTATAAAAGTTATCAAAAAATATGTAAGTCTGTCTATAGTGAGATTAATCATATATGGTTCCTAAAATGGACTTATACTTCTTATATTATACTGCTTAATATAATAAAACTAGTTTCTACTAAACAGGGACTTCATGTAGGCCAATGGTAGGCGATAAAGGCCAGTCGCACTTCAGTTGTGGGTTCGATTCCCGCAGCCTTGTCTGACGCGATGGGTTGTCGCCCGTCCTGCAGGTTTTCCTTTTTCTAAAACTACAATACTATAACATCACATAAATAATATCAAAAGTTCTATCCTTAAACAATACTAACTTATGTCCAATATAATCCATTCCAATCATTATGAAATACTTCAGTCCAAGCTCATAATATAAAGAAAATGATTACTTGAAATGTCGTCAACCAAGCATGTGAATACCATCATTTATCCCCCATATATCTTGTTGGTCACATTCCAATCATGTGAATACCTTAATGATGTATTCTCTTGAAAAATGAATACCCATTAAAACTTAGTGAAAACATGAATGATGTCAAAAGTTAACTCTTTCCACATACCAAAATCTAAAAATTCTATATACTCAAACCATGATATCACCTTATCCTTATATCAGTCATGAGCTCATGAATACTATCAAACATTTAATTTTCTCCTTATCCCTTCATTATGCGCATATCATCTACATTCCAAAAATATCTGAATAACCTGTCATGGATACTGGTACCATTAATCATACACTTTCAAAACTCAAGGAAAGACAACAGTGTAACAATCCTTAGATTTCTCTTTATTCCATAGTACCATGAGATTACTTATACAACATTACACATGATAAACATGAAATCATTCCACTACATTCTTAAACCATTGACTGAGCTTCAACAATTATTTAATCTCACATATCATTTGTAGTCTCTTCATCATCATCCACATAAATACTACCCATGCGACCATACTGATTCTCTTCATGAGACTCTCCCTTAGGGCATTGGTTTTCATAATGCTCGTACATTCCACATTTAAAACATTTAACCGTTGTTGATGTCATAGCAATACCATTATCCTCATCCCTGGTGTTAACTGAACCTTTTCCTTTGCACTTACTGGATTTGTGTCCTTTATTTCCACACCCAAAGCATCTTCTAGTTCCTCTGAAACATTCCCCTTGATGCCTCTTCCCACATGATTTACATAGGGGAAATTAAACTTTCTTTCCTCTATGATCATCATGGAACTCCATCTTTCTCTTATTAGCTGAGTCAGGAAACTTCCCAAATTTTACTTTATTGATCATATTATGAGATTGCTGATTCAGCATAATAATGATGTTTGGACTTCCAAATCCCATTTCATTTGGTTTCTCATGAAGAATATCATTCCATTGTCCCTCATATCCTCCATTATCGTGAATCATCTTATTTTCAGCCATTTTCTAAAACCCAAAAAGAATAGTGTGAGAGGAAAAAATCATAATAAAGGGGGATTAACTTCAATATCTAACATCTTTGGTTTAATCTAATATCGTTACAATAGTTCTAGGACTATATCCTATATGTATACGTTTCCTTAGGGACATCCCTAGACATTCCTTAGAAATATTTCTAGGGATCTCACTAATGTTTTCGCATCCTAGTTTCCAAAGGTTGACTAAACCTTTCCTCTGATACCAACTGTAGAGACCCGAAGCTTGATGTACATGGACATTAAATTACTTTTGCGGAATACTTAGTACATAACAAAAACACACACACAAGGATTGTAATAGTTTAGTGTCCTTGGAAACTCGGAATATAATCTTCTAATCGTGGTGAAAGATCTTCAACATCTCCCATAAAGATCATCCTTTTTTTATACCTAAAACCTTTCTTTATATCCTGGGGAAAAACATAAAATGGTGATCTCAAATGCTCAGTAAGGGTAAACAAAAGAAATATCAATCACATCATATTCATAAGAACATAACATTTTGGAAATCTTAACCTGAAAAAGAGAGCATAATTTTATAACATGGGATAAATCATAGTAGTGAAGTGAAATCCCAATAATCATAACATAAAACATTAAACTTTGTGTCATACACACAAAATCATAGAGAATCATATCTTATTAGTCAAGACTCATTGCTAAGACTATCTTAGTGGACAAAGCCCATTTCTGAACCGAGTCACCCTCGTTTCAGTCTTGTTTCACTGAACCGGTATAACCTACCGTTCCAACCATGTCTATCTCATGAGATATAAAATCTTTACCCAATTCATTTGAGGGAGATATAGGTCTCACCCGTCTCATAATGATACCATTCTTATGTGTTCCACAAAATCATAAATCATACATCATTGCATAACCCATGTAATAAAAATGGGATTCTTAAACATCGTGACATCATAAAAAGATTCATATAAGATAAAACAATTCATAAAAATCTAATTCCATCACAACATAATCAAATCAATGGAATAATAGGGATAGAAATAGATCCCTTTATTATATTAGATGGAAAATAATTTTGATAAAACACTTGAACTCCATTCTTGAGGAAAATATCCTTTCTACTTCAAAAACAATTTTCCATTCTTAAAATGTCGTACAATTATAAACTAAAAGAAGTTGATTAAAAATGAACTTGAAAACATGTAAAGGAAGCTTCTTGGAAATAATGTTTTAAAAATCCATTCATGCCTTATAATTTAAAAATAACATTCTTCTCGTACTTTTGTCGAAAAAGTCAAAAAAATACCTCTTATGAAAAACAACAAAAGATTCCTTTAATATCTTTTACTAAAAACTCACTGAAGGGTAAAATTGGATTTAAACAACTGTAGGTGGATGGAAATAATATTACATATTAAGGAAACATGGATTTGGATGATAAAATACACCCCAGTAAATACCAATGTATAAACAATCTCGAATAAAAATGAGATTGTGATATTTTCCCTTACCTTAGGTCCGATTTGCTTTGTAAGTGTCCGAACCTCCGGTATAATGATTTAAATAATGTCATTTACTTATTACATAATCATATTCATTGTTATTATATCATATATGGTTCACTTATGACTTTATATTACCCGTTCTTCTGTAAATTCATGTTAAAGAAGTATTTTGGGTAAAATCGTTTCATTTATCGTAGGTGTTTGGACTTGTTGTTCTTGAAATTATTATTACTTATATCATGATTTACTTATTTCCAGAATATAAAGCATTATTTATATATCATATATATTCAGTATATATATATATATAATAAATAGATAAATGAAATGAAACACACCGTTCATGGAGACGGTAGTCCGTACGTACGCATGAATGTTGTTTTCCTTTCCTTATTGTCTTGAATGGAAGTATGTAGATGAAATACATATATATATATATACATAAATCCAGTAGATTTACCATGTCATATATTTCATTATTATTCATTATATATACTTTATAATCATTCTGGAATGTTTAACATGGATAATGAATCTCATCGCGTCGTGGAGACGGTAGTCCGTACGTACGCACAAGCGATTATATCGTTCCCATGGTCGTGGAATTGTGATTAAGTGTATGTATACTATTTCAGTATCAATATAACTTTATTATAATCATATATAGTTACTAATTACACCATTATACCCATCCAATTATGGTGGTGGAGGAAAATAGATTACACCACGGCGTGGAGACGGTATTCCGTACGTACGCACGCGCGATGATTTACATTTTCCGTAGGACGGATAGAAGGTTAATTAGAGTTGTATCATATTTATAATAACATATAAGTATATAATAAATACTTATGTTATTAATTTACCATGAAACAACTAAATAATAATAAGTTCAAGAAGAAGGAAATTGAAAAAGATCGGTAATGGATATTACCTCTTTTTGACGCGCCTTCACTTAACCTCCACCTAAAGAACTAAGGATGGTCTTTGAAGAAGCCCAGGACCTCTAGGATGATACTAGGGAAGTGTAGAAGATATTTTGTCAGGGGTTGGCCGAGCTTGAATGCTAAAATTTGTGTGAGGAGGAGAGGGAGCAGGTGCCCTTTTATAAGGGAGGAGAGGGGCACATTAGGAAAATCTCAAAATATTATTTTATATTAAGGTCAAATTCGGTTTCTAATTGTTCCAAAGGGTCTTATTTCGAAGCTAAAGTGGGTATTGGTCGAAATACTCTCATAAAACATGATTTATACAAGTTTAGGTTATTATTTTAACCTTATCAATTAGATTTAACTCTAAGTTAAATAATTTAACATTTACCATGTCTTTTTGTTTTCTTACACTATATGGTTAATAAACTTACCATAACAAGAAAAACGAACCCCAAGTTGTTTATTATTAATATATATATCCATATCTAAGTCATTTGGCTGAACCTTAGATTTTTACGAATTAAATAACATTTAATAATATAATATTTGTTTTAAAAACTAATTTATGTCAATTTTGACACTATTTGGTACATGATTTTTATTAAATTCATAACATAATTATAAGTTCGAAAAAAGTTACTTAAATAAATAATAACACGTCATATTAACCTATAATATTAGTTTTAGTCATAAAAAGTCTAAAATTACAATTATTTGGTCATTTATAACATCAATTATGTCAATATTTTATTAATAAGACAATTACTGCATCATCTTTGTGTCATAATAAATGATAATTATTTAATCCCTAAAAATTATAAATAAATTTCTATGATGTAGATAAGTTTATTATCTTTCTGGAGACTATTCATGTTCTAAGTTTCATGAATTCTATCACTAAAGTAAAATTATTATACTTATAAGATTTAAGAAAGTGACATGTTGTCACATTCTTTGGTTTTAATAATAATTAAATTATTTTCATGAAAAAAAGTCCATAAAATGAATCTAATCCATCTCTTATGTGATATGGGTCTACTTTTAGTCATCCAATAGGATTTTTACATGTGTTATGGTAATTTTATAATATTATATTTACCCTTAATTACCCGATTTACCTTTAACTATGGAAAATAAAATTTACCGTAGTTACTATTCATAATTCCCAAAAATAAAAAGTAGCTTATTAACATAATTTGGATCCACTGATTCCAAATATGGAAAACATTTTTCCAAATTCAATACAAAAAAGTTTCAGAAATTGAATTAAAATTAATCCTGATGTCGAAAGAAAACGGGTTTTTCTTTAAAACATTGCAAAAGATTGAATTGATTTAACCTACGAATTCAAGGTAAAATCAATGCTAATGACATACATTATATTAAATAGTAAAAATATATATTCTATTTATAAATTAAAACCATTCAATATTATAATTTAACCACATAATATATTACGATGAAAAAAGTTGTTTTTAATTAAAATATATCCTGTTTTTACGATTCATTAAAATATGAAAGTTATCGGAAAAATATCAAAACTTTATCTAATGTAAATTTTTATATCTTGATTCAAAAGAGGAATTTTATTTTGTCAAATTGAACTTATAAAAATGTCAAAAACTAGATTTAATGTGGGTGCGCCATCAAAATGCGGCAAAACTGCATTTTTTAAAAAATACTTATTTTACCTGAAACATTTATTTTGTTCTTATACCATGTTTTAGAAAATGTGCAAGATGAATAATAATGTTATAAGATTAAAAATTTAGTTAATACTATTCATAACAGCTAGTTCATAATAATATTATAATAATATATTGTTGTTTAGTAAAACCCGGTATTGCGTACAACACACACTATTGAGGAAGGTTGTGATTGTGTGTAATGCAAGCCAAGTCAGGCTTCCGTGTTGTGCAAGAATCCTTCGTTGTTTCATATAACATAATCCAACCATATTTCATTTATACATTGAATATATATATATACTCAATGTTGTGTAGAATAACTATTATCAAAATTGTGTGTAACACGATCCAAGAATAGTGTTGCGTATACTGCAAGCTAATACGATGTTGCGTATAGCGCAAGGTAATCATGGTGTAGCATAAAACACAAGACATTTATGAAATTAAAATAATAATTTTCATAAAATCTCTGGGTGTCACATACAACTTAATTTCATAATCTATTTATTATCTGAGATTTCACTTACCTAGGAATTTATTGGGACATATTTATCATTCATGTCCATGATTCATAAAAACATATTTCAAAATGGTCTTACTATTTTTTTTAAAAAATAACGACATTTTTATTCATGTTTGATTTCATAAAAGAAATATACTTTTTCATTTTCCTGATGAAGTTCTTTTTTTGACTTTTCTGAAAAAGTACAAGAAGAATATTTTTTTAACTTATACTGTCTGAATGGATTTATCCAATGTTGTGATATCATGACGTTTGAAATATTCCTTTATAAGATTATAGAGTTATTTTCGAAAAATGGTTTCTTTTAAAATTATGTCTTTCAAAATATTTTAATGTAAAAAAAGGATATTTCTCTCAAGAAAGTTTCAATTTTTTATTGGTGTATTTTCATCTATGTCATCATAAATTGTTGGATCCAATTTTTGATTGAGGTTGACCTGTTAAGATATAATTTACCATATTTTATTGAATGTATTATGATCAATTTGATTATGGATGTCCTATTAATATACCATTCTTGGTTTATGGTAAATGAATTCATATAACATATACTAGTTTTTAATAAGATTGATTATGTTTTTTATGTTTCAACATTTTCATATAAGGAATGTATAGGACTTAGTAACTGATGGGAGGGGGCCTCTATTTCCCCTCTAAGTACCAGTAGGTCTCATGAGATGAAATTATTCTGCAACAAACCCTTCACGTATGTTTTACATATTGTTTAACATTCTCATGAGGATAGCTATTAATCCGAATCTGATGGGTTTTTACACACATACATAAACTATCCTGAGGATAAATTTTGATAGTAGTTATATTAGGGATATATATTTATAGTGAATATGATCAATATTAATATTCCCCCATTAGGATATTCATTATGGATATAACATGTGATTATTAAACTAGTAGAATATCCATGTGTATGTTTAAATAAAAATATATTTTTTATTATTTAAATGTTATTCCAAGAAGTTTTTTATGATTGATATTCAGGGTTATGCTATGAGAATAATGGAATTTGCAATGAATTATCTGTGTTGAATGTTATGTTTTGAATATTAATGTAATTTTCATGTGTGAAATCTATTTTCCAAGACTGATAAACTAATCAATCGTTCAGCATTTGTTTTCTTATAATAATTCAATGTGTATCAATAATGCACTGACTCTAGGATTTTATCGTTAGGTGTCATAGTTCGTATCATAGGATGTTTAGCAACCACTTTGAAAATTATATTTAGAAAAAAATATTACAAAACATAACCCTATGAATTTATTTGAGGATAAGTCTTTGTATAGGATATCACCCTTTATATTTTGTAATATAGAACCTTGGTAAATCCTATAGACTTATAGATTCAAAAAAATATGACATCATTTAAACACCCTTTCAATGAGTCTTGAAGAGAAAATTACCAGGATTTGGGTTTTTCACATTATGTATTGAGTTTTGGTCCATAGTTAGAACCAGAAAGGTAATACGAGAAATGGTTATACTACTGATGATGAAGTTATTACAAAAAGTGAAATGAAATGATGGAGGTATTAATTAATATAATGTTGAAGTTTAGTTTAGGGTTTATTAGTGAAGTGGACTTATTAAGGACATTTATTATTTGGATTCAATAATTAGTTCATAATTGGTGCTCTGGTTATAGGAATCATGTGATATCTAATGATTTTACAATAGTACCTCTTCATCGACGATTTGTAAGTAATAATCATTTCATTATTTTTTATGGGGATACTGGTATCAAATACTAAAAGCTACATTACATTGTTTGGAAAATACAATTTATTTTGGAAATGTAGAGACCTTTTGGGCAATGAATTTGGATTGATGTATTTTGGATGATTATTAAGGATAGAATGGGGTAATTTAAAACTTGGATATTATTTTTTGTGGTTTATGTATGATTTATTGGATATTATGTGCTCGCATTGTTTGTTTTATTAAACATTTAATGGCTGAAAGAAACATACATGCATCATATGATTCATTAAAAGTGATTCTAGAATGGACATTCACATTGAATATCCATATACAGGTTAATGAAACAAAGTGAAAATAGATCTAATCACAACCAAAGGGTATCATTGATGGAATCCAGTATGTTTCTCGAGTTCTCATTTGAATAATCAAATAATCGATCAACTCTATGAAATATTATCTAAAAAATGTGTTATCATAAAACCTTATTTTTTGTTTAACTAGGGGTATTTTAATTCATCATAGATTTATGCCATTGAGGCCCTCAATTTTTTATAGATTGTTCACTTGTTAGTGATTGATGACCTCAATCACTCCCAATAAATATTTGCATTTTCCCTTCAAGTGCATATCTTTACTGGACACTAATGTTATCCTGTTCAAAAGTGTAATTTTGTGGTGACAATCACATTTACCTTTCCCTCTTATTAAGAGTATATTTCAATGACCCTATTTCTGATGTGGGTTTTCCACAATGTTATTTTTTTGGTATGAAACTTTTATTTTATAAGTGAAATTTCAAATTGCGAGAACATAAGTTATTAATGGAGGGGAGAATGTAATACCCCAAAAATTAAATATATTTTAATTTATGAATAAATTTAATTTTTTTCATTATTTATTTTTTTGTAAAATCATGTTAAGCTTACACTACACACAACATTGTGTTGTATTGCATTACACATAAGGTCCAGTTTTACCAAATAACAATATATTAATAAAATATTATTATTTAATATAATATATAACCTAGCCATTAAATTAGAGGTTATGAATAGTATTTAAAACATTTAAAATTTTATATATTTCATATAATTTCAACTTTAATATTATTTATTTTGTAGATATGATATAATAAACAAATGCAATTTTCTGATAAATGATGTATTTGTAAAAAAAATATAGTTTTGTTGTCTTTTAATGTAGAACCCATTTTAAATAAAATATTTGAAACATTTATATATTCCATTGGAAAAAATAAACTTCTTCTTTGTAAAAGTGTAAAAAAATACTTTGGATCAATTTTTTTTGTATTTTTATGATATGTTTCGTGTTTTGATGAATAGTAAGAAATACTAAATTTTAATTGAAAAAAAACTTTTTTTATTAAAATAATTTATAGTATTAAATTAATAATTTTATTGGGATTAATGTAATATAATATTATTTTTTTATCATTTTATATAATTATGTTAATTGGAATTATTTTCACCTTAATATTCGATATAAGCACATGTCAATATTTTGATGGTTTTTACTTTAAAAAAACTCATTTTCTTGTTCCATCAATGAGATTAATTTAAATTAATTAATGTAACATATTGGATTTAAAAATTGAAAAATAGATAAAATATTTGGAATCATTTGGTCTATATCATGTTATTAGATTAATTTTATTTTTCATATATTACGATTAATAACTATGATAATTTTTATTTAACACGGTAAAAGTAAAATCAGGTAATTTAGGTAAAAGAATAATATGATAAAAACAATAGAATTACCCTAATACCTTCAAAAAAATATAGGATGAATAAAAGTTTAACCTTAATACCTTAGGATCAAAATTGACTCATTTAATGGACCTTTTTCTAGGAAAGGAATGTAAATATTATTAAAAAAAGAAAGTGAAAACATGTCACCCTCTTATATCATATAAGTATAATAATTTTAATATAGTGATAAATATGATATATCATTGATAATAAATATTCTCCAAAAATATAATTAAATGTTATAAATCATTGGATTTTATTTAAAATATTTAGATATTACTGACACAATAGTGATACATTAATTATTTTATTAATAGATATATCAAATAAATGATATAAAAAATATTAGAAGAAATATAATACGAATTAATTAGGGGACTCCATGAATTTATAAGGTTACTATAAATTATTGTAAGTAAATTAATTTTTTTCGAAATTATATTTCAATTTACATTTTAATTAAAGTCAAAGATGTGAATAGTGTCAAAATTGACACTATTGATATTTTATAAAAACAATACTTTATTAAATTATTTAAAAATACTAAAAATCTTTAAAATTTTCAAAATGATTATTATATTGTCTAAAGATTCATAAAATGTCAATTTTTGTATAATTGAAACCTTATGAGTAAACATTTAAAAACTTTTAAAATTTGAAATAATATTACCACAATTAAAATTAAATAGATTAGTTAAGGGTACTTACAATTTATGAGGATTAAAACAAAACCAAAACCTGTAAAAATATTATTTAATGAATAATATTCAATAATTACAGCATTAATCTATATTTTTAGTTATTGAATGGAAAAAGTTTACTTGAAAATAAATTATATATTATTTAAATAAAAGATAGTTACAAAATATTAATATCTTGTATTTTAATAAATTTTATGTGTCCAAATAAGGCCAGAAAGAAGATATAAACGAATATAGATGTCTATTTTGATAAAAAAATTGTCATTATATAAATTCATTTTTAATTTCTAGATGTAATATAATTACCTTAAAAGTCATTCTAATTCTAAAACAATAGTTATTTATTAAACATAAAAATAAAATAAATTATTTTAATAATATTAATTTTCATATATTTTGATTTCTTAAATGTTTATAAATAATTAAATAGTACTATAAGATATATTAGAGTTGTTTTAAATAATTATATACGAATTAACACTTTTTATTAATGTATTTTATGTCAAATTAAATGAAAATAATTAAATTTTAAAATAATGATATCTTATTTAATTAATTAATTATTAAATTATTTAAAAATAAAAAATATGATAAATAATCATAAGGGGATGTGATATGTTCTAAAATTTATTATAATTCTCTATTATGTTCCATTTTATGAAATTTTTATCTACAATAAACATGTTATAGTTTAATAATAAGAATGTTTCCAAAAGTGCTCCTTCCTTATCTTATAAAAGGGTATTTCTCCTTCACTTTTATTCACACCTATAAGTCCCTTTGGCTAGACAAAAACCTTCCAAATTATCCTACCAACTTACCTCAATTAATCTTATATTCCATACTTTGTTATTAAATCCTACCAATGGATTCAATGTGAGAAAATCAAAAGGAGACCCTCGAAGAAGATGTAATTGTTTTACCAATTAAATTCAATCTTTTTTCTTCTTATACATCCTATTAATATGTTGTTTCCATAATAGTGTAATAAATACAGTATAATATATATTATTATATGTTATTATGATTACGGAATAAGAATTTTTTTCCTTTTAACCACTATACAGATAATAATATCACCATGTGTGCGTACGTACAACTTACCATCTCCAAGTTGAGGTGTAATATGTTATTAAACACCACCTTATTTGTAGGGGTATAATGATGAGTACAATAGATATAAATAATTAATATGATATTATGTTTATTATTTATTGTTAATATACCTTCCAATTCCATACCATTTTACCATTAAGGGAATGATACTTTCGCTCGTGTGTACGTATGACCTACCATCTCCACGAAACGGGGAGATCCATTCTCCATGTTAACCATTAAATAATGACTATAAAATTAATAAGATGATTAAATATAATATATATGATCTGAATATCATTTCATATATGAATAAAATATATTATTTCCATAATAAACATGACTTACACAAAAAAAACATTCCTATGAAATGAAGTAGTTAACACACGAAACAATTGTAATATTGAAATATTATTAACAAAATGATATAAGAGGGTCATATATGATATCATAAATATTTATATGGTCTTGTTATAATTTAATAACATGATTTAACCATTATATATAATTTTAACACAAGCTCAACTAAAATAATGTACAAGGGTTAATTTCGAAATCTCTTTATTATCTGGGATTGCTTTTATGTAAGATTTTTCCAAGGCATATTTATCATCCTCTACCATGATTCATAAATAGATATTTCAAAAAAATCTTACTATTCCATTACAATTTTTTAAATAAATTTTATCCCAAGTTCAATTTTATTAAAAAAATATTTTTCATTTTCCTTACAAGGTACATTGTTTGAATTTTTTTTGACAAAGTATGAGTATAATATTTTTTTAACTTATGCGGTGTGAGAGGCGTTTTACGCTATTATGACATCTTAACATTTTAAAGAATCCATTGCAATATTATAAAGCTATTTTCAAAATAAATATCTTCTTTTATAATTTCATGGTTTTTAAATGATTTCAATGTAAAAAAATGTTATTTCCATCAAGAAATTTTTAATTTTTTATTAGTGTTTTTTTGTCTCTATGAAATTCATTTGTTGGATCTTATGAATGATTGAGGTTTATCTTTTATGATATCATTTACGATATTTTATTGACCATTTTATGATCAATATGGTTGTGGATGTTCTATATAGATACTATTCTTTTTTTATGGTTAATGTATTCATATTTCATACACTGTTTTTTAATATGAATGATTATATTGTTTATGTTTCACCATTTCCAAATGAGGTATGTATTAGACTTAGTAGGTGATGATCATGGTCTGCTATATCCCCTTTATGCATTGGTTGGTTTCATGAGAAAAAATTAGTTAGCAAAAAACCCTTCATGTTTGTTTTCCAAGCAGTTTAACATTTTTAGGAGGATAGATCTTAAGACAAATGAGATGAGTTTCAACCCACATGTTTATATTGTCATGAGGATATACCTTGATAATATATATCAAGATGATATATCTTAATAGTGTAGACATTTGAAATTATGCCTTCTCTCATTATGATATTAGCTATAGATATTACAAGTGATTATTCTACAAGTAGAATTTCCATGTGAATGTTTAAATGGAATTATTTAATTTATTCGTTCCATATTATGCTAAAGATAATGTTTAAAGGGATTGTGTTTTAGTTTTATAACCTGTATTAAAATTATATACATATTTATGATATCTCCCACTATATTGTTTACACTTATTGAGCATTTGAGCTCACCCCATTCTTTTATTTTATTTTCCCAGGATGCCAAAAAGTTCTTTAGGATTGATATGTAGGGCTAATCTAGGTGAATAATAGCATTATCAAATAATTAGGTACGTTTCATATTATCTTTTGAATTGGAATGAAAATTTAATGTGTGAAATATATTTTCCAAAACTACTAAATGGGTCATTCCTTCAGGATTTTATTGTTCATAATCATGCAATTATATTACAATAATTCACTAACTCTAGGATTATATGGTCAGGGAGTTACATTGCAAGTTTATAATCTCCAATATTCTCTAAACTAGCCTCATAAATTACACTTACCCATGGCCGCTTATAAAAAATGGGATCTAGTTAGTATCATCATTCCTAGATATAAACCTCCACTTAATCTATCACTATGATTCCTAGGATCCCCATGAGTAATATCTATGGGAGTAAATGTAACTAGATAAGATAAATCATATATCCAACATGAGACAACAAAATATTAAAACACCACCTCAACCCACCATCTCATACCCACTAATATAAATCCCATCTAATATACATGAATCAACCACACAATTAGAAAATTTAAATGTAACACCTCTATTTTAGGTATGACTCATATTATCTTGTACACATATTATTGTATATGTTTTTTTGTTTTTTTAGGTTAACTGGAGGTGTTTGGGAGGTTTGAATCACCAAGGGCCAAGTTGGAATAATATGTTGCATCTAATAAATCTATATTGGCTCAATCATATAATTAATAGATTTATAGGGTCTATTGTAAATCTAATCATACAATTATATTTTTGGTAGGGTTCTTGTGTAGAGGTGATTGTTCCCAACATCCACTAGCCAGTCGATGGATTCCACTAGCCGTTTGATGATGTCTTTAAGGCCCAATAATCCATGTATGGTTAATTGAGTTCTTTTAAAACCCACACTAAATCCAATTATTTCACTATTATATATCCTTATTTTACCCCAACACCCTATTATTTAAAATCATATGATTTTGTGTCCTCTCTTCCCCTTATTTCCCATATTTTTTATTCAAAAATACCAGTTTGATCCTATGATTTCAAATCTAGTGAGTTATACCATTATCGAGATCAATTTATCTGCCTATCCTTGGAACAAAGGGGAATATATTCATTATTCACTGATCATATAAAAGGGTTTTTTCATATCTGTAAAATGGAATTGTGGTTTATTAGTATAATCATCACATTGATTTAAGAATTTGGATTCTATGAATGGTTTGAACCTAGGCATTTGTTGGGAATGAGTCATCTCGAGTATGTGTGATATCTTGTTCATATTTTAGCTTATTTTTATCTTTAATATCAATCCTAAAATTTGGATTGTGTTGAATTATGAATGGTTCTAGGATTTCAACTGGTGTTATGAGTCTCAAACAATAAATCTTATCATCAAACTAGTGTCAAACCTAAGATAGATGGTCATTATCACTATTGAATGTTTATATGGTCTATGGGTATGATTGTTTTGTGTGTATTTATATCCCATACGACTTATGTTTGATGTTTTACAACATTAGGTGTTTACATGTAGCCTCATTGTCTTATTTCTGATGTTTTCTCACATGAGGATTGTAATGAATTTGATTTTAATTTCATTTGACATAATGTTTGACCTCCCATATCATATGAATTTATTTCATATATTTATCATTGTTCTTCTGAAATTGGACATTAATGTTGATCCATATGGAAAATTTCTTTTAGGGGGTGTGTTAGAAATTAGTTGGCATGTATATGGAATATCCCTACATTAGGAATGTTTCATACCTATTTTAGACTATCCCTTTAAGGGGAGATGTGTTAGACATGTCTCGTTGAGATACATTCATTTATGGAGTGTAGTAGGTTTTCCTTATCAATATAGACCTAACATATAGGTGATGCTTGTATAATGTACTTACTATTTCTATGAGCTTTGTTTCCATTTCATATCATGAAGTACTGTATTTTTTGAAATTGTGTTAAAGACAGTTGGTGGTATCTTACTATGTTTCATACTCACTCCATACTCAAGTATATTGATGCGCATGTAGATTTTATTACCATGGATACGGTGAAAGGAAAACGACCTACAATGGGAGGTGGACTAGGTTTAGTATGTGCTCAAGGGGAATTGCAAGAGAGACATCCACCAAGGACATCATTGCTAATTTTTCATAATTACATTTATACCTTATATTGATCCACCACAAGTGGGGATACTATTATTAGTTTTTTGTATAATCTAATTATCTAATACAAATGGAATAGTCTCCCCATAATTTCTCTATTGACCATCACTTCTATTTGAAATGTCTTTCACATGGGGTGGGAAGCATTAATTCTTGTCAATTACTAAAAAAACCATAATGATCCAGGTTAGGGTGATATAAAATTGTATTAGGTAATTAGGTTACCTAACTTATTTTTTGTACATAACTTGATTTGGGGAAAGGTAGATATTATATATGGTGGTTGGGACTCTAGTTGGTGAATTATTTCTGTTCATGGAAATCATTGTATAGTGGAATTTCACATTTCAATAATAGATGGGTATTTAGGTTCATATTTTTGAATGTAACCTTTGAGCAAATTAATCATTGGTGATTCACTTGATGATGGTATATTGATTTATTGAATTTTATATATGTTATTTCATTATGTCTAGAAACATAGTTTCATATTACATATTATTTTTTCACGTATTAGATAAGTCCCTAAAAATTAAAACACCTATTAGAATTTATGATATGTTCTTTTGGTCAATAATTTCATGAATTATTTTATTTGATATTGAGTATTTTATACATGATTTTATATATAATTTTGTGAATAATGTGAATATAGTAGAGGCTTGGCTTGTTACATGGGTAGGTATTAGGGTGTTATGACTAGTTTCTACGGGAAGACACTTTTTCTGATCCTTGTTGTATCCCTTGTGTGTGCATGTGATCAATTATTGGTCTTCTAGGATTATTAGTTGGATTTATCTAAGGTTTTTTTAATAATTTCATAAAATTAGACCTTTTAGATTTTGTTCACAATTATTTAGGAAATATTAATAGAATAATTTGGCAAGGATGAAGTAACAATTTCACAGTATATCATGTAGTAGGTTGTAACTAAACATGATCCCATGGTTCACTCAATAGTACAAGATACAATTTCATTCCGGTTGGGACTCTTTTATATACTACATGTTTAGGGTGGTGGATTCAATTAGTGAATTCCAAAATTGATTGATTAGTATGATGAATTATAAATATATTATCCCCTTAATTTAATGGAACTAGTGGCCTCTGGGGTGAAGTAGAATGGATATAAATCATCAAGAAGAAATTTGATTTTGTTGATAAATGGGATAATAAAAATGTGAATATTGTGACCTTTATGTTATAGGTAGATTCAAAACGGTTGTGAGGAATTATGACTCAGGTAGGTAGATGTGATGATCTGATGTGGGTGACATTTAAATAACTCTTTTTGGAGTATTTTACACTAACACACTGAAGGGATTCCATGCTCATGTTTTCATGGAGCTCTAGTAGGGGACAATGTTAGTGTGTACATATTTAATATGGTTCATTGAGTTTATCTAATTTTCTCATATATTTATTTAGAACGAGGTGTGGAAATCAAGGATTTTTGATATTGGTCTTCATAGATTGGTGAAAATTCATTTTAAAAACATTGATCTAATGACATGTGCTATTTTTCCTCATAAGTATTTGATAATAAAGAATATAATTTAAGAATAACTAACTTCAAGTATTCTTCTATGGGCTAGTAGATCAACTAGTTCTCTCACTAGTACAGTCCCAATTGATTATTCTGGTAATAATAAAGTGAAATTCCCTAAACCTATTTTCCCGAAGTCAGTGTATTATTTTATTAATTTTTCATGATCAAAATAAATAAAATCTTGTAGGACTGGTCAGTTTATTAGCCTTGTAAAAACTAGATACAAACATATGTTATACATTACATATTGAATTCAAAAACACAATTGTGCCTCCTTCCTAAAAACACATATTACTTAGACTATCCTTATAGTACATACATAATATTATTCATCACATCTAAGTGAAAAATGAAACATAATAACGCGGTATCCGTATATTCCATACATAATATTCTTCATCACAACCAATTGAAAAAGGAAAAATAATAAAGTGGTGAGCTCAGATGCTTAGTATGGATTAATAATATAAAATAAGCTGTCATAAATAAGCATAAACATTTAAGGAAATGTAGGAAACTGAAATAAATGACTTTAAGAAAATTATCTTCAGTATAATATGGAAATAATTAATTAAATAATTGCATTTATAAATTCACATGGTCATTTTACTATTCTAATAATCACATGCAATACCAATAACTAATCTCATAATTAGGAAATGCATAATGTGGGACATCATAACCATACCGTCAAGGGATCATCCCAAGACCATTACCATACCATCAAGGACATATTCCTAGAAAATAGTTTTCTCATGAGACATACTGATGTATCAAGGAGCTATATCGGGCTCCTCCCATCACATACTATGTTTAATGCATTTCTCATATGAAAAGTGTTAATCATTTCGTAATCATTCTTATTAAAGCTAGAAAAAAAATGTTACTAATTTAACCATAAACCATGACTACTATAAAAATAGTACAAACATCACCAAACATATCATAAAACCTTTAATACAATATAATATTTTATCATAAAAAATCATCCTCAATCAAGTATAAATTCCAACAAAGGATGTTGACATAGATGAAAATAATCGAATAAAATCATTAAAACCCTTTGAGAGAAATATCCCTTTTTAATTTTAAGTAATTTAAAATCAAATGAAATTATAAAATAAAACATTTCATTTTAAAATGACTTTGTAAAATTTTAATGGAAGCTTCAAAATGTTAAGGTGGAATGACGATGAAAAATTTCACTCGTGCTATATATGTTAAAAAATATTATTTTCTTAATTTGTTAAAAAGGTCACAAATACCTTGTTTGGAAAATGACACTAATATTCCTTTCAAAAACATTTATAAAAATTGAAATGTGGGTATAAATGACATTAATTTTTTTTTAAAAAAAATAGTAAAAGTTATTTGAAATATATTTTTACGAAACATGGACATGGATAATAAATATTTCCTTGTAAATACTTATGTATAAACAACCTCTGATAATAACAAGATAGTGAAATTAACCTTTAACTTGGACATTCCATTTTTAGAGGGTGTGTTAACCTACTATATGATGGTTTAATAATGTTATTAAATTATTCTAGGACCAGATCCATATTTATGATTTCCAATCGAATCCTCGTATGTAGTTTTTTAATAATATTCTAGTATTACCATTGTTTTGGGTGTTAACTACTTCATTTTCCTGGGCATTTTTTGTCATGTAAGTCATGTTTTTTAATAATAAGACATATTTTATTCATATAAAGAATTATATTACATTCATAATTATAATATTTAACCTTCATATTAGTTTTTATAATAATTATTTAGTTGTCAATGTGGATAATGAAACTCATTGCGTCATGGAGATGGTAGGTCGTACGTAAACATGAGCGATGATATCATTCCATTATTTGATAAATGGTATGGAATTGGGTGGAATTTGAATTATTCAGAAATTATATCATTTCATATTTATTATTTAAATCCTTTATATTCATCATTATACCCATTAATATATAGTATAGACAAAACACAATTTACACCACGGTGTTGAGACGGTAAGGCGTACGTACGCACACATAGTGATATTGTTTTTTATAGGATGGATAAAAGAAGGAATATGGTTATCCCACAGTCATAATAACATCTAAGTATATTAATGATACTTGATTTATTACTTGGTTATTTAAATAATATTTAACAAGGAAGTAGATGAAGAAAATAAATTGAATTGAATTGATAAATCAATTGCCTCTTCTTCGGTGGACTTACTATGGATCCCTTCTTAGGGACACTGGGGATGGTCTTTTATGAAAACTAGGACCATAATAAGTTTACTAAGAATGTTTATAAGATAACTGGGTAAGTTTTTGTAGAGCTATAACTATCAAGATGTAGTGAGGAAGTGTGGGAGGAGATTCCATTTTATAAGAGAGGAGAGGGTCATTTTAGGAATCTCAAAAAAATTTAAATCATAATAAGAATATTCTAGATATAAATAATTAAAAATATCCCATAAATAAAAATTAGAATAAATTTTAATTCATATAAAACCCCCTGTGATTATTAAACATTTTTTAATTTTTAAATAATTTAATAATAAATTAATTTTATGAGATATTATTATTTCAAAATTTAATATTATTCAACAAATTTGACTTAAAATACTATAATAAAAAGTGTTATTTAGAATATGATGATTTCACACATCAGTTATATATCATATAAATACAAAAAATTTGTTATACACATTAAATAATCCAAAATATAAAAAATTATATAAATCATTTATTCTATTTTTATGTTAATTAAATAAATATTGTTTTAGAATTGAAGATACTTTTAAGGAAATTATATAACTTCAAAAAATTCAAAATAAATTTCTTTGACGAAAATAATTTTATTTATATCCAAATAAACAATTATATTCGTTCATATATTGGTTTTGGCCTTATGTGGACAAATAAAAGATATTAACATGCAAGATAGTGATATTTTGTAACTGTTAATGATTTATATAATATATAATTTATTTTCATGTACAATTGTCCCTTAAACAACTAAAAAGAGATCATAATTTTATAAAGATTGAATCTTATTCATGTAATCTTTTTTTAGACAAATCTTGGTTTTATTTTATACCTTATAATTTTGATTTACCCTTAATTAATTCATTTAACTCTTACCATGGCTACATGTGTTTTTATTACTAAGGATTAATATAGTGACTCTAAAATGAAAATGGGGGAATAAATAGACCATTAGTGAAATATTTAAATTCATTTGATTAGTTGGGTAATGTTTATATTTTTATGAATTTTATATAATTTACTAAAATATTATCTATTTTAAAATATCTATAGTCTTAATTTTGACATTATTCCTTATATGATTTTTATAATATCATAACTTAAATATATATTCGAAATATCTCATTTAAACTATAAATAACATGTCAAAGTAATCCATAAAATTATTTTATGGCATTAATTCACCAAAATTATATTTATTTCAATATTTTTAATATCATTTATTTGATATTTCTATTATAAAAATAATTTTTGCATCAATATTGAGTCATCATTAATTGTGATTATTTAATCTATAAATATTATAAATAAATTTCTATGATATAGGTAGTTATATTATATTTTCATATACCACATATAGCTAATTTTATCTCCTGGTTATCGCTATATAAAAATTAATATACTTATATAAAATGAGAGAGTGATGTTTTATCACATTCACTAATTTTTATAATATTCATGTCATATTACTGGAAAAATTTCAATTAAACAATTGTGTTTCAAAAATAAGATGATAAGGGTATAATTTAGTCATCCAATAGGATTTTATTGGATTTGACTGGTTTTAGTGAATGTTACTATACATAATATCCAAAATTAAAAGTAACAAATTAACAAAATTTAGACCCACTAATTAAAAATATGGAATCTATTTTTTAATATTACAAACACAAAAGTTGAAGTAATTAATTTTATGTTCATCCCATTGTCAGAATAAAAATGGGCTTTTAAAAGTTATACATTACAGATCATTGAAATATTTGTATTGAAACATTCAGGTTAAAATTGATGCCAGTCAACATCATTATATTTAATGATAAAAATATATTCTATAGTTACATTAAAATCATTAAATAATATAATTTATCCTTAAAAATTATTTTTATGAAAAAAATTCTTTTCAATGATAATTTAGTGTGTTTTTAATATTTATCAAAAATATAAAACATATGTGAAAATTATAAAAAATTCCTCCAATGTAATTTTTTATGTCCCTCCCCCAAATAAAAATATTATTTTGTTAAATATAATGTATTCAATATTAAAAATATATATTTATATTTTGTTTTTCATAAAAATGCGGCAAAATTGCATTTTTGAAAAAATACTTATTTTATCCAAAAATTTGTATTTGTTCTTTTATCATGTCTAGAAACTACATAAGATAAATGTCAAAATTATATGGAATATATAAAATTTATAATTTTTATAATACTATTCATAAATGATAATTTAATAGCTAGGTTATAGAGTATAATAATATTTTATTAATATTTTGTTGTTTGTTAAAATTGGGCCTTTTGTGTAATGCAAGCGAACTCATTGTAGTGTCTAGTGTATTCTTAACTTGGTGTTTTGTAAAAATAAATCAGGTAACAAAATTAAATTTATTCAAAAATTAAAATATTATAATTTCATGGGGTGTTACAATTTCCCCCAATCAATAAATCGTGTCCTCGTAATTTTAGCTCTGGATTTAAACATTGGTTTGAAAATTCAAATTATCTTTACTAAAATCCCACATCAGAAAATTAACTAATGGGACCTCCATTTTAAAATTAAAAAGGGAATGTATTATGGTCCCTAGAAATAACACATACCAGGGTTTCATATACGAAATCATGGACATGAAATAAAAATCTAACCATCATGTTCACAGGGAGAGTGATAGAGAACATGATGAAGAAAATGTAAACAATCACAAATTTAGAAGTCAGTGATGATCTGAGGGACCATTTTATTCATCCCAAATGAATTTAATAGGAAAATATTTTTGTTTGATGATAATTTCCATATAGTTTAAGAAGTTATTTACTTCATATATTCAGAACATAATGAAACATACACACTTACTTAAAAAATATTGTTTTCCCCTTAATCAATTTCTACCACAAACTGACCATTCTCTCTAAAAGATAATAAAATTTGATCTATCTTAATAATATATGGTTCAAAAACTGAACTTATAATTCATCTATTATTTGATTTAAATAAAATAAAACTATTATATACTAACTCATACATCATGTAGGCCAGATGTAGGTGATGCACCATTTTTGCCCTTCGGTTGCGGGTTTAAGTCTCACTACCTTGCCGGACACGATAGGTTGTCGCCCAACCTACGGTTTGCCTTTTTTTTATAAATTTATTATTCTATAATTCCTAAAATACCCTGAATATATAAAAAAATTATTGAATTATTTTATCCTTAAACAATAATATCCATTGTTCAACTTAATTCATTCCAACCATAAGACTTATCCTAAATTCTTTATCCAAACTCACAATCAAGAAACATTATGAGGATGGTAACATAACAATTTGAAGATATTTTTTAGCCAAAATACCTTCATTATGAATTATTTTGAAATATGGTAATACCTTGAAATTCTATAAAAACTTTTAAAACAAAGATTATTAGATATTCTCCTTAATTTCAAAATTATTGTGAACTCAACCATTGATGGAATTAACAAACCATTAATCAGTTCCATGGTAGTCAATAATATCTAATATACATTATCCAAATCAATCATCTCTTTATTCCTAAATAATTATCTATGTATCAGAAACATATTATGGGTAATCTTTCCCTCAACAATATATTTTTGAAAAAATTTGAACTTGCAACTGTGTCACTTTACTTGGTAGCATACAATCTCAAATCCTTCAAGAAATATTAATATAGAAAAATCCTTATATACTCCATAATTATTATAACTAGTAAATTTATAATTAAAATAAAAGAATTATTGATTAGGCATATTAACACATCTTCTTCATATATGGTGATATCATGACTTGGACATATAATGAATATATCTTTATTTATATAAAGATAGACTTTTATATTCGTTCATATTTTGATTGGGGCCCTATGTGGACACATAAATGATATTAAAATATATGATAGTGATATTTTATCTTTGATTTAATTAATTTATAATTTATTTTATTATACATGTATCCATTAAAAAACTAAAAATAGATCCTAATATGATATGGATTTAATATTATCCATCCAATAATTTTTTTACAATTTTGTGTTTTATTTTAAACATTATAATTTTTATTTACACTTATTTAATCCCCTTAACTCTAACAATGATAACATTTGTTTTTATTAAAAAGGTTTAATATAGTCACTCAAAAATGTAAAAGGATCTATAAATGGACCATTGGTGACATTTTTAACTTCATACCAATTAGTTGGCTGAGGAATATAAGTTTTTGTTTTTTATATAATTTATGAAAATATTATTTATTTTAAAATAATAAAATTGTCAATTTTGAAACTATACATTAGTTAACTTTTTATAAATATCATAACATAAAGATATGTTCAAACCAACAAATTTAATCCATCAAATAGATGTCAAAGTAATCCATCGAATTAGTGTAAGATTTTAATTCAATCAAATTATATTTATTTTAATATTTTTAAAATCATTATTTGATATTTATATTAATAAAATTATCTCTACGTCACTATTGATTCATTGTTAATATTAATTATTTAATCTTTAAAAAATATAAATAAGCTTCTATGACATATTTAATTCTATTATCTTTCCATAAACTACCTATAGTCTATTTTATCTCCTGATTATCCCCATATAAAAAATAATATACTTATATAAAATGAGATTGTGACATTTTGTCACATTAATTGATTTTAATAATATTCCTATCATATTCATAAAAAAATTTCCATCAAAGGAGTCCATTTCTAATATTGTTTGAAACATTTATAATCTAGTCATCCATTACAATTTTTATATGTTTTTGGGTAATTTATAATTTTATTTTAATAATTAATTACCCGATTTTTCTTTCATCACGACAATAAAAAAAATGTTAATGTTACTCTTCATAATGTGAAAAAATAAAAAGTAAACTATTAATAAAATTTGGACCCACTAATTCTAAATATGGAGTTGATTATTTAAAACATCAAACATAGAAGATGTAGTAATTGATTTAAAATTAATCCTGTTGTCAAAATGGAAAATGGGGTTTTAAAATTTAAAACATTGCAAAATATTGAAATTTTTTTATCTCAAAAATCATGGTAAAATTAATGAAAATGGCTATATTTATGTTAAATGATAAAAATATATTCTATTAATACTTTAAAATAATTCAATATTATAATTCATCCTCATAAATTATTTTAGTGAATTTTTTTCAATTATCATTTAGTATATTTTTTACTATTCATCAAAATTTAAAACATATCATAAAAAAAATTCCTAAGAAGTGTATTTTTATATCATCATTCTAATAAAAAGTTTATTTTTTTAAAATATATTTTATTAGAGTTTCAAAAACTATATTTAAGTTGGGTGTTCCATCAATAAGTGACAAAACATCATTTTTTAAAAGAATACTTTTTTTATCTAAAAAATAGAATTTGTTCCTATATCATGATTAGAAATTACATAAGACATATTTTAAAATTATATATAATATATAAAATTATAAATGTCGTTAATACCATTCATAATATATGATTTAATTATTATGTTATATGTTATCATAATATTTTATTAAAATATAATTATTCATTAAAACTGGGCCTTACGTGTAATGAAAGCTAACTCATTATAGTGTGTAGGGTGAGATTAATATGGTGATGCATAAATTTTTTTAAAAAATAACTTCATTCTGAAATGAAAATATTGTAAGGTCTTGGGGTGTAACATAAATGATTTATAAGGGTAGACTTCTAATTAGAAGTTGACATTTAGAGACAATTAGAGGTTATTATACTCCCTTGGTAGGAGATGACTATTTTATGCTCCATAAATATGGGAATAAATGGAAATATGTTATTGTATATTCATTTACTATTAAGAATTTTCACTAGTGTTGAAAGACAAGTCATCTAAATAGTTTCATTCACAAGGATTCATAGAGTCATTGTGTATGATTGTGTCATGATTCATGTGAAGGACATTAATATAAAGCATAGACCCCACAATGATCAGTGAATCCAGTGACTCATGAACCAATAAATCACTAAGGAGTGGTTGCAGGTAGGTTATACATGGAATATCTGGCTTTGTTTAATGGGGGAGACGGAATTTCATCAAATCAATGTATAGTCCTAATTTCGTATACGCTCTCAATTTATTTATTTGATATAGATACAACCAATTAGTTGATATCTACTCAAGTTATTGTTGGGTTGGACATAATAGTTTTGTTCTATTCTAAGGTTTTATATATAAATACACTCTTAGGAAGAAATTTGACCATTTCCATACATGTCAATAATTTTTATATTGATTTCTAGAATTAATCAAGTTTGGAGCTTTATAATTCCAGATATGATAGGTTTTTTATGGGATATTTGGTATAGATTTGATGATTAATTACCATACACACATCATTTATTATCTAATATAAGTGAATTTTTGAATTTCATAAAGGGGTGAAGTTAATTTTATCTTTGAATGGGATTTCGAACAAGAAAAAATGTGTCTAGGTACTCATTAGAGAGAATTAAATTTAGTGTAGGTTGCCTTCATGGTCTTTATAGTTGAAAAGAAAGTGACTCCAACCACTTTTCCTTGAATAGTAGACTAGTTTTGAGACATTTTTTCAAAAACATATCTTATGTCTACCTTCATATAGGGGAGTTGGGTTTAATATTGAGTTCTTTCATAGGGAATGACCTATACTTATTCTACTATATCAAATCGAAATGGTTGAATTCAAGGAGGTTAAGGTGCATCTTTAAGATCATGAAGATAAAATCCTCATCAGAAGAAGCATATACCCTTGGGGTTATCATGTGTTATTTTCCAATAATATATATGGTGTTATTAGAATTTCTGTAGACTATCAATTTTTAAATAAAATCATATGCGAGAAATAGGTACTCAATTCCCAGGATTTATAAATCATTCAATATATTTTGTGGATCTCGATGGTTTTCAAATATTGATATGTTTTATGAATACTAAAAATAATTTGGTATTGAGAAGAATACATCAAAAATAAAGTGTTTCAAAGCAGGTATGGAATGTTTTAGAAATCATAATTCCCTTTGGACTAAAAAATAATTCTGTAGTGTTACGATCTCTCATGAATTTTATCACACACAAATACTTGGACTCCATAATCATTGAGTTCATTGATTAAATCCAAATATATTATAATAAATTGGAATCACATTCTAGAGACCATTAAATCATATTGAGTTTGCTTCTAGTATATTTACAATAAGAAAACGTTATCAATGTGACAACGTTGAATCTAAGTGTTTTTAAATATGATATGTTGTTACTTATGAAAGAATAGATATTGTTTCAAATAAATTTAATGTATTAATATCTTGGGAATAGATGAGGAAAATGTTCAATATTCACAGTTTCATTGATTTGGATCAGAACAATAGGAGGTTCATTATGGACATTTATTTTTTTGTAATGCCTATGAATGTGATTTACAAAATTGGATAAATGTTTTAATTCATAGTGATGTGTAAAGACACTTTATTAAGGCATGATTTGATAAGAAAGTAGAATCTGATTCAATTTATTTTCGGGCTTGGAGTTGGGTATGCAGTTTTATTTGTGCATTTATTGTAGGATTGGGAGGTTTTTGGAGGCATAGTAATAAGGTAGTCTCTTATAAGTATCATCACATACGACCCCATAAGTGAAAGTAACCTACCCATGACATAGATTTGGTATATATGGTTCATGCATTGAAATGTTCTTAAACCTACCGCTTCTATGAGAGATGATTCATATAAACAAACCGCCAAGGTCTCCGATATATTTTATCATAATGATACTTGAATCTTCATCATATATATTGGGAGAAATACTTGTAAATGTTCAACTCTATGATTGGGTATGGTCCTTGCAAATGGAATTTTGTTATAGGGAATCTTATTCGGATTAAATGAGATATTTGTTACTGGATGTCAAATATAGAATAGAAGTTAATCACTATTTGGAAGACAATTAGGTGGGAATAATTGAGGGCTATGTGGAATTCTCTGATTCACCCATTGGTAACTTATCTATTTAGTTGGAATAAGTTAATTCTATCCAATTCTTTGATTTAAATTGTATCATGATGTGTAATAGGATGGTTTAAAATAGTTTTATTCTATGATAGACCTTTGATAAAAATTGTGTGCTTTTGGTTCTTGGTAGAGTGATGGTTCCTTCTACTAAGGAGTAGTTAAAAATAATACTCTCATGTTTTTTAGTGGAAAGTACTAATAGTATATAAAAAAATATTTTGACATCTGATGGTAATTCGGGTGGCCTAACATGAAATGAGAGATCACAAGCTTTGTCTCGCATTACTAGAGTTTTCAAAGGATCAATTTCGAGCATCACAAACATAATTTTTTTCTATAACCACTTCTAGGGCCCATGTGTAAGTTGGATGATGTGAAATGGACTTCATGATAGGTTTTTATAATAATACAAGAGGTCATGAATGTACCACCTCAAGGTTCCATAGTACACATCTCTTTGAATAAAATAGTAGCGTGTGTTGTACGCAACTTTGAGTTCTAACACACCACAACCAATCAAACTAGCTGTTATGAATAGTAATACCCACTTTTTTAAATTTTATAAATTTGATCATTCAAAATGGACTTCATATTTTGATTCAAAATATAGAAATTATCATAGGCTGAATTTTTGGTATTTCTCTGAAAACATTCAATTTTTGATGAATAGTGAAAAACACTGAGTTATATTTTAAAACCAAATTTTTATTTTAATAATTATTTATTTTATTTAAATTTATTTTAGTTAAAAATATATATTTATAATACCTATATAATTTCAATGTAATTCATTGGAGTCAGTTTATAAAAATTTTAAATATATAAAAATTTTATTAAACTTTTCACCATCTTTTACCCACCTCCTAGGAGAATTTTCAAATTCACATAAAACTTTATTTTACCGATTCTATAAGTGTCATTTCAAAAATCCAAGAGAAAAAATTGATATAGTATGTAAAATGTGGTTCAATAAGTTGAAAATAATTTTTGGTGAATAGTACCTTTTTACTTTTATTTACCACGGTTAAAAGTAAATAGGGTAATTAAGGGTAAAAATGATATTATTATTACCATAAAACCTTTCCTAATTCTATTGGATAAGTATAATTTGACCCAAAAAACCTTAGGAATAAAATATTAACCTCTTTTGTTCAATTGGGTTAGATTTAGACACTTATTATTATTTTATCTAAAGAAGAGTTAAAAGAGTTAAAATCAATGATTAATAACTAAAACATTTTTAATATAGGGTTATACATTAACTAAATTTGACTATAAATATTAATTAGAAATATATTAAGATTTACTACATAATGGTATTTTATTTATGACACAATGATGATGCTGTAATTACCTAATTAATGAAATATTAAAATAAATGATTTTATAAATATCCAAATAAATGTAATATGGGACTTTTTATCAATTAAAATAATTTTATAGGTTAATATCACACATTAGGATTGGTTAGATTAATTTTTTTTCGAAGTAATAATGTTGTTATGAATTTATCAAAAATGAAATACCATATACTGTCAAAATTGACATAAAATATTTTTTAAAACAATTATTATATTATTGATGGATATTTTATTCATAAAAGTATCATCCAAAAGACTTATATAATGATAGGTGTATCATTGATGAACCACTTGGAGTTTTCGTTGATGTATATAGTAATTTTATTAAAATACAATGAGACAAGGTAAATGTCAAACTATTTAACTATGAGTTAAACCCAAAAGTTAAAGTTAATATTGTGACCCAAACCTATATAAAACATATTGGTTGAGTGGTTTTCGACACATCCCCACATTATCCTTTATAGAATCCACTTTGGAGCCATTATAAACCAAAAAATATTTTATTGTAAAATAATATTTCTAGCTTTTCCTAAGGTGCCCCTCACCCCTCTTATAAAAGGGCACTCCCCCTTCTCACTATTTCACACCTTCAAAGCCATTTTGATCAGATAAACTCTGCTAAAATACCCTCTAAACTATCCTCTATTCATCCTAGATGCATTATTTTAGTCATAAATCCAACCTAAGGAGCCCTTTTGATCAAATCAAATGAAAGAACTCGAAGAAGAGGTGATATTTCATCATCTCTTTCAAGTCCCTTTCTTCTTCCACTTCCTTTTAATTTGTTGTTTCCATTATAAAATAATAACTCCAGTATAGTCTATATACAATGATTTCATTATAAATATGGTACAAAAAAATTCATTATTCTATCCATCCTTTGAATGACATGTCGCCATACATGCGTACGTATAGCTTACCATCTCCACGTCGTGGTGTAATTGTTATTCAATACAATATTATTTGGATTAGTATAATAATGATGAGAAATTTATGTAAATAATAAATGTAACATTATAATGATTTTTTATATATGATATACCATCCAGTTATATATTATTTTTAATATCAAAATAATGATATTGTCGCTCGTGGGTACGTACGGACTACCGTCTCCATGATTGCGATGAGATTCATTCCCCATCGTATCCATTCAAGACTAATATTCATTATATGATAGAAATTAATTTTTAAAGACTTGATATAATTCTATATATGAATATGATACATTCCATCCATAACAAATATTTCTCAAATGACAATGAATATAAAGGAAAACAAATCTGTTAACACCCGAAACAACGATAATACTAAGATATTTTTAACAAAGCAATGTTAAAAGATAATATATGATATCATATTAATGTATATGATTCTTGTATAATTTAATAAGAATTATTTTAACATTATAATGGAGGTTAACTGATGATCGACCAAGGAAAAGTACATGGTAAGGGTTATTTCTACAATCTCTTCATTATTCGAGGTTGTTTGTACCTAATTATCTATTGGGACCTCTTTATCATCCACACCCACAATCTAAAAAATGTATTTCAAAACATTCTTACTATTTTATAGAATATGGGTTAAATTCTTTGATACCCTTGTTTTAATTTTACAAGATTTCTATAAAAGAATATTTTTGTTTTTTGGAAACAAAGTACCTTTTGACCTTTTCGACAAATTTATGGTAAGAAAGTTTTTTTAACATATACTTCGGGTGCGGCTATTTTCCACCATTATAAAATAATCAAAACTTCCCTTACAAGCTTTTTAGAATATTTCAAAAATAAATGTTTTCTTTTATAATTATATGATTTTTAAATGAGTTTAAAATACAAAGATATATTTCTCTAAAAATGGTTTTGATTTCTTTTATGTCAACATCCTTTGATGTATTTTTAGTTTATTTGAAGTTGCTTTATTATGATAAGAAACATCCATATTTTATTGAAATTTTTGTGATATGTTTGATTGTGGATGTGTTATTTTTATACCATTAAAGGTTTATAGATAAAGTATTGACATTTCATTGGCTAGTTTTAATACGAACGTTTATTTTTTGTTTAAACGTTTTCATATGAGGAATGCATTGGTCTTAGTATGTGACAGGTGGAGCCTGAAATAGCTCCACGATGCATCAGTAGGTATCATGAGACAAACTAGTGTCTTGGCACAAGGCCTCAACAAAATCTTATTTTTAGTTTTGGCACAAGTCCTTGACTATGTGGTTAGGAAAGTCGGACATTATGCATTCCATCATTATGAAAGTGGCTATTGATATTGCATGTAGATATTCAACTAGTAGAATATCCATGTGAGTATGTAAATGGAAATATTTCATTTTATCATTTCCATATTATGCTGAAGTTAAATTTCAAAAGGATTTTTTAGTCTTATATATTTTTTAAATTTTTATGCTTCTATTTGATAGTTTTCTCTATATTGTTATCCTTACTGAGCATCTGAGATCACCCCTTTCTTTGTTTTATTTTTCCCATGATGTGAAAAAGTATTTTATGACTGACCTATAGGGATAGTCTGAGGGGATATGAGGGTGGTCTATGGAAACAACGTTGTGGTAGTTTCTCATTTTATGATGTAATTTAAACCTTATGAATGTATCTAGTACTTCCAAGGCTACTAAACTAATCTGTCTTTTAAGACTTGATATTTTGTGATCATGCCAATGTTATATAATAATGCTCCAACTTTGGGTAACTAGGTCCATGGCGTTATAGTTGGTATCAGATGAATCATAGTGCAAACCTTGGGATCTAGATTTAGATAAACTCTAATTAGATAACATTACCCTAAGATAGACTTTGATTCTTAGTGTAGAAGAACTTTCTAGAATTTTGTTATTGTAGAGATTTTGTCAGTTTCCCAAGAAATAAATCCCTGTCTGGATATGAGTATGTCGAGGAAACTTAACCATAGATGTACCTTGAGGTAAAACCTGAAAAAACAGCTTTGAGCTAGACTCGAACGAGAACTGGTGCACGACAATTGGCCTTGCTACACTCTTGGTTACGACACTCTTGAGGGATATGTTTAAGATAATTCTAATTTTCTTTAAAACCCATTATAAAGCGTTTATTAGTATATACTTCCTTAAAGAAATCATTTTTTATGATTATGGATTATATCAATAAACATTTCAATTTATGTTAAGTGTTTTCATGATTGGATTTAGGTATTTCAATACATAAACTAATCTAATTTTTGGAATTGTTTATAAAGGGTGCCTTGTGGAAGGAATAGAAACTGTATCAATACATGCACTCCATGATGGGATTTCCCTCCCTCTCAAGATAATTATAGTGGAGCTAGTGAAACAATTGGTGTTGATCATCTTATCACTATACTGGGACAACTCACCCAGGTTATGAATAATAACCTTACCCATATGGATCATTCTGATCCATAGTGTGGAGGATATGTGTTAGATCTCTTCATGAGCCAACAACCCCCAAAATTCAATTGGAGTACAAATCCATTAGTGGTTGAGCAATTGATAAATTCCTTAGGGAAAATATTCCACACCTTGGGGAGTAGTGGAAGGGAAAAATTTGTCATGGCAGTTTACCGCCTCACTAGAGATGCTGATCAGTGGTGGTCATTGATTAAAAACAGAAAGTAAGATGATGAAGTATCAAATATGGAATGGAGTAAGTTTAAATAGATTTTCTTAGAAAAATAATTTCCTCGTGACAATCATGGAGATATGGAAAGGAAATTTCTAAGTCTAATGCAAAAGGAGGATTAGAATGTCGCAAATTATGAAGCTAACATCACAAGGTTTGCAAGGCATGCAGCAGATTATATATGTAACCCAAGAAGTATGATTGATCATTTTTAATGGGTTAAAACCATTTCTTCATCGAGCATTAGTCTCACTATCCTTCTCATCATACGAATATATTGTCTCATGTGCTCTCAAGACAATAAAATAATTCTCTAAGTATTAAAACTTTAAATCAAGGCAAGAGAAGAAGAGATATGTTGAACACTCTGGAAATGGAAATAATAGGAAGAAGGGAAAAGTTGAATATCCATCTTACAGTAAATGTGGGAAGAAACACCCTGGTACTTGATTGAAGGAACTATGAGTCTATTAGAAGTTTGGTGAAAAAGGCCACCGTGCTCGTTATTGTAAGGGGAAGAAAGAGGTTGTTGATATTGAATGCTTCAATTGTAGAGACAAGGGAATTATGCGAATGAATGTCCTAATTTTCAGATAAAATTACCATAGAAATGTCCAAGGGATCAAGGCCAAGCTTATGTTATCACTAATACCGAGGTTGAAACTCCTAAAGACATGGTGGAAGGTAATTTAATGGTTTCCTCAAGTTTAGAAAATGCTTTATTTGATTCTGGATCATTGCATTGTTTCATATCTTCCTAGTTTTCTAGGAAAATTAGATATTTCCAATTTGATTTAACAAGAGAGTAGTTAGTCAAAACTATTAAGGGAAGAATCATTGCATCAATGTTTTTTGAATCAGTCCTCATTAGAGAGTATAATTGTTATTTACCTTCTGATCTCATCCTCATACCCATGATTGAATTTGATATAATCCTCAGTATGAATTGGCTTTTGGACCATGATGAAAACATTTATTGTAAGAAAAAGGAGGTTACTATTTTTGATGATGATGATAAAGAACACCTTATCTTTAGAGCAGAAATATAACCACCTTATTATTATCTAGATCCACCCCCAGTAGCTCATATAAATTCAATTTTTTGGGAGGAAGAGAATGAAAAAACTACGGCTGAGGAAAGGAATGTTCAAATAGAGGATGTAACTATTTTGAAAGAATATATTGATGAGTTTCTAGAAGATTTATTTGGTCATCCTCTAGAATGAGAAATTGTTTTTTCCATTGATTTAATTTCTGGATCAAGGACTTTATCGAAGACCCCTTATAGAATGACCACTGTGGAATTAGTGGAACTAAAGAAAAAACTAGAGGAATTGAGTAATAAGGGATTTATTCTCCCTAGTGTTTCTCTATGGGGATCCCTTGTCCTTTTTGTTAAGAATAAAGATGGATCTATTAGGTTTTTCATTGAATACTGGGAGATAAATGATATAAACATAAAGAAAAGTATCCCCTACCTTGCATTGATGATTTATTCGACCAACTGCATGGATATCAATACTTTTCAACGATTGACCTTTGATCTAGATACCATCAGTTCTGCATGAAAAAGGAAGACATTCTGAAGACAACATTTCAAAATAGGTACGAGCATTATGAGCTTACAGTAATGCCTTTTGGATTGACTAATTCACCCTCTATCTTATTGGATCTAATGAATAGTGTTTTCAAGGAATATATCGACGATTTTGTAGTGGTATTTATTGATGATATCTTGGCATAATCTAAAAGCTATAATGACCATGAAAATCAATTGCGCATTATCCTGAAGACTCTTAGAAGACATGAATTATATGGGATGTTTAAAAAGTGTGAATTCTATATTCATGAGATTTCTTTTCACGACCATATTGTCTCTAAGGATGTAATCTCCATTGATCCTTCAAATACCAAGTCAATCCAAGAATGGCCAGCACAGATGAGTATAAATGACGTACACAATTTTATTGGATTAGCAGGTTATTATTGATATTTCGTCCAGAATTTTGCCCAATTTGCTGACCCATTTACAAAGGCCACATGAAAAGGGGTTAAATTTGTTTGTACAAAAGAGTGTGAAGAATATTTTGAATAACTGAAGAGAATATTAGTCAATGCTCATATATTGACTCTACCATCGGGGACTGGTGAGTTTTTTATTTATAGGGATGCTTCAAAGAAAGGACATGGTTGTGTCCTTATGAAGAATGATAGGGTTATTGCCTATGCATCACGATAGCTAAATATTCAGGAGAAAAACCATCCTACTCATGATATTGAGTTATCAGCAGTAATCTTTTCTTTGAATATTTGGAGAAACTATCTCTATGGTTAAAATGTGTGATATATACCGATCACAAGAGTTTGAAGTATATTTTCTCACAGAAAGAACTCAACTTGAGGCAAAGACGATATCTTGAACGACTCAAGGACTATGATTGCACTATACAATACAACTCATAGAAGGAAAATAAGGTGTAAGATTCTTTAAGTAGAAAGGGTCATGGAGTTTTGAACAAGATGACAGTTGAAAGGGATCCAATTTTTATGGATCTAGTAAATATGGATATGGGAATAACCATGGAAGGTGAAACATCAATACTTTTTAAAATGGTTTCTAAACTATATTTACTATAAAGTATAAAGATTTCTTATATCGGTGATAAAGAGTTTAAAAATAAGATTAAAGCTGTGAATGATGGGAGATTGAGTGACTTTGTGTATGAAGATGAAATTTTGAAATATGGGAAGAGAATTTGTGTTCCAGATATACCTAATCTAAAAAAAGAATTATTGGATCATTCTCATAGTTCCAATTTCCCTATACACCATTTTAGCACAATGATATATGGAGATTTGATGGAACATTTTTAGTGGGATAACATGAAGTGGGAGATTGCTGATTTTGTGTCATGATATATGGTTTGTCAACAAGTGAAAGCTAGAAGGGAACATCCTGGAGGATTCATGCAACCTCTTCTCATACTGGAGTGGAAATGGGATAATATTACATAGACACTATCATGGGACAACCAAAGACTCCTAAAATGAATGATGCAATATGGTTCATTGTTGATTTTATTACTAAGTAAGCACATTTTCTTGCTATAATAGAAGATTTACCACTTGAACGATTGGTATGACTGTATATTAATGATGTTTTAAGACTTCATGGAGTACCACTATCGATTATTTCGGATCGTGATCCTTGTTTTACATCAATATTCTAGAAAATTATTCAAAAATCCATTGATACTGAACTTTGATTGAGCACTGCCTATCACCCTCAAACTAATGGAAAATCAGAACCGACTATTTAAACCCTAGAATACATGTTGAGATCATGCTCACTTGACTTTAATGGATTGTGGGAACAATATTTACATCTAGTAGAATTTTCCTATAATAATTTCTTTCATTTAAGTATTCAGAGGCACCATATGAAGAATCATACAGAAGGGGATATTACACACCATCTTGCTGGGATGATGTTAGTGAAAGAAAACTCATAGGCCCAGAACTGGTGGAGGAAATGATGGAAAAAAGTGATGGTAATCCAAAACCACATCAAAGCAGCTCAAAGTAGGTAGAAGAGGTATGGAGATAACCGAAAGAAGGACTTGAAATTTCAGGTAGGAGATCATGTTTTCATGAAGGTATATCTATGTAAGGGTGTTATACGTTTTGGTAAGAAAGGTAAATTGAGTCCCAGGTACATCAAACCTTTCAAAATTCTAGAAGGAATTAGTGTTATAACACACTGTTTGGAAATTCCGCCAAGTCTCTCCAAAATTCAAGATGTGTTCTATGTATCAATGTTGAGAAAATACATTCCTAAACCAACGCATGAACTCACCTATGATGAATTAGAAATGGAACCTGGTCTCTCTTATTGTGAAGAGTCTGTCAATGTTATTGAAAGAAGAGAAGAATTGGTGAGAAATCGGACGACTTGTCTGTTAAACGTTCTATGGAGAAACCATAAGATGGAAGGGGCAATGTGGGAATTGGAGGAACTTCTAATGAAGAACCAACCGAGTCATTTTATGCAGTAATATTCTAGAAATTTTGACAAAGAAATTTTTTGAAGGAGGGGAGAATGTAACAACCCAAGTTTCAATGGTACACTTCTCTTTGAACAAAATAATTGCATGTATTGTATGCAACTTCGAGTTATAACACACCACAACTAATCAAACTAGCCATTATGAATATAAATAACCACTTTTTGAATTTTTATAAATTTTACCTTTCAAAATGTACTTCATTTATGGAATCGGAATATCAAAATTAGCTTATGGTGAATTTTTTGTATTTTTCGGAGAACTTACATTTTTTGACGAAAAGTTAAAAACACTGATTTATTGTTTAAAACTGAATTCTTATATAAATAATTATTTATTTTATTTAAATTTATTATAGGTCAAAATAGATACATAATACCTATATACGATCAATGTAATTCATTGGATTCTGTTTATAATAATTTTAGATATATAAATATTTTATTAAACCTTTCACCGTATTCTACCCACCTCCTAGGAGATTTTGATAATTCACATAAAACGTAATTTAACTACTTCTGTGAGTGGAATTTATAAAATTCAAGAGACACAGTTGATATCAGTAAGAAAATTGTGGTTCAATAAGATGAAAATATTTTTTTGTGAATAGTAACTTTTTACTTTTATTTATCACGGTTAAAAGTTATTGGGGGTAATTAAGGGTAAAAACGATATTATTATTACCCTAACACATGTCCTAATTCTATGGGATAAGTATAATTCGACCAAAAAAACCTTAGGAATAAAATATGAACCTCTTTGGTCCACTTGTATATGATTAGTACACTTATTATTATTTAATTTAAAGAAGAGTTAAAAGAGTTAAAATCAAAGTTTAATGACTAAATTTTTTTAATATAGGGTTATACATAAAATAAATTCGACTATAAATATTCATTAAAAATATTAAAATATTTCCTACATAATGGTATTTTATTTATATTGTTTATTCATTAAATATTTTAATTTATTTATGACACAATGATGATGCAGTAATTACATAATTAATGAAATATTAAAATAAGTGATATTATAAATACAAAAATAAATGTAATTTGAGACTTTTTATGAATTAAACTAATTTTCTAGGATAATATTACATATTAGTAGTGGTTAGAGGAAATTTTTTGAAGTAGTAATACTGTTATGAATTTAGAAAAAACAACATAACAAATACTGTCAAAATTAACATAAAAGAGTTTATAAAAATAATTCTATTATTAATTAATATTCTATTACTAAAAATCTAAGGATCATCCAAAAGACTTATATAATGATATTTGTATCATTAATGAATTACTTGGGGTTCTATGGGAAGTATATAATATGTTTATTAACCATATAATATTAAAATACAAAGAGACATGGTAAATGTCAAACTATTTAACTAAGAGTTAAATCTAAAAGATAAAGTTTATATAGTGACCCAAACATGTCTAAAACCTATTGGTTGAGTGTTTTTAGACCCATACCCATCATATCCTTTAAATAATCCAATTTGGACCCATTATATTCTGACAATGATTTCATTGTAAAATAATATTTCTAACTTTTCCTAAAGTGCCCCTCACCCCTCTTATAAAAGGACACTCCCCCTTATCTCTAATTCACACCTTCAAAGCCATTTGTCTCAGAAAAAATCTACTCAAATACCCTTTAAACTATCGTCCTTTCATCCTAGTGTCCTTATTTTATTCATAACTCCATCATAAGGAGCCCTTTTTGATCAAATCAATAGGAAGAACCCGAAGAAGAGGTAAATATTTTATCATATCTTTCAAATTCCTTTCTTCTTCCACTTCCTTTTTCTTTGTTGTTTCCATTAAAAAATAATAACTCTAGTATATTATATACATTTTTATGTTATTATAAATATGTTACAACCAAATTCATTATTCTATCCATCCTTTGATTGACATGTCACCATACGTGCGTACGTACGACTTACCGTCTCCACGTCGTGGTGTAATTGTTATTCAATACATTATATTTTGGATGGGTATAATAATGATGTTAAATTGATGTAAATAATAAATATAACATGGTAATTATATTTTATATATGATATACCATCCAATATTATATTATTTTAATATCAAAATAATGATATTGTCATTCGTGAGTACGTACGGATTATCGTCTCCAGAAACGCGAGGAGATTCATTCCCCATCGTATCCATTCAAGAATAATTTTCATAAGATGATTAAAAATAATGTTTAAATACTTTCTATCATTCTGGATATGAATAATATACATTCCATACATAACAAATATGACTCACATAACAAATAATATAAAAGAAAATTATTCTGTTAACACCCGAAACAACGATAATACAATGATATTATTAACAAAGAAATGTTAAAAGATCATATATTATATCATATTAATGCATATGATTCATGTATAATTTAATAACAATTATTTCACCATTATAAAGGATTTTAACCTACCCTCGACCAAGGAAAAGTACAAGGTAAGGGTTAATTCTACAATCTCATCATTATTCAGGTTTGTTTATACATAATTATCTACTAGGACATATTTATCATCCACACCCTTGTTTCTTAAAAATGTATTTCAAAACATCCTTACTATTTTGTAGAATATGGGTTTATGTAATTTTTCCCCGTGTTTGAATTTTATAAGATGCATATAAAGGAATATTTTTTTCATTTTCCACACAAGGTACTTCTTGACCTTTTTGACAAATTTAAGGAAAAAATTTGTTTTATCTTATTCAGCAGGTGATGCTATTTTCCTCCATTACAACATCATCAAAGCTTCCCATACAAGATTATAAAAAAATTTCCAAAATAAATTTTTTATTTTATAATTATATGAATTTTAAATGATTTCAAAATAGATAGAGATATTTATCTAAAAAAGGTTTTGATTTAATCTCTGTCAATATACTTTGATTGATTTTTAGTTTATTTAATGTTTATTTATTATGATACAAAACATCCATATTGTACTAAAGGTTTTGTGATATGTTTGACTGTGGATGTGTTATTTTTATACCATTCATGTTTTATGGATAAATTATTGACATTTCATATGCTAGTTTTAATATGAATGTTTATGTTATGTTTAAACCGTTTCATATAAAAAATGCATTGCACTTAGTATGTGACGGGTGGAGCCCGCTATATCTCTCTGATGCATCGGTTGGTCTCATGAGAATAAATAGTGTCTTAGAAAAAGGCCTTGAAAAAATCTTATTTGTAATCATGGCACAATGCCTTAACTATGTGGTTATGAAAATCTGGAATTATGCATTCCATCATTATGAAAGTGGTTATTGATATTTCATGTAACTATTCGACTAGTAGAATATCCATGTGAGTATGTAAATAGAATTATTTGTTTTTATCTTTTCCATATTATGTTGATGTTTAAGTTTAAATGTATTTTTTTAGTCATATACATTTCCTTAAATGTTTATGCTTATTTATGAAAGTTTCTGCTATATTGTTATCCTTACTGAGCATCTGAGCTCACCCCTTTCTATGTTTTATTTTTCCTAGGATGTGAAAAAGTATTTTATGACTGACCTACAGGGATAGTCTAAGGGGATATGATTGTGGTCTATGGAAACAATGTTGTTGTTGTTTATCACTTTATGATGTAATGTAGACCCTATGAATGTATCTAGTACGTCCAAGGCTACTAAACTAATCGGTCTTTCGGGACTTGATCTTTTGTGATAATGCCAATGTTATGTAATAATGCACCGACTCTGGGTTACTAGGGTCGGGGTGTTATAATGAAATTGTATGGCTGGTAGTATATTAGTTGACCTATGTGGAATATTATTTATTGATTTAAGAGATTAACCTACTGGATGAACTAAAAAAGATATATATTTAAGAGATTGTGTGAGTACAAGGGTTTATTTGGAGTGTTGTATCAAAATCAAAATATCTGTTAACATCATATTTTTAGAAAATATGGAATTATATATTGGGGACTACATAGTTGAATCTGAGTATGTCTTATCATTCTTATACTGAAAGAATGGTAAGGAAGAAGAATATAATATTTTTAGGAAATTCTTTGCGCATGTGTTCAAAATTTCATAAGAGATTAGGAATATCTCATTATTTTTTTAGATTTTTTCTATAATAATAGAATATACTGTCCAATTCATATGGATATGTTTGAGGATCTATATGGATTAATATTCTATTTATCTCTATACTAGCATGAGGTATGTGAATCTTCATTTGTTGGACAATGTATAGTGCACGAGACCTTGGAGTGGGTGCAGTTAATTCCGAAAGTAATGGTAACTTCTTAGAGAATATAGTACGAATATACCCACTAGAGGATGTAGACCCTGGATTTTAACATGAGAAATAGAGTTTTCATGAGGGTTTCGCCTCAGTTCGGGCATGTAAAACTTATGAGCAAAGGGAAAATTTCTACATTGATTGTTAGTAAATTTGATATCATCCAACACATTGAGATAATGTCCTATGACTTGGATATTCATAAATGGTATCATGTTGTGCATAATTTGTTTCAAATGTCTAATATTTCAAGGTAAAATCATGATCTTGCACATGTAATTGACTATGGGGATGTTAAGATAGAACATGATTCATCTTTTTTGAGAAGAAATTCAGATTATTATCTGAACCAAGTGTTTTATCAAAGGGAATAACTTTCCTCTGGTTTGGGCATAATAGAATCATGTCCAGATTTGAGAAGATTCATGGGAATGAAAGAAATAAATTTCGGTGAAATGGCCTAAGTTGTTCGAGAAAACCTCTAGAGACACATTTGAAGGATTAAAGGATGTATGATAGAGAGAATTTTGACACAACTATTTGAGGTATGAATAATTATTAATTGTATATTTCTTTTTTTTCTATTTTTTAAAGTGTTTTTATGTGTGTTAAAGGTGTTCAAGAGGATGGAATTGGAATGGGATAGGCTGGAGGTGGATATCCTAGGTTATCAATCTGAAATATCTCCATAGACCATCAGGTTAATCTCTAGATCTTTTTTAAATATTAAAATAACACCAACTAGTTAGTGGGGTTCCTAGGTAGAATGTCTTCTATATATAATCCACTAGCCAGCTAGTGGGGGCCATAAGTTTGCCTATATAACTTTCACAACCATGTAAGACTAGTTGGGTATATCAATTCTTTTTAAGTACCTGAATTCTCTAAAATTTTATCACTTTTCATAGGAAATTATTGGCCTCCCGCAGACTAGGATATCTCTTTCAACAATTTTAGGATCCAAATTCAGCTTACGTCTCCTCTATTTGATCGTCATTCATCATTTTGACCCTACTATTCTAAATATAGTGTGTTCTATATTGATCTAAATCAATTATCTCTTTTTATACATAGTCAAACTAATGAAGGTTCTTTATTTTTTTATCAAATCAATGGTATTTTACAATTTATTAAAAGTAAAATGTCCTTCATTGATTTAATCATCACTCAAATTTAGGGATTTGAATTGTTCACATAATTTCAATCTATAAAATCTTCTAAAATCGATCTTCTTGGGTATGTGTGATCATATACAACATTTTTGGTGTGTTAAGTCCTCATTATCGAAATAATAATTTTAATTTTATATAATCATGAATTGTTCTAAGATTTAAAATGAAGTAATTGGACTCAAATAGGGTCCATTTGCAGAAAAACATCATTGAACATAAGGTAATTGGTCCTTATCATAGAATTTTTTTAAGAAAGTTCTAATAATGATTCTTTGGTGTGGATAAATGTTTATCCTATGAGACCCCTATTTGATTATTTATCACCTAATCCATGTTAAACTGCATGGATTAATAGTTGATGTTTTTCATAAGAGGAATTTAATGGATATTAAAATTTCTTGATATGAAACGATGTTTAATATATCATCCTATATCTATATATTTCATTCTTTGTTTCTCTATCATTTATATTCAAGAGTGCAGTCTAATGAATATAGAAACTTTCCCTAATATATATGTGTTAGGAATTTGTTGTCATATAAACAAAGTATACCCATAAGCGGGATATGCCAAATGACTTTTTGGAATACCCCTTCAAGGGGATATGTATAGATTCCCTAGCATATCATATAGAATATTATCTCATTTTTATGAATATTCAGCATATTAAAAAAGAAAATTCCAAGGGACCATAAAATTTTAGTTTGTTTAGAAACATGGAGAAAAATATTCTAACATGGTTAAATATCTTCAATGATTTCCACGTGTATCTTCCCATTTAGTACTATTACTTAAAATCTTTCTTCATATCCTGGGGAAAGTAAATATAAGAAATGGTGATCATATAAGCTCAGTAAGGGTAAACAATGGATACACATAAGTATACAATAACATAAGGGTATGAGAAAATTAGAATAGAATTTTTTGATCATGACATATCAAATATCATACACATGAGTAATAACAAAAATGATTTACAGGTCATAAGACATGAATCATAAGGAAATAAAGAGAATAATACATGATATCATAGCATAAAAATATGATGTGGAATTAAAACATTCATATAGGATTATAAAATCTTATATCAAGTATACCTAGTATGACCATCATAACATGTTAGGCTTGGGATAATCACTAGTGTATCCACATAAGGCTTGGGATGACTTCATTGGTACACTCTTGTTTGGGGATTAGGATGACCTCTCATGTAGCCTCTTTTTTTGGGCTTGGTATTCGTTCCTTTATTACCACTTTTTCTGGGCTTGGTATCCCCCCCCCCCCCCCCCCGTGTATCCTCTTTTTGATGGCATGGGATTCCCACCCATGTACCATCCAATTGTATGAATGGAATTCCCACACATGTACCCTTTTTCTGTGACCTTGGGTGTTGTCTTCCATACCCTCCTATTATGGGATTGGGATTCCTTCTTGGTTACCCTTTGATATCATAGAACATTTTTCATTACCCAATTCAATAGATGGATATATAGGTCCTAACTCTCACAATATTAAAGAATATATTTGTGTGCCAGAATATCATAAACATTCATCATATCATAACTCATGAAGTGAAATGGGAATCATAAAAACTTAAAAATATCATAAACTATTTAATTGAGATATGTTCATAATCATTTCATCAAATGTTTTTCATCATTGGAGGTGGATCAGTGGAAAAGGTGAGGAGTATAATAGAACAATTTTATGGGAGGTGCATTGTTCGATTATAAGGAGACCGATCTTGGGAGAATTTATCCCTCCCCCATGACACACTCCCCTTGTCGTGTCACTCGATCCCTGAATAGCTGGTTAAATGAGGTTCAACCCACTCATGCTAATAGATTATTATGTTGAACCATTTTTATTAGTTTGTCACATCTCGGGACACTCTTCCATCTCGACTGGAAATTTCTCTTTCCTAGTTGGGGATATCTCTAGAGTGATCTCTTCCTAGGGTGGGGGGTTCCCCTAAGCAAAGGTTTCAAAAAGGCCACACCTATGGAATACCTTTTTCATAAAATAATGTTTACCCAAGGTGATATCCCATTAAATCATAAACAATATTAAATGATGTCATCATAAATGGTAAAGGAATTTGTAATATCATTTGGATATTTATTAAGGAAATTTCCCTTCATTGAAAATTATTTTATATTACGCAAACCATTTTTAAAATGATTTTATTTCCAAACCACATTGAAAAAATATTATATATGATTTAAAAATTATTTAAACATTTCCTGATCAAAACATCCATTCCTCTTTGAAGAATTAATATTGAATCATAAACAATTTGGAATAATGTTTTCATTAAAATTATCAGTGAAACATTATATATAAATATTCAAAAACAATTTTAACAAATTTTTAATACATAAATCAATTTTTTCAAATAAGTTTCCATGGAAATTATTTTCATATATCATTTGAACCATTTTCTAGACATTTTTACAAAAACAGTTTTTTAATAGAACATAATTCCGACTAAAGAGAGAAATAAGGTCAGATTTTCATAAAATACTTTTATTAATTATATTACCAAAAAAGGAGTGATAAAATGGAAATATAACATTATAATATCATTAATAACCATTATATAAGAAAATAAAAGCGGGTTACTAATAGACGGATCATAATATTTCATCAAGGGAAGTATAATCATTAAAATCTCAATAAATGATGAGAGTGTAATGATATACACTTACCACTCTACAAACTTGAAATCAAAATAATAACGAGAGAAAATCATTATATTAATATTAAAATATCATGATAATAAATATATTCTCAATAAGACAAGTCAAAGTGCATTATCTATACCTTGTAAAATAGTATTAGTGCATAACCGAACAAGTGTCTCGAAGAAGGAAAATTGATACAAAATTACCACACAGATTTGGTATCATTTGAACTGTAAACCCCATGGAAAATAAATCATAAAAAGTATATTTACATACATATAAATTAAATAATCATTTAAATATAATTCATGCATGGGTATTATACTCACCACATATAAGAAGTAGGAGGTGATCATGGATGGTGTCTCAAGAAAAAAGTGAGACATAAATCTCATACTTCTTGAGTGATTTTGAATTATAAAATAAATGAAAGAATAAAATAAATTGAAACATTTAATATCATTAAATAATTAAAATTCATGATATAACATGTTTTAGGTTATTATATAGACCACAAAAAAATAAATTATTGATGAATATTTCATAAGTCTTGTGGAAATAAATGTGAGACAGGAAATCCCCTTACCTTAAATATTAGATCTTGTTATAATCGTTAAAATATTATGTATAATAAATATAATTTTATAATAAATATATCATATAAAAATAACCATTTACATAATACCATATGTGAATTTTTATGACCTTTTTTACCCATTTATTAACAATTCATTTTTAGAGTTGTGTTTCAAGTAATAACCGCTTTGATTTTCGCTTATGTTTGGATTTGTTATTTTTTTGTGATCTAACTTTTATAATTATTTTTTCATCAAAACAATTATGGAAATTATATAAATATCATATATATTTATTATATATTTATTTATAATAATCTATAAAATCTAGAGATAAGAAATGAAATATGTCGTTCAAGGAGACAGTAGGATGTATGTACTGATAAACAATGTTTTAATCCCTTGTTGTATTTAATTAAAATTTAAAAGTAAATAATATATATATATATATATTATATTCCCATTATCAATGTTAATTAATATATATCACATTATTTGACCCCATATTTAACACATTTCATGTAGGGTATGAACTAATCATATTTCTTTGAGTAGGCAGTAGTCTACACGTCCACAAACGATGTTATCATATTCCCAAAAAATAGAAAGCATGAAAGTTTGTGATATATAGTAATTAAAAAAGAATAAATAAATCATATATATAAAATATATAATATAAATATATCAATTTAGTTATTATTTCCAACCTTAATTGGTGATAATGGAAGAACAAACAACATTTGTTTGTGAGGAGGTAGTCCACCATACAACTGAATGATGATTACTTATCTCATTTGATGGAATTTTGTGAATATGTTGGTTATAGATTTAACATAAATTTATTATTATTTTAATGATACTGACATTATTATATAATAATGGTATAAAAATAATAGAATGGTGGAAAAATAAATAAAATAATATTTTTAATTGAGGAACGCTACTTCTTCTTCGGGTAACTGCTTTTGGTTTGCACAAATGACTTCCTTAGTGTTATTTTTACCCAAAGTGAGAATTATAGGATGACATGAGTTAATTTTGAATATTAATATAATTGGGTATGGATTATCTAAATGGATTGAGAGGTGTGAATAAGTTCATGGGGGGGTGGTGAGTGCCATTTTATATTGGAGGATTAGTTGAATTCTTGTAAATACCAAAAGATAAAAACTATTGGGAGTTTTCCCATAAATCATGTGCCTCCAATAATGATAATAATACTAGAAAATATTGAAAATGGTCTATTTATCTTCATAAAATTTGTTTTAACAAGTTTATAGGTCATTTCCCACTCAATATTAAATGGTAACCACTATGTAAAGTCATTTTAACCTTAATTATTGTAATTAATTTTATTTTCATTCATTAATATTTTTGGTAAAAGGATAAGTATAACTTAATAAATAATTTAAATTATTCTTATTCAGAATATGGAATTAATTTTTACAATTTCTAAGAATATATGTGGGAAAATTAATATAAATTTAATCTCACAAACATGTTGTGAATTTTGGTTTTTGATGACACAATTTTCAAAATATTGAAATGTTTTCATATCCAATTTCAAATTGAAATTGATTTTAATAACCTAAGATGGATTTATTGATTTATAATATAACTAATTTTTCATTAAATTTTTTTAATATATTATTAATATATATAAATTAGTTAAAGGAAGGTTTAGTTTAAAATTATAAATCATTATTTTTTCACTATTCAAAATGAAATGAAATTCTTTAATGAAATTCAAAAAATAAACCATAATATAATTCTGATGCAATTCTTTAAAAAATAATGTTATTTTCAAAAAAAAATTTATAAAAATTTCTAAATATTGTTCTTAATTGGTGCGCTATTAAAATCCATAAAATTATCTTATAGAAAAATATATCTCATTATGCATAATATTGGATTTATTCATACTAGTTATCTAGAAAATACATATGATGAATGTTAAATACTTTTTTGAATATAATACATATATATATCTATATAATTAAAATCATTCATTAAAAGTTGTTGTTTAATTAATTTAGATAAAATATTTTTTATAGAATAATTGTTTTCTAGAAAAAGAATTTATTTAATTTAAAATAGTTCTTTCTCGAATTTATAATTAATTGGTAACCATAAAATTCATTGTGTAAATAATATTTATATATTTTATTTATACACACTGATTCCAACCACTTTTATTGCTTGTTAAAAACTATTATCATAATATTAATAGTATATTTTAGATTGGTATAACTAGGTCATGTTTGTAATGAAAACATTCGAAGGAACATGGTTTTGTGTATAGAAAAATACAAACATAGTGTTGTTTGTAACATAAGATATTCATGGTGTTGTATGTAGTTAAATATTAAATTTCTGTAGCATGAAATCCCATGCCTGAAATAAAATTTATTTTATTCTAATAAAATTATTCATAGAAACTCAGGGTGTTACATTCTATACCCCTTAAAATTAAAATCACCATTCATATTCATCTACGTCACCACAGGTTAAATATTTAAACATCCATTCCATGAAACCCACATCATAAAAAATAATACTAAAACATAAAAAATAAATTTTCGAAATATAATGTTTACCCAAAGTAACACATAATATGATTTCTATTTAGGGTAACTTATGTAGGAAGTGAAAACATAGACATGGATGAGAAAACTAACACCAAAGTACAAATGGAAAGTGATAGAGAACATTGATCAGTAGAAGTGGGTAATTTTGAGAATGTTAAAAAATCAAAAGAAAATAAATCTACATTGATCTAATGGAACCCTTGATTTATATGAGATTAATATTCTAGGATAAATTTTATATTTCTATATCCTTTTCATAATGTTTGAATAAAATTAATAAGATTATATAATTACATTAATTAATTATAATCTCTCCCATTAGTTGTTCCTTGATTAATTTCAACATCATTTCTTACTACAAGAAATGAAGTTCATTTTTTATTCCTAAAGAACTAACAATTCATGAGATCAATAATATAATGATAGGTAATTCCATTTCTATTTGGTTAAAATATTAGTAAACATGTTATCATAGGTTTTCCGTTATGTAGAAATCTTCATGTGGTGATATAAATTTTAATATCTAAAACCTCATTTGAAATTATAACATAGAATTTATATAAATTGTTAACCTTATATTTCTTCCAAAATTTGAAAATAAAAATTATTGTAAATAAGGTCTCTAAATTGATAAAAATAAATGAAACATTAATCCCCCATATTCCATAATGTAGCTCTTAGATTTCATATACCAAACATTATAATACCTTCATCATGTATTCTCTTGATACATGGTAATTACCTAAATTTCCATGAAAACATATTGAAAACATACACGTTAATTCATTACATACATAAAACTATGATTATTGGTTATATTACATAAATTCAAAAATCTTGTAAACTACATCATTGAAAGAAAAAAACAACTTTGTCAACAAATAATTTATCAGTTATAAGGACTTCAATACTATCAAATTTAATTTATCCAAATAACCACTTTATCAAAGCTAAAAACAATTTTTCCATCATTTTGATAACATTAATGTTTATCTTCTCTTAATCAAAATATCATGTTTCCATTAAACCACTTTTACATGTCATAAAAACCATTTAACCTATCATTTTAAATCCATAATGAAAACTTTTACCAAAAAAACTTATATATTTCCTGATTCATATAACATAATCTCTATATTAAAAAGCATAAATACTCCATTAATCCTACTTACTTCTCTATCAATAAACTAAGATTCATCATATTATTTTTTAAAATCCCTTTTCATAAATATGAATTAAAAAAAATGTCTTAATATTCATCAAAATAAATTTAATCATTATTACAATCAACAATGTTAGAAAAAAATACCATTAATATGTCATTCATGGTCTCTTCATTATCCATAGTAAATCCATTATTCATGAAACCTTTCTTATTTCCTTGAAAATATTTCCCCTTATGAAATTTATTTGAATAATTCCAATTATTTCCACATTTAATGCATATAATAATAGATTATACCTTATAGAGGCTATTATTTTCATCCATTGTAATAACAGAACTTTTCATCGCCCCTTTTTTGTTACTTTTTTCTAATCCTTATTTTTCACATTCCAAAAATCTTCCTATTACTATTTGACATTCACATCGGTGTTTCTTCCCACATTATCAATTAATAGAAAACCAAATATTCTTTCCTCCATGGTCTCCATTACCTGAAATCTCAGTGAAATATTTCCTTTTCGTCTTTGGAGTGTCTAAGAGTTAGTAAAGGTACACATTGTTAATCAGGTTCAATACAAAATAACTAGGCATTATCACAAAATTGGTTACTCTTTTAATCAACCCATTTGATTGATCATATGAAATTGTTTGTAACATTCAAAATTAACCTAGTTCCTTATAGTTCCCACCATCAGAATAATTAAACAATAACACCATAATTTCATACTAGGTCACTAATAGTTATATTATATTTAAATACTTCATGATGGTTCGTGAAGAGTTTGTGAATTTATAAAGTATATCCTCTAATGGTGTCAAACCAGGTGTTCTGAATCGCCCATTATTGTGCACTAGTTTTGGATCAAGTCTAGTTCAAAATAGATTTTTTATGTTTTTTACCCCTATGTACATTTAATCCAACGACACATAAACATGTAGTATCTAAATATTGAATTAATTATTTGGATACCAATCACTCAATCCTTTACCCAAATTTCATGAAATTTACATATAATTTAACTAAACCCTAGAATTATCCTTAGAGACATCCATAGACATATCCTTAGGAATATACTTAGGGATCTCAATAATTTTTTCTCATCCTAATTTACTAAGGATGAATAAACCATTTCTTTGATACAAACTATAGGGACTCGTATATAGAATAATTGGATGTTACATCATTTTAGATGATTATTCAACACACTAAAAAAGTACATTATCAATTAATATAATAGTTTTGTGTCTTTGGAAACTTGAAAAAAATCATTCTAACATGGTTAATGATTCTCAATGTTTCCCATAAAGATCGTACCATTTAGTGTTAATATTTAAAACAGTTATACATAACATAGGGAAAATAAACATTATAAAGGGTGATCTAAAATGATCAGGAAGGGTAAAAAAAGGATATACATAAGCATTATATGAACATAAGGGTTTTAGAATATGATTATTACATTTCAAGATCATACCCTGCATATCAAAGAACATACACGTGAGTCATGGAATAATGATTGGTAGATTGTAATACATGAATCATAATGGAATCAATATCACAGTCCATGAGAGAACAACATAAGAATAATATGTATAATTATAGAATAGAGAGAAGAATATAATATCATATGTTAGGGTCACCTACCAAGACCTTCATAATTTGTTAGGCTTGGGATAATCACCTGTGTTCCTACTTCAGGCTTGGGATGACCTGTTGTGTACCCTCTAGTTTTTGGATTAGGATTATCTATTGTGTACACTCTTTCTTCGGTATTTGTATTCCTTATTTTGTACTATCTTGTTTCGGTCTTGGGATTCCCACAAGGGTACCCTCTTGTTGTGGACTTGGGATTCCAACTAGTGTTTACTCTTTTTGTGGGATTGGGATTACCTCATGCGTACCATCTTGTTGTGGGCTTCAGATGACATCCCATGTACCCTCTTATTGTGGGCTTTGTATTATCACTTTTGTACCCTTTAATCTCATAGGACATTTATCATCAACCAATACATTGGAAGTAGAGATAGGTCCCACATGTAATGTAATGAAATCAAACATATATGTTCCTCAAGATCATAAACATTAATCATATCATAAGTTATTAAATGAAATGGGTATCATAAACAATTCATTATATCTTAACCAATGTAAAATAAAAATGTTTCCCAATCATTTCATTATATAATAACTACAGAAAATAAGTAGTTTTCATAAGTATATAATCCATGGAAGATAAATTGATTTCAGAAAAAAAGCATGTCATAATAAATATAAAAATTCAAAGGAAGAATAATAATGGTGAATTTGGATCATATCTCTATTAAATCATCAACTATATCTAAAGATGACATCTTATATGGACAAGGTTTTTAAAAAATCACTTCGAAATTTTTTTTATGAAAAATAACCTTTCAATGTAAATACTTTTTAAAGAGATATAGAATTTTCAAAATCATTTTCCGTGAAAAATAATTTACAGACATATTAAGTAAGATTTAAAAATAATTTAAAAAAAAATATTGATGAAAATATCATTTCCTATTTGAAAATTTATTTATAAATTGTTAAACATTTTGAAAACAGTTTTCTTTAAAAATAACCTTGAAAACATATAAAGGATGATTTGAAAACAATTTTAAAAACATTTGTTAATATAAAATGTTTTTTGAAATTCATTTTATTTTTTAATGATCTGAAAAAATCATTTATAATCATTTTTTATAACACTTTTATTAAAAAAATTAATAAAATTTATTTCTGGCAAACGAGGGAAATAATGTTTAATTTTTTAAACAAACATTCTTATAATTATATTACGTACCAAAGAGTGGGAAAATTTTATCATTACATGAAGATATAATTAATAACAAGAGTTGAATAAAGTTCATGAGATTGTCTGATGGATTGATTGTACCATTTCATCAATTGAAGTATAATAGTAAATAGTATTGATAAACGATCAGATTGTAACAGACTCATACCACTTTTGTAACTTTAAATAATAATACCCAAGATGAAATAAAATTACATGAATCATTAAATATCATTAAAATATAGATATTGATGATAAAAAATGTCAAAGGGTAGTATATAAAATTATTAAATGAATATAGGTTCAAAATATAACATTTGTCTCGAAGAAGACAAATTGCGACCAAATTACCATTCTGATTTGGTAAATTTTGAACTGTAAACACCATAAAAAATAATTCATAAAATGGATATTTAAATAAGCATAAATATAAGAATATTTTTCATAGAATACATTCATAGTCAGTATACACACTACATACATCAAATAGGAGGTGATCATGTCTTGTGTCTCACAAAAAATAAAAATGAGAGTGAAATCCCTGACAACCTGGGTATATTTTGAATCACCAGATCCACAGGAGAAATAACATCAATTTAAACATGAAATGTCTTTGAATAAATTAAATTCATTATATGACATGTAATATTTCATTATATACATCTTAGAAAATAAACATGCGGTGAATATGGTACAAGTCTTACAGAAATAAAGGTGATACTACAAATCCCCGAACATTATGTCTTGACTCTCAACATGCTCATTAGAACACCCTGTATATAAAATAAAATAATATTATAAATATATTAAAGAACCATATTCATTTATATAATACCATATATTATTTTTATGTCTTTAATTACTTGTTTATTAATAATCCAATGTTAACGTTACGTTTAGAGAAACAACCACTCTGTTTTCTATATGTGTTTGTATTTGTTATATTTCTATTCCTCTTAATTATATCATGATTTTATCATCAAAAAAATTATAACCACTTATAAATATTATATATATTCAGCATATAATTTTTTTAAGGGTATATAATTGATATAAATAGAAAATGAAACACACCGTTCGTGGAGACGGTTGCCCACACATACATATGAATAACGTTTCGATTTTCAAACCATGTTGAAATAAAGAAAAAATTATTTAATATATATATATCTACATATATTACCATCAAATTAATTATCTTATTTCATATATATATTATATTTTTATTCAACCAATCTCTAATACATTCCATGTAATGTGTGAATTAATCATGTCGCTTTGAGAAGGCGGTAGTCCACACGCCCACAAACGATATTATTATATTCCCATAAAATGAAAATCATGAAGTTATTTGTTGTATAATAATTATTGAAGCATAAATGTGTCATAAATATAATATATATCATATAAAAATATAATTTACATCATTATTACCATCCCTCAAAGGTAGTAATTTAATAATTAACGACATCATTTTGTGGGGTGGTAGTCCACCGTACACACGAATGATAATTATGTATCACATTTGGTAGATGTATATTAAGGATTAGGTCATACCATTGACATAAAAAATCTTCATTATATTTTATATACTATGGTTATTATATTATCATGTTGTAAAATAATTTTAGGGGTTGAGGAATAAATAAAACAAAAGTGATTGTTGAAGAATATTACTTCTTATTTGAGTAACTCCTTTGGGTTTGACCTAAAGGACATAGTTGGTGAGTTTTATTACAATATTGAAGCTGACAGGTAGATATGAAAGAATTTTGGAGATTATTTGGGTAGGTTATGTATATTTCAATTGTCTTTATATGTGTGGATATGTTTGGGGGGGGGGGGGGGGTGAGTGCCTTTTATAGTGGAGGAGGAGTTGAATTCTACTAAATACCATAAGGTAGACACTATTGGGAGGTATCCATTACATAATGTTCCTCCAATAAAGAATATATGCATATAAAATAGGTTATATGGTCTAAAACATTCAATAAAATGGGATTTTGACAAGATTTTAGGTAAGTTGTTCCCTTAAGATTAATGTTTAACCACTAGGTAAACTCATTTTCATCTGAATCTCAGTAATTTATTTTTATTTATTTCACAAATATTTTTTGTAGATAACTATGTTTAACTTCATAGATATTATATGATATTATTATTAAGAATATTAAACCAATTTTGATAAATTATAAATACATAAGTGGCATAAATTAATATAAAATTAATCAAGCTGACGTGTCACAAATGTGGGTGTTCAAAAAAATGTATAATCGTTTTAAATGTATTTATATCAAAATAAAATATGAAATTGATGAAAATGGAATAATTTTTTTATTGATGTATAATTGAAAAAATTATACTTTAAGAGAAGTTTCAAATATAATATATCAATATAAATAAATTATATGAAAATCTAGTTTTTAAATAAAAATCATTATTTTGTCATTATTCATCAAAATATTAAACATTTTAGAATAAAACCCCTTAAGATAATAATTTCATTCCTTTTTAGAAAATAAAATATTATTTGTCGAAATATAACTTATAAAAGTGTCAAAATTTACTTTTAAAATTGGAAGTCCATTAAAAGGTGATAAAATTTCAATTTTAAACATTAAATATCTTTATGTGATAAATTATATTTATTCATACCTATTTTTTATTATACAATTAAAATAGTGTTGAATGGTTGATTGAATATTATATTGTTAAATTTAATTTATATGATTCATCAAAATTGGGGTTTTATTTTTTAAGGTAAAATGTGATTTGACAAAGAAAAATAGTTTTTTTAAATGAATTTCTTTATATTCAAATAGTTTTTATTCTAATTTTTAATTAATTAGTAAGCATAGAATTAATTGTGTAAAAAAATGTTTCCTAATTTGTGTAATACTTTTCATTTCCTCCAATCAAATATCTAGCTAAAAACTATCATAATAATATCAATAGAATATTGTAGTTTGGTAAAACTCTACCATGATAGTAATTCAAGCTATCAAGGGAACATGGCCTTATGTATAACACAATAAAGACATAGTATTTAATTTAATACATTACAAGATTGGTGTTGCGATTAGTGAGAGCATAAATTTGTGTAGATTTTAATGAAATCCATTAAAAAAATTTAAATTTATTCTTATAAATTTTTTTCATAAAATCTAGGACTATTAAAAGATATATCAGACATTGTGGGATTCCATTACATTCTATATGGTGCCAAAACTAGTTGGTCTAGCTATTAGGTAATAGATATATATTTTATTATTTCATGATCAACTTGTATCTTATCAGATTTTTTTTATATTTCAGAATATACACCAACATATTATTTCTATTATGTTAAAGAGTTTTGGGGGTATCCTACTAGGTTTTGTAGTCTCACCCAACCAGAAAATATCGGTGTGTGTATAGATTATATGACCAGGGATCTAGTAAAGGTAAAGTGCATTGTGGTGGGTTGTTGAGAATGTTTTCAGAGAGGGTGTATGTAATTTTGATATGCACATTAGGTTGGATGTTATTAATAATTTTTATTATTAATTTTTTTGGATACATTGATCTTTTACATGTGGGGATCATTTTTGTATTTTTGGTTTGTGTTAAACAAATTCCATACTGTTATTTCCTAGGGTGGTACTTTTTATGTATGCAACTACTCTGATGGTATATTAATAATTCTTTACTATTTATTTCAATAGTTTTCAGTTTCATTTTATAGAATAATTATTGATACTAAGGGAATAGTATCATGATATCCACAATGGCCACTAATACTCATCAACAACCTTTTATGTTTGGAGAGGAGCACATGTGGTCATGTGAAATACCAACCTGAACATGGTGATTTAGGTAAAGGTGTAACAATATAAATTCATAGATATTAAGGTATTTTTAGATATTCAACTTTTGTGTAGTAAATTTATTGAATTTCATTTAAAGAAGGATGAAATTAAGCTTTATTTCTATAAATAATTTATATCATTCATAGATAATTTTTAAAACATTTTTATGTATTTTCCATTTATAAAGATCCTTTAAATTACAAACCAATCTTATAAAAATTATTAAAATTTACCATAAAACACATTATACCACACTTTATAAATATCAATAGAAATAATTTTTAAAATTATATTTTGGAAGTAAAACATAATTTTGATATCTTTTTTATTTTAATAATACATAATTAATTGTAAAAAAAATTCACATAATTTTCACATGCACAAAAAAACACTGAAAACCTATATGAATTAAAAACATGAATCACAATGAAAAAATATATGAATGAACCCAATGTGAGGAAATAAAAACCCATAATTTAATGAAAAATTAATTAAATCATAACCCACATTAATAAAATAACATGAAACATTAAAAAAATCAAAAGCACCACTATAGTATTCTCAATTTCATTTGAAATCCTTCATAAAAATTTTGTATAACATTTAATGTTAATAATACTTTGATGAAAAAAATATAAAAACTAAGGTCTAGGAAAATACCTTTAAAAATAACTATATGATTTTATAAATAATTTCTTCTATATAAAATACTCTAAGTCCCTTCAAAACGTACATAATTTTTAAATAAAGCAATATTTTCAAACCTTAAGCATACATGTAATATGAGGGGAAAACAATTCATAGAACTGCTTATATCAAATCATGTATAGATTTGACGAAGCCTTAAAATGAATATTTAACAATACTTATGTTTAAATAAACACACTCTAACATTGAAATTAAATAACATCAGGTTTTGATAAAAATTATATCAAGTATAAATAAAGATAAAAAATTTGAATGGAAGAAGAAGAAGGCTTTCATTGAAGAAAGCCACTCATAATCATTAATGTATAGCTCTGAATTGAATGGGAGGGAGGAGAAACCACCAATGACCCTATTACTTATGAAGTCACATGAATGGGAAATGGAGTGACCCATTTTTGGGTCTCAATTTTCATGTCAAAAAATTATAAATAAAAAAATTTAAAACATAAGTAGGTAACACAGTTTGGATACACTGTTTTCCAAACTGTGTACTGACTATACACCCATCAATGGACACACATGGGAACTGTAATGGATTGAATGTATATTAAAAAAATACACTATATATGTATATTAGTAGTAAGAAAATTTAAATACACTCATATTATTATGTATAATTAATACTAACAATGAAAAATTCGTACTCTCTTTAGTGAAACTCTAAAATGTAAAAACATCACAGAAATTCTGCCCAAAAATCAAGACCCAGTGCACAAACTAATAAATAAATAATATAAAAAGGAAAAAGGGGTATGTCACAACCGCCGTTTCTATTTATTTTCTTTTTATTATTTTGTGGCTCCGAGTGTTTGCGCCGAGGTCTGGGCTGAGCCCGAATTAAAATTTCTTGTCGTTGAATACTTTTACTGGGTTTCGGGCCCGTGCGCGGTCACCGCACGGTGGCCGACAACCGCGCAATCGCCCCAGGTGCTTGTGAGAGTGTCCATGTCGTCTGGGTTGAGGCGCGCAACTTGTGTGCGGTTTATTAAGTCATGCGACGAGCGTGCAGGTATCTAGTTTTCGTATTTTGATAATTAAATAACTTACGTTGTAAAATATTGTTTGTTAATAATAATATTATTATGTTGTTATTATCATTATCATTGTTATCAATATTAGTATTATTTGTATTATTATTATTAACATTACTATGTTATTATTGTTAATATTAATGTTATTAATATTATTAATATTATTATTATTATTAGTGTTATTATTATTAGTATTATCACTATTATTATGATTAGAATTTTAATCATTAATATTAGAACAATAATTATTATTAAAATATATATTAACTTATCTATTTTATTATTAGTTTTTTTTATTTTAATTTTTTTTTTGGGTAAAACCCTAAGGGGGCGATCCCCTCTTCCCCCATTCTATGGTGCGGCCCCCCTGGCTCCTCTGCGCAGCGCCCGACCCTTCCCCCTCTTCTCGTTGCAGCCCGCGCCGCCTCCGCCTCCTGCTGCCCCCGTCTGACCTCGTCGCCGTCCGGCCCCCGTCCGACCTCCTCGTCATCTGCCTCCATTTACCAGCGTCGTACGCCGGCGCCCCCCCCCCCATTCGGCTCCTTTGTTTTCCCCCGCAGCATCGCCTCCTCTCTTGCGACGTCGGCCCACAGCACCCTCCTCAGTTTCCTCCACACCTCACCGGCCTTCCCCTTCCACCAGCGCCCTCTGATTGCACCGCTGCTCGGCAGCCTTCCCCTTTCACCCCGTCCAGCGGCGGCTGCCCGAACTCCGGCCAACAGCAACTGTGGTCCGTTTTCCCAGCTACCTCCTCTTTTTCAGCGCCGGAAACCCCAACTTCCTCCTCTTTGCCTCTGCCGGAAACCCCAACCACCTACTCTTTTCCAGCGCCGGACCCCCCCTATTTCATTAGCGGTTCACTGCCCAGCAGAATCCCCTTTCCTATCCAGCCGGCACGAGAGCCCCCTGCCCCTTCTGCCTAGCAGAACCCACTGGCAGCGTCCCGTTTTCCCCCTTCTCGGTGCGTTTTCAGCGAACCTCGCCCCTGCCTTTCGACAATATTCCGACACAAATCTGAATTTTGTGGTTCAGTGCCTCAGCGTGCTTCGATGTGGTCGCGAATTCCCTCGTTGGGTTCGCGAATGGTGTCTCGGGTCATTTTGGATACCTTTTTGTTCCCCGTCGCCGATGGCGAAGTGATTCACATTGCTTCAGATCGTCCCCTGTTGTTCGCGGGGCGCGTTTGGCCTCACCGCATGTTTTGGTTCGCCACCACCAACCAAGGTATAGTTCTATGTCCGTTTTTTGGTTTCGCGGCTTCGTTATACCCTTAATTAGTTGATTATGATGTTCCTGAATATTTATGAATTTGATAAAAATATGTTTGGAGTGAGTTCCTGGTTCACGTCTGCATGTGTCTATGTTGATTGGCTTGTTTTTTTTGGTTAATATGCTATGTTCTTTAATTTATTTATGTGGTGCGGATAGTGTTTTTTTTATGTATTTTGAGGCGCGCTTGATTTCAAAGGTAAACTTGGTTTGCGGTGTATGCATGGTTTCAAAATGGGTTTTAAGAGTGTTTGGAAGGTGTGAAATGCACTTTACATTTTAATGGAAAGTAGTGAGGTTTTGTGTGTGTGCAAACGGGTGCGTTATTTTATAAAATTGTTTTATGGGTTGAGTGTTAGGTGCGAGCCATGTTTTTGTGTGGTGATGTTTTGTGTTTTATTTTAAAATATTTTCTTATGTGGAACTGAGTAAGTTTGGATGTGAACCTTGGTTTCACCTTTGCGAATGTTTTATAAATTGTTCAAATGCTTTATTACTTTGATCTTGTGGTGCGTAAAGCGGTTGGTGTGTCTAAAGGTCGTAATTGAACTCTACTAAAGAGTTTGGTTTTGTTTTGATATCTGTTTTGATTTGATATTTTAAAAACATGTCGAGCTAGTTATTTTATATTTTTTTTATATGTTAGGATTATTTTTAGGTTCGCTTTTGTGTGTATTTTGAGAGGTTTTGCGTTGTTCTAGTGCATTGGCGAGACTTTCCGTGATGTTGCGATCGTCAGAAGGTTGCGCGTACTCTTGCGCGAGTGTGTGACATGCATCGTCGTCATAACCAGGCTGCGAGTTGAGGTAGGTCCCCCATTGCACTTACCTTTAGATTTAGAATTTATTAATTGCTTTTATTAATTTTTAATGAATTTTAAATAATATTAGATAATAAAACTTTAAATTATTCATTTGTGCGAAAAGAGCTGTTTATTTTATACCGAACATATGTGACATTTTCTTGACGGGCGGACACCCAGTTTTGAAAGAATGCCAGTTTGGCCTTTAAACATAATTCATGGAACTTCAAATGTGCGTCTAGTTTTAAAGATAAATAATTTCATCTGATCCAGTGTTTTGAACTTTTTGAGAAATGAGGTTTTACTTTAAAATTGGTGAAGGCCCGTTTGGCACTTTAATGAAATGGATTATCTCGGAAATCCCACTCTGGGGTGATCTTTGGTGTGCGTTGTTTGTGTGAGCTGTATGTGATGTTTGTGCATCGTGACTGACTTATTTACATTGTAGACGCACCCCCTTTTTATTGTTTGTGATGACATGGGAACCTGGCAGATTGAGTGAATTTTCTGAGAATGATTGCTGCACTAGTTTAGACCACGCACTGGCTAGTGGCCCCATAGCAGGGGAATACTGAGTTATTGCTTCTATGAGGATTGGGCCCCTCGGTTAGGCCATGTAGGGCTATGCCGGGTAGTATTATGGGCGTTATGACGTCATCGAGTTATGGCATGCCTCCAGGATGAGTCACATGTATAGTATGTTCTGGATTGTTCACGATCTCCTAGGTTCGACCCATGTTTCTTTTAGTGTTTAGTTGTGTGTGGCGGATGATTGAGAGGTCGAGTTCGGTTGCTGATCCTTGTGTGCCACTTTACCATTTCCCTTAGTGTGTGTTGTGTGTGATTCTCATTTTGACTAACAACTAAAGTTTGGATTTCTAAATTGCTCATAAAATGTTTTGAAAATGCAATGCACCTGTTCTTTCAACATTAAACTTGTTCTAAATTAAAAAGGGAAATGGACTGTTACTTGTTTTAGAAATGAAAGTGTGTGGAAAACCTATTTTATATAATTTAGTTCAAAACTGAACTTGATAAATTCTTTATTTATTGGTATGTGCTTTGGGAATAGAATTAGTCGGGCCTACCTACTGAGTTTTAATACTCACGCCTATAGTGTTTTTCTTGTTTTTTTAGCTTTGTTGCAGGTTCCAGATTCAGTTGTTCGCCTTGAGCGATGTTGGTTGTGGTATTGGAGAGTGACCCATGGGGTTACCTGGAGTTTGGATCGTGGTCAGGTTAGTAGTGTTACTGGTTGCTCTTTCTTTATTCACTTTTGTTCTATTTTATTTTTCCGCTGTTTAGTTTATTTTCTTTTGGGCAAAATAGTTCCCACCTGTTTACTTTTGATGCCCGGCACTAGTTGCCAGCCCGTGGGGATCGGGAACGCCCCTCGGGCCATGTCGCGGGCCGGCTCGGGTGACCGGTTCAGGGTCGACCCGGGTTGGTTCGTGACAAAATGGTATCAGAGGTGGTTCTTGTAATTTGGGTTGTCTGGTAGGTGGAGATTAGGACTGTCGGGACTCTAGAGGTAGGTACGGGAAGGACGTCATGAATCCTCGCCCGTTCCGCACCATGATTCGCCAGGGATAGTTTGGGGATTGAGTCCTTGTTTCGTTCTGGTTTGTTTTGGATTGAGGGATGACAACAGAGGTAAACCGATGATACATCGTGATCTCACATGGAGTAGTGACCCATGGGGAGTCTGGGTACACGGTTTAAATTCCTCCTAGTGGTTGACGCTTACTTGGGGCATGACCCACTATCATGTCGCCATGTTAAGTGTGACCGCTGGTCCCTCACCCTGATGGTTTGATGCGAGTTGAGTGTCGTTTTCATTTTGGATAGTGTAAGTGCGTTTTTGGAAGTGAAAAAGGGGTTTTTGGAAATGAGACTGATTTCTTTTAAAGTACTTTAAATTTGTGAAATGAGTTTTAAAACTGAATGATTTTGGATTAAGAAAACTGGTGTTTGCTTGAAAATTGGTCGAGAGTAGTTTGGAGGGAAACCTTAGGTACTCCTTATGAACGTTTGCACATGTGAGATGATGCATGGAAAGCGCGTGTTGGTGTGTGTATGAATGGAATGTGGAAAACGAAATGTGCAACGGGTCATGGGATTACCTGGGTGTGTATTTGAAATTAAAGGCTTGTCCTTGTCCTCTAAATTGGTTTTTAAATGGGAAAGTGGTTTTGGGAAGTGACTTTTGGTTTGGAAGTGGATTGGTTTTGGTCTTGAAAAAGGAAGTTTTGAAATTTTAAAATGAAACGGGGATTTTAAAAAGAGGGGAATTTTGTTTTGGATTGTGTTTGTATTTTATTGGCCTTTGTGATGATTACTTTTTATGAAAGCGCTTTCTTTGATGTTGCTCCGATTGATATTGGTTTCATCTTGGTGTTATATATCTTGTTCTGAAATGCTGCCCAGAAAGATCCCTGGTTTTTTGATGAGTCATGCCCAGTTTTTGGTCTTTCTCGGACGTTGTCTGTCCTTCATGGTGATTGAAGTCTGTTAGAGGCAGTATAGTGGCTTGAAGAAGTCAAGCGTGTCTTTGGGGTATTGGGAACTCCCAAAGCAATCTGAGTGCGTATTGTTTTGGGTCTGTTTAAAGGTCCAGCTCTGGATGAGTAGGAGTTGTACGCTCGTCGTTTCTGCAATTTGGGATGATGTGGCATTCCATTAATGTCGTCTTCATTCAATGGTTTATACTTGTGGAGGTGAGGATAAAGGAAATAGAAGAGCTCATGCATGCTCAACATGGCTAGCAGACGGTGAAAGCGTATGTCGACCATTTCAAGGATCTTGTGTCTCTTTTTCCAGGGGTAGAGTCGCAGGACTGGATGAAGACTCCTCCCTTCATCAGGGGTCCTCGTCCAGAGATCAAGGAACGAGTCCTCTCTTTTTGGGAGCATCACTTTTGAGAAGTTGGTACATGAGGTGTTCTTAGGTGAGTTGGTTTCTAAAGCGCAAACGGTTGACAATCCACCTTATCCAGTTGCACGTGAAGGTCTCCCATCTGATGAGCAGAGTGTGTCATGTAAAATTATTTCTAAATAGTTCATTGTGGTGGCTCTAACTTCCACTTTCGTCGGACCGTCTAATGGTGTACCGTCAGTATGGACGGTTAGGGAATACGAGCCGCTATGTCACACCTCCCGAAAACGTGCCATCATTGCAGGTTTCTGGATCATCTAGAGAAGCTTTGCCGGAAGCGTTGCCTGAGGAACACACTGTGACTAGAAGATTCTAGTGCCTGGCTGTGAGGCAGAAGATGCTTCAACCATCAGAGCCCCAACCACAGGACTTGGGGTGAAGCTCGCGCGCAGTCAGGAGTTGACGGGGGTGTGAAGCCTCAGTTCGGGTTTGGGTGTTTAGTGTTTCCAACAAAACATTTAATGTCCTTCCGTTCCCATTCTTTCACTGTAAAAGTTTTGGCGTTGTTGTCGGTTCATTGTGTCGTCGTGAGCTTGGGATGAACGTATTTGTTTGACATCCAAACAGTCTCGTTTGTCGGATTTTGGTGTTTAGGATCGTGCGTTTTTCTTAGAGGTATGTTTGGACCTTGCGTGGGTTAACCTTGGTTTGGCGATGTTCGTTTGGAGATATAAGTGCCTGCAGTGGAGTCCAGGCTTGCTGTTATGCTCGGGTTTACTGCTTGGATTAAGTTCTGCTTGGAGATTTTTCTATCGTCTTCGGGCTTTCTTTGGTCTGAGTCGAGAGTTCCATGTTTTGGCGGAGGTGTTGTTTCTCTCGTGCTATAGACGTTAGTCTGGATCGGATGAGAGTTCATGTGTCGCCTCCCTTCCCGAGGTGGTATGTGTAGGTGTTAAATTTACTTGCTAGTTGAATTATTGTGGTGGGGAGAACCCTCTTGTGTTCTCCTATTTTCTTGTGGTGATGTTCCTTTTAGTTACAATTGGGCAGAGATTCTTGTTTGGTCCATCGTTCAGCTGGATGACTTTCTGGGGGCAGAAAGTGTCTGTGGTGGGGAGAATTGTCACAACCGCCGTTTCTATTTATTTTATTTTTATTATTTTGTGGCTCCGAGTGTTTGCGCCGAGGTCTGGGCTGAGCCCGAATTAAAATTTCTTGTCGTTGAATGCTTTTACTGAGTTTCGGGCTCGTGCGCGGTCACCGCACGGTGGCCGACAACCGCACAATCGCCCCAGGTGCTTGTGAGAGTGTCCATGTCGTCTGGGTTGAGGCGCGCAACTTGTGCGCGGTTTATTAAGTCATGCGACGAGCGTGCAGGTATCTAGTTTTCGTATTTTGATAATTAAATAACTTACGTTCTAAAATAATGTTTGTTAATAATAATATTATTATGTTGTTATTATCATTATCATTGTTATCAATATTAGTATTATTTGTATTAGTATTATTAACATTACTATGTTATTATTGTTAATATTAATGTTATTAATATTATTAATATTATTATTATTATTAGTGTTATTATTATTAGTATTATCACTATTATTATGATTAGAATTTTAATCATTAATATTAGAACAATAATTAATATTAAAATATATATTAACATATCTATTTTATTATTAGTTTTTTTTATTTTAATTTGTTTTTAATTTTTTGTTTGGGTAAAACCCTAAGGGGGCGCTCCCCTCTTCCCCCATTCTACGGTGCGGCCCCCCTGGCTCCTCTGCGCAGCGCCCGACCCTTCCCCCTCTTCGCGCTGCAGCCCGCGCCGCCTCCGCCTCCTGCTGCCCCCGTCTGACCTCGTCGTCGTCCGGCCCGCGTCCGACCTCCTCGCCATCTGCCTCCATTTACCTGCGTCGTACGCCGGCGCCCCCCCCCCCCATCCGGCTCCTTTGTTTTCCCCCGCAGCATCGCCTCCTCTCTTGCGATATCAGCCCACAGCACCCTCCACGGTTTCCTCCACACCTCGCCGGCCTTCCCCTTCCACCGGCACCCTCTGATTGCACCCCTGCTCGGCAGCCTTCCCCTTTCACCCCGGCCAGCGGCGGCTGCCCGAACTCCGGCCAACAGCAACTGTGGTCCATTTTCCCAGCCACCTCTTCTTTGTCAGCGCCGGAAACCCCAACTTCCTCCTCTTTGCCAGTGCCGGAAACCCCAACCACCTCCTCTTTTCCAGCACTGGACCCCCCTATTTCATTAGCGGTGCACTGCCCAGAAGAATCCCCTTTCCTATCCAGCCGGCACGAGAGCCCCCTGCCCCTTCTGCCTAGCACAACCCACTGGCAGCGGCCCGTTTTCCCCATTCTCGATGCGTTTTCAGCGAACCTCGCCCCTGCCGTTCGACAATATTCCGACACAAATCTGAATTTCGTGGTTCAGCGCCTCAGTGTGCTTCGATGTGGCCGCGAATTCCCTCGTTGGGTTCGCGAATGGTGTCTCGGGTCATGTTGGATACCTTTTTGTTCCCCGTCGCCGAAGGCGAAGTGATTCACATTGCTTCAGATCGTCCGCTGTTGTTCGCGGGGCGTGTTTGGCCTCGCCGCATGTTTTGGTTCGCCACCACCAACCAAGGTATAGTTCTATGTCCGTTGTTTGGTTTCGCGGCTTCGTTATACCCTTAATTAGTTGATTATGATGTTCTTGAATATTTATGAATTTGTTAAAAATATGTTTGGAGTGAGTTCCTGGTTCACGTCTGCATGTGTCTATGTTGATTGGCATGTTTTTTTGGTTAATATGCTATGTTCTTTAATTTATTTATGTGGTGCGAATAGTGTTTTTTTGGAAGTATTTTGAGGCGCGCTTGATTTCAAAGGTAGACTTGGTTTACGGTTTTTCAAGCGGTGTATGCATGGTTTCAAAATGGGTTTTAAGAGTGTTTGGAAGGTGTGAAATGCACTTTACATTTTAATGGAATGTAGTGAGGTTTTGTGTGTGTGCAAACGGGTGCGTTATTTTATAAAATTGTTTTATGGGTTGAGTGTTAGGTGTGAGCCATGTTTTGGTGTGGTGATGTTTTGTGTTTTATTTTAAAATATTTTCTTATGTGGAACTGAGTATGTTTGGATGTGAACCTTGGTTTCACCTTTGCGAATGTTTTATAAATTGTTCAAATGCATTATTACTTTGATCTTATGGTGCGTAAAGCGGTTGGTGTGTCTAAAGGTCGTAATTGAACTCTACTAAAGAGTTTGGTTTTGTATTGATATGTGTTTTGATGTGATATTTTAAAAACATGTTGAGCTAGTTATTTTATATATTTTTTATATGTTAGGATTATTTTTAGGTTCGCTTTTGTGTGTATTTTGAGAGGTTTTGCGTTGTTCCAGCGCATTGGCGAGACATTCCGTGATGTTGCGATTGTCAGAAGGTTGCGCGTACTCTTGCGCGAGTGTGTGACACGCATCGTCGTCATAACCAGGCTGCGAGTTGAGGTAGGTCCCCCATTGGACTTACCTTTAGATTTAGAATTTATTAATTGCTTTTATTAATTTTTAATGAATTAGAAATAATATTAGATAATAAAACTTTAAATTATTATTTAGTGCGAAAAGAGCTGTTTATTTTATACCGAACATATGTGACATTTTCTTGTCGGGCGGACACCCAGTTTTGAAAGAATGCAAGTTTGGACTTTAAACATAATTCACGGAACTTCAAATGTGCGTCTAGTTTTAAAGATAAATAATTTCTTCTGAACCTGTGTTTTGAACTTTTTGAGAAATGAGGTTTTACTTTAAAATTGGTGAAGGCCCGTTTGGCACTTTAATGAAATGGATTATCTCGGAAATCCCACTCGGGGGTGATCTTTGGTGTCCGTTGTTTGCGTGAGCTGTATGTGATGTTTGAGCATCGTGACTGACTTATTTACATTGTAGACGCACCCCCTTTTATTGTTTGTGATGACATGGGAACCTGGCATATTGAGTGAATTTTCTGAGAACGATTGCTGCACTAGTTTAGACCACGCACTGGCTAGTGGCCCCATAGCAGGGGAATACTGAGTTATTGCTGCTATGGGGATTGGGCCCCTCGGTTAGGCCATGCAGGGCTATGCCGGGTAGTATTATGGGCGTTATGACGTCATCGAGTTATGGCATGCCTCCAGGATGAGTCACATGTATAGTACGTTCTGGATTGTTCACGATCTCCTAGGTTCGACCCATGTTTCTTTTAGTGTTTAGTTGTGTGTGGCGGACGATTGAGAGGTCGAGTTCGGTTGCTGACCCTTGTGTGCCACTTTACCATTTCCCTTAGTGTGTGTTGTGTGTGATTCTCATTTTGACTAACAACTAAAGTTTGGATTTCTAAATTGCTCATAAAATGTTTTGAAAATGCAATGCACCTGTTCTTTCAACATTAAACCTGTTCTAAATAAAAAAGGGCAATGGACTGTTACTTGTTTTAGAAATGAAAGTGTGTGGAAAACCTATTTTATATAATTTAGTTCAAAACTGAAATTGATAAATTCTTTATTTATTGGTATGTGCTTTGGGAATAGAATTAGTCGGCCATACCTACTGAGTTTTAATACTCACGCCTATAGTGTTTTCTTGTTTTTTTATCTTTGTTGCAGGTTCCAGATTCAGTTATTCGCCTTGAGCGATGTTAGTTCTAGTATTGGAGAGTGACCCATGGGGTTACCTGGAGTTTGGATCGTGGTCAGGTTAGTAGTTTTGCTGGTTTCTCTTTCTTTATTCACTTTTGTTCCATTTTATTTTTCCGCTGTTTAGTTTATTTTCTTTTGGGCCAAATCGTTCCGACATGTTTACTTTTGATGCCCGGCACTAGTTGCCAGCCCGTGGGGATCGGGAACGCCCCTCGGGCCATGTTGCGGGCTGGCTCGGGTGACCGGTTCAGGGTCGACCCGGGTTGGTTCGTGACAGGGTATGATGTGTGAGAAATTGTTATGTCTTTATAGTTATTTTTCATCTATTATCCCTCTTTATAATGTTTTAATAATGAAGTTTCAATGTTGGTTGGGATTCAAGATATATATTATCTTTTATTATATATTAATAATGAATTATCCTCCCTATTATTTAAAGGGGTGGATGGTTATAATTTATATAATAAACATAATTAAATAAATTAAATAAATGTTAAGGAAAAAGATGATTATCAAGTTCATTAATTGTTTTATACTATTATTTATGTATTTATTCTTGAATTATTTGATTTTTTTTTTAATATCTCTATTCTTTTTTTTGATATGATCAATCATATTAGAAACTCTTCAATTCACTTAATTATGGTACTAAAATGGGATATCTGGAAATAAGAAATTAATAGTGATCAAGTTTATGTTTCAAGTGTTGAATAAGTATATAAGTATCAATAAGTAAATTTTTTGATAATGTTAGTTATGTTATATGATAATATTTTCTATTGTGGGTGATAATTATCCCTATTTGGATTGAATAGGTTTTTGTAAAATTTTCTTATTATTGGGTATATAGGGAAGTGAAATGTCTTTTTATGATGGTGTTTGGGTGTATGTGTTATAAAAATAAAAGGATAATATTGTGAGTGTAATGGAAGAATGGTGGTGTCTCTTATCATGAGATAAATTGGTGGTTATTAGAGTGTTTGGAGATTTTGTTGTGGGTTATGTTAGAGTTTTCAGAAAATGTATAAGGTCGTGAATTAATAATAATTTAATCAATTTATGATAAATATTATGATTGTAATATTGATTAAAACCATGTGGAAAACTGAATGAAAAAATATAAGAGTGGTGGTCAGTATAAAATACCAATTACATAAATGACTATTTAAGTATTTATTTCATTGTGAATGTGATATTATCAGTAAATTATAAATTTTAGAACTGAAAATGTGGTTACAAAATGTTATGGTGTAATTATTGTGGGGTTTTTATGTCGCGATAGTCTTTATAGTTATGATGTGAACAATGTTGGAAGTTGTTGTCATTATTATGTGTTTGGGATGAAGGGATAGTTTCATGATGTGGTAATAAATGTATTTTATTTATGATTAGATACCTTGTTTTTGTTTTATTTTCTATTATATAATTTTTATTTTTTCCCTTTCTTACTCACCACCAAATGATTCCAGAAACATTTTTAACATCGATAAAAGGATTGGGTTTCTGGGTGTCTTCCCCAATATCTTAGATAATGGTTTTACAAATGGATAGATACCACCCAAACACAAATCATTATTATAAACTAAAAATAAGACATAATGTTCTATTTCTATAGTGTTTTGTGTGATGTGGTGATGATGATGGGGTATTAATTTGGGTGAATATTGTCGGTATACATGAAATTAGGAGGTTATGATGTCGATGCCCATCATAATTATACAACTTAATAAAAGGAGGCTATGATATATATATATATATATACACGACATTTTTTCATGGTTGTGGTATATGGTTATAGTTATGTGATTATAGATATGATGTTCTATACAGTTATTTATTTTTTTCAATGTGGAAGGGATGACTGAACCATGATAAAATTTGTTGGGCCAGTCATGAAACTAGTTCAATGAAAAAGTTGATTCTAGGAACTATTACGGAATTATATATATATATATATATATTATGTCACTATATTATTAGTGATATTTGGGTGTGTAAACCATGGCTAGGATGAGAAATTTTTATACCTAGTAGTGTACGGTGTTATTTTTTTAATTATTCATAGAGTAATAATTATGATTCATCTACATTGTTGAGACATTTTTATGAGGATCCAACTGTATATTCTTTTATTGTCACACCGATAAGTATATAGTATTTTTATCTATCATTAGGATGGGTTTACAGATTGATATAAAACATACTAGCACATATTGATCATTACTGTTCATTTATTTTGTAGATATTCTATAATTGGAGTTTCACATTGGTATTTTATTTATTGTGATCTAATTATATATGAAATTAAATTCATTATGGGATCAATTTATTTTATGGTTATAGGGAGTTATTTAGTAATTTTAATTTTCTCTCATTATATTTATTTGAGAAATAACACCCTTATGTATTTGTAAACCCTTGGGTCTAGTGACCAACCTATAAAATTTTGGATATTGGATTAGGTGGTCAGATACATCTTCATTATCAGCCTAATCTGGGTTCTAGTGATGGTGGGTCATGAATGTGTGATTTTGAAACAATGTGTTCATAATATAGAAAATTTGGGAAAGACTAATTCCATTAACCAACCAAAATTTATATATGCGTTGAATATAGAGACTTGAGCCTTTTACATATAACATTTCATTATTTCTAGCATAATTAATCATCAGAGTACATGCCAAGGATCGTTATGTCTAGTGTCTTGGAAGACTAGGTACATATAAAATAAAACATGGGGTGAAAAAACATCTTTATTTAATCTCCATAAAGTGCCTCTAACTTCCTTTAAGAACTTACAACTGCAAAGGGTACCCTGGGGAACACATGAATAGAGGGATGAGCTAAAAATGCCCTGTAAAGGAATGAGCATAAGGATACATCTCAAGCACATGAGTTAGGAGGCATGTCATAAAGATATCCAAAGAATGAAACTTATAAAATCATTTATTATAAACATGGTATCATATAAACATGGAATCATATAAATGTGGCTGAATCATAAATCATATCTTTAGTATGGGTCAAGGCTAACCGCCAATCCTATTTCCCATTTCAGTACAGGTCAAGGCTAACCACCAATACCGTTTCACATTACATCTCATGAGACATAACCTTACCCAATGCATTGGAATTCTATCTGGGCACACCCATCTCAAAATATTCATGAATATTCTTTCCACATAAATAATATTTCCACATAAATAATCATATATAATCAACCATACAGAAACATAAGGGTACCCATGGAAAGAATTGGGTACCACAATCATGACATAAAACATATCCAATGGGTGTATCACGAAAGTGTCCGTGAAAGGAAGGGATTAGAACATACATGGACATTCATAGGGTAAAATTGGAATATAACATGGTAAGTGGTGTCAAATATAAGTGAAAAAATATAAAAAATGTATTTTAGAAACATTAGCATCAAAACATTTTTGTACTATTTTAAGGAAAACACTCTAGATATTTTCAAATAGAAAAGAGGAAATTATTTTATATAAAACCAGAATTGAAATCAGAATGTTTTCATAATAAAAATACTGATTTTATAAATACAATTTTATTTTAAAAAATAGTATAGAGTTCACTTGAAATTTGGGTAAAAATTTGGGAAGTCCCCTTAAAACAGTTTTGATTATCAGAAAGTTCTGAGGGAATCTTTCAAAATCATGTATATCCCCAAAAGATTATGATGGATGGGTATTGATATAATAATAGTTTATGAATATGCATAATTCATAAGACTCACATAGATATATAAGAAAACACCATTTTTAAAGACAGATAAGGCAACCCTAAAGGACAAAGACGGTTCAGGAAGAATTCGTTACGATTTTATCGGCATGGTGTCGGGTGTGACCAAGAGGGATTGATGAGAGATAAATGGGGTTTATAATCACTTATAAATGAAGAAATAATTATGGGGTAGGTTCTTAGGAACACCCCATTATTTTCTAGTACACATATAAAGGCATAGTATAGAGGACAATCTTGATTAAGAGAGAAAAGGAGAGGATCCCTTACCTCAAATATGGCGGTGTTCTCCATTTGTTATTAATGACCTGAATAAACAAATTATGATAAATAATTCATAATTATAGAACCTCTTCTATATTTAATTGATTTATTATAACCCATTTTTTTCAGTAAAATCCTTTTTTATTAGTTATAAGGTTAAATTTCATTGTTCGGGCTCGTTTGTATTCTTGGCTTTAAAAGATCAGTTCACTTATGTTCAAGTTTGGATTATATGCAAGATGAAAGTGGTTGTCCAGAATTGAAGATACATTTTTCTTTCATATCCAGGAGATTACATGGTTTTAATTTTAATTAGGTTACTTAGAGTGATGTCAAATTATTATACATATATAACCTTAGTGATAACCGTTTTTGTTAATCGGTGGATTTGGTTACAAAGAATGTGTTTTTCATTATAACTTAATTCAATTTGCACCAAAAAATAATAGAACAACAAATAACATATATTACATATATAATAATATGGTTCAACCATAACACAAATGCTTTCATAACCAAAATTAAAAATAATGACAAGAATCGATAAACCGTTGTCCTTGAATGTGATAAATTAGCACATCTCAAATGGTGCTTTCATTTCTTTCAAATAAAAGGGTGGGGAAAGGGGAGAAGATAATGAAATTTACCAATATCATGAATACATTACAGTACATGTATGTTACTGGATTTATCATATTATTATGGTGAAGGGAGGTGAGGAAAGAATATAAAAAAGAAAGGAACTTAAAAGAAAACATGAAATTCAGAAAGAGGAATTCACCTCTTGAGACATCCTCCTTTGAGAACTTCTTAAGGGGAGAGGTTTTGGAATATTGAGGAGGCTTAGAGATTTTGGACGTGGGGGAAGACCTTGGGGAGAGGTTTGGGCCGAATTTGGAGAAATATTGGAGCTTGACAGGAGTGGAGAAAAGAGGGACTGAAGGGGGGATTTTATAGTGGAAGAGTGGATGGATTTCATGATGTTATAATCATTAATTTATTATTTCTTTCCGAGCCAAGGAATAGTTATTTTCCATGGCCAATAATAGTAAATGGGTCATGTGAATTCTAACCAAGTGGGATTACATCATCAGAGCATCATCGATGACTCAATTAATCAATTATTTAGCATTTATTGTAAATTATTGTATTAAACTATTCATAAAAAATACAAGTATTTCAGAAAAATCCAAAACATTCACCCTAACCATTTTTCGACATATAGAATCAAAAAATGAAGTCCATTTTTCAAAAATAATTTTCAAAATATGATTATATTAATATTTAGTTAAAATAATAATTTATTATCAAAACCAGTTTTAAAACATTCGTTAACTCATTCTAAAATATAGGTATATCGTACTTCCAACTTGAATATTATTTTTATATCACCATAGATGAGGTTACTATTCATTTGGGTATATCACTATTCATAAGGGTTTGTTACTATTCATTAGAGAAGGTTACTATTCACCAAAAAATATTTTTGTTTTATTAGACTCCAAAAAAACATCTTGAACACAAGTGTGTGTGCCGGATTTTCGAAATTCCAAACACAGAAGTGACAAACTTATGTTTAAAGGTCACTTATCACTTAGTTGTTCATTATGATGTGCTTTCATGTGATTTTTATGACATAAATATAAGATGGTAATTTCCATTGAAAAACTTTGTGTCGTTACATTCTTCCCCCCTTATGAAATTTTTCCCATGAAATTTAGATTTACATTCTAAGCCAAAAACAGGTGCGGGTACTTTTACATTATTGATTCCTCCAATTACCATGTTTCTTCCTCAAACATATGGTTCTTCCACAACACTTTGACAAGATGGGTTGTCTTGTTGCGTATAACCTTATCTCTCCGATCCAGAATATTTCCTTGCAGCTCCTCATAGGAGAGATCATATTTGAGCTGCACCACCTCTGAGTTTAGTACATTTGAGGGATCAGGTATGTACTTCCTAAAGAGTGATAAGTAGAAAACATCATGAACTTGAGCCATATTCGGTGGAATTGCATGCCGATAAGCCATGACTCCTATGTTGTCAAAGATCTAAAAGGGACCAATATATCTTGGACTTAGATTCCCTTTCTTCCCGAAGATCATGACTCTCATTCATGGAGATATTCGAAGGAATTATATATCTCCAACGTTGAACTCCATGTCCGTTTGACAGTTGTCATCATAGCTCTTTTTCTGACATTTAGCATCTTTGATGTGTTTTTGGATGACTTGAACCTTCTCTGTCATATCTTGGACAAGATCAGATCCAAGGAGCTTTCTTTCTCCAACTTTATCCCAACAGGTTGGAGTTATACATTGATTTCCATATAGAGATTCATATATAGCCTTCTGAATACTCGAGTGGAATCTATTGTTGTATGAGAACTCAGCCAATAGGAGATGCTAATCCCAACCACCTATGAATTCAAGAGAGCGGGATCTTGTCATATCTTCAAGTGTCTGAATAGTCCTTTCAGATTGGCCATCAGTTTGGGGGTGATAAGTCGTGCTGAAATTTAATTCAGTAATCAAAGCATGTTGAAGAGTCCTCCAAATTTTAGATGTAAACCTTGGATCGCGGTCAGATAAAATTGAGAGTGGAACACCATGCAGTCTCACCACATCCTTCACAAATAACATTGAAATTTGTTCAAATGGGAGATCTTCCCAAATAGCGATGAAATGGGATGTCTTGGTGAGTTGGTCAATCGAAAACCATATCACATTATTTCCCTTTGACGTCTTCGGGAGACCCATGAAAAAGTCCATAGTAACATTTTCCCACTTCCACATGGGTATAGGTAATGGTTGCATCATACATGTGGACATTTTTTTCTCAGATTTAACTTCCTCACATACCAAGCACCTTGATATATATTCCACAATATCCTTCTTCATTTTATCCCACCAGAAGTGTTCTCAGAGATCACAGTACATTTTGGTACTCCCAAAATGGATAGAGAAGGTCGAGCTATGTGGATCATTCAATAGATCCTTCTTTATATCTGGATTATATGGTACACATAATCGTATCCCAAATCTTACAACTCCTTCTTAATAAATATTGAAATCAGAGGATTTTCAATTTTTAATAGCTTCCACCCTTTTCTCAATATCCAAATCCATTTTTTGAGCAACCATTATTTTCTACATGAGGGATGGTTGAGCAATAATTTGAGAAAGGATTGGTGATGTTCCCCACTTAATGAATCCCATGTCCATCCTTTGAAAATCTAAGAAGATCAGATCATTTTCAATACTCATCATTGATAAAGATGCATGATCATTTCTACTTAGAGAATCTGCCACCTTGTTTGCCTTAACGTGATTGTAGTGGATTGAGAAATCATAATTCATGATGAGCTCTATCTATATTTGTTGGTGCATATTAATCTCTTTCTATGTGAATATATATTTGAGACTCTTGTGGTCAGTATATATCTCACATTTTTCTTCATAAAGATAATTCTGCCAAAACATTCAACGCAAAGATCACAGCCGCCAACTCTAGATCATGCGTGGGATTGTTTTTCTCATGGATTTTCTGCTGCCTTGAGGCATAGACTATTACTTTATCATTTTTCATTAGCACACAACCTAATCATTTTTTAGAAGCATCACTATACACCACAAAGAGTTCTACACTTGAAGGGAGTGTGAGTACTTGCACAGTGATAATCCTCTTTTTCAACTCCTTGAAATAGTCTTCACATTCCTATGTCCAGATGAACATTACTCCCTTCTGTGTCATCATGGTCATTGGTTTTGACAATCCTGAAATGTTTTTCACGATTCGTCAATAATTCCCAACTAGAACGAAAAACTTGCGGATCTCCGTTACAGATGTTGGCTTCTACCACTCTTCAATTGCCTTTGTCTTGGAAGGGTCCACAGTTATCCCATTCCTGGTGATAACATGCCCCAAGAATGATACTTCCTCAACATAGAACTCACATTTACTATACAGTTCATACAAATTCTCCCTTATCAATGTCTTTAACACTGTTTCCAAATGCTTTTCATGTTCCTCCTTGCTCTTAGAGTATATCATAATATCAACAATAAAGACCACCACAAATTTGTCTAGGTAATCTCTAAAGAATCTATTCATTAAATCCAAGAAAATTTCTAGAGAATTATTGAGTCTGAGGGGAATCACTATGAACTCATAATGTCCATACCTCGTTCAAAAGGTAGTCTTGGGAATATCTTCGTTCCTCACCTTTTGTTGGTGATATCCCGATCGAAGGTCCACCTTTGAGAAAATAACCTGCCCCACGAAGCTGACCGAACAAGTCATCTATCTATAGAAGGGGATACTTGTTCTTTATAGTGATTTTATTCAGCTCATGATAATCAATGCAGAGGTGCATTGATCCATCAATCTTTTTGACGAAGAGAACTAGAGCACCGCACGGTGAAGCACTCGGGCATATAAAACCCTTCTCGATATTCTCCTGTAACTACTTCTTTAGATCTTCTAGCACTACAGTGGACATTCTTTAAGGTATCATTGAGATTGGTAGAGATCCAGGGAAAATTTCAATTGAGAACTCAACCTCTCAGTCAGGGGGAAGACCAGGCAACTCTTTGGGGAATACATCAGTGTAATCCCTCATGATGGGCATGTCTTCAAGAATTATTCTCTCCTTTGTATAAATCATTTGAGCTAGGTATGTATGCTCATAAGGAAGAAATATCCAAACATGAGATGAAGATTCTAAAGGATACTTATCTTCCATCTTGCACTTGTAAATAATCAGAGGATTATTCAGGAAGTGAAGAGTAATCTCCCTTTCCCGGCAGTTGATGTTGGCCTTGTACAAAGATAGCCAATCCATGCCCAAGATAGCATCAAACTCTAATAAAGGAAGTATGAAAAGATTTTCTGGGAGGTTCAGTCCACAAAAATTAATCCGGGAGGAGTTATAAACCATGGATGCAATAATTACCCCATTCTCTATTCTCACAGATAAATTTTCTTCCACATTTTGAGGTGGTGTTTGAATAGTTCTACTAAACTTGCAAGATATGAAAGAATGTGTAGAACCAGAATCAAATAGTACATTCACGATTTTTGAATGAATAATAAGTGTACCAATCACCACATGGTTTTCCAGCACCACCTCAGCAGTAGTGATAGCATAATCCCTTCCTTGTTTCCTTGGAGGTTGTTGCTGATTTCCTCCGATAACCCTCATCTTAGGGTAATTGTTCACATAATGCCCAAGATACTTGCAGTTAATACACTGCACTATAGACTGAGTGTTGATCTGAACCTTCCGTTCTTCTTCAACATTAGTAGGAATTTTCATATCCCTTTGGCAGTTCATGGCCAGATGACCAAACATTCCACATTTTAAGCAATTCCTGGTTCCCTAGAGACAGTCCCCAAGATTGTTCTTCCCACAATTCTTACAAAGGGGAAAGTGAGGCTTCATTCCATCATGTGATTTGTTTGATGAACCTCCCATGTTGTTCTCCATTTTACTCTTCTTTTCACAAGGACCATGAGACCACTGAGAGTCTCCATCCTCAATTTCAACCTTGAGGGCACAATAGAAAATATCCTCACAGCCATCGAAGTCTTGAATCACCAAAACTTTATGTGGACTCACCTTTAGTCCGATAAAGAAGCAATCCAACATGCTTTCAGTTTTCATTACAAAGCCAGAGGCGTACCTTTCAAGACTTGTAATGTTCACTTCATACGCCCCAATGGACTCATCTTCCTTCTTCTTGAGTCCAAGGAACTCTCTTTCCATCTTGAGATGGAGGGTTCGAGGAAAATATTTGTTGAAAAACATCTTCTTGAATTCCTCCTAATATATAAAATCAATTTCCTCTTGGGACTTTGTATTCTTGATTATTTTCCACCACTGATCTGCTTCCCAATCAAAATGATAGACTACCAAAACAACTTTCTCTTCTTTCAAGCACTGGAGGATAGAGAAAATATTTTCAATGGAGTTAATCCATTATTCTGTGAGGAGGGGATTAGAAGACCCGCTACACATGGGAGGCCTTTGCCGTATGAAGGATTCTACAACAATGTTATCTTTCCATGGAGGAGGGGGATGTTCCACCTAATTCATGGTATTATTCATAACTCGAGCCAGTTGAGCAAGTACTACCATGAAGTTTTGAGCACCCACTTCTATCACATCAGGCATGTCATTAGGGAAATCATTACATTTCCGATCACATTGGTTGTTGGAACATGTTCTTCTATTTTCCGCCATTAAATAAGAAAAATAATGTATAATTAGAGGTCTTTAATACTTAGCTATTGATCATAAAAAGGAAACATTGAAAATTAAAGGATAAACTTTTAAATAAGAAGTACATCCTAACTTGTGATTCCTTAGGATTATATATAGGTTATCCTTGATCTATTTCTTCACTTATATTCTCATGGGCTTCTTTTTGTCCATTAATAATGGTTTTTACTAAGCTCGTAAATCTACCAAAGCATATACCTCGGGAGTGTCATAACCAATAGTGTAGAAAGGCCCATTTTCATGCACCAGTTCCTATTTGAGTCTAGCTCAAAGTGGTGTTTTTGGGTTTTACCCCTAGATAAATCTGTTCTAGAACTGTCTCTATCTGCTCGTATCTAGATAGGGATATATTTGCTAGATAAACCACTTACTCTATACTCACCAAAATTTACGACCATTTTCTTATACTTGGTCTCATCCTTAAGGTTCTCACTAAGGTTCTCTATTCCTAATCTCCAAAAATAACTAGACCATCCTCTGATACCAACTATAGTGACCTGATCCTTTTACATGTAACATTTAATTATTTCAAGAATAATTAATCATCAGAGTACAGGCCAAGGATCATTACGTTTAGTGTCTTGGAAGACTCGGTACATATAACATAAAACATTGGGGGGGAATTCTTTATTTAATATCCATAAAGAGCTTCTAACTTATTTTGAGCTATTACAACTGCATATAGTACCTTAGGGAACACATGAACAAAGGGATGAGCTAAAAATTCCCAGTAAGGGAATGAGCATAAGGATATATCTCAAGCACATGAGTTAGGAGGCATGACATAAAGATATCCAAAGCATGAAACTTATAAAATAATTTAATATAAGAATGGTATCACATAAACATGGAATCATATAAATGTGGCAGAATCATAAATCATATCTTTATTACGGGTCAAGCCTAACCGCCAATCTTGTTTCCCATTTCAGTACGGGTCAAGGCTAACCACCAATCCCGTTTCACATGGCATCTCATGAGACTTAACCTTACCCAATGAATTAGAGCACTATCTAGGTGCACCCATATCAACATATTCATGAATATTCTTGCCCCATAAATAATATTTCCACATAAATAATTATACACAATCAACCATACATAAATATAAGGGTACCCATGGAAAGAATTTGGTACCACAATCATGACATAAAACATATCCAGTGGGAGTATCACGAAAGTGTACATGAAATGAAGGGATTAGAACATAAATGGGAATTCATAGGGTAAAATACTCATATAAAATGGTATTTTGTTTCAAATATAAGTGACAACATATAAAAAATGTATTTTAGAAACATTTGCATTAAAATATTTTTGTGCGGTTTTAAGGAAAACACTCTAGAGATTTTCAAATAGAAATCAGGACATTGTTTTATATAAAACCATAATTTAACCAAGAATTTTTTCATAATAAACATACTGATTTTATAAATACAATGTTATTTTAAAACATAGGATAGAGTGCACTTGAAATTTGGGTAAAAATTTGGGAAGTCCCCTTAAAACAGGTTTGCTTATCGGAAAGTTCTAAGGAGGGAATCTTTCAAAATCATGTATATCCCCAAAAAATTGTGATGGAAGGGTCTTGATATAAGAATATTGTACGACTAAATAGAATTCATAATACTAACATAGAGAGATAAGATAACACCATTTTGAATGATAGATAAGGCAACCCTAAAGGACAAAGAAGGATTGGGTAGAATTCGTTACGATTTTATCAGCATGGTGTCGGGTGTGACCAAGAGGGATTGATGAGAGATAAATGGGGTTTCTAATCACTTATAAATCAATAAGGAAGTATGGTGGAGTATCTTAAGAACACCCCATAATTTTATAGTACACATATAAAGGCATAGTGTAGAGGATAATCTTGATTAAGAGATAAAAAGAGAGGATCCCTTACCTCAAATCTGGTGGTGTTCTCCACTTGTTATTAATGAACTAAATAATAAAATTAGGATTATTAATTCATAATTAAAGAACCTCTTATATGTGTAATTTATTTATTATAACCCTTTTTTGTTCATTAAAATGTTTTTTGATTAGTTATAAGGTTCTATGTCATTGTTTGGGCTCGTTTGTTTACTTGGATTTAAAAGATCGGTTCACTTATCTTCAAGTTTGGATTATATACAAAATGATAGTGGATATACAGAATTAAGGTTACATTATTTAGTTCATATCCATGATATTACATGATTTTTCATTTAATTATGTTACTTATACTGATGTCGAATTATTATATATATAATCTTAGTGATAATCATTTTGGTTAATCGGTGGATTTGGTTACAAAGAATGTGTTTTTCATTATAAATTAATTCCATTTGTACCAAAAGATTACAAAACCAAAAATAATATATATTACATATATAATAATCTGGTTCAACCATAACAACAATGGTTTCCTGACCAGAATTAAGGAAAATAACAAAAATTGATAAATTGTTGTCCTTGAATGTGCTAAATTAGCACATCTCAAACAGTGCATTCATTTCATTCAAATAAAAGGGTGGGGAAAGGAGAGAAGATAATGAAATTTACCACTAGCATGAATAAATTCCAGTACATGTATTTTACTGGATTTATCATACTATTATGCTGAAGGTAGGTGAGTAAAGAAATTAAAATACAAAGGAACTTAAAAGAAAAGAAGAAATTTGGAAAGGGGATTTTGCCTCTTGAGACTTCCCTCTTTGAGAACCTCTTAAGGGGAGAGCTTTTGGTATTTTGAGGAGCCCGAGAGATTTTGGACATGGGTGAATACCTTGGGAGAGGTTTGGGAAGAATTTAGAGTAGTCTTGGAGCTTGGGAGGAGTGGAGAGAAGAGAGAGTGAAGGGGGGATTTTATTGTGGATGAGAGGAGGGATTTCATGATTTATAATCATTAATTTATTATTTCTTCCCAAGAAAAGGAATAGTAAGTATTTCATAACCATGAATAGTAAATGGGTCATGTGAATTCTAACCAAGTGGGCTAACATTAGTATATCATCATTAATGACTCAATTAATCCATTATTTAGCATTTATTGTAAATTATCAGATTCTACTATTCATCAACAATTCAAGTATTTCAGAGAAATCCCAAAAATTCACCCTAATAATTTTTCAATGTGTTGAATCCATAAATGATGCCCATTTTTCAAAAATAATTTTCTGAATATGATTATTTTAATATTTAATTAAAATAATAATTTATTATAAAAACCAGTTTTTAAGCATTCATTAACACATTTTAAAATATAGGTATATCGTAATTCAAACTTGAATAATATTTTTATACGACCATAGGTGAGGTTACTATTAATTAGGGTATATCAATATTCATAAGGGTATGTTACTATTCATTAGGGTAGGTTACTATTCACAAAAAATTATTTTTGTATTTTTAGACTTCAAAAAAATCTTCAACACTACCATGTATGCCAGATTTTAAAAATTCCAAACACAGAATTGAAAAAATTATGTTTAAAGGTCACTTATAACTTATTAGTTCATTATGTTGTGATTTCATGTGATTTTATGACATAAATATAAGAATGGAATTTCCATTGAAAAACATTGGGTAGTTACATTGAATCTTAAAAAAGAGAGAATAAAACATTGTCACCCATTGTGAAATTTCATCAACCACATTTTATATTTTATTTAAAGGAAGATGAGAATAAGAGAATAAAATATGAAGATGAGTGGATGAATATTTTTTAAGGGTTCATGATTATAATAATTAAACTAGCTTGGTTGAGTAAAATAATAAAAGCCGATATAGGTGAGTGAAGTCTTCCAAATATTCATAATTCATACCTTAATCAACATGGATTTGTTTTTATTTTTATATTATATTTTCCCATTATGTATTTATTTTATTTTCAAGTGTATGGGAGTTTTAGGATGATTTTCCTAATGAATTGGTTATTATTTTAATGTTCCAAATAAATTTCTCACTGACTAATTTTTTTATTTCATGCAATGTTGTTTGAGATTTTATACATTCATATAGTAATATAATTAGAACAAAATCATATAAATTAATTATTATTAGTTCAAATTTTCATTTTGGTTTTTGTTCATTATTTTTTATTATATTTAGATGTTGGTTTAAAATAATGAATTCGGTGTTTTCACAAAAATGATATTATAATTGTTAGGTAAATTTTATTCTATTCATTTTTAATTAAAGAATTTACTCAAGAACATGTTAATTTGGTAATATTTGGTATTTTAACAATTCACGTCTTGATATAATATAAGACATATTTGATTTATTGAGAGATGAAATTTTTTTTCTTACCTTATAACTATTTTTTCTATGTTATAACTGTTGTTTTGAGATAAGGCAATTTTTAAGGAAGTTGAATTTGAAATAACCATATATGCTTATAAAATTCCTGATAAACATCTATTATCTATATTTAAAGGTAAAATGTTTATATTTGAGATTTGGGGTTTCCCATATATCATATTTTACACTTAAAATGATCACATCCATTATATTTTGATAATGAATCAAGAATCTGGACAAAAACATTCTAGACATGTCATTGTAGACTTCTATAGATGATTAACTCATGTAAAAATGATAGTTGTAATTATATAGGACACCTTTATTAGTATTATAGATGTAACCCATGGGCCATTGATCTAGTCACTCATCCTCAACTAGATAACACGGTAACTAGTTTTTAATCCTGTGCAAAAAGATGCATCTCATATAGGTTTTTATAACATGATAGAATTAGAGGCCTAGAAAGAGTGAGATGTTGACAGAGCCATTGTAATAAGGATTTTAAAACTGAATATAATTATACTTATTGTGCCATTCTCAGGACCCTAATTCCATGGTAACAAATCCTATGCCAATGATGTGGCTTCCTCCTCAAGGAGTCTTGATGATTGTGTCTTTAGTGAGGTTCAAAATAGGGTCTTAGATGATAAGAATCTAGTAGTTCCGTCAATCATACTGGATAATGTAGAGCAAATCAAGGATAGCTAGGTTTATTGAATATGTTGGGAACCCACCAAATTTCAATAGCTATTTTACCAAAAAAAAAGATGATCCCTATATTTTGAGGCATGACTTTTATCTCCTCCTAATATTGGTTTAACCAATGGCATTCTCCTTTAGAATATATTATTATATATAAACAATGGTTTGAAAGATGTATATGATTCCTGGGATAGGAAAGTGATGGTAACCAAGAGTATAAGATGACTAAGAATTATAAAAATGAGTATTCTTAAGTGTTTCAAGTTGGAGAAATTGAACATTCATAGACATCTTATCATCCGTTAGAGATTTAAGAGGATGATCATCCAATAATTATCTACCAGAATAGAAGGAGAAAAAGAAAAGGGGACTTGAAATTGGTGATCTCCCGATTACTAAAGAGAAAAAATTAAATCTCTCCAAGACTACTTGTATCATTCCAAACATATAAAAAATAGATATGTAGGTAATTGATTTTTCTTAAAAAATATGTGTTTCCATAAAATTTCTTCCTAGTGGGATATAACACACCCAGATTCTCACTTATTATTAGATACCACTCCACAAGGTTCTTTCATGGAGAACACATATATGGAAACAAGGAATGGTTTGAACGTAGAAGGATCTATAATGGATAAAGGAATCAACTATGACAATATCGAGATTAGAGGGTCAATGGACTTTTTGATGAACCAGTGTCTACCAAACCTCCTTCAATGAACCTCCTCGTGTAATATAAGGAAAAAAATCAAGTAAAGTAATTTATGTTTCAATGATTATATGTAATACAAAATTGTGATGAAGTAAGGATTTGTGAAAGATGGAAGTAGGAATTATATAACATGGATTAATACTCAGGTACATATTTTATATCATGTTTGTAATGAAAGTAATATTGACAAAGACAATATTTTCATAATTAATTATATGTTTTTAAAATATTTAATCCCTTCCCACTAATCAATTTGAGCTTATTTACATCATTTCATGATTTTTGGTGACTTTGAGCTTATGTGTTAAAATTGGTTAATTCTGGACATTTAACAGTTTTATGTTTCCCTTATTGTTCGAGAATAACTACTACATTTTTCATCAAATTCACATGATTATTTTATTTTTGGGATTAAATGGTTCGTTTTCTAGAATTTATTCTTTTGTAAAAAGTTCCAATTAGAATTCCAACAGACCAAACAAAATCAGTCAATGTGAAATATTATTTTGGCCGAAAAAATGGACCATGACTCATTCAAAGAATCATATCTCAGCCAACCGACCTCCAAATGAAGTGGTTATAGATGGGTTTGAATACTTCCTAGAATTTTCATAGGATCACAACATATTGGAAATAAATTCATTCATTAAGGCCTCTCGTGCAATGGTCAAATAAGGGTTGGTGGAATAGTGTTTGGAAGCCATGAAAAGTCTCTTCCATTTATGTGGCCATAAAGTCCTTGACAGAGATCCAATGGATATTATATTTTGATGGTATAGGTAAAACCCCATTCCCAAAATTCTATAAGAAGGGACCTTGGCCTCATTTTGCTAGGATATGGGAGAACCGAAGCTGAACTTCTCGAAAACTGAATCAGGAGGAGAAAATTATGTTCTTTATTTTCACTTCTTTCTTCTTATTATTTTTGTAATGCCTTCATATTCCTCATTTTTCTCAATCACCCTTACCATGGTGGGGTAAACATATGAGGTGATTGAGTGAGGGAAGTTTTTATATTTTTAATGCTTTGAGTTATTACATTTTATTGAATAAAAACTCTCTCTCTCTTCTGCGAAGTTGTTATCAAATTCTAAAAACAGAATTTATTATCTTTTGCGATCGTATTCGATTTTCTATTATGTTGTTATTATTTCTTTGATAAATGATCATTTTTCTCCCTCCATTAGTTTCTGTTCTATATTCTATAGAATAAGTATAAGGGCTTTGTGGTGAAGAACCTAGAAATCGCTAGTACATGTGGGAGGGGTGGTGAATATTCATGATTATTTAGGATAAAAAATACCCGATTGGGAATTGCCTTATGTAATTGTGGGTGTTCACTAAAACTATATCACACAATGGAAGAAGTTTATACAAAAATATAATTTTTTTAAACCATTTAACCAAAGAAGTCAGTTGAAGTAATTATCGAATCTCACTTTAATCAACTTAATATAAGAGGATTGAATTAAATGGAACAAGGATAGTATTGCAATTGTAAAACCAACCCCAACTTGATCACCCATATCATAAAATAGTTTTTAAATCACATCAATTCCATATTTGTCTTAAATCACTTCCATAATTTCTTATTTTGTTTTTTCTCACTCTTATTTCACAATAAAACAATTTCAAAAACATATAACATTTTCTCTAATAAAAAAAGTGAAAAACTATTTTGTTTACACCCCTCATCGGGAGACAACCTAGGTTAACATCTATACTATATTTTAAATTAGTAAATAAAATTTTTTTCCACACCCCACAAAAGGTACGTGTCGAAACATGGCATCTTTTTCGGGGAGCAAGTGCCTCAAAACACAAAAAACTAAAAAAAACTTTCTTGAATGACCCGTGGTTCAAATAACCCTTTAATTGAATTGGATTTTGAAATAGATCGTACAACAACCCAATTGAGAAATGAAAATTTTCAAAAAGAGTTTGATGAAATGCACCTCACGGATTCATGTGATACTTCCTGTGATCACTCTGAACCTACAATAATGGCTGATAATCCCAATCAAACTCTGTGTGATCTTTGCACACCTCAATTTTCTAATCAAAATAACCAAATCACTATCCCTGTCATAGAAAATGATTTTGAACTACACATTAATATGATTCAGGTGCTACCAAATTTTCATGGTCTTGTAGGTTAAGACCCAAATTGACACATCCAAGAGTTTACCTATGTCTGCTTCAACTTCAATCCATGAGGAGTCGCAGAAGAGCATGTAAAGTGGAGGGCATTCCCCTGATCACTTGAGGGAGAAGCTAAAGAATGGTTGTACAATCTCCAACCAGGGGATATAAACGATTGGGAAGATCTCAAAAGAAGATTCTTGCAAAGATTTTTCCCTACATCCAAGAGTACATCAATAAAAAAAATTAAATCATACATCAATCGACTAGAGAGACTCTCTACGAATACTAGGAACGTTTCAAGAAACTCTGTGCAAGCTTCTCACACCATGAAATGGAAGAGAACCAATTTATTGTTTTCTTATACTAAGGATTTCTCAACAATAATCGAAATTTACTATAAACCTCATCTATAGAAGCCTTGATCAACAAGTCACCAGTAGATTTCAGAGGCCTGATTGAGAAGATTGCACAAAACTCACAACAATTTGGAACTAGAGGTACGATCACTAGAGGCATACATGAGGTAAGAAATTCTGATTCATCCTCACCCTTACTTGAAGAAACACTTAAGGAAATGACTAGTGTGATGAGACAACTTTTTGTGAACAATGTGAAGGAACAACAAGGCCTGAATCAGGTATGTCGTTTATGCTCTTCAAATTATCATTACACTATTCAATGTCCATAAGTGCAGGGGACTGAAAGTTGTGCTGCTGCCTATCAAGAAAGGAAAGTCCAGTCAAATCATCCAAGTCAACCCCAAAAAGGATATGGATTCTGATATAACCAGGATAGGCCTCTATTTCAAAATCAATACTAATATCAACCTCCATTACAGTAGCAGCAATACCATTATCCTACACCATTCCAACAACCCTATAAACAGCCATGCCAGCAAAATCCATATGAACAACCTTCAACAAGTTCTCATATGATCCACCAAGAAATGGAGATTGAAGATATAAAAAAGACAATGAAAATTTTAGATAATAAATTTGATAACCTTATGGATATTCTAACAAAAAATCAAGGAAAACTCCCATCACAAATAGTTCCAAATCCGAAAGAAAGCGTGAGAGTCATTACAACCCGAAGTGGAAAAGAGATAATTTCACCTAAACAATGTGAGGATAATGATTCTAAGAAACATAATGAAGAACAACAAATCCATCCAAAATATGTAGACCATATCAACAAAGGAGAAAGAATCAGCTTTAGAATGGAAATGCCCGAAACACCATTGAAAAAAAAAACAAAAAGACAGAAAGGATATCCAAGAACCATTCCCATCATCCTTAGTTGATTGAAAGAAGTTTGAAGAAGGGATACTTCAAAAATAAATCAAGGAAACTTTTCGAAAATTGGATATCAATATCCATATACTAGATGCAATCAAATAAATCCTTAAGTATGCAAATTTTTTGAAGGAGTTGTTCAAAAAAATAATGTGGTTGGATGGAAATGAGATAATTAGCTTAAGAAGAAGTGTCTCAGCACTGATCACACCAATGATACAAAAAAATGTCAATATCCAAGGACATTCTCTATCCCTTGAACTATTGGTTCTTTAAATTTTACTGATTCATTATGTGATTTAGGAGCTTTAATAATTGTTATGCCTAACTTAGTATTTTAATCCTTGCACGTCAGAGAACTAAAACCAACTCGAGTGGTGGTCCAATTAGCAAACATATCCACTATTTTCATAGTTGGAGTTATAGAAGATGTACTCATTGGAGTAAGTGGATTGATCTTTCCAATAGAGTTTTATGTCCTTCCCATGGAAGAAGATAGAGCTTCAGGCCACTCTCCCATCATCCTAAGGCGACCCATCCTTAAAAGAACAAGTACTATCATCAATTTCCATGAAGAAACACTCACAATGGGACTTAGAGATAGTATATTACAATTCAAAATTCTTGATACAATGAAGCATCCTTCTAGTAATCACTCAATTTATGTGATCTCCCATGAAGAAGGTATATAACCAATTTAATATTAATGTATGTTTGTTGACTTCTTATCATTAGGAAAACATTCTTCATTTAAAAATTTCAATTCCCAAGAACCTAAAAATCCAAATATCATTTTAGAGGATGAGGTAAAATCTTATTTTTTTTGATGATTTGTTAAATGAAAATGAGATGATATGGGATATTCTAGCCTTAGGAATAAGAAACATTAATTCAATGTCATCCCTTGAACAACCCCCATGTCTTGAACATAATCCATTGCCAATTGATTTGAAGTATGATTACCTAAATAAAGGATAAAAATTTCCAGTAATAATTTCCAATAACCTATAACATTCACAAGATGAAACTCTAATTTAACTACTCAAAAGAAATGTCCAAGCTATAGGATAGAGTTTAGGTGATATACTTGGAATCAATCCTGAGGTCTGTTCCTATAGAATATTTTTAGAATGTGATTTCCAACCAATTAGAAAACCTCAGAGAACACTCAATCCCACAATTATGGAGGTTGTTAAGAATGAGATAGAGAAACTTCTAGCATCTGACATCATATTCCCAATCTCTGATTCTCAAAGGGTCCGCCCCATTCATGTAGTTCCAAAGAAAACTGTCCTAACAACTATAAAAAATGAAATAAATGAATTGATCTCCATGAGATTAAAAAATAGCTAGAGAGTGTGTATATATTTAAAGAAGTTAAATCAAGTTACCTGAAAAGAAAACTTACCCACTCCATTCATCGATCCAATTCTATAAGGGTTAGCTGGAAAACCCCATTACTATTTTTTTGATGGATTCTCAGGCTACTCTCAGGTACCAATCGCACCAGAAGAAATGAGAAGACAACCTTCACCTATCCATTTGGTACATTCACCTAAAAAAGGATGCATTTGGGGCTATGCAACTCCCCAGGTACATTTCAATGGTGTATGCTAAGTAATTTTTTCAGATCATATTGAGGACTGCTTGGAGGTATTTCTTGATGATTTCACATTTTTTGGTAATTAATTTGATCATTGGTTAGAAAATTTGGAAAAAGTTTTGAAAACATGAATTCAAAAGAATCTTGTCATAAATTTTTAAAAATGTCATTTAATTGTTGAAAAGGGAATAGTATGGGGACACATAATTTCACAAAAAAGGATTGAGGTTGATAAATCAGAAGTTGATGTAACAAATTCCTTTCCATATCCAAATTGTTTATAACATGTTAGATCATTTTTTGGACATGCAGGATTTTACAGAAGATTCATCAATGATTTGAGTAATATTTCTCTACCTCTCTCAAGATTACTACGTAAGGAATCTGACTTTAATATTGATTATGAATGCAAGAAGTCATTTCATGAACTGATGAAAAGGTTGATCACACCTCCAATACTGTAACCACCCAACTGGGATTACCCTTTTCAGTTTCATTGTGATGCATCCAACCAAGCAGTGGTAGATGCTCTATCAAAATGAATTGAAAGAAATCCTCAAGTAATATCATATGCATAAAGGACCTTGAATTCCACACAAATCAATTACAAACCCACTGAGAATGAGTTCCTTGCAGTTTTCATTGCACTTGATAAATTTCGATCATATCTTCTTGGAACTAAAGTTGTTGTTTTTTTTGATCATGTATCTCTCAAGTATTTAATGAAGAAGTCAGATGAAAATCCAAGGCTAGTGAGATGGATGATACTCTTACAAGAGATAAATTTGGAAATTAAAGATAAAAAAGGATGTGAAAATCAGGTGGCTGGTCATCTAAGTCGACTACCCCACACTGTTAAAGGAAAAATTTCAAACCAAAACCCACTTAATGATGAGCTTCCTGGAGAACAACTCAACACCGTCAAAAATGAAGTTCCATGGTATGCCAATATGGTCAATTATCTGGTAACATCTCAAATCCCATCTCATTTAAATTCCCACCAAATTTAAAAGATGAAATATTAATCTAGATATTAAATCTGAGATGATCCATTTCTTTGGAAGACTTACAATGACCATTTAATATGAAGATGTTTTCCTGAATGTAAAATTAATTCTGTCTTTGAGTTTTGTCTCACATTATCTTGTGGAGGCCACTTTGGGCATCAAAGGATTACAATAAATGTTTTATAATCGAGACTTTATTGTCCCAACCTTATTAAATATTCTCATGAATTTTGTAAAAGGAGTGAAAAATGTCAGTTTTCAGGAAATATTTCAAAGTGAAATGAAATTCCCCAACAACCACTAAATTTTTGTAAAATTTTAGAAGTATGGGGAATAGATTATATGGGATATTTTCCCAATGTCATTTCGAAATTATTATATCTATCTTGCTGTTGATTATGTTTCCAAATTGGTGGAAGCAAAAGCCACTAGGACTAACGATGCTAAAGTGGTTTGTGATTTTGTCAAGACTTACATATTTTGTAGGTTTGGAGTGCCATGAGGAATCATTAGTGATCAAGGGACTCACTTTTTTGATAGGATACTGGAGTCTTTGCTGAAGAAATGTGGGGTGCATCATAAAACATCAACTCCCTGTCATCCACAGGCGAATGGACAAGCTGAAGTGTCCAATAGGAAAATCAAAGGAATTTTGGAAAAGACTGTTAATCCAAATAGGATGGATTGGAGCCAAAGGCTAGAAGACACATTTTTGGCTTATAGGATAGCCTACAAAACCCCAATTGGAATGAGTCCATATAGGTATATTTATGGGAAAAGCTGTCACCAACCTGTGGAATTGGAACATAAGGCATATTGGGCTGTGAGGAAGATAAATTTGGATCTTGAAAGTGCTGGGAAGGAGAGAAGATTACAATTTCAAGAGCTAGAAGAAATTAGAAGGGAATATTTCGAAAACTGCTGGATTTATAAAGAGAGAACAAGAGTGGATCATGACAAGTTGATCCAACCGAAAAAATTCTACCCTAGAGACATGGTACAATTATTCAACTCAATACTCATGATGATGCCAGGTAAACATTGTTTTAGATGGGAAGGTCGATTTATAGTTACTCATGTATATCCGTATGGTGATGTGCAGATTATGAAGGTTCAAGAGAAGAAACCATTCACTATTAATGGGAATCAGTTGAAGAAATTCATTGGGACCATGCCATCAAAGCCAGTGGAGGATATAACACTCTTCCAAACTGTTTATCAATAAATTCATCAGGTTGTACCTCCCCTTAAAACATTATTTCTTATTGTGATTCAATTTAAAATCATCTTACATGTTAAATCAATTTGAATTCATTGTAGACACTACATCATTTATGTGTGGGGGATGGAACCATTGTATCTTAGTAATTTTAATTATTTATCTTTCTGTGTTTAAAAAAAGTGTGTGTTTTTTTTAAAATGGTTTTATTTCAATTTTTGTGTGTTTCTAAAACTTTTGAGCAGAAATGATGATCACATAAATTTTTAAAACCCATTTCAATGAGTGAAACAATTTATTCCATGAAACTTAGCTTAAATTAATGCTGAAAATGTCTTTGTTTCAAGTTCAATTCTTTATGAATTTCATGAAAAGTAATCTGAATTTTGAATCTCATGACACATATCACTATCCTTATATTTGAAATCCCATTCCTATGAGGATTCTGAACCAAATTTTCATATTCTTTTCTTTCACCTCACTTCTTGAGAGAACCATACCATGCTTGATTTAACCAGAATTTGATTTATTCCTGTCAAAACTTGAGGGTTTGAGGTAAATGTGTTTTAAATGATTGAGGCGTTTCTTTGGTATTAAATCAACTATTTCATATGAATCCTTTTTATAATTGCCCAGCTTGTACATTTAATCCATTTATCCCATAGAATTCATGAACAACCTGTTAGGTTAGCCACATTACAAGCAAATTTTCACTATCCAACCTGCTCTTGAAGTGAAATTGCATGATCTAGTTGAACATAAGTGTGGGAGGAGGTTTACTTGTGTTGTGATGCCTCATTTTGAGATAATTTGGGTGGAAAATAACAATTTGAAGAGTTGTTATTATTGCTGAAAAATATTGCATTTCGTATGTGAAGTTGTGCTTATCTATAGCTTCCAATGAAAAGAAAGTTATGCCTATCTGGAAATTTCAAGAAAAATCTTGGTTGAGATTATTGAAACATTTTCTTCTGAAATGATTAATGGTGTAAAATTTCAAAAAAAATTCATGCGAATGGTTCTGATATTCTACTTAGGGGAGAGAGGAGGAGACTACACTTGAGTAAAAATTAGATTAATGCAGTTTTGCTTTAAAAAGAGCCAAGACCTCCTTATTCAGCCTCAGAATTTTTCACATCTAAATCCTACCAACTGAAAGCCACAGAACAATCCTATTAACTCCTCATGACATACGTATGTCCGTTACTCACATCGGTTTGAGTTGTAGTAATTTACCAAACCTATGGTGACCCTTGCATGAGTATTGGATGAGAAAGACATTGCTAAAAATTGAAATTTGTGTGATTAAAGAAAATGAAAGTGAGATAATTGTTTTGTGTGCATGGGAGGATGAATGAAGCGGAAATATATTTAATGATCTAAATTTATGAACTTTAAATAATAGTGTTTTAGGAGGCATGATAACATTCTTTTCTTTGTGTTAAATTATTGGATCTCATGGATATGTGTATTAAATTTACTATGATTTGATTTTGATTTTAACTTGTCCAGGAGTCCAAGTGATATGTATGGTGGAATTGACAGAGATAATATTTTCACAATTAATTATATGTTTTTAAATTATTTAATCCCTTCCCATTAATCAATTTTATATTATTTTCACCATTTCATGATTTTTGGTGAGTTTTGAGCTTTAGTGTGAAAATTGGTTAATTCTGGACATTTTACAGTTTTATGGTTCCTCTGTATTTCGAGCATACCTCCTACATTTTCATCCAATTCACCTGATTATTTTTGGTAGGATTAAATTTTTTGTTGGGTACATATTATTCTGCTGGACCAAGATCAAATTTGAATTCCAACAGACCAAACAAAATCAGTCAATGTGAAACGTTATCTTGGCTGGAAAAATGGACTATAAATCCTTCAAAGAATCATATCTCAACCAACCGACCTCCAACTACAGTGGTTCTAGATGGGTTCAAAATCTTACTTGAAGTTTCAGATGATCACAAAATATCAGAAATATATTAATTCAATAAGGATGCCAATTCCGTGGTCAAATAAGGGTTGGTGGAATAGTGTTTGGCGGCCAGGAAAAGTCTCTTCCATTTAGGCATCCATAATATAGTTGAAACGACTCCAATGGCTCTGATATTTTGAGGGAAGATGTCAAACGCCATTCCCAAAATTCTATAAGAAGGGACCTTGTCCTCATTCAGCTAGGAGAGTGGAGAACCAAAGCTGAACTTCTGGCGAACTGAATATGGAGGAGAAAATTATGTTCTTTATTTTCACTTTTTCTTCTTCTAATTTTTGTAATGCCTTCATCTTCCTCATTTTTCTTAGTTACCCTTACCATGGTGGGGTTAACATAAGAGTTTATTGAGGGAGGTAAGGTTTTATATTTTTAATTCTTTGAGTTCTTACATTTTATTGAATAAAAACTCTCTCTCTCTTCTACGAAGTTGTTTTCAAATTCTATAAACAGAATTTATTATCTTATGCGATCGTATGTGATTTTATATTCTGTTATTATTATTTCATTGATAAATTATAATTTATCTCCATCCATTAGGTTCTCGTATATATTCTATACAATAAATATCTGGTCATAGTGGTGAAGTACCTAGCGGTCGTTAGTACGTGTGGGATGGGTGGTGAATATTCAAGATTATTTAGGATAAACAATACCTGATATGGAATTGCATTATATAATTGAGGGTGTTCACTACAACTCTATCACACAACAAAATAAGTTTATACCAAAATATAATTTTTTTTAAACATTTAACCAAATAATTGAGTTAAATTAATTATGGAATCTCACTTAAATCAACTTAGCAGAAGAGGATTGAATTAAATGGAACAAGGATAGTATTGCAATTATAAAACTAACCCGACTGGATCACCCATCTCATAAAATAGTTTTTTAATCACTTGAATTCCATATTTGTCATAAATCACTTCCCTAATTTCTTTTTTTGTTATGTTTCTCTCTCTGATTTCAAAACAAAACAATTTAAAAAACACATAACATTTTCTCTAATAAAAAAAGTGATAAACTATTTTGTGTGCACTCCTCATCGTGAGACAACTTAGGTTAGCCCCTATACTATATTTTAACTTAGTAAATAAAGGTTTTTTCCACACCCCACGATAGATACGTGTCAAATATCAATATAGAGAAGTTCATATAGATTTATAATATGATAGATCCTTTAGATAATGAGATCCTTTATGGGGATCTCAAATGTGATAAATTCCATATCATATAGAGTATTCTATGTTTAGAAGATTCTAACACCTTAATATTACATTGGTATGGGGATTCATTTCTAATGTTTTGGATAATCTTGGACCTGATCAGTTTTTTACTTCCCTCTGATGTGGGTGAATTAATACCCAATGATGAATTACAAAGGTTTTTTGGTATGGTTGATAATTGGTGTGGTCATGGTGGTGTATATAGTGATTTTTATGACTACTATGAAGCATTTCATTTTCTAATGGAGGTTTTAGTGAGTAACTACACTATTGGTTGATTATTGTTGGTTCAAGATTGAGTTTCAACCCATTGGGAGTTTTTTTAGTCTTTTGTTGTCGATATTGGTTTAATTTCATGGAGTATTGGGATCTAGTATAGATTCTATTCAGGTTCCCACTAATACATTAAAATAAATTTTATAAAAATAAAGGAAAAATAATATTTTTTTGTGAAATGTGATGATTTACCAGCAACATCACTTTTTGAAAAATCCATTGTCTATTACATTTTTAATAGTTTATCATTATAAAAATTATTTTGAATATTTATATTTAGAAACATATAAATCATAATTTCACTTAAATAATGTCATCTCTATTTCAAATCACTTATTAAATATTTATTTTACTTATCATTATATGTATGAGATAATTTATTGAATATTTCCTCAGATAAACATTCTTCTCTATGAAAATTTTACACGTTCTTATTTAGAATGCATGAAATTTTATTAAAGGATATATTTTCATTGAGCTGGGGAATTCATCAATCCACCTTATAGATTATATTTAGTGACATAGGAAAGGAAACAACATGAAGATAGCCTTGATAATATATTTTCTAGTGACATGGATGCCTATGTGACATAATTATTTTTTATTATAGAAAAAAGGTAAAATTTTAGATTACCCTTTCTTAATATAAAAAATATATGAGAATTTTCTAGTTATAGCTTTTGATAATTCACATGATAATAATGAAGATCATATTTTGTAAAAATTTATCAATTGTTTAATATTTCCGTTCTAAAGGTGATTTTACAATGAAAATAGAATTCAATTACATTTTAATTTCTTATTGAAAAAGAGTAATAATGAAATATTTTTAAAGGAGGGTTGGACTAAAGGTTTAATTAGTTTGAACATTGCAAAATAATGGGTTAAAGTTTATTTTATAATTGGTATCCTTTGGATAATATTTTTTGGTCTATCTAAAATGAAACAAGTATACATAACTAGAAGAAATCTCTATAATTAAAATGGATTAATTTAAAATATTACATAAAAAAATTATTTAGACTACTTCAATATGAAAAAAAAATCTATTTACTATTTTGCCTTAACTATTAACACATTTCTCAAACAATTAATAGATAACGATGTGTGATAATTTTATATCAACACAATACTAAACTAGAATTAACCACTCAATGGTGAACTTTTTCATTAATTTCAAATTGATTCCTCATCACTTAATTTATCAACACATAATGAAATCACACAACACGATTGAAAAAAAATGTTATCAATTAATATAACATTATAAGGGTTTTATATTGTACAAAGAATAATAGTGGAATAAAATAACCTATAAAAGAAATAAAGAAATATCACCCCTCATAAAACACCTATCTAAGTCTTGTATAATGGAATTATAAATACCCTAGCCTCTTTTAAATATAGAAGTAAAAAAAATATCCCAATAGAGAAAAGAACAATAATATTTTGTATTTTATTAAAGACCATGGAATTAAGAAATTTATTAAATTATTATGATTAATTCTCATAAAACCAGTTTTCTTTTCACATCATTAATTTTCAAACTCTAAATATTTATCACTTTTAAAAAACATATATCTAATTTTAATTATCCTATACTCTTTAAAAAAACCATTAGTATTAAAATTAATTTATATACAATTTTTTTATATTTCAAAAATAATAGGAATGTCTTTTAATTATTTTATTTAGATATATCCTCCATATTTTATTTATTTCTATACTCCCAACACTATAATGAATGTGTATTACAATGTGATATATTTTATATAGCTTTATCCAACACCTAATTATCTCATAAACCTATTATATTGTGGTTGCTACTTTTCTTCCATAAAATCATAGAAATATATAAGAAATATGGTATTTTTTACTATTATGGATTATAGATTTATTTATTAAATTTAATAATTCATTCTTCACCGTTAATAAATTTTTTCCATCCATTAGAACATTATTTTCACATTAATTGTAAATAAAATTCAAGTGTCTTATATTCAGAAAACACCCAATTATATAAAAAATCAATTAAAAAACATCAAACTAGGTTACATTAATCTTATTAAACATTCTAATTATAAATAAAAACATATGAATAAGAATTGGATATTAAATTCCCAATCACTTAGATATTTGAGTTTATCAAGAAAAATCTCAACAAAAAATTTATGGAATGCATGATGTAACAATTAAACTACTAATTCATCATTATAATAAAATTAGTGTTATAACAGAAAATTCTCAATCCACATAAATCAATCATATCAACTAACCAATTCTCAACCCACACAAATACGTTTATTATATTCACTCAAATTTTATATCAAAACTAATATCCAATATACACAAAAGTAATTATTTATTTTTACTTTATTTTTTATATTTTTTATATTATAATCCATACTTAATATTTAACACACACTATTTTTTTATTTTTTTATTTTTTTATTTTTTCATTTTTTCATTAGAATTGATACTAAGAACTTGTTTCACATTCAACAAAAATCCTTCATTTGATAACCTATTTATAGTAATAGAAATAATTATAAATTTAATATAGTTTAGTTGTTAATGATCATTAACAAATCTTGGGAATTCTTAATGGTAAATGTAAGACTAGCAATTTATCCCATTGATTAATATCTATATGAAAATTTTGAAACATATAAAATAAAATGTTTTAATTTTTCTCAACTAAAGTCTCTTCTTGGGCTATTTAATTACTTCTCGATCATGTTTGTATTATTTTCCATTTTTCATTTAAAAACATTTTAATTTTCATATAATTACTCAAGTTTGGAAAATAAGTTTATTTTTATTATACTCCTATTATAATATATATTATATTTAACGATATAATATAAGTATTTAAATTATTAAACCACCCAATTATATTCTTTTCAATCCATTGAATATATAATTTTATGATTCTTCAAAAAATATAGAAAATAACAACTTTTATTTATCCTCAAGATATTTAGGTTATATAAAAAATCGACGCATGATTACCAAGAAACCATGTATCCTAGATTTAAAAGGATGAAAATATCAAGTGGTTCTAAATGTAATTCTTCCATTTCTAAATTAAATATTATCAAAAATGTTTCCCAATATTTAGAAAAGTGTTGGAAATTTCAATATCAATAGTAAAAGAACAATAATAAAAGAACGAAATAATTCAAAAATTCTTAATTATATCAATTAAAATATTTATTACTAACTATTTTTATAGAATGAGGAAAATAAATTTCTATGAAATTAATGTGAAATAATAGTAAGTATAATTATCCACAGTGATTCTATATCTTAACTACTTCACTATTGGAATATATTAATTATTTATTATTTAAATAAGGAAATATATATACATGATATTTATTTTAATTAAAAAATTTATAGGTATACCTCATAATTATATAAATTAGAATATATTAATTTATACAATTAGAGGAAAATAAATAAAAAATAAATGGAAAAATACAAATATAAAAAATTAGAAAAAAATTATATTAGAAAATAGTACTCTAAAACTTTTTAAATGTAGTATTATCATATTTATTTCCAACCTTAATATTCTTGTCTTCAAATTGAGGTTTTTCTAACAAGAAATTCTTTCAAAATTCTAATAATAAGAGTCAATTGAATAAAAAGATATTTATTAAATTGGGGTTATTGTATAACAGAGGTTAGTGGAGTTATCTCTTATGAAATTTATAAGGGCAACTTAGGTTTTTGGTCTATTATAATATCATCTTTATTTTCCGGATTCTCTAAAATAATAAATAATAGAGAATTTAAAATAAGTACAATAATAAAAGGGTAATCATTAGGTGTGTTAAATATTTTTTCTTTCCACCTCCTAGGTCACACTTCAATGTTTTACCTCTCCCCCTCTATAGATTTATTTTATTCCTAAATTATGGATTACATACTAGTATTATTTAACTATAATAGTGTGTTCAATATTATATAAACATTGGAATAGGAAACAATTTTGTTGGTAGAGATGAATATATAGTTTCTAATGTTGTGGTTACCATAATAATGGGATTTGGAAACATTTGATTATGGATAAACATTCCGGTGGAGGATGTTGGATGGGTGAGGGTGTATATCAGTGAACTATTAGTGGAATGGTTGGAATATCGTATATGATACGTACCTCACTAAGGATAATAATAATGTAAAGCATCAAATCCACGGTAAAATTTTGTTTGGAATATTGTTTCTTAATTAATTAATAAGGGACTACTTAGTTTGGGGTAACGACAGATTTATATTTTATGGTATGTGTTAATCATGGGTGGGAAGTAAAATGTGGATTATTATCATCATCATCATCCTTTTCATGTTATTATCTCTAATTATATATATTTCTCCAGTATATAATAATAACCATGTTTTATAATATATTCTTTTATGGAAATTTGAATTTTTGTAATGAGGTATAGTGTAAACAATCATAAAACACCCCCAAATTCATTTCCTTATAGGTGAAAAAGATATATCCTATTTGATCCCATTTTTTATCATCCCCCAAAAGTATTTAAAAACACCTATTCCATATTCATTGTTTTCCCTTCTATTAAAAAATTAAGAATAAGTACATCAAACTACCCCAATCCTCCATAATTATCACCAATGATGATCCATGTATTTTTAATTACCCTATATAATATTTTCAGTGATGGGAATATCATGTTGGTAACCTACATTTATATGGAATAATATGTGATCATGGGTGATTTGGATAGGTCAACCCTATTTTAAAAAATTAATATTATCAATGAGGATACAAAACCTACTTTGTGTATTCTAATGTTTTGACAAACTCAGCACTATGAATTTAATCACTAAAATTATACTCTTCCAAATTCATTGTACAACACTTTCTACCAATCCGGAAGGGAAATTATTCATGATCAAATTAGAATTTTGATAACAAAATTAGTGTTATATCATGATATAAATTATCCTAGTACATAAAATATGGTCTAGATTCATTTTTATGAATGAAAACAATAACCTATTCATTTATAAAAATCATAACAAAAATAGATTAGTCTAGATTTTCATTATTCATCATTTTATTAGTTTCTAACTTTTTCTAACTAATGATTTTGTAATTAATCTATAATATAAATCTAGTGTGTTTGTGTGCTACATTTTCATCAATGGTCATTTCTATGTGGACCAAGGATTGTATGATATAATAGTTGATGTTTTTTTATAGAGGATAAATGTATATTTTATGATGATTTGGGTTTGGTCTGCTTTGTTTATTAGTTTTTTAAAATGTAGAAATTGAGTTTTTATATTCATTTAACAAGTTATTTAGTCCAATAAAAAGAAGTAACCTATATTTATAACCCATATAGATTTTTTATATTTTAGATGAGGATTAAAGTGGTTAGGGTCAGATTAAAAATATATGGTGTACCTTTTGAGAATAAGACATTTACTATATGTTAGGATAAGGTGAAACGGGTGGAAGGATTGAGAAAAGTCATTTGTTGATGATAAAATGGGTATGGGGAAGGGGTATAATACACCAAGGATGATTTAAAATCAGTACATTCATGATTGTGGATACCATGATTGGTTAGGTACACAAGGAAAAGCGATATGATTAAGGGAAGTTCTATTTTAGGGGATACAACCCAAGTCATAAATCTTGGTTACCACCAATATTATTAATGGTGCTTATCCCATTACATCATACTTTATTCCACTATTCCACAAATTTCTATAGTATTTTTCATCTTTTAATAATCCTCACTATCTTACAAATCATGTTATAAAATATTTGTCCTTCTATAGTTTAACTTAATGAATTTTAAATATTTGAAACTTGAAAATAATCTATATAATTTTGGAATAATGAAATAGGCATGTTTATAACATGTATTTCCCCTTAAATGTTTTAGTGATCAATTTTACGAAATTCTAAAAAAATATACGATATTAGATAATCTTGATTTCTCATTTGAATATAAAGGTTAACATTATGGGAGGCATTAAGATGTTTTCCACTGGTGTGGAATTAAATTAAGTGTAAATAATATTCTTTCCTAATCCCTTATGACGCAGTCTATTTTCATTACTTCTCCTTTAAAATTTCATCTCAGACTTACATAGGCTGTTGTGGTGCAGGACAAAAGTACGAGAACTAGTATGACCATAATCCTCTTCCCATTACATTGTAATTGAAATGACTGTTTTTTTAGAAATATTATTGACCCATATTGAACCCCAAAAGGCATTAATACTATGTATTTATTCTTAATAAATGAAAAATTATGGGTGTTTTTGTGAAAGTTTTATATTAAATGATTTATTTTCATCACACCCTGCTTTTATGTTAATATGAAATTCATGTATTATATCTTAGCCATTGTCACTCATCTTCTTTTTCATTTAAGAATTACCATTTAATAAAAATGTGATATGTAGGGAGGTATTTTGTGGAGACATTTATTGATTCTCTAAGGATTCATCAAAAATGAAAGTCCCCTAATTTATTAGTGCCAACATGGTATTCCTAAAATAATAATAATTGCATAAAGTAATGGTCAAAAATGAAAACCTGGGTAGCCTATAACTAATAAATTTTTTTAATTAAAAATCATAAGAGACCTTAAAATATGATATAAAATTTATTGTTGATGATTCAAACAATCTATGAGTGATTAATTGAATTATTTATGTTTTTTACAGTCACCTTAAATGATTCCTCTTTATTCCATGTTATCTCCACTTCACTATATGGGTAGACATATATTACCATAAAGGGGAAAACCCATTGAAACTTGTTTATTACTAAGAATAAGAAAAAAAATGAGTTATAAAAATACCATGTCCTCTTATTATAGAAAAATCATTTTTATATATTATTCATTCTACCAGATTTTTATTTACTCTCAAATGTTGTTATTTGAAAAGGAATCAATCAAGATCTCTTCCTTCACATCAAGAAACCACATCTTGTTCCTCCCAAACTTTTCTTCCTTCTAATTTATTTCCTTCATAATGAAATATAAAGTATAGTTTCACCACATTAAACATATTATATAATGGTTTTATTTTCCTTTCTGGGTATTCCTCAAGGAAAACCATCTCTGTGATTAATGTTTTATTTTCTCACTATGAGGAAATATCTTGTTAGATAAGCTAGAATAAAAATTTTATTATTTTTTTGTTGGAGGATTCTGTTAGAAATAAAAATAAGTTCATTGTAACACTTGGAGTGAAGAACGGACCCATCCCTTTCAATTATCTTAGAGTTACCTTGTTTTGGAGGAAGGTGGAGAGGTAATATCTTGAAGACATATACTCTTGTATCATTAATAATTTTGGTAGATGGAAAGGGAAGGCCATGTCGTAGGAAGGGAGGGTGTTCTTTATTAATTTTGTGGTTACATAAAAATGTATGTATTATTTATCTCTATAAATATGTGAAAGAAGTATTATTAGTGATCTTTAATGCATGATGGGTAATTTCATCTAGACCGGGTTATTGAATAAATTGAATATGATTATGGTTTCCTTGGAGGAGTGTACAAAAAAAAATTGATATGGGTAGGTTGGAAGAATGAATTTCAAGATTTTTAATGATGGGATTAATAATAATTTTACATGTAATATATTAGTATCTAATGATCCATCTATGGAATTCATATCATTAGGGTTTAAGAAGAAGATTCAGGATGGGTACTTTCATTGTCGTTACTCATCTGTATATCCCTCAATCAGGCACTCTTTCTACGATTTAATATAGAATTCCAAATGGATGTTCAGTTGATATTCATGGCTCCAATACTGGGATACCATGGGACTGGATAATCCACATAACACTATTTAATTTTCTTCCAAACATTCTTGATCTGACTATTGATTAGTTCATAATTCACAGTCTTGATGACATTATTTCTCCACATGTTGATATAGAAATTCAATTTTTTGGATAATAAAAATTTGATCTACAGAAAAAATGGAAATGAAAATTTTAATTCAAATGAGTTCAATTTAATTTAGTATGATGGTTACATCAATGCACCATTATGGATTGTATATTTTAAGTATCCCTTTGTTCAAAATTCATGATTTATAAATGTATAGAGAATCCATATGAACCAATTACTCACAGATGATCAGTTGAGGAATGATAGTTCGTACACTATATCATCATGGAAAATATGCCTCAGGAAGGAGGAAACAATCCATCACTTGTTTTTGATCCGTTCCTTTAAAAAGATATTATGTAAATGAATTGGAATCATGTTTGATATTAAGTAGTGTGTTTATAGACAGCATGATAAACTAATGATTCATATCAGTAAATTTGATAGAAGTGTGCATATTAAGAACCAAATGTTATTTCTATTGCAGGTATCTATAGTAATATATGTAAATCTCAAAATAACATATTGTTTGATAATTATCCTCCATCCATTCATGTAGGTACATTAGCAATTCACATAGAAATGTAACCTATCATTGATGTTAAATATGGTGATGTCGAAAATAGTGAAATCGATATAATTAATCTATGGTTCTTGGATATTTCAGGAAGGAAAAGGATGCCTCTCCTTCTTAAGAGCAGTAGATGAAATCCCCAAATTTCTCCATGGGTCAATGTTAGTATTGATGGATCATACCATGTAATTTAGGGTCTCTTAGGGTGTGGATGTTTATTACACACTCACCGTGGAAATTTTAAAGGATGTTTCCATCCAATAAATAGGATAATTATAGGATATGAAGATGGTTTATGTTTCAATATTTATCCTATTAATTATGCTTTATATCATAGATGGAATTTTATAATGGTTTAATTATATTTTAAACGTGATTTCAATGCTCTCAAATAATGATCTAGGAATATCCCCTAGTGAATTCAGCCCCATTAGATTAAATTTCGTATCCAGAACCAGAATCTAAATTAAACAGTTTAAATTGTTAATAGGGAAGAAAGTCAAGTGGAGGATGCACTGTCATAGTGATAAATCATAGAAACAAGTACTAAGTGGTCCTATAGATATCCTAAGTATTATACACCATTGGGGGATTTGTATATGGGGTGTGCTTTAATCACGCCTTTATAAACCCCTTGTAATGTCTTCAATTGTAAATTCATTTTATTTCAATACATTTAAGTGATATCTTGCCTAAACCATGGATTTTTTAGTTATATGATATATTGTATAATTCCACTATAAAGTGGAATGGTCTCACAAATACTAATTTGAAACCATGAATCCAAAATGGTGGTTTAAAGGCTATCTATGAGTCCTATGATATATCATTCTATCTCTTCGATAATTTTTTCTGATCTCATTCATCCTCTTATTTAGATATTTCATTATCTTCTGAGTTTTGATTCATTTTTCTTCTTATTTTGGGTAGGTTTAAAGTTCTCATATTGTAGAGTACTCAATAGTGTCTATCATTCCTACTAATAAGTACATTTTAAAATGAATTATATGATTTAAAATTAGTATCCTTGGAACTCAATACTATGGAATCATTTTTTATTTAGAAAATTTATTACAACCATCAATAAATTAATTGAAGTGTCTTATACAAAATAATATTTGATAACATAATCAATAAATACTATAATTCATGTCTGGTATAATGAATTTAATAATATCACCATGAATTCATTTTTTTTATTGAATTTCATGTCCTACTTGATGGGTTTTTGTAAAATATTACATCACATTATTATAATACATATTCATTTTTAGTAATAAAATACTACCAAATAATTACTCACATAATACTGAATTTCTTCCAAAAATAATTCACATTTAAGTTTCTCAGACACTTCTTTTCTAATTCTTGATTTTTTTCATTTAACCAAGGCTAAACAATTAAAACACACTATTTACTTATGAATCAAACAAAAAAGGGTGAATCAGAACATCCAAATATTTTTTAACGTCAATTCATAATCTTACATTAAAAATTGGTTCAAAACTGAAGTGAGATTGAATTCCTCTCAGAACATTCAAAATATTGTACCAAGCATTGTAGTGCCACATTAACACTATAACAGTGCAAGTACATTACATGGTATTGTAACGGTGTACTATAACAGCATGACCATTTCACATTGAATTGGATTTAGATCCCAAAAAATGGTTCTCTAATACATAAGGGCTTCGATCCATAGAGGTACATCATCCACATGGCCTCTTGGCCATGGAAAGGGCCTTTGGGCTAGTAGGTCTCTAAGAATATCTATTAAATATGATGTTTCTAGGAGAATAAACAGCCTATAAGAATAATATTGACTTGTGGGAAGTCACATAATGAATATATTAGAGAAAACATGGATGTACAAGGCATTAACTGTTGGTTTTAGTCTCCTAAAACATCTTTATTAGGAAAGGACAAGTACAATGGTATCATGATATGGGGAGGAAGTCATAGAAAACTATAAGGGGTGGAGGGGGTGTGTTTCTAGATTCTAATATATAAAACGAAAATATTCCAATGTGACATCAAACCATTTACCCTAGACCCTGTAGTTGTGTGAGGGTTACTATTCAACCAATTTAAAAATATGATTATATAAATAAAAAAATTCTTAAGGCCTTCAATCCATGGTCAAATTTGTTTAAAAATTAAAGGAGAAATTAAAAAATTAATATTAAAAATTAATAATAAACCTCTTCTACTAATGAAAATTAAAGTATTAATAATTTGTTTTAGATGATAGATAATTAACACTACTTATAAACTGTGGTTAATAATATTACTTCACCTAATGAAAATTTTCATATAGAAACTCATACATTTCTTATCCTACTAATCACCACCCAATTTTAATAATTTTATTAGTGATAAATGTTCAACGATATGATTTAATAAATCATTTATATATCAAAATTAAATATCTACACAACGGAGAAAAATTATCCACCGTATTAATTAAGGGATAATATTTTTTCTTAATTAATGGTTATTTTAAAGTTGTGTTATTATTGTATAATACAGACTTATTAAGTATAATATATTATTAAAACTTATCAAAATCAATAATCATAACATGTAATTTTTTAAGGGTAGTATAATTTAATTGGTTATCCTTAATAGTTTGATTTTCCTAGTTAAAAGGATGTTACATTTACCTAACTCATTGACCAAGTAATTATCCAACCATTTATTTCTTTACATCATGCATTAGTTTTAAGAGTTCCTCCCTATTTGAGGGAACCATGATTTGAGTATTCAAAAGAAATTTATTCAATGCATCAAAAGAATCCATGGATTTTTTTTCACATAATATAATGTTTTTTATTTCAAAAAAATATGGGTGTGAGGGTTAGTAATTTAGGAGACATATTTAATAAATCTATAATGATACTTATCATGTTTAAAAAAACTATGTTTCTCCTATAGTAATTTTTTATTAAAATAATTAAATAACATTGATTTTAGCCAGATTATCATTAGTGGAATTCATAAAAATAATTTACCCTAATATGATATGATCATTTTCCATGAAATAGTTTTAATTTTAATAAAGAATTCGTCACATAAATTCACATAACTTTAGAAAAAATTCAACAATACTTACAAATAACTCAAATAATTGAACATATATTAATAAAGAGTCAATGAATATTTCAAGAAACTATTCCTCCATACCATGGAAAATGTGTTTTATGAATAAAGTTAAATTTGGACTTCATTACATAAAAAAAATCTTTTTTCATTATGTGAAGGTTCCATAAGGTCAACTAAATTTACAAAAACTATATATTTTGTGTGCCGTTAGATATAATTATAGATAGATTATCCTATAAAAAACAATAATATTAATTCTTTGATATTGATTCCAATATTTGACCTATAAATGGACATCAATAATCATATTTTCTTTTCGACTCATTTATCTTATTATACTCTATATATAATCTCCACCCTAACGATATCTACATATAAAATAACTCAATTTACTTGTTTAATATGGAAATTACTTCATTATTTATATCTATATGGAGGGTTATTTCCTATTTACTATTAGATATGGTGTTTATAATTACATCATAAAAGGGTTTTAAGATTTCATTCTAACACACTTCTTTCATTGGAGGTTTCAACATCTATTGCATATTCTAGCTAAGTCTACTCTATTTTTTTAGTTTCATCTTATGAGTGTATAAAGAAATAATAATAGACAAAATCAATTCAATTTTTTTGTGACATTATTCTTACTCAATATAATAACGTTCACAAGTTAGTTTTCATTTTCTATAAATAGTTATGAACTAATGATGATTGGAATATTTTCACCTTCACAAAAATATAAATATCTCATATTTTTTGTGATTTGTTTTGCGTACATATATGTTGGGCATATAATTGAGGGAATTGAATTTATAAAAGTCCATATATATTTATATTTCACTACATTATTCTCATCCTCTTATTCAAATTCTATATTATATTTAACCATGATTTTCCCACTTCTTCATCAATAATTTTCATTATCATTAACTCTTTAACTTACGGTAAATCTTGAAGTCCAAAATATTCATGAGTGTGAATAATAGTGTTAAATTTACATTCTCATATCATTTGTATACTTTTTTAATTAAATCAAATATTATTTTGTAATGTCTAAATCAGACTGTCAATCTATCATTATTTATATCAATTAGTGCCTTTTCTATTGAAAGGAAGGTTTTATAATGTATAAAATGAACTTATCCATCTTTCATCACAAATTTGCTTACTAAATCCACAAGAAACAATATCTCACAGTATTAAGAATCTTTATAGCTATTTTGTTAACATATATTCTTATTCTAAAAAACATCTTAATATTTCATGATAATTGACATAACTCCCAAGTCCTCCATTTTTATTTTTATTTTGAAAGGAAATCCTTGAATAATTTCATGTATTTCTATATTTAATATATTTCTTTCATGAATGTAAAATTAATAGGATGTTTATTGAATATATAAATGATATTTTTATATTTACCTTACAACATTCAATGGAACATCTTGTCAAATAATGAATGATATTTCCTATAAGGGCATTATTCATGATACATGATTGCATTTTTCACTATTCATTATTCTTTTTTCTCAGCATTCTTACTTACTTTCAATTGAAATTCCCTATTGTTTCCCCTATTTCTATTACATTTTCATTATTAACCTCACATTTTTAGGTTGTTTCCTTCAACATAAACTACTTTATAATTTTTATATTATAACATTTAGATCCTATAAGGGAACCCTGGTATTACATGGTAATGTGTTGTGGGTACATTAAAACGAATTATTGTGAGTAAATTTAGTTATTCAAATCAGTTTTCTAAAACAATATTTGTAATTATTCAAATTTTCTTCGTAAATTTTCATCATCTTATATACATGAGGGACACGCTACTTATTTCAACTGATATATTTAGTAAAAACTACGATAAAAGAAGGCCAAGAATTTACTCGTTTGTTAACAATAATTTATGTTTTGGGAATGATCTATTAGTTTTTAGGGGTTGAAATGGTTGATTAATGTAATAAGGGATTTATTTTCCATAGGAAGATCTTTGTAGAACATGGAAAAGTTTGAATTTTTTGGTATTTCATTGGAGGTTTCAACATTTATTTTTCACTATTAACCTCCAATGTTAATAATATTGCATACGAAAAATGTTTTATAGTTAGTTTTCTAAAATAATTTTTATTCTTTTGTTTTTTTTCTTACATATATTGTGGTATTAATAAAAGAAATGTGTTTAGATATACATTTCACATGATGTTAATAAGATCTTAGAAAGGGAACTAATCGATTGACTGGATGAAAATGACTCAAACACCTTTATCATTATCTTGTTCTGGGTTTCAGGATTTAATATTTTTCCCTATATATTAATAAATCTTTGAGGCTAGAATTATTCTCATATCCAATGAAAACATTATAGGAGAATTTGTTAACCATTTCCTAATAAATTCATAATAATTTTAATCTTGATCAATTCTGTTGAATTTTTTTCTTTTGATTGGGGGGGGGGGATAACTATGATTTGGGAAACAATTTTTATGAATAAAATTTTTTAATACATTATTTTCAAATATCATTGAAATTTTTGAACTTTTTAGTAAGTATCTTCCTTAACAAGAAATCTGAAAAAATTCTCATTCCCATTAGCGATATTTACCTTTACTATCATTGGTAATTTTTTATAGAACACATATTCTTCAATATCTTGTATATACTCTAATGTTTCTGTGTATTTAGAACTCATTGATAGAGTAAAACACATTCTACCCAAGTACTTATAACATATTAAATAAAAAAATATACCTCATACATAAAAGGGAAAATATATTAAAAAAAATTCATTATTAAATCAAATGTCCAATTGTGATATTGTAGACTTCGTGATGTGTTTTTCCGAGACTATAGTTCTATAAACATAGCTATCAATATGGAAGAATTAATTTTTTATATGAATAAATTTATTGATTTATATTTATCCTCTATGATCTTAAATCAATACAGGAAAGGTATAATTGTCACCTGGAATCATTACCCAAAGGAAATAAAAAACTTGAATATCACAACTTATCGGCTATTGGATCATTTTTTATATACTAAAATACAATAAAATTGTAACTTGAAAACAACATAATTATTTAAAAAAGAATCAAATTAAATAAATTTAAAATGATGGTTTATATAACATTACTATTTTCTTCACATGTTAATAATAATGGCTTAGTTTCATAATTAATCATGTAATTGGCATATATTAGATCAATTGTTTTATATAATATCAATTATTTAAAATCATTATGTAAAAAATAACATACTCAAGTCATGATGTAATGAATTTTAGTATTATATAAAATCTATGAATTGAGATAACTTACATTTATAATTAACCTTTTCCATAAATTTTTCCCTACTTTAGTAATATTTTTCTCAAAACATTAAGAAATAATGATGTTTATTTTATCTCAATATGATACTATATTGAGAATATATATTCAAGTAACCTAATATCAAATTAAATATCCACAATTGTCACATTATTCATAATCACATATGTAGACAAACCAATCAATATTTATAGAAAATTAATCATTGGTGAATAAATTTTTTTGTCAGAGTCAATGACTTATGAGGGTTGTGAATTTAATATCTATAAAAAATTTTGTTAAATAGGATATTTAGAATATAATATCCCCCTATGAAAATAAACACATGGTCAGTTTGAAGTGAATTTATAAAAGTTAAATTCTTTATGTGTAGTTTTACAAGCAGGGATACAATTAAACTCTTCATCTCCTATTTCATAGTACAGAGCACTCATTTCTTTAAAATTATTATTATAGGAAGTATCGGTAGGTTCATCCTATGTTTTTTTAGTAGTTCTAGGTATTTCATATTTACTTTCAACAATAGTCCAGATTTCAAATCCCATGATTTCTAGGTGTATTTTCATTTTAATCTTCCACTGAGCATGGTTAGATCCATTAAATAATTGTGGTCTATTAGTATTAGCCCCTTCCATTATATTTTACATGATAAATATTGTAAAATAATTTCAAAGAGATAATCATTTATAAATAACTGAAATTTTAAGATCATTGAAACACAACTATAATCATAGTTGACACAATTTAGAAAACTAATAACTTTCAAATCCCTCTAATACCAAATGTGGGTCAGATTGGATGACTCAGGAGGAGGTGAATTGAGTATCTAAAAAAATTTCTGTTTAAAAGGTTCCAAACAATATAATATCTCCTAGTGAAAATAAACACAAATGCAGTTTTTAGTGAATTTATAAAAGTCATGAAGTTTTAATTAGGTTCTCAGAATATTGATTAGTTCTCAGTTTTACCAATCTAAATATTATTAAAACTTTCGAAACAAACACACAGATTTGAAAAATATGTAAACACTTGGTAAACTTACTATCAATGTTTAGTTTATCTTAATGCCAGAAATACATAATAGATAAAAATATATGATAAATAAAACCTCCTATAAACCAATAGATTCAGTCTCAAGAAGAGACTTAGTCTTCTCCACTTGATGATCACCTACCACCAAGCAGTTTATATTGATAAACATTGGATCCACACACTAGATCAAGGTTCACAACAGCACACATGCTATCCAGGTCACACTTGACATCTACCACAATTATTCATGGGAAAAACTAACAAACAGAGCACACACGATCTCTTCCAAAGTACTTCATGGGATATAAGTGTAAGAATGGATTGAGAGTGAGGATATTTTTGTATCCTCCATTTATGCTCGGGAGAAAGTGTGTGTGATACAAACAGATATACACACTTCTCAAATAGTAACTACAACATCAAAATAGAGATTAATAAAGAAGAGTGGATTTTAGAAATCTATGTGTAATGTGTAGTAAATCCTTAGACTCATATGATATAGAGAAAATGAAATTCAAGTCCTCTTCTGGAAGTTGGCTTCAGAACGAAGTATCGAGGTTTTTGTAATCCAGCTTCTAAGTGTGAAAAGGTTTTTCTCTTTATGTCTCGATGTATAGTGAGCTTCAGTAGACTGTTCCTTGTTAGAAACATCTTTTGATCTTCAAGATTTGGGTTCCTCTATTTTTGTATTCACATAGTCTTTATTTTAGCGTGTTCTTCGCCATATATTTTAAGTGGAAGTTGGAGTCCTTTTATACATTAGGGTTCACTACACATGAAGATCTATGAACATGGATGTACCTCGTACTATCTACAGATAGTCCTACAGGCAACACTAAATAATGTCAGAAACATTAATTTGTCTAAATATGACCATTGGAAATACATTTGAATTAATAGAATCGGAATAGTTATTTATGACTATCGTTGAGTCATCTTCAGTGAGTTGTCTTCGGTTTTTCAACTTTGGTGTGCCATCTTCAGTGTGTCATATTTGGTGTGTCATCTTCGGCCTATCATCTTTGGTCTATCATTCTTCAGTTTGTTAATCTTTAGTCTGATAATCTTCAGTGTGTTAGAATCTATCTGTCAACTTCGGTGTGTCATCTTCAGTCTGTCAAACATTTGTGTGTCAAACATCAGTGCGTCGTCCATCGGTGTGTCGAAAATTGGTGTGTTGAACCTCAGTATGTCGAATATCGGTGTGTCGATCATCAGGGTGTCGAACATCAATTTTTTGAATATTGGTGTGTCAAAACATACTATCGAGGCAATGGAATCTAAAAGAGATTATGAAATTTTTTTCTTACACAAATCATTTCATGACAAAGTGTTATCGAAAAAATATATGTATAAATACACTTGTAGACATATTTATTCATAAATATATGTTATTGACTTATTTAAGTAAATTTTTGTGTATAAAATAATTGATTTACATAGATATGTTAAAATGGAATGAAAGAGTAGAATATATATATTACATTATTTGTGATTATGAAAACTAAAATATCATAGAGGGTCTAACAATCTCCCCCTTTTTATGATCACAAATTATGGCATACATGCAGATGTATAGATTAATGATAGCTTGACATAGAGTACTACACTAAATGTAAATATCTAATATAACTAATGAATTTTTCTAGTATAATTTTTTAAAACAAAGCTCCCCTCAATAAATGGATTAAGTAGAGTACATGCCATGTGTCCTAAACCAAAAAATGGCATACATGTAGATATATAGATTAATGATATCTTGACATAGCATACTAAAAAAATGTAATTATCCAGTATAACATAAGTTTTTTTTCTTGTTTGAAATTTTAAAACAAAGCTCCCCCTCAATAAATGGATTAAGGTGAGTACAGGCCATATGTCCTAAACCAGAAAATCTCCCCCTAAGATAAATAATTTATGCCATATTTTCTCCCCCTTTTGGGATTAGCAACAAAAGAATTATTTAAGAGAAATAATAGAAAATAAATACACCATAGGTATTTTCATTAACAGTCATAAAAGTACAAGTCAAACAAAAATTTCAAATCAATATCAAAAAAATACAGTCCATCACTAAGGGTTTGGAGGATAAAGAGATTTTCCTTTTTATGAAGGATTTGAGGTATGAGGAGAAGGTTTTGGAGTGATAGTGGGAAGAGGTGGTCTGAAGATAACACCAGATAGAGAAACACATGTAGGGATAGTGGCTGCAATGGTAGACCATCTTTCGGATAACACATGACTACGAGACTGCTTTGTAATGATCAATCAAATCTGGGAAAGAGCATGAGACACAATCATTTGAGTAGGAGGGTGAGAGGCAATACCAATAGAATAAAGAGGGACTACAATAGACTCAACATGAACATAAAGATAATGTTTGAGCAGTTTGATGAATTCAATAATGATTTCACCACCATATTGCATGGCTTTCTCAAAGTCATCCTCATTTTCGATAAATTTTCTCAGAAAAGGGGTAAAATCCTTCAATTGACTGACATGATTCTTGAAAGCTTCTGTGGTTGGAGGAATTCTGAGATTCTCTGCTAGATACTTGAAGTTATTTATGAGATCATGCTTGGGGTATATCTTAGTGAAATACTTATCCAAATTATCTTAAATTTTGCTCTGATCTGCAGAGTCTTCATTTGTGCACTATCGGACCATATTGAACAGAAGATCTGTATTTCGATGTACTTTTTTCAAGAGTTTCTTTGTCTGAAACACTATTTATTTTTCGGAGTTCCTCTCTCATCACACCCTTGAGAGACTCCAAATTGGCAATAACACTTTTCCCACTCTTAGAACTGGATGGGCCAATCAACATTTTCCCCAGTTCTTCATTCAACTTCTTTAGGTCCAAACTATGTATATGAGTTTCCACGATCCTAAGAACTTCCATAACACCACTAAAGGGGGACTTGAAGTAAGTGGATAAATAATTTAACTTGTTTGTCGTCTTTATTACTTTGTCTCTCAGAAAGTTATTGTGTCTATATGTTGTTTTAGAAATGGTAATAAGATTTGTTTGAATCTCCAGGATCACTATTCTTGAAATCTTTTCTACATTAGCATTTGATCTACCTATGGAGGTGGAGGCTTCACTTCTGGAACCAAATGAGGCCATCAAAGACACACATAAATCATTTTTGAATTTTTCTAAATCTTTCTTAATGACGTAGTAACTAGGCATTGTGTGAGCTACTGGAACTACTGTTGGAGGTGAAACTGGTGGAACAGGTGCAATAGGTTCTGGTTCAACATGGACATGTCGAGCAGGAGGAGAAGGCACCCTCTATTCATCTGAGACATATTCTAAACCAAACATAATGTATCCTAGATCGTTATTACACTCTCTAGTACAAGTCTAGTCTCTTGGATCAAGTGTATCAATTATGTTCCTTCTTCCCTGAGGCTCAAGAACATTATCATCATCATCAACTTCTTCATCCTAGTCTCTGTCCATAGCAACATGTCTAGGAATAGTAACCAACTGGACTTCAGGTTCTACATGAGCTCCAACCACATAAACCTCACCAGGAACATCCTCAATTTGAGGAATGGAAGCTCATCTTCTTCTACTTTTCAAGCAGCCATAAGATCTTTAAATTTCTATATGATCTCTTGATTTTCATCATTAGGATGGGGTGATCTTCCCTCATGTTCCGCATCTGTATGACCAGCATCCTGTTTTTCAACATGCTCAACACCATCACCAGCCCCATGTACAGATTCCTCCTTGGATCTTTCAACAACTTGTTGTCCCATTTTTAGAGATTCACTCACATGATCAACATTTCCTCTATCATCATTATCATCATCATCATCATCCACATCATCATCATCATCATCATCATATGATTCCTCATATGATTTACTAACATAGACTTCAACTCCAGTAACTTCAGTTTATTTGTCATCCTCATCACCTAATAATGGTTCTCATAAGGGAAAGTCTGAAGGTTAAATATAAATTCCATAAGACGTACCTTTAGTACTTTCAGCAATAACAGGATCACTCTTATCATCAAAAAGAGATCCTTATTCTGTTGGTTCTTCATGATCATCTTCCTCATCAGAATAAACTGGAACCTCTCCTGGTTTGAGACCTAGATCAAGTTGGTCCTTTGCTCTAGTATGGTGGTCAACTAGATTTAAATCCTCATACAACCATTCCTCATCTCCTATAAAACATCTCTTCCTTGAGTTCCAGAAGATTTTCATCTTTTTACAAATTTCTTTTTGATGAAAAAAACCACTATATGCACTTAACACTTTATATAAATCTTCAACACATCCTTCCCTCTTAAACATGGAAGAAATCATCATTGTAAAATATAAGCAGGTGGCCTTATTGGATGGCTTAATCAAATCAGAGATATGCACCATTAGATACCTACAAAGGTTCACTTTTATACCATGTTTCAACAATTAGTCCCAGAAAACATCATGATATTTCACAGTAGAGATATCTCCCATGGGAAGATTTGAGGTTGTATGAACTTAAAAAGCAGTCTTACCTCTCCTTCAAATTCATTTACAATAGTCATCCTAGATTCTCCATTTCTAGTCATCTCTTTTAGAGAATCTTCATAAGAGAACAAACTAGAAGAAGGTGTAATATTACCTAGATAGTCATCATTAACCCCTCATGAGGCATCTCTAAGCATTAATCCCATCCCCTAGATGAAAATGCTATGTCCTTTCCCTTTAGCATAGACTTCATCTTTGCTGAATCATCTTCATCCAGGGAGATATTCATGTGTTGATAGAACTCATGCACTAGCTGGGAAAAATAAGGTCTTTCATTTTTGGAAAACCAACTAATCCACCCTTGATATTAAAGTACTTTTAATTAAAAAGACTTTCTTCGCAGAAGCCACTCAGCAGACACCTATTTTTCATCTGTAACTACTCAGTTTTCCAAGCTCGGTTTTGGAGTCCCACTGGACTGACCTTTCTAACGCTTAACATAAGGAGATGTTTTGGCTCTTCCATAGAACTCTTGGTCATTTCCATGTTGACGCTTCGGATTCCAATAGTGTTGAGAGGTCGGGTGGGAGAGTGATGAAAGGTAAAAGGCTTTACAGCAGAGGGGAAGGTGATAGATCCAGATAGATCGAATTAAATATATCATTTAGGTATTGTAAATCATAAAACAAAATAATTTAAACGTGAAAAAAAGAGTAAAATACTATCATTTTATTTCTAATAGATATAATTTATGAAAAAAATCCATAACTACATTAGTGAGAGTAAATCGGTTACAGGGATCAGTTTCAAGATTTAGTTTTAAGAGATCTGTTTCAGGAAGATCGGTTTCATGGGACCAGTTTCATGGATTGATTTCATGTGACCGGTTTCAAGGATCAGTTTCATGAAATCATTTTGAAGGATCGGTTTCAAGAATATCAGTTTCAAGAAGATCAGTTTCAATAAGATTAGTTTCAAGAGATCAGTTTCAAGAAGACCAGTTTCAAGGATCGGTATCATGATATCGGTTTCAAGGACTTATTTCTTGAGATTGGATTCAAGGACCACATTCTAATAATTTTTCATTCCTAGTTCAAGTCTAATTTAATTAATTATTTCCTAATTAAAGGGTTTAGTGAATATATCAGCAAGCTGATATTTAGTCCCAATAAATTCAAGAGTTATATCACCTTTTTTATAATCATTTCTCAACAAGTGATGTCTTACAACAATATGCTTTGTTCTAGGATGAGATATTGGATTTTTTGGAATGCTAATAACACTTTTGTTGTCACAGTTTATGAGTATAGGTCTTAATATAAATCCTTTGTCTTATAAGGTGTGTTTCTTCTAAAAAATTTGTGCACAACAACTACCAGTAGAAATGTACTCTGCTTCAACAGTTAATAATGGGACTGATTTTTTATTTTTTACTACACCGTGATATTAGGGACTTTCCGAAAAAGTGACATGTTCCAGAGGTACTCTTTTTGTCTAACTTACATCCAAAAAAATCAGCATCTGAATAGCTAACTAAATCAAAAGGTTGTCATTTTGGATAGAATAGTTCTATATTAGTTGTATACTAGATGTATTTGAAAATTCATTTAACACTATTTAGATGTGACTCCTTTGGGTTTTTGTGCAATCTAACACACATACACACACTGAACATAATATTATTACTATTAGTCGTTAAGTATAGAAAACTCTCTATCATTCCGCTGTAAGTAGTTTGATCGATATATTTTCCATTTTCATCAAGAAGTAAGTTACATGTACAACTCATTGGAGTTTCACTACTCTTAATGCTATCAAAGCCATATCTTTTAAAAAGATATTTTGTTTCCTTACATAGATTTAATATAATACCTTCTTTATTTTAAAATACTTGAAATCTAAGAAAATATTTGAGATCACCCATTAAAATCATTTCAAACTCGCTTGGAATTATGTTTGAAATATCATTACAATTTTTTTAAAAGATCGAAAGATTATATAATCTAAATATATTTGGGATATTAAAACTTATTTCGAAACTCACTTTATAAGTAAAGTAGGATATGCGTGTCATTTTTAAAACCTTTAAAAATAAGAAAATTACTTAACCTTTCATACTAATTTCTTGGAGCTTGTTTCAAGCCATATAAATCTTTCGATAATTTGATAACATGATTTGGGAAAAGTGGATTTGTAAAACCTAGGGGTTTTTCAACAAAAACATCCTCAATTATATAAACATTTAGGAATGCACCTTTGACATCCAGTTGATAAAGATTAAAATCCAAGTGTGCTACATAGGCAATTGAGATCCTAATTTCCTCAAGTCTAGCTACCGGTGCAAAAGTCTCTTCATAATCAATTCCCACATCTTGATTATATCCTTGCGCAACGAGTCTAGATTTGTTTCAAACTATATTTCAAACTTCATCAACCTTATTTCTAAACACACATTTGGTTTCTATAGTCAAATTACCTTTAGGTATATTTACAAGTTTCCAAACATTATTTATTTCAAACTGACTATGCTCTTCTTTCATGGCCATTAATCAAAATTCATCATTTATTGCATCATTGATATTTTTAGGTTTAAGTTGTGAAAAGAAGACTTCATGTCCAACCAGGTTTCTAGAGTAAACTCTGGTTTTTGTTCCTCTATCGAAATCTCCAACAACAATATCTATGTGATGATTTTTAAGGGTCCCAGTTGGTCTAGAGAATGTAGGACATGATATTTCAAGTTTCTCAGGTTGATCTGGTTCACAACGGTCAGGATGTGGAAAATTTCACTAACTGGCTATTTTCACAGATTCCTTCACATGATGATTTTAGGTTTTATCATTAATTTCTAGATTGGACATATCATCATCAGTATTTTCTTGTGAGGTCTTGGGATCATGTAGATCTTCATTATCAAACATGATGTGTATAGATTCCTCCACATATTTGGTTTTATTATTAATGACTCTTCAGGCTTTGTTTGATGTAGAATATCCAAGAAATATTCCTTCATCACTTTTGGAAGTAAATTTATCAAAATTATCTTTAGTGTTCAGAATATAATCATTATATCCAAACACATTAAAGTAACCTACTTTGTGTTTCCTATTATTATACTACTCATAAAGAGTTTTCTTAAGAATGGGTCTAATTAAGACTCTGTTTATTATGTAGCAAGATGTATTAATAGCTTCATCCCATAAATAAGTAAGTAAATCATATTCATTGAGCATAGTCTAAGAAATTTAATGTAAGGTTCTATTTCTTCTTTCTACCACAACATTCTATTGAGGTGTTCTAGGTATAGAAAAGTTATTATTATAACCATTTCTTGAGAAAAAGGCTTCAAAATATTGTTTTTCAAACTCACGACCATGATCAATTCTTAAGGATTTATTCTTAAAGCCATTGATATTTTATACAGTCCTAGAATACTTGGTAATGAGTGAACATGCATCAAATTTATGAGTCTGAAAAAAGGTCCGGGTGTACCTAGAGAAATCATCTACATGAACATGAACATAGTGCTTCACATGGAGACTTGAAACTCTAGATGGTCCAAAAATGCCCAGGTGAACCAACTCGAGAGGTTGAGAAGTAGTTACTTCTTTCTTTGGTTTGAAAGATATTTTATGTTCCTTTCCTTTTTGACAAGGATTACATACTTTATTGTATGGAAACTCTAATTTGGGTAAGTGTTTAACTAGGCCTTTTCTTGTTAACTTCATATGAGAATGTATATTATAATGTCCAAGTCTCCTATACCAGATCCAATACTCTTTGTGAAGGCATTTAGAGAAGATAAATTATGTGAGGCTAGTGAGTCTAGATTTATAGCATATACATTATTTTTTTTAAAGTAGTAAATACTAAATCCTTCTTGGCATAAAAAACATGACATGAATGATTTTTGAATTTAACATTGAATCCATATTCACAAAGTTGAGATATATTGAGCAGGTTATACTTTAGTCCATCAACATACAGTACTTTTGGAATTTAAATCGGGTTAGGGTTACCAATCTGGCCTAGGCCGATGATTTTTCCTTTAACATTATCACAAAATGTGACATGTCCTCCATCGATCTTGATAAGAATTTCAAATCTTGAAAAATACCCTATCATATGTCCTCATCACTCATTTTCCATGTACCATATCTTTTTACAGGAACTCTTCAGGCAGTTTACCTACAAAATAGTTTAACCAAGAAATGAATTTGGTACCCATATTTTTCTGGGTCCACATACATTAGTAATATAAGCCATAGGAACCCACAAATATCTTATGGGCTTTCTATATGCAGAATATAGAGTATTTGTAAAATAAAATCTTTTTGGTCTTGAAGAATTGGATACAGTAAAATAATTTTTGAACTTGAACTTGGTGTACACTTCTGGTTTTTGAAAAAGGTAGAAGATTTTCTAGATTTGTGCACATAATGAAATTTAGACAAATTCATTTTACATAGTTATTTTCATATCACATAAGTATACTTAGGAGATATTTATTTACAATGAATTTGAGTAAGAGTATTGTTTCTATTAGTAAACTTTTCTAAGTCATTCTTCAATTGATCAATAGACATTTTTACTCATTGTTCTCCTTGAGCAGTCGAGAATTTTTCTCTTTTTTAGTTGTCTGTTTAGATTTAGAAGTCTCAGTAAGAGCATATTGTTTCTTCAAAGATTTATACTTATCATTCAAATGATTTCATTTTTTACAACATGTTTTAATATTCAAATAATTCACCAGTTGTCATATTTTCATACTCACTTTAATAATAATAAGAATTATGTGTAGGAGTGAGTAAGGTTACCTCATTTGTGTTTGTCATGAATCACAAAATATCCATATCATCTTTCTCATTTTGAGAACATCCAGATTCAGTTGAGCTATCCTAGAGGGAACTGAAGCTGGCCTTCATTACTTTCTTATACCTTATACCCTTATTTACATATTTTCTCTTTTGGACAATCAGTCTTCACATGTCATTTCCTTTTACATTCGTAACAAATTATCTCTTTTGATTTATCATTTCTCTTCCATTAATATTTCCAAATTCCCTTGATATCATACTTTCCTTTGTAACTAGGTTTTTTGAAAAAAATTCTTTTTCCTATATAATTTTTTGAATCTTCTAGCCAACTAGAACATTTCCTCATCACTATCTGATGAAAATTAATCACTGCTTGAACATTCAATAACAGCTTGAACTGTCTCTTTGTCATTAATTTTGGATGCAGTTGTATTGATATCTACAAAATTTCATTCTGGTTTATCGTTTTCTTGATTTACCTTCAACTCTTCATCATACATCATTAATTTGATGATAAATTCCATTACTAGAATCTTATCAATTTCACACGATTCTCTAAGAGAGACCAACATTCCACACCATCTTTCTGGTAAGCATTGTAGAATCCAAATGATCTGCTCTGTGGTAGTTACTTCTCTTCCTATAGAAATCATGTTATTCAAAATTCCATTGAACCTGAGATACATATCAAAAATTTACTCAACGTTCTTCATAATAAGGTTTTCTTATTTAATAATATAAGTATTCAATCGCATTTATTTAACATTATATGTCCATTCATGAGAAATAGACAGAGTATCCCAAATTTAATGTGTAGTTTTACAAGAAGAGATACTTTTAACTCTTCATCTCCTAGTATATAGTACAGAGCATTCATTGCTTAAAAATCATTATTATTGGTAGTCTTTGTAGGATCATCCCATGTTTTTCTAGTAGTTTCAGGTATTTCATATTAACTTCCAACAGTTGTCCAAATTTCAAACCTCATACTTTCTAGAGGTATTTTCATTTTAATCTTCCTCTAAACATAATTATTTCCATTAAATAATGGTGTTCTATTAGTATTATCACCTTCCATTATAATTTCCATGATTAAGATTGTAAAAAAATTTCAAACAGATAAACATTTATAAATAACTGAACTTTTAAGATCTCTGAAACACAACAATAATCATAGTTTCACAATTTAAAAAACTAATAACTTTCAGGCCCCTCAAATACCAAATGTTGGTCAGTGTAGATGACTCAAGAGGGGGAAAATTGAGTATCTATAAAAATTTCTATTTAAAAGGATCCTTATAATATAATATCCCCCATTGAAAATAAACTCAAAATCGATTTTTAGGGAATTTATAAAAGTCTTGAAGGTTCAATGGGGTTATCAAAATATTGATTAGTTCTCAGTTTTACCAATCTAAATATTAGGAAAACTTTTGAAACAAACCTACTAATTCAAAAATGATGTAACCACTTTCTAAAATAACTATCAAAGTTCAATTTATATTAGTGCCAAAAATACATAGCAGATAAAAATATAAGATAAACAACAGAATGGATAAAACAAGAGGTTATGTCTCAAGTAGAGACTTAGTCCTCTCTACTTGGTGATCACCTGCCACCAAGCAGGTTTTTTGTAAACTTTTGATCCACACCCAGGATCGGGGTTCACAACAACACACAGGCTTTCTAGGTCACACTTGACCTTTAACATAGTTATTCGTGGGAAAAACTAACAAACAGATCACACATGATTGCTTCCACAGTTCTTCATGGGATATATGTGTTAGAAGGGATTGAGAGTGAGGGTATTTTGGTATCCTCCAATTATGCTTGGGACATAGTGTGTGTGATACAAATAGATATACATACTACTCAAATAGTAACTACAAGATCACAAAAGAGTTTAATAAAGAAGAGTGGAGTTTATAAATCTATTTGTGATGTGCATTAAAGCTCTGGACTCATTGGATATAGAGAAAATTAAATTCAAGTCCTCTTTTAGAAGTTGGATTCATAATAGAGTATCACGGTTTTTTATAATATAGCTTCCATGTGTGAAAAGGTTTTTCACTTTAATGTATCGATGCACAATGAGCTTCAGTAGAAAGTTTCATGTTAGAAAATTCTTTTGATCTTCAAGCTTTGGGTTCCTTTATTTTAGTATTCCGACTCTGAATGGCCTGAAGGCCTTCTTTTTTCTCATATTATGGATTATACCCATTTTAAGTGTCGAAGGGGAACCCGTACTTGACCTATAGTCCCAAAGCACAAGGCCCTATAAGACTTTCAATACATGACCCGAAGGCCCAGAGGCATACCATGCCTGATACATGACCCGTTGGCCCAACCCACTAAAACTGCCCCCCCCCCCCAACTTCTTCATTATCGATCGACTAGCTCCCCACCTTGTATTGCTGATCAGCTAGAGTTTCCCTGTACAAAGCTATGTCGTTCCTGGTCCCAATGGCGGTTTCCCTCTCGTTCTTCCAATATGGTAAGCTCTGCTTCTGGTGACTACTATTCTTGTTGTTGTGATCCTCTTCTGTGGCTTTCTCTATGTGAATTGGGATATTCCATGGTCTCAATGGCCCAAAGTCCCTATGGCCCTAAGTATTTTAATGGCCCAAAGGCCCTTGAGACCCATAGGTCCAAACTGGTGGCCCGAAGGCCAAAATCGGGAGAATAGTTCTGACTACTATAGTACTGAACTGTACCTACTACAGTACGTGCTACTAGAACTGCCTCTCCACATGTGCATGTACCTCGTACGGTCTATGGATAGTATTTCTGAAAATATTAAATAATATCAGAAACATTAATTTGTCTAAATATGATCGTTGGAAATACATTTGAATTAATATAATTGAAACAGTTATTTATGACTATCAGTGAGTCATCTTCGGTGAGTCATCATCGGTGTGTAATCATTGGTCTGTCAACTTCGGTGTTTCATCTTCGGTGTGTCATATTTGGTGTTTCATCTTTATCCGATCATCTTTGGTCTGTCAATCTTTAGTCTGTTAATATTTGGTCTATTAATCTTTGGTATGTTATATTTAGTCTGTCAAATTCGGAGTTTCATCTTCGCTGTGTCGAACATCGGTGTGTTGAACACCAATGTGTCGAAAGATACTTTTGGTGACAGGGAATCTAAATTTTTAAGAAGTTTCTATCATACACAAATCATTATAAGACGAATTGTTATACAAAAAATATCTGTATAAATAAATTTGTAAACATATTTATTCTTTAATATAGATTATTGAATTATTTAAGTATATTTTTGTGTATGAAATAATTGATTTACTTAGAGATATTAAAATGTCATGAATGAGTAGGATCTATATATTGACATTATTTGTGATTATGAAAACAAAAATATCATCGAGGGTCCAACAAAAATATTTCAATGATTTTATAAGGCATGAAGAAGAAGAATATAAGAAATAAATAATGAAGGATATAAGGAACCATTAATTTTACTAAAATGATTTTCTGAAGACTTTTAAAATGGAATGGAAAACATCTTATATCTCTTGAAAAGTAAAAAGTTAATAAATTCAAGGTAGAGATATATAATGTAGTTGTTATATAATAATAAAAATCTATTTTCTAATTTATAATATAATATCATAATCAGGGAATCTCCACAAAACCTAAATATTATCTCCTCTTCATACATAAAACTCTACATATCTCTCCCATTTTAAAAATATTAACCTGATCTTTACATTATTATAATTTTAATAAACATACCATATTGTTTTGAAATTTCCATATATCAACTCACATATCTCAAATACAGATGTAACATTTTATTCTTTATTTTATTTCAGTATAAAAATCAAATTTTATTAATCTTAATAATCACCATATTTCAATATAATTGTATTATATTAGGAGTTATTCTATATTTCACTATGCGACACTAAAACTACTCATATGTATGTAATGTCATATTTTACCATTTGAATCATAAAATTTTAATCTTATGAAATTAATGAATTGTGTTTAGACCCTATTATACCATAGTTTGATTCTACAAATTCAAGAATCCATTCTGAGTAATTAATGAAATATATTTTCTATCTATAATGGTTATAATTTTTTCTTCTTTCCATAAAAACCTTATATAAATTTTCAAATTATTCTTCAATATTTAACGCTCTACATATCATTTAAAAGCCTTTTAATTAGGTAGTAATAATTTTTGTTATATTAAAACTCTTAAAGAAAATATATGGACAAAATTAGAGCATCATTGTGATAAACCTAACTGTCTAGATGCCCTTCATTAACATATGACCATTATTTAAGAAGGTGTAATAGAATATAAATTCCACTCTAGACCATACCATCATTATTTTTTAAAATATGTCATATATATTCCTTTTTCATGTACGTCAGATACTCTAAGATGTTGAAAAACAACATTTCACTATTGATTGGCTTCATTTAAACTAATAGTGTGTGGATTTGGTTCATCTAAATCATTATTTTTTGCATATATCGAAGTTTAGATATATGGAAGGTAAGATGTATTTATTTTTGTGATTTGGTATTTTCTAATAAATTCACGGAAATATATATTTTTTGAGTTTTTTAAAATTTTAATTACATTTTCAACAAAATTAATTAAAATAGTGGTTGAAATAGTAAAAACATCACTTCAGAGATCTTATATTTATTTTTAAACATAGAGGCTACCAACCCCTTGAACCTTTCACTGGGAGGTTGTCTCTAACTAGGCCCCTCCTAGTAATGATTCACACTAGCTATTTACATAATTAGTATGTAAAAACTATATTTAATATATTATATATTTTTATATTCATATATATAATGTAAATTTTTTCCATGAGATATAAAAATATAAACACATAATTTTAACATATAAAAAATGCACTAAAATATATATTTTTGAAGGTATCTCTTACATTAATACAAAAAATATTTTATTAAAAAATAACAACAAAAAAATTAGTTTTTAGTAATACTATTATAAATAGATAAATTTATTACATTAATATATTATTTATCATTTTTCCGAAAAATAAATTATTCTATAGGATTTTTATAATTATGACAGAGACAAATCAATTTATCATTATATATTTTTTCAATAGACTGTTTACTAATAATTTTGTTACACTAAAATATAAATTTTTAATTTAATTTAATAAAATAAAAGTTAATTTTACTAATAAATATAGACTTTTCAAAAAAAATGATAAATATTATAGTGTGACAACAACTATCTCGGAGAGAATAGATAAAAATATATTTTTTCAAATCTATAGTGAATGTTCATTTTTACTCGAATTGTGTGCTTAAAGAGGTTATAAAGTACAATATTTTAATAGTTTAAAGTAACAAGGAATATTCTTAATAATAAATAATTGATTTTAATATAATACACATTTTAATATTTATTTTATGTTATCAAAATATCTAAAATTTAAAAAGTAAATATTTGTAAGATTTTTTAGAATAAAAAAAGTACACTAAATATAGTACACACCTATTTTTTTAAGATAAATAATTAAAATTAAATATCTATTAAACATAACATTGTTTATTAAAAACTATAAACGATTGGGCAATTTTTTTACTAATAACCAATTTCTTATGTTTTTAATGGTAAAAGAAGCCAAACTCGCAAATAAATAATAATTATTGTGTGTGATGAGTTAGTCATCATAATGGTAAAGTATTTTTAGATAAAAATAGACTACCATAACAATAGTAGGCTTTAATTATTATAAAAAATGAAAAAATTTCTTTAATATATTTATATATATATGAAATATTGTTTCTTAATATGAGCTATAATTTCATAGATTAGATACCCTTTAAAATGGTAAATTTAATTTTTGGGGATACCTTCTCAAAACATGTGTGATTAACATTCATTTTACCAAAATAAGTACCTTCAAATATTCTAAGAAGAAAATTTTCACTATAAGTGTATAGTTTTGGTTTATGTTTAATGAAAATAAAAAATTTGGAATTATTGAGCTGACAATGTCGGGAATAAAATGATCTATAATGAAAAAATAATTCATTAAATTTTCTTAATCATTTTTATTATTAATTTAAAAAAGGAACTATATGATTATTCAAAATACAAAACTATTTAAAAAACATATTATTTTCAACTACATACAATGTACTAAAAAACCAAAATCATCGGTCAATGATGTCATGTTTTATGAGAATATAGATTTGTTGTTTATATACCTAAAATAGTAAAAAATCCAACTGAAAAATTATTATTGTTATTAAATAAGAATATTTCATAAAAATAATATATATTTTTCTAGTATTTGTGCGCTTATACTTGTTTTTATTTATCAATTTATTATAAAAAATTAATTTTCTTGATCTCAAACAGTATAATTTTTTGATATTATAATAAATTGAGTAACCTGGATAAAATTAATGTCTTTAAACAAGAATATAATCATTAACATTATAATGGAATGGGTTACTACCACAATTGAATTTTTTCCAGTGAGTACATAAATGTAAGTGGTTAATCCAAATGTACATATTATGGGACCTCAAGAATAATACTTATAAATTAAGGGTTCCCCTAAGACTTAATATGTGAATATATATATATATCTAATATTATATAAGGAAAATGTGGGTAACTGGAAATAAATCAATCAATATGGAAAATGCATGAGTCAAGGTAAGTAATCAATACAAAAGGACAAAAGGGTCGTTATGATATTTTTGAATCTAAAATTGTTAATTTGATGATAAAAAAGGTCGGGTCACCCTTAAGTGTAAGGTGGTGGGTTATAAATAAAGAAAATAATGTCTCCATAAGATAAAATTAATGGTTACCAATATATAATTATTCACTAATGACCAATAAAAATCTCAGAGAGGTTATTCAAATAAATAATGTACATGTTTTTCCCAATTTATTCTCCTAAAAATTATTTGGTGGGATGATATGTAATTGTTCGTTTGTATTTAATACATTAATATATGAAATAGTGTTATATTACTTTAACCCTTAAGTTTTAAAATAAATTTTAATTTATATAAATGATGCATGAATATAGAAAAAACCCCAAGAAATTATAAAAGAATAATATTTTATTTGATAGAATGGATAAAATGAAAAACAAATATTACAATAGTATATAAAACCACAATAATTTAAAATAAATTTCTCTTAGAATAAATTTAGTTTATTCAATAGCTTAAGATGCATGCAATATTGGGTTTAAAAGAATTTTGAAACTTTATTAAAATATTATTTAAACATAAACATTATAACCTATCTATTAAATAAGTGGGTACTAATGGTAAAAACTAAATTTTGAAAATAATATGCATAAATATGTAAAAACAAATTCATTGGTCTTCTATTAATTTTAAAAAAAATAAGCATCATTAAAACAAATATTTTTTGAGAACTGTTTTTTTCTAAAAGACGGTTTAGTCTCTCTTAGTGAACATAATTTAAAATAAAATTTTACGAATTTTATAAAATTTATTTGACAAAATTAACTTCTCTTTTTGAAATTACAATATCAAAATTATATTCATGTTAAATTTTAGATTTTTCAGAAAAAAATCATTTTTGAAGAATATTTATTTTTATTGAATTTTAATGGATAACTAACATTTCATTTAAATAATTTTTAATCTTAAATATATATTGAAAATTGGAATTAATTAGTTTATTTTTTTATCATTTCATTTAATATTGGTCTACTGATTTATTTTCACATTTACTTTTGATATAAAAACATTGTAAAAGTTGTGATATTTTCTCTTTAAAAAGTCACTGTCTCATCATGTCTGCGGGACAAATTTAATATTAAAAATTATCACTTATATGTATGAAATTTATAAATATGGATTAAATATTTGGAATTATAAAAATTTATATATTATAATAATGTTAGCTAACTTATTTTCCAAAATAAAGTGAGAAAACATTAAAAATTAATTATTGTGGTTAAGGTAAAAATGGAATTATCGTGGGATGAACTAAATGGACTAGTGTTAAAATTTCCAACTCACTTGTTAAAATCCAGTTTTATGGTCATATTTCAAATGTAAATTTTTTTGAGATGATAATGGCCCATTTGGTCTTTTAATTCATGATAAAAACGTCGGTGTAATGGAATATTTTCAAAAAAAATTACAAGTGTGTCACTCACCTCAGTTATTAAAAGGAACCCCCTCTCCTCCCTTATTCAAACATTCAATAATGATTTTTTTAGATAGAAGCTTCCAAAATAACTTCCAAACTTCCATCCTATCTTCATTAAAGCATTATTTTCAGAAGAATTCAAAACTAATAAGGCTATAGAGGAAACATAATATGGATACTCGATGAAGAGATAATGATCTTCAATTAGATATTTTATTTTGTTTCTTCCACCACCAATTTAAATTATTATTAAACCATGATGATATATCAATTTTCGAATATTCCATATATTGTGATCTATTTATTTTTAATTAATAACCTACAAGCATATCCACTTCCATCAAATGGGTTATAAAATCATCATTCACATGTAGAATGGACTAGCACCTCATGAACCAATGTCATTAATTTTCCATTACCTCCTCTCTTGGTTGGGAATGATGATTGATACAAATTATATATATATATGATATTAATAAAATAATTATACCTGTTGAGTCTTGAAATATGTCACACACCGTGTTTTTTAAAATAAATTTAATGAAATGCATGAAATACTATGTCTCAACGTAATCGCACTTTGTTTTAAACATTTTGTCATAAAATATCCATTAAACATAGTTTTTTCACTTCTATGATTTGAATTTTGAAATATTGACACCTAGAATTGTGATGATTAAATTATTTGGAGTCTTATAGAACCAACAAGTTTTTTGTTGAATAGTAAAATACCCTTATGAATAGTAATATGAATAGTAATATGTCCCTTATGAATAGTAAATAATAATATTAGTTATTTTTCTCAATTTTATAAGATAAATATATCTTGATTAATTTTTCAAGGTGATATAAAATGAGTTATAGTTTTAAAATTGTTATTTTTCGAATAAATTATGACTTTATTTAAAAATTATATTAATAATATATATAAAATCATTTTAAAAAATGGATTTCATTTATTAATTATATACATTGAAAAATGATTTGGGTGGATTTTTTGTATTTTTCTGAAATATTTGAATTGTTAATGAATAGTAAAATATAGTAATATGCTGTATATATACATTATCTATTAAAAATACTATTCATATAATCATGGATAATATAATTACCCTTGGTTAGAACTCACATTCTCAAATTACTTTTTGGGTAACATTAATCAAGACTATACATAGTCTTGGGGAAAAATGTTAAATTAATGATTAAAATATTTGGAGACCCCTCCTCTCCCCCACTATAAATACCACCCTCAGCCCCTCTTCCTCTCACACCTCTCAAAATATTGGAATTTCCTAAATTCTACAAAATCTCCTTACCAATTATCTTCTCCATGTTCATGACCAGCTGGCCTCTTCAAATGGCCAAAACCAAAGGCCTTAAGAATGATCTCAAGGAGAAGAGAACAAGAGGCAAGAATCATCTTTCATTTTTTTAGTGTTTTATTTTCAATTCTCTGTTTTTTCATATACTACCTTCCCCTCCTCTTATTTATGATGCGTGAAATCTCCATTATCTTATCTATTTAGGATTTTCTCATGTTTATTTAAAAAAATGCATCACCTTTCTTCCTCTCCTCTTCCTATTACTCTAAAAAAAACACCATTCGGGATGTTCCCATTTACCAAAATCTAGGATCATGTGTTTCCAATTTCCATTAAATCCTTCAAAATTGGTTATCAAATCATTTTAATGGATGAAACAGATTTTAAATATTATTAACTATTCTCTTTCATGTTCTAGAGTTAGCATGTATACATAATATTATGTTATATAATGAAACTACTTCGTGATTATGAAGAACTACAAAAATGATCCAAACCGATATCACTAATGATTTATCAAATGATTCATCCTCATACCATATTACCAAAATGATTTATTGAATCATTTAATATTGTGGGAAAATTTTAATACCATCTTATTCGACTTCTATAGATCCTCTTCCACCCGACAAGGAAATCCTTTACGAACAGGCTATGGACATCATGTAAAGCACACACATGAACCAGGGAAAATAACATAATAATATTTATGATTGTGTTGAATCATTTTATAAAATTCTCATATAAGGTGTTATAAATTTTAATATATTTTAAATGTATTAATTACACTCTTTTTACCATTATACATCAGTTTCAAACAATTTTGAGGTAAGAAGAACTTGAGGTATGAGAATTCTAATCCCAATTTCCATTTTTTATATTAACCATGTACATCATTAATTTAGAGCTACTGAGATTATTTTTTTAATTAATATAATTTATATTATGATTTATAACTTGTATTTATAGTGTATACATATAATCCATTCATTCTATTAATTCACAATTCAATTATATGATATTTGTAAGGGTGGTTCCTTTAAAATTCTATTTTAAAATTCTATTTTTCGAAATTCACAATGACATTTTTTATGCATGTATATATGTTTGATGATTATTATAGAGTTATTGGTTTTTATTTATGTTGAAGGGTGGGACCTATATCTCCATCCAATGTGTTGGGTATGTGTATGTTTTAGGTGGGTTGTTTGGTTACTCAATGTGTAGCTGCAATAGTTACACCATAAGGTGGTCGTAAGGGTTAAAAATAAAAATGTAGCCATTTGGATTACAAAATTAATTAACTAATACCCCAAGAAACCCTTATGGTTTTAAATATTTTCTTTAATATTTTATAGAAATCTCATTTTTCACAAATTAATTATATATGGGTGAGAAGAATGTCTTTGTGAAAATGATTTCATCTATTTATAATTATTCATGGACTAATAGTTTCATTCCATCTTTTTGTATCCCCTAATGAGTTTTTTTATAATAATCCCATGTTTTTAAATTGTTTTCACAGGTTATAAGGATGTATAATAAAAATAAGGATGTTAAGTTAAATGTTATGAAGATTTTTTTAGAGAAATCATGTTGTTGTTTTGTGTTAAAATATTTATGTTTTAGAAGAATTAAATATATTTCTAATGGTACCAAAATTCTATATCTATGGGTTGATATGTATGAGTTATGTCCTAAAACTCTTAAAATTTAAACTGAAAAGTTATTTTGGAATATCAAGATGTAAAATCTAGTTTAAATATCTAGATTATGTAATATTCAAGGCCGTTTCATTATAGTTGGTATCAGAGCATGGTTTAGTTAACTTTCAGAGTTAGTATGATGTTTACAAAATACCATAAATGATTTTTACCTTATTTTTTTGTTGAAATGGTATATCATTTAAATATTACCATGTTTATTCTTCTAAGATATGTTTGTTCGGAGTTATTTTTCCCAGAATAAATAAGGAAGCTATAGATAGAAGGAACCAAGAGCCTGATATATTTCTGAATACTCAATTGGGTATAATAGGAATTAGAATAAACCATTTTGAGATAGTAATGGATCAACTAACATTTTATATTACGGTTTGTGTCTTTCAGTCAAGATAACAAACATAGGTACCACAAAAGAACATGAGGATAATAGAACATTATATGGGGTGTCACCATCCTGTTTTTAATGGATCTTTTATCCTAGTAACAACTTAAGGATGGATTAAATCCCCTGAAATGATATTCAATGTTATGGGGTATTCAGATAATCAAAATGTAAGAACATCCATATATCATTTTGAAGGTGAATTTTATCAGTGGTGGTCAATGATTATGAATATCAGAGAAAGAGATCAGATTCAAGCCTTAGAGTTCGAGAATTTAATAGACATTTCCGCAAATAATATTTTCCTAAGGTGGGTCATGATTGGATAGAGATAAAAATACTTGAATTGAGGAAAAAATAGGATGATTTAGTGGATATGTTTGAAGAAAATGTCCCTCGACTAGAAATTTATGATCCAAATCTTATTCTAGATCATGATTGAAAAATAAATCTCTTTTACATAGGAATGAAGACAAGATTCTAAAGGACTTTGGCCTCCCAAGAATTTAAATGTTTCAAAAAACTTATCTGATGTGATGAGAGGATAGAAATGGAGTTCACTGATGATCATGTGTACTTTGAGAGAAAATAGAAGAAGAGGTCCAAATAGCATGCGATGGGTAATAATCAATCAAATAAATCCAATGGTTAGAATGTTCAGTTTCTAGTTTGTGAAAAGTGTGGTGAAAATAACCCTGGGGAATGCCTCAAAAACATGGAAGTGTTTTAGATGAGTGAAGTTTAGACAAATGGCCTGAGATTTTAATGAAAATGATCTTAAGACTAATCCTGGTAAGAAAAATATAAATTTTTCCAAATGTGGTTAGGTGGTTCAATATTCAAATGTCTACCAAAAGGAAAATCTGAATGATTGGAATCATCCATACTATAAGTGTAAAGGTGTAGTGAGATCCTTTGAAACTACTTCAATAGAATTTGTGCCATCCAATGAAGTGGTATCAGGTACACTTTTTTTCTTACATAGATTTTACTTTAGTCTTGTTTGATATGATGTCAACACATTCCATTATTTTTGAGAAATTTTCTTGTAAATCTGAAATATCACCTCAACAAATAACGCCAAAACATAATGTTAAAACACCATATAGAAATATTAAAATAAAATGGAATTTTATGAAACTTCTTATTATTATCTATGGAAATAATTTACATTAATTTTTTTTTTGTTTTTTCATTAGTAGAGTATGTTGTCATTATGGGTATAAATTGGATTTCTGTTTATCAAGAATAGATTGATTGTAGGGAGAAACTAGTTGTGTTTCTCCAACAGTTTCATCTTTTAATCATGAATGAACACATAAAATTTATAACATATCAAGAATCATAGAAATTATTGAATGATTTAAATTAAATTTCTCTAAATTATATTTTTGAAAATAAGGGAGCATTTTAGATTAATGTTGTGCTAGTGGTGAATTAATATCTTGATGTGTTTCTTGATGAGTTACCCAGTGTTATACCAGATTAAAAAGTTGAGTTTACTATTTTCAAAGTTTGTGATACTAATACTAATTCATGGCCCCCAAATCTAATAGCTCAAATCGAACTTCTTGACATGAAAAAATAATTTCAAGAGTTACATGATAAAGGATTCAATCTTCCTAGAACTTCACCATTAGGAGCACCGTTTTTGTTTGTTTAAAATAAATATGGTTCCTTGAGACTTTTCATTAATTATAGATCTTTGAATAAAAATAATATTATGAATAAATATCATTTTTCTCATATCGATGAATTGTTTAGTCAGATCTAGGGAACTCAATTCTTTTACGAGATTTACTAGAGATCTGGGTGCCATTAGCTATTGGTGAGGAAGAATGACATTTGGAAAATAACTTTTTGAACTGGTCATGGTCATTATGAATTTGTTTTTATGTATTTTGTGTTAACTAATGAACCATCTATATTCATGGATCTTATGAAAAGTATTTTTCATAAGACCTTTGATATGTTTTTAGTTGTTTTTATTGACAACATTCTTGTATATTCTAAAAGTAAGGAGGCCTATGAAGAATATCTAAGGGTTGTTTTGAAAAACCATAAAAGAAAACAAAATATATTAAAAATTAATAAAGTGTAAATTTTTGTTCCAAAAAATTTCATTCATAAAAAATATTGTAAATAAGGATAGAGTAACAGTTGATCCTGCCAAAATAAAAGTGATTGATGAATGACAAAGACCAACAAATGTAACTAGAATTCTTAGTTTTTTTGTATTGGCTGTTTTTTTATCGATTTTTTTTTAAAATGATTCTTGGTTATATTTCTCCTTAACTATGTTCAGACAAATTGGGTTAAAATTTTTTGGATAGAATAATGTGATGTTTATTTTTAGGAATTGAAACGAATATTGGTGAATGCTCCATTTCTGACCCTACCTTCTAAAAATGAATGTTTTTCATCTACAGTAATGCTTTATGAAGTAAATTTGGTTGTGTTTTGATTCATAATGATATGGTAATATCTTACTCTTCATGTAAACTAAAACCTCATGAGTTAAATTATCCCACACATGATTTCAAATTAGAATCTATGATTTTTTCTTTGAAAATATGGATTCATAATTTATATAGATCCAAATATGAAATATATAACAACCATAAAAGTATGAAGTATATATTGAAATATAATGAACTAAAAATGAGGTTGATAATGTTGCTTTAATTGATAAAGGATTATGATTTCATGATCAATTACCATCCAGAATAAGAAAAAAAGGTGGTGGATTCATTGAGTTGAAAACATCATGCATCAATGACCATGTTACGATGTGAATGTGACCCCTTGATTAATTATTTTATGAATTACGGGTTGGAATTTATTGGTGCATGAAAATAATATATTTTTTTAGGTTTTTGGTATATTCATCATTGTAAGATATAATTATGCAATAGTACAAGGAAGAGAGTGAGCTATAGAAAAAGGTATAATTGGTTAAAATGGTTATGTTTCCAGAACTTATCCTTGATAATGTTTTTATTTTGAGATTTGGGGAAATATTATTTCTATCTTGAGATTCCCAACTGAAGAATGACTTATTATGTGAATATCATATTTTTCCCTTTTTAGTTCATCAAGACATCATAATGATGTACAGAGACCTTCAGGAGTATTACTTGTGGAATAAAATGAAAAGATATATTGGTGATTTTATAATGAAATGTTGGAAATATAAACAGGTTAAAGCACAATAAAAATTATCAAATAATATTCTTCATCCTTTAATAATTCCAGAGTGGAAATGGGAAATTTTTTTGATGGACTTCATTGTATATAAACTAAAGACCGCTCCCAGTAACAATGCAATCTAAGTTATTGTTGATCAACTAACTAAACCGACCCATTTTTTTCTTATTCTAGATATAATGTCTTTAGACCAGCTATCTCGACTGCACCTCAAATAAATTTTAATGATACACAGAGTTCCACTTTCCATTTTATTTAACTGTGATCCTAGGTCCACTTCTATCTTGTGGAAATACCTTCATATGTCATTGGGGCCAAAATTAATATTTTCACATCATTTCATACTCAATCATATGAGAAGTCAGAATAGACGAGTCAGACCATGTATTATATGGTTTGATCTTGTTCAATGGATTACAAGGGATGTTGGGATCAACATATTTCTTTATATGATTTTTATTATAATGACAGTTTTCATTCCAACATAATTATGGAACATTTTGAGGAATATATGGTAATTGGTGTCAATCTCTAGCATTTTGGGATGGAGATGTGGAATGTAAGTTGATGAGACAGAATTAGTAGAGGAAGTGTATGAGAAAGTGAAATTTATCCAGCAACAAATGAGGAACAGTCAGAGTAGGTAGAAAAGTTTTGTAGATTAAAGTGGAAATATTTTTCTTCCAATACAGGTGATCATGTTTTTCTGAGAATCACAATGTGTAATAGTGTTATGTGTTTTTTTATGAAAGGAATGTTATGTACATAGTTCATTGGACCTTATTAAATCTTGGAGAAACTTTTACTAGTCTCATACTGAGTAAAATTTCCACCGAGTTAGTCTCCAGTAAAAAAAATTCATGTTTTGAGGCTGGGAAAGTATGTGGTAGAATCATTTCAGGTTCTGAACTCGTAAGAAATTATGCTGGAAGAGACCCATTGTTATTAAGAGAAACCTTTTTAGATTATTGATTGAAGATAACAAGTATTTAGGAAAAAGGTAATCCATTAAGTAATTATTTTTTGAAGAAACTACATCATTGAATAAGAAACATGGGAATTGAAAAAATCTATGAGGGTAAGGTACCCTCACTTGTTTAATAAGTAAATAAAAAACTACGATGATGAAATTTGAAGAAGGTGTATATAATGTTACACACAAAGGTTTTACAAGTAAATTTAATGAAATTCACGATGCATTGAGTCTCACCATAATGGCACTTTTTTAATTATATAGTGATAAATTAGTCTTTAAACATAATTTTTTTTCTTCTATGATTTGAATTTTGAAAAATTTACATCTATGATCGTGGTCAGTAAGTTATTTGTAGTCTGATAGAACTAACTTTTTAAATGAATATTAACATACGCTTATGAATTTTAATATAAATAGTAATATGACCCTGATGAATTGTAAATAAAATTATTATTTTATTTTATTAAGGTTATAAGATAATGAGATCTTGATTTATTATTCAACGTTGAATAAAATGAGTTATACATTTCAAATTTTTATTTTTCGTATAAATTATGATTTTATTTAATAATTAAATTAAAAATATATAGAATTTATTTATAATGATGTTCTTTTTTTAATTATACAAATAAAAAATTGATAGGGTATAGTTTTTATATTTTTCTTCAATTCTTGAATTTTATACAAATAGTACAATTTGGTAATATGCCGTATATATACATTATCAATTAAATATAGTATTCCTATAAACACGATTGATGTAAATACCCTTGGTTCCAAAACAAAATATCAAATTACTATTTAGGTCGCATGAATCAAGACTATTCATAGTCTAGGGAAAAAATATTTAACAAATGATTAAAATAATGGAAAACCCCTCGTCCCTTCCACTATAAATACCACCATCAGCACCCTCTTCCTCTCACTCCTTTCAAGATTCTAGAATTGTCTAAATTCTGCCAAATCCCCATCCCAAGGCTCATCCCCAATTCTAAGACCTTCTAGTCTCACAAAAAGTCCAAAACCAAAGGTCATAAGGATGATCTCAAGGGTAAGAGATCAAGAGGTAAGAATCCTCTTTCATTTTTTTATGTTTTCATTTCAATTCCTTTTCTATTCATATACTCCCTTCCCATCCCCTTATCAATGAGGCCTGAAGGATATATAATATTTTATATTCTTGATTTTATCATTTTTATGTAAAACTATTTATCATCATTCTTCCTCTCATCTTCCTCCTATTCTAAAAATAAAAACACCATCTTTGACGTGTCAATTTACCAAAGGTTTGGATGATATGTTTTCAATTTCTATTACTTCCTAAAAAACTAGTTATAAAATTATTTTATCTGTTTAAATATATTATAATTTGTATGATACATCCTCATTAATTTCATATTGTTAACATATATATATAATGTTATGTTATATAATGAAACAACTTCGTGATTATCGAGACCCACCAAAATTCTCTAAACAGATAACACTAATGATTTATCTAATTATTTATAATCATAAAATATAACCAAAATGATTAATGGAATAATTTAATATTTTGGAAGTATTTTAAAACTATTTCATTACCCTTCAAGAGTATCTCTTCCATTCTATAAGGAAATACTTTACGAACCGACCATGGACATCATGAAAGCACGTAGTGGAAACAATGGAAATAACAAAATAATATTTATAAATGGGCCGAATGATGAAATAAAAGGATCATATAAGGTGTCATAAACATGATTATGTTTCTTTAAAATATTAATAACATTGTTTTAACCATTATACAGATGGTTTAAACAAGTTTTATGTTAGAGAAACCGAAGGTAGCGGAATTATTAACTTAATTTCAATTCTTTTGGTTAGCCTTCAACATCATTAATTAAGTTATAATGAGATTATTTTTGTAATTAAATACATTTATATTATTATTAATTATTTTTATTTTTAGAAAATACACAAAATCCTTTCATTCTATTAATTGTCATTTTAATTATATGATATTTCTAAGGGACTTTCCTTTAAAAAACCCCTTTTATAAGTTTATTTTATGAAATTCAAAATGAATGTTTTTATAGAAGTATTCATTTTTGATGATTATGATATGTTTTTTACATTGATTATGATGAAGGGTGGTACAAATATATCCCTACAATGCATTGTTCATGTATAAGTCAAAGGTTGGCTGTATGGTAACACCATGTGCAACTATGATGGTTACACCCTAAGGTAACCGTGAGTGTTACATTGTAAGAAAGTCTTGAGGGTAACAAGTCATAAGGTAGTCGTGAGGGTTAAAAAATTATGTAATTAATTCCCCAAGATAACCTTATCATTTTATATATTTTCTTTAATTATTTATGGAAATATCTTATTTAAAAAAGTATGTATATATTTGTGATAAGTTTGTCTTTGTGAAAACTATTTCATATGCTTATAAGTATTCACGGACTAATGGTTTCTTTAATTATTTTTATATCCCTTACTATGTTTTGTTGAGGTGGTATGTGAGTATGATATACTCTATAATACCAAATGTAGGATCGAAATAATAAAGATACATTATGTAGTATCTAGTGATACTCAAAATATAAGAGGTGGTGAATTGTATAATTTTAGAAATTCATTTAGAAATTTTAAATATGGTTATGTTTAACAAGGTCAAACAAGGTATTTCACAAAACCTCTACTTCTACACACTTGGTTGAATTAGGAAATAGGATTCTGAGAAATTGAATCCGAAAAGATGGTTCCAGAAAATTAAACTTAATGAATGTTTACAAAGATAAAAAAATCTAACTTAAATCGTATAGAATCTTACTAAATCATAGTACAAGTATAAGTAAGTATAAGATAGTTATACATTCCACAATAAATAAAATGCAGCGGAAAACTTGTAACAAAACAAGTAACAAGTAGTAAATCTTTTAACCCAAAGAGATGCGTATCCAACAACCTTGGATAAAGGGCCCTTGATTTATACTTTTAAGAAAGTATATCTTACCCAAAACAGGGTTAGCCCTCGATACGAGGATCAGAGTCTGTCTTTCTATACCCAAAAGACCTAAACTTCAAGGTACCTCTATCTACCTTAGGAAGTAAGCCCTCAACATCAAGGTAGTCGGCACCTCTTTCATCCTATACCTTGAAGCAATCGAATGTACTCAGCAACATTCAGAGTCGCGCAAAGAAAATATGAACAAGAAGTTCAGTATGCAAAAGGAAATGAGAGTCCCTCCCTATAAATCACTTCAGCAGCATGTAATCTCTAGAGTCATAGAATAGTTCATCAAATTAGTGCATTCTTTCAAATGATATTATATTTATAGGCACAACTCCAATCGTCGACTCCTTCCTCCAACGGTCATATTTTTCCTTGAATTTCAGAGGCACATATACACATGTCACTAAAACTATATTTAGTTAGTAACTGAATGCACGAAATCATTTTATAACCAAAACAAGTGTAAGAAAAAAATGGATACATAACTAAAATCCAATATTCAGAATGTAAGAAAATGAGAGTTTGGATTCTAACCAAAAATGAATTCAGAGTCTATAATATAAGGATATTCAAAATATATTTTCTAATCAACTCAGAACATGAAATCTATATAATTATGAAGTACAAATTTCAAGGAAATTAGGAATCTAGATTCACACTAATTCAAAACTAGATTTTATAATTTTTGGATTCATAGTTCATGAGAATTCAGAGACAGAACTCGGAAGAGTTCATAATCTATATTCAGAGAACTCGGAGTTAGAACCCGAAAGAATTCGTAACTAGAATTCGTATACAGTACTTGGAGTCAGAACTCAGAAGAGTTCATTACTAGAATTCGTAATCAATATTTAGAGTGAAAACTCAGAGGAGTTTCTAACCATAATTCGTAATTAGAATTTGGAGTCAAAACTCATAAGAGTTAATAACAATAATTCGTAATCAAAATTTGGATTCAAAACTCAAAATGATTCATAACTTGGTATTTATAGGATTCTTGAGGTTTTGTTTAAAAAACAATTTACAATTAGAAAAATTTTTATATGAACAATAAAAACAAGGTAAGGATAAATTTCCTTGGGGAAGGAAATTTCACCTTAGAAGTAAAACACATGGAAAAATGATATTTTCCTTGAGATAAGGTGTTTGTGATTTTCAAAACAAGATGCAATAGTAAAGTCATAAGGAAACCTTATTGACTTAACAATCTCCCCCAAGTATTAAGGAATGGAAAATTCATAAGGAAAACCTTATTTACTCAATTATCTCCCTCTTTTTGGAAAGAACAAACATCCTTATGAAAAGGAATAAATGGACTTAGAAATTTTTTTCTAGACTTTGAATGAAAACTTATCTCCCTTTTCACATTTTCAAAGATGAATATGACTAACTCCCCCTTAGTCTTTGGAACAATAAGGACCATATTCTAGATTTATGGAATGAGGTTTTTCATTATCCTGAGTATGGAAATCTCTCTAAAGAAAACTCCCCCTTAGGGATATTTCTTCTTTACTTAGAATTCTTTTTTCATTTCTCCCCCTTTGTGATCTTCAAAAATAATTTTAGGGAATGGAGAAGAAATTATAGTACCTAAAATATTAGTAGAGGACATGAAAACAAGAATGAGCAACCAATCTTTCATTAAGATAGGAAGAATTTGTACCAGGAAGAAAAATACATCAAAATATCAGACAAGATCAATTTTCCTTCCCTTTCCTTGGGTATCAATTTCTTCACTATGGTTTTCAGCATCTTTAGCTCCTAGTGGTCTTCCTCTATTTGCTTCTATAGGGCTTTGATATTTTCTTCTTGAGCCTTCAGAGCCTTATCCTGAGCTTTTATCTAGTCATCTTGCTTTACTAGCTTATCTTCAATCTCGACCCGGAGATCCCATTCTCTTTTCCAACTTTGAGCAATAGATTAAAACTTCCCATTCAGATCATTGACCTCTTGAATCCAAGTATTCCGCTGAAGGATTAGATTTTCCTCAATGATATTTGTGAGATCCTTGATTTTTCTATCTTCAGTGTGAAATGGTTCTTTAAAATCATCTTAAAACATATCAATCTCTCTCAAATATTCAACTATATTCTTTAACCAGCTGACCACATGCTTAAAATATTTTCTATGGGCATCGATGTTTTAATGGGATGTTCTTGTAATCAGCCTCAATATTTATGCAGATATCCATAACCATGGATATAGATTCTGATTTTTGATTCAATCTATGTTGTAGCATCTAACATCTAGAGTTAATGGTTGGAATGATATGAATGGTGTCAAAAAGATTATTCAGAGATTGAATGACAAAATCATGTCCCAGAGCTGATGATTCCAAATATAACACATTTCTTGGTGATGATTCTTTTTCTAGATCAACAAGCTTCCTCTTAGAAGATCCTCCGGCTTTTTTATTCCTTAAGGAAACTTTGGTAGCTGTATCAACAACCACCTGTTTTCCCTTATTGGTTCTTGGAACAACATCTTCATCTGGAGACTCATTCTCACTCTCAGACAACTGAACAATTAAATCTTCATCAATTTTTTCATTCTCAGCTCCATCATCCATATCTTCATGATGAATGAAGTCATGATTATGACTCTCTTCCTTAGATAATTTGTTCACTTCATCTTCATATTTTTTATCATCCCTAGGAGTAGCAAGCCTTGAATATTCGTCTTGGGAAGTCTTGATTGATATTTTCTCAGATGGGGTTTTCTTTTTCATGAATGTCTTCAAATTGCTGAATGAGGCCTTCTATGTCAGCACTAGTTTCATGTTCTTTCACTTCATCTACATCTTCTTTCTTTTTAACAACCTTCTCTTGGGCTTTTTACGCAGTAATAAATTTCCTCCCTGGTGTCTCAGGTAATTCTTCTACCTTGAAAGATTGTGGTACCATAATATTATTGGATGCTATTTCATTAGACATCAAAAGAGATTACACTATTTCGGTTTCTGACATCTTCTTCTCCTGGTTCTTTTCGTTAGCTTGCTTCTCAAGCTCTTCTGCTGTCTTTTCATTAAAATCCATGGCCTCAGTAGGATCCAGGAGGAACTGTGGCTCTCCTTCCTTCTGATTCTTTTTCCCTTCCCTCCATTTGGAAACCACCTCATCTGAATAGTCTTTCTGCTTCTTGGGATTTGTAGGTGTGGATTTAGTTTCTATTGATTTAGGGGTTTTCTCTTATTCTTACACCTCCTTCAGCTTCCTCTTCTTTCCTCCTTTATTTGATGGTTCCGGAACTTCTTTTTCCTTCAGAACAGGTTCTGATTCCTCCTTTAGCATGTCAAAGAATTATTCAAATTCTATAGAGAAACCAACTTCCATCCTCTTTAGTGTATCATCAGTAATTTTCATAAATTTTCAATTCCTCGACTTTGAACTAAAAGGGATTTTGAAAGTCTCCAAGAACCGAACAATAATCTTGGAATGAATGGTTGGGTACATAAGAATTTGATCTTTCAAGTTCCAATTCTTGATATTCTCTATTGAAATTAGAATATTCTTCATCAAATTTATCTTCCTTATATTTACCAAAAAATACAAGATATACATATCAAACATTTTCAGGGTGTATTTATCAACCTTCCTCGGAATACAAAACAATTGAACACATAATTCCAGGATCCGATTATTTATAGACAAATGAGAAATCATTATATTCTTGACATCTGAAATTCCAAGACACTCCAAAGCCTTAACCTTTAAAAAAATTCCTTAAACATCTAGAAAATTGTGGAAACAGAACTTAGCATCCCCTTCATAAGACATCCCCACCAAGCTAGCAGCCTTGGTGTGTTAAAGGGTATAGGTGTTTCTATAACTCTTGAAATAAAACTTATATCTCCCCTCTTCCTTAAAGAAACTGATCAACTCATAGAACTCAATAAGTATATCTGGATACACCAAGTCTTGAGCTCCTAGCTTTGAAATGGAACACATTCCCATCCATTAAGCATGATGTTCTTGAAGATAATGGAGTCATACTTTTTGAAGAAATTTTGATGCACTAGACTTTCTCTGTATACACTCAACTCCGCAATCGTCTTGACAGTATACATATCTTTCTGAGAGGATTCTTCTGCAAACATTGGGACTTGAGAAAACTATGAGAAGTTTGGAATGTGATTTTGTACGAGGGAAGTGCTTTGACACGCAAAATATTGAAATCAATGTGGGATCACCCTTCGGGGGTCCATTATATAGGCATTGATGTGATGGTTGAAATTCCAAACTCGATCCAATGGCTAAAAATCCTTCTGATTATATCTCACGGTTAAAATAATATCCGCAAAGAAAATTTGGTAGGGTCCAATCTTTTGATGTTTTTAAAGGAAAACATTTGGATTTAAGGAAACTAGAAACTAAAAATTTTAAAACACAAAATAAAATAATAGTGAGGAAATGATGGCTATAAATACATAAGAATAAAATCATACCTTTCTTATTACGAGGAAGATTATTTGTATTGAGGACAAAATCTTATTGAGGAAATTTATATTCCAAAAAATTTTGATTACGAAAAATCAAAAACAAAGAAAACTTCATTATGAAAAAAATCATTACAAAAATTTCATTTACGATAATTTTCATTACGAAAATTTCAAGTACTAAAATTTTCATTACAAAAATTTCAGGTACGAAAACCTTCATTACGAAAATTTAAAGTATGTGAATTTTCATTATGAAAATTTGAAAACACATCATTACGAAAAACATAAAAAATATCATTACAAAAAATATGAAAAACTTCATTATGAAAAACATGAAAAACATCATTACAAAAAAAATGAAAAACTTCATTATGAAAAATATGAAAAACTACATTATGAAAAATATGAAAAACTAACATGCAAATTTACTCCTCATTTGAAAAAGTGTTTATTACTGTAAGGTGATTGATTTCAATAGAAAGTTATCAAGGAAGATTACCTTATGGTTATCATTACTATATTCTGTTTAATGTATTAAAACCTATTAGAGGGTAATGATTTTGTGAAAATATCAGCAAGTTGATCTTGCCTTCTGATAAATTGAAGAAGTATATCTCCTTTAAGTGTGTGATCCCTAATAAAGTGATGCCAAATATCTATATGTTTTTCTTGTGAGTGATGTGCATGGTTTTACTAATAGAAATGGAAATTGTATTATCACACAAAATTAGTGTTTTGGTAAAACTCATTCCATAGTCTGTGAGTGTGTGTCACATCCACAACACTTGAGCACAACAACTTCCAGCTGCTACATATTCAGCTTCAGCAATGGAAAGTGAAACTGAGTGTTGCTTTTTGCATGACCAAGAAACTAATGAATCTTATAAGAAATGAAATGTTCTGGATGTGATTTTTCTATACATTCTACTTCCAACAAATTCAGCATCTAAAAAACTTTTCAAAACAAAATCATATCTAGAAGTATAGAAAAGTCTTAAATCCGTAGTTCCATTTATGTAGCGAACATTTATTTTCACTACCTTTAAATGAAATTCCTTAGGATTGGATTGATATCTTGACCATAAGCATACTGAAGACATTAATTCTGGATGACTAGCTCTCATGTAAAGTAAACTTCCTATCATACCCCTAAAAGATGTTTGATCTACTGGTTTTCCAGCTTCATCAAGATCAAGTGTGTTTGAGGTACCGATAGGAGTACTTATACTCTTATTGTTTTCATATCCAAACTTTTTATGAGGATATTTAATATACTTATGTTGGGATATATAGATTTTTTCTGGTTTTTGAGAGATTTGAAAACCTAGGAAAAATGTTAACTCACCCATCATACTCATTTAAAACTCATATTTCATTAGATATGCAAAAGAATAAGTTACAGATTGCTGAGTTGAACCAAATATAATGTCATTAACATAAATTTGAATAATCAAAATTCTTTTCTTATCTTTCATTATAAAATGTGTGGGATTTTCATTTCCCTTAACATAATTATTTTGAAGCAAAAATCCTACATTTCTATCATACAAGTCTTGAGGGGCTTTCTTGAGTCCATAAAAAGCTTTGGTAAGTCTAAAAATGTTATCAAGATGTTTTCTATCTTCAAAATCATGAGTTTGTTCAAAAAAACTTCCTCTTGAACATATCCATTAAAGAAGTCACATTTCACATCCATTTGAAAAATTTTGAAATTGAAGAATGCTGTAATTGAAATTAGGATACGAATAGATTCAAGTCTAGCTATTGGAGTATAGTTTCTTCATAGTCTACTCCATCTTGTGGATTATAGCCTTTAGCAACTAGTCTAGCTTTATTTCTAAATATGATTCCATTTTCATCACACCTATTTATGAAAACTCATTTTACTCCAATAATAGTTGTTTCCATAGGTCTTTCTTCCAAGGTCCAGAATTTATTCCTTTTGAACTTTTTCAGCTCATCTAGAATAGCATTTATCCAATCATCATCACCTAAAGCTTCATCAATGCGTTTTGGTTCTAATTGGGAAATAAATACTAGATTCTCTAATTCATTTCTCAAAGAACATATAGTCCTTAAATATTGATTCACATCACCAATGATACCATCACTGGGATGATTCTTGAGAAACACTGGATTCAGCTTTTGTAAACCCAATTCATCAACATAGGGTAGAAAATCTACTGGGGTAAATACTTCAAAAACATCTTCTGGGACATTCTCCTTATCAGATGAATCTTCAAACAGAGGTTGATAATTAGTTTTTGAAAACACATCTGAAGATGTAGGTTGGGGTTTTTTAAAAACAAAAGGACTAGTGTCATCAAATTTCACATGTACTGTCTCTTCAACAGTACAAGTTTTTTTACTTAAAACACTATACGCCTTAGATGTTATGGAGTATCCAAAGAAAATTCCTTCATTAGAATTTGGTTCGAATTTATGTAGATTATCTTTGGTATTCATTATGAATACTTAGCAACCAAAAATCTTGAAGTAGGAAAGTCTATATTTTGTACCATTCCATAACTCATTAAGAGTTTTGTTAAGAAAAGGTAAAATAAAGACTCGATTTATAGTATAACAAGCATTACTTACATCTTCAACCCAAAAATTCCTTTTTAAAGAATATTCACTCAATATGATTCTTATTATTTCTTGAGTAATTCTATTTCATCTTTCAAAAACACCATTCTATTGAGGAGTTCTGGGTGATGAGAAATTGTGAGTAATGCCTTTTCTACTACAAAAAGTTTCAAAATCAGAATTTTTAAATTCTCCACCATGATCACTATGAATAGTTTTCAATGGAATGTTTTTATCATTTTCAACATGGTCTATAAAACTTTTTAAATACAAGAATTCTTCTGACTTCTTTCCTAGAAAATAGACCCACATAAATCTAGTGTAATCATCAACTTAAACAAATACATAATATTTTTTTCCAATTATTTTAGTTTTTGTAAGAAAAAATATAACCATCTGAAATAAATATAAAGCTTCAGTAGTTGTGACTTCACTGATTGATTTAAAACTTGATTTATGTGGAATGCCATATTGAAAAGGATCACAAACTTTTGAAGAATCAAATCTATGATCTGGTAGATCCTTAACTAGTCCTTTATTATAAAGTATGCATAGGCTCTTAAAGTTATAGTTTCCAAACCATCTATGCCATAACAAAGAATATTCATCAATTGCACTAAGGCATGGTAGATCTTGGATCCAAAGGACTTCGAGGTTTAGTATGTATACTTTCTCTTTCTTATGGGAAGATAGAATAAACTCTTCTTGGGAATTGTGTACTAAGAACTTATCATTCCTAAAATTCACAAGGTATCCTTCATCACATAATTGACTTATGCTAATGAGGTTGTTCTTTAGACCCTTAACAAATAAAACATTTAAAATCAAATTTTTTCCATGAAGAACGATGTAACCTATACAAATAATTTCTCTCTGAGCATTATCTTCCAAAGTTACTTTTCCTCCTTTCGTCTCGATAATCTTTTCAAAATAGTTTTTGTTACGAGTCATATGCCAAGAACATCCACTATCTATGTAACAAGAATTGATGTTGGTACTCTATCTATTTTTTTAATAACAAAAGAGTTAGACTTTCAAAATCCAAACATTCATGGATCTAGAGATTTTAGAAAGCAAAATGTTTGGCCCCGATATTTTCTTAGAAAAATAGGCTTTATGAAATCCTAATGATTGGGTTTTGTTTAAGGAACAATTTTTTGCCCAGCGTCCACCACACTGAAACTTAGTGTAGAAAGGATCTCTTTGTGGAACAAAATAATTGTTGCTAAAAATCGGATTAGAACTAGTATAACCAAAACCATAACTATTCCTTAGAGGTCAGATTTTAGAATACATTTTATTAATATTTTCCTTACATAAGGTAAAGTTTTACAAAATATTCCTCAACGAAGAAATTTCATATTTTAGTTTGATAACCATGTTCTTTTCCTCTAAAACATTTGATTTGGAACTAGAGTTAGGCTCGAAAACATTTTTCGTAGAAATTATGTTTTCTAGATCCTTAGAAGTTTATTCTTCTCAGAATTTACTTCCTCAAGATTTTTTGAAATACTTTCTAAATGAACAATTTTCTTATCAAGATCTTTAGAAATATATGATATTTACTTAGTAAGAATGGTATTCCTAGAATTTTCCTTATCAATATTTTTCATGAGTTTTGAATTCTCAATTTCATTGAGATTGGAAAACCTAGAAACATCTTCATAGGAAGGTAATGTATCATCTTCATCAGAAGAGGATTATTCCTCAAAAGATTTATAATATTTACTATCATTATAATTCAAAGATATATTGGTCATACATAAATTTTTTTTCTATTATGAAAACACTTTTAAGGAAAAGTAAGAAACCATACATGACCTCACCACATCATCAATTCAACACTTCACCACTTAAAATAATCCAAGCCCAGTGGATGGAATCCATTCAAGCCTTCAAAATGAAAAACCATCACCACTAGAGTTGAAGTCACCCAGAACTGGCCGAGGTACCATGAACTAGAGGAAACAAGAATCAGGAGAGCTGGATAATCCTCAGAACTGGTCTCCTCAAACGCCCACAGATGCAACCGTCGACACCAGCCCAAAACCAAAAACCCGCTGATGAACTCTAGTCAGATTCCGCCCAACCCTCCAGTGAAGTGAGACGAGCCCTGAGAAGATCACATTAACAAAGGGTGATGAACATACCAGAGTAAGGAAGACCAGGTTGTTCGGATGTTTCACCCTACTCCGTAGGAAACTGTGGCACAAACTCTGAAAAATAACATATGAGAAACATACAAACTCTTCACCAAGGCCAAATCAGCAGCACCTCTAGAAGACCAACATTGTCCAAATTCTATCCAGAATCCAATAAACCAAACAACACACATCAAACAAGATTCATCCAATCTAGAAGCTTTCACAAGTATTTTCAATTCCATCTCTCATCAGCACCACCATAATCATGGTCACCACTACCAGTGTTGACACCCTTCATAAAGATTATCCCCATCATCACACTAACTCCATCCATCACCATAACTTCTTTACACCACAGCTGAGGCTGACACCCCATGGGAAATGGAACTGGATCACCGCCACCTAGGGCTGGATGACCCAACATCCTACCCAATAAGCATAACCGGAGAGGGGCCATAGTTGATACAACCAAGAAGTGCCACCATGGGCTTGAATCTAGACAGATCTGAGCTGCGGAAGAACCCAAGCTGGCTACCAACATCCATGAGTGGACTACCAGAGAAGGAGAACGAATAGCACAAAAGACGTTGTTGGTTCTCCAAATGAGTGAATCACTTCGGGTTTAGACGAACCCACTGGCAATAAGATCTGCAAGCAGGGTTGATACGACTACAACAACATCACAAGGACACCACACAAATATCCATGAATCCGAACCCAGATCCAATGCAAAAGGAAACCAAACACAAAATCAAAATCCAACCAAACCAGATCCAAAATACCTCCCCTCCCCTGAGCTACTCTAGATCTGTTGACGAGCAACACCAGGGAACAACGAAGCTGATTCCAAGACGTTCCAAACCTGCCACACTCAGGAATCTAGAGACACAATGGTCCCTTCTACAGTGCCTAATCCGACGCCATTCCATGCTGAGCTCCAGATGAGGACACGCTAGGATGCGAGCCACTAGAGGAGGGAATGAGAAGAATTTGGAGTAAAACCCTATCCACTGTGAGATCAGGGAACCCTCCACTCAGAGGCCCCATCCACAAAAACCAACATAATATATTGGTCAAAGATTCAAATTTTTTTACCTTATCTATAAAGAAATTATTTTCAATAGGTAGTCTGGCTATTAGACCAATATTCTTCTATCCAGAAGATTCGTAATCTGATGATTCATCTGAACAGTCACCACCACTGGCACTCCATGTGTCATTCACTTTCAAGACATTATTAGCTTTATATTTTTAGTACTTTTTTCTTTTTCTCTCATAATGATTTTCATTTCATTTCTTTCATTTGAGCATGGGGAAATTAGGCCTCATATATCCAGCTCTCTTGCATTCAGAACATGTGACTTCTAAATATTTCATGTCTTTTATATTCTTTTTCTTATATCTAGATTGAAAGTTATTCTGGCCAAAAATCTTGTTTATCCTTCGAGCAAGATTGTAAAACTCATTTTTTGAAGATTCACTTCCATTAGATTTAGATTGAATGATTACCTTCTTAGATTTGGATCTAGTAACTCTCTCCAGATTCTTAGATTTCGTATGATTTGAAGTTGTAGTAAAAGCAACACTACCATTCCCATTCTTCTTCTTTACATTATCAGTATCTCTCTTCATTATAGTCTCATTTTGAAGAACATTTCCAAAGAGTTAATCAAAAGTAATCTGATTAACCTTTTTGTTATCATCAATATCAGTCCTCTTGGATTCCCACTCATTGGGCATGATGTCTATGATCTTATCAACAAGAGATTCATCATCTAATCCTTTTTCTCCCATGTATTGTAAACTATTCACTATAGTCATTAATATTTGTTGCACCTTACATATGGGTTCTCCATAAATAATGTTAAAGCCATGGTATTCAGCTCTGAGAAAGGCTCTTCTAGTTTCAATAACTTTGGAAGTTCCAAATTGAGTAACTTCAAGTTTCTTCCAAATACTGTTTGCAGCTTCACAAGAAGATATCTGGCATTATATATTTCTAGTCATGGAACAAATTAAAGTATTGTGTACCTTATAATTCAGTTGAAATTCATGATTTTCTTGATTTGTGAAGGTACTAACTTCCTTGTAACGTATTTTATATCTTCTAGTACGCATAACAATATTATCAACACCAGTATTGACAATGAATGTCTTTATGCTATCTCTCCACTATTAATAATAATTTCCATCAAAAATAGGTGGTCTTGTTGGATTAAAGTTTTCAATAGAACCAACATTGATTCCTGATATCTTAAATAAAATATTTCCATAAAAGCTCATTAATAGAAAAAAGTTCATAAATAAGGAAAATATTCCTCATCAAGAAAAATAAAACTCAAGTATCTATAAGAAAAATATGAATCTGAACTTTATGAGTCCAAAAAATATGATTACGAAAAAGAAGAATAAGAATTCTCTCCAAAAACTAATTATGTGATTAATTCAGATTGAACCAATATTCTGAAGCCAGTTGTTGGATTGGTTCAGGATTCAAGGTTACCTGCTCTGATACTAATTATTGAGATGGTATGTGAGTATAATATACTCTATAATATGAAATATAGGATCGAAATAATAGAGATATTTTAGGTGGTATCTAGTGATACTCAAAAAACATGGGGGGTGAATTGTACACTTTTAAAAATTCTTTTGGAAATTTTAAAGATGGTTATGTTTAACAAGGTTAAACAAGGTAATTCACAAAACCTCTAGTTATAAGCACTTCTTGAATCTGGAAATAAGATTCCAAGAAACTGAATCTAAAAAGATGTATCCAGAAAATGAAACATAATGAAATTTTAAAAAGATAAATATTCTTCTGTAAATTTTATAGAATCATACTAAATCAGAGTACAAGTATAAGGAAGTATAAGATAGTTATAATTTCCAAAAAAATTAAAATTCATTGGAAAACATGTAAAAAACAAGTAAAAAGTAGTAAATCTTTTAACCCAAAGTTATGGGAATCTAATAACCTTGGATAAAGGTCCCTTGATTTATACTTTCAAGAAAGTATGTCTTACCCACACTAGTGTAAGACCTTGATACGAAGATCAGAGTCTGTCTTACTATCCTCGCAAGCCCTCAACTTCAAGGATGTTGGAACCTCTTTCTCCCTCAGAAAGGAAGCCATCAACTTCAAGGTAGTCGACACCTTTTTCTTCCTATCCCCATAAGTCCTCTAATGTACTCAGCAACATTTGGAGTTGCACAAATAAAATATGAACAAGACGTTCAGTACTCAAAAGGCAATGGGAGTCTCTCTCTAGAAATCACTTCAGCAGCATGTAATCTCTACAGTCATAGAACAATTCATCAAAGTCATGAGCTCTTTCAAATGAGCTCTTGTTTATAGGCACAGCTCCAACGGTCGTCTCCGTCCTCCAACTGTTATATTTTTCTTTGAATTTCAGAGGGACCTATACACGTGTCACTCAAACAATGGTTAGTTAGTAACTAAATGCATGACATCATTTTATAACAAAAAAAAAGTGTAAGCAAAAAATGGTTACATAACTAAATTACAATATTCAGAATGTAAGAAAATGAGAGTTCGGAGTCTAACCAAAAATGAATTCAGAGTCTATAATACGAGGATATTCATATTCTATTTTCTAAAGAACTCAGAACCTGAACTCTATAGAATTCCAGAGTCTGAATTTTATGGAAATTCAGAATCTAGATTGACAAGAATTTGGAACCAGATCATAAAATGTTTGGAGTCAGAGTTCATGAGAATTCAGAGTTAGAACTCAGAATAGTTCGGAGTCTGTATTCAGAGAACTCGGAGTCAAAACCCAAAGGAGTTTATAACCAGAATTCGTATACAGTATTCGGAGTCAGAATTCATAAGAGTTTGTAAACAGAATTCTTAATTATAATTCAGATCCAAAACTCTGATGATTTTGTAACCAGAATTCATAATCCGAATTTGGAGTCAAAAAATAGAATGCTTCATATCTAGGTATTTATAGGATTATGAGGTTTTGGTTACAAACCGGATTTTACACTTAGAAAAATTATGATATGAATAATAAAAACATGCTAAGGATAAATTTCCTTGGGGAAGAAAATTTCTCATTAGAAGTAAAACACATGGAAAAATGAGATTTTCCTTGAGATAAGATGTTTTTGATTTTCAAAACATGAAGGAATGGTAAAGTCATAAAGAAACATTATTGTCTTAACAATATCCTCAAACTATGAAGGACTAGAAAATTCATAAGGAAACCTTATTTACTCAACATGTTTTTTATGCTCATCCAAAAAAATTTAATTCTTTTAAAAGGTTATAAGGATGTGTATGGTAATGAAGTAAGTCATGTTAAATGTAATTATATTTCTTAAAGAAATAATTTTGTTGTTTTGGATTAAATATATTATGTTTTTGAAAAATTCATACTGTTTTAATGGTACCCACTTTGTATGATTGTGGGTTGATATGTATGTGTTATGTCCAAAGATTCTAAAGAACTAAAATGAAGAGATTGGTGGGAATGTGAAGAATTAAAATCTAGTCTAAATAGATTGAATAAATAAGGTTTATGGCTAGGTAATTATAATATCATATGTACCACTATAATTTCCATTTAAATGGGGATATGACCTTGTTGCCCACGTGTATGGAGGACTACAACCTCATAAGCGATTTGATTTTTCAATCACTAACACATTACAGGGAAGGTGATAACGGTACATTTGTTAATTATTTGTGATATAAATTAAATAAGTAGGATATTAATGAAATATTTATAATTATTTAATGATAATATATCATTTTATTTCTTAACTTTTCACTCACATAAAGATGATAACAATGTTTGTGTATGTATGGACTACAACATCAACATTGTGATGTGACCCCATTTTCATAACCACACCATATGTATGATATCTATATACATATATAATATGGTATTTATGATCTTTTTATCATTATATAATGATAAAATATTACTTAACATATTTCTATAATGATAATAGAAGATGGAAACGTTACTCACACATATGTACAACCCACTATCTCTATGATTGAAACATAGTGCATTTTTCATTACCATCTTTCAGGATTGGTTTTAAAATTATAATAGGAATAGAAATATGATAATTATGTCATGATTACTTTTCATTTGATTATTGAAATATATAATATACTCAAGAATCAGATCATTCATGATAAAACATGCATGTGAAAACAGGGCAAAAAACACAAAACAATTAATATAATGAAAGATTATTTAATAACAGGTGATAATATGTTATAAACGAATCATATATGTTATAATAAATATGAATATTTTTCTGGTATAAAATTACATATTATTAAAATTATTATAAATGAGGTTAAATTGCGTTTAGCGAAACGGAAGCAAGAGTTAAGTGACTTCATCTCAATTTCCCTTCATTGAGGAATATAAAAATTTTATACATGTAAAATATTTTTTATGGTGTATATAATACACATTTGACATGTAATATCATTAATAATTCATTATTTATGGTATTTTATGTTTCAACTAAATTATATTTTCAAGGGATAATTTCACAATCTTAATTCAATCTGGAATGTTTATGCAAGAAATTCCATTGGAGACAATTATTTGATCATTGTATAATAAACCAATTATTTTTTTATCCTATAGTTATTCATGATTATTTTCATGTAATATTTCCATTTATTAAATATTTTTTACTTCATATTATTAATAATTTTTTTATGGATAATATGACATCATTTCTCTCTTCATTTGAAAATATGTTTTCTTCGGATACAATTATTTCTAAAAAAGTTTTCAAGAAAGTTTTAATCATTTTTATAATTATTTATTAAATATATTTTTACCCATTTTTTCTATTTTAATTTATTATAAACTAATATTCATACCATTCTCCAAACAATTCCCATTTGGATTTTACTAAAAAGTTAATAAAATCCTTGTTTTAACATGTATGTCATGAACAAAATTTTAATCCTTTGTGACCAAAGAAAAATTTATAAGATTAATTTATTTTTATGGTTTTTTTAAAAAAATTATTTTTAACATTTTTTGAGAACATTTTGTTTTAAAAAGTGATGTTCAAAATGAAAACGTTATTTTCCTGAAGAATATTTTGAAACATATTTTTATGGTATATATATTCATTAGAAACTACATCCCTTTATTTTAAACATACTAAATTTTGTATATGTGGTATTCACCCTATAATTATTCCCCCTATTGATGGTTTATGATTATTTTGAACTATTATAGTAATGAAATTAAATTCCATGATTCATATTGAAGTGAATAAATTTCCATTGAAATGTTTAATTTCATATGATCATTTGATATTATATTTCACCTAAATATTCATATTATTTATCATGGATATTTTTATTGATTAAATGGTATATCATTTATACATATGGTGTTATATATGTAAATTCATTTATTTTTCATGTCAATATTAATAAATGCATATTATTTACTAAATAAAAATATATATTTATATGTCAAATTGTTGATGAAGTAAAGAAATTATTCGATATATGAGGAATGTCTTGGACATGAAATACATGGGTGGGTCCCATTTATTGATAACCCCTCGATGAATCGGTAGTGTCATGGGATGAATCCACTGTGTAACCATAGTTATTGTCTTATACCCATCAGATTTAAACTATATTGATGATAAATCTAGATGATTGAGGTGTTTTATGGCTGGGAAACATTATGTCCAACAATTAATCATTGTCTTTATTTATAATTGGGTTATTATTATCCATGATATTTTTACAATGATATTATCCCTATATGTATTCCATTCTTAATTTATTTATTTAATTTACTTTCTTTTAGTTATTCACCTTTCCATATTTATTATGCCTTATCATATCATGATAGTCAAGTTATATAAACATCATGTGTTTTTAGATATTCTCCCTTACATGTTGATTATTCTCATTGATATATGATGTCATATATTTTAATTAACCCTTAATGAGAATTTAATCTCACCCCTTTTTGTTTTCCTTTCCCACGGATTCCATAAAGATTATTATATTTCATGTGTAGGGACATTCTCGAAAAAATAATTCTATTCTCTAAGAATAATTACACTATAACTTGTGTATTCAAATTTAATTTAAGGATCAATTATGTATCTACATTACCAAGGATACTAAACAATTTGGTCTTTCAGAATGTAATCATGGTATATTATTCGAATGTTATAATTTATGCACTAACTCTGGGATACTAGGGTAGGGGTTGCTACATATAAACATATTTTGACATGAACACATGTACATAAATACAAACGCATATATATAATGAGTACACACATACACTCACACATATAAAAACACTCACAAACAAACACACATTATAATATGTGGATGCACATAGATATTGGAACATATAATAAAACACACACAAAAATCACAAAACACACACATATTCAAACAAACACACACACAAACATGTAATGAAAATAAAAATTGAATATATTTTTTTGTATGTATTAAAAGCCACAATAACTAACATATATATATAATCAAAAAATAAGCGCCAAACAGACACAAAGATATATTTTTTTTGTGTGTGTGTGTTTGTGTTTGTATTCAAAAAAAGATTCAGACACACAATTATTAAAAACACACACTAATGTATATATTCTTATAATAAATAATGATATTTAAAAATATATTCATATTAAAATATTTAATGGTCATTAAGAATAATATTTAAAAACATTGATGATATGTGCACTATTTTTTGGAATATTTTTAATGAACTATAAAAATACATAATGTTTGGTGGTAAAAAGTAGTGTAAAAGTCAATGATACCAATTATGTTGGCTAATAGAAAGTGGGATAATGTGACCAAGATTCTGTATTACATTAGACCTCAAAAAATTCCTTGGGTTATAGATTTGGAGAATTAAAAAATGATGTGAAGTACCCCTAGTTTCTATCATGTGACCCATACTTATTGATTTTTATGGTTATAAATTTTAAAGGAGAAATTTGAGAGAGTTAGGAGAACATTAATAGAGGCTGTAAGGCTATGTGATGGTCTCACGGGCGACGCACGATTTACCTAATCGTGTGGCCAAACCCTGCGCAATGGTCATTTGGAGGAAATATCTCCAGCACAGTTGGATCCTGGTTTGGAAGACCATTTAAGGGGAATTCATGGGGGTGGGGGATACAACATGGTTAGCGCACAATTTTTCTAACTGTGCGGTCAAACCATATGCAGAGTCAAAAAGATATCCTTACAAATAGAATTTCACTTGTTTTTTCCATAACTCCCTCATTTTTTCCCAAATAAGAAGTAACTCGATATTTTTATTCTCCTATAGCCAAAAAAGGTTCTCACATCGAATTAAGAGTTGATCCAATGTCTCTCCTTGGTTAATTGAAGCCATATTCTTGAGGTATATGATTGTTCTTCTTCATTCTTTATCGGTTTCTTAGAACTAATGAGATCTAATTCTACTATTCTGCTGGTTTTTTATATATAAACCCATTATGGGTATATATAGGTGTGTGGACGCCAAATATGATGAGATTTAGTATTGATCATTCTAGAATAAGATTTCTAAGGTGGGTAATTGGAAAATCGAAATGGTTTTCTTGGGTGTTATTAATTCATTGGGGTTTTCGTCAAAACCCTCATGGTAGGATGATTATTTCTCCACTCCACTTATTAGAATTGATTTTAATGATTTAAAATTTAATATGAGTTGGTTAATTGATTTTGAATTAGTTTTTTAACCCTTGTTGGAATCCTTTTTGATTGATGGTTTTGAAATATGGAAAATTGTCTATTTGAGTAAATTGATTTTTCTCTTGGTATTAAAATATGGAATTTAAAAGGGGGATATTTTTTATTGTAGGCACATTAATTTTATTGGATGTTTTCAATAGAAGGGAAGGTTTTATAGAAATTAAATGTTTCTTTGAAATTTGGTTGTGCTTTGTTTTTTAATAAAATCTTAGTTTTAATGAAGTGTTTTGTGATGGAAATGGAAATATTTGTCATAAATTGTCTTGGTACGAGTCCATGATTAATGGGACCTTAATGAGGGGTGAGTACCATTAGGGTACAAGGGACATGACCCTATATTGGTGGATTGTGACATTAGGACACAAGGTAATTGGATGAGAGACTACTCATGAGTATGGAACTGTCAAATGAAGCACACATGTGTGGGTGTGTTCTGAACTATGGAATGGGATTTCCAAATGATAAGAATAATTGTTCTTAAATCCTTGATTAATTATTTTTATAGAAAGATAATTTTCTATAAATTGGTTTCATATTGTATTTTTTCACTTGGATGAAAATGGTTTTTTGGAACTTGTTTATATTTGGTTAAAATTATATTAGAAAATTGTTTTATATAAAATATTGTATATAAATGTGGATAACTTTTCTATCCTTTTATAGTAAGCATGGAAGCCATTGCGGAAAACCTACTATGTTTTATACTCACCCCTACATTTCCACTTCAGTTATTTTGAAGAAGTTATCTTTGAATATAGTGGAATAGGTAATGATTCCCAAATTTTTTCACTACCTCATGATACTTGGGTTGTTTGGTGATTATAGAGCTTAGAGTTTGTAGAGTGTGGAGTCTTGTAGTATCTTGAGAGTTGTTAGTATTTTAAATTTTTTGTAGATTAATACTTGTTTGGTCTTCCAATATGGAACACTATGATGTGCTTTTGAGAGACATAAATTTTTTTAGTTGTCTTTTTTTTTGTTTATGAATCATTTAGTGAATGGTTTGTTGGTTGTTTGTTGGTTTATTGGTTTATTTCTAAATCGGTAAATCACCCCATATTGTATTTGAAATCCTTTAGTATTTCATGCTTTCCATTTGCCTCTTGGGGATGTCGCATGAGGCCAATTAATGACTCATTGTGCTCTCAAGACAATAAGAATGATAAGGTCATTACAAATGGTATTAGTATGGTATTTACTTTGTGGTAAAAATGTTATTATCTTGTTTGGTCCTTGTATATCAAGTGATCATCATTATTCTTGGCCTTCGAGTTGGAATTAATTCTTGTCTATCCTTTGGTGTAAAATCAAAGACATGACTACAATTTTAAGAACATGAAATGTATAGTATAAAAGGACATAGATAACCCTTTTAAGATAAACATCAAGTTACCAAGGAGTTGGGTGAACAGATGGTTAGAGACACAGCTAGGATCTGGGAATCTCATTATCTTGGGTTTAGCCAACGAGATGAGCATGACATGCATTGTAGAAGAATTAATTCCCACATGGATTGATAATTTCATTTGTAGTAATGATTTATGTATTTTTTCAAGGTGAAAATGTTTCAAAAATTCCAAATTGTTTTCAAATGAATTATTTTGAAAAGAAGATATTAGGTGCATTTTGAAAATGGATATTCTATCAAAAGCATGAATTAATGTATCAAAAATGGTGGAAATGGGTAAATATTGTTTTTGGAAAACAATGTTGTGATACTAGATGTGTTATAATTCAAAATATTGAGACATTAGTTGCCAGAGAGTAACATTGATGGATTTCTTTATTGGATTAGAAAATTGAACCTAGTAGTTATCGTCGAAACCAACCTGAAAAAGCTGCGACAAATGTGATTTCACCTGAACCACGGGTGAACCAAGAGATGGTTCAGAGTATTATCCAATATTTTCAAGATGTGGATATGTGGAACCATAGGAATGAGCCAAGGCATGTAGATCATACCATCCTATTCATGAAGAAGAATCCACCTAACATCTGGGGTGATGTTGATCCTGAGATAGCGAAGGTGTCGCCCAGTAGGATTAATTATATCTTTGAGTTCATCGATACACCGATATAGTTAAAACTCAATCTGACAATTTATATACTCGAAGATCATGCATGCTAGTGGTGGGATTTAGTGGTGCCTACTAAATTGGATGAATTGCTTACATGGGAGGATTTTGAAGAATTTTTCAACAAAAAATTATATCCTCACGCATTCTACATCTAGAAAATGAATGACTTATTCATCCTAAAACAAGAGAGTCTCTTTGTCATAGAGTATGCATTTAGGTTCATGAATTTAGTTTAATTTGTGCCGGAAGATGTGGCAAGTGCATCATTTAAGGAACAAATCTTCTAATCGAGGGAACAATAGAAGATTCTATCAATGGTTATTGTGATTAGTATTACAGATTATATAGATATGTTGAAAAGAGTGATTATGGCCAAACGAGATATCTCAGTATCTATGGGAGGAGTTATGACAATACCCACATGGAATGGGGATTGAACTAAAACACTTGGAAGAAGTGAAAATGGTACACATATTTCCAAGATGGAAGTGGAAATCAAAACCAGATGGCTAGATTAGTGATCCTTCCTCCACGATCCCATAGCCAAATATGTTTCTTTGAATGGGGATCACTTGACCACATAAAGAGAGATTGTACCGCACAAACTAAAGGATTACATAAGTACAAATAGATGGGGAATATTTAGTTCTATTGTCGAAGTGCTCTAAGGTCATGTGCTAGAGACACTTCTCAAGTGTCACAGGAATCATATTCTTTGACAGAGAGTGGACATTTGTATCAGTCTTATTAGTATATAAGATATATCCATTGTAATTCTAGTAACACCATGACTCCCCAACCAGGAAAATCTCAGTTTGGAAACATAGAGCGCAGTGTCGCAAAGAAGAAATTATATGGTGCTGAGTAGATAATTGTCGATGATCAAGTTGAACCATCTACGTTGAGAGGCATGATTATTTTGAATTATACAATTTTCAAGATCTCTTCGATACTGTGGAATCACATTCCTTCAGTGATTCTCGTGTTATTTATTTTCAATGATTAAAGATGGAAATGATGTCTACTATTTTAAAACTGCAAACTCCTCTTGGGGAAAGATAATTTCCGGCCTTTGCGTGTAGAGCATGTTCAATAAATTTTGATTAACCATTTCTAAAATGGAACTTCTCGATGTTGGGCATGGATGTTTGTGATGTAATCTTTGGTGTGGATTAGTTGATAGCGTGCAAGGCTCACATCAACTGCTATAGGAGAACTGTTAGTTTCATGATTGAGTACATCATCGAACATCACTTCAGAGTATAGATGATGGTAAAGAAAGGTTAAAATTGCTTGTTGGCACAGATGGTGGGAACTATTTATTAACATTTATTGGAATTGACTTTGTAATCAATGGAAGAGATCGAGGAAAATAATTTTACAATAGTTGTGGATCAATTTCAAGATGTTTTTCTGAAGAACGTTTTATGGTTACAACATATAAGGGAAGTGAGGTTTGTGATTTATTTCAATCTAGGGATTAGAACAATTTCCCATCCATCTTATAGTATGGTACCAACAAAATTACAATAGTTGAAAGTGGAGTTGGAGGATCTGGAAAGTAAGGGTTTCATTTTACCATGTATATCTCCATGGTCAGCATTGGTTTTTTTCGTGAAGAAGGTAGGTGGGACTCTTTGGTTGTGTGTTGATTATTTTAATCTCAACAAAGTAACGATGAAGAACAGATATCCACTACCACACATTGATGATTTGTTCAATCAATTAAATGTAGCTCAGTGGTTCTCTAATATTGACATGCGATTAAGATATCACCAATTGCGAGTTCAGAAGGAAGATATTCTGAATACAAATTTTAATATCAGATACGTCCACTATGAATATGTATTCATGACTTTAGGTCTAATGAATACACAAGTGATCTTAATGGCTTTGATGATTCATATATTTCAAAAATATCTTGATTCTTTTTTTGTGTTTTTTTTGGAAAACAATTTGGTGTATTCAAAAGAAAGGGATTACCTTGAGGAGAATCGTGAAATAGTTTACAAATCTTGAGAGATCACTCTTTTTATGAATAATTATCAATATGTGTTTTCTGGATATATGATGTACAGTTTCGTGGCCATGTAATTTCCAAAAAAGGAATTTTTGTTGATCCTAAAATGATATAAGCAGTAATCTCATGGTAACCACAGAAGAATTTCTTTGACGTACAATGTTTTCTTGGTCATTCTAGTTTTTACCAATGCTTTGTGCATGATTTATCATGACTATCTTCGCCAATAACAGCTATGAAAAAGAATAATTCTCCATTACAATGGATAAACGAATTCCATAAATCTATCCAGGAACTAAAATTTCTTCTTACATCAAAACCTGTATTGATTTTTCCAGAATTAGGAAACGGGTATGTAGTGTATTGTGTTGCTTCGAGATCAGAGTTGCGTTTTGTTATCATACAAGGAGACAATGTCTTTGGTTATGGCTTCAGGTAGTTGAGGATTCATGTGCTGAATTACCCAACACATGATTTGGAGTTAGCTTTAGTCATCCATGCTTTAAAAAAATGGAGACATTTTCTCTTTGTTGAGATTTTGACTATATTTCAGACCAAAAAAACTAGAAACACATTTTCTCATAGTGTTATTTTAATATGAGGAAAATGATATGGATAATGTATCCCCAAATGATTTACATTGACTTGATTTATACTCCAGGGAAAGTAAAATCATTGGTGGATGTATTGAGTAGAAATTCATTAGCTCAATTGGAGAAAGAAGGTACAGATCAATGGTAGTTGATGTCTGTCCTGGACAACATGAATGTGGAAAGAGAAGACCAAGGTGATGTGGTGGTTTTCATTCCTACTACTCTTTTTTCTGATTTGGTGAATATGGTAAAAGAGGCAAAAAATCTGATGCATAATACCAGCTTATGAGTTAGAAACTCAATAGTGGGAGACTATTAAGGGTTGTGGACTTTATGGGAGTTCATTTTTGTGCTTCAGAGATCAGAAGGTTGTACCTATGGTTTTCTTGGAACAACTCCTTCATTATTACCACCATTTGATATGGAATGTACATCTAGGCCCATAGAATATTTTTAAGGTGTTGAAGGCACAATTTTGGTGGAGAATCATGAAAACAATGGTGGATGAGTTCGTCTCATGATTCTTAACTTGTAAGCATGTTAAAGCCGAACATCGGAATCTATTGGAAATCTTGTAGTATTTACCTATTCTTGTGTGTAAATGGGAGAAGATAATGATGTATTTCGTTACATGTGTTTCATGAATAGTTCAGAAACACAATTCCATATGGGGGATAATGGAACATGTTACCAAGTTTTCCCATTTCATTCATATTTGTGAAACTCATATTGTGGAAGATTTGTTACAAAAATATATCTTTGAACCGGTAAAGAGGCATGGGGTACCAGTTTCAGTACTCTCAGATAGAGATCTGAGGTTCAGGTCTCATTTTTTAAAACCTTACAGAAACCCTTCGGACTTAGTTGACTTTGAGCACGATGTATCATCCTCAAATAGATGGCCAATCTGAGAGGATGATACAGACATTAAAAGACATGTTGTGGGCCTGTGTAATATATTTTGGTGGATCATGGGATATCATATAACCTTAGTGGAGTTCTCATATAATAATAGCTATCAAGCCTTGATACATATGGATCCTTTTGATGTATTTTATGGGAATCCTAGTTGTTCTCTACTATTCAGGGAGGAAATAGGTGAAACATCACTATTTGGACTGAGAATTGTCCAAGAAAAAATAGAGAAGATCATATTGATTAGGATGAGGATGGAAATGGCTCAGAGTCCTCAAAAATCTTATGCGGGTCACCAATGAAGGTTTTTTCATTACTATGAGTGATCATGTTTTCTTAAGGATATCTTTAGGAAATGTACATCATTGTTTTAGGAAGTTTTGAACATTATCTCTTTGGTATATTGGCCCTTTAGAGGTACTGGAATAGATTAGAGAGGTGGAATATTAGTTTTCATTACCACCATAGTTCAGTTTAGTGCATAATGTGCTCCATGTATCTTGGTTAAAAACGTAACAGCTTGATCCTTACCATGGGATCAGATGGGATCACATCAACCTAGAGTCGAATGCTTCATTGAAACATATTATGGTATGGGTTATGGATACAAAATAGAAATATTTATGAGAAAAAATAATCGGCCGTGTGCAGGTTTTATGGAAGCATTGTCAAATTCAAGAAAAGACATGGGAACATGAGAAGGAGATGAAAGAGTCTTGGCCGAAACTCTTTCAGATCAGTGAGGGTTTTCTACATTCTGAGAATGGAAAGACCAATGGTGAAGAGAATTTAGTACCCCCAGTTTCTATTATGTAACCATTATATTATTTTTTTATGGTTATAATGTTTAAGGGTGATATTTGGGATAGTTGGGAGAAATTTGGAAGAGTTTATAGGGATAAGTGAAGGTCTCATTGGTAGTGCATGATTTGACTAACCATACATCCAAATAGTAAAAAGTGGTACTTTTGAGGTAGTATCCCAAGAATGGATAGAGTATGGGTTGGGAGACTATTCAAGGGGAAGCTATGCAGGTAGGGGCTACCTCACAGTTTTCCTAATCGTGTGGTCAAACCGTGTGTAGAGTCAAAATGAGATCCTTTAAAAATAGGATCATAATCATATTTTCTATAACACCATCATTTTCCTCAAATAGGCCCTAAATCTGGATTTTTCTTCTCCTAGGGCCAAAAAATGTTCTCTCATCGATCAAGAGGTGATCTTAAGGCTTCCCTTGGGGAATCTAAGATCGGTTCTTGAGGTACATGATTGTTCTTCTTCATTCTTGATTGGTTTCATACATCTACATAGATCTACATCACATATTCTCTTAGTTTTGTAGATCTATGCCATTTATGGTTAGATCTAGGTGTCTGTATACCAAATATAATGATATTTGGTCTTTATCTTTCTAGGATAAGAGTTCTAAGGTGGGTATTGGAGAATTAACCTGGTTTTCTAGTGCGTTCTTCATTCGTTGGGGTTTTTATCGAATCCTTAGAGGGAAGAGGCTACTTTCTTGACTCCACTTAGAAGAACTGACTAATAAGATTAAAAAATTAATGTGTGGTGTTTAATTGATTTCTATTTGTTTGTTGAACACTTTTTGTAAACCATTTTGAGTGATGGTTGTGAAATGTGGAAAATTGGGTATTTGTGCATTGTTCTTTTCCTATTGGTTTTAAAATATATATTTTAAAAAGGGTATTTTTTCTAGATTGCTGTAAAATGAATTGGATTGGATGTTTTCAATAAAAGGGATGTTTTTATTAAAATGAAATGTTCCTTTGAAATTGGTTGTGCTTTGGTTGTCAATAAATGTTTAGTTTTACTAAAGTTGTTTGTTTTGGAAATTGAGATATTTTGCATAAATGGTGTTGGTGTGAGTTCATACATAATGGGACCTTAATAAGGGATGATTATCATTAGGGTACAAGGGACATGACCCGAGATCAGGGGTTCGTGTCATTTGGACCCAATGTAATTGGATGAGCGACCACTCTTGAGTATGGAATTGTCAAATGAAGTATGCATGTGTGGGTGTGTTATGAACGATGGAATGGGTTTACAAAATGATAAGAATAAGTGGTTTTAAAGCATGGATTAGTTTTTTTCTAGAAAAATAACCTGCTAGAAATTTATATCATTTAGTTTTTTTTCACATGTTTTCGTACTGTTATTGTTACTTATTTATATTTGGTTATAAACTGTTTGGGTAATTTATTTATATAAACCGTTTTATATAAATGTAGCTAACTTTTCAATCCTAGGGACATGAGTAGAAAAGTCATTGGGTAAAACCTTTTGAGTTTTATACTCACCCCTATTTTGGAAATTTATTGATTTTGTAGATTTAATCTTCCAAGATTGGGGAAAAGGTAACATTTCCCACCTTTTTAGCACTACTTCATGATTTGTGGGTTTTTCAGTGATTGTGGAGCTTAGAGCTTATGGATCATAGAGTCTTATAGTCTCTTGAGAGTATTTAGTTGTTTATCTACTGTGTACATTTAGACATGTTTGGTATTTCATTTTAGCACACTTTGATATGGTTTTGAGATACATAAATTTGTTTTTTAGTCTTTATTTTGTTCATGCATCACCTAGTGAATGGTTTGGTGATGGGTTTTTGGGTTATTTTTCTATTTATAAAAGGGTAAATTGACCCCACTAGTTTTTGAAACCCATCATCATTTTCTTCCAGCATTTAGTGTCTTGGGGATGTCATTTAAGAAAATGTTGTGACTCGTTGTGCTCTCAAGAAAATGAGAATGAGTGAGTGATTACATTATGTCTAATTTGGTTCATTTTTTTGAAGTGGAAATATATTATGTTTGTTTATAAAAACTATCATATATATTCATAAATGATATTTCTTTGAAAACATTAGATTTGGTAAATAATGAATTCATAAGAAATATATTATATATAAGTAATATTAGAATTTATTCTAAAACTCCATATTATTTATAAAATCATTTAATTTTATGTTTAGATTTTGTGACATTCATTTGGTATTTTTGTTATTATTCAAAAAAGGGGGAAATGTTAATTTTCACAAAGAAAATTTCCTCGATAAAATATTTGATGGCTCTATTTAGTAGGGAGTGTATTGTTTAAATTTGGCTGATTTTCAGGGTAAATCAAATAATTTTTTGATTTTCAATGCTTCATTTAACAACTATAAAAATATATATATCAAACTCAATCACTGGACCAAACTAATTTTTTTATAAATAGAAAATTATGACTCCTTAACCCTTATTTTGACATGATTTTCTTGGTGATAAATTAGAGGATTTCGGAGGATTTTTTGATGTAAAATTGTTTAATTAGATGTATGATATCCAATAATTTTTTATAAACATTATAAAATACGTTAAATCTCATACGGGAATTATAATATATTGATTAAAATTTTGAAATGAAAAATTTTATTTTATTATTTCCCAGAAACCCTAATAAACCTCTTAAACTCTTGATGTACGGATTATTTATAATTTCCAATCCATATTTCCATCCCTGAAGTTTTAATAGATACCGTGGCCACCCTTTTTATAATCCCAACTTGGATGACTCGGGATATCAAAAGTGTGAATAAATCACCATCATCACATGGTGTTGGTCGAAAGCATGAAATAAATACCCAAATGAGAATCAATAGAGTCAATCATAGATTGGAGAGAATAATGACTAGTGGTGGTGGTAGGGGACTATGTGTGGTGATGATGGGCAGCCATGGTGGACTGATAGATCCATGGTAGATTAAATCCTAGGCCACATAGAATAAATCAATCTAATCCCCCCAATTTATTTAGATAAACATTACAGGGAATATCATTATTAGATCTGTACTATATAAATGAATTTCTAATGGATAGGAGTGCATTGACATTATTTTTTGAGGTTAGACTATAGAGGTTAAGAAAGTCCAACTCATGGACTACATTGGCTTCCATGGATCTATGGATATCATTGGCGAAGATAGGTTTTGTAAAAGATATAGAGAGTAAAATCAAGGAAATATTATAATGAGATAAACCTGATGAGAGATGTATCAATCCTTTTTTGTTTGATCTATAGTTCGGTTTAAGTCTAGTAAGGCTTATAGACATTTTTTTGGTTCTTGTAAATGAGTTGGGGAACTGTAATGGAAAAAGGATCGGGGAACAATATAATTGAAATGGATAGTTAATAATGGTGGATGGAAGTAATGAGATGAGTAAAACATAGGACCCATTATTGTGACACGGAACAACTAGTGTTCACACCCTCACTCTTTTTTTGTTTACATATTCACTATTTACCGTTGAAAACACCCACACAGATATACATACCAATAACTGACAAAATATAGTATTCTAGGTATTATAGTATGGTATGGTTGTAATATTTGAGTATTAATATTTTTATTAATAATTAATAATAATTTTTTTTTATTATTAATAATATGTGTGTGTGTAAATGGATAAAATTTAATTTTTCCCCTAGGGTTATATTTTAACAATTAAATAGTTACTTTTTGTTGTTTTCCTGTATGGAAAAAAATTATTATATTTTTTCGACAATAGATATTTTTTGAGGGAATTTTTAGCCTCTTATTTAATAGATATAGAACACTTGAATGTTTTGAGTGTACCTATTTACTCATTTTAACAATTAGATCACAATGGTTAGCTATATTCAGTGTTCTAGAGCTTTTAAGGTTGTAAAATTTATAAAGGAATATATAGATATGAGTGTGAAAAATAGTTATCAAAAAATTATTGTGGATACCATGATATGAGATTTGACTTCTATGGTACCTTTGATCATGAACCTAAATGTAATAACTTATATTGATCAAAACATCATTTGGGTATGAGGGTTCTATGATGTAACTCAAAATTGGCTACACCAATATATCATTGGTTAGAATTATAGATCATGAAATGATTATGAAAACAATGATATTTCTAATGTAATATAATTTGGAAATTAGCGGTTTTTTTATTTTTATTTTTAATTTAATTAATACCTAAACATTTTATTGAATAAATGAGTGCTTGAAACATAGATGAGTTTGGATAATTTTTATTGATGAGGTAAAATTGTTATGTGATGTGTATTTTATGTATAATAGAAGCTATGGTATTGTGATATAATGTGGTAGTATATGTTTTTATATTCTCAACATCTCATACTATATTTATAGGAGCATAGTATATATAAGGTGTGGTTCTATGCTAGGTGTGGAACTTATCCATTGGTTCATTATGTAATTATGAATGAAATCTTGACATGTAGTGGATACTTGTTCTATGTGTCATTGACATTATATTATGATCATATGATATAGATTAAGTGAATTAAATAATTATGTATACAATTTGACCTAGTTTATTAAATAAATATTTACACTAGTTGTCCATGTTTGTTGGATAATAATGGGGAGCATTTGACCCTGTTTATTTGATAGTTGTGTGTTCTAGTTCATGTGGTTTATTTTAATCTTACCATATAGGAATGATTGTCATGAATTTGTATTAGCTTGAATTTTTCTTGAATATAATGATTACTATATGGTCAGTATAATGATGGTTTGTGTGGTAGTTCAGTTATGGGTATAGAATTATGTGAGATTAATTCTTATTATAAGTATTATATTAATTTATATATATATTCGTCCAACCACCTCAAATTATTTTATTTGGTGATACCCAACATCATTTATAATATATATCCTTTCATTACCCTAAATTTTTGGACACCCACATATTGTGGTTAGTTGTAGGAGGATTTCCATTAGGGGAACATGGAAGTAACAAGATGGCTGTTATGATACTCTATCATCCCATTCAAGAACTTTTTTGAATATTCATATGCTAGTACATTTTATAAGATGATTTTCATTTGGGGGAACACGAATCAAAGTCGTGTGGATTTATATACATAGGATTTTATATTTCATTGAAATGTATTATATTATATATATTCCATTATTCGGATAGTGATATATATAGTATAATTACGATCATAATATATAAATTTTTTAGTCATAATAATTATGTCGTGTAGATTTTAAGATCAAGCTAGACGTGGTTATAATATATAATATGGTTAGGAGGAAGTGATTTCCCACAACCCATTATTGGCCATATTTAATCGTGGGTGGTATTTTTCAGTGAATTCATTACTATGTATTAAAATTATAATACATTTATTATTATCCTTGCAAAAAAATTTCCTAGATTTTCATACTTATGCGATTTCCTAGTAATTATTCGTATATAGTCACCCATACTTTTACATGTAATATTATAGGTTCTTGTTTGGTGGCAATGTTAGGTGGAGTACTATTTTTTAAAAAAAATCTTGATAACCAAAGAATGGTGTTTGGGGATTAATATCTATAAAACTAAGTTATATTGAGGATATGGTGCTCTTCTGCTTGTAAATGTTTTAGTAGTTATTTTCATATGGGTTGTTTTATCGAATTTTTAATTTTTTATGAAATTCATATAATATATAATGTTTATGATATTAGTTAATTATGGATTAAATTTTATCATGATTTAGGAATTTCATATTCTTAAATAGAATTCTATTGCATTCCAAAGAGGTGAATGCAAAAAAATTTGTGAGATATACACCCTCTACATTATTCACAAAAAATGGCCTATTTGGGGATAGCTTAGATGGTCAGTATAATTCTCAATACCAAATCACAATGGGATATTAGTAGGGGAAGGTCAAGAAATTGTGCTATTAGATAATGTTTTAAGGATGTGTGATAAAGATTAAAGATAAGAACATAAGAGGATTTTCATGATTTGCAAAAAACTCTAGGATCCATACTTATTCTATTGTAGGTCAATATAACTTGATAAATAATCATACATAGTGTGGGGTGGTTGACACATTGTTATAAAAAAATTTAATACTATATATAATGATTTGAATACACTAAAAAAATTAAAATATGTTTTGGTACGCTTGGAATTATATAGCATCAATGACAATATAATTTTTCTTGCTAACATATAATGAAGGAAATATATTGATAGTGGGTGGTTGGAGAATTTAAATGATATCCTCTAAATTTTTCCATTAATTTACTAAAAACTAATTGATATTTACATTTTATTTTGAATATGGAATTATAATTTATTCAATATTATATCTTAAGTCAAGATAATATGATGAAAGTTCTTACACCCAGTATGGTGTACCTATGGTTTATCAAGAGACAGATTAATACTTCATTTAGGGACCCATGATCAGGGATATTTTAGTTGAATTTATAAAAATGATTTTGCTAATTATGTAGGCCATAACAGTGGTTCAAAAAACTGTTACAAATTAGTAATTTTATGAGATTAATTATTTAATGATACCATAAAGTACAAAACTAACAAGGGATGAATCTAAAGGATAATATTGTATTAATATTTTCTTAGTAATAATATCTATATTATTTAGATTAATTTTCATGTTAATTTTTTATAAGTTTTTAGGCAGGCAGTGCCTGATACTCTTTGGGGTTTCGAGATGAGTGTCAAAACCAACTGAAATGATTTCTTTTTTTACTGACGATGATTCTTGATATTGATAGTGGATAATTTTTTTATTCAAACTATATTTTTGATGAATAATATTATGTTTAATCATCATACATTACGATATGAGAATATTTCAATTATTGTGAGTTTTTTGAGTGAAAGAAAACAGAGGAATTGTAGATGTGATGATTTATATATTTAGGATATCAGATGGTTACATTGATTCTTGAATTTATTAATGGATTTACAATATATGTTCAATATTTTGATCAATTTTTAGGATTTAATTTTATATTTTCATTCCATCAGTATGAGTGTGATTACAATCATTTTATGTGGTTTTAAATTTCTCTTGAAATTTAATACCAACATATATGATTATAATTTTTATGAATGTTAACCAACCCCTTGGATAGTATTTTATAAATTTGGACTTACAGTGTCCAGATATTTTTTCTTAGATGTTTATTATTTTTGGTTAGAACATTTTATATTAAAATATAAGTGACTAATATAGTTGAAATTTGTTTATATGATAACAATAGTACATAAAAAGGATTTCATCATGAAAAAACTCATATAGTTAGTTAAATTAAGATATATTGAATCTAGAATGGAATGTTTTAGTCTCTAATAGAGTATATTAGTGAGTCAGGTGGTTACCAGATGTTTGGGGAAGATAGATCGATATAATTGGGGGTAATTGTGGCCTTATTGACATTAGATTATATTGGTATGGATCCCTAGTAGGTATCATATTTTATAATTTCCACCACATGTATATCATAAAATGTTGAATATTTCTCCTATATAGTTTTATGATTCATATCTACAAACAATTCCATAATATTAACAATGATGATTAAAATGTATTTCCTTCACAATATTAATATATGAATAGATAATTATAGTTATCAGTACAATATTATAAATCCACATGGGTCTATGTTGTAAAAAAATGATAGATTGGGAGTTGGTAGTGTTTACTGGATCAATTCCACTCCTTTCCATTTATATTTTGATAATTAATTTTTCCATCACTCTATAATTTATGTGTTTCAATTTGATTTCATTATCAGATATTTAATCATTTATAATGTGCTTAATTATAGAGTGAATGTAATTATTCACAGGTTTAATAATTATTCATGGTTTATGTAAATTTTTTTATTTATCTAATTTTCAGTATTTTAGAAGTTACCACATTTTATATTTAATAAATTATGATGGAGAAATATAGAAGAAATAATTAGAGTATTGGATACTTAAAATTACAATATCTATAAGATATATTTTGACTACATGAGAATATTATACATAGTAAAGCATCATAAAGATTAAATTATGCACTGATATTTCTGAAATGTGCCTAATATAAAAGGATGTTTATCCTTGGGATATAATGAAATTATATATAGTAATTTAAGGTTCAAAAAATAATCTATTTAATTTATAATATAAATACTATAGATTCATGGAAAATTATATTAGGTTTGGATATAACTAAAAAAAATCTATACTATAAATGTAATGCACAAAGAATAACTTGAAAAATTATATTAAATATCATATGTGAGAAGAAGATATATGTTTCATATAAAACCTATTGATATTTTCACCATATAAAATATATTATGAACTTTTGAAAGATTCTGAAAATCTGTTCGACATCTTGAAAAATATATTATGTATTCTTTAGAGTTGGGTTTCTTATATGTACTGATTACATTGAAGTAAATAAGTTAAACTTGTGATTTTGAAGAAACAAATCATACATTGAGATATAGAATCTGTCCAATTCAAAATAGTAGAAGTAAAGATATAAATCTTATGTTCGGAATGTTTATCTCATTTCAAATGATGGTTGAATCTTAGATATTGAACATACTCTTATAAAATGGAATGAATGAATATTACAATATAAAAAAAGTGAATCTTATAAAATGAAGTAACAATCGTATGATTTTAATATTTACTCTTACGATATAAAGACACTCTTATGAAATAATGGGAAAGAATATAATGATTAAAGTATATTACTTTGAGATAGTATAGAAAAGTTTTATACAAGTTATTATATTTGGAAAAGTATTTCCATACCCTCATGAATATTACTCAAATTTTATCTAAAAAGAATTTTATATTTCTCAATTAGTTGTTTGGAACTTATGGAATTTAGAGTACATGTTCAAGATAATCAAAATAATTATAACCATAATGAAGAAAAATTTGTCATGATGAACTAAAATGTAGATAGTTATATCCTCTCATGTGTATGTTATATATTTTTTAGATTATAGATATTTTAAATTCAATTGTTTGATTTATTTAAAAGTTCATATTGTAGGAATTTTTGTATTAGTCCATGAGTTTAAAACATATCAAAATGGTGTTTCAATATAAATTAACTTGGAAAAATTTAAGGAATTTTATTTTCCTTATTATTATAAAATTAGTATCAAAGTTATAGACTCTAAATAGAAATTTATTGAAATTATTATATCAATATTGAAGAATAAAAAATATGTTATTAAATTATAAATGAATTTTTTGTAATTATATTACTATGTTTATCAAATAGGTAATAAGAAAAAAATTATATATTATATATATATTTATTTATTTCTTAATTGATTGAGGAGGCTAATCAAAGTTCTATATATTTGAATATATATAAAAAAATGGTGATACAAATATTGATGAAAAGATAATTAAAATAAATTTTAAATTAATCTTTTTTTCAGAATTCTAATATCACTAAAAATAATAAGGAAATAATAAAGGGAAATATGAATTAATTGGTGTGTTTTATTGAAGATATCATATACCATTACTAAGAATATTAAAAATAATTCACATCAAATACCTTTATTTACTAGTTAATCTTGAAATTTTATTTTCTGTAGGAAGATATATCTACCATAAGTTATATTTTTTTAACTAAAAATGTGAGATATTCTAAGATTATATATTGAATCTATTTCTTCTGATTGAAAAATTATTTCACTCTGTTTTTTCTTAAGATTTAGTTTATTATAATTAGTTGTGGTGATGTTTCCATTACTCGAACTCAGTTTTCAAGGTCATCAGTGAGAGGATAAAATGTCCCAGTTAAATAATAGTTTTCTTAAGTGAATTTTTTATCACATAGATGGGAAGTACATAGAAAACCATCTATTTTAAAATCATCAACCCAACATTGGGTGTTGGTGGTGTGGACATAGAGGTGTTATTGTATCCAAAAAACACTAGAAAACAATTCTTTTTCTACTCATTTTTCATTATTTATGTAATTTATATCATTTAAATAAAAAGGAAAAAATAAACTCTATATCATAATTGAGAAGTTTAAAATAGATAATATTTTCTAAAGAACTTAGTATATCCTCCTCTTGAGTCTATTTCTATAACAAAACTAGGAAAAAATTTGTATCGTAGTCAGTCACTTAGAATATCTACATTGGATAATTTAATTTTAATGGTATATTTCATGTTTATTATCACTCACATTTCGTATCGGAGCCAAAACATCACAGAGATTATCTTTTTATCCTTATAAATATTGAGATAAATAACAAATAAAACAAATATTTATTGTTATGTATGATTCTAAAGATGTTATTTCAAGGATTCAAGCTCCTTAATTTAGTGGTAAAAATTATGGTTACTTGAAATATATATTTATTATCTAAATTAATAATCTTATTCTGAATTCTTTTGTAAAAGTGGTGAAACCCATTAAAATTCCTATTGGTGAACCTATAATTTTGAATTCTACTCAAGAAGTTGATTATGATTTAAACTCAAAGGTTATGAATGACATAATTTGTGTACTAGTACTAAATAAATACAACAATGATTATTATTGTTCTAATATTAATAACATGTGGGAGACTATTGGTGTTGTCGATGAGTGAATAAATAATGTAATAAAATTGAGGTATAAAAATATATTACTTAATTTGAAACATTCAAGATGTTCTATAGAGAAATATGTAGTCAAATTAATGGAATAATCACTAATATATTGAATGATATTAAATGTTTGAGACTTATTAGTCTTGAACATGATCGAACATAAAATGATATCATGGTTTTAACTACTAAATAGTGTCAAATATCTTTAGATCTTAAAAATTATATACCTGTAAAAGTTATACAAAAATAAGTATTGAATTGAAAAGCTAAATATTTATGTAATAATGTTTCTTTTTAGGGGACCCAATAAAAAATATCCCAAAAAATTGTAATAAAGCAGTACCTGAGTTTGTGGATTGAGGATAATATTATACATAAATTTCAAATTGCATTTGTTTTCTAACTTTTTCAAACAAAAATCTAAATTTTTAGGATTTAAAAAAATAAAAGAAAAATATCAAAATGAACTAATAAAATTTAAAATAAGTACAAATGATATTAAATACTTGAAATCAAAAAGATATTTAGGTTGAAAATAGATGTCAATATTATATTTTAAAATAACATTTGTGGACTGGTGTTGATCCTTTGGGATCTATTTTATTCATTATCTAAATGGATAATATTTATTTAATTCCTCAATGTGAACCCAAATATTAATGGTTGAACACATAGGTTTACTTTAATAATATAATAGGAATAAGATCTAATTTTTATTCCTCATATATAAGTGATACAACTACATTAAGACCTCTAGTTTATTGAATATAATTGAAAATAATATACTTAAATAAGTTATATCATCTATAAAATTTGAAAATTTAAATTAATTTCATTAATTCATAGATAGGATCAACCATAAAAAACACTATAATAAAGGGTATTTAAGATAAATAAATTCAAAAAACATTAGAATATTACAAATCCTGTTGAAAGAATAATAAATTACAGTGAAAAAACTTAAAAAAAGGTTCCCTTGGATCTCCTCTTCCCACAACTTCTTAAGGAGTTTTTCCTTAAATGTATAAAAAACAATAATATTTCTTCTCCCTCCACTCTTACAATAGTCCAGAACCTGTAGTAATGTTTTCTGATTCTCTTTAACACCCCTCTTTTTTATGAACCACTTATTATTTATATAGCCTTAAAAATTTGGGAAAACTGTTTTAAAATTATAAATGCCTTTAATTTAACCTCTTAAATCATCACTCACATGAATAAATCATTATTGTTTGGATATATGTGAGTTTTGAACCACCCATTTCTCTTATGTATGGTTTGATGATAATTAATTCATTTGGGCAATGAAATTATTTATCCATCTTCAAATACATATTCAGTTATTATTCAAATCATCCCCTAAAATATATCTCTTCATATTATCATAAAATATAATCTCATGGTTGAATAATAGAGTTGTATGAAAGTATTGAAGAAAAGCCAACAATTTTATACAATTTAACCAACTATAAAAATTGAAAATTTTCAATCATTTTTGTAAGATATCCACGAAAATTGAATAAATTTAATAATTTTTTATGAGTTTGGATTAAAATTATACTAATTCATACATTTTATCTGAATTGTATAAAAAAGTTAACATTCCACAAACATATGGATTTAACCATTTAAAAAATAATTTATCATTATAATTTAATAATAGAAATGTATAAACTTTCTTTTCACTAATGTCTTTGTAAAAAATTAAAAATTCCAAGTTAGAAAATTGAATTTTTCATAAAATTCAATTAAAAATTAATTATTATTTAGTATAATAAATAATTAATTAAAAATAACTGGAAATAAAGAATTTTGTAATTTTATCAATTAAATAAAATATATCATAAATTCATAAAAATAATGAATGTATATTCAAAAAAAATTATGCGGAGATATTTCAAGAAATACACATGAGAATTTATTAAAATATCAGCATTAGCGGTTCCGTAAAAATTTAAACATAGACTTCATAGCATATAAGAAATTAAAATCACACCAAAAGAACATCAAAACACAAATCCATCAAATCCACTAATTAAAAACCTAGGAATTTAAAATCATTATACATATTAAACAACCGTTAATTAAATTTCTACACATGTATTATTAAACCCAATTCCACTTCATTTATTCACCCATTTCCATTAATCACATACCTTATAATAATTCCCCCTCATCATGAAAATATGGATTTACAAAAAATATTTACTCATCCAAACAAATAAATATGTCACTATAAGTTCAATAATATCAAAATCTCTACCATAAAGTCAAGGGATTTTTTATCATGTGTAATTTCAATGTTATTCATAGTTTTAGGATTTTTAGGTTTTATATGTGAACATTATTAGGTATAAGAAAGTTTTTTGGATATATTTCAAGTAAAAAAAGGCATCATCCATTTATAATTAAGTATGGTCTCTCTATAATCTTTGAGAAAAATATTAATATATAGTATATGAAAATAATAGGGTAAATTCCACTCCTTCCACATGTTAGTCAAATTATTGAAAATTCTTTTCTACTACCATGATTTTTCAACAATGCTTTCCAGGTTTGTTCAAGTAAAAAATTTAGTATATATTCTATATTTCTTTGGGAAAATAGGTTACATTGAGATTTAAATAGTAGGTTTCATCTTTTATAATATCTCATAAATTAAAATAATTCATTTCAAATTCACAAAATAGATTTTTATTTTCTATTTTAAAAGATCTAACTTATCTGAATTTTTTTATCATTTTGAGTTCCTATAAATATGTTCAAAAAATATTTAGTAAAAAAACATTAAATATGCTTCAAAATTTATTTTTCTCTTCATAGAATAGATTTTTCTTTCTATAACAACTCCAAATGAGTTTTTTCCCTATAAAACAGCTCCCCCCATAATTTAGTTTAACTCTACTCTAATTTTTTCTACTGTAATAGTGTAGATAAGGTTATATAGACTTTTAATGTGGTTAATTAACATTATTTTCATAGAGTTGTATGTATTCAAGGATTAAGTGAAATTTTAAGTAATAAAAATAATATTTTCTAATGTTTTATTTAAATCATAATTTATTTTAATAAGTCATTTAAACATAGGTGTCTCAAACTATATGGGTTTGATAGAAACAAATTTAATTATTAATAAGAAATTATTATTTATTTCTCTAAATAATTTAGCTGAATGTGAATAATATATAAAAATGGTTTAGAGTCCTAATAGGTAGGTGAATTAAAATATTTTAAAGATTTTTGAGAGATAATATATAAAATCTATAGGTATTTTTAGGAGTTTTAAAAAAACATTAATATAAAAAAAGTCTATTTAATCATTTTTTATATTTTAATTACTTTTAAATTTATTTTCCCTATCTATTTTGGGTTTAAAAAATAAGAATATTTATCAATTTTAACTAAAAAATATTCAAAATAAATTAATTTTTTTAAAGCACAAAAAATGAAAGAAAAACAAAAAAATAATAATGTAAAAATTGGTAAAAATAAAAAATGAAAAAAAACATAAAATCATAACCAAAAAAATATAATCCCTCTCTACATAATTATTTCTATGAAATTTCTCCATTTAATATTACTTTATGAAAAAATAATAATTAAAAAGTTTTGAAAAAATGATAAGTATAGAACATAATATTTTATTTGTACTATGTTTCATGATGGTTAATCTACTCACCTAGTGGCTTATTAAAATTATATATTAATAGATTTTTTATTTTTTCATTGATGGGGAATGTTGATTCTTTGATTAGATATATAATTAAGACAACACTGAAAGGGAAAATAAAACAAAAAATTTAAGCTCCCCACTATTTGGAATAAAATTTACCTTATTTATATTGTTAAACAGAATAATTTTATCCCCTCCTGGAAGTATTTTTTCTAGATCATTCCACCATGATAAACTCAGGTTTTATCTATTTTAATACTCAAAATATCATAAGCATTATTTCTTATTTATTCTAATATATGCAAGAATAATTTTATTTCTTTTAAAATAGAAAAAATAATCATTTTACATATCATAATAAGCTAAAAAAAATTCTAACCCTATTAGTTGGTGTCAAGATATTACATATTATTTTCCAAAATATTAACATTTATATTATTGTTTTAAAAGTATTATTATAAGTCGATAGTGCATCCTCTAGTCTCAAGAATAATTTATTCCAATATGGGTGCACAATTTTACCCAATGTATTTGAATTTTTTACTTTTTATTTACTATATTCTAATAGTTTTCAGCTGATAGGTTGTTAAAATTATATAATTAATTCCTTATTTACATATAACAACTTCTAAAGATTTATAACTGAATAGGGTGGCTTTATTATTGAACTAAAACTTGGGTAAAACAAATTTGGAAAATATGTTTGGTTTCATAAATTTATCCACAAGTGTTTTATCATTGGTTCTAGTGGAAATAAATTAATTAATATTTGACACATAATAAATAGAAATATATATATATAAAGGTATGAAGAATTATAAAGAAATATTCCCATGAAATCTATACCCCATATATAAAAAAATTATAGAACAAGATGGATTTTTGTGTAATTAAATTTCTCTTAGAAATGTTTCCATTAAATTGGAAGGGTTTTAAATGTTTTATATAATTGAAATTAATCCTTTGAATGGTATAGTATAATAGTCTATGATTTTTAGACTCAAATATTTCCTTAATTTAGATGAATTTTAAATACATAACAACAAAAATCACACTAGAATTGAAAAAGGTTTAGGGAATTTGGAGATTTTATATAAAATATTATTATTTTATGATATATATTCAATATATCAAAAAATCTCAAATAGTAGTCCTCTTAGTAATTTTATACATAAACCATTATTTATCACCAGGAATAGGAAACATAAGAAAAGGCTGATCTTAGATTATCAGTAAGGGTAAACATATGAGATATAATTCAATGGTCATATGAAGTCAAAAATAATATTAAGGTTATGTGATCGTTTAATTAACTTAATATGTCAATACGCAGCCTATCATATATAAAAAACATGATTTATGGAATAAAAATTATCATTTAAGAAATCATGGATCATAAGAGTGAGAAATCATCATAAATTAATCATGAACCATAATATCTTTTCATAAAAGTGTGGCCCCATAATCACTATAGAAAAAAATAATATTTCAATTTTAATTACCAAGGCCATAAATATAGTAGACCCGGACATAGATGTTTCCCATAATGGGTCACGAGGCCCCTATTTTCCCATAGTGAAATAAACCCCTCTACTTGATTCCCATTTTTATCTAAAGAGACATAACAAATTTCCCATTTCATTAGAGGGATATATAGGTCCCACAATGAACATAATAAAAACCAAACATATTTTCCACAAGAATATGAATCATTCATTGTATGATAACCCATGATTAGAAATCAGTTTGATAAATATATCATAATTGTGTAACCCATAGAAATGTAAAAAGATTCATAAACATCATTCCATCATAAAAATAAATCATCTAGAGAAATAACAATGATGGTATATATGGTTTTTATCAAAAATATATCGAAAGTTACATTAATAATGTTATCTTAAATAAAAAAATGATTTTGAATGATCACTTGATATAATTCATGAGGAAAATATACTTTCCAATTTAAAATATTTATTTGAATCCACACAATGATAGAGGAACCCATTTTATTTGATACTTTTCTATTCATATATTATAGGAATATTCAAATAATTTATGCTTTATGGTTTTTGGAAAATCCGTTAATGTCTAAAATGTAAAAATAATTGCTTTTTTATTTTTGTTGGAAAATTCACAAATTACCTTTTTTTGAAAATGATAAAAATATCCATTACAAACAATTCTGTAAAAATTAAAACCTAGGTATAAATGATATTAAAAATTCATACGATAATATTAAAAACATTTTTTTTATTTTTTTAGAAAACATGAACATGGAAGTGAAATTTTCCCACGTGGTTACCAGTTCAAATAATACTGAGATTAAGAAATAAACACTTACGACAATGATAAATTTTTAATATTGAAAAAAATAAAATAAATAAACTCATATGGATATTTAAATACACATAAAATTAATAAATTTAGTCATAAGAGATAATTAATTTTTCATATATACAACAAAAAAAGAAACATGTTGTTAATATGGCATGTTTCATACATAAATAAAAGTGAGATGAAAATACTTTACCTCAACTTTCACCTTTATTAATTCATGTTATAAAAATATAATATAATAAGTGTGAAGTTATTATATATTTATTAAATAACCATATATCGATCATACCATTTATTTGTTATTTATAACATTTTATCACTCTTTTATTAATAATTTGTTATTAAAATCCTTGTTCTGGATAGTAAATTCTTCATTTTCCAAACATGTTTTGGTTTGATAGTCTTGGTACTTAAAAATTTATTCCAGTATCCCAATTTATAAAATTTTAATAATGGTATAATAATAATATTTAAAAATTATATACATAATAATATTCATTTATAGAATTTAGAGAGAGAAAAATGAATCACAATTCTCATTGAGATTTTAGGCCGTACGTACGCAGGAATGTTGTTTTCATTCTTTGATTAATACAATGAAAGAAATTAAATAATAATTCATATTTATAGAATAATTATTATATCTTATATAAAATATATATTAATTTAAACCATTATAATACATATCCATAAAAGATAGTGCTGAAAAATGAATTCTATCGCTATACTGAGATGGTAATCTGTACATACGCACGACCTATACTTTCACTTCTTATTTGATGGATAAGGGGTGTATAATAGTGTTTTAATAATCATAATATAATATAATAAAAATTTTATGCTTTATTTTTTTTATGATAACAATAATAGATTTAGTGGAGGTAAGGAAGTGTAGAAAAGAAGTTGATTGATAAGAGCGATTACGTATTATTTGAAACGTATACTCTGTATCTATTCTAAAGGGATCTATGATTGCTCTATTGAGAAGAAAATAACATCTATAATATGTATATAGAAGTTTATTAGATAAATCTGGAGAGGATGGTTGATCAAGAAATTCAATATCAATGTAAAGAAGTGGGCCACGAGGTTCTATTTGTTTAATTAAGGTGATGGGATATTTTGGAGTATTAATAAATATTAAATTATAATAAATTAATTTTCTATCAAAATACATCCTAATTTACATGGATTGTGAGATAATATGATAATTGTTTAATAATATCCATCAATATATTTTACACCTGTCTTGGTGATATTGTAAACCTTACCATTGGATTAACCATTAGTTAATATATTTTAATTTATTTTATAGTAAAAAATTATTCCATATTAAAAGGTTGTATTTTTTTACCTATATGGATTAATTTAGTCTATAAATGGACCCTTTATAAACATTTAGACCATATTATAATAACTTTTTATTTTTTATTAGTAGTTTAATAACATATTAATCACATAAAATTTTTATATTTTCATTTGTGATACTTTTTGTTATTTTGAAATTCATAAATGTCAACTAAACATATAAAACTAGAACCAAAATATTTTATTATGTCACTAACATGTATAATTATTCTATATAATTTTTATATCACCTAAAATATATAAAATTATATTACTTTTCATATATGTAATATCATTAATTTGATATTTTTTGTTAATTGAATAATTATTGTATCAGCATTTTATAGGCATTTAGAGTAGCTTTTTAATTTGTAAGAATTATAAATTAATTACCATTAAGAAGATAAATATATTATAATTCAAAATAATATTTGTTGTATGACATACATTATCAATGACACTATATTAAAAATACCACAATTATTAAAGACAAGAGGGTGACATGATTTTTATTTAATTAAATAAAATACTATAAATGTCATAATCTTAAATAAGTGTATGAAATGGTAATAAAATCAACCATTATATTATTAAGGTTATTATACACTCATAAAATAATATTTAATCATATTTTTAGGTCTTTAATGCTTCTTATCATTTTAATAAAAAAATATTTTATTGATTTCTCTTCTTCTTGTACAAGCACTCATCACTATTTCATAAGAAACAAAGGAAATCCTTGGAAAAATAAAAATTAATAATGAATTGTAATAATAAAGATAAATTATTTAGGCCCATGATAATATTTAATATTAATTATTTATTTATATTTACTCATATCCCTGTCATGAAAACTTATTTAATTGGTTAATTTGACTTCTGCTACCTTGCACAAGAATTAAACAATCATTTTCATAAGATTTTTGTTATATAAAACTAAAATTAAAAATTATTATTAAATATTAATATTTTTAAATATTATTAAATAAAAATTTATTTTAATACTTTTTAGCATTAAATAAATATCTACAAGGCACAAAATTTTAATTTTTCTACACTGTACATGAATTCTGTGGCTATTGAATATGATTCTGTGATATGAATTATATTTTTTTGGTATTTTTATAATTATAAAAAACAGTTGATATAAAATAATTTAAATAAATTTTATATCCTAATTATTTATTGAGGATATTACAATAGATTCAATATTTTATAAAAATTAATTTATTTTGTTACAATTCAATAAAAATTTATCTATTTTTGAAAATTCTCAAAATTTCACCTTAGTATAATTTTTACAAGGTTGTTTCAAAAGTTAAATTCATTTTCATAAATATTTTTCCATAAATCAATGAAAAATTGATTATAATATTCAATCATAAAAATAAGGAAAATAATATCTGAATAATACATATTGTTTGAAAGATTAAAAAAATTTTACAAAAACTTAACTGATTATTTTTTAAGAACATACCAATATATTAATATTTAGTGGGAACATTATATTAATTTCATAAATTAGTCATTAGTATTCACTACCTCAAAAATACTTACTTGGATATATTGGACAAATAATATTTTGATAACATTTCATGGGTTGTCTAAAATTAAAATTATGTGAAATGATCACAATCAAAGAAATCAAATTATTTAAAAATATGTTTCATAAAACTATCAGGGTGTTGAATTATATCCACTTAAAATAATTTCCCATCTCACAATTCATCACTAGGACACAAACATATGAGGATGCATCTAACTCATTAGATCTTTTGGTTCCCCCATATCTTTTACAAATATGCGGTTTCAACACAATACATTAACAAGATGAGTTTTTTTGTTTCATAGAATTTTCACTATGTGGTCCAGAATCTCTATCAGTTATTCTTAATAAAATATCCATTAGGAGTAAAAAGACCTCTAAGTTATGTACATGTGATAGATCTAGTGTGTTGTTTCTTACAAGAGATACATGGAGCAGATCATGAATATGGGAGAGATTTGGTGTAAGTAACAAATGGTTAGATATTATCCCAATATAATCAAGTATTTCAAAGGGACTGATATTCCTAGGATTCAGTTTTCCCATATTTCTTCCCTATGTAAATTTATTTAAATACAATCTCACTAATATAATGATATATATTGTATTGTTTCTTATCGATTTAAAATTTATTTTAACTTTTCAGTTTTCTTACGTGTTCTGGAATGAATCTATCTTCTCTCTCATCTCTTAAGAATGATCAGGTCCAAGTAGCTTGGATTTAGTAACCTCTTTCTAGTAAATTGTAGTTATACACACCTTTCTACAAAGAATCGCATACGGATACATATTTAGTGCTAAAAATCTACTCTATGTCAATATTGTGTTGAGGAATTCATCAAAACATGAAGGTAAAATTTAGGTCTAAATTAGAAACTATTTAATATTATAATCCATCCAACTTTACGAATTCTTTAATTCATTTTCTAGAAAAGTGGATCCAAAAATAGATATTATCTGAATGAAGTATTCTGTCTTCAAAAGGATTTAATGATATCCCATAATTACCTCAATATTGAAAAAAAGATGAACCCTAAAGGTTACCAATATGTTTAATAATATTTCCAAATAGTGTAAAATCATCCAACTTTGAATAAATTCGACACATATACGTAACAAAGGGTTGTATTCCCATAATATCTCTTAAAATATATTTAATCATGATAAAATCCCATAATTTAAATAATTAAAAGGGGATTCAACACATAGATCCATAATTGTATCCATAAATATTATGTTAATATTACATATGCACTTCCAAAAGTTAATTTTCCCTTTATTCCTTATAAAATATCATATATTATAAAATAAATATATTTATTGGAAACATAGGATAATCCTTTTACTAATAAAATATCAAATGTGATTTCATTACTCAAGAATCTATGTAAACATATATAATCACATGAAATTTCACTAAATGATGAACAATAAGATTTTTATAGGGATCATTGATAAAAAATAAAGCATTAACTTCACAATTAAGGAGGGTAGAATAAGTGTCCCCTAATTATCATGACTAACTTTGTCCATTGTAATTGCATAATATTTCCCTCTATCATTTTCAACCAGATGTTATTATGGATTATCATCCAAATTATCCCCTGATTGTGGTATTGATTCAAATAATTCAAAAACTAATTACAATTGAAACACTAGAGTGTGTGTGGTGTATTTGTTGCAATAATCTTCTCCTCTATTATAATAACTGAAGAATTAATCACATTTAAACATTCCAATTCTGTATGACCGTCCTTTAAACATTTAAAGCATTTAAATGTTCCAATGAAGCACTTCCTGTTATGTTTCATCATACATTTTTTTAATTTATCTGAGTTTGATTTCATTTCACCTTATGATTTACTCAGGATTTTAGGAGACTCGCTCATTATTTTCTTATTAAAACCATCTAAATAATGTGAATCTCAAATTTTCATGTCTACTATGAGTGCACAGTGAATGATTTTTTTGTAGTTACTGATGTCTATTATATATAATTCATTTTTAGAACATGGTTTTCGGTCACTAAAAATTTGGTTAATATTACTTTTCGGTAATATAATTAAACCTAATTCATTCCTTCTAATCCTTATAAATGTTTCCTCATTAGTTTCAATAGAGTTTTCATCATTTTCTTTAGCTTAAAAAATATCTTCTCCATAATTTTAGGTATAATATGAGGAATATAAATACTGAAGAATATCCCCTTAAAATCATACTATTCCATGGATTCAATCTATTCAAATTTATATGTTTTTTTGATAGTATTGTACCCTTGATATTATTTTATATCCAAATAATAATTACCTTGGGAAACATTTTCATGTCTCGAGCATTGTAGAGTAGAAAATATTTTCTCAATGGTGTTAATCCATCACTCGTCCTCTAGTGGATCAGAAGAACCACTAAAATAAAGTGTATATTTCCTTATGAAATATTCAATAATACATTGTTCCATGCTTTGATTTTTTAGAAACTCAACATGATTCATAGCCTAAGAAAATTGTGTGAGCAGAACTACATGATTCTTCGCTGAATCTCACATAACTTTTATTTTATCAAGAAGAAATATGTTGAATTGTTTATCACACTCATAATTCACATGGTTCTTTCTGGTTCTAATGATTAACTAAAACCAAAAATCATAGAGTGAGAAACACTTATCATAGTGGATAACCACATAATTTCGAAAAACAATATTTATAATATCTAAATCCTGAAAATTTCTTCTATGATACCTTAGTTTTAACCTTGTTCATTCATGATCTTTATCAAAAAAATTAGATTTAATCTTATATATATTTCAATAACTATGGTTTTCAGAAATTTTATCTAACCTTATTATCCAAATAGTTTCTAATCCTTGCTCTGATACCAACTATAATAGCCCATGATTTTCATATTGAAATATTACATTAATTTAGATTTATTTTAAAAACCTATCAACACACTCAAAGTGATAATCATAAATTTTAAATGTCTTTGTTTAATATATATAAAATATTATTATTTGATAAATTATCTTCAAAAAATCCCACAAAGATCTTCTCACATCGTACTACTCTTAGGCATACCCTACCAAAACAATTCTTCATCCCATGAGGAAGGGAACATAATAAAGGGTGATCTCTGATGCTTAGTAATGATAATAATAGGATATATCAATCCATGGTCAAATTTATTTCACAAGATAATAATAAGTTTATGTGATAATATACGTAACTTACTCGTTTTATACCCAACATATCATAGATCAGAAACATGATTAATTTATTAAACAATATCATTTTAGAAAAATTGATAATAAGGGTGTTAAATCATTATCAACCAATCAAAAACCATTATTAGATTTCATAAAATTGAATCACAATCATAAATATATAAAACCATTTCTTAATTATTGTTTAACTACTAAGACCATCAATATAGTAGATCAGGGCACACCTGTGTCCCATTGTAAATCAAGATGCACCTATTTTCCCATAGTGGGTCTATCCCATCGACTTGCATCGCATTTTTTCTGATGATATATAAGTATTGTTCCCAATGAAATTTATGGAGGTATATTTATCTACCATAACATAATAAAAACCACACTTATGTGATCCACAAGAACAAAAAGCATTGATCATATCAGAACCCAAGAAAAGAAATTGGTTTCATAAACAATTCATCATTTTGTAACCCATGTAAAAGTAATAGGATTCAAAAAGGCCATTCCATCATAAAAGTAAATCACATATATAAAGATAAAGGAATTTTATCCATGGATCATATCCCTAGAATATTGTATATAACATCAAATAATGTTATCTTAGGTAATACAATATTTGTAAATATTACATGAAATAATTCTTCATAAAAATATCAATTTCATTTTGATATCATTTTTTTAAAATACATGGAATTACAAAATAAAACATTTTCTATGAAAATAATATTATAATATTTTATAGGAATATTTAAATAATTAAGTCTTCATTATGGTGGGAAAATACTATCATTTAATATAAGTTAGAAAAACAATCATTCCTTATTTCTATCACAAATTACCTTTTTAGAAAAAAGATAAAATTATTCATTTCAAAATATTTTGAAAAATAATCAAGAATGGGTATAAAATAATTTCAAAATTAACATGATAATGGTAATAAATTTTTTGAAATAATTTTTATAAAACATTTACAAGTAATATAATTATTTATCTATGGATACGATCTCGAAAAATATTGAGATTATGAAATTAACCCTTACTACATGGGTAAATTTTTAATCATAATCCCCATGAAATAAATCACCTTAATAAGATATTAAAATCTATATTAAATTCATAATAATAATCATAAAATACAATTCATTTTTTTTATATACCACATAAAATAAAATTGTTTTGAATATTTCATCTGACCCACATAAATAAAACTCAGTCGAAAATCCCTTCCCTAAAGTATTACATTTCCCCATTCATGTTCAGAACTCATGTACAATAAATATGAATTTATTATATAGTTACTATATAAACATGTATCTGTAATACTGTGTATTATTTATTTAGAAAAAATTATCACCATTTTATTAATAATTTGTTATTAAAATCATTCTTCTAGGTGGTAACTACTGTGTTTTCCAAAAATATTTCGTTTTGGCGGTCTTGTTACATATAATTTTATATTGGTATCATCATTTAAATAATTTTAATCTTTTTATAAACATAAAATATAGTAATTATATACATAATTATTATCATTCTTATAAATTAGAGATAGAATAATTAATTACACCATTTATGGAGAAGGTAGTCCATACATACGTGTGAATGTTGATTTCATTTTTCACTTCATAAAATGAAAGAAAGTTAAATATTAATTAATATTTAATAAATAATTATTATATCATATATAACATATATATTCATTAAACCCATCAAAATATTCATCAACAAGATATATTAATGAAAAATGAATTGTATTGTTACATGGTGATAGTAAGTTGTACATACGCACATTCGAAACTTTATCTTCTTGTATGAGAGGAAAGTGATTTATAATTGTGTTTTCATATTCATAATTATATGTAATAATATTCAGGATACATCATAAATTATTTTATATAATTTGCTGACCCCAGTTACCCATAGTCGGTGCATTATTAAATAACATTGGCATGATACAAGGAAATCACGTCCCGAAAGACTGATCAGTTTAGTAGCCTTGGAAATAAAAGATACATTGATAAGTTTTACATTACAATATAAAATGAAAAACTACACCAAAATTGTTTCCATAAAAAATACTTATAAACTCTCATACTATCCATACAGGTCAGTCATCAAATACTTCTTCACATCCTAGGAAAAATAAAACATAGAAAGGGGTGAGTTCGGATGCTCAGTAAGGATAACAATATAGTGGGAACTTTCATAAATCAGCTGAAACATTTATGGAAACGTGTAAGACTAAAACAAAATCCTTTTAAACATGAACATGAGCATAATATTGCCAACTTAAAATAAAATTATTTCACTTACATATTCACATGGATATTGTACTAGTCGAATAATCACATGCAATATGAATAACCACTTTAATAATGATGGAATGCACAATTATAGACATCATAACCACATATTCAAGGCCTTAAGACAAGACTAAAAATAAAATTTGGTCTAGGACTTTTGCCAAGACACTATTTTGTCTCATGATACCTACTAATCCATCGAAGAGCTATAGTGGGCTCCACACATCACTTAATAAGTCCAATGCATTCCTCATATGAAACAGTTTAAACATAACATAAACATTCGTATTAAAACATGAATATAAAATTTCAATACTTTAACCATTAACTATGAATGGTGTAAAAATAACACATACAGATTCAAGAATATCCTAAAACTTTCAATACAATATCATTGTTTTGTATCATAATAAATCAACTTCAAATAAGCTTAAAATCCATCAAAGGATGTTGACATAGATGAAATCAAAACCTTTTTTAGAGGAACATCACCTTCTATTTTGAAATCATTTAAAATACATATAATTATAAAAGGAAACAATTAGTTTGGAAAAATTATTATATTCTTGTAAGGGATGCTTTTATGATGTTATAACAGTCTAAAATATCCGCACTCTTCATATAAGTTTAAAAAACATTCTTACCTTAATTTTGTTGAAAATGTCGTAAAGTACCTTTTTTGGAAAATTATGGAAATAATCCTTTCAAAACGTATATGGTAAAAAAAGATATAAATGAATTTAACCCATTGTGTAGTAAATATTAAAAATGTATTGAAATTCATTTTTAAGAAGTATGGATATCGATGATAAAGAGGTCCTCATAGATAATTACATATAAAAAACCTCAAATAATGAAGAGATTGTGAAATTAACCCTTACCTTGTTCTTTTCCTTGGTCGAGGGTAGTTTAACCTCTTATATAATGGTTAAACCATTGTTATTAAATTATACAGGAACCAAATACATTAATATTATATCATATATGGTCTTCTAATATTTCTTTGTTAATGATATTTTAGTAGTATCATCATTTTGGGTGTTAACTGATTCATTTTCCATTATATTCTATTTTATGTAATTAATGTTTATTGTGGATATGTTTTATCTTATTTATATTAAAATTGATATTAAGTCTTTATACATTATTTTTAATCATCAAATGAGAATTAGTATTTAATGGATACGATGGGGAATGAATCTCATCACGTTCGTAGAGACGGTAATCCATACGTACGCACGAGCGACAATATCATTCTTTTGATATTAAAATAAAATATAATTGTATTTTATATCAAATATAAAGAATAATTATCATGTTCTATTTATTATTTAAATCAATTATACATCATTATTATAACCCTCCAAATTATAATGTATTTAATAACGACTACACCACGATGTGGAGAGGGTAAGCCATACGTACGAACGTATGGTGACATGTCATTCAAAGGATGGAAAGAATAATAAATATTGTTGTACCATATATATAATAACATCAAAATATATAGAATATATTTTAGTTATTATTTTAGAATTGAAACAACAATGAATGAGGAAGTGGAAGAATAAAGGAACTTGAAAGAGGTGATGAAATATTTACCTCTTCTTCGGGTTCTTTTATTTGAATTGACCAAAAGGGATCCTTATGTTGGATTTATTTTTTTACTTAAGTCCTCTAGAATGAAGTTAAGAAAATTTAGAGGATATTTGGATAGAGTTTTGATGAGTCAAATGGCTTTGAAGGTGTGAATTGGATATAAGGGGAAGTACCCTTTTAAAAGAAGGGTGAGGGGCACCTTAGGGAAAGATTGAAATATTATTTTACAATAAAATCATGTTCGGTTTATAATGAATAAAAATCAATAATTTAAATTATAAGGTGGTTATGGGTCTAAATCTACCAAACCAGTAGGTTTTAGATAGTTTTGGTTCATTATATTAACCTTATCTTCTATATTTAACTCTTAGTTAAATAGTTTGACATTTACCATGTCTCTTTGTTTTTTATATTATAGGGTTAATAAACATATTATAAACATTCGAGAGAACATAATGTTGTTAATTAACGACATATTTAATATTATTTATGAAATTATTTTGAACCTTATATTTTTAAGAATAGAATAAATTAATAAAATGATAATCGTTTCAAAAACTCTTTTATGTCAATTGGTACACTATTTTCTATTTTGTTTTTGATAAATTCTTAACATCATTATTAATTTAAAAAAAATTAATTTAATCAATCCTAACATGTCACATTAACCTAGAAAATTATTGGATGGAATCAAAACTTTCAAATTATATTTATTTTAATATCTATAATACCATTTATTTGATTCATTCATTAATAAGGAAAATACATCATCATAATTGTGTCATATATAAATTTTAATATTTAATGTATAAAAATTATAAATAAAATTCCATTATGTAGGAAATTTTTTTATCTTTCTAATTAATATTTATAGTCTAGGAGATAACATAGATAACTTTATGTAAAAATTGTTTTACTAAAAGATATATGCTTGTTTAATTTTTGTATTTACTTTATCTTAATTAATATAATGTATAATTATCACTTAAAGGAGGCTCCATGTGGTCCCAAAATTGACCCAATGATTCCCATGGTTGGAAATTGTCATTAAATAGGGTTAGGACACGTGTTCGGATATTTTAATATTATTATAATATTATTTTTTACCCTTATTTACCAAATTTTCCCATTTAACCATGGTAAATAAAATATTTACCAAAATAATTATTCAAAATTTATTACAATAAATGTTACCTACTCACACAATTAATACCTCTTGATTCTAAATATGGAATCAATTTTTCTAAATTCCAAACACAGAAGTGGCAGAAATTAATTTAAAATTAATTCTTGTTGTCAAAATAAGAAGTGTTTTTTTAGGAAATAATAACTATCAAAATATTGACAGTTTCTTATATCCAGTTTAAATGTGAAATTACATCTAATGACCAAAATCAGATTAAATGGTAAAAATATAATATAATTATACTTAAAAACCACTCGATAGTATAATTTAGTATTTTCCACTATTCATCAAAAACTGATTGTTTTCGGAAAAATACTAAAAATTCACCCTAAGCTAATTTTGATATTATGAACCCAAAAATGAAGTCCATTTTGAAAGATAAAATTGATAAATTTTCAAAAAGTGAGTATTACTATTTATAGAAGCTAGTTTGATTGGTCGCGATGTGGTATAATCTCGAAGTTTCATACAACCAAACTATTGAATTATTCAAAGGAAAACGTAGTGTGGAAGCTTGGGGTGTTACATTCTCCCCTGCTTCAAATAATTTAATCCTCGAAATTTCTAGAATATTACTGCATAAAAATATTTTGGTGGTTCTTCAGCATATGTTCCTCGGGTTCCCATGTCGCCTCTTCCATTTTATGGATTCTCCGTAGAACTTTTACCATTCAAGTCATCCTGTTTCTCAACACTTGTTATCTTGTATCAAGAACCTTGACAGGCTCTTCACAATAAGACATGTCAGGTTCCAGTTCAAATTTCTCATAGGTATTACAAGTGTTGGGTCAGGTATATATTTTCTCAATAGTGATACACGGAACACATCATAAACTTTGGATAGACATTGAGGATTTTCCAAATGGTAAGATACAACCCAAATTCGTTCTAGACTTTCGAAAGGTCTGATGTACCTGGGACTCAATTTACTCTTCATACTGAATCGTATAATTCCTTTCCATGGAGGTACCTTTAATAAAACATGATCTCCTACATGAAATTCCAAATCCTTCCTTTGGTTATCAGCATAGATATTGAACCTACTTTGAGCTTCTTTGATGTGGGTATGGATTACATTTACCTTTTTTATCATTTCCTCATCATGTTCTGGGCCTACGTATTTTCTTTCACCAACATCATCCCAACAGGTTGGTGTGCGACATCTCTTTCTGTATAATGCTTCATATGGTGGCATCGGAATACTTGAATGGAAGCTATTATTATAGGAAAATTCTAGTATAGGTAAATATTTATCCGACATACCTTGAAAGTCATGTGAGAAAGATATCAACATGTATTCTAAGATTTTAATAGTATGTCCTGATTGTCCATCAGTTTGAGGGTGGTAGGAAGTTCTCAAATGAAGTCCAGGGCTTTCTGACGACTTTTCCAGAATCTTGATGTTAAAATGGGGTCCCAATCAGAAACAAACGATAAGGGTATTCCCTGAAGTCTTATAAGTTCATTAATATACAGTATTTCTAAACGTTCATGTGGTAAATCTACTCTTATAGCAAGAAAATTTGTTGACATGGTAAGATGATCAACAATGAACCATATTTCATCGTTCAATCTACGAGTCTTTGAATGTCCCATGACAATATCCATCGTAATATTATCCCATTTCCACTAAGGTATGATAATAGCTTGCATGACTCCTCCAGGATGTTTACTTCCATCTTTCAATTTTTTACAAACCATACATCTTGACAAAGAATTTACAATCTCCCTCATCATGTTGTCCCACCAAAAATGTTCCTTCAAATCTCTATATTTTTCTGTGCTACTAGGGTGTATAAAAAAATTGAAGCTATGAGAATCAACCAATAATTATCTTTTTAGATCAGGTATATCTGGAACACAAAGTCTCTTCCCAGATTTTAAAATCCCATATTCATATACGAAGTCACTCAATCTATCGTTGTACGTAGATTTAATATTTTTTTGAAACTTCTCATCATCAGCTTGAGAACTTTTTATCCTTTATAGTAAAAAAGGTTTGTCATCCATTTGAAAAATCATTGATGCTTCATCTTCCATGGTTATTCCCATATCTATCTTTACTAGATCAATGTATATAGGATCCTTTTCAACTCTTATCATGTTCAAAACACCATGATCCTTTCTACTCAAAGCATCTTCCACCTTATTTTCCTTCCCCAGGTTGTAGTGTATAGTGATATCATAATCCTTGAGTAGTTCAAGTCATATTCTTTTCCTCATGTTTAGTTCTTTTTGTGATAAAATATACTTCAAACTCTATTGATCGGAATATAATTAAGATTTTTCAAAATAGAGATAATGTCTCCATATCTTTAAAGAAAAGATTATAGGTAATAAATCAAGATCATGAGTCAGATAGTTTTTCTTGTGAATTTTTAGCTGTTGTGATGCATAGGCAATAACCCTACCATTCTGCATAAGGACACAACCTTGTCCTTTCTTTGATGCATCACTATAAATAACAAACCCATCATTCTCTGATGGTAGAGTCAAGATAAGAGCATTGAATAATATTCTCTTAAATTATTCAAATAATTCTTCACAGTTTTTTATCAAAACAAATTTAAACCCTTTATGTGTGATCTTCATTAATGGGTTAGCCAATCGTGGAAAATTCTGGACGAAACGCCAGTAATAACCCGTTAAACTAGTAAAATTGCATACCTCAATTATACTCGTCGGTGTTGTCCATTCAAGGATTGCCTTCGTATTTGAAGGATAAATAGAGATTCCATCCTTAGAGACATTATGGCTAAGAAAAGAACTCTCCTGAAGCCAAAATTCACACTTGCTAAACATCCCATATAATTCAGGTCTTCTAAGAGTCTTTAGAATAATGCGCATGTGATTTTCATGATCTTCATAGCTTTTGTAGTATAACATAATATCATCAATAAATACCACTACAAAGTCATCAAGATATTCCTTAAAAACTCTATTCATTAGATCCATGAACACGGAGGGTGCATTAGTCAATCCAAAAGCCATTACTATAAACTCATAATGCTCATACATAGTTTGAAATGTTGTTTTAGGAATGTCTTACTTCTTCATGCACAACTGATGGTATCCATATCTAAGGTCAATATTTAAAAATTATTGAGCTCCATTAAGTTGGTCAAATAAATCATCAATGCGAGGTAAGAGATACATGTTATTTATTGTTATAGCATTGATCTCCCTATAGTCAATGTAGAACCTCATAGATCCATCATTCTTCTTAACAAAAGGGACATGGGATCCCCATAGAGAAACACTAGGGAGAATAAATTCATTATTACTCAATTACTATAGTGGTTTTTTTAGTTTCACTAATTCCATAGTGGCCATTATATAAGGGGTTTTGGAGATGGGCCATGAACCAGGAATTAAGTCAATGGAAAACTCAATTTCTTGTTCTGGAGGATGTCCAGGTAAATCTTCTTGAAACAAATCAACATATTCTTGCACAATAGGTACATCCTCTATTTGAAAATTCTTTTCATCACCCATAGTTATTTCATTCTCTTCCTCCCCAATAATTGAATTTAGTTGAGCTACCGAGGGTAGATCTAGATAAATACTAAGTGGTGACGTTTCGGATATAAAGATAAGGTGTTCTTTATCATCATCAAAAATTATAAACTCATTATTTTTACAAAAAATCTTCGCGTGATTGCCCGAAATCAAATCCATACTATAGATTATATCAAATTCATTCATGGTTATGATGATGAGATCAATATATAAAGAAAATTTATATGGACTAATGGGAACAGATTCAAAAAAAAACTTTGTTGCGATGATACTTCCCTTATGATTTTTTACTGAAATCTTCCTTGTAAAATCAAATGGTAAATATCATATTATCGTAGAAAATAGGGATGATATTAAATAATTTGATGATCCATAATCAAATAAAGAATTGGTTAAACTTGAAGAAACCATTAAATTACCTTCTGCAATGTCTTTAGGAGCATCAACCTCAGCAGTAGTGATAGCATGAGCTTGGCATTGATCCCTTGAAATTTTCTAAGGTAAGTTCCCCTGATTCTTAGGAAATTCATTTTCATAATGTCCCCTTTCTCTTCAATTGTAGCATTCAACATTAATAGCCTCTTTCTTCACCTTTCAATGACAAGATTGGTGGCCTTTTTCATCACACTTGTAACAATATCTCATTCCATGTAGACATGTACCATGGTGTTTCTTCACACATTTACTATAGGATGGATATTCATCTTTTCCCTTCTTCCCCTGATTTCATTTCCAAAGTGTTCAGCCGATCTCTTCCTCTCTTGCTTTGCTTTAACGGTGTAATACTTAGATAAATTTTTTTTTCATTCTTCATTGCACATGAGACAATATCTTCATAAGACAAGAAGGATTTTGAGATTAATACTCGATAGAGAAATGGTTTTATCCCATCAAAGAAAAAATCAATATTACTTCTTGGGTTATGTATATAATCTTCCTCATGCCTTTCGAACCTTGTAATGTTAGCCTCATACATTACGACATTCTCATCCTCTTTTAGCCTCAGACTCAGAAATTGCCTTTCCATATCTGGTCGATGGTCACGAGGAAAGTATTTTTCAATGAAAAGCTCTTTAAACTCCCTCCATTCCATATTTTATACTTAATCATCTTCCTTTGTGTTTTGAATCAATAACAACCATTTATCAGCATCTTTAGTGAGGTGGTAAACAACCATCACATCTTTTTCCGTTTCACTACTCCCAAAGGTGTGGAATATTTTCTATAATGAATTTATCCATTTCACACCTACTAATGGATTTGTACTCCCATTGATTGTATGTGGTTTTAGCCTCATGAAGCGATCTAGCATTGATCCTCCATGCTATGGATCATGGTGCTTTATATGGGTAAGGTTATTATTCATAACTTGAGTGAGTTGTCCCTATAACACCCCGAGATTTTATGAAAAATATAATTTTAATTTCATTAACATCTTTTGTTGTATGCTACACCAAGATTACCTTGCTCTATACGCAATACCGTATTGGCTTGCAATATACGCAACACTATTCTTGGATCGTGTTACACACAATTTTGATAATAGTTATTCTACGCAACATTGAGTATATATATATATATATATAAAATGTATAAATGAAATATGGTTGGATTCTGTTATACGAAACAACGAAGGATTCTTGCACAACACACAACCCTGACTTGGCTTGCATTACACGCAATCGCGACCTTCCTCGATAGCGTGTGTTGTACGCAATACCGGGTGTTACTAAACAACGATATATTATTATAATATTATTATGAACTAGCCGTTATGAATTGTATTAACAAAATTTTGAATTTTATAACATTATTATTCATCTTACACATTTTCTAGAACATGTTATAAGAACAAAATAAATTTTTCTGGTAAAATAAGTATTTTTCAAAAAAATATAGTTTTGCCGCCTTTTGATGGCGCACCAACTCTAAATCTAGTTTTTGAAATGTTTATAAGTTCCATTTGAAAAAAATAAAATTATTATTTGGAATCAAGAAATAAAAATTTACTTTGGATAAATTTTTCATTTTATTCTGATGACTTTCAAATTTTAATGAATAGTAAAAACACGCTATATTTTAATTAAAAACAACTTTTTTCATCGTAATATCTTATGTGGTTAAATTATAATATTGAATGGTTTTAAAGTATAAATATAATTTATTTTTATCATTTAATATAATTTATGTCATTAGCATTAATTTTACCTTGAATTCGTATGTTAAATCAATTCAATCTTTTGCAATGTTTTAAAGAAAAACACGTTTTCTTTCAACAATGGGATTAGTTTTAATTTAATTTCTGCAACTTTTTTGTATTGAATTTGGAAAAATGGATTCCATATTTGGAATAAGTAGGTCCAAATTATGTTAATAAGCTACTTTTTATTTTTGAGCATTATGAAAAGTAACTACGGTAAATTTTGTTTACTATAGTTAAAGGTAAATCGGGTAATTAAGGGTAAATATAAGATTATAAAATTACCCTAACACTTGGAAAATCATATTGTATGACTAAAGGTCGACAAATATCACCTAAGGGTCGGATTAGATTCATTTAATGGACTTTTTCCATGAAAATAATTTAATTATTATTAAAACCAATGAATGTGACAACATGTCACTCTCTAAAATACTATAAGTATAATAATTTTAAGTTAGTGATAAACTTCATCAAACATCAAAAATAAATAGTCAAAAGAAATCTAACAAAAGTATCTACATCATGAGAATTTTTATAAAATTTTTTGGTATTAAATAATTATCATTAATTGTGACACAATAGTGATGCAGAAATTCTTTATCTAGTGAAAAATCAAAAATATAGTTTTTCTTAAACTAATAGTGACCATAAAAGGCACAAAACCCTGACCAAAACTTATTGGTCATGTAAATTTAAACTATAATCATCCAATGGTCGAATCTTTGACCATTTGGAGTCTTATACAAGCAATTATGACAGTTATATTATTTTATTTTAAATGATGCCAAAGTTGTCACCTTCATAATTTAATAAATATAACAATTTAACTAATGTGATTTTAAGATGATAAATTATAGTAAAAGTATTATTGTGAAATTTAATAGATTTATCTTCATCATAGGATTTTATTTTTAATTTTTATTCAACATATAAGTATACTAAATAATTATACAAAAATGTTGTAGTAATTATTGTATTAAGAGATAAACCAAATAAATGGTTTTAAAAATAATAAAATAAATAATATATGAACTATTTAATTTTCTCCACTAATTTTCTAGATACATATCACCTTTTATGAATTTATTACAGATTTTAGTTTGAACATATCCTCTGTATATATTTTATTTAAATTCACATAAATGAATAGTGTCAAAATTGACACTATTGTTATTTTATAAAAATAACATATTATAAAAAATTTCAAAAATCACAAAAATATTTAAAAATTATAAATTTAAATTTATATGGTCTATAATGTTATAAAGTAAACAATTATGTAAAATTCACAACAAATAAGTAAAGATTTGTTATAATTTAAAATTTAGAATTTTATTACCACAAATAAACCTAAATAGATTAAATAATAATAAATCAAAATGATAAGGTTTAAAATAAGATCCAAACATGTCTAATTTTGATTGGTTGATGCGATTACAACCCTATCTCATCTAATATTCGAATATGAGTCATTGTTTGAGGTTTTTAAGTAGGGTTAGATTTATTATAAATTAATATTTTTATGAATTCCAAAGGTGCCCCTCTCCTCCCTTATAAAAGGGCACCTCCTCCCTCTCTTCCACACACCACTTTGAGCCTTCGAGCTCGGAAAACCCCTGACCAATTCTCTTCTCCACTTCCCTATAAACATCCTAGAGGTCCTGGTCATTTTCAATGACCAATTTTAGTTCCCTAAGAGGAGGTCTCAAAGAGGCGCTTCAAAGAAGAGGTAATTTCGGTTACCGATTCATTCACCTTTATTTCTTCTTCCACTTCTTATTCATAGGTTGTTTCATTATGATGTAATAACATCAGTATCACTAATATACTGAAATGTTATTATAAGTATGAAACAACCCTATTTCACCATCTATCCATCCTACAGAAAATGAAATCACCGCGCGTGCGTACGTACGGAATACCGTCTCCACGTCTTGGGGTAATATATTTTCCACCACCACCATACTTGGATGGGTATAATGGTGTAAATAATAACTATATATTATTATTTTAAAGTTATAATATTTTTGTAACAGTATACATACACTCCAATAAAATTCCACGATCATGGGAACGATATCATTGCTCGTGCGTACGTACGGAATACTGTCTCCATGACGCGATGAGACTCATTCTCGATGATTAACCATTAATAAATGATTATAAAGTATATATAATAAGTAATCATGAAATATATGAAAAAATAATGATACTGGATTTATGTATATATATATATATATGTATGTCATCCAATTAATTCTATTCAATTCAATGAGGAAAAAAAACAACGTTCATGCGTACATACGGCCTATCGTCTCCATGAACGGTGTTTTTCTTTCCATTTATCAATATATTACATAAATGTATATTCTGAATATATATTATATATAAATAATGTTTCACATTATGGATGTGAGTAATCAGGATCTAAGTAATCATATGAATAATTACAAGTCAAAACACGAATGACAAATGAAATGATTTTACCCAAAACGCTCTTTAACATGGAATTTACAAAAGAACGGGTAATATAAAGTCATAATTGAACCATATATGATATAATAACAATTAATATGAATCTTTAATAAGTCAATAATATTATTTAAATCATTATTCAGGAGGTTTGGATACGTATGAAGCATATCGGACCTAGCGTAAGGGATAATTGTGCAAATCTCATTTTTATCCGAGATTGCTTATTCGTAAGTATTTACTGGGGTTATTGAAATCATCCATGTACATGTTTTATAAAATTGTATTCATGTATGTTTAAAGTCATTTTTACCCATTTGACTTTTACCCCATGGTATGGAAGCAATCTTTCTTTTATTTACCCTACAAGGTACTTTTTGACTTTTCCGACCAAAGTACGAGAAGAATGTTTTTTTAACGTATACGGCATGAAAGGATTTTTTATGGTTTTATAAATATTTTTTTTCATGAAGCTTCCTCCAAAATATTTCTTGACTATTTCCTACAAAATCTCTTTCTTTATAATTTAATGATGTTTTGTGAAAAGAAATTGATTTTGAAGAAGAAAGGATATTTTCCTCAAGAGTTCATTTCAAGTGTTTCATCAAAACCATTTTTCCATATAATATGACATTATTTCATATGTGTATGTTTCAAGTATCATGTCTCTATGATTTACATGGTTTCACTTTTCTTATTATGAAATGATATCCATTTATTTCATATGGATTATGTGATGATAGAATGATGTGTATGAAACCCATTTTATTCATGGGTTATGATGAATGTTTTAAGTTTATTTTGTGGCACAAGTAAGAATGATTTCGCTATGAGATGGGTGGGACCTATATCTACCTTAAATGCATTGGGTAATGATTTATATCTCATGACATAAACATGGCTGGAACGGCAGGTTAAACCGGTTCAGTAAAACAGGACTGAAACGAAGAGTGAACTCAATTCAGAAAGGGACTTTGTCCACTAAGATGGTCTTAGCAGAAATGCCCTGGCTACTATGGAAATCATTACATGTTCTTAATGGATTCCACAATTAAATGTTTTATTCCCATGCTATTTTATCATTATTAATGTTTCATTATTATCTATGCCTTATGTACTTCCATGTTTTATGTCATTTCTCAAGGTTTTGATATTTAAACATTATGTACATGTTTTTAAGTTCAAATGTATATGGTATGTTTTATTTTATCCATGCATACCCTTACTGAGCATTAGAGCTCACCCTTTTTATGTTTTCTTTTCCCCATGATATAAAGAAAGGTTTTAGGTAAGAAAAAAAAGGGAAAGATCTTTATGGGAGATGTTGAAGATCTTTCACCACGATTAGAAGATTACTTTCCAAGTTATCAAAGACACTAAACTATTACGGTCCTTGTGTGTCTGTTTTTGTTATGTATTAAGTTTTCTACAAAATTAATGTAATGTTCATGTACGTCAAGCTTCGGGTCTCTACTGTTGGTATCAGAGGAAAGGTTTGGTCAACCTTTGGAAACTAGGATGTGAAAACTATAGTGAGATCCCTAGATATATTTCTATGGTATATCTACGGATGTCCCTAAGGTTAAGTATATGCATAGGTTATTGTACTAGAATTACGGTAACCCAAGATGTTAGATATTGAAGGCACTCCCCTTTATTATATTGTTTTCCCTAGCGTGATTTTTGCCTCCCACACTATTCTTTTTGGGTTTTAGACGATGGCTGGAACCCGAAGGAACCGTGTTTATCAATGTGATGGACAATTCAATGATTGTCCTCCTGAACAAACAAATATTATGCGAGATGGAGTGAAAAATCTTATTTCTATACTTACACAAGCTATGAATCATTCTATACTTCCAAATGAGCAGATAAGGGAACAATATTCTATTGAGTCCTTCATGAGGAAACATCCACCTTCATTCAGTGGGTCTTCTGATCCACTTGTTGCTGAACAATGGATCATTACCACTGAAAAGGTATTTTCAGTTCTTCAATGTTTTGAACATGATAAAGTCATCTTAGCAGTATATCGTTTGGAAGGTTAAGCTGATCAATGGTGGAATCTTATCAAGAATACGAGGCCAAGAGATGAAATTGAGTCCATGGAAAGGGACGAGTTCAAGAACTTATTTTTCAATAAGTACTTCCCTCGTATTCTTCGAACAAAGATGGAGAAGGAGTTTCTCAAACTAAAGCAAAAGGATGATGAATCTGTTGGTATATACGAAGCGAATTTTACAAGGCTTGTAAGGTATGCATCTTGATTTATCATCCAACCTGAAATTAAAGTTGATCGATTCTCCAGTGGCTTAAAATAGAATCTTAGAAGGTAATTAGCTATAAGAGACTTCAGTAGCTATGAAAAAATTGTGTGTTGTGCTATCAAGGTAGAAATAGAAGTTGGTGTTACTTATCCATCTCATAGTTTTGACAAGAAACAAAAGATGGAGTTCAAGGAGAAATCTCAGAATAATGGTGAAAAAAAGATGAATGTTTCCTTATGCTCAAAGTGTGTAAAGAAGCATGGTGGACATTGTCTTAAAGGGACTAGAAAATGTTTTAAGTGTGGAAAAGAAGGTCATCGAGCAGCTGAGTGTTGAAGTAATTGAAAAAGGGTTTCAAATGATGTGAATAAAGAAAAGACTGCAGAGAACGCACCACCAATACTTCAATGCTTCAAGTGCAAGGAAATGGGGCATTATGCTAATAAATGCCCTAATCCAAGGGTTAGTGATGATCGACATGAGCAACCACTAAAGGCAAAGGACAAAGGGAAGTCACATGCGATCACTATTGGTGATGTTGAATATGAAAACGATGTGGTGGAATGATTAAGTGTTTATGTAATTGGATTCCAAAATAATTTTGTATATAGTATCGTGGAATATTGGAATATTTATGTATTTGTATATTGTGGTTTTCAATAATTTTATGGTTCTGGGATCCATGGAAAGGGATTGAGATAATTTTGGGAAAAAAAAGATGATATGCGCATAATGAAGGGAAAATGAGAAAATGAAATGTTTGACAGTATTCAAGAGCTCATGATTGATATAAGGACTAAGTGATATCATGGTTTGAGTATATAGAATTTTGAAGATTTTGGTATGTGGAAAGTGTAAACATTTAACTGCATTCATGTTTTCACTATGGTTCAATGGGTATTCATTTTTCAAGAGAATAGATGATTAAGGCCTTCGAATGTTTGGAATGTGACCAACAAGACATATCTTATGATATATGGGGATCAATGATGGTATTAAATCTCTGGTAATCGTTTTCACTATATTATGAGAGTGGACTGCTGTATTATGGATAATCCAAAAGATTGGAATGGATTATGTTGGACATAAGTTAGTATGGTTTAATGATAGAAGTTTTTTCGATATTATTGATGGGATGTTATAGAAATATAGTTTTAGAAAAAAGATGACCTGCAGGACGGGCGACAGCCCATCGTGTCGGACAAGGCTATGGGAATCGAACCCACAACTGAAGTGTGACTGGCCTTTATCGCCTACCACTGGCCTACAGGAAGTCCCTGGTTAGTAGAAACTAGTTTTATTTTATTAAGCGGTATGATATATGAAGTATAAGTTCATTTTTGGAACCATATACGATTAATCTAACCATAAGATGGACTTATAACTTTTTCTAACCTTTTGTTTGAAAGAGATGGAATGACCCATCATTATATCACATGATCTTCTAACACATCACGAATAACAAATTCAACTTCATTTCTTTAAGAGGTGAAGTGGAAATTGTTCAATTCATGAACAACATTGAGATTATACCAAAATCATACAAGTATTTCTTTTAATTCATCAACTTTAGGGAAATGATCTTGAAAACCAAAAATGTTGTCCTAGTTCCCTTATATCCGATTAATTAGATGGTACCTTAGATCATCACAAATCAATAGCTTTGTGATTGTTGGATTTTTCATAGCCATGTTCTCTACCACTCTCCATCAGAACTTGATGGTTATATTTTTCTTCCATATCCATATTTTTAACTATGTTCTCCTATGTGGAAACCCCGTGATGAGTTAATTTGGGTAACCATTACATTTCATACTTTAGTTTTTAAAATCCATGTTTTGGTATTCCTTTTTACGATGTGGGTTTCTATTAAAAAACCTTTCGAGTAGTAAACCATTTATAATCCCGACGAATTTCGAGGGCAAAATTCATTTTAAGGGGGGTAGAATGTAACACCCCGAGATTTTATGAAAAATATAATTTTAGTTTCATTAATATCTTGTGTTGTATGCTAAACCAATATTACCTTACGCTATATGCAATACCGTATTAGCTTGCAATATACACAACCATATTCTTGGATCGTGTTACACAAAATTTTGATAATAGTTATTCTACGCAACATTGAGTATATATATATATATATATTCAATGTATAAATGAAATATGGTTGGATTCTATTATACGAAACAACGAAGGATTCTTGCACAACACGCAACCCTGACTTGGCTTGCATTACACGCAATCATGACCTTCCTCGATAGCATGTGTTGTACGCAATACGGGGTGTTACTAAACAACGATATATTATTATAATATTATTATTAACTAGCCGTTATGAATATTATTAACTAAATTTTTTATTTTATAACATTATTATTCATCATACACATTTTCTAGAACATGTTTTAAGAACAAAATAAATTTTTCGTGTAAAATAAGTATTTTTCAAAAAATACAGTTTTGCCGCCTTCTGATGGTGCACCCACATTAAATCTAGTTTTTTAAATGTTTATAATTTCTATTTGAAAAAATAAAATTATTATTTGGAATCAAGAAATAAAAATTTACTTTGGATAAATTTTTCATTTTATTCTGATGACTTTCATATTTTAATGAATAGTAAAAACACACTATATTTTAATTAAAAACAAATTTTTTCATCGTAATATATTATGTGGTTAAATTATAATATTGAATGGTTTTAAAGTATAAATAGAATATATTTTTACCATTTAATATAATTTATGTCATTATAATTGATTTTACCTTGAATATGTAGGTTAAATTAATTCAATCTTTTGCAATGTTTTAAAGAAAAACCCGTTTTCTTTCGACAATGGGATTAATTTTAATTTAATTTCTGAAACTTTTGTGTATTGAATTTGGAAAAATGGATTCCATATTTGGAATCAGTGGGTCCAAATTATGTTAATAAGCTACTTTTTATTTTTGGGCATTGTGAATAGTAACTACGGTAAATTTTATTTACTATAGTTAAAGGTATATCATGTAATTAAGGGTAAATATAAGATTATAAAATTACCATAACACTTGGAAAAATCCTATTCGATGACTAAAGGTCAACCCATATCACCTAAGGGTCTGATTAGATTCATTTAATGAACTTTTTTCTATGAAAATAATTTAATTATTATTAAAACCAAAGAAAGTGACAACATGTCACTCTCTTAAATACTATAAGTATAATAATTTTAAGTTAGTGATAAACTTCATGAAACTTAAAAAATTAATAGTCTATATAAAGCTAAAAAACTTATCTATATCATGAGAATTTATTTAAAATTTTTTTGGATTAAATAATTATCATTAATTGTGACACAGTAGTGATGCCGAAATTATTTATCTAGTGAAAAATCAAGAATATAGTTTTTATTAAACTAATAGTGACCATAAAAGGCACAAAACCCTGACCAAAACTTATTGTTAATGTAAATTTAAACTATAATCATCCAATTGTCGAATATTTGACCATTTGGAGTCTTATACAAGCAATTATGACACTTATATTATTTTATTTTAAATGATGCCAAAGTTGTCACCTTCATAATTTAATAAATATAACAATTTAACTATTGTGATTTTAAGATGATAAATTCTAGTAAAAGTACTATTGTGAAATTTAATAGATTTATCTTCATCATAGGATTTTATTTTTAATGTTTATGCAACATATATGTATATTAAATAATTATACAAAAATATTGTAGTAATTAGTGTATTTAGAGATAAACCAAATAAATGGTTTTAAAAATAATAAAATAAATATTATATGAACTATTTAATGTTCTCCACTAATTTTCTAGATACATATGACCTTTTATAAATCTATTAAATCTTTTAGTTTGAACATATCTTCTGTATATATTTTATTAAAATTCAAATAAATTAATAGTGTCAAAATTGACACTATTGTTATTTTATAAAAATAACATATTATAAAAATTTTCAAAAATCACAAAAATATTTTAAAAATTATAAATTTAACTTTATATGGTCTATACTATTATAAAGTAAACATTATGTAAAATTCACAACAAATAAGTAATTATTTGTTATAATTTAAAATTTAGAATTTTATTACCACAAATAAACCTAAATAGATTAAATAAGGATAAATTAAAATTATAAGGTTTAAAATAAGATCCAAACGTGTCTAAATTTGATTGGTTGATGAGATTAAAACCCTATATAATCTTATATTCGAATAAGAGTCATTTTTGGAGGTTTTTAAGTAGTGTTAGATTTATTCTAAATTAATATTTTTAAGAATTCCAAAGGTGCCCCTCTCCTCCCTTATAAAAGGGCACCTCCTCCCTCTCTTCCACACACCACTTTGAGCCTTCAAGCTCGGCCAAACCCTACCCAATTATCTTCTACACTTCCCTGGAAACATCCTATAGGTCCTGGTAATTTTCAAAGACCAATTGTAGTGCCCTAAGAGGAGGTCTCAAAGAGGTGCTTCAAAGAAGAGGTAATTTCTGTTACCGATTCCTTCACTTTTATTTCTTCTTCCAATTATTCTTCTTAGGTTGTTTCATTATGAAGTAATAACATAAGTATCCCTCATATACTGATATGTTATTATATGTATGAAACAATCCTATTTCACCATCTATCCATCCTACGGAAAACGAAATCACCACGCGTACGTAAGTACGGAATACCATCTCCACGACGTGGTGTAATCTATTTTCCACCACCACCTTACTTGGATGGGTATAATGGTGTAAATAAAAACTATATATGATTATTTTAAAGTGATAATGATTCTGTAATATTATACATACACTAAAATAAAATTCCACGATCATGGGAACGATATCATTACTCGTGCATACGTACGGAATACCGTCTCCACGACGTGATGAGATTCATTCTCAATGATTAACCATTAATAAATGATTATAAAGTATATATAATAAGTAATCATGAAATATATGACATAATAATGATACTGGATTTATGTATATATATATATATATATGTCATCTAATTAATTCCATTCAATTCAATGAGGAAACGAAAACAATGTTCATGCGTACGTACGACCTACCGTCTCCATGAACGGTGTTTTTCTTTCCATTTATAGATCTATTACATATATGTATATTTTGAATATATATTATATATAAATCATGTTTCACATTCTGGATGTAAGTAATCATGATCTATGTAATCATATGAATAATTACAAGTCAAATCACGGACGACAAATGAAACGATTTTACCCAAAACGCTCATTAACATGGAATTTACAAAAGAACGGGTAATATAAAGTCATAATTGAACCATATATGATATCATAACAATTAATATGATTCTGTAATAAGTCAATAACATTTTTTAAATCATTATACAGGAGTTTAGGATACGTATGAAGCATATTTGACCTAAGGTAAGAGATAATTGTGCAAATCTCATTTTTATCCAAGAGTTCTTATTCATAAGTATTTACTGTGGTTATTGAAATCATCTATGTACATGTTTTATAAAAGTGTATTCATGTATGTTTAAATTCCTTTTTACCCATTTTACTTTTACCCCTTGGTATGGAAGGAATATTTCATTTATTTACCCTACAAGGTACTTTTTGACTTTTCCAACAAATGTACGAGAAGAATGTTTTTTTAACATATACGGCATGAAAGAATTTTTTATAGTTTTATAAAGCTTTATTTTCATGAATCTTCCTCCAAAATATTTCATGATTATTTCCTACAAAATCTCTTTCTTTAAAACTTAATGACGTTTGTGAAAAGAAATTGATTTTGAAGAAGAAAGGATATTTTCCTCAAGAGTTCATTTCAAGTGTTTCATCAAAACCATTTTTCCCATATAAGATGAAATTATTTCATATGTGTATGTTTCAAGTATCATGTCTCTATGATTTACATGGTTTCACTTTTCTTTTTATGAAATGATATCCATTTATTTCATATGGATTATGTGATGATGGAATGATGTTTATGAAACCCATTTTATTCTTTAGGTTATGATGAATGTTTTATGTTTATTTTGTGGAACAAGTAAGAATGATTTCACTCTGAGATGGGTGGGACCTATATCTCCCTCCAATTCATTGGGTAATGATTTATATCTCATGAGATAGACATGTCTGGAATGGCAGGATAAACCGGTTCAGTAAAACAGGACTGAAACGAGGAGTGAACTCGATTCAGAAAGGGACTTTGTCCACTAAGATGGTCTTGGTAGCAATGCCTTAGCTACTATGGAAATTATTACATGTACTTAATGGATGCCACAATTACATGTTTTATTCCCATGCTATTTTGTCATTCTTAATGTTTCTTTATGATCTATGCCTTACGTACTTCCATGTTTTATGTGCTTTATCAAGCTTTTGATGTTTAAACATTATTTTCATGTTTTTACGTTCAAATGTATATGGTATGTTTTATTTTATCCATGCATACTTTTACTGAGCATTTGAGCTTACCCTTTTTATGTTTTTTTTCCCTAGGATATAAATAATGGTTTTAGGTAAGAAAAAAAAGGAATGATCTTTATGGGAGATGTTGAAGATATTTCACCACTATTAGAACATTAAGTTCCAAGTTTCCAAAGACAATAAACTATTACGGTCCCTGTGTGTTTGTTTTTGTTATGTATTAAGTTTTCTGCAAAATTAATGTAATGTTCATGTACGTCAAGCTTCGGGTCTCTACTGTCCCAGTATGGTGATATGCTGATCAGCACCAGTTTCTTCACCAGCTCCACTATAATTATCTTGAGTTTGAGGTAAATCCCTACATATATTACGTGTGTTGATATGGTTTCCATTCCTTCCACTATATACCATTTATAAACAATGTCAAAAACTAGATTAGTTTATGAATTGAAATACATAATTCTGAACTGGTAAAACACTTAACATAAACTGAAAAGTTTATAGATATAATCCATAATGATAAAAATCTTTTCCTTGAGGAAGTATATACTCATAAACCCTTCATAATGATATGTAATGAAAATGAGAATTTTCCTAAATGTATCCCATGGGAGTGTCGAAACCAAGAGTGCATCAAGGCCCATTGTCGTGCACCAGTTCCCATTCGAGTCCAGCTCAAAGTGGTTTTTCAGGTTTTACCCCTAAGTACATCTGTACCAGAGCTGCCTCTACCAAATCGTATCCAGACAGGGTTTTATATCTTGGAAATCTCAAAAAATATCTATAATACTGAAATTCTAGTAAGTTATTATATACTAATCCTCAAAGACTATATTAGTGTAATGTGCTCTAATCAGAGTTTAGATAAAATCTAGATTCCAAGGTCTATACTAAACTTCCTTTGATACAAACGATAATTCCCCAACCCCAGTTACCTAGAGTTGGTGAATTATTACATAACATTTTCATGATACAAGGAAATAAAGTCCCAAAATACCGATTAGTTAAGTAGAATTGGTAATACTATATTCATTCATAAGATTTACATTACATCATAAAATGAAAAACTACAACAACATTATTTCCATATATCACCCTTATATCCCCTCAGACTATCCCTGCAGGTCAGTCATAAAATACTTTTCGCATCCTAGAAAAAATAAAACATAGAAAGGGGTGAAATCAAATCCTCAGTAAGGATAACAATATAGAGGAAACATTCATAAATAAGCATAAAAATTTAAGCCAACGTATAAGGCTAAAAAAAATCCTTTTAAACTTGAACTTGAGCATAATATGGAAAAGATAAAATCCAATAATTCCATTTACTTATTCATGTGGATATTCAACTAGTGGAATAATCACATATAATATCAATAGCAACTTCTATAATGATGGAATGGATAATGCGTGACTTCATAACCACATGGTCAAGGCCTTGTGCCAATACCACAAATTTAATTTTTACAAGGCCTTATACCAAGATAGTAGTTTGTCTCATGATATCTACTGATGCCTCGAGGAGCTATATTGGGCTCTACCCATCACTTACTAAGTCCAATGCATTCCTCATATGAAAAGGATTAAACGTAACATAAAGATTTGTTTTAAAACTAGAAAAAAAATGTCAATACTTTATCCATAACCCATGAATGGTGTAAAAATAACACATCCATAGTCAAAAATATCACAAAACCTTAAATACAATATGGATTTTTTGTATCATAATAGATCAACTTCAAATAAGATTAAAATACACCAATTGATGTTGACATTTATGAAATCAGAACCTTTTTTTAGAGAACTATCTCTTTATATTTTGAAATCAATTAAAATTAATATAATTATAAAAGAAAAAATTTATTTTGGAAGTATTCTTATAAGTTTCTATGGGAAGCCTTTATGATGTTATAGTGGCGAAAAATATCCACACCTGCTGTATAAGTTAAAAAAACATTCTTACCTTAATTTTTTCAAAAAAGGTCATAAAGTACCTTGTTTGGAAAACGACAAAAAGATACCTTTCAAAACATATAAGGTCAAATAAGGGTACAAATTAATTTAACCCATTGTCTAGTAAATATTAAAAAAATTTTGAAATAAATTTTTAAGAAGCATGGAAGTGGACGATAAGGAGGTCCCATTAGATAATTAAGTATAAACAACTTCAGATAATGAAGAGATTGTGAAATTAACTCTTACCTAGTTATTTTCCTTGGTCGAGTGTAGGTTAAACTCCTTCATAATGGTGAAATCATGATTATTATGTTATACAAGAACCATATACATTTATATGATATCATATATGATCCTCTAATATTGCTTTGTTAATGATATTTTAGTAGTATCATCGCATCTCGTGTAAATTATTTCGTTTTCCTTTATATTATTTGAAATATAAGTAATGTTTGTTGTGGATAAGATGTATCTTATTCGTATTAAGAATTATATTAAGTATTTAAACATTATTTTTAATCATCAAATGAATATTATTCTTGAATGGATATGAAGGGGAATGAATCTCATCGCGTTCGTGGAGATGGAAATCTGTACTTATGCACGAGCGGCAATATCATTCTTCTGATATTAAAATATTATATAATTGGATGTTATATCATATATACACAATCATTATAATGTTATATTTATTATTTACATCAATTATTCATCATTATTATACCCATCCAAATAATAGTGTATTGAATAACAACCACACCACGACGTGGAGATTGTAAACCACACTTACGCACGTATGGTGACATGTCATTCAAATGACGAATTGAATAATGAATATTATTGTATAATATTTATAATAACATCAAAATATATATAATATATTAGATTTATTATTTTATAATGGAAAAAACAAATAAATAGTAAGTGGAACAAGAAAAGAACACGAAAGAGGTGCTAAAATATTTACCTCTTCTTCAGGTTGTTCTTTTTGATTTGATCAAAAGGGCTCCATAGGTTGGCTTTATGACTAAAGGACGACCTCTAAGATGAGGGTAGGGAAGTTGAGAAGATATTTGTGTAGGTTTTGGGATATCCAAATAGATTTTATGGTATTAATTTGAGAGAAGGGGAAGTACCCTTTTATAAGAGGGGTAAGGGGAACCTTAAGAAAGGATTGAAATATTATTTTATAATAAAATCATTTTTTGTTAATAATGTCTCAAAAAAGAAAACATTAAATCATAAGGTGGTTATGGTTCAAAAAATACTCAACCAATAGGTTTTAGAAAGGTTTGGGTCACTATATTAACCTTATCATTTTGATTTAACTCTTAGTTAAATAGTTTGACATTTACCATGTCTCTTTGTATTTTTATACTATATGGTTAATAAACATAATATAAAATTTTAAGAAAATATCAAGTGGTTAATTATTGAAATATATAATATTATTTAATTCCATTGGCTGAACCTTATATTTTTTGGAATAGAATATAAATTAATAATATAATATTTGTTTTAAAAACTCATTTATGTAAATTTTGACACTATTTTCTATTTTGTTTTTGTTAAATTCGTAACAGCATTATTACAGAAAAAAATTCATTTAATCAATACTAAAATGTCACATTAACCTATAAAATTTGTGGATGACATAAAAATATTCAAATTATATTTATTTTAACATCTATAAAAACATTTATTTGATTCTTTAATTAATAATGAAAATATTGCATCATCATTGGTTAATAAATAAATTTAATTATTCAATGTCTAAAAATAATCTAACAAAATACCATTATGTAGTAAATCATTTTATCTTTCTAATTAATATTTATAGTCTAAGAGATAACATTTATAACACTGTGTAAAAAAATTTTTACTAAAAGATATGTGCTTATGTTGTTTTTGTATTTACTTTAGCTTAATTAATATAAATTGTCATTTTCACTTACAAGTGGCTCCATGGGGTCACAAAATCGACCCAAGGATGACCGGGTCATACATTTATCATCAAAAAGGGTTATGACATGTGTTAGGGTATTTTAATATTATTATAATAATATTTTTTACCATTATTTACCAGATTTACACTTTAACCATGGTAAATATAAAATTTACCGAAGTAATTATTCAAAATTTATAAATATAAAAGTTACCTATTTACAAAACATGGAACTCATAATTCTAAATATGGAATTAACTTTTATAAATTCAAAACACAGAAGTTGAAGAAATTAGTTTAAAATTAATTCCTGTAGTCAAAACAAAATGCGTGTTTTTAAAAAATAATAACTATCATTAAATTGACACTTGCTTATGTCCATATTAAAATTGAAATTACATACAATGTCAAACATTGGATTAAATGGTAAAAATATAATCTAATTATACTTAAAAACTACTCAATAGTATAATTTATCACTATAAATTATTTTGATTAAAAAAGTTGTTTTTAAATAAAATTTGTTATTTTTCAGTTTTAATAAAAAACTGAATGATTTCCAAAAAATTCCAAAAATTCACCCAAATCTAATTTCAATATTCCTAACCCAAAAATTAAGTCCATTTGGAAAGTTGAAATTGATAAAATTTCAAAAAGTGGGTATTTCTATTCATAATGGCTAATTTGATTTGTCGTGATGTGTTATAATCTCGAAGTTGCGTACAACGAAATCTATTGCATTATTCAAAGGGAAAAGTACCGTGAAAGATTTGGTTGTTTCATTTTATATTAAACATCATTGATTTCTATGTTTTAAGGAATATTCAAAGAAGAGAGCGATCTATGGGAGTGATTATCTATTCTTCAAAATGTCACATTTGGACTAGTCTTAAGATGTTTTTTTGAGAATAAAAGAACCTATATAATGTATATAGGGATGTTTATAAGATATATTTTATGGTATGAGTGATATATAGAACAAAAAATGTTTTAAATAATTGAGGTATGATATTCAATTTTATAGTGGGTATGATGGGAACTTCACGAATTTCTCAAATATTAAATTATAATATGTTAATTTTCTATACATATACCAAAAAACATGATGTATTTGAATCCAATAAATGATAAATTATTATTCCAAGAATCTAAAATATTTTAGAAAAAATTTTGTATTATTTTAATCCTTGTCATTTTGATTATCCATTGGTTAACCTAGTTAAATATTAATAAAAGAAAATATTTTTCAATATCAAAATGTTGTAGTTTTTACTTATATGGATTCAATTGGACCATAAAAGAAACATTTATAAAATTTTAGACCATATAATAATAATTTTTTAATTTTCAAAGGTTTTCTATTTTAAAATAATTTAATAAAATTTTTATTCCATAACATATTTATATTGTAAATTTTAATACTATTCACTATTTTGGCTTTTAAAAATACCATTAAAACATGTCAAATTAATTACAACTATTTTATTATATCATTATGATGTAAATTTAATATAATTAGTTATTTTATTATGTTATATATCATAAAATTATAATACTTTTAATTTTATTAATATCAATTAATTGAAATTTTTGTAAAGTAAAAAATTATTAAATGAGTGTTGTGTTGAAATTTAGAGTAATTATTTACTTTATAAAAATATTCAAAAAATTATCATTATGAAGATAAATATTTACGTATTATAATTACTATTTATAGTATAATATATCTTCTCAATAACACTGTATTAAAAATTTCACACTTATTAAGAATGACAATATGACATGTTTGACATTTCATTAAAAAAAATTCTATAAAAGTCATAATCATATTTAAATAGATGAAAATGGTCATAAATGTGAACTCTAGATGATTATGGTCAATATATACTCAACAAATAATATTTAATTTTCTTTATCGTTTAAATAAATGTTCTTTTCCATTTAATAAAAAACATTTTATTGATTTTTCTTCTAGTTGCATAAGCACCGCATGAGTGTTGAATAAACCTTAAAGGTAAAAATTTAATATATAAAAATTATAAATCAATTTATAACATAAATATAAATTAATGATTAATATTATGATAAATTAAATTCTTTCATTATGTATATTTAATCATTTCAATGTTAAGACAACTTATTAAATTTTTTCTTTGAATTTTGTTGCCTTGCTTAAGCATTACACAATCATTTGGGTAATATTCTTGTTATATAACTCAAAAATTAAAAAATATCTGTAAAAATAATAATTCGAAAAAAATATTTAATAATATATTCCCTTAAATACTTTTAATATCCCAATTAATATCAATAAGACTCCAAATTTAACGTTTCTATTGATGTGCAGGCACTGCGTCGACACTAAATATTATTATCATATATATCTTAAAATAAATTATAATTAATTTGTAATTAAGTTTTTATATTTATATTATAATATAATACATTATTCATTCCATATTTTCAATAAATTTTATATCCTTATTGTTTCTTAAATATTTTTGAAAAGATAACATATTTTATAAAAAAGATAGTACTTTTTCACAATTCAGTATAAATTTAACTTTTTAGAAAATTATAAAAATTTCCCTAAAGACTAATTTATTTATTCTGATTTCTAAAATGAAATTAATTTTTAGAATAAATTTCTAAAACATATATAAATTAATTATAATAATATTTCTTAAGAAAAAGGAAAATTCTTTTATTATGAAAATATGTTTTTTGAAGAATAAAATGATTGTAAGAAAAATTGTGTGATTATTTGCTATAAACATATTAATACCTTCATTTTGAGTTTTAACCTTATATATAGTTCATAAATTATTTATTACTATTCATTCCTACCAATTTAATGGCTGATTTATAATAAATAAATATATATATATATATATATATAACATTTTAGAAATATTTTACGGTTCATCTAAACATGTTGTTCTATACAACACAATCTATCAAATAGAGAAAATCATTTAAAAATATATTTCATAAGAATATGGGGGAGTTACCCAAGGATATTATAAACCATAATATAAAACATTAAATAGTTCATTGGGATCTAAAAATGGCCTCCATAGATCAAATTATGATAAAAAATTCAAATAGATAAAATTTTGAATTCTGAATGCATCTTCTAAACATTTGGTCCCTTCTAATATTTAACAGGTAGTGATAATCCCAATTAAAATTCACTGAATCATTATAAAGCATATAAATTTATTATTTTGAAAACAAAAAACTAATTTCATGAGAATACATATAATTAAATATCTTATTAAACTGTGGTCTATCACTCCTATTGTAATATAATTATTAATCAATAATGGTTTCTTTGATGAGAAGACATACTTGATGTGTTTCCTAAAAAATAGTGTATTTTCATATAAGATAGTCATCCAATAGATTTTCAATTCCTTTGTTACCCATTAATTAAAAATATAATGTTTTTAATGGAAAGATCCATCTTCTAATATGATTTTTTTCATCATTTTTCATCTTCAAATATTTGACTATAGAATTAATAGTGGTAAATATTATTTTTGAACCCAATATATAACATCCAAATTTAAAAAAAGTGAGGAAAACATTTTATAACTATTTTTTAGATGTTGTTAAATTTATTAGTATTCATATGGAGTCATATATTTTTAATTAATTACTTATGATTTATTTTCCATCTTTTTACTCAAAAACATCAATTAGAGAAACATTAGAGGCAAAAATCATAATTTCATTGAGAAAATAAAATTTTAGTGATAGGATAATGGTTGGGGTGTTTAATTTTTTAGATCCATATTTTATTTTCAACAAATCTTATCAAATACAAATATCTATTGTTTATAAAATAACTAGGACATAGGTAAAGTGATTTTACCAAATTCATTTTTAGATATTATATAAAATTTATCATGAATAAGGTACTATATCATATCTCACACATTTTTTAGGTAGGTAGGCGAAGAAATAAGATCCAAATTATATTTTTTAACTTGAATTCCACTTAAATAAATAACATTCCTAAGTTAAATTCCATTTATCACTATAAAATTATATTTTTCACAATTAAAAACATTATTATTATGAATAAAGTTTTTAATATTCGAAACTAAACTCTTAAAATAGCATTAAATGATAATCTATAGACAAATGAATTAATATATGAATATTTCAATGAAGGATTATATATATTTGGTAAAAAAATATCATCATATGTATTTGAAATGTTCCATGTTCATTTCACCAACCAAATGGAATTCTTCTATTCAATAAGTTCAAATAGGAAGTGTCATAATGGTTTTATCTTAATCCTTATGTGCTATGTATATTTGAAAATAACTGGATAATATATTAAGAAAACAATGTTGAGTATATCTGTGTAGTCTCTCAATAAAATTATATAAGAATGGAATTTGTAAATGGTATTTCTTAGTCACTAAATTTATTTTTATATTGTCAATAGACATCATCCATTTATTTGGAAGTTGAACTTGTATAACCTCTCTAAATTTAATTTTTTTGATTGTAAAGCCAATTTTGTTTAGTTAATATTATATGGGGTTCACCAATTAGAAGTTATTGATGGGAAATATAATTCCATCAACAAAAAATCAAGTGAATTCTTATTTAAAAATTTCCAATAACATTGTCTTTAATCTTCATTGAAATTGTTAAACAGGTTTGGAAGTTTCCTATAATAAAATTATATGCATGAAATTGTAAGGAATAATTAAAGATAAATGTAAAACGGTCCATAAAAATTCTTTTTTTTATATTTAAATCAATATTTGTAGTTATTACTCTTTAAATTTAAATAAAACTTTATAAATAATGGTTGGGAACTGCTCATTTTGATTTATGAATTCATATTTAAGATTTCTAGGTAATGTATTCAACTATATCCCAGGGGATTTTTATTGATCAAACCATTTATTTTCATTAAATAAAATAAATTTAATCTTCTTATTCACTCTCGAAATGAGAATATTTTATATGAATTAAATAGATGATAGGCTATCAAGTAGTCATCTTACCAGTTGTATTTTCCAAAACAAACTGGGAATTAAAACAGTTTAGAATATATTTATTTTCAGCCATAAGAAAATTTATAATTTAAAATTAAATGTTTTTTAGTATTCATTTTAATATATTTTTTTCTAAACAATAAACATATTTATTATTATTTTCTATATTTATTTGAATTTAATAAAATTCAGATAAAACATTTAAAAAATTACAATGTTTAAAAACATGACATTCATCATTGGGACTTTATTCATATGTTTTAATTTATATTTCATTAAAGAAGGTTTCAATACCTGGAAAATGATTCATTTCTAGTAACAATATTTAGAGGTGAATTACTTGAGAAATAATTTAAAAAATATCAGAATAAACAAATCTACCATGTTAATATGTGAAGAATAATGATTATCATTTTTGTGTTCCATGATGTTAAAAATATTGATTTCAACATCCAATCATTTAAATTCAATTTAATAAGTTACATTTTTTATATTAATGATTTTTACGGTAGTTTAAAGAATGCACATATAAGAATTTGTGGTTCATGTTTACTAAATCGATCATGTTACATATCTAAGGCATTAAAAGAAACATTAAAAAAATATGTTATATAAACCAAAACATCCTTAAAAACTATATAGGTAATTTTGTAGTGAATAGTAATAGTATATATGTCATTACATTTGATAATAAAATCATGTTGGGTCATTGAGGAAAATTTTCTTCATAAATTCATTGTATACCCCCTTAAATTTGATTTATAGCGCATTTCTTTCAAGATGTTTTGGTATTTTGACAATTATTTTATAAGATCCTATAAGGGGATATTGACTTACACTATTATGAATGTTTATAAGATTTATTTATCCAATCCTATTCAATACATATATTTTTTATATGGTTTCTATAATTATAGTTTAATGGTGGTTTGAAAGTATCATGGTAATTATAAAAATGTTATCTTAGCATATTTTTCGAATCATTAGCGTCTCTTTCCAGCAAAGGCTCTTCATGTGATACCAATTTTTCTTAGACAATATTTTTTGATATTTAAGTATGTTTTTATTAGATTTATCATAGATTAAGTTTTAAACTAGTTTTATGGTGTTTATAAGGATTTAAAATATTTTTGGGTTCCTATATAGGATTAGTCATTTGACTTTGATGGTTATTCGTCATGATTTCTCTCTGAAGATAAATAACACTAATATTCTCATCTCCTTTATCTTTGGGAATCAATTAATGTTATATTGGTACACCTCCATTGATCTAATTTCATTGTTTACAAAAATATATTTCCAATTATAATTCTTGTGTCATAACATTAATCATCATGGTCGTGTGTTTCTTTAAATTTTCATGGTATTTCATCATAGGTTCTTGTTATTGTTTTACAACCTTTTTTGCTGCATTGAATATTCAATGTTTTTTAAAAAATATTTTACTAGTTGATCATTCTATAATTTCTTATATTAATATAATTAGATTTGTGTTTAATATATCTTGACTTATAATTACTTTAATATCCTTGAAAATATATTATTGGTAGTTTGGGTTGTCTAAACCTACCTTGGAACAAGTTATTACAACATTGATTGAAAGGATGATTAATCTGAAAATAAATTTTTTGATTTTATTAAAAGGTTATTCTAAGAAAAAAACATTTAAAATTCAAGTAAGCATCTCATGTTTGATGGGATTGATTATGAATGTGGACATCTGATGAAAAAAATCCATTATTGGATTACATTTTGAAAATGGCTTCAAGTTTTGGTTGAGATTGTAGAGTGGAAAACATAATTTATTTAACCATGATTATTGAATCACAAATTTAACTCAAAATAATATTGTTTTATGATGTGGTGGTGGGTATATATTTAGTAGATTTTACATGAAGTGGAAAACCTATACCAAACATTTTACCATTTTAGGAAACTATTTCAATTAAATTAATATTAGTAACTTTTTTCAAATAATTCTCTTATTATTGTGGTATCAATCATACTCATATCAATTAGAAAAAAGACATGATACGATATTGAATGAAAATTTTTTCTTTCAATTTAGTGATGGGAGTATCTAAAACATAGTTTATTTAATTGTTCCCCATATTCATGCATTATTTCACCTTGATTTTGACTTATTCCACAAAATTATTATCTAATTATTGCAGTTTTAGTAGTATGAGATATTTTTTCAACAAAAAGTTTCTTTAAATCATTAAAATATTTATTCAATTTTTAATATGAATAAAAAAACTTTTTTTCTCCAGTCTAGCCAATAAAAAAGGAAAAGATATCAATTTATTTTGATTCCCACTGATTCATTATGGTATCGTGTTAATATATAGATACCGGAATTCTTAATGAATTTTGTGTGTATGTTCTCCAATAAAACGATTTTATTTTGTATTTTAATGAATAAAGAAATATTTCATTTAAAATAAAGTAGTTTAATAAGAGTATTCTCTAAGGTTTTATTGATTCTATTCATTGGATAAATCTAATTAATTTAATGTTATATTATCATCCATGATTTTTTCAGATGCAATTTATTTTCTTCTTAGTATGTTTATAATAGAATCACTTTGAAGTATAGGGGAATTTCAAATAAATATACACATAGAGTGGTAGGTTATATCAATTTCAAGTTCTAAAGGAAACAAATTTGGGTTATAATCATGGGCAAATCAAAAATAAAAATAAAAATCAACTTATGACACATCCCAGGAAATGAAATAAAACATTAAAGGAAACTTTTATGGGTTCAAATAATAAAATTTATCCCAAAATCGAATTTAGTAATGTTGAAAATTATGTTTCCTCTTAGGGTTGTTTTTATACTTCTGTTTTAAACTTTAAATATTGATTATTTTTATTCAAAGAAAATAGTAATTTTTAGTATCTCAAAAATGGTTTTGGAAAAGTAAAAATAAACTGTGCCAATTTTTTATAAGAATAAATAATCATGAATACATGAAATCAAAAAAAATATAGATTGAAATGGGGTATAAAGATAATATTTTATTATATATGTTGTGATCCATTGTTCATCCTTCAAGAAACCTATTCTTATTTTTCAAAATTCATAATCTTAATTTAATTACTCAATGTTCACCCGCCTCTAGATGAAAACAAAATTTTGATTGAATATTATACCTTGAAATTGGTATATTTTTTGTTCTTCTTATATTAGTGATACAACCAATTTATTACAACCAAGTGATGGAACCTAATTAAGAATACTATAGTCAATGTTAATAAATATCCTACGAAATTTGAATATTGTAGCCGATTACTTTACTTTATAGATTTGAACAACCTAACCAAATAAACAATAATTAAGTGAATTTTAAACGATTTGAATTGGACTTTATTAAAAATTAAATGACCACATATAAATAAAAATTATGTGAAGTTAAAACAGAATGTCTTAAAATAAGGTGACCTTGTACCTCCAATTTCGACGGTAATATTGGGATTTTTACTAACCATGTCTCAATCAACTCCTATGTTAATTATTACACAAAACTTATAATAGTACTATGGGATTATCTATAAGACCCCTCTTGTGTATCCTCCTCTTTTTAATCATATATTATTATGAAAATTGAAGAAAAAATATGTTAATATAGGGGTATCATATAATAAAACTTTGGGAATTTATATGTGCATTTAGTATTGATTATCAGTTGGATCCTTATGGTAGTAGACTCAAACTTTTATATTGAATATGGATGAAGAAAAATTAATTTATTTTTGAATGGAACAAATTTATTTATCTCTAAATATTAATTTATTTATTATATATATTCACCTCAAACTGTAACTCTTCATATCATTTTTAAAATTATATTGTGAATGAAACATAACGTGGGTAAAAATTAGGAAGAAAACATAAATATTTTATGATATTTCACAAGGTGTGGAAATTGTATACCTCAAAAAATTTAATAACACATCCATAAAAAATGTAGAAATTCTGTAATTTTAAATTTATTTAGATTAAAAAGTATATTAATTCATTTATTTAATATAACATAGAATATAAAAATGCTTTCCTTTTGAAGAAATGTTTGACATTGACCCTTTAAAAAAACTAAAATCATAATATGTTAATTGTAAAAATGTATAAATTTTCAATAAAATCATGACTTGTAAAAACATTACTCATTACTCGTTAAAACATATTATTTCCACTGAATTTGAAAAAAATAAACTCTTATTCATTATACTTGTAGATTAATTGAAAATTGATTAAGAACTATGATTTTTTTATCTTTTTCTATTAAAGCGAAAATATCATAAACTCAAAAAAATGATAAAACATTTTGTAGAGAAAAGATTGTGGGGATTTATTCTCTAAAATATACATGATTAATTGAAAAAATATTATATTTATTTGTATCATGTTGAGATACTATCCAAAATACAATGATTATAAGATAGTCAAGAAATAAAATATTTCACATAAAGTTGACATAAAAAAGGATAATGATATATATTTTGATTCAACTTTCTTAGATCCCAGTAAATATGATTATAGTGATGAAATTTCAAAAATCAAAAGAAAAAATAATATGTTTTTTATGAGGAGAAAAAAAAATTCATGAAAAATGTTACAAATGATGTGAGACACTATGAATGAAAAAAAATGAAAAAATGAAACCTGATTTCCCCTACTAAAATGGGAATAAATGTATAAATATATTGATTATATTAGAAAAATAAAAGTGAATATATATGAAACATAGAGTGATTAAAATAACTATAGTATTGAATAAAATTAAAATTATAAATTAATGTGTTAAAATCAAAAGTTAAATTTTATACTTGTGCATTAGACCAAAATTGTACTATCATTTTACTCTATTAATTTTATTTCTAAAAATTATTCTTTTTATAGGGTTATTGAATATAATATTATACTGGAAGAGAAATACAATACATTAATGAAAAATCATTATTTTTTAAACAAGAATTATAATTGTATATATTTATTGAAAAATAAAAATGTACAAGATACATTTAAAATTAAATTCTAACCATGATATAACTAAATCTCTATGTGTTATGAATGATGTTGTAATTTATTGGTTTATTAATTGAATATAAATTATTAAAATACTTTTCTATAATATTTAAAAAATTTGAGGATTATATTATTTAAATGTTGTGTATGAAAAAAATAAATGAATTTATATTTGTAATTGGAATAAATGGTTAAAATCTTAACTAACATTGGAATAATTGTTCACTTAGTTCAAGTTATAAAATAATTCATAATATTAATTGTATTCCTTGTATAATTGTTTTATATTATGATAATGCTTATTACATTATATTTTCTTAATTTTTGTTAATAATAATTATACCAAATTTTTTAAATATTAATCTTAAGTAAGGACTATAATTTCTAGTCACTGTAAATAGTTTTCATTACGTAAATCACTTATTACTAATAATGTTGGATCCAAAAGCATATATATTCCAAAAGGTCTGGTTTTTGACATATTTAAGAAATGATCCATACATGATGAAATGAGAAATGGTTCAAGGATGTCTGAAGAATTTTAATGAATAATTATTAAACAAATATTCTTTATTAAATTAATGAAATCATATAGATAATGTTAATGGAAGATTAATTATATATTGGATTGATATATAGTTATATTTTTACTAGAAATATTTATTTTATTTTACTTATAATTTATACTCAAAGACCATTAATTGTTTCATATAGGTATAAATACTTTCATATCTATTATATCTTTTTCCCTTCTATATTATTTGTTGGAAATTTTATGATTTATAACATTATATTATATAGTGATATCTTTTTTTAATTAAATTAATTTATTAACTTATATCAAACATGCATACTCTTTATAGTTATATTTACTATATTGATGGTATGTTCTAATTTGTGTTGATATATTACATATAATAATGAGAAATTATCATTCTAGTTTACACACATGTGCTATCACACTTTTATAATTTTTTGTACTGGAATAAACTATTATTTAATATTTATGGTATGTATTATGAATTATTACCTATATTTATATATGACTATTTAAACATATTTATTTGAAAATTATTGAATTGTCTCATGGATTCTTGTAGTTAAATATTATTATATAATATGATTTAATTTAAATATTATTCAATTCCATGTCTCCTCAAAAAAGGAAACATTTGTTGTTATATTTTGTAAAAGTGGAATAATATTATATTTATGGGAATATATTTCTAGTTTATCAATTGATTTTTTAGAGTTTATATATCTTTTAAATGTCCAGGAGTTTTAAGTAGGTGTTATTCATTTTTTATATCTATTGATCATGTCGTATAAACTATACATATTTTAGTTGAGAGTGACTATTATAAAAAATATTTGGTTGTATTATATTATTCTAAATCCAATTAAGCATGATATATATATATCTAATTCCTTGGATGTCTTTGATATTTATTCTTCATTTTAGGGTGAGTTTTATATACTATTTGGAATACATTTAAATGTTTTGTCATACTGGATTGAGAAAAATTATTAACTACAAATTTTAATTTATTTTATAAACTTTTAGTAATCATTGTATATTCAATATAATGATTTATTACTCATTGAAATTCATTATTCTATATTTTTTAATAAATATTTAATTATGGGGGTTTATATTACCACTTTAATGTTATTTCTAATTAGTTTTTTAATATATGAGTGTAGAAAGATTTATTTAATTGTTATGAATGATTATTAGAATATTATGGGGGTAATATTAATTCTATAATATATTGATTTATTTATTCATGATTTTATGGGAAGACATGTTATTATTGTTATTTAATATATATTGAAATGATGAGATTTATAGTTTTATTGGAAGTTTGTGTTTACTTTTTTATAAAGGGATGATTATATTTGAATAAAAGTTGTGTTAAAATATCTAAACTATTAGAAGAGGTTCTGTCATTTATTTCTTTACATGATCAACCCTTTATTTTCTTAACATCTGAGATATTTAAAATATATATATATATATATATATATATATATATATATTATGAGTTTGTGTTTTGAAATTATCAAACGGGGGAGAATAATAAGTATATCCTTTCAATTCCCCATTTTTATGTTTTGATTATTACATGTTTTCTCACCCTTTCATATACCTGGGTTACGATCATTTTAGTATATGTTGTTGAGTCATCTATTTAATGATGGAACCTATTGTGAATTTACTATTCAATATTTATTTAATTATTCATAATTTATATATATTCTCAATATTATCAAATTACATATTATTATTCTCAAAGATATCAGATTTTATGTTTGAGAACATTATGAAGGGTAAATATTGTAATTGGTATGGATGTTTTGAATTATAGAAGTTGAAGTGTTTGGAAGACAGTTTTTGGATAAGTAAGAATATTATGCATAGAGAAGAATATTGAAGATAATGTTTTTCATTGACATTTTAGGAATATACCTACGCCTAAAATTTAAATTTACTTATCTGTTGAAGAAAATTAGATTTTGTATTAGATGAATTAGAAAATCATATAAATAATTTATATTACTTATACTAAAGATGCTAAAGAAACTTCATTTTGTTATGAGTTTACTAAAAATTTCATAAGTTATAAATATTAAACATGAAGGAGAATATTGGATTTTATATTATGTGTGATGTTTTATCTAAATAAAAAAGTTACATAGGAATCCAATTGATATTTTATCAATTTAAAATATATTCCACATTCTGGGTGTTTTGAATCCCACTCCAATATCAACCACTAAAAGTTAGTTCACTAGAAATAGAAATGTGAAATTAGATCTTAGAAGGAACTCTAAAAACACTTATGTATTGTGATTTGGATAAATAAATTTCACCCTATTCATAACAATGAGTCATTATAGTCTGACAGTTACACTCACAACTTATGTAATCATTCAAGTACATGAAGAAGTGATTAGAACCAAAGGAAATGACACAAAAGTTTAATTTAATTTAAAAAAATTAGTCTTATTTCCATGGAAGATGTTCTAAAAAATTTAAATTATAATTGAATATCAAAATTCATTATTTTAAAACCCTAAGTTTTTATAAATTATTTTTTTGAATAAATTAAATTTCCTTGGTAACTTTTCTTACATGGAACTCTTTATTTTAACGAATAGTGGAAAACTATTGATATTATTATTTAAATTAGACCATTATCACCTAAACATTAAACATGTTGGAAATAATATTGATAAAATAATTTTTAATAATGTATAATGATTTTATATAAATAAAACATGCTGATAAAAAATACATATTTTTTGGAAAATTCATTATATGTTTTCAAAATATTACTTTCTCAATAAAAATAATGGTTTATTTTTGTGGACAGCAATAAAATTCATTTTTGAAACTTATATAAACAAAATAAAGATAATTTTAGAAATCATCAAGTTAAAATTAGATTAGTGTATAATTTTTTTGATTTTTCTAAAAAAATTATTTTTTAGAAAAATCACTTTGTCAATGAATCTACAAGTTTAATTATAAATTGAATTTTACCACTTATATAAATGAAATCTGGGAAAATAAATTAAATATTATTAGTTATCAAAAATAATATGTTTTAATAAGGTAAACATAATTACTAAATATAATGATGAGTAAAAACTAAAAAATTATTTATCAATGTCAAAGGTAAAAATGGGTTTACATTTGCATTAATCTAAAATGAGATAAATTAAAAATGAACCCAGACATGTTCAAAAACAATTTCAAGATCTTATGTAGATCAAATAATTTATATGTCTTAAGAATGGTCCATTTTGGATCCTTTTTCTTATAGAAAACATGGGTACACATTTCTCTTTCCATAAATTAATAGTCAATGACTCAACTCACATATATATAACTATATATAATATTCTTCAATTCACACTTCAATAAACATTTAGTTTCACCAATACATTCTCATATATCATACTTAATTCCCTTATCTCATCCTATAATCATTTGGTTTTCTTAAATCCTACCTAGCATGGATTTTTGTACAAACATAAGTAAGTTACTTAAAAAATATGTTACATTATTCAATGTGTTTTTTATTTCATTTCCTCCTACACCTCCTAAAATAATTATTAAATGGTTTGGATATGAAAATTAAAGTATAATACATATACTAATATGTTTTTATATTATTTTTATAACCTACACCATCTATACATCCCACGTTAATAAAGAAATATTACATTTTCATATTTATTAATATTTGTGAATTAAATATTATTTTTACTTTAAAGGGGATTCTATATTGGATGACGTACTCCATTCACAGCAATTTGTTTCTTTGATGTCTTACCCCAGAAGTCAGATACAATCATGCTTGGACCGCAAATTTATTAATAAAAAGAAAAGTGCAGAGACAAACAAGAGAAAGAGGATAAGATTACATGTCAGAATAGTCATAAGCATCACATTCATACCTAGTCATATCATCTGCATCGGTTGATTCCCATTCTGATTGGGGATCATATTGTTTGAGAAACTTGATATACTCCTTCCTTCACTCCAATTGCTCCATAGATAGCTTCTCCTTAGCCTTCATGGAGGATGACCTGGTGGTCACCGTCCTCGGAACTGCAGAGTAATCTTTCCTTGGTTTCCTTTTAAATGGTAGTTAACTCCTAGTATTTGAATTGGTGGGAATAAAAAGAACTAACTACAATATGATTACACATGTTCTTGAAATGTTTTTACATTAATCTAATAATGTTTAGAGGATTAAAATGTGAATGAACCCAATTTTATGCATAAATATTCTAATATTTTTAAATAGTCAATTGACTGCCTTTTGATGGTGAACAATTATTAAATCTAATTTTTTTTCACATTTATACATTATATTTGAAATAATTAAATTTTCCTTTATAATAAGGATATAAAAATACCTCTTTATGAAAGTTTTATATTTTTTTGATAAAGTTAAATTTTTTTAATAAATAGTGAAACATACTATGTTTTATTTCAAAACTAAATTTTAATCTAATTTATTTATACGGTTAAATTATATTTTTAATTTTTTTTAAAATTTTATTAGATTATATTTTTACTATTTAAACAAATTTTAGACATTGGAAGTAATTTCACATTGAAATTGAACAGAACATTGTGTCAATATTTTGACATTTTTATTTCTTAAAAACATGCTTTTTATTTTGACAACGAGAATTAATTTTGAATTAATTTGTACAAATTATTTTTTTTAAATTTCAAAAAATATATTCCAAGTTGGGATTAAAGAGTGGAAAATTTAGTAAATAAGTATCTTATATTTTTTTACATTATAAATATTAACTTTAGTAAATATTTTGTTTACCATGGTTAAAGGGTAAATCTGGTAAATTAGGGTAAACAAAGATTATTATAATAATATTAAATTATCCTAACATGTGTCCTAACCATATTAGCTGATACATGTCCAAAAATAGTCATCCTTATGTTTATTTTTAAACCCCATGGATCCACCTGTATGTGAAAATGAAACATTCTAAAAATTAATTTAATGTTATGGACAATGTAATATAAATATATATCTTTTAGTAAAAAACATTTATATGGGGATATATTAGTTATCTATTCAACTATAAATATTATTTTTAAAGATAAAAAAATTTCCTACATCATGTTATTTTATTTATAATTTTTAGACAACAAATAATGAAAATTATTTATGACATAATGATGATGCAATGTTTACCTTATTAATGAATGATTTAAATAAATGAGGTTATAAAAATTAAAAAAAATATCCAAAACCTGTCCAATTCTAGTTGGATGATTTTATTTCAAACAATATTCATCTTATATTCTAACTTAATAAATTTTGGATCTTTTGAAAACGAAAATGATTTTATAATAAAATAATACTTTCAATCATTCTTAAAGAGCCCCCTCCCTCTTATAAAAGGCCACCACCTCTAACCCATTACTAACTCTTCTCAAGCCCCTTGGATCATCCAAACTCTACCAATTTAAGCTACCCACTTCCCTCTCTTCTTCTAGAATCCTTATTTTAGTAATATGTAAATTCATGTATTCCTTTTGGTTCAAACCAAAGGGAGATACCTGATTTAAAGGTAATGTCTTCACCTAAATTATTATTTTTTATTTTACGTATCCAACCCCACTTTATTCCTTTATTTTATAAAAACACTAGTATTATAAATATTATAGGTTGTTTCTATGGCAAGGATTCTAACTACACATCCACACACCTCCATCTAATGGATACAAACATATTGTTTCTGTGGACGGAAAACAATTTCCACTCAAAACGATGATTGTTCATTTATCTCCTATCACCTCTCAGGGTAGCCATTATGATGGAACATTATTTATATATTATATATATATATATATTATTTATTTATTATATATTATTATTTATTTTTATTTTATATCATACCTTTATCATTTCCATAATTGCTAAATAAGATAATTTCATTTGAGGAAGTGTGTATTACCACCCCCTCAAGGTGATATGTTTCGTTCATGCCATACATGGATTGTATAAATGATGGAATTTATGAAATTAAGTAAAATATATATCATATTATATTATATTAAAATTATAATACACCTATATATCATTATGTTTTCATTTCATTATATACGAAATAGAAATGAAAGTAGCATTAATGGGTACGTACGACTTACCGTCTCCATGAACGGTGCATTTTATTTCTTATACCCAAATGTAATTTACTATTATAAAAACATATATATACTTGATATATATTATATATATTATATCTAAATCTTGAATATCATTTTGGAGGTAGTGGACTTTTGATCACATGTACAACATGTAATTATAAGAAGTTCATTATTGACTCAAGTACCAAATATCAACAAAATGACCATTGTTAATTTAAATGAATAAGTAATGTTTATAATGTAAAAATAAGTGATATAAAAGAAATAATAAATTTGAATAAGTTTTTGAAGCAAGTATAAATAAACTTTAGATTATTATTTAGGAGATTAAAGAATGAACGAGTCAAGTCTGACATGAGGTAAGGGACTTTGTCTCAATTGCCTTTCATTGAGGTATATTTCGATTTATACACAACTTTATTTGATATGGTGTATAAACCGCTTTTACATTTAATTTTATTCAAAGGAAATTTTTTTTCAACATATCACCTTACTAAACAAAAAAGGGAATGTTTTTAACACACGCAGTGAAAACGACCTTTCTGTCGCCCCAAATATTCTTTGATATTTGGATTCCTTAACAAGCCATAATGTTTTTAAAAGGAAACTAAATACCATATACCCTTTTCAAATATTTTGGTATTGAAAATGGTTTTGGATAATCATTGTTTATTTCAATATGTTGAAATGATATATTGTGATTGAAATGTGGAATTGTTTTCTTTCCTTTATGTTTGTTTTATGTGATATGAATATGTTATGGTTCTTGCTAATTATTTACATATACCAGTGGTTCCATGTTAAATCTAGGGCGGGTGAGCCCGATATTGCTCTGTAATGCATTGGGTAACGTGATGGAGGTAAATTTTAATGTTTCTCCTAATAGATTTAGGGAATATACTATTACAGGTATTCCAATCGTAACTACCTATGTTGATGTGAAAGATAAAATGTAAGTATGTTATATATGCCACAAGTTACCTTTATGATTTATGATTTTTATGTGCCATTATTAAATCTTATGATATCATGTGGTATATTAATGAGCTTATGTTTTGTATATATTAATGATATAATGATTTCTTTCTTTATTTTGTAACCCTTACTGAGCTTCTTATGCTCATCCCATGTTTTTGAAATGTTTTTCACATGACTTAAAGATTAATAGGGTTAAGGATGAGATTAAGGAAAAGTCATGTTGTCTAAAACATAGAACTACACATGAATCTTTTTTCAATAGTTATTATTTTATGAAAATAATGGATACTAAGTAGAAGTGTTTGCATGTAATATTAAGGTTGTTATATAAATGTTATGATCTAATTCTCTAAGGATATAAACATGAAAATATCCTCAATGTGAATTATTAACGTAATTCAATGTAATGTAATGTTTAGGGTTGGGTCCTTATACTTGATATTAGAGGTAAGTTTAGATAAATTTAAGAGTTGTGATATTGTTAAATTATTATCTATAAATAAATTTATAGTAATATTGAAATAGTATAGCATTTATATATTACCAAGTTGATTCACCTAATATATTTTTATGTTCATAATGGTTTTCCACAAAGAAAATAGGGAAACCATGATGGGATGAAATCATGAGGAAGACAACCTTCCAAATAAGAAACTTGAGATAATTGGAATCAGAATTGAATAGTTTTTTGTAATGATGGAACAGTTGACTCAGAATATAAATGGGGGTGATATTCATGCACAAGATCATCCATACCAACATAGAGAAACATGTCAGTAGTGGAGGATTTCATGAGGGAACATCCTCCATCATCCAGAGGATCACCTGACCACGTTCTACCTAATGTTTTGATTAAATCACAATAGAATATTTTCGATGTCAAGGGGTGTTCAGTACATCAAAAGGTTAGTCTCTATGTTTACCATTTTGAAGGAGAATCGGATTTGTTGTGATCGGTGGTTAAAAATATTCAGGATAGTGAAGAGATTGAGGCTCTTAATAGGTATAAATTAAATGGAATTTTTCTTGAGATATATTTTCCAAAAGTGGTTCATATTAGGATTGGAGAAAATTCTAAGAATTTAGGAAGTATGATGACTCATTGGCTGCTTATGAAGCAAAATTCACTCTACTGGAAAGGTATGTTACAAATTTCATATGATATTTTTATAGTAAAATCACCCATTTTTAATCAGAATTAAAGACAAATTAACGAATTGATTTATCTTCTTGTGAGTTCAAATGTTATAAAAATGTATTCGATGTCTGGATGAGGTGGAAATAGATTTTATCGATGATTACGTGTTCTTTAAAAAACAATAGAATAAGTGGTTGAGGTGGTAGATGAAAGAGAATAACTCTTCAAAAAAGTCTGATAGTAAGAAGCTTAATTTACAGTTTGAGCAAATTGTGGTAAAAATCTCTCTATGGAATGTCTTTTGAGTTCGGTCAAATGCTACCAATGTGGTAAAATGGGACATAAGGTTCATAATTGAACTGAAAAATATTAGGGTAATGGTAAGACCAAATCTTATTTATAGTTAGTAAAATGATTTAAGAGAAATGAAATAAGTCATTTTGCAAATGAGTGTCCAATGATGAACTCAACTGAGGTAAAGATGATGTACTACAAGTAGAAAGGTGTGGTGAAATCCTTTCCAACTACTTCAGAAGATGTTGGTACATCAAATAAAGTAGTATCAATAATCGAAAAGGAGACTGGTGAATTCTCTATTTTTTGGCACTACCTTCTAGAAATGGAGAGTTTGTTATCTACAGTGATGCTTCATTGAAAAGACTTGGATGTGTCCAAATAAAGAATGATATGGTAATTGATTATGCTTCACGTCAGTTGAAACCTCATGAGTTAAATTACCCTAGACATGATTAGAAATTAGCTCCTTTTTTTCTTTAGAAAATTTGAGGCATAATCTATATGGAGTATAATGTGAAATATATACTGACCAGAAAATATTGAAGTATATATATTCACTCAGAAAGAATTGAACATGAAATAGAGCAGATGGATGGAATTAATCAAGGATTATGATTCCATGATTCATTATCATCCAGGATGAGAATGTAAAGTGTTTGATGCTTTGAGTCGATAGAGTAATGCTATATTAACCATGTTATTTTTGGAACAAGATACATTTATTAATGATTTGTTGAATGTTGGAATAGAAGTTTTTGGTTCAAGATATTTCTTTATTTTTTCTCAGGTATTAGTGAAATTATCTCTATCAGGCAGAATTATGGAATCACCAAAGGAAGTCTTCGGGTTGCATAAAATGGTAGAGTTTGTTCATAAGGGTATGTTTCTTGATTTTAACATTGATAATGATTTTATTTTGATATTTGGGAATAGATTATGTGTTACTTGTGATTCAAAGTTGAATAATGCATTGTTATGTGAAGCTCATAGTCCTCTGTTTTCAGTTAATCTTAGTAGTACTAAGATGTACAAATATCATTGGGAGTATTACTAGTGGTATGAAATAAAAAGAGATATTGTTGAATTTATTATGAAGTGATTGAATTTTAAATAGGTTAAAGTATAGTGGAAGTTACTAAAAAAATTCTTCATCCTTTACTGGTGCTAGAGTGGAAATGGGAAGATATGTCCATTGAGTTCGTTATGGGATTACCGAAAACATCTCCAGGTAACAAGTCAATATGGGAAATTGTTGATCGATTGACTAAGGCTGCTCATTTCTTTCATATTCTAGATAATTTGTCTCTCGACCAACTTTATCAGTTGTATGTTAAAGAGATTGTCAGGCTACATAGATTTCCCTTCTCCATTGTATGTGATCACGATCACAGGTTTACTTCTAGTTTTTGTAAAGGCCATCAAAAGTTGTTGAGTACTGAATTAAATTCTATTACAGCATTTCATCCTCAATCAGATGTGCAGTCAGAACAAACAATTCAGATATTAGATGATATGATATCGGCTTTCTCAATGGATTACTAGGGAAGTTGGGACCAACATCTTTCTTTGGATGAATTTTCTTATAATAACAGTTTTTATTCTAGTATACGAATGGATCCATTAGAAAAATTATATGGAAAGCGGTGTCGAACAATATCTTTTTCGGATGAAGTAGGTGGAAGGAAACCGGTGGGACTAGAATTGGTAGAAGAGATGACAAAAAAAATTCAGTTGATTTAGAAGCACAAGAGAATATCTCAAAGAAGGTAAAAAAGTAATATAGATAACCAAGGTAAGGATCTTTCATTCGAGGTAGGTGATCATGTCTTTATCAATGTTTTCTATGGAAACGTGTGATTCATTTTGGTAAGAAGGGAATGTTGAGTCCGAGGTTCATTGGAACTTGTGAAATCTTGGAGAAAGTTGGGACAATTTATTACAGAGTGGCTTTACCTCCAATTTTATTTTAAGTACACAATGTTTTTCATGTTTTAATGTTGAGAAAGTATATGTCAAATCCATCTCATTTTTTGAGTCTATAGGTAGTTTAGTTGGAAAAAAATCTCTCTTATGAGAAACAACCATTCCAAATTCTTGAAAATTGAGAGAAAGTGTTTTCGAATGAGGTAATTCGTAAGGTAAATGTTTTGTGTAAAACCATATGTTTAATGAGGAAATGTGGGAATCTAAGAATACTATGAGGGATAAAAACCCCATTTATTTAATAAGTGAATAAAATTGCGAGGACGCAATTTACAAATGGGGGAAGGATGTAACATCCTAGGTTAATAAAGAATATGAAATTTTCCTATTTAATAATATTTTTGAATTAATAATAAATTTTTCTTTAAAGGGTATGATATGTTCGATGGCCTACCCGATAAGAAACAGCATGTTTCTTTGAAATCTTACGTTGCATAAAATGTTGAGTTATACTAATAAATAATAATATAATATTTTTATTTTAAATTGTAGTTAACACATAGAAGTTGTATTGGTGGGAATAAAAAAACCATCTACAATACAATTAGACATGTTTTTATATGTTTTTACATTTATACAAAAACGTTTAGAGGCACAAAATGTGAATGAATCCAATTTTATGCATAAATAGTCTAATATTTTTTAAAAGGTCGATTTATTGCCTTTTGATTGCGAAGCCTTTTTAAATATAGTTTTTATAACTTTTATATGTTCTGTTTGAATAAGTAAAATTATTCTTTATAATTGGGATATAATAATTTACTTTGGATGAAATTTTAGTATTTTTCTTATAAGGATCATTTTTAATGGATAGTGAAAAATACTGCATTTTTTATTCAAAACTACATTTTAATAAAACTTATGTATATGGTTATATTGTTTTATTAATTAGTTTTAAAGTGTAATTAGATTATATTTTTACCATTTAATCCAATTTTGTTCATTGGAAGTAATTTTACATTGAAATTGAACACAAACAAGTGTCAGTCTTTTGATAGTTGTTATTTTTTAAAATCATGATTTTTGTTTTGACAATGGGAAACAATTTTAAATTAATTTCGGGATCTTTTTTATTTTGAATTTTGAAAAATGGATTCTATATTTGGAATCAAGATGTCCAAATTTCGTAAATAGATAACTTTTATTTTTAGACATTATGAATATTTACATCAGTAAATATTCTATTTACCGTGGTTAAAGGGTAAATCTGGTAAATAAGAGTAAAAAGTTATTATTATTATAATATTAAATTACCCTAACATGTGTCCTAACCATATTGGCTGATAATTTTCTGACCATGGGCTTCATTGGGTAGATTTTTTGACCCCATGGAACTACTTGTAGTTGAAAATGACACTTTATAAAAATTAATTTAATGTTATGGAAAATGTAACATAAACATATATATTTTAGTAAAACAATTATTATATGGGGTCATATAAGTTATCTCTTCGACTATAAATATTAATTTAAAATCTAAAAATATTACCTACATCATAGTATTTTATTTATAATTTTTATACATCATATAAATAAAATTATTTATGAAACAATAGTGATGGAGTGTTTACCTTGTTAGTGGATGATTTAAATAAATGAGGGTATAAATATTAAAAAAATATCCCAAACATGTCCAATTATTATTGAGTGATCATATTTAGAACAGGAGTCATATTATTTTCGAAATTTAATGAATTTTGGACATTTTAAAACTGAAAAATATTTTATAATAAAATAATACTTTAAAATATTCATAAAGAGACCCTCATCCCCCTTATCAAAGGCCTCCACATGTAACCCATTACCCACACTTCTCAAGCCCCTTGGATCATCCAAAAACTTCCCAATTAAGCTACACACATAACTAGATTCCTCCTAGAAACATTCCCTGAGGCAGAATGCAATTCGTGTAACCCTTTTGGTCAGACCAAAGGGAGATATCTGATTTAAAGGTAATGTATTCTCTTAAGTTCATTAATTTTATTTCACTTATCCAACCCCCTAAACAGTATTTATTCCATTATTTTATAACAGCACAAATATCCTAAGTATACTTGCATATTTTTATAAGAAAGATTCAAACTACAGATCGACACACGTCCATCTAATGGATACAAACATACTGTTTCTGTGGACGGCGAACTACTGCCTCACGAAACGATAATTGTTCAATTATCTCATACCGCCTCTCATTGTGGTTAATATTAAAACATTTTATTTATATATGATATATATATTATGTTTATTTTGGCTCTATTAATATTTATTTATATTTTATAACATACCTCTATGGTTTCCATAATGGGTAAATAAGATAATTTCATTTGAGGAAATGCAGACTACCACCCCTTCAAGGTGATATGATCCATTCATTCCATACATGGAATGTATAAAGGATGGAGTTAAAAAAATTATGTAACATATATATCATATTATATTATATTGTAATTATAATATACCTATGTATCATTATGTTTTCATTCAATTATATATGTTATATAAATTAAAGTAGTGTTCATGCGTACGTTCGGCTTACCGTCTCCATGAACAGTTCATTTTATTTCTTATCTCTAAATGTTATGTACTATTATAAATACATATATAAACAGCATATATAAGATATATATGATATCTAAATCATAAATATTATTCTGTAGATAGTGGTCTTTGACCACATGGACAACATGTAATTATAAGAAGTTCACTTTTGACTCAAGTATCAAATATCAACAAAACAATCGTTATTAAAACAAATGATTACATAATGTTTATAACATTATAATGAGTGATATAGAAGGAATAATACATTTGAAAAAATTTCTGAAGAATTTATAAATTAGCTTTAGTTTATTATTTAGGATATTAAAGAAGGAATGAGTCAAGTAAGACATGAGGTAAGGGGCATCATCTCAATCACCGTTAATTGAGGCATATTTTGATTTATACATATCTTTCTTTTATACAGTGTATACACCACTTTGACTTTTCATTTCATTCAAAGGAAATGTTTTTTCTACATTCCATTTTACTAAAAAGAAAAGGGAATTTTTCTTTTTAACATACACAGTGAAAACGACCTTTCAACCGCCACAAATTTTATTTTATTTTGTATTTCTTAACACATTGTAATGTTTTTAAAAGGAAAATAAATAACATATACCCTTTTTATATATTTTGGTATTAAAAATGGTTTTGAGAAAGAATTTGTTATTTAAATATCTTAAAATGATATATTATGATTGAAATGTGGAAATGTTATCTTTCCTTTATGTTTGTTTTCAGTGATATGAATATGTTATGGTTCTTGGGCATTGTTTACATATACGGGTGGTTCCACGATAATCCTTGGGTGGGTGAGCCCAAGATAGCTCACCAATTCATTGGGTAATGTGACAAAGGTAAACTTTAATGGTTCTGTTAAGAGATTTAGGTAATATACTTTGATGAGTATTCCAAACGTAACTCCCTATATAGTTGTGAAAGCTACAATTTACGTATTTTATATATGCCACAAGTTACCTTTATGATTTATGATTTCTACGCGTCATTCATAAATCATTTGATTTTATGAGTTATGATAAAGAGCTTATGTTTTATATATATTCCAGGACTAAAGATTTAGTTATTTATTTTATAACCCTTACTAAGCTTTTTATTCTCATCACACGTTTTTGAAATATTTCATTACAGGAATTAAATATGAATATGGTCAAGGATGAGATTAAGTAAAAGTCATGATGCCTAAAACATGGAACTAGACATGAATATTTTTCCAAAATTTTTATTTTATGAAAAATATGGATACTGAGTGGAAGTATTTTCGTGTAATATTCAAGTTGTTATGTAAATTTTATGACCTAATTCTCTAAATCTCTAAACCTGAAAATATCCTCAATGTGAAATATTAACTTAATTCAATATAATGTAATGTTTATGTCCAGGTTCTTATAATATATATATATAGTTATTTAATAAAATATAAATTAACTTATATTTATTATACAGTAGGTTTGAACGTGTATGAAGGAAGTCAATACTTAAGGTAATGGATTTCCCACTTATATTTATTTCTTATGAGACACATGTCATATTCACTACATGTTTCTTTTTTGTGGTGTATATATTTTCCAGGAACGTATTTTATGATACTAATCATATGAACTATTGTGATTTAAATATCAATTTTATCCCTCTATTTCATGTAATTTACGTTTTAAATTTTACCAAAATTGTATGGTATTTTTTTTCTCAATTTACCTCATTGAGACAGAGGTTATTTTATGCACCTATCTTCATTTATGAGGTGTATATATATTCAATTTGACATTTAATATCATAAATTTTTTCATTCTAAATATATTCAGTGTTTTTTCTAATTTTATTTTTTAATTTTCTCATGATTCAAAGTTACCAAAAAAGTATGGGTTTTATGTTACAATCTCGTGGTTTATGAGGATTGCTCATGATTATGCTTTAAATGTTGAAATTATATGTTATTTCTCTCATTTAACTCACTTATTTCGTTATCCACTATTGTTTTCTATATAATTAATGTTTCCCACCCATTTTCCTCTCATTATGTAATCTATAGTTCAAAATAATGCTTATAATAAAAATTTTCATTATTTCTCAGATACAGAATGGTATTTATTCCAAAACCATGTTTTCTAAAAATGATATAAAAAAATACCTTTAAATTATAATAATTATTTATTAAATACTTTTAAACTAATTTTTTTACCTTTTATAAAAAAAATTAAAATACTTATTCATATTAATTTCCAAACAAGTCCCATTAATATTTTGATAACAATGTGAAAAAATGGTTTTCACATTTACGACATGAAAAAATTTCAGGAGATCATATCCACAATTTTCTTTTCAGATCCCTTCTTAGATATTCAATGTTTGGTTCAAAAAAATTATTTCCAAAATATTATATATTTTTTTAATTTAAATACAAAATTATTTTCAAGGAAAGTATATTTTACTCAATAAACGTTCCATGTATTTTTTTCTTTAGAAATCTTTTTCCATCCAAGATGACATCCTTTGATGTTAATTAATCTTTAAGAGAGATATTATCCAACAAAACAACTCTTTTAATTTACTTGAATGGTTTATGTTTTTGATGATGATATGATTATGAAACTCATTTCGATTCCATGAGTTATACCATGATAAAATGACTATGGAACATGCATCTTTTTCAAAGGGATCTGATTTAATAAAATGATGAAATGATTGTGAAACTAGTTTATTTTACACACATAATATTATTATAAAATTCTTATGAAAGAAATTTCACTTCATTGGATATGTTATGATGAATTGATTATAATCTTGTGGTACACATATTTATGATTATTATTATAGGAAATATGGGTCTTATATCTCCCTCCAATGCAATGGGTTACAATTGATATCGTATAGGATGAACAAGATTAGAATGGAGAGTGAGCTATGTTTAGTAAGGTTCCTTATCATGTATGGTAGTCTCAGGAGAGAACCTTGACTAGTAATATAGATTGGGGAGTGAACTCATTCCACTATTATAGTCCTCAAAATGAACCTTGTACTTCTATGGAAATGATTTCATGTTCTACTTTTTATGGCAAAAATATATGCCTTATAACAATGTTATGATATAATAGTTCATGTTCATTGATTCTATTATGATTTATGTCTTATGAACTATTAATATGTTTTTCTGGACTTAATTTTTGGTTCTATGATATGCATGAAATTATTTTTAAATGTTATTCTTTGGTTCTCTTACCCATATTCCCATGATATGCTGATATCTCTTTGGTTTAAAAATATTGGTCTTCTGAAATCACCCATTATTATGTTTCATTACCCATAGTTATGATTAAATGAATTATATATGATATGTCTAAGAAGGTTTATAGTTATGAATAATACATGGGATAATGACATAGATGACTTATTGAAAAGATTTTTATGTGTCATATTGTCCAAAGGCACTATACCATTATGATCCTTGAAAATGTATTATCATAATATAATGAATATTCATCTAAAAAGATATTATATCTATGTATGATAAGTTTTAGTCTTTGTATTTGGTATTACAACATATTTTTTATAAGCTTTGGAAACTAGGATATGAAATATTTAGTGAGAACCCTAAGGATATTACTGATCATAAGTTAAAGGACCAGCCAAGGTATAATAAAATCTCTGTGATTTTTTGTAAAGGATGGACTGAGTGTTTTCTATTAAATGGAAACTATGTTAGGATATTACAAGTGCATGTGGATTTTTAACAGTGGTACCTATGGGTTATAACTCCTAAAAGAGTGCCCTGAGCTACTTGATCGACACCTGGTTTATAAAAATAGGCCTTTATGCACTCCTGCTTTTACACTCCATGGAGATACAATTTTGAAATTAAATAAACTGTTAATGAACATCATGAATGATTTAATTAGATGATTACTATGAATAAACTTAGATAAACATAAGTTTTCATTGATTAAAAAGAACTTCACAAGATTTATACATATTATATGTGATTTTTCTAGAATATGTGGTTCCCTACTATGATTATTGTTTTTTACACAATGTTTTTTTTGTTTTAGTCAATGAATAGAACATGAATGAATCATTTTAATGATGAATGAGAAAGAAAATTAAATTATATTACTATTTAGTGGCCAAACATTATGGTATCTAGATTGAAAATATAATTTATATGATCACACAACATTCTCAAGAAACAAATCATGCTGAAAATCTAAATGAGAAAAATAAGGGAAAAAATTTCTATTGAGTCCATCATGAGTCAATATCAAACTTATTTAATTGGTTCTACTGATATTGTAGTTTTTGAATAGTTGATATATACCACTAAAAATATAATTTCTATAATTTTATTTTTAGAACATGAAGAAAGTCATTTTTTTCTACTGATTTGAAGGTGATGAAGATCAATATTATACCCTCATCAATAATTCAAGGTAACCAGAAAAAATTGAATCCATGGAGTGGGATGTGTTTAAGATCTTATTTTACAACAAGTATTTCCTTTATGTTTGTTATTAAAAAATAGATAAGGAATTCCTATTGCTAATGTACAATGATAATTAATATGTTGGTGCCTATAAGGAAAATTTTACAAGATAAGTGAGGTATTCTTCAAGCAATACCATCCAACCTAAATGAATTTTTGATCAATTGGTATAAAACCAACTCTTCGAAGGGATTTTTCAAAAATTCATTTCAGTATCGATTATGAAATCATTCTATGTTTTCTCTATGTAGAAATAGATAACAAATGTATCCATTAATCTCTTGGTTTTTACAATAAAAGGAAAAATTAGTTTAAAGGAAACTCTGAATACCATGAAGAGAAGATAATGATCTTTCCGTTATTCTGGAAGTGCACAAGGAAACAAAGATAAAATTATCCTAAGGGAACTAATAAGTTCTGTAAGTGTGGGAATGATCATCATCATGAAATTTTTTTCTAATGTTATTGATAGATGTTAGCTAACTATATGAACAGAGAGAAAGTTACAAATAATGCACCTCCCACACTCTAATGTTTCAAATTAAAGGAGTATAAGTATTATTCTAACAAGTGCCAAAATATGAAGGTTAATGATGGTGTTCTATATTATAAACTTCATGAGCTAATTGATAATGGTGAATCTCTTAAGATAAATGTTTTTGATGAGATCCACGATAATAATGAGGTGAATGGTACATTTACAAAGCACTCTAGAACCAATGATGTATTATTTTACTCTGGTTTTATCCAATATTTAGTATCTGAATAATATTATAAATGTATCAATACTCAACCCAAAATATTATATATATAATTACAAGTGAAAATATCTAATGTAATTATGATTTCGTCTCATGTATATGAATCCTATTCTAATGGTTTTTTTAGGAATTTTCATCCTTCAAATCATGTCATTCTTTGTCTTGTTGAATTTGATGTCATATTAGGTAAGGATTTTTTTTCTCTACATAAATCCCACATAAATTATTAATTAAGGGAATTAACTTTTGATATTCTGAACCCCCATATGTTCATTTATTAATGTGATGAAAATTAGGATATTATAATGGATATCAACTTCATTTTATGGGTATTGATTCACATTCATAAGGGTTGTTTATCTCTGATGGTTGGAGAGAAACTTGAAATCAATAATAAACCTATTGAGGGGAAGTTTTTTGATTTATTTTTTAAATATATAATTAGTTATTTTCTTAATAATGAATTTGGGTATTCAATAGAACTCATACATAGTGCCACACGAATTTGGAAAACACCCGGTAAAATTTCCCTGATTGACTTACATGAACTGAAGAAGCTACTCTAAGAGAACCTTGATAAAAGATTCATTTAGACAGGTGTGTCACCTTTAGATGCACCTATAATTTTGGATAAAAATATATATTTATTGATGAATAACTATAATTATTATTGGGAGATGAACAAGATCAAAATCACAAAAAATTATCCTCTACCCTGTATTGACGACATATTTGATCAACTGCACTGAGAACACTAATTTTTGAAAATTGACCTTCATTATGGATATCATCATTTAGTGGTAAAGAAGAATGATATATCCAAGAAAACATTCCATAAAATGTATGAACACTATGAATATATAAATATGTAATTCAATTTTACTAATCCCCTTTCTATCATTATCGATTTAATGAATTGAGTCTTTAGAGATTCCCTTGATTAGTTTGTGGTAGTCTTTATATATGATATTATTATCTATTCAAATATCATGAAGGGGCATTCATATAAATTAATAATTGTACTAAAAATCCAAAGGCTAGAGAAACTACCTAAAAAATTAAAAATGTGAATTTTGGATAAAAAGTTTTCATTTTTGGGTAATATAATTTCAAGAGATGGTATATCAATGGATCATTAAAATAAAGAGGTTATTAAAGGCTATTGCAAACAAACCATGGTTATGGAGATCCATATTTTTAATTATGTAGTATATTATTGATGGGTTGTGGAGAATTTCCTGCAAATATCTAATATACTCACCATTTTAACTCGGAAGGGAACCATGTTCCTCTAGATAAATGAATGTGAGGATGATTTCAATGAATTGGATAAATGATTTTTAAGAACACCGGTGCTTCTATTAACCTATAGTGGAGGATGGTTGTTAATCAATAATTATTCATCCATTATTGTATTGGTTTTTTCTTACATAGAATGACATGGTTTTGTTATTCCTCATTAAAATCAAAGGTTCATGAGAAACATTTCAGAACTCGTGATTTGGAGTTATATATAGTAATTTTTTCTTAAAATATATGAGGACAACATTTTTATGTTTAAAATTGGGATATATATACCGATAAAAAAATTATGTATATATTCCCATAGAAGGAGTTGAATATTCTCTATAAATGACTAAATATTTAGACTCTTCAATAAATTACCACTCTAGAAAAGAAAAAAAGGTGATTGTTTCTTAGAGATTAAAAGATGATGTTAGCTTATCCATGATGAGGATCATAGAAGATCCAATTTTTTTATTTAAAAATGATATATTTTGAAATTATAAATAAAGGATAGAAATCATATCGTCTTCAATTTAATGTTCAACCATCATCCAGTTTGAAGATTAAAGATGCGTATATAGAATATATAGGGCAACCAAAGTATGTTATAAATGTTCTTTAGAATATCCTTCACCATGATGGAATGATAAGTTTCATGAGCTATGTATTTGTTCCATCCATATCTAATTTGAAAAATAATCTATTTGAGGAAGATCATAGTTTTTTATTCTCTATTCATCATGGATGTACAAATATGTATACATATTTGATAGTGTATTTCTGGTTGGATAGAATGAAGAGAGATATCACAGAGTCCCCATCTATATGCATGGTTTGTCAGAAATTTAAGGATGATATAAAATTATAAGGGTATTTTCATCCATTTCCAATAACATAGTGGAATTATGAAAAAATCACCATGGATTTTGTTGTTAGACTCCCATTATGTCTAAATGAAAAAATGTTATATGGTTTATACTTGATCATCTTATAAAGTTATCATACTTTATTTCTATTAGAGTTTTTTTATCTGTACATAATAATTATAGAATATACAATAATAAATTTTTAGGGTTTCATGTATAACCACATTAAATTTAATATGATTGGGATCTAAGGTTTAAATGGATGTTCTGATGAATTCTTCAACAATATCTTGATATATTTTTGTCTTTCATCACTGTATATCATCCCTAAAAAATAAACAGTTTGAGAGAATAATTGAAAACCTAGATGGTATGAGAGGAGGTGGTGTGGTTCAGGATATGTGTGGCAGTGTCGTGCTGGCGCTCACTGCTTTTTATGGGAAGGGAACCCCACTTCAGTTTGAGGCCAAAGGTCTGCTTACCAGACTATCCCTTTGCAAACATAGGAAAATTGAGATCACTCTAACGGAGACCGATTCATTAAATTATCATAAATATATGAATGGTAAAATTCATGCACCCTAGTCAATATCTTACATGGTTAGGAAATTACATACCCTCCTCCACAATGTCAGGGTGACCCATACATGGCAGGAGGGAAACAGATTTGCGGATCATCTTGTGTCAATAGTGAGAATGGGCTCCAACATCACTTGCCTCCCTTTGATCAAATTCATGAAACCTGAGGGGTTAATTTGATAATATGAGATTATTTTGGTTTATATTACTTTAGTCCACCCTATTCCCCATGTGTCATGTTCCTTGTCTCTTGATTTGTTTTTTCATCTTCTTTGTTTTATCCCTTATTTCTTCTTGAATAATAATTTGATGATGATGATGATGAGAAAGTTTTTCTAAGAATATATCTAATGAATAAGTTTATGAGATTTATAATGAATGGTAAACTAATCCTTAGTTATATTGGTCTCTTTTAAATTTTTTATTATATTGGGACACTAGATAATTATTTGGCACACCCAAAACATTCCTCTCAAGTTCATGATGGGTTCTATTTATCTCTCTTGAGGAAGTAAATTCCTAGTCCTTCACATGTACTAAATTCATAGGTTGTACTGTATGAGAAATATCTTTCTTAAGAGAAACAACCTATCGATATTTAAAATCATAAATATAATGTTCTAGAAAACAAAACCACTCACCTGAACATTGTTTGTGTTGAAACAACTAGTTATGAAAGTTGTGTGGGAACATGAAAATATATTATGGCTGAATTATCCTCATATATTCATATCATAGTGATGGAATATAATGGTTAAAATTAATTTTAATGGGTTTATAATGTGACACCATGACTTTTAATGATTTTTATTGAATAAATTAATTTTATTTGGCAGTTTGTACTACATGAAACACTGAATTTTAATGAATCACTATAAATTATTAATATTATAATTTAATAATGAACATTATTAAAAAGATGATAAAATCATCTAAATGAATTACATGAACTCAATTTTAAATAATAATTGTATTATTTTTAAATAAATAAATAATATTTATATAAAACTTACTCAATTTTTAGTAACGTCTTTATATGTTTTTTATATAATATTTTCTCAAAAAAATGTGTTTTATTTCATTCATTGTGTAATAAAAATATTAATTTTTTAAACTTATAGTAAATTAATATGATAAAATAAATTTCATTTTTTGAATTATAAAGTCAAAATTATCTTATGGTGATATTTTTCGATTTTTCTGAAGTAGTTATTTTTTCAATGAGTAATGAAAAATAATGGGGTTTTTTGAAAACTGCCTTTTTTCTAAAGAATTTATATAGTTAGTTAATTTAATATGTGTTTACAAGAAAAATTATTTCCATTATATATCAATTATTCAAATTTATTTTTTTCATATCAGTTTCATATTGACTTTAGATATACAAATGTTTTAAACTTTGGAACATTTTCTCTCAAAAAATTGCTTTCTGGTCACATCTGTGGGTTCCATTTAAAATTAATTTTTATAACTTCTTCAAATGTAATTTTAAAACTTATATTAAATATTTTTAATCTGAATAATTTATATAATCTAATAAGATTAACTAAATTTTTTACTGTAATGATTAATAAAAAGTTTTTACAAAAGATAAGGTAAAATGGTTTTATCAAAGTTGTTAAACTAAATAGAGATGGGTACAAAAATGAACCAAAAAATTGTTAATGTATTTTTTATGGTAGTATTAGTACCTTATAATGATTAATAATCGTTAATGGTGAATGTTTTGTCATTTAGGTATATGAAAAACAAGGGTACACCATTTTCATTTAAAAAATTACAAGTGTGCCACTCACCACACTTATAAAATGTCACTCTTTATTATCTTCACTTCAAACCTCCAAAAAAATTATTTCAGCCAGTATATACCTTAATATATACTTTAATTATCTCCAATAATCCTAGAACCCTTATTTTATTTATAATTCTATCATTATAAGGCTTTTTGTTCTTGCCTAAGCAAGTTACCCATTAAATAAGTAACGTTCTTCAATGAATGTTTTTAATTTATTTCATCCTCCAAATCATTAAATTATTATTAAAAAATTATTATATAATTAAATAACTATATTTAAAATACATCGAAGTTTTTATGTTAGGTCCATGAAAAAAATCATTCTCCAGGCCTATAAAATGGGATATGAAATCATAAATTGTGTGTACGAAGGACTACCGCCTCACAAACCGATGTTACTAATTTTCCATAACCACATCCCAAGGATAGATATAATGATGGATTAAATGATTATATATGGTTTATATATATTATATTATAATAATTATGGATTTATTATATCATATATACATTCTTAAATTATATTTTCTAGTAATATAATAACATCACTCGTGTCTAGGGTGGACTACCACCCCACGAAGCGATATGATTCTTTAAAACTTTCAATTGAATAGAAAAGGGATGGGTTTCCAAAAAATATGTGATATATATGAATCAAAAAATATTTTTTAATTTTATTATATTATTTACCAATATTTTTTTTAATCCTTTTAGAGAATTGAAATAATGTTCATACGTTTGTATGGCCTACCATCCCCATGAATGGTGTATTTTATTTTCTATCTCTAAATATTATGGATTACTATAAATCAATATGAAATTAATATATATGATATTTATATAATTATTGTAATTATTTATATTATAGAACCATGATAAAACTAATATAACCAAAAAATAACAAATCAAAACATACATAAAAACAATGTAGTCATTACTAGAAATGTGACATTAAAAAGGAATTTTTTACGAACAGGTAATTAATGGTCATAAGTAAATAATATTTGGTATGATATATATATATATATGTGTGTGAATAAATAATATATTTATAATAAACTTATATTTATTTTATAGGTTTTTTGAACATGTGTGAATGATTTTGAGACTTAAGGTAGGGGAATTCAATCTCACATTTAGTTTTTGTGAAACACATCCATATTCAATGTGTGTTTACTTCATGGGGTGTATATAGAATCCAAAAATGTATCTTATGAAATTTAAAGTAAACCATTATTTTTATTTACTTATTAATTTTTGTATCTCTCTTCCATGGGGATTATAGTTCACAATTTACCAAATCGATAATGAATTTTTGCCTCAATTTTCTTTCTTTGGGATATAAGTTATGTCATGCATCCATATTACTTTATAAAGTGTATATATAGACTCTTTGACATGCAATATCTTTAATTTATCAATTAAAATTATATTCTATATTTTATTTAATATTAATAATTCATGTTATTTACAATTAAAATATACCAATGTGGTATGTTTTGTATGTTACAATTTCATTGTATAACAAGATTACTCATGATTATGCTTCAAGTGATTAAATAATATGATGTATCTCTAAGAAAACTATTGTTTTTCTTCTATAGTGGTTATTTTAAGATATTAAATGCTTTCTCTTTATTTTAATCTCCTTATTTACCCATGATTACAAAATAATTTTTCTATGAAAAATCATCTTGATTTTTCTCTTTAGTCAAAAAACCCATTTCTTACAAAGCCATGTTTTATAAAAATGTTATAAAAAATAAATGAATATATATATCATTTTATGATCAAATACCATTTTAATTTTTCTTAATATTTGAATTTAATCATGGTTTTAATATGTACGACATGAAATAAATTTCCCAACATCATTTACCAATGTTTTATTTGAAGATTAATTTACTAGTTTTCAATTTTGTTATCAATGAAATATTTTTCAAAAATATTTAAGGAATTTTCAATTTCCGAAAAATTATTTACAAAGAAGTTATATTTCCCTCATAAAGCATTCCATGTGAATTTTAATTCAAAATCATTTTCTATATTAGGTTACATCCATTAATTTTATATATTTGATACTTTGGATATGATAAGAGGATACCATTATTATTCTTTCTGTGAATAGTTTATGTTTAGGATTAAAATATGTTCATTAAACTCATTTCTCTTCCATTGGTTGTACCACGGTAAAATGCTTATGAAACCAGCTTCTTATTTCCTGGGTTATGATTTGATTAAATGAGGAAATTATTATGAACCCTTTTTATTTTAAAAATTTTAGGTTATAATGAGATGTTTATAAATCCTATTTCAATTACTGGTTTCTCATATGAATAATTAGTTATGAAATTGTTTCACTTGACTGTAAAATTATCATTATATGATGGGTGGTACCTATATCTCCCCTAATGAATTGTGTAAATATTGATACCTCACAAGATAAGTAGGATTAGGATAGGGAGTTAACTGAGTTCATAAAGGGACTTTGTCTACTATGATAATATTTGGAGTGGACCCTATCTAATAAGATGGTTTGGGGAGTGAACACATTCCCTAATGATAGTCATGGAATTGATCCTTGAACTGCTAAACAACTGATTTCTTATTTATATGAGTATGACACAAATCTATGTCTTATGAAAATGTTTCAGTCACATGGTTCATGTTATTGGATTACATTTTGACTCTTCTGTTATGAACTTCCATGAATTATTCCACGACTCAAGTTTATCATCTATGATATGAAGGTTATGGTTTTAAATTTTTCATATCATGTTCTCATAATCCAATGATAATTATATGTAGATATATACCTTATTTACCCTTAATGAGAATCTGAGATCACCCCTTCTTATTTTTACTTTCCCCATTTTATAATAAAAGGTATTATGTATGATATATCAAAGAAGTTTGATATTTATTATGAATATAGTGGGAGATGACATAGTCCACTTATAGACCAGTCTTGTGTGTGTTCAAGTTTCAAAAGAAACTATACCATTATATTCCTTAGGCAAGTGCTTATTAATCTAATAAATATTCATATAAAAAGATGTAATATCTATGTATGACATGTTTGGGTATTTAAACTATGAATATATGTCCACATATATCACTATACATAAAATTATTATAGTTCCCATTAGAATCTTTTCCCACCCACTTATATAGTTCGTGCCAGTAGGAAAACTGGTTTCACCAGCCTTCTATATTCACATGAGTCTATATATTGGTAACTGTATCTAAAAATTTCATTTAATAGTCCTCAACTCAAATGAAAATCACCAGTAGAAGGACATAACACAAATAAATAACTCTATTATTGCAATGCTACGAAAAATTTATCCTTACATAAACTGGTCTTCCTTTTGGTGAAAGACCACCACCATGAACATTCATCAGAAAACAACACTATTTATCCTTACATAAACTGGTCGTCCTATTGTTTTCACATATTATAGAATCATCAGAAAATAACTCTATTATTTATACTAGTGATTTCAATGAACACTATGTTGACCTAATATTTGGAGTCCCTTCATCAAGAAACAATTGTTGCATTTATAAAACAACCTCTAGATACAAATAATCTCCCACTTGAAGACTACATTTTGATTCAACTAGAAACATAAAAACATTGATAAATCATCCTCTTTAACTTTATATATTACTCTTCTATTCTCGTATGCGAACCCATGTCTGACTGAGGCACATTATTTCTTCATATTCTCATATTCTAACACTTGGCTAATAGATAAACCAGATCATTTTAGGCAATATTTCACCTATCTAACTCTCTATATTCTAGTATATTATTGATAATGTTTTACTTAAAACTTAATTCATTATTATATTCTTTGAATTAATTTTTATGTTCCAAGTGGATATAACTATGACTATTATATAAAATTATTCCAGTTTCTTGACTAATTTTGTGTTCCCTAACCAAACACCTTAGCTATGTGATTTACATTCTTTCATTGTTTCCACCTACCCGAATTCCACCATAGAGAGTGAAATCACTAGTATAAATATTTACATAATAATTATGATGATTCCATAAGATGTGAAAACAAATCTAGTAGTACTATTCAGAGTACATGAGTCGTCTCCATAGTATGTATCAATATATACCAACAACTGGCCATATTAACATGACCAAATATCAATATTATCCAATACATTGAGTCACCAAATCATCCACTACACATATTCCCAATGAAATTTTCTTATATTTGAAACATGAAAGCTGACTATTACCACTCCATGAGCTATGTATAAATGAGTTCACACCATAAAATACTTGATACCTCATACTTCTGATGAAATGGGTAATTTCTGAATATTATTTTCTTCTTCCATCATAAATAGTGGTTCAACATTAGACATCATAAATAGTTTAGCAAGAGTTTTTGAGACTAACATAAATTATATCAACTCAAATCTCTCAATAATATTTAATACATAAAAGTTTTGATACGTAACCAATTTTATGGTTTTATTATCTCATTAAATTTAGAAGCCTAAGATCTTCTTTCTCCCAAATATCTTTAATTTAAAACCTTCAATACATGTCATTATCCACATCCTAAATCCATTTAATCTCTTGACCCATTAAAATCACATCATTTATATTAAAAATAAAAATGATAAAGTGTCAGTTACTGTACTCTTTCTTATAAGAGAAAAGGTTTAAGGTTTTTTAACTAAAACACTTTCCCACTATGAATGTGCCTAAATTCTAGTTCCTTTAGCTTGGTTTCTATTTCAATTTGTATATAATTGCCTTGATTTTTAACACCAATCCCTAATTTTGATTATCCATGGAAAAATAGTTTACTCAATGATGATTTTTTATTCCTAATCTCTCTATAATTTTTTTCCTTCACATCCATTTATTCCATATGTAATTACCTACAAGAAACTAAGATAAGAACTACCAAGATGGTTGTATCATTATATATAAATTTCCTTGACGAAACTCCAATACAATTCCATGTTTTTGATAGTTTAGTGTGAACATCATTTAGGGTCTTCCTTCCAATGATAGTTAGTAAGTGTGGAAGTTTCCCACCATTTATTTAGAATACATATTGACCGAGTGGGTGTGTGTTCATGATCATCACATTGTTTTGATAGGAATATTTTATACTCTTGGAATATATAATTGATTTAAGTCCTCAATATAAATCATTACCATATCCTAGTGTGGAATAGGTTATCCATATTCCACCATTTCATCATCAATATGAGTCCCTGGGAACACCTTCGACATATTTGTTTGAATTAAAGGTTCTCTGTCTTTGTTCTTTTACAATTTATTTATACTCAATTTAACATCATATGATTTAATTCCACTCAGTTGTGAACTCTGTAGTTTATTTTAATCAAATAAATGTACAAGTGTTGTGTAGTTGTGACCAGGATCCTGAGATGAATTATTATATATCCCTTTGAAAGCAATAAAAACCCACATAGTTTAATTCCACTTAACATGATACATCATACCTTATAAAGTCATGGGACAGGGGCCAAATCCCAGAATATTGATGTCAGATATGGTAGGAAATAAGTGTAAGGTTACCACAAATGGTTAGTGTAGGGATTACACTTGAGCGAACCATTCTTGTTTTTTATGTTTATTGGTAACTAAATATAAGTATGAATAGATCATATCTAGATCCACACCAAAGGTATCCCTATATCATTACTAAATAATTATGAATCACCTTATGATTCTTAGTATAAAGAGGTCTTATAATCATCATATCGAATGTTTCTATCTCATGATTGGGATTAAACCAAATAGTGGGTGCATAAAAGTTAACCAAGATGAATATCATGACTCAAGGTATATTAAGGAATGAAAAGAAGAATCTTGACTCAAATTTAATAAATGATCGAAGAAAATAATCAAAACTCAAGGTGTATAAGAGGGTACTAGTATCATTATCTCGATTTAAGGTTTAAATACGATATCTTATGAGAATTATATAATAGAAAAAGGCATGTTTGAGGATATTTATATTGAACCCCAAAGAGGCATCATATGTATCATAGAAATAAAGAATAAAACCCTACATAGTTCAAGAGATTCATTTTATAGTCATATGTAAGGGAAGATCCAGGAAGTTTAATTTTTTTTAAATGATTTCAACTATACTATTTAATTTTTTAAAGCAAAAACTTGAAGATTATTCCAATTATGTATCTCAATTATGCTAATCCAGTAATTAAATAATCATCTAAGATCACATGAGTGATTCTCAGTGTGAGAAACAAGAAAAGAAATTTTGTATTGCATCGAGTCACCCAACAAGGAATTTAATGTGGCTTACACATGAATACATGTCTTGAAGGAACCTTGGTTTATAAAAGTGGAGACAATCAAAGAACGAGTTAGGCTTTCTAATGAGAAACCATTTACATTTAACTTATCAGTTAGAATATGAACATGAATATTTACATATTATTCTCTTTCTTACTTTTGGTATTATGGAAAATAATGGGACTATAAAAATTAAGGTATTATACCTAAAAAGGACCATATGATTAACCCAACAATGTTTTCTGGTTGAGGGTATCTGGGGGACCAATAGGGGTATCTTGAAACATGGTGTTTTGGAAACCAATGGGAGAATCTCCACTCAAGGTATATTTTTAAGCATTAGGTTCAAATGTATAGATCCTATTTTAATTGGAAACTATAAATTATACTAGGGTGAATATGTTTTCCTTAGTGAGGTTTTGCATTAAGATTTTCCATAGTATGTCTTTTAATGTTGTATGCACGACTGTGGGAACATATGTGGTGCATCCAATTGTGGGATCGTAATTGTATCACCCAGGTGGGATCATTGGTGGAGAATATAAGTGGTTTATTTTGGTGGAATGATTACGTATCTGGGATAAAGTAGTTTTTACCACTCTCTGTCATATGTCAGTACAACTATTCGTCTTGAATTTTAGTGGATAGGAGGTATATTTATAGGTTAGAGGGAGGAATTTGGTGACTTGGAACCATATGTTGGGTTTTTCATATAGGAAAAACCTATACATATAGAGATGGACTCAAATGGAAGGACCTGGTTGAAGAAGTTAGACAGTAATGTTGGGCACACGACCAGAGTTTAAGCCTAGAATTCATCATGAAAAATACTGAACTTTCCACAACCATATATTTTGATCCATAAATCTGGTTTGGATGTATGGCCAGTAAAATCGATGTTATTAAGAAAAAAACACTAAAATAGAATATTCAACCTATAATAATTATTTCATAAGGACAGAATGTGCCCATAAAACCCTTAAATACAGGTTTTTGCCTTAAATATCCTTTTTATGAAATGTGTAGAATCCATGGCCAACTCCTAGAGGGATGTTCATTCAATTAAGTCCTTCAATTAAGAGTTATTTTGAGGAACCTCCACCCCTTGATGTGTGAGAAGGTATGTATCAGACGGAGATACACATAATTTCTTCTTCAGGCATGGGGATACTTTTTATCAAACTATACTTATATTTTTGGAGTAAGTATCATGTAATTGATTCTATGGAAAACTCTATGACACAATATATTCATTTTCAACAAGAATAGTTGAAAAAATATTAAAATTCTATTATTTTCTCTAATAAAAGCTTTTTACTAATGGCCTCACCTTATACCACCGTCTTTTATTAGCTCCTTCATTGAGCTGGGAAAAACACTTTATCTCTAGTTTCCTAATTCTATGTGTAAAATCTATTTTCTCACCAGTTTTATTTCCATATATTGATCCTAAATCATTCATCATAACCAACAACCACTAATTTGAATTTCCAAGCCATTCCACTTCATCTAATCAATCTATTTTCACATTAAAATTTAAAATAAATAAGTGACACTCAGCACCATGAATGTGTACTATAAAACATACTCTAGCAGATATATATATTTTCTTATATGGCTCCAATCTCTCCATCAATAAAAATTATAGAATATCATCTTCGGGTAATCTTACATGATCCCAACAAATTCATGAACTTTAAGGTGTATCCTTCATTGGTTCCTCTTATAAATATTATATTCTCATTGAAATTTTCTAAAAATATTGAAAACTTATAGTAGATTCATCATCATTTGAACTTTTAAGAATATTAACTCCAATAGATCCTACATAAATAAATAATGAGACTTCAAATTATTATTTTTCATTTCATCCTTCTTCTATACCATGTCTAAGTCCATTAATAGGACCTTCCAATTAATTATCACATTTCAAATTTTTATGAATTACCTCTTGTAAATAACCCAAATTCAATCAACAATGTTCATATATCTATAACCCACAATGAAACATGTTTGAGGAATTATTTAAAATTTATCCAAATATATGGAATCTAAATGAATATATTTTCTTTTATTAATTATTTTATGGTGAGTATGATCTAGTATTTTACTAGACCATATCTCTTTTCATTACACCATCCCTATGGGTGATAAAGGACTTCAGTTGATAAAGTAAACCACCGTGTTTACTTCCTCTTCTTATAACATCATTTTTATTTTTGAGTGTAGTATCATACTCTATGTGTTTTTCATAAATATATGGTTCATCTTCATATTCTGACCATTTAATTTTAACATTCGAAGTATCTTATTCTCATGTATGATTTCCAATTCATTCAAAATTTTCATAAGCTCCTTCCAATATACCTACCCCAATTTTTGGACATCAATCATTCCATCTTATTCCCAAATTCCATTTCAAAAATACATTTCCATTGAAAAAAGAATCCAGAAATTTAATATTTATGTTTTGTTAAGTATAACCATAATTTCATTTTTTATTCATTAAAGAATTTCAAAAAGTGCTATTACCCTCTCTGATATTAGGCTGGAGTCGGTCCCATGGAATCTGTATGAATAGACACTAGCTTCCGGAACATTTGTTTTCTTTCATATGTAGTCTTCTATAGTAACTAGATATATAGATACACATTTAATTATTCTCTCTATTGGTATAAAAATATATTATAGAATAAATTATCCTTGATTCCATAAGAACATTGACACTCAGTATTTGGTTGGTGCTACTCTCAGCATTCATGTTCACAAAATATAAACTTTTAGAATTTTTCATTATGGAGTTCACCCCAAATCATTTATATTCCTTTTTTATATTTACCATTTTTTACAATCCCAAAATACATTCCTCAATCTGAAATATTTATCTCCACACATTTTTTTATATTTATCGTTTGATCTTTATTGACAATGAAGATGTTATCTTATTCATTCTCTGGTGAACACATTTTAAAAACATTATAACCTTATCTCTATTAGGTTCCTAATTTAGTATGATTTTTCTGGAAACCTCAAACACCATGTCTTTACATAAAATTATATTTCTCAAGGTTATTACAATAGTATCAAAACTATCTAGTATTAATAAAAATATCAGTAGTTTATACAAATCTTCTATAAAATTTACATTTATTGAATCCAGATAATACCAAATAATATCAAAGTAATTAATGGGATCTACCAATGGTTTATATTCTTTAATATTTTTTCTAATTGTCCTTTTAATGAAGTAAAATTTATTCCTTGATATCATTTTCTCATATATTTCTGTGAGATCATTCATCATCTCTAGTACAGCTTTTATATCCCAGATGTTGTAGGTGATTTTCTATATCAACCAAATTCTTATAATAAAAAATTATTTTATATATACTATCTACCATCATCTTTCTTCATATCCTCTATATTAAATGATATCAATAGAATATATGGGACTTTTTGGATGAGATAGTGATTCATCTACATCTTCAAAAATTCAAAATCCACCCCCACAATATTTTTGATATGGAAATTTCAATCTTCTAACATTATTCATTCTAGTAATAGAAACTCCCACAATAAATAAAATACATCTAAACAAGAAGGAATGTCACCTAGGATATTTCTATGGAAACTATTGATCCCTTTTTGATAACCTTTACTCATATACCAATTGTTGATAATCTTACTCTGAATTCAACCATAAAATCAGTTTCACCTGAAAAAGAAACAAAAAATTAGTTTCCAAAATAAACCCTATAGATTTCGGGGTGTTAGAACTAGGAATGAATTTCTCCACCATAATCAATGCACTAATTTTCCTTACTAAAAAACTTCCAATAACAAATCATACAATCAGTCAAGAAAGTGAAAATGAAACTAGAAATAATATAAATGAATGAATAGGTTTTTATTTTTTGGAATATACTTCCTACATACAAATGAGAATCTCTAAAATATTTCATTATAATGGAAAATTAACTTTTTTACAATCCTTGTGACTATGAATATGTATATATCAATAAACAAATAATTACTATAGTATACATCATCATGTGTTCTAAACCACTTATATATAAATTCATTGTCGGCCAACTAATTACACCAACATTTTAAATATACAATATTCTATATATTAGAAATAGTTGCTACCAATACACTATATGATTCCTCATCCTAAGAAATTATCATTTGTTGAATAACATAGCAACAGTGTGTCACTACATTATCAAAACTCTATATAGACGTCATCAGAATGTAAATATTTTCTCATTTAGGGGAACATTCCAACAGTATGAAAATACAATATAAAACATCTATGTATAATCGCCCTACCTATTATACTAAATGGGAAAACATCCACTACATTAAACACAAGTCCAATCTATCATTTAGATTCAATTATTTTAGTAAAAAAATTCAGGTAGAATGAATATGCTTCACATGTCAATAATTATAATATTTTTAAAATATATTACATTTATTATTTTCTTATATATTATAAGGAATTTGTGATTTCTTAGAATTAATTATAGTTATCAAAACCAGTTACACTTATAATTTTAAATAAATGACTTATATAATATGAGTGGGGTTCCAGTTAATTAATTATAATGTTAGTGAATAAATACTCTTACATTTTTAATTTTTTACTCAAATAAAATGAATTATTACATTTATGAACTGAAGATACTTTTATGAAATGTAATGAATGAAACATATGAGATGATTTCAGTAAATATTATGGAATAATAGATGAGTGCTACAATATGAATATTTACTCTTATGAAATAAAATGTCGCATATGAATGACTGAAATTAATTTTATGCTCAATGTATATTAATTAATCATTTTATTGGGGAATAATTTAATTGATATGATCATTTCAAATTTATTTGGGGACTATGAGAAAAATTACATACACATAAAGAAAAAAATTATAGTTACAAGTTTGTTGTTTGGATCTTAATGAATTAAAAAGTTTTATTTTAGATGAAAATAAGAATCATGACCACAATATAGATAATTTATCCATGAATCATTTAAATTTCAAGAGTTATCTAGATTTATATATGTTAGAACCAAAAAAATTCCTAGATGCCCTCAGAGGGGGGTGAATCATGGTATGGATATTCTATTTCAAAATTCTTCATACCCCACTTGATCTTGACCTCTATATTATAAGTGTCACTTTGTTTTCTCTTATGTGTTTATGTTGATCACTTATTTTTATCTTTATCTAATGGTTATGCTTTAGATGCAATGTTGGGAAGAAACCAGGTAGACATAGAGATTTTTACTTGGTTCACCCTCAATTGGATACGTCCAAGGAGCATAAACGGTGATGTGCCGATGTAAAAAATCCACTAAAGAGTACTACCAATAATGTTTAGTCTAGATCACTTCTATGCCCTGGTTCACAACCTTTACAATGTTTAGGGTTATCTCACTTCTTCCCAAGGGTCAGTCCCTATTTTTGTCTCTCTATATCTCACTGTTGGTAGAAATAATAACCTTCTTTCTCTTCCTTTGGTTACTACACTTGGAGGGGATCCACTCACAGTTTATAGACCTGTAGGTCTCTTCTTTACCACCAAATAATTCATCCTCCACTGTTTGTAGATGCTCTATTGATGTACAAATTTCATCCACAAATGAATATCCCTTTTCCTCTGAACAATGTGAAATTCCTTTTGAAATACCTTTGCATCACACCCTACTTCGCAAGGCTCCCAATTTTGCGAAGTTCAAAGAAGCCTTCGTGAAGATCCTGACTTTTTTGTGAATCTCAAGCCTTCGTTGAGCTCAGGCCTGTTATGTAGCTCAATTCATCGAAGAGTTACTTATGTCAGGAAGCACACTGAGCCAATGCGGAGCATGCAACTTTCCTAGAGCTAGAATAGCCGCTGCGAAGCTCCTTCCTTTCCCGAAACACACTGCCTTCGCGAACCACCTTCACGAGCCGATAGCAAAATATTTTCTTCGAAAACGTTATCTACTTCTCTTGAGGGGTCGAGGGATATTTATAGTTGATTCCACCAACCCTAGAAAATTCTGCACGAAGTCAACCCCATGTCAGCTCAAATCGTAAATCTTCAAAGTTCGCGCTGAAATTATGTCAATATCTCGAAGAACCACGGCAATTTTCCAATCACAGAGCATCCCATCAATTTCCTAACACCATTTCTGCAAAGCTCCACTTGCAATGCCCATCACTGCCACAATTCTCTTCAACGCTTCCATTCATGAAGCTCTTCATAATCGTAAAGCATCACCGTCAACATTATTCCGGTCTTCTCAAAATCCAAGCCATGAAGCATATCTTTGAGAAACTCATGCCTTCGCCATATTTTGATGAGATCTTAAAGGAAATCCATATTTCATGATGCTCACCAAAATCCAAATTTAGGAACCCAAAAAATTTTCAAACATTGGAAACTTTCACCCCCTTGTATTTGTTCTTTTATACCAACTCCAGATCGTCCATTCCTTTTTCATGGTTCCTTGTCAACATAGATTGTCAACAATATCTTTGGAACATGAAAATTCAACATGGAACCCTACTTTGTGAACAAACACAATCAACCCAAAAATTCTACAATGTTAATTTGAGGGATTTTTTCCCATATATATATATAATATTATTTTTAGTTTAATGGTATTTTAAATTAAAATGACTAAAAATTTTGAAACATCTATTGTGATATTTTAGGAATGATTCGATGAGTTTAATGAATATCTAATGGAATTCTGTATACTAAATGACTTGTAAAATTTTAATAAAGGTATTTAACTTAGTTATTATGGGTTTATTATCATATAGATAGAAAAACCATTGGTCATTATCTGAAGTATTATTTTGAGAGAGAACATTGTGAAAATTTTACTTAAATTGGGGAGGGATTTATTTTATTCCTTTACTTTGTTTATCGAGGAGTGTAGAATGTAATAATAAATATAATATTTATATAAAACTATTTAAATTTAGAAGGATTGGGGAGAGAAACAGAAGCACTATAAAATTAAATATATACAAACTAAAGATAATTTAGATTATAAATATAATATAATTAAAATAATTTTTATATTTAGCTATTTTATTGGTAATGGTGTCACACGATATTAGCAAAGATGAAGAAAAAAATAAGGTAAGTAATTAATATACTATATTGAAGATATTTTCTTCCACTATTTTATTCAAGGAAGATCATTTGTACTGAGGATATTTTTAGGAAAAATACATATTAAATATTTATTTTCTTTAAGAAGACCCATACACATTCAGTTTCTAAACTTTTTCAATTATATATTAAGGTTATGATCAAGTTCTATATCTTGACTATTTATTTTATGTAAATAATTCTTGTACGTGGTTAAAAATTATGTGACATCAACTTTGACTCAGTAGTTTTGTGCTGTATAATTATTGTAATTAATTTTTTTGGTCCCATTAAAAGTATATATTGTTCCATGATTAATCATTGTAGTATAAAGTGGTAAATAATTTCAATTGGTTAAGAGATCCCTTAAAATTTGGTATTTAATACAATCACTAATCTCAAATTGGTTTTTTTGGGGGTTCACTAGTAGATGCTCTTGTATCCCAGAAAAACTATAAAATCATTATGTGTGCAACTCTTTTTACATTATTTATTTACACTTCATTAACAAATATAAAATAGAATGACATATTTTCTAACATAAATGTCAAGATTAAATCATATATTATTTTCAAAAATAATTTAATTCAACCCCACCCTCTTAAGTCATTTTCCATGAGTTAGGTGGGAAACAAATAGTGTAATCCAGATGGTTGAATGATAGGTGTAATATATTATAGTGTATGTTTTTGGATGATATAATAAAATTCAAGTTTCTTTAACTGTGAGTGATTCCTCAATCATGTATAGATTTTGGATTGATGTTTGAGAAAATGTGTCTCATAAGTAATAAAAATTAGTAGATTATGATATAAATCAGAAGAACATATATTGAAAGTGTATCTTAATTATGTATTGGGTGATGCTATAGAATTATGTTTTCCTTAATTTGGATATGAAACTACAATCACAATAAGTTGGTAATGATTTTTCTATAATTTTTTTACATTTTATTTTACACTTTATGTTGGTTTTATTTTAATATGTGGGAAGTAAAATGTATACCCATTAGAAGGAAACAGTGACATTAATCAAGTTACAGTAGGTGTTTTAGAATCATGTTTAGACATTATTGGTGATACAACCAATTATTATGTTGTTATACCATCAAAATTGGTGAAATAAACAATAATTATAAAATGGATAATAAGATTATTAGAATTGTATTTAGTGATAATATATATTTGAATTGAGTGCTAAAAATGAAATTAAAATATTCAAAATAAATTTAAATGAAAATATATGATTTTTTAATAATATAAAAATCCATTTAAGCTATTTTGAAAGATTCCTTTTATAATTTTTTCTATGCTCAAATAATATACACAGTTTTTTATCATTATTTGTTCATTCAATTCATTTAAAAGGTTTATAAATACTAAAATATTATTTCAATGGATTATATTATAGATAGATACTATAAAAGAGGATAATAATTTTTATTATTATTTTAAGATAAATGAATATTATGAACAACAACTTTTGTAATTTCTTGTAATTTTATTGTGGGGTTAGTATATCCTAATATATGTATGAATTATCATTAGTCTTATGGAATTTTGTTTTTGATTTTTGAGGTTTCTTATGGTAGATATTGTGAGTTTGGGTAGTTTTTATCTGATGTTCACTCTAAATTAATATTTTCACTTTAATCATAAGTTAATGTGGAGTATTAAATTGGATTTTTATTTGAAATTAGATTATAAGGTACCCTTCATGATCCCAAATCGGTTAGTAGGTATGGTATCACTTATGTATAATATTTCACCTAGATAATGTTCTAGATATATTTTGAAAGATAATTATATAAGTATCTACCCAATCCATCACATGTAGTGGACTAGTATGATTTGGATTTATATTAAGATACAACGTTAATGGAATAATCTATAAATATTCAAATTTGATAAAGGTGGGTTGCAGTGAAGAAATTGTTGGTCCATAACCCATATATTCTTTGAGAGATATTTTTAATTTTACATTATTATAATAGAGGCATGAAGGTGTAAAAGAGAGAACATGGGAGCGAAAAATTGAGATAAAATAATGATATCATTACTTGTTGACCATCCTTCCTGTGATAATGAGATTTGACATTATTGTAGTGTTTTTATGATAAGATATGATAAAAATTTTATCTTTCTTATTATGTTGTTTTCACACTACTTTGTATAGTATAATGATACATTTTCAAGAGATATCATTTTTGAAAGTTTGTCTGGAGTATTTTTTAACGTTAATGTGATTGAGGTTTTGAGGTTATATGGATGAGTTAGATCTTTGAAGGATGAATACTTTTGAAATGATATCTACTGCATGAGTATAAAAAGTTTTGGATATTGAAAATTTTTAATGTTATTTTGTTCTGTCACACCCAATTGGAAAAGTGTTAATTTAGCACAGGATAATTTTCATATATAATTATTTTTTCTCAGTTTCATTATTTTGGAAATATAGAGTTTTTTAATACCCTTATATTTTAGTATTTCTTCCATTTAAATGATTACTATATTAAATATCTTATCTCATATGAAATATTACACTAGAAATAATGGTGACCAATTTTACAATGGAAGATAAATATTAAAATATCATCTAAAATATAATTATAAAAATTAAAAAAATATTAAAACCTCATATAATAAAAATATAATCAAAGTGATTTGATTCATATATTATTATAATTTCATTAGGTATATTTTTATCTATTCTAAAAAAATGGAAATGAATAAATTTAATGAATATAATATAAATAGTTAATTGGATGTGATTGACATCATTTTTTTAAAGTATTTTTTTTGTGATGAATTGCATTTTTTATATGTTATGATTTAAAAAAATTGTATAGTTTTAATGGATTATTCAAATAAATATTTCATGGTATGAAAAATAGAATAATAATCATTTAACTTATAATTGTTATGAAATTCTATTATGAATAATTATTGTTTAAAAAGTCATTTTCCTATAAAAACAATTTTTCATTATATTTTTAGTTTTCATTTAAATTTAAATACTAATTTTTTAGAATTTTAATTTGAATTAATTTACATATTTTTTTAGTTATCTTTAAAAAATTATTTTATGTTAAATTTTGGGACTTTTTAAAAAAAGATTATTTTCTTTTGAATAATAAAAATAGTAGTTATTATGAATACGGTAACATTTATAACATATCATGATATAATTATGACATAAAAATTATAAAACCTTTCGCTTAATAAAAAAATAATTTGAAGATGAAACAAATGAATTTAAAAATATTAATTCTAATTCAGATACTGATATTTTATATTTTGGAACCTAAAATATATTTTATGCTAATTGAAAATACTATTTTGTGTTCTATTCATTTAATGTAGAGGTTAAAAGTTTTAATTTAGTTTTTGGTCATTTAAATGTCAAATTACTGTTAATTTTTTAATATTAATACAAAAAAATTCCTTGGAATCATTATTATTTGAAGAAAATGTCATAAGTGGAGAAATATTCAATATTTTTATTATAAAACACAAATCACCTCCACTAATAAATTTTCTAGTTAAACACCCCACTTATATTCACATTACAAGACTCTTAGATTGAAAAATAACTTACCAATCCACTCCTCAGAGCACTTAAAACCATCATAGAGGTTCGTTTCTCAATAAAATATGTCCATTTTAGGGCATAATTAATAGAGTAAAGCAGTTTTCCTATGTAGTACAGTGAGAATTTTTGGTTACATTTTTTGTTCTATTCCACTAATTTTTTCTCTCTTACTCCTAATATTATATTATAGCCATACTAATATAATTTTATTAATATTATTATTATCATAAAATTTTATTATGTAGATGTAATAACTATTATCCACCTCCCTCTTTTTAATTATACAATGGAAACACCAACCATGTTTTAGTTGGTTCATCGTCTCTATGAATAATGTATAAAATTTTACTCACCATGTTACATGGAAGTTTTCATAAATTTATTTATTGAATAGATAAAATATTTATGATATTATTAATAATATGGAAAGTTAAATTTGGAATTATATTACCAATTATAAAAATATGTTATCATTTTAAATTTAATTATAAAAAAAATGAGCATATCAAAGAATCCTTAATATTTTGAATATATTTTTGATAATATATGTAATTGTAAAACTCTTATATAAATATAATAACAAATTAATTATAACTCTCTATATTAATGGAAAATTAGGATGTGGGACCATATCCGAAATGGTTTAGAATGAACATTATTGTGCACCATCCTTTCAAAGGCATATTTTCAATGCAGTTTCTTACATGTGAATATTCAGAATGTGAAATAGATAAGAGGATGGGAGGTTAGACTCATCTCACTTATTTAGGAGAAATTATTTCATACTCCAGTAATATCATATACATTTAATATATATCCTTGAATCCTTCACAATTCATTGTATGGAACTTATTAAGCATAGTTCAACAATCTAAATGAAACTATGAGTCATTGTGATCAACAATATATATCATAGGTACTTGATATTTCCCTTATTAATTAGTGATTATATGTTTTATTTCCATAATTGGGAACTCAATAATATAAAATCATTGAGGGAGGTGGTAGGTGTTTATGGTGTTGGTATTATGCCCATGATAGGGCTCTCTATATATCCCTATGAAGAGAATCAAAACTGACATAGTTTTGTTCTACTTAATGGGATACATCATAACACTTATGGTTATGTGGAAATGAACATGGTGGTCCCATTTAATATCACATATCAATGATCATTCGAAGTTAATTTTAGGTTAATATGTCATGGACTTCATCAAAGAAGTTCATTATCATGAAGAATTGAACCCTGGGTGAATCATTTCCAAAATTAGTCCACTAGGACTTTTACATAAAATTAAGTCTTTGGTTTATCTAATTTATTTTAAAATAAACAAAATAATGTATGGATAATATATCACTAATTACTAAAGGAATGATTTGATCATAAAAAAAAGAAGGATGACTCTCTTTGTCCTCATTTGTGTAAGGAGTCCATATACTCACCACATAAGAGTTAACAAGCTCATGTTAAGGCTTACACCACTTAGGGAGCCATATACAGGAACTAACAGGAGTACCTCAACACGAGGTATATTTTGTTACTAAGAAAAAAAATTTGAGTCAAGATGTATCAGTAAACTAAGAGGATTGTCTCAATTGACAGTGTATTAAGAATAGGTGTATAATCTTATGTGCATCATGTAAAGGGAAATATATGCTTGAGACATTGGGTTTTAAACTCAAAAAAGAGTAATACATATCCGACAAGAATAAGAATAGAATCCCACATAGTTTGAGTTATATATTCTATAGTAATATTTTTGGACTAGTTTATGAAATTTAACATCATTAAATATAGAAATATGCCATGCATTTTAGATCTATACAGCTAGGAAAAGTATTTTATTCCTAAAACACATCTCAATTATACTAATGAATTAAAGAGTTAATCCTATAAACCAATCTGAGAAATTTTTAGTGTGAGAACCTTAGAAAATATATTACTAACCTTATTACATGGGAGAAAAAAAGAGGGGATTGAGTATGAATTACATGATGATGCTTCCCAGATAGGATACATGTGTTTAGAATAGAGAATAAACAAGGGACTGACTCGGGCTTAAAAATAGGTGCTGCATGAGACACCCCAAGATTTAAAAGTATTTTTCTTTTTAAATTAATTGAAATTATTTGTTTTCTTATAGTTATTGAAATCTCAATATTTTTAAACAATCCTATTTTTGATAGTGTATACTACATGCAACACTGAGCTTAAAAAACTGTTATGCATAATTAAAATATTTTTATATTAACATGGTCATTATAACCTAGCCATTGAATTGGGGGTTATGAATAGGATTTACCTCATTATGAAATTTATATAAATGTCTTAATCAAAAAACTATTTTTGATTAATTCTTAAGAAATAAACCCTTAAATTATAGAAATGTCATGTTATATGTTTTATTTTAAAATTATTTTTATTAATTTTTATGTGAAAATAATATAATCCATTTAATAGAACTTTAGAAAAAATTTGATAAAATTTACTTCATTTTTTTAATCATAAATTCAAAACACTCATAGTGTTATTTTTTCTGAAATGTTTTATTTTCTTGTTAATAGTGAAAAATAAAGCATTTTGTTGAAAAATGTTTTTTATTTCATTAATTTAAAAAGTAAAATTTTGTTTTAACGAGGTTTAAAAATAAAATTAGTTCAATTATATTATTAACAATGAAAATAATTTCATTAGAATAAATTTTATGGTTGAATTTTTTATAATGAAAATTTATACATAAAAGATAGTTTTAAAAATCTTTTCTCTATTGAGTTTTTCATTTTAATCATAAATTAATTTCTACCAATTATTGAAATTTAATATTAAATAATTTATATCATATTTAGAATTATAATTTTCAAATTTATTAAATAGGCCCCTTTTATTTTCAGTAAATATGAATAGTAACATAACCAATTTTTGCAATCATGATAAAGGGTGAATTGAGTAATTAATGGTTAAAAATTATATAATAAGAACTACATATAACTTTAAAACTTAAATTAATTTAATTTTATGATTATAATTAATACATAAGCATCAAAAATTCAATTATATGTCCTTTATTCCATTTGGATTTGACTATGACCAACATAATATTTCAACTAACGAAAAGTTAAAAATGTCACACTCTTTTTTTTAATAACTATAATATTTTTAATGTAGGAATCACTAGGGATATGTTAGACTATAATTTTTTTGAAATATAAATTAGTTATAATTATAGTGGATATTTATTTTAACATTTTTTCGAGATATAACTACCTTAAATGCTTACTCAAGATTAAAGTAGAAATTATTGAATAAATAGAAAAATTAAATTTATGATATTAAACTCATTAAAAGTAACATAATATTAAATATTTAATATTAACACTGAACATTCTAGATAAAAATGAAATATATATGTTTTTTTAATCATTTTATCCTATTTCCTTTATTTTCTTTATGTTAGTAAATTTATCTAAATTAATATTAATAAATATTATATTATTAATATATTATAAAAATAATATTTTATTAAATTATTTAACATTAAAAAAATAGAATCTTTAAAATTAATTTTATATAATTATTTAATCCACCATGTTCTATTTATGGGTACTTTTTATTTTATAGGATCTTGTTTGGCCCTTAGAGGGTAGAAATATTTAATAGTATTGTAACAGTTAGAAGGGTTAATGGGGGTTGAAAATAAAAGATAAGGGTTAAAAACAAATAAAACATTATTTAATGAAATAATTATGAATTATATACACCATATATTTGGATTATATATATTTTTAGTCATTTTTACAAGGTAAAAAATATATATTAATTTATTATTTTAAGAAATTCATAAAGTTCCCCACACCCCAATTATAAAAGTGAACCTCCTCCCTTACATCTTCGCACTACATTTTTTAATCTAGATTGACCAAACCATGAACTTTAATTTTATAAAAATCTTTAAACAAGTTATTGAGGTTGTTTCCTTTCAAATGTAGAAACCTTATTCCCCTTAATAAGATATCTAGAGGGATTTCATAGAAGATTAGGTAACATCTTTACTGACTATTTCATGTTTATTTCTTCTTCCAATTCCCCTGGATGTGTTATACCTATAATAAAATAAAAAATGTTGTTTAATAGAATTATTTATATCTTATTATGATAATGTTACAACCATATTTCATCTCTTTTTGGTCTACTGAAAAGGGGTAACACCTCTTCTGTGTTCTTGCGGCTTACCATATCAATGTAGCGGCGTAATTCAGTTTTCATCAACACATTATATATATTTTTATAAATATGTAAATAGTGATCATATATAAATATTCTAACATAATTATAAATTTTAAAATATAATATTTTATAATACTTCTAACATTTTCAATCTATTTGGAAACGATAAAATCACGTGTGATTATGTATGGACTATCACCTTCATAAAATGATGAGATCCATTTTTCAGTTATATTTTACAAGGATGTTAATAAGGATATATATAATGAATATATAAGACATATATTATATATTAATAATTATATTATGGTGAAATATTATTTACATATATTTTATCCCATGCATGGAAATGTGAAAGGAGTGTTCATGCATAATTATGGCCTACCATCTCCATGAATGGTGAATTAATGTTAAATATTTATCTTTTTTGGATTATGATACATTAGTATATAATGAATATTTATTATATTTAGATCATTCATAAACTTTTGGTGATAATTTTACCACAATCAAAGTACAAGGTTTAATACTATCAAACCAAATCATACAATAAAAATATAGTAGTTACAACTGGAAAGAGTGATTTTAAAAATGAATTGACAATAAAAAAGGGTGAATAATATTATAAGGAAATTATATATGGTATTATATATATTATTTTGGTACTATAATATATATATAATAAATATATAATTATTATATATGAGGTTCTAACATGTAAAAATGAAATTAAACCCAAGGTAATGGTTTATTACCCAATATAAACATTATTCGGGATTAATAATTATTATGTCACAACTCTGGAATATTTCTCATCAATATTCATTTTTTATAAAAATGTTTTCAAACTTTTTTAATTACTCAAAAATTATTTTTTAATTAATTTTTCTCTATGTTTTAGGTTTTCATGAATGTTTTATAAATAATCCTTTATTTTTGATTGGGGTTCTTTTTGACTTTTTATACAAAATCGTGAAAGGAATGGTATTTTAACTTGTATGTAATGAACTTATATTTCCATTATCATGAAACCTCAATTATTTGAGGCTTAATTTACATATTTACAAGTACCTTTTCAAATAAAAATATTTAATGATTATTTACATGTTTTTTATATGTTAGAATGTGATTTTCAATATGGAAAGGATATTTTCCTCAGGAAATTTTTCTGTGAACTTTTGAAGGTATTTTAATCTATTTAAACATCCTTTGTGAAATCTTATTTTATTGATGAAATTTAATGATACCATTAATATAATTTCTCTGGAGGGGTTATGATCATTTTGACTGGAAAAATTGTCGACGTGTTTTATGACATTTCATTCAATATAGTCAGTTATTAATTGTTAAAGAATGATTATTAAATTGTATTATTAATTTATATGATGAATCAATTGGATATATTAAGTGATGAGTGTGGCCATATATAAACCTTTGATTCATCACTATGAATCAAGACATAAGATAAATTAGTTACCTTTCGAGGTTGTACCCATTTATTTACAAATGTCTTGGTTGAGGCCTCACTGATAGGTTTCAGATTCTAGAATTTTTCATTCCATTATTATAATTTCAATTATTGGTGTCCATGAAATTATTATTTTTTTACTATTTATGGATGGGGTTCTATCTCATGTTATTATTTGTATGGAATTAATTTATAATTATTTATTCTTGACATATTATTCATGCCTTTTTAGCTTCTCTGAAACTCATACAATTGCATGGAATCTAAGCTCAACCCTTTCTTATGATTCAGTTACCTAGGATGCCAGAAATGGTTTTATGATTGATGTATAGGTTTTTGAAAAAGAATACAATGGTCTTCTCAAATAAAATATTTATATTTAGGTTATTTCAAATGTAATATTTATTTCCTATATATATCTTGTTTTAAAATACTACTAAAATATTAAGTTCTTTGGTATGTGATTTCTTGTATCTAATAGAAAGTAATAAAGTAACCCCAGATCTAGGATAATGGGTTGGGAAGTTTATAGTTTTTATAATAAAAATCCATGGGGAATAAGATTTACGAAAATATATATTAAGGAAATGTAACAAAATAATTGACATTAGAATATTATCAAAGAAAACCAGATAATTATTTTGACATTAGTAATACATAAATTTTCAATTTATCTTAATTTTATACTAGTTTTTAAATTATTCATTATGTTTCATAATTAAATGATCTACTTTAGTATATTACATTATTTATAAATGGATCTCAGTGAAATGAATGAAAAATTTATCAATGCATGTAATCCGTGTATTGATTGCACACCTCAACATGTTAATGAAGCTAGAGTTGGATTTTTAGTTGGACATGGATTAAATATAACTAAATAAAGGAATTTGATATATTTTATGACCAATAATAAATACCAAATATAGAAAAAAAATCCAAAATCTGGTGTAACAATGTTAGTCCAATTTATGTAGTAGAAACCTCTATCACTCAATGTGACTGACATTCAATTTCATTCCAAGAAATGGATAAGTTCCATAGATAAAATATATTTTTGTTAGGTAAGTAATGAAAGGGAGAATTATATCACGAAAATTTATAATCTCTAAGGGGATGTAGGTCAATAGGGGTCATTTATTCAAAAAACTACAGATGAGGATAAAATATATAGCATAGAATGGATGGATTTTAAAGAACCCTTCTTAGAAATATATTTTCTTCAACAACAATGAGAGGATATGGAGAGAGAACATATTATTATAATACAAAAGGATGAATAAAATGTTGAAATATATGGATCCATTATTTCAAGGATAGTAAGGCATGTTCATGACTATTTACATAATCAAAGTAGTAATATTGACCATTTAATTAATGTGTTAATTCAATTCATTCAAAGGTGACAAGTCTCCAAAACCTTTTCATCATACTGGTACGTAGTCTCATGTGTTATCATGATAGAGAAGAGAATTATCTATCTCTTATGACTCTATAGGTAAACAAGAGAAGCAGATGATGGAAGAACAATAAATGGACAGGGGGAAGAAGAGAAAAGAAAAATTTCCAACAAGAAATACTTATGGAAGGAAACACCCAAGTATGTACTTAAATGGTAATTGTGTTCGTTTCATGTTTGGGTATAAGGTCCACTAGGCACATGATTTCAAGGTAATTAAAGAAGCTACAAATGATAAATTACAAAATGTAAGGAGAAGGGCACTATGAAAATGATTATCCCTGGCATCAAAAAACATTTCCCCAGAAAGTGCTAGGGGGGAAGGCTAAGATTTTAAAATAACAATAAATAATTTTTACATTCCTAATGGTGTTGTGGAATATATATTATTCATATCCTAAAACTTATATAATGGTTTATTTGATTATGGATCCTCTAACCCTTTTATATCTTCCATGTTTTCTAAGAAAATTTGATATTTTTCTAGAACCATATGAAATGAGTTATTATCCAATACTCTTGATATATATCTTTTTATGAAAAGGTCATGATAATCATTTCCCATTATGACACAAAAGCATGCGGTATTTGTCAAATTTATGGCATTACCAATGGTTAATTTTGATTCAATCCTTTGTATGGAAAAGGTAATATTAAAATAAAAGATGTAAATATTTTGAATTAATACAATACTTGATATAAAGATTAATTATCTAGAAATACACTAGAGAATGAGGTTGAGTTTTCGATTAATTTAATCCCTGATGGAAGTCCTATATCAAATAATCCTTATACAATATCCAATATAGAATTATTGGAGTTAAAGAAACACGTAGTGTAGTTTTGTAATAAGGTATTTCAATTAAACATTATTTCCCCTTGAGGACTCCAATTATTTTCATCACAAAATAAATATGGATCTATATGGTTCTAAATTGATTATGGTGAAATATATACACTTATGATATTGAACAAGTATCACCTGCCTCACATTAATGAATTTGTTTTGTCAAAATTAAATAGATTGTTATTATTTGGTTATTGAACTTCATTCCAAGTATCATCAATTATGAGTAAATAAAGTAAATATTCTAAATAAATCATTTATAATGAGGTATGTACATTTTGAGTTTATAGTAATTCCATTTGGATTTACGAATACACCCTCTATTTTTTTGGATCTAATGAAATGGTTGTTGAGAGAATATATTGATTATTTCGTTATTATATTTATTTATGATATCTTGGTGTAATATAATAGGTATGAGGACTATGAAAATGAATTTATAGTCATTCTTGAGAATTATAAAAAATATAATTATATAGTAAATTTAGAAAGTGTGAATTATAGTATTAATATGTTTCTTTTCATGGCCATAATGTCTCAATGTATAGAATCACAGTTGATCTTGTGCAGAAACATGTAGTCCATGAGTGGCCTACAATAACAAACATAATTTATGTATGCATTTTCATTGGTTTGGGAGGTTAATATTACAAATTTTTTCAATAAAATCATGATCAGATGACCTGTTTTCCTAGATTAATCATAAATATGTTATGTCCACTTGAATAAAGGAATGGTAAGAATGTGTTCAATAATTAGAGGGGAGATTGGTGAATCCTCGGATGGTTACTCTACCATTGGGATTGAGGATTTCTGATATATATAGTGATCTATCTGAGAAAGAAAATGGTTTTTCCTTATGAATAATGACATACTAATAGCCTATATACCCAGACAGTTAAATATTCCTAAATAGAAATATCGCACTCATGATATTGTTTAAGAATCAATAATATTTTCTTAAATGATATGGAGAAACTATCTATAAGGCGAACTATGTGATATATACACAAATCATAGTAGACTGAAATTTATCGTTTCACTGAAAGAGGTCAATATGATAAAATAGCGATGTCTTGATCTACTTATGGATAATTAATTATCAATACACTACAACCCCTGGAAGGAAAATAAGTTAGCATATTAATTGACTAGGAAAATTAAAGATTTTTCAATAAAATTAGAATTGAATTGAATCTAATTCACAAAGATTTCGTAATGATGGATTTGGATATCATTAAGGAAGGGGAAAAATTAGTAAATTTTTATATAATTTCCAAACCATATTTATTAGAAAAGATAAAATGTACTCAATTTTAAGATAAGAATTTTCAAAATTAAATAAAAGTCGTTAATGATAGGGAATTGGTAGACATCGCATATAAAATTAGTTTTTTGATGTTTCGATGGAGGATATGTGTTAAATATATACATGGGATAAAATGGATATATTAGATGATTATTATAGATAAATGTTCTATATACACTATAGAATCACCAGGATTTATATATATTAGAAGGAAAATTTATTTTCAGATAGTATTATTTGAGAAATTGTTGATTATGTATCAAGATGTTAGGATTTTTAATAGGTGAAAGCTAGAAGATATCATCTAAAAGGATTCATGAAACCTTTTCATATTCAAATGTGTAATTAGGATGATACTATGAAATTTGTCACTTGATTAGAAAAGGGTACCAGAAATAATTATGTAATATGGGTTTTTGAAGTTTTCCTTGACAAATCAACACATTTCTTTAGTTTATGAAAATATTTAACTCAGGAGAACATTTTGTGAATCTATATTAATAAAGTATTAATACTTTACTTTGAACCTATTTTAATTATATATAATCCTGACCCATAATTTTCATCAAAATTCTTGAAATGTATACTGAATTCCCTTGATAATGAGCTTTATATGAGCACTTCATATCATCTTCAAATTAATTGGAAGTTAGAGAGGAATATACATACATCGTAAGACATGATGAGGTGGTGAACAGTTGAATTTAAATTTTTGCAGTATCATTATTTCTCATTCATAGATTTAAACTATAATAGTAACTTCTTTTCAAGTATTAAAATGGTTTTTATGAAGCACTGTAGGTAAAGAGATATCATACCCGAACATGTTGGGTTAAAGTTAGGGAAAAGATGTTTTTAGGCCTAGAACATATGAAAGAGACAACACAAAATGTAAAGATAATTCATTACTGTTTTAAATAATATCAACAAACAAAAAATTTCTTTGGTGAAAACTGATGGAATGATTTGGAATTTCATGTTCGAGAACAGGTTTTCCAGAAAGTATCTCCATGAAAGGGTGTTATAAAATTTTGTATGAAAGGAAAAATAAACCTCAGGTACATAAAAGGTTTTCAAATTTTATAAAGAATATGATTTATTTCATACCATTGGTAAATGACTCCTAGACTCTCTAATGTACATGATGTGTTCCATATGTCATTTTTAATTAAGGACATGATAGGCCCAACATATGTTCTCACCACTAAAGAAATAGAATTGGAACATGCTCATGTTAATTTGAAGAGTCTATCAAGATTCAAGAAACTATTAAATAAGTTTTGAGGAATCATATGACTCTGACGGTGAAGGTACTTTGGATAAATCATAAGATAGAATAGGCGACATGGGAACCTAAAGAGACTATGTTAAATAACTACCCAAATCTATTCATTAGCTGACATTCTAGGAATATCGAGGATGAAATTTTTTGAATAAGAATGTAAAAACCAAATATATTATGATATATTTATTTTTAAATAAATTTAATTTAATAAATTTATTATAGTGCATAGAGCCACAAAATTTTTAAGAAATTCGATTTTTAGAAACTTATAGAACACCCAGTATTGATCTTAAACGAATTGTTATAACCTATTATAATACTATTATTTTATGAGGACTATTATAAACTATCTAATAAATTTGAGGGTGTGAATAAGATTAACTATATTATGAAATATATATTAAAATTCCTTAATCAGTGAAAATTTCTTGATTAATTATAAGTAAATAAACCATCAAATTTTAGTAACGTCATTTTATACGTTTTCTTCATAAATAAATTTTATTAATTTTTATGTGAAAATAATATAATTAGTTTTTTAAAATTTATAAAAAGTATTTGAAAAACAAAAATTTATTTTGGAAATGTTCATATCAACATTTCCATGGTTTGAATTTTTTTAATATTTTCTAAAAAGATTGATTTTCTAGTGAATAGTGTAAGGAACAATTTTTTATCAAAATGTGTATTTTTATTAAAATAATTTTAAAAGGAAAACAACATTTTATAATATTTTAACTGTAAAATTAGTTAAATTATATTATTAATAATTCGATATATTAATTAGATTCAATTTTATAATTGAATTTGGTATAAAAACATTTTTATACTTAAAAATACTATGTTTGAAAAAACATGTTTTCAATTCAATTTGTGTTTTAATATTAAAATAATTTCTAAAACATATTTAAATTGAAAAGTAAGTAATAGACCCCATATTTGGAAAAATTAGATCCTAATTTAATAAATATCTCCCTTTCATTTCAGGTCAATATTAATGGTATCCTTAGAAATTATTCTTACCACAATAATGGGTAAATCAAGTAATTAATGGTTAACAATAATATGAAAAGGGCTATAAAATGAATCTAATAGATTCCTTAATTTTTTTAAATGACTTAATTTTATACATAATCATCAAATATTCAATTATATGGCCTCTTAGTTCAATTTAAGTGATATTATTAACTTTATAATATTTTATTTAAAGTAAAGTAAAAAATATCACACTTTTGTTTTTAATAAATATAATATTTTGACATAGGGATATCCTTAGGATAAATTCAGTTAGAAATATTCTTTTGATATTTATGTAATTTATCTTTATTTTCTTTATATATTATTTTTTTGAAGAAATAATTACCTAAAATTATTACACAGTTTTAACGCAATAATTATTTTATTAATGGAAAAATAAAATGAATGATTTTAAAATCATTAAAATTTGTATCATTTTAAAAGATTAATGTGAACCCAATATTTTATAGATAAAATTGATATATTAAATAGGTTTTTATTCATTTTATTTGAATTCAATTATTTTCAATATGTTATTAAAGTCAAAATAAATGAATAGTTCAAAAATTATCATTATTTAGATTTTATTAAAATAATATTTTTTAAATGATTTAGAATTAATAAAATATCTTTGATTAATCTAAATTAATTATATATGGTAAATATATTATATGATGGTTAATTTATTGGTTTTTTGGTATTTTATAGAAAAAATATTGGCCCTCATTGGGTATAAACTTTTAATAGTGCGGTAATTGTAAAAAATATTTATATGGGTGAAACAATAAGATAATGTCGAGAAAATATAAAAAAACATGTAAAATTTTAATATATACAATTGTTCATAAAAAACCAAAATTAGCTTCTTAATTATATCAATTTCCATCTATTTTTATATGATAAATAATTTCTATTAATTTAATATTTTAATAAATTTAAAATGTTCCCCCGAACACAATTATAAATTAGCACCTCATCCCTTACTTATTCACACTACATTCAGTGGTATAACTCAAAAAAAACCTTAAAATTAATATACAAAATCATTATCAAATTTATTGAGGTTATGGAACTTTAAAAATACTAATCCTATATCTCGTAATAATAAATCTAAATTAATTTCATTAAAGAATAGGTAATCATCTTTACCGATTATTTCAATTTTACTTCTTTTTATACTTCCTCTTCAGGTGTTGTAACCATAAAAAATAATATATAAAGTATAATAAATATACATAAATATTAATTTTTTTATCACCATATTTTATCTCTTTTCTATCCTGTGAAAAATGAATACATCACTCATGCATACATATGGCTTACAATCTCCACGCAGCTGTGTAATTCATTTTTCATTACCATATTACATAAAGGATTATAAATATATAAATAATAAGTATATTTAATAATGAAAAAATAATTACACAACTATAACTATAATTTCAATTCTTCCTTCTTACATTGCAATATGTTGGTAAATGATAGTGTCACTCATGAGAATGTGTGGACTACCACCTCTATGAAGCAATGTGATTTTTTTTAATTTATATTTTACATAGTTGGTAATAAAGATAGATTTAATAAAGATACATGATATAATTATTATTTTTTAAATGGGAAATACTATTATCCTTTCTATCTTTCAATCCATGAAAATGTTAAAACAGATTTCATGCATACGTATGGCCAACCTTTTCAATGAATGGTGTAATTAATTTTTAATCTCTAAATTTTATGTGTTAATAAAAACATGAATATAATGAATATATATGAAATTCATATTTTTATTAACATTATTTATGTTACAGAACCAAGATCAATTTATATGTTCATAAACTATGAAACAAAATATTCCATGAATAATGAAGCAATTACCACCCAAAACTACGATTATAACAATGAATGGATGATAAAATAGCGAAAAAATATTATTATTTAATAATGTATGGTATGATATATATGATTATTTCTATGTAAAATATTTATTATAAATCAATATTTATTATATGATAGGTTTGAATTCATAAAAAGGAAATCAAACTTCAATTCATGTTTAATTTCACAATCTCATCATTATTTTGGAGTATTTATTTTTTAGTCTTTATCGAGGGATACTTTTCTTCCATATACTATTTTTATAAAAAATAAATCCAATGATTTTTTAATGTCGTTTTTACCTATCATTTAATTTTTACAAAATTTCTAAAAGTAATCTTCCCCTCATTTTCCAAATGTGGTACTATTTGACTATTCTTACCAAAGTGTCAAATGAATGTATTTTAACATATACAAAATGAATGTAATTTCCCAACATCATGACTCATAAATGTTTTTTAGATTACATTAAATTTGTTATAAGGTATATTTCAATTATTAATTTTCATTATTATGTGCGTATTTCGTAGATTTTAGAAAGCTATTTTCCAAATGGAATGGTTATTTTCCTCAATATTTTTTCATATGTTATTTTCATAGTATTTTTGTATATGTCTACATAGTTGGTTTAATCTTATGTAGAAAATATACTAAAATTAAACAATCAAAAATATTTATTTTTATGGTTTATGTTCATTTTTACTAGGGATAATATTGACTTTCCATATGATTGTTAATCCAATATGGACATTTATTGATTGTAAGTAATGCAGATTAACTTGTTTTATTAAATAATATAAGGAATTTGTTGGATATAGTAAGTGATTTTTGCTGAATTATATAAACCCTATATTCATCCATATGTCTCAAGATAAAATCTAAATTATGTATTGTCAGGACCCTTACCCTTTCATTTTTAGATGTCTTGGTCAAGGCCTTGACAGTAATTTTTAGATTTCTGACATTATGCATCCATCATTATGAATTACATTATATATGTCCTTGTGGTTATTTTATTTTATTATCCCTGTATTCATTTCTATATCATGTTATCATTCATGTATAATTAATTTATCATCATTTATTATTTTTATATTATTCCTGCCCTGTTATATTCTTCTATATACAAACTTATACTGAGCATATGAGATTTCCACTTTCTTATGTTTTCTTTCCCAATAATTATAAGAGCTGTTTTATGATTGTTATGTAGGGATATGATAAATAAAATAATTTTATCTTTATTAAAAAGATATTTTGTTTTTTATTTTTCAAAGTTAATGTGTAATTCTAGTATATATGTAGTTTTCCAATAGTATAAAGCTTTTCTGTCCCTTAGTATGTGATTTGTAACACCCTAAGATTTTTAAAATAGGATCATAATATTTGATAGAGTGTATATAACAAGAAACCAATCATAGAAGATAATATAACCTCTAGATATATTTTTGTTACATCTTCTTTTAAATAAATTCAGTGTTTTTGATATCTTACGATGCATGCAACACTGGGTATAAACAAAACATGATACTCTACTAAAATATTTTTATTTTAACATTACCATTTTAACTTTGCTGTTAATTTTGTAGGTATGAATAGTACTAACTATATTATCAAAAATTTATGGTTTAAAAATTAATAAATTTAATTCAATGGTTATATATTTATTAGAATTAAAATTATAATCATTTTAATAAAGTATTAATGTTTTCTGAAAAAGCTATATTTTTCACAAAGGTCGTTTAATCATGCTTTACACGCATAAATTATAATGAATTCTAGCACTATTATAATTTTTTTTAAATATTATTTTTTAAATAATAATATCAAAATAAACATGGGTGGAATTTCTATTATTTTTATGAATTTTTTCTTCTTCTAGGGAATAGTGAAAAAAATTGATTTTTCTCATAATCTTATTTTTTATTAAATTAATTACAAAGATAAATAATATTTTAAATTAGTTTTTAATTAAAACATGTTAAATTATATTATTATTTAACTAATTTATGTTATTTTAATCAATTTTATTTTGAATTTTTATATTAAAATTATTTATACTTAAGAAGTTTTTCTCATTGAAAACTCTCTTTTTATCACATCTATGAGAATAATTTGAAATTGAATTCTTCCAATTATTAGAATTTTATTTGGATAAATATATTGAAAATATGGAATCAAAATTATTTATATTATTTAATAAGTTAAAACTAATTTATGACAAAATTTAATTGTGAAAACAAAAAAAATTTATTACCACAATTAAGGTAAATGTTGGTTTATTATGTGGTTAAACTAAGAAGATGATGGTTAAAATGACATAACAACATGATAAAAACTTATTATATGAAAATATTTCCACATTATCATATCCTAAATTATAAGATAAGGTTATTTTTATTCTTTTTAAATTTTAATGACTTTATAATTATTGATTTTTTTGAAAATTTCCATGTAATTTGCAAGAGGATTCCCTTTCCCCACTTATAAAAATGGAACTCCCTCCCCCCATTTCTTCACACCACTCAATCAATTTTTATAGGATAAACTATATGAAAATCTCAACGAATTATCCTTATAGATATTCTATATCCTATTTCCTTCCCAACAGATCATCGCTAAGGTCCTAAATAGGATATCCAAAGGGGGTTTATGTTAGTGATAGTAATTATCTTAACAAAACTTTTTCATTTTCTTTCTTATTTTTACACATTAAATTTTTTATAAACATGAAATTTATAATAAATCTAGTAACTAAAATATAATTTTACGTAATTATGAAAATTGAATAATAATTATCCATCTCCACTTCCGCCAAATGGGAAATAAAATCATCGATCGTGTGTAAGGTAGACTACCAGCTCATGAAATGATGTACTTCATTTTCCATCACAGCCTTCCAAATATGGGAAAAATTATTGAATTAATATATTTATATTATATTTATGAAGCTATAATAATTATGAAATTTTAATATAACATATAACTTTTTTTAAATTTTCAATCTCTTTCAAATATGATAATGTCACTCATATATATGGAAGGGAACCAACACATGAAGCAATGAAATTTGTTTTTCACTTAATATTTATATGGAATGTAATCATGATAAAATGAATGAATATATTTGATTATATTAATATTGTAAAATTAATATATTACCCACTTTCTTACTCTTTCACTCGTTAAGGGAATGATATCATCACTCGTGAATATGTATGACCTACCATCTCCATGAAGCAATGTGATTCATTTTATATGTCAAAATTGAATGAATGGTTTTAAAAATAAATTTATTAAGTAGGTATTATATTTAAAAAATATTATATTTATTTATATGAGATATATATGTATCCTATGTATATGAACAAGAACATTTATAAAAAATCACTTTTAAAATCATGGAAATTAACACCATAAACAATGAAAAAAAATATTATTAAAAAATATATCCTATAATTTTTTTAAAAGGATCATATATGATATTAAAAATATGATTATGTTTTTTTTATAAATTAATAGAATTTTTGAAACCATTATACAAGAGATACACACATGTAAAAATATTATCATACCAACAGTAAGGGTATCGCATATCACATTTACATCAGTGAGACATATGCAATGTTTACAACTTATTTCCTTTTGTGGTTTATATATTACCCATTTGATATGTTATATCATGAATATTTTTATCTTTGTGGTATATATAGTTTCATTTGTGTAATATATGTTATTTATGTATAATTCAGAAGTCACCGAAGTGGTATGGGTTTATTTCATAACCTCATCATTATTCAGTATTATTCACTTTTATATCTCCTTTATTATAATTATTAGATATTTATATCAAAAAATAAATATGTTTTTATCACCTTCAATTATTCATGCATGTTTTCAAGTAATAGTTCCATTTTTCCATTTTGTGGTATTTAAAATCATTGAGAAACGTTTTTTACAAAATATGATTTTTTTCTCTCTTCCATCAGAATTTATTTCTTATCCAACACCATATTTTATAAAAAAAATTCCGAAATTTTATTAAACCATTAAAAATGTTTTATATAAAACATTTTTATCCATTTTTTTAAAATGTTTCTAAAGGAATATTTTGGGAATTTTTAGAACTATGAAACTACAGATTTTACCCAAAATATGAAATAAATATTTTTTTATCATGTACGACATGAATGAAATTTTCCACCATTATGAACAATAAATATTTTTGATACTTAACTTATAATTTTTAAAATATAATTTACAATAAAAAAATATTTTCAAAATGTTTTGGAACTCTTGTGTTAAAGGGTAATTTCCAAAAAGAAAATGTTATTTTTCTCAAAAAACAATTAAGGATCCTTTTAGAGTATTTTGATTCATCAATTTTATAAAACCAATATTTTTATTCTAATCCACTGAGGATATGTTTTATTGATTTCATCATTATTATTTTTCTACATGGTTTATGGTCTGTTTGAATAGGGATGTAATTTTTTATTCCCATTCACCATTTTACTCAAGATAGTTTATTATTATGTTTATTTATTGGGGGAAGCAATAATAAATAACACATTAGTTCATCAATACCAGTATTTGTGTTGGTTATGTTTCACCCCTTTCATAAAAGGAAGGTATTATACTTCGTAAGTGATGGGAAGGGAGTATTATAGGCCCTATATGTATATATGTGTCTCATGAGATAGAGAAGATTATTTTTTTTTCAAGGCCTTAGAAATTTATTTTGATGTGTTTCCATAAGGCCTTAATGGTATGTTTTAGATGTACGACAGTTTGAATTCCATTGTTAAGAATTTACTTATTGATATTCCATGTCAATATTAAATCATTTATAATATCCATGGATATATTTCAAGATCATGTGATTATTATTATGTAATTTGTTTTATCATATTTTATTCCTTCTACACTATTCTCAAGTAATTGATTAAAGGGTAGGAGTTTTATTTGTTTACCTATCCATATTGAATTTTCATTATTTATTTGTGACCTCTATCTTGGTATTCTTACCCTATTGATGATTTTATCTCACCCATTTATTATGTTTTATACTCCCTAGTGTTATAGTAGGTATTTAATGATTGATATGTATTGATAATATATGATGAATATTAGGGTTCTCAATGAAAATATGTAGTTTATATTGTATATTCATTTGTAATAATAATTTTTAGTATATATCTATCTTACCAAGACTACTGTAATATTTTTTCCTCTGTGATGGGTTTCCTTGTATCTATTGCTAATATATTAATGTAGACAAAAGATCTGGGATACTAGGTATGGGGTCACTACTATTGTTATTAGAGAAATTTTAGTATAAACCTCAGGAACTGGATTTAGTATAACATATATTAGGTAACATAACCCTATGATAGAACTGAAGGATGTGTATATAAAAACTTCTAAAGATTTAGTAAGTAATATATTATGTGATTTTTATTCTTTAAAATTCATCCCTCTATTGATACTACAAGTGGATGTGGTTCTGGAAAAGATGTACCTCGGGGTAATAACTCTAAAAAGAGAACATTTGGTGTGACCCATTCATCACCAGGTTCATGGAAATGTGACTTAATAAAACATTTTTTTGACTCTCCCAGGAAATATTCTTAGGGTAAATCACATTCTATTTAATATCCACTATAAAGGAGTTGTAAATAAAGATATCACCAAAGAAACAAAGTTTATGATTATGATATTTTCTATGCATAGTTTAATTCATTTATTTTATGTGCTTCACTAGTTTGGGATTATAAATTATGTTTCATAATGTTATAATCTAAAAAAGTGTGTTTCATTTTTCATAAATGCCTTCTAATGGAAGAAAGGGGAACCATATCATTGCTTGCACCCCATAAAGAGATTCCACCATAGGAAATATAATTAATCTGGAGATGGATCAAGAGATGTAATTGATCTAATTATAACCATATTGGGGTAGTTGACTCAAGTAATGAATAATAGAATTTTACCTATGTAGTAGCTTGATGATCTAACATGATGTGTAATAATGTCAGATGACATTATGAATTAGAAAACTCTATCATTCAAATGGACTGCAAATCCATTTTCAGCTAATCAATGGATAAGATCCTTAGTGATGATATTTCCTAATTTTTGAAGTAGTGAAAGGGTAAAAGGTTCCATTTTAGTTTTTCATCTCTGGGAAGATGTCGATAAATGGTGTTCATTATGTCAAATCAATAAGTATTACGAAGTAATATAATATATGGAGTGGAAGGATTTCTATGTACTCTTCGTGGAAAAATATTTTCCTTGTGAGAAATAAGAGGATATGGAATGATATTTCTTTTGTCTAATATAAAAATAATAGAAAAATGTTGATAAGTATGAAGCCAACTTTATTAGGTTTCAAAGTTATGTTATGGACTACCAACATAATCCAATGAGTATGATTCTCTATTTCATTTATTAGATTAAAACAATCTTACAAAGGGTACTATTCACAAAAAAAATATCTCAATATACAAGGATATTGTATCATGTTCTATAAAGACATTGACTTTTTTTATGTATTATGACATCAAAGTGAACCAAGAGAAAAAGAGGAAAACATTGAAAAATATGGATAAATGGAAGGTGTGAAAGAATGATTTTTACAACATGTGATCTTGTGGAATGAAACACCATGGTAGATGATTAAAAAGAAAATGAATTTTATTCCTGTGTGAGAAAAAGTATACCATTCTTGTGATTTCTAGGGAAATAATGAATCTTCCAATGTAAAATTATTCCATTTTAAGGTTATGGAGCACTATGAAATTAAATTCACTAAGAATTAGGGGAATATACATCAAAATAATCTAAGGGATCAAGGTAAATATTATGATAATACAATAGAAGATGTGGATTGACTAATGTGCTATTCTTTGAATTAATGAATTACGTTATGGGGATATTTTAATCAATGATATCTTGGTTATATCAATTATAAAATATATTAGGATTATATTGTATTAGTATTTAATTAGGTATTTGAACTCATTTCATCCATGGTAATAATAAAAATGATTTAGTAGAAATTTTAACTTCTTTTAAAACACATGATTGACAAAGGATGACACTTTATATGTACCCAATATTGAGATTTTATTGATAATTAGATTTTTTTAAGGTATTGGTATCCTTTAGGGTTTATCTAAATTTTGATGTTGAGTTAATAATGAGATATTATAAATTGGTAACATTATAGGAATTATATTAATATGGGTTTAAAAATGGACAGCATTCATGTCGTGTGAAAACCCGTCACATTTAGAAAGGTTGTAGGGATAAAACCCACCACTGATAGACGATAAGGGTTTAGTTCCTACCACTGAAATATGTGATACCCTAGTAAATATTTCGTTTATTTTTAGTTAAATTAATTGATAGCTAAATAATAATGTTGATCCAGTGGTGTTCAGGATTAGAGATTAATGTATTATATTTGATAACAAGGGATAACTATATGTTTTTGAGAAAATAATTATAAATAGAAAAAAAATAAATTCCGCTCTTTTATAGATAATACGATCTGTTAAATTTTATTTTTAGTGATTCGTTCATAAAATGTTCATTAGGGATATTAATTTCGTGTAATAAAAAATGATGTGGAAAATGATTGAATCATATCCAAGAGATGAAATTATTCCTATAAAAGCAAAAGATATCAGGTATATATATTTTCATATATTCCTAGTCCAGATAGTAAAAGAATATGATAACTCTTGGAAAAGGATATTGAAACAAAACTTTATCATAATACCTTCAATTATGTCTAACCGATGGAATTTAAATCATCTCATATTTGGGGTTTTGGGGTTTCTAAATATCCATTGAGCATTCAATTTCTTATGATAAATGTCCTCTATCACCATCTATAATTATTTTCCCTCTTATTCTATGTCTATATTTTCACATACCACTGAATTTAAATGACCTAGAACCCTAGTAATGTGTTATTCCATTTGACATGTATACTCCCCTTTCTCCCTCATTAAAATTATGCTTTATTAAACACTTTTATAATGATGGTTTTATTGAAGGTATTTTAAAATATAAAATCCTTTGTTATTAATATTAATAATAAATTATGAGGATTAAATTTATTTAAGGGGGGGATGTAACACCATAAGATTTTTTGAATATGAAAATCATGTTTGATAGAATGTATAAGACATAACACCAAGATTATAATAGAATATAACATCCCAATAATTTATGATATATTTCTTTATTTATAAATTAAATTTATTTCTTAGCTTCTATGGAAGGAAACACCAAGCCTAAATGAAATATGATATTGTCCTGAAATATTACTATTTATAAATGGCCATTATAAGCTATCCAATATTTTGGAGGGTATTAATAATATTTACTAAATTATGAATATTTTATGATTTACACATGTATAAAATAAATTAAATGGATATTTATTTATTATAAATAAAATAAGAATCATTTAAATTAAAATAAATGTTTTTTAAATACCTATATTTGTCTAGAGAGTGGTCTAACCACACTTTTGACACATAATTTATAACTAATTGTGAAAAAAAATTAAAAATAAATTGAAAAAATAAACTTTATTTTTCAAATAATCATATTAGTATTATCTTATAGAAATTTTTCTGGATTTTTTCGAAGCGTATCATTTTTTTACGAATACTGAAAAATACAGAAATTTTCTAAAAAAATACTTTTTCATTTATGTTTTTTAATAGGTTAAATAATATTTTGAATTGTTTTTAATGTAAAATTAGTTCAATTATAATACAAGTTATCTAATTAAGTTCATTAGAATAAATTTCATCGTAAATTTTGATATTGAAATCTTATTCACGTATAATAATATGTTTATTGAAAACCAGCTTCTTCATCACATCTACATGGTATAATTTAAAATTAAATTCTAAATTTTTTTTTTTGAACTTTGAAAAATAGATTCCATATTTGGAATATAGAATATTTATGTTATCTATTAATCTAAACATAACTTTGGAACAAAATAAATTTTGAAATAAGTAGAAACTAATTACTATGGTTAAGATAAAAATGGGTTTTCCATGGAGTTAAGCTAAGAAGATAATGGTAAAAAAGACTTAAAAACATGTCAAAATAATTTTTACAATACATATTTCTACCTGAAACTATCATAAATTATAATATAATGTCATTTTTAAGCATTTTTATGTTAATGACTGTATCATTGTGAAATCTGTTCTAAAATTTCTATGGAATTTCAAAGAGGGTACCCCTACCTCAATTATAAAATGGAACACCATCCCCTCACTTCCTTACACTCCCAAATCACATTTTATCAAAAAAACAATCCAAAAACTCTTCCAAAAATCTTTAAAAAATTATATATATTATGGTTCTCCAAAAACACAATCCTTAGGGTCCTTAAGAGGGGATCCAAAGCATGTTTATCTCGGAAAATGATATTATCTTAACAATGCTCTTTCATTTTATTTCTCCTTTTTACACGATAAAATATTGATTGACACAAAAAATTTAATAACACCAGTACCTCCTATATAATAATATTTTATTGTGTTTATGAAATAATATTTATCCACCTCCACTTCCATTAAATGGGAAACAAAATCACATTTAATTAGTTTGACATACTATAGCTTCACAGACCGATGTACTTTGTTTTCCATCACTACCATTAAAGGATATATATAAATATTTATTTAAAAAATGTGTATTATATATATGATATTATTATAATTTTGATTTTGTTATCACATATATCTTTTCACATTCCATTTTGTTTGAAATAAAATAATGCTGATTGTGTGTATGGTGGACTATCATCTTACGAAGCTATGTGATTCATTTTTGACTTATGATTTACATGGAATGTAAAAATGAAAATATTAATGAATATATATGATATATATGATATTATATTTATTTTTAAAAATTAACATATCATCATATTTTTACCCTTTCACTCTTTAAGGGAGTCATATCATCGCTCGTGTGTATGTATAGCCTACTTTCTCCATAAAGTGATGTGATTCGTTTTTTTGGGTCAAACTTTCACGTGTGTCTCTAAAAATGAATATACTAATTAAATTTTGCATTTATAAAATTTTTATCATTATAAATATGATATAAAGTTATATATCTAATGCACAAGGACTAATAATTCCATGACAAGATGTGTATGATAAAATAAGGAAATTAACACCCAAAACATTGAAAATAATGAAATATTATTAAAAAATGTGTGGTAAAATGTTTTAAGAGGATAATATATGGTTTTATAAATATGATTATAGTTATTGTACAAATTTATTATGATCTTGAAACCATTATACTTGAGTTATATATAGGTACGAATAAAATCACACACAGGGTAAGCGTTTTTTGTCACACTTTTACATAAATGAGATACATTCCAAACTCGTTAATCATTTCCTTTTTGGTGTATATAATGAAATATATATATGTTCTATCATGAATATAGTTATCTTCATAGTATTTAAAGTTAAATTTGATTTCATTTATATTATGGTCTTATGATTTAGATGTTACCAAAGATGTAAGGGTTTATTTCACAAACTAATCAATATTCGAGATTGTTTATGTTTACATATACATTGAGAAATTATTTTATATTTATATACTAAAATTAATATATTTTCCCCCACGAGTTATTATTTATCTTTTTTCATGTAATATATCCATTTTTCACTCTTTGGTACATAAAATGATTGCGAATTTATTTTCAGAAAATCTGACGTTATTTCTCTTTGCGTTCAGAAATTATTTTTCAACAAAATCCATGTTTTTTAAAAATGTCTTTAAAAAGAATTTCAATTTAGAAATGGTTTATTAAAAAAATAATCCATTCTTAAATTTTAAAAAGTATAGAAAGAAATCATCATGTAATTTTCAAGACAATTCCCATTTGTATTTTACAGAAAATTTTAAAGCAATCCTTATTTTAACTTATACGAAATGAAAATAATTTCCCACTATCATAAACAATATATGTTTTAGTAATCATCTTACATATTTTAAATGTTTATTTCAACTAAAAAGTTATTTAAAAAACATTCATTTTTAACGGTGATCTTCAAAATTAAAAAGTTTTTTTTCTCAAAAAAACTATTGAATTATCTTTTCAGGGTATTTATATGAATAAATTACATAAAACAGATATTTTAAATGTAATAAATTAATGATGTGTTGTATTTATACCATAATTATTATTTCTCATGATGGTTTATGATCATTTGGACTAAAGATGTACTATTTTATTACTACTTATGATTTTACTCAGGATGGTTTATGATTGTGTTTATTGGTTGGGGTAAGTATTAACATTTTATATAATAATATTTCAATATGAATTTTTATTTTGATTTTCCTTCACTCAGTTAATATTATGAACTCATTCGACTTAGTCAGAGATATGTGCGGCCCACAATTGCCCATCGATGCATATGCACATCTCATGAGCCAACTATATTAGGTTTTGGCCAAGGAAAATCCCATTTATTTAGATGTATTAGAACAAGGAATCAAAAATATGTTTTAAATTTCCTGAATTATTCATTCTATCATTATTAATTTAGTTATTGATATTTCAACTGATTATTATAGTAGTTATAATATTAATGTTTAGGTTTCATGATCATATGATTAATTCATCATTTTTATTCCTATGATTTTATGATCAATATATTTATTAAATGTAATGTGTTTCATTAATTTACCTATCTATATTTATTAATCCTTATTTATTCATGATAGTTTCAACTGTACTCTTAGCATTACTGAGTAGCTATGTGAACCCCTTTCATGTGTTTTATTCTCCGTCAGATACTAGGAAGTGTTTTATAATTGACATTTGGGATATGCTATAAGGAATAGTTATTTTATAAATAATTATATTTTTTTATTCTATAATTCCAATTATAATAATAATTTCACGTATTTATATATTTTACCATGAATTCTAAAATTTTAGGCCATTTAGGTTGTGATTCCTTGTATATTATTCCAATATCATAACATCAACATTGGCTTCGGGCTACAGAGGTTGGGGTCGCTATATTATTACTTATATATTATTCCAATATAATAATGTTACCAGTAGATATAGGATATAGTTCTTGGGATCCTTTCATTGTTATTTGAGTTATAATTGGGGATTAAAACTAGTAAGAGGCTCAGATATAGTGAAACCAAGTGGAGTATTTTGACTAAATGTGTTTTGGATACAAAGGGGAAAATCGAAACTCAATATGTTTTCGGGAATCCATGAGGAGTGCCTCGACTCAAGGAATTTTTTAGGATCAATGTTGGGGTTCATAGGTATTTCAACCAAAAATAAGTCTAACCTATAAATAAAATGTAGTGGTTTCCCACTCAATTTTTCAGTGGGTATGTGATAAAAAATAGACCATGTTTAAGGATATGTATCATAGGTTTTCATTGATTCTAGTCAAGGATGAAGGGGTAGATCCACCAAAATATAGTATGGTTTTGATCTCAATGAAAGTATATCATGGAGGATTACCCTCATAGGATAATGCACAATGTAATATTTCTGAAGACTCTCCACAAATGAATCATGTGAACATGGGTCTCACATAAGGAGTTCACGAATTGCAGTCTTGTGAAGTGATTCTATGTAGTTATGACCATGTAGGTGGTTTGTGTAACGGATTCTATAAAATATTCCCTCATACAAGAATAAACATGTGTATTCCCACATAGGTTCTACTTGAAGGGGTCATATACTTACCTCATTGTGGTAATCCAGAAACTGGCTTCATGATGTTAATTTTCATATGAGACATCGTGTAGGAAATTCATGTATATTCCATAATAAGTTCATTAAAAAACTAGCCCTCATATAGGGCCTTCACATACGAGACTTGATAAAGGGGATCCTCCAATAAGCCATCATGGAGGGGCTCCATGAAATTATTTTATGAGAATATTTTTTTTTATTCATAATCTCCTAAATATTTCACCAAGAGATGAAGGTTTTCCACTAGATCAAAGACCATTTAAACTATGTTAAGTTTAGGGGTATTTATAGGCAGTTTTAGGTAAATGAATCCTTCATATTGGTTATTGAATGGTTTTTCAAGTGGCCATGATGTGAGTCCATAATGGGAGCTCATGAATGGGAAATTGTGAATTGTATTTGTGAATGAGACTCCATAAAGGGAGCTCAATGAAGGTGAATTACAATGGGAGCCATCAAATTAGTCATCATGAAGGGCTTTCAAACTAGTTCTGCACATGAAAAGATTTTGTAGTTAGTAAAAAATTATTGTTTGAACATTGAGAACAATAATGGAACTATGTACAGAGCACACTATCATTGAATGGTGCTCATTAGGTATGAATTAATATTATGATCATTAAAGTTTATTCTTCTTGTTGGAATTTTATTTTTTTAACTGAGATGATTTGTAACCTTAAAAAGTCATACATTTTAATCCATATTATTTTTTTATTTTTGACTAATTGAATCAAATCCTATGAAATTAATAAGTTTCATATTAATTGGTTTCTCCCATATCATTCTTTTTTCCATGGAAGAAAAAAAACAAGAACACCAACTAATTTTATTTCAAGCCCCAAATATCATTTTAATTTGTATTGTATCTAATCAATTCCTACTTCTAGTAAGAGAATGTCACCACAAAATTATCATACTGATCAAATTTTTACAGGAATTTACATCCCTCAATGTTGGGGAAATATTTCAGCATATAGAAATCCATTTTTTATCTTTTTTTAGGAAGGGGAATATTCTTTTCCTCAAACAAACATGTGTTTTATGAGTGGGGTTCATATAATGGATTATGTTGCTAATTAAATTGAACACAATTTTTCTTATAAAAGAAGTCCCCCTCACCCCCCCCCCCAGAATTACTGACTGAAAACTAATATTTTATTGACTTTAAAGGAAATGCTAATACAAGAAAAACACGGAGGTCGAAAAAAGTGCAATAAAAAAGAATCATTAATCACAAAATTCATCCCCTAACTAGAAAAATAGCCTATATTAAGGGAAAAAACATAATTTGGTAGGGTAAAGCTCTGGACGCCAAGAAATCTGCCACCTGGTTCCCTTCCCACCATGTGTGAGTGATATCAATAAGATTACCCAAAATATTCTTTCACTTTTTGATGATATAAAAACAATTCCACAGAACCTGACATGTACCTGCTAATGCTTTGAAGATTATTAGTGAATCTGTTTCCACCACTTTAAGAGTGATATCCCACTGCCCACACATCTACAAACCCGTGAGCGTAGCATGTGCTTCAGCCTGTAAAATGTCACCCCTGCCATAAAAAGCAGAAAATGTTGTTACAACAGACCCTGCCCAGTTCTTAATAAACCCTCCACCTCTAATCTCCCCATACAAGAGATCCATCCATTTTGAGTTTTAGGCTAAAGTAAAGTGGATTCAAACATAACCATTTCCCCTGACCTAACTCCCTACTTCGGCTGGAAAGAAAACGTTTGGGGATAATGGCTTTCATCGATGGCGTATCTTGGCAACTAGTACACACCCGAACCATGTCCTAAAAATAATTCTTCATTTTCAAAATAATATTGTCCTATGTACCTATTATATTTTTGTGAAGCACATCATTCCTTGTACTATAAAGTATCTAGAATCATGTTAATATCAGAATAGCCCATGCCTTCCTTTCAGGTCCATGACCGCCTACTCCTTGAAACCATGAACATAAAATGTTTTCCATCATCCCTCCCTATCTGTTCCACCCAGTGAAAGCACCAAACACCGGCCATATCCATCTATCCCATTAACTATCAAAAAAGAAATCCCCCAGTGATTCTGTTTTGGGATCATGATAACACCAACACCTAGAGGCAAAGCTAACACCCATACGGTGAATGTTTTCATCAGTAAGAAAAGCTCGGTTCCTTACCCGCCACACTAGGAAATGAAAGTAATCTCATTCTACTGTAATTTTTGGGATATTTTGTGCATTTTTAAAAATATCAATAGATTTTTCGGCTCAATAATTTGTTTAATGATTTTTGAAGAGGAGGATCTCAACACAAGGATTTTATACATATAGTTGGTAAATGCTTATATTCAATGATAATAGGGGTAATGAAGTGATAGGGGAATTTTTTTAGAACCAAGAAAAGTGATATTAACAAAATCATGTATTTAGTGAGAATTAATATAAAAATTCACATAGTTTTTTGAATAACAAATTTATATGGTGAGAAATTTATTCATGAAAACAACAAAGGTGCTGTGAGTTAGAATGAATGTTTGGTCTTACAGATGTTTGAATGTTTGATCTCATAGGAAGTGTGAATGTCTACCTTATGGAATGCAAAAATCTGTGATCTCACAGAAAGAGAAAATTTCTAATCTATTGGAATGAATAAATGTCTAAACTAATCTCATTATGGGATCTTGAACAACACTCATGATTTTCTTTTGTACTCCTTACTAGATATAAAAAAATCATGAATGCAGACAATAACCAGGGACTCACATTAAGTGGGAATACGGAACATGGACTATAACAAAGTGAAATGTGGCTGAGGGACTCATAAAAATTGTGAATAAAGAATATAATAGACTCAATCAATGTGTGATTGTGGAACAAGGACTCGTGTAAAGCAAAAATGTTAATAAAGACTACAAAATCATGAAAAGCGTAAATACAAAATAGGGACTCATGCTAGGGGTTCACGCCCGAATCTCATGGAGCGAGTAAGGCCAATGAGGTGGATGTTTTTCCATTATATGTGAAGTTAAAGGAATCAAGATTCTTTTATAAATACACGATTAACAATGCTTAAACATTGAAGCTGTTTTCTAAAAATGATTGATATGAACCAACATCCATAAGAAGGTTCACTGAGAGATCTTACAAAAGAGGCTCACGGTGATATCGTGCAAAAGTGTTACAGAGAGAGGTCTTGTAAAGTAGTATATGTGATTGACATAACATAATTTTTGATCATGATTAGAATTGGGTCTTCTGCAAAGCATGAAAGTGTTCTCACACTAGGGATCTCATTCTAGACTCTCGTGCTAAGATCTCAAACAAGGGTCTCACCCTAGGGTCTCATGCCAGGACCTCATGCCAGGATTTCATGCCAGGATCTCCCATCAAGGTCTCACACCAGGGCCCCATAATAGGGTCTCACATTACAATCTCATGTAAAGGGTCTCACGGTAGTATCTCATTCATAGGGTCTCGTGCTAGGATATCACACAAAGGTGCATGCCAAGACTCGTAGAGAGATTTCTCAAAACAGATTCACATAGAGGTCCTGAAAAGGAATATATCTTATTTATATAACATAATTGTTGTACATGATTTTAATAGGGTCTTGTGAAAATCATGAAAGAGGTCTCACACCTGCAATCTCACACTAGAATCTCGGTCAAGAATCTTTCCCCAGGGTCTTACCCTAGGGCCTAATGCGAGGATCTCGCACCAGAGCCTCACGACATGGTTTCACATAAGGGTCCTGCATCAGGGTCTTGTGCAAAGGGTATCATGCCATGATCTAACACTAAGGTTCTCACACTATAATCTCACCCAATGGAACATTCTAGGATCTTACCTAAGGGAATACAAGCTAAGGTCTCATATAGGGGTATCATAGTATAATAATATGCATGGACATACGCACCTACATTGACCAATGAATAAAATAATTGTCTAATGTGAATTATAAATAATAATAATAAGATAGAGGATCTGTAACATTTGACAATACTTTTCAAATGAGTGTATTCACTACTATATTCAATGAGTGAATGTAATACTTGGTATCACTTGATGATCCTTCCAAAGAGAAAGAAATTGTCGTTTCTACAGTAAAGGGAAGTTTGTTCTAGTTTTATGGGAAGTGGATGTGTTTTATCCATGGGTTTCATATAAGTGAATGGGAATTATATAGAGAACTTCAACATAGCATCTACATATAGTATAGGATTCATTCATTATTGATAATTAAAGGACCTACAAGTCCCTAATCTGTGATTGGATCCCTTATAGAGTAGTGAGTAAACGAATAATATTTATGTGATCCTTTACACTAGTAGTGAGCCATCGGTGGAGAGTTAGGGAGTAACCTATGGGAAATCACCAAGCTAGACCTAAAAATTGTAAATATATGGATCCAAGGCATATAATTGATCTATACCAAACCTTGTATTTTTGGAAGTGAGCGTTAAAGGATTTGGAATATCAGAACATTTACATTGTATGCTCCTTGGACATATCCTAGTGAGGGTGAACAATTAAAATTGTGGAGTCTCATGCATGATTTCATTATTATTCATGAATTACTATGATAAAGGGACAGGCGAGTGTTTTTATAATGATGAAGAAACATATGAATGGGTTTTTTTATTCCTTCATGTTCGGATTTACCCCCTATTCGGGTATTAAAACTAGTTAGGATGACAATTGGTATCAAAACTAATGTTTGAAAGTAAGTGGTTATCTATTAGTATAGTAAATAGAGTTTTTCAATAATAAAGGGATTACAATATTAGATTCAAATAATTTTGAATTATAGAAGTGTCAGATGAGGAAATACTTATGGTCTTTAGGAATGGATTATTTATTGCAGTGATTCATTGATTTTTAGCCAATATTGACGGTACTTCCTTATCATAAGCTAACTAAAGTGAGATGGAGGAAGCTTCCAAGGAATTAAATTCTTTAGTGGGTTCCCTATCTAATTTTGTATATAGTAAGGTGATCTCGCATAAGTCATCACTTTCTACACTACAAGAAAACTTCCCATTAGCGGCAGTTTAAACCGCCGCTACATGGGTTGGCGGTGGTTTATAGAAACCACATCTAAATTTGGAATCCTCAAACTTTTAGCGGTGTTTCTTTCCATTTAGCAGCGGTTTAAGAAAAGCATCATAGCTACCTCATTTCATGGTAGTTCTTGTCACTTTAGTAGTGGTTTTTAAGATCCTGGGATTTTATATTATTAGAGTCGATTAAAACCATTGCTAATGTCTAACCTGTATACTCTTAGAGGCGGTAAAACCCACCGTGAAAAGCTGACTAGAAAAAAAAATTCTGCTTCCACTACACCACTGCCCTAAAAAACAAATCAAACCACAAACAATCTCATAAAATAACATCAAATCAATGATGTGTTATACCTTTCAAGGATGTTTTTGTATATATTGATGAAGAATGGACTGGGTTTATGGCCACCCATGGGGTGTCCCAATCCCTTGAACATGGGAATTTTGTCACAAATTAAAAATTGAAGGGTTTACGAGATTAAACCAATTATAGATATTTTTGGCACATCAAAATGGAATAAGCGGTTGTTTATCATAACATTTATGGTTAAATGGGTTGTGAGACAACTAATGGGATAAATAATGAATGGAAAATGTGGGAATATCCATGACATAAGATGGAAATGAAAATATTTAAAATGGTTTTTGTTATAAATGAATAGTAAAATAGATTAGTTATGGAATTACGTTAAGTGTAGTGAAAGTGATAAACTATGTGAATATTGGTGACATGAAATAGGTTCAACCTTGATATTGTAATTTTTTAAAAAGGTCATGTGTGTTTGACCTTGCGGAATGTGTATTGATGGATTAGTAAATGATGAGGGACACAGTAGATCCCACTCATGGGTAAGAATGTTTTTACAAGGAATTACATATCTTTGATGTGGGATGGCTAGATATTAAATTTTACATAATGGACTTAATATGATGTATATGGAGTTTCCTATGCTTGGATAGTGTATTGAGATGGCTTTCCAGGCACTAAATCCTATTTGTATGATATGAGTGAACTGATTAGTGCACCACAATATATGAATTTGAAATGATTAATGAATTACCATTTTTGTTAATAAAAATGTAAAACCCATTTATATTAATGGAATATAATTTTGACATGGCTGAAGAAGGTTTGGTGGGATTTTATGTCATCATAAAACTAAAGGATATAAAGGGGTAAATTCTTGATATTTAATTATGGAACATGATTACCTTTTCTTCCTTGTTCGTTATTTAATTGTACTAATGTATACAGTATTATTGTTATTATAGTATTTATTTTTTTAGACACTATTGGTGGTGTCCTATTAACCTATACTCACACACTTTTTTGGATGTCATTGATACCTGAGTAGATCTCATGGTTGTAGGGAAGTATAAGGGAAAGATCCTTTTGATTAATGGTTGGTTTGGGATATTGTATGGAGCATATATAAGGGAACTAGATGGAAAATGAGACCAATTTTTGGATTTTTATGGGGTTTTTTATTTTGTGTTTTTTTCCTTGACACATGACCCTTGTATGAAATGACATGATTACTATATTGGTTGCAGGGATTTACCCAATTTTTGGAATTGAATACATCATTTATTATTATTCTTATAACATACTTGGTTATCATTTAAATTGATTTATACTGTTTTTTTTACACTTGTAAAGACGATATATTATCCCCAAATACCTCATTGGACCTTGAATACTAGTAGGAAGCCTCTTGTATATGAGGAGGCATTCCTATGGTCATGAGGCACATTGGTTTGGGGAATCGATTTAGAGGAACCTAGGTAATGGCGTTAAATGTTGTATCAAAGCCATTTTATTTTCTATTGAATAATTTTTTTTGAATGTTTTATATGATATTAAGGTGTTTTAGTACTTGGTAATGCGTTTTTTTGTGGGATTATCTAACCGATATATGGGGAAAAACCCAGGTTCTCTGTGTGGGATTGTTTTTCTTGTTGTTTGATATTATAGTTGGATGTTATTTCACCTTGGGTGATACGCTAGCTGTGAGATATTATTTTTTTATAAGGTTTTATTCGTGTAAAGACATGTAATTTTTTATATATTCATGAATAATTTTAGGAAATCGTGATTTATATAACATGAATCATATTAGGCTGAAATAAAAAACTAGGTTATGTTTGTGTTATGGAAAATGTAAATCATTTTCTATTGGTTTCATAAAAAATATTTCCTAATAAATAGTTGTCAATCCACATGTTTTTGTTATTCACAGTGTCAGAGGATACCAACGCCAGAAGGTTTTACCTTCTTGGTTGATGATATTGAATAATTACATATTTTAATATTAGGCATCGAGAATTTATTCAACGCATCAACGATGTGTTTAACTCTTATTCATCCAAAATCTCGACTACCAATTCAAACACAGGCCTAACTGGAATGATGTATACCACACTTGAGAAAAAATACATAAAAGGAAACATCAAAAATCAATAAAATGCATAAAAGGAAACATGAGAAATCAAGAAAATTTTAGGACATGAAAATGTTTTGTGGCAACTATGTGCCACACATGGTACATATACAAACCAACTGTTCCCATATTTGTTTAATACATCAGCCATACAACTACTCACGGTCCGATGATGCATCTCCACCCTATCCACTTGAATCTCCACTTTCTAATGTCACCAATAAGAACATTATATTGAAAATTAAATACTGTTTCATATATATATTAAAACAAAAAACCATGGAAAGTTTTCATACTAAATGATTTTGATTTTTTGTGATTTACCTGCTAACCACAAGATGATGCACTACCACCAGGGGAATATCTGATCATCTACTAAGGTATATCAGTCATTGCTTTATGCAAAGCATATGTCTAAGCCCCCTGATCTTGAACTATGGTTTGTAGAGAAGCGATCTCCCTCTGATCATATTTGGGTATGGACTGACTATAACCAAGAGTAGATGCATCTGGAATCCCTGGTGGCATCCCAAACACCTCAGATGGAATGGGTCTGAAACCCATCTTGCGCACTCAACCAAGATGCACCTTTCCAAGGACTTTAGCAACTCGGTCATCCTGGGAGACTGAGTAGGAATTCCCAGGATTGGCATCCCATAGTTATTTAATTTTTACCTATAAATAAAATATCAATATATATTAACACTTTAAAAACTAATAAAAGCTATTATAATAAAAAATTGACTTGATACCCCAACTTCTTTTGAAGGCTCATTAACAAAACTTCCATCTGATTTTTTGTGAACATCCAACCATATTTCAGTTTGGGATGCTTTGTGGCCTAAACTCTATGTCTGCATTAAGAAATGATAAATAAAAAATTCAATATATTAAACAGATAATACTATCTTATAAATATTTAAAATAATTAAAATATTACCAATGTCGTTCAGCTTCTAGAAAAGCTTGTGGATCCCGTAGTGTGAGGGATGACTTGCATAGCCCGGTTTGATGCATTCTGTCTTGAGATATCCTTGAATAAATAAAATTCAATTTAAAAGTAATGTATTAAATTTCATATCCTCTTCATATACATGTATAAATGTCAAATGAGGATCATATAATAATATATATTTCAATACCATCCTCTTCTCATCACGATGCCTTTCAACAAAAACATTCCACTGTTCTTTCGGTACCCCGCTGGGTAGCTTCTCATACATTTATTGCATGGTCAAACAATTATCATTAAAATCACCCCAAAATATCAATTTTAAATCTTTCCATTTCTTACCAAGATTTTTCAACATCCACTTCTGTGCTATCACATGAGCAACTGTAAAGTGGACGAACATCTGTATACAGAAATTCATTTTGAACATATTAGAAACATGACATTGAATTAAAACATAATGTAATAAAATTACTTTTATTTGGGAATCAAAAACATCATTTTTCCATCTTGGAGATATATTTCTCTAATCATCATAAGAAATAGGAAGGGAAATGGGCTCCGCTCCTAGCTGGCCTAGAATCTGGCCAAGTAACCCCACAGCGTCATCCGTAGGGACCCCATAAGAATCAAATGGAACGACTATCTACCCGCAATTCATATTCCAATCATCCTAAATTTTTATGTTTTTCTCCATAGTTGAATTTTTTCATCTTCAATGAGCAAACAATTAGTATAAACAAAATACAATAAATTTATTTAATTATAATTTATACCTATGACAGTGACACTCCAGTATGTCCGTGATGAACTAGAAGGGGTGTGTCGCCGCCCCACTCCTGAGGCTTTTGAAGGGGGATTCGATGACTAAGCCTCTAATGGGACACCCACATATGGCGTGAGATATGGTGCATGGGGAGATGGTTTAGGGGTGTAGGCAGCTGGTGCCTCAAATGCCGTGGGGAGGGATCCATATGGATCGTCATCAGTCGCAGAACTAGATGAAATAGTGTCCCTCTTTTTCCATGGAATTCCTATAGTTTAATCAAATAAAATTTAGTTCAAAATATGCATTTCAATGAAATTATACAGAAAAAGAAAATTAAAAATCATAATTGATGCCTAGTACTAACAGAAAAAATATATATAACAATGAAAATGAATGACTTCAGAAATAAAACAAGTGGTTGTTGAATGAATAAATAATTGTACATTCAACCATTCTCCCCTTCAATCATATTGGTTTCCTGATCAATTGAATCATCCACTTAATTCATCATTTCTAGAATAATATTTGAAATATCATGATGGACAAATAATTCTGCTTCCTCTTGTTGAGGAAATTCAATTTTAGAGGTCAAATCATCCACTTCATCACCCATATCATACAAATCTCATTGTATTACATGAATAACTACACTCCACCATTCATCCACAACATAATTAAAATAATATACCATTTTTTCTTGTGATTCTAAGATATATGGATCATGCAGTTCATGATCACCAATATCCATCAAGCAAGAGAAGTTCACTGAAGTAAATTGCAAGTAATCTCTTTTAACACCTCTGATAATAACGACCCATTTTAATTTGAATAAAACAATAGAAAAATATATGTGGTAGTTTAATTCAATAATATCATGTAGATTTCCATATTATCCCACTTCAGAAAATGTAAATATACCACTATTCTGTGTTTTCAAACCCACTTCTCGATCGACTATATGAAATCTAAAGCCATTCAAATTATAAGCTTCGAACTTTCTAACATGTTTTATAGGACCTCTAGCAAGAAACTTCAAATATTTTGAAAATTCTGATCGAGTATTAGTTTTCGTGATCTGAAAAAAATTAATAGATTTACAAAATGTATGTGTCAAACTAATATTCATATTTATTTCAATATTTATAAACATACAGGTTGTGCAAACCATTATAGAAACTCATTATTCACGGCTTTCGTTATATATTTCTCATTTCGTGTTCAGCCTCTCATTCGTCTCCTTGTTTGTATCCTCAACTCTTCAATAAATGGATCTACGATTTCACTATTCAGAAGCACATATCCATGTGCCTATAATAATTACAATTCTATCAGTGTCACATTTGAGGTCCTCCAAACTGATCGGCCAATAGCAGGAAATATTTTTGATTTCTGATGCATTTTAGATTGATTTGATGTGTCGTCAACACATCTAAATTGATTAAATATTGTCTCAATGTCATCCAAATATCTGGAACCAAAGGTAAGACACTCCCCAGCCAAATATCCTTTAGTAGTAGAGCCTTCTGGTTGAACTTTATTTCCCATGTATGCTTTCAAATTCCCATGATATCTGTGAAATAAAATAATAATATTATACATTTATTTAAATTCCAAAATTGTTTACTTAAATGGAAAACATATAAATAAATTACCTCTCAATTGGATACATCCATCGATAATGAAACGGGCCTCTTAATTTAGCTTCCCCAACCAAATGCACAGTTAAATGCATCATGACAGTAAAAAATGATGGAGGAAAGATAATCTTTGTTGCATAAAGGATAAATAAAAACCTCTCCCTGAGGTTGTCAAGCTGAAATTGATGTAGAGGATTCTCACGTAATTTCATGAAAAATGTGCAGAATTAGAGTAAAATATAAGTAACGTTTTCAGGTAATAATGTACGCAATGTCAAGGGTAGTGACTGTTGTAATAAAATATGTGAATTGTGACATTTCAACCCATGTAACGTACAATTCTTTAAGTAAACATACCTTGAGATGTTACTCGAATACCCAGCAGATACCTTCACATTCTTTAAAATTCGATGGAATGTATTTTTATCCCTATTTTTCATTGCAAAAATGTTTGGATCATACTTTTCATTCTTATCTGGCCAGAGATCACGTTTTATGTTCATTACTTACAATTTGTTGCGAGCATTGAGATGATCCTTGGACATTCCATGCAATATGTATCGCATCAAGATTGTTCCGTATGAAATTAAATTCCCAATATGAGAGTTTGAAGAATATACTTTTTTCCTTCCATTGTTGCGTTCTGATTTCACTTGACAGTGAACTTCAGATCCATTTTCCACAATCATTCAAATAATGAACCTTCCCAAATTCTTTTTCAACATTTTCAAACTATGTCAATATTTTATAACCAGTTGAAAACTTTGGAGGTGGTCTACAATCAATGGAACCATTAAATTTTGATCTATTCAGCCACAATCTATGAGATGTATTGATAAATCTTCGATGGCACAAGAATCACCATTTTCTACTATGAGGTAGCCATTTGGGCTCAAAATCAAATTTACAAACAAGAAAAGCCAAACCCATGTTAGTGTTGCAACCAGATAAATTCCCAAGCCCAGGGATGTCACTTATGGTCCACATTAAAGCAGCATGCATTTTGAACATTGTTTTAGAAGAAGCATCAAATGTCTCAACACCGGTGCTCCATAACTTCTGCAATTCGTCAATCAAATGCTGTAAGTATACATCAATATCATTTCCATGAATTTTTTTTCCAGGAATAATCATAGAAATGATAAATGATGTTTTTTGTATACACATCCACGAAGGCAGATTATAAGGGATCAAAACAACTGGCCAAATGCTATAACTGGTACTCAAAGTCCCAAATGGGTTGAATCCATCGGTAGCCAATCCCAATCGAACATTCCTAGGATCAGCTGAGAAATATATATTTAATGAATCAAATGTCTTCCAATATTAGGAATATTGTGTATGTCTCATTAACCCATCATTTTTTTATATACAGAATTCTACATTGTGTGTTCGGCAGTTTTCGATTACATGAATAATCTTTGCAATCGAGAATTCAAGGGAAAATAATGCAAAACCTTTGTAGGTGTGTTCCTTTTCTTCTTCTCTATGAAATTATGTTCATTTAGACTTCCAATATCACCATCTGAATACCATCTAGAATAAGAAAATTTCTTGCAATTCATTCTACTTGAATCCTCTCCCCAATAAAGCATACAATCATTGGGACACGCATGTATTTTTGTATAATTCAGACCAATCTTGTTAACAACTTTTTTCATATCATAAAAATATTCTAGGATTTTTGCTTTAGGAAATGCATCACGAATCAATTCCAATATCATGTACATTTTCTTATTTGTAATTCCACATAGACATTTGATATGGTATAACTTCAGCAGAAATGAAAGCTTTGAATATTTCAAACACCCACTATACAACTCTTTATTTCCATCATCAACTAAATCATGAAATGAATTTTTCTCAGTGAAGATTTCTCTTAAATTTGTCTCCATAGAATCAAGAGGATGATCCAATGAAATGTTAAAATCTTGATCTTCTTGTGTTACAGTCTCAGAAACCTCACTTTTCACGTTTCAATTTTTAGCTCCCTATTCTGGTTGTTCTGATACGTTTTTATGCTGATAGTGGTGTCTTGCAGTGCCGAAGGCATCATTTGTGAGGTTTTTCATTTCAGTTTCCATTTTCGACAAACTTGGGACCTCATTCTATGGATTAACATCAGTACTCAATCTTTTTGTAATGTTCGATTATCCATGTCAAACCCAACACAAATATTGACCAGGTAATTGATTCAGTATTAAATGTTCATAAACATCATCTCTCTTCAACTATGATCTAAATTTACATTTCGGACACGGAAATCATATTCTCCCTTCAACGGATAGATTAGAAATTGAAAAATCTAAAAACACATTCAAACCATTAACATACTGAGGTGTCTTCCTCGATAATGTTATCCAGCTTTTATCAATGTATATCACAATGGGCCTACACAATAATAAAAAAATTTGAAACACATAGTTACTAATAAATAGAGAAAGAAATTCATATATACGATAGTGTAAGATTACAGTAACATAATATAATAAAGATGAGCCCTTGAGTTAGATATTAACCCTCTAGTGTTTAGGATAGGGGATGTTTCTTTGGTAAATGGAAACAGTGTGCTATCAATACCATATTACTCTATTACCACATGGTCAATACAAAAAGTTGTGCTAAAGAGTATTGCAATCATGTTTCTCCAAAATATCCAAATTATCAACCCTTGACTTTTGAAATCCTTTATAGCATCAAAACGTAATATTAGATAACAAAAAGTAACATAAGCATAACATGGTTGGAATCACAGTTCATGAGGAGGATATATTCTTGGACAACCTATTCCTCTCAAGAAGTGAGAAAATGATGGATAAGAGCATATAATTTCAATTAATTGAACCCAATTTTGGCCAAGCCATAAAAGAGTTGGAGAATAAAATACACTTTATTAATATTCTCCTTTATCTCCATGAGGATAGAAAAAAATTATCACCAAACACATTTTATCACAGCTTAGTTTTTTACAGTGATTTTGGGATCCAAATACTATTTACATGATTCTGTAAGTCGGAAGCTGAAGATACTGTAGAAGCCACCCTGTTTTATCCCCCCAAGAAGCCACTATAACCAAAAGAAGAGAAACTAAGAATGTAGATGCTCTAGAACAATAAGTAAACTAATATATTTTTCAGAGTATAGAACATGATTTTTTAGAAGTTGTTAAGGGACCTTAAAATGTGGAACTTCATTAGGTAAATCATTTAATAGAATATCTAAAATAGAATCCAATGACATTTTAAGGAGATTTTAGAGCCAATAAAATTAGATGTGTTTTCGTATAGGAGGTCCAGTTTTTTTAACATTGATAGGAAACCAGATGAGATTAACGTCAAAGTTGGAATGAATATTCTTGAGTACCCCATGCTATAATGATTAGACATAGTTGTTTTGGATATTTTGGTTCAATACCTCAATTGGAATGTATTTGTATACTTGTAATGTAAAATAATTATTCTTGAAAACCATTGGTGGGATTTAAAGCTGGTATAGTCCACCAAGATTATTAGGTATTGTTCACCTATCTATATAAAGACATTCATGAATTAACTTGGGATTTATTTCTAAATATAGTTATAATTAAAAATATACTAATTATGGTTGGAAAATCAAGGACTAGTTAGTGTTAAAAAATTTGATGGCTGCTGATGAAACATAAAATATAACTCTTCCTATCATAGTGTATTGACACACCAACACCTTTCCAAATGATTTCCCAAGGTTACCATCCAAGAATAAAATAATATATTATATCAATATACTTCAATGATAATTCCCATATCTACCTATTTATATCGCATTTATAATTAATAACCCATTAACATATATTCCATTTACAATCACAACTCATTTATCACATATATCAATTCCATACCTTAACCCATTTAACACAATCACATTATACCAAATGCTCCCTTATGTTATGTCATCAACAAAACACATTTATCACTTATTTCATTTAATAAAACAAGTTAACATTCCAACTTAATTGGCGGGGTTTCTATCTCAATAACCCATATATCATTTAAATGACTATATTTTCAACATATCGTTAAAATAAAATCATGTAATAGAACAAAATTCAAGATACTCAATTGAAATAATCTTGAATCCTCCCTTCAAAAAATGAGCCTTCCTCTTTTAAAAACTCAACATGTCCCAAGAATTTCATATCTATTTACAACCCTAAAAGGTGATTTTAAATCATTTTTATAAAAAGGATAACCACACCCTCATTTCTAATCACCTTTTGAAATCTATTAAGATAACCCCTTTTTCATATAACATTGAGTTCAACACATAATTTTCAAAACAATACCCACTTTCAAAACATTTTTTTCCTTCATGGAAAACCATAACCAAATAAAATTTAAAAATTCTTATTTTAATCTATTTCAGAATTCAACTAGGCATTTCAGAAAAATACCAATTCCATATTTCCAATACCCCATTAACCTTGACTACATACCAACTGACAATTCTCTTCCCATTCACTTTCATAATTATATTATTGAAACATTTTAAAAAAATCACAACTTTAAGGGGTTTTCATAACCCAAGGGTAGACCTAGGTACGATCTCAAACATCAATGGACCAAACAGAGTCCTTAGAGGGTTTCAACCATCAATCTGAGTCCTAATTTCACTTTTATTACTCAAGAACACAAAACATAGTAAAAAAGTAAATTGGAACAACCACATACGCATATAATACATAATGTTTATGAAAAAAATCATCAATACCACCTGGGGTCGCGTGGTCGTATAGGTTGCAGGGGGTCAGGGTCTCCGGGTCGTGGGGTTGCCAAAGTCGCGGGGTCGCTAGGGTCACGAGGGGCCGAGGTCGTCAGGGTCGTGGGGTCTCCGGTGTCGTAGGGTCATGGGGATCATGGGGGGCAGGGTCCTGGGGGAAGCAGGGGAAGCGGGGAGAAGTGAGGTCGGTGTAACTCCCTGACCCCAGTTACCCAGAGTTGGTGCATTATTACATAATATTGGGATGATCATAAAAGATCAAGTCTCGAAAGACCGATTAGTTTAGTAACCTTGGAAATACTAGATATATTCATAAGTCATACATTACACCATAAAGTGAAAAAAAAGAACAACATTTTCTCCATATTACACACTCATATCCCCTATGAATATCCCTAAAGGTAAGTCATAAAATACTTCTTCATATCCTGGGACAAATAAAACATAGAAAGGGGTGAGCTCAGATACTTAGTAAGGGTCACAATATAGCAGAGACTTTCATAAATAAGCATAAACATTTGAGGAAATGTATAACTATAAAAAAGCCTTTAAAACATGAAATTCAGAATAATATGGAAAAAATAAAATGAAATAATTCCATTTACTTATTCTAGTAGTTTAATAATCACATTCAATATCAACAACCACTTTCATAATGATGGAATTCATAATGTCAGACTATCGTAACCACATAGTCAAGGCCTTGTGCCAAGAATACAAATAAGATTTTTTCAAGGCCTTGTGCCAAGACACTATTTTGTCTCATGAGACCTACCGATTCATCGAGGATCTATAGAGGGCTCTACATGTCACTTATTAAGTCCAATGCATTCCTCATATAAATAGGTTAAAACATAACATAAACAATTGAATTAAAACTATCATAAAAAATTTCAATACTTTCTCCATAAACTATGAATGGTATACAAATAACACATCCACATTCTATCATATCCCAAAAAATTAAATAAAATATGGAAGTTTTGTATCATAATAAATCATCATCAAATAAACTTAAAATCAATCAATGGATGTTCACATTGATGAAATCAAAACTTTTTGAGAGAAGTATCTCTTTTTATGAAATCTTTTAAAAGTCACATAATTATAAAATAAAATATTTACTTCTAAAATATACTTATAATATTGTAAAAGAAGCTTCGAAGAATTTATAATAGTGGAAAAAAGTCTCACCCACCATATAAGATAAAAAAGAAATTCTTACCTTAATTTTGTCGAAAAGGTTAAAAAGGACCTTATTTGGAAAACAACGGAAAGATTCCTTTCAAACCATTTTATAAAAAGTATAACAGGGGTATAAATGACTTTAACCCATAGTCTAGTAAAAAGTAAAAATGTTTTGAAATACATTTTTAAGAAACATGGATGTGGATGATAAAAAAGTCCTAGTAGATAATTACGTATAAACAACCTCGGATAATGAAGAGATTGTGAAATAAACCCTTACCTTGTACTTTTCCTTAGTTGAGGGTAGGTTAACCTCCTGTATAATAGTTAATAAATTTTAATTAAATTATACAAGAATCATATACATAAATATGATATCATATAATATATTTTAATATTGCTTTGTTAATAATATTTTAGTATTATCGTCGTTTCGGGTGTTTACTTACTCGTTTACTTTTATATGTTTTGTTACATAATCCATGTTTGTTATAAATAGGTTGTATATTATTTATATCCATAATTATATCAAGTCCTTAAAAATTATTTTTAATAATCATATGAAATTAGTCTTGAATGGATACGATGGAGAATGAATCTCATCGCGTACATGGAGACGGTAGTTCGTACGTACGCACAAACGCTACTTCCATTTCATTTTTCATTTTTAAAAGGAATCAAAACCAAATTTTACATAGGTATATTATTATTCCATTATAATATAGTATCTTAAATATATTACTTATGTTCATTAACACCATCCATTATACGTTCCATGTATGGTATAAATGACTCATATCATTTTGAGGGGGCGGTAGTCCGCACTTCCTCAAATGAAATTATTGTATGTATATACAACATGAAACGAATAATTGTATGCTATAAAATGGAATCACAGAAGCTTATATATAAAATAAATATCATTAATATAATATTTAATTATATTTCCATCATAATGGCCACCATGAGAGGCAGTAGGAGATAATTGAACAATCATCATTTCGTGAGGCGTTTGGTTGCCATCCATGGAAACATTATGTTCTTCACACATTAGATGTAAGTTTGAGTAAGTTTAGTTCAAATATCTCTCATAAAAATATCCTTGTATATTGAGGATACTGGTCTTTTTATAAAAGAAAGGAATAAAACTATTTTAGGGATTGGAGGAGTAAAATTAAAGAAAAGAAGCTAAGGGAAATCGTTACCTTTAATTTGGGTAGCTTCTTTTGGTTTGAACCAAAAAGGACACTTGAAGTGTCTTCTGCCTAAGATAAGGCTTATAAGAGGAGTTGAGTGATTTAGGGAGATTTATTGGGAAGAGGTTGGATGATCCAAAAGTCTTGAGAGGTGTGAGGAATTGGTTAAATGTGGTGTCCTTTTATAAGGGGGAGGAGGGGCTCTATAGGAAAAACATAAAGTATTATTTTATAATAAAATCATATTTGGTTTCTAATGGCTAAAAAGTGGATTATTCAAAGTAAATCGTTGTTACAGGTTGAAAACAACTCAACCAATATGTTTTAGACAGATTTGGGTCACTTTAGTAACCTTATGTTTTTGTTTTAACTCTTAGTTAATTAGTTTGACACTTACCATGTCACTTCATGTTTTTATATTATATAGTTAATTAACTTTCTATATACTTCCAAGAGACTCCCAAGTAGCCCATTAATGATACAACTATCATTATATAAGTCCTTTGGCCGAACCATGGATTTGTAAGAATAGAATATGAATTAATAATATAATATTTGTTTTAAAAACTCTTTTATGTCAATTTTGACACTATTTGGTATTTGATTTTTTTGAAAATCATAATAGAATGATTACTTAAGAAAAAAGTTACTTAAATCAATTATAACATGTTATATAAACCTATAAAATTATTTTAATTCATTAAAAGTCTCAAATTAGATTTATTTTGAAATTTATAATATAAATTATTTCAATCTTTCATTAATAAGGTAATTACTGCATCATCATTGTGTCATAAATAAATAAAATTATATAATGTCTAAAAATAATAAATAAATTACCATTAAGTAGTTAATAATTTTATCTTTCTAATGAGTATTTATAGTCGAAACTCCAACATATATAACCTTATGTAAAAATTTTGTTTTTAAAGGATATATGCTTATGTCATTTTTGTATTTACTTTAACTTAATGAATATAAAGTGACATTATCCCCTATTGTGGATATGTGGGGTCCCACAATCGACCAAAAGATGCCCATGGTCAGACATGTATCAACCAATAAGTTTAGGACAATATTTAGGGTAATTTATTTTGTTATAATATTATTTGTTTATCCGTATTTACCGGATTTACCCTTTAACCATGGTAAATATAATATTTACCCAAGTAATTTTTCAAAATGTATAAACATAAAAGTTACCTATTTACAAAATTTAGTCCTCCTGACTATAAATATGGAATACATTTTTCTAAATTCAAAATACAGAAGTGGCAGAAATTAATTTAAATTTAATTTTCGCTGTCAAAACAACAAGTGTGTTTTTTAGAAAAAATAACTATCAAAAGATTGACACTTGTTTATGTCTGATTTAAATGTGAAATTGTGTCCAATAACCAAAAATTTATTAAATGGTAAAAATATATTCTAAATATATTTTAAAACCACTCAAATTCATAATTTTTTACTATTAATTATTTTGATTAAAAAAGTTTTTTTAAATTAAAATTTAGTAAATTTCACTATTCATCAAAATAAGAAAGTTTTCAGAAAAATACCAAAATTTCACCCTATGCTAATTTTGATATTCTGAACCCAGAAATGAAGTCCATTTTTAAATATTAAATTTATAAAATTTAAAAAAGTGGGTATTACTATTCATAACGGCTTGTTTGATTGGTCACGGTGTGTTAGAACTTGGTATTGCGTGTAGTACAAGTTGTGGAATTACTTTGAAGAAATAAAATACTATGAAATCATGGGGTGTTACATTCTTCCCTCCTTCAATAAATTGCATCCTCATAATTTGAAATTATTTTTCAAAAATAAAATGTTGAAAATAGAAAATACCTTCGGAAAGACTCACATCGGAAATTAGGTTAATAAAATTTAGTCTTAATAAGAGGAAAAGGGAAATGAAAGGGCCACCACCAAATTATGATCTCAATAAGGATAACATTGGTGTAAATTTGAGATATATAATTGGAGGAAAAATGTAAATATTTGTTTTTAGTGATTGAGGTCACCAATCACAAAGAATTGTAAAATTGAGGGCCTTAAAGCCATCAATCTATGATGATTTAAAATATCATTGGTTCCACAAAACATAAGGTATTAGGATAACACATTTTTAGTAAGGAGATCCCTTCAATAAATTTTAATAATTAGTTTATTCATAAAATAATAGGGAATATATATATATATATGTGTGTGTGTGTGTGTGTGTGTGTGTGTGTGTGTGTGTATGTATAAGTATAGTTTCATCCTTCAACTAATTCCTACTACAAACTCATCTTTCACTCTAAAAATTTCAATATATATATATATATATTCTATTTATCCTAATCGTATAGGGTTCAAAAAAATGAATTTATAATTCATCTACCAGACCCTTTAAAAAACAACATTACTCAATCTAGGACATCACGTGGGTTAGTGGTACGTGATACACCCTTTTCGCCCTTTGGTTGTGCGTTCAAGTCTCACAGCCTTGCCTGATGTGACGGGTTTCCGCCCGACCTTCAGGTTGTCCTTTTTATTGCAATCCAAAAATAATATCAAACCAAACTTATCCAAAAATACTTATGTCAAAACTCAGAGTCCAAAATTTACAATGAGGATCCTTTTTGCAAAGTGATAACATGTGAACGCCTTCATCATGTATTCTTTTCAAACACTACAACATCCTGAATTACAATAAAACCTTATTGATTACATTCATGATCCCTTATTCCTTATATAATACTGGATATACTACTTCTATCCAAAAAAATTTTAAACTCCAAAAATTATGGAATATACAAATCATTAATCAGTTTCAAGGTAGTCAAGAATATCTAATACAATTTATCCAAATCAATCATGTATTATTCCAAAATCACTACCTCAGTATCTGAACCATATTATACTTTATAATTCTCTCAACAATATATTTTCCAAAAATATAACATGATATTGAGTCACATTTCTTGGTTCCACACAATCTCAAGTCCTTTATTAAATAGTATTATAGTACAATCCTTGTATAATCCAGAATTATTATAACCAGTACATCGTTGATACAACACTCAAATGATATAATTCATTAATTACAACATCATAAATCTAATCATTCCTCTTCATCTTTGGTTGTATCATAACATTATTATTCTCCAATAGCATCATTTGGGGCATAATATGATGATTTAAACATTGATTGATGTAGTGTCCCCACTCCTTGCAGATGAAGCATTGTACATTTGAAACCTTTTTCTTACCCTCGCAATCACGAACATGGTGTCCTTTTTCTCCACACTTACAACATACTCCCATTCCCTTCAAGAATTTTCTAAGGTGATTATTTCCACAGCTATCACAAATGGGAAAATCCTTCTTTACCTTCTTCCCTTTATCTGTCCTTCTCTTTACCATCCTTTCTTCTCTGTCTTCCCTTCAAAGCCATAGGACTATGATAATTCTTCACTTATCTTATCAACACATGATATTATTTCTTCATATGATGATAATACATGGGAGACTATTTCCCTTCTAAATTCTAGCTTAAGACCATGAAAGATATGATCCTTCTTACTCTTTGGATCATGTATATTGTTGGAGTTCTCATTCCTTCTATTGGGCGCCATTTCTAAAAAATGGAATACACTAGATTAGTTTATGAATCATAATACCTAATCCCAAACTAGTAAAACACTTAACATAATAAATAGTTTATGGATAAAATCTATAATCATAAAAATTTCTTCTTTGAGGAATTATATACTCATAAACCCTTCATAATGGTTTGTAAAGAAAATTAGAATTATCCTAAGAATATCCTCCTGGAGTGTAATAACTAAGAGTGCAGCAAGGCCCATTATCGTGCACCAGTTCTTGTTCGAGTCTAGCTCAAAGTAGTGTTTTCTGGTTTTACCCCTAGGTATATCTGTTCCAGATCAACCTCTACAATCTTGTATCCAGACCGGGATGTATTGCTTGAAAAACTCACAAAATATCTACAATACAAAAATTCTATGATGTTCTTCTATACAAATAATCAAATTCCATCTTAGGTCTATGTTCTCTAATCAGAGTTTATCTAAATATTTCTTCCAAGGTTTGAACTAAACTTCCTCTAATACCAACTATAACGCCACGACCCTAGTTACCCATAGTTAGTGCATTATTACATAACATTGGCATGATCATAAAAGATCATGTCTCGAAAGACCAATTAGTTTCGTAACCTTGGAAACAATAGATATATTCATAAGTCTTATATTAAATCATAAAGTGAAAAACTAAAACAACATAGTCTTTATAGTCCACACGCATATCCCCTCAGACTATCCTTGAAGGTCAGTCATAAAATATTTCTTCATATCTTGAGACAAATGAAACATAGAAAGGGGTGAGCTCAGATGCTCAATAAATATAACAATATAGCAGAAACGTTCATAAATAAGCATAAACATTTGAGGTAATGTATAACGAAAACAAAATCTTTTAAAACATGATCTTCAGCATAATATGGAAAAATGAAAATGAAATAATTCCATTTACATATTCACATGGATATTCAACTAGTCGAAAAATCACATGCAATATCAATAACCACTTTCATGATAATGGAATGCATAATGCCATACTATCATAACCATAGAGTCAAGGGATTATGCCAAGACCACAAATAAGATTTTGTCAAGGCCTTGTGACAAGACGCTAGTTTGTCTCATGAGACCTACTGATGCATTGATGAGCTATATCGGTCTTCACCTATCACTTATTAAGTCTAATCCATTCCTCCTATGAACAGGTTTAAACATAACATAAATATTCGTATTAAAACTTGCATACGAAATGTCAATACATTCTCCATAAACCATGAATGGTATAAAAATAACACATCCACATTCAATAATATCACAAAAACTTCAATACAATATGGACGTTTTGTAACATAATAAATCAACATCAAATAAGCTTAAAATCCATCAAAGGAAATTGACATAGATGAAATTAAAAGTTTTTGAGAGAAATATCACATTTTTTATATCATTTAAAAGACACATAATTATAAAATAAAACATTTACTTCTAAAATACCCTTATAAGCTTGTAAAGGAAGATTCGAAGATTTTATAACGGTAGAAAATAGTCGCACCCACCGTATAAGTTAAAAAAGACATTCTTACTTTAATTTTGTCGAAAAGGTTAAAAAGGACCTTGTTTGGAAAACAATGGAAAGATTCCTTTCAAACCATTTTATAAGAAGTATAACAAGGGTATAAATTACTTTAACCCATATTCTAGTAAATAGTAAAAAAAATTGAAATACATTTTTACAAAACATGGATGTGGATGATAAAGAAGTCCTAGTAGATAATTACGTATAAACAACCTCGGATAATGAAGATATTGTGAAATAAACCATTACCTTGTACATTTCCTTGGTCGAGGATAGGTTAACCTCCTATATAATTGTTAAATCATTGTTGTTAAATTATACAAGAATCATATACATAAATATGATATCATATAATATCTTTTAATATTGATGTGTTAATAATATTATAGTATTATCGTCGTTTTGGGTGTTCACTTACACGTTTTATTTTATATGTTTTTTTACAGAAGCTGTGTTTTTTATCCATAGGTTGTATATTATTCATATCTAGAATGATATCAAGTCCTTAAAAATTATTTTTAATCATCAAATGAAATTAGTCATGAATGGATACGATGGGGAAAGAATCTCATCGCGTTCGTGGAGACGGTAGTCCGTACGTATGCACGAACGCTACTTCCATTTCATTTTTCATTTTAAAAGGAATCAAAACCAAATTATACATAGGTATATTATTATTATAGTATAATATAATATCTTATATATGTTATTTCAGTTCATTAACACCATTCTTTATACGTTCCATGTATGGTATGAATGAGTCATATTACTTTGATGGGGCGGTAGTCCGCACTTCCTCAAATTAAATTATCGTATATATATACAACTTGAAACGGATAATGGTATTATATATAATGGAATTACAAGAGATTATATATAAAATAAATATCATTAATATAATATTTAATTATAGTTCCATCATAATGGCCACCATGAGAGGCGGTAGGAGATAATTGAACAATCATCGTTTCGTGAGGCATTTGGTTTCCATCCAGAGAAACATTATGTTCTTCCCCCATTAGATGGAGGTGTGTGTAACTGTAGTTCAAATAATTATCATAAAAATATCCTAGTATATTGAGTATTCTTTTTTTGTTATAAAATAAAGGAATAAAAAGAGTTTAGGGGTTGGAGGAGTAAAATAAAAGAAAAGAAGCTAAGAGAAATCGTTACCTTTAATTTGGGTAACTCTTATTGGTTTGAACGAAAAATCATACTTTAAGTGCCTTATACTTAAGTTAAGGATTATATGATAAGTATAGGGATGTAGGGAGAATAATTGGAAGAGTTTTTATGAGACATAAGGCTTGAGAGGTGTGTGGAATGAGTAAGAAGTGGTGTCCTTTTTTAAGGGGGAGGAGGGGCTCTTTAGGAAAAACGTAATGTATTATTTTATAATAAAATAATATTCGGTTTCTAATGGATCCAAAGTGGATTATTAAAATTAAAATGTGGTTATAGGTAGAAAAAAACACAACCAATAGGTTTTACATAGGTTTGGGTCACTTTAGTAACCTTATCTTTTAGTTTTAACTCTTAGTTAATTAGTTTGACACTTACCGTGTCACTTTGTGTTTTTATATTATATGGTTAATAAACTTACTATATACTTCCACGAGACCCCCAAGTGGTCCATTAATGATAAACCTATAAATATAAGTCATTTTCCTGAACAATGGATTTTTAGGAATATAATATGAATTAATAATATAATATTTGTTTTAAAAACCCTTTTATGTAAATTTTGACACTATTTGGTATTTGATTTTTGTGAAACTCATAACAGCATGATTACTTAGAAAAAAGTTACTTATATCCACTATAACATGTCATATTTACCTATAATATTAGTTCTATTCATTAAAAGTCTCAAATTAGGTTTATTTTGATATTTACAATATCAATTTTTTCAATCTTTCATTAAAAAGGTAATTAAGGCATCATCATTGTGTCATAAATAAATTAAATTATTTAGTGTATAAAAATTATAAATAAATACCATTATGTATGAAATATTTTTTTATATTTCTAATGATGTTTTATAGTTGAAAATCCAACATATATAACCTTACAAAAAATTTGTTTTTCTAAAAGATATATGCTTATGTCATTTTTGTATTTACTTTAACTTAATTAATATAAAGTGTCATTATCCCTTACAAGTGTATCCATGGATTCTCAAAATCGACCCAAAGATTCCCATGGATGGACATGTATTAACCAATAAGTTTAGGACACGTTTTAGGGTAATTTATTATTATTATAATATTATTTGTTTACCCTTATTTACCGGATTTACCCTTTAACCATGGTAAATAAAATATTTACCAAAGTAATTATTCAAAATGTCTAAAATTAAAATTTACCTATTTAAAAAATTTGGACCTCCTAATTCCAACTATGGAATCCATTTTTCTAAATAATAAACACAGAAGTGGCAGAAATTAATTTAAAATTAATTCTCGCTGTCAAAACAAAAAGCATGTTTTTAAGAAATAATAACTATCAAAAGATGGACAGTTTTTTATGTCTGGTTTAAATGTGAAATTATGTCAACTGACCGAAATTTTATGCAATGGTAAAACTATATTATAAATATACTTTAAAACTACTCAAATTTATAATATATCACTCTTAATTATTTCGATTTAAAAAGTTTTTTTTAATTGAAATTTACTAAATTTCATCATTCATCAAAAAATGAAAGTTTTCATAAAAATACCAAAATTTTACCCTAGGATAATTTGGATATTCCTAACCCAAAAATGAAGTCCATTTTGAAAGATAAAATATATAAAATTTCAAAAAGTGGGTATTACGATTCATAACATCTAGCTTGATTGGTCACGGTGTGTTTGAACTTGGGGTTGCGTGTAGTGCATGTTATTGAATTACATTGAAGAAATAACAAACTCTAAAATATTGGGGTGTTATAGTCGGGGTGGGTTGGGGGGAGGGTCGGTAGTGTTAAAAAAAATTATCGAGGTGGTTTATAATAAACCGCTGCGAAACCATTTGAAAAAAAGTGTTTAGAGGCGGTTACCAAAACCGCCACGAAAACCAATTTCTATTATAGTGATATCAGGTAAAATTTTATAAATATTTATTAGGGGGAATCATAATTTAGAGAAACAAACAACATGTTCTATGGAGCATGTTTGAGGATCTTATAATTCTCCCTAAATATTCTATTGATGCATTCTTTGACTAGGTGAATTTTATTTTGGAAGGAAATAATGGTCTCAAAGAAATTATTTAATATGTAAATATTATTAAAAAATATAGAGAATGCTTACACCACAGTTTAATCTGAAAAAGTTTTTGTTTGAAGTTAAAGATCCCAAGTAGATAACATTAGATACCTAGAATAATACACTTTTTTCATATGAGTTGATAAATTATTATAATAAGTATATGGAAAAGGTTATATCTAAAGAAGTAGAATTCATGTCCATGAATAGTCTCACTATTGAAAATGGGTAGGATAAAGAAGAGACCAAATAATTCATGTCATTCCAATCATCAAATTTATGAACATTAAAAGGAAAGTTCAAAGGGAAACTCCCACTTTCATGATTTTAATGTGAAAAGGTTGGAAATCTTGTATTGAGGTGCACTATGAAGTTTTAAGATGATGATGATGATGTTGTTGAAATTACCAGGAGGAATTCTTCGTCCTACATGAATGATTGGAAATAATTTAAGAAAATTTTCTTCAAATAAAATTATTTTATTTCAAATTAAGATAAAATTTCCAAAGAATATGAGGCAAAAGAGTTAGAGGACTTAAATAATCATGATGTAGATGAAATGGTGGATGTTATTAGAAATTTCTAAATAATGAAAGTGATAAATGACAATGAAGGATAATTGAAAGGGAGAGTTGACCATAATGTAAAATTAGAGGTTTTTGTTGAAGAGATAGATGTATAAAGATCCCAAAAAATCCAACATAGAGGTTCGTGATGAAAAACAATTTATCTAAGATAAAGAAGTACAGAATTATAACCTGATAGATGAAATTTAAAATATAATATTTTAATGTTTGAGAAATCTGCTACGATTGGTGAGTAAAAGATAAATTTTTGAGAATAAAAGGGTGATCGATGGATTTAATGATACAAAAAAAGATCAATAAAAACACATTGAATAGCTTAGAGAGGATGTTATGATCATATGATGGAAAGTGAAAGATTTGAAGAAAATATTGACTTGATCAATAAAGGTCAAAAAGGTATTAGAAAATAGAGAATTAGAGTTAAAAGTACAGATTAAAGATAGAAAGGAATGTTAGGAGAAAAATGATAGATTTGAATATGATATTTGATATGGTGCATGATCGAAAAAAATTAGAAATGGTTGATGTAAGACCACGGGTACCCTCACTGAGATTGAAGACAGATTTGGGTATAAATCAAAACCAGAATATTTATATAACCTAAGGGACAACTATCGGTGTATTAGTGACACATAGATATGAACCCCACATTAGATGTTTTTGTTGTGGAAAAATGGAAAACTCATAAAATGTTTGCTCCACTATCATGAGTAATCGAAGGGAGTGAGTCTAACATTAGTATCCATACAGAGCTCATTATTCCCGAACATCAATATATGGTTTCTATTTAGTGTGTATAGGATTTAAACACATGGAAACATATTACTCATCAACAATTAAAAGGAATGTATCCAATCAAAGTGAATGTGATCATATGTAGTCTGTAAATGTATCATCAAATGATCTAAAAGTTAATAATCGATTTACAGATCAACAAGATAATTTTGTTTCATCATACTCTAAGGATGATCAATATTATCAATCTATACTAAGTATGAAGTCAAAAACATGGATAAAAAAGAAGAGAGATGTACATGTATTTTTTGTAGAAATTTATTTCAAATTATCAAGTCACATTGGAATATGGATCATTAATAGTGGATTCACATCCCATATGATAGTAAACAACGAACCAATTATAGTAATTAGATACTACAAGGAATCTATTGTGATATTTGGTAATATTTATGTCCTAAATATTATTGGATTAATAAAAATGAAATTCTTGGTGGGGAAGACACAATATGTGTAGATCAATTGGTTATTGAAGGTCTCTACCACAAAATACTAAGTGGTAGTTAATTATGAGACTCTAGAAATTCCATAAGCATTTCCAAGAAATCATGTTTCATCATTGAAAATTTTAGTGAAATTTGTTTATAGGGAAGGTGTTAAAAAGGGAATCTCTACCCTTTGGGAGGAGAAGAAGATACGAGCTTTCTTTCCAAGGAAGAAGAAAAAAGTTATTGCAAAAACGTCTTGGTCACTTGAACCAAATGTCCTTGAAAGATCTTGGGAAATATGATGCTCATCATGACCTCCATAGGTTATCATTTTTTCATACTCATATGTTGATTCTTTTCAGGAGGGAAGATCATTCAAAAGGTATATAAGGAAAAAGAAAAAATGTTAACACATGTTCTTGAGTTGGTGAATATTTATGTGTACAAACCTATATCACTCTAATCTATTAATGGAAGGATGTATTATGTTATCTTCATTGATTATTTTAGTAAAATGGAATGGGTTTAAATCATCACTCACAAGTATAAGGTGTTTAGTTTCATAACAACTTATCAAAGGGAAGATGAGAATATTCTTGGTACGAAACAGAGAATATCTGAATAGATAATATAATATAGATCAATAAATTCCAAGTGGATGATTATATTGAAAAACAAGGGATTAGAAACCAATTTTTATCAATAAAAAATACATAGATAAAATGGAGTAGTTGATAGAATAGAATTAATTATCAACAACTTGTCTAGAACATTGCTCATCGAGAATGACCTTCCAGATATGTTTTTTAAATAAGTTGTGATCACATCAGTCTACACATAAAATAGAGAATTATTAAGATTAAAATAATATAGGACTCTATATGAGTTATGGTACTGAAAGAATACATCATTTATTTAATTTTTAGTCTTCAAAAGAATGTGTTTCATTATCAATAAAGAGGAACACATGAACTTTTAATCCCTTGGATATGACGGAATACTTCTTAGATACTCAAAAAAATTAAAAAATATAAATGCTTCAATAACAATATGGAAAACATAGTTGAAATAAATAGTAAAACTACTATAGAGAATGAGATGAATCATTAGAAAATACATGATAAGACTCAGGAGGATGTAGATGAAGAGATAAGTAGATTAGGGGAAGCTCCAGTTCCGGAGGCTTATTTAGAAGAAGATTCAGATAATAAAAATGATGATCATAAAAAAGTATCTACACAAGGATTGAAGAGAATAGATAAATTTTATGGACATAAAATAATCGATTATCATACCATTCCAGTGAATACAAAGAGGATGAAGACTGTTTGGAAAGCCTCTTTCTTATCATAGGTAGAGCCTAAATTTTTTTGAGGAAGCAAGTGGAGATGACAACTAGGTTGAGGATATAAATAAAAATATTGAACAAATTAAGAAGAATCAGACATGTGATATTGTTTCATGCCAAAAAATAATAATTTAATTGGAACCAAATGGTTATTTTTAAATAAAATGAATGAATATGGGACTGTCATATGAAATAAAACATGAATAGAGTGAAAATGGTACTCATAGCTAAAGGTTATCCATTTTTACGAAACATTATAACCTTCTGTAAGGATAAAAAAATCATATTAATATTGGCCAGAGTAGTGAAAATAAGGTCCATTTTTCATATAGATGTTAAGTAGACATTTATAAATGTGTTTTTGGTAGAAGAAATTTATATTGAGAATCTAAATGGTTTTCCAATTATGTAGATAAAAATATAGTTTTAGATCTGAAGATGGCACTATATGGGTTTTATAGAGCACTATGATCATGGTAATCAAGACTATATCAGTTTTTGAAGAAGCATTGTTTTCAGTATGGTGGAATTGATTGAATTGTATATTTTAAAGAAGAAATTAATTAAAAGATGATTGTGATTCCCCAACCCCAGAAGCCCATAGTTAGTGCATTATTTTATTACATTTTCATTATTACAAGGAATAAAATCTGAAAAGATCAATTAGTTTAGTAGTTTTGAAATGATATATTACATACATGGCACCCATACTAAATAGTAAAATATAAATTAAAAACATGATACATAATAAAAATAAATAAACTATGTCCTTAATTGCTTATTCAAATGTTTTCTTCTTAATAACTTGGGGAAAGGAAATATAATAAGGGTGATATAAAATTTTCAGTAAGGGTAGGTAAAAAGGAATAAATAATGAATCAATGAGATTAATTAATATAAAAAGGTAAATAAATGATAAAAAATTCCATTAAAATAAATATATAAGAAAAAATTAATATGTCATGGTAAGAAACTGAAACACATTCCATCTAGTCACCAAATAGAGAATGAACTATATCAATAGAATAATAAATGTAAAATATCATTGATAAATAAAAACTGAAATATATATATGATGGAAGTGATTAATTATTTGAAATCATGTCTAAGGAACATGAAAACCTAAACAAAGATGTCCTTTCACAGGATAGTTAAAACTAGGTATTGAAACCCATTTTATTTGTCCAACATATTTGTCTCATGAGAACCTGTTGATGCATCAAAAAGATATATAATGTCTGGGATTCTCCTGTCATTTCATGTCCACATATTTCCTCATCTAGAATAATAAAAATAAATAATAATAATTATCAAATATTTGTATTGAATAATGAATACCAAATTATCAATATTTTCCCCAAAAATAATCAAATATCAGTCAAAGTAAACACTATATATAAAATGGTATAAGGTTTTAAAAATACTAATATCCATTGTATGAGAATATGGATATTATATTAAATTTGCAATAAAAACACTATAAAGTGATTGTTTCCAGATAATGTTTACAATCACAAAAGGAATTTATATTGAAAAATAAATCATTCAGAACATTCTTGAGTCGAATAATATTTAAACATTCAAAAGTGTTCCATGCCACTTTGAAATATTTATATCATAATCCCCATGAAGGTATGAATTTAAATGAAACATAAAATATCATGATAATATTTTTATTCATGATATTATGTGTTAAATGGAATTATATACAATATATAAAATAAATTAGGTGCATAACTACAAATAAGTGTCAATGGAATGAAAATTGAGACGAAATCCCTTACCTTAACCATCATTTTTGTTGTGTTGTATTTATCGAACTGTATAGTGGTCCCCAATATTTTAATAACTTATACCAAAACCCTAATAAATTTTATAATATCATATGTTGACTTCCTACAATATTTTATTACCTCTTTTTTAACACACTTTCATTATTTTAACTATTTCAGGTGTTAATTGCACGGTTTTCTCAATTACGTTTTCTTGAATTTTAAATTATTATTCCTATTAATTAGATCGTTACTTAATAATTTAAAGAATGTATTCCATGAATTTATTATCATATGTTTTATTTATATATGTATTTATAATTATCTATAGTGTTTTTATATAAGAGAGGAAATGCATCATTGATGGTGATGGTGGGTCATATGTACGTGTGAACGCTACTTTCATTTTTTCATATTAAAATAATGAAAATTAATTGATAAATGTGTATATTATAATTAAATTATCATATATATGTCTTATATTTTATGTATATTTATTAAAACCATATTTTATACCTTCCATGTATGGTGTGAATGAGTCACATCACTTTGAGGGGTGGTAGTACACACTTCCACAAATAATGTTATCGTATTTACACAAAATGGAAATGATAGAGATATGTTTTATAACATAATTAATAAAGAATAAATACATTATATATTTCATATATATTTCATATGTAAATATTATTTCATCATAATGAGCACTATGGGAGGAAATAAAGGAAGAATGAACAATCATTATTTCGTAAGGCAGTAGTTCATCGTTCACATAAATAGTAAATTTGTTACCCATTAGATGGAGGTGCATGTAATGATAAGTATAAAACTAATCAAAAAAAATATTATAGTATAATGAGAATTAGGTATTTTCAATATAAAAATTTAATAATAAGTGTTTAGTTGTTGGTGAGTAGAAATAAAATTAAAGAGCTTTAAAAAAGATGTTACCTCTTAATTTGGTAACTCCTCTTTGTTTGCCCCAAAAGAATTTATTAGATAGCTTTAGTCCCGAAGGAATTATTCAATGAGTAAGGGATTGATTTTGGGTATTTAATTTTCCTAATCTTTTCAAAATCAAAATGGCTTCATAGGTGTGAGGAAGTGGGAGGAAATGAGGCCTTTTATAGTGGTGGAGTGTTACTCTTGTAATATTTCAAAAGAAATGAACCCCACCAACTTTTTTTATTTAAAGTGTATAAAAAATAGCCCAATATAGATCCAATGTATTATAGAGTCTAGATATTTACTTCTAATAGTTTTTTATAGTTGTATAGGTTATATTAGGCCTTATGTTTAGGGTTTAGTCCCTCGTTAAGATTAATTTCACCTTAATCATTGTAATTAATTTTATTTACTTACACTAATATTTCTTATGAAAAAATTATTTTTAACATATTATAATTAATATTTTTTTCATTCCAAATATGAAATCCATTTTTCCAAATTTCAATCACATAAGTGGAAGAATTAGTTTAAATTTAATCCCACAGATGGGATGACAGAGCAAGTTTTTAATGTAAAAATGTTCAATAGTTTGGTATGTTTTTCTATTAAATTTAATTTTTAAATAGATTAAAATTTTCTAAATTTACTTAATTGCTAAAAATATTATCTAATTAAATGTTAAAATAAATCAAAAATATAATTTATCCATAAAAATAAATTAGATAAAAAATCATTTTTGAGTTAAAATTTAGTATTTTTCATTATTCATCAAAAAAAGAAATATCACAGAAAAATAAAAAAACTCACCATAACCTTATTATTATTATTTTTATTTCAATTTTTTTACATATAATATTTATAAAAGTACCGAAATTGTATTTCAAATAAGTTCCCCATTAAATGGCGGTAAATCTGTCTTAAAAAATATTTTTTTTAACTGTAATATTGGGTTATTATCTTATACATATCAAATCTATTTGATGAATATCAAAAATATTTGATTCAATATATGAAATAAATATTTTATTAGTATCATTCACTAATTTTAATTAATTCAATTTATTAGGATGAAACTCTTTTGTGAGAATAAAAATAATAATATTTCCTTTATATTGAATTTGTTTATATTTTTACTTCTAATTAATTGGTAACCTATTTATTAATTATATAATTGTGTAAGACATATATTTTCATAATTTAGTTAATAATGTTCATAACCTCTAATTAAATGGAAATGTTAGATATTAACATATTAAATAATAATATTTTATTAATATATTTTTGATCTATAAAACACGGTCTTGTGTGTAATGCATGCCATAGAAGAAACTTGTTCTTGTGTGTGTCACATGCTAATTCAATATCATGTGTCTCAAAATCAAAATTATATTTTCAATTTATTTAAAATAGTTAATATATTGTAATGTCTCAGGATATTATATTCCCTTGCTCATTAGGTGTTGTGAGTCATACACATCATCAAATACAATGTCCTTACATTAGATTTTCATGGTGTTACATTCTCCATATCTTAATTAAATTTCATCCTCACAATTTTAACATGATCTTAGTAATAAAGGGATTAATCTTTGAAAAAAAAACTATTGTTGAAAATCCCACAGCATAAATAGGGTTAACAACGCTTTTTCTTAATAAAATAAAATGGAAAATACAATGGTCACGTAACTAGGATCCCTAGAAGGGAACATATGTGTTAAATTCAAACATGTATATGAAATAAAAATCTTACAATCAGGTTTTGATGGAGAGTTTTGGAGAACATGTTCATCATAAATTTTTAGAAAACAAAACCATAATATATATGTGTTAATAAAGTCCATTTATATCATCAATAATGATGATAATATTAAACCTTAATTTTCTAGATCATTTTATCTATTTTTGGGGAATTATTTCAACATATATAAGTAAAATAAATAAATTTCTTATTTAAAAAACAAATTCTTATCCTTTGGTTGTTCCTTGGACTATTTTATTTATCTTTTCATTGCATAGGTTTTTACACATTTTGAAGTAATACATTATCCTATAAAATCTAATCCAATGACCAAACAATTCATAAAAGTTAACTTTTCCAAAATATTATGATCTAGTAATTTTGGAGGGTCACTAAATTTTAAAACTGATCTTGTCATTGGCCTTAAATCACTATGAATCAACTCTACATTTTCACACTCTATACATGTTAATAACCTCATCTTGTATCCTCTTGAAATATGGTAATTAATCGAGTCACTTAAAACCTTATTGGAAACATTCATTCTTCCATATTAATTATGAAAGACACATGTTATTGGATATATTCCTTAAATACCTGTGTTTTGTAAACGCCATCCCTGATATCATTGACCACTTTTTGACAAGTCCTTCATCTGTTCCAAACTAGTCATAACTTTTACAAATCAATCATTTCTTCATCATTGTCTCAACATCAGGAAAATATTAAGGGTTTTCCTTCCCTCAATCGTGTGTTTTTTTTAAATTAACTTTCTACTGAATAAAATTTATTCTTACCATTTAGAAAATGAACTTAATTCCCAAACAAAAAATAACTGTATTACAATCCTTATACATTCTAAAATTCTTATAACTGCACATTGCTAATAAAATTATAAAATGGGATAATTTTTTAATAGTAATATTAATAATTCGTCTTTATCTTTTTTAGTAACATAACACGATCATCATCCAATATAATCATTTAGGGTATATTCTTTTGAATCCTAAGATATTTATTTTAATAGTGTCCCATCTCCTTATATTTGTAAAACTGAATAGTATCCTCTCAAATTTTCCCTTTCAATTATTTAGCATGGTGACCCTTATCTCTAAACTTATAACAAACTCTCATTAACTTAAATCATTTATTAGGGTTATTCCTTCCACATTTTTGACATGTGGGAAAATTGTTCATTCCCTTATTCCCCTTATCTATTTTTCCACCATCCTCTTCTTCTATTTCTTCCCTTAAAATACATAGTATTAATCTTTAAAAATATCATTAGCACATGATACTATTTCCTTATATGATAAGAATACATTAGAGAATATTTAAATTCAAGATTTTTTCTTAAGACCATAAAAGAGATGAACTTCAATACTATTTGGATCATGTGCATTCGGGGGGGTCACATTCCTTTTTCAGGAATCCATTTATAAATAATGGATTATAATATATTATCTAATAAATATCAAGATTTTCAAAAATAATATATCACTAAAAAAATAAAAAAAATTATCATAAATCATAATGTTGGTTACATGAAAGCGTGTTAACATTTTAATACTTTATATTGGTTGGTAAAGAGAATGTGAATTATCCTAAGTGTATCCCTTGGGATTTGAAACCAGGAACACAATAAGTCCTATTACAGTATACTAGGTTACCCTAAGTTAGGATTGGGACACCTTTTTAGAGTTGTTACCCCTTGGTACATCAATACTAGAACCACGTCCACTTATAGTATCTACATAGGGATGTATTTCTAGGAATACCCACATAATCTATATATTAAAAAAATTCATAGAAGCTATTGTATACTTATTCTCAAAGAATATCTTAGGTTTTTACTCCCTAATATTTGTTTTATAAATCTAGTTTCTTAGGATTCATATAAAATTCCTTTCATACCAACTATAATTCCTAGACCCTAAAAACCTATAGTTGTTGCATTATTTTATTTCATTAGCATGATTACAAGGAATAAAATACCAAAGGACCAAAAGTATTAGTATTTTTTTCAATACATATTAAAAACATGATACCCATAATATATTGTGAAATATAAACTTGAAATAAATTACATAATAAAAAGAAATAAAATACGTCCTCAAAAGCTTATTCAAATATTTTCTTCTTCATAATTCGGGGAATGGAGACATAATAAGGGTGAGATAAAATTATATTTATGGGTTTTTAAATACGAATAAATAATTATTAAATGGGAATAATTATCATGGAAATGTAAAAAATGGATAACACATTTCATTGAAATATCTAGATACAGAAAAATCAATATGGAAAGGTAAGAAATTGAAATTCATTCCATCGAGTCACCAAACTAAGAATGAACAATATCAATAGAATTTTCGATGAAAAATATAATAGATATGTAATAATAGAGATATCAATGAATATAATTTATAATTATTGGATTTCATATCTATGTTACATGGAAACCTATACCTTCAAGAACTTTCACAAGACTATTAAAACTATGGATAGAAACTAGTTTAATTTGGCCAACTTATTTGTATCATGAAAACTTGTCATTTCATCAAGGATCTATTTAAAGAATGGGATCCTCCCATAATTTAATATCCAATTAATTCCTTATAATTAATATTTTAAATTAATAATATCCCTTATCATATAACCATATTGAATAAATAAGATGTAATTATCAATATTTTCCCCAAAATAAAAAAAATCTATCAAAGTCTACATTGTATATAAAATAGTATATGGTTTAAGAAATAATTGTATACATTTTATGAGATTATAGATATTAATGAAAATTTCCATTGAAAAATTAATAAAATATAGTGATTTTATAAATATAATTTTACCCATCACAAAAGGTACCAAGATTGCAAAGATAATTATTAAGGGAATTATGGAGGAGAATAATCTTTAGATATTTCAAAGTGTCACATAGCACTTTGAAATTGTTAAATAATAATACACGTCAATGTATGAGATTAAATGGAATATATAATATCATGATATTCATGATATTCATGATGTTATGTGTCAAAGGGAATTATATACAGCATATAAAAGAAACTAGGTTCATAATTACAAATAAGTCTCATTAGAGTGTAAATTGAGATGAAATCCCTTAACTTAACCTTTATTTTTGTTATATGGTCTATATACTACTATAACAAGGTTTAAAATATGTTACTAAGTTATACCAGAAACATAATAATGTTTATAATATCATATATTAACTTCTTAGAAATTTATTATTTCCCACATGCTAACACTCTTCCATTTCTTTAAGTATTTCAAGTCTTAATTACCTCATTTTATAAAGTTTGTTTTTGACTTATAAATTGTTGTTCATATTAATTAGATAATGGTTTAATAGTCTATAGAATGTAAACCATGAATCAATTATTAAAATATTTTCAGTATATATGTATTTATAATAATAAATATTGTTTGGATATATGAAATGTAATTCACCATTCATGGAGACGGTAGACCATATGTACGCATGAACACTACATTCATTTCATTTTCATATTAAATGAATTAAAAGTAATTGATAACTATTTATATAATAATTAAGAATCATATCCATTTAATATATGTTACATAGTTTTGTTAAAACCATCCATTATATCTTCTATATATGGCATAAACGAGTCACATCATTTTGAGGGGGCGGTAGTCCACACTTCAACAAATGATGTTATTATATTTACATAAAAGGGAATGTATAAAGATATGTGCTAAAAAAGAGTTATAAAATAATAAAAAATTATATATCATATATATTATATATATAAATATATTTTACATCATAATTACCACCTTTAGAGGTGATAAAGGAAGACTGAACAATCATCGTTTTGTGAGGCAGTTGCTCATTGTTAACATAAATTGTATGTATGGTACAAATTAGATGGTTTTTTTTATAATTTTAGGTTGAAAATTAACATAAAAATTCATGTGTCGTTTTTATACTTCATTTTCTATATAAAAATATAATATGAATATTTTTCACAGTGGATAATGGTAATAAAATTAAAGAGCTTTAGGAAAGACGTTGCCCCTTAATCAATCAACTCTTGTTTGGGATTTAATTAGGAATATTCCATACAATACTAATTAACTCCTATTTGGGATTTAATTAGGAATATTCCATACAATACTAATTAACTCCTATTTGGGATTTAATTAGGAATATTCCATACAATCCAAATTTTCCTGAGTGGTGTGAGGGTGTGGGATTAAATGATGCCTTTTATAGTGGAGGAGGAGTGTAACACTTGTATTATTTTGGAAGAAAGGATCCCCACAAACATTTTTTTATTTAATGTGGATAACTAATGGTCCAAATTAGATCCAAGGGATAATATGGTCAAAATATTTCCATAAAATGGTTTTATATAGGTTTCTTTCTCATATTTGGCCTTAGGTTTAGGGTTTAGTCCCTTGTAAAGCATAATTTCTTCTTAATTTTTGTAATTTATTTAAATTAATTACACTAATATTTTTGGTAGAAAACTATGTTTTCCTTATTATAAATTATAAATTATGATGATTCAATATAAGGAATTCATTTTTTTAAATTTTTATCATAGAATAGAATGAAATAAAATTAAATTTAATCATGTAGATGGGATGACAATGAGGGCTTTAAGATTAAATTTTTTGGAAATTTTGGTAAGTTATTATATTTAATTTAAAAGTTTAATTGATTAAAAATTACATAAATTGACTTAATTCCTAAAAATATTATATAATTAAACATTTAAATCAATCAAAAATATAATTTATCCTTATAAAAAAATTAGAAGAAAAAGTGGTTTTGAGTTAAAATTAATTATTTTTCATTATTCCTAAAAAATGAAACTTCATAGAAAAATAACAAAAATTCACCCTAACCTAATTTTTATAGTATTATTTATAATATTATGTTCATTATTATATATAAGATATATAAAAGTTCCAAAAATTGATTTAAACTACGTTCTCCATTAAAAGGTGGTAAAAGTTCCTCAATAAAAATATATGTTTTCTTTATAACATTGTGTTTGTTATTATCTTAGAAATTCCAAATCTACTGGATGAATAAAAAATATTTTTTTAAATATGAAAAATATATATTTCATTAATATCAATTACTAATTGTAATTAACTTGATTTATTAATATGATATGACTTTGCGAGCATAAAAAAATAATATTTCCTTTATATTCTTTTAGATTATATGTTAATATCTAGTTAATTAGAAACCTATTAATTAATTTTATATTTTTGGAAACCATATATTTTCATTAGTTAGATTATAATATTCATAACCTCGAAAGTTATGGATTGGATAGGTATTATTATAATAAAAAATTATATTTTAATAATATATTATTGTTCAGAGAAACTTGATCTTGCATTTAATAAATCCATTGAAGAATATCATTCCTTCTTGTGTCACATGCTAACTCATTATCACGTGCATCAACAACTAAATTGTAGCTTTAATTTATTTAAAATAGAAAATATATTATGAATCCATAGGTTATTATATTCCCTTATGTTCTTGGTGTTGTGAATCATACATGACATGAAATACAATATTCCTACTTGATATTTTTGGGGTGTTACAAAAATTTTGCTGGTATATGTCAATGAAATAATATTTGGTTGATCAAATAAAGAATAATTAAATAAATTCACGGAACTCTTTAAATGTGACTTTGAAATGTTTATGATTGGTGAACTGACATTTTTCCTTGGTTTAAAAGTGTCATTGGGAAACAATTTCACATTAATTTTCTCAATATAAATATTCCAAGGAGGTTTTGAGAAGATTTGGATGGAAAAATTCAAAGGAGTTGACGAATCTGGTGGCTAACCAGATGAAACAAATCATGGGATGATGAGGGAAATGCAGTCAATGTCATAGAACATAAGAAAATCATTAGAAGCATGTTGTACTTGATAGATACGAGAACTTATAGAGTTTTTCCACATTCAATGTACCCCAATATTAATTAAATCCCAAATAAATACACTAACATTCAGTAAAAATAATACTTCATTATACCAAGGGAATGATGGATTTTAGTTATTTTTAAAATGAAAAGTATTATCATGTGTTATTTGGGCTATAAAGATGCATCTTAGATCAGTTTAGTTGATGATAGAAAATCAAAAATAGAATATTCATTATATATTGGTGGTTTGTGTATTTATTAGATGAGAAACAAAAAAGATTTCATTTCATTGAGCACATCAGAAGTTCAATATATTATGGTCACTCATGATTTTATATAGTTATTATTGATGATGTTGCATAATAATGATGTTTCATAATTAAATTTCTATAAATCACATATCATTTTATTATGTAGAAGGAGGAGCTAGGGCTTATGAAGTTGGAGTATATCCCTACAAAACTAGTGGTTGTAGATATTTTTACAATGGCCTTACCCAAAAATCATTTCAACATCATGGATTGACTCTCAGATTCTATTTAACTCCCCAAAAATGAAAAATTATGTAAGTGGGACCCCATATCCCTAATGTATGATGTGATTTTAGCTAATATTTTGATCTTTGTTCATTACCCACTTGCAGACTATAACGAAGTAGCCTACAAATTTATTTAGAAAGGGGTGGAAATTATGGCTATAAAAGGGATAATTATTTTTATCAATATATGAGAGAAGGTGATAAGTGAGAGATGAAGTTGGAGGAGCTTTAAACCAGATGATGTTAGAGATTATGGATCAAATATTATATACCACGATATTTTATGTTCATGATGAAAGAAGATAAGTGGGTTTTTAAATGAAATGATTCTTTGATTAACTTTGTATTCTACTCTGGTTTCTCTGGTCAAGCTTGGATCATGTGTTCCTATAGTATGTGTTGAGTAAATCTATATTCTCTATCACAATTGTAAAAAGATTTTTTAGAATAATATGGAATAAGTTTTAACGTGGTGTCAAAATGTGAAGAGTGGTCATCAAACCCAAAGGGAGTACCTTTAGGAAAAATCTCCCATGATGGTGCTTTTGGAATGGTTGTGTTTGTTGAAAAGGCTTGAGGTTATTGATGAAGGATTGTTGTCAAAGAATACATGAAGAGTTAGTATGAATGTTTTATCTTTCAAAAAGTTCCAATATTTAATATCACAAAAAATTATAAATGTATAATCTTGTGGAAAGTTTGAATATATGATCTCGTAGAACGTGAAAATTATTGTTCTCATGAAAATCATGAATTTCAGAACTGATCTAAGAAAGGGATATCATGCATTAACTATTATTTTCTCTGTATATCATGATTGGATCTCACACAACACTCATGGTGATCTTTTAATCTCATGTTGTGATCTCATGAAGTGCTCGTGATTTTCTTTAGTACTCATTCACATATCTCACGCAAACACGAGAATGTGGTCTCACACTAGGGACTCACGCAAAATGTGAATGTGATAGAGGGTTTAGTGAAGAGATTAAAGGGGGAACATGGACTTAGGAAAATCAAGAATGCGAAATTGCACTAGGGACTCATGCACAGTGTCAATATATAACATAGAATCATGAAACAAACAAATGTTAATACAGACCATAGACTTATGAAAATTGTGAATAATTACCATGGACTCACTCTAGGGGTTCACACTCAGACCTCACAGATCATGTGCTGCCCATGATGTGGATTTTTTTCCATGATTGTTGTAGTTATTAGGGTGTACACCCACAAATAAATACCCCATGACCCATCCTTAAACATTAATGAAGTTTTTATTAAAATATTGATCCCAAGAAACATCCAAAAGAAGGTTTGTGTAGGGATCTCACGAGAGAAACTAATGGAGAGATATAATGAAAGAGTTTCATGGAGAGGTATCATGAAGAATAGTTTTTGATTAACCTCACATAAGTTTGGTGCATGATCAAAACAGTGTATTTTGCAAGACATTAAAAGTGGTCTGGAGCTAGTGATCATTTGTGAGGATCTCATGCTAGGATCTCTCAATAAGGTGTCGCTCTAGGGTCTCATTCCAAGAACTCACAATAGGTTCTCTCCCCAGTTTCCAAAAGCATGTTCTCATAGTAGGGTCTCACACTAGGATCCCACATAAATAGGGCCTTGTACAACTATCTCATGAATAGGATCTCATTCTATAATCTCATGCAAAGTAATGAGCCACGATATCGTGCAAGGGGATGCATTCCAGGGTATCACATAGGGTATCACAATAAACTCTTATATATGGATATATGTTCCTAAAATTTCCTATGAATAGAAACATTATGAAATCAAAATTTTCTAGAATAAGAAGAAGAAGAAGATGTTAGAGGATATACACCTTTTGAAAATACTTTCAAAAGAAATTTATTCACTTCTACATTCAAGGTAATGAATGAAAGGATTCGCATCTCTTGAAGATATTTCTAAAGGGGAATTAATTGTTGAATAACATGAACCAATTTGATTAGTTTATGCATTATTCATGACAGAAGATATTACCTATAGTTTTAAATCATACAAGATGGAATACGTAACCAAAAATGAGTTAACTGAACTATTATATGAGAGAAACAAATGGGGGTTGAAAAAATTTCCTTGTTAAATTGACATAATGATCATAGATAAATTTTTTATAGGGAAAATTGGTGTTCTCTAAAATATTTATATATTATTTATTTGTGACCTATAATTTTTCTTAATCTATTAAATGTAAAAGATTATCAGGAAATAACATGACTTTTTCTTAGGTCTTCCATAGAGGGTTTTCCGCATTATAATTTTTACACCTTATCTTTAATTCCTAGTATTTTACTAACCTATGTAAATTTCACTCTTAATGAGTGGAGACATGAATTTTTACCCAGATTACCCTTGGGTGTTTTCAACCAAGTGATTACTTTTTCTATTTTCGTTGGATGTTTATGGTGTTTCAAAAAAGTCCAATATAACTAATGTTTATGGTCAAACAACATTGACCAAGTGTTGATGAAGTTTAATGTAATATAGCTTTGACCAATATATTTGGTATAATATATAAAAATGTATTATTTCACCCTACATTAGTGTAATACCAATGATACTAATGTAAATATCCTTATAGGGGATGTACATTGTTTATTGTAATAGTTCACATTACATTATGACATGTTGTTCAGGGCCATAAAATGAGGGACATAAATATATAAGTCTTATTCCAAGAGAAGTATCTTACTTCTGGGCTTTAGGATTTCCAAGAAGAGTATCTCAAATCAAGGAATTTGGGTCTTCATGGGATATATGAAACCATATGTTAAAGGGAATAAGAATATGATATTATAATATTTCGTTAAGTGTGAGAATTATGCACAAAATTGTCAGGTCTAGGTTGTTTGAATCCACATGATTAATTTGGTTTTCAAAAGTGTAAATAATATCCTAATAATGTGTTAACCATCAAGAAATGGAAATATTTAAGGGTAAGTTATCCATTTTTAATGGCATAAACCAATACCACGCCATACGGATATAACTCAAAGGATTTAGGGGGACCTTTACACCAGGACCAAGACATCCTCAATGGGTTACTTCACTGGATCTGATGAAACTTTAATGTTCACCATTCAATGAGTTTTCTATTTAGATCTGTTAATCCATGTTCCCAAAATTACTATGAAGGTGATAATAAAGAATAAATATTATAAAGGTTAAAGTTTTCTAAGGGGTGAATCTCATCTCAAAGAATTAGGTTGTGATAATTCATAAATCAGTGAAGTAAAGTCTGTTCATAAAGAGTATAATATTAAAGAAGGGTTCGAGAACCCTAATTGTTAAACCACTTTTTATTGAACACATTATTTTTTCGAAGGATAAATCATGAAATCATTGAGTTTACAATCACATTATAGTTATATTTACTCAATGTGATGATGTGGTCCTTTCATAGACAATAAATTTCTCATGACATAGTTTGATCTCACATTTATAAGGAAAGGAAGACCTGCTCTAAAGTTTTCCAATACTAGGGGGTCGAGGGAGAATATCCTAACAATTTCTAGAGATATATGGTGTTCATCAATTTTTTTCCTTTTTGATTTCACACACTAATTAATTCCCAAACCATGAATGTGAATGGATTAAAGATCTGATACTTGACTTTTTCCTAGACCACCCTTTATGGGAGTTAAACTTTTTAATCCTTCATGTCTCTTTTGATTTATGATTCAATGTCTTGAAATTTGGAATTTCAACATAGAGATTATAAGGTTGTACAACATTGATCATGGTGCATACAATGTATGGTCATGATTCTTATAAACAACTTCACATAATTTAAGGACATAATGATTGGAATGGAATTTAACACTAATACTAGGATTAGAGATCAAGGTGTTACTATGTATCCCATTATATAAGATGAATCGACATATAATTACTATCATGGGGGAATTGACATTGATAGGTTAGGTGAAACATGAAAAGAGGGTTCTAAAATACATTCCTAACATACTCAACTTCCATGGAATGAAAATCCACTTCTATGTAGATCAATCTATTATATATGAAAGATGAATTTTTTCAATGAGATATATGGAAGAAACCTATATGAGTAGGTTAATTTCATAAAAATGAGACCAAATAAAGTCACTACACAAATCTAGAAAATAAAAAAAAATAAAAATATGTAATAAACTTAATACCGGTTTATCAAGGGGCCAATCTTGGATGAAGGGAAACCCAATCACTAAAAAGAACTATAGTAGGGATTATATATATATGTTTCATAGTGAAAAGACTATTATTTGAACACCCATAGTGAATGGGATGGCCCAAAAAGAAGGAATGTATTCCTGAAGATAGGGAAAATTTTATGATGAAAGGTTATATGTCCAATAACACTAAGGTGGGCAAATTGAACCATATATATAACATGTTCAATTAAATATAGCTCCCAATATAGTGATACCTTACCCACTGTGGAATTACTTCCTAGCATAGGTTAATGAGAAAATATATATATTACATAGGTTTCCCATATTGATCAAGATTATACATAAGAGGAGTAAAATTATTGTTCATTATCTCTAGGATATGAAAATAATAACTTCACATGATTAGGGAAGTTGACCATCAAGGGTGTCTTCATACACTTCCATGGGATCATATGTTACTCCAACTTTATGTTTAGGATCCTACATGGATTTGGATCTCATTTGAGGAAACTAGGCAACAAAATATTGTTTTTTCAACCCAATTTATGGGTTTTTAGGATAACCATACATGTTGTGTAGTTAAATATCATACAATGAGGATGAGACATTACTTATTTTAACATCATGTAAAAAATAAATCACTCAATATAATTTAACATCATGTTGATTTGAAATTTTTATTAAGATTATGGTAAAACAACAAGGACATTGGTCTCACATCTCATGTGGTTAATGCCTCTTTTGTGTGAAAATCAAAGTGATCAACCAAAAAAATAAACTCATTCATATCATGAAAAGTTTAAGAAAAAAGGAAAATTATAATACTAAATGTGTCATTACTTAATGAAAAAATGGATTAAAATTAATGATCCAGTTCAGTGTCTTATAGTGAGGATGAAAAATTTCATAGTTCAGAGTCTTACCATAAGGGATTGAAATTGATTTCTCAACGATCAGATTCCGAATTATAATATAGGAAACTCACCATAGTGATGATCAAAAAAACTACACTTCATGAATAATTAAAGGGCCAAGCACCATGATGAGCTGAGGGAATTTTAATTTTAGTATAGTTGTACCTAATTTTGGAATTCAAAGTATCAATACATATATAATAAGTATATTAATCAAAAAAATACATAGTTCTTATAAAATGGTCCTCACATAGTTCTTGATCATATGTTTTCATAGGTAATTTTATTATTTTTATAGTGGATCAAAATAGGGAGAGGGACACATGGCGCTATCTTGGATCAGATAATTGGGATCAAACTAAATCTTGTTGTTGGGTTAGGCATATATAGTCCAAATATAAATACATATCCAATAATTACATGTATAAATCCATAAATTGTTCTTGACTAGGAAATTTTATACTCTAAATAGATTGATATCACGTATAATGAATTTGAAATGAAATGGATAGGTAATCGAGTAAGGGATGGAAGGAAACCTGAAGTGAAGTAGGTATTAATGATATGATGAGGTTAAATATATTTATACTATTATAGGTTAGTTGAAGGAGAATATTAAAAGGATAGTAAAAAACACTATAAACATTCAATTAATATATGTACCAAACATAAATTATAGGTCAAATTATAGATTCATTAAGTTTTAGGCCATATAATATGGCCAATGTCTCTCTAAGTTGAACTTATTTTTTATTGGATAAAATTGTATTATAGTTTAAGACATTTAAAAGTGACCCAATACTAAGATTTATAATTTCATTTGGGATAGAGATAACATCATGTATTCATATTTCATTCTACAAGGAACAATACTACTTAGTTTAATGTCTTGCGGTAATTACATCATTGAACAATTTTAAATCACATAATAAGGGTGATGTTGTATGGTTCGATATATTATAATAAGAATATTTTTGTTATGAATTTTAGTTTGAAACTGTTGTGGCATAGATATCTAACAGGATTCATATGGAATTATTCTTCACTAGATTATTAGGATTAACATACATAATTACTAGATGAGTTTTGAGTTTCTCTAAAACTTTTAGGCATTCATCAAGATTCTTGTTATGAAATATTTGATGATAAATCATTCAAAATCATATGTCCCAAAATTTATTGGTATGTATAATAATTTGAATGATCATTCATGGTTTTCTCAATGGGTATCATGATTTTTAGGATCACAATGAGTTTATACTCAATTGAACATGTGAAATATTTAGTCAAATTCTTAAGATTAATGGATACACCATTTTAGGACTTTCAATGAGTGATGGATGATAGTAAAGATTTTATGCACTTTTTATGTTCTAATAAAGGTGTCGATGTGTCTAATGAAGAGACATTGGAGTTAATGATATTATTATCCCTACACTTATCAACTTCAAAAGATAATTTTTAAAGAAATTGCATATCCCAATTAAATTCCCTAACAATCATTTGTATGGGAAGTAGTTACCATGGATGCTCAAATTTTCCTACTTTAGTTTACTAATCCTTGGATACTTAACCAAATAATTTACCAAAGAAATGTTAAAATACCATAGAATAAACTTCAAATGGAAGGAATAATTCTTTCCAAATATATCACTAAGACATGGGTTTCAACACTACTTCCTCTCCATGCCACAAAATACATGGTCTGTTTGAAAACATGATTAAATTTTAGAACTTGAATGAACTACCTCAATATCATTCAATTAGGGGGTATATTTTGAGGTCAATAAAGTAAAGGGAAATGATTGTTCTATCCCTATAATATAAGAAATATGATTCTCTTAGGGAATAATCATTGATTATCAAGGTATGATGATAATTTCATTGGATCCAATGAAGGGGTGAAAATTTTAAAAATTCCCTTAGCCCGATGGGATGGGGTAAGTCAAAATATGAAAATTCCACTTGATCTATGGTCTGGGAGATTTGAATTCACAAAGGGCCTCTATATAAATATAATGTTATATCACCATAAAGAAAAAATTCTTAAATATTCTTTATGATAACATTATAGTTCGTTTTTTCTTGCTAAATATGTGAAATATATTCTTCAAAACAATTTATAGTTTTCATTCACAACGTGTTGATAGGAAATAGAACAATGAAAAAATTTACCTTCCTAATAAAAATATGGTTGGTTGATTATGGGGTCCTAATGTAGACCCCTATCATTCTATATAATCTTAATATCATGTGCATGCTATATCATTATGAGATTTTGAGGAATCAACAGGTTCAAACACACCTTCTTTAGAGGCAGGTGGGAAATCACTATTTTCTTCTTCACGGATACTAGGAGTATAAGATATAATAGAATGTTGAGCATCTAATAATTATTTGAGTGTTAAACTATATCTTTTAAGAGATAAATCAATATAATCAAGTGAAATTTCGTTAAACCTACATGATTCCATATTTTTACAGACATGGGAAAAATGATTATTCACATCAAGAGGTTTCTCTAATTTGCTGGGATGATGTCCATTATACAATTTTGTAGGATTTTTTCTACTATTTTATATTGGGATGAATCCCATTAGATTATTTGGTGGGATATTATGCATTTTCTAAATTGGTGGGATGGTGTCCGTTGGACTATTTGGTGGGTGGTACCAACTCGCTCATTTGGTGGGATGACGCATGTTTTAATTTTAGGTAGGATGGTTCTCATCATCTTTTTGGGGGAGAAATTCATATTCTCCCAATGATAGAGGCATTTATTTTATATGATTATTGATTAATTTTCAATTCAGGGGGTTTATTCTTATCTATTTCTTATTTTCACTATTGGAATTGAATCATAAATGGTTGAGAAGTAGAATATACTATAGGTCGATATAGAAATTGAATTAGCATAAAAATGGATAAATATGTCATGTCTTGAAAATTTAATATCCATGATCCACTGATTTTAAGATAATTAATTTATCAAACTATTATGTATCCCAATATGGGAACTTTTCCCATTCTTCTTCCTCTTCTTCATACAGAATGTATAATACAAATTCTATAGGAACCTTGTGATTTCCTAATGGTACATGACTATCCTCAACCAACTTTTTTCTCATATAATTTAATATGAATAATTTAGGGATCATGTGACATATCATATGATGGTGATGTTAGTAATTTAGTTTATCATCCATCTTTAATTAATATATATTCTTGATTTATTGAAATTTGGTCAGGTAATTATCTATGGAAGTAATGATGTTCCATAGAATTCGATCATAATAGAAGAAATGATTTTTTCCTTAGAGTTTAACAACAAATGACCTCAAAAAATTTAGATTGAGGGTGAAAGTGGTTTTTTTGGATTTCCATGATTTCCTTATTTGTGGGGGTGGTTCTTGATAATACATTTCTTTATTTATTTTAATATCATATTCTATATTTTTTTCTAATGTATTTATTTCATAGAACATGATTGGGTATATCTAGAGTATGAGTGTAGTTGATGAGTATAGTTGAAAAATCGTTTTTTGGGTCCACCATATAGAGATCTCTAGTATTTTTTTAAGGGGATGTTTTATTTCTAGTGAGTATTTTTGATCCTTAAATATTGGAATGAAATTTTTGAATCTATAATTATCTTTATGTATGCAGTTGTAGTGTTCAAGTAAATTCTCTTTCCCTAGAATATAATTTAATAAAAAAAAATATTAACTAAGACTTTAATAGATTGAAAATGATCTAGATTCAATGTAATTATACCAAAAAGGTAGGGTCCTTCTAATTTCTACAGAAATAATCAATGTTTGGAAACCTATTATTATGTTTAGGTTCGCAATATTGGGCCTCACTAGTAATTAAATTAGTTAAGATAAAATTCTAGATCTCTCATTTCATCAAATGTTGATAATTTGGGATTATCAATTCTATGTAGTGGAGGAGTAAAGTCTTCCCATTTTGGATATGTAATTATTTATGGTTTCACCCATGTATGTCGACTATCCAAATAATCCTTTTAGGTAGTTATATATTAAAGTACTTTCATGGATATAAGATCTAAAAATTATCATCATGTGATAAACCTTGGATGAAATTTGATATTTTCCCAATGATTAGAACTCATGTATATAAAATTATCCTATAAAAATATATCTAGTTGTCATGATGTTTTATTGATAGGGTGGATGGATTCTTACAATGTGGGTCAGGATTTATCCTCTAATTATAGTGAGTTAGTTGAAGGAGGCATGATGGATTCAACCTTATGACCATACTTTGTGGGAATGTATCCTATGAGAAAGTATTCCACTATTTTAGATTTTAGCTGATCATTATTCCCTCATGTTAACTATAATTCACCATTATTTGGTTGTTGGTGTACATTAACTGTGTCCACACCAATTACATCTTCAAAAAAATCATTAAGTCCATCATCAGTAAGGACAATGGATATGACATTTACAAATGTGAATCATAGGATAAGAAACACACACAACATTGGAGGGGTAATGTTTAAAATGAAATTATGTTCCTTTTCCCTAAATGACGTAGATGATTAATCCAGGTTTAAAAATTATAAAAATTCCTCTGACCGTGCACATTATGGTTTCCCATAAGTTGTTGTTGTCACCAAGTCTCGTTGTGTTGAATTATGTATCTTTTATCTATTGGGGATCTAGAATTGGATATATGCCACTATTGGGATACACCAATGCACCTAGGGAATATTTTATGTTATAGGTATAGAGGAAAACACTATATTTTTAGTGGTTGGATGCCCATTATGGGGTTTCCTTTCAGATGCATCTATCTGGGTGTCCCGGGCAGGCACTAACATCCTCAATAGCTTCCTACATATTTGGAATCACGCATTAGTGATGAATAGAATAGTTAATATGATCCTTCCAAAGTAGATTTTGGGTGGTATCCTTACTGTGGTGGATTACCTCATCCACCTCCCAAGGGTATGATAGGTATGGGTTTTTTTACTCAGGGTGTAGGCTCTGAAAATGGTTTTAGATAGAAATACTAGTTGACTACTTATCCATGATCTACCATCATTAATAAGACTAATGGGGATTCATACCCAGGATTCTCTCATGAGCTGTATCAAAAGAAGGGATAGATATTTTCGGATATTACTCCATTTCTAGGGGGTTTCTCGCCTAATTTTTTAGGAGTTCGGTATATGGGTATGTATGTTGGGTTCCTCAGGCCATGGACTCCATAAAAGTGGAAGAATATATTTGGTGCGTCATATGGTGGTATGAAAAACATGAGGTTCCATGTGACTACTGCTAGCTTATCCAATGACCTTGGAATTCCAAATTTATATTATATATTCCATTTAGATTGTATAAAGTCATAATGACCCTAACAATGAAACACAAACCACGCACCCATCAATGTAGTAACACAAGTAAGAGTGTGAATTTAGTCGATCACATTCATAGTTTATGATTTCATGTTAGGATACCATTATATTTTTTATTGAAGGTGAATCTAATGTATAATGAATTATAGGCATTTTTTAATATGTGATTGGTTCAACCAGTTGATGGTTTAAAATTGGTTTCACCATTCAGTTTTGAAAGGAAAATGATAATGTGATACCTCATCCATGAGGGTTCAACATGAATTCAATTCTATACCTTCATTACCACAGTTGGCCGAGAATGGGGTTTATTAATATTTATCCTTTTGGATTCATATTGGTTGAAAGAAGGGTATTTCAGGATCATATCACTTTTTTTAAAATTATTTCCCACTTCAGGGATATATTATAAATTAAATATATATTTTTGAATCCTTCCAAATACGATTTACTGTATTGGTCACCATTTTAACAATGATGTGATCATCACTATCCATTGATGTGATGATATATGTGTATTGGAGGTTCATCATTATTCTGGTATTCATCAATGATGTAAGGTTGTATATCCATAGTTGGTCACTCTAGAGTTTAACGTTTTCTAGGGATATGGTATACATATATGGTGTTAGGATAGATCCCATGAGAGATATTTCCACATATCCCTATAAATTTAATTAGAACCCATGTAGTTCAGTCCCACTTAATAAGACATGTTATAACTTTTAATGTCATTTGACAAGGACATAAGTGGTTTTATTTATGGATTTATATCCTTGAAATAATGATGATCATTATAATTTCATACATAAAATACCACATCCATGTGTTTTATAGTTATTTAAAGTGTACTATTGGGGGAAAGGTTCCATGAAATGGTTGGTGCTAGACTTACACTTATGTGGCCCTTTTTTGTTAGTCTTGTTTATTTCAAACAAAATTGGAGAAGGTATGGATTGTCTCTAACTCATTAATAGAGGAATCTTGGATATTCACTAGATATGGTTAATTAGCTTTATAATAGTCAACACAAGGGGGTCAAATTCTCATCACATATGTGATAAACAGCTAAAAGGGGGGTTACCCAAAATAAGAGACCCATATAATGGAACCAAGTAGAGTATCTCGAATCTTGAATTATTTGGGAACCAAGAGGAGAATCTAGACTCAAGGTGTATTATAAAACCAAGAGGAGTATCTCAAATCAAGGGGAATTAAGAATATACGAATCATCTTATGCTCATCTCAAAAGAGTATAGGCATGTTTTAGATAATGGGTTCAAACCTAAAAAATGATTCATAGATATTTTACAAGAACATATGTCGTACCCCATGCAGTTAGAATGACATGGTTTAATTTAACGTGTGTAACGGTTCATTTAGTTCATTATTATGTTTTATGGATGTATGTTATATAGTTTAGAGTCATGCAGTTAGGTGTTGAAAGTGTTTCCTATGGCACATCTCAATTATACTAACAAAATGATCAACAAAACAACAAATCAATGGTTAATCATGCTTAGTATGTGAAATAAGAGATAATATAAGATCAAAAATGATGCATGAGAGTTCAAAGTTGGGTATAAAGTTGGGATCTTGAATTGTTTAATCTTATATGGAAGCATGTGTCATGAAATATACCATAATAAGATACTATGTGGGGGAAACAATAGAATTTCACATTAATTAGAGTCTGGTATCATGCCTATTAGGATGCCCAAATTCAGTGAAATAAAGATGAGTGTCTTGATTCAAGATGTTTTGGAAATAAATAAGAGAATATAAAATCAAGGATTTTTAAGAATCCCTTTGAGTATCTCATCTCAAATAATTTTATAAAATTAAGGATAGTGTCCTCACTATCATAACAGAAAATACGTCTAACCTAAATGAAAAGGTTTTTAGTGTGATAATCATTTTTCCTTGTGGGTTAGTAATGGACATGAAGATAACGATCTGAAGGCTTAGGATCACATCCCATGACTGATCTTAACGAGATATATCAGATTGGATCCTATGAGGTATGTATTGATACAGGTTACACAGAAAGGTGGTTGTGAAGGACATCATATGTAAAAGAAACCACAAAGGTATCTTTCATAAGATACTCAGTAAGGGGATATCAAGACATGGATATCATTTATGGATCCCATGGATAGGTGTCGCATGAAGTGCCTCTATTGGGGGATGTCTATATATGGGTTTTATGCGGTTGTTCTTTTGGAGTTAGCCTCATGTATGGGCATCATAATGGTGGTTCTAAAATAATTTCTTAATGATGGGGGGTTTTGTACTAGTGTTGTGATGGTTATCCACATAGTGGACATGTGATAGATATTTAGGATCTATTAATCATGAAGGATGTTTATAGACTAGACCTTGGGATGGGCCTTTATAGACACCCTCTTAAAGGGATATCATGAACTACCCTCATAAGGAACCTTTATCAAAGGATTTTTCTAAATATATTTCCTTATGTGAATAATAATTACCAAAAACATTCATATAGATTAAATTGGTTTAATCAAGATCGAAGTCCATCTCAATTAAGGTGATGGTGGGGGGTATTCTTATATGATCTTGGGTAACCATCATCCCAATATTGGTGTCCACTATGGGGTGATAGGTAGCCCTAGATTAGGTCCCATGAGATTTTTTTTAATAGAGAATTGTGAAGTGAGTTCATGAATGGGGATTTGTAAAGGGAGAACATGTAAGGTTCATTAAAAAGGTATCTCAATAATGATTATTCATGAATATATTTTGAGGTCTGTCACATCAAAATGGAAGTTCATATTGGAAACAAAAATCATAATTTTGTTCCCATGAATGAAAAAGTCATCATGAATGGAGCTTAAGGACCATTATGTGAGATCATGTTTTTAAAAGTGATATTGTGGAGTATGATGTATTTTCATTACAATGGAATTTCTTCTAAAATTTTACTAAAATGATTTCCAAATTTAATGGTACTATATATTTTGACTCATAATTTAGTTTTCAATTAATGGGTAGTTCAGTTGAATCCTGTGAAATTGTCTATATCATTTACTTCATGTTTCTCCCAGTGTAGATTTTTTATGAAACCCACAAATAATTCCCTCAATGATGGGATTCATGTAATGTACACAATTTTCACTAGAAATTAGTTTAATCTATACCCTAATCCATGTGGGAAGTTCTCACCACCACATAACCTGATTGATGAAAGGAATTTAAGAAATATATATCCCTTGATGATATATCAGTCCTATGGGACATGTAAATCTCAGTATCTTCTTCTTTATTTAGAGAGACATTATTATACTAGAAATTGATTCATATTGTCTGAGTGAAGACCAAATCATATATTCTAGGGAAAATATAATTTAACAATGTTGTTACTGCCAACACTCTATAATTCTAGATTAAATAAAATTTTTTATAAATCAGTTTTCCATAGTCAAAATATCTAATCCATTTTGGAGAAATTGATCAAACAACCCCAAAGAGATCATTGGGAGAAAAAATTATAAATTAAATCAATAAAATATGGCAATATATAAGCCTTAAAATGAAATATACGTGAAAAAAAGTTTGAATCATTTATTTAATAAAATAAATTTGGTTATTATAGAGGTTAAATTCATACACCAGGCAAGTGAGGTCTTCTGGTTTGGGTTTTCATTCATTGACGCCATTCATTTCATTTATTTTTTTTTCTAAATCATATATTATTTATGAATTCTAAATTATAGGTTCTTGAAATGAGTACATTAATAATTACATTAATTTCATGGCAAATTTACGTTCTCTTTCCCTCCCTTCAGGATTTATAGTTCACTCACTATGCCTGTTGGGAAGGTCCATTCTCTAATTCTTTTCATTTCAAGTGTTATTTTCTATATAACTCTCTGTCTCTCCCATTTCCTCTTTCCATATAATTATGATACTAATGTTATAATATTAATTCTTCATTATTATTCTCTATTTTTTGGATATCCACAATATTATGGCTCCTTTAATTCTATTTTTTAAAGATAAAATCAATAAATATTATGAGGGAATCTATTTACTATATGAATTTAGAAGATTCTTACATTATAAAGAAACTTCTTTCTGAGGATCCATTGTTAAGAATTTTTTTTAATAAGATACACTTTTGAAATAATTTTTCTACTTCTCACATTTTTTTTCTAATGTGAATCTGTTCTTGGTGTCCACAAAAACATCAATAAGTGTGATGAAAATGCTTTAAAATATTTTGATTCCTCTTATTATTAATTTATTATTGAAGAAATTTATTTCATTACATGTTTTAAAAAATAATTAATTTTATTTAAAATGTAATTTTCATACATTTATGACCTTACTTTAATAATACATTATCCCTTTATTTTTATGTTTCAAAAAACTAAGTACTTTTGTATTAGAAACTTTTTAAATTCATGTATTTTTATGAATATTTCCATATTTTTTAATATTATTTAATGTTCCACTCTTTATAATGATGCAACTCATTGAATAATATCCTTCACAAAAATGGATACTATATCACATAATCCTTTTATTCATTATACATGTATTCTTATATGTACAATGTGATAGAAATTAAATCTCTACAAGAGAAATGGTATATCGCTGCCATTTTCTTACATAATTATCCACTTGTGATAAACATAAGAATTATTTAATGCCTTTCCTCTGTCAATACTATGTATTTCATTCATTATATTAATGAGAGTTTAGAAAAAAAAATTAAACAATCAATTGACTAGGAAAAACTATTGAATAAATCATATACTCTTTATCTATATGATGAAAACAACTTATACTTCATTGTGTTTATTGATGAGTATTTACATAGAAAGTTCCCTAGGGTCATTGATATAAATTTTATTTCAACGTGAAAATAATTTGGTATTATTAATGAATTCATGTAAGTTTTTTTTATGCTACACATATTCTTGTGCATATTATAATGTGATATATGGCCCCATATTTATAAAGTCCTCAAATGAATTTGGTAATGTTTTCACCTAAATTGATTCCTTGTATAGTGCATGGGATATTAACTTAACATTCTATGTTATATTTTCTTAGCAGTGAGCCCTGTCTTATGATTATGATATCATGATTAATGTTGTTTCAAAACTCTTGTGTTTCCATGGCCATATGATATCAACTTATTTACACTAAAAGCATTTTGTTTATGATTTATGGCTTATGATATACGTGTTATCATATATGATTTTCTAATGATATGTTAACATAAAATTATTATGTTCTGATACCCACATTTTTCACCAACTCTCGCTTATGATTTGTGATTTTATTATCAAGTATGATTAACCTTACTGAGTGTTTAAACCCACCCTTCCTTCATTTACATTTCCTATAAGATATGAGGAATTTTATTAAATATGATATGTCTATAGGGATATCTTTTGTAAATAACTTGTTTAGAGATACTGAATAAATTTTATAAGATAATGAATTCTCATTTTAGTGGGAACTACATCCATTTTATGTGAATGATGTAGATTTTTTTATTAAATTTGTATCATAAGTACCTAAAATTATAAAGGTAAAAGGTTTTGGTTATGTAAGTGAATAAATAATTGTTGTTCATACAGTATATATGGATGATTATGTTTGGTTAACTTTACTCTATATCAAAACTAATATTTAATGGATTTTTTTACCATTTGATAGAGGATTATAGATTGAGGGAATCTGACTTGTAATCAAATAATGGTTCAAATTATTTTATTAATTAGTATATTAATACATTAGAATGTTTTAAGAGTTATGTAAGCCATTATTGGTTAATAATTTTAAGGTTTATTATCTATTTAAAGGAATAGATACTCATTTTGGGGTCTTATATTATTGGATTTTATGGTGATTAATGATATTTTAGGTGATGATTATTTGGGTTTTAGAATAATACATTATCAAGTTATAATAATCCCATAGGATTTGAATGTAATTTTATGTCAAAGAAAATTATGGCTATTTTTTGGAAAATATAAATATATTTAGGGAGTATATATGATTAAGGTATATATTGATTGGTATGTGATTGATTTTGTTTGGTTATAAATTATATGTTTGATCCGGGTATAATTATTTTAAGGATTTATGGATTTGTAATGTTGTAGTAAATATCATGATAAATTTATGTTTAATTATTATTTGAAAATATGACTATGATACATTAGTGGAAACCATACAGATAAATCTAAATATATGAAAACATCCTATGATTATTGAAAGGAAATGACGGTGTGGTTTCCTAGAAATAGAATCCATTTCTGGATACTACAAGTGGTTGTAGGATCTATCTCTAAGAAAAATAAGGGTAATAAATGGTCGGTTGGTTAATGTCATGATCTTCACTTAGTGCCCAACATGAGGGATAGCTGGAGACCTAGTTTAAAACACTCAGAAGATATGCCTTGGATGTTTCAAATTCTATTTATGAACCAAAATGTAGGATTTGAATATATTTTTATATCATGAGTCCTAAATATATTAATAATACAGTCATTTATTTTCTTCGATGAGAGAAATAGGAATTGTGTGGAAAAAATTTATTTAAAGGGGGTAGAATATAACACCCTAGGATTTGAGTTTTTTTAAATAAATACTATGTTTAATATATTTTATTATATGCAACATAAAATAAAAATTGACTATGATATGTATTATAATACAAGATAAACATTATGATGTCATGTAAAATATCATTAAGAAAATTATAAGAAGTGTAAAACCTCTAGTGAATAACAATATAGTAAAAATGATTTATTTTATTTATTATTATTATTATTTAAAAAATAATAATTTTATGTGTTGTAATACAAATGAGTTGAATTAAATTATGGTTAGAAGATGAATTATTAATTTTATGTGAAACCATAATGTATTAGAAAGGTTTATTTTTTAAAAAAATATATTTTTCTATATAGTATGTTTCTTTATCTTAATAAATTAATGTGATCAATTTTAATGGATTGCTGTAATAAAATGTTTAAAATTAATAAGAAATTATATAAATAATCATTTAATTAATTATTTATATGCGATAATACTATGATAACTTCATATTTAAAATTATAATTTCTTATTAAATCATTATTTAATTATGATTAACTGTTTTGTTTAAAATTTAAATGTCAGAAAATGACACATAGGGGATCTCCTTGTTAGCAGTAAGATGAGAGTGAAACCCCAAACCCACCTCAAATACACTAAGGGCTGGATACTAGCCCCAAGTATATATCGCATTGAAATGGGATACATTATCCTAAGTATTTGTAAGCCCGAACCCAAGTAGATCTATGACACATTGTAGAGATACAATAAAACTCTCAACATTTAGAGTGTAAAACATTCATGACGTAACCTCTACGAAATAAAAAAACTATAGAAACATAGTAAAACATTATTATGTAAAATGCAAATCCCACTTGAAATGACGCCACAACCAAAAAATAACAGGGAAAAAGGGAAACACTGAATAGATCACATCTCATAATACTTATGGTTGACCACCTAGAATGGTCAGCTAAACTATCTTCACCTATAATCCTCTAAAACTGAGTCCACAAATTTCTCCACTAATATTCATATAATTTTCACAATACACAACATGTGTGGGAAAATACCATATTGCGGTGAGTATATACACACTCTGTATAATTCCAAAAAACTGAGAATGGGGAAATATAAAGATACAGTAATAATATAGACCCATAATAATGAGGGTAAAAACCCCAATATTAGATATTACAAAAAATCCCAAGAAAGAGAAAAAATTGATCTCTATCTCCATGGACTAGCTAGGAATGATGAGTAAGTCTATAGCTCTAAAGTTATATCTCTGACACCCAACACGATGCACAAAAACATGAGAAACAGTGTGGAGGGGCCCACTCTTTTCCACTGCACTCCAAAACCAAGAGTGAAATAAATCTCATAGGGGACCATCTCGATGTAAGAGCTCTATGAAAGGGGAGTATGACCCTATAGATAGAGGAACCATTCCCTACTATAGTATCACTACAACAAAACATGCCTTCAATAGTGCTGGTATTTAGTAGTTCTATAAAAAAACACTGATAAATGGCATATTTATCAGTGCTAAATAAAGCTCTGATAAATATAACATTTTATCAGCACAAATTTTTTAGCGATGATAAAGGAAACCTTTATCAGTGCTTTATTTTTATCACTGATAAATGTATTCTTCATCAGCACTATAGTTTTAACACTTCTAAAGGGTGTCCTTTATCAGTGCTTTATTTTTAGTACTGATACAGAGAATCCTTTATCCGCACATTAATTTTAGCACTAATAAAGGGTTTCATTTATCAGTGCGTTATTTTTAGTGTTGATTAATATTTATAAAAATAAAATAAAATAATGAAATAAATAAACTATAAAAATGTGTTTATTATAAAAATAATTAAAATTTTATTAATTAAATAATTATTGATAAAAATGAATAGATTGATTAAACATTATTTATTATTAATCATTTTATTAATTTGATAATTGGGATAATTAATGTTATTAAATTGTATATATTAAATATATATATTAATGTATATAAATACGATTTTTACATTACAAAATATTTATGTGCTTTACATTAAATAGTCATATGTTTATTTAATAGTGGTTTAAAATAAAAAATTAATAAAAATTACAACTATTGACTATAATTGTATAGTAATCGACATATAATTGAATGTCGTTCACTTTTTTAATTTTTCATTCATCAAACTTGTGTTATATTGATTTTACGTATACATAATTAATGAATTTTTATATATAATGTAGAGACACCAAGCTCATCCATTTTTTCATTATCATAAATGTGTAATTATTCAAAATTTATTCATTTTCACTCAATTTTAACAAAGATACATAAACATAAATGGAGGTATTCATTAATAATGTCAAAAAAGTATTTCTAATTTTTTTATGAATGTAAATTTACTATATTTATAAAATTATATATTTACAATTATAAATAAATAAATATTTTAAAAATATTTATATAATTAAAAATAAATATATTCAAATATATTTAAATAATAGTTAAATTTATAACAAAATTACATAAATAATGAATATATTTACTCTATTTATATTTAAATATTTTTATTAAATATAATTATATTTAACTATATAAATATAATTAAATAAATATATATAATGATATAAGTATTATTTTATAAAAATACTTCAATAATTAAGAATAAATAATAATAAATTTATAATAAATATATTTAAAAAAGAATATATTTACAATATTTATATTTATATATATTCATTTATTATATATAAATATTTTCAATTATTTTATTTATAATTATAATTATAAATCCGTTATCAGTGCTTAAGTAATAAGCATTGATAAAATCATATTTATCTGTGCTTTATTTTCACTGATAGAGATGAGGATTTATTTGCGCAAATCAATACACTAATAAAATTAAAATTTATCAGTGTTAAACTCTTAGTTCTGATAAAGATTGATTTTATCAATGCATTTTTAGTGCTAATAAATACCTAACTTATCAATGCTAAGAAATCATCGATGAAGAGTAATTTTAGCAGTGCTTAACTAATAAGTGTTGGGAAAAGGGATATCTATCAGCCCTTATTTGTAAGATCTCATAAAAGTGTCCATATCTATTTAAAAAAAACCCAAACCATTTTAAAAAAACAACACTATATCAAGAGATTTTCATGGAATAGAACCACTATTGGTGCTCCTCTCAGTGAATCAAAGCTCGCATAACTCCAATTAGGGTATGTGTTTAATTAATTTTTGGATAGTGTGAAATGAGTTTTTTGGGGTGAATAAGGTGATCCTGTGTTGAAAATTTATTTTTGATGGAAAATGGATCCTTTTTTGTCATGTTATCCTTGTTGTGTGGTTTTGAGTATGAGTTGTAAATTATTTAAATAAAAAATTATTTATTTTATAAACAAAATATGTGATATGGAAAAGGTATATTATAAGGTTTGAGTGATTCAAATTGTGTTTCCATGGGTTAGGTGTTCTTTTCATTGGGTTAGAGTTTTTTAACAGAAAATAGCTATGTTGTGAGGGTGTGTTTTAGTGTGGTGTTTTGTGGATGGGTTTTATGGGTTGCATAAAAGGTAAAAACCATGTTTTCAAAGGTGCATAAATGAGGATAGATTTTTAAGTATGTTTTTAAATTAAATTAACATAATTTTCCATGTTGAACATTTTGTACCTTTTTTAAGGACAATTGTAAATTTTTTTAAAGGATGGAGTACACATTTTGAAAATGATTTTGGGTTGTGTAGAAATTAGTTAAAAACATAGTTACAATAGAATTGGTTGGGAATTGTTGTAATGTTTGTATTTAATAATTGGATGTGTTTTATAAATTAGTTAATATATTTTTTAAATTATATAAGTTTTTATAGTTATGTTAGATGTGGTTATGAGGTGTTTTTTATTTTAAAAATTGAATTTCATGTGAACTTTGGTGTGTTTTTGATGTAATGCCTAGTAGTGCCTTCGAGGTTTATTTTAGAAAACTTCTTAAATGACTTATTAACAAACATAATTGGTGTGAGGTGTGTTTGTGAAATGATTTGGTCTAAGTGTGTTTTCAAATGGGGTTTGCGTGAGCAAGTAGTGGTATACAATATGTGTAACACCTCAAGCTTCCACAGTACGTTTCCCTTTGAATAATGCAATGGCATGCGTTGTATGCAACTTCGAGATTCTAACACACCACAACCAATCAAACTAGCCGTTATGAATAGTAATTCCTACTTTTTGAAATTTTATAAATTCTATCTCTCAAAATGGACTTAATTTTTGGATTTGGAATATAGAAATTACTCTAGGGTGAAATTTTGGTACTTTTCGGATAACTTTCATATTTTGATGAATAGTTAAAATTACTAAATTTTAATTAAAAACAACTTTTTTAGTCAAAATAATTAATAGTGATAAATTATGAATTTGAGTGGTTTTAAAGTATATTTAGAATATATTTTTACCATGTAATACAATGTGGGTCATTCAACATAATTTCACATTTAAACCAGACATAAACAAGTGACAATCTTTTGATAGTTATTATCCCTTAAAAACACGCTTTTTGTTTTAACAACGGGAATTAATTTTAAATTAATCTCTGCCACTTATGTGTTTTGAATTTTGAAAAATGGATTCCATATTTTTATTCAGGATTTTCAAATTGTATAAATAGGTAACTTTTATTTTTATACATTTTAGATAATTCCTTCGGTAAATATTTTATTTACCATGGTTATAGGGTAAATCCGGTAAACAAGGGTTAAAAAATAATATTATAATAATACTAAATTATCCTAAAACGTTTATTAAACCTATTTGTTGATACATGGTAGACCATGGGCATCTTATGGTCTATTTTGGGATGCCATGGATCCACTTGTCAGTGATAGAGACACTTTATTTTAATTAAGTTAAAATGAATACAAAAATAACACAGGCATATATCTTTTAGACAAACTATTGTTACATAGGGTCATATATTTTGGATTTTAGACTATAAAAATTCATTAGAAATATAAAATTATTTCCTACATAATTATATTTAATTTATAATTTTTATACATTAAATAATTTAATTTATTTATGACACAATGGTGATGCAGTAATTACCATAATAGTCAAAAATTAGAATAATTGATATTATAAATACCCAAATAAATATAATTTGAGACTTTTATTGAATTAAACTAATTTTCTAGGTTGATATTACATATTAGGATGGATTTAATTAACGTTTTTCGATGTAATAATTTTGTTATGAGTTTTACAAAAATCAACTATTGAATAGTGTCAAAATTGACATAAAAGAGTTTTTAAAACAAATATTATATTATTAATTGATATTAAATTCCTAAAAATATAAGGTTAGGCCAAGAGACTTATATCATGATAGTTATATCATTAATGGACCACTTGAGGGTCTCTTGGATGTATATAGTAAGTTTATTAACTATATAATATAAAAATACAAAGTGACATGGTAAATGTCAAACTAATTAACTAAGAGTTAAAACTAAAAGATAAGGTTAATAGAGTAAACCAAACCTGTCTAAATTCTATTGGATGAATGGTTCTAGACCTATCCCCACCTTAACATTTTAATAATCAACTTTTTAGTCATTAGAAACCTAATTTGAATTTATTATAAATTAATATTTCTAGCTTTTCCAAAGGTGCCCCTCACCCCTCTTATAAAAGGGCACTCCTCCTTCTCATTTATTCACACCTTCAAAACCTTTTGGTTCTGCCAACCCCTACCCAAATACATTCTCAACTTCCCTCACTACAACCTAGAGGCCTTATTTTGATCAGAAAGACATCCTAATGAGCCCTTTTGATCAAATCAAAAGGAAGAACCCGAAGAAGAGGTAATGTTTTCACCACCCCTTTTCAAGTTCCTTTCTTCTTCCACTTCTTCTTTCTTTGTTATTACCATTCTGAAATAATAACTCCATTATCTTATATATACTGTGATGTTATTATAAATATGGTACAACAATATTCAGTATTCCATCCACCGTTTGAATAACATGTCACCATACGTGCGTACGTACGGCTTACTATCTCCACGTCATGGTGTAATTGTTATTCAATATATTATTATTTGGGTGGGTATAATAATGATGTGTAACTCATTTAAATAATAAATATAACATGATAATGATTCTGTATATATGACATACCATCCAATTATATATTATTTTAATATTAAAAGAATGATATTGTCGCTCGTGCGTACGTACGGACTACCGTCTCCACGAACGCGATGAGATTCATTCTCCATCATATCCATTCAAGTATAATTATCATTTGATGATTTAAAAATAATTTTTAAGAACTTTATATCATTATGGATATTAATAAGATACAACCTATCCATGAAAAACATGGCTTACATAACAAAACATATAAAATAAAATGAGTAAGTTTACACCCGAAACGAGGATAATTCTAAGATATTATTAACAAAAAAAATGTTAAAGGATCATATATGATATCATATTAATGAATAAGATTCCTGAATAATTTAATAACAATTATTTCAACATTATACAGGAGGTTAACCGACCCCCAACCAACGAAAATTACATGGTAAGGTATTTTCTTATCTCACTTTCAATTCCGTGATATTTCCATTGTTCGCCACTAATTTATTGAAAGTGGTATATTGTGTACTTACATTTGATATATACTATCATTATTCTCTTTATATTCATGTTATTATGTAAATCATTTGTTGGTTATTAACTTTTGGTCATATGACTCAGTTGATTACAACGTGGTAAGGGGTTTCTTAACTCACTCTTAATTTCTTGAGAATTCCATTGTTCACCACTTAATTATTACATGTGGTGTATGTGTACTACCCATGATTGAATTCATTGTGTAATATAATTTAATTTATGGGTATTTACAAAATCATTGTATGATCCTTATTTCATGGGTGTATGTTTCATATGTTACCTAATCGATAAAGGAATTCGAAATTTCAATTTCCATTTATTCGTCTTTACGTAAACTTCATTGACTATTTTACTCCGAGATTATGTGTGGAATAACTATTCATTTTCTTATGTCATAATTTCCACTCCCCTTTTCTATGGATATACTTTTGATACACATAATCACTCCATTGATAATTTCTCAAGTCATCGATATGAATTTGATAAGAGTAATTTTAACACATCCTCCTTTTGTTGAGTTAAACATCCAATTCATTGGTGTTGTTTTTACAAGATTATGTGTGAATATCCTTTGATTGTTTTACACTTAATATCCAAACATATTTAGTGTATTTATATTTTTCACACATAACTATGTCGTTGATTTATCTTTAACCTAAGGATACGGCCTTTATGAGAGATTTCATCTCAACTTAAATTACATTGAGACTTCTTTGTTGTTATACACCAAATCACTTTTATGTGGTGTATATAATGTAATTTGACATAGCATATCATTAATCCCTTTATTATCATGATATTACAATGTTTTGATTACCTCAATTATTTGTATTCAAGTGTCTCTCTTTTGGTTAGAATCTCTAACTAAAATACTATTTTTAAATGTTCTAAAGACTTATTCATCTAAATATTTCTCACTAATGTCCATGTTTTAAAAATGGTTTTAAGGATTTATTTATATGTAAATTAAAGTTTTAAAATTAAAACTCCTTTTGAAAAGTTTCAAAGTGGTATGGGTCACTTTGATTCAAAAATCAATTTTTAAATGGCTTCTTTACAAATAGTGGGACTTTTAAATGATTTCAAGAAAAAGGGGGATATTTCTCTCAAATAGTTTTGATAATTATTTTCATCTATGTCAACATCATTAATTATTCTTGATTTAGGATAATGTTATACAATACAATATTCTATATTTTATCGAATGAGTTATGTTTGACTGTGGATGTGCTATTTTTATACCATTCATGGTTTGTGGTTAAATTATTGACATTTCGTATGCTAGTTTTAATACGAATGTTTATGTTATGTTTAAACCTGTTCATATGAGGATTGCATTGGACTTAATAAGTGACAGGTGGAGCCTGTTATAGCTCCTCTTTGCATTGGTAGGTCTCATGAGACAAGCTAGTGTCTTGGCACAAGGCCTTGGCAAAATCTTATTTGTAGTTATGGCACGAGGCCTTGGCTTTGTGGTTATGATAGTCTGGCATTATGCATTCCATCATTATGAAAGTGGTTATTGATATTTCATGTGATCATTAAACTAGTAGAATATCCATGTGAGTATGTAAATGGAATTATTTTATTTTATCTTTTCCATTTTATGCTGAAGTTGAAGTTTAAAAGCCTTTCGTTTTAGTTATAAATTGCATTAAGTGTTTATGCTTATCTATGAAAACTTCTACTATAATGTTAACCTTACTGAGCATCTGAGCTCACCCCTTTCAATTTTTTATTTTTCCAAGGATTATGAAGAAGTAATTTATGAATGACCTGCAGGGATAGTATGAGGGGATATGAATACAAGATGTTGTTGTAGTTTTTTTACCTTATGATGTAATGTAAGACTTATGAATATATCTAGTGTTTCCAAGACGACTAAACTAATCAGTCTTTTGAGACTTGATCCTTTGTGATCATGCCAATGTTATTTAATAATGCACCGACTCTGGGTATCTAGCATCAGGGCATTACAGTTGGTATCAGAGAAAGTTTAGTACAAACCTTGGAAGCTAGATTTAGATAAACTCTGATTAGTGCACGTAGACCTAAGATGAACTTTGAGGATTAGTATAGAAGAACTTCCTAGAATTTTGGTATTGTAGAGATTTTGTGAGTTTTCCGAGAAATACATCCATGTCTGGATACGAGCAGGTAGAGGCGGCTCTGGCACAGATGTACCTAGGGGTAAAACCCGAAAACACCACTTTGAGCTAGACTCCAACGGGAACTAGTGCATGACAACGGGCCTTGCTGACCTCTTGGTTACGACACTCCCGGGGGATATGCTTAGGGTAATTTACATTTTCTTTACAAACTGATTTAAAGTATTATATATATAAGATGAGCGTAAATGACCTTGGTTAATCCAAATGTGTTTCAAATTGAGAATATGGTGACATGATAATCTCTAAATGATTGTATGACTACTATTACTCACACAATGCTTTCGGGTTTTAGTCAATGGCTGGATTCCAAGGAAGTCATAGTGACATTGATAATGGTGTACAAGGTGGGAACGGTGGTGGCAATGAGCAACAAAATGGATTGTTGATAGGCGTAAAAGATATCATCTTTATGCCAAACCAATTTTCCAAAAATATGATCAACAATATATATAATAACCAATTACCGGACTTAACAAAGAAGAGAAAGATGATGAATGATAAGATCTCCAGTAGTGGAGACCATGGAGAAAGAAATCCTCAATTTCCATCATGTAGGAAATTTAGAAGGAGACACCCAGGAATGTGTCTCAATGGGACAAAGAAATGATTTATGTGCGGGAAGGAAGGACATAATGTGAAGAATTGCCGAAGAAAAATGAAGAGTACTATGGAAGAAGATAACAATGCTCCCAAGAATCCATTTACAGTCTCTTTCCATAAATGTAGGGGACCTGGCCATTACCCGAGTGAATGTCCTATTCTATAGGATATTTTCTTGGTCAGAGAAGAAGCTATGTGGAAATAAATGGTTGGATAAATGATTAAAAATTATTAGTGATCCTTATTGAAGGGTTTACTTTGGAATAATTTTCTCTTCTATTTGTAACCCTAATGTTTGCCATGTGAGAATGATATTTATGGAAGAATTATCTTTTCTCTTGTGGATATAGTTATAAATAACCATTTGGTTTTATATGATCACTGGGTTTGAGGAAATTACAAATTATTATAATTTGGGATGAAAATACAAGGTATGAGATAAGATTTGTGGTTAAATTATGTTATGGTTATTTTGAGGAATTTATCTCATTTTGGTAATGTTATAAAACATAGTTTTTGAAAAAGGACAGCACGTAGACCGTGTGACAACCCATCGCGTCGGACAAAGCTGTGGGAATCAAACCCAGAACAAAAGTGCGATTGGGATTTATCGCCTACCATTGGACTACATGAAGTCCCTGGTTAGTGTGACTATTATTTTTAGTTAAATGATTTTATTGATCAATAATAATTTTATTTGGGATATTATGTCTTATCAAATGAATACCCTTAGTATAGGAAAATGATTTGGTGATTAAGTGATAAATGTTATTTTGGAAGTTGTTCGCTTTGTTGAGAAAACTATATGCCAAAGGAAAATAGAGTAGTATGGGATTTCATTTGAGGAGTAATGGTGGATTTTTATCTATGTTTTTATTATGGATTTATAATGATTTGGGTTATTTATGGAAATGATTAGGTTAATTACTTTTTAAGTATGTGACTTTAAGAGTAATTAATGTCATTTGGAGATACAATTTAACGTGGAAGACTAAATTCTTAATAAGTTTTGGTTTACAATATTAGTTTTTATTATATTAAAGGATTCTAAGGACAATTGATTATTGAATTGTATTTATTTAACTTTGGAGTATTGTTGATTTAATTTTGGAAATTAAGATTAGTGTTTATTTCTCTCAAGGAATATCCTTTTGGGCGATCATTAGATCTTGTACTAACCATTTTGGTTTTGATTAATCTCTAAAGACAATGTAAATATATAGTTCATCCTGCATGGATCATGTGATTCTATAGATGTTTATTCTAGCTCTTCAAGTGTGACCAAGTCTTCTTGAATACTCATCATTTAAAAAATTGAGTTAGTGGTGGAAATTTATTAAAGAATGAAACTCTTATTAAAATGTAAGTATATATCTTTATATTCTTAGTCAATATCATAAATGAATTCCTCATCCTTATGTAATGTAACTTTAAACAAAAAAATGTTGTATGTTTACTTTCCTACTAGGAGACTAATGGTCGTTTTTTCCAACACAAGTTTGTGGTTTTCTTATTGTTAACTTTCTCCTGATCATGATTTCTATCCCTCTCCATCAGAACCTGACACTTATTTTATCGTCCATATCCATGTTTTTCTACATGGAATCTGAGTATGGGTTATCTTGGGTGACCTTTATACCTCTCTTTCTTTCTTTTAAAGTGATAGTTTTGTTGACTCTTTTTCCGATGTTGGACTTTCCATTATATTATCAAGCCCAATTTTAAAAAAATTGCAAGGACGTAATTCATTGAAGGAGGGGAGAATGTAACACCCCAAGCTTCCATGGTACATTTCCCTTTAAATAATGTAATGGCGTGCATTGTATGCAACTTCGATATTCTGACACACCAAAACCAATCAAACTAGCCGTTATGAATAGTAATACCTAATTTTTGAAATTTTATAAATTCTATCTCTCAAAATTGACTTCATTTTTGGAATTGTAATATCTAAATTATCCTAGGGTGAAATTTTGGTACTTTTCGGATAACTTTCATATTTTGATGAATAGTGAAAATTACTAAATTTTAATTAAAAACAAATTTTTTAGTCAAAATAATTAATAGTGATAAATTATTAATTTGAGTGGTTTTAAATTATATTTAGAATATATTTTTACCATGTAATACAATGTGGGTCATTGAACATAATTTCACATTTAAACCAGACATAAACAAGTGCAAATCTTTTGATAGTTATTATCTCTTAAAAACGCACTTTTTGTTTTAACAACGAAAATTAATTTTAAATTAATTTATGCCACTTCTGTGTCTATAATGTGGAAAAATGGATTCCATAGTTGGATTCAGGATGTTCAAATTGTGTAAATAGGTAACTTTTATTTTTTGAAATTTTGGATAATTACTTCGGTAAATATTTTATTTACCATGGTTAAAGGGTAAATCCGATAAACAAGGGTTAAAAAATAATATTATAATAATACTAAATTACCATAAAACGTGTCTTAAACCTATTGGTTTATACATGGTCGACCATGGTCATATTTGGGTCGATTTTTGGACCCCATGGATCCACTTGTAAGTGATAGGGACACTTTATTTTAATTAAGTTAAAATGAATACAAAAATAACACAAGCATATATCCTTTAGAAAAACAATTGTTACATAGGGTTATATATTTTGGATTTTAGACTATAAATATTCATTAGAAAGATAGAAAGCTTTCCTACATAATTATATTTTATTAATAATTTTTAGATATTCAATAATTTAATTTATTTATGACACATTGGTGATGCAGTAATTACCATAATAGTGAAACATTAGAATAATTGATATTATAAATACCCAAATAAATATAATTTGAGACTTTTTTGAATTAAACTAATTTTATAGGTTTATATGAAATATTAGGATTGATTTAATTAACTTTATTCGAAGTAATCATTCTGTTATTAGTTTTACAAAAATCAGCTACTGAATAGTGTCAAAATTGACATAAAAGAGTTTTTAAAACAAATATTATATTATTAATTGATATTAAAATCCTAAAAATCTAAGGTTCGGCCCAGAGACTTATATCATGATAGTTATATCATTAATGGACCACTTGGGGGTCTCTTAGATGTATATAGTAAGTTAATTAATTATATAATATAAAAATACAAAGTGACATGGTAAATGTCAAACTAATTAACTAAGATTTAAAACTAAAAGATAAGGCTAATATAGTAACCCAAACCTGTCTAAATTATATTGGTTGAATGGTTTTCGACCTATACCCACATTTACCTTTGAATAATAAACTTTTGATCCATTATAAACCGAATATGAATTTATTATAAATTAATATTTCTAGCTTTTCCAAAGGTGCCCCTCACCCCTCTTATAAAAGGGCACTCCTCCTTCTCATTTCTCCACACCTTAAAAACCTTTTGGTTCGGTCAACCCCCTCTCAAATACTCTCTCAACTTCCCTCAATACAACATAGAGGCCCTAGTTTGATCAGAAAGTCATCCTAAGGATCCCTTTTGATCAAATCAAAAGGAAGAACCCAAAGAAGAGGTAATGTTTTCACCACCCCTTTTCACGTTTTTTTCTTCTTCCACTTCTTCTTTCTTTTTTATTACCATTCTAAAAGAATAACTACAGTATCTTATATATATTTTTATGTTATTATAAATATGTTACAACCATATTCTGTATTCCATCCACCATTTGAATAACATGTCACCATACGTGCATACGTACGGCTTACTGTCTCCACAGCGTGGTGTAATTGTTATTCAATATATTATTATTTGGGTGGGTATAATAATGATGTGCAACTCATTTAAATAATAAATATAACATGATAATGATTCTGTATATATGATATACCATCCAATTATATATTATTTTAATATCAAAAGAATGATATTGTCTCTCATGCGTACGTACGGACTACCGTCTCCACGAACGCGATGAGATTCATTCTCCATCATATCCATTCAAGTATAATTATCATTTTATGATTTAAAAATAATTTTTAAGAACTTTATATCATTATGGATATGAATAAGATACAACCTATCCATGAAAAACATGTCTTACGTAACAAAACATATAAAATAAAACGAGTAAGTTAACACCTGAAACGACGATAATTCAATGATATTATTAACAAAGCAATATTAAAAGAGCATATATGATATCATATTAATATATATGATTCATGAATAATTTAATAACAATTATTTCAACATTATACAGGATGTTAACCTACCCCCAACCAACGAAAAGTACAATGTAAGGGATTTTCTTATCTCACTTTCAATTCCGTGAGATTTCCATTGTTCGCCACTAATTTATTGAAAGTGGTATATTGTGTACTGACATTTGATATATATTATCATTATTCTCTTTATATTCACGTTATTATTTAAATCATTTTGTGGGTATTAACTTTTGGTCATACGACTCAGTTGATTACAACGTGGTAAGGGGTTTCTTAACTCACTCTTAATTTCGTGAGAATTCCATTGTTCACCACTTAATTAATGCATGTGGTGTATGTGTACTACCCATGATTGTATTCATTGTGTAATATACTTTAATTTATGGGTATTTACATCATCATTGTATGATCCTTCTTTCAATGGTGTATATTTCTTATGTTACCTAATCGATAAGGGAATTCGAAATTTAAATTTCCATTTATTCGGCTTTACGCAAACTTCATTGATTATTTTACTCCGAGATTATGTGTGGAATAACTATTAATTTGATTATGTCATAATTTCCACTCACATTTTCTTTGGATATAATTTTGATACACATAATCACTCCATTTATAATTTCTCATGTCATCGATATGAATTTGATAAGAGTAGTTTTAACTCATTCTCCATTTGTTGAGTTAAACATCCAATTCATTGGTGTTGTTTTTACAAGATTATGTGTGAATATCCTTTGATTGTTTTACACTGAATATCCAATCATATTTACTGTATTTATATTTTTCACACATAACTATGTCATTGATTTATCCTTAACCTAAGGATACGGCCTTTAGGAGAGATTTCATCTCAACTTAAATTCCATTGAGACTTCTTTGTTGTTATACACCAAATCACTTTTATGTGGTGTATATGATGTAATTTTACATAGCATATCATGAATCCCTTTATTCTCATGATATTACAAAGCTTTGATTACCTCAATTATTTGTATTCAAGTGTCTCTATTTTGGTTAGAATCTCTAACTAAAATATCATTTTTAAATGTTTTAAAGACTTATTCATCTAAATATTTCTCATTAATGTCCATGTTTTAAAAATGGTTTTAAAGATTTATTTATATGGAAATTATAGTTTTAAAATTAAAACTCCTTTTAAAATGTTTCAAAGTGGTATGGGACACTTTTATTCAAAAATCTATTTTTAAATGGCTTCTTGACAAATAGTGTGACTTTTAAATGATTTCAAGAAAAAGGAGGATATTTCTCTCAAATAGTTTTGATAATTATTTTCATCTATGTCAACATCCTTAATTATTATTGATTGAGGATAATGTGATACAATACAATCTTCCATATTGTATCGAATGAGTTATGTTTGACTGTGGATGTGCTATTTTTATACTATTCATGGTTTGTGGTTAAAGTATTGACTTTTCGTATGCTAGTTTTAATAAGAATGTTTATGTTATGTTTAAACCTGTTCATATGAGGAATGAATTGGACTTAATAAGTGACAGGTGGAGCCCGCTATAGCTCCTCGATGTATCGGTAGATCTCATGAGACAAACTAGGGTCTTGGCACAAGGCCTTGGCAAAATCGTATTTGTAGTTATGGCACGAGGCCTTGGCTATGTGGTTATGATAGTCTGGCATTATGCATTCCATCATTATGAATGTGGTTATTGATATTTCATGTGATCATTTGACTAGTAGAATATCCATGTGAGTATGTAAATGGCATTATTTTATTTCATCTTTTACATTTTATGCTGAAGTTCAAGTTTAAAAGGCTTTCATTTTAATAATAAACTGTCTTAAGTGTTTATGCTTATCTATGAAAGCTTCTGCTATAATGTTAACCTTACTGAGCATCTGAGTTCACCCCTTTCAATGTTTTATTTTTCCCTGGATTATGAAGAAGTAATTTATGAATGACCTGTAGGGATAGTATGAGTAGATATGAAGACAAGATGTTGTTGTAGTTTTCTTACCTTATGATGTAATGTAAGACCTATGAATATATCTAGTGTTTCCAAGTCTACTAAACTAATCGGTCTTTTGAGACTTGATCCTTTGTGATCATGCCAATGTTATGTAATAATGCACCGACTCTGGGTATCTAGGGTTGGGGCGTTACAATATGTACTTTATTTGGCACGAATTTTCATTAAAATGTGATATGTTAGTGAAATGTGAATTTGAAACATGATTAATCACAAATAAAAGAGATTCTTGGGTGACATGATGAAATTATTGTTCTATGTTAGAGAGTCTTGATGATACAAAATAGAATCATTGTCCATAAAATTAATGTATTGTTTCATATTTATGTTTAATTCATTTATTTTTAGTATTACTCATATAATAATTGTTTTCTTATATGTGTGTATTTTTTTGTTCAAGTTGGGGTGCTCTATCCAACTTTGGTGCTTCTTCTCCCTTAAAATATTTTCACCCATCCTGTTGTGCATTTATCACGTTATATCAAGTTACCTCCACTTCTTTTGTAGGAAGAGAAACGACGCTCCCTATGCTCAATCAGAGAGGTAATATTTATGTTTACACAGAAGAATCATTGTCCATATAATATTGTATTTTTATATATTTATGTTTAATTAAATTGTTTGTTACTCACATAATATTTGTTTTCTTATATAGGTGGATTATCTTATTCGATATGGGGTGCTCTGTAAAAATTTCATGCTCCTTCTACCTTAAAATATTTTCACCCATATAGTGGTATATTTATTACATTCTTTCAAGTTAACTCCAATGAATTTTCATGAAGAGAAATGACACTATCTCTTCTCAATCATAGAGGTAATCTTGAGGTTTACACATTAAAATAATTGTCAATGGAATTAATATATTTTTTATGTTTATGTTTAATTTATTTATTTTTAGTATGACTTACATAATAACTGTTTTCATATATAGGTGGATTCTTTTGTTCAAGTTTGGGTGATCTATACAACTTTCATTCTTCTTCTACCTTAAAACATTATCACCCCTGCAATGAAGAATTTATCACATTCATTCAAGTTACCTCCACTACATTTGTAGGAAGAGAAACAACGATGTTTGTTCTCAATAATTTATGTAATCTAGATGTTTTCACAGTAAAAAATTTTCCCATAAAATCAATTTATTGTTTCATACTTATCTTTTATTTGGTTCTTCTTAGTATTACTGACATAAATTTTCTTTTCTTCTACATTTGGACACTTTTGCTCAAGTTGATGTGGTTTTCTCAAAGCTTCTCATGTAGTGTTGGTAGTTTGACCAAGAAAGTCAATGGAAATTTTGGTAACATTAATAATTAAGATTGTTTTTCAATGTGTCTAATAATTTTTATTTATGTAATTGTATAAAGAAATGTTTGAAATATATATAGTATAGTGTTTTTTCATTTATTTTTGTTGTAAATTTCATTTCATTTATATTCTATTTCAGGACTTGTTTTGTTGGTATATCTGGTGTGTTTCTGGTGCTTCTGGTGCTTCTAGTGCAGTAGTGTACTGTAACACCACACTACAGTGGTGTGGCAGTGGTGTTACATCATACAAAAATATGGCCTTTTATCAGTTCTTTTGAAAGAGCTGATAAAGATAAAGCGTTGATAAATAATGAATTCATCAGCACTTTTAAAAGTAGTGATAATAGTCTACATTATCAGTTCTTCTATAGCAATGTTACAAATTTTTTTAGCATCAATTTAGATGGTGCTAATAAATGTTTTCTTTATCAACACTTTTTAAAGAACTTTTAATGTTCACATTTATCAACTCTTTTATTAGTGATGATATGTTTCCCCCTTATCATAACTTTCTAAGCATTGATAAAATTCCTAGGCTTCTAACATCACTCACATTGTCCAATTTTAAAGCATTGATAAAGACCATTTCTAGCACTGGTAATGGCCTTTTTTGTAGTAGTTTATGGAGAGTATCAACTTTAACTATATAAATATTATGGGGGACCTATTACCTGGTGTAATAGGAGAGCACCTGCCCTGGAATCTCCCATGATGAAAAATCACTTGAACCAAATGGATGGTATCTCCATGTAGGGTCTTCTTCTACTGGTCCTCAATCTTCACCAAGTTATCTATAAAGGTCATTTTTCCTCAATTTATAGCTCACCCTAGTAAATTACATGTGTTGGTTCATTCACATATCTCTTTAGTCTTGACACATGGAAGAAATCATGATCTTATTCCAACTATGGGGGTAAGTCCAAGTGGAAAGAAACCTCACCAACCAACTAGAGGATATGGAATGGCCTGATAAACCTTAGGTAAATATTGTTTCCTTGAAAAAATATATATAATTATAATTATGGGTATAATCATAGTAAAACATGGTATCTATTCTCAATCATTGAATTCCAATAGCATTGATTCACATAATATTTATATTTCGTTATCTGCACCATCTCTGGCCAAAGAAGAGATGTCTGGAAAGCCCTAATCTTGGATAATAGTGAACTGAAGGAAGTCTCTCTGAGGGGTTGGAAACATTTTAGATGACTGTAGGGATATATTTTTTATTATAAGAGTACATTACCAATTGAAAGTGATTCCCTATTAGAATATCCCCTAACACTTCAATATTCAACTCATTATACACTTATATCTTGGTGTGAAAATTAATTTTACAGAATAATTGGATCCCCTAATCCTATTGAATACCATTCCCCAAGGATTAACATAATTGAGCATCATTTTCATAGATTATCTTCATAGGTACCCCATTAAGCTGAACATTCTCCTATATGTAAAAATTCCCCAAACTCTCGACTGAAAATTTCTACCTGATAGAGGTAAAGTGTACTGAATTTGTGAATCAATGAAGAATCAATCAAATTTTTTCATATCATCTCACTTCCTACAAGAGACACATAAAAAAATCCATAAATATTTCATCCTACTTCCGTTCAGGTTTCTAAAGAGGTTGGTCCAAACCTATTAGAACTTGATGTTCATTATTTACCTACTGACATGTTAGACACCAAGAGACAAACATGGAAACAATCTGCCACATACCACCCCACAAAAATCCACACTGATAGTCCTTCAACATCTTTTCCACACCCATATTTACAACTATAGGAGATCTTTAAAACTTTATCAACAATTTCTCACACAAAATGATTGTAACCATCATTCATCCCTAGAAAAGGATGAGTTCACTCATCCATTAAAAAATTAATTTGATGCATCTCTTATGGATATATGTTCATATAATACCTCGCACTCAAGGTCTCTTGACTAATCCTATATAAAACACTAAAGAAGTAGTGGATTGACTATTGATGAATGAAGATAAGTTTAACTCATATCCTTTACCATATTTAGCTACAACGAAGTAAACTACTCTAATGGAAGAACCACTGAGAGAGAATTAAATTTCATGCTAAGGGAATAGGACTCTAAGTTTGTGTTCCCTGTATTATAGACTATCGTAAATTCATAGCACTGTAGAAACTCCAACCAATATGACTATCTCATTTTTAGAATCTCTAAGTGAATATGTACTGAAAACTCTTGTGGTCTGAGTAAACAAAAAAAAATTCTTTCCTAGAAGATAATTCCTCTACACCTTCATAGAAAAGACTTCCATTGCTGACTCTAAGTCCAATTTCTTATATTTTTTATTTTCTTGACTCAACTAACTTGACCCATAAGTGATCACAACTAGAATATTTATCAACACACAACTAAACCCTTATTTTGAGAAATAATAACACCACATACTCTACCCCCCAGCCCTAGTAGTCTAAAAATTTGTTCACAGGTCCACATATACCTTGACTCCTTAAAGGCTACCCGATAGTTCTCATTCCATGTGAACAGAATCCATTTCAACATCAGGGCTTTAAAAGGGGATATTTTCTGATAAAAATATACAATGAACATATTGTAATACCCTTCCAAACTAGGAAAAATAAATACCTTCAATATTCTCTTGGGTTGTTCCCAAGAAAAATATTCATAAATAATAAATAATTATGATGATAAACCATTCTTTGTGATTCCATTACCTAAAAGGTCAAACTTACATATCCAATACTAATTCTCTTTTAGATTACCATAATGTTGGGGCTCCTAGAGTATGTATAGGACCATCCAAAAATATTCCACATGCTCCTCTTCTGACACAGAGTATATGGTAATGTCATCGATAAAAACAACTAGGAATAAATTCAAGTATGTCTGTAAGATCTGGATAATAATATTCATTATAATTTATGGTTCAAGAGGGACTCTATAAGGTGTCATAAGGAACTCATAATTTTCATAGAAAAAACAGAATGTAGTCTTCAGAAAATAGTCCGCATGAACCCTCAACTGGAATTAGATCAATCATTAAGAACCAACTCAAACCTTACAACTATTTGAATACATCATAAATCCTCAATCAAGGGTTCTTTTATTAATCATTACATGATTTAGGAAATTATAGTCCACAAAAATTCTCAAAATCTCCGCTTTCTAATTCACAAAAAAATCAAAGCTACCTAAGAGAAAATTCAAGGTTTGAAAAATTCATTCTCTCAATGGTCTTCCAACTATTCCCTCCACTATAAAAGATCAGTGGGGTCTATGTGGTATGACTTAGAAGATATCATTATTTTCATGACGTGTAAGCCGATGTGGAGGCCAATCTCTCACCTTAGAGGAAGTCATGTGACATCTTCAATAATGACATATATATAATACTCCCCTAGCACTAGAATCTGATTCCTAAAGATCCTTCTATACTAATGGATACACTCACCAACTGATGGGTTATAGGTTTTGGATTTATACATGAAAATCCAACTCCCTAATCCACATGATCTCTCTCTCCCATAAAGTATAATCTCATATTATTTATGTGAAAGAACCTAACACTCATATGATTATAGTCTATATAGTCACGAACCATAGACAACTAGTCCATAACCAAGAAGACATCATAAGGATTCATAATAATGACGAAGACTTCCCTTGAGAAAATATCCTCATTGAATTCCAACTTATAATATCAACATACATGTGATATAGAATAATTTTTCTCAGTAGGGACCTCTCTTCATATCTTCTTGGATAAATTGTAGATTAGAATCTCTAAAACCATTGCATTGGATATAGATATAAAATAATAATGTGTTTGAATTTTTATAATAACTAGATAAAGATTAGAAAAGACATATATTATACCTCAAATCATATCATGATAAGATTTATCATATATCTCCACACCCTAGAATTACACATGCCCTTAACTTCTAGCCCTCTCATCCTAACATGGGACACCTAGAGGTGGTGGTGTTTGATACACCTCGTAGCTTCATCCTCTATTAGTATATCCTCACTTCAAAGATACATGTTCTCATCTATTAACACTACCTCCTTGGGAGCCATGAAAATGCCTAGGAGATCCCCAATCATAGTGATGCCTATGTTTTGGTGGCCCAACCACTACCAGTTTACCTTCCTCAATATGTCATGTCAGACAATCACAATCCACATGACCCCAGCTATCACAATAATAACACCACCCCTCTCTTAGATAAAAACATCCTCTACATGAACCCTACACCATATATCCACATGTATGAGTCTGAGCATGAATATTTCACATGTTCCAATATACAGATGTCTGATTCCTTCTATCAAGAATAGATGTCATAGACTCATGATTTCCGCTACCAACTACATCCACCTGTTATCCCTCTTCTAGGAAGATCTCCATAACTAGATCCCACTCTAGAATTCCATCATAATTGATAATACATAAGGATACCACTCTGGAATGGATATATCTGTGAACAACCAAATCAAACATCCACACCTTGATGTATCCATATCACAACATATCAAGAGAGTGATGTTTGAGGATAGTGAACATTATGGCATACTCAAAAACTGACACATCACCCTACTGTTTCATGACGTGATCCTAAATTCACACAAAGTGTAATATAAAATTGTAATAATCACCATGAAATAGTTTTCCAACAATTTATCTCATAGCAATATCTCCAAAAGTTAATTTTCCTCCTTTTTTCTTGATAATCTTCTCAAAGAAGTTTTTGTTACCAAAAATATGTCGGGAACATCCACAATCCATGTTCCAAGTATTGCTATTGGTACCTTCTTTAACTTTTAGAAAATAAGAATGTTTGAATTTTGGAACCCAACAATTCTTGGATCCGGAATTGTTAGACAATAAAATTTTGGGTATCCACATTTGTTTAGAAAAATAAGCTGTATGAAACCCAAGAGATTGAAATTTTTTCAAGGAGAAATTTTTCTTCTAATTCCCACCACATTTACATTTAGTGCAAAAAGGGTCTCTAGAAGGAACAAATTAGTTGTTTTTGAAAACTGATTTTTGGTGATTATAACCTACTCTAGTAGTTCTTCCCTGAGGTTTAATTTGAGAATACATCTTTTCAAAATTTTCCTTCCTAGAGGTAATGTTTTCAAGAAGTTTCTTAAGAGAAAATATTTCAGATTTCAGTCTGACGACTAAATTCCTATCCTCAGGAATCATTTCCTTAGAGTTATATTTTTCCTCAAAAACTGTTATCTTTAAAATAGCATTCTTAAGATCTTAATAAAGTTCTTCCTTAGCAGAATTTTCTTTCTCAGGGTCTTTAGAAAATATTTCTAAAAGCTCTTTTTTATCTCCTAAATCTCTAGAAAGATATGAAATCTCTTTTGTAAGAATGTATTCCCTAGTATTTTCCTTTTCTAATTTCTTAGAAATTTTAAAATTTCTTGCTTCATGTAACTTGTTAAATAATGATACTTCTTCATATGAAGGTATTTCTTCATTTTCTGATGATGAAATATCTTCATTAGAAGTACTATTTTCATAATAGTAATTCTTATCAAGAGATAAATTTGTTAACATATCGGCAGAGCGTAACTTGGCCATAAGACATTTATTAGGGAAATAAGTAGTAGAAATGAATCTCATATTCTTCTGTGCTGATGAAACATATTCAGAAGATTCACTTTATGAAGAGTTTCTACCGCTAGCACTCCATGTATCATTATCTTTAAGACTTTTCTTGTTCTTTGATCGATATAATTTCTTCTTGTTCTTTTCTCAATTCCTTTCCTTCTTTTCCTTATTTTTCAATAAAGGACAATCAGGTCTGATATAACCGGTTCTTCTACATTCATAACATGTAACTTCTCCATCTTTATTATCTCTATAGTCTTTCTTCTTGTACTTATTCTGATGATTCTTCTAAGCTACAATCTTGTTCACTCTCTAAGCAAGATTAGCTAATTCATTCTCATATATTTTTTTGTCACTAGATTCTGACTGAATAATGGCTTTCTTTGAATTTGATCTAGTTACCCTTTTTGGGGTCTTGGCTTTCACATGTTTAGAAGTTCTTATAAATGCAACTCCTCCATTCCCATTTTTCTTCTTAACATTTTCAGCATCTCTCGTCATTCTGGTTTCTTGCTAAAGTAGAGTTCCGAACAACTCATCTAAGGAAATCTGAATGACTTTCCTTTTTTCATCAATAGCTGTCCTCTTGGACTCCAATTCATTTGTCATGATATCTATGATCTTGTCTATAAGAGCCTCATCATCCAAACCTTTTTCTCAAATAGATTGTAATCTATTCATGATATTCTTAAACCTTTGTTGTACTTTTCTTATAGGTTCTCCATAAGGAATGTTAAAGCTATGGTATTCAGCTCTCAACATAGCTCTTCTTATATCTATTACTTTATATGTACCAAAATGTGTATCTTCATGTTTCTTCTAGATACTGTTTGTATCTCCACAAGATGGTATTTTACTATAGATGTTCCTAGTCATGGAACATAACATTGTATTTTTGACTCTAAAGTTTTCTTGGTATTCTGATTTCTCCTGATTCGTAAAGGTCCACAATTCCTTATCTAGAATCTTATAATCTTCGTTCAGCATTAGATAATTATAAACTACAGAATTAATAAAAAAAATTCTCAATCTTATTTCTCCAGTACTCATAATCATTTCCATCAAAAATAGGAGGTCTGGTAGGATTCATATTATCAATAGATCCAACATTTAAACCTGTCATCCTTAAGAAAATATTTTCCACACAAAATTGTTAGTAGTATGAGTTTGTAAACAAGAGAAAATATCCTATGCAAGGAACTAGATATTTTATCTCTAAGAAAGAATGAATATGAGCCTTATGAGCACAAAAATATGAATCTGAATATATGAATCCGAAAACATTGAGTAAGGAAATATATTATATATGAATATAAGTATTCCAGAAACCTGGCTCTAATACCAATTGTAGGATTGGTTTAGAATATTATATTTCCAACCTTTGATACCAATTTTAGGATCGAATATGTAATAATGAGTTTCTCAAATACAAGAGGAGGTGAATTTTATACTTTAAAAAAATCCATAAGGAAATTTTGCATAACCAAAATTCACAATACCTCTAGGCTCTAATAACTTTCTTGATTCCGGAAAAAGCGATTCTGGAAATGAAACTTAATAAAATTTTACACCAAATAAAATTCTACCTTAAAGCGTATAGAATCCTATAAAATCGGAATACATGTTTAAGGATGTATATGAAAGTTATACTATCCTCAACAACTAAAATACACAGTGGAAAACAAAATACTACAAGTAACAAGTATTAAGTCTTTTAACCCAAACAGGAGGGTATCCAACAACCCTAGATAAAAGGTCCCGTGATTTATACATTCAAGAAAGTTTGCCTTACCCAACCCCAGGTAATCCCTCAATCCAAAGATCGGTATCTATTTTGCTATCCCCAAAAGCCCTTATTTTGTAAGGAAATACACACCACTAACTTCACAACCTGAAGTCTCTGATTCCAAGGAAATCAATCCTCTTCACTAATCAAATCTTCCCAAAGTAAATTTTTAACAAGCAGTTCAAAACATTCGGCACGAATCCTGAGATTTTATAAGAGCCTCTCTCTCTAGAAATCACATCAACGACACTGTCAAAAGTCAAATCTAAAGTCTGTTAAAAAATCTGATCCATTTCAAATGAGCTCTTATTTATAGGCACACTTCCAATGGTCATCTCCCTCCTCCAACAGTCATATGTTTCCTTGAACTTCAGAGGGACCTGTACACGTGTCACTCAAACAATGGTTAGTGAGCAACTGAAAGAACAACGTAGTTTTATTACATAACAAGTGTAAGAATAACTAAAATATGATATTCGGAATGTAGGAAAATGAAGGTTTATGAGTCTAACCAAAATTGAATTCGTATCCTATAATATAAAGATATTCAGATTCTATTTTTTAGGAATTCAAAACCTGAATTCTATAGAATTCCGAAGACTGAATTTCAAGGAAATTCAGAATCTGGATTCACAAGTATTCGGAACCTGAACTTACAAAGTTCAGATTCAGAATTCATGGTAATTCTGAGACAGAGCTCATAAGAGTTCGGACTCTAAAATCAATGATCTTGGAGTTAGTACTCAGAGAAGTTCATGTCCATAATTTGTATTCTGAATTCAGAGTTTAGAACACAGAAAGATCTTAGCCAGAATTCGTATTCAGAATTAGGATTCAGAACTCTGAAGAGTTTGTAACCAGAATTCATATTCAGAATTCAGAGTCAGAACTCTGAAGAGTTCATAACCAGAATTCTGATTCATGATTTGGAGTCAGAACTTAGAAGAGTTTGTAACCAGAATTCTGAGAATTCGGATTCTAAAATAGAATTCTTCATATCTCTGTATTTATAGGATTCTGAGGTTTTTGTTTCAAACCGAATTTTACTCTTATAAAATTATTGATATGATCAATGAAAACATGGTATGGATAAATTTCTTTGGGGAAGGAAATTTTTCCTTATATAAGTAAAACATCTAGTAAAAAGAAATTTTTCTTAAGATAAGGTGTTTGTGATTTTTAAAACCAGTGAATTTGTAAAGTCAGAAGGAAACCTTAATGACTCAAAAATCTCCCCCTTAAATGAAGGAATTGAAAATTCATAAGTAAAACCTTATTGACTCAACATTTCCATCAGGGATGGGTACTCCAGATATAACCAAATCCAAATGGCCCTTGATGGTAAAGATTCTATGGCCTTCTAGGTGCCAGAAGGTACTTTCTATTACTAGGTAATTCCATTTGTTTTGAAGAATGTAGGTTCCATCTATCAGTGTTCCATGCATCACATATTTAATCCAATCCTAGGTATATTAGTGGAATGCTACATGGATGATATGGTGGTCAAATCTAACCATCGTTATGACCATCTCAAAGATATTGAGAAAGTGTTTGGATTCCTTTGATCATTCCATATGAAGATGAACCCCTTGAAGTTCACCTTCGAGCTCACTACCTGAAAGTTTCTCAGCTTTGTTGTCAGATACAGGAGCATCGAGATTAACCTAGAGAAGATCAAGGCCATCATACAGATGTCTCCCCCGAGAAACATCAAAGAGTTGCGAGGTTTTAATTTCCACTTAGCCTATATATGCCGCTTTATTACAAATTGGGCTGGAAAGTGTAAGCCCTTATCCCATCACATGAATAAGGGTGTTGATTAGCATTGGGATGGGGATTGTTAGACTTTTTTCGAGGAAATCAAGCAGTACCTATCACAGCCTTTGGTTCTGATGCCACCAATTTCTAGAAAGTCACTGGTCGTTTACGTGACCATTCGGGAATGATCCCCCAGTTCCCTTCAATCCCAGAAAAACAATAAGGGGACAGATAATATGTAACACCCCAAGCATCCATGGTAGGCTTCTCTTTTAATATTACAATAGCGTGTGTCGTACGCAACTTCTAGTTCTAAAACACCATAACCATTCAACTAGCCGTTATGAATAGTAATACCCACTTTTTGAAATTTTATACAATTTATCATTCAAAATGGACCTCATTTTTGGATTCTAAATATTGAAATTTGCTTAGGGTGAAATTTTGGTACTTTTCTGATAACTTTCATATTTTGATGAATAGTGAAAATTACTAAATTTTAATTAAAAACAACTTTTTTAATAAAAATAATTAATAGTGATAAATTATTCATTTGAGTGATTTTAAAGAATAATTAGATTATATTTTTACCATTTAATCCAATATTAGTCATTGGACGTAATTTCACATTTAAACTAGACAAAAGCAATTGTCAATCTTTTGATAGTTATTATTTCTTAAAAACACGCTTTTTGTTTTGACAATGAGAATTAATTTTAAATTAATTTCGTCCACTACTGTGTTTTGAATTTAGACAAATGGATTCCATATTTATAATCAGTAGGTATAGATTTTTAAATAGGTAACGTTTATTTTTAGATATTTTGAATAATTACTTCATTAAATATTTTATTTACCATGGTAAAAGGGTAAATATGGTAAGTAAGGGTAAGAAATAACAATATAATAATATACAATTACCCTAAAACGTGTCCTAACCCTATTTTTTGATACATTTCCGACTATGGGAATCTTTGGGTCGATTTTGGGACCCCATTGAGCCACTTTTAAGTGATAATGACACCTTATATTATTTAAGTTAAAGTAAATACAAAAATGACATAAGCATATATCTTTTAGAAAAAAACTTTTTTCATGGGGTTATATATATTATATTTTCAAATATAAATATTCATTATAAAGATAAAAATATTTCCTACATATTTTTATTTAATTTATAATTTTTTAGACATTGAATAATTAAAATTATTAATGACACAATCATGATGCAGTATTTTACTTATTAATGAATGAATTAAATAATTTGTATTATAAATGTTAAAATAAATATAATTTGATAGTTTTTATGACATACAAGAAATTTATTTGTTAATATGACATGTTAGGATTACTTAAAAGATTTTTTTTTTGAATTAATATAGTGGTTAAGACTTTAACAAAAATCAATTATTAAATAGCATCAAAATTGACATGAAGAAGTTTTTAAAACAAATATTATATTATTAATTGATATTCTATTCCTAAAAAACTAAGCATCTGCCAAAGGACTTATATAATGGTTGGTGTATCATTAATGGACCACTTGGGGGTCTCTTGGAATTATAAAGTATGTTTATTAACAATATAATATAAAAATACAAAGAGACATGGTAAATGTCAAACTATTTATCTAAGAGTTAAATGTAAAAGATAAAGTTAATATAGTGACTCAAACCTGTCAAAAATCTATTGGTTTAGTGGATTTTGACCAATACCCAACTTAACCTTTAAATAATCCACTTTGGATCCATTAGAAACTGAATATGAATTTATTATAAAATAATATTTCTAGCATTTTTAAAGGTGCCCCTCACCCCTCTTATAAAAGGGAATTCTGCCTTCTCTCTAATTCACATCTTCAGACCCTTTTGGTTCAGCCAACCCTTGCCCATATATATTCTCTCAACTTCCCACACTTCAACCTTTATGCCTTATTTTGATCAGAAATCCAACCCATGGAGCCATTTTGATCAAATCAAAAGGAAGAACCCGAAGAAGAGGTAATAATTTCACCACCCTCTTTCAAGTTCATTTATACTTCCACTTCTTATTCCCTTGTTATTTCCATTCTAAAATAATAAATCCAGTATATTCTATATACTGTGATGTTATTATGAATATGGTGAAACCATATTCAGTATTCTATCCATCCTTTGAAAGAAATGTCACCAGAAGTGCATACGTACGGCTTACCATCTCCAAGTCGTGGTGTAATTGTTATTCAAAACATTATTATTTGGATGGGTATAATAATGATGTGTAATTGAATTAAGTAATAAATATAACATTATAATGATTTTGTATATATTATATACCATCCAATTATATATGATTTTAATATCAAAATAATGATATTTTCGCTCGTGTGTCTGTATGGACTACCGTCTCCCCAAACGTGATGAGATTCATTCCCCATCGTATCCATTCAAGAATAATTATCATTTTATGGTTAAGAATAATTTTTAAGGACTTGATATCATTCTGGATATGAATAAGATATAACCTATCCATAACAAACATGTCTTATGAAACAAAACATATAAAATAAAAAGTGTAAGTTAACACCTAAAACGACGATAATACTAAGATATTATTAACAAATCAATGTTAAAAGATCATATATGATATCATATTAATGTATATAATTATTTTCTAATTTAATAATAATTATTAAACCATTATACATGAGTTTAACCTACCCTCGAACAAAGAAAATTACAATGTAAGAGTTTATTTCAGAATTTCTTTATTATCCAAGGTTGTTTATAAGTAATTATCTACTGGGACCTCTTTATCATCCACATCCATGTTTCTTAAAAATGTATTTCAAATCATTGTTAATACATTACATACTATGGGTTAAAGTCATTTATACCCTTGTTTTACTTTTTATAATATGTTTATAAAGGAATCTTTCCATTGTTTTCCAAAAAAAGGTCATTTTTTACCTTTTCAACAGAATTAAGGTAAGAATGTCCTTTTTTAAGTTTTACGGTGGGTGAAGCTATTTTCTACCATTATAAAATTGTTGAATCTTCACTTAAAATCTTATAAGAATATTTTCAAAGTAAATTTTTCCTTTTATAATTATGTGACACTTAAATGATTTAAAAAAAGAGATATTTCTCTCAAATAGTTTTTTTTTCATCTATGTCAACATCTTTTGTTGGATATTAAGCTTATTTGAAGTTGATTTATTATGATACAAAACTTCAATATTTTATTTACGGTTTTGTGATATGTTCGACTATGGATGTGTTATTTTTATACCATTCATGGTTTATGGAGAAAGTATTCTCATTTCGTATGCTAGTTTTAATATGAATGTTTATGTTATATTTAAACCTGTTCATATGAGGAATGAAATGGAATTAATAAGTAATATGTGGAGCCCGCTATAGCTCCTTGATTCATTGGTAGGTCTCATGAGACAAACTAGTGTCTTGGAACAAGGCCTTGAAAAAATCTTATTTGTAGTCTTGGCACAAGGCCTTGACTATGTGGTTATTATAGTCTGGCATTATGCATTCCATCATTATGAAAGAGGTTATTGATATTGCATGTGATTATTCAACTTATAGAATATCCATGTGAATAATTAAATGGAATTATTTCATTTTATTTCTTCCATATTATGCTGAAGTTCAACTTTAAAAGGATTTTGTTTTATTATACATTGCCTTAAATGTTTATGTTTATTTATGAAATTTTTCGCTATATTGTTATCCTTACTGGGCATCTGAGCTCACCCGTTTCTATGTTTTATTGTTCCCAGGACGTGAAGAAGTATTTTATGAAGGACCTGCAGGGATAGTATGAGGGGATATGAGTGTGTTCTATGGAGAGAAGATTTTGTGGTAGATTTTTACTTTATGATGTAATGTAAACTTTATGAATTTATCTATTGATTCCAAGGCTACTAATCTAATCGGCCTTTCGAGACATGATATTTTGTGATCATGACAATGTTATCTAATAATGCATCTAATCTGGGTAACTATAGTCGGGGTGTTACAGTTGGTATAAGAGGAAGTTTAGTACAAACATTGGAAGCTAGATTTAGATAAAGTCTGATTAGAGCACAAAGCCCTAAGATAGAATTTGAGGATTATTATAAAATAATTTCCTAGAATTTTGGTATTGTAAAGATTTTGTGAGTTTTCCAAGCAATACATCCCTATCAGGATACAAGTAGGTTGAGGCGGCTCTGGCACAGATGTACCTAGGGGTAAAATCTGAAAACACTACTTTGAGCTAGACTCGAACGAGAACTGGTGCCCCACAACGGGCCTTGTTGCACTCTTGGTTACGACACTCCTGGGGGATATGCTTAGGATAATTCCCATTTTCTTTACAAACCATTATGAAGGCTTTATGAGTATATACTTCTTCGAAGAAAACATTTTTATGATTATGAATTATATCCATAAACTGTTCAATTCATGTTAAGTGTTTTACAAGTTTGGATTTATGTATTGAGATTCATAAACTAATCTAGTGTATGCCATTATTTAGAAATAGAACCTAGTGGAAGAAATGGAAACCGTATCAATGCACTCACTTCATGTAGGGATTTCCCTCCTACTCAAGATAATTATAGTGGAGCTGGTGATGCAACTGTTTCTGATCAGCTAATCACCATATTGTGAAAACTCACTCAGGATATGAATAATAACCTTACCCGTATGGAGCACCCTGATCCGCAGTGTGGAGGATCAATGTTAGAACTATTCATGAGGAAACAACCACAAACATTAAATTGGGGTATAAATCCACTAGTAGCTAATCAATTGATAAATTCCTTAGAGAAAATATTCCATGCCTTGGGGAGTAGTGAAAGGGAAAGAGTTATCATGGCATTTTATGGCCTCACTGGAGATTCTGATCAATGGTGGTCATTGATTCAAAAAACGAAGGAAGATTGTGAAGTATAAAATATAGAATGGATGGAGTTTAAAGATATTTTCATAGAAAAATACTTTCCCCGTTACCATCAAGCAGATATGGAAGGGAAATTTCTGAGTCTGAGGCAAAAGAAGGATGAGAATGTCGCAAAGTATGAGGATAGATTTAAAAGGTTATCAAGGCATGCTACAGATTATATACGTAAACCAAGAAGTAATATTTATCATTTCTTTGATGGGTTCAAATAGTTTCTCCATCGATCATTAGTCTCACAATCCTTCTCATCGTACAAAGATATTGTCTCATGTGCTATCAAGATAGAAAATGAATTCTTTAAGTCTTGTGACTTTAAAGCAAATAAAGAGAAGAAGAGATATGTTGTTCACTCTGGGAATGGAAATAAGGGGAATAAGGAAAAATTTGAATATCCATACTGTAGTAAATGTGGGAAGAAACACCATGGTACTTACTTGAAGGGAATGGGAGTCTGTTACAAGTGTGGTGAAAAAGGCCACCAAACTCGTGATTACAAGGGGAAGAAAGAAGCTACCGATGTTCAACGCTACAATTGTAGGGAGATGGGAAATTATGAAAATGAATGTCCTAAGTGTCAGGGGAACTTACCTCAGAAAATGCCAAGGGATCAAAGACATGCTTTTGATATCACTACTACTGAGGTAGAAGCTCCGAAAGACGTGGTGGCACGTAATTTAATGGTTTAATCAATTTTAGAAAATGCATTATTTGATTCTGGATCATCACATTGTTTCTTCTCTTCCCAGTTTTCTAAGAAAATTAGATATTTACAATTTTATTTAACAAGGAAGTTGTCAGTCAAAACACTTAAGGGAAGTATCATTGCAACAATGTTTTTTGAATCAGTCCCCATTAGAGCTCCTAAATGTTCTTTATTTGCTGATATCATCATCGTACCCATGATTGAATTTGATATAATCCTCAGTATGGATTGGCTTTCAGACCATGATGTGAAGATTTATTGTAAGAAGAAGGAGGTTACAATTTTTGATGATGATGATAAAGAACACCTTATCATTAGAGTAGAATCATCACCACCTGATTCTTATCTAGATCCACCCCCAATAGCTCAACTAAATTCAATTATTGGGGAAGAAGGGAATGAAATAACTATGGTTGAGGAATGGAATGTACAAATATAGTATGTAAATATTTTGGAATAATATGAAGATTTGTTTCCGGAAGATTTACCTAGACATCCTCCAGAATGAGAAATTGAGTTTTCCCTTGATTTAATTCCTGGTTCAAGGTCTATATAGAATACCCCTTATAGAATGGCCACTATAGAATTAGTTGAACTAAATAAACAACTAGAGGAATTTAGTAATAAGGTATTTATTTTCCCTAGGTTTTCTCCATGGGGATCCCCTATCCTTTTTGTTAAGAACAAAGATGGATCTATGAGGTTATGTATTGTCTACAGGGAAATCAATGCTATTATAGTAAAGAACAAGTATCCCCTACCTCGCATTGATGATTTATTTAACCAACTGCATGGAGCTCAATACTTTTCAAAGATTAGCCTTTGATATGGATACCATTAGTTGTGTGTGAAGAAGGAAGACATTACGAAGAGAGAATTTTGAACTAGGTACGAGCATTTTGAGTTTACAGTAATGCCTTTTGGGCTGACTAATGCACCCTCTGTATTTCTGGATCTAATGAACAGAGATTTCAAAGAATATCTCGATGATTTTGTGGTGGTATTTATTGATGATATATTGGTATATTCCAAAATCTACGAAGATCATGAAAATCACTTGTCCATTATCATGAAGATATTTAGAAGACATAAAATATATGGGATGTTTAGCAAGTGTGAATTCTGGCTTCAAGAGATTTCTTTTCTTAGCCATATTTTCTCTAAGGATGGAATTTCCATTGATCCTTCTAAGACCAAGGCAATCCAATAATGGCCAGCACCGACGAGTATAACTGAGGTATGCAGTTTTATTGGGTTTTCAGGTTATTATTGGTGTTTGTTCTAGAATCATTCCTGATTGGCTAACCCATTAACAAAGCTCACACGTAAAGGGGATAAATTTGTTTGAACAAAACAGTGTGAAGAATTTTTTGAAGAACTGAAGAGAAGATTATTCAATGATCCTATATTGACTCTACCATCAGGGAATGATTAGTTTTTTATTTATAGTAATGCTTCAAAGAAATGACTTGTTTGTGTCCTTATGAAGAATGATAGGGTTATTGCCTATGCATCACGACTGATGAAAATTCATGAGAAAAACTATCCTACTCATGATCTTGAGTTAGATGCTGTAATATTTTCTTTTAATATTTGGTTACAATATCTCTATGGTGAAAATTGTTAGATTTATACTGATCACAAGAGTTTCAAGTATATTTTTTCACAGAAAGAACTCAACATGAGGCAAAGTAGATGGCTTGAACGACTTAAGGATTATGATTTCATGATAAATAAGGTGGCAGATGCTTTGAGTAGAAAGGATCATAGAGTTTTGAACATGATGAGAATTGAAAGGGATCTTATTTTCATGGATCTAGTGAAGATGGATATGGGAATTACCATGGAAGGTGAAACATCGATAATTTTTCAAATGGTTTCCAAACCATCTTTACTAGAAAGGATAATGAGTTCTCAGAATGAAGATTAAGAATTTCAAAAGAAGATTAAAGCTGTGAATGATGGGAGATTGAGTGACTTTATGTATAAAGGTGGAATTTTGAAATTTGGGAAGAGACGTTGTGTTCCTGATAAACCTGATCTAAAAAGGGAATTGTTGGATTATGCTCATAGTTCCAATTTATCTATCACCCAAGGATCACCAAAATTTATGGATATTTGAAGGAACATTTTTTGTGGGACAACATGTAGAGGGGTATTGCTGATTTTGTGTCAAGATGTATGGTTTTTCAACAAGTGAAAGCTAGAATCCATCAACCTGGAGGAGTCATGCAACCTCTTCCCATCCCAGAGTGGAAATGGGATAATATTATGATGAAAATTGTCCTGGGGCTACCAAAGAATCCTAGAAGGAATGGTATAATATGGGTCATTGTTGATCTTCTTACCAAGTCAGCATATTTTCTTACTATAAGAGATGATCTACCACTTGAACGTCTAGCAAGACTATATATTAATGATGTTGTGAGACTTCATGGAGTACCCCTATCGATTGTTTCTGATCATGATCTCCATTTTACTTCAATAATCTGGATGAGTATTCATAAGGCCTTGGATACCGAACATTTTTTGAGCACTACCTACCACCCTCAAACATATGGACAATTCGAACGGACTATTCAAACCTTAGAAGAAATGTTGAGATCTTTCTCACTTCACTTTCAGGGTGTGTGGGATCAATATTTACCTTTGGTGGAATTTTGCAATAACAATAGCTTCCATTAAAGTATTTGGATGGCACTATACGAAGCATTATACGAAAAGAGATGTCACACACCAACCTGTTGGGATGATGTTGGTGAAAGAAAATTTGTAGGCCTAGAACTTGTTGAGGAAACAATGGAAAAGGTGAATCTAATCTAAACCCACATCAATGCATCTCAATGTAGGCAGAAGATCTATGCTGATAACCGAAGGAAGGATTTGGAAATTCAGGTAGGAGATCATGTTTTCTTGAAGGTATCTCCATTGAAGGGTGTTATACGTTTTGGAAAGAATGATAAATTGATTCCCAGGTACATAGGACCTTTCAAAATTCTATAACTAATTGGGGTTGTAGCTTACCGTTTGGAAATGCCGTCAAGTCTCTCCAAAGTTCACGATGTGTTCCATGTATCACTGTTGAGAAAATACATGACTAACCCAATGCATCTACCCACCTATGAAGAAGTAGAACTGGAACCCAATCTATATTGTTGCAAAGAGCCCATCAGGATTCTTGATACCAGAGAACAAGTGCTAAGAAATTGGACGAATCGTCTGGTAAAAGTTCTATGGAAAAACCATAAGATAGAAGAGGCAATGTGGGAACCCTATGAACTTATGATGAAGAACCATCCGAGTCTTTTTATGCAGTAAAATTCTAGAAATTTCGAGGATGAAATTATTTGAGGGAGAGGAGAATGTAACACCCCAAGCTTCCACGGTACGCTTCTCCTTGAATAATACAGTAGCGTGTGTAGTATGTAACTTCGAGTTCTAAAACACCACAACCAATCAACTAGCCATTATGAATAGTAATACACACTTTTTGAAATTTTATACATTTTATCATTCAAAATGGACTTCATTTTGGATTCGGAATATCAAAATTATCTTAGGGAGAAATTTTGGTACTTTTCTGATAACTTTCATATTTTGATAAATAGTTAAAATTACTAAATTTTAATTAAAAACAACTTTTTTAATCGAAATAATTAATAGTGATAAATTAAAAATTTGAGTGATTTTAGAGTATAATTAGATTATATTTTTACCATTTAATCCATTATTGGTCATTAGATGTAATTTCACATTTAAAGTGGACATAAGCAAATGTCAATCTTTTGATAGTTATTATTTCTTAAAAACATGCTTTTTGTTTTGACAATGGGAATTAATTTTCAGTTAATTTTTGCCACTTTTTGTTTTGAATTTAGAAAAATGGATTCCATATTTTGAATCATGAGGTAAAAATTATGTAAATAGGTAACTTTTATGTTTAAACATTTTGAATAATTACTTCGGTAAATATTTTATTTACCATGGTTAAAGGGTAAATCCTGTAAATAAGGGTAAACAAATAATATTATAATAATTTTAAATTACCTTAAAATGTGTCCTAACCCTATTTGTTTATACATGTTCGACCGTGGACATCTTTGGGTCTATTTTGGGACCCCATGGAGCCCCTTGTAAGTGATAATGACACATTATATTAATTAAGTTAAAGTAAATACAAAAATGACAAAAGCATATATATTTTAGAAAAATAATTTTTACATAGGGTTATATATGTTATATTTTAATATATAAATATTCATTAGAAATATAAAATTATTTACTACATAATGGTATTTTATTTATAATTTTATACATTGAATAATTAAATTTATTAGTGACACAATAATGATGCAGTATTTTATTTATTACTTAAAGAATCAAATAATTTGTATTATAAATGTTAAAATAAATATAATTTGAAACTTTTGATGACACCCACGAATTTAATTGGTTAATATGACATGTAATTATTACTAAAATTAATTTGGTTCGAATTAATAAATTACTGGAGACTTTAAAAAAAATCAATTATTAAATAGTGCCAAAATTGACAAAAAAGAGTTTTTAAAAGAAATGTTATATTATTAATTGATATTCTATTCCTAAAAATATAGGGTTCATCCAAAGTATATATATAATGGTAGTTTTATCATTAATGGACAACTTGGGGGTTTCTTGGAAGTATATAGTATGTTTATTAACTATATAATATAAAAATACAAAGAGACATGGTAAATGTCAAACTATTTATCTAAGAGTTAAATCTATAAGATAAAGTTAATATAGAGACCCAAACCTGTCTAAAACCTATTGGTTGAGTGGTTTTTGACCAATACCCACATTAAAATTTAAATAATCCACTTTTGAGCCATTAGAAACAGAATAATAATTTATTAAAAATAATATTTCTAGCTTTTCCAAAGGTTCCTCTCACCCTTCTTATAAAAGGGCACTCCACTTATCTCTAATTCACATCTTCAATACCTTTTTCCTCAGAAAAACCCTGCCAAAATATTCTCCCAAATCCCCTGACATCAACCTAGTGTCCTTAGTTTGATCATAAATCCTACCTAAGGAGCCCTTTTGATCAAATCAAAAGGAAGAACCTGAAGAAGTGTTAATAATTTCACCACCCTCTTTCAAGTTCCTTTCTTCTTCCACTTCTTCTTTATTTGTTATGTTCATTCTAAAATAATAACTCTAGTATATTCTATATACTTTGATGTTATTATAAATATGGGACAACCAGATTTAGTATTCTGTCCATCCTTTGAATGAAATGTCACCATACGTGCATACGTACGACTTACCTTCTCCACATCGTGGTATAATTGTTATTAAAAAATATTATTATTTAGATGGGTATGATAATGATGTGTAATTGAATTAAATATTAAATATAACATTATAATGATTCTATATATGTGATATAACATCGAATTATATATGATTTTAATAACAAAATAATGATATTGTCGCCCGTGCGTATGTACGGACTACCATCTCCACGAACGCGATGAGATTCATTCTCCATCATATCCATTCAAGACTAATTCTCATTTGAGGATTAAAAATAATGTTTAAGGACTTGATATAATTATTTATATTAATAATATACAACCTATCCATAACAAACACGACTTATGTAATAAAACATATAAAATAAAATGAGTAAGTTAACACCCGAAACAACAATAATACTATGATATTATTAACAAAGCAACGTTAAAATATCATATATGATATCATATTAATATATTTGATTCTTGTGTAATTTAATAACAATTATTTCACCATTATACAAGAGTTTAACCTACCCTCGACAAAGGAAAAGTATAAGGTAAGAGTTTATTTCACAATATCTTCATTATCTAAGGTTGTTTATACGTAATTATCTACTTGGACCTCTTTATCATCCACATCCATGTTTCTTAAAAATGTATTTCAAATCATTCTTAATATTTTACAGACTATGGGTTAAAGTCATTTATACCCTTGTTTGACTTTTTATAAGATGTTTATAAAGGATTCTTTCTGTCATTTTCCAAACACAGTCATTTTTAACCTTTTCGCCAGAATTAAGGTAAGAATGTCCTTTTTTAACTTATACAGCGGGTGCGGCTATTTTCTACCATTATAAAATTTCCAAAGCTTCCCTTACAATCTTATAAGAATATTTTCAAAGTAAACTTTTCCTTTTATAATTATTTTACTTTTAAATGATTTAAAAAAAGATATATTTCTCTCAAATAGTTTTGTTTTCATCTGTCTCAACATCCTTTGATAAATTTCAAGCTTATTTGAAGTTGATTTTTTATGATACAAAACTTCTATATTGTATTGAAGGTTTTTCGATATGATTGACTATGGATGTGTTATTTGTATACCATTCATGGTTTATGGAGAAATTATTGATATTTTGTATGCTATTTTTAATACGAATGTTTGTGTTATGTTTAAAGCTGTTCATATGAGGAATGCATTAGACATAATAAGTGATGGGTGGGGCCTGCTATATCTCCTCGATGCATCGGTAAGTCTCATAAGACAAGCTAGTGTCTTAACACAAGGCCTTGACAAAATATTATTTGTAGTCTTGGCACAAGGTCGTGATTATGTGGTTTTGATAGTCTGGAATTATGCATTCCATCATTATGAAAGCGGTTATTGATATTGCATGTGATTATTCGACTAGTAGAATATCCATGTTAATAAGTAAATGGAATTATTTAATTTTATTTCTGTCATATTATGCTGATGTTCAAGTTTAAAAGGCTTTTGTTTTAGTCATACATTGCCTTAAATGTTAATGCTTATTTATGAAAGTTTCCACAATATTTTTATCCTTAATGGGAATTTGAGCTCACCCCTTTCTATGTTTTATTTTTCCCAGGATGTGAAGATGTATTTTATGAATGACTTGTAGGGATTGTATTATGGGATATGAGTTTTGTCTATGGATACAAGATGTTGTTGTTGTTTTTCACTTTATGATGTAATTTAAACTTTATGAATGTATCTAGGGATTCCAAGGCTACTAAACTAATCAGTCTTTTGAGACTTGATCTTTTGTCATCATGATAATGTTATGTAATAATGCACCGACTCTGGGTAACTGGGGTCATGGTGTTACAGAATATTCTATATTATCTCATTCCCATGCTTCTAGATACCAAGACTATATATTCACTTATTGAGAAGAGATGCTTCACTCTAGAATTCACAGTGTAGAAATTGTGACACTACTTGCATCATCACAAGATACAGATAGTGTCTCGAGTGGATTTTATAAAGTACATTTTGAACCGCCCTATGTTGACAGGTCATCTTTCTCAGTGGGTAGTGATCGTCTAGTAGTTTTATATCAAGTTTGTCCCCCATAAGGCCATCAAGGGACATGCGTTGGCTGACTTCCTTGACGCACATCCAGCTCCCACATACTAGTCCCTGGATCATTTTTTCCCCATGAGGATGTCTTCTTAGTAGGCCAATATGTCCTTTTTTGGAAAATTCACTTTAATAGTGCCTCTGAAAGTACTACCGGAAGAAGACTAAACAATCCTAGGCTCAATATGGAGGTCCTGGGCATTTTCTACATCATTCCAGCACAGTTTTTATTCCATATACATCCTTGTTGTCAGAAGGTTGAACCAAAAATGAGGTAGAGTATCAGGCCCTCATCATTGGCCTCAAGATAGCCCTCTAGACTGATGTTCCCCACTTGCATGCGAAAGGGGACTCTGAACTAGTCATCAAATAGATCAATGGTGACTATGTTGTCAGGAAGCCTAAGATCATACCACTATTGGAATGTACTAGCTTGTTGATGGCCCAATTCTTATCTCATTCAAAGGTTACCCTTGTCCCTAAATCCCAGAATGGTCAAGTTGATGCCTTGTCCAGCTTGGCTGCATCTCTTGCGAAACTTAACGAGGACAATTTTATTACTCATGTGGCACATCGGAGAGTCATTGCTCTTGTTGCTCAGGATGATGATGATAACCCATAGGAAATCCACCTTACCACTGGTGCCTCCACGGTAGGACTCCCTAGTCCCCCTACCATATATTTGGAGGTGACTACCAACTGGAGGACACTCTTTATTAAGCATCTCCAGCACAAAATTCTCCAGGGAGATCGAGCCAAGCACGAATGAATTCATCACTACACATTAAAGTTTACCCTCCATAGTGGTCCCGGTCTTGAGAAGATCATTTAGAGATGTGGGTTTAATGGGTTTATCCACCATTACATTTAGGGGTGAGATTTATTAGGTCATTCGTGAGGTTTATGACGCTCCTATGGGGCTCATCAGACCAATTCGAAACGATCTCACTAGATCTAGAGGTTGGGGTATTTTTGGCCCTCCATGATCCATAAATATATCAATTTTTTCAAGAGGTTCCAAAAACTCTCCACACTACCATGTACTGTTGGCTCTTTTTGGTATGGGGACTCAATGTCATGGGACCCTATCTACTGGAAAAAACTTTCCAGTGAAGGTTCATCATGACCACTACAGTTTTATTTTCTAAGTTGGCGGATTAAATTCTACTCAAGGAGGTCAACGCCTATTCTATTGTTGACTTTGTGAGATCCAACATAATCTACTTATTTGGAGTCCCTCACGACATTCTCACCGATAACGGCACCATATTTTGGGCAACCAAACTGGAAAAATTGTACGCCAAGTAAAACATTTATTCTAACCATACCTCCCACTATCACGTATAAGAAAATGGGAATATTGAGGCCTTCAACAAAACCCTCTCTAACATCCTGCATAATATGGTTGGTCAAAACAAGAACATTTGGTCGGAAAAGCTCCCCAATGCTCTCTGGTCCTATAAACAAACTACGAGCTATTCCACTCAGGTGACATAATATTCCCTAGTGTATTGAATGGAGGTTGTCCGGCCCATTAAGATTCAGTCAGCTTCATTGTGTACAGTGGTCTACGATCAAAAGACAGCAGACAAGGTGGCTGAAATACGTCAAGTTGAATTGGAATCTCTTTATGAGAACATGCTTTGTTCCCCATAAAATATAGAGGGACATTAAAACATGATAGTGAGAGATTTTAACAAGAAAGTTCACCTCTGCTCTTTCTGTCAAGGTGACATGGTGTTTACCCTAATACTGTCAATGATACCTCAGAGGAAACAACCCAAATTGGATCCCAAATTGGATGGACCATACATCATTCACAAGGTTTACCCCAATGGTGTTTAGTCCCTGGTTACAATGGATGGTGAGCATATTACTCCTCCCACCAATGCCAAATTCTGAAGGAAATACTTTTCCTAATCAAGCACGGTCGAACATGACCTTAAACTGTTATGTACTGTATGACTTTAAACTTCTTTTTCATCCAACATGACGATAAAATGCAAAGCAGTCCGAGATCTATGACCATAAACTAATACATATAGGGTCATACATGACCTTGAACTATTATTTCTCGCATGACATTAAAATGTATGTCATCCGGCATGACATTAAACTGTAGAATGTATTACATGACATTAAATTTCCACACATCCTTGCTTCATGATGTTAAACTGCCCCACATTTTCGATAACTATGTATGACATGATTCCCATCCTCATGGAACATATAGGAATGCTCAGACACTTCTTCTTAGAGTCCAACCCCCAAACTCTTCTCTTTGACTATGCCCCTTCGTATAGTTCTCTTAGAGGATTTCACATAGTTCTGTGTAGTTTTCTTGGCCTTATTGGTACTAGGTTTATGATGGTTTTACCACATGACCCTCCTATTCTTTGATTCTCCCACATCCTCACCAAAAAATGTTAAACTGTATGGCCACTTCAGAACTATGTATGACTTAATTCCCATCCTTATGGGATATTAAAGAAATGATCACATATTTTTGTCCCTAGGCCCATCCCCAAACATCAAGATCCCACCTTTGGTCCATCCCCTCGGCCCAAATACCTCCCAAAATGCATGGGGTGGTTTGGGCGTATGTCCCCATTCAAGTCAGGTTTATCATGGCCACACCATGTGTTCCCCTCATTAAAGGCATTCACTCATTATCGTCCTTACCACAAGACTTTAAAATATATGGGTACCATTGCACTTCACATGTTCCCATCATTTGGGAATTTATCATCTTTAACATCTGAAAGGACCCTCGATTGACATTGATTCTAGGCCCTAAGGCTCTCAAACCGTTTCATGAAAACTTCCTCGGGGATTTCGGACGATAACTTGATACAAATCCCATGTTGTAAATTTGGTCAGTGATCAACACTCGATTTTTGTTCCCATTTTAGGTCACATGATATAAATTTTTTGTTTCAAATGTGGTCAAAATCCATTCTCCATCTTTGATGATACCCCTATATGTACCAAATATTGTGCTCAGTTATTCACTTTTTTCATGGTATTCCTCTGAATGTTAGTGTACCTCCAGCAAGGATTTTTATCTAGGTGGGCTTGACCTCGCCCGATCTCCATCCTTTATTTTCAAGACCTTATATGTCGGGTAGAACCTAACTCCATTCCTTGTTTTTCACACTGATAATTTCTCCCATGGGCTTAGGAGATTTGGTAGGGTCATACCCTCTATAAAGGGTCACATATAATGGTCTGAGATCTATGAAATTAAACAAATATCACCAATTTCCTCACTGCTTGACCTTAAACTGTGTGATCCATCAGAACTGAAGGGAATAAAACCATTTAGTACTCATCCTTCATGATGATAAACTACTAACTGGTTGTGACATTCCATCTTAGGTCAGGCCTCAGGTCACTCGGCCTTTTTTGACCTCTATCCCAAGTTCTCACCAAGGATTTGGCGGTGTGGTGTGGACTCCATTTCCTCATTCACATCAGGTTATTATTTTCCTTGCAACATGCATCCCCTTGATACACATATCATATCTTTATCCTTGCTGCAATAAGTTAAACTGCACAAGACCCACCACACATTATGCATCCCATCATTTGGGTTTACACTTCCTATTACATTCAAAGGGTCCCCCAAACAGATTAGATTCTAGGCCCAAGGGCTCCCATACTATTTCGGGCCAACGTCCTTGAGGATTCTAGACAATAATTTTATTCGAGTCCCACATTGAAAATATGGTCAGCAGTCGACACTCGTTGTCTATTCTATTCCAAGAAATGATACGGATACTGTGTTGAGAATATGGTCAATAGTTAACCTAAACAATTTTTCCCATTTTATGGTCTCCCACATGATAGGCACGATGATTCATCCTTTCTACCCTTCTATCCCATACACATGACACTAAATTGGGCATCTACGGTTTGATCTCTATGACCATAAACTAAGATCCACTGCATCCTTATTGCATGATGTTTAACTGCACAACATGTCCTAGAAGAATGTATGGATTGATTCCCATCCTCATGTGATACATATGAACGCCCGGACATTTGGTCTTTGCGTCCAACCCTGTTTACGTCCTTATCCCTCTAGCCCCTTGGCCTGAGTCCTCTTGGGGGGATATGCGGTGTGGTATTGGTTTATGCCCTCATTAACACCGGGTTGGTAATGACCATACCGCGTACATATCCCTCTTGAAATCTATACCTCCCTCTATTCTCCATTCAACATTTTAGGTAGTTTCTCTTCAACCTTTCCACATACCTCCCCCTCTTTGGCAGTTCACCAATGTGATCAGGAGAACTCTGGTTTAGGACCGAGAGTGTTGGATTCTATGCAGACATGTTCTCACCCATTTTCATGCTTTATGTCCCCATCAGTTGGTATTTCATCATCTTTCACTTTTGAAAGGACCCCCAACTAGTATGGATGCTTGGCCCTTGTTCCCTCTTACTACCTTGGGATAACATCCCTGAGGATTTAGAATGAAAAATTGATACAAGTTCGGTGTTTTGAATATGTTCTGTGGTCAACACTCATTTGTTGTTCCAATCTTAGGTCACGTGATATGGATGTTGTGTTTCAAACAAATTCAATAGTTATCTTCCATCTTCATGACACCCCTATCAAGCCCTAAATGTAGATTTCATGATTCACATCCATTTACACTCCATCATGTCCAAGTGTAACATCGAAAATCTTGGTATTATCCCTCAGTTTTCATTTTCACGTTAGGAGGTCAAGGCCATGGTGAGGCGTCATTTAGGGATCCGCAATAATTTCCCCTCTGTGTGTATTACATGTGTTGCAAAGACCTTTTCCCCCCTTGTTTTCCACATCGTCCGTAGCTCTCATGGTCTTAGGGATTTGGTTGAGCTTTGCGCCTGTTTAGAATACACTCCCATTGTAGGACCCCGAGACACCCTGAGAGGGGAGGGGTGAATCAGGGTGTCAACATTTTATTCTTAAAGTTGTGGATCTTGTTCCAACATTGGTTGGAAATAATTAAACCTGTATGATGGATATGACCAGAAAAGAAACATTCACATGTAAAGAGATAACACATCAATTTTAGCTAGTTCACCACTGAGGGCTACGTCCAAGGAGAATACACTGAAAAGTTGTTGGTCGTACCAAATTCCACTAATCTTTACTAGTTATGGATTACAATGGTTTGGGAACATTCACTATGTCCCAAGATCACTGCCTTTATAAAAGGTTCAAGGATAGCTTACTACGTCCCTCGGGTCACTCCCGTTGACTCCCCCTGGATCACTACTGTTGGTGAAGTCCCGCTCAGTTTATAGACGTGAAGGTCTCTTCAATAGATAGACATGAAGTTCTTTGTCTCCTGTTCAGCATGATACTTTGCTTGCATCAGGGTTCCGAGTTGATGATCTTTTTCGTTCAATACTTCTTATTTAGTGCAATGACTGAATCCACTAGATCCCCATGTCTTTTTTTTCCTGAATCACAATCACTTATGTGATTTCTCAATAAATGAAGCTCAACTTACATTGCACTGTCAGAATCAGTTCACCATGAATGCATGAGATCATGCATATCATTTATATTTCCTCTTCAATCTCACTATGCACCGAAGGATCTGGGAAATCTTTCGGCTTTCATGTAGCTCTAAAAAGGACAGGTATACTCCAACAACACCTAGCGTTCTTCTCCAAGCCTGGCGCACAAGTCCCAATACAGCGTGCAAGTCTTCGACGTGCAGGTCTAAATCGGTGCGTAAGTATCACCAAACCACCTACTCAACACTACCTTCATCAAATTCTAACCCGTGCAACACACTTCCTTTCTCACCCAAACTGCCTTGGGTGCGCAACCAATAACTGGCGCGTAGCTTCGAACATTGGGGCACATGTCTACCTGCGCGACCACACACTACTTGCGCGACTTCCACACCTGCGCGATGAAAGCTCCGATTATTCTAAGTATTGAACTCCGTAGAAAATGAGGAGGGGTGGTCTAGTATTTATAGGTATTTGGTCATCCTACGCGTCAGTGCACAATTCACCCCTCGGCGTGAAAGTTTCCAATCCTTCTAGGCACCAGCGCGCAAGTATCTTCACGGCGTGCAGGTCACTTGCGCGAAAAACCCAACACTTGTGTGGCCCTCTTTCCTTTTCCATTTTTCCATGTTCTGATCCTGAAAAATACATGGCACACAAGTTCCCTTTTCTTCAAGTACATGGCGCACAATTCTCTTTGCCAAAACCACTTTTCTTCATTTATCAATTTTTAGGCCCAAAAATTTGGCAAACACTAGGAAACAGCGCCACCTTGTATCTGCTCTTTTTTTCACCTCTATATCATCCATTCCTTTGTCGATGTTTCTAGAATAAAACATAGATCATTATACACAGTCCTTGAACTCGACATGCCACCATGGAATCTCCTTTGTCAACAAATTTTTATGTTGTTTGTTTGCTTTGTCAATAAGCATGATCACCTCAAAAGCACTTCTTCTTGGTGATATGTATCCTTCAGCAACTCTTATGCTTTTATCAAAAACTCCACTATTGTGATATGTATTCTTTGAAAGAATAGATTTCGCATCATCATCTTCTGTGACAATGTGATGTGCATGGCTATCTCAGAATTCCAATTCCCGCACGACCATCTTAAAATTCCAATCATTTGCACATTGTCTTCTTCATCAATCGTCATGATCTACTTCATGCAAACTATATGATTAAATTCTTCAAGAAGTCTCTTGAATGGTTCTCATGCAATCATGAGTAATTGCATGGTCTTTATTAAAAACCCATGGTTCTCATGCAATAATGAGGAATTGAATGGTCTTCATCAAAACCCATGGTTCTCATGCAATATGGAGGAATTGCATGGTCTTCATCCAAAAACCCCATTATTCTTTAATAATCCTCAGATGGATTACACCTCACATTATTAATTTTTGTAAACAATGTATCACCTTTGAAACATGTTCTTTGAACTTATGATTAGTTCAACAATCGTCTGAATTACCATTCCTCCACTTTATCGGAGTACTTCATGATCTCCTTCATTTTGATCTTCCATTCCTCCATTTAATTGGAGTACTTCTTGATCTCCTTCATTTTGATCTTTATTGACAAATGTTGACAACAAATACAACCTTATACCCAAGGTGGTTCCAACAATCTCCCCCTTTATATTTTGTTGTCAATACATTATACATCTTCTGAAATGAATTTTTCAATGTCAAAATGAGAATCTTCTCTTCAATAAACTTTTCTTTTCAATCATTCATTTCACTTTCTCTCCCCCTTATTGACAAGAAATTCAAAGCGCATGGTAGGGAGGGTATCAATCCATACTTAAGCAATGTATCATTAATAATTTCACTCTATGTCTACTTGAGAAACGCTCGATGTAGAAAACAAGAGGATTTGATTAAGTCAACAAGGTTGTCCATTATTCACATATCATGGTACCAACATGAGATGAGAACTCATGTATTTTGTCTTAAAGGGTTTACCACTTTTATTTTAGGTAGAATAAAATCAAATGTGATAGGGAATAATCAACCTAAAACTCCTGCACTCACATCAGCAAATAGATCAAAAACATTAAAGTGCAATCGGCAGGATAAGTAACCTTAGGGCACATCCATTCTTCTTATGTCACTGATCAATTCAGTTAATCCCCGTTTATAGAATGATCTTTGATCTGAGTAACCAAGGGATAAAGATTGAGAAATGGCATACTTTCTCCATTGACATGTTCTTCAATAAATTCACAGAGCAACTACATTTGAGTTCAGCTGGAGTTGATATTGATTGAAACAGTGATTTTGGAAGCTTATTCATTTTTCTCCCCCTCAATGGAAACATTCCTCATCATCATAATATTTGAATATCAATTGAAGAATCTACTAAGGGTGGAAACTTCTTTAGCTTGGATATCAAGATTTTACAGCATTCACTACTTCTCAGGTTCTCCCCCTGAGAGCATGCTTCACCTTCAATTACCTGTATTATTAGAACAAATACAATACACAAATGAATAAGGGAATAAGGTGGTTCCTCCTTGCTTCATCAACATGATTAGTATCGTTGAGGTTCTTTTCTCAACCAAGTTCTTCTGTTCGCTCCAATATTCATGCCTGCACATTTGAACATATGTTTTGACATCTTTTGATGTGGCATGGCTTTCTTCACATTCTATTCTACTTTGTGTGAGGAATTGTTCTACTTAAAATCCATCATGAATGATATATTCTTGCTCCTCTTAAGGACTGCATATTACTCTGGTATTAATGTTAGGCAACCTTTTGCAATGTGAGAAAATTTCTTGAATCTCTCACATAGAACTTCTTTGACACGTGTGTTTCTCTTGGTTTGCAATCTCTCATGCACTGTGTCTTCATCATGTGAATGTTTTTCTTTTCCTTTGTCACCAGCCTTGGACTTTTCATCTTCAATTTTCTTCATTATTTTCAAATCTTTAGGCCAGATGACCAATATGTCATTTGAAACTATTGCAGCTGGTTTGGGTCATCCACATGGGTTCATATGAGTTTCATCCCACTTATTGTTTCTTTTGGATGAATGACCCTTCAATATCATGGGTCTAAAATCATGGGTCTTCTCACCTTCCCTACTTGATATCTTCTTGGGGAAATGTGTTTTCGCACTATTCTTCTGATTTCTTTCCAAGGAATATTCTTCCTTCTTAGCTGGTTTGTGTGGTCTTCTATTCATATCAGCTCTGGATATCTGTTGACATAGGCATGCATCATTCTTGTGACCACTGCCACTACATACATCACAGATGTTATCAAGTATTCTAAATCTGTTTGACGTAAACAGATGCTTCTGGACCTGCAGATGTTGTTTATTCTTCTCTGGATTTCTTCCTTTTGACACAGGCTTTCTTTGTGCTTTTCTATTAAAGGGATTGTACCAACAATCTAGTGCACAATTCCCAAATCTGTTGCAGCACCAACATTGACCCACAAATCTTTTCTTCTTTGTATCCTCTATATGAGGTTGTTGTCCCTTATTCTTAATCTTTTTTACTCTATTTGAGGAACCAACATCCTCCTTTTTCTTCTCATCCACCCTATCCATGGTGGAAGGTTTCTTCTTCTCACCATTCCTCATCCATACTTGTTTAGAACTGTTCTTCCAACCTACACTGATTGTAGGAATGTATTTAGAAACATGAGTACAAGATGGTTTGGATGGTACCTTCAATTTCTCAGTTTCTTGTGATAGATCAATGACTTAAGTCAAGATCTTCTTATCACATGTTGAAGGTATTTAGACAATAGAATCCTCCAGTGAGCATTGGGTACCAAAACAAACTGATTCGTGATGTGGATAATCAAGATTTGTCATAATATTCTTGTCACATGTTGGTGGTATTTCATCTTTAGATTCCTCCAATGAACATTGAGTACAAGCATCACTCATTTCATTCTTTTGTGAAGTATAAATATGTGTATTCTCAATCTTGGTTAACTGGGATTCCAATTTGTGACCCTCAATATTGAGGATGATCTTCTGATCTTCAATCATGATCATCTTCTCTTCACAAGTCTTCTTCAATCTTTCAACCTCATCTTCATGCATCTTAACATTGTTTTGTATCAAAGAGTCCAGTTCCCATAATTTCATGGAAGTTTCTTCCAAAAAAAAACTAATGACTCCATTTCTTCTCTTCAGCTCAGCTTCAAGTGCATGGATCTTTTCTTTTAAATCTTTATTGACTTAGTCTTTTTCTTTAAAGACTTTCACCTATTTGGTGAGCTTTATGCTTTCCATAACTTTTCATTCCAACCCCTTTTCCATATTGTCATCTTCCCTTTCTAATCGAGTGATCTCAATCTGCATATATTGGAATAGGCTACAAATAATATCAACCCTTTCTTCAAGAATATCATGCAGATATGTTATGATTTTTCCCTAAAATATTGAATTAGGGATATCATCCTTTCCACTGGAAGAATTATCATCCACCTGCTCGATACATTCCAAGCCTGATATTTCTTTATTATTAGAATAGAATAGAGAACAAGACACGAAAACTTCTTTGGAAATGAGGGACTTCTTAAACTACTTCTTCTCTTTATTTTCCTATTTTTCATGGTCTTGCTGGATGTAGGATTCTGCTTAGAAATGACTAATTCATTATCAAGACTGGTCTTCATTGTTGACTTTAGGAAAGAAACTCAAATCCTCTTTTGAATATGATTGTTGTATAGTATCCAACATACGTCAACCTCCCTCTGATGCCACTTGTAGGACCCCAGGACACCCTGAGAGGGGAGGGGTGAATCAAGGTGTTAAATTTTTCTTCTTAAATCTGTGGATCTTGTTCCCATGTTGGTAGGAACTACTTAAACTTATATGATGGATATGACCAGCAATAAAACATTCACATGCAAAGAGATAACACATCAATTTTACTTGGTTCACCACTAAGGGCTACGTCCAAGAAGAATACACCAACAAGTTGTCGGTCGTACCAAATTCCACTAATCTTCACTATTTGTGGATTACAATGGTTTGGGAACAGTCACTCTATCCCAGGATCACTGCCTTTAAAAAAGGTTCAGGGATAGCTCACTGCATCCCTCAGGTCACTCTCGTTGACTCCCCCTAGATCATTGTTGTTGGTGATGTTCTGCTCAGTTTATAGACGTGAAGGTCTCTTAAATAGATATACATGAAGTTATTTGTCTTCTGTTCATCATGAGACTTTGCTTGCATTAGGGTTCTGAGTTGATGATCTTTTCAGTTCAATCCTTCTTCTTTAGTGCAATGACTTAATGCACTAGATCCCCTTGTCTTAGTTTTCCTGAATCACAATCACTTATGTGATTTCTCAATAAATGAAGCTCAGCTTACATTACACTGTCAGAATAATTTTGCCATGAATGCATGAGATCATGCATATCATTTAGATTTCCTCTTCAATCTCACTTTTCACCGAAGGTTCTGGGAAATCTTCTTGCATTCGTGCAGCTCCAAAAAGGACGGGCGTACTCCAACAACTCATAGCGCTCTTCTCCAAGCCTGGTGCATAAGTCCCAATACGGTGCGGAAGTCTTCGGCGCGCAGGTCTAAACTGGCATGCATGTATCACCAAATCACCTGTGTGACACTACCTTCCTCAACTTCTATCCTTCGCGACACACTTCCTTTCTCGCCCAAACCACCTTGGGAACACAACCAACAACTGGTGCACAGCTTCAAACACTGGGGCGCAAGTATACCAGCGTGACCACACACTACTTGAGCGACTTCCACACCTGCGTGACTAGAGCTCTGATTTTTCTAAGTATTGAACTCCATAGAAAATGAGTAGGGGTGGTCTAGTATTTATACGTATTTCGTAAACCTGTGCGGCAGTGTGCAAGTCACCCCTTGGCATGCATGTCTCGGCGCACAGCTCATCTACCCTAGCCTCTATCGCGCAACTCACTTGCACGACCCAACCAATACTTGCGCGACCTTATTTCCTTTGCCATATTTTGATGTTCTGTTCTTGAAAAAAATAGGCATGCAAGTTTCAAATCCTTCTAGGCACCGGTGCACAAGTCTCTTTACGGTACAAAGGTCACTTGCGTGACCAACCCAACACTTGCGCGACCCTCTTTCCTTTTCAATTTTTCCATGTTCTGATCTTGAAAAACACTAGGCATGCAAGTTCCCTTTTCTTCATGTACATGGCACGAAATTCTCTTTTCCAAAACCACTTTTCTTCATTTGTCGATTTTCAGGCCCAAAAATTTGGCAAACACTGGGAAATAGAGCCACGTTGTATCTTCTCTTTTTTTCCGCCTCCAGATCATACATTCCATTGTCAATGTTTCTTGAATAAAACATGGATCATTGTCCATAGTCCATGAACACGACATGCCACCATGGAATCTCCTTTTTCAACAAATTTGTATGTCATTTGTTTTCATTGCCAACCTGCACAATCACCTCAAAAGAACTTCTTCTTGGTGATCTATATCCTTCAGCAACTCTTCTGCTTTTATCGCAAACTCCACTATTGTGATATGTATTCTTTGAAGTCATAGCTTTAGCATCATCATCTTCTATGACAATGTGATGTGAATGGATATCTCAGAATTCCAATCCCTGCACGACCATCTTAGAATTCAAATCATTTGCACATTTTCTTCTTCATCAACTGTCATGATCTACTTCATGAAAACCATATGATTCAATTCGTCAAGAAGTCTCTTGAATGGTTCTCATGAAATAATGAGTAATTTCATGGTATTCATCAAAAACCCATGGTTCTCATGCAATAATGAGTAATTTCATGGTCTTCATCAAAACCCATGGTTCTCATGCAATAAAGAGGAATTGCATGGTCTTTATCAAAAAAACCCATTCTTCTTTAATCATCCTCAGATGGATTTCACCTCACATTCTTCATTGTTGTAAACAATGTATCACCTTTGACACATGTTCTTTGAACTTATGATTAGTACAAAAATTGTCTAAATTACCATTCCTCTACTTCATCGGAGTACTTCATGATCTCCTTCATTTTGATCTTACATTCCTCCATTTCATTGGAGTACTTCTTGATCTCCTTCATTTTGATCTTCATTGAAAACTGTTGACAACAAATACAACCTTATACACAAAGTGGTTCCAACACCCATATCTATGGTCCATGCACTAGGACTTTAAATTATGATCTCTCTACATTTGTATTGAATGAAGTTAAACTGGACCTTATATAACTACATATGGCTTGATTCCCATTATCATGGGATATGTAGGAATGCTCATGGATTTCATCTTTAGGTCTAGCTCATGTTCTACTAATTACCTCTTCTGTTCGACCTTTTAGACTTGAATTTCATAGAACTTAATGGTGTGGAGTTTGTGGGCTTATATCCTCATTCACGTTAGGTTTGCAATAGTTGCACCACATACTCCCCTTCTATGTGCTAGTCCCTCCTACCACTTATCCTTCTTGACATTAATCTAGACCTTCAAAATAACATATGTCTTGTTCCCATCCTCATGGGATATGTAGGAACACATAGACATTTCGTCGACTGATCCATCTCTATATTCTCTAACCCTGTTAGGGCCCCTTAGCTTATGGTTTCTTCCTCGAAATTACATGTGGGTGGTGTAGACCTTATCCTCATTCACGTCGGGTATGATTTATCATGCCATGCACACTCCCCCCTAAAACCTCGCTTCTCTTATTTGTGTCCAAGCCATGTGACTTTAAACTATACTGCCTAGTCCCACATGAATTTAAACTATTACATCTTTACTGAAAGATGCTAAAATATAGGTGTTGGTCCGATCATATGACCCTAAACTATGATATTATCATCTTAGAAACATGATAAAAAATGGCACTGCATTGGGATGTATTCACTCAGGGGAACATCAAGTTTGGAAGTGGTTAACCCCCTTACCATTTTCAACGACTGCATATGGCTTAATTCTATAGAAACGCTTGGATTCTTCATCCTAGGTGTATCACTTCACAAAAAAACACATATTCAACCTAACAAAGAAATAAAATCTATCAAATGCCCATTGTTTTGGTGCGTGGGAATGCCCAGACATTCTAGCTGTAGATCCAGCCCCAGGAATCTCAAATCCTAACCCTTTTTGGACCCCTTTTCCCAAAATCTTTCGAATGCATGTGGTGTGGCGAGCACCTATTAGGTTTTAATTTTCATCAGGCTTTGTGACAACCACACCATGTTTCTTCCTTGTCTCTTCCCATCCTGGTCCTTGTTCTATGACCCTGGACATAGATCTCCCTATACTAACTATGCATCGGGTTTGGCTACTTCACCTCCCTGTGCATAGACAATCAAACCAGCTCCTCTCTTAATGGTCAACTCTATAACCGTAAGCATGAATCATGCGACCCCAGGACCCTTTTCCATGGAAATAATTTGACTTCCTCTATCTGAAATGTCTCATTGGAATACTCAAATGTTACATGGAGAAGAGTCCAAGGTGTTGAATTTTCACTCAAACACCCCCTTGTTTCATGTTCATGCTTCACGAGACCTTTATTTGGATCCACATCATCTTCCATGTCTGAAATGGACCCCCTTTATGGATTGGTCTCATGACACATTGGATTACCTACCGTCTTAGTCCAACACCCCTAAAGAACATGGACGATAGTTGAGACCGGTCCAGTGTTTTGAACATGGTTAGTGGTCGACCCTCATTTTTCTATCCCCATTCCAGTCTAACATGAAATAGATATTGTGTTTTGAACATGGTTAGTATTTATCCTCTATCATCACACCACTATTATTGTGATCTATATCTCGATCATTAGGATTCACATCTTTCCACCCCCACATGGGGAAGTGGAATTCATGTTCACCGGATCTTCTCTCCTGTACATTTATGTGCATTATGTAGTCGGGTCAGTAGTAGTGGTATGTCACCCACCTATTGGTCCATCACTCCTATTATGTGCCTCTCAGTACCATGGTAATCTTACCTCTACTTCTTGTTTCTCACATCGAGCATGAATCAGGTGGGATTGGTATTTTTGGTGGGGTATATACTGGTGCAGCAGTACCACACAGGCCTATTGTCCCGCATGATGTTAAACAATAATTCTAGAACTACGTGTGGCTTGATCCTCATCTTGATGTGGTATGTAGGACAACTCATTAAATTTTTCTCAGGCCTAGCCCCACATTCATTTTTGGTCACCTAACCTAAAATCTCCATGGGAAGAACATGGTGTGGTATAGACTCCTACCATCCACTTTCGAGTCGGGTTTTGTAATTACTGCTCCACCTGTCCCCCTCTGACCATTCCATTTATGGTCCAAGCTCTATGACCTTAAACTAAGATCTTTCTACATCATTGCCTTAATACATTAAAATGTATGACATCATTCAGAACTATGTATGTCTTGATTCCCCTCCTTGTTGCATATGTTGGAATTCCAAGAAAACTCGTCTTGGGCCCAGGCTAGTTTTCACCTTCGGTCTCATAACATAAGGATTATCTTGAGATTGTGTGGTGTGGCGTGGACTCCTATGCTCATCATTCACTTTAGGGTATGTACCGCATGAAAAATTTCCTTTTTTGGGTAACCATGACTTCATCTCATGACATTAAACTACAGTTCTACCCTAAACATCTTTAGGATTCCCCATGCTAATTACAGGATGCCTCAACTTCCTTTACAGAGAGGACTCCCCTCACCAGCATTGGTCTCTGACCACACAGTTCTTAAGAACTGCATTTGGATTGATTCTCATCATTATGGGATATGCATCTAAGTCTATGAAACTTTCCTTGGGCTCAGCTCTGGGTCTATTAACCTCTGTGACATGGAATAAAACCACAAGGAATCCAATTCCCGCACTTGAGAGGTACTATTTAGAAGTAAGTTTGATCACTGATCAGAAAGATTCACTAACCCAATGTGTTTTCAACACAATGGAATAATTTCAAGATTTTTGGATTCCATTAGAACAACCCATCACTCCACCCTCCACATTTTTCTTTCCCTTTATTCGTACCCTTATCCTCTTCAACACCTAAAGGAACCCCCTAACAGTATGGATGATCATTCTATGGCTCACCTACTGTCCTAGGTTAATGTACTAGAAGATTATGGTTGAAATTTCTAAGAAAGGTCCTCTATTTTGAATAAAGTCAGCAGTTGTCCCTCAATTTTTATCCCCATTTCAAGCTAACACAACAAGGATATTGTGTTTGAAACACAGTCAAAAGTTTTCCTTTATTGTCACGACATCCATCCACGGTTCCCAATTTTGGGTATCATGATTCACACATTCCACTCCCCTATGTTCAAATCGATTCTAACGCCCCTGGAGTTACCCCACTCATGCACTAGAGAAAATTAGGAAAAGGGAAATTTGACTGTTCTGATAACTTCATCCTCTAGTCAGGCCTCCCTCTTTATCCCCAGATGTTCGAATTGTTTTTTCAAACCCTATATTCCAGAAGCCTAGTCATCAATCTCATATAAATATGGAACAAAAAATTAGTCATACCTTGTTTCTTTAATCAGGAATGACCCATGTGAGCTTAGGGATTAACAGCCGGATATTTCACGAACGTGATGGAAATGCAGTAAACCAAAAATAATAATGGAAGTCATTCATGCAGCTAGAATAAACAAGCATGAAGTTACATTAGTGGGTTTATACACATTATATTACCCAAGGTTTGGCCCCTCCCATATATGGGTTGACCTCTTCGATGAAGGGTTCTAGCTTTTCTTACCTCTATCTTATGGCGTCCAAGATCTGATGTCGCCTGTTTAGCTCAAGCTCTTCCTTGGTGGCGATGGGGTGTAGTTCATCAGCCTAAATCCTGGCCTGATTATCATCAACTTGGATAGTCTCTATATTCTCATAGTATTTATTAATTTGTTATTCAGCATCTTCCATCTAGGCCTTCATCCGTGATATAAGCCCTGATTGTGCATTAAGAAAAGCGGAATACTCATCTCCCCATTCCCATAGCTGTTGGATCTCATTTTTGGCCTCCTAGAGCCTCTTCATGTTCAGTGATTTCCTTTACTTCCAATATACACCATGTTCGTGATCATGCTCTTGAATCTTCTCCGCCATGATGTCTTAGATGAACACATGAGGATGCTGGCCATACACTCCTCCAGCATACAATTCACATAATCAAGAACAGAGCTTCCCCATTTGGTCAATACATTACATTTGATGATTCTTCTCGATGAAACACATGATCAGCATCCAAGACCGATGATGGGAGATCTTTCTCTCCTCTTCTTCAGAGGTTGTCTCATCCCGGTCCGCTAGTTTGGTGGGTTCATATGCAGGGAACAACTCCAGGAACTTGTTAGTATGGTCTTCATCCAGTGTCTAATCAGGTAGGTCAAGACACTTGTCATTCGATTGATCTTCGTCGTCATATTCTTCCTCGAAAACTGCAGGCTCTATCCTGCTGACATTCCCACCCATTATCAAGAGCATTGTGGCTTGGATAATTTGGATGTCCACTTCCACTACCACCAGTGTTGCCTTATGGATGGTAGTGTTAAGATCTCCAATCAACCTCACCAAGGTGGCCCATGAAATTTGAAGAATTGTTCATATAGAAAGGTAATGGACATCAGAAAACCTAATCAATGGATGATAGTTATTAATTTTATGAAGAATAATAATGGAGATCAAATAATCAGTCTTGTCCCTTAGTTTTTTCCATTGGGTCCATGAGGCATGGCCCTCCTTAGAATGTGGGTAAGTTCAAAAGTTCCAGGATGACCACCCTAGGTGTCGTGGCGCTGCTAGGCATGATAATTGTCATAAGCATGGGTGCAGATCCCGATGTTTCTTTAGCTGCATCAACTATTGGGCAAGAGAAGGTTTTTCATATGAGGCCTACCTACATAGGTCAGATATTATTTGAGAAGTCCTAAATGTCCTGGATGAATACTATAGGAAGTTGTTTTGGGGTATTACCTCAAGAGCCTCTGCAAACTATTCTATTCAGAATCTGATTTTATGACCTCTCACTCATTCAGAGGGCTCCTTACACCGGCCTCCTCCCCCCAAGAGGACTTGTCTAATTCTTCCGGTAGAGGGAAGAAATCTCTCAATTTGGTGGATGAAAACTGCGGAGGGTCTATTCGATCAAACAAAACCTTCACCTGATCCATCATTGGGTGTAGATCACCCTGGGAGTACACAAAGTCCTCCATCTCAGTAAGGTACAAATCCACCTCTTCCTGGGATACCGCAACGTTGTCCCTGACCAGACCTATCCCTGAAAAATTCATCCTGAGATGATTCACATATTTTCAAATCTTGGACGGGTTGATGAATTGTTTATTGACATCCCAGATGTCTCAGGCCTCTGTGAAGACAACATTCTTGGGCATAACTATGTGGCATAGCCTCTTTCCCAGAGCCTGTGTGGGTATCCAATGGAACCCCCTAGGTGTTCTACCCTCCAGATGAGTATGATCCTCTGGGACTATCGGAACCACCATTTCCATCTTGCTCTCATATAGTGCGGATCTCTTTGACACTGCATCCCCACCACCAAGAGATGTCCTTGCTGCATTTTGGCCACATCCTAAAGGTTGAGGGGGGACCCCGTCCCTTGCACAAATGGTCTGATGCTTCAATATCTCTCCTCAGTATGCCACCTTCCAACTCTTGGCATACTCCTTCACGAGCAAATATAAAACTATGGGTAGAGGCAACTCATTCCAAATCTTCCCATCCTATCGTGTAAACATGATCCACATTTTCCTCATCACACACAGCATATCCTCATGGTACACCCCCCAGAAGATCTGCAGGGTCATCCTATGCATGCACTATAACTGCCTCATGAAACAGTGTTGGGTGTACGGTTCACAAAGAGACTTTCAGTCTACCAGAACCACCATAACTCCACCCCGAAAGACTAATAGGTAGGACATATTCTCTTCCTTTCACTAGATTTCATAAGTGAACACACTTGATGGAAATGGGAATGGATATAAGTTGAACTTATCTGCCTTCTAGACCTGGTTCAACACTAATTGCAGGGCTAGCTTGATTGGAAAACTCCCCACTGCATTCAGAATGGCCGGTCAGAAGTCTAATCCTAGAGGGGGAACAGGGTTCATATTTTCATAGATTCCCCTAATATTCACCGATATCCACCCATACAAAAGATAGAACAAACCACATATCCTCTCTGGTTTATTCCCTTTACTGATGTTCCACAACACCTTATATAGAATTTAAAGCCTTGGGATTCCCAGGTTGAATCACTCCTCTATCTCTAACATGGATGCCATAATAAATGTGCCTGTTCTCACACCCATGTATGTGTCCCATATATCTAACATGGATTCCATTATAAAAAAAATTAATATTTTTTTATTTTTTACATTTCCAAAAAGTAATTTTAAAATGAATGGTGTATTTCCCTCAAGTAATATTCTAGGGATCTTCTAAAAGAATTTTTCATCTAGGCTAAAACCATTTGATATCACTTAGGCTTCTCAATGGGACATGATAAATTTATAACATCTATATGATTTATCTCTATGATTTAATATTTTACTAGTAAATATTTATTAAACACACATTATTTTATATGTATTAAGAAATGATGAAATGAAATTTGTTTTCTTGAATTGTGTTATACTTATGAATGGATTATGATTATGTGATAGTTGGTTAAATTATAAACCTCCAATTAATTGGGAAAATATTAATGCTTTATTAACATAAATGGTCCACATTGGGTTATCTTAAACCCAAAAAAGGGTACATGGGTTGTAAGACTAAGAACCACAAGGGTACACCAGAGGTAATCCATATCCTAAAGTAGGTGCATCGATGGTTATCCCAATTATAACATGTGATGAATGCCTTGGTATGTATCCTTCACATATGACTTCTATGATGATTATTATGCCAAATATTTTTCCAGTCATTTATGACTTGATATAATGCCATTGTTATCCTATCATGGCTCATTTTCTTTTATTAACATATGATTCATGTCTTATGAAGTACCAAATTTATGACACAAATCTTCATTATGATCTATTAATTTCTAGGTATGATTTTAAAATGTGAACATCATGATCTCATGCACTTATACTCATATTATTCTTAAAAATTATGATTGGGTGATATTTCCTATGTATATCCTTAAAAAGATTCTGACATCACCCTATACATTCCCACGAGATAATAAGAAAGGTTTTAAGAATGATATTTCTAAAATTGGATATATATGTAAACATATTATTAGGAGATGATGTATATATTTTATGTTCTAATTGTTTATACATCCAAGATTCCAAAGACACTAACCTTTACAGTTTAGGTTGTGGTCATTATGATATGTGATGAATATTCATCTAATTATATGTACTATTTATGTATAAATTTTTTAATCCACCTTAGAAAAAATATATATGGTTGGAACAATAAAAAAAAATAAAAAATTAAAATTTACCATTCATGAGGTTTAATTTAAATCAATGATTGGAAATGAAACCAAAACATAATTTCATATGCCAAGAAAAGAAACATAAAATAAACTATGATTATATAGATAAATCCTATTTAATGAATATTTAATAATAATATATGATGAATTGATATAGAAATAATGATAAATATATTTTATAAACTAAATGAAAATGGAAAATGAAGGAATGCACTTACCTTGAGACTGAAGTCCCTTAGAAGCTCCTACAACATCATGAATTAGTGAATTAAAAAGTTTAGTCAAATATTTCAGTTCTTTATTAATATTTATTTTGTATATTAAAATTCATTTGTTATCTCATTGTGTTTATTTACTATATTCATGTTTCTCATGTTGATTACTTGGGGTTCATTGGTCAACTACTCCAAAACATCTTCTATTTAGTGGAATTGGTCAAAGGTGTTTTCAAATAGTTCTATGATCTATAAAAGGGTAAAGGTATCAATTTATTTTCATATCAGTCAATTTAAAAATAATTTGTCAAATATATTATTTATAATAGTTTCAAATTATGACAACCATCTTGGTATGCTTATCTTCATAGTTAAAAACGACTTTGATTTTTTATGATAAATATCATTGATATAATTACCAAAATATATACCTAAATATTTTTAGTCATGTAATAAATATTATATTTATTTATTTATTATTTTTTTAAACCATCCATGTAATGTGGTGATCATTGGGTTGTAGCATCACTCATGTAAGCAGCACAACATGAATTTAAAATAATTGTGATGGGTTATTTGTCACATATTATCATCACAAAAAGTTATTTTCAATGGGTGTCTGTTGCAAATAACCCACCAAGGAAGAGGGCATCACCAAATAATTATATTTGACAGTCCTTCATAGAAAATATGTTTTTGTAACAGATATGAAATCTATTTCAAAAACAATCAAAAAATATTATTTAAAGAACTTTTACCATGATCCATCATAAATAACATTGTTTCAAAAAAAATTAAAATTAGACATAATTAAAATTATTTATAAATAAAAAAATTCAAATATTTTAAAATCGTTAAAAAAAATTTAAAAAAAATTTAAACACACCTAAAATTTAAAAAATCATTTCAAATATAATATTTCCATCATACCAAATTAAAAAATAGTCGTAAAAGCTTTAGAAAATGTCAAGTTGCATCAGGTGGAGGAGGGTCACTTGAATTACTGGGGGAGAAAAATCTATACCAACACCACACAGAAGTCGCACCATATACTATATCATCTTATCATCTATCAGATGCTTCTTCCCATGATCCTCCTCACTCTCCTTCTATATCTACTATACTATCTCATTCTAAGCTCTCACCCTCTCCTCATATTGTGTAGCATATGACAATGTTGATGAAGACTCTCCACAAGCTCCCTTAGTGCTCACTGATGCCATCAAAGAAGTTCAATATTAACTTGTAGGTGTTATTCGAGAACCAATACTTATCACTTGAAATTTTTTGACACCCTACAAAGTCACCTTTATCCAACCCACTCATCAAAACTTGAATCTACAGTGTCATCTTGTTCGTTATTAGCTTGACTCTCTTATGAATGAGAAGTCTCACCCTCATATATTTCCTTTTAATATATTGAAAATTTATAATAACAACAAAATTAATATTCATGAAATTTTTAAATAAAATTACAAACCAGAATATGTAGCTTTTCTTCACCAATAACTTGTCCTATATGGCGATCAGTATACGTCTTCCTATAAACTTCATTATTCATAATATATGGGTCCAAAGTGGCCTGTATAATATAAAAAACTTGTTATAGTTAAAATAAATATACATTAATAAATAATATCACTTACCGTATGTCATCGATGTATGCGAAATGTACAACTCTGGGCCCTATGGGTGACTTCTTGCCTCCCCCGGCTCTGAAATCCTTATGATAACCTCCACCTTAAAGTCCCTCTTATCTAGAAGAATTACAACCCATCCCATACATGAGCTGATATATAGTTTGGATGATGGGATATGAAAGACTAATCCAAACGGTAGTAAAAGATTTATCCATAGCTCACTATCTGATGTTGGGTAGAAACTAACGAAAGTGCTCACATATACAAGTATCACATGTCTTTCAGATAGGACCTCAATGGATATCATAAATAGTATAAAATAAATTCAACAATAAAATTAAAAAAATATATTATTAATTAAATAAATTTTAAAAACAAATATATTTTTAATAATGTATAATCTAGTGGTCAAATATCTGGTCATGAACGGTGATGGGTACCAGGTCCGATAACACCCATGGATCCAAAAAATAATTTCTCAAATTTGCACCAGTCTACTCAATGGATAAATGCAAAAAACTGTGCAAATTATAACAAATTTAAAATAATAAAATTATTATCAAAATTAATACACTTAGTTAATATAAAATAAATATCCTAAACAATGAAACATACCTCTATACACGAGGATCGAAATCAACAGATGGTTGTCTCCTTGATATAAGATCTAGAATCAGTAATGGAGTAAAAACACGCCCCCACCTAGTAGGGGAACTAGTTAGAGGATGCTGATCTTAATTAATCTCATCATCAAGAAGTCAGGCAAAATTTAGAGAACATAATAGATTATCTGGATCATCTACATCCATTTAAAACAAATATTCCCACCAGTAAAAGGTTTTAAAGAGAGATATGAAATTTAAAAAACTAATAAATGTTAGAATAAAATAATGTTTCTTGAAGAAGATTAGTAATAAAAATGTGAAATTTTAAAAACTACTAAATATCAGAATATAACAATTACCTGTATCTAAAGACCAGAATATAATCAATCATCTTCTTCATAAACAATTACATCAATATCAATGTCTTCATCCCCATCTTAAACATTGTCAACTTCCAAACGGCTTTCAGATTCATCATCCCTTATTTCTTCATTAACATTATATGTATCATCACCACTTAACTGGGGGGTTTCATGATCGATATTTATATCCAATCGGGTAAGAGATATAATTTGGGATGTTTCTTGGAAATTATCAATAGGTTTCACTTCGAAAAAACAATTTTCCATTTAAATTAACTGATTGTCATGTGATTTCATTTTTATCACACTCCACCAGTCCTTCAAAAATCTATAAACATCATATTAATTTTCAGATTAAACTTTATGTGCTTGATGTGCCAACATAAATGGTTCATTTGATGCAAGAAGAATGTTAAATTTAATGTCAATGAATCCATATTGTGGATGAACTCAGAATCCCAAATAAGAATCAAACAAATGACATTTAAACTTTGTAACATAATTTAGTCCAAGATAACATAATTCAATTATTTCATCTAGTATACTATAAAAGTCATCTTCAATTTCCTTATGATGGTATCCTTTCAAAAAACACAAATATTCATTGATTTCTTTGACTCAAAATATATACATGTATGGAATCAATATCCATTAACCCCATACCCATTATATGATTTTACCAATTTCGATAGTGGGTTTTTGAGCACACATAATTGAATATGAATTATATTTTCATGTTGTGTTACCTGTAAACAATAAAAATTCTTTATAATAGATATCATTGAAAATTTTATTTCATATTCAATCAAAATAAATTTATCTTACTAGTCTTTGAAACTAATATACATAGTTTTGTTAACGATGTTCTCCAAGAGAAGCATATGTAATTTCAGTATGTTATATTTTAATATAGTCATCATATAGTCTAAAAAGAAGTTAATTTAAATAAATTTATATTTTATCAATAATAAAAAGTTAGTACTTACTTCACAAATCATGTCATTTCTTCACAATTCTGCAGAACATAAGTATGAGCTCAGTCCAGTTCTTCATTTGTATGTCATTACTCACAATAACCAATAAAACCAAGCTCGAGATGATTGAAAAATGACAACTAATTGTTTATGAAATCATCAATATTTGTCTTATTGTGATCCATGCATGTATATTTTGAAGGATATTCCGACTAGAAATAATAATAGTAGAAATTTAAAATTTCCTCCAGTAAGTAAACTTATACAATCTACATTTCAACTGATTCTTTCCAATTTATTTTCTCCTTTAATTTTCACTTACATAACTCAAACAGATACATCCACTAGAAGGGTATAGGCCCTCCACATTTAGATTCATATAAAAAATTAAATATTAAATGTTCCAGGGAATCAAAGAATCCCATTGGGAATTTTTTCTCCAATTTACAGAAAATTAAAACACCTTTTTCCTGAAAACTCAATTCATCATAAACTGACGTTTCCACATAAATAACTCATAAAAAGATATTTCAGTCAATAAATCCCAGAGTAAATAATTTTACATTCCACTAAGACCAAAAGACAGCAATCTTTCAATTATGACATGACATCCCAAAATTGTTTACCCCATAATGGGCACTTTTCTGAAGCAACAAGATAAATTAAAAGCATATAGATCTGGTAACGTCAAATCTGAAGTCTATTTATAGAATAATAAATGGATTTGTTTACTAAGTGAGTAATATGCTTTGGGTTTCATTAATTTGTGTGATCTCTGAACTTCAAATAATTCATGTTCAAGATGTTTGAAATTTTTTTCAATTTCTAACCATGCCTTTATATTGTCTTTGGTCTTACAAGGTTTGTCCAACATGGTTTAAAACATGTTATTAAACATATTATTTTTAATTTTTATTACATATATCATGTAATCAACCAACAAATCATACCAATATGGAAGGTCCAAAAAATTACTCGGCTTTATCTGATTATGATCTCTCCAAAAACCATTTATCTATTTCCTGTTTATGGTTGGTCCACAAGTAACATGATGTAATGCAGATACCATAGATTTACCTGATTAACTAAGAGAACTGCTAGAGGTTTGTTTGTTTCAATTCAGCCTTTTGTAAACTTAATTATGCTACTTTTAAAAGGATGATTTGCAGGAAGAAGTCTATGATGAAAGTCAAAATAGCATACCTTTCTTCCATTAAAAATCATAAATTCTTTGATCTCAATAATGGAGTAGGGACATGAATTTAGATCATGTGTGGTCTATCTAGATAACATACCATATGATGGAATGCCACTGATAATCCATATTAATGCAACCTTCAATATGAAATTATGATCTGTAGTTATATCAAATGTAGTCACACTGTTGTCCCATAATAAAATTAACTCATCAATTTGTGGTTTCAAATAGAAATCAATATTATTCTTTTAATGTCATATAATTAATGACACAATATATATATATATATATATATATATATATGGTTCCTTTGTCAAAATATAAGGAGGAAAGTGGTAAGGAGTAATGAAAATAGGATAATAAGAATATTTATTATCGTGAGAACAAAATGGAAAAAAACCATCAGTAGAAAGGCCCAAACATATGTTTAATGGTTCCACAAAAAAAATATGTGTCTAATCAAAATGTTTCTATGAATTACCATCACATGGATGATTAGAAATATGTAAAGAAAATATTTAATTTATGCCATGTAATCAATCCAGTTGTGTTGAAAACATCATAAACACTGTAAACGAGGTGTAATTGGAAAATATCTCAAATTTTTCATTGGAACTCTCAACTTTTCTTATTGGGAATCTTTATATCTTGATTCTCCACATGTTGAACAATTAACCAAAGATTAATAATCACCATAATATAAGATATTTTCATTTGAACATGCATAGATCTTCTGATAACTTCAACCCAAATTATGAATCATCTTTTAAATTGCATAGAAACATGCAGGTAACGTATTTCTTTCTGGAAACAATGGCTTTACCAATGATAAAATCTAATTGAAACGACTATTAGAAATTCTAAAATCTGATTTAATATATATAAATTTTGTAATAGATTAATGTTTTCTCATCTAGATTCCCGGATATAAGGAATCCTTAGTGGATTTCACCAAATTTTATATCTTATAAGGTTTTGATTCAAGAATTGGAAATCATTCTAAGTTGTTTTCTCAAAAATAGATGGACTAGCTACCTCTTGTATTAAATTAAAAATAGTTGGATCTATAACCAAAAAAATTATATTTTCTACTAAACTTATTTCACCATGTTGATACCAAAAAATATAATCAATCTAAAAATAGGAACACAATTGATGATGTCCAACATTTTCAAATATTTTGATTGTACTAAGATCATGTTTCTCCCAGAGACATTTAATTGTTCCTTTAAAAAGAAAATATGAATTTGATAGTGTAAATGACAAAATGGATTCAACACCTTCAATATAGATAATATTTAATCCAAATACATTTTGATTTTTGTGATTATTTATCTAATCATGATCACGTAATAGATATTGGTGTCTACTTCCCGAGTCCATAGTTATCTAAAAACAACAACAAAAATATATTAAAGATCTATTTGATAAATTGGAAATTATTATTATATTTTAACAGCTTGAAATATTCTACGTAATATGATCAAAGTGAGGCACTAGGTTAGTACTAAATTACAGGGCCTATAGAGGCTCGTCGTAGATAAAATAACAATAGTAAATATATCATATAAGAAACTAGATATTTTTAGAAAATAATAGAATATCTCTCACACATTTTCTCATATGAGAAATATAATATAACTATTAGGTCTGAGATATAGGGTTTATCCTAGACGCATCATTACATATGAGTGTATCAGGTGTTAAATTACATTTCATGTGAGAGAAATTCATTTAATATTTTTAATATAATTTCTTATAAAATTTCTAAAAATCTTCCAAACTATGTGTCGTATGAAATATTTGACACTACCATTGGGTCTGGAATGTGAAGTGTACCTTTGGCGTGAAATTATATTTGAATTTATGATAAATATTAGTAATATTAAACAATTACTAATATTTTTTCTTTTACAAATTTTGAAAAAATAAAACTTTCTTCATATTTTCAAATTATTAACAATATTTTTTAATTAACACTAATATTTACTAGGTATTAATAATACAGAAAAAATAATTATTAGCTATTATAAATTATGTAATGATTATTAACAATGTAAGTTCTTTATTTATTTAGAGATTTTTCTGAACATTAATATACTTTTTAAAATTTTTTAATTATTATTATTATGATTTTATAATCATCATTAATATTAACAATTTATTATTAACAATGACTCACTGATTGTTAAATATTATAAATTATTTAAATTAACTTTATATTTGTAATATTAAATATCTTATACATATTTTTAATAAGTTTTATAATGGTAATATATTTTTAAAATGTATTACAGAAAATTACCGTTGTTATTATTAACTATGTTTTAAGAAAGTTTACATTTTTTATTTTTTATTTTTTTCATTAAACCAAGTTTTTAACAATTTTTAATATAGAAAATTAATATAAATAATGTTTAGTTAAAATGTTTGTATTAAATTAATTTTCTCTTCATTCTTAAAAAACACTCATTTATATTTATTTCATACATTATATATATAACACATAATCAAATCTATTTACATCAAATTATTTTTTACACATTTTTTCAAAGAAATTTAGATATCAAATCTTTATACATATATATACACACACACACACAAGAAAAATTTTCAAATATTTCATCAATTTTTCAAATTATTAATAATATTTTGTTATTTAAATATTTATTTATTATTAATATTAAGTAGATAATTTTTTATATATATTTATAATAAAATATTTATTAATTAATATAAATATACCAAAAATCTAATTTTTTTAAAGAAATATACAAATTAAATTTATATATACATAGATATAAACAAACATAAATATTTAATATTTATTAATAATATTGAATAATTAATTAATTATTATTATAAATTATGTCCTGGTTATTATTAATTCTTGAAATTATTATTAAATTTATAATAATTTATATATATATATATATATATATATCACAATTTCATAATTAATATTAATACATATAATAGATTCTGACTCTTTTTTAAGTAAATATACATATCAAACCCATATATATATATATATATTAAACCATACATGTATTTTTGAAATGTTTATATATACATACTCAGATATTAATATATATATATATATAGATATATATATATTACACGATTTCATAATCAAATATATTTTTACATGTTTTTTAGAAAAATATATATATGATAAATATATATATAATATTATATGTTTTTTAATTTTTATATATGTTTATGTATGTACATATATATCAAAAAATGACATGTTTTTACTACTTATATATATATTCATATGTTAATATACATAAATGTATTTACGTATATATATATATATATATTAAAAACTAAAGATATTTTTTAAAAGGATTATATACTTTTATCGGTATATATATATACATATCATAAACTTTAAATGTTTTTTTAAAACTGATATATATAAATTAACATTTTAATATCCATACATGTATGTGTGTATATATATAAATTGAAAAAATTACACAATTTTTATGTATATATATTATAAAAATTACATATTTTTTAAAATGTTTATAGATGTATACACGGAATATCTAATTTATATATATTTATATTAAAAAATTTCTTCATTAATTAGAATGTATTATTCATGTGTATTTATATTAAATGATATATTAATTAATATAAACATATCCAATATATTTTGGAAATTGTTTTAATAGGTTTACATATCAAATTTGTATATACATATATACAAATATACATACAGACATACATATATGTGTATATATGTCAAAAACCATTAACATATTTTTAAAATCACATATATATATAAACCCATAGAAAACATAAAAATTAAATAAACAAATGTTAATATATATATACCCACACACACAAAAATCTATCAAAATCAACATGGTACACAAACATACTTATATATATACACAAATATAAATACAAAAGACATATAAATATCATAATTTAAAAAAAAGTAGAATTCCTAAATATCAACTAAAATAATTTACATGACCACATTAAAATCAAAATATAGATTAATAAAATTGTGTCAATCATAAATATCAAATAAAGCATGAAAATTAGATAAATTTTTAAACATAGGGTTTGACCAAATGAGTATATTTAACATTGAATCAAAATATACAAAAAAGATAACCATATAAAAATTAAATTATAGATTAATACAATTGAGTCACTCCTAAATATAAAATAATGAATTAAAAACAGATAGATTTCTAATCCTAGGGACCAAACCATAATATTTTAAATGTAACCAAAATACGCTGAAAAGCTACAAAAAAACATAACCAAATCTTGTAGCTTGATGTTCTAAGGAAAAAAATTAACAAATAAACAGGAAGAATAGAGTTGTATGGGAGTTGCAAACAATAGGGTGGCTAGGTAGGGTTCGTAACGATGGGAGGAGAAAGAAGAGGACAATTAAAGGAGGGGAACACAACTGTTAAATCATCGAGGGGTTTGGTGATGGACTATTTGCAATGTAATTAATTCTGTCACAATTAGTATTTTGTCAAAATTATTTACGAAGAACACTAATTTCTGTCACAAATAATCCCGAGCTGATGGGAATTTGTGACAGATTTCGTCATCCATCACAAATTATCAGCATGATTAATTTTTTTGTAGGGCAGCATGAATACCCACTAAAACTCTTTGGGAAGGATTATTTATTCTTCATCAATAAATCATTATTTCTGATGGAATAAATTATCTTTCTCAAATATTAACAGAAAAAAAACTATTTTCAATGGGTCATCAGGCTGCCACAATAGACCTGTTGTAAATGACCAAATTTTTAGTAGTGTAGTTAAAGCCGTCCATGATAATAGAAATATTATAAACAAGTATGAAAGAGATTTTGTGAATTATGTGATGATATAATTAATTTTATAATTGAATTATAAATTTTATACTTTTTTAATTTTTAGTGTATGAAAATTAAAATATTTAATTAAAATGAGTAAAAAATGACATCAAAGGATGTAAGAAATTGATAACTAACTTATTTTATATGACATGGATCCATTAGAATACCCCTTAAGGCTTCCTATATTGGTATTTTGGTTATAATATGTATACATAAACAATTGTGGAATATTTAGGGATCTATTTTTCTAGATATTTTAAATAATAAGATGTTCTCAAAGTTATAGGAGATGTTTGGAAGAGGGTTGGTATTTATAGGTGAAGGGTAGTGAGTTTTTTGTATAAAATATTAATTAACATATTAATTTTTATCAATAATACAAATATTATTGACTCATGTTAATAGGTATCATAACTTATGCATTTTAGGATAAGTTAATGATTCCTTAAATTCATCTACGATTTAATTAACCTATAATTTAAATTATAATGTTAAATACCATATTTTATTATATTTCACTATTCATCACTATATTTTACCATTTATAAAAATTCAAAAAACTGGACCTCTACCAAATTTTTATGTGATGATGACAAAAATGAATTACATTTTTTGAAAATGAATTTATAAGTTAGATGATTTAATATTTAAGTTTTTTAAAAAATTTAATGTTTTGTTAAACAATTTAAACAATGTTTTATTAGAAATTTCTACATATGCATACATTATGTTATATTGATTGCGTTATTATTTCATGGTATTATCTTACTTATAGTTAATTTTATAATTGATGGTAAATATAATTTATAAGTTCATTTACCTTTATGTTAATTTTATTATTCAAACAACCATTCTAATAACCGAATGGCCAAGTTACTATTCTAATAGCCATGTAACTATTATAACCATCTTTACAGTCCTTTCGTAGTCATATTTCCAATTTTCATATAATTTTACACATACAATTAATACATATTATTTCAGGAACCATTCATTCACTCAATTTTGTGTCAAGATTCTCTATTATTCATTTAAAAAATGCGGATCAGATTTCTTTTTTTTTCAAAGTATTGATCGTGTGTGTGATCATTCTAAAAGGCCATGAACCTGTAGATTTATATAATTTTTATTTTTTTTCTGTTTTCCCATTATAATTTTTTTTATTTTATGCGGTATAATTATCTTTAAAATGTATAATTTTATGTTGATGGAAAAAATAATGATTATTATTTTTAACTACATTTTCTTTATTTATGATATTTATTTGTACTTGAGTTAATATTTTGAAAAAAACCATGAATTCCAAAAAGAAAATAATTATGCGGTAAATTTTTACTTAAATTATTTGTTTATATCATTTAAAATAAATGGAAAGAATGGTATTTCATACTTATAAAATAAATTATTTTTATTCTGAGGTGTTAGATTCTACCCTCTTAAAGAAATTGAATATTCTTTGTTTTTAATCATTAATGAACATGTATTGATTTTTATGAATAATTTCATGAACCATATATATAAACCCTAATTTTATATTAAAAAATTGAAAATATTTGTTTGGGAATTGCTTGTGAGTACCAATGAAAAGTGATCCCAGAATATGTGTAAACAAGATAAAAAGTAAAGAAGAAGTAGAAGAATAATGATAATGATAATATATATATTTTCATGGTTTAGGAATAATCTCAATGTCTAAGAAGAGGTATAAGTGTTTCACCATTTTTTGAGAACATTTTTTGGGGGAAAAATAGTATCTCAAACCCTATCTCTAAGATGAGCTCTTAATGTAGTGTGGTGCTACAGTAACCCATGTTATTAGAGTATCTTCTCCACAAAGTATTCAATGATGCTATTGTACCCACATTGATAAAGTCCACAATGTTACATAAACTATGTTAGTAAATTCATAATGGGTCTTGTTTCTGATTCTATGGAATCTATTCGTCTCTGATACAGTTGGTTATCTTTAATATGATGCCTCTAAATTTGGAGTTGGTGACCATTATCTCCTCACCTATAGTCGATGGGGGAGGGGGGATTCCCCCAAGAAACCTTGTTATGCCACAATGGATTTCAAACCATGCGAATTTCTTGACTTGTTTATTTCATGAACCACTATCATATGGCCCAACTTTATTCCCTCGATTGAGGATCCATTATTAAAATAATATCACACTTAATGAAGTATCTGGTAAACTTAACTCTATAAATGATTACATATTATAAAACTTAACTAATAAGATATTTTACTCTTCTTCAGTTACAAACACATGATTTAACATTAAATATTTAATTTCAAGATGAATATTCCTGAAATACCATCATTTTCCCTTCTATGCTCCCATAATGTGCTTTATTACTATACTTCTCGTACTCTATTAGTCAATGAATTCCAATAGAGGAACAATGGGTCTTAAACTTCTTAATTACCATTGGCTTAATTGACCTTTCTAATGAATTACTATATACTAAAATATTTAAAAAATTTAGTATCTAATAAGTATTATTATTCAACAAAAGTTTCAATGTAACTAAATATTCTTTACCCTAACTTAAAACACAAGGTTCGTTACATGATTTATAAGACTATGACCATTATAATGTTGTACATTTTCCCATTCATTTTTTTTCTCAATACATCCAAGATGTTTTTTATCCAAATCTTCTCCTTCCTTTATTCGGTTATATTAATATAATATACCTATGTGTTGGAAAATTCTAAAACCTTATATAATAGAAATTTCTAAGCTTCTATAGTTTTTCCAAGAGTAAACACATAACCAATGGTACTCTTTCTGATTTAAATTTTGTGTCCAACATTAGTATCCATGAACCCATTCAATGAATTTATTATTCAAAAACCCAGTGATACTTGTTTCACTTTATATTTTTTAACATTTACTTCATAACTAGTCAATTGTTTCTTCTTATATTATCCATGTAACATCTCAGAACACTCACTTTATTAAAAACTATATTTTTTGATAAAAACCATTGAAAATATAAATATTCCATGAAACAATGTACAATGAACCTTTAAATAGGATAATTTTTAACAATTAAGAACCGTTTGTCCAAAGGCTAAAACATTCTCAGTATTATTGTTCATAATCTGATTCCACACATCTCCATGTAAAAATACTATTGTAATTTTATAGGTTTACTCACCCATTTTATTAAATTAATTTTATTTTGTCAGCATTAAATTTAAAAAAAACATATCAAATTTCTAATATTATTTTTTTTCAAAAATAAAAATGTAAAAGTAATAGTTTTGAACTTAGATGTAAAATCATAGAATAAAAAAATGGTGTTGTTATATTCTATTCTTAGGGAATAAAATGTTGAACAAAAATGTATGATAATATTCTTTACCATTTAACATGCATCTTTATTTAGGAGTATTTTTAATTTAATTGAATCCGAATTATCTTACCTTGGGTTCAAAACCTGATTTTATTCCATTGGATCCATAAATTGATATGATTAATCACTATATATTTATATATATTTATACTAATGAATAAAAATACTCATTTTTTAAATAGTTGATGTTGGGATGTATCAAAAATTGACCTGAGACTTCCTCTACTAATTTAAAACCCAACAACTCATCTAGAAGAGAAACTTTTGAACCTAAAATCGAGGTGGTTGAAAAAAAATATCGTAAGTAATTACCTTAAACCTATAAATAAAATCATAAAAATAATCTAAAATATCCTGAGGTACCTACTGGTTTTGAAATCAAATCTAGTTTGATTAATTATATTTCATCATTTAATGGAATTATAGGGGAGAATCCACATAAACTTCTTCATGAATTTACTTATCTTTGTATAAAAATAAAATCATTGGGCAAGGATATTGATCAAATAAAGCTTATTTTTTTCTTTTATAATTTATAAGGATTGGATAACAATTGTTACTTTTATTAACACTCAATATTAATTATAAATTAGAATGAGTGGAAGAAAATTTTTCTTGAAACTTTTTTCTAAATTCTAAGACAACAAAAATTTGAAAATAGATTTTTAGAAATAAATGAACTCATCAAGAAACATTATGTGAGTGATGGGAGAGAGTTAAAATATTTTATACTCATATCCACCACCACTAGATTAGTGAAAAGTTTTTGATTAAAAAAATTATAATGGGATTTTTCTTAATGATGAGAGTATGATATATTCTACTATTAGAGGATATTTGGTAGAAAAAACCACTAATGTTACTAGTAAACTTATTACTAACATGTCCTGGAATGATCATAAATTTACATCATTATGGTTACTTAACTTCTTTTCTACATAGGAACTTCCCACCTTCAGTTCTAAAAATAGAATTATTGTGAGCTAAACTAGTGATATTACAACTAGGGTGAGATCATTGATGTTTTCTAATAGTCCACCAATAAAAGCCAAAACTATAACATGTATTCAAGTATAAGTTAATTGTAGAACATGTTCTATAAATGAACACTTAAATGACCAATTCTCAAAAATGAAATAATATTCTAAAACATTAATTTTTTTCTAGTTATACCTCTCAAATATGAAAAACCAAGGCCTTTTCAACCCCACTAAAACTTCTACCATAGCTAGAAAAACAGTTTAAATTAAAATTTTATATAACCTACATAGTAAATAATATTTTCCATAACCAATCATGTAATTAAAAACCTATGTATGTTTAGGATCAAGAAAATTATCAAATCATAAAGAAGTTTCAACATTAACAACCCATTAAAAAATCGAAAAATATCCCTGAAAAATCTATAAAAAATATATGTTAGACAATTTTTTAACTCAGATGGATCAGTATGAAACTAATATTGTGTGTATGTAAAATTAAATGAGTGGAATAGTTCCATAAAAATAAAATAATCCTAAATTGAAGGATAATGTGAGTTATATAAATTTTAAAATTGACACAAAGATGAAAACCCCCAAATTTATGAATTTAAAACATAAAAATGTTCAGTAGAGTTTTTAACCATGTTTCTTTATTTAGACCTTATTGAAGATATTACATATGCTTATAAGACTTAAAAGACATTATAATCAACTATGATGGAAAATCAATATAAAAATATAATTTATATCTTCAAAATGACAAGTTAGATTGGAAAAAGATAATAGAACCATTTGGTTCTCAAAAACGTTTTTAAAATGAAAAATAAATTCCAAAAAAAACATTTCCTAATCCTAATGGTAGTTAAATAGTAAATAAGAGTGTTGAGAGTGAATTAAATAAGGAAATTTTATAAGTTTTTAAGAAATTTTGGTTCAATTTTATATTACTTTATGTGGTGAGATTGATTCCTATGTATACTATGATTTTGAAGGAAATGTGAACTTACTAGTATAATTTAATGTGGAATAAAATGTACACCTTGTGGGGATGTTTCCTAAATGATTTAATAATTCCTTCATAACAAATGAAATGATTTAGGACTATTCACTATTCCATACACAATAGGGTATTGTTAATTAAAATATATTATATTAGAATATAGAGAATCAATAAATGTGATGACTCACCATATTTTATTTAATTTACAAGTTAGTAAGATAAAACCTCTAAAGTCATTATCTAATTACACAAATAAAGTACATTCGAACCATCTGGTACCATTAAGAAAATTTTGGTTTAAGAAGGTGCTGAATGTTTTTGTTGAATTTTATATTTTTGATATAGAAGATAATAGATTTTGTTTGTATGAAACATTGATTTTTAAAATAATTTTTCAATAAACTACTGAGGCTGCCATAAAAGTTCACAAGGGAATATTATGACTTGAATTTCCAGAAAAATAGTGCATTTTAAAATTCTATAATCATTAAAGTACACAATGGATGATCATTAAACCCACCATATGAATGGAATTAGTTTTTTATTGGGTTCTTTAATGATTTCAATAGTAATGAGACACTAATTCCTATTTATAAAAATGATATGATGCTTTCATCTAAAAAAAATTTATATGTGCATGAAAATGTTATATGTGTTCATAATTTCACTGTTAAGATAGATGAATATAAGCCTAATGAAATATCTTTTTTTAACTCATTTCACTTAAAGTACTAAAAATATAATGTTTGTTAACATAAAATGTGGTTTCCTTAATGAAAATATTACATTTTAATATCAATAAATAATTAAATATAATTAATGTTTTTAAATTGATTCTTGTGATTTTGATATTGAATGTTTTTTTCAATTTATAATGAAATTTTTAAATAAAATGTGTCCATAGACTACTAAACATCTGATGGTTACTGCAATAAATTAAAATTATGCTTATTGTGGGAATACATAAAAAGATGAATTAAATATTTTTGAGTATATAAAACTATATTTTCTTAGTAAAATAAATCCACTTAAGTTAAAATTTTAGTCCTTAATTGAAAATATCAAATATTGTTTCTTATATGATATTAAAAAATTTCTTGAGATTACTCATAATGGGATGTCAGTAGATCAACAAAATCAACTTTTATGAGTCATCAGATATTATATAAAATCTATGTGATGAATCAAAAGTTGATTAAAGGGAATTAGTCCATTTATTTTATTACAAATAATCTTGTGTGAGGAGAATTATAAACCTATCATGAAATATCAAATAATATTAAACCCATGAATTTTGGAAATTTTTAAGAAAGAATTTTCTACAATAATGGTTCTTAGAATCAGTTTCCCAATTTTTGATATCCAATGGGTGATTCCTATAAAATATTTACAAAAAAAAATTATTTTACTATTTAAAAGAATTGATTTAGACAACACATTCCTATCCACATACCTATCAAATTGATAGTGTTTATTGATTATAAACAACTCAACCTGGTGACTACGAAGGATCACCTTCCCATTCCATTAATATAAAAACTAAAACTTTTATAAATAAAATTCCCTTATGAATGAATAAATTCCCTAGTGAGTAATGTATTTATATAAAACATGTTCCCTATATTTCATTTTTTATATATTTTACAATTCTAAAATATATACAGAATTTTACTATCGGGCTAAAACGTTCTTTAAGAATCATAAATTTTCATAATTTAACCATTCTTTAATGACCATTATGATTTTTATATATTAAGGATTATAATAAAATCGAGTTTTTAGTAAAGGAAGAAGAAAGGGACTCATCCAATAATAATATTCCCTACGAATCCCATTTATTATAGATTCCTATGGAATGAAATCACTTACATTTTCCCTCAACAAGTCCCTAGATGAGATTTAAAAAACTAAATCTTGAGAAAAATTGTTTACAAGATATGTTGTGGTTTATAGTGATAATCACACAATTTATGTTTGTTAAACCATCCAATGAATTTAATATCATCACATACCTAATCATTAGGGTGTCTTCTATTGTAATAAGGTTTTATGTATCAAAACACCAGTAGTATGAATTTTTATATTCTCATTTAATAAAATAATGGTTACAAATATCCATTTCCATCATTACCATATTATTAAATAATATTTCATTAAATATATATGAAAATGTAATTTAATAGATCCCAATGTAATTTTTAAATTGGTTAAAATTTTATGGGATTAAATGTGATAAAATATTTCTTATGTGGTATGATATGTGGCACACAATTTCAAGTACATGATATAAATTTAATGGGAATGATGGGGTTTATATTTCCCTATAATTCATTAAAACAATTTCTAATGAGGTACTATATACATTGAATGGGATGTTTTTCTAAACACACTATGTTATGATGCCAAGTGATTAGCCTTTACATATGCTCCTGATGTCATGTTTCATGTTTTTTCCACATTGATATAATTCCTTGATTTTATAATCTTATTTCATTCTTTAAAATTTATGATGATGATTTTACAATTTTTATGACATCATATTATTACTATTAACTAACATGTACTAATTTACTTTATGTTGTTTTTTATTATTACCTTATTGGGTTTTATAGCTCACCCTTTTCATAAGTGCAGCCCTAGGCTATCTCGTACAGTTTTAGAAGATCAATTGAATTATAAGGGAATGTTAGGGAATTTATAATTAATAATACTCTATCCATTATTCATGTTATTATGATATGTATTTAATCACCCAAAGACACAATCCCTCATTATATTATATGATTTTTATTTGTATTTTTGTTTAATAAATCGTTAAATAAACTGTATTAAAGATATGGGTTTTCATAGTTTGTATCAGATCAATAAGTATTTATTTTTTCAGTATTAGGATTAGAAACCCTAAGGTATATCCATAGGGATAAGAATAAATATTTTTAAAAAATTAAATTTGGGTGAATTATTGAGTGCTTGAATTTTTGATAAAATATATCCATGTCAAGATAATAATAGGTTGGTAAGGTTTTGGAATAGATGTACCTAGGGGTAATAACATCGAAGTAGATCACTGGACATTAACCTAACATATAAATGGTGTAGAAAATTTCCATAGGACTCCACACCTAGATAAACAATCTTAGGGTATATGATTTATTTAATAATGTGCCTTTTACAAACCATTATAAAGGGAAAAACACTACCAATGAAATTTAACGATATGAAATAGGCATAAAAACCTTATATTATGACCTAGAGTTTCATAATTTGATAATGAATGTCATTTACAGGCTATCCCTTCGGTGTTCATTATTTTCCTTTTGTAGATTTAATAATTTGAAAATTGTCATCAAGAATTTAACTTTATTTTATCTAATGATTAAAAATATGGTGAATCATTTCAATAACCAATGTGATATCCAATGTGATAATGGTATGAATTATATACCTAAAATAATGGGGGATAAAGTACAATTTCTAGTGATTATTCCAATATAGTTGTGAGAAATTATAATTAACCAATGAAATATAGTTTAATTTCTCAGCACATCAATGAAGATAAGGACAATGTCTCATGGAAGTTCATGTGATAATGTTGATAAAGGAAAGAAGATTAAATTTATTATATGAAATAAAATATGAAAAGAGGCACCAAGGTAAATGTCTCAAAGGTACCATAAGATGTTTCAAGTCTGAACAAATAATGAATAAATTATCTAATTTAAATAGAAAATTAATAATTCAGCTAACTCGATGGAGGGAAATAATGTTCATTCTAAAGAACCATTAAAAAATTTAGGTAATTTATGTGGGGAACCTGAGAATAATGACAATTCACTATTTCGTAGGCTAATAGGGATGATGACCACTAACAATCTCAGAGACCAAGAAAACAAGGAAGGTTTTACACTATGATAATCACTAAGATGGATCATCATGATTAAATTAAACTGAAACTATACTCAATTTTTATTATGAATTACTATATTTTAGTTTATCCTACACATAAAAATCTAGTAAATTTTGTAAGATCATAGAGTCACCACCCTAGAATACTTGATATAAATAGGGAATAATTATTCGATTGTTACATTATAATTTGATTTTTGTTGGAATATTCGTCTTCAGAATATTAACATTACACCTTTAGAGGAATTAAATGTTATCATAGGTATGGATTGTATTTTCTTTTATAGATCCAATATAAATTTTTGACATAAGTAAATCACTCTCTATTATAAATCACCCTCAAATTCTAAAAAAAATAGGATATTGATGCATCACCTTTGGAACCATCATCTTAAGAATGGGTATTATTTCCTAAAAAAAATATCTAGCTCAAAAGACTAAGACTTAGAAAAATATCATCCTTGATGATGCACTAATTATAATAGAATATATACATGTGTCTTCTAAAGAAATTCCTCGTCTTCCTTCAAGAAGATATGTTAACTTATCAATTAAACTTATAAAAAGATCTTTATTAATATCTAAGACTCTAGATATAATGGATATTGTTAAACTCCTAGAGTTGAAGAATTAACTAAAATAGAATATAGAAAAATGGTTTGTATACCCAAGTGGTTTACTAAGGGGTATATCAGTCTTTTTCTTCAGGAATAAATGTTGTCCAGTGTGCCTCTGCATTGATCATATTGTGATAAAAAAGATCACAATAAAAAATAAGTATCCTCTATCATTGATTGATGAATTTTTAAATAACTATATATATATATATATATCCAACAATATCTCTAAGGTGTTTCTTTAATTGGGATTTTATCGTATAAAGGTGAAAATATAGGATATCCCCTAAAGAATGCTTTTTGTATAAGGTATGGTAACTACGAGTTCAGAGAGATTCCTTTTGGACTCACTAATTTTAGAAATTGGGTGCCACTAATAATAGAGACACCACACCTTTAACATGGTCATCGGGTACTATCCAACCAAGTACCATCGGTTGCCATACAGACACATGGTCCCCACCCTCGGGCCCAGCCACTTCCCCAAATGGGTCATCTGACAAATGACAGTCCCCATAGGACAACCCATATCTTTTCTAGTATGTTTTTTCATCACTTACACACACCCTGGAAAAATTATTCTTTCTAGTTTGTTTTTTCCTCTCCCATACACACCTTGAGAAACTTCCCAAAAAGTCACCCTTATGACCACTACTCCAGGTCAAGCACGCTTAACTGCGGATTTCAAATCTGATAGGCTCCAGAAAATGAAGGTACATATTGTTGAAATGAGTCATAATATTTAGTCATTTAACCCTTTATCATTAATGGGGGTAACATCCCCCACCACCTTAGAGCACAACGTCCTCATTTTGGGCCCTACATCTCAGCCTAGGCAGTGCACCACACTTAAGGCTGGATACCTAATTTGATACAAAATGTAACAACTGGGCCCTGGTAACAGCACTAAAATCCCTCCATTAACTTGGTCGTCAAGTCTTGGCCAGCTAGGTACCACCAATTTCCCCCACGAACACGTTGTCCCCACCCTAGGGCCCACACACATGACCAAACGAGTCATACGACTAATGACTATCCCCCACATGCCAAAACATTTCCCTTCATGTGTGGTTTATCCTTACTCATTCACACCCTGAGAAACTTCCCAGAGGGTCCCCCATCCTAACCACTACAATGGGGGAAAGAATGCTTAACTATGGAGTTCTAATCAGGTGGGATCTAGAAAGGGTAGGTACACATTGTTGACATGAGTCATGACATTTAGTCATTTAACCCTTTATCATTTTGGGGTGTTACATCCCACACTAGAGCTCAATGTTCTCGTTGTGGGCCCTACATCTCAACCTAGGCAGTGCACTACACATAAGGCTTGGTATCTCCTCTGATACCAAATGTAACAACTAGGCCCCACTAGTAGCACAGACACCCCGCCATTAACATAGTCGTCAGGTCTTGGTCTACTAGTTACCACTAGTTTCCATGAAGGCACGTGGTCCCCACCCTGAGGCCCACCAATGTGCCAGAATGGGTCATCAAACTAATGATTGTTCCCACATGCCAACACATGTCCATTCCAGTGTGTCGTGTTCTCACTCACACACACCTTGATAAGCTTCACAGAATGTCACCCATCTTAACCACTACTCTAGGGAAGGCACGGTTAACTATGAAGTTTTATTAGGTAGGCTCCGGAAAGGGAACATACACATTGTTGACATGAGTCATAACATTTATCTAATTAATCCTTTATCATTATGGGGTGTTACATTCACCCCCTCCCCCCCCCCCTAGATCACAACGTCCTTATTTTGGGACCTACATCACATCAAAGGAAATGCACTGTACTTAATTCTAGGTAACTCCTATGATACCAAATGTAAACACTAAGTTATGTGGATAGCACAGACAACCCACCATTAACATGGTCATCTGGTACCTGGCCAGCTAGGTACCACTAGTTACTCCACATACAAGTGCTCTCGACCCTAGGGCCCACCCTCATGCCCAAACGGGTCATCTAACTAATGCCTATCCCCACACACCAACACATGTCTTTTCTACTATGTTTTTTCATCACTCACATACACCCTAAGAAAATTCTCAAAATTCCACCTATCATGATCACTACTCCAGGGAAAACACACATAACTATGGTGTTCTAATCAGGTGGGATCCTAAAAAAGATGGTGCACATTGTTGAAAAAAGTCGTAAAATTTATTCATTTAACCCTTTATCATTATGGGGTATTACATTCACCCCCCCCCCCCCACACCCCACCACCTTAAAGAACAATTTCCTTATTGTGCACCATGCATCTCAACCTAGGTAGTGCACCACACTTAAGGCTGTGTACTACCTTTGATACCAAATGTAACCACTGGGACCCGCTAACAGCACATATACCACGCCATTAACATGGATGTCAGGTCTTATCCCACCAAGTACCACCTGTTTCCTTGTAGACACGTGGTCCCCAACATGGGTCCCACCCACATGCCCGAATGGGTCATCTAACTAGTGAATATCCCCATAGTCCAACACATTTCCATTCCAGTGTGCTTTGTCCTCACTCACACACACTCTGAGAAACATCTCATAAGGTCACCCATCCCGACCACTACTCCAGGGAAAGCATGCATAACTATGAAGTTATAATAATCTAGGCTCCTAGAAAAAAAGGTACACCTTGTAAACACAAGTCATAACATTTAGTAATTTAACACTTTATCATTATTAGGTGTTACATTCACTCCCCCTAGATCACAATGTCCTCATTGTGAATCCTACATCACAAACTAGGAATTATACCGCACTTAAGGTTGGGCACCACCTCTGATACCAAATGTAACAAGTTGGGCCTACTGGCAGAAGTGACACCACACTGTTAACATGGCCATCAGGTATTGGCCTTCCAGGTACAACCAGTTTCCTTGTAGGCACGTTGTTCGAACCATAATCCCTCCTACATGACCAAATGGGTCATCTGATGATTGACTGTTCTAACAGGACAAAATATGTCCTTTTCAGTGTGATTTTTCCTCACACACACCCTGAGAAACTTCCCAGAAGGTCACACATCCTGACCACTATTCTAGGCCAAGCACAGTTCACTTCGGTGTTATAATCACATAGGCTCCTGAAAAGGAAGATTCACCTTGTTGACATAATTCATAACACTATTTTATTTAACCCTTTATCATTTTGGGATGTCACATTCACCCCCCCCCCCTAGAGAACAACATCCTCTTTGTGGGCCCTACGTCTCACCTTGGGCAGTGCACCACAGTTAAGACTGGGTACCACCTCTTATACCAAATGTAACAACTGAGCCCCGTTGATAGGACAAACACCCCACAATTAACATGGTTGTCCTGTTCTGGACCACCAGGTACCACCAGTTTCCCTGCATACACGTGGTCCCCACCCTAGGGCCCACCCATATACCCGAATGTGTCATCTGACTAATGACTCTCCCCACAGGACAACACATGTCTTTTCTGATGTGCATTGTTCTCACTCACACACACCCTGAGAAACATCACAGAAGGTCACCCTTCCTAACCACTTACCCTGTCTAAGAAAGCTTAAATGTGGAGTTCTAATTAGGTAGGCTCTTTAAAATGAAGGTGCACCATGTTGACAAGAGTCATATCATATAGTCATTTAACCCATTATAATTCTGGGGTGTTACACTGATGATCCATCTATAATCATGATTCTAATGAATAGAGTCTTTAGGGATTACCTTGATAATTTTTTGGTAGTATTTATAGATGATATTCTTAACTCTAAAAGAAAAAAAACATGAGGAGAATTGTAATGTTTTGTTGAAGGACTTGAAAAAGGAAAAGTTTTATGTGAAGTACAACAAACGTGAGTTTCTGATGGAGAAAGTGACATTATTGGGTTATTTTATCACTATAAAATGGAAATATTTAGATCCTTTGATGAAAGTTGAAACTTAGGGATGGACTAGACTAACATCTATGGTGTATATATGTAGTTTTCGTTGATTATATTGGTATTATCATCAATTATTGAGAAACTTATCATGATTTTGAAACATTCTAACCAAGATAACTATAAAGAGAGAGAAGATTATAGACTAATGAGTTCATGTATATATTCAAAGAGTTAAACAAGAGGATAATCACTACACTTATGATCACATGAAAAACTTTGGTGGGGAAGGATTTGTGATCTAAAATGATGTTTCCAAAAAGGGTAATGGGTTGTGAACTCAAGAAAATTGAAAATATTATTTCATATGCCTCCCACCAATTAGGATCCATGAATTGAACTACCTGAAGAATGATCTAGTATTAGTTTTACTAATCTCCACATTGAATATTTCTTGATATTATCTCTTTGTGGAACAGTTTGATAATATACAGATCATAAAATCCTTAGGTATATATTCACTAAAATGAACTTTATATGTATTAATAAAGGTCGTTCTTCTAATCAATAATTATGGTTGTTCAATACATTAACATACTAAAATGTTGAAAAATTGACATACTCTTTGTTTAGAAAGGATCTAACATCCATATCCATGATGAGGATTGAAAGGGATCCAATAATTTAGGACACGAAAGGATGGTCATAGGAATCGAAAATCGAATCTCATCATAACATACTCAAATAACTACTCAATAATCAATTCTTGAGTTGATTAAGGAGGACCAAAAACCTAATGAGAAGTTATAGAAAATGGTAGAAAATATTCTAGGTTTCAACTTTTCTAAAGATGGGGTTACAGTATTTGAAATATGGATATGTGTCCCAAAAATACTAGTACCGATGATGAGTATTCAATATGGTACATATAGATCATCCATATATATTTATAAAGGAATCACTAAGATGTATAGATATTTGAAGAAGAACTTCTAGTGAGATAACATGTAGTGGGAGGTTACAAATTTTTCATCATGATGCTTGGTATGGAAACAATTCATGGATGAATAACTGTACTATAATGGTATGATGAAACAATTTCCCATACAAGTATGGAAATGGGAAAACATAACCAAGTATATTTTTATAGTACCCCCCTCCCATAGCAAAAAATTCATAAAGAAATTTGGGTTATTGATTTCCTTATAATGTTAGTGCATTTCAGGATTATCAGATGAGCCCATAAGGGGAGCTCCTCCACTAGGGTTCCTCGCCATCGTCTTCTTCTGCCTTGAGTCGATCTGGCTTCCCTCCTCAGTGATTGATCGGCGAGTTTGTAGCAGTGGCTTCTCCTTCTACGATGGCATCGTCTATCTCGACATCTCATCATTGTTGGCTTGCTTCGTGCCTCACTCCACCTTCACTGGATAGGGTTTCCAATGGTAGCGTGATGATGCCTAGGTCGAGGTCTTGCTTCCTCTTCTAAGAGTTGTTGCCTCATCTCCTCGTATATGTCGGGTGGTCCGTTGTGGTCTCCGTGCATAGGGATGGTGTCGATGGGTTATGGGTTCTGATTTACGACGGGGTCCGGTGAGCTTGGCTCTCGGGTGGCCGGCTTTTGGTGAAGGTTTCTTTAACTCTGATTCACGCCCTGTTTTTTATTTTGGTCTTTGCTCGTGTGTTGGTTTCCGGTTGTGATCTATTTTGGTTGATCTTCTGCAGGTTTTTTCTGCATCTGCAGATCTGGTATTTGATTCTGGTATTCGTGGAATTTTTTCTTGGCGGAGGAGGTTTGAGGATTTGGTTTTCATTCTTCTGTTTGTGATTTGGTTCTGATTCTGATTTCCCAGTTTCATCTTGGATGTGGTGCTGATGTTGGCTTGATATTTGAGTTTGAGGTTTTTTATGTAATGAAGGCATGTTTCTTCCTTGATGTTCCAATGTCGTTTGAAGATGTTTTGTGGGTGATGATGGCGCGGATGAAGGTGTCTCTGTTGATGTCGTTCGATGCTCCGACCGCTGATTCCGGTGATGTGATGACAAAGAGGGATGGATTGTGATTCCGGGTGCATGGCTCGAGGCAGAGCGTGGGCCGAGGTGTCTTGTGTTCGGTTTTTTAATATGAATTTGGGTGTTTTGGGGGTGGGTTTTGGATCATGTTTTTTGTATTTGAATTTTGGTGTCATGGTATTTGATATTTTGATTTTATTTTGTGATTTTCCCACTAACCCTTAAAGTGGACTATTCAGAAAATGAAAAAAAAGGATTTGGAATTTCATTTCTATTAACGAACTTTTCCCTCTTGGAAAACTCTACATGATATACATAAGAGAAGTAGTAAGATTATATGAATTACCACCCTCTATTTTATCTGATCAAGATAGATGGTTTTCCTTGAGGTTCTGCAGAATAATTTAGTGAGTGTCAGATACATAGTTGAGTTTCACTAATGCTTATCACCCTCAGATGAAGGTTTTGTTTGAAATAAAAATTAAAAAACTTGATGTTATATTGAGATCTTACTCAATTTAAGTCCATGGATGTTGGGATCAGAACATTCCCCTATTATAGTCATCAAATTAAAAGATCTTCCATTATAGTATTTATATAGAACCAACAATGTATTTATATGGGAAGAAGTATTAGACTCCAATATGTTTGGATGAATTTATATAGATAATGTTAACCGGTCCTATTGTTATCCAAGATATGATATAGAATTTCAAACTATACATTATCATAATAAATCAACAGAATTTTGATACAAAAGATATGCATACAATCATTGATGAGATGTTTGATTTGAGGTCAGAGAAAAGTTCCTCCTTCATATATAACCATGGAATAAATTCATGTTGTTTGGGAAGAAGGTAAAGCATAGTCCTATTTATATTTTTCACTTTGAGATCCATGGTCACATTAGAGTTTTTCCCCATAGACTATCACTCTCACCTAACCTATCATAATTAGATGATGTGTTATATGTATCCCTATTAAATAATTACATAACAAACCCCTTACATGTACTAAATTCATTGTAGGTATCTTTGGATAATTATTATTCATATGAGTAGTATAAGATGAAGATCAAAAATTATAGAGACAAATATCTATCAAATAATACCACTCACCTAGCCAAACTACTATAGTGGAACCACAAGTTTGAGAAAAAACATGCACTATATTCCATTTTTTATATTAGACTATTATAAAATATATCCATAATTTGGATATTTATCTTAAAAGAATATTATGAATCATAAATACAGATAATATATCAATTAAATAGTAATAGTTTAGATTGGTGTATATTAAGAATTAAAATAAAATCTAAATGACATATAGGGAAGAATAGATTGCCCTGAACAAATGGATCATACCATATGAAGCCCATTTATTTGAGCTTCTGATAGAGTTATTATCACTACACCTTTCCCTTGACCAATACAAAGTATATATTCAATAAATAAAATATTATTTAAATAATTATAGGATAATTTCAGGATTATATACATTACCTCTCAATCTGAGTTCATTAAACCGCCCAAAGAAAGTACAAACATTGCACACCTAACCATTAGGTGGTACATTTGTGTAATAAGGTGTTATAAATCTATACCCTGGTAGTATGAATTATTATAATTTATTTTTAATAAAATAATGATTATATGTATCCATTTTCATTATGACTATATGTATATAAATTATTACAGGTGATTTTATTTAAATTTGATTTTGATATAAATAAACCAAAATTTAATATTTGGGAAATATATAGTTTCAATTAAAAAATTATATTTGAAAAATTAAATTATTTTTAAAGAAATAATATTTTCAACAAATATTATTTTTAAATAATATTTATTTAATATATATGATAATATAATTTAATAAAGTTTAATGTAATTTTCATATGCCGGAAAAGGTTGTTTGTGTCGTAAAAATTATTTTTTTCTAGTAAAGAAGGATTTTTATTTAAAAGTGTATGTTATCATATTTAAAAACAAATTTTGTTTAATAAAATATTATTTTAGAAATCTGGACATTGATATTAGATAATGGTTATTTTTTCATATTTTTATAAGATATGTGATTTCTTGGGTAAAAAATTGAATACAATATAAATAAACAGTATATGTTATTAAAATCATAATAGCCAAAAAGTGATGTAATAAATAATATAAAGACATTAATTAATAAATATATATTTCTCATTTAAAATAATTTCTTTATTGATTTTATTTGTTTAATTTTACCAAATAATATTGAGTCCTTTAAATCCAATATTATATTTAATGGATTTTAAAACAATTATTTATGAACATGACTCACATACACATCGTGAATGACATTATATTACTGAATTATATACATAAATCAATTAAATATATGAAACAAATCCACTTTGATAGAAATCATGGGCAGAATAATGAGGTAGTTTGTGGTTTTGATTATTTTATCACTTATAGTATAGAATATATCTTTAGAAGTTAATAAATAATTCCCCACCTTTTTTAGAAATATCCACCCAACATATCATTAATCTTCACTAAAACCCAATTTATAAGGATGTTATTCTATCTATACCAATATAAATTCCTCCCAAGGGGTTCGTAAGCTCTTACCTTGCTCCTCCCAAGACTTTATAAGCACCCCCTTAGTGTAAGAGATTTTATTTCTCTTTCTTTTATTTAAGTACTTTATTTGTATTATGCCTTTTTATTTAAAAAATATCATGTTTTTAAGTGTTCTTACACTTTAAGTTTTGATCCTTATGGTTCCCTATAATTGGGATACCACCTTTCACTATCATTAAAACCTTACATTGAAATTTATTTACAACTGTTATACCATTGAAATTATCCCATTATTTTCCATACCAATCATTTGGGATGTGAATACCCATGCTCAATGCCACTCAAGGCTATTCACCTAGTCGTAGCTATCCTTAATTGATTGGTAACTTCCATGTATATAAATAAAAATCCTTAATCATGGTATTAAATGTGATTAAATATTTTCTTATTCTACTCAAGGGTATTCATTGTATTATACCTATCCTGCATTGAATGGTAACCTATATAAACATATATAACTTACACTCCAAAATAATGATATTAAATGTGATGAAAGATGTTATTATATTGTATTATATATGTGGAACAAAAATTATTTTACATGATATGAATGTGATTGATGGGCCCATAATTATATGAAAATTATATAAATTCATTAATTTTTTGATCTCATGAGTTACCATGTATGATTCATGGGTGGTTATCCTAAGAACACTATGTTGTGATTTATTGGCTTTTATCCTCATATTATTCTTATGATATCTTGTTTTATATTATTTACACATTCCAAATATTATTTGATGTTATCATCTTATATAAATATTATAAGTTCATGTTAATGATTCTCACCTTTATATTACTTAATCTTATGATTATTGACTCACACATACAACTTTAATTTATGTTATTATTATTTTATTATCCAAAGGTGATTTATAGCTTGCATATTTCTTATATATATTCATATTTTACCCCATGTGGTTTTAGAATATCAATTGAATTTAAGGGAATGTTATGGAATTTTCAACAAATTTCAACATATCACCAATTTATTTATTATCATATTCATCTAATTACTCAAAGAAACAAGGCCTCTTGATATTCTGATATTGAATTATGTGTATCATTGTGTAAAACATCATGAAATAAGGTGTATAAATGATATAAATTTTCATATTTTCTTAACCATGTTCTTGGAAGTATTATAGTAAAATACCTTTCTATTTTCTATATGATTTTTTAGGCCACATTCAAATTCACATTGAACCCAAAGAGCAGTATAAAACACCTTCACTTGAGATTTTGGTAATTTTTTCTATAGAATAATGCCTTATGGGTTTTGTAATGTTCGAATCAGTTTTCAAAGGTACATGGTAATCTTATTTGTTGAGTGTTTATAACACTATATGATGAAATTTATAGAATATTTTACATTGTATGAATCATATATTGGTAGTGCTTTAAAGAGTTTGGATACAATTTGTAAAATCTTCACTGATAAAAATCTTATTCTCAACTATGAGAAATTTTATTTTATGGTAGAAAGATGAATTTTCTTGTCCATGTAATTTCTTAAGAATGATTACATGAAGATAAATCTAATATTTGAATCATTTATTCATAAATATACACAAAAATAGTTAAGCATGTGATATTTTTCCATGATCATGTTGTTCATTGAATAAGATTCCTAAAAATCCATAATAAAACCCAACCTTTCTCCATATTACTTCGAAAAGAATTTCAATTTCTATAAAATGAGATTTTTAAACAAGTATTTAGGAATACTAATAATTTATTATACCAATCCATTATCTAACCACTTATATAGGAATTACCTTTTGAATTGATTTTTGATTCATCAAAATTTTCCTTATGGGGATGTCCTGAGTCATATGAAGTAAAAACATTATAATGTCATTGATTATGCATCTAGGAATCTAGATTAAAACAAATCTAACAATAAAACAACTAATAAGAAGTTTATTTCCATTTTTTCTTTATAAAAAAATTAGATTTCAACATGATAGGTTTCAAAGTAACTATTTTCACTCACCATTTTGTAATATAAGTTCCGAAGAAGATACATCATGAAAAACCAAGGATAATATTATGGATTTTCTTGATCAAAAATTTTTATATTAAAATAAATGAAAAAAAAGGATAGTGAAAATTTATAGATTTTTCCATTTGAGTATATTACACACTATTTTAAGAGAAACATAAATTATATCCATAAATCATGAAAGCATTTACACCTGAGTAAATGCACGCTATTAAAATTATTAGATAATGGGTTTTTAAGCATTTTAATTACATGGATTCCAAGGATTTCTATTATATGTTTTCCAAAATAAACATGGTTATAATATAGTGATTAAATCCTGAAAGTATATTTTCGATTAAAATCATTTATGATATCATGGGTGTGACCAATTAATTAGGCGACACATCTCAAATTTTGAGATATACATAATACTAATTTTTTCCATACATTAAGTAGTTTTGGTCATTTCAGAACACAAATAATATATAAATAAGTTATGTATTCATGATTATTTATTATAAATGATTTTAAGGATTCATTTAAATTGTGTAGATCAGGTGATAACCTTCTAATTTCAAGGTAATATTTCCAATAAGAATGAAATTAAACAATAAACCCTCTTTTCTTGTTATGTAAATATTTTTTGGATAATGGAATTCATGAGACCATTTCCCAATTATTTTGTGCAACTTTATATTTTACCTGATGTTTATTATGTTTCATAGTGGGTAGGTGATGATGATAAAGTAGTCTCTATGACTATAATGGCCAACTTGTTTTGTTTCATTTAACATGAAAAGTTTATCAATACAAATCAGGACACCAATTTTTGGAATAAGAATTTAGAATGTTTTTTGATGGAATATGGAGTTCATCCAAGGGTTTTTACACCCTATCATACTTAATCTAATTTAATCTATGTGTTTTAAAATATATTGATGAATTATATTCATTAAAAATTGTCCATATATATAGAAAAGATAGTATTTTGAGATTTCAAGATGTTATTTTGGCTTATATAACTAATTTTAAAATATTAACTGGAGTGTTTCCTTTTATAAGAGTGTATGGGAAATATTTTAGTTTAAATTCAGAGTAAGAACATAATGCTTTTTGTTATTTAAAAAGATGAAACATGAATATGTTTGATACTGATAAAGAAATAAAATTCGACATGTATGAGTAGAAAGATATAATTAACAATTATTATGAAAACTCATAGTTTTATTAAGGGAAAAAATCCTTCCATAATGATTTATTTATAAAAGAGATTAAAGAAAGAGATAAAATGAGTTTTTTATAATCAAAATTCAACCTATTTCTAGTTAAATTTCATCTCAAATGGTTTGGACTATTTCTTATTACTCATTTTATTCTATTTAGTTTTCTGTAAATTAAATAACTACTGTAACAAGAAATATTTATTGTCAATCGGAATAGATTGAAGTTGTTTTGAAAAAATAAATATCCTCCAAGGTTGGGGATTCACTATTAAGATATTAAATTCAACTAAATATTTTTTACATCCTTCCTTCTCATAGGTTTTTATTATGCCTATAATTTATATTTTTAATTTCACATAGAAACTATTTCACTATGTGAATATTACACAAAATAATTATATCAGGAGGAGAATTGTTTCCAATATTAGAACTTTACATTTTTTTATTATTTTTTATTTTTTATTTTTTATTTTTTATTACTATTTTGATTTCATTTTTACTTTGTATTTTTTTTGTTTTTTTAAAACATGTAAGCTCAAAATGTATAAATTTTAAAATTTTATCAAAAAACCTAGGTCAACTGGTCTTCTACTAAGAAGTATGGATGGATCACTGAAATAATAAAAACAATATTCTGAGAAGTAAATATCTATTAATTTTTAAGTACATGATCCACTCTCCTTTAAAAACTCAATCATAGATTATGAAATTAAAATAAAATGTAAACCCCATACAAGTAATTATTAAATATGTTCAACTATAATGAAGAAACCTACCCCTTGTTTTATTTTTGTTCTACTAAGAGACATATTATAACACAATTTCATTTTGAAGTGATTAAAACTGCATAAAAATCACATAGAATAGTTTAGTATTTATCATCAACTTATTAATGAATGTATCACTCACATCCCAATTCCAAATATCATTATTTATAAGAATATCAACATTCATTAAGAAACTCTTCTACTATTGGATGAATAATATCTTCAGTAATCTGTTGACTATAAGGTCTCTATCTTCTACTTGGGTGTTCAGTTACTAGAATTATAGTGACTAATAAACATGAACACCATCCTTCCACCTCCAATATTCAGGATGAAAAAAGTATCAATGAGATTGTTCATAGACACCATATCATTTTTCTTTCCCATAAATAAGGCTTCATGTTATTATAAAGTGATTTATCATTCCTCTACTCCAACTAATAGTAGAAACAACATGTACTGGTCTATAATATCTTTTAAATTTTTGATAAAGTAGTTTTAAAATACAATAAAGTATCAACATATTAATACACAATTATTGATCACTAATTATTCATATATTCACATTATTATTTATATATTCACATATGATATTTTAAATAATATTTGCATACATATATATGAAAATATCCCTTGATTTATGGTAGCATGATCTTTTTACATTTAAAACTACTCAAGAATATTTCATGTTATTATTAACATTTAATTCAAGTCAATATTTATACATTTATATTTTCTTTGAGACTTGGTATATTTCTTTCATCAAAATATTATAATAAATACTTTGTTGTTTTAAAATTTTTTCCACACTGTTATTCATGCATTCCTGCACAAAGATTAATGGTGTTGAAATTTCCATCACAGCACAACTAGTTTCATTTAAAAAATTTCCTTCAACTTGTTCTAATTGAACCAACATTTTTTTTTATATTATTCAATGAAGGAATAAAAATACATGATGTGTGGGTATTATTCTTAAAATGAAGTTCGAGTGAAAAATATTTCTAAGAAGGATCATAGTTTTCCCAAGAATGGTAATTTAATTTTAAATATATCATTAGGTTTTAATGGGTTACCTTGTAACTTTGAATTATTTATGTTTCATCCATTATTCATGTGGAAAATATTTATATGATTCTTAGAATCCATATATAGAATCAGTTGGAAATGATTTAGAGTTTTATTTAGGTTCTACAATCAGATATGTTTGATGATCTATTCATTTGATAATTATGTTTTTTAGATGTTTTTCTGAATTATTCCATGTATAGATATAGTTCAAGAACATTTTAGAAGATCCATTCATGTGATTATCTTGAGTATAAAATTATATGAATATAAAACTGGATGATGTTGTAAAGATGGTGTGATGATTAAGGAACTAATCAACGTGACCAATAAAATTGATGATGATATGAATGTACTGTAAAAAATATTTTTTATATGTAAGGGGAAGATGTATTTAGGGGATATTGAAGAACTACTAAAATATGGATAAGTTGGTCTAAATAAGAAGGTAAATAATCCAAGGAGTGATAATTATGAAGTGTTATATATCATATAATGAATAATCATTGGATAATATGATGACATTTCTTGAGATAGGTTTTGAGTGATGATGCCTTGGAAATGAGTTGAAGAGGTTCTGATCTAAGCTCATTGAAGTCTGGAATTTTATATTGGGATTAAAAAATTTACAAAGTAAAATATCATATGAAAAATAAATTTTAGATCACATGATATTTAAAATACGGTCATAATAATTTTTTATAATTGTATGTGATATTTTTCATTCATAAGATTTTATATATATAATATATTAGAGATTATATCTCATATGATGTTTTTCATGTAATAATTTTCCACACATAATTAATTTGAGATATAATGTTTTGTTATTGGAAAAATAAAAATATATTATAGATCCTGTGGGGTATTTTTATTTGTGAAAAAAATATATTTTTAGAATTATAAGATTTTAAGGAATGTTGAATATGATGATGATACATTGTGTGGTTATTGAAAAAACATCATTGTGTTTGCAGCCATTGATCCAACCTAGACTTATAAACACAACGTTAAAAGACAATGGGTTAGATAATTTTTAGAAAAATATCATGCACATAGAAACATTTGGTATAAGATAATTCATGTAAGAATATTGTGTATCAGATATATTTCATGTAAATATATTTTAATTATATAAAAACTTATTTTTGGAATAATAATTTTTGAGTCCCTCAGAAAATTATCTTACACATAAGATATATCATAAAAATGATATTTTATAAAAAAGGATGTTTTTAGTGTAATATTGTTATGTATTTGATATGTGGAGGTTTTCAAGACGAATAGTAAAATTAATGGAATATATGTATCTTTAAATATGAAATATCATGATTCTGAGAATCATAATTCCAATATGTGATGAATAATGAGGAATAAATTTTGAGAGATTTTGGATAAAAAAAAGGGTCAATAGACATAATCAGTTCACTATATATTTTATGAACACGTTGGATATTTTTTCACTTGTATATTTTTTGGAGGAAATAGGAACATAATATTTCCATAAATCATAGGGACTCCAATTATTTATGACTTCTAAGTAAAAAAAGAATAATTCTAATGGAAAGGAAGACCAAGAAGACTAGTTTTGAATATATGTGATTTTGGGAACACAAATATATAATATTATGAAGATTTGAGAAGTAATATTCATAATGTTTTTTGAATATAGAATATGATAATAAGAATAAATTAGTTGATGATCTCGACTAGGTGTATACTCTAAACTTTCTATAGGTAGAAAAAAGGAATGGTAGTGATAAATTACGACTCTAGTTAATAGTAAATATCCCAAAAATTCAAACTAAAACAAGAAATAATCATCCCTAAACTAGTTTCAAAAAATAATTACTAAGAGAAGGAAGAGGAACCCATTGTTATTCTAAACACTAATGAAGAAGAAGAAGAAGGTGAGAAGAGTTAAAAGCTTACACTTCTACTGATTATATCCATGATAAAGAAAGTAAGAGAGAAAAATTCATTCCTTCATCTACTGTATAATTATAAACAAGAATTTGGATACCCAAATATTATCAAAGTTGATGTATAATATCATGTTGGGTTCTTGATAAAATGGAAGCACTAATGGTGGGCGTAATGTTTAAATTTATTTTATCATAGAGTATCCAAAAACCCCAATAGAGGATCTTTTCATGTTATATTTATAATTAATTTTCTTAAGATTGGAATTAATTATTTACCTTGGCATGGGATCCTTTCATTGATGAAGAGATTTATTTTCCCAAACCCCCTTATTCGGATTACCATTATTACTTTATAAGGATCCATGGGTAGAATCCCTCTAGTCATGATCCACATGTGATCCTTTCATATCCAAGAAATGAAAATTGAATTCTGGGTATTAGAATGGATAATCAATTTTCTTGGGAAATTCATGTTGATCATTAGTCCTTTGATCTTGAATGGATTTCCCTTACATTTCTCATTCTTGAGAGGAGATGGACAAAAAGGAAATGTAGAAATAAATATATTATCCACAATGATTCTCTATTTCTTGGTTAACCCTGCATAACCGACATTACTGTCTATTTAGAGAGTTAGGGTTTAGGTTAAAATATGTTTTAATTATGTTCCAACCCTTAAAAAATATTGTAATCTGTTTTAAACCCCATGGAAGAGAATAATATTATTATTATTAATTTTTTTATATTATGCAATGTGTCCTAACTTGTGTAATAAAAGATATTTTTTATCAGTTTGTAAATTAATATTTATAATTGGATGCGGTCTTGTTCTGTTTTAACTCCACATCATTTATTGACTAAATAAATTTAAATTTTATTCATAAATAAATACATTTATCCCTAGAAAAATAAAATAATATTTATGAAATATTCAATAAAAAAATAATAAAAATTATTCACAATCCAGTGAAAAAATATTTTTTAAATTATATGTGATCAATAAAAAATGATCAAACCCATTCGCTGATATTGAGAACAATATTGATTACATTAATTGAACTAAAATACAATTTAATCAAGGTCAACAGAAACACATAGTGTGTGTTCCTCTAAGATTCTTTCTCGTTTTCATTAGGAAGGTACATGTATAGTACAATATTATTTTCTAGAAATGTGTCATGAAACCCATGATAAAGAAATTAATGTTGCAATTTCAGAAACAACATAAAAATTCACATGGTGTAATAAAATCCCTTTATCTTGATATATCCTCAAGAAGGTTACACATGTTCATCATCAAATTATATGCTTGATACACCTTTTTTTGATTATCAGAAATAAGCATTAATACACTATGGAAAAGAAATTTTTGGGATAGTTATATTTTAATCAAAGGGTTAAGATATCGACTTCTGAAAATATGTATGGGGATATTCTATACACATTATATACATTAATAAGATTTCATTCATGACACGCCCAGTGTACCCTAATTCCCACAAACACATGGTATAATGGTTTTATCGATAAATCTATGTTCATGATTCACGATAATAATTAATGGAAATTTTGATTCATAAGGATAATTACACATTAATTTAGATAATAATATTAGATGACCTCAAAACATGATGATTTCATACTTGTATGTATGTTCTCATAATCTCTTGTCTTGGAGATTTCTAATTTCAAATATAATCGAAATAAACCCCATGAGTACTTGTACCAGAGAGTATATGTTATATATGTCCCATCATAGTATGGTTTCTAGTAGTAAAACTATATTTAAGAATATGATCTTAAAATTTCATGTATCTCATCATAATAGGGAACTACTATGGCCTTATTAATTCCACATATATCTGAAAAATTATCACATTAATGTTATGTCGAAGTACAATCAATATGTGATGATATATTTATATTAATATTTAATTCTTTAAAAATAAATTTAGTTTTATATAAATTTTAGTTGGGTCTAGGGAACCAAATCTATTAAAATCCCAATTGTAATAGATCCAACAACTAATGGTTGGATAGTTGTAACATGTAGAAACATTCTTTCACTGAGTTTGTCTATAGCTACAAGGCATATCTCTTTTTCATGGATAGGGTTGGAAATTTGACATGTCTTTCAGGATGATCTATTTATTGAAATATTACTATCCTAAGAAAACCCTCATGTAGTGATATACCCTTACTATCCTGAGAAAACCCCCATGTAGTGATATACCCATGTTTCCACCACCGTCTCCAACGTCAGAATCCTGAAATCCTATCTAAATCCACAGTAAAATTTTATTATAAAATGATAAATCTATTTCATTTTGTATAACCATATATTATAATAAGGTATTACTAAATTGATACATGACCTACATCAAGAGACACAACTAACTCAGAAATTGTAGATATAGAATCCATTGGATGTAATAAATTTTTCTTGAATATTAACTTATAATTTTATACGATACAGGATCAAATTGAAATAAATGAAGATAATTGTTAGATTCCCTTGATGGTTTGTATTACCACTTGTCCATATACCAATAAATCATCTAGTTATACATTGAAAATTACTTTTTTAATGTTTTAATGTCATTTTTATTCAATTATATAGGATCTATTTTATATTCACATACTATGCATTATGAATTATTAATATCAAATACTGGTACATATCAGGTCACGCAAGATAAATTGCTAGAAAATAATCTTTTGAAATTATATTAGTCTCAATAATATCTTTATATTCTTATACATGTTATTCTATATAGATTATATACCCACAAAAATTCAAACTTGAATTATTACAAATTGTATTTTTTTAATACATTTTTTATATAAGTATTATGACCAGATTTAGAAATATCATAGAACCATTTTGTAGATCTTATCTCCTGGAACACCATTTCTACATTAATTCATTTTTAGATAAATATCATTCCTTATAATTAACAATATGGTATGATGTAAAAATTGTTTTCAAATGTAATCAACATTCTTATCTTGAAAACATAGAGTACTTCAACTAGCTATCTAGAGACACATGTCACTCATTCGTCTCTATGTGAATATTATATGATACTGATGCATGATTTATTCCTAAATTTATTTCGGTATTATTAATATATTTTTTTTATTTATTGATGTCACCAACCCTATTAATTTGTTAATAGTACACATAAACCAGAGGGTCCGATTTTGGTAATTCTATATACACATACTCCATTTGGATTCCTCCAAATGAGTTTCTGTGACTATCAATAACCAAATATGATGATCAAAGAAGTATTAATTTTAAATGAATAATTTAAAATGATATTAGTCACGATGATTAGAGTAAAGGTTTTTTCATAGTCTAAACCATTCAACAATGAATCATTATTTGTTGGTATTGTCTTAAAATATACATGTATAGTTTATATTCAATACTCACCAACAGTATAATGTCCTAGAAACATTAAAAATATAGATCCCATAATTCTCGATACATAGATTCCATTACATGAATATATACATAATTTTAAACCTTATCATATTACAATATTCTTTATCATTTTTTGAATTGTTATTATGGAATAAATATAGATGTATCACCCACTATAGTGAACCTAAACCACCTATTTTCTTATAAATTCCTACAAATTATTTTTCACTATAATTACTCCTCCCACTAAGCTTAGTGGATTACAATATTACTATGACAACCTATGTGCATATACAGACTTAAACATTTCTTTGTTAAGTTTATTCCCACTATCTTCAAGGAGATGGGGTTCAATTAATGAAATTATAGTTGGTCTTGAATATATATTAATATCATCATTGTCTATAAGATTATTAATATATATTCACCATAGTGTTTTTATATTCATTTGTAGATAAAACCATCCTTTAAAACCTCATTTCCACCAATTACATATGGTGGTGTCCTATTATATTCTTATCTTATCGTAATTGACATAATACTCATTAGACACTATAATTCGCATGTGGTTAGTTATTACACTACTATTTGTAAAATATTCCTTGGAAATAATAATATAATATTTTCAATATATATAATACTCATCACTGATCCATTTTTTTCAATAATAATTATATTAATTTATATAAGGAATTTTGAGTTAGGTATAACATTTAGTTCATATAAATGAACAATTATTACTTAGATAATATATTCTCTAACAAGCTAGCTCAGAGAATCCTCAATATTTACCAAGTGCCTTTATGTACATCACTGATCATTTCCAAAAAATTGTTAGTGAATACCATGAAGTATATGAAGGTACCAGTATATTTATGATGATTAATGTGTTTATTTTGAACAAAATGTAAAAATGTTTTGTGACATTCCTTTTTTATAGTATCGTTATCTAAAATAGGATAAGTAGTTAGTTTACATATCCTATTTCTTAGCTTAATCAAGACCAAAACACTTCAATGGGTATAAAAAGGCCAACCAATTTTAGTTTTATTTGATAAAAATTATCTTCTAAAAATTTGGTAAGAGTATTATATTTTATATTCATCATTTATTTCTATAGATATTTGTGACTGATGGGTTACTAAATGGTTAGTTATGTATTAAAGTACAATGGAAACATTTATTACAAAATTAAACAATGTCTTATTGTTTTTAGTTGAACACTAAGAAAAATGTTTTGGTAACTCTCATTACATACATGAATTAATCCATTTGGTAATGGAAAATAGTTATATCCCCTTTGATGACATAAGAATCAACCTTTATCATCTCTTTTTAGTTCACTCTAAAACCGTTATATTATTTCTCATTTCCCAAATTTAAATACATGTATGTATTAAAAATTTTGTATTTAATAAATATTTTTTGAATAAAAAATTAATGAATATAATTTAAGTGGAGAAGACTTCTTACTTCTTCAATTCTTTACAATTTCTTTTCGAGTTTCGATTATTTTCACATAAGAGGTAAAAAGACTCATCATTCTTACATCATTAAATCATTTTCATCTATGAAGGATGTCATAAAGGAAATTTTTTCTTTTGATTATTAATTTATATTCATCCATTACTATCAAAATGTTCACCATAAGGGGTGTACAAACTGGTTTCAACCTGTATTCATCCACTTGTTGAAGTATGGAAAAACGTTTCCAGAAAGAATTATACAATTTTTTAATCTCATCATGGACAATTATAGATAATATTGTTGGTGAAGATCATATGATAATATTAATTGGTAATTTATTATTAAATTTGAATTCCAATTTAGCTAAATTATCAATAAACCGTATTATTTTGAAAGCATGATCTATATCAAAATTACCTTCTTCCTGTTTATATAGGTGTATTGACAATATTATTAATTTTAATAATTTCCTTATATTTCTCAAGAAATTTAGGATGAGTTAATATAGTCTAATAATTTATTTTTTATATTTTATCATAAAATATCTGGAAATATTAGATTGTATGATGATATGGACATATAAATCATCCTCTATACATCTCTGGTAGGCATCCTGGTCACCTTCACTTGGTTACTGGGGTGGAAGAATATCCTTCACTATTAAAATTGTAATGTTTATATTCTTGGACATTATAGTGGCAAGGATCTATAATCCCATTCATATAACCCTAATAAGGGTTGGTCAATTTAAATGAAGTTATTTAGATAGACATGTCTTTTCTAACAATGGTCTTTTAACTCTATGATATGTTGAGTGGTTTACCCAATCTAGAAGTCTTGAATTGTATTTCATCCGAACATTCATAAAAATTACACTAAGTATAAAAAAGGATACTTCTATTCATGTACAATGGTTAATTGAATAAAAAAACTTCATAATAACTACTCGTACAGAAGATAGTGTCTTAACAAGGGTTGGTCAAACACTTAGTTCAATTGAGTTTCATTCCAAACCAATTAATTAAAGGCAAAGTGTGACTTATTATTTAGTTGAGGGATTTTATTTTATGATTCATAAATTTTATCTTGATTTATGTAGAGACCCGAAGCTTAACGTACATGAACATTACATTACTTTTGCGAAATACTTAGTACATAACAAAACACACACACACAAGGATCATAATAGTTTAGTGTCTTTGGAAACTCGGAATAAAATCTTCTAATCCTGGTGAAAGATCTTCAACTTCTCCTATAAAGATATTCTTTTTTTATACCTAAAACATTTCTTTATATCCTGGGGAAAAGAAAACATAAAAGGGTGAGCTCAAATGCTCAGTAAGGGTAAAAAAAATTTCAATCACATTATATACATAAGCACATAACTTTTGGAAATCTTAACCTGCAAAAGAGATCATAATTTCATAACATTTGATAAATCATGGTAGTGAAATGTAATCACAATAACCATAACATAAAACATGAAACTTTGTGGCATACACACATAATCATATAGAATCATTTCTTGTTAGTCAATACTCATTGCCAAGACTATCTTAGTGGACAAAGTCCCTCTCTGAACCAAGTCACCCTCGTTCCAGTCCTGTTTCACTGAACCGGTATAACCTACCGTTCCAGCCATGTCTATCTCATGAGATATAAAATATTTACCCAATGCATTGGAGGGAGATATAGGTCACACCCATCTCATAATGATTCCATTCTTATGTGTGCCACAAAATCATAAATCATACATCATTTCATAACCCATGTAATACAAATGGGAATCTTATACATCATGACATCATAAAACAATTCATATAAGATAAAAGAATTCATAAAAAAATTTCCATCACAACATAATCAAATCCATGTAATAATAGGGATAAAATAGAAACCTTTTTTATCTTATATGGGAAATAATTTTGATAAAACTCTTGAACTCCATTCTTGAGGAAAATATCCTTTCTACTTCAAAAACACTTTTCCTTTCTTAACATGTCGTACAATTCTAAACTAAAAGAAGTTGATTAAAAATAAACTTGAAAACTTGTAAAGGAATCTTCTTGGAAATAATGTTTTAAAAATCCATTCATGTCCTATAAGATAAAAAAACATTCTTCTTGAGCTTTTTTCACAAAAGTCAAAAAGTACCTCGTATGAAAAATGACAAAAGATTCCTTTAATATCTATTACTAAAAACTCACAGAAGGGTAAAATAGGATTTAAAAAATTGTAGGTGAATGGAAATAATATTACATATTGAGAAAACATGGATTTGGATGATAAAATACACCCCAGTAAATTTCGAAGTATAAACAATCTCGGATAAAAATGAGATTGTGATATTTCCCTTACCTTAGGTCCGACTTGCTTTTTACGTGTCCGAACCTCCTGTATAATGATTTAAATCATGTTATTGACTTATTCCATAATCATATTCATTGTTATTATATCATATATGGTTCACTCATGACTTTATATTACCCATTCTTTTGTAAATTCATGTTAAAGAAGCGTTTTGGGTAAAATTGTTTCATTTATCGTAGGTGTTTGGACTTGTTGTTCTTGACATTATTATTACTAATATCATGATTTAATTACTTCCAGAATATAAAGTATGATTTATATATCATATATATTCAGTATATATATATATATAATAGATAGATAAATGAAATGAAACACACCGTTCATGGAGACGGTAGTTCGTACGTACGCATGAACGCTGCTTTCCTTTCCTTATTGTCTTGAATGGTAGTAAGTACAGAAATCCAGTAGATTTACCATGTCATATATTCCATTATTATTCATTATATATACTTTATAATCATTCTGGAATGGTTAACATGGATAATGAATCTCATCGCGTCGTGGAGACAGTAGTCCGTACGTACGCACGAGCGATGATATCGTTCCCATGGTCGTGGAATTGTGTTGAAGTGTATGTATACTATTTCAGTATCAATATAAATTTATAATAATCATATATAGTTACTCATTACACCATTATACCCATCCAGTTAAGGTGGTGGCGGAAAATAGATTACACCACGGCATGGAGACGGTATTCCGTACGTACGCACGCGTGGTGATTTCATTTTTCCGTAGGATGGATAGAAGGTTAATTAGAGTTGTTTGATATTTATAATAACATATCAGTATATAATAAATACTGATGTTATTACTTTATCATGAAACAACTAAAGAAGAAGAAGTTGAAAAAGAAAGAAATTGAAAAAGATTGGTAACGGATATTACCTCTTTTTGACGCGCCTTTTCTTAACCTCCACTTAAAGGACTAAGGATGGTCTTTGAAGAAGACCAGGACCTCTAGGATGATACTAGGGAAGTGGATAAGAGATTTTGGTAGGGTTTTTCCGAGCTTTGAGGCTCAAAGTTGTGTGAGGAAGAGAGGGAGGTGGTGCCCTTTTATAAGGGAGCAGAGGGGCATCTTAGGAAAAACTAAAAATATTATTTTATTATCAAGTCAAGTTCGGTTTTAAATAGCTCCAAATTGATTTATTTTGAGGCTAAGGTGGGTATGGGTCGAAAGCCTCTCATCCAATAGAATTTAGACAAGTTTAGGTTCCTATTTTAACCTTATCATTTAGATTTAACATTAAGTTAAATAATTTTACTTTTACCATGTCTTCTTGTGTTCTTACACAATAAGGTTAATAAACATACTATATCAAGGAAAACGAACCCCAAATTGTTTATTATTAATATATATAACCTTATCTAAGTCATTTGGCCGAACCATAGATTTTTAGGAATAAAATAACAATTAATAATATTATATTTGTTTTAAAAACTATTTTATGTCAATTTTGACACTATTTAGTAATTGATTTTTTTGAAACTCATAACAGAATGATAAGTTCGAAAAAAGTTAATTAAATAAATAATAACATGTCATATTAACCAATAAAATTAGTTGAATTCATAAAAAGTGTCAAATTACTTTTATTTTGGTGTTTATAACATCAATTATGTCAATATTTCATTAATAAGATAATTACTGCATCATCTTTGTGTCATAATTACATTAAATTATTTAAATTTTAAAAATTACAAATAAAATACCATTATGTAGGAAATCGTTTTAGATTTCTAATGAATATTTATAGTTGAATTTATCTTATGTATAACCCCATAGTAAAAAATTTTTAGTAAATAAACTTTGATTTTAACTCTTTTAACTCTTCTTTAAATTAAATAATAATAAATGTCCTAATCTAATCCAAGTGGGCCTAAATGATAATATTTTACACTTAAGGTTGTTTTTGGTCGATATACACTTGTCCAATAGAAATAGGACATGTTTTAGGGTAATATTAATATCATTCTTACCCTTAATTACCCTATTTAATTTTAACCGTGGTAAATAAAAGTAAAAAAGTTACTATTCACCAAAAATTATTTTCATCTCATTCAACCACATTTTACTTACTGACATCAACCGTGTCTCTCAGATTTTTGAAATTCCATTCACAGAAGCGGTAAAATTAAGATTAATGAAACAATTAATTTTTTTTAACTACCACTTAGTAGTTTCACTATTCATCAAAAATTGAAGTTTTTCAGAAAAATGCCAAAATTTCACCCTATGCTATAATTGATATTCCGAATTCAAAAATGATTTCTATTTTACAAAATTCCCAACATATAAGTTTCATTAATTAATTTTATAATTAATTTCCGCTCTCACAACAAACAGCGAGTTTTTAAAAGATAATATCTATCAAAAGATTGACACTTGTTTATGTCTAGTTTAAATGTGAAATTACATCCAATGACCAACATTGTATTAAATTGTAAAAATATATTCTAAATATACTTTAAAACCACTCAAATTAATAATTTATCACTATTAATTATTTCGATTAAAAAAAGTTGTTTTTAATTAAAATTTAGTAATTTTCACTATTCATCAGAAAATAAAAGTTATCCAAAAAGTACCAAAATTTCACCTTAGGCTAAATTCGATACTTCGAATACAAAAATGAAGTCCATTTTGAGAGCTAAAATTTCTAAAATTTTAAAAGGTGGTTATTACTATTCATAACGGCTAGTTATAATAATATTTTAATAGCATATCGTTGTTTAGTAAAACTCGGTATTGCGTACTACACACGCTATCGAGGAAGGTCGCTATTGCGTGTAATGCAAGGCAAGTCAAGGATGTGTGTTGTGAAAGCTCCTTTTGGTGTATCGTACAACACAAGACATTAATAAAATTAAAAAGAATATTTTTCATAAAATCTTGGGCTGTTACATTCTACCCCCCTTAAAATGAATTTCCCCCTCGAAATTCGTCGGGGTTATAAATGGTTTACTATTCAAAAGTTTCTTTCATAGAAACCCATATCGTAAAAAGTAATACCAAAACTTGGCTTTAAAAACTAAAAGTATGAAATGTAACGATTACCCAAATAAACTAATCACTGGGTTTCCACATAGGTGAAAATATGGATATGGAAGAGAAATCTAACCATCATGTTTTGATGGAGAGTGGTAGAGAACATGGCTATGGAAAAGCCAGTAATCACAAATCCATAAATTTGTGACGATCTAAGGTACCATCTGATTCATCAGGTATAAGATCACTAGGACAACATTTTTGGTTTTCAAGATCATTTCCCTAAAGTTGAAAATTTGAATTAGAATAAATACTTACTTTATTTTCGTACAATCTCACTGTTGTCCGTGCCTTGAACAATTTCCACTTCATCTCTTAAATAAATGAAGTTGAATTTGTTATTCGTTACGTGTTAGCAGATCATGTGATAGAATGACGGGACATTCCATCTGTCTCAAACAAAAGGTTAGCAAAAGTACATAAGTCAATCTATAGTGAGATTAATCATATATGGTTCCTAAAATGGACTTATACTTCATATATCATACTGTTTAATATAATAAAACTTGTTTCTACTAAACAGGGACTTCCTGTAGGCCAGTGGTAGGCGATAAAGGCCTGTCGCACTTCGGTTGTGGGTTTGATTCCCACAGCCTTGTCCGACGAGATGGGATGTCGCCAGTCCTGCAGGTTGTCCTTTTTCTAAAACAATATTACTATAAAATCCCATCAAAAAACAAACAATACTAACTTATTTCCAAAATAATCCATTCCAATCTTTAGGCTTATCCATAATACTGCAGTCCACTCTCATAACATAGTAAAAATGATTACCAGAGATTTAATACCATCGTTGATCCCTATATATCATAAGAAATGTTTTGTTGGTCACATTCCAAACATTCAAAGTCCTTAATCATGTATTCTCTTGAATACCATAGTGAAAACATGAATGAAGTTAAAATTTAACACTTTCCACATACCAAAATCCTCAAAATTTTATATACTCAAACCATGATATCACTTAGTCCTTATATCAATCATGAGGTCATGAATACTGTTAAACATTTCATTTTCTCATTTTCCCTTCATTATGCGCATATCATCTTATTTCCAAAAATATCTCAATCACTTTGAATACCACATTAGACCAATACATAAATATTCCAATACTCCATGATACAATATTATTTTGGAATCCCATTAAATAAACACTTAATCATTCCACCACATCGTTGTCATATTCAACATCGCCAATAGTGATCGCATGTGACTTCCCTTTGTCCTTTGCCTTCAGTGGTTGCTCATGTTGATCATCACTAACCCTTGGATTAGGGCATTTATTAGCATAATGCCCCATTTCCTTGCACTTGAAGCATTGAAGTGTTGGTGGTGCGTTCTCTGCAGTGTTTGCTTTATTCACTTCATTAGAAAACCTTTTTCCATTACATCGACACTCACCTGCTCGATGACCTTCTTTTCCACACTTAAAACATTTTCTAGTCCCTTTAATACAATCTCCACCATGCTTTTTTCCACACTTTGTGCATAAGGAAACATTCATATTCTTTTCACCATTATTCTGAGATTTCTCCTTGAACTCCATCTTTCGTTTCTTGTCAAAACCATGAGATGGATATGTAACACCAACTTCCATTTCTACCTTGATAGCACAATGCACAATTTCTTCACAGCTATTGAAGTCTCTTATAGCTAATTCCCTTCGAAGACTTGGTTTTAAGCCACTGAAAAATCGATCAACTTTACTTTCAGGTTGGATGATAAATCCAGATGCATACCTTGCAAGCCTTGTAAAATTAGCTTCGTATATACCAAAAGATTCATCATCCTTTTTCTTTAGTTCAATAAACTCTTTCTCCATATTTGTTCGAAGAATACGAGGGAAGTACTTATTGAAAAATAAGTTCTTGAACTCGTCCTATTCCATGGACTCAATTTTATCTCTTGGCCTCGTATTCTTGATAAGATTCCACCATTGATCAGCTTCACCTTCCAAACGATACACTGCTAAGATGACTTTATCATGTTCAGAACATTGAAGAATTGAAAATATATTTTCAGTGGTACTGATCCATTGTTCAGCAACAAGTGGATCAAAAGACCCACTGAAAGAAGGTGGACATTGCCTCATGAAGGACTCAATAGAATATTGTTCCCTTCTCTGCTCATTTGGAAGTCCAGAATGATTCATAGCTTGAGTAAGTATTGCAATAAGATTTTTCACTCCATCTCCCATAACATTTGTTTGTTCAGGAGGACAATCATTGCATTGTCCATTACATTGATCAACACGGTTCCATCGGGTTCCAGCCATCGTCTAAAACCCAAAAAGAATAGTGTGAGAGGCAAAAAATATGCTAGGGAAAACAACATAATAAAGGGGGAGTACCTTCAATATCTAACATCTTAGGTTTAATTCTATGATCGTTAGCGTAATTCTAGTACTATAATCTATACGTATACTTAACCTTAAGGACATCCCTAGACATACCTTAGAAATATCTCTAGGGATCTCACTAACGTTTTCGTATCCTAGTTTCCAAAGGTTGACTAAACCTTTGCTCTGATACCAACTGTAGAGACACGAAGCCTAACGTACATGAACATTACATTACTTTTGCGGAATACTTAGTATATAACAAAACACACACACACAAGGATCGTAATAGTTTAGTGTCTTTGGAAACTCGAAATAAAATCTTCTAATCCTGGTGAAAGATCTTCAACATCTCCCATAAAGATCTTCTTTTTTTTATACCTAAAACCTTTCTTTATATCCTGGGGAAAAGAAAACATAAAATGGTGAGCTCAAATGCTCAGTAAGGGTAAAAAAAATATCAATCACATCATATACATAAGCACATAAATATTGAAAATCTTAACCTGCAAAAGAGATCATAATTTCATAACATGGGATAAATCATGGCAGAGAAATGTAATCACAATAACCATAACATAAAACATGAAACTTTGTGGCATACACACATAATCATAGATAATCATTTCTTGTTAGTCAAGACTCATTTCCATGACTATCTTAGTGGACAAAGTCCCTTTCTGAACCGAGTCACCCTTATTCCAGTCCTGTTTCACTGAACCGGTATAACCTACCATTCCAGCCATGTCTATCTCATGAGATATAAAATCGTTACCCAATGCATTGGAGGGAGATATAGGTCCCACCCATCTCATAATGATACCATTCTTATGTGTGTCACAAAATCATAAATCATACATCATTGCATAACCCATGTAATACAAATGGGAATCTTAAACATCATGACATCATAAAACAATTCATATAAGATAAAAGAATTCATAAAAAAATTCCATCACAACAAAATCAAATCCATGTAATAATAGGGATAAAAACAGAACCCTTTTTTATCTTAGATGGGAAATAATTTTGATAAAACTCTTGAACTCCATTCTTGAGGAAAATATCCTTTCTACTTCAAAAACACTTTTCCTTTCTTAACATGTCGTACAATTATAAACTAAAAGAAGTTGATTAAAAATAAACTTGAAAACTTGTAAAGGAAGCTTCTTGGAAATAATGTTTTAAAAATCCATTCATGTCGTATAAGTTAAAAAAACATTCTTCTCAAACTTTTGTCAGAAAAGTCAAAAAGTACCTCGTATGATAAATGACAAAAGATTCCTTTCATATATTTTACTAAAAACTCACTGAAGGGTAAAATAGGATTTAAACAATTGTAGGTGAATTGAAATAATATTACATGTTGAGGAAACATGGATTTGGATGATAAAATACACCCCAGTAAATTTCAAAGTATAAACAATCTCGGATAAAAATGAGATTGTGATATTTCCCTTACCTTAGGTCTGACTTGCTTTGTATGTGTCCAAACCTCCTCTATAATGATTTAAATCATGTTATTGACTTATTCCAGAATCATATTCATTGTTATTATATCATATATGGTTCACCTATGACTTTATATTACCCGTTCTTTTGTAAATTCATGTTAAAGAAGCGTTTTGGGTAAAATTGTTTCATTTGTCGTAGGTGTTTGAACTTGTTGTTCTTGACATTATTATTACTTATATCCTGATTTACTTACTTCCAGAATATAAAGTATGATTTATATATCATATATATTCTGTATATATATATATATATAATAGATAGATAAATGAAATGAAACACACCGTTCATGGAGACGGTAGTTCGTACGTACGCATGAACGCTGCTTTCCTTTCCTTATTGTCTTGAATGGAAGTAAGTACATAAATCCAGTAGATTTACCATGTCATATATTCCATTATTATTCATTATATATACTTTATAATCATTCTGGAATGGTTAACATGGATAATGAATCTCATCGCGTCGTGGAGACGGTAGTCCGTACGTACGCACGAGCGATGATATTGTTCCCATGGTCGTGGAATTGTGTTGAAGTGTATGTATACTATTTCAGTATCAATATCACTTTATAATAATCATATATAGATACTCATTACACCATTATACCCATCCAGTTAAGGAGGTGGCAGAAAATAGATTACACCATGGCGTGGAGACGGTATTCCGTACGTACGCACGCGTGGTGATTTCCTTTTTCCGTAGGATGGATAGAAGGTTAATTAGAGTTGTTTGATATTTATAATAACATATCAGTATATAAGAAATACTTATGTTATTACTTTATCATGAAACAACTAAATAAGAAGAAGTTGAAGAAGAAAGAAATTGAAAAAGATCGGTAATGGATATTACCTCTTTTTGACGCGCCTTTTCTTAACCTCCACTTAAAGGACTAAGGATGGTCTTTGAAGAAGACCAAGACCTCTAGGATGATACTAGGGAAGTGGAGAAGATATTTTGTCAGGGTTTGGCCGAGCATGAAGGCTCAAAGTTGTGTGAGGAAGAGAGGGAGGAGGTGCCCTTTTATAAGGGAGGAGAGGGGCATCTTAGGAAAAACTAAAAATATTATTTTATTATAAAGTCATGTTCGGTTTTAAATAGCTCCAAATTGATTTATTTCGAGGATAAGGTGGGGATGGGTCGAAATAATCTCATCCAATAGAATTTATACAAGTTTAGGTTCCTATTTTAACCTTATCATTTAGATTTAACATTAAGTTAAATAATTTTACTTTTACTGTGTCTTCTTGTGTTCTTACACTATAAGGTTAATAAACATACTATATCAAGACAAACGAACTCGAACTTGTTTATTATTAATATATATAACCTTATCTAAGTCATTTGGCCGAACCTTATATTTTTATGAATAAAATAACAATTAATAATATAATATTTGTTTTAAAAACTATTTTATGTCAATTTTGACACTATTTAGTAATTGATTTTTGTGAAACTCATAACAGAATGATAAGTTCGAAAAAAGTTAATTAAATCAATAATATCATGTCATATTAACCTATAAAATTAATGGAATTCATAAAAAGTGTCAAATTACATTTAATTTGGTGTTTATAACATCAATTATGTCAATATTTCATTAATAATATAATTTCTGCATCATCTGTGTGTCATAATTAAATAAAATTATTTAAATTCTAAAAATTACAAATAAAATACCATTATGTATGAAATCTTTTTATCTTTCTAATGAATATTTATAGTTGAATTTATCTTATGTATAACCCCATATTAAAAATGTTTTAGTAAATAAACCTTGATTTTAACTCTTTTAACTCTTCTTTAAATTAAATAATAATAAATGTCCTAATCTAATCCAAGTGGGCCTAAATGATAATATTTTACACTTAAGGTTGTTTTAGGTCGAGATACACTTGTCCAATAGAATTAGGAAATGTGTTGGGGTAATATTAATATCATTCTTACCCTTAATTACCCTATTTACTTTTAACCGTGGTAAATAAAAGTAAAAAGTTACTATTCACCAAAAATTATTTTCATCTCATTGAACCACATTTTACTTACTGAAATCAACCGTGTCTCTCGGATTTTTGAAATTCCATTCACAGAAGTGGTAAAATTAAGATTTATGAAACAATTATTATTTTTTTAACTACCACTTAGTAGTTTCACTATTCATCAAAAATTGAAGTTTTTCAGAAAAATGCCAAAATTTCACCCTATGTTATAATTGATATTCCGAATTCAAAAATGATTTCTATTTTAAAAAATTCCCAACATATATGTTGCATTAATTAATTTTATAATTAATTTTCGCTGTCACAACAAATAGCGTGTTTTTAAGAGATAATATCTATCAAAAGATTGACACTTGTTTATGTCTGGTTTAAATGTGAAATTACATCCAATGACCAACATTGTATTAAATTGTAAAAATATATTCTAAATATACTTTAAAACCAGTCAAATTAATAATTTATCACTATTAATTATTTCGATTAAAAAAAGTTGTTTTTAATTAAAATTTAGTAATTTTCACTATTCATGAGAAAATAAAAGTTATCCAAAAAGTACCAAAATTTTACCTTAGGCTAAATTCGATACTCCAAATCCAAAAATGAAGTCCATTTTGAGAGCTAAAATTTCTAAAATTTTAAAAGGTGGTTATTACTATTCATAACGGCTAGTTATAATAATATTTTAATTGCATATCGTTTTTTAGTAAAACTCGGTATTGCGTACTACACACGCTATCGAGGAAGGTCGTGATTGCGTGTAATGCAAGCCAAGTCAAGGATGTGTGTTGTGAAAGCTCCTTTTGGTGTAGCGTACAACACAATACATTAATAAAATTAAAAAGAATATTTTTCATAAAATCTCGGGCTGTTACAATTTATCCTTAGCATTAATTTTTAATATTAATTGTAATTTACTAAATTAATTAACCATGTTTGATAAAAAAATTACACACAATCTAATTATTTAAAATATATTTTTAAATTTAATTCATCTGTTTTTGTGATAGCGATCATTTATCCATTAAATAAATTATGCATAAGACATAAATAAAAAATTAATTAGAATACCTGATCAGGAGCTTATCTAATAGTGGATTGATTGAGCAGACAATAAATTAACCTTTAACCACAGGGAATAACTCCGTTCTTTTTAATGAAATGAGTTGAATCATTCCACTTATCCACTTGTGTATCACCTAAGTTGGCATTATAATGTTTCCCTCGAGAACTGCCTTTATATGACTTGAAATGCTCAATTAATTACAAGTATTTATTACTCACACGTTTTTTATGATTACATCAGGGACACCTACACGTCTCACATGCTAGCCTCTATTTCACCACATTTCCACTTTTAAAAGGTGGGTAGTTTTCATTACATTTATTATTGATGTGTACTCCTTTACCAAAATAGGATGATGCAATGTCAATTCTACATTCTTCAGATTCCTCCTTGGAGATTGTTTCCTAGTCAAGGACTCCCCAATAGAATAATTTATGCTCTTGGACCTCGTTCTTGTTTCCATATATATGTGTAAACTAGTTAATTACTTTACTTTTATCTCAATCGGGAAACAAACTTTAGTATTGAGAGTAGTCAGGTAGGAAATCTCTAGGCATGTCTAGAAATTGAGTATTTTGGGCACTTGTGAGGGAATCCCATATGAGGAATCCTAGGAATGGAACCTATGGCATGCCATGTTGATCATGATGTAATGGTGCGTGAGGCATAAGTATTCTCAATATTTTTACGTATGGAATCCCTTGTTTATAGAATGGGGTATGTATTAATGTCCATGGAACATGTTTAATGTCTTGAAGAGATTGGAACCAGGTTAATTTCATTTAGGGATATGTTGATAACCAGTTTAACATCTTGGAAGGATAGAATGGTAGATCAAAACACACTATATAGATGGATCGAGGAGGTGTGTCCCAAGGAGGGAAAATGTCAAACCTCTGTTGGTTAATCAAAAGGCCCTATTAAGGAGGATCAAGGAGGTTCTTTCCAAGGAGAGAAGATGCCATGCCTGGGTTTAACTATTGATTATAATGCCCTATTGTGGTAGAACATAGAGATGGATGAGAACTCCCTTCTAAGGAGGATTTGGAGTCATTTCCCAAGGATGGATGATGTGACAATTAGGTTTAGCATTGATCTAAATTCCCTATTGGGGAGGATCATAGAGGTCGATCAGAACACCATATTGAGATGGATCTGGAGGTGTTTTCTTATGAGGTAATATATGAAACCTATTTTTACCAATGACCAGAATGTACTATTAAGTTGTACCGTTGAGGTAAATTAGAATTACCTATTGAGTTGGATCTAGTGGAGGGTACCTAGGTGGGAATATGTCACACTTAGGCTTACTATTTTTGGAAATTAACCTCAGGTAGGTGTCCTATGTAACTTGTTTAAGAGACATGGATCAAAACCCACAATGTTTGATATTTTAGTTTAAGGTTGTATGAAAGGATCAATCCATGAAGTTTAACTTCATGTGATAAGGATTCTTATTTCATGGAAGGAGCGTCGATGAGGGGTGGTTTGAAGATTATGTATAGAAGCTATATGAGATGGAAGTTTCTCTGATATTAGTCATAAATGGGGCATATTATGTTTATTAAACATGTAAGATGTGTGGGTTTATCCCATTTCAATAGTATATGGTACATACCATGTTCATTACATAGGGTAAGTCTATAGTTTTACATCATCAATTGAGGATGTAGTCATTCATTTTAACATCATACAACTAGTACATGGATCTAAGTAGTTTTATGTTGCTCTTTTCACATATGGAAGGGATCCCTATTCCATAGGGACCTATCAAGGAAAGGGGGAGACTTCAAATAAGGATACCCTTCCAGAAATGGTTTTTAGTTTCCCTAAAAGGTTCCACCTCTAGGACTTATGTAAACACTGGTCAGGCACCTCTGTGTAGAACATGGTGTTGGAACAACCATGGAGGATTTTCAATTAGGAGGATTGTTGTGAGGGTCCCTATTCCTAAGAGAAATGGGCATTATGGAACCAATGCTTAGGAGAAATAAGTAGGGTAATGGTTTTACTATATGTAATGGAATAATCATGTAGGGGACCAGGATGTTGTAATGTAAAACATTGTTTTGTTGCATACAAAAGCTTCTGAGAAGGGGGGTCGACAAAAAGAAAACTTATGGATTATAGAGGCATAATTTCATGAAACAGTTGGAGTTATACGTAGATTAGGTTTGTGTATAGGAAGTTTATATTTATATAAACCTGACCAGCCTTAGGAGTAGTTGAATAAGGATCCCTTTATAGTAGGTCAAGTAATTTTTAGTCCCTCATGAGGTTAATTATGAAAATGATCTACCTTTGAGGTTCCATGATCACTAGTGTTTTACACTAGCACAGAAGAGGGGGAGTTTCATAGAGCAGAGAATAACTTCATATTCCAAAGATCCTCCTCAAGAATGGGGATGATCTTCTTTTTATAGTAGAAATCATCATCTATGTGCTAACAACTCTTTGGGCACAGAACCTGGATTTGTGCTTATCTATCCTTTTACATTGGGGATTCATCATGAAATAATTCTAGTTTGATGTCATATTTACTGTGGAACAAGATGGTTTCACATCACGGTTGTGCACAATGCTTCTTTCTTGCATGCAACACAACTTTCTTGTACACATGGGCTTGTTCGCGTGCTCGGACTAGGGGGCATCTGTGAAAATATACATCGCCTCTAGCATGAAATTATGTTGTGCATAGAACCATATCCTTTCACATGATTATTGATTCTTAATCAAATCTATTTCATTGGAAATGAAATGATTATTTGGGGTGATTTTTGTGTATACTTTACCCAAAACTGCCCTTTTGAGATCTAAAATGAGATTGAACAGCCAAAAAATGCCCCTCCCCCTAGAATCTGAGCTGAAAGTGGACGGAAATGTCAGGTTCTCAGAGAAAAATTGAAGATAGGGGATCATTTTTGTTAGGGTGTGAAACTTTTTCCTCTGGTCTCAAAACAACATTATTCACTCTGCACAACCCAATGGACCACACCTATAAATAGTGGTAGTGGCCACATCATATAACACTCAACTTCTCACGCGATAAGCCTTTACTCTTATACATGGAACTCATCTTTTCTGTGAAATCTCAAGCCCTGGCCATGCCTTTCAGGAAACTTCCTGTTTCGTACAACTACTTCTGTGACCATGGGGCCCTTTTGGGCATAGTCTTCATATCTTTTTCCCTACTATAGACATTGCATGCTATGATTCTGTATTTTCACACACCTAAATTTGAACTTCCAGACATTCAAAAAATGGAACACCAATTGAACAAGGATGAGATAAATGCTGATAACACTACCCAAAGAGATGATATGGTGGGAAACCTAAAGATTCCTTCATCCCGGAGGGTTATCTCTGAAAATAAGGAACTTCTAGGCTTGCTTACAAAGGTCGATAGGAATTGTATTTTGAGAAAAGGCCTCCCATTTTAAATCTGTAGTTTAATGGATGAAGTGGGCATCCCATTCATTGAAGTCGGTACACCACACTCTTGGATCACACATAAAGATGAGCTCAATTTCTGGAGCATCACCACTCATGGTCACCCTGCTCGGGAGCATGGGGATGTAACAACCCATAATTTTATCAAAGAAAACTCCATTATTAATTCATATAGTATGAAACACAAAAAACAACATAGAGAAATCAATGTAATCTTAATAAATGAAGAATAAATGAAATGGGATGTATTTCTAGAAGTTAAAGAACCAGTTTAGATGAAATAGTAACCAAACCCTTAGAATAGTAACACGGCCATTTGGAATAGTAATTCAGACAATAGAATAGTAACCTCATATATGAATGTATAAATAAAATTTTGGAATATTATAAATGATAATATGAAATAATTATTTCATATTATTTGAAAATAAATATTTTAAAAATTATTAATTAAGTGTTGGTATATTCATAAAACAAAAATTTTAATTTTAATTTTTTTATTCATATAATAATTTTAAAAAAATTATTTTCATAAAATAAATTCATAAATTAGAATTTTATTTTCTTGAGATTATAATATAATTTCATGAGACCTTAATTAAGTTTTAAATGTTTTAAATAATCAATTATAATTTTAAGATCTGTATTTTTGAAGTAAATGATGATTTTAATTAAAAATTAAACTTTTCAAATTTAGAAAATTATTTTCATTAAATGTAGTAATTTTTCGAATTATTAACGTGGAGAAATTGTTAGGGTTGATTTTTTTGTAATTTTCTAAAATAATTGAATATTTTTTTGAATACTAAAATACGATAATTTTCGATAAAATAAAAATACATGAATTTTTAAGTTATTGTTGATTTAAGGCTAATGTTACCCAAAATCTAGACCAATAATTCATTATTTTAATATATTTAGTGATAAAGTTCAAACTATTCATAGTCTTCATCCAAAATAAAAAACTAATTCATAAAATAATGAGAAAACAACCCTCTTCTCCCCTATAAATACCACCTCTTCTCCTCACACCATCCAAGTCTTGAAGATTGTGCAAGTGTTGATCAATAATATTATTAATACCTAATAACCTATACCATATCAATTGGTATCATCAAAAAACTAAACCATTTCCCCTAATGTGGTTCCCATGGAGGAGAAATTCAATTGGTAAAATCCTCTTCCTTTTTTTCTTTTAATTTCTTTTCAATTTATTTTCATTTATAATCCTCTCCTCACCTAAACTTGTCCAAGTGGAATTTTCACTCTAGTATCATATATATACTATAATTTTATAATGTTAATTGAATAATTCATTGTCAAAGTTATTCCCTTTTCCTTTTATTCTAAAAATGAATATATTGTCTGTGGTGTGTCAATTTACAGCCATCGTGGATAATGCATTTTCATTTTTCACAACCTCGATCAAGGATGGTCATAAAACCATTATTATTTTTAAATAAGAATATATTATACATATTATATGTTTTATAATATACTATAACAAATATATTAACATTATTTTAATTAAAATGATATATGATCATAATAGTTGTAAAAAATCCCAAATAAATTAAATCATTTTTATTAAGGTTATATCTAATAAATCATCCTTATAAAATATAAAAAAATGATATATAAGACCAATTACACTTATTTAGGTTTTTTAATAGCATATATTTTGAATTATATAGATTCTTTCCTATTGTACATGAACTTCAATACTTATTAACATGCGAACAGATCATGAAAACAAAGAAAACGAACACTCTTGAATAATTAAATTGATCTCTATAACTCATCAAAAAGGCCATAATTAGACATAATAATACTACAATAAATGAAATACATGTATAAGTGTTTTATAATTTCTTAATTAATGAATTTATTTTTATTATCCAAGATATTAAATTTATGAATGAATTCAGACATAAGGTAAGGGGATTCTCAAACCCAAATCTATTTCATTGGGTTTTCCATCTTTCTCCCCGTTTTTAGTTTGGATTTTCCTTTAATTTTACTTAAATATCAATTAGTTTCCTTACCTTTTATTTTATGGGATATACATGTTTCTGATCTGTTTTTATGAAAAAATATAATATGTTTTCAAATGAACTAATCTTTCCAAAAATACATCTTCTACTTATCGTGAGATTGTTTCCTCTTCACTCAATATTGATGATTGTTATACCAAGTATTTTATTGCCTATTTTTTTATGGAACCCCAAATTATAATTATAATGCTTTATTTATGATATGAAACCCATTCCTTTCCATGTTTCATTTTCTGTACAAGAATTATATATGTTGTATGTGGCATGCATGATTATTAATATGTTATGATATGATAGGTGTGCCCAAAATTGTATTGCACACGTAATTTTTATGATATGATCGATGGGCCTGAAATTATATACCTCTCCAATGCATTAGGAAATGTGATTTATCTCATGAGATAACATGAAATATGTGTGAACATGATACTAACTTTTTTTACAACTATGTGTGGTATTTTTACACTAATATATAAAGTTTCATTTTAATGAATTTCCACATTCCATGACATTATCTATTGATTCCTCTCACAATTATGATTGTTATCCTTTTCTTATTCTCACCCATGTTACACGTCTTCAATTCATCTTCTTACTGGGATTTTAGATCACCCCTTCATCTAATGTATATCGTCAAGTGAATACGAGTATTGTAGAGAACACGAGAGCTAATCAGAATCTAGAGAATAAGTAATTCAATAAAATGTTTATATCTTATTTTGTAAAATTTATGTATGGTCTTAATTTTCCAAAGACACATATCATTTGGATCCTATTTTTTTATAAACATTATCTTGTACATCATTAAAATGATGTAATGTTCATATAATATAAATCCTGGTCATTATAGTTGGTATTAGGGCATAGTTTAGTTAATTTGGGAATTATGATTATAGAACCTAAGGAAAACGCATGGTATGATAATAAGTATATGTAAGATCCCATGAATATTATTTCAAAAAAAAATCTTAACATTGGGATCCCATAATATATTCCTTTACATTTAATTTCACAATAGAATAAATTATTTATTCAAAAAAATTGATTTATTTGTTCAAAACGTTTCTATTTTTGAAAATGGTGGGAACCAAGAGACACCAGGTCAACAACCCATATGATGGATAATTCAGTGAATTATCAAAAAAACATTCCCAATTCCTTGGGAGGTGGAGTTAAAAATCTCATGGTGATTATTAACCATCTGTATCTTACTATGAACAATATCATAAATAATGTGGAACATCCTACTTCACATAAGAGGGAGTAACTGGATATAGAGTCTTTTATACAGAAAAAAACACTAAAATTTAGTGGATCTTATTATCCAATAGTTTTAGAATAGTAGGCAAACTCTATAAAGAAGATTTTTTTCACTATTCTAAGATGGATAAGGTGTATCAGTTCGTTTATCATTTAGATGGAGAGGCTGGTCAAGGGTGTCTATCGATTAAGAACACCAATCCAAAGGAAAAAATTGATTAGATTGAGTGGGAATAATTTTAGATTTTTTTTTTGATAGTTGTTTCCTTAAAACTCTTCATACAACGATGGAGATATAATTTATAAAGATGGAACAAAAGGAAGGTGACTCACACATATCATACAATTAAAATTTCACATGGATTTCAAGTTACTTCATAGGTTTTGTTATCAATAGTGATAGAAAAATTGATATATTTTTTAGTGGTTTAAAATTAAAATATTCAATAGGATATATAAATTTTAGACTATAGGAGTTATGAGGAATTTGTTTGATGTGCTCTCAAAGTGGAGTTGGAGTTTAAAGAGTGGTCCAATGGCTATGGTGATAAGAAACGAAAGATAAAGTTTCATGCTATATGATATAATGACAATGATTGAAAAAAAAAACTCAACCACTCACATTTCCAAAATGTAAGAATTAACATCATTTTAATTTCCTCAAAGGGATAGGAAAATTATTCAAGTGTGGGTGAGAAGTCTACAATGATCAGAAATTTCAAAGAGATGTGAGGAATCTGGATAATGTGGTTGAATAATTAAGAGCACCAACTATGGTTCACTGCTTCAATTATTAGGAAGAAGGGAAATACATAGGCTAGAGCATAAAACCTCTAGTTTTTAATGGTAACCAATCTCAAAAACCCGAAATGCCGAAGGATCTTGGTAAATCTTTTTCCATCACTACCGCTAAAGTGGAGCCTGAAAATGATGTGGTGATATGTAAACTGGTTATTCATTCACGAATATTGAGCATACTATTTGATTCCAGTTCCATGCATTCATTTATATATTGTATGTTTAGTAAAACTATTCAAACCCCTACTCAAAATATGTAGGTTTAGTTATTAGTGATAATATAGAATGGTGAAATTATAGCATCTAAAGTATATGACTCCTCTCTAGTTAATTCTTATGGACTAAACCATCCAGAAAATCTCATATTACATTCTTTAGTGATGTTTGATGTTATTTTATCATGGATTTGGTGTATTTATATAAAGACAACATCAACTATTAGGAAATGGGGATTACTCTTCACACACCAAGGCATCCTCCAATGTTGTACATGTGTATGGGGGATTATGAATCTTTATTAGATCCATTGTATTATGTGTGGATATTATTTCATTAAAAGAAATAATTTCTAGGCCAAATGATTCAGAAAAAAAGATAGAATCTTGCTCAAAGACATTCCCATTGTAGGGGAATACACTAATCTATTTCCCTAATAATTTCCTAGTTTTACTCCTAACCAGGAGGTTCTCAATTGAACATATTCCTAGATCTCTATCTATATCAAATTCACCTTATAAAATTCCCACCATTGAGTTGGTGGAACTGAGGAAGCAGTCACAAGAGAATGTGAATGATGGTTTTATAAACCTAAGTGCTTCACCATGGGGTGAACCAGTCCTATTTGTCAACTATAAGGATGGATCAATGAACCTCTATATTTATTATCGTGAACTCAAAAAATCATGATAAATAAAAAGTATAACCTTGGTGGATAGGTGAATTGTTTGACAAACTATGTGGATCCATATATTTCTATAAGGTGGAACTTCAATCAGGATATCACCAATTAAAGGTGAGGAAGAAATATATTCCCAATAATACCTTTAGAATGAGGTATATAAGAAATGAGTTCATAGTGATTCTGGTCGGACTTACTAATTCTCCAAAAAAATCTTTGACACAATGAATAAATCCTTAAGATATTACTTAGACAAATTTATGGATGTATTTATTGTTTATATTATGAAATAATCCATGATCAATGGGGGACAAGGGGATCATTTGAATATTGTACTAAATACTTTGAAAAGGGAGACACGTTATTAAAGTACAGTAAATGTGACATCTTGATGGACCAAGTATCAATATTGGAACATGTTATCACCAGAAATGAAATATATGTCAATCCTTATATGGCAATGGAAATTAAAGAGTGGCCCAAACCATTATCTGTATGAGGGGTATATAATTTCCTTGGTCTAGATGGTTATTACTAGTGATTTTTTAATAAATTATCATGCATTTCAAACACTCTAAACAAGGTGACCTAGTGGGGATAAATTTTTTTCTAGAACAAATAATGTTAATACTACATCAAATAGTTAAAAAGGAGTCTTATCAATTTGTCAGTACTCATAATTATGACAAGTGGGGAAATCTTTGTTATATATATAGATTATTTAAAAAAGGTATTAGGTTGTTTACTGATGAAAAATTATAAAGGGATAGCATATTTCTCAAAGATGTTGAAAATTCATGAGAAAAACAATCTGACAGATGATCTGGAGTTGGAAGCTCTGATCTTCACATTGAAAATCTAGTGGAATTATCTCTATGGGGAGAAGTTTGAATTATATACTTATCATAGGAATATAAAATATATATTCACTTAGAAGGATCATAATATGATCCCGTTAATATGGTTCTATCTCATCAAATATTGTGACTTCTCAATCCACTACAATCCTAGAAAAGTGAATAAAGTGGTAGATGATCTAAGTAGAAAGGATCCTACAATATTATGAATTATGATAATTGAGAAGGATCCAATATTCTTAGATTTTTTATGGATGGACATGAGGGTCATTAAGGAAGGAACATTACAAATCCATTCTCAAAAGACGGTTCTACCATCCCTCGTGGAGAAAATAATGGATGCACAAAGAAATGATGTACAAATTATAAAGATGGTATAAGCTATGAGAAATCAAAAATCATTAGAGTTTACAATTTATGAGAAAAGAGTTCTACGTTTTGTTTCGTGAATATGTGTACCATCCAATCAAGAAATAAAAAAAGATATTTTGAATGATTCCTATATGTCAACCTTCTCTATTCACCCTAGGAGCACAGAGTTGTATTAAGATCTCTGATAGCACTATTGGTTGAAGAAAATGAATAAAGATATCACAGAATATACAACATGGTTCTTGGTATTTCAAAAAGTGAATGATAAGTTAAATTTAGTATGAATTTTCATCCAAAAAGTGATGTAAAATTAGAGTGGACTATTTAGACACTGGAAGAAATATTGAGGGATTTTTTTATGGATTAATATGGAGTATGGGACAACCATCAACCTTTTGCTGAGTTCTATTACTACAATATTTTCCACTCAAGCATCAAAATGGATCCATATAAATCCCTTTATGGTAAATGATGAACAACACCAATGTTCTAGGATGAAGTTAATGAATATAAGATTCTAGGACCTAAAATGGTTGATTAAATGGTGGAAAAGGTGGAAACCTTTTAGAGTCCCACCAAGGGATCCCATAGATGAAAAATATCTATGCCGACAATCATCAATGATATCCAGAATTTAAGGTTGGTCACCTTATATTCCTCTTCAAATCTCTATGTAAGAGGATCATGTGATTTGTGATGAAAGGAATGATGAGTCCCAGGTACATCGAACACTTTGAGAATCTTGATCATGTAGAAGTTGTGTCATATTTAATATCACTTACACCTACCATGTCTCAAGTGTATGATGTATTACATGTATAACTAGTGAGGAAGTACATACCAAATCCATCATGTGTAAAGAATTTGGATGTGGTACCATTTGAAAAAGACCTCTCTTATGATGATGATCTGGTGAAGATCTTAGACGATAAAGAGAAATCTCTACACACAAAAAGACAACTAACCTAGTAAAATTACTATAGAAGAACAATAAGTATGAAAAAGAAACTTGAAAATGAGAAGAAGTGGTGAAGTAGAAGAACCATCACTTTTTTCACAATATTATGTAAAACAAAACATTGAGGGATAAATTTCATAAGGGGTAAGAATGTAACAACCAAGAATTTTATCAATGTAATTTCCCTTCTTATAATTATTTCTTATATTATACATCACATAGTGAACAAAATAAAAACATTATAAATAATGAATTAATAAAATAAAAGGTATTTATAGAAGTTAAGGAACCAATACCGATGAAATAGTAACCTAACCCGTGGAATAGTAACACGACCATTTAGAATAGAAATTCTGAAAATAGAATTGTAACCTCATCTATGAAAGTATAAATAAAATTTCTGCATCTTATAAATGATAATATGATATAATTATATTATAATATAACTAAATAAATATTTTAAAAATTATTAATTAACTCTTGATATTTTTATAAAACAAAAATGTTTGTTTAAAAATTTTATAATTAATGTTATTATTTAAAATAAAATTTATTATTATAAAATATATTCATAAATTAACATTTTTTCCTTATGATTATAATATAATTTTATGAGACCTAAATAAATTTATCAAAGTGTTATAAAATTAGTTATATATTTAAAATCGGCATTTTCCATGTAAATGATGATTTTAATAAAAAAAATTAAATTTCTAATAATTTGGAAATTATTTTCATAAAAAGAATGACGTTTTTAAATTAAATATGTTGGGAAATGTTTCGGGTTATGTTTTGAGTTTTTTTTTCTAAAATAATTGAATTTTGTGAACAATAAATTTTGGTAATTTATGATAAAAGAAAAATACATGAATTTTTGAGTAATTGGTGATGTAAGGATAATGTAAGAACCAAATATAAAACTATCCTTTAATATTTTAATATATTTATTGATAAGATTAAAAAAATTCATAGACTTGATCAAAAATAATAAACTAACGAATAAAATAATGAGAAAACACCCATCTCCTCCCCTAAAAATACCACTCCTCACCACCTCTTATCCTTAGACATTACAAGAAATTAATTTTGACAAAGTTCTAAACAATAATCTTCCCAATATTCTCCCAAAAATAACATATTTATTGGTATCATTATAAGACTATGAAAGTTTCCCTAAGGAGGATCTCGAGGAGGAGAAATTCAAGTAGTAAAATCCACTATTTTTTTATTTTAATTTATTTTCAATTTCATTTATTTTCTTATCCTCTACAAACCTACACTTATCCAAGGGGAATTAAAAATACAATTTCATTTATATACTATTATTTTGTTATGTTATTATAATAATTCATCTTCATATCTTTTCCCTTTTCTTTTTATTGTAAAAGGGAAATAATATTTGTGGTGTGCCAATTTACCACCACCATGGACGATGTGTTTTAATTTTTGACTACCGCATTCAAAGCATGCCGTAAAACCATTATTATGGTTAAATAAGATTTTATTATACATATATTACTTTATATAATGTATTTTATTAAATATATAAACATTATTTTTAATAAAATGATTTATGCTCATAATGGTCAAAAACACTGCCAAAAAAATTATATCATTTTCATTAACGTTTCATTTATAAAATAATACTCATATAATATATCCAAATGATATATAATACCAATAAAACATATTATTGTTAATTTATATCATAAATGTTAAATTCTATAGAATCATTCTCATATAACATGAACTTCCATACTTATAAACTAGAAAACCGATCATGAAAACCATGAAAATAAACATTCTCGAATGATCAAATTGAACACTATAACTCATAAAAAAGTCTATAAATGAAGTTAATAATATTATAATAAGTAAAATAAATGTATAATAGTTTATTTATTTATTAATTAGTGAATTTAATTTTATTATCCAATATATTAAAGTGATGAAATCATTTAGACATAAGGTAAGAGGATTATCGAACTCGACTCTCTTTCTTTGGTTTTTACCTCTTTCACTCCATCTTTAGTATGGATGTTTGATTAATGTTCCTTAAATATAATTTCATTTCCTTCCATTATATTTTATATTATATTCATTTTTCTGATCTTGTTTTATGATAAATGAAAATATATTTCCAAAATAACTATTTTTCCAAAAATAAATCTTTTACTTCTTGTGAGATTGTTTCTTCTTCAGTAAATATTGATTATTATTATACAAAGTATGTTACTCCCTATTTATTTTGTGAAACCCAATGCTTAATTATGAATTTATAATTTATTAAATGAAACATATTCCTTCCCATGGGTTATTTTATTCCCAATATTGATATATGTTCTATGTGTCATGATTAATTATGTAAATTTTATGATGTGATGGGTGAACCCATACTTTTATAAAACTCCATTACATGGGTAATGTGATATATGTCATGAGATATTGTGAAATATGCATGAACAAGATTCTAGAGTTGTTCACAAATATGTGTGGTATTGAATCACTAAAACATGATGTTTAATTTTTATGCATTTCTACATTCAATGACCTTATCTAATACTTCCCTTCATTGTTATGATTGTGATCCCTTTATTTTGTTTTTATGATTATGATTATTCTCAAACATGTTGAAAGTCTCTTATACATACTCTTATTGGGATTTTAGCTCACCCATAACTATGATGTATATCCTCAGGTGAATACTTGTACTATGGAGAAAATGAGGGCCAATAAGAAGCTTGAGAAGAAGGAATTAAATAAATTTTTATGTTTTTTTATATAATATTTATGTATGGTCCTAATTTTCCCAAGACACTAAACATCTGGATCCTGGTTTTGCATCAATTTTATGTTATTTATCTATAAAATGATGTAATAGTCATGAAAGAAAAATCATGGACACTATAGGGGACTTTTTCGTCTACACACGGAGTAGACAGACAAGAATTGTTTTTAGGAAGGAACCTACGGATGAAGAGTTCTTGGATAGCTACAACAACATTTTACAAAGAATTATCCAAAATAACAACAAAAATAGGAATAATTACTGGGATCTACAAGCCATAAGATGTTTCAAAAATGAATTGGCCTGAGCATACTGGGTATGCTTCACCTATATGGAGTACAGGGTTGAGATGCATCATATTGTATTTTATGAGGCAATGTATATGTCCCAATTCCACATGTACCATTAATAAGAGTTTATTCCAGAGATCCTCGTTCATTGGTCTCCAGACACCAGCAATTTATACTATCACCATGGGGAGGTGGGAATCAGCCCGTGGGATGTGTACTACCTCGGTGGCATCCCACTAAAGGGATTACTATACGAGGAGTTCCTCCCAACACTAATTATTTGGGTGACAACTAGTAGACCCCTATACCAGTGAAAAATCTTTTGGGTACATTTAGGATGAAGATAGATCATTCTCCAACTTTCCAAAATCACATTTCATTAAAGACATGGTTGGACATGTTTTGGAAGATAGATCAGGCTATGAATATTTCAAGGCAGCTGAAGTAGTGTTTGACGGTGTTGTAAAGGTGGGATACTAAGATCATACCTGTTTATTTTGTAAGAGGCCTTGTTTGAGTGGTGGGGTTACAATATTGTGGAATACAATCAACTACTAGTCCTCTAAACTAAATTCTTGATTGCATTCCTTAGTGTCTGGTTTCTCTCAGAAAGATGAACATGCATGGGCTGGCCATTCCACGGTGGAAATGTGGAAAATTATAGTTCCTTCAAATCTAGATCATGGTTCACCTCAAAGGCTACCAGTTTATGAATGTTATTTTTCCTCTAGATTCCATTTTGTGGCCCTAATTTCTCAACATCATTGAGGTATGGCTAGTGGAACTCTATGAGACTGGTGTTATGATTGGAATATGAAACTATAATAACTTCAAATTCCACCCATTCTCAACCCCATTTTTTCAATGGTGGATAACCTACAAGGGACATTTGATAAAAGGGAAAACATGTAGTCCTTTTTAGGCAAAGTTCTGGTAGCCAGAATTGATTAAAACACCCAATGTGATCCAAACCTTTTATATTAGATTTCATTATAGTTTGGATGCATCTAGAATCCAATAAGGATAGTCTACATAGGGTTCCATGAAGAGAAAAACACTTTTATCCTTCATTAAAAATGGTTAATGTTCACTGGAAAGGGATTACGGGAGACCATTATTCTTTCTCTGAACAATGTAAATTTTTTCCTATCATAATATTATACTGTAAAATGAGTGTTTTATTACCTATAAATGATCTTGAATAAAAGAATAAGGATGTTTATACTGGTGAGTGAGTTTCATGAGATGCAAGTATATAATATAGATTATCATTAAGGGGTGGGCAGGAAATCGAGGGAAGCTCAATATGGATCTACAGAAGAGGTGGTGAAAATCATTGTTACGCCCATGGATCCTAGAAGGGAGGTTATTCCCCAAAAGTGGTTGTGGGAGTAGGAAGGTGGATCTCTAGATGGAAAAAAAGAGCCATTGAAACTTCATGAATGAATTTGTGGTATGTTCTGGAGCCAACCAATGATGGTGTGTTCCCTACACTTTTTTGGCCTGGAGAATTTTCAGGTTGAACATGATGGTGGAGTAGCTATAGAATATTTTGACATATGAGGGTATTAACCTACCAAGCACATGGAATTCTAGGACCACTTAAAATAATGGTTTCCAAAATCAGTTTCAATACATGGAATACATTTATGCCTTTTCCCACTAGTGTGGAGCACATAAGCTTCCATCAGGCATAGTGTGGGTGGTATTTGGTGTTGAACCCAACTATGAGTAGATTCCACCTGCCAACCACTAAATTGAGTATGTATCTATCGATGATGACACACATGGATCCAATGATGGGGAATACAGAGGGTAATATTCTAAGTATGAGAGTCCATAAGAGAGTGGTGAGATCATTCCTTTTAATGAATTTGACTTGGATGACTTTTTGATGTAATCTTGTTAACTTACATGTCTCTCCTATTCATTCCCCTATTCATGTTCAGAGGCCCCAACTAAAAGCCTTATTTTATAAGATAAACCTGAAAATGGGAAACATGTTCCTATTTAAGGGGACCTAGGTCCTCCATTAGGTTCTAGAGATCATTATCCATAACTTTTTTCTAAATTTTCTGCAACTAGTGGTCCATTCAGGGAGTTTTATGTGGTGGTTATAAATCCTTCAATCCTCCCATTCATCGATGGGAGAACATGCCTTGGAATTCCATTGGTGGAATATGCTATCTGTGAAGCAGGTTTCCAAGGAAGTCTCATTATTGGCATTCCCCTTCTTTAAGGTAAGGATGGATATCAATCCACTTATACCATTTTAAACATTCCATATCTTTTTCATCAAAATTTTGAATTGTTCTCATAACTATCCTTGTCAAAAAAAGTTGGGGATATGATGTTAGTCATTGAAGTGCTTACTAGAATCAAGTGGTATCTTATGGAGGAGATTCCTTTCTAAGTTATGAGACCAATACTCACCCATGTGCTGGGCCATTGTAAGTATTTCACCCTTATATGATTCATGTTTGACCAATATTTCATCACTAATAAAATTAGATTAGGTGTTCTTACTTTAAGCAGTGATTGACAGAACAAGCTCCCTACAGGTGGTTGTGGAATCTAGGGAACCTTTAATAATGGTTTTTTCAACTATTGAGGTTACATTCATTCAAGTTGATATTTACTTGGTCTTAAGAGTGATTCCTGTTATAGTTGCAGGTAACTCTACTAGAGGGGAGAAGATCGGGATCAACAAATGTAGTGTTGCTGACAAAGGGTCTGATGAAGATGATTGACCTATTGAAAAGAAAGATGACCCCATAAATGGGATCTTATATGTGGAACCTTTTGTTATGTCCTTGAGAATTTCCCTTCATGTGATCATGAAACTCCCAAGGAGCATGAAGATTATGGTTCTGACATCGTTGGGGAGAACCACATTATCGATCATAGGGTACATAGGAGTGTGTAGTGTTTCATCACCCAAACCTCTAGAGTTGTACCAGGTGATCTGCATGGGGTCTCTTCACCACTATCTATGGAACCTGGGCACTAGAGGGGTGGATTATTATTCTCTCCACTCATTGTTCTATGATTACATAGCTGAGATGGAGTGTCTGGAGAGCCAACATTTGGATGTTTCTTGGATCATAAAGAAATATGATAGAACCTAGAAGATACTAGAGGTTGATCAATAATATCAACATATATAGTAGCATGTGAATGAGAATTCATCCTCTCTCAAATCTCAAGAATAGTTCATCATCCATTTGAAGTCTCGACTTGTAGTGGATGAGGATTCAGTGAAGTGGGTGGTATCTCAGATAGATGAGTATATAGACGGTCTAGATCTGGAGTGAATCTATGTCTATGACCTTAATCTCATGGATAATATAGAGAAAGGAAAACTGTATATTCTATTGTGGACCCTAGAGCCCATGTTCCAAAGGCTGGCGTGGTTGGAGCACTCAATTATTAGGGTATATGCATGGGAAGCATTCTTTTACCAGGTTGTAAGAGAGGCTCCATTGTATGGATGAACCACATCAACTAATGAAGTTTCTTTTTTAAAACTTCTTGAATTCATGGACATATTTCTTTCATCGTATTTTTTTTTTATTTCACTTCAATCGTACTTGCGATAAAACCAATAAACAATACATAATCTCACATGATACATGATCAATGTGAGAAACAAGGGACGATAATGTGATCGCTCATTTATATTAGAGTTTCAGAAAATCTTGAATACTAAGGGTCTACATTTATTTACTAGCCACAGGTAGTGATTGGGAATGAGAGAGGCTATTGATGGAGAATGGGGTTCTTTGAATAGCCAACTGACTTTTATAATATGAAATAGTGCAGAAATGGTTTAACTCCAGGGGTATTGAATTCTTCCTGAACAAAGGGGATTGAAGAACATTAATCATGACACAAAAAATATGGAACACAATAGGAGAGGCATGAAAATGGAGGATAACTATTGATCATGTTTAAAATAGAACATCCATTTTTTTCTTGGAATAGAGACAAACTAATGGGGGTCGACGCTCACCATGTTTGAATCATAGAAACTATCTAAAAATTCCATCCAATTACTTCTGGGTAAAGTTCCCAAAAATACAGGTGCTCCACTATGGTGAACCACCATATACATTAGAAGGGCCTATATGGATGTAGGGGAGGATGACAATCCAAATAAAGGGACCTGTGAAACATGGATTTGAAGTGAGGGGATGTTCAAATGGATTCCAAATATCTTGTAATTCCACCATCATGGAATTAAGAACATTAGTGTGGGTGTATCGATCTGTAAAATGGTCTAACTACTCTTTTAAGGAAAGTTTCATCTTATATTTTGAGTAACAGTTGTTGAACTTGAATAATTTAGTAGGTGAACAACACTTAAAGGGTTCCATAGGCAGGGGACTTAGGTTCTCAATAGTTTTACATCAGGAAATGAGGATGATAGAGAAATAGTTTAATGTCATTAAGTAAGGAAGTTAGGCAGGCATTTTAATATCATATGGTGAATAAGATTTATTGCATAGTTTAATGTCATGTGTTTGGGACATTGGAAATGTAGTTTGATATCATACGGTTAGGATGACATATCACATAGTTTAATGTTGTGGAATTTGGATGTTGGAAATGATTTCAATGAATCTAGACCGACTTTGATTATAGGGTGTAAAAGTGTAGCAAAACCAGGGTACTCTCTGAATTGGACTATAAAGAAAAGGGAACATAGAATACCATGTACTAAGAGAAGGGATCTTGGGTGAGTCACAAACAATTTATGTTTGTGATTCTTATACAATAGGGTGGGTGTTCTAAAGGAATATGTGTAGTGTGGTAGAGTAATAATCCATCATGAATAGAGGGACCTAGGAGTCCTTTTCCCACATAAAACATTCCCATTAGGATTGGATCATAGTTTAACATCATGATTCTAGGACATTGACTCTTTTTTTAAGGTCATAGATTTATTATGATGGGGTAATTTTAGTTTAAGGTCATGAATCTTGGACTATGTGCACCCTAAAGTGTTTTGGGGTGGTAATAATTAATAGTAATCTGACATGAATGGATCCAAGGTGGATCTGCACTATGTGAGATAGTGGGAATGTTGCAAACATTTTAAGGTCCTGATGTGTTGTTCCATTAATTCTAGTTTAATTCCATAATTCTTGGACCAATGGAAAATAGTCTAAGGTCCTAATGTTTGGAGTAGTGGGTTTTGAGTCTCAAATGGATATGTTTAGTGTAGTGAGTGAAGAACTAGATGTGAATTAAGGGATAAGAAGTCCCAATTCCACACAACACATTACTGATACAACATGAACACGTTTTAAATGCTTGATTCTTGGACCATGTGGTGGTGTTTCTCAAAGGAAGATGTGTGACCTTGAACTAAAGTCACCCAATGGTAAGGGAGAGGGCCTAGGAGGACACCTAAAGTCGCACAAAATAAATTTGGGAAAACATTCACACTGTTTCAGGTTGTGATTCATATACCATGGATTCTAGTTTCAGTTTATAATCCTTGGATTGAGGGGTGCTTGTGTGTCTCAACATTTCTTGGGGGTAACCCCCTCCTAATTTCAAATCATTCATGGGTCCTTCTCATTGTGTGAAATAATGAGTAGTATGGAGCTCTCATTGCATGTAAGAGAGAACACAATCAGGGGAAGAGGTGATCAAAAAAATCCAAAGAGTGATATCCTGACTTTCAACACCTTGATAGAGTGAGAGGGGACTAACCAATGGATGGGAAGCAACTGTTGACCATTTTCAAAACATTGTTTCAACACCTACATTGGTTGGATATGGGGAGAAAAATGTAGGATTGACCATTGACTGAGATTGAAACATGGTATTCATTATTTTATTCTGAAGATCTGTATTTGTATGAGCCTGAGATGGTATAAATGTGTCCTGAGACCATTATTTTTGGGATCCGGTCAACATCAAGAGTGTGGTGAATATCCTAATCAGAGAAAGTGAAAAGTACATAGATAAACATGTGGGTATTAGAGAGTTAAGTCTGACCCAAAGTAGAAAGACCCTGAGGTGATTCAATTGAAGGGTTGGGCCCGAGTTGGAATATTTAGATGTCACTACATATCCCAATATAATGGGAATCAAGAAACATATATTTTTGAGACATTGTATTGTATAAGACCAATATAGGTATAGTGACGTCCTCTCTAGTGATAAGATCAAATAATTTCATATTAAGAGGCATCTTGGTTCTATGTGGGGTAAAATGTGTAATCATTCCTTATTTTTCTTATAGGGAATCCCGAATGTATGTGAGGTAATTTTTTATTATAATCAACACAAATTTATCATATTATGTGTATTGATTTCATTAATTATGGTAAGTATGTAGTTTAACATCATGCATTTGGGAAGTTGGTCATGGCAGTTTAAAGTTATACAAACCGGTCTATGGCTGTTACAAGTTTAAATTCATCGAGCTTGGACTTTAGTGGAAAATTTTTCCAAATGAAGGTTGAGTGACATGAAATATTTATAATCTGGAATAAATTTAATGTTTAAATTTCCCTCTACGACATGAATCCTGAAAATCCATACCCCAAGTCGAAATCATGTCCTTGGGGAGAGAGAAAACCCTGTAACGGGTCAATGAAGGGGATGAGCCTAGGGTAAAATATATAGTAACCACTACGTATACCATGAGGATGGAAATCAATACATATGTAGTAATGGAAAATAGCATGTTAGAATATTGATAAAAATGGGGTTGTCCTCTCAAGTGTGGAGAATGAATCATCCCATATTGAAATATAAGGCATTCCAAATTTATACTGGTTAATTCTATAGTTTAACTTCTTGTGTTGAAGATGTTATAGTCTGTTCATCCCATATTTTTTATATGGGGAATCCTTCTTTAATATGAGATAAATCATCTCAAAGTAAGATTAATTTTATTTTTATATAGGGTAAAATCAAATTTTAATTCCATATGTTGAGGATTTTGGTTGGGATTACACATTCAGTTACATGTTATGTTCTTCCTCATGTTAGATGATGAGGGAATAATGACCTACTAATAGGTCAAGTTAAATTAATGGAGATTATTACTATAAAGGATTCATATGGGAGTACTTCAGGGTGGTATAACTATAGGTAATGGATGGGTTTAGCGTGAATCTTCAATTTTCCCTGAAGACATAAGGTCTAGCAATCACAACGTATCCCATGAGGATGGTAATAAAGCCACACATATTTCTAAAAATTGGTGGAGGCATAGGTTTTTTAAAACATTAGGGTTGAATAAAACCACAGGATAGGGGTATACTTTACATAGATAAAGTTTATAATGATTGGATGAAGGATACATGATTGAGGTCATAGAGAATTAACCTATTTCAAATAGTTTATGGCCATAATTCATGGACTAGGGTTGGGGGATTCAGGGATGTTAATTCAATGGAAAATAGTTAAAACCTATCATGAAAAGATTCAAGGAGGCCTTGCACCACATAAAATGATCTTGAATCCATTTGAATTCATTTTATGGTCACAACAATATGACCATGGAAAATAGTTCAAAGTCATAATGCTAGGACTATCAGCAAATAGTTTAAAGTCAAGATTATTAGACTAAGAATACAAATATTTGAATGGAATCTTAATGGAATGAAAGAGGTAAAATCTAATTTTAATAGAGGAAATTAATCCCCACATACTATACAAATTCTAGGAAATAAATGAATCATAGTTTAAGGTCATAATGCTTAGACTGGGGTGATGGTGGAAAATAGGCTAAAGTCATGATTCTTTGACTGTTATGATATTTCGCTCAAGGTTATTTATGTGTCATGGAAGAGGTATGACCCAGCATGAAAGGAGGGAATGCATGACTACGTACCACATGCACACATTGAGATGAACTGCATGCATCTTAGGTTCACAATGGTTGAATAGTAAATGGGACCAACATCCTAAAGAGTTAATAAATTACAGTCTAGACCCAAAGATGGAAAATATCATCATTTCTACGTATCCCATGAGGATGGGAAAACATTTAAACACAATTTTGGAGCATGGCATGTTAGAATACAAACATCGAAACTAGAATAAAGTTTCTCTAATGTAGGAATTGATGCATCCCATGGTTTATGTGATACATCCCATACTTATGACATGGGTTGAGGCTATAGTTTAACATCATCTAGTGAGGATGTTTCATCTTTTTCCATCTCATATCATATAAGGAATCCTAATTTCATACAGGATAAGATCATATCTTTTTAATGTGCATCCCATTTTATATGGGGTAAAATAGCAGTTTAATGATGTACACTGAGGACTTTAGGTTTTGTAGTTTAAGGTCATGAAACATGAACTAGGGGATTAAAATAGTTTACTTTTATAATGGTTGGGCTGATTGGAGATAGTTAAAGGTCATGTTTCATATACCATGGGTCTTTGTGTAGATCAAACACATGGTTAACCACCCTTCCATGGATTCTAAGCGCACATGTATCCTAATTGGTAGGGGAAACTAGGAGTTATGAGGGAATCTCCCAAACACATGGAAGCACACAATAGAGGCAAAGAGATGTTGGGTTGAGAATTTCCCAACTTCATTAACCAACTTACAAAACGTTTATAGATGCACATAAGAGTAACACCAAGGTTGTTGTAACTCCACCAAAATATAGAGAGGTGGAAGGAAGGTAAATAATTTCATTCGAGATCAAGACCATGAAGGGGAAAACAATGGTAAGTGACCACTATTGAAAATGTTAAAATAATTGATCCATAAATTCACTAGTCAAGAATGGGTTGATAGAATGCATAATAATATTTTTAAAATATTCAAAACATGGGAAATGCCATCTGTCTTATGAGATCCGTAGAGGCATGTGCCCAGGATGGGAGGTGATCCATTTTCTCCAGGAACTAGAAACATTCTAGGTATATCATTAGAAATTGTGAACTGAGATACTAGAATCAGAACTGGTCATGGTCAGTCCTGGGTATTCCATATTTTCCCTTACCATCTATCATCTTTATAGAAGCTCATTTTTTTCAAGTTCTCATCGATGCTACATTGGATGGTTCACAAAGTGCCACTTTTGACAGTATTCAGATGGGCAATGAAAAAGATCAATTTTTTTTCATACTATAGGAATCAGGTACTTTTATCATTAATGATTTTATCAAAATTCATTTTGTGGCATCTCATCAAGACCCTTGGGGAGATATCCTTGGGTGAAAGGAGCTTCCAGTGAAGTATTATTCCCTAGTATGGCATGTCAGAAATATTTTTCTTCACACAGAGTGGAACTTATAGCAGCAAGAGATAAACATGGCCTCTAAATGTTGTTATTGTAGACACTTGCGGTATGTGTCCCTACATCACTTATTCTTTGACAGCGAGTGGGCTACATAGGTCTGGGGGTCCTTTGGACAGCTTGTGGGGTGTCCAGCTGGAGTGGAGTCAATTTTGATCATTCTCTAAAGCTGGTTTCAGGGGGTTCTTAGGCCTAGTCCTGAATTAAAGGCTAGAGACTTATGTTTTATTGTAGTATTATGGGTTCTGTGAATGTCCAAGAATAGGGTACGACATAAATGCACACCTCTTTCGACTGCTGGTATTATTTTTAGAGCCATATTTCTCTTTCTGAACTTGGGTAGCCTATGAAAAGATGTGTCCAAGGTCCCTTACCCTTTGGATTCCTTTCTTACCAGTAGCAAGTCCATTCAAGGAATGTGGATCAAATGGAAGCCACCTAGAATGGGGTTTAAACTTAACACTGATGGTTCGTGTCGCTCGGGTTCGATTCATGGAGGTGGAGTTGTTCATCATTCTCTAGGATCTACAGTGGGGTATTTCTCAGCTTTTCTTTGTAATGGAGATTATACTCAAGAAGATTCTCAAGCCTTACTCACCAGTTTTCTTATTTTTAATCGGAGTGATATTCTAATTCAAGAGGAGGAGGTTGACTCTATCGTCATCATCATGGCCTTGTCTGAAAAAGGCTCAATCCCTTAGAGCATTGAGTACTCAATTAGAATATGAAAGGGGCTTCTAGATAGTCAAACTTCCATCATCCACACCTAGAAAGAGGATAATATGGTGGTTGTTTTTCTTACCACTAAAGCTATAGGGAATGATAACTTGTTGTTTTTTTCAAGACTCGGATCCTTTCTCTCAAGAGGTTCTATTTTAGTAAGGGATGACACCATTAGACAACACTATTTCTATCCCCCTTAGTTCCACATTTTTTGATATTGTTTGTCTTGGTTGTTCCTCTTTTTTAATAAAATAAAATGTTTTTTTTTGGAAATTGGAGATATTTCTATGTGGAACTCAACACCCTAGGTTCTATGTGACAACACATTTGGTCACGTCAACAATGTGTATCCGAAAGTGGGAGTTGAACCTTTCCCCAATGTTGACTGCCCTAAGGTAGGACAAGGCCTAGATAGGACATGTGATATAGGACCTAGGTGTCCCTACATATCCTATGATACTAGGAATCAAGCCATATGTTGTACTTTAATGTGGAATGTTTGAATAATGACACCTAATATTGAGCACTCTCTCATGAGAGGGCTCATGGAATCACACAAATTTACATCATGGGATAGGGATGTGGAGTCATCTCAGGCATACCACATGGGGAATCCTATACTTTACACATAGGGAAAGGCTATGGTTTAACATCATGTGATGAGGATGTTAGGATTTGTAGTTTAAAGTAATATAACTCAGATTATAAAGTTGTTGATAGATTAATATCATATATCTTAGTCCAATTGCATACAATAGGAGGCCAGGATGCTTAGACCATAGATCTTATTTTAGTTTAAGTTACTAAGTCATGGATCACATGTTAATAGTTTAATTTCAGGTTGCATAAACCATTTGAATAGAATTTAATGTCATGATTCATGGAACTATTTTTTACTCATATAAAGTATTTATTTATAAAATTATGGTTGGTTGGACGTGTGATACTCTCTCTATCCATAGTAATCAAAGACTATGATCTCTTAGAATAGACCTGATGAATGATGTAAGTTCCTCACCATTTTGTCTACAACTTTTGGTGTTTCTTATCAGGTGTCATCGATATTCTTAGGGATAGTACCATGTAACCCAGAAGGAAGGAATGAAGGTGATGCTTATTATTGAACACTCTTACTAACATGTTCTAGTGCATATATATTTTATGAAATATAGAATCTAATGGTAATAGATATTTTTTCTTATCCAAAAAAACATGATCTCGATGGTAAAAACTAACTTTTCTCATATACTATGGAGTATGGGGTCACCAGGGTGGAATTATGTTTCATCGTCCAATATGCCAAAAGGTTATTGGGGAGCATGCCTAACCAAAACCTTTTGTTCTATCACCTAATTTTCTACATGATGTTAGGGATGGTATTATTTAATTCCTCAATATACAAATTTGTCTTCACACTATATCATGAAGTATGGTTAAATGAATGTTGTATATGGAGTATAATTTCTTTAGCTCGGTATTCTAGAAGTAAGTTTCATTATTGATGACAATATAATGAGGAAACAAAATCATTAGTTGATGTGGGAGCTCACTAACTAAATCATAGATATATCTCTTACTTCCTTTATTGGAATCACATATTCTAACATGGAGAAAAATTAATTTGTGATAAAAATGATACTGTATTGTTGAGCTATCATGGGCGGGTATGGTACTACAACATCATGTCCCCATACAGTAAAGGGCCAAGAATATATTGTGGTGTGGCAAGGTTTTGAAGGTTAGTGCTCAAAGTTGGAATGAATCTTACATTCATGACACTTGTTGGATAACATGATGCAGTCACAGACCATGGGGGTCCATAAGTAGACTTTCCTCTGAATCTGGTTCGAAAGATTTAATCTCGCCTGATGGGTACCGCAGAATAAAACATTTACATCTCACATAACCTCATGATATCATCCCTTTATATTCATTTAAGGACAATTCCATCAAACCCATGTCTATAGAGAGACCTTTAATATATAGGCCCACTCTGGAGGGTGAAATGTGTTGTGTGCTAGTGGATTCTATCATTCTTGGTTGGGTCTAATGGAATAACTTCACACTAGGGATCCTCAATAAAAAGAGATACCCAATTAGGCATTTCCCCTATTATGGGGGGACCTGAAGGTCTTGGAATAAAAACAAAAACAACTATTTGGTTTACCTATCACCTATCATTATCATCTAAAATAGAGGGGGTACTCTCCCCAAGGTGTGCCACATGGATTATCCGTTAATCCCAGTTAGGATTTGAAATAGATGAGGATAAAATACCATAGTAATTAGGTCAACCATTATATGAATAAGGGACATGATTTTCTTCTGGATGAGAAGAAAATTGGGCCATCAACTGACACGTACGCACTAGAAGGGGAACAGTCTCTTGCTTACAGTTAATTTGGTCAACATTGATCTATTTTATGACTAATGTAGAGTCTCCCTTCACATTAAAGTGGGGTAAATCTATCTTGTGGGCTCTCTCAAGACAAGTAATGTTATTTTGATATTCTAACTCATTGTTGGTGAACCCATATTAAAAAATTAATGAATATAAAGATTCCTTATTTTGGGTAAATAAATATGATCCCAAGGACTACTCTATTAAAATTGGGATTTTTGATCCTTCTACCTATGGGGATTTGAGAAGCCCCATAGAAATGAATATTTTAATATAGAATACACTGATGCACTTAGAGGATAGCCTTAACTAGGAAATTAGCATCTAGGGGTAGTTATTTAAGCATCGGATGGGAAGATAAGAAATCTTATAATGTTTGGAATTTCGTAGCCTTATGAGGTGAAAACCTCATGTCAATATTCTAGAGGATCACTTCCAAACATACCAGTTATCTAGTCAATATAGGGGAATTGAGTATAAACTTCATAAATTCCACCCAGAGCACCAGATATATCTTCTTCTTGTTAATATAATTTGATAACATCATTACTGAAAAAACTAGTACGAGGCATCTCTTCTTAATAGGGGAGTATCTGGTCTCTGTGTCAAAAAGCATGAAACATAAATAGTATATACTATTTTCCCTTTCTTTAATGTTTTTCATGGAAATCAGGGCATTGAGTAACCATTTGAAGGTGATCAAATAGATAACATGAGGTTTCCTTGAAATAAGTGGCGTCAGAACTGACTGTTTTAGTAGATATTACTTGATATCCTTGATTGCAGTTTGGTACTCCTTGTCCCACAGGTAAATGTTAATATTCTTCACCATCCTTAAGAATGGAATACAGTTTCCATCTAAATTCATGATAAATAATTATATGTAGTAAAAGTGACCTTAGAGGACCCATGTCTATTGGAGGTTTCTCATGGAGGCATCTGGCAGATAGACTTGACCTTCTATGGGTTAATCACAATTCCCCGACATTTTATAACAATTCCAAGAGATTTTCCAAAGGTAACCCTAAATTATTTCTTAAATGGGTTCTTCTTCAAATTTTTTGACTCAAGGAAGCTGAAAAACATCTCAAGATATTTGATATTTTCATGATAATAGTGATATTTGGACACCATTTTGTCCACGTAGAATTTCTAAAAAACCATTAGAATCAACTTGAACATGTGGGTAATGTCCTATTGATAAGTGGTTCCAATATAATTTATGTAAAATGGAATCACATGATAGAAGGAATTTCCTTATGGTACCCTGAAGGTGGTATAATCTACATCCTTTGGGGCCATCTGGATCTGGTTATACCTGAATTATCCATCCATGAAGGAGAGAGCATAGAACTGTGTTGTAACATTGATAATTAACTATGTTACTAGAAGGGGAATATAATCCTTTAGGAAATGTCTTGACCCGAGATACAAAAAATAGTACCCCAGGATGATGGCTAAAATAGGCTCAACCACACCTCCCTATATGCCAAAGGCTTCCAACTAGAAATGAGGGTTAGTTATGGTACAGTGGGGAGACTATAACCATATTATCAGAGTAACAAAATTATAACATAAGTGAATAAACAAGTGGAATCATAATATAATACTTGACATAAAAGGAACATCAAGATGAATGTAGTAGTAAAAAATGTTGAAGGTGAAATCATATATAACCTAATGAATATGTCATGAATCTATAAAAGAAGTTAGGAAATACATGGAATCAAGAATCCAGAACAATACATGTATCTAGAGTAAAAAGGACAAAAATTAATATCTTCATATATCATCATGTGCCACAACATTGTCTTGTGCTCCCCCACTCCAATAAAAAATAAATCAAGCATTACAATACAGGTTCTTGCCCCATTCCCTACTTGCATCCATAAAATATCGATGGGTAACAAATGATGGCCCAAATAGGTTTTGAGATAATACATAGAAGGCCACCACCAATAGTTTCTATAATAATTCTTGTCTTCTCCAATAAGATGAAGTAGGAAGATACATATAATAGTGATATAAATGAATAAGATGAAATGATACTATCTATCCAAAAAATCTCTCTATAAACTAGCAACAATAAACATGGGATAACCCTAAATCATCAAGAAATATCTACTGCGGCCTATGCTGAGAAATCCCATGTTAGGATGAAAATAGTAAGATCCAAGGTATAAAATGACCATGGAATCCACCTTGAGTCTATGGAGAATCTCCATGTAAAACTCAGTAATTAAATGAGTGGATCACAAGGAGCATGTCCATGGAACATGTTCAATGTGCTCTAATAAATCTTGATCCAATGAGTTGAAATGTCCATGACATCCAAATTAATTAAGATACATGAAGTCAAAACATCTATAGCCTATAATGTAATAAAATTTCATACCATCTTGGTTCATATCCGGGCAGTATAAATTTCCAAGGCATCTAATGTATTCATAATAATTTCATTAATCATTTCATCATTGTTTCGCATGGAATCCGGGGATGACCTCCTGGACGGGAGATTCAAACGTTCTGATCGGTTTCTAGCGGGTTTGTTCGTAGAACCGGAAACATCCAATGATTCCACATCTGTTTGGACCTACTTTCCATAGGTAGGCTCTCATTATCTTGTGGACTGATGAGGCTTAGGAATTTGCATTGGTCGAGAGGATGGGAGGTCGGACTCATCACACCTTTTTGAGGGGAATTATTGTCTACTCTGGGACTCTCTTTATAGATTTAAGTTATGTTCTTGAATCCTTATTATATTACCAAGTATAAAATGAGCTTTCCTTTAGTTTTAACAATCAATGATTAAATATGTAAGAAATTTAGAGAATCTTTTTTATGTATTCGAGGTTCTTCATCAATAGAGAATCATTTGTATCTATTTAGAGATTCTTGGTCAATGTTATCCTTCAAAACATTTATAAAAGTCTCTTGGTCATTATGATGACCAGGCTGGTTTTAAAGCCACTCAGTGGGGCACTTGAAGTTTATCGTCATTCATAAGGACATGGATTATTTCAAAATTGGGATCGAACCCATAAATGGGCTACCTTCGTATCCTTTGTTTTGGAAAAGGAATCAGAACCCACGTAGTTCGAGTAAGGGAGTATGATGTTTATGATTGATGGCTCAAAGAAGGATTTCATAATTACTTTTACACTCTAAGCTCATGTGAGTCATGCTCGGTGTGAGAAACAAGAGGTATTGGTAAAAATTAGACAATTGTGCCATGAAATATGCAATCATAAGAAATGGTTTGGGGCTTATGTATGTATTACTACCCAGATAGATGAAGTTTTAGGATTCACTTTTAGGGAGAAAAATCCATGAACAGGGTCCATAAAGGTATATGTGCTTTATGGAGATTTGAATACTCTAATCTTGGGGCTTACTCCTAAGGAGGATACCCAAGTTAGGAGGGGATTTATGATTAGGTTTTACTCCTAAAAAGGAAACCCAAATCAAGGGTAAATTAGGACTGGTTAAGAGAAATTTAAGGGACTTGGGGCTTACTCCTCAAAAGGAAGCCCAAAATTATGACTGGGACTTATTCCGGAAAAGGAGACCCAGGTTAGGGGACTTGGAGCTTACTCCTGAAAAGAATCCCATGATTATGACTGGGTCTTATTCCTAAAAAGGAGACCCAGGTTAGGGATTAAGGTTTGGGGCTTACTCTTGAGGAGGATTCCCATATTTGAGATTGGGGCTTATTCCTAAGAAGGATGCCCAAATTAAGGGACTCGGGGCTTACTCTTAAGAAGGATGCCCAAATTTTAGATTGGGGCTTACTCCTAAGGAGGATGCCCAAATTAGAGGACTTGGGGCTTACTCCTAAGAAGGATGCCCATATTAAAGGATTTATGATTGGGGCTTACTCCTGGGGAGGATGCCCAAACTAAGGAATTAAGGTTTGGGGCTTACTCCTGAGGAGGATTCCCAAGTTTGGGAACTTTATGAATTTGGGGCTTACTCCTGAGGAAGATGCCCAGACTAAAGGACTTATAACTGGGGATTATTCCTAAAAAGGAGACCCAGGTTAAGGATTCTCTCATCTTAAAGGATGAGGTTGAATGAATGAACTCTCAATCTTTGGTGACATAAAGATGTGTAAATCACTAGGTTTTGAGAGATATTCCACCGAATTCCTTTCAGATAAGGAAGTCAAATCTAGAAATCATGCCATAAATGGCTTTGAAGAGTATCTTGAAGACTAAATCTTGAATATGAAAGGTGAAATGGCTTAAGAGGGGTAAAATTGGCAAGATGGGCACCCAAAAAGGTAGGGGCGTGCAAGTCTTGAAAGGCGCGCAAGTCAAGCGTGGGCGTGCAAGTATTGGTCGTGCAGGTATACTTGCACGACATGTGGGGTACTTGCGCGATTTTAAACCAGCATTAAAATACTTGAGGGACTCTTTCTTAAAGCCTTTATAATCATCTTGAGGTTCTCCCAGAAAAGGGACGCGCAAGTTCTATATAAGTAATAAGGCAACGAGCAAGTGTGACTACTTCCCTTAAGGGCTGGCCACTCAGGCACGCAAGTGTTGATGAGTTTCAACACTTAGGCCTTCCTCCCTCTCTTTAGATCTTCCGTTCTAGGTAAGAAATTACCTTAGAAGTGTTCCAGAAGCTTTGAGAAGAGACTTGGGTGTCGGGAGCTTCATTCCGAGTTTCTGGAAAAAGATCCTCTCGAATGGGGGGCCCACAGGGTCTTATTTATAGGTAGAAGAAGACCCTGAGCGGTTACCGGGCGATTATCACTTAGGTCGTGCAAGTCACTTGCGTGACCAAGGGCGTCGCGCAAGTGGACTTGCGCGACAGTGATATAACTTGCGCGGTGCAGTTGCTGATGATCCTTTGTTCATGCCTTTGTCAATTTTTGATATTTTCTTCAAAGGTTGAATCACTTTGAACTCAGATATTCCCCTTTTCCGATTTTTAGATTCTGTGATGAAAGGAGCGTCAACAAAAGTCCCCCCTCAGAGTTGGATCTGGAGAGAAATGAGGATTTGACTCTGAGGAAATCGAATCCTTTCAAAGGAAAAGGGGGCGCGCAAGTCTTCAGGGCATAGAGGACGTCGCGCATGTTCTCTCCGTGCAGGCCTTGGAGCGCACTGGGTACGGCGCACAGATAGGCTTCCTGGCCTATAAATACATGGCCTCACCTCCATACAAGCATCTGGATTTCCAGACTTCATACCTTCGAGCTCTCGCCGCGCAGGTCACCTTAGTCGTGCAAGTTGCTCTGTTTTCTAGTGTTTTCCTTGATGTCGCGCTACTGTAAAGGTATTTGTACTAGCACAGTGTATACCTGCGCATCAAAAACTAGTGCGGCACACAAATACTTGTGCGCCATGTTTAGACTTGCGCGACTTAAATGCCTTAGCCATTTTCCAAATATCTTCACAAATTTTATGAAAAATAAACCCATTTAAGAGTTAGTTTATTCATCTTTTGTGCAGATTCAGTGGTTCCCAAGGGAATTGGAACGGCTAATGAACTGGCTAGAAAGTGGATTGATGACATGATGAACATCATTGGCCATGATTACTATAATATCTGCAACAGCACTCTCCCAGATTTGGCTAATTACTTGAAGAAATATCATCCTAATTTTCCACAGAGCATCCATCTGCCTCTGTGTGGTCATGGTCATCTGCAAGGAGTCAATGTTCCAAATGCAAACAATTATACACCTCATATGCAGTTGCACTGCTACTCCTCTATTTCGGTTATGTTGTGCATTAAGAGCAACAACAATGTTGTGAACTTTCAAGTTCTTCCTCTATGCCATTTCCCTGCAGATATGAAAATGGAAAACCCATGGGCTGAAATGTTTTCCATTGCCAGTTGGTGGAGAGAAGACAAACATGGCATTAGAGCAATATCTGAAAAGAGTACTCTCTCCAAATGGCTCTTTACTTCCAATGCTCCATTCTCAAATCCATGTATCCATCTTCCAAGTCTCTTGGACAGAAATAAAGTCACTGTTTGATCAGCAGAAAATTTTCTCAAACCGCACTCAAGAACATCCTTTCAAAATTGTTCCAAGAAGAGCTAGTATCACTGTATCTCTTATTGTATCCAGTTGAATGAATGAATTCCTGGTGGTTGCTGATGAAGTTCGGGATGCCGTAAATCAAATGAAGTGTTATGTTGAAAGTCTCTTGTAATTTTTGAAAAAGAGAAGAGACTCCAGTCTGTGGATGTCCTTCTAACTCTTGTGCATCAATGAAAAACACTTTCATCTTCAATCATTTGTACCTGCATTCTTTCACTACCTGCTTCAAATTTATTAATCCAATGGGCTTAGTAAGCATAGTTTGACTTTTACTAGGATTATTACAAATAACCGTACAAACTTTGAATCTTTTAATTGCTCAATATTACCTAAATCATACAAAAATGTATATTTAGTGAGCTGGAACTTGACTTTTATTTAGAGTTCCTTTGTCTTTTTTGGGCAGTTTAAAGTCATGCATGCCAGACATAAAGGGGCTAATGTTTAAGGTTGAAATAGCTTTGACCATAATGGATTAAAAAATGATTCAATTCCTTGACAATTTATCTGAAACATATTACCATACTCAAGTATGAGGGAAAATATGTAAGCTATGACTTAAGAATTTTTTGAATCTGAGGAATTATATGAAAAAGAGCTAAAAGGCATTAGAGGAAGTAGTTTCCAAGAATGAAGTTACTATTATTTAACAAAACCCGTTAGGGGGTTGAAATATGTTGGGCTACCTAAGGGAATTGGTTGCATGGTTAAATAAATAGCATCATTCGGCTGACAAGTCTGTTATGTGGACTGTTTATGCAAGGCCACATATGGGCACGTGCTGCATAGTCAAGCGAAAGAACTCTCAAAAATTTACTTTCCTAGTGCTAAAATCCAGTGAATGTTTATGGAGATTCAAATTTTCTAAAGTATAGAGTTTGTTGTATGGAAAGAGGTACTTGAATATGGAGAAGATATTTCCGAACAAGAATATCGAAGAACTGGATGAATATCACTCCTACGAAGGTATGACCCAAACGTAGGGAAGAAGAATAAACCATAGACTTGAATACTTTCAGATCATGAAAAAGGATATGGGACAAATATGTTAAAGATGGCTATTTTTTTGTGGATCCCTACATACTGTCGTTTAAGACAAATAAGGACAAAAGAGGCATTCTTCTCAAGAATGAAGTTACCATTATTTAACAAACCCGTTAGGGGGTTGAAATATGCAGGGCCACCTAAGGTCATTGGCTGCATGGTCAAATAAATAGCATCTTTTAGCTGACAAGTCTGTTATGTGGACTGTTTATGCAAGGCCACCTATGGGCACGTGCTGCATAGTCAGGCAAAAGAATTCTCAGAAGTTTGACTTTTTTGTGACTAGAAGTCATGAAATGGGTTATGAAGATCTGAAAATATTTAAGGTTAGGATTATAACACATAAAGATGGGTATTGTCCAATGTATATAGAGATACATAGGTCAATGATAACCATAATCATGTTGTGGCTGGGTCCTGAATTGAAATTTTGGACTTCACTACGTATCTCATAAGAATGAGAATCAAGCCATACATAGTTCTTGAAATGCAGTTTAACATCGTGCAGGAAGAAAGTATGAGATATCTTAGTTTAGGGTCATAGAATTCGGACCATAATAATGAATACACAGTGTGTGTTTCCATGAGGACTTTTCAGCTAAGGGACTGAAAGTGAAATTTGGGGTTAGGCCCAAAAGACTTGGGGCTGGATTCGAGGGATACTCGAAGGTTCCTACGTGTCCCATAAGGATGGGAATCAAGCCCACGTAGTTCTAGAACTACCCTTTGTACAAATTTGGTTCGTACATGTGAAGGGTGAAAGGGGACATTAGTACAATGATGGTTTAACCCGAGATAAAAAGTTTAGGTATTACTATGTATGCACGTAGTCTTTTGAAATGAAACATGATTGAAAAATCAATGTCAATAATAGTTCTCTCTCAAATGAGGAAATTTAAAGAGTATTTTAGTTTATTGTCATACCGGCCAAAATTGTTGCATAGTTTAACGTCATATAACAAGGACGAAAGTGAATCAATGTAAAGATATTGATTCAAGGGGCGGTTTCACAAATCAACATCATATGAGATGGTGGTGAACCGATGTGAAGAGATTGTTTCTGGGATTGAACATTGGTAGGGTGCCTACATACCCAGCCTGGAGGTCAAGGATCAATGTCCGTGTAGTTCAATTAAATAATGAATTAATGATCAAGTTGTTCTTGGGGACAACGATCTAATAAAAAATTTGTTGGGACTTACACATGGTTAGCAGCCCAAAGAGAGTGTTATGGTTTAGGTTTGATCTAACTCGCGTGAGTCATACACAGTGTGAGAAACAAGAGGTAACAACAACCTTAACGATGCACAATTTAATGTCATGTAGCAGTGACAATATGAAGGGACTATGCAGTTTAAAGTCTTGTAGTTAGGACTACTGGTGTTGCACAGTTTAGTGTCATGTAGTAGGGACAAAGTACAGTTTAATGTCATGTAGGACATATCAAAGACTTTCTGTACAGTTTAGCATCATGTAGTTAGGACGATGGGGACAATACAGTTTAACGTCATATTAGACGAAAGGGGGACTGTGCAGTTTAATGTCATGCAGTGAGGAAAAAAGAGTGCACCATTTTAACGTCATGTCGGACACATTGGGGATTTTTTTTTCACAATTTAATGTCATGTTGGACGAAAGTGCAAATAGTTTAAGGTCATATTCATGGACCGTGATGATTATATAGTTTAACGTATTTCCGGATGTAAGGGACTTTTATACAGTTTAGCGTCATGTAGTTAGGACGTCACAGTTTAATGTCTTGCTGGACATAAAGGATTTTTATACAGTTTAGCATCATGTAGTTAGGACATCACAGTTTAATGTCTTCCTGGACATAAGGGATTTGCAAATAGTTTATGGTCATATGCATGGACCAGGGATGATGCAGTTTAAGGTCATGCTGGACGGTTTAGGGAATTTTTTCACAGTTTAACATCATATGGGACAAAGTTACAGTTTGAGGTCATACAGGACCATTGCTGTAAAGTTTAACGTCATATAGCAAGGACAAACTGGTGCTGCATAGTTTAGTGTCATGTTGCGGGGACATCTTATTTTCTACAGTTTAACGTCATGTTGGACGAAGTTGCAAATAGTTTAAGGTCATATGCATAGACCATGGATGATGCAGTTTAAAGTCATACCGGACTTTTAAGTGCTTATGTAGTTTAACATCTTTTCGGACATAAGGGACTTTGCTACAGTTTAACGTCATGTTGGACGAAGTTGCAATTTAAGGTCATACTGGACCATTGCTGTATAGTTTAACGTCATATAGCAAGGACAAACTGGTGCATGAACCAATTGTAAGAATCTTGGTTCTGGGGACCATATTTTTTGTTTATACAAAATATTTCTTCAGAAATCTGGCATTGGTTGGAGTCGTGATGAGTTCTCCATCCATTGAGATTAACGAATAAGCTCCATTGGAGTAGACTTTATGTATTGAATAAGTCCTTCCCATTTTGGATCAAGCTTGGGAGGTTTCTTTCTTGGTATCATTGGAGTTCTGATAACTAATACCAATTCTCCCTGAATGAATGAACGAAGACGAACTTTTTTGTTAAAAGCTCGTGCTATTCGATTTTGATAGATTTCCAAGTGGTGCAAAGTGCACAATATTTTCTCATCTAACTGTTCCAATTCATTCAATCTCTTTTGGGATTGCTCATCTGTAGATAACTGATCAAAAATGGCTACTCTAAGTGAGGGAAATTGAACTTCAATTGGCAAGACTGCTTCTGTTCCATATACCAACGAATATGGAGTTGATCGCGTTGCATTGCGGGTGGTAGTCTGATAAGCCCATAAAGAATGAAAGAGTTTATCAGGCCATGATCTCTTATCTTTATCCACCATCTTTTGCAGTATATTTGAAAGAGTCTTGTTAAAGGCTTCTATTTGTCCATTGGCCGCCGCATGATACCAAGATGAATGGTTGGATTTAATGTTGTATTCTTGATACAATTTCTTCACCTCAGAAGAACAGAAGTTGGTGTCGTTGTCCGTCAATATGGTATGAGGGACACCAAATCTAGAAATGATGTTAGACTTGATGAAGCTAAAAATGCATTTAGAACTGACTTCTTTGTGAGGTACTGCCTCTGCCCATTTGGAAAAGAAATCAGTAGCAGTAAGAATGTACTTAAACTGCTTGGCCGTAGCTGAAGGGTAAGGTCCCACCACATCCATTCCCCATGTGGCAAATGGCCATGAGTATTTAGCTGTATGAAGAAACTCTGAAGGTTGATGAATGAAGTTGGCATGTAATTGACATGAATGACACTTCTTTGTGAAATCAACACAATATTGTATCATTGAAGGCCAAAAGTATCCAAGCCTTCGAATTTGATCAGACAGTCCACGTCCAGACTGGTGGGCACCACAGACTCCTACATGCACTTCTTTTATGACAGCCATTGTCTCTTCACCATCAATACATCTGAAGAGAACTCCATAAAAACCACGTTTGTAGAGAATTTTATCTAAGTGGTTTGGGCCATCATAAAGAGTAAAATTGACCACATGTCGTCGGATTTGTTCTTTCTCAGCTCTATCAGGTGGAAGTGTTCTATTTTGAAGGTATTCCCTGATAGGTGACATCCATCCTATAGTATGACCATACAGTTTAGGAATGGGACTAATTTCATTAATTTCCTCTGTTCTGGCTAGAACATAAGGTGAAATTGCATGACGGTGGGCAATACTGATGGTTGTCTCGTCCCGATTTGGATCTGCTAGAGCTGTGGCTATATTAGCCAGTGCATCAGCTTGAGCATTTTGTGATCTTGGGACATAAGAAAATGTTGGTTCTGAAGGGAATTCCACCATTAACTCTCTGACGTAATCATACAAAGGGATTAATTCTTCTTTTCTGATGGCATAATCCCCATTGACTTGTTTGATTACCAGGTCTAAATCACCTTTCACCTTTAAGTGATTCACTTGTGCTTGGAGCGCTAACTCCAATCCTGTAATGAGAGCTTGGTATTCAGTTTCATTATTGGTACCACCTTCCCACAATAAAAAGGAATAAGGTAACAATGCTTTATTTGGAGAAATGAGTACATTTCCTAAACCAACTTTGTTGAATTTATGATTTTCCATTTTCTTCCCTGTTGGACTTCTAGAAGCACCATCAAAATACATTTCTCATGTTTGAGGATTCTCTTGAATAGAGAAAACTTCCTCATCAGGGAGTTCAATATCGGAAGACGTGTCTTCTACTGAAGGATGTTCAGCCAGGAAATCAGCCAGAGCTTGGCCCTTTATTGCCTTTTGAGACACATACTGAATGTCGAACTACTGCAAAATAACTTCCCACCTTGCTAGACGTCCTGTAAGCATTGGACGACTAAGGATGAATTTGAGCGGATTATTGTGAGATACCAATTGGACCTCGTGATGTTGCAGGTAGTGTCTCAGTTTCTGAACTACTAAGATTAATGCCAAGAAGCGCTTCTCAATACTTGAATACCGAGTTTCTGCTTCAAGCATAGTTCTACTGAGATAGTAGAGGCTATTTTCATTCCCAGCATCATTCTTTTGAGCGAGAAAGGCACCCAATGATCGCTCTAGAGCTGTCACATAGAGGATAAGTGGTCTACCTTCAACAGGTGGAATGAGTACTGGTGAACTCAAGAGGTATTTCTTGAGAATGTCAAACGCTTCTTGACATTCTTTGGTCCACTGGTAAGTGACTCCATTCTTCAATAATTTGGTAAAGGGTAAACTTTTTCCTGCCAAATTGGTGATGAAACGCCGAATATAGGCTAAGTGTCCTTGAAGTCCTCTTAATTATTTCAAATTCTGAGGAGGTGACATACCAAGGATTGACTTGTCCTTCTCAGGATCGACTTCAATACCACGATGGCATACAACAAAGCCGAGGAATTTTCTTGAGGTTACCCCAAAAGCACATTTTAAGGGGTTCATCTTCAAATTATGTTGTCAAAGCTTGTGGAATATGACTTCCAAATCAGCCAAGTGATTAGAACATTGTTTGGATTTAACCACCAAATCATCTACATAGCATTCAACAAACTTCCCTAAGAAAGGTTTGAAGATATGATGAATGGCACGTTGATATGTTGCACCTGCATTTTTTAAACCAAAGGGCATCACCCAGTAACAAAACACACCTTGAGGGGATCTGAAGGCTGTAGATTCCTCATCTTCTGGGGCCATTTGGATCTGATTATATCCGGAATATCCATCCATAAAGAAAAGTACTTCATATCCCGTCGTCACATCAATTAAGAGTTCTGTAATCGGAACTGGGAAATCATCTTTAGGACAATACTGATTAAGATCTCTGAAATCGATGCAAACCCTAATTTGTCTGTTCTTCTTCTTTACAGGGACAATATTAGCCAACCACTTGGGATACTGAACTTCTCTGATGAAGTTAGCTTTGATCATCTTATCCACTTCAGCTTCAATTTTAGAAGCATAGGTTGGGTGTGTTCTTCTCACAGCTTGCTTAAATCCTTGATGTTCTCTTGGTAAACCCAAATGATGAGTAGCAACATCAGGATCAAGCCCAGGCATTTCTGTACAATTCCAAGCAAAAATATCTGTATTTTTATTTAGTAAAGAAATATACATCTCTTGCTCTTCAAGGGTCATAGCCGCGCTAATTAAAGTGGGGCGTGGATCTTTCTCTGTACCCAGATTTACTTCTCTGAGTTCATCCACAGTGGTAGAGATACCTTCTTCAAATGTTGAAGGAGCATCTCTAAGATCTTCCTCTTCCTCTTCATCACGTGCTATTTCTTCCGTTTCTACTTGCAAAGTAGATGATTAAACGAAATTCTCATGATCATAAGAGATGTCAAAATGTTCACATTTTGAAGAAGAAGCTTCCATTTCCGACCCTATTAATGATAAAGGGTCTTCTTTGGGAAATAAAGAGGAGATGATGGATTGAGAATCGACATCATTATTCACCTCTGGTGTTGCTATAACTTCTTCTGGCCTGATTGGCGAAGTATAGACTTGTTGGACTTCAGCAGATGAAATGAAAACGTCGCCACTTATGCTTTCATCATTGTTTGGTAGGTTACCAATTTCTCCCATGTTGTCTTGCTCGATTGCCGTAATTGACATTATGGATCTTTCCATAAGAGTACTTTGATTTGGGCCTATTTTGTCAATTTGACTGATAGGTGACACATAATCTGTACTCACATGTGTAAATGGATTTATTGGAATTTTCTCCAAACCATATGGAGCATTAACTTTGGTAATTTCCTTCATTGTAGATTTTTCTCTTCCCTTCATGTGATAAAATTCTACCTCAATGTATTGAGACTCACATGTCTTGAATGGGGCCTTATCACCATACAATGTTCCAACTTGACCATTGAAATAGTATTTGAGACATTGATGGTATGATGAAGGAATAGCTGCATGCTGATGTAGCCAGGGTCTTCCAAGCAAGACATTGAAAGCTGAGTCTTGATCAACAATCATGAAATCTGACTTGGATACAAGATCTCCAAATTGAGTTCTGAGTGTAACTTCTCCCAGTGGTTCTTGTTCATTTTTATCATATCCTTGTAACATCATGGTAGAAGGAGATAAATCAGATTCCATGAGGCCCAATCGACAAAGTGTACGAATGGGCATGAGGTTGACTCCTAAACCATTGTCAATGAAAGCTCTTCAGATATCTACACCATTGACTTTCCAGATAAGTACAAAGGTTTTATGTGCCCATGCACAACATCATCTTCATCTTTATCAGTAAAAGATATCACTGCATGGAATTCTGTAGGATTATTCTCTATGTGATAGACTTCAGCTGCAGCAATTTTAGCTTCAAACTCCTGAGGACTTGACAAAGCTTCGATGGGTGCTTCCCAAAGATCTTTTGATAGATTCAAAGCATCCAAAATTGATAACTTAGCTGGTACTTGGGCCAAGTGTTTCAATATATCATATTTTTGATCTAGAGGTCTGCGTTTCCCAACAGGAATATGTGGTTTAGCAGGTACCTTGGAAGCAGATGCTTTGGAAGCTGATGCATCTTGTATTGGGATAGAAGTTGGCAAAATCCTTGGTTTTGGAAGATTAGACCAATTAGATCCATTTACTTGTTGAGATAAAAAAGATGGAATTTTCAATCAGTCTTCCAAAATAACTATGCCAAGACTGAGTTGACTATTGGCAGAAGAACTTGCTTGTTCTTTTTGAGCTCGCTGAAGGGCTCTACCACGAGTTTCTGCTGCATACACAGTTCTAGTAGGGGTATAATTGGAGTAGTGGCTTTGGAAAGATCCACGTCTTCCCCTATATTCTGAACCTCTAGAACTTCCTCGGATTCCCTTATGTGATACAGGGAATTCAGGCTCATCTAGACTGGAATATGGATATGTTAATTGAATCATATTAACAGAACCGAAGATTAACTCTTCCTTTGATAAAGACTCTGCCTGATTAGCCTGTTTAGGTTGTGCCGTTTGATGGGGCGGTGCCCGTTGCTTTGAAGTAGATGGCATGAAATCTGCCAGAGTCAAAGACAACTTAGGCCTCGATACATACTCATCTTCTTCTGATTCCTATTTCTTCTTTGAATTGTACTGCCCTTTTGAGGATTTGTCTTTTGATGGAGGCTTCACTGCAGCTTTTTTAGGAGACACAATTGGCTTCATCAATTGTGTTCCCAAAATGGCATGGGTCTGATTGATTGTCTTTCTGACCATCCAATCATCATATTTTTGCACAGTTTTACTTTTGACTTCCTGCCACTCGCCTCCTTCCTCTGGATCTGTAGCGGTAACACACGCTACATGAGCTGAAGAACCCTTCAATTTGACTTGTTCCAAGTCGACCATTTTTTGTAGGAGGTCTTTAAAGACAAAACACTCCTGGATGGGATGCACTAACATTTGATGAAAGGGACAATAATTGGGACGGTCTTCATCTCCTTCCTTGTTTGGCCTCTTGGGAACTGGTAATTGAACCAAATTATTTTCCAAAGCTGAAATGAAGTAACCAAGAACTTGCTCACTTCGGAAAGAGTATGTTTTACTCTTCAAATCATCAAATTGTTTTCGTCATTGATCTCTTTGATCATTTGGATGAAACGGCCTTTGTTGTTGGTGTTCAGGAGGTGGAGCCCTTCGAGAAGATGAAGGTTTTGAAGTAGAAATAGGTACAGTTGCTTGTTTAAGCATAACTGTAGCAGTTTCTACTTTACCCGTTCTCCTTCCTTGAGCTGATGGAATTACACGAGATTTAACCTTAGACTATATAAGGGAATCTTCAATCTGTTGAGTGATTGAAGTAAGGTCTCGAAACCCTCCTATGTATTTCACAGGGATCAATGGCGTGCATAATTCGTCACGAAAATTTTCCACACAGATTAGCAACAGTTCCTGCTGAGGGAGTGCTAAACTCAGGGAATACGTTAATCCCTTCCAGTGAGCAATGAAATCAGAGACTCTTTCATTCTCCATTTTCTTTCAGTTTGTAAGATCGAAAACTGTCGTTTTTGGCAAAGTTGAGCTGAACTGAAGAAGGAATATTTGACGAAGATCCTCCCATCCGATGATTGACCGGGATTGAAAGCTTGTATTCCAGACAAAAGCTGGTCCTTGCAAGGTTCGCACGAAGCATCTGAGTTTTACTGCTTCTTGCTGCTCTGGAGTTCCCATCATAGGATCACAACAAGACATGTAATGCGTCAAATGTTGTTCAGGGTCACCTGATCCATTGAAAGTAGGGAAAACAGGGTTTCCAAAACTAGATGGAGGAGAAATTGAATCTACCCATTCAGGGTAAACTTTCTTTTCAGGTTGAACTTGGGTCTGTTTCCCTTCCATAGTGTCTAACCGAGCTGTTAATGACTCAATAGTAGTTATTAAATTTTGAGAAACATCAGGTTGAACTTGGTTTTGGGTAGGTTCAATGAATGGATCTTGGACAGACGTGGTGGTTGGTGCTGCAACTGATGGTAGTGCTGCCAACCGTTGTTGCATTTGACCCGTAGGATTAGACCTTTGAGGGTGTACTGATAAAGGAGGATATTCCTGATCCATCTCAGTAGTTACAACAAATTCCTTCGGCTGTCGGACTTCAGCATTCTTAAGAAGAAGACTACTCTGAAGTAGTTCTGCATTCAACCTTCTTAATTCTTTCATTTCTTCCTCCTGTTGTGCAAACCATTTCTCTAATGAGAGCGATTGACCTTCTCCAGAGGAAGGATATGTAACCTGATTCTTTCCCTTCCCATTGTTGGATACTTTTTTGAGAGAAGGAAGTGGATTACCTAGGTTCTGAGTAATCCTTTGACTTCGTGTATGCACACCTTCTTCATTTGTATCAGTGCGTACATTTTCTTGAGCAGGACGCTCTTCATCTGAGTCCCCTGAGTGAAGCTCCTCTGGTGTATTAGCAACAACGGCATTGATGACATTGATTGATGTATAATGCATCGCATCCCTTCTATCAACATTTCTGTGATATTGTCTTCTTTCATGTCTTTGATGAGACATTGCCTTTTGTTGATTCAATCTTTTAGGAACTTCTTGACAAGATATAACTTGGAGGGAATCTCCTGATAAATTGGCTCTTTGTTCCTCTTGGGGCTTCTTCCCCAATCGAGAAAAGACCGATATTCTTTGAGGAGGGGATTGATGATTTGAAAGAGTCCCCAGTCTCGAGAACTGGGGATGTTCCTACTGCTTCCGCTCAACTCCTCGAATCCCATTTGTTGAATCTGAGGGTTGGGTTAAAGAAGTCCCCATTCTGACAAGCTGGGGTGTCTCTTGACATGCTATGTCTGAGATCTTCTTAAAATCTCTCTTGATCTTGCGAACCTTAGTTCGGAAATTAGCTGGATGCATTAGCCTGTATCCACTTTTATCACCTAGTTCAACAGACTGTTGGATGATTTCCGAATCTTCTGTCATTTGATGACGTGTTTGCTCCATACGAGAGGCTTGTGCAATATTCTCGCCTGCTTGATGTAGGAGCAATTCAACAACTTGTTCTCTATATGCTTGATTTTGAGAGGAACTAGTTGAAGCATGTTCTTGAGCAGGCTTTTTATTACGAACAAAGCCCATTGACTGTGGCCGGCCATGGGCAATAACATTGCATGAGACCATTTTCGGCGGGCTTTGCTGACTGGAAAGCACTATGAAATTTAGTGCTCCGTGAATACCCCATCCTCTGATATGAACATCAGATGGAGCATTGGAAATTAACTGACGCAATTTTCTTAGTGCGCCAAGGCATGAACATTGAAGGGTTCTCTGCTGCTTTTCAGCCTTCGGATACCGAGAGACTGATAGAGATGCCAAATCAATCTGACGTTGTAGCCCTTCTATTATCTTAAGATGATTTTCGTATTCATCATAATATAATAACTTCTTCTTCAATTGACAAAGAGTTTTCCATATGTTGAGACGAATATCATGGATTCCATCATCCGTCAATATCGTTGGAATGTCATACTAGGAGTCAGCCAAAGGCAAAAACATGACTGGTACCTCACCTTTTTCCAGTTTTTTCCTCATGTTCAGCATTTCCTCTTTATCATTAAATGAAGATTCCTCTACCTGTTTTGACCAGAGTTGGTGTTTCCTTGTGGCTTCATCGGATTCAACAATATTGGTAGAGACATAATTGATCAAACTAGAAGATGCATGACTTAGGGGTGGTTCGGAGAATGACCTACACCCTGGGCTATCTTCTGATTGAGAAAGTATTTCACTTGTTAGCGATAAAGCATCAAACATGACTGGTTTCGCATTTGCAAGTGCCTCAAGATAAGAGGGCTTTCTCGGCACTACATTGTCCACTGGAGTATTTTCCAGGCAATGTGAATCACTACTGCAGAGAGGACTTTTGCAGTGAATTTCATCATCATGGGGAGGACCACCATAATGGGTTACAGCAAAAGATGAGATCTCTTGCTCCTTGGTCTTCTGACCACACAGAGGGTTCCTGTGGCTCTCATCTGAATAAGAAACTTCAAGATTGACCGAATTTTCATGAAGCAAGCCTTCATGAGGAAGTGTCTGTTGAAGACCTTCAGAATTAATGTTCCCGTTATTGGGAACTGAGGGAGTAGAATCTTGAATTCTGACAGATAAATGTCTGAGGGCTTCAAGAACTCCAACATCGAGCAAGGCCTTGTTGCAGATTGGCCTTTGATCTCCTGAATGTGTTGGGAGGATCTTTTTCTTAGATGCCTTCTTACTCGCTTTGGAAACCACTTGTTGACAAAAGTGGTTACTCTGATCAGGTGTATGTGCCTGATCAGGAAAGATGGTCAGGTTAGGCTGACGATCTCCACTCAAATCAGGTGTATGTGCCTGACTTGGTTGTCAGTATGATATGGGGGAGTATACCCCATAACCCTCTTGGACTGGAACAGATGTGTGTGTCTGTTCCGGAGTGAATCGTTGATGTGTCACTCCATTGCTAGGGATAGATTTATGTGTCTGTCCCTGAGATGATGTTGAAGCTGTTATGATATCCTGGCAAGCATCCAAAATATGAGCAGGAATTTGCTTCTTCTCTTTCACCATTGACAAAATATGTTTGGTGACTTCAGCCGCCGGAACGGGGATATACGTCCATTCCGGGCTTGGAGTAGGTGTATGTGCCTGCTCTTGTCATCCTTTTCCTGTCAGTGAATCCTGACAGTACTCAAGTGTGGAGGCAGAGAGTTGAGTCTGCCGCCTGTTTGTCGTCGGGGCTTTCCGACTGACTTCTCCGTGCGCTACCAAGCGAGACTGTTGGTAGGTTTGATTAGTATTAGCAGGTGTATGTGCCTGCTGATTACACTTCGCCAAATGCGGTTGACGAGATCCATCATATGTTGTCAGGCGAGCCTACTGAATAACTGGTGATGTATAAACAGGTGTATGTTCCTTCCTATAGTACTCTGCCGGAATTGCCTGGTGGGATTGGCTTGATGCTGCCAGACGAGTCTGCTGGACAGCGGAATTTAAAACAGGCAGGTGTGTGTGCCTGCTCGTTGTTCACCACCAAGTTAGGTTGGTGGACTTCTCCGGAGATGGAAGGGATGATAACCTGCCCATTGTTAACCGGATTCCGTCTCTGGCAGTTCATCTTGCCTGCTCGGGTTCGAGGAACCTGAGATGAATGCCTGGAGTCGGTACCCTCATCATGTTGAGGGCGCACTACCGCACGAGTCTGGCGGCGATTGTTGATGGGAGCCCTCGGGAAGGACTCCTGTCTTTTTGAATTAAGGCCCTGAGGGACCTGCTCATTCACTTCCTCGGAGTAAGGGAGTGAATGGAAATTGCGTTCCGGGGATAACGACCCAAAACGGCTGGAGACGGTAGTCAGCACCGCCTGCTTCTTGATCGCTGGCCGCCATTGTCTGGACGACCAGGTAGAGTTGTTAACTTGGAGGGCTTGACGAGCGGCCTCCAGAGTTGGGATAGTACCGCTGCGACGGTACTCCTCAACCAGTGCATTAGAAACCCAGCGTTGAAGACGCTGAGTTGGTGATGTCATCCTCAGAGCGGATGACGTTCCAGCAGGAGTAGCAGCATTGGTTTTCACAGCAGCAGACCTCACAGTAGAGGTGTTCACAGCAGCAGTATTCACAGGGGTGAATTTAAGGAAATCCATTTTGCAGAAGATCTTGAGAAAAGAGTGCTTGTTCCATATAACAGACATAATCAAGATGAATCCGGACACTGCATCTTTTGGATGAGCACATATGTCAATGATTGTTTTTTGTTATCCCTCCTATTAAGTTTTAAATAGGGGCTTAACAAATAGGTAAAACATCATTTTAACTTGGTTAAGGATTCTCGTCGGGTTCACCATTTTTGTTTCGCACAGAATCCGGGGATGACCTCCTGGACGGGAGATTCAAACGTTCCGATCGGTTTCTAGCGGGTTTGTTCGTAGAACCGGAAACATCCAATGATTCCACATCCTTTTGGACCTACTTTCCAAAGGTAGGCGCTCATTAGCTTGTGGACTGATGAGGCTTATGAACTTGCATTGGTCGAGAGGATGGGAGGTTGGACTCATCACACCTTTTTGAGGGGAATTATTGTCTACTCCGGGACACTCTTTATAGATTTAAGTTATGTTCGTGAATCCTTATTACATTACCAAGTATAAAATGATCTTTCCTTCAGTTTTAACAATCAATGATTAAATATGTATGAAATTTAGAGAATATTTTATATGTATTAGAGGTTCTTCATCAATAGAGAATCATCTGTATCTATTTAGAGAGTCTTGGTCAATGGTATCCTTCAAAACATTTATAAACGTCTCTTGGTCATTATGATGACCAGGCTGGTTTTAAAGCCACTCAGTGGGGCACTTGAAGTTTATCATCATTCAGAAGGACATGGATTATTTCAAAATTGGGATCGAACCCATAAATGGGCTACCTACGTATCCTTTGTTTTGGAAAAGGAATCAGAACCCACGTAGTTCGAGTAAGGGAGTATGACGTTTATGATTGATGGCTCAAAGAAGGATTTCATAATTACTTTTACACTCTAAGCTCACGTGAGTCATGCTCAGTGTGAGAAACAAGAGGTATTGGTAAAAATTAGACAATTGTGCCATGAAATATGCAATCATAAGAAATGGTTTGGGGCTTATGTATGTATTACTTCCCAGATAGATGAAGTTTTAGGATTCACTTTTAGGGAGAAAAATCCATGAACAGGGTCCATAAAGGTATATGTGCTTTATGGAGATTTGAATACTCTAATCTTGGGGCTTACTCCTAAGGAGGATACCCAAGTTAGGAGGGGATTTATGATTGGGTTTTACTCCTGATAAGGAAACCCAAATCAAGGGAAAATTAGGACTGGTTGAGAGAAATTTAAGGGACTTGGGGCTTACTCCTGAAAAGGAAGCCCAAAATTATGACTAGGACTTATTCCTGAAAAGGAGACCCAGGTTAGGGGACTTGGAGATTACTCCTGAAAAGAAGCCCATGATTATGACTGGGTCTTACTCCTGAAAAGGGGACCCAGGTAAGGGATTAAGGTTTGGGGCTTACTCCTGAGGAGGATGCCCATATTTGAGATTGGGGCTTATTCCTAAGAAGGATGCCCAAATTAAGGGACTCTGGGCTTACTCTTAAGAAGAATGCCCAAATTTGAGATTGGGGCTTACTCCTTAGGAGGATGCCCAAATTAGAGGACTTGTGGCTTACTCCTAAGAAGGATGCCCATAATAAAGGATTTATGATTGGGGCTTACTCCTGGGGAGGATGCCCAAATTAAGGAATTAAGGTTTGGGGCTTACTCCTGAGGAGGATGCCCAAGTTTGGGAACTTTAAGAATTTGGGGCTTACTCCTGAGGAAGATGCCCAGACTAAAGGACTTATAACAGGGGATTATTCCTAAAAAGGAGACCCAGGTTAAGGATTCTCTCATCTTAAAGGATGAGGTTGAATGAATGAACTCTCAATCTTTGGTGACATAAAGATGTGTAAATCACTAGGTTTTGAGAGATATTCCACCGAATTCCTTTCAGATAAGGAAGTCAAATCAAGAAATCATGCCATAAATGGCTTTGAAGAGTATCTTGAAGACTAAATCTTGAATAGGAAAGATGAAATGGCTTAAGAGGGGTAAAATGGGCAAGATGGGCACCCAAAAATGTAGGGGCGCGCAAGTCTTGAAAGGCGTGCAAGTCTTGCGTGGGCGCGCAAGTATTGGTCGCGCAGGTATACTTGCGCGACATGTGGGGTACTTGCGCGATTTTAAACCAGCATTAAAATACTTGAGCGACTCTTTCTTAAAGCCTTTAGAATCCTCTTGAGGTTCTCCCAGAAAAGGGACGCGCAAGTTCTATCGAAGGAATAAGTCGGCGCGCAAGTGTGACTAGTTCCCTTAAGGGCTGGCCACTCAGGCGCGCAAGTGTTGATGAGTTTCAACACTTAGGCCTTCCTCCCTCTCTTTAGATCTTCCGTTCTAGGTAAGAAATTACCTTAGAAGTGTTCCGGAAGCTTTGAGAAGAGACTTGGGCGTCGGGAGCTTCAATCCGAGTTTCTAGAAAAAGATCCTCTCGAATTGGGGGCCCACAGGGTCTTATTTATAGGCAGAAGAAGACCCCGAGCGGTTACCGGGCGGTTATCACTTAGGTCGCGCAAGTCACTTGCGCGGTGCAGTTGCTGATGATCCTTTGTTCATGCCTTTGTCAATTTTTGATATTTTCTTCAAAGGTTGAATCACTTTGAACTCAGATATTCCCATTTTCCGATTTTTAGATTCTGTGACGAAAGGAGCGTCCATAATCATCATTTAAACATCCTGAATTCATCCAATTAATTCCAAATTTTCCATTTAATCCATTCAATCATTTTAATAACATGTATTCTTATATAAAATGATGCATAAACCCTCTCTTAACAACTTATTTAATTTATTAAGTCTCCCACTATGATGGTGAGATCACACATACACCCAAAGAGTTTGTATCTCATGAGAAATATATGTAAAAACATTTCATGGGTGGTCCATGTTGAGGTAAATAGACTCCAGCCATATTATTGTACCATGTAGTCAACTTATCAAGGTTCCAATAATTTAATCGAGGCATGTCAGTTAATTTAAGTGAATCTTCAAATGTTTTTGTGTACGTTACAATGGAAACTGTCTATAAAACAATATACCTTGTGGGAAAATGTATAGAGAACCTACCTTCTGACCATAGTATAACACTCCTCCTATATCAGCTCCTAAATCGACCTAAATTGGAAGAAAATTGAAGAATAAATGATTGCACAGAAAGTATGGTAGAAGAGAAAAAAACAAACTAACATTTCTAACTATAAAGAAAACAACAAAAGGGTCTAGAGGAACATAAAACATATTGTCTTAGATCCAACAAAATGAAGTACTCTTGAATTAGACGTCATATATATGAATTCCTTCAATACCTTGGTTTAAGGATTGATAAGATCTCTAACATGGTAAAAGGGGCTACTGATGAGTAAATATGGAAATTGAGGAGGATGGTTAAACATTAAATGATGTAGGGGAAATGGTCCTTTTTTCAAAAAATTAGGGGTCACATGGTTTGGTCACATGGTTGGTTAAATGGAATGTTAGTTCTGTTCCCTTCACTGTCTAAGGGGAGACCATGCTTGGATCATTCACATGGTTTGGGAAACAATTCACAAACAATTGATTTTTCCTCCACAGAAAATTCTGGATCATCCACATGGGAATGACACCTGGGATGCATAGTTTTATCATACCATTCATCCCAGTACATCTTATTGAAATGCCTCACACAGTTAAGAGAAACCATGAGACTAGGGTACACATTTTCTACTAACCATGCAGCATAGTGGTTTCTCCCACTGGATGGGGTTCCAGGATCCAAAAAAGTCTTGAAAACATCTATTTCCTCCATATCCTCACTAGGAATTCACATTAGTTCATAAACATGGAATTAAAATAAAATTAAAAATATCCATACCAAATAGAAAATCAAGGGATCTTACAGTCCCCTGCCCCTCTAAAGATAACTTGTCCCAGATTTACTCATCCGAGAATGGTAACACATCTGAAAAGTAGTTTCATTCATTGAGTAGGTACATATACCTCTCTCTCACAAGACTCTTCCTATGCACAACCATCCTACTATTGACCCTAAACTAATAGATATAACAATACTTGGAGAGATTTCATGCTATGATAAATTATGTGTATAAAATTATCCTCGAAGAAAGCCACTACACTCAATCTAACCTCATCCAGATGAAGATAATGAGACGGGTCCGAGTGATAGTTAAATAGGTGAGATATATGAAAGATGTCATGCTCGGATCGGTACCTCTGACATAACTAAAACCAAAAGGATATTGTACTATCTCCCTCCAAAATCTAAAAGGGTGTGACATATTAAAGTGAAAGCTTACCCTATCTCTGAATCTGTCTGTGCCCCAACCACAGTGAGATATTTTCATGACCCATTCCCTATGGCCTGAATCGTGACTACCCCAAGCCCACCTTCCATAGGCCAGGGGCTGGCGACTAGCACCAAAGGCGTAATTCCCTGAAACTGGGAAGGAATTGCCTTTATTAAATATAAAAACACACAACCAGAGAACAAGTGGAAGCAAACACTAACTAAAGAAGTATAACAAGTGTGCCGAAAATATAAAGGGGCTGGAAATACAAGCCCAACAGAAAGGTAGAAATACAACTGAAAGTAAAGTACAACTAAAAAGACAAACAGCCGAATGGTGAAGCAGCTCCAGGATCGGCTTTCGGGTTCCTACCCGAAGGGTAGGTATAGATGTCCCCCTCAGCACTCCACGTCTATTAGTCCACTCTGTGTGTCGTCAAGCCGAGCGTCCACCTCCGGGTACCATCCAGTCTTTGTACACTCTACCTCGGTCAGTGTTGTATGTCGTCTGCATCCAACACAATGAGGTGCGGGCACAACCCGTGCAGGGGTGAGTATAATGATACTTAGTAGGGACCCCAAGACCCTCAAGGTATCACTAAATCCAAAAAGGATAAACCACAAAGAAATATCTCAACAGATAACCTTTACTTAGGTATATTCCCATACATATACCTATGTTATCAAGTAACCCATCTCAATCATGAGGAAAACAAAAAGGTCATTGACTCAGCTCAAACCAGGATTTTCATTATCGAAACAACAACTACTGGAGAACTCCCCCTCTGTCAAGTACAGTGGCTCTGTCATGACTTCGAGGTTCAACTCACTAACCTTAGACTGCTTAGGTACTCCTCTTTTCGAGTACCACGGGTCTGCTGCCAAATACCAGGCACTCTGTCCACTGAGGGTCTGCCGCCAAATACTAGAAGCTCTCCCTAATAGCCTACAGAGGTAATCTTCCTTTAAAGTACCACGGGTCTGCTTCCAACTACCAAGTGCTCTGTCCATCGTGGGTCTACCTCAAAATATCGGGCGCTCTGTCCACTGGGCTAATCAAATCTCTCCGAGTCGAATCGGTCAAGCAGTCATTAGGTCCACATCTACTAGGTTTCTGTACTCCGTACACTCATCTCTGGGAGGGTCCTCTCCACTAGCTACTGGTTGATACATCCAAGTGTCACGTAATATCACGTGGAAGTATCTCAAAAGACCGCCTCATTATAGGGGTCTCAACGCAATAGACGGCGCATCAATCAGATGCTCGGTCTGTGAGTTATTAGAATTTCCGTTCCAGGGGTCCGGTTGGTTTTTATGCTAAAACCAACCCGACCATACTCCAATATCATCAAAACCTCAAGTGGAGTATTCCAAAATAACTGTCTCATCATAATAAATCCAACATAATTGACGAAACATCAATTGGACATCCGGTCCTTCAGTTATAAGCATTTTATTATCGAGGGCCCAGTCAGATTCATGTTTGATCCAACCCGGTCGTACTTCAAATGACACTAGTTAACCAAACCGGTCACACCATTGCAATCCATATTGAAAAACACATGAGATGGATTACCCATTGGTCCAAAAAGGATATCCAGTGAAAAAGTTGCATTTCACTGGAACACGCGCGAACCGGGCCTCATGGGGCCCACACCTCGACCTAGAATTAAATATCCAAAATTGGTCTTCAAAAATTCATCTTGATTCCAGGGTCACAACGTCGCATATGGTTAGTCATTCTGACACCGTATGAGAGAGATATGTCAGATACAAGATCCCGTAATAATAATATTATTATTATCATTGGTTGTTTCAGGCACCCGAGCCACAAACCAGAATTTAGTATCGAACTTTAGACTTGAATCAACCGTCTTAAAGATAGGGCCACGTCGCCGCTGACAGCCAGTTAATCGGACGTCGCATGCATGAGTTATGGTGGGTCGGAGATTTAATAATAATATTAAATCTATTATTTTCTGAGCACTTCGGTTACCCAATCCAAAAACATGAAAAAGACATCCAATATTGGACTCCGAATGTCCATCTCAGAATCTGGGTCGCACTGCCGCAAAAGGTTCATGAAACCGAGGTCACACGAATAAGTTACGGTCGAAAATTGTTTTATCAACAAAAATAATAATATGATCATTATATTATTATTTTTATTTGATTTATTTGAAGTATCTGATGTCTTGTACCACCTCTCTCCAATTTTGGTTCGCCTCACTCCCTTCTTCCCCCATGGCCAACATGCCCCTTTGGACTCCTTCTCTCCTCTATTTTCATTTAATCTTATCTTTTATTTTATATCATCATTAATATATGTGTCTTCTCTGTCCAATCTTTCTCTTCTCGCAAGACGAATTATTTCTCCCAATTAGCACCCCAACATACTGCACCGATGGATTCCACCTCGGCCTGCCAACCTTTCTCCACCAGGCCGCCCTACTCGTACCACCAGATCCTTCCACACTCCATTTTGACTTTGATTTAACTCGAAAAAAAGATACAAACACATATCCATGATCCTCGGGTCGAGATTTTCGCATCTGTATGTCGCGCTCAGGGAAACATTGAGTTTCCAGCGTGCTTAATTATTTTGGGATGAAGAACACGTGAAGAATGCACTGACAATGAATAAGGAAAGATCACGGTCAAAGTGTGTATCGATATCCGTGTTAGTTTGGCCCTTTTTTTTGAGAATCAAGAGCATGGGGAATTGGAAATTAAATATTTATCATGCTTCAAGAATTTCAAATTCAAGATAAACACGAAGAAAATTAATTCAATCAGTTGTTTATCGATCTGCGAATTAATTTATTTAATTCACGTTCATCATGAGAAATTTAAACCAGGGTAAGGTATTTACAAAGATATATCCTACAAATAAACGCTCAAGCTTGAGGGTATAAACCTCATAAATGAGAAATATACAATATTCCCCTGCCTCAAAAAGATATCGCACATCATCGATCCGGGGAAGACGAACGTCGCGGTAGATGGCGTCACGTAGAACGGTGTCACAGAGAAGAGAAGAAATGCTTTCTTTATCTATATCTCCAGAGCATTCCCAATTTTTCTCCGACAACTCAATTGCCCAACTAAAATAATAGCTCTTACTATTATTTTATTCCCACGAAAAATGACTTAAGAATCAAACACTATAATTAATTAATTAGAGAATCCCCTTAATTAATTATAATGTGTTGGAAATTTAATTGGGAGGAAGGTGGAGAGTTTAACAAATATAATAAAGTGAATGGTTGTCACAATAAATGCAAGGGAGTTTAAGGGGGGTTTCATGGGAGATTAAAGGTTGGGTCTCATGTGGGCCCCACCTCTTATATATCCACACATGGGTAGTTAGGTTCCACCCTTAACTCCCCTTTGTAGGATAAAACAACCATAGATATAAATAAAATTGTGTACCAACAATTTTATTTATTTAATTCTAAATCCCCAATTATTAATTATCAACCCGCTTAAAACGCAACTGCGGTAAAGGTTCCCTTATGAAATTACCAGCGCTGCGAGTTCATCGGAGCCCTCAGATTTCATTTACGAGCACCGGTTCAAAAGATAGAACAACCTGCTCGTAGGTTTACTAAACGTACCCGAAAAAACATTCGGAAAATTATTATGAGTCCCCATCAACCTGCGTTGGTCGAGGTTAGGCTCTGCCTAAGTAAAACACACCCCAAAAAACCCAACTGTACTCTCATATTTTCAATCGGAATTACCGTTTAGAAGTTATGAATTTTACAATAATATAATTTTCACTTAATTATTTTATTTGAGGCCAAAAGCTAACTTTTTCTGGTGGTCCTCACCGACCAGAGTTAGTATCTGCTGAAATAAAGAATACCCTCACGAGTTCAGTGGTGGTCTCAGATTTTTAATTCGATATACAGTTTGTGAATTATAGGAATTCCAAATATAAAATAATTTATTTTATTATTTTATTTACGGTTATGCCATTTTTGGAATTTCTCACAGGAGGCTCGCGCCGACTAAACTTAAGTCGCGCCTAGGGTAAACCCGCCATCCTAAGTGCAACGGTACTCTAGGATTTCTTATCTAAGTAACATTTTAAGAGTTATTAGACTTTTTCAGTAAAACTGCTTCCACACGTTAATTTAAGCTTAACAAAACATCATAAAAAGATTCCGGGCACACCGGGCCTCGGAATCAGGTGCTGTTAGAAACTGTTGACTCGTAAAATTCCAAATAAATTAAGAAAACAATTTCTTTGAAATTTATGGATCTTTACATTACCCCCACCTAAGGGTTTTACGTCCCCGTAATGCTACAATATAAACTAAGGAAACAAAATAGGGTACTGATCTTGCATCTGAGCTTCCCTCTCCCATGTGCTCTCCTGAAGGTTCCCATGCTTCCAATGAAAGCACACAAGAGGAATCGACCATCCTCATAGTACCCGCTCCTGTTGATCCTAAATCTCTACTGGAACCTCCATGAATATTTTCACGTCTATGATGTCCAGCTCCTCGTGGTTGCTGATGTGGGATAGGTCGTGCACGCACCTCCTCAGCTAAGATACGTGGATGACGCCGTGCACTTGATGCAACTGAGGTGGAGATGCCAGGCGGTAATCCACCTTGCCTACACCGCTGAGGACCTGGAAAGTTATAATTAATCCTAGAGAAAACTTTCCACCCTGGCCAAATCTCCATAGACCTCGTCGAGGCGAGACCCGTAAGAATACATTGTGACCATCCTCGAACTGAAGTGGTCTTCGTCTCTAATCAACATAGGACTTCTGTTTGCTCCATGCAGTCCCAACTGCTATAAAAAATCTCTGCCTCAGCTCCATAAATCTTTGCTAGCATCTAACTGACCAAACGAAGGGTTGATCCTTTTTTCAATTCTAAAAGCATTGAAGAAACTCTAAAGATGTCTGGTACAAATTCATGCCTGGCCGACTCATGAGTGATCGACTGCACCCACATATGAATGATTCCACCCTGTACTTCCTAGAGTTTCCTTTTCACCAACCAAGGAAAACCCATCCCTATATTGTAGGTAAACCACAACCTTTTTTCCTAATACAGTCAATCTGTGTATGAACTGTGGTTGCCCAGTCCATACCCAAACTAACGTCTTATGGCATTGATGCTGCTACTAAAAGGATCCAACCGAAACTCTCACCTCAAGGGTAAGATCACACTGTTGGCATAAGTGTGATTATCGAGTCTCATCCCAAAGGTATCTCCATATGTGAGGGTCAAGTCAACAGCTTAACCGGAAACTCTAGGTCTGGGACAAGATTCATGGAAGGAAGGAATGATTAGTATCAATGTCTATTGTTATGGCAGCTAGTAGTAGACACAGACCGTACCTCGAATCATTCCTAGAGCCCTTGGGTCACACTCCTTGACCGAATGCAGCTACTCTCTTCCCCTGCCCTCCCCCTCCCTGAGCCTGGCGGGGACTACAAAGGCAGTGGTTGTAACATGTCGAAATGTACACCACATCATGTTTCTCTCCCAGATCTGCTTCCATGTCTGCTGCTCTGCAGATTCATCTGTCCTTAACACTTCCTCTTCTAGAAACATTTTACATGCCCAAGTCTCTGAGACTGGGGCCAATTTCCTGTTTTCGCACTACTAACATTCACTGGCTGTATCCATTTAGCCAAAGAACATTCAACCAAAAAGGTTCTCTCTAGCACCCTAGCATAAGTAGGAATGCATAGAGGAAAATTGTTGGCTTAGATGTCCTTCAAACACACCTTGATCTGAGGTCCGAGCTCGAAAACACTGATCGTATCGTAGTCATCAAGTTCCAAGAATGGTATGTACGCCTCGATGAATACTCAATGACTGACATGTCATCCTGCCGAAGTTGTACAAGCTCTAGAAAACTATCAGCCACCTCCTCAAGCCAGTCCTCAGTTGTCTGTGAGTTGGGCTCACCTCGGAACCTGAGGGGTATCTGATGCTGAAACACGTGTAAGGATTTAAGCCTATATGTGACATCTACCGGTACTTCAGGTTGTAACTGCTGACCAACAGGTAGTGATATAGCTGGCACACTACCCGAAGGTATTATCTAAGGCATCAATCCACATACCGAAGCCTCATCACTATGCGGACCAACCTCATGGTCACTCACTGGGAAACACTAGTAGCTAAGATCACCATATGCTCTACTAGTGTCTAAACTAGGTGTAGCAATCTAGCAATCAACTCCAGCCAATCCACTACTACCTGGGAATCATCCTCACCTCGTAACCTCGGAGGCCTCTGCTACTGGAACTCGTGCAACGTGCTCTATCAGCGTGCACCATCCGCTATTAATCTAGGTGAAATCTACTACCAAAAAGGTGGTGGTGTTGCTAGTACACCACCTGAAGGTGCCGACATATAAAGGGGGCCCTGCACTGGAGCCTCGTCGCTTGGTGGGCCGTCATCAGGTACCCTATCGGAACTCCAACTGACTATCTGCGTGGAGACATCCTGAACAGATGCGACATGGTCAAATGATTTAAACCAGGTGAGCTGACTTGGTTTGAGCTAACTTAATGAAAACTTTTGGAAACACACATGCAATCAGTGTATTCATGCACTGACTTGGAAATCAGAAGTCAAGGCCCTAATGTATGGATACGTCGGCCGCCGCACCAACACTGGACTCCCTAAACAGAAAACCACACTCAGTATGCTTAACACTATTTCTTTTCAGAAAAGAAAATATCAGAGTCCTCAGTTCTGCGGTAGAACCGACTCCTCTGATACCAATTCGTCACGACCCATTCCCTGGGGCCCACATTGTGACTACCCCAATCCTGCCTTCCATATGCCAGGGGCTGACGACTAGCACCAAAGGCGTAATTCCCTAGAACCGGGAAGTCATTTCCTTTATTAAACATAAACACACACAACCAGAGAACAAGCAGAAGCAAACAGTAAGTAAAGAAGTATAACAAGTGTGATGAAAATATAAAGGGGCCAGAAATACAAGCCCAAAGAAAGGTACAACTACAAATGAAAGTAAAGTACAACTGAAAAGACAAACAACTGAATGGTGAAGCAGCTCCTCGATCATCTTTCGGGTTCCTACCTGAAGGGTAGGTATAGATTTCCTCCGCAACACTCCACATCTATTGGTCCAATCCATGTGCCGTCTTGCCGAGTGTCCACCTCCGGGTACCATCCGGTCCTCATACACTCTTCCTCGATCAACGTTGTCTGTCGTCTACATCAAACATAATGAGGTGCTGGCATATCCTGTGTAGGGGTGAGTATAATGATACTAAGTAGGGACCCTGATACCCTCAAGATCTCACTAAATCCAACAAGGATAAACCAGAAAGAAAGATATCAATAGATAACCTTTACTTAGGTATATGCTCATACATATACCTATGTTATCAAGTAACCCATATCAATCACGAATAAAACACAAAGGTCATTGACTCGGCTCAAACCAGGATTTTCATTATCGAAACCACAACTGTTGGAGAACTCCCCCTCTGTCGAGTACAGTGGCCATGTCACGACTCCGAGGTGGTACTCACTAACCTTAGACTACTGAGGTACTCCTCCTGTCGAGTACCGTGGGTCTGCTGCCAAATACCGGGCGCTCCATCCGCTGAGGGTCTGCCGCCAAATACCGGGCGATCTCCCTAATAGCCTATAGAGGTACTCCTCCTATCGAGTACCGCGGGTCTACTACCAACTAGAAGGTGATCTGTCCACCATGGATCTGCCACCAAATACCGGGTGCTCTGTCCACTGGGATAGTCGAATCACTACAAGTCGAATCGGTCAAGCAGTCATCAGGTCCGCAGCTACTACGTCTCTGCACTCCGTACGCTCGTCTCCTGGAGAGTCTGCTCCACGAGCTACTGGTCGATACTTCCAAGTGTCACACAATCTCACATGTAAGTATCTCAAAGGACTGCCTCGTCATAGGGGTCTCAACGCAATAGACGGCACATCAATCGGACGCCTGGTCTGTGAGTTATTAGCATTTCTGTTCCAGGGGCCTTTTTAGTTTTTAAGCTAAAACCAACACGAACATACTCCAATATCATCCAAACCTCAAGTGGATTATGCCAAAAGAACTATCTCATCATATGGAATACAATGTAATTGACGGCACGTCAATCGGACATCCGGTCCTTAAGTTATAAGCGTTTTATTACCGAGGGTCTGGTCAGATTCATGTTCGATCCAACCCGGTCGTACTTCAAATGACCCCGGTTAACCAAACTGGTCACACCATTGTGATCCATACCGAAAAACACATGAGATGGACTACCCATTGGTCCAAAAAGGATATACGGTGAAAAGGTTGTATTTCACCGCAACACGCGTGAACCGGGCCTCATGGTCCCCGCACCTCGACCTCGACATAAATATCCAAAATTGGTCTTGAAACATCCGTTATAATTCCAGGGTCGCAACATCGTAGACGGTTCATCATTACGGCCCTGTATGAGAAAGATATGTCGAATACAAGATCCCTTAATAATAATAATATTATTATCATTGGGTGTTTCGTGGACCCGAGCCTCGGACCAAAATTTAGTATCGAACATTAGACCTGAATCGACCATCTTAAAGACAGGGTCACGTAGCCGTTGATGGCCAGTTAATCAGATGTCGCATGCATGAGTTATGGTGGGTCAGATATTTAATAATAATATTAAATCTGTTATTTTCCAAGCGCTTCGGGTACCTGATCCAAAAACCCGAAAAAGACATCCAATATTGGACTCGGAATATCCATCTTGGAATCTAGGTCATACTGCCGCAGACGGTTCATGAAACCGAGGACGCACAAATAAGTTAAGGTCGAAAAAGTGTTTTATCAACAAAAATAATAAAATGATTATTATATTATTATATTTATTTGATTTATTTGAAGTTTCCCATGTCTTACACCTCCTCTCTCCAGTTTTGGTGCACCTCACTCCCTTCTTCACCAATGGCCAACACACCCCTTTGGACTCCTTCTCTCTTATCTTTTCATTTAATCTTATCTTTTATTTTATATCATCATTAATATATTTTTCTTCTCTCTCCAATCTTTCTCTTCTCCCAAGACGACTTCTGTCTCCCAATTAGCACCCCAACATGCTGCACCGACGGATTCTGCCTCGGCCTTCCAACCTTGCTTCGCCAGACCGCCCTACTTGCACCACGAGATCCTTCCGCACTCCATTCCGACTTCAATTTAACTCAGAAAAAATATACGAACGCATATCCATAATCCTTGAGTCGAGATCTTCACGTTCCTATGTTGCGCTCCGAGAAACATTGAGTTTCCAGCGCACTTAACTATATCCTACAAATAAACACTCAAGATCGAGGGTATAAACTTCATAAATGATAAATAAACAATATTCCCCTACATCTCCAAGATGTCGCACGTCATCGATCCAGGGAATATGAACATCATGGTAAATGGCATCGCGAAGAACGGCATCGCAGAGAAGAGAATAACACTTTCTTTTTCTATATCTCCAGAGTTTTCCCAGGTTTTTTCCAACACCACAATTTCCCAAATAAAAAAATAGCTCTTCCTATTATTTTATTCCCACAAAAAATGATTTAATAATCAAACACTATCATTAATTAATTGGAGAATCCCCTTAATTAATTATAATGTGTTGGAAATTTAATTGGGAAGAAGGTGGAGAGTTTAACAAACATAATAAATTGAATGGTTCTCACAATAAATGCAAGGGAGTTTAAGGGGGTTTCAAGGGAGATAAAAGTTTGGGGATCGTGTGGGCCCCACCTCTCATATATCCACACATGGGTAGTTAGGTTCCACCCTTAACTCCCCTTTGTAGGATAAAACAACCATAGATATAAATAAAATTGTGTACCACCAATTTTATTTATTTAATTCTAAATCCCCAATTTTTAATTCTCAACCCGCTTAAAACACAACTGCAGTAAAGGTTCCCTTAAGCAATTACTGGTGCTGCGAGTTCATTTGTGCCCTCAAATTTCAATTTCAAGCACCGATTCAAAAGATTGAACAACCTGCTCGTACGTTTACTTAAAATACCCGAAAAAAATTTCGGAAAATTATTATCAGTCACCATTGACCCCCGCCGGTCGAGGTTAGGCTTTGGCTAAGTAAACAATGACCCAACTAACCCAAAAGTACTCTCGGATTTTCAATCCGATTTACCATTTAGAAGTTATGAGTTTTACAACAAAATAATTGTCAATTAATTATTTTATTTGAGGCCAAAAACTATCTTTTTTTGGTGGTCCGCGCCGGCCAAAGTTATTATCTTCTTAAATAAAGAGTAGCCTCACAAGTTCAGCGGTGGTCTTGAATTTTTAATCTGATCTACCGTTTGTGAGTTATAAATATTCAAAAAATAAAAAAATTTATTTAATTATTTTATTTATAGTTATGCCATTTTTGGAATTTCTCACCGGAGGCCCACACCAACTAAACATAAGTCGTGCCTAGGGTAAACTCGCTATCCAGAGTGCAACGGTGCCCTAGGATTTCTGATCCGAGTAACTGTTTAAGAGTTATTCCAATTTTTCCGTAAAACTACATTCGCAAGTTAATTTAAGCTTAACAAAACTTCAGAAAAAGATTTCGGGCACACCAGGCCTCGGAATCAGGTGCCAACAAAAAATTTGGACTCGTAAAATTCCAAATAAATTATGAAAAAAATTTCCTTGAAATTTCTGGGTCTTTACAGATATATAGAGAGACATGATCCCTGAACTCAAAATCTTGAGGTCTTTAATGGTTATTGGTGTGGGAGTTTTATATAGAATATGATGTATCCATCTTTTTCGGAATCGACTGAAACTTCTCTGTGGTCTCCTAAAATAGACATGGTCCAAGAAGTGCTTCCTCCCCTACATTTATCCAATATAGTGGTGATCATCAGGTGATAAAATGAAATACTTATAAGGTTCAATTTGTATAGTCTTCTAATATCTTTTATTGTTGAATTATTCATGTAGGTGTATATGCCTCTCACAAGAGACCCCAAAATTGAGGTCGCGTGCTCTAAGAATCTACTCTAGAACCTTAATAGTTTACTCTGACTGGCCATTGGTCTAGGGGTGGTATTTGATGCTCAATTTCACAATTTTACACAATACCCTCTATAGGATTTTACAAAACTACGATGTAAATTGGGAATCCCAATCTAATACAATGGTATAAAGACCCCTATGAAGGAACAAAATATCAGGGACATAAATTATTCAAATCGCATCTATTGAGATGGTCTCACTAATTCATAGTAAATGGGAATCCTTCATGAACATGTCCACAATAAAAAATACATCATCAGTACCTCAGGGTGACCTCGGAAACCCAATAATGAAATCCATCGCAGCATTTTCCTATTATCATTTAGGAATGGGAAACTATTTTAAGAGCATTGTCGGTCGCTGGTGTGCCTCCTTCACCCACTATCTAGTTGAGAAGATAGAAAATAACCCTTCTATTTCCCATTTCATACTAGGCCAACAACACTAGGTGTGTAAATCCTGATACACTGTAGGGACACCATGATGTACTACCAATGATGAGTCATAAAATTCCCACATCAACTCCTCTTGGATGTCTTCTAGAACCTAGACATTTATATTGATGTTCAATATCTCATCATCATAAATGATCCATCCAGGAGGCTAGTCATCACATTCAACACTCTCCGTAGGACCAAGACCTTAAAAACTAATAGTTGTCTCATCCTCGCTATATCTAGAAGAGTGGAAGTCACTTCCTTGGATGTGGGGAAAGTTTTTTCATGACGATACTACACTTAAAAGTGAATAACAGAGATCAAGGCTACAAAATTCTATTCACTACTATCCTCCTAAACTGCCTATGTCTGAGTCTTTTTTCTTAAAGAGACTAATACTGCATTTCCTCTAACATGCATAGAGGCAAGCTCAAAATCAAATTACTGGAGTTACTCAACCAACCTTCTCTTCCAAATGTTTATTTCACATTTCATAAATATATACTTCAGTATTTTTTGGTATCTATACACCACAAAATGATCTCCCAACAAATAATGACTCCAAAATGCTAGATGTGAACCATGACTACCAACTTGATATCATACATTGGGGTAATTCCGCTCATGAGGTCTCAACTAGTGAGATATATACACCCTGACTCTATCCCCCGACATTAGGATATCTCCCAACTAGATGAATGATGCATTTCAGTATATTATATAACTTATGCCTGGATCTTGGAGAATCAGGATTGATACTGAATTCAACCTACCCTTAACCTCCTAAAATCATTTTTACATGTCTTAGACCAAAAATATTTTACCCCCTTCTTGGTAAATATCATAGGAGGCATAGATAAACATGAAAATCATTAGATTAAGCATCTGTAATAGACATTCAATCTTAAGAAACTCCAAGAATCAAAGACATTATTGAGATATTCCCAAGAAACTACAACTCTTGCCCTCTCTAGGTTAATAGTCACTCTTATATCTGCGATATTGTGACCTAATAAGTGAACTTCATCTACCCAAGACTAATATTTTATGATCTTGGTATACAAACAATGCTCTCTGAGGGTATTTAGATTGTTTACAAGGTTTTTTTCAAGATTTTATCTTGTATGATAATAAACTAAGAAGTCATCCAAAAAAATACCATGAAAGAGTCCAAATATATGTGAAAATCTAGTTCATCAAATCCCTAAAAACTGATGGCATGTTCATGAGATAGAATACTAAAACAAGATACTCTTAAAGTCCATTCCTTCTATAAAACTTTGTACAAGGAATATTTTTTCCCTGAAACGTTCCTAGGGATAACCTTGCCACAAATCAATTTTTGATAGAACCCTAGATCCTTGGGTCTATTCAAAGAGGTCATAAATTTGTGGAAAATCATACCAATTATTAAGATTAAATTATTTAATCTTTAGGTAATCCAAACATAACCTAAGGTCTTTGTAAGAATTATTAGTGAAAAGGGCCATCCACACCCACATATAAGTATTGGGCTGTATAAATCCATTTTATTCTAAGTCCTCTAGTGGTCTCTTGAAATCATGTAGCTCAGTAGTGGCCATTGTATATGTAATAATAATACTATACCATTTCTAGAACCATCAAAAAATAGAACTAAACTTTTCTCTTTGGTGGTAAACTAGAAAAGTCTTATAGTAAGACATCCATGAAACAATTTACTACCAAATGGAGTTCATCCTTTTACATTCCTTGATTGTATATATAGAGGTTTTCAATCTGGACTATCATGCCTTAAAACCCATGATTCTCTAGTCTAGATCTACCTTTCTGGACATGCCACTCACACTTATGGATATATATGTACCACCATCAATTTATGTGGAGTATACCCTCTAACAATAACTATCAACATGGCCATGATAAGTATCTAACCAATCCATTTTTAGTATTAAATGAAATCCTATCATCTCACGAATAAAGATAATTCATAAGAAGTGTTGCCCACATATCTCAAGTGGGAATTCCATGAAATATTTTATATTCTTGGACCGAATCCCAAAAAAAAGTAACAAGCATCATAACTTCATCAAAAACAAAAAATCAGGCCCAAGGATCCTCATAAGAAGAAAATATATGAAAGAACATGAAGCACCTATATAAAAAATGGAAGGAACTAAACTAAATGCTACTATAATAGTACCCCCCACAATAGATGTTTCATTTCTCTTCTCCTCAGGTATTGGTTTTACTTAATATGTCTGACCTAAGCTGAAGCCTTAAAAATATCTTGACTACCTTGAGTAGCCCCATTCCACCATTGAGGTGAAACTAGTGTCTAGCACCCCATCCACGACCACCCCCTTGGCCTGAACAACCAATAATACTCTATCTCTCTGCCTAACATGTATCTTTGAATCTCTCTCATGAACATAGATTTGGTATAGACCCCCTATAACAAACCAGTAGAAGAATGGTACGGCAGAATCACAATATATAGCTCATCCTACCATAGTCTTGACACTCGAATATATCAATATCACATTATTTTATCATTTTTCCTCTCCTTACACACTATTGAAAAAATATATTAATAACATTAATGACACCATTGATGGTATTAACCTTAATATAAGTCTCAAAACATCACTTCCTTCCACTTGAAACTAAACTACTTTGTCAATAAGGTTCACTACCCTTCTCTGGGACCCCAGATTATCTCAAATTACGTTTAGTAATCAGTGCTTGATTAACTATTTCAATTATGGTCGTCAATGGAAACATGATCACCAAATGTTATTCTTGAGACCTTCTTCAATGTTCTAGACCTAGATAGCTCTGTTGTATGATACACATGAACAATTTTCTTAAGATCTGTAAAGCATGTCGAATACTCTATAAAAATCATTATACCTTGCTCTAGATGCATAGAATCACTACCATGTTCAGGTCTTATAGCCAAAGGAAATAATTAGTCATAAAATATGGTTGAAAATCCCAACAAACCATATCTCGAAACCTATTATCTTGGTTTACATTATCGCACCTGCGCTTAGCTAGTCCTTAGAGCATATAAATCAGGATATTGACTCTCCAATCTTGAGGAATCTATAAGTGATTGAATATCAACAAGATGGTCTCAAGCTACAACTCAGTATCCTATAGACCACCACCGTACAAAATGTTTGGTCAGTGATTCTCCTAGAACCCACATTTCAACTCTTCCATAAACATGAAATGCTACGAGGCTCACTAAATGGTATGCATAAAGCATATGAAACCCTCTTGTATCTAGGAATCAAATCTCATATGACAACCAATGTGATGTTCTTAAAGTGGCACTACTGGTGGTACTACTAGAAGCTTAGAGGCCACCAACTCTCGAGAATGGTTATCACAACCCCCTAGTGCACAAGTGGATGTCTTCGTGGTGGTATATCTCTAAAAACTCCAAACACACACCTTGTAAACGATTCTGTAATAACCAGATCAAATATATAAATATAGGGCACAAACAAGCCTTCCTATATCCAAGACACACCCCTCTTGTTGCTCCAAAATCCAGGACTGGATAATATGATCTATCATAAAGAAAACAAGATACACTGCCTACTACTCACTACTAAAGTCGAGTTTAAGTAAAGATCTCTATTTAATAGTACATGTCCCATTATATAGACTATCAATTTCAATTTATATAGAAGATACTCTTTATGTTACAATTGGAAACTCCATTTATCAGGGACCTTTCCATTTATGAATTCAAAATCATTTATGTCCATAAATATATTACAATTATATTTAAATGTTTGAATTATTAGTATTACAATTTCCAATTTATAATGGCCTATACAACTTGTAAATAGAATTTTGGAATCCATTCAATCACAATCATAAGATGTTCGATCACATGCGATCGATGGAACATAACTCAACATGCCATAGTTGACAGATTAAGGTGTCTATTGTAGACTATATAGGAAATCACTATTTAGATTATGGAAGACACTTTAAGAAAAAAATATTTTTTGTCAATATCATGTAAAGAATGTTAGTTGATAACAATTATAAACACAAGGCACACATGGTAAATGTCATGCAGTCAAGAAATACATGTTGTATGAAATGGCATATGGATGGAATATGAATCCTTTAAGGTTTATAAAATTATGCATGATCCATACTTACTTTCTATATTAGTTAAAGGATAATATGTGATTCCTATATCATATAAATAAAAACAAAACATTTCATGTGCATCACTAAAGGGTAGAATTAAATCAACTATAATAAGAAAAATCCAGAACATAATATCCCTTCCCATGCAATTTGGATTTTTTCCTATAAATGGGATAGATACTCTTAGGAAAAACTCATTACCAAATTCTATAACATCCTGGTCTCTTATCGAATACCCAAAAAAATAAGAGAAAATGTAAAAAGAATGCAATCTAATGCCAGTTTATAACATCACATCTTGGGAGCCACTAAATGGTTCCCCGAGCAAGAGGGTCACATGGCCTCAAGATCACCTCCCCACACACTAGAGGCATACGACTAGTAGTTAGGGTCAGAAATGGTATGGTGGGGAGACTATACCCTCATGGTTATAGTAACATAGTGGTGCCACAAGAGAATAAACAATAAGAAGAAAAATATGAATCAGTTACATAAGGAAAACATCCAGATTATAGTAGTAATAAACAAAATGTAAGGAAATATAAAATATGAAAGGACGAATTTGTCATGAATCTATACAAAAAATAATTAAATACATGGAAATAGGAATCCATTACAATACATGTATCATAATTACAAAAATAAAAAAAATGACTATCTCCATATAACATCAATATCCATAGCTTGATCATCTGCTCCCCCACTCCTATCCACAAACAATAAAAAATCATAAAGAATGTTCTTACATTGGTCCCTACCTACATCAATGAAATATGTATGCATAAAAAAGGTATCCCGACCTGGGCGTGAGATAACAATCAGTAGGCCATCACCAATGGTGTCTATAACAAGTAAAATCTATGAATATAAGCTAAATTAGTGTGAAACAAATAACATTAATATAAATAAATTTGTAGAAGTTATACTATCCAGCCAACAAGGCTCACTATAATCATGCAACCGTAAACATGACCAAACTATAATGCATGATAATACATCCATTGATGTGTATGAAAAGTAACCCAGTGTCATTCTTACAAGGGTTGGATCCATGGTATAAGATGACTAAGGAATCCTCCTTCATTCCATGGAGAATCTCCATAGAAAACATGGAAAATACTTGAGTAGATCCCAGGGATAATGTTCATGTAGCATGTCCTAGGCATTCTTGGAATGTTTGAACTACAGAGTATAAATCTCATTAGCATCCATAGTAATTTGGTTCAATGGAGTCGAAGTATCCATGGAATGAAATGTAATAAAATTTCACACCGTCATGGGCCGGATCTAAGGATTCGAAATTTCCAAGTCATCAAATGTAATCATAAACATTTCATTAATCATTTCATCATCATTTACAAACCATGATTTCATCCAACTCATTCCATGTTTCCCATTTAATCCATTCAATAATTTCAATAACATGTCATCATATAGAAAGGGAGGCATAAACCCTCTCATAATAACTCATATAATTTATTAAGGATCCCACAATGATGGTGAGATCGAACACACACCCCCAATTGGGTGGTTTCTTATGGAAAAGATATTTAAACACACCTCACTAGTGGTATAGGTTGAGGTTGACAACCTCCAACCATATAATGGTTATAAGTGGAAACCTATCAAGGTTATAGTAAATTAACAGAATATTTTTAATTTATTTAGGAGAAACAACAGAAGGTCTGGTGTGTATCAGAACTAAAACTAGCTATAAAATTACTAGACCATATGGATAATGGTAGAGACTACCTACCTTATGCCCATGGTAGAACACTCATCCAGTACTGAATCCTAACTCAACCAAAGTTTGGAGAAAAATATGAAAGGATGAACACCCTAAATATAGGGCATAATAACATGAACCAAAATAAGATTTACGATAGTAAGGAAAATTATTAAAGGTTCCAGGGGGAAATAAAACTCACTGGTGGAGATCCAATGAGATAAATTTCACTTGAATCGGACATCATGTTCAGGAATTCCTTCAATCCCTAGGTTGGAGGCTAGAGAAGAGATCAAATTTGAGAAAACGGGGTTACCACTAGAAGATTTAAGGATATAGAGGAATAAGGTTAAACATTAAATAAGTAAGTAAAAATTTTCATTTTTTTCTAAAAATTAGAGGTCTCATTGATTTTATGCATGTTTGGACAAACCGTACACAAATCATAAACCCTTCACTATCCAAGGAGGGACCTCACACGGTTCTAGAACATAGTTTGTGGAACCATGTGAAACCCGTTTTTTTACACTTAAAAAAATTATAAATCCTATGTGCAGGATTCTGGATTAGGTTTCATGCTCTAATCAAAATATGAATCCCACTGCTTCTCAATAAAATTCACCCACACTATGAGGAGAAACCATGTGAATTGGGAACTTACACTTTGGATAGTGGAGGTTGAAGTCCTTGAAGTCAATGCCAACTCTAATATTACAATTTTTCTTCCTAATATGGATGATGTTGGCTAGCCATCTCAGGTAATGGAATTTATGAAATAAATTGGTTTTGATAAGCTTTTAAACTTCATCATCTACCATGAATTTGTGGGAGGGGTGCATCTTTCTGGTAAGATACTTGAACCTGCGATGTCCTATTGGAAGGACAAGATATTGAATAGATTCCTAAGGGTCAGGTCATGTTATCTCATTATAGATCCATGATAAAATGTTAATGTGCCACTTTATATGGGACAAATACTACTTATTCTCTTTTTGAGACATTTCTACACAAATTAGTGTTGGCCAAATTTCCTATCGAATAAAATCGTTTGCCTGAGATAACTTATCAATGTGGGTGGATAAAGCCTCTTTAAATGTAGGAGGGGAGTATCCAAAATCCTCTTCATCATCTGAGAATGGATAATTAGTGGGAGGAGGTGTCTCTTCCATGCCAATTGACCAAGGGGAATCACTTGTACCTAATTTGGTGGACAAAGTATCTTTGATGAGGGGTTCTTTCTATTCTAAAACCCTAGTGACAAAATATTTCAAGCCAATTCCACCTGCCATACAATTTTGGGGTCCGAAACTGATGTTAAAGCATTGGTAGTGATTAGACTTTCCCTGGTCATACCTAATTTTTGAAACATGTAAGAATTCCATGAAAGGGTTGTCATAGGGAGAACTTCTCATTACTTCATTAGAGTGGGGGCTTCAGTTATCACCCAATAATGTCCAGTGAAAGATTATGAGTTAATATACAAGGATTACTTATTATTGGGGACACTAAAACCCTTTTCCTTCGAGGAAAATAAAAAACCCCCATGAATAACATTGTGTCCTATAACAAATGAATCTAGAGAATGATGCAGTGATCCAATTCATCCAATGGATTGGTTGTGGTGACTGTCACGTCATTGAGAGAATTAATGCACTAAATTATATTGGTTTGAAAATGTTTCAACACTATCCCAGAGTTTTTGGAATCTAGATAATGGGGTTCATAAGATTCTAAGGGGGAAACACCTATCTAGAGTACCCCCACCCGACTATTGAGGGAGTACATGAGGAACTGGTGATACAAATAAGGGACCACTGTATTAAAATGAAGTTAGTTCATACCCAATTGTTTGTTGTAGGAAGTATCCTATGAGACTACTAGGAACTAAGTACACGATATCAAGCCATCAAATTGGGTTTTCAACTGAACATTATCATGATATTTCTACTCCCTCTCATTATAACCCTGTGTTTTCTAGTTAAGGGGAGTCAGATCTGCTTCTATCTGTCCTAGTTTATGGAGCATATAGAACAGGATGAGGTTGATCCCAAAACCAGTGTCCACTAGGTAATGGTGAGTCTCCACACTATAAACTAAAATATGATATATAGTGGATATATGTTCCCCTACATAATGATTCCCTTATTTTTCATAAAATATGATATGATTGATTAGAATTACTCATTCTTGTATTCCGTTGGATAGTATTCCTTAGCGTTAACTACATCAACTCTAAACTGTCGGTTCTTTTCAAAGCTTATTAAAGGGCCTCACTCATTTATTTTGATATGTGAAGTGCTTGTATGATCAGAATCCCCATAGTTATTCTTACTCAGTGGTTGAATAAATCATAATTACATGATAGGATAATGATTCATCACATAAATGTTTGCTCATTGGTAAGGGTGCGATGGATGGTGATGTCTGAACCACTACGGTCATGCTAGTGTTGGTGGTATTCTGATGTAGACTAGATGGCCTACTCCGAACAACAACTAGGTGACTATCTATTGGATGATTTTTAGCTCTAGTTGGATGTGACTGCTCATAGCGTGGTTGATGTTAAGCTTCTTGGTAGACTAACATAGCTGGTTTCATAGATGCACCTAATGGTGTGGACTTGGAAGAAATTGTCTATTGATCTCTACAAAAAACCACCTTCGTAGTCTTAGTATCTTGAACGACCTAGATATAGGCACTAAAATAATAATTCTAATAGATACTATTTCCTCATCCTTTTATTTGATGGCTAGAACATGGACAATGGTCTCATATAGACCATTCAATTCCCTGGTGCTCTACTAATGTGTATAAAAGCACTTAGGTCGAATTCTCGATGATGGTACTTTTTTTAGTGGTCTATTTTTTTTTTTGTATTTTGAAAAGGAGAGATTACATTACAGAACATAAAAAATTTGATTCATGGATGATTTTTTATTTAAAAATTTCATAATTATTAGAGTGAGGTCATTATTGGGTATTTAATATTATAATTTCCTTGATATTTTCTTTATATTGCATTAAATTAACACACACTTCAAAAGATGATTTTGATTAGAATTCTCAAGTGTTGAGGACTTAATCAAATCCTTAAATTACCATAGGGATATAATATCAATAAAAAATTATTTATGGTAGTGTATTTATGGTTCCAATAATCAAATGAGACTGCTCATCAAAAAAACATTTCATTAATCTATGTCAATTTATTTTTCAAGTACACAATATTAATTTAAAGAATATTAATCGAGAAAAACCTCTCTATAGCTTAAACTCCCCAAATTATGACTCACCCTAATTTGATATTTACTCATCCATTGATATGTTCATTAATCTGGTTTTGGATATTTTTTTATTAGGAGTTACAAGAAAATGAAAATAATGGGATATGAAAAGATTAGTGCACTGAACACAAACACAAACGGTGAAAAAACATTTAAAACAGACTTTCAATTAAATGTGAAAGGGAAAGTAGGGAGTTATTTTAAAATGGATTTAAACAATTTTAAGAACATTAATATTTAAATAATATAGTTTTGGTGATAAAAAGCGATAATGAGAAAGAAATTTTCATTAAAACTCAATTACAGCACAAACACATATGAGATTACAAATGAAGAAGAGTGTAAAAGTAAGAGAAAGAATCATGGATGGATGGTATCTCAAGTGGAAAATTTAGTATGGATGATCCTCCAAATACTTTGGCACATGCTTGGTCCCTCCAACCTATCCTATTCTTCTCTGAAATGATAAACCCTTTCAAGGAGAATATGGGGATGTATTTATAGCCCATGGTGGACGAATTTGTTCATTCCAAATCTTCAACTCAAGTTTTCTCAACAATTTCATAAATCAAATAGAAAAATCTAGACAAATTTTATAAATCAATGTTATATATATATTTTTAAGTATACTCTTGAAATTTGGAATCCATTGAAATTCTTTAGTCAATGTTATCGCTATATTAATCAATAATGTGTGACTAACCATTTTTATCCACACCTTTTCAAAGGCCGAAATGTTAATGGGTTCTTGAATAGAACGATTCCCTAAAATCCGAAACATTTCTTCTAAATAGTAATATTTATATATCATTACGTTCACACAACAAAATCTCAGACTAATTTGATGTTTATATCAAAATAAAATTCAAATATTGTGTTCTAATTTTAATTCCTAGATAGAATAGTTTGATGGATTCCAAAATATCATTTGGTACATTTTTGAAGGATTTGGGGATTAAATTTTTATCCATGATTAATTGTATTAGACCACAAAATTTTGTGGAGAATGAATAAATTAGGACTTTTGGATTGATCCCATAAATTATATCTTCATGGCGGGTCCGGTTTCTCAATAGATTTTTTGGGCCTTCTTCTGTGGTCTATATGACCTGTTAAATGGAAGAATTATCCAAATATACCTTCTAATGATATGTTTTACTAATCATAAATAATAATAAAAAAGAAAAATAACATAATTTGGATTATTATGTTTAATGATTTGATCGAAACATTAATATAAAGTTCAATTAAATGAACACAAAAATGCTCTTCTAATGTGTTTATGATCAAAACATGAACACGAATTCAGAATTTATAATTTTTAAGTGACAATTATATGATCAGAGTAATGTGTAATGAAAAATTAATATGTTATTTCAAATCCCCCACACTTAGTCTTGTTCATTTATTCATTTACAATAAATAAAAACATAACTAAAACATTTATACACACCAACAAATATTAAAATTTTGCTTTATCCATTCATGGTGGTCAAGACTCGTTCACTCATCCATAAATAAATCCACTAAAAAATTTACAAAAATATCATTTAAAAAAAATTCATGCTCAAAATTAGAAATGGAAATATATCCGCTCATAACTTACACCTCTAAAGATGATAATTGTTTTCTAGAAGTTCACTCAATCACCAATAAAAAGTGAAAATCTTACAGTTTAAAAGATATATCAGCTTTCATTCCCAATACTAATGTACACAATAATCCAAAGGTCTTTTAGTGATTTTTTAGTGGATGTGGGATAGTAGGAATATAGTGTCCAAAAGAGTGGAAAGGGGGTAAACACTAATATGGGTAAAACATGGCATAATTTGTTTTAAAAAAAATTTAACATGGATGGAAATGGAAACTCATATTTCCAAGGTAAATATTGTGTGAAGAAAGTCAAAATAGAGGAAGATAATTTTAATGGGGTGAGAAGATGAAATATTTACAAAACAAAAAACTTCTCCCCATGACATAAGTTTTCTATTTTTTCTTTTTTTCGAAAGTTTAAATTCAAACATATCTCTCACTCATCTCCTAACACATGTTTTATCTAATCATGACCCTAATTATAATGGTTAAAACAAGATAAAAGGTTGAGAAATATTAATTTTTTACCCGTAAAAGACATAACGCATTTTTTGATTTTTTTTATTTTTTAATTTCATTCATTTTCATGAAATTTTTTTAATAAACTGTTCAAAATTACAAGAACGTTAATCCATTCCCAAAATTAATAGAATTAAAACCTATCCCACATGCTAATATAGATTTTTTCCCTCAAGCATATGATAAAATGATGAAAATCAAGAAAATGATACCCAAAATAAAATCCAATCCCCCCATAATTAAATTTCAATAAATTATGCAATGAAAATAGATTTAGATATTAGGCGGGATAAGGTATTCGTTTTATAATATGGCTATAAAAAATATGATCTATAGGCTTGACGGTTGTTTGAAAAAGAATATTAATGTAATGGTAATGGGAGGTAATTTTACTATTTTGATTCTCATGTGGTTCAGAAATTTCCATTATCATATTAACATACACAAAAGTAGTAAATTCATCACGAAGGTCCACAATCTCAAGACTCGAAATTGGGGTTGAAAACACAAATTTGGAAAGGAAGGAAATATGTGGTCGTGGAATTAAATATTATCTCATTCCTCACGATTGGGGAAGAATCATTTTATAAATCAAAATTTGATGTTTTTTCTCTACAGAAATTTATTTATGTAAAGTTATAATTAAAATAAAAAAATTCTTGAGATTAAAAAAAAGTCATTGGACTCCACAAAAATGTTGCAAAGAATTGAATATGTAATGGTGAGTAATTAGGAAACATTTTTTGTTTATTTTTATTTTTATGCTTTTTTCATTTAGTGTTTTTTAAATATAGACTCACATAAAAGAGAAAGGAGTAAAATTTCTTGATAAATAAATTGGTAAATAAATTAAAGAGAGGGGAAGAAGAAGGAAAAGGGGGAGAGAGAGGAGGATGAATAAGAGAGAAAGAAGGAGTAAAAGTGAAAGATGTGGCCCTAGTATAGATTTGGTGAGTCACCATCACCATCCTATAGAGGGTCATTGGAAGTTGATGTGGTTCATGGAGAATGTGTCTTCTTAGGTGATGTTGTGGAAAATTTACACAACCTATAAAAGAAAAATAATTATTTATTTAATAATAAAACGAAAAATAAATTAAAATTTTATAAAAGTAAAATAAAACAAGGGTTTCTGTAACATCCCAGGTAAATAAAAAATATTATATTTTCATATTTATTAATATAATTGAATAAAATATTAATATCACTTTAAAGGATTTTCTTTGTTCTATGGCATACCCAATACGCAACAACGAGTTTCTTTGAAATCTTACGTTGCACACTAATAATATAATTATTTTAAATGGTAGTTGACACCTAGCCGTTGTATTGGATGGAAGGAATAAAAGTAACTACAATATGATTATAGATGTTTGTTAAATGTATTTACTTTTATCCAATAAAATCTAGAGGCTTAAAATGCAAATGAATCAGATTTTAAGCATAATGTACATTAAAAGGCTGATTTACCGCCTTTTGATGGTGAACCCTATTTAAATCCAGTTTTGGTCACATTCATATGTTCATTTTGACAAAATAAAAATCTTATTTAGATTCTTATCATTAGAATTTAATTTGGGTAGATTTTTTTATTTTTCTGATAAAACTCTTTTTTTAATGAATAGTGAAAATACTGCATTTTATTTCAAAAGTGATTTTTAATATAATTAATTTATAAAGTTATATTATCTTTTTAATTGATTTTAATGTGTAATTAAAAAATATTTTTTACATTTAATACAATGGTGGTCATTGTAATTAATTTGACATTGAAATTGTACATAAACAAGTGTTAATCTTTTAATAGATATTGTTTCTTAAAAACACGCTATTTGTTTTGACAGCAGGAATTGATTATAAAATTAATTAATGAAAATACTATGTTTTTTATTTGGTAAAATGAATATCATTTTTGATTTTGTAATATAAAATATATCTTATGGGGAATTTTTGGTATTTTGCTGACAAATGTTCATTTTTAATGAATAGTGAAAAATACTGCATTTTAATTCAAAACGGCATTTTCATCCAATTTATTTATATAGTTAGATTGTCATTTTAATTTTTTTAAGCTTTAATTTAATTATGTTTTTATCATTTAATACAATTTTTGTCATTGGATGTAATTTCACTTTTAAATTGGATATAAATACAAATCAATCTTTTGATATATTTTACTTCTTAAAAACTCGTCTTTGGTTTTGACAATGGGAATTATTTTAAATTAATTACTGAAATTTATGTGTTTGGAATTTGATAAAATAGATTACATATTTGGAATCATAATTTCCAAATTATGTAATTAATACTCTTTTGTTTTTGGACATTATGAATTGTAATGATGGGAATTATCATTAATTATCGTGTTTAAATAGTAATCGGGTAGTTAAGGGTAATAAAATAATATCATAAAAATATAAAATGACCTCAACATGTGTCCTAATGATATTTTTGGTGTCATGGCAGACCATGGGATTCCTTGTGCTAACCTTGGGACTCCATGGAATCACTTTAGTGTGATAGTGACCTTATATCATTTTTAAAAAAAAGGAAAATGTAACCAAATATGTATCACCTAAGTAAAAAAAATTAATTTTGTTTACATAAATTATCTCTTTAACTATAAAAATTAATTTTAAGGATAAAAATATTTCCTACATTATGGTATTTTTAATAATTTTTATACATTAAATAAATAAATTTATTTATGACACCGTGATGATGCAGTGATTACCTCATTAATGAACGATTTAAATAAAATGAGAAGATAAGGTAAAATCTAAGACATACACTAGTAAAAAACCTTTTTGATGGGTTTATTTCAAACCCTTATCAAATTATCCTCTAAATATATAATTTTTGGACCTTTAATATTTGAAAAGCATTTTATAATAAAGTAACTTTTCAAGACTTTCCAAGAGTGCCCCTCACCCCTCTTATAAAAGGCCCCCACATCTCCCCCTTACCCACACCTCTCAAGCCCTTGGATCTTCCAACCTCTGATCATATTGTCTCTCCAAATCCCTCTCTTCATCATAGATGACTTAGCTTAGGCATAAATCTATTCAAGAAACCCTTTTGGTTCAAAGTAAAGGGGGTTACCCAATTTAAAGGTAATGTCTTCTCTTATGTTATTTTGTTTTATTTTGCTTCTCCATCCCCTTAAACTCTTTTTATTCCTTTATTTTTTTAAAAACCCAGTATCATAAATATACTAGGATGTTTTTATGAGAAGTATTAGAGCTAAACTTACACACACTCCCGTCTAATGGTTAAAGAACATACTGTTTCTGTGGACGGTGAATTACTGCCTCACGAAACGATGATTGTTCTATCTTCTCCTAACACCTCTCATGGTGGCCATTATGACGGAACTATATTTATTTATGATATATATTATATTTATTTACCCTCTATGAATCTTTATTTTATATTTAAAACATACCTTTATTCTTTTCATTTTGTGCAAAGGTGATAATTTCATTTGTGGAAGTGTGGACTACCGCCCCCTCAAGTGATGTGACTCGTTCATGCAATACATGGAATGTATAAAGAATGAAATTAATGAAATTATGTGACCTATATAACATATATATTATACTTGAACTGTAATATATATAAATATATATATATCTCTCATTTAGTTTTAATTCCATTAATGTGACAAAGAAATGAAAGTAGTGTTCATGCGTACGTATGGCCTACCGTCTCCATGAACGGTGCATTTCATATTTTTATCTCAAAAAGTTATGGAAGAGTATAGAATGAATATATAATTTATATATATGATATTTAAATCATTAATAATATTCTGGAGATGGAGTAATTATAACTACATGAACAATTGTTTTCAAACAAGTTCATTTTTGACTCATGTACCGAACATCGAAAAAAACGTCTGATATGAACTCACATAATTAACTAATTATTACAAGATTATAGTATGTGATATGAATTGAATAATAAACTTTAAATGAGGTCCTTAAAAAAAATTTAATTCACCAAATTTTATTATTCTGGAATATAAAGAAACGAACAAGACAAGTTAGACATGAGGTCAGGGATCCAACCTCTCTCTTTCTTTTTAAGTACTCTCTTTTATATCACTTCTTTTAAGCTCCTCTTTTTTATGTTGGGGGATGTTCTTATAAATTCCTCTTACTGTACTTTTTATTTTCATATGATGAGAGACCCTAATTTATATCTTAAATCCATTTTTGTATGTTTCAAGTGGCGTCGTTAGGCTGCCGAAATTTCATAAGGGGATATCTTATCTCACTGTTAATTCCGTGAGATTTACATTATTCACCACTTATTTATTGCATGTGGTGCATTGTGTTCTTCTATGTGATACATATTATCATTATTCTATTTATATTCATGGTATTCTATGATTCATATTGTGTTTATTATCTTCTGGTCATACGATTCGATTGATTGCAATGAAGTATGGGGTTTTTATCTCACTTTTTGTTCCCATGAGATTCATGCTACATTTGACACTATTTCTATTTGTTTTGTGTATGTACTGACCATGATTGTATTCTTTGTGTAATATAATTTAATTTATGGGTATTTACCTCTTCATTTTATGACCCTTATTTCATGGGGTGTACGTTTTGAAAGTTACCCAAATTGGTAAGGGGACCTTTTACCCTACTCTTTTTAAAAGACTTCTTTTTGTTAGGTCTTTTAATTTACATATTATTATGTTGGTATATGTTCTTATATATCCTTATTGCTATAAATGATTTTTACAAGTGATGATATACCCTTTTTATCTCTCATCTTCTCATTTTATGAATTTTAAAATGACGTTGTTAGGCTGTCGAATTTCTATAAGGGAACTTCTTAACCCAATTTCAATTATTTAGGGTCAAACCTCTACTTCTTGAATATGTCATACTATGAATATGTGTGGATGACCTCCAATTGTTTTACACTTAATATCCTCTTATGTTAGGTGTATTTATATTTTACACACATAATCATGTAATTGATTTCTCCTTAATCTAAGGATACTGACATTGTAAGGAACTTCCTCTCAATCTCCTTTCATTGAGGCATATTATGTTTTATATAAAACTTAATTTTATACGGTTTATAAAACCCTTTGACTTCTACTTTTATTCAAAAGTAATCTTTTTATATGAAGCATTTTACTAAATGACAAAAGGGAATGTTTTTGTCTTACGTATACGGAGACAACGACTTCTCCACTGTCGTGACCATTATTTGAGTTTTGGCTTCCTCTAAAAACCATAACTTTTTTAAAATGAAAAATAAATACCAGTCTTTAATTTTTTATCATTTTTGTATTGAAAATGGTTTTGATAATTTTTTTATTATATCAATGTGTTTTTGATATGTTGTGATTGAAATGTGGAAATGTTATGTTTCCTTTATCCACATTTTATGTGATACGATTATGTTATGGTTCTTGGGCATTGTTTATGAAGACAGGTGGTTTCGTGATAAACTAAGGGTAGGTGATCCCATGATAGCTCTCTAATTCATTAGGTAACACTAAGGGGTTAAACGTTAAGGTTTATCTAAAGAGATTTAGTGAATATACTGTGATTGGTATTCCAAACGTAACCATGAGGGTTACTCCCTACGTAGGAATGTTATGAATGACTCAAGTTACCTTTATGTCTTATGATTTATATGATTTATTTATAAATCTTATGATTTCATGATGTATGTTAATGTGCTTATGTTTTATGTCAAAATTATGATTTCATTGATTTTTATGTATACATGGACTAATGTTTTTCTTTCCGTATTTTTACATCCCTTACTGAGATTTTTATGCTCATCCCATGTTTTTGAAAGGTTTTCTACAGGACTTAAAGTTGAATAGGGTTAAGTATGGGATCATGGAAAGACATGTTATCTAAAACATGGAACTGGAAATGTTTCTTTTTAAGAGTTTTTATTTTGAAAAAAATGGAAACTGAGTAGGAGTGTCTACTTGGTAATCTTTTGAGATGTAAAAGTTATGTCCTAATTATCTGAAACTCTAAACCAAAAAATATCTTTTATGTGAATTATTCATTTAATTCCTGATTATGTAATTTTTTAAGACTGGGTCCTTATATTTTCCACCCAATATGAACAACATTTATTTTTTTCAATTGGATTGTTGTTAGGGACTACCCATAGTCTGATGGTGGACACCATATTTTCTAAACTTTATTGTGCTTCTAGAAAAACATCTCCTTTGGGATAACTGATTATTCATTGGATAAATTTTTATCTTCCTTTTTTTTTGGGCTTGAAATTTAATGGGGGTTGAAAGATAGTTTTGGTATCCTCTCTTTGGTCTTTATCTTGAAGAATTATGTAGCATGTCGATTGTTTTTTTATATTCTTGGATATTTAGGAAGATGTTTCCATTCTAATGGTGCATTTATATAAGGTTTAGATAACATGAAATCATAGTATGACACTAAATTTTTTTTAACTCACTTTTTTCATTACTTTCCAATGTGGCGTGATGAGGATAAAATAGGACAAGAGAATGAATATCTTTTTAAATATAGTTAATATCGATGTATTTTCCAATGAATGGTCAATTTTATCCTTTCTAGTGATCACTTTATTAACGAGGGATCAAATATCACATACTTTATTAATATTGGGGAAAGATAAACACATTGGTTTATGGTTCACCTCATATATAATAGAATTTTCAAAATTAATGATGGGAAATGATGAATGTTGTATAATCTGATTTGATTCAAAAAATGATCATCCTAGTTCATTTTATTCAATATCAACCATTTTGGACCAGTGGAGATCAGAGGTGAAAAGGTATTCAGTATAGTCTTCATTATCATTTAGATCAATGGATTTTACATGTGAAATGTTAACACAAACTTCTCAATTTATGACTTGGTTAATGAGGATGCAGAATTTAAAAAAAACTTATATCATTATAAAAGTAATAATATGATGGATCTAGGACAAATACGGTCTCAGTGAGACTTTCATAAACATGGATAGAGAATACATATTGATTCTATGATGAGTGTCACATGGATTTAAAAATATTAAACTTAACCAGTTGGTCACCAAATTACATGGAAAATATACGAACATAGATATCAATATTAGTTCAATATTTCATGAAAAATTGTGTTAATTTAAATAAAGGATATTGGAAATAAATTTCCTCATTTCCCATTTTTAGGACATAAAAATAATCTAAGAAGATAATATCATTGACTCAAATAAATATGTCCTCAATTATTTCATCAAGAATAGCAGTGATTCGATTGGCTAACTGGATGACAACACCCCATGGGTGAAAGGGATCTTGGCCAAGGTTGGAGAATATGGATTTTGGCATGAAATTAATCTAGGATATTAGGTCTATTATTTCACCGTAAATGTTGCAACTCCCTATTTGTCATGGAACCATAAAGGTCCCAAGATCTTTCAACTTCACGGGTATGGATTTTTTGGTTGAAACATTTTCAATGGTCCTAAATTGTATCTTTTGGGTGAAAAATTCCTTAATAAACATTACCAACTCAGGGTTTTGTTTAATGAAATATAGGTTGGGAATGCTTAATTCAACATATCTAAACAGGTCGACCATTTCAGGATCATGTTCAAAGGAATTCCTTGGATTAGAGAAGACATGAGGAACCCAAATTGGGTTCCTCAGAGGAATGGAAGGAGGTCAGGGAGTTCTTTTTTTATACTTATTTATTTTCATTTTGAAGCTCAGCATTCAAATTTTCATTTGAGGATTCATCATGAGGCATTGATATTTTATTTCCAGATAAAACTGCAATTTCACTTTGGGGTTGGGAAAAGGTTGATATGGGAGTTGGGAATAATTGGTTTGTTTTTATAGGATAAGGGGGGATTCAAGTTGACCAATTTTTTTCATAATGTTTTTAATTCTATATTGGGTGAAGGATTTAAGATCATATATAGTGATTTCCCATGGTTTTTTAAAAGAATATGCCTATCCTGAATTGGGATTCCCTAGATTTGGGTTCTTGGGAAAGTGATTATATTTGGTTTGTAACTAGGAAGGCTTATTAGGATAGTGGAATCTCAAAGGAGGAGGTGGATTATTTCTCCATTGAGGTTGACGTATAATAGGATATGGTAGTTGGAAGTAACCGCCACCTTGATTTTATTGGGATTATCTTGGATTCTATTGAGGGAATACGGGGGGATGAGAGATAAGATTACCAAATCTCAATCTAGGGTTATAGGTAGAATAGAAGGGATCGGAGTGGGGTTGGTTGATGTTTCTAATGAACTAACCTAATTGTTGAGGGTTGGTGCTCTTCTGATAATATTCTATATTAATATCCATTATAATAGAAGGATTAGATGATTTATCTTAAATATGTGGACATGTGTGTGTTGGATGATATGGTGAGCCACATATTCCACAATTCTTAATAGGTCTTGGGAATAGAGATTGCGAAGAAGATAAGGTTGGGTCTTTGGCAACCATAGTTAGTTTCCTCACAAAACCAGAAAGTTCACTCATCCACTCTATCATCTTGTTGGATTCTATGAACTAATTCTCTTTTAATTTTTTGACTTCATAATGTTCTCAAATATGGAATTTCTATGTTTTATTATCCATGTATCTTATAAAATCTCATAATGTTACAGGAGTTTTTTCATGGATTTGGTGGATTGGGTAGGTTTACAAAAGTTGTATAAACATCTCTAAGTACAATTTGAGTGTTTCATTAGGGAATTGATGGATTGCACTTATTTCCTTTTGGATATAAGCAGTATTGGGAGAAGTAATAAAATTCTATAAAAATAGTCTCCTCATATCATTCCATGCGGTTATGGAACTAGGATAGAGGTAGTAGAGCCATGACTTGGTGTATATAGCTAGGGTTAAAGGAAATGGTTGATGTTTTATTTTTTATTCAGAAAACCCTTAAGGATTCATGGTATAACATACCACTTGGAACTCTTTTGTGTGAAGATGTGGATCCTCACCAACTAGCCCATAAAAGTGAGGTAAAAGTTGAATCAAACCAATTTGAGTTCAAAATATTACTCAATTTTTAGATATTGAATACCAATGGTTAGTTAATTCAGATCATAGGAAGCAAGTCATTTAAGTGTTTGTTCCCTAGGATTTTCAATATCTCATTCAATTGTTTGGATCAAGAATGGTTTTGGAGAGATTAAATAATCCCTAATTCTCCTCATATGTTTTAGAAGATTTATCTTGATTTTTGTTTCAAAAAACTATAATGTAGTTTTTGAGAGGTTACAGGGCATTAAGATATTCTTAGAAAAAAGGAGGAGAGATATGAGTTTCTTTGTTTTTTTAATGCTTTTTATGGGAAGATGAGTTTTTCCTCATATTTTTTTAGATATTTTTTTGTATATTTTTAACCTCTTTACATACATCATAAAATACCAAATACTAATTGCACCATACCATTAAATGGTGCAATTTAAAGTGTGTCTCATTAACTTTTATTGACCGTTCAATGTTGTGGTTCTATTCTAATGTTTATAGCCACACATGGGTCAAATCCTCAACTATGGTTCTTTTATTAATAGTCTATTGTTTTTGTTTTTTTAATGGGTTTTTCTTTATAGAGCTTAAATAAATTTAATGTTGGATGATGTTTGATTTTAAAATTTGATTATGATTGGGGTGAGTTCAATATTGGGTATATATGATTATTATTTACTTGATCATTTATTTATAGTTCATTAAATTAAATCCCACTTCACAAGATGATTTTTATCAAAATTTCAAACTTTTAAGGCTTTAATCCAAGCCATAAATTAACATGGGTTTCTAATTTCAAATTAGAACTTGTTTATGGAAGTGTGTTTATGTTTCCAATAATCCATGGAAACCACCCGTTAAAAAATGTCACTAATGCATGAAATTTTAAGTTCAACATACAAAATAATAATTTAATAGACATTAATTGAGAAAAATCTCTCAATCACTTAACATCCATAGATTATGACTCACCCAAATGGGATATTTACTCAACCATTGAGATGGTTATTAATCCAGTTTATTATGTTATTGGGGATGAGTCAAAATACAATGAAAAGAATGAGATAGGAAAAGAGTAGTTCATTGAACACTCACAATAATAGTGAAGTGAATTAAAAATGGAATTTTGAATGGGTGATAAAGAAAAATAAGGGAGTGATTTTCAACTTGATTTAGAAAACATTAAGAAAATTAATATAATAAAATAGAGGTTGGATGATAATATGTGACAATGACAAAGAAACGTGCATTAAAATAGAATTACAAAATAAACACATATGAGATCACAAATAAAGAATAAATAAAAATGTATATTAATATAAGCATGTAGGGATGATATCTCAAGTAAAATAATCAGTATGAAAGAACCTCCCAAGCCTTTGGAAGAGCCTTGGTCTTTCTAATCTACCCACTTTTTCTTTGAAATTCTAACCCCATGCAAGGGGAAGTGGGGGATATATTTATATCCCAAGGTGGTATAATTTTTTCATTGAAAATATTCCCCAAAAGTTGGATTTAAATTTTGGTAAAACAGAAATAATAATTTTGAGAAATATTCTTCTTAAATGTTTTAAATACATAGGTTGAAAGTACACCCATAAAATTTGGCCTCCATTAGAATATTATAACCAATGTTTTGGTTGTTTAAATTAACAAAACATAGATTTCATTTTTGTCCAAACTCTTTCAAAGGATGAAATGTGTGTAGAGTTTTTTAATAAGAATATTTCTCTAAATCCAATCCATTTATTCTATAAATTAATCAACATATTTCATTTCATTCACACAGTAAAATATCAAAAATCTCAAGGATTGTGTGTTGATTTTAATACCCCAAAAAAAACGATGGGTTGTACATCAAAACTTTATTTGGGACTCGTTTTAATATATTTGGCCCATTAAATATTTATAAAAGATGCATTGTATTGGTCCCAAAATTTTTGTGCGGAATTAAATAATTTTGACTTATATATTGAGCCCATAAAGTTTATCTTCCAAGCTATTCTCATTTCTCAATTAATTTTTTGGGCCTTCTTTTGTGGTCCATATGACACTTAAATTTGAATATTTAGCCAAAGCTCACTTCTACTAGTATGTGGTAATTTTCCTCTGGAATAATAAAACGTAAGAATAACATTATCTGGATTATTATATAGAAATATAAGATAAAAACATTAATCTAGAGTTTAATTTAATTAACACTAACAATGCTCTTATTATGTGTTTATGATAAAAACATGAATATTGATTCGAAATTAATCATTTTTAAGTGAAAAGTATTTTATGGGAGTAATATAAAATCATGAATTAATATATTATATCAACTCCCCCACACTAATGATTTTTCATGTCCTCATGTATGTCAAATTAAAAAATAAACGTATAATTTTTACCCACCAATAAATGTTAAAATATTGTTTTCTCCAATCAGGGGATCTAGACTAGTTTAATCTGCCATAAATAATTCCAACCCAAAAATTAGTGAAATAATGTTTAAAAACAATAAATTTTTTATGATTAAATTTAGAAATGAAAAATGTAGGCCCTCATGACTTACTCTTCTCAAGATGATAAAAATTTATTTATTGAGGTTCATTTATTCACTAATAAAAAGTGAAAAGTATAGAGTTTTAAATAGATCAATGATTCCATTCCCTATACAAATGTTCCCAAGAATCAAGGGGTATTTTTTATTGGGTTTTCAGTGGATCTGGGATGGTATAAATATAGTGCCCCAAACATTCTAAATAGAGGTAAAACACCAATATGGGTAAAATAATGCACAATATTTTTTTGAAATAAAACAAAGAAGGAAATTGAAACACATATTTATAAGATAAATACTTTCTCAAAAAATTAAAAAAATAGGAAGAAAACTTGATAGAGTTTAGAAGATAAAATATTTACAAAACACAACACATCTTCCAATAAAATAATAGTTCTTTTTTTAATGTTGAACTTCAAACAGATCTCACAACCATATTCCAACACATCTTTGATCTCCTAAAACACTAATTTTAATAGCTATAACAATTTTAAGGTTGAGGAAGAGTGATTTTTGACCACCCCAAGACACAACCCATTATTTTTTTCTTTTGACATTTTTTTAACTTTTTTCTTTTTTGAATTGAACACTATTCTATAAAATGTAAAAAATTACATAAACATTAATCAATTCCCAAAATACACTAAATAAAAAACACTCCCCTGCACTAAAATGATTGATTTCCCTTAGTAATATGATAACACACTGAAAATCAAGAAAAGGATACCTAGAATGAAATCCATTCCCCCCACACTTAAATTTTATACAATTATTCAATGAAAATACATGTAGATGCTTGGGTGGGATAACGTTTAGGATTCTAGTTTCTCTATAAATAAAATTATCCAAGGCTCGAAGGGTTTTGAATATAAGGATTATTGTAAGGGTAATGGTAGGCCATTTGGCTATTTTGATTCTGAAGTGGTTCCAAAAATTACTCAATCATATTAATGTAAACCAAATTAAAAAATTCAACTCAAAGATACATAAAGTAAAAACTCACAATTGGTGGTGAGAAACAAAAAAATTTAAAAGATGGATATATGTTGACTTGGCATGAAAGAATATGTTATTTCTCATTGTTGGGGAAGAATCTGTTTCTAAATAAATTGTTCATTCAAAATTTATTATTCTTAACCCAAAATTCATGATCCAAATTTATCATGAAAATAAAAAATATTTGAGATGAAAACTAGTTATCGGATTCCACAAAAAGGGTAAACAAAATTTTAATATATAATGGTTAGTAATTAGGAATATTTTGGGGTTTCTTTTTGTTTGTATAATTTTTTATTTTTTTTTGTATTTTTTGAAATACAAACTCATATAAAAGGGAAAGAGAAAAAATTTATTGATGAATAAAGTGGTAAAAATATTAATGATAGAGTAATAAGAATAAATAGGGAGAGAGATATGGAGGAATAAGAGAGAAATAGGGAGTTAAATGGAAATTACTGCCCCCTGGTTTAAATTTTTTGAGTCGCATTCTCCATCTAGTGGTGGATAGATGGAAGACGATGTCGTTCATGGGGCATGTGTACTCTTAGGTGATTTTTTGGAAATTTCTTTACCTATAAAATAATAATAATGAATTATTTAATGAAAATCTAAAAACCAATTTAAATTTTACAAAAGTGAAATAAATGTTGGGTTTCCTCCAAAGAAGTGCTGCATTTATTTTGTCTGCATTTAGATAGTTGTTATGGACTACTCATGGTGACCACCGTATTTTATAAATTCCAGTGTGCTTCTAAAAACACTTCTCATTTGGGATTCCTTATTATTCATTGGATAATTCCATACATTCCTTGTTACTGGTATTGAAATTCAATGGGGATTGAAAGAGAATGTGAGTATCCTCTCATTGTTCGTTAACTTGAAAAATTATGTGCCTCACTAACTGTTGGTTTTCTATGCATTAATGTTTAGAACTATATTTCAATTTTTATGGTACATTTATGTAAGGTTGAAATAAAATTAAATCAAAGCATGAGAGAAAAAAAATTTACTCACTTTTTTCATCACTTTACAATTTTGAGGAGTGGGGATTAGAGGGGAAATGAGATTTAATTATTTTCCCTAAATCATTAATATTTATATTGTTTCCAATGAATGGTCAAGATAAACCTCATTAGTTATAACTTTATTAATGATGGAACAATTTACCCACACTTTACTACCATTATGTCAAGATAATCACATTGGTTTATTGTTCACATTACATACAATATAATTTTCAGAGTTAGGGATGGGAAATGATGAGTTTTGGATAATCTAATTTGATTCAATAAATGAGAAAGCTAGTTATTTTTCTTCATTATCAACCAATTTGGGGAATAAGAGATCTGATATAATGAGGTATTCCAATTAGTCTTTAATATCCTCTAGAACTATAGAGTTTACATTTGAAATGTCAACATCAACTTTACTATTTGCGACTTGGTTAATGACGATACGAAATTTAAAAATTCCTCTATCATTAGAATATGAAGAACATTATGGATCAGGGTTCAATACACTCTCAGATAGACTTTTATAAGAATGGATAAGGAATATATAGTGATTCTCTAATGGGAATCCCATGGATTGAAAATTCGGATTGAACCTGTTGGTCACTAAATTCCATGTATAAGATGCCAGCATGAACATCAATCATAGTTATGGATGTCATGAAAAAATATATTCCTATAATTAGAGTATATTGGTAATAAGTTTTCTCACCTTCCATATTAGGGTCATAAAATTAGTTGGTAAGATAAGATCATTGAATCAAACAAGGACATCCTCAAATATTCCCATAAGATTTTCCGTACTTCGGTTGGATAACTAGATGAAAAAAAATGTTGTCTGTAAGGTAACTTGACCAAGGTTTGAGAATATGTATTTTGGCATTAAATTTATCGAGTCACCATGGCCTACGAGGTCATCATCAAATATCAAAAAATATATTTTTAATGGAAACAGAAAAGTCCCTGGATATTTTCACCTCATGGGAATGGACTGTTTGTTTGAAACACTTTAAATGGTACTAAGTTCTCTCTTATGGGTGCACAATTCCTCAAGAAACATTGTATACATAGTTATTTTTTATGGAATCTTAGAGGGTAATGTTGACTTTAAAATTTCTAAAAATGTTGAGAATTTTATGATCAGGTTAAAAGGACTTCCTTGGATTATTTATGGCTTTAAGAAAAAGGAATTAGGTTCTATAGGGTAATGGAAGGAGGTTAGAGAGTTGCTTTAGTATATTTTTCTATCTTTTTTCTTTTTTTTCATGCTCATCATTCAATGGTTCATTTTAATATTCATCATGATCCATAGAAAATTTTTTTACAGATCAATGTGAATTTACACTTATATTTCCCTTGGGGTTGGGAAATGGTTGATATTGGGGTTGGGAAGAATTGGGTTGATGTTGTTTGTTGAGGTGAGATGCAAGTTGACCAATTTCTACCTTAATGTTTTATGGAAAAAATGAGTGAAAGAGGCCAAATATCCCACAATTGTTTCCATGAATTATTTTGAGACGAGTCATGTCTCGAATTGGGATTCCCTTGATTTGGGTTCTTAGTAAAGTGCTTATTTTGGGTTTGGAATTGGGAATTCTCATTAGGATACTAAAATCTAAGAGGAGGATGTGGATAATTTATCCATTGAGGATAAGGTAAAATGAGATTAGGTTTTTTGAAGTTACCACAAATTTGACCATATTGTAATTGGTTTAGATTTAATTGGGGGAATTTAGGGGGATTATAGTCGAGATTACCATACCTCAAGCTAGGGTTTTAGGTAGAAGAAAATGGATCATAGTGGGGTTGGTTGAAGTAACTAATAAATTGACCTAATTGTTGAGGGTTGGTGTTCTTCTAGGTATATGCTACATTGAGATCCATCAGACTTGATGGATCATATGGTTCATCTTGAAGCTATGGGATATATCTATTGGATGAGATGATGAGCAACAGATTCCAATATTCTTGATAGTTCCTAGGAATAGAGGTTGTGGATAAGATGAGGTTGGGGCTTTAGTAGTAATAGCTAGCTGAATCACAAGACCTATAAGTTCACTCATCCACTTGGTCATATTGTTGGTCTCTAGGAATTGATTCTATTGGAAATGTTAGACGTGATCATTTTATCAAGTTTGAAAATGATTCAGGTTTTCATCCATGTTTCTAATTAAATCTCATTTAGCTATAGAAGTTTTTTCAACAACATCACTACCACATATGACATCAATGAGTGTTCTCTTCATCTCCAATAACCCCTCATTGAAGTATTGGATCAAGAGTTTGTTAGGTATTTGTTGGTGTTGGTAGGTTTATAGAAGCTTTTTGAACCTCTTCCTCTACTCATGTAGTGATTCATTAGATAATTCATGGATACCAATTTTTTCCTTTCAGATAGAAGTAGTACGAGAAGCAGGAGAACTTTTCACTTAGAAGAGTCACTTCTTGTTGTTCCATTAGGTTATAGAACCAGGATGAAGGAAGTAGAGCCATAACTTAGTAGACTCAACTAGAAAGAAATAGAATTATTTATGTTTCATTTTTTCTTCAGAAACCCCTTGAGGATTCATGGAAGGGAAAACCACTTGAAACACGTTGAGGTAATGATGTGGACACTCACTAGCTAGCCCATTGAAATGAGGTAGAAGATGAATCAAACCCTATTTTAGTTTGAAATCTACCTCAATGCTTGGATATTGAATTTAAATGGGTTGGTAATTCATATCAAGGGAAGAGAGTTCTTAAGTGTTTCTTACCTAAAAGTTTCCAAATCTAGTTCAATTTTGTTGGATAAATAATGGTTCTAGGGTGATTTTATTATCCCTAATGTTCCTCCTAAGTTGGAGAAGATTTTACTTGATTTATGGGTCAAAAAATTCTGATGGTTTGATTGGGAGGATATATGGCATTAAGGGAATCCTATAAAATAGTAGATACGGGGTTTTCATTGTATTTTGTATATGATTTTTAAGGGAATATGGGTTTTTATTTGTTCTTTTTTCTAGATATTTTTTTAAATTTTATTTCTATATTTTTATCAAAATAAAAAAAATGACTACTAGTCACCCCATCCCCAGAAATGGTATTATTTGAAGCTTGTTTGATTTTCACTTATTTACTATTCAACGGTCTGGTTCTTTAACAATGTTTATAGTGTAACATAAGTTGAATCCTCGTTGATGGTACATTTGTAATAGTTAATACATTTTTTGTACTTGGAAAAGTGGGTTTTATTTTTAGATTTTAAATAAATTTATTGGTCAATGATGTTTAATTTAAAAATTTGATAATTTTTGGGGTGAGTTATTTTTTGGGTAATTAAGATTATTATTTACTTGATATTTTCTTTATATTTCATTAAATTAACACAAACTTCAAAAGATGATTTTGATCAGAATTCACAAGCATTGATGCATTAATCTGTGCCTTAACATAACTTATGGTTCTAATATCAATCAAAAACTATTTATTGAAGTGTATATATGGTTCCAATAATCCACGTATTTTTTTAACAAAACATTCGATTAATCCATAAAATTTTAAGTTCATCATAAACAATATTAATTTAAAGAATATTAATTGAGAAAAATCTCTCAATCGCTTAGCATCCCCAAATTATGAATCACCACAATGGGAGATTTAATTATCAATTAATATGGTTATGAATCTGGTTTATTATTTGTATGGTGATGTGTTAAAAGAAAAATTAAAAGAACAAGATGATAAAAGAGTAGTGTTCCAAACACACACAAGAATGGTGAATAGAATTGAAAATGTATTTTTGATTGAATGATAAACAAAAATAAGGGACAATTTTTCAACTTGATTAAAAAAATTACATTAAGATTAAAATGTTGGGGGTGGGTGATAATAAGAAATAATGAGAAATAAAATTCATTAAAACATAATTACAACACAAAAACTTATGAGATTAAAAATGAAGAGTAGTGAAAAAGTAAATAAAAAGAAGCATGAAGGGATGGAATCTCAATATGAAAGATGAGTATGAAAGATCCTCTAAAGACTTCGGTAGTGCCTTATTCATGTCAACCTATCCTCCTTTAAACTAAAATTCCAACCCATTTTAGTGAGAATGGGGATGTATTTATAGCCTAAGGTAGTACAATTTTTTCATTCCAAATCTTCCCATAAATTTTGATTGAAATTTTGATAAATTCAATATCTAAATCTATAAATCTCATCTTCTTCATCATTTTAGATATAGATGTTAAAATTACACCCTCCAAAATTGTAATCCATTAGACTTCTGTATCCAATTTTATGGTTGTTTTAATAAACAATGTGGAGTTATCCATTTTTATCCACACTTTTTCAAAGGCCAAAAAGTGAATGGGTTTTTGAATAGGAAGATGAACTCAAATACGAACCATTTGTTCTAAAATTCTGTTTCCTATATCTTTTTTGTCAGAGTGAAAAATATAAGATCATTTTTATTTCTATATCTGTATAAAATTCAAGTATTGTTTGACAGTTTTAATTCCCATATAGAATAGGGGGATGAACATCAAGACATCATTTTGGCCCCTTTTTGGTAGATTTTTTCACTCTAAATTTTTAGCCAAGATGAATTTTATTGGCCCCCAATTTTTTGAGAATAAAAGCATTTGGACTTCTAGATTGAGCCCAAAAATTATGTCTTCAGGGCTGGTCCAGTTTCTCAACAGATTGTTTGGGCCCTCATGTGTGGCCCATATGACCCTTTAAAATGAATAATTAGCCAACTATCCCTTGTAATTAAATGTTTTAATTTCCATTAGAAATAATACGAAAATAATAATAACATTATTTTCAATTTTAATTTTAAGGATATGATAAAAACATTAAAATTAAGATAAATTAAATGAACTCAGACAATACTCTTCTTATGTGTTAATGAGCAAAAAATGAACATCGTTTGGAAATTAATCATTTTTATATGACAATTTTATGATCAAAGTAATTTAAAATCATTAATGAATATGTAATAGTGATGGTGTCGACTAGAGAAACCTGATATGTTTTTGTGGTATTCCTCATTGTCAGGATTCATGAAGCAGTCCACTAGCTCAATGTAATTAACTGAGGGGTACTTCTTCTCATCGTCAGTGAGTTAGTCCAATGCTAGATGAACCCTGCGTTCATGCCCTAACTCAGTGGGTATAAATTTAGTTAGATTACAATATGGCTCATCACCGATGGGGGGGGGGGACTTTGATATCCCTTATTTTTAGGACCAATAGGGGCCTATATACCCTGAGAGGGGGGCGAATCAGGGTATGGATATTATTTTATAAATTCTTCCTGCCCCACTGGATCTTGACGTCTTTAATACAAGGGTCACTTGTTTTCACTTGTGTGTTTTTTATGATCACTTATTTTCTTCTTTATCTGATGATGATGATTTTAGTGCCATGTAGGGAAGTAAGGAGGAAGACACAATGATTTTTACTTGGTTCACCTTTACTGGTCTACATCCAAGGACCATACAGCGGCGATGTGCCACATTACCAAATCCACTAAAGCTCACTGCCAATGATGTTAATGCTAGATCACCTTTATGCCCAAGCTCACTTCCTTTATAATGTTTAGGTTCATCTTACTACTTTCCCAAGGGTCACTCCCTATTTCTCTCTCTTTGGCTCACTTCCTGCAGAAAGGATAACCTTCTTCCTCTTCCTTTCCTCCCTACACATGGAAGGGATCCACTCATAGTTTATAGACCTGTAGGTCTTTTCATTACCATGAATAAATGCATCCCCAACTATTGATATATGCTCTGTTAACGTTAAACTTTCATCCATTAATGAATACCCTTTTTCCCCTGAACACTGGGAAATTACTTTGGAATGTACCTTCACAAAGCACCCTACTACGCAAGGCTACCGATTTCGTAAAGCCCAAGAAAGCCGTGGCAATACTCCAGCCTTTTCACAAAGCACTCCCGAAAAGCAAATTCTCGATGCTCAAGTCGTCATAGAGAGACTTCCCTCGTGAAACTCCCTGAGCCAATGTGGAGAACACGACTTTTGTGAATCTAGATTAGCCGTCGCAAAGCTCTTCTTTTGTGAAGCACACTGCCTTCATAACCCACCTTCACGAGCCGATAGCACAAGATTTTCTTCAAAAACTCTCTCTTCTTCTCTCGAGAGGTTTGAGGCCTATTTATAGGTGATTCCACCGAACCTCAAACTTTCGGCATGAATTCAATGTCACATCATCTCTAATCATGAATCTCTGAAGTTATTTTCAAAATTATCTCAAAATTGAAAATCACAATGGAAATTTTCCCATCACGGAGCTCATCGTAATTGTGGAGCATACTGTCAATTCTTTTTCACCTTCGCTGCAAAGCTCCACTCACAATTCCCTTCACCGCCGCAATACTCTTCGAATCTGCTGTTCTTGAATCTTGGAATAATCATGAAGAATCACCATCAACATTTTTCATATCTTCACGAAATCTAATCCATGAAGCCTATCTTCACAAAAATGATGTAATGTTACCATGAGGGATCTTTCCAAACACTTACACCATCAAAGCCTATTCTTTCAAGACATCAAAGGCTGCAGAACAACTACAAGAACAACATCTAGTGGGTACATAGTAACTATAAGAGGTTTGGTCTAGCTAAAATGAGCTTGGATGACAACATGAGAATGATAAACTGCCTTTTGGGAAAACCAATCATAATATTTTTGTATCCCAAAACTAAAAGCCTACTACCACTCACCATATCCTTTATAATCACTGTCAGAATGAATGGAGACATGAGTCACCAACCCTGCAAAATCACCCCACATGACTAGGCTATGATAAACATGTACCTAGACCCAATATTTTTACATATATAATTATTTGATGTCGTGTATGAGGATCTTGTGAAACTATAAATGGTTGTAAAACTAGTGTTTCCAGCCTCCCAGGGACTTATCCACTATAGAAACATCAAGATTACCTTATAAAACACACATATAATATATCCCTAGACATATGAATTTTGTAGGAATAGTTTAGGTTTTCTATGTCTTTGAAAGGAAATCAGGGATCCAAGACATTATGAGGGTTAGAGACAAATTTTCTCATCTAGGTGGATATGCATGAAAAGGTAGTTCCTAAAAGTATTGTGATGGGAGATGATACACTTGATAGGGATTCAATCAATGAGACTCTTGATATATAAGGTAAAATAGATCTACTAGGTTGGTGAACTCTGCATTCTCGGCGGTATAAGTCACTTCTTTTTTAGGTCTTATCATGGAATTTATAAGAGGAGATGGGTGTAATTGGTGTCTAGTCTGTTTCAAGAATTCCCCCAAACACTGATTCTTTTAAAAGAAACCCTAGAAAACACTTGAAATGTTTTTGATGATGGTGGTAGGGTCTAGATCACTCTAGAAAATCCCTATTCACATTTTTAGTAGTTTTTCATTGGATAATGGAATGGAAAGGGAATAAGGCTTTCCACCAAGTAATAAAATCAGTGACTTGATCATTATGACTCTATTTTTACTTGAAGAGGATGAAAATATGTGACTTAAATGTGGTGGAGGTCAACAGGTATAGTAACTCTCTATGAAGTTCTTCCCAACCAGTAATTGACACTATCAATGGCTGTTATACCAGATGAATATGGGTCCACCAAGATTCCAAATAAACCGTTAAATCTTAGCAGCCCCATTCTACATGGGGTCCCCAAATTTGGTCCACACCATAAAATAAAGTCGTCTATGTGATGCAGTGCGTCACCTATCCCATTGAACTAGGAAAATCTAGGATTTACAAACTCTAGGGGTGCTTTGATATTGTTCACCCATGATAGGTATAACACTCAATCAGATGGGTTTTCCACCTACTGTGTTTCCAGGGCTTCAAGGAGAGTGGTGAGAGTGACTATCAAGTTATCATGATGTTTATCATTTCCCACCAATTCATTAACATGATCATAAACACAAAGATAAATCTCATAAACTCAGAGAGAAGTATATCCTAGACCCTAATGAGGATAATCTCAATGCTCTGGTGGGTTTGGTGACTCATACCTCAGTCACTTTTCCATATCCCATGGCTTATTTTCAAACTAAATGCTATAAGTAACCAAACATTAACATGGGTATCAAGACAATGAGTAATTATTTCCCCATTATAAGAGATATGGGATCCTTTAAGGAATTTCCATAATCTCATCACCACTAAATAATGAGTTCGGTGATGATCCATTTAGGCTTGTCAGGATGCTGGAGCAGGGAAGCTACTGTGGGCTTCATCTCTCCTTTCAATGAAGCCTAGAATGGGTCGGAGGGCTCAAACATTCTCCTTTCAATTTTTTTTATTTCAATGGGCATGCAACAATGCCTTAATGAGGGGATCCTTGAGGCCAATTGCATGCCTCTACTGAAGAGTGAGAAAATATATCATAGGGTTTTTTCAGTACTCTATCACCCCTTGAGATGGATATTCCATTCCTTGCCCTGTGTTCTTTACCATTTTCCTCCTATCATCTTGAAGGTTTGGGTGACTATATTTACTATAATTTTACCCAAATGGGAACTTCCATCACCAGTAACTTTGCCCCACTATCACAAGATAGGGATGAAATAGAGAGTATTGTACTTTCCCTAGCCTCTAATTTATACATTTTGTGATGCTTCTTCCATAACAGGTGGAGAAATGTATAGTTTTTATGAAGTTATAATGGAGGGTATAGAGATAATCATACAACTCAAGGTGTTGTTCTACTAGGAGTGATGTAATCTTGACCTTTCTTCACTATCAATCGATGGTGCTGAGGTGTTTCTGACTTCCAAGGTAGGCTAACTAATAATCACATAGGTGTTGAAATGTCTCCCAAACAATCTAGTGGAAACACACAACCTGGCCTACTATGAAAGAGTTCAATATGTCAATGTCTTTGTATGATAGTGGCCAGAATAACATAGATGGATGGTCAACATCCAAGGCATCCCATATGCCCTCTTTCTTGAAGGGTCTTACACTTGGTCGGCCTAAACCCTAATGGGAGTAGGCCGATATATTGGAAGTAAAATTGACGTAAACTAGTTATCTTACTGGTTAACTAGGAGAGGTGTCACTTCATAGTTCAAGTGTCCCCTACATGTTGGGACATCTCATGGGGTCAGTTCCAACCATATCATCACATCCCTATATGAGGGTGTGTTCACTATTTCCTTCTGTGTGAGGGAGGTGGTGTCCATATATGGATCTATAGAGTGCTCCCTGTCTAAATGCATCATCCTCGCATCTTACCTCTATCCAGCACATTATATGGATGTATTGAGGAGGGAAACTAGCTTTGATTGAGGAAGATGTAATAAAAACCCCTATAAGGGGGCTAAAACGTACTCCGCCTGGAAGTACCAAAAGAGGAATCTAGGGATATTAGGGACCTAAGCCTTCAAGATCACGAATCTCAACATCTAAGAACATACCCCTGACTCTGGCAGTTGCATTAAGGCCTCTATTTTCAAATCATCTATTACCTCAGAATCTGAGAGGTCAATGAGGTCAATGAAAACATTTCACTTCCCAAGGTTTCACCTCAAACGGTGGGTATTTTCCCTCCTACCCCAAGATTGTTCTTCAGGGTATGGTATATCTTTGGAATCAGGAGGACCTCCTTGCTAGCTATTTTTTTAGTGGGGAGGACCTTATTCTTGACTTACAATGGAGAAGGGTGGGCCTCTACTTTATTTTATAGAGGCCTAGGGAGGACCTCTATATTGGAAATTGAAGGATCATGGGACCTCCAAACTGGTTGTTAGTGGTAGGGGGAGGATTATTGTTCACGCCTATTATGGTGTTTTTAGGGCCTCCACTCTGATTCTCATTATTATTGGTTGGCCCATAACGACTGTCTGTGATGTCGGTGATTCAGAGAGTCAACCTATACTACCTATGAAGTGGTTGGGGTCTCAATCCCAATCTAAAAAAGATATATCCATATTCTCTTAACGCAAGGAACATGTAGCATACACTGGTAGTGTAAGGATCTATAGAATCAATAGAAGATGGACCTTTTTAGGAGGTTTCTTAATCTTACCCCTAACATTCATGTTTGGTGATTTTGACAGAGGTTTGTGAAGTGGGGATTAATTTCAGCTGCTCCTTGGCCAATGGAGCTGATCAATGCTACAGTTCATGAGACCTAGTGGGATCTCTATTAGGTAGCTCCTAGAGAGTATTTATGGATGTCCTGACATGGAAATCCCCTAAAACATAGGTTTAGGGGATTGATTCATCATATTTATCTTGGTAGAGACTCCTAAGGTAGTTGGTCATCAAAATTATGTGTGGTTTCCCCCTGCTTGGTTCTCAAGTGTGGTGGTGTCGATGAGGATTTGATGCATCCCAGTCATGGAAATTCATATCCATTATGGTAATGACCCACTTATACTTGTATATTTGTATGAGAGTGTTGATCACCCTTATCTGGATAATCTCCTTGGGTGATTCAAGGCATGGGATCCCAGCAGTAAAAGATAAGGTAGAAATATAGATGTGTTTGATCAACGCATCAAGGTTCATTCTACCCCAGCACTTACATGAATCAGGCTCCTAGATTCCCATGGCTTGAGTCCTATAACAAATATGGATTTAGACATTAGTATCGGTATGGGAAACCTGATTTCTAATTTCCAAAAATCACCCAATATTCTAAACAATAGAAGGATCCATGCTGATGACGGTGTAGAATGATGATTCCCTATACTCACTACCCCAATTTGCATGTGAGTTTCATGTTCGCTCTAAAATTTTATTGGTGAGACATAGAACCATATGCTTTAATCTTTCCACATTTTAATCCTTTGATGTCCCAAATCTTAAAAGTATTAGTGGTTTAATTATAAGAGTTTCATTTTGGTTTCACCATCTCAATTTACAATACTCTCAATGGGTCCATATGGACATCTCATGAGCTAGATTCTATTACCCCACATTCCCAGTTTCCATTGGTGGGTATCTTTCATAAATTTCATCAGTGATGTATACTCCATGATCAAAACAAGATTTTGGGATGTCTCTCCCTCCTTCCATTGATTCCTCCTTGGATCTCATTGCCTAATCTGATTCTCCCACATAGATTAAGTCATTTTCATGGAACTCACTTGTGGTGTTATCTCTACCTGGGATAAAATTAACTACGTTGTTTCTATCTTAGAAAAGAACCAACCGTAGGTCAAGAGATTAGTTACATTTTAAATCTATGGTAATTTGTAGACATTAGGTATATATGGCACCCTTGAATCATCCATTTTGGAGGGAATCTCACATGAGGTGTCCTAGGTATGGAACACATGGGATATCAGGTCGATTATGTGGTAATGACACCATGGGTGAAAGCCTTTCAAGGATTTTTACCTTAGGCATACCGTGTTTATAGAATGGGTTGGTATTATGGAATAGTTCTTGAGCTTAGCATCCTGCAAATATGGTAACATGGTTAACATCTTATGGGGATAGGTTGGTAGAAGGTATAACGACTTGCGAGAATAAAATGGTATATCAAAATACCCTATGGAGGAGGATGAAAGAGGTGTGTACCAATAATGTATAATGTCACACTTGATTTAGTTGATCAGAATTCTTTATTAAGGAAGATCAAGGAGATGAAACCCTAAAAGGGGAGATATCTCACCTGGGTTTACCATTGATCGTAATTTCTTATTGAGGTGGATCATTGAGGTGGATCAGAATGCCCCATCGAGGCAGATCCTAAGGTATGTTCCTGGAAAGAAAGTTTTCACACTTGGGTTTATCATTGATCAGAAATATCTATTGAGGTGGATCATAGAGGTGGATAATTATCCCCTATTGAGTTATATCCAAAGGTGTTTCCCTAGGAAAGATGTTTTCACACATGGATTTACCATTTATCTAAACTACCTATTAAGGTGGATTATAGAGGTTGGTCAGAATGGCCTATTGAGATAGATTTGGAGTTGTGTTCCTAAAATAAAGACTATAAAAACTAGATTTACCATTGGTGGGATTGAACCACAGGGAGGATTCCTACATACCCAATTTCAGATACTAGGATCAAAACCCATGTAGATTGATGTCATTGTTTAAGGTTGTATGACATAACTGATCCATGTATTTTAAGGTCTTGTTGTAAATATGCATGTGTCATGGAAGAATTTTCAACAAGGGATGGTGTGGGGATTATTCATAGAAGCTACAAGAGTGGTAATTTCATCTCATGTGATTCATATACAGGGAATCTAGTATTTAATACTCAGGGATAGAGTTTTGGGGTCATCCTATCTCAATCATACATGGGGTATCTTGTATTCAACACACATGGTAAGGCTATAGTTTTATGTCATGTCCTGAAGACGTTTTTAGGATGTTTAACTTCATAAAACTATGAAATGGAGATATGAATTTTTAATTCACGTATTTAATAAATGGAAGTACTCACTCTTCAAGGGTAACTACATCAAGGTGAGGGGAATATCTATTATAAGGACATCCTACCAATATGTGTGTGTTGTTTCCCTAAAATGAACCTCCCCTAGGACTTAAGTGACCACCGCTCATATTTCTATTTATAGTACATTGCCTTGGAACTTCTATAGAGGAGTGAAAATCAGGAGTCTCGATGTTAGGGTCCTTATGATTAAGGGAACTGGGAATTAAGGTATTTATTCTTAAGAGAAAATGGTATAGGTAATGTCTACAATAGAGGAATGGGGAACATCATGTATTGGGCCATGAAGTTGTTACACGCAACTTTTATGTGTTGTGTACAAAAGTTACATGTGTTGGGGGCTGTATCATAATGTAAAATTATGGATTTAAGAGTAATATTTGTGTGCATTATGTGGAGTTACATGAATATCAGGGTTGTAAGTAGGTAGATTTTCATTTCACGCACCCTACCAGCCTTAGGAGTTATTGTAAAAGGATCTCTTCACTACAGTACAATACATGTTTGGGCCCACATGATGTCTATTTTTGAAATTATCTACATTTGAGGGTCCAAGATCACTAGTTTTGTGCACTTTCATGGAAGAGGGGTAGTTTTGAAAAGTATATCATCACTTCATCTTCTCGAGGGAATACTCAAGAGTGGGGTATGAGATTATATTTATAGACAAAATCCACCTATTTTTGTGCACATATCTTCGAGAATTGAACTAGGTTGCATGCATCTCCATCCTTGGTCATTGGTGCTTGGCTACAGAAAAATTTCGGTTTCAAATCTTATTTGGCACACAACAGAAAGGTTGTGCACTGAGGTTGTATAAAATTATTCTTTATTTTGTGAAACATTCTTTTCGTACATATATGGGACTTAGTTATGCACTCATATGGAGAAATTTTTTATGAACTATATGTAACCACATATGTCAATTCATTTTCACAGTGGATAAGGTAATTGCGTGCAATAATGGAATCTTACACGTAACCTGGTCAGTGGGCCCAGAATGTTTCTTCAGGGTGGTTAATGTGTTCGGTTTACCCAAAACTATCCTTTTGACATCCAAGACAATATTTCAGTTCCAACAATCCTATTTGATGGGAACAAAGGTTTAGTTTAATGGGAATACATATATAACCTTGGTCCCATAGGTCTTACATAATAATGGATGGATGGATAACTCATAGGCCATCAATTTAATATACTAATTTTTAATTCCAATCCCATGTAATAAATTAAAATATGTAAATTCCAACACATTCATATATCTTGGTCAAGCTCATGATCTTTCAAGCATGTAGCGAATAAGTTAAAATAAATGGCTAACATTCATTTCTTATTCATTCTTTATTATTAAGATAAATGTGCTTTTTTTAATTAATTAATCAGTTAATTAATTATTTCCCTTTTATCTTAATAACCATCCAAATTCATTTTGAGATAAAAATATTTATAGAATTCATGGAAAATAAATGACAGAACTGAATATTACATATTATTATAACACATTAATTATTCATTTAAAATTCTCTAAAACCATTATTAAATTTTTAAAAACAAAGAAGTGAAAATAAAATAAATAAGGTTTTAATGCAAAAATATTTAATTTAATGTAATTTAATTTTTTTCTCTCTTTTGAGACTACATGTCATGTTATTATAAGTTACACACCTTGTATCTTCGTTATCGTGTTCCAGGATTACATTCCCAGGGATTCGACATGCATCTCGGCCAGACTTCACAGTATGTACAAGACATCTACACTTCAGGTCTCATGCTTTCCAGGTGTCCAAGAAAGCCACCAAAGAAATTTTCATGTTCATAAAAAATAACTACACAACATTTACATTCAAGCTACAAGCTGAGTATTGATGTTATCGTGTGTCTTCATAACTCATTGAGGAACTCACCTTGTATTTCGGATGGGGGAAATAGTGAACTACACATCGTGTACAAGCTAGTTTAACATTCTGTATGTCATTATTTCTATAAGATGCTTGTATCATATGGTTTGAACATGATTATGACCACACAGGATGTGTAAATTTCTCAATTAAACTGTGTGATCTACCTGGCTTGTACGCAATTAACACATTGTTAATCCGACAACCAGTGTGCTAGACTAGCCTTGCCTATATGTCGTGTGAAATTAATACATCACTTGAAGTTAGTGTTTGTAATTACATATATCTTGTGGTAATTCAACATACAGTTTACATGGTTACATGATATCTAGTATGGATACATTCTATATTACCTAGTCTTAAAGGGAATGTTTTTTTCCACTTCCGGATGGAATATCTGGTTGTTCATCATCTGTTCTTAGACCTTTAAGAAAATGAAACACCAAATAAACATGATTATTTTTTTGATAACATTTTAATTCAAATTAGATTAAACATATAAAAGTATTAATTGATAATCTAACCAGTATTGTGCATATATTAACAATCAAATAAATAATTATAAATTTTAATCTTGACTTATTTAATACAACTTATTGGTTTGGGGTATTATGGATATTCTTGTGGTGTGCATAATATTAACATTTATTTTACCACATAGTTTCTCAAAATCCCAATAGGGGATATTTTCATTTTATATTTGTAATTAATTTATTGAAGATATAATGAAATAATTTACCTTGGATTATGATCCTATCTTAGGTATAGATTTTGATCATCTGAAAACCAATTTCAAGACTACCATTATTACACTGTATGGACACATGTGTATAATCCCTATAGTGGTGATCCACACATACTCCTTTGATCTCTGAGAAACACTAATTTATTTAAGGGTTCTATCATAGTGAATCTATTATACTACATCATTCTTCATTTTTGATGGAATCACACTTTTGTTTTTGGTTCTTGAGAGAGAGAGGGAGAAAGAAGAATTTGAGAGGGAAATATTTTGGGCACTATAATTCAATGTTTTGGGATTAAACTTACACAATAGGCATAACCATATATTTATAAAGAAATCGTTTAGTTTAAAATATTATTTAATTATGTACGGTCCCTTTGAAAAAATTCAATCATTATTAAACATCATGTCACATTATAAAAATATTGTTATTATTTATGGTGCACGCTAACTTGCCCAATAATAAATATTATTTTACATTATTTTAAATCAATATTTATCCTCAGATATGGTCTTGATCCAATTTAACTCCATGAATGTTATTGAATACCCAAATAAACAGTTTATTCATAACTAGATATTTTGATCCACAAACTTGTGAATTAATATTTTTTAAATATTTAATAAAATAAATAAATATATATTATTCAAAATATGGTAAATAAATATTTATCTAATTTATGTGATCAATGAAACACAAATAAAATTATTCCTCAATTTTGAGAATAATAGATACTCCATTAATTTAATTCAATTAGAATTCAATCAGGATAAAAATCCTTCAGGATTCAATATCATTGGCACCATGTGGCTACAACTAATATAGAAGTTTGACTTCTAAAAATGGGTCAGGACAGTAATGACCCAGACTATAGTAGTCCGTAGTCAGTTCCATATATTGTTAAAGTGGCATAAGATATTAGGAATCACATCCCAAATTAATCGATAGTTTATTATTCATGGTAAAATTGATACATACATTACTCCCATAATATATTTTACATTACTAAATATGACATAATAATTTTTTTTGCGAATTTCATTATTCCCTCTAGAATATCCTTGCATAAAAATAATAGAAAACTTCATGGATTAATCGGAATAGAAGAATAAAAAAGGGTGAGCTCAAATTCTGAGAAAGGTAATAGTATAATGTATGATATCATAAATCTATTAAAAAATAAATATAGAAAGTTAAATAACTAAAATTCAATTTAAATCAATAATTGAGAAAAAATTGAATCCAGGTATAATATCATAGAGAAAATCTCATGGATAATAATAATTGAAATTATTAATGATTGAAATTATTAATTATTGTACACCATGATCTAAGGAATCATGTTACCTCTATCTTCATGACCTTTCACAATACAGTTTAAAAATAATGGGTACAAACTGATTGGGTTTGGTCAACATCATCTCTACTGTTAAGACCTTTCAGAGGATAGTTTAAAACTACTAGGTAAAACTGATTTGGTTTGAATAACTAATTTGTATCATGAGACCAACTGATGCATCGAGGGGCCTTTATAAATATGGTCCCCACCCATTCATTCATGTCTAAATCATTCCCCATATATCAAATAATTGATTTTATTCATAAACATTGTTCCTTATAATCAAATATCTGTATTGAGTAAAAGATAAATATTTATCAATATTTCCCCAGTCAAAACTTTCATAACCCATATAAATAAATAAGATAAATGGTATCATTATATTATATTCCCAACATAAAATTCACCAAATGATATTTTCATAGATGAAAATACATTAAAGATATTAAGGGAATATTTGCTGGGGAAAATTCCTTTTTAACTATGAAAATAATTTGTAAAATCTAAAAATTGTGCATGTAATAAAAAATCCAATTTATTAGAAAGAAACCTGTAAACATTTAATGAAGTATTAGAATACTTAAGGTTTAATTAAATTAGTAAATTATATTAATTCCATATAGAAAACAATCATTTTACAATTTTATTAGAAAGTCATAAAGTTCCTTGTTTTTTAAAATGATTGGAAGATTTATTCTAAATATTTTTTTAAAAAGTAAAAAATGGGGTAAAAATAATTTTAAACAATACTTTTATAATACTTAAAACATTTTTGATAATATTTTTGAAAACAAGGGAACGAAAAAGAAATATTCCATAGTAGAGACATGAACATAAACCATCTCTAATAATGATGAGATTGTGAAATAAACTCATACCACTTTGTAATTAGCTGAACCACATGGAACATAAATACAAATGAAATTTTAAATACCATTAATATAGTTTGATTCATTATATAATAAGGGGAAGTATATAAACCACATAAAATAAATTAGTGGTTAATATGTCATATATCCCACAAAAATAAAAGTGAGGCCAAAATATCTTACAATGCACATTCTTTTAGTTGGACATGATTTAAACTAATGTATAATGGATTAAATAATGTTACTTATTTATATCAAAAACATATTCATATTTAATATATCATATATTATCCTTTTATTTATTCTTATAACCTATTTGTTACCAATATTTCTTTTTTACCCTTATTTTGTGTGTTAACTACTTCATTTTCCTATGCACATTTTTTCATTTAAGTCACAGTTATTATGAATAGGATATAGTTCCATAATTTATATAATTATATTTAGGTCACATATATCATATTTATTAATTATATATATTTTTATAATCATTTTTGAATGTTGAACATGGAAAATGAATCACATCTTGTCGAGGGAACGATAGGTCGCATGTACCTAAGTGCAACGATATAATTCCCTAAATAGTGAAAGGGTAAGGAAGTGGATGTTATATTAATTTTTAAAAAGTAAATATAATGTCATAATTATCATATCTATACATTATTTACATCATTAAACCCATAAAATGAAAATTGTGATGAAAAAATACTCCACGATGTGGAGACAGTAAGTTGTGTGTATGCATGTGCGGTGTTTTCATTTTTTATAGGATAGATAAAACGTGGAATATTATTATCCCATAAAAATAATAACATATAATAATACATATGATACTATATTTATTAAATTATAATGTAAAATCCACATGAAGAGTAATTAGAAGAAGAAATATTCTTGAAATTGTCAGTAAAGATGATTACATGTTCTTCATAGAACTTCCTTTAGATATCCTCTTAGGGACACAACAGTTGATCTATTAAAAGGAACATAAGATAAAGAAATTAAATAATGATGTTTATTAGATAAATTGGTTTTTTTGTTGAGATATAGGTCCCAAACTGGTGTGAAGAAGTGATAGAGTAAGTTTCATTCTATAATTGATTTGAGTGACACTTTAGGAAACTCTCTAAATAATAAATTAATATAAATTAATTTAAAATTAATAATTGTTCCAAAATAATTTATTTCTGATATAATATGATTATGTGTCTAAACCCCCTCAACCAAGAAATTTTAGATATGTTTAGGTAACATTATTACCCTTATATTTTGGTCTTCACTTTCATTTAATCTCTTTAACTCTTACTATGACAACATAGATATTTACTAATTGAGGGTTAATAGAGTAAATTTAAAATTCCAAAAGACCCATAAATAGATCTTATATGAAATTATAAACCTTATAAAATTATGTTTTTCAAATATAAGTTTTTTATGAATTTTATATCATTTATTAAGATATCATTTATTTTAAAATATTATTAATGTCAATTTTTACATTATTAATTACTCTTATATCTAAAAATATAAATATAACATGATGACTTCGAAAAATATATTTTATTATATCCCTATTATGTAATTTTAATCAATCAATTTCATTCACCACATTAATTATCAAAAACTAATTTATTTTAAAATAATAAATAAAATTTATTTTATACTTCCATTAATAAAATAATTACTGCAATAGTGTTGTGTAAACATTTAAGAAAATAATTTATTCACTAAAAATTATAAATAAATTATCTTCAAGTATATATATTATTTATCTTTAAAAGTAATATCTATGATTGAAGATATAATCTAGTTATCCATATATTAAAAATATTATACTTATTCAAAATAAGTGTGTGACTTTTTGTCAATTTCTTTGATTTTAAAAATATCTATATAATTTTAATTTAAAAGTATCCATTTAATGATTTAATTTATAAATATTATTGTTAATGGTTGAATATAATTCATCCAATAAGATTTTGGTAACAATTTGGGTAATTTTATAGTTCTCATCAAATTATTATTACCGTTAATTACCTGATTTACCCTTAACTATGGTAACAAAAATTTACCAATGTTATTATTCATATTAACCAAAATTAAAATGTACCTATTTAGTTATTTTTTAATTACTCAATCAAAATATGGCATCCATTTTTCAAAATTAAAAAACACATAAGTTATAGAATATAATTTAAATTAATCTTGTAAAATGTAATAAAAATAGTTTTCTTGATAAATACATTTTTTTATCTAAAAATGTACTTTTACCAACACAAGACATAAGGATGATTAAAAATAAATGTATTATATTATTTATATAAAAAATAATTAATTAACATTTTTATCAAATTAAAATCATAAATATACATTAATAAATTAAGATTGATAGTTTTATAAAAATTGGTATTTTTAAATATTCAGTGGAAAATCAACATTTTTAGAGAAATATAAAAAGTTCACCCTAAGATAATTATGAAATTACACTATTAAAATGAAGTTTGTTTTGTCAATTAAATTTATAAAAGTAAAAAAATAAAGTTTTAAATCAAGTGTGATATTAAAAAGAGACAAAATATCCTATAGTAAAATATGGATTTTTATACATAAAGTTTGATTTATTCTTATCATACAGCTATAAAATCTCTTGGATGAATGTAAAAAAAAATTTAGAAAAAATGTAAAAAATTTATTAATATCATTAAATAATAGTAATTAATTACTAAAATATCTGTGAGTTGGATAATTATATATTTCATAATATGGTTAATACTATTTGTTCCCGGCAATTTAATGTCTAGGTTATAATAATATTTTATTTTTCATTTAAGATGGATGTTGTGTAAAACAAAACCTATTGAAGATATTAAATTTAAAAATAGATATACAATAACATCTTGGGGTGTTACATTCTTTCCTCCTTGAATATATTTCTTCATAGAAATTTGAAATTTCCCTTCAAAAAATAAAAGACTGATACGTGAAAATTCCATAGTGAGAAACCCACATTGTAAATAGGGTCAATAAAACATACTCCTAATAAGATGGAACTAGAAATGTGAAGTTCCCCACAAAATTAGACATTCAAATAGGATAAAATTAGTGAGAAGTGAAAACTTTGACAAGGAAGATAAATATAACAATTAGGTTCTGATGGAGAGTGATAGAGAACATCGTCATTAGAAATTTAACCATCACAAAACCATAAATTCGTGATGGGTTAAAATACCATTGATTTCTCAAAAGAAAAAAAATGTAAATGGATGTTTTTTTCAAAATACTATCCCTAAAGTTGAGGGATTATTTTCATACTCAGATAAGCACTTCAGAAAATAAACTTTCTGGATAACTCTCCATGCCATAAGAATAATATTATCCATTGGTTATTCTTTGATCTAATTTTCAATTCATTTTGTACACTGGAATATTGATATTCAAGATGATTTTTTTTGCATGAAGCACATTTAGTGAATCATAAGGTCCACTAGTAATTCCTTCATCCTCTAAATGTTTATTAAAACAAAAACAATTGGGCATAGTATATAATAAATCAAACTTTGACCTCAAACACTAATATTTTATGTTCAACTTAATCCATTCCTACGTTAATATTTGTCCAAAATACATCTTTTTAAGTTCATAATCAAAATATTTATAAATAATTCCACTAAATATCCAAAATAAACTTAACATCATGTTTTTCACAAACAACATAATGCAGCACTTTTTGTTCGCATATCGCATATATAAATACCTTCGTCACATTTAAAACATATTGAAAACATGAAGGCTTCTAGTTGTAAAATCCATGGTATAATTCTGAAATAAAAACATATATTAATCCTAGAAAAGGTAATGACAATATTAAAATTACTAACAACTTCCATAGTCACCAATGTAATGCCCCAACAACAGAAGCCTAGAGTCGGTGTGTAATTTTAATACATTGGCATGATTATAAATAATCATGTCCCGAAAGACTAATCAGTTTAGCAGTTTTGGAAAATAGATTACATACATGAACGTTACATTACACATTAGAAAATAAAACACAACATAAATGATCTGTTGATAAAGCCATTAATCCCCTAGCTTAACCATGCTTATCATTTATACTACACTTCTTGGAATCCTTGGAAAATAAAACCTAAGAAAGGGATGAGCTCAAACGCTCTCTAAGGATGACAATATAGTGGAAACTTCCACAAATAAGCATAAACATTTAAAGAAATGTATAAAACTAAAAAAAATATTTTTAAACATACAGATCAGTATAATATGGGAAAAAATAAATAAAATAATTTCATTTACTTATTCACATAGATATTCTACTAGTCGAATAATCACATGTAATATCAACATCTAATTTCATAATGATGGAATGCATAATTCCAGATATCATAACCACATAGTTAAGGCCTTGTGCCAAGACTACAAATAAGATTTTTTCAAGGACTTGTTCCAAGACACTATTTTATCTCATTATACCTACCGATGCGTCGAGGAGCTATAGCGGGCTCCACCCGTCACTTACTAAAGTCCAATGCATTCCTCATATGAAAAGGTTGATACATAACGTGAACATTCGTATTAAAACTAGCATATGAAATGTTAATACAATAAACGTAAACCATGAATGGTATGAAAATAAAACATTAATAGTAAAAAATATCAAAAAACCATCAATAAAATATGTAAGATTTGTCTCATAATAAATCATCTTCAAACAAGTTTAAAATCCATTCAAGAATATTGACATAGATTAAATGAAAATTATTTGGAAGAAAAACTCTTTCTATTTTGAAACCATTTAAATGTATCATAATTATAAAGGAAAAAAAATTATTTTATAAATATTAATATAATATTATAAGGGAATCTTAGAAAGTTTTATAATGGCCGAAGATATCCACACTCGCCGTATAAGTTAAAAAACATTATTTCCTTAATTTTGTCAAAAAGATCGTAAAGTACCTTGTTTGGAAAACGATGGAAAGATTCCTTTATAAACATTTTAAAAAATTAAAACATGGGTATAAATAACATTAACCCATAGTCTAGGAAATAGTAAAAATGTTTTTAAATACACTTTTGAGAATCATAGATGTGGATGATAAAGAGGTCCCAGTAGATACTCACGTATAAACAATCTCGGATAATGAAAAGATGGTAAAATTAACCCATACTATGAACTTTCCTTTGGTCGAGGATACGTTTAACCTCGTATATAATGACCATAGTATGTCATTAAAATATATCAGAAACATATTCATAATTATTAAATCATACGTGATTCATTTATGACTTTATACTACCCATTTAATAATGATTTCTATGTTAAATTAACATTTTGGGTAATAATCACTTTCTTTATCGTACGTGTTTTGACTTGTTATTCTTGGTCGTATCATTTTGATCATGATTTACATAATTCCAGAATATAAAACTTTATTTATATATCATATATATTTAGAATATAAATATGTATAGTAGATAGATATATGAAATGGAATACACTATTTATGGAGATGGAAGGTCGTATGTACGCATAAAAGTTGTTTCCGTTTTCATATCGTATTGAATGAAGGTAAGTGAATAAGATATATGTAAATACATACATATATATATATATATTCAGTAGAATTATTATTTCATATATTACATACTTATTAATAAAATATATTTTTATAATCATCGTTGAATGGTGAATTTGGAAATGAATCTCATTGCGTCGTGGAGACGTTAGTCTGTACGAACGTACGAGCGATAATATCATTATATTGATGGTGAAATTATTTTCAAATTAATTGTATATCATATATAAATAATCATTAACATGTTATATTTTTTATTTAATTTGGTTATACTCATTATTATACCCATCCAAATAATCAAGTGTTTGAATAACAAACTACACAACGACGTGCAGACGGTAAGTCGTACGTACGCACGTATGGTGACTTTTTCATTTATAGGATGGATAGAATAATGAATATGGTTGTAAAATATTTATAATAATATCATAATATGTATAAGGTAATGAATTTATTATTTCGAAATGGAAACATCAATGAAATAGGTAGTGTAAGAAGAAAAGAACTTGATAGAGGGTGGTGAAACAGTTACCTCTTCTTCGGGTGTTTCCTTTTGAGTTGATAAAAAAGGCTCTTTAGGTTGAATTTATGATAAAATTAATGCATCTAGGTTGATTTGAGGTAAATTTTTAGGATATTTGGGAAGGTTTTGGCCGATCCAAATGGCTTTGGAGGTGTGAATTCGATAAAATGGGAAGTGACCTTTTATAAGAGGGTGAGGTTCACTTTAGGAAAAGATTAAAATATTAATTTATTATACAATCATATTCGGTTTATAATGGCTAGAAATGAAATTATTTCGAGACTTAGGTGGTTATGGGTCTAAATCCTCTCAACCAATATGTTTTAGACAAGTTTAGATTACAATTTTAACCTTATATTTTAGATTTAACTCTTAGTTAAATACTTTAACTTTTTTGGTGTCTTCTTGTATTATTACTCTATATGGTTAATAAACATACTATAAACTTACAAGAGAACCCCAAGTGGTTCATTAAATACATATATAATATTATTTATTCCCTTTGGATGAACCTTATATTTTTAGTAATATTATATCAACTAGTAATACAGTATTTGTTTCAAAAATTAATTTTTGTCAATTTTGACACTATTTGTGTTTTTGTTTTTGTCAAAGTTATAAAAACATTTTAACTTCGAAAAAAATTTATCTAATCAACCATATCTTGTCATATTAACCTATAAAATTATTCGAATTCATTAATAGTCTCAAAATACATTTATTTGGATATTTATAATGTAAATTATTTTAATTTTTCAATAATATGGTAATTACTACATCATCATTGTGTCATAAATAAATTTAACTATTTTACGTCTAAAAATTATAAATAAAATACCATTATGTAGGAAATCTTTTTATCTTTCTAATTAATATTTATAGTCGAATTTATCTTATATATAAACCTATAGTAAAAATGTTTTAGTAATGAAAAGATAAATTTAACACTTTTAACTCTTCTTTAAAAAATAATAATAAATGTCATAATCTAATCCAAGTGGATCAAAAGAATCATATTTTATTCATAAGGTTTGTTTTTGGTCTAAATACCCTTTTCCAATAGAATTAGTACATTTTTTAGGGTAATTATAATATCATTTTTAACACTAATTACCTTATTTACTTTTAAATGTGGTAAATAAAATTCAAAAGTTACTATTCACCAAAAAAATATCATCTTATTAAACAACATTTTACTTAATAATTTCAATTGTGTCTCTCGGATTTTTGAAATTCAATTCACATAAGTGGTAAAATTATTTTTTATGAAAATTTTTAAATGCTCCTAGAAGGCGGGTAAAAAGCAGTAAAAGTTCAATAAAAATTTATATAGTAAAACTTAATAAAAAATGAATCCAATAAATTAAATTGAACTTATATAGGTATTATATATCTATTTTTACTTAAAATAAATAAAATAAAATAAATAATTATTTAAATAAAAATCATTTTTAAACAATAACGTAGTGTTTTTCACTATTCATGAAAAATTGAATGTTTTCAGAAAAATACCAAAAATTCACCCAAATATATTTTTAATATTAAAAATTCAAAAAAGAATTCTATTTTACTAATTTAAAAATATATAAGTGCATTAATTTATTTAAAATTAATTTTTGTTGTCAAATCCAAAAATCGGATTTTTAAAAAGTAAAAACTATTAAAAGATTGACATGTGTTTATGTCAAATTTAAATGTGAAATTACTTATAATGACCTAAAGTTTATTAAATGATAAAAATATAATCTAATTATACTTCCAAACCATTCAAATTCATAATTTATCACTATGAATTATTTCACATAAAAAAATTCAAATAAAATTTAGTATTTTTTACTATTCATCAAAATATAAAAGTTATCATAAAAGTACCAAAAGTTTATCCAAACTAAATTTTTATGTCCTGATTCTAAAGAAGAATTTAATTTCAATAAATTTAATATATAAAGGTGTCATATTTTGGTTTTAAAAAAAGGTTCTCCATTAAAAGGAGCTAAAATGGATTTTTTGAAAAATACTTCTTTTATCTGAAAAGAAGAATTTGTTCTTATATTATCTAAGAAACACATAATATGGATTCTAAAATTTTATTTAGTATATAAAATCCAAAATTTAGTTTATACTATTCATAACCTCTTTTTGAACGACTAGTTTAGTAAGTCATGGTGCACTCAAACTCGGTGTTGTTTGTAGCACAAGTTATTGAATTACTTTGAAGAGATAACGTACTATGAAATCTTGGGGTGTTACATTTTCCCCTCTTTAAATAAATTATATCCTAGCAATTTGAAATTGTTTTTCAGAAAAAAATGTTAAAAATAGAAAAATACCTTTGTGGAAAACCCACATCAGAAAATGGGTTACTAAAATTTAGTCTTTATAAGAGGGGAAAAATATATACATGACTAGTAGAGTTTCATCATTCAACTAATTCATATCACAAACACATATTTCACTCCAAAATATAACATAATTCAATAATATTCTATTTATCCTAATCATATAGGGTTACAAAATTAATGAATTTATAATTTATCTGTCAGACTATTTAAAAAAACTACACTATACGGACAAGGACATCACATATACCAATGTTAGGTGATCCACCCTTGATGCCCTTCGGTTACGGGTTCATGTCTCATGGCCTTTCCATACATAAAGTGTTATCGCTCGACCTCCAGGTTGTCCCTTTTATAAAAATCTAAAAATAATCTTAGGAAATTCTTTAACCTTAATAATAGTATCCAATGTCAATCTTAATCCATTAAAACCTTTAGTCTTATCCAAAATACTTCTACACAAACTCATAGTCCAAAATTTATAAGAAAGGTAAAAAATAAAGATCTTTTTTCTACATAATAACAAGTGTATACCTTTATCATGTATTCTTTTAAAACACAGTAACACAATAAATTCCCATAAAACCTTATTTATTACATTCATACTCCCTTATTCTTTATTGAATAATGGATATACTCCATATAACCAAAAATGATGTAAACGTCAACAATAATGGAATAAACAAACCATTAATCATATCAAAGGTAGTCAAGAATATTCGATATAATTTATCCAAATCAACCATATCTTATTCCATAATCACTACCTCAGAATCATGACCATATTAAGGTTTATCTTTCCTTTAACAATATATTTTTGAAAGAGTTTAACTTTTTGTTGAGTCAGTTTTCTTAGTACTACATAATCTCAAATCCTAAATAAAATATTAATGCAGTACAATCCTTATTTATTTATATAATTCATATAACCAATACATTTTTCATACACCAATCAAATGACATAATTCATTAATAATAACATAAGAACACTAGCAATTCTTCTTCATCTGTGGTAGTATCATAACTTGATTATTATCCAATAGCATCATTTGGGGCATACTCTGATGATTTTGACATTGGCTTGCGTAGTGTCCCAATCCTTGAAGATGAAATATTGTACAATTGAATCCTTTTTCTTACCCATGAAATCACGTACTTAGTGTCCTTTTTCTCCACTATATTTACTAACTCTCATTACCTTCAATCAGTTACCAAGGTGATTCTTTCCACAGCTCTCACATATGGGAAAATCCGCCTTTCCCTTCTTCCATTTATCTATCTTTCTCTCTACAATCCTTTTCTTCTCTGGTATCCCTTCAAAGCCATAGGACACAAAGAGTTCATTACTTATCTTATTCACACATGATACTGTTTACTCATATGATGAGAATACATGTAAGAACATTTTCCTTATAAATTTTGGCTCAATACCATGAAAGATATGTTCCATCTTACTCTTTGGATGAGGCGTATTGCTGGAGTTCTAATTCCTTCTACTAGGAGCAACTTCTAAATAATGGCATGCACTAGGTTAGTTTATGAATCACAATTCATAATTCCAAACTGGTAAAATACCAAACGTAAATTCAAAAGTTTATGTATATAATCTATAATAATAAAAATGTTTTCTTTGAGTAGATATTTACTCATTAACCCTTCATAATGGTTTGTAAAGAAAACATGAATTGTCTTAAGAATATCACCCGAGAGTGTCAATACAAAGAGTGTGGCGAGGATCTATGTCAAGTACCAGCATACCCCAGGTCAATCCCGAAACTCCTTGTTGGAGTTTTCACTCCTAGGTATATCTATGCCAAAAACACCTCTACCTGTTTGTATCCAGACAGGGATGTAATTTCTTGGAAAACCTACATAATATTTACACCACCAAATTTTTTTGACGTTCTTCTATACTAACCCTCGAATTTTATCTTAGGGTAATGTTCTCTAATTAGAGTTTATATAAATCTAGTTTCCAAGGTTGGTATTAAGCTTCCTATGATACCAACTGTAACACCTCGACCCTAAAAGCCCAGAGTTGGTGCGTAATTTTAATACATTGGCATGATTACCAGGAATCATGTCATGAAAGACCGATTAGTTTAGTAGTCTTGGAAAATAGATTACATACATGAACGTTACATTACACATTAGAAAATAAAACCCGACATAAATGATCCTTTGATAACACCGTTAATCCCCTAGCTTAACCCTACATATCATTCATAGTACACATCTTGGAATCCTGGGAAAATAAGACATAAGAAATAGCTGATCTCAAACACTCAGTAAGGATAACAATATAGCAGAAACTTCCACAAATAAGCATAAAAATTTAATGTAATGTATAAAACTTAAACAAAAGGATTTTAACCTTACACTTCATAATAATATGGAAAAGATAAATCAAATAATTATATTTATTTATTCACATGGATAATCACATGTAATATCAATAGCCAACTTCATAATGATGGAATGCGAAATTCCAGACTTCATAACCACATAGTCAAGGCCTTGTGCCAAGACTACAAATAAGATTTGTTCAAGGACTTATGCCAAGAAACTAGTTTCTCTAATGAGACATACCAATTCATTGAGGAGCTATAATGGGATCCACTTATCACTTACTATGTCCAATTCATTCCTCATATGAAAAGGTTGAAACATAACATAAACATTCGTATTAAAACTAGCTTACGGAATATTAATACATTAACCATAAACCATGAATGGTATAAAAATAACACATCTACAATAAAACATATCACAGAAACTTCAATACAATATAGAAGATTTGTCTCATAATAAATTAACTTCAACCAAGTTTAAAATCCATAAAATGATTTTGACATAGAAAAATGGTAATTATTTGGAAGAAAAAACTATTTCTATTTTGGAACCATAACATAATTATAAAAGAAAACATTTATTTTGAAAAAATTCATATAATCATGTAATTTAATATTCAAAAGTGTTATAAGGGAAGAAGATAGACATACCTGTCGTATAAGTTAAAAAAACATTCATTTCTAAATTTTGTCAAAAAGTTCATAAAGTAACTTGTTTGGAAAATGATGGAAAGATTCTTTTATAAACATTTTATAAAAATTCAAACAAGGGTATAAATAACTTTAACCCATAGTCTAGAAAATAGTAATAAAAAATTGAAATAAAATTTTATGAAACATGGATATGGATGATAAACAGGTCCCAGTATATACTCACGTACAAACAATCTCGGATAATGAAGAGATTGTCGAATTTACCCTTACCTTGCACTTTCCTTTGGTTGAGGATACGTTTAAACTCCTATATAATGACCATAGTATGTTATTAAAATATACCTGATCCATCTTCATATTTATTATATCATACATTATTTATTTAAGACTTTATACTACCCATTTAATAATGATTTCCATGTTAGATTAACATTTTATGTAATAATTTCTTTCTTTATCATACACGTTTTAACTTGTTATTCTTTATCGTATCATTTAGATCATGATTTACATAATTACAGAATATAACATATGATTTATATATCATATTTATTTAGAATATAAATATGTATGATATATAGATATATGAAATGGAAAACACCATTTATGGAGACGGTAGGTTGTACGTACGCATAAACGTTGTTTCCAGTTTCATATCTTATTAAATGGAACTAAGTGAATAAGATATATATAAATAAATATATACATACATATATATGTATATATGTATGTATTCATTAGAATTATAATGTCATATAATACATAATTATTAATAATATATATTTTTATAATCATCATTGAATGGTGAATGTGGAAATGAATCTCATCACGTCGTGAAGATGATAATCCATACAAACATACGAGAAACGATATCATTATATTGATGGTGAAATATTATGTAATTTAATGGTATATTACATATATAGTATAATTAACATGTTATATTTATTATTTACATTAGTTATAATCATTATTATACCCATCCAGATAATGAAGTGTTTGAATAATAAACTATACAACGATGTGGAGACGGTAAGTTGTACATATGCACATATGAAGACATTGTCATTTACAGGATGGATAGAATAAAAAATATGTTTTTACCATATTTAAAATAAAATCATAGTCTGTATAAGGTACTGTTTTATTATTTTGGAATTGAAACATCAAAGAAATAGGAAGTGGAAGAAGAAAAGAACTTGAAAGAGGGTGGTGAAATTGTTTCCTCTTCTTCGGGTGTTTCTTTTTTAGTTCATCAAAAAGGATCCTTGGGTTGGATTTATGATCAAATTATGGTCTCTAGGTTCATGTGAGGGAAATTGGGAGGATATTTGGGCAGGTATTGGCCGATCCAAAAAGATTTGGAGGTGTGAATTTGAGAAAAGGTGAAGTGTCCTTTTATAAGAGGAGTGAGGGTCACTTTAGGAAAAGATTAAAATATTAATTTATTATACAATCATATTCGGTTTGTAATGGATCTGAATGAATTTATTTCGAGACTTAGGTGGTTATGGGTCGAAATCCTCTTCAACTAATAGGTTTTAGAAAATTTTATATTACCATTTTAACCTTATCTTCTATATTTAACTCTTAGTTAAATACTTTAACTTTTACCGTGCCTTCTTGTATTCTTACATTATATGGTTCATAAACATACTATAAACTTCCAAGAGAACTCCAAGTGCTTCATTAATGGCATATATAATTTTATTTATCCCCATTGTCCTATCCTTATATTTTGAGGAATATTATATCAACCAATAATATAGTATTTTTTTTAAATTAATTAATGTCAATTTTGACACTATTTGGTATTTTGTTTTTTTCAAAGTCATAAAAACCTTGTCAATTCGAAAAAAGTTATCTAATCAACCATAACATGTCATATTAACCTATAAAATTATTATAATTCATCAAAAGTCTCAAAATACATTTACATGGATATTTATAATGTCAATTATTTTAATTTTTCATTAATAAGGTAATTACTTCATCATCATTGAGTCATAAATAAATTTAATTATTTAATGTATAAAAATTATAAATAAAATACCATTATTTAGGAAATATTTTTGGATTTATAATCAAAATTTTTAGTCGAATTTATCTTTTGTATAAGCCTATATTAAAAATTTTTTTGTTATGAAAACTTAAATTTTACACTTTTAACTCTTCTTTATATAAAATAATAACAAATTTCCTAATCAAATACAAGTGAACCAAAATAATCATATTTTATTTCTAAGTTTATTCTTGGTTGAAATAAACTTATCGAATAGAATTATTACATGTGTTAGGGTAATTATAATATCATTTTTACCTCTAATTACCCTATTTACTTTTAACTGTGGTAAATAAAATTCAAAAGTTACTATTCATCATATTGAACCATATTTTACTTACTAATGTCAACTGTGTCTCTAGTAGTTATAAAATTCAACTCATATAGGTGGTAAAATTATGTTTTATACAGATTTGTAAATCCTCCTAGAAGGTGGGTAAAAAGCGGTGAAAAGTTCAATAAAGTTTTATATATCTGAACTTATTATATAAGGAATCCAATAAATTAAATTGAATATATATATTATATATATATTTTTACTTGAAATAAATTTAAATAAAATAAATAATTTATTAAATAAAAATTCAGTTTTAAACAATAACACAGTGTTTTTCACTATTCATCAAAAATTGAAAGTTTTCAGAAAAATACCAAAAATTCACACTAAGCTAATTTTGATGTTTAGATTTCAAAAATGAATTATATTTTTCTAATTTAAAAATATATAAGTTTCAATAATTAATTTAAAATTAAATTCCATTGTCAAAACCAAAAAGCGGGTTTTTATAAAGGAAAAGCTATCAAATGATTGACATGTGTTTATGTCAAATTTAAATGTGAAATTACTTATAATGACTTATATTGTATTAAATGAAAAAAATATAATCTAATTATACTTCCAAACCATTCAAATTCATAATTTATCACTATAAATTATTTTGATTAAAAAAGTTGTTTTCAATTAAAATTTAGTATTTTTTACTATTCATCGAAATATGAAAGTTATCAGAAAAGTACCAAAAATTATCCAAAATAAATTTTGTTGTCCTTATTTTAAAGAATAATTTAATGAAATTAAATTAAATATATATAAGTGTCAAATATTGGTTTAAATAATGGTTCACCATTTAAAGGCGGTAAATTTGCATTTTTAGAAAAATACTTCATTTATCTGAAAAAATGAATTTGTTCTTATATTATCTAAGAAACACATAATATGGATTATGAAATTATATTGAGTATATAAAATCAAAAATTCAGTTAATAATATTCATATCCACTTTTTGAACGACTAGTTTGGTAAGTCGTTATGCGCTCGAACTCGGTGTTGCGTGTAGGGCAAGTTATTGAATTACTTTGAAGAGAAAACGTACTATGAAATCTTGGGGTGTTACAACCAACACCATCTCAAAAACATATATTTTTCAATATTATCTCAATATCAAGAATATATTAAGGGCTATCTTCCCTTAATCATGTTTTTTTTAAAAGATCAACTTTCCACTAAATAAATTTTCATGGTTATTGGTACCATTCAAAATGTAATCTCAAATACTTAAAAAAGAAGTACTAGAGTAAAATACTTATATACCTAATTTTACTTATATTCAAAAAATCATTTAAAAAATAATTCGTAAATCCAAATTCATGCAAACTTTCATCATTATAATTCATTCTTAAATTATTAACTACGCTTCATCATCTCATTCCATAATACCTCCTTCCTTTAATTTGTCATTTCTAATCTCTTCATCATCACCATCATAACCATTACTTGTATAAAATTGATGATTCTCTTCAAAAAATTTCTCCCTAGGATATATGTCTTTATAATTCCCATATTTTCTGCATTAAAAATATTCAACCACTGATAATACCTTATGGATACCATTTTTATGTTATCCAAACTTTTCTTTTTTTCTTTGGAATTCACATGATTTGTATTCTTTTTATTCCACACACAAAACAACATTCCAATCCTATAATACATTCACTTGGGTGTTTCTTCTCACATTCTTGACATATGGAAAACTAAATCATTATTCCAATACGGTATGCACCACCTGAGTTCTCAAAAAACTTTATTGTTCTCTTCTTTAGTGATTCTGAGTGTTTGTTAAGGTGCATGTCAGTAATAATATATCATGACAATTGGTTAATAATAAACAAAATATCCTTTATTCTATACACCATTCTATTTCATTTATCATCAACTCATTTTCTATCACTTCTAGTTCAACTTGGTACCTTCTGATTCTCACTGTTAACTAAAAACCAGGGCAGAGTGTGAGGAACACTAAATATAGTGATATATTCATGATGAATCATTTATAGGATATAATAATCATGAAAAATTATCAATTAATAAATAATTATACAAAATATAGGTCATATATTATCATTAATAATTAATAGGATGATATCTAATACTACAGTCTCATCCTCAAATTCAATCATAAATTTATATTCCCTAACCTTTTTTTCATAAATCTATTTCTCAAGGTTTCTAATAAACTTTCTCTGATACCAACCGTAACTACCCAAGCTCCATTAGCCCGAATCCAGTGCCTTATATTACTAAATTTGCATAAAATACAAGGAATCACATCCCAAATGATTGAAGATTTTAGATTTCCAGGTAAACTAGATGCATACATGACTCCCATAATACATTTTAAAGAACTAATTACAACATAATAAATTTTTTCAAGAATAGAATTATTCCCATATAGAATATCCTTATATAGCAATCACAGTACACTTTATGGATTCCTAGGAATATAAACATAAGAAAAGGGTGAGATAAAATGCTTATTAAGGTAAGTGTACAATAGAATCTATCTAGAATAAATATGTATAATCGACATAGGAAGGTAAATAATTGAACACATTTTCCATTTAAATCAATAAATAAGAATAAAATGCATCTAAAGATAATATCTTATATAAAATATCTTGAATAATAATAACTGAAAATATTAATGTCTGAAATGATTAATTATTAGATTTTATAATCTGAGAAATCAAGGTACCTATACCATCAACACCATTAACAATATTATTTAAAACTACTAGGATAAAATAGATTAGGTTTTTCTAACTTCCTCTCCTCAATCAAGACCTTTCACAAGAGAGTTTGAAACTACTAGGAAAAAACAAATTTGGTTTTCCAAACTCATTTGTCTCATAAGACCAACTGATGCATCAAGGGTCATTTCACCAAATTTTCCCCACCCATTCCTTCATGTACAAATAATTCCAAACATATAATATAATTTAATAATTCATAAAAAAACGAACCATGTCATCAAATATTCATATTGAGTAAAAGATATGGATTTATCAATAATCCTCTAATAAAAAAATTGTAAAGCATCCCAATAAATATTATTAATGGTATAATTATAGTACATACTCAACATAAAATTAAAAAAAGTATGTTTTCATAGATATAAATAGATTATAGAGTTTAATCGAATATTTCATAAGGAAAATGACCTTTTTACTTTAAATATAATTTAGAAAATTTAAAAACATTCAACATAATAAATTAATAATATTATTTATAAATAAACATTTAAATTTGTAAATAGATATTTAAATCATTAAGGCATCATGATGGTGGGAAATTATGTCCATGTCATATAAAAAATATTCCTTTTGCACTTTCGTAATAAAAATTGTATAGTACCTTATTTTGGAAAATAATATGATGATTCATTTTAAAGAATATTTGAAAAAGTAAAAAAGGGGTTAAATTACTTTAAATAATCATTATATAATATTTTAAAAAATTTAAATATTATAGAAAACATGACCATCGAAAATAAATATTGCTTAGTAGATACTTAAACTTGAAAAATATTGAATAATGATGAGATTGTGAAATAAAATCAAACCCCTTTTTAATCCATTGAATCATAAGAACCATAAATTAAAATTGAATATCTAAATACCATAATTATAGATAGATCGATTATATAATATTAAGGGGAAGTATATTCACCACACAAAAATAAATAAGTCATGAGTAAGGCATGTATCCCACAGAAATAAAAGTGAGAAGAAAAACCTTAACCTTGTGATTTCCTTTAGATGAACATGATTTTACCTTCTATATAATTGTTTAAAGCATGTTATTAATTTATATCAGAACTATAGTCAATTTTATGGTATCATATATGATCATATTATGTCATCTTCTCACCTATTTATTAAAAGTATTCCGTTGTAACCCTCGATTTGGGTGTTAACTACTTCATTTTCCTATGCATGTTTTGTTAGGTAATTCCCAGTTATTACACATTGGATATAGTTATCTCATATAAACAATGATATTTAGGTCAAAGATATTATATTTATTCATTATATACTTTTTTATAATCATTATTTAATGGTGGACATGGAAAATAAATCACATTGGGTCAAGGATATAGTAGGTCATACGTAATAATGAGGGATGATATAATTCCATTAATGGGAAATATTTAAGGAAGTTGATGGTATTTTAATTTTTTCACAATATATCTCATGTAATAATTATCATATATATCCATAATTTCTATTATTATACCCATCCAAGTAAAGTGGTAATGAAAATGAAAATTATACCACTACGTGGAGACATTAAGTCGTACGTATGCATGTGTGGTGCTTTCATTTTTCATAGGATAGATAAAATGTCGAATATGATGTTCCCATAATAATAATAACATATCATAATATATATAATATTTTCTTATTTTCTTTTTTATTACCACTTATTCAGTGAACATCCTTTAGTTATCCTCTTAAGGTTATTATGGTTAATCTCTAGGAATAAATAAAACATTATAAAATAAGTGAGGATGTTTTCAAGATAAATTTTCAGGGTTTGGTTGAGCTACCAAGTTAAAATTGGTGTGAATAAGTGATGGAGAAAGTTCCATTTTATAATTGAGGTGTGTGACACATTTGGGAACTCACTAAATATTAATTTAATATAAGTTAATATTCATTTAATAATGGTTCAAAATGAGTTAATTAGAATAAAATATGAATATCGTTTAAGATCCCTTCATCCAATAATAATTACCCGGGTTTATATCACATTATTTACCTTAACTTCTACTTCTAACACTTATTTAATCTATGTAAATCTTACAATGACAACATGGATTTTTACTCATTGGGGGTTTATATAGTTAGTTTAAAAAGACCCATAAATATATCATTTATGAAATTTTAAACCTTATCCCAACCATTGGTTTTAATTTAATATTTTTTTTAATTTTAAATCATTTATTAATATAATATTTACTTTAAGATATCATAAATGTCAATTTTGACATTATTCATTAATTTTACTTTTAAAAATATCAATATTAGAAGATAAAGTCAAAAAAAATATTTTATTATATCTATAATATGTAAGGTCATCTAAAAAATTCATTTAATAGATAATTTTTTTAAAATTATCTTTATTTTAATATTTCTAATAACATTTATTTTATGTTTCTATTAATAAAATAATTATTGCATCAATGTCGTGTATGAATTTAATATAATTATTTATTCACTAAAATATATATATAAATTACCATGATGTAGATATTTTTTTATATTTCAAAGTACTATCTCTAATGAAAGAAATGATCATCCCTATATTAAGAAAATTATACTTATTAAAAATAATAGTGTAATATTTTGTCACTTTCTTTGATTTAAATAATATCTATGTCATTTTCATCGAAAAGCATCCATTAAATGATTCCATTTAGAACAATAAGTGTTAATGGTTTAATTTAATTCATCAAATAATATTTTGGAAAGTGTTATGGTAATTTTATAGTCTTTATCATATTATTTATCCCCCAAATTACTTTATTAACCATTAATTGTGGTAATAAAATTTTACCAAGGTTACTTATCATATTGAGAAAAAATAAAATGTACTCATTCAATTATTTCAGAACTAATTAATCCAAATATGACACCCATTTTTTAAAATTCAAAACACATGTGTTTCATAATTTAATTTAATATTATATTGTAAAACACAAAAGAAAAAAATCTTATTGTAAAATGCATTTTAATGTCTAATAATGTACTTATACCAGTATAAGGTATAAGTATGATTAAAATTAAATTGACTATAATATTTATAACTAAATATTTCTTAATTTTTTTGATGTATAATTAAAATCATAATTAAACTTTAATATAATGAAATTGGCAGTTTCAAAAAAAATGGTATTTTCACTATTTACTAGGAAATTAATCATTTTAGAAAAATACAAAAATCTCACCATAAGATAAATTTTAGATTATTATTTTAAAAATGAATTTTACTTTTTCAAATACAATTTATTAAATTGTAAAGTTTTATTTTAAAAAATAAACAATTAAAAAGGCAATAAAACTATATTTAAAAAATATTGCTTTTTATGTGTAAAAATTATATTTATTATTATTTTATGCATATAATATCTATTGGTTGAATTTCAAAACATTTGAATGAGTATATAATATATAAAATTCATTATTATCATTCACTAATATTAATTAATTACTACATTATCAATGAGATGTACAATTACATATTCTATAATGTTGTCATTACTATTTGTTCCCTCTAATTTAACAGTTTGGTTATAATAATATTTCATTGTTCATTTAAGTTGGTTGTTTCATGAAACCTAAGTTGTTGAGTATATTAAATTTAAAAATAAACATACCATAAAATATTGGTGTGTTACAAATACACCCAAGATAAAAAACTTAATGTCTCAACATTTTAAACCACAAAAGAATGATCACTATGTAATATTATATCTTTGTATCATTATATCATCAAGAAGGTTGTACATATACATCATAATCCTTTATGCTTGATATGTTTTTCATTTACGATCTGAAATAAACATCATTACACAATTATCATGTAATTTATGTGGCTGTTATATTTCAATCAATGGGATGGAATATTAACTTTCATAAATATGGAAGGGATTATTACTTCATTGAATTATCCATTAATAAAATGAAATTCATGACACACCCAATATACCCTACTTCCTTCCAACATATGGTGTGATTTCGTTTCTTTGTAAATATAATTCTGTGATTCATAACATGCATTAATGATAGTATTAAATTCTAATGACCATTACGCATGCTCATAGTAAAGAATATATGATGACACCAAATCCTGAAGAATTCCTACTTGTGGGTCTATTCTTATAATGTACAATCTTGGAAATTACTAAGTTCATACTTCATGAGAAGAAGCCTTATACTCTAGTGTGTACTCACACATGATATTTTATGTACTATGTGTCCTATAATAATGTGTTATCCTGTCATGAAACAATTTTTAAGAATATATTTATGGAATATCTGAGTTATCCTCTTATATGGGAACTATTATAGACTTATCAATGTGAAAAAAAACTCTAATACATTATTATATTAATTTTATGAACTATAATAATCAATATATTGTAGGATATTTATATTAATATTCACTTCATATAAGGTACATGTAATATAAATTTCAAAGTAATTTGTTCTAGGAAACCAACTCCAACATATAATCCATACTATCTAGGAGGGACACTGAAATTTCATTGATAGTATACATCACAACGATAGAGTAAAATCATGTATTCTCTTGGTAGTGAAAAATATTATGTGGTTGATTGCCTTATACCTGTTCATTTCTCAGATAATGTTTCCAAATACATACACTTTATCATGATTCTTTGTATAATAATATTGAATCTATGTGCATGGAATAATTACCATATTTCACCAAAGACATATTCATTTTAAAATAGGCTAACCACATCAGTATTTTCTAGAGTTCTCATTTTGATGATTTAATTTTTTATCTACGTTCATACTGATTATAAGTGACATGAATAAATAGAGATATGTATTCACTGAATAAGTGAGGAGGTGACAAGGGTTAAAAGTTTATTTTTTTTATAGTAAACCAATACTTATTCACCCCCTCTCCCCTCTCAGTGCTAGGAATATCTCATTTCCATCCTAATAATTGATACCATAGTGAGGATCCACCTATGTTTGATTGTTATATTTCATTTTTTAATATAATTGAGTGTCTCTTTCAAAGAATAAATGTATTCCATATTTAAAAGAAACCTATTAGTTTCTTATCAAGTAATTCATGGAAGAAAAATCTGATAAGATAATTAAAAATAGGAATAAAATTGATATAAGATGTTTGATAAGAACATCGTCAATGAAATTGGATTATCCATAATTTTTAGGTAATAAATATGGAAGTATTTAAACTACATGTATTAATAAGTATTCTTTTGAATAATTTGATGATGGGAAGAAAACCCTAATAGGTAATGAGGGGGAGAATATTATTTATAAATAATGTGATTTTAAATAATAGAAATATAATATTTGGGTAGTAGTTCTAATACTTTAATGCACTATTAAGAAGATAGAAAATTATCTTACCTAAGAAGTACCAATGTGTTGAAGTTGACAATTGGTAAGTAAAAATTCTTGACAATAATTCCCACATGAATAGCCAAGAAAGAGAGATAATGGTCATACATCTATAGAGTTACAAGATGAATCAGTTTCCACACTAAAAGGTATCCCATATAATATTTAGAAATAAATAGTAATTTATATTGGTAGAATTTTTTGAAGTTTGCAGGAAATGATCACTCATCTTGAAGTTGAATCAAATAACTTTGAGAAAGCATTTAATAAAAGTGTATAAAAATTTATAAAAATATCCAAATAATACAGAGTCAAATAATCAATAAATAATGAATAAATATAAATATTCAATAGCTTAAGGGTGAACATATCAATATAATTAATAAAAATGAAAAGTACGCAAAATATTTTGAAGAGAAAGTCCATGTAGTGGATGAAAATAAAAAGACTAGTATTAATATTAAAAGTTAACAATTATAATTCAAATACAATTGAATCAAAGATATTGACTATTAGTTGAAATAAAATATAAAAAAATCATGAAGAAAAAGTTAAATATAAGAGAGAACATTATTAAGAAAAGATAAAACCATGTAGGATGAGAAAATAATTATCAATACTAAATACTTTGATCTTGTAATTAAATTGAACAATTTGGAAACAACTCAATTTATGTCTTCACAACTAGAAATAAAAGTAACTCATAACACATAAATTTATAAAGATATTTATCATGAAAAAATGAATCTGTGTGGTGTAAAGGATATCTATCGATCATATAAATATTAATTTCAAGTAGCTATAAAACAAAAGGTTCCACCCATCAAAAAAGTTAATATTTTTTTAAACAAGTTTTGTAAAAGTGTGCAGACTTTAGTTTAATATATATATTTAAATATGAATAATTAAAAGTGATTAGAATACTACCATCATGTGAAGGGTGGATATAAGAGTTTTTATGATAGATATTTCCACAAAATAATCCCAAATAATTGATGAATATTCTAGAAAATAGAAATTTGTTAAATCTAGAGAATTTGGAAAATATGTAGTTTAGAAAATGAAACCAAGGAATATTGGCTATTTTTTTCAATAAATTATTTTGGTATATTGTATTAGAATACTAAAATAATGTGATTATTTATGGAAGAAACAGATCAACTACATTAAGGGGTAAATCCAAAACTAAATTTGCTACCACATGTGAAAAGGGATAATAATTATACTCTAAAAAAATTCAAGAAGTTGAAAATATTATGGGATATAAAATGTTTGTGGTAAAATGGGTGATTTATATTTATCTAATAATGATATAAGAACAAATGTAAATGAAAGACCATAAAAAATGATATAGGAAGGATAAAGACCCTAGAAAACAATCTAAACATTGTTGTAAAATAAATACTCATAAGAACCATTAATATAAGACTAATTCATCGTTGGATATAAAGTATAATGATTACTCATATCCAAGTAACCCAATGAATATCAATACAAGTGTCACCACAATGAGGATAATTGGATTAGTTTTTGGTAGAATGGGTCGAACGATGTTTTTCTATAAACAAGAGATATAAATTAAAATAGGTAAAAGAAAAAAGAACAAACTATGTGTAAGAAATGTCTAATAGAAAAATAAAAGGATATTATTTTCAATGTGTTACCCAAAAAATCCATGTGTAATTTCCATGAAAGTTTAACATAAACCAAAGTAATGCCTGATCATTTGAAAAGTTGATTAGAAAAAGTAATTAAAATTAGAGGAAATATATGTGAAAGATCATGCTAAATTGAAAACAATAATTCTACATAACGAATTCTAACATCATAAGAGGTTAACAAAAAATAATTACCAGTTTAATTTTGATATTATGTGTAGGATGTGAAATAAAGCTTGAAAAACGTAAAGGGATGTATAAAAATCACACAAACCTAATAAAAAATCTTTTTGAATATGACATCAAAATTAAAAGATGTATATTATTTGATAACACATGTTAAAATTATAAACCCACACATTGAAGGTGTTGAGATGAATGAGTTATCAATGTGACCGAAGATATCCTTGAAACCCAAAAGGGTTAGTATGATGTGTTCTTATAGGAGTGATGCATGAAAGGGAATATTATAATTGTGGAGAAAAGCCTCTAAACCTTGTTTCTCACTTTAATAAGATAAATGTGGTTCCACTGTATTCACTTATCATTTGTTTTGAAATGTTTTGATCTCAATACTTGGAACTAAAGGTGATACTAGTTCTTAAATAGAAAACTAATGAAATTAAATATTCTAACATGACTATTTTTATCTGAATTAGTTATGATATAAGTAAGATTTATCATTTTTTATTTAAAATAACATTGGAATAAATATGTAAATTAATGAAGATTATGAATAATACTGCTTTGAGTGGTAGAAAAGTCATGGAAGTATTGAGAAGTTACCATACTTATTTATTCAATAAAAACCTATAATTTCTAGATTGTTCTTGAAAAAATATTCGATGAGGTATATATGGATATTCACTCAACCTTGTTTTGGAGAGAATAAATTCTGATATTAATGGGGGATTATTTATATCAATGATAAGAAAATATGAAAAATAAGGGGAGTTCTCATAGACGGTCACAAAATCCAAAACCTACCAAATATACCGGAATTTTTTTAATATATTTTTTGAAATAAGTGTCAAAAATTTATATTTTAATTCTCAAAAAGAAACTTATATCAACTTGTTTCATTTATTTTTATCTTGAGAATAGTTGGAAAATACATGGATGTGTTATGATGGGTTTTTTGATTTAATATCATATTATTTTCTTCGATTTCCAAAATTATTGTCTAAATCAATCCTTCTTATTTTATAACTGCGAATTTCTCAAGTATAAATAGGTTGGAATGATTTATGGAACAATTATTAGGAATTAATTGATACCACTATATCTCAAATTCATTTTCCATTATTATAAATAAGGGTGAGAAAGAAGAAAAAGAATATTTGAATTAACAAAGAATATAAGGATGAGATTTTTTAACCCACTTTTTTGTGGTATTTCTTATCACTAAATGAATGAATACTCATGATGTTTAGGTGGGATAATTAGATTGAATTTTATTTTCCCAAAAATTTTGAGAAGAATCATGGTGTTTCCATAAAAGGAACTTTGAATGTCAACATTTCTTGGTGTTTGAATGGTTTACATTATTACCTAGATTTTTTGTCTCAGATCTTAGATGGGAAAATGATCAAGAGGTGGACAACATGAATACTTAAAAAATATATTATAGTATGGTAAATTAATAATTCAAAAAAAATTAATAACCGAATAAGATATTTTTATAGTAGTTTGGATCAATGTTATCCAATGTATACTCTTCTCTTATCTAAAACACATAAAAAATATAACTTGTTACTTATGGAATCTATGATTTCTGATGGGGAGTCCCAAACCATACACTAAATTTTTCACACCTAGATTCACAACCCAAGCACACTATATTTTTTCAAACTAGAGTCACAAAAAAATTAATATTTAATTTTTCTATATAGAGGATTATCCATAACAATCCTTCCATATTCAACTATACGTCCCAACCAAAAAAAACTTTTAATGTGGAGTCATAACCCACAAAATCCTGACTATTAATGGGAGTCACATACCAATGCTAAATTATATTTATTTGGAAATAAATTGTAACACTACTTAACCATTATGAATAATTAATTTCTCAATATCAGGGTTGTAATAACTAGTTTATAAGTAAGGGTGTTAAAATATGAAATCTATTATAAATTACTGTACTAGTGGTCATTGAATATTGTAATTCTAAGTTATAATGCTTAATGATTTTTATATCCCCCAAAGTCTACACGTCTCAAATTTTTTACAGGTTCTACAAAAAATTATTTAAAATTTTTTCTTTATGCACAGCAGCTTCAAAAAAATTGAATTTCTCAGGCACGGTCATTGTTATATAACATTTACTAGGATGTTTAAATATTAAATATTTATTAAAAATCTACATATATTAAAATTAATCTAAAAAACACATAAAAAAATTAATACAGGAGATAAGGTTCTAGAAAATAATGTATACGAGTCCTTGAAATTATCTTTGAAAGCAAGCAAGATTAACTATTCATTTAAAAAAAGTTTTAAAATGGAGACTTTTGTTTTTTCAAGTTTATATAATGAATTATTAAACCACAAGACAATTAACTAAATATATCAATAGTAATTCCAAATTTGTTTTAAAATACTCAAAATAATAATAGATAGTTCTGTAAAAATTAAATCATGTGAAATAGGTGTGGCAAACAAGAAGTAAAATGAAATGTCAAAGAATAAGTAAAATAGATCATGTTTTCCTATTTCCATGTAAGAATGTAAAATATATATATACCTTTAAAATTATTCTAACCTTATAAAAATATATATCTATGTTGGAGGCTTTCATATTAGCAAAAAATAATCTCATAACTGAATTTTTCTATGCAAAAATTTCATGTATCCAAATATAGTTCATGTGGGATATTTTTTCATGGAACTGAAATTCACGTAATAAAAAATTCTTAGGTATAAAAAGTCATGTATCCAAATATATTAATTCAATAAATTTAACAACCAAAATTCTTCAAATAGGAAAATTTCATTATTCTGAAATTCATATTTTACAAATATTTTATAGACTATAGATTTGATGAAAAAAAATATTATAAATGAAATGTAACCTTAACATAAATAAAACATTAAAAAAGAAAAAAAAGATTCTAAAAGTTGTGATAAATTATAATCATCAAATATAAGAATAATGTAAAAACTATTACATATAAATAGATCATATTAGAGGGAATAAAATACAATAATGTTTACAAATTATCAAAAATATAAAGTATATTAAGGATTTAAGTAATATTCTACCCCTTATGAAAATTAATAAAAATCCTATAATTTAATAAACATTCTCCCCCTCATTCAAATTATCAAAATTTATAGTTGAAAAACACTGATTAATAAAATATTACCCTTTATGAAATATAAAAAATCATGATAACCTCCACCTAAATTCAGTAATCAAACAATTCAAAATCTTAAAAAAAAGATTTAATAAATTTTTAACTTTAATTACATCATTATGATATTAAAAACATTTTTTTACTTTTATTAAATAATTTATAAATTAAAATACTAGTTTTTGAAAAATAGTTCAAAATATCACTTAAATATAAATAAAATTTTAAACCATTAGTATATATAATGAAGTATCCACTAGATAAGTTTAATCATTAATAGAGTGAGATGTTTTTTAAAGATATTCTCAACTTGTTAATGTAAACAATATTCGAGAATTACAAAAAATTGAAACATTTTATCTTAATAAATGTATTCAAACATCCTTGAAAACATCATATAAATTTAATGTTCTATAATTCCATGTTCAAACATCATTTTATCAAATTTATATAAGTATTAATCCTTAGTCAAAATATCATCAAGCTAATTTTGATTAGAAATAAATTTAAAATGTATATTTCTTTTTTAAATATGATCACTAAGACAAATATATCTCAAAAAACCTTCTTTTTTAGGCATTATACTAATAATTTTGAAAAAAAATAAATAGAGGAGGTATTATCACAATAAATAGGTAAACATTGAAAATTGAAATTAAATAAATTTTAGTTGTTTAAACCATAATGATTTAGATTTTAAAGATTCGAATGTTATATATTCATCTTCCTTGGTTGGATGGGAAAAAAAATTTTGGTTATTTAAAATCCATGAAACTAAACCTTTTATTCAAAAATTAAACATACCTGATGTGATTATTTAATTTAACTTTTATCCATAAAATTAGAATTAGAATAACTAATCAAATCAAAATACTTTTCATCTAGTTAAAACAAACCAATATTTAATTTTTAAAAAAAATATAAAAATCCTCTTGACATCCTTTAAATTAATTCGATTGGGTTCAATTTAAATTATAACACACAATGAAACATAAAACATTAAATCAAAATTTAAAAAAGATAAATATAATAAACTTCCAGTCATACATTTTATGATTTAATGTCAATAACTTTTCTATTTTTATTTAAATCTTGTTTTTAATTAATATTTGTGTGGGTATTAAAACTTCTATATGAATATAACTCAAATATTTCAACCAAATCTATTTAATAAAATTATTAATTAAAAAATTCATCATTTATTTGTAAATTTTTTAAATTAGGAAATCATTTCAACACTTCTCTCGTACTCATATCATGTTTAGAATTCATAAATTCATAAAATTTATTACAAATATTTTCACATTATGATACAAATATAATTTAATAAATATATATTTTTAAAATCAAAATCCAATTAAAATATAATGAATACAGTAGGATAAAAACATCCTACTCCAAACTGTTTTTAAAATAAAACTTGATAATCTCTTATATAATAATCTATAATATTATTTAAAATCTTAAAAAGTGTTATGAAATTTAGAAACTAGATTAGGATGATTCTCTTTATTAAATCCATGGGCTATTTTACATATACTTCTTCATTGATATAGAAATTCAGAAAATAACTTTTTACATCCATTTGAAACAAATTAAAAGCATGAAATTCAACATTATTTTACAATACCCTAATTACATCTAACCAAGAAACATGTAAAAATGATTCTTCAACATCAATGATTTCTTCCTGATAATATCCTTGAGATATAAATATTGAATGATTATTGTAAATATTTAAAAATTCATCAAACTTTTTCCAAAATATCCATTTATTTCTAATGATATGTAAATTATTATGTGAAACTATCAAATTCCATAAATTATTTCTATTAAAAAGATTCAACTACCATTGAATATTCATGATCTGGTTCAAATCATTGTATTATTATTAAATATCATTAGGTAAAAAATATATAATTAAAGAATAATAACCAAAAATGTTCACAACATACCTTCATGTTTCGACATTTGATTCAACATTTTCAATTAATTTATCGAAAGGATGACCTTTATGAGTCTTTCAATATCTTTCAAGAATCGGGTCAGATTAAGAATTAATGTAATCCCCATCCACCTGAGCATGTTTATGATCAAATTTTTCCTTACCAAAATTAAAATTGATAAATTCATCTATAATTTGATCTATATAATCTACCCTTTCACTCAATGGGCTTTCGTCAAACATTACTTTAATTGATTCTTCAAAAACCATGTTTTTTTATTATAAACACTATAACATTTACTATTATTTGAGTATCCCAATAAAATACCTTCATCAATTTTTAAAACATACTTATATCAGGATTCTATGGTATTTAATAAAAACATTTTTCTTCCAAAGACTCTAAAATATCCAATTTTTTGTTTTCCTCCCCTCCAAGGTTCGTATGGATTTTTCTTTAATTAGGTTCTAAGATGAAATCTATTAAAAACATGATTGGATGTATTCATATCTTCTTCCTAAAAATATTTAATAACACTAATATCATTGAACCTGATTCTTTAGATTTATTTAAGTATATACTTTTCCATTCAATAGTATTATTTTTGTTATGGAGATCAAGGATTGGGAGAATTTAGAAAATAAAAACTTTCTTTGAAAAACTATAAATTATATAATTTTCATTTCACCACCATAATCAGTTATAATTAATTAAATTAAATACCATTTTCGTTTTGAAATAATTTATAATATAAAACAAATAAATATAATGTTTCAAATATAAGTGAAATAGAATAAACCCATTTATATCTATTAAATTAATCAATAATGGAAAAAACATATCTTCATCAACATAAACTACTAGGTTGTATTGAACCAAAATGACATAAATGATTGAATCAGCATGCCTTAAATATTTTACCTCTTAAAAATGTAAAAAAATATAATGTGAGGTTTACATTTTTATAAACATTAAAAAATTAAGGATTCATCATATTTAGTTTGTGTGTTTACATAATATATTATTGCTTCAAAAAGTTGATTTAAAACATGAAGTTTTCATCTCTTAAAAACTTATTCAAAAATATGTTGCCAAATTGTAAAAATATATATATAGTTCACATTTTCATGACATATTTCAGAAAAATTAATATGTTTTCTTTTAAATTTTCATAAATAAAAATAGATTTTACCTTAAAAAATAAAATCATCATTTAAAAATTTAACATTCATTCCATTGTCACATTATTTTTAAATACTTATAATGTTTTATTTTAAACCATGAAACTATTGTGCAATATAAATATTATCAAGATTTAAAATTCTAACCCTACTAAAACCTTTCAAATTTCCTTTATAATTATACCAAAGGTGTGGCGTAATGAGGGCGCTGAGGGTTCTTCTAATTTTTTTAGTTGCTCAAATGAGGATTCCAAGGGTCATATTTGTTGGAAAACATGGGACCCTATGTGAAGAAGTTTTTCTATGTAGGTCCATGGTATAGGTTCCAAGTGTAGATGTCATGTACAAAGGTGTCTTTCAACTTTTCTATCATAGGGTAGTTATGCGGCCTATGTAACGCAATAGTGTTTTCATACATAGGTCGATTTGTATAATTCAATTGGTTCTCCTTAAGTATTTTTATCACTTTATCATGCCCATGGATCCCTTTATAATCTTTTCATCCTCCTTGATAAAAATGGTGTATCAACAAAGGCCACACCCCCTCAGGATTCGATCTGAATAAAAGAGGAATTTTTAGTCCTGAGGTAAATAGATGGGGAAAATATTATAAAGGGGTAAAATGATAGATCATGTAGGTTCTTCACACAAGATGTCTGTGTAGTTTTTTCACCCAAGGATTCCATTAGAGGCCTAATTCATAGGTTTTAGGTGATGGGTGTCACTAGAGGTGCATGACGTAAACCATCAATGTCTATAAAGACCCCATTCCTTTGTTGTTTTCATCACATTCATAGTTTCTTATTTTCTCTCTTCATGTAGGTCATCTACCCAACTATATCACATTTTACTTCCATGAATGTCTCGTTGATATTTTCTCAAGTTACAGCAATCTGAGTGATGGGGATTCACAGAGTTACCTTTGTGAGGATTCTAGTTGAGGCATCTCTTAGATGTACTTGCGTGGAAACTCCTTTCGAGGGAGATTTTTGGAAACTCTTGTTGATAGAAAAACATGGGAACCCTTGTTCAGGGTGATTCTTGAGTTCTTCCCTTTTCCTATTTTTTGGGATTCTTCTAAGTGAAAATTTTAACTTTATTAAGTCAATATTTCAACTTAATGAGTGAATTTGGTTCCTTCTTGAAGATTTTACAGAGCTATTTTAATGACCTACACTGAGCAAGTTGTTTCACAAAAAGTTAAAATGATAAAATCCATTAGGCTTGATTATTATGAAGCAGTTGAAACTAATCCTCTCTATTTATAAAAGTGAATGATACTGTATCAATATGAGTACTCGTAAAGTGACAATTTCCATTTCTACTAGCATAGACTTCAAATGGATTCCCATAATCCATCATTTAAGAAATACTTCCCATCATCTTGGTTTGTGAAGCATATAAACTACCCCTATTTTAGCATTTCATCAAAGGGTGAATTTATTAAGGAGGGTCCAATTTCTACCGGTTATATTATGCATCACAGTGATTGCACTCTATATTTGAAGTCTCATATCAATGAATCTAGGGCTCATTTTTTTGACTCAAATTTTCCAACATCAAAGACAGATTAAATTCAAGGATGAAAAAATACTAGGACTTCCTCTTTTGAGGGGTAGTCTAGCATGAGTTTATTTGGGTATTTTGGGTGTGCAAAATTGCATATAATTCAAGAAGTATATGTAGGATGTTCATATTTTTGAGGTCGTATGGGTATAAAATACCTATGTTTATAAGAACCTAGACATCATTATTGACTTACTAAGCTAGTGAAGTCTGCAAACAAATTTATTTCACTTGACCCATGGTGATATTGGAATCATCATGTGGGATGTCTACCAAGTCTGTGGGGTCCCTGTTCTTAGGAAAATGAATTTTGAATTTATCTCCATGATGACAATATGGGATGACATTTATAGGATGTCGCCAATGGCTCATTATCTTATCACGATAGTGAATAAATTACAGAAAGACCAAGATACTCACCCCAGGGATGACATCCAGGTAGGGATATGGATGAAGGATTTCATAGAACTAATAGAAGAGGTTCCAACGCACAGGAAGAAGATTACTTATCCCGCTGTAGATAATCTGGGTGTCCCAGGCATATTTTTCTCTCTATTCTAAAAGGATGAGTATAATAACTATTGTTACAGGGTTAACCACAAGATAAATGAAAAGATTCATTTGTACGTCTTTTTTTCTAGGTGGATAATCATGTACTTGCTCCCATTTTGTGCCTCCAGTTCCTTTTTGAGGCCAAGGATTTTGTTATCATGGACAAATTGGAAAACAGGAAGTATATAGGGTTGGTTATCCATGTTTTGTAATGGATCTATAATTTTTTATTATATGTATACAAAGGGATGGAATCATTTAGAAATTAAAGGTCATTTCTGGCATTGTACGGGTGAATTTCAGCACATTTTAGCTCATATTCAAGGATAAATTCAGTTAAATCCTTCATAGATGACTCCCTCCATTAATTTTGAAGGTTTCTGGCATTCAAACTTTGAACCTGAAGCCTATGGAATGCTGAAGGTGTTGAATGTATCTAGAGACATTAATTTTTTTCTATATGGTAACCACCCAATAGGAATGTTTACTGGTAATGGTAAGGAGAATAATTACAATATGAGGTTATATATGATGGAATTGAGGTACAAATTATTGGTATATTGTACTTAAAACAAGATTCTTTGTGAGTATTACACTCCTTATCAATTTTCATACTAGTTTAAATGTATTCAAAAATCAAGAACATTCCCCCTATGCATGTAAGTAATGAGAAACATTTGATGGTATCATGATATTTATGGATCATGATGGCTCTAGAGGCATCCAAAATCTCAATTATATTGCCTCCTTTATAGGGATAAATTTTACTAGAGGATGGATATTTCATGTTAAGGATATTGTAATACACTCAGGGGACATTGAAAAAATGAATTTATCTTGTTGTGTCCACGAACACTACTATTCATGGTATTATTGGTAAAAAAGGAATGATCTAAAGAGAATAAGGAGTCTATTGAGTCTTCCAAACACTCTAAGAAAAATTCCACCAAACATTCTAGGGTTGAGAAGACAATACCTTTGGCGCCAGTGTGGTCTAGTCACCATCGTCTGGAGGAGCCACATGTCCCATGCCCTCATTCTTTGAAAGTGTCAGGGATCCCTAAATACTTTTTCCAATTAGATGGGGTTAAATTTTCTACACATCCAACCACATAGAAGATAAAAATGTATGATTCATATAAATCAAATTTTGGGAGAGCACGACTCATAGTGTCAGGGATGCATGGGACTTTCTTCAGTCCGTCCTATGAATCCTGGAGTTGGGTGATATTAGAGAACCCTCTAATTTTCATCCTAACAATAATTTCGATGTGATAAAAAAGTATCTCATAGTGATGGATTTTATATATGAAAAAGATGATCAAGTCATGACCACAAAGTGAGTATCCAACATGTTGGAATGATGAGTGCTAGAAGGGGTACTTTTTCATCCTGGGGAGAAATGGGATATTTACATTCACCATACTGATGTATTTTTATTTTATTATTTACTTTGTTAGACCCATAACACTTCCAATAATGGAAGAAGATACTCCCCAGACCCTACACATGGGTCATTGGGATCTTTACTGGGCCACACAACTGGGCCGAGTATCGTGGATATCTCCCCTAGCCATATGTGGAATTATTTCACCTCTACAGAGAATCAAACCTAGGGCTAACTAACATTTAACCAACTATGAGTTTCTATATTAAAACCACACCATTTGGAATAGTTGTAGTAGAGAAGCTCCCCATTTGGTTATATTCCAATCACCCCAGGGTTTAATTCTCTATGGAGATGAACTAAATCCCTAGCTGGCTAGGGTAGATATCGATGATACTCAACTAAGTTGAGTGGAATAGTTAACAGCTCAGTGATCCTAGTTTATGGGTTGGATATTATCTTGGTACGTTTTTAGAATCTTAAAAAATATAATAAAAAGTATCCTTTCTTAACAAACATATGCCACTAACTAGGTCATATTTTGGCCATGCCCTACGCATGCCATTACTACGGACCAGGCCCCTTTTGGAATTACGCCTCCACATGGTAGGTATTTTCCCCATGCCCTTGTGAGATTTAATACACCTCCCCCTTGATTTAACCTGGATACTGCTTTCTTAACATCCATCTATAAGTGTCACAAGAACCACTATGACACTATATTTTTCACCCACCATCATTAATCTTGAAGGGATTTTATTTTGAATCTTGGAGTAGGAGAGGGAGTAGAAAAAGATACAACATAGGTGTCTTAGTCACCAAATTTTAAGTCCACAGGTACTCTAATTTAAGTATTGAATGAATACCTTGGGTCCATATAACTATTTTGATTTTAGAAGACCATGGTGGAGGTGATGGCGGTGGAAAATCCACGAATGATACCTTAAGTCTATGTTTCTAAGATGAGTGGTATAGTATCTTCAATATCACATGAGAGGAAGAAAAAATGGCATTGAAACTAGTTCAGAAACTATGTCACAATGATTCTTTGTGTTGTCATTTGATATTATAAAATTCTTGACACACATTTCAGACTTTGGTTATCTTTCATAGGCTCTACATCGCTTTACTCTCTTAAAGGATCTAGTACTGGTCCATTGAGTATTGAGGAGGATATTCCTTGGGAGATACAGATTTTTGTTGAGTCTATTAACCTAATGTTAGAAGCATTAATGGATGTTACTATGTTTGTCTCTACTTCTATAGAGAGTGGAGAGGTTCATGTTATTGTCAAACATGATCCCTTAAGTGTCATGTATTTTTTTCTTATTTTCATATCCTCATGATATTTCAGATATTTTTCCCTTACCATAAGACCCTATGATAGTAACTCATGGTATCATTGTAACCCTAGAATGGGTTTACATGGATCCTAAATGGTCTGATGAAGTTTTAAATGATTACCTTGACTTTACAGGGTCTGAGCATGTTGTGATTGTTAAGTAGTCAGTGGAGGAGATCATCAAGAGATCCAATTCAGGTTCGGAGAAACCTGACATGGATACCCTTACTGGTGAGGATACTAAAAGGCTTAAAACCATTAATCATGACATTATGGATTCACTTAATCCTAGAATTTATATTCTAGGTTCCATTAAGTAGTTTTATGATGTCCATTAAAAATTGGAACGACGTGGGTTTTATCAATCTTCCATTTTTTGAAACATAGTTGATTTTATTTCACCTGGTGTTTCACATCAAGGCACAACTTATGTAGATTTATCTACAAGAATTATTCCAAGTAATTTCAATAATAGGGCATTTAAAACCACCCTAATCCTTCTATCAATAGATTAATAGTTTTGAAACCCAATGTGTGGGATTATAGGGGTTCATTGATTTTGTCTCCTAAGAAGAGTCAAGAGGATTCTTCTCTTCAGGAGGACCTAGAACTGAGAGGTGAAGATTGGGGTGTCGGAGAAGTGTTGATTCAAGAATTTGACCCAAAAATGGGTGACTGTCATCAAATATTTATGTATTTTATTAATTACCACTAATTTTTTATCATATTAAATTAATTAATACCTTCATGTTCTCTTCATTTTCATCAACTTTGATAATTAGGATTGAGATGGAGGCCTCTATGCCAGCTCAGCTAACACTAGTTGGTGGGCTGGAGCTACTTCAGAAGGAACGAGACAAGATTTCCGGTTGAGTTCACTAATTTCATATTATGGCTCTCCTTCTAAAATTGGTTTTTAGTTTTAACCAATTATACAAGAATCTTTTATCCCTACACGTCTTTTTGTTTGGTGATATATCTGGAAGAAAATAGTGAGACACCTCTTAAAGATATGCCATCATGAAATTAGTGAATTCCATTCAAGATTCCCATGTTGGGATTTTTTGGGTTCGATTATCATGAGATCCATAGTATGGTGAAGGAAATAATTTAGCAAAGGGGGAGGAGAAAAGGTCGCAGTAGTATTAGGTACAACATGAAAAGTAGTTTGAGGAACTTAGAGCTATTGTGATCAAAGATGATGTCAGCCACTCCAAAAAGGTATAGGAGTACTAGGATCACCACAATGTGATTTTTTTTCCAAATAATTAACCTTAAATAATAATCACATGTTTCAAGGGAATATGAAGTTAAACTTAACCAATCTTAAAAATTGAATTCAATATAAAGGAGAGAAGCAATCAAGGATAAGAAAGAAGACCTCTATAATGTTGAGTGGGATATTTCTGTGCAAAGGGCTGAGCATCGTGAAGCTAGTAAAGCTTCTTGGGGTCCAATACAACTTCTCAAATATTCTATTGAGGGAAAATTGTAAAATTCTAGGGAGATGCTATGACAAGTGGAATTTCCTCCACATTTCAAAACACAAATGAAAAGGATTCATTATTTATTTTCAAATAACTTGTGTCTTCATCCCAGTTCCCTTTCTATGATTGTGGAATAACATTAAAACTGGTTTTCATAAAAAATAAACTTGAGGCTAGCTGATTTTAACCACAATTAAATGTATGGGGGGTTGCTCAAATTTTTACATATTCTATGGGGACATTGAGCATAGTTTGACAATTATTTAGGTTGTTTGAACAAACCTACAAACTTTCTATATTTTTAAATTATCACCCAAATTTTTTCCTAAGGTCAATTTGAAGGAGACTTAGTGGGTGAGTCTTGGATTTTTTAGGCCACCATTTTCGTTTTTTTCGTATAACAGGTTTTTTGTCTTTTATTTTTTTATCACTCAATATTTCTTAAACTGTATATAGTGTAGGTCCAGTGAGCTGAGACTCAACTTTTTTATAGATTTCCCATTGTAGGCTTTAAATCTATTTAGCATTGTGTAACTTTTTTTGTGGGAAGTTTAATTTCATGAATATCAAACTAAAAAGACTAGTGTGTTAGGTCTAACAATTTTGACTATGAATTTTTAGATGATAACCCAAATGATGCTTAATGGATGGGAATATTCCAATTTTCTTAAAATACTTCCAAGGGGAATCCAAAGATAAGATTTTAATGGTTTCTAGATCTAAATAATGTGATATGGTAATAGAGGAGGTATCTCTTGAGGATGTAGTTACCTCTAACTGACAAACCCATTATGGGGGATTTTGTTTACAAGGAACATAGGGTGTGTAGTGAATAGTCAAGTAGTGGCATCGTTAGGCTGACACACTCGTTATGTGGGTAACTTATGTAAGGCCAAACGGTGGGAATATTTCAATTTCTGAAAAAGGATTTCTTAGGAATTTTGAAATACTATTACTCATGGATAAATGAATTTTAAGGAGATTCAGATTTCTCATGACCACAGGGGATGGTTTTAATAAGGAAAGATATCCAAGAATAACGGGATCATCTATACTGGAAAATTCTATAAATGAGAAACCACTCCAACATTAATCTGGTGTTTGAAGTAGGGTACATTTTTTTAGATGGGAAATGTCAATGGAGAAGGACCCTTTCTAAAAAAAGGTAAAGGCTTCATGGAATGTAATGTAATGCGACTAATATAATGACTGTGTAGTTTAACATTATACAGTGGGGAATTTATTCTATGTAGTTTAAAGTCATACTATAAGAACATTACTCTATGTCATTTAATGTCATGAGGCAAGTAAATTATGATATTCCATTTAAATTCATGTAGTAAGGAAATTTAGGGGGTATAATTTAAGTTCATTATCCTTGATGGAAAGATGACGATTCTTCAATTCTTGGTGATCTATCTATAACTGAGATTCTATATTCATGTGTGAGAGGACAAAGTCTGAAGCTATGATTTGGGGATTTCTGGGTCTGAAGAGAGGTATAGAAAAAGAACTTATGACATTAGAGGAGGTCTCTCTCAAGAGAAAAGTTACCATTAGTTTAAAAATCCATTTTGTGGGCTATTTTATGCATGGCCATCTTAGGCATGTACTATGTAGTTTATAATGGAATCCTCTGGTTGAAAGACCTAATATAAGGTTCATTTTTTGTAAAGATGGATAGAGTGTGATAGAATATTCAGTAAAAAGGTTCCACAATAATTTTTACATTCTATTTCTAAAAGTCAGTGAATGTTTATGGATATTTGGATCTCCTTAAGAACAAAGTTTGGATTGAAGAGAAAAGTTCCTAAATATAGAAGGTGCATTTCAATTTATGATTTACAATGAATCAAGGGAATAGTCTATCTTCAATGGTCTATCCAAAGTGTAGGAATTTCAGTGCCTATATTTTTATGTCATACGACTAGGACCATAATATTATGGAAATGATGGATGATGTGTGGTAAAATGGAAAAATGTTATTCTAGTATGCTTTGAACACGTGAAGGGGGACAATTTAAACCATAGTCTTGGAGAATTTTATATCGAAAGATAAGACATTGGAAAAATATTCGAGGGATTACTGGTGACTTTTAATTGTAGGCTCCAACATACCGTTGTCAAACCTTAATGGGACAGAAGAGGCTTCTCCCGAGGGAAAATTTACTGCTATTTGACAAACCTGTTTTGTGGGCTATTTTATATAAGGCTTCATAGGTTATGTATTGAATAGGAAAATAGTGGCACACTTTGGATTATAGGATCACTATAATGGTTTTTTTATTCAATACGACTGATGAGTATTACAACATAGTCCGGAAAAAGAAATCTCAGGTATCAATAATTCTATCACTAAAATATGATGAATGTTTATGGACATTTGAAAGTGTTAATGATTATGAGTATGAAATCCTAAAGGGATATGTATAAACATAAATAAAATTTGTTCACTGATATTTTCCTGAGTTATAAGTCCTTTGTACTGATCTGACTCATATATAGAAGGAGGGCATCTCTGTTTCCTTGGTGGGCATACTAATTAGGGGATCGAAAATAAAAAATTCTTCATAGAATTTTAATGATATGTAGAGGAGGGTTAATTTTAAGTTTATCCATCACTAGGACATGGATTAAAGCCTAAGCATCGCTATGTATCTCAGTAGGATGAGAATCAAGTAACACGTAGTTCTAACATATATGAGTTCATGCCTAAAGTGATAACTCATATGGGATATCCTCATTTAGATCTAACTCACACATGGGAGAGTAGATGTTTTTTTGTGTTATGTTGAGGTTGGGCCAAGGATTGAAGATTTAGACGTCACTACATATCTCATAAGGGTGAGAATCAATCCAGATTTAGTTCTTGAAGGACTACTTTGTTTATCATCATACGAAAAGGATGAGGGGGATTTTGATGTGAAAGGGAATAATGTGGTTGGGCCAAGGTGTAGGACCCAAGCATCACTACATATCTTGTTGGGGTAAGAATCAAGATATATGTAGTTATTAGACAAACCATGTAGTTTATTCTCATGCGATGAGGACATATAGTGTTCCTTTTAAGGTCTTTCATCTAGGACCATGATAGCCCCAATGTGAATTGATATATCTTACTCATGTGGGGACATATATTAACCAACTCCTAAGCAGAGGTGAGTTATTCTTGGTGTGATAAATTAGGTGTGGTGAAGATTTCTTTTACAATGTAAAGGAAACATAATTAAATGATAGGGTCATGTTGATTATGTGATGGATGAGACAAGAAATGGGATCTATACATTGCTAAATATTTCATTAGGGTATTAATTAAGTCATACATAGTTCATGATTATCCCAATAAATTTAAAATCTTGTGGTGAGGATGAATATCAAATGATGTTGAAGGAATGAAATAATGTGGATGAACCAAGCTGTAGGACTCATGCATCACTATGTATAATCTTGGGGAAAGAATCAATTCATGCATAGTTCTTGAAAATCGTTCCCCATATCAATTGGTCTTTGACTTGGTTAAGGGGCATTTGATATTTTTCAAATAGATGGTTAGGCCTAAAGCATGAATTCTAGTCATCAACAAAAATATCATTATAATAAGAATCAATCCATAAGTCCTAGAAGGGTTTCCTTTGAAGATCTGATTAATGCACAAGGAAAAATAAGGGGTTTTCTCCAAAAAAAATTCTAGACTGAGGATTAGAGATCTAGGTATCACTATGTGTCTCATTGGAATGAGAATCAAGCTACATATAGTTCTTAAAATGTTCCCAGTGTATGAATAATTCATACTCATATGAAGTGAAGGGGTTTTTTTAATATTCCATCTAAACCTATGATAGAAGAATTGGGAGTCACTACATATTTAAATAGGATGAGAATCAAGCCACACATAGTTCTTGGATACGTCATGCAGTTTTCTATCATATGATGAAGAAGTTAGCCATGAAATTTATCTTCTTTTAGTAAGGACATGAAAATGTAGGGACTTATACCTATAAACAGGGTCCCAAATTCAATTATATAATGGCTATGAAGTATGTGGGGCTTATTCATAGGGGAAGACTATATTTCTTTATCAAGACTATCGAAGAGGTAATCATGACCCACTGAGGTGTTAGAGTGATGTGATTGGGACCCACACGTAACATGAAGGCCCAATTTAAAGGACCATGAGAGATCTCTCAGCTCGTGGTATACTGGGTTTTCTTCAAGCTAGATGAAAAAGACATTAACCATGTTGTTTATTTTCATACGATAAGGAAAATGGGTGTTTCTAAATTTAATATTATGCCACAAAGACATTATGTCATGAATTTTAAGGTCATGTGACATGGACCCACTATGTATTTTAACATCATGCGGCTTGGATGATGGTTGTGTAATTACATGAAATATTTCTTCATGAAACTTTCATTAGTTGGGATCGTAGTGAGTTTTTCATCCACTGATATTAGGGAACAAGCTCAATTAAAGTAGACCTTATGTATGGAGTAAGGTCCCACCAACTTTGGATCAGGCTTCGGAAGATTACTTCCTGGTATCATTGGAGTCATAAGGACCAAAACCAAATCTCCTTGTAGGAATGAATAAAGGTGGACCTTCTTGTTAAAGGAATATGTTATCCAATTCTAATATACATCCAAGTGATGCAAGGTATGAAATCACATTTCATACAGTATCTCCAATTCATCAAGTCATTTCTAAGACTATTCATCTATAGATAGATGGTCACAGATGGAAATGTGGAGCGATGGAAATTAAACTTCAATGAATATGACTACATCTGTTATATACACCAATGAGTGTGGTGTTGCCTATATAGTTGTACAGGGTTTATTCTGTTGACCCTATAAGGCATGAAAGAGCTTGTTAGGCCAAGACTTCTTATCTTTATCTTCCATCATCTAAATTATTTTCGACAAGGTCTTGTAAAAATCCATTATCAGTTCATTAGTTTATGCATGATTGTGGGATGAATGGTTGGACCTTATATTGTACTCATGATACATATTATCCACCTTAGTAGAATATAAATTGGTTCTATTTTCCATCAATATAGTATATGGGACACAAAATATGGTAATTATGTTATCTTTGATGAAGGTAACAATGATTTTGGCTCTGAATTATTTTGGGGGTATTACCTCACCCTATTTGGAGAAGAAATCAGTAACAGTCATGATGTATTTGAACTTTGTGTCCATAGTTGGAGGGTATGGCCCCACTACATCCATTCCCCATGTGGGAAATATTCATTAGTATTTGGATGTTTGTTACAACTCATGGGGATGATGGACAGGAATGGAATTTCATATTGAATTTTGTGCAATCGTGTTTCATCAAAGGCCATATGTATCCAAGCCTTTAAATTTTATTAGAAAACACGTTCCCTAATTGGTGGGAACTAGGAGATCCTATGTTTTCTTATTCCTTGATAGTCATATCCTCATCTCCATGGAAACATATGAGAAGGTCTCCATCAAGACCTCATTTTTGGAGGACATTCTGGTGATTTGGGCCATCATACAAACTGAAATTGGTTGATCTCCATTGTACTTTGTCTTTTCCAGTTCATTCCAGTGGAAGCACCCCAGCATGGAGGTAGTCTATGATGGGAATAATACATATCATGGTAGAAACATTTGACTCTAATATGGTAATAATTTCATTGATCACTTCTATTCGGATCTAAAGAAAAGGTGAAACCATTCAGTGGTGGGAAACACTAATGACGATTTCATCCTAATTTGTATTTGCTAGAATTTTAGAAGCATTTCCCAATGCATTTTACTAGGATATATTTTATCATAGCATGTGATTAAATGTTGGATCTAAGGGAAATTATTCCATTAACCCTAAAATATAGTCAAATAGGTGAATTGCCTAATATTTTTTAATAACATAATCCATATTAATTTTCTTGATTATCAACTTTGTGTCTCCTTTCACTTCCATGTGGTTTACCATTATTTGGTGTGCCAATTCAAGGCCTATAACAAGAGCCTGATTTTTAACACATTTTTGGTATATCCTTCTTTTAATAAGAAGGGGTATGGAAATAATGAACTCTCCAGAGAGATAAACATAATCCCTAACTCTTCTTTGATAATTATAAGGACATCCATTCTCTTTACTATAGGTATTTTGGATGCACTATAAAAGTATGTTTCCCATGTTTGGGGGTCACTTTGAATAGAGAATATTTCTTCAATGGAAATATCAGTATTTAAATGAATCACTTATGGATATGGGTTCTCAACAAGGAAGTCTTCCAAGGCCTTACTACTCACTGCTTTCTGAGGTATAAACTATATATCACACAACAATAAAATAGCTTCCCACCATGCTAGATGTCTTGTAATAATTGGAAAACTGAGGATAAATTTGAGTGGGTTATTATGAGAAACCAAGTGGAAATCATGGTGTTAAAAGTAGTGTATCAACTCTTGAATGGAAAAGATTAATGTTATGAAGCACTTCTTGATATCTTAAAAATGATTCTAAGCATCAAGCATGGTTTGAATGAGATAATAATGGTTGTTTTCATTCCCAGCATCATTCTTTTTCACAATGAGTTCACACATTGATCATTCAAGGGCCATCATGTATATAATTATTGAATTTCCTTCATCCATTGGAATTAATACCAATTATCTCAATAGGTATTTCTTGAAGGTTTCAATATCTTATTGACAGTCACTGGTCCACTTATATGTGACCCACTTTTTCATCAATTTGGTAAAAGGTTGACATTTTATTTCAAGGATGGATATGATGTGACGAATGTTGTCGAAGTGTCCTTGAATCCCTCTCAACTATTTCATGATTCAAGTATACAAAATGCCAAGGATAGTTTTCTTTTCTCAGTATCAACTTGGATGTCCCAATAGCATACAACAAAGCCAAGAAATTTTTATGAGGTTTCCCCAAAGGAAACTTTCAAGGGGTTTATCATTAATCTATATTGTGAAAGATTTTTAAAGATGGTTTTTAGATCATCCAAGTGTTCATAACATTTTAAGAACTTGAACAATAGATTATTAACATATAATTCAATAAACTTCCCCAATAAGAGTTTGAAGATGTGATGCATAGCATGTTGGTATGTGGCATCGTTATTCACCAACCGAATGGAAATACATGATAGTAGAATACTCCCTTATGGGATCTAAAAGCTATGGATTCTTCATCTTCTAGGTCCATCCAGATTTGGTTGTACTCGGAATAGTATTCCATGAAGAACAGGTACTAATAACTAGACATTTCATCAATTAAGAGTTCTATGATTGGAATCGAGAAATCATATGTGGGACAATGTCGATTGAGATCTCGAAGATCAAGGAAGGATCTGATTTTACCATTCTTCTTTTTATAGGGAAAATGTTGGATTTCCATTTTGGATATTTTTCCTCTTGGATAAAATCATCCTTGATGAGCTTGCCCACATCAGCCTCGATTTTAGAGGAGTGAGTCCGGTGTGTCCTTTTGGCTCCCTACTTGTATCCATGATTATCTTTTGGAAAACCCAAATGATGGGTGGACACCTCGTAGTCAAGGACAAGAATCTATATGTAGTTATAGGTGAATAAATACTAATTATACATTATTAAGGTAGTATATACCTCATGTTATTTGGGAATCAGGGCTGTAATAATTAGTGGTGGTTGTTGATCTTGTTTTGTACCCTAATTTATCTCTATGAGATAATCCATGGTGATAGAGATGCCTTCCTCAAATGATGTAGGGGTGTCACTATGATTTTATTATTCTTCCACTTCATCATTATCCACTAATTTCACCTCTACATGGGGAGATTATAATGAAATGAGTTCTTTGAAGGTAAGAGGGGAGCCACCATTTGGACATACCTAGGGTAAGGCAATCATTTCGAGCTAACTTTCTACATGAAGCCTTCGTGGAGTCTTGAAGGGGAAACGAGGGATTGAGAATGAGTATCTTCACTTTATCCTATCATCCTGACAAATTATTCAATCCCAGCTGGTAGAACCTTGATTTGTTGGAGATTAGGAGAAAAAATGAAGACAATTTAATTAAATCTTTCATTTTCACTCATATATTTGATGACTTCTTATGTGACATCAGACATAGTTGTCATAATTTAAATAAAAGAAGATTTTAAATGAGTGCTTGAATTCAAGACCACCCCTTTAATTTTATTAATGGTAAGCACATAGTCTTCACCAATCTTCTTGAAAGGGTTACCAGGGGTAATCTTCAATCCATTTAGGGCATTTATTTGAGCAATATCACCTATCATGAATTTTTTTCACTCCCCTGTGATAATATCCTAAATCAATGTATTATTTCTCATAGGATTTGAATGGTTAATTGTCACCATACAATGTTCCACTTTGAAAATTGAAACAATATTTGATACATTGGTGGTATGACAAATTAATTGATGCATGGTGATATAGCCAAGGTCTTACCATCTGAATATTGAATGTTTTATCCTAGAGAACAACTCTAATATCTTAATCGGACACTAGATCTCTAAACTAGGTCCTGAGTGTAATCTGACCAAGTGGATCTTAATCATTCTTTTCATAAACCTGTAACATCATAGTGGAGGGGGAAAAAGATTAATTGTGGCCCAACTAACGAAGTTTCCCAACCAGAATGATGTTGAACTATGAGGCATTGTTGGTAAATAATCATTGGATATCATTGTCATTTATTCTTATAGATATATCTAGGGGTCTGGGATGTCCTTATATGATATCATCCTCATCCTGATCTGTGAAATAGATGACCACATGGAATTATAAAGGATCATTCTCTACATGATATACCTTAGTAGAAGTAACCTCGATTTTAGACTCCTAAGGGCCTAATAAATCTTCTATGAGTGACTCTTAGAAGACTTTTGATAGACTCAGAGCATCCAGGATTGATAAAATGGATGAAACTCGGGCCAGTTGCTTTAAGACATCATATGTTTGATCTATAGGTTAGTGCTTCCCCGCATGAATGTTCTCTTTTATATGCACCTTAGGATTTCTTGTTCCTGATGTGGATGGACCATCCCTTGGGGTAAGATATGGAAGTTCTTCATTGCTTGGTGGATTAAGCCTATTAGGTAAGTCGACCTATTAAAGAGGCGGTGGTGTATACTCTAACCAGTCTTTCAAGATGATCATGTTAGGTTAAACCATGTAACCCATGGAAAAAAGAACTCTTTTGTTCCTACTGAGCTCACTGAAGATCTTCCCCATGAATTTTGGCCACATAAACAGTTCAATTAGAGATTTGGTTGATATAGTGTCTCCTAGAACAACCACATATTATATTGTATCCTACACCTTGATGACATATTCCCCATGTTCCCCAATCAAGTGTTCGTAAATCGGGTTCTTAATCAGAATCAACTTTTTAAATGGATACATTAAGTTAATAACATTAACATAACTGAATATCAAATCTTAAGGTGATGAATATTCAATCTGATTTTTCAACTATTGTTATACCATTTGGCAGGGTAGTTCCTGTGATTTTGTAACTTCTGACATAAAGTCATCTGAATCCTTGGATAAATGTTTCCTTAAAAAAACTAATAATTCTTGAATTTTCTATTTATCCTTCCATCCATATCACTTTTTTGAGGATTGGACCTCATAAAATTGAGTTACAGATGAATCTGGTTGTGTTGTAGTAGGCATAGTTGAGGGAATAGTTGGTTGTTTCAACTATTCTATGAGAATAGTGTGAGTTTTTTTGATAATTTTTATGACCAGTCAATCACTGAACATCCATTTACTCTTTATTTTAATTTATAATTACTCATTTTCCTCTTATATATTTGTAGAATAAACAAACGCTATTTGGGCGGGAAATTTTTTAGTTTTACCTACCCAGAGTCCACTATCGATTTCAAGAGTTATTTGAAAACAACAAAATCTAGGATGTGGTTACCCAATATTTGATAGAAGGGAAACATGTTTGAATGATATTAATCAAATTCTTTCCTTATAATCTCAGGAATTTGCATCCTGACTATGTTTTTTTCCAATGTTGAGATGAAGTAGCCATATACTTGTTCATTTCGAAAATATTAGTCCCTTATTTTTATCTCCTCAAATTGTTTCAATCTCTATTCACTTTTATCATTCAGATAAGGTGGGCATTTCTACTGATGCTCAGGAGGTTGAGCCATGTGATATGGTACACGATTTGAAGTATGAGTGGTTATAGGGGTCTGCATAAGTGTAACTCTAACAGCCTCTTCTTTTCCTATTCTCGTTCGCTGATTTGATGGAATCATAGGGGACTTGGATTTGGTATTTCTGGTTGGTTTTTTCACCTGTTTAGTAATTGAGGCAAGATTCAAAAACCCTACTTTGTATTTTACAAGGGTAAACAGTGGACACATCTGTTTGCGGATATTTGATACAAAAATATGAAAAAACACTTCTTGAGGGGTCAGTAGGTTTAAATAGTATGTAAAACCATTCCATAGAGATACAAAATATGATACACTTTTATTCTCTAATTTTTGGTATTTTGTGATATTGAAGACTATTGTCTTTTTCATCATTGAACTGAAATGGAATGAAAAATTCTAACAGAGGTCTTCCCACTTAGTAATGCCCCAGGACATCAATCTTGGGTACCACATGAAGTTTCATCATTACAATGATTGTATGAAGCACCTAAGTTTTACAACCTACTATTGTTCAGGGTTACCCATCATTGGATCACATTGAGAGACAAAGTGCATCCAGTGCTTCTCTTGATCTCTCTATCCATTGAAGATTTGAAATGTGGGATTCCTAAAGATTGGACATGGAAGATTCGGCTCTACCCATTATGGGTAAGTCTTTTTTTCTGGTTGTATCGGACCACCTCGTTCCTACATAGACTCTAATCATGCCTTCAATGATTCAATTATGTTCATAATAATTTGAGGAATTTCTAGATTAGATGGAACCTATACAAGTTCCAAAATTGGTGTCTGAACTGGTGCACCATCTAGAAGAAAACTGGTGGTGGAACTAATAGTATCCACCATGGGTAACCCATGGGTACATGCATGTAAGGGATATTCCAGAACCTACTATAGTGGTACACTCAATAGACTAAATTCTTGATATGCTACTATTGTATCCAAATATAGTGGTGGTTGATATCTAGCATTGAGAAGATGTACCAGGTCTGCTCTAGTTGTCACAAAAATATTGCTTTATTAGGGTGTTCTAACTGGAAGTGTGGGTTGAGGATATACTTGTAGAATATAACAAGTAGGGAGGATACCTTGGAGTAATTCAACATTGAGTCTCCTCAATTATTTTATTTCTTCCTCTTGCTAAGAAAATCATCCTTCCAGTGATAGTTACTTATCCTCTCTAGGAGGGGGATGAGACATGATTTGAATCCAACATTTTTCTCTGGTGGGTGCCTTTCTAGGGGGTAATGATGGATTATTTGAGGGAATGACCAAATTATGGGAAAGCCTCTAGTTATAGGTATACACACCTCTTTCATTTATTTAGGTTTTTACTACCTTAGGATCTAGAACTTAATATTCTGACTCCTCTAAATTGGAGTCATGTTCTTTAGAATCTGTGAGGGTGGTGTTGATGTTATTAACAGACACAAAATGCATTGTGGGTATTATATCAATGTCTTTGTGGGGATATCTTCCTATGTACCCTTCATGAGGCCTTATCCTCTTTATTATTGATTCTTTGGAAACTATTTAGGGGATATTAACCTGAATTGAGTCACCATATAGTCCAGTCATGAGTTTTCCATGTGCAAATATTGAATCACGGATTGGGATAAACTGGGAGGATTCATTCTATGTCATCTTCCCGAGTTGGTGTAAACCTAATTACCATTGAGGAGTGGATCGTTGAGGTGAAAAATCTTGAAGCCCTATGATCACAAAATGATATAACATATTTTATCACCCATATACGTTTTTATAAAAAAAAATTAGGGGTTTAAGAATCCCATTGTTAAACCATTTTTCCCTCAATATTTTTTTAATTCATTTATTAAAAACATGAATAAAAGTTTCAATTTCACAATGGCCCAATTTGAAAACAATTATTTTTTTCTATCATATCATTAACTACATAGGTATAAATGTTAAAATTCATTTTTTTTTAGATTCTATGTTCATTAGGATTCAATTCCTCTAACTGGTACAAAGGATGATTGTGAGAAGAAGGGTCCCAAACTTGTCCAACAGGTGAACACATTATGGGCGAGCCAGACTGGACCAAACATCTATATTTGGGTCTTAACATGGGTCTTGGACATCCAATTGGTATAATTATACCTCCATTAGATAGAGAACTCACAATACCACCTCTCCATGGAATTTCATTCCAATTTTACTTGTTTTGGTCTAACAACCATCTAGATAATGGAGTAATAATTATTCCATGAATATGGACCTAGACCTTTTGACACTTGACTTATTTTGTGGAAAGTGTAATGTATTTGTCTATAAAATCACATTCTATTAGGTTTCACAACCATGGGTAAAGGTCATTCAAATTAGATAGCTCTCTTCATCCATTTTATTTCCCATCTCTATCATGTTCTTTAAAATTTCATAGTGATCAATTTGGGGGGTGTTCTTTGTTGTGATCCTGAGCTCCACACTTTTAATCTTTTCATGGTAATTCAATTTATAGTATTTTTTTCAATTATTCTTAATTTCTACCTTCTAAGTTTTTTTATTCTAGTATGATGAAATAAAAATCAAAGGAACAAGAATCCTCAGGATTTCATGAATAACTCGGATCTTGTGATGATTTGAGTGTGTTCATCTCTTTTCTCACCCATCCCCTTTCATGAGTATGTATATGGAAAACATCGGTTGATAAAATTAAATATCAAAAACCCATTAATATTCATTTTCTTTCCTTTTTCAAAAAATTATCTTTGAAACACATCTTGTTATCTCATCACATTGTCGATGTGATGGATTGATTGAGTTTAGTTTTTACATAGATTCAAGTATGTTGATTTTGACTGGTCTTTGGTAATTAATATCATTTATCGATCATATTCTAGGAATTAATCTAGTAATAAAAAATATATAACACTGGTTTAAAAGTCTATAAAATTAAATAATCAATGATCTTTCCCATTCCCTTAAGGGTAATGACAAATTGAGTATCAAGGGACACTTACCTAGATTGATCACAATTTCTCAAACTTATTTCCATCACATTACGATATAATTTTAATTTATGCTTTCAAATCACAAACCCCCAAGTTCATCAAAATCCCATTCCCATTTTATTTTCATAATAATAAATTTCTTTTTAGTTAAGGATCTAAGGCTCTGTCGAGAGACGACTTGGGTTCCTATTATACTGTATAAATTCAAGTTACAACTAATTTTTCATTCTCAAAAACGTGATTATATTTTGGCACTTTTTCCTGGGAGATAAGATCATTTTTTTAATTTTTTCCCTTTATATTTTTATTTTAATTCTTAATTAGTACTCCTTTCAATATCCCCCCATTCCTTTTGTTTTTTTCATATTTTATTTCACTCTCTCTCTCTTGTTCTTCTCTCTCTTTTCATCTAATTCAATAGTATAAAATTATCTTTTCTTATATCCTTTCATTATTCTTAAGTATTTCAATTTTATTCATCATCCATCAAGAAAATATAACAAAAAAACATAAAAACAATAATCAGAAAAACAAACAATTATATTGGACATCATTGTTGTCGGAAAAGATTTAGAAAAGAAACACTACTTGAATTTTACCCTAAAATTAAAAAGTATATTCGTTAAAAAATTAGTTTATCTTGAATATTATAATCAAGTAGCATTATATAACTCCTTGTGGAAACTCAAGTGGTCCTAAACCAATAAAAAATTAAACCAAATCAATCCCAAGAAAACATGGCTGCAAAAAACCAAACCTTAAAAAAACTGACCACCAAGGATGTGGAGTACCAACCTGTATACATCCAATATCCTGAGGAGGAAGCCAACTCTCAGCTAAGATCTGGCCTCATCCACCTCCTTCCAAAATTATTTGTTCTTCCCAGTGAAGACCCTCACAAGAATGTTAAGGATTTTTACATATTGTGATCCACTATGAAGACCCAAATTTTCTCTAAGGACCTCATTATGTTTAGGGACCTCCATTTCTCTCTTGATGGTGTAGAAAAAAACTATATATAATATATTCCTACCACAATTTGTGGATGGAATGATCTAAAATGACTCTTTATATAGATTTTATCCATACCACCTAAACTATATCAATTAGAAGAAAAAAATATATGGAATTAGGAAATCCTAAGGAGAGACCCTTTATGAATACTAGGAGAGATGCAAAATACTTTTCTCATGTTTACCCCATAACCAAATTAGTGAAAAATTTCTAGTTCAATAATTTTATGAGGGAATTTTCCCCGTGGATCATGGAATGATTGATGTTTTATATGATGGTTCCCTAGTTGATAAAACTCTTTCCATCCCTCGTGACGTAATAGCTGACATGCCTCAAAATGCACAAAAATTTAGTACATGAGCAATTACACCCACCTCACGAGTTCATGAGGTAAGTCATTCATCTCTAGAAAAAAAATATATAATAAACATGATGATATTTATTCCCTTTTAAGTTAATTATCGCATTCACAAGGTAATTAAAACACCCCTCATATTCCACTACATTGTGGTATTTTTTCTCATAACACTGATTTTTCTAACCAGTGACCACAACTTCAGGATTCATCTAAGTCTTGTTAAGTAGTATTCCCTGGGCATCCATTCTAATAGGAAACAACCTTCATGAAAGAACCATTCATTCTAAATCCAAACCCTGGGTGGAAAGAAAAACCACAATACCAATGAGAAAACTCAAGATACCCCTAGTAGAATTGGTACAAACAAGGCCAATGTATGCAACCTTTTTACCCATTAACTTCTCAAAACAATTATCCTCTTCCCAAATATAAACCTGGACTCAAGAACATGTTGAAGAAAATGGAAACCAATAAGCTATATTTCTAACAGACCACACAATCGATAAACCAAGACCCGTGATCTCATGTGGGAAAATTGGAAAACACCATTAGTGATATTAAGATGCAAGATTTTAGACAACTACCATCTTATCCTATTACTAATCACAAAAAAATGTAATGTTTTTAAATTGTAGTTCATAGTGGTAAATAAGATTCATCATCCAATGATTCTAACCAATACTTATGTACCCCTCTTGAAAACTCTTATTCTAACCCTCAGATGTTTCATGTAATGAAAAACAAGACAAAAATGGTGATCGAATTATCATTGAGGATTCCCATGACAAGTCCATTCCTTTTAATTTGCTTAAAGATGCTCTTTCTTTAAGAAATGTTTTGATAAAGAGATTGATAAAGAAATAATGGACACATTTAAGAAGGTTCAAGCTAACATTCCTTTATTAGATACAGTTAAATAGATTCTTCATTACGCTAATTTTCTTAAAGAACATTGCACTCATAGAAGAAGGATGATGGGAAATGAGAGATTCAAACTAGGAAGGAATGTCTCAGTCTTGACTCAACCATAAATTCCAACCAAATTATAGTATCTATAAACTTTCATGATACCTTTTACCATAGGAGAGAGATTATTTTTTAGCGTATAATAGAATTAGGTTCTTCAATTAATATAATTTCTTACTCTACATACACATCTCTGCATATTAGAGAGCATCAAATGACATGCATCATAGTGAAACTTTCCAACCATAGCACAACACACCAATCAAGTGTGGTCAAGGTCATCCTTATAAATGTGAAGAATCTCATATTCCTTGTCAACTTATATATTCTTAAGATGGAGGATACCCAAAACAAAGGATATTCCCCTCTCATACATGGAAGATCATTCTTGAAAACATCATAGACTTTCATCAATGTGAACAATGGTACATGTAATATCTCATGCTTCCATGGTATGTTTTCCTTTGAATAATGCAATAGCTTGCGTTGTACGCAACTTCTAGATTCTAACACATCGCGACCAATCAAACTAGCCATTATGAATAGTAATACCAACTTTTTGAAATTATATCAATTTCATATTACAAAATAGATTTCATTTTTGGGGTTGGAATATTGAAATTATCTTAGGGTTAATTGTTGGTATTTTTCTGAAAACATTCAGTTTATAACGAATAGTGAAAAATAAAAAAATTAAATTAAAAACAACTTTTTTAATAAAAATAATTTATAGTGATAAATTATACTGTTGAGAGATTTTTAACTATAATAAGATTATATTTTTACCATTTAATCCAATGTTGGTCATTGGACATAATTTCACATTTAAACTGTATATAAGCATGTGGCAATCTTTTGATAGTTATTATTTCTTAAAAACACGCATTTGTTTTGACAACAAGAATTAATTTTAAATTAATTTCTGCCACTTCTGTGTTTTGAATTTAGAAAAATGGATTCCATATTTATAATCAATAGGTACAAATTTTTTAAATAGGTTAATTTTATATTTAGACATTTTGAATAATTACTTCGGTAAATATTTTATTTACCATGGTTAAAGGGTAAATCCGGTAAATAAGGGTAAAAAAATAATATTATACTAATATTAAATTACTTTAAAACGTGTCCTAACCCTATTGGCTGGCACAAGTCCAACCATGGTCATCCTTGCATTGATTTTGGGACCCCATGAATCCACTTATATGTGATAACGACACTTTATATTAATTAAGTTAAAGTAAATACAAAAATGACATAAGTAAATATCCTTTAGTAAAACAATTTTCACATATAGTTATATATGTTATATCTTCGACTATAAATATTAATTAAAAAGCAAAAAATATTTCCTACATAATGGTATTTTATTTATAATTTTGAGACATTGAATAATTAAATTTCATTATGACACAATGATGATGAAGTATTAATGAATGAATCAAATAAATGGTATTATAGATGTTAAAATAAATATAATTTGAAAGTTTTGATGACATCCACAAATTTTCTAGGTTAATTTGGCATGTTATAATTGATTAAATGAATTTTTTTCAAAGTAATAATTCTGTTAGGAATTTAACAAAAACAAAATAACAAAAAGTGTCAAAATTAACATAAAAGAGTTTTTAAAAAAATACTATATTATTAATTGATATTCTATTTTTAAAAATATAAGGTTCTGACAAAGGTCTTAAATAATATTATATATGTCATTAATGAACCAATTTAGGTTCACTTAGAAGTTTATAGTATGTTTATTAACCATATAATATAACAATACAAAGATACATGGTAAATGTCAAGCTAATTAACTAAGAGTTAAATCAAGAAGATAAGGTTAATATAGTGACCCAAACCAGTCTAAAACATATTTTTTGAGTGTTTTCTGACCCATACCCATATTATCCTAGAAATTAGTCATTTTTATCCATTATAATCCGATAATTACTTTATTATAAAATAATATTTCAATCTTTTCCTATGGTGCCCCTCCCCCCTCTTATAAAACGACACTTCCCCGTCTCTCAAATTCACACCTTAAAATCCATTTGGCTTGGCCAAAACCTGTCCAAATACCCTCTCAATTGTCCTCAATTAATTCTAGAGGCATTCCTTTAGTCATAAATCCATCTTAAGTATCCCTTTTGATCAAATCAAAAGGAAGAACCCGAAGAAGAGGTAAGTATTTAATCACCTCTTTTATGTTACTTTCTTCTTCCACTTCCCCTTTCTTTGTTGTTTCCATTATAAAATTATAACACCATTATATTCTATATAATGTGATGTTATAATAAATATTTACAACCATATTCATTATTCTATCCACCCTTTTAATGAAATTTCACCATACGTGTGTACGTACAGCTTACCGTCTCCACGTCGTAGTGTAGTTGTTATTCAATACATTATTATTTGGATGGGTATAATAATGATGTATAATTGATGTAAATAATAAATATAACATTATTAGTATTCTATATATATGATATAACATCCAATTATATATTATTTTAATATCAAAATAATGATAATGTCGCTCGGGCGTACGTACGGATTACCATCTCTACGAACACGATGAGATTCATTCCCCAACGTAGCCATTCAAGACTAATTTTAATTTGATGATTAAAAATAATGTTTAAATACTTAATATAATTCTGAATATGAATAATATACATCATATCCACAAAAAACATTACTTATGTAATAAATCATATAAAGGAAAACGAATTAGTTAACACCTGAAATGATGATACTACTGAAATATCATTAACAAAGCAATTTTAGAAGATCATATATGATATCATATTAATGTATATGGTTATTGTATAATTTAATAACAATTATTTTAGCATTATATAGGAGGTTAACCTACCCTCAACCAATTAAAAGAACAAGGTAAGGGATAATTCTACAACCTCTTCATTATTCAAGGTTTTTTATATGTAATTATCTACTAGGACCTATTTATCATCCACATACATGTTTTCCTAAAAATGTATTCCAAAACATTTTTACAACATACTATACTATTTTTTAAATTCATTTATACCCTTATTTTACCTTATATGATTTTAATGGAATCTTTCCATCATTTTCCAAATAATTTACTTTATGACCTTTTTGACAAAATTAAGGTAGGAATGGTTTTTAACTTATACGGTTGGTGCAGTTATATTCCACTGTTATAACATTGTCAAAGCTTCCCTTACAATATTATTTGAATATTTTCAAAAAAAATGTTTTCTTTTATAGTTATATGACTTTAAAATGATTTCAAAATAGAAAGAGATATTTCTCTAAAAATGGTTTTAATCTCATCTATGCCAACAGCCTTTGATGGATTTTAATTTTATTTGAAGTTGATTTATAATGATACAAAACATCCATATTGTATTGAAGGTTTTGTGATATGTTTGATTGGGGGTGTTTTATTTTTATACCATTCATGGTTTATGGATAAATTATTGAAATTTTTTATGCTAGTTTTAATATGAATGTTTATGTTATGTTTAAACATTTTCATATGAGGAATGCATTGAACATAGTAAGTGACAGGTGGAGCCCACTATTGCTCCTTGATGAATCGGTAGGTCTCATGAGACAAACTAGTGTCTTGGCACAAGGCGTTGACAAAATATTATTTCTAGTCTTGGAACAATTCCTTGACTATGTGGTTATGAAGTCTGGCATTATGCATTCCATCATTATGAAAGTTCCTATTGATATTGTATCTGATTATTCAACTAGTAGAATATTCATGTGAATAAGTAAATGGAATTATTTGATTTTATCTTTGCCATAATATGCTGATTTTCAAGTTTAAAAGTCTTTTGTTTTAGTCTTATACATTTATATAAAAAGTTTTACTTATTTATGAATGTTTCTGCTATATTTTTATCCTTAATGAGCATATAAGCTCTCCCCTTTCTATGTTTTATTTTTCCCAGGATGTGAAAATGTATTTTATGACTGACTAGAAGGGATAGTTTGAGGGGATATGAGTGTGGTCTATGGAAATAATGTTGTTTTAGTTTTTCATTTTATAATTTAATGTAAAACTCATGAATGTATCTAGTATTTCCAAGGCAACTAAACTGATCGGTCTTTCAGGACATGATTTCCTTGTATCATGCCAATGATATGTAATAATGAACCGAGTCTGGGTAACTGGAGTCGAGGTGTTATAGTTGGTATCATAGAAAGTTTAGTACAAAACCTTGAAATCTAGATTTAGATAAAATCTGATTAGAGCACATTACCTTAAGATAGGCTTTGAGGATTAGTATAGATGAACTTCCTAGAATTTTGGTACTGTAGAGATTTTGTGATATTTCCAAGCAATACATTCCTGTCTGGATACAAGCAGGTAGAGGCGGCTATGGAACAGATGTAACTAGGGGTAAAACCTCAAAACATCACTTTGAGCTAGACTCGAATGGGAACTAGTGCATGACAACGGGCCTTGCTGCACTCTTGGTTACTACACTCTCGAGAGATATGATTAGGAAAATTCTCATTTTCTTTAAAAATCATTATGAACGGTTTATGAGTATATATTTCTTCAAAGAAAACATTTCTATGAATATGGATTATATCCATAAACTGTTCAGTTTATGTTAAGTGTTTAACAAGTTTGGAAATATGTATTTTGATTCCCAAACTAATCTAGTTTATGCTATTGTTGAGAAATGGTGCCTAGCAGAAGTAATGGAAGCTGTATCAATGTACGCACTCCATGTAGGTATTTCCCTCCTCCTCAAGATAATTATAGTGGATCTGGTGATACAATTGGTGTTGATCAACTTATCACTATACTGGGACAACTCACTCAGGGAATGAATAATAACCTTACCCGTATGGAGCAACCTGATCCGTAGCATGGAGGATCAATGTTAGATCACTTAATGAGGAAACAACCACCAAAATTAAATGGGGGTACAAATCCATTATTAGTTGAGCAATGGATAAATTCCTTAGAGAAAATATTCCATGGCTTAGGGAGTAGTGAAAGGGAAAAAAAATTCATAGTAGTTTACTTCCTCACTGGATATGATGATCAATCGTGGTCATTGATTCAAAACAAAAAGGAAGATGATGAAGAATCAAATATGGAATGTAGGGAGTTTAAAGAGATTTTCATAGAGAAATACCTTCCTCAAGACCATCGAGCGGATATGGAAAGGCAATTTCTGAGTCTGAGGTAAAAGGAGAATGAGAATGTCACAAATTATGAGGCTAAATTTACAAGGATAGCTAGGCATGTAGCAGATTATATACGTAACCCAATAAGTAAGACTAATCGTTTCTTTTATGGGTTAAAACCATTTCTCTATCGAGCATTATTCTCAAAATCTTTCTCGATGTACGAAGATATTGTCGCATGTGCTATCAAGACAGAAAAATAATTCTCTAAGTATTATGAATTTAACAAAAAGCAGGAGAAGAAGAGATCTGTTGAACACTCTAGAAATGGAAATAAGGGGATGAAGGGAAAAGTTTAATATCTATCCAGCAGTAAATGTGGGAAGAAACACCCTGGTACTTGTCTGAAGGAAATAGGAGTCTGGTACAAGTGTGGGGAAAAAGGCTACCAAGATAGTGATTGCAAGGGTAAGAAAGAGGTTGTTAATATTGAATTCTACAACTGTAGAGAAAGGGGACATTATGAAAATGAATTTCCTAAGCATCAGGGTAACTTACCTCAGAAAATCCCAAGGGATCAAGGCCAAGCTTATGCTATCACTACTGCTGAGGTTGAAACTCTGAAAGACATAGTGGCAGGTACTTTAATGGTTTCTTCATGTTTAGCTAATGCTTTATTTGATTTAGGATCATCACATTGTTTCATATCTTCCTTGTTTTTCTATAAAATTAGAAATTTACAACTTGATTTAACATGGGAGTTTTCAGTAAAAACTCATAAGGGAAGTATCATCACAATAAAGTTTTATGAATCAGTTACCATTATAGCATATAAATGTTCTTTATCTTCTGATCTCATCATCATACCTATGATTGAATTTGATATAATCCTTGGTATGGATTGTATTTTGGACCATGATATGAAGATTTATTGAAAGAATAAAGAGGTTACAATTTTCATTGATGATGATAAAGAACACCTTATCTTTAGAGCAGATATGTCACCACCTAATTCTTATTTAGATACACCCCCAGTAACTCAACTAAATTAAATTATTGGGGAGGAAGAGAATGAAATAAATGTGGGTGAGGAAAACAATGTTCAAATATAGGATGTACCTATTGTTCAAGAATATATTGATGTGTTTCCAGAAGATTTACCTCGACATACTCCAGAATGAGAAATTGAGTTTTCCATTGACTTCATTCCTGGTTCAAGGCCCATATCAAAAACCCCTTATAGAATGGACACTGTGGAATTAGTGGAACTAAAGAAACAATAAGATGAATTGAGTAATAAGGGATTTATTCACCCTATTGTTTCTCCATGGGGAGACCTAGTTCTTTTTGTTAAGAAGATAGATTGATCTATGAGGTGGTGCATTGACTACAGGGAGATCAATGCCTTAACAATAAAGAACAACTATCCCTTACTTCACATTAATGATTTATTCGACAAACTTCATGGATCTAAATACTTTTCAAGGATTGACCTTCGATCTGTATATCATTAGTTGTGTGTGAATATTGAATACATTAAGAAAACAGAATTTTGAACTAGGTACGGGCATTATGAGTTTACAATAATGCCTTTTGTATTGACTAAATCACCCTATGTCTTCTTGGATCTAATGAATAGAGTTTTCAAGGAATATCTTGATGAATTTGTAGTGGTATTTTTTTATGACATTTTGGTATACTCCAAAATCTATGAAGATCGTGAAAATCACTTGCACATTATTCTAAAGATTCTTATAAGACATGATTTATATGGGAAGTTTAGAAATTGTGAATTCTGGCTTTAGGAGATTTCATTTCATGGCTATATTGTCTATAATGATGGAATATCTATTTATCCTTCTAAGACCAAGTCAATCCAAGAATGGACAGCACCAATGATATAATTGAGGTACACAGTTTTATTGGTTTAGCAGGTTATTATCAGTGTTTCATCCAGAATTTTGCCCGATTGGCTGACCCATTAACGAAGAACCCATGCAAAGGGGTTAAATTTGCTTAGAAAAAAGAGTGTGAATAATTTTTTTAAGAATTGAATAGAATATTAGTCAATTCTCCAATATTGACTCGACCTTCAGGGAATGATGGGTTTATTACTTATAGCGATGCATCAAAGAAAGAACTTGGTTGTGTCCATATGCAGAATGATAGGGTTATTTCTCATGCATCCAGACAGCTAAATATTCATGAGAAAAACTATCCTACTTATGATCTTCAGTTAGCATCTGTAATCTTTTCTTTGAAGATATGAATAAATTATCTCTATAGTGAAAAATGTGAGATATATACCGATCACAAGAGTTTGAAGTATATTATCTCATAGAAGGAACTCAACATGAGGCAAAGACGATGGCTTGAAATACTCAAGGATTATGAGTGCACTAAACACTACCACCAAAGGAATGGAAATACGGTGACAGATGCTTTGAGCATAAATGATCATGGACTTTTGAAGAAGATAAGAGTTGAAAGGGATCCCATTTTCATGGATCTAGTAAAGATGGATATGGGAATAACCATAGAAGGTGAAACATCAATGATTTTTCACATGGTTTCCAAACCATCTTTACTAGAAAGGATAAAATTTTCTCAAGTTAATGATGAGGAATTTCAAAATAAGATTAAAGCTGTGAATGATGGGAGATTGAGTGACTTTGTGTATGAAGATGGAATTTTGAAATTTGGGAAGAGACTTTGTGTTCCCGATATACCTGATCTAAAAAGGGAATTGTTGGATGATGATCATAGTTCCAATTTCTATATACACCTTGGTAGCATTAAGATGTATAGAGATTTCAAGGAAAATTTTTGGTGGGATAACATGAAGAGGGAGATTGCTGATTTTCTATCAAGATGTATGGTTTTTCAACAAGTGAAAGATGGAAAGCAACATCCTTCAGGAGTCATGAAACCTCTTCCCATACTTGAGTGGAAATGGGATAATATTATGATTTACTTTTCATGGGACTACCAATGACTCCTAGAAGGAATGACACAATATGGGCCATTGTTGTTCTTCTTACCAATTCAGCACATTTTCTTATTATAAGAGAAGATTTACCACTTAAACATCTAGCAAGACTATATATTAATGAAGTTGTGAGATTTCATGTAATACCCCTATCGATTGATTCTGATCGTGATCCATGTTTTACATCAAGATTCAGGAAAAGCCTTCAGAAATCCTGGGATACTGAACTTAGTTTGAGCACTTCTTACCACCCTCAAACTGATGGAAAATCAGAACATACTATTCAAACCTTAGAAGACATGCTGAGATCTTTCTCACTTGACTTTCAAGGTATTTGGGATCAATATTTACCTATAATAGAATTTTAATATAACAATAGCTTCCATTAAAGTATTCAAATTGCACCATATAAATAATTATATGGAAAGAGATGTCGCACACCAACCTGTTGGGATGATGTTGGTGAAAGAAAACTTGTACGCCCAGAACATGTGGAGGAAATGATGGAAAAGGTTAAGGTAATCTAAACCCACATCAAAGCAACTCAAAGTGAGCAGAAGAGCTATGCTGATAACCAAAGGAATGATTTGGAATTTCAGGTAGGAGATCATTTTTTCTTGAAGGTATCCCTGTGGAAGGGTGTTATACATTTCAGTAAGAAGGTAAAATTATGCCCCAGGCACATCGGAACTTTCGAAATTCTAGAACTAATTGGGTATTTATCTTACTGTTTGGCAATGTTGCCAAGTCTCTCTAAAGTTCCCGATTGTTACACGTATCACTATTGAGAAAATACAAGCCTAACCCAATTCATGTACTCACATATGAGGAATTAGAACTAAAACCTGGTTTGTCTTATTGCGAAGAGCCTATCAAGGTTCTTGATACAAGAGAATAAGTGCTGAGAACTCGGATGACTCGTCTGGTAAATGTTCTATAGAGAAACCATAAGATAGAAAAGGCAATGTTGGAACCTGAGGAACTTATGATGAAGAACCACCTGAGTCTTTTTATGCAGTAATATTATAGAAATTTCGTGGATGGAATTATTTGAAGGAGGGAAGAATGTAACACCCCAAGATTCCATGGAACGTTTCCCTTTGAATAATGCAATAGCTTGAGTTGTACGCAACTTCGAGATTATAACACATCGCGACCAATCAAACTAGGTGTTTTGAATAGTAATACCCACTTTTTGAAATTTTATCAATTTTATCTTAGAAAATGGACATCATTTTTTGGATCAGAATATCGAAATTAGCTTAGGGTAAATTTTTGTATTTTTCTGAAAACATTCAGTTTTTGAAGAATAATGAAAAATAATAAATTTTAATTAAAAACAAATTTTTAATAAAAATAATTTATAGTGATAAACTATAATATTTAGTGGTTTTCAAGTATAATTAGATTATATTTTTACCATTTATTCCAATGTTGGTCATTGGATGCAATTTCCCATTTAAACTGGACATAAGTAGGTGACAATTTTTTGATAGTTATTATTTCTTAAAAACACGCTTTTGTTTTGACAATGGGAATTAATTTTAAATTAATTTCTACCACTTATGATTTCTTAATTTAAAAAATTTGATTCCATATTTATAATCAAGAGGTTTAAATTTTTTAAATAGGTAACTCTTATTTTTAGACATTTTGAATAATTCTTTCGGTAAATATTTTATTTACCATAGTTAAAGAGTAAATCTGGTAAATAAGGGTAAAAAAATAATATTATAGTAATGTTAAATTACCCTAAAACGTGTCCTAACCCTATTTTCTGATACATTTATGACCATGGGAATATTTGGGTTGATTTTGGGACCCCATGGAGCCACTTGTATGTGATAATGACACTTAAAATTAATTAAGTTAAAGTAAATACTAGAATGACATAAGCATATATCTTTTAGTAAAAAAATATTTACATAGGGTTATATATTTTATCTATTCAACTATAAATATTAATTATAAAGATAAATATATTTCCAATATAATTTTATTTTATTTATAATTTTTAGACATTGAATAAATAAATTTATTTATGACACAATAATGATGCAGTATTAATGAAATAATCAAATAAATGGTATTATAGATGTTAAAATAAATATAATTTGAAAGTTTTGATGTCATCCACAAATTTTATAGGTTAATGTGACATGTTAAGATTTATTAAATTAATTTTATTTGTATTAATAATTCTGTTAGGAATTTAACAAAAACAAAATTGAAAATAGTGTCAAAATTGACATAAAATATTTTTTAAAACAAATATTATATTATTAATTGATATTCCATTCCTAAAAATCTAAGGATTGATAAAAGGTCTTAAATAATATTATATATGTCATTAATTAACCAGTTGAGGTTCTCTTTGAAGTTTATAGTAAGTTTATTGACCATATAATATAAAAATACAAAGAGACATGGTAAATGTCAAACTAATCAACTAAGAGTTAAATCTAGAAGATAAGGTTAATATAGTGACCCAAACCTATCTAAAACCTATTGGTTGAGTGGTTTTTGACTCATACCCACCTTAGACTCGAAATAAACAATTTTTTATCCATTATAAACCAAAAATTATTTTCTTATAAAATAATATTTTAATCATTTCCTAAGGTGCCACTCACCCATCTTATAAAAGTGCACTTTCCCTTCTCTCAAATTAACACCTTCATAGCCATTTGGATCACACAAACCCTACCCAAATACCCTCTCAACTATCCTCCCTTCATCCTAGAGTCCTTCATTTAGTCATAAATCCAACCTAAGGATCCCTTTTCATCATATAAAAATGAAGAACCTGAAGAAGAGGTAAATATTTCATCAACTATTTCAAGTTCTTTTCTTCTTCCACTTCCTCTATATTTGTTGTTTCCATTATAAAATAATAAATCAAGTATCTTATATATAATGTGATGTTTTTATAAATATTTTATAATCATATTCACTATTCTATGCATCCTTTGAATGACATGTCACCATACCTTCGTATGTACGGCTTACCGTCTCCACATCGTGGTGTAGTTTTTATTCAATACATTATTATTTGGATGGGTATAATAATGAAGTATAATTTATGTAAATAATAAATATAAAATTATAATGATTCTATATATATGATATACCATCCAATTATATATTATTTTAATATCCAAATAATGATATTGTCATTCGTGCGTACGTACGGATTACCGTCTCCACGAAATCGATGAGACTCATTCCCCATCTGTCACAAACCCCTCCCACAAAAGATTCCCCTCATGAGCTGGAAATGGAGAAAGGGAGATAATGAGCCCCGAGTCCTGCCTCCAGTAGGCCCCGGGGTGGCGACTAGCACCAAGGGTATGAGTTTTTCACAATATGGGAGGCATTACCCTATTATTTATTTAAGATCGGGAAATAGGATGAGTCAAACACCAAAAGAAAAGAAAGGAAAGGAAAATAAACCCAAACCAATCCCACATGCATGTTTAAATAGTTTTGAAACAAGGTATAAGTACAAGAAACCTCATAAGTACAATACCAAAAGAAACAAGAGTACAATAACTGCAATAACTCCAACTGTCCCGAGTAGTAGGGTCCCGCACGGCCCTCGTAGTCCTCCTGGAAACCTGAAAGTAAATGTAGGGTGAGCATACAAGTATACTCAGTAGGGAAACCTAAAGCTCTCGTGCACAATTGGGGAGACATCCTAATGTCCCGTGAAAACAACAGAAGAAACCTAGTAAGGAATTCTATCCACCCAACCTCACCAGCCACGCTCACCAAAACACAGAGCAACAGGTAGTAGTAGTATATAAGAACAAGAGTATTGGGTACCCAGCACCATTTCCCACTAGTTAGCTACTCATCCTAACAGTGAACGTCCTGACTCTACCACACTCTTCATGCCCGTACACACCTGGACCTCAAGAACCATGAATCCTGCCTACACACACCTGGGCCTCACAACCACACATCCCGCCCGCACACACCTGGGCCTCACAACCACGTATCCCGCCCGCACACACCTCGACCTCACAACCATGTATCCCGCCCGCACACACCTGGGCCTCACAACCACATATCCCGCCCGCACACATCTGGGCCTTACAACCACGTACCCCGCCCACACACACCTGGGCCTCATCCCGAAGATTCTTCGGAAATAGTAATCCTGCTAGAAGAGTCTTGGGCTAACATCACCCCAATCGAATCTTACCTAAAGAGTCTTAGGTGTAAGGTCACCTAAAGCCATCACAGCCCATGGAAGAAGGAGCAGGAAGGAGCTAGTAACTAAGGGGAAAACACCCTCTCCCATGAAATGGGAGTGTTCAGCACCAAGTGATCAACATGGGTGGGGTGCGACAAAACACAAAGATACATACATATATATATATATATATATACAAAACACATAGCCCAACCTATGGCTTCTAAACAGAGAAACTTAGCACATGCCTCAGCACTGCTATGTCGAAGCATGCATACAACAAACAACCCCAACCACATTTAGGTTTTTATGTTTCAATAGAATTAGTTTATTAGTTCCTTAACTACTATGAAATTATCCACAACCAACCATATAAATCATTCGTAAAACATATCCCGGCCATCCACTAATAAAGTTAGGAAAACACAAGAAACACAAACAAGTCTCTTATTATTAACCAACTAGCCCCATTGATTATTGTTCCTGTTCCATTACCATGCCTCACCATTCATTAACTCCTCCACTTTTATTTATTATTCACAACCCATAGTTCTTTCACATTCAACCCATCCCTACAGCCCCGCTGCCAACCACAACAACCACAAACACACCGAAACCCGTACATCATCATTCCTTTATACCATTTATCGTAGCCCCGTTGCCAATCACCTAACATAGCATTCACACCAACCCACAACCAAGCCAACCGCAGCCCCACTGCTCACCCGATCCACAACAACCCACAAAACACTCCCTTCACATAAACCAGCACCCACATGTTTATTATTTCAGTTTTGTTCAACCGGGGTGATCACACAAGGGTTCCAGTTATTCTTTTAATAAGCCAACTTTACGTGATTAACCAATTCCCATATTCCACAAAGTTTCCATCCATAAACAGTCTAGAAAGATAGGGAAGCATTTAATTGTGCAAGCAAAGGCCCCCAACGACTGTTATTTTTAGTAGGCATAAGCCTATTCAATTCACAACATAATATCACATGATATAAATAAAGATAACATAAAAACGTCCGCATCCTCGTTCTTTAATCCATTTATTATATTTATATAACCGGTTCAAATTTGTTTTACATAAATAAGAGGAAACCCACCCCGCATGATGCACAATTTTGAGAGACGAAGGTAAGATCCCTACCTCCATAGGTTCTGATCACAACCCCCCCCCCCCCTGGATCAACTTTAGAAGACGTTCGTCGGCATCCGTCGCTTCTGTAAAACCTCGGAAAACCTCCTAGGGTGGAAGCTTGTAAGTAAAGGTCGAAGGGAAGATGACAGATACAAGCTCATAAGTTTCGCCTCTTCATTATGCTCCTGTGGCCACTAACGCATCATAAATCAGAGCTCAGACGAAGAAGTTATGGAAGAAAAGAGCCTTCGAGTCTCTTGGGAGAGATCTGCTCAAAGGAAAGGGGAGGAGAAGAGTGATTTGAAAAGGATGAGAGGACCCCTCCTTTTATAGGTGAGAAAAACAAAAGTACACGGCGTGTACTTTCTAGTACTCAGAGTGTACTCAGCCATTTCACATGGTCACCACGCGGCTTCCAACACGACCTTCAACACGGCACACGGCCGTTGACTGGTCAATGCATGGTTTGAGGGTAACGCGTACGTGGGAAGGTACTACACGGCGTGTAGTATGGGGTACATGGCGTGTACCCATTTATTTCACACGGAAAGGACACGAACTTCAACATGGGGTATACCCATCGAGGGGTTACATGGCGTGTACTCACACTACATGGCGTGTACTTACAAAATTCTAGAAAGTGTGGGAAAAGTCCATTTTACCCTCCAGAACACTTCATGACCTTATTTTTGACAAATTAATGGGCCGAAGAGGTCCAGGCCATTACATCAGATACCTCTTAAAACATTCTCGTCCCTGAGAATTCAAAACCCAACCCAGAGGAACCCAACAAGATACCTCTTAGGGATCTCGTTATAATAGGAACCCATCCAACAACCCTAATTATTTGTGTTAGGAATTCCTTCTCCTATGACAAGATATTATCCGCTATAGGCGGAACTGACTCACCTACACGGGTTTAATCTCATCCTCATTAATGCATCTCGATTAAGAATTGGGTATTCCCACTTTCATACATTAGGATTTTTCAACTAGCACTACCCCAACACCACACAACCAACACACTACCAAAACATGTGGTTTGGGGAAATTCATTCTCCTGTGTCGAGATATTATCCGCTATAGGCGGCACTGACTCGCCTGCACAGGTTCAATCGCATCCGCATTAATACGTCTCGATTAAGGATCAGGTTTTTCCCTTTACCCACACATCTGGAAATGTTACACACTTCCAGAGAACAAAGAAACAAAAGGTCTCACAACCAACAAGCCAAGCATTCCATATGAAAGGTACAGATTATAACATCAAAACAATGCTCAGAATAACAAAGCAAAACACAAGTCAAAACAACTCCGAGTACTAAGCGTGCATCTGAGCCTACCGCTCCCAAGTTTTCTCCTCGAGGCCTCCATGCCTCCACAACACACAAACCAAGGGAATGGTTCATCAATGGAGAACCTTCTCTTTACGATCGTCGATTCTTACTGGCCGTTCCTTGAAGGTCATGTCATGTCTCATATCTAACTCTCCCCAGTTAATAAAGTGAGAGTTGCCGTGCAAGTACTGACGAAGCTGGGAGACATGGAAGACGTCATGAACCTTCTCCAACTGAGGTGGCAGGGCTAGCTGATATGCCACCTCGCCGAATCACCTCAGCACCTCAAAAGGTCCAATGAACCTAGGGGAGAGCTTAATCCCTTTCCTGAACCTCTGCATCCCCCGTCGAGGGGAAACCTTCAAGAACACATGATCTCCCACCTCGAACTCCAAGGGCCTCCTCCGATGATCAACATAAGACATTTTCGGTCTTGAGCCGCTTTCATCCTCTCATGCACAAGCTGGACTTTCTCTATGGTGCTCTGTACTACCTATGGCCCAAGAGCACCGGTCTCACCAACCTCTGCCCAGTAAATGGGTGAACGACATGGTCTTCCATACAAATCCTCAAACGGTGACATCCTAATAGTAGAGTGGAAGCTGCTGTTGTAGGAAAACTCTACTAAAGGCAAGTGTCTCACCCATGATCCTCTGAAATCCAGAACGCATGCTTGCAGCATGTCCTCCAAAGTCTGGATAGTCCGCTCTATCTACCCATCGGTCTGGGGGTGGAAAGCAGTGATAAGGCCTAGCTGGGTCCCAAAAGTATGTTATAACCCCCACCAGACTCATGAGGTAAACTGAGTATCCCGATCTGAGAAGATAGTCTTAGGGACTCCATGAAAACACACCACCTCGTCTACATACCTCTGTGATAGGGTACACACCGGGCCTGAATCCTTAATTTCTAAAAACTGAGCTGATTTCGTCAGTCGATCCACCACTACCCAGATAGCATCTAACCACCTTGATCTCTGGGTAGTCTTGTGATGATGTCCATTGAGATGTCATCCCATTTCTACTCAGGGACATCTAAGGGATGCAACAATCCACTGGGAACATGGTGTTCATCCTTCACTTGTTGACACACTAGGCACTCAACCACAAACTCCGCCACTGCCCGTTTTACCCCGGGCCACCAAATCTGTTCCCTCAGGCCTCGGTACATTTTTAAAACTCCTGGATGTACCACCAAGGCTAAGCTATGGAACTCACAGAGAACTCCATCATGCATCGCCTCTGGAACAAACATCCTTCCATGAAAAAGTATCTGATGTAGGCTGTCCTCTGACCATCCTTCTGGAGTGTTTCTCTGATCGATACGATCCCACATTACTTCTTCCTTGGATTCTCCCCACTGAGACTCTTCCACATGCTGCAATAAGGAGGATTGCACCGTCATCTGAAACAAACAGCCTCTAAAACCATCTACCCTTGCATCCAAGTGCAAGGCAACCAACTCTCCCATCGCTCTCCAAGCATCAGCAGATTCTCGATCCACTTACTTATGCGACTTCCTACTTAGGGAATCAGCCACAACATTGCCCTTACCTTCAGTGTAAGAGTTCATGAAGTCATAGTCTTGTAGAAACTCGACCCATCTCTGCTGCCGTAAGTTCAGGTCACGCTGGGAGAAGATATAACGTAAGCTCTTGTGATCTGATAAGTCCACAAAGCGCTCCCCAAAGAGGTAATGTCACCACAATTTCAGTGCGAACACTACTGCTGTAAGATCTAGGTCATGGGAAGAATAGTTATGCTCGTGAGGGTGCAACTTCCTAGACCCATAGCAGATCACACCCTTCTTTTGCATCAGTACGCAACCCAAGACAAGGCCAGAAGCATCACAAAACACCTTGTACAACAACCCTTCCTCTGGTAACCTGAGTATAGGAGCACTGACCAACTTCTCCTTCAGGTAGATGAAAGCTTCCTGGCACTGCTCGCTCCATAGGACGATCTGGTTCTTCCTAGTCAAAGCCATCAAAGGAGCAGCAACTCGAGAGAATTCTGAAACAAACTTTTGATAATAACCTGCCAACCCCAGAAAACTAGGAACTTCTTCAACGCTCTTGGGTGCCGCCAATGAAACAAATGCCTCCACCTTCGACGGGTCCACTGACACTCTATTCTGAGACACTATGTGCCCAAGGAAGTGTACTTCTTGTGTCAAGAACTTACACTTCGACAATTTCCCAAACTGCTGGTGGTGTTGAAGGAATTCCAAGACTTCCCTAAGATGCTCAATGTGCTCCTCCTATGATCTTGAGTAGATCAGGATTTCATCAATAAACACAACAATGAACCGGTCCAAAAACTCTCGGAAGACAAGGTTCATAAGTCCCATGAACACAGTTGGTGCATTTGTAACTCCAAACGGCATCAGTACAAACTCGAAGTGCCCATACCTGCACCTGAAAGACGTCTTCGAGATGTCATTGTCATTTTCCCTCAACTGATGATATCCAGATCATAGATCAATCTTAGAAAACCAACCTGATCTCCTCAGGTGGTCTAAGAGATCATCTATCCTTGGAAGGGGGTAATGGTTCTTAACCACTACCTGATTCAACCTTTGGTAGTCTATGAATTATCTGAGACCACCATCTTCCTTCTTTACGAACAAAACTAGAGTACCCCATGGTGACACGCTGGGTTGAACAAAACCCTTCTCCATTAGATCGTCAATCTGAATTCACAACTCCCGCAACTCCGAAGGTGCCATCCGATAAGGGTCCATCGAAATCAGATAGGAACCAGGCTGTAAGTCTATCCTGAACACAACGTCACATCGTGGGGGGGGTAGAGTCACAACATCCTTGGGAAAAACATCGAGGTACTCCCCAACAACCTCTAGGACATCCATCATCTCTGTATCAGTGGAAGCCACTAATAACCCGCCTAACAAGGAAAGGAGAGGCTTCACATTTCGGCATCCCACCTGATAGCTCCTCTCGCCAACAAAAGATACACGTTTCCTATCCACGTCGGAGAACACGACCCTTCTTCAGAAGCAGTCGATAATAGTACTAACAAAAAACAACCAGTCGATGCCTAGGATGACATTTTATGGCTGCATCTGTAGCAAAATAAGATCCCCACTAGATCGGTGTGGTTCAAATATCAGACCATATCCCCGGAAAACACAAGATATGCTAGTCTGGCCTCCAATTGGTGTACTCAGCACCAGGGTTATGGAAATTCTCTCTATGTCTAGACCCAAGTCATGGGCTAGAATGGGTGCAACAAAGGAGTGTGAAGCTCCTGAATCGAATAAAGAAGAAATGAGAGTGTTAAACAAACAAATCGTACCTCGCACCACCTCTGGTCCTGCTGGAGCTATCAAATCTGCTGCATGCAACTGTCCACGCCCAGCTCCTCTGCCTCTCTGATGTCAACCACCTCCCTGACCAGATCCTGTTCGAGTTCCATGAGGAGCACCCTAAAGTCGGCCTCCTCCTGCAAAGTCTGGCCTCGAAGGAGTAGGGTCCTGCTGCTGCTGGAAGGGCCTCAACGGAAACTGGTGCTACTGAGGCAGGCGCTGAACCTGCCCACCTCCACCATACGGAGCTCGGGTCAGGCACCGAATCTGAATGTGCCCAAAACCTCTAAAAGAGAAACACATCGATACTAGTCTTGTGAAAAAGGGACAAGGACCCGAAGATCTGAACTGGAACTGTTGGGGCCTACTCCCTACCGGCCTGAACCTGGAATATCCTGTCGCAAGAGACCTGCTGTTGACTGCCTTCCCCTTCAACGAACCCGGCTGGATCCCCTCTCGTTGTGCAGATCCCTATGAGTGAATCCTCTCTACTACCTATTCCTTCTTCTGTACTGTCTTGTACGACGGAAGAGTGAGGGGGGTGAAAGCATACTGTAGCGAAGCATGAAGAACCTCCTCAAAACGTCTCACCCGAGACTCCTCATCTGGAAAGAGATCCAAAGCAAAGCACATGAGATCCTTGAAATTGTTCCCGAACTCTCATACTGACATACTCCCATGCTGAAGGGAGAGTAACTCATGCCTCTTCTCTTCCTTGATCATGGAAGAAAGGAATTCCTCTAGGAATTCCTTCTCAAAGTCAGCCCACAGAACCTCGGTCTTTGTCCTCTCTCCGAGGTAGAGCGTCCACCACTGACGTGTCGCACCTCTCAGCTGACTAACTTCTTGGGGAACCTAGTACTACCTTGGAGCACGGATCAAAGTAAAAGTGATCCCTAGCTCATCAATCCACCCCTCCGTCTCCATATCTGACGTAATACCCTCATACTTCTTGAGGGTTGTTGCTGGAATGAACGAAGAGTCTTCTGCCACTGGCTATCTTCCTCTTCTCAGTCAATCCTCAACTGATCGACCGCTTGAAACTGTAGATCCTTGGTTGTCTGAGCCACCCGGGGACAACTTTCAGGTGCCATAGCTATACGGTAAACAAATATCGCCCAAGCCCAAGTAGTAAGGAAATTTCTCAAGGTTTAATTTTATCATTTTATTCAATTTCTTTCCCAGAACACCCAAATCAAGTAAAACACAATAATGATGATGCATGAACCTTCCCTAGGGTCTCTACCCTGCAATCAATATAGTTTCACTTGGTCGTTCGGTAGGCTCAGAGTCCTTACATCGGATCACGGGGGGCCCTAAAATCTCGTGTCCTAGCCGGTCTTCCCTGGCCTGTGTCACGCACCAAGATCAACCAACATTGTTTCCCTACCATCACATGAAATCCTCACTATGCCTAACTCCAGACTCAATCCTATCTCTCAACCTGCTCTCATACCAATCTATCACGACCCCCTCCCACCAAAGATTCCCCTCCTGAGCTGGAAGTGGCGAAAGGGAGATAATGACCCCCGAGTCCTGCCTCTAGTAGGCCCCGGGGTGGTGACTAGCACCAAGGGTATGAGTTTTTCACAATATGGGAGGCATTAACCTTTTTATTTATTTATTATCAGGAAATAAGATGAGTCAAACTCCAAAAGAAAAGAAAGGAAAGGCAAATAAACCCAAACCAATCCCACATGCATGTTTAAATAGTTCTGAAACAAGGTACAAGTACAAGAATGATAAAAAGTACAATACCAAAAGAAACAAGAGTACATCAACTACAACAACTCCAACTGTCCCAACTAGTAGGGTCTCACATGGCCCTGGTAGTCCTCCTAGAAACCTAGAAGTAAACGTAGGGTGAGAAAACAAATATACTCCGTCGGAAAACTGAAATCTCTCGTGCACAAGTGGGGAGACATCCTAATGTCCCATGAAAACAAAAGAAGAAAACTATCAAGGAATTCTATCCACCCAACCTCACCTTCCACACTCACCAAAACACATAGCAACAGGTAGTTGTAGTTTATAAGAACAAGACTATTGGGTACCCTGAACTATTTCCCAATAGTTAGTTGTTCTTCCTAATGGCGAACGTCCCGACGCTACCACACTCTTCCTTCTTGCACACACCTGGGCCTCAAGAACCACAGATCTCTCCCGCACACACCTGGGCCTCACAACCACACATCTCACCCGCACACACCTGGTGCTCACAACCATGTATCCCGCCCACACACACCTGGTCCTCACAACCACGTATCCCGCTCGCACACACCTGGACGTCACAACCATGTATCACACCCGCACACACCTGGGCCTCATCCCAAAGATTCTTGGGAAATAGTAATCATGCCCAAAGAGTCTTGGGCTAACACCACCCCAATCGAAACCTACCTGAAGAGTCTTAGGTGTAAGGTTGCCTCAATTCATCACAGCCTATGGAAGAAGGAGCAGGAAGGAGCTAGTAACTAAGGGGAAAACACCCTCTCCCATGAAATGGGAGTGCTAGGCACCAAGTGCTCAACATGGGTGGGGTGCGACAAAACACAAAGATACATATATATATATATATATATACACAAAACACACAGCCCAACCTATGGATTCTAAACAGAGAAACTGAGCATATGCCTCAGCACTGCTATGTCTATGCATGCATACAACAGACAACCCCATCCCCATTTAGGTTTTCATGTTTCAATAGAATTAGTTTATTAGTTCCTTAACTACTGGGAAATTATCCACAACCAACCATATCAATCGTTTATAAAACATATCCCTGCCATCCACAAATCAAGTTAGGAAAACACAAGAAACACAAAAAACTCCCTTCTTATTAAGCAACCAACCCCTTTGATTATTATTCTCATTCCATTACCATGCCCCACCATTCATTGACTCTTCCACTTTTATTTATTATTCACAACCCATAGTTCATTCACATTCAACCAATCCCTACAGCCCCACTGCCAACCACCATAACCACAAACACACCAAAACTCATACATCAACATCCCTTGATACCATTTATCGCATCCCCGCTGCCCATCACCTACATAGCATTCACATCAACCCACAACCAAGCTAACCGCATCCCCACTGCTCACCCAATCCACAAAAACCCACCAAACACTCCCTTCACATAAACCAGCACCCACATGTTTATTATTTCAGTTTTGTTCAACCGGGGTGGTCACACAAGGGTTCTAGTTATTCTTTTAATAAGACAACTTTATGTGATTAACCAATTCCCATATTCCACAAAGTTTCCATCCATAAATGGTCTAGAAAGATAGGGAAGCATTTAATTGCGTAATAAAAGGCCCCAAACGACCGTGATTTTCAGTAGGCATAAGCCCATTCAATTCACAACATAATATCACATGATATAAATAAAGATAACATAAAAACTTCCTCATCCCCGTTCTTTAAGACTGTTATTATCTTTATTAAACCGGTTCAAATTTGTTTTAAGTAAACAAGAGGAAACCCACCCTACATGATGCACAATTTAGAGATACGAAGGTAAGATCCCTACCTCCACAGGTTCTGATCACAACGCTCCCCCGGATCAACTTTAGAAGACGTTCTTCGGCATCCATCGCTTCTATCAAAACTCAGGAAAACATCCTCGGGTGGAAGCTGGGAAGGAAAGGCCAAAGGGAATACAATATATCCAACCTCAGAAGGTCTTCCTCAACGTTACAATCCCATGGCCGCTGACAGATCGTAAAACAGATCTCGGACGAAGAAGTTATGGAAGAAAAAAGCCTTTGAGTCTCTTGGGAGAGCTCTGCTCAAAGGAAAGGGGAGGAGAGGAGTGATTTGAAAATTAAGAGAGGACCCCTCCTTTTATAGGCGAGAAAAACAAAATTACACAGCGTGTAATTTCTAGTACACTACGTGTACTCGGCCATTTCACAAAGTCACCACAAGGCTTCCAACACAGCCTTCAATAGGGCACACAGCCATTGACTGGTCAATGCACGGTTTAAGGGTAACGTGTATGCGGGGAGTGACTACAGGGCATGTAGTATGGGTTATACAGCGTGTACCCATTTATTTCAAATGGCAAGGACACGGTCTTCAACACGTGGTATACCCAACGAGGGGGTACACGGTGTGTACTAACACTACACGGCGTGTACTTACAAAATTCTGGAAAGTGTGGGAAAAGTCCATTTTACCCTCTAGAACATTTCATGACCTTCTTTTTGACAAAGGAATGGGATGGAGAGGTTCGGGCCATTACACCATTGTATCCATTCAAGACTAATTTTCATTTGATGATTAGAAATAATTTTTAAAAACTTAATATCATTCTGAATATGAATAAGATACATTATATCCTCAAAAAACCTTACTTATGTAACAAAGAATATAAAGTAAAACAAATTCGTTAACACCCGAGACGATGATACTACTAAAATGTCATTAACAAAGAAATATTAGAAGATCATATAAGATATCATATTATTGTATATAGTTCTTTTATAATTTAATAACAATTATTTCCCCATTATACAGGAGGTTAACCTACCCTCAACCAAGGAAAAGAATAAGTTAAAGGTTAATTCTACAACTTCTTTACTATTCAAGGTTGTTTATATGTAATTATCTACTGGGACCTCTTTATCTTCCACATCCATGTTTTCCTAAAAATGTATTCCAAAACATTTTTAATACTTACTAAAATATGGGTTAAAGTCATTTATACCCTTATTTTACCTTATACGTTTTGATATGAATCTTTTTGTCATTTTCCAAACAAGTTACTTTATGACATTTTCGATAAAATTAAGGTGAGAATGTTTTTTTAACTTATACGGAGGTTGAGGCTATATTCCTCCGTTATAACATCATTGAAGCTTCCCTTACAATATTATATGAATATTTTAAAAATAAATTTTTTCTTTTATAATTATATGACTTTTAAATGATTTCAAAATAGAAAGAGATATTTCTTTAAAAAAGGTTTTGATTTCATCTATGTCAACATCCTTTGATGGATTTTATGTTTATTTGAAGTTAATTTATTACGATAAAAAATATCCATATTGTATTGAATGTTTTGTGATATGTTTGACTATGGATGTGTTATTTTTATACCATTCATGGTTTATGGATAAATTATTGACATTTCGAACGCTAGTTTTAGTATGAATGTTTGTGTTATGTTTAAACCTTCTCATATGAGGAATTAATTGGACATAGTAAGTGACATCTGGAGCCCGTTATAGCTCCTTGATACATCAGTAAGTCGCATGGGACAAACTAGTGCCTTGGTACAAGGCCTTGACAAAATCTTATTTTTAGTATTGGTACAAGGCCTTGACTACGTGGTTATGATGTTTGGAATTATTCATTTTATCATTATGAATGTATAAATTGATATTGCATGTCATTGTTCAACTTACAGAATATCCATGTGAATAAGTAAATAGAATTATTTTATTTTGTCTTTGGAATACAATGCTTATGTTCAAGTTTAAAAGTCTTTTGTTTTAATCTTATACATTGACTTAAATATTTATTCTTATTTATGAAAGATTCTGCTATATTGTTATCCTTACTAATAATTTGAGCTCACACCATTCAATGTTTTATTTTCCCCATGATGTGAAGAGGTTTTCTATAACTGACCTGTAGGGATAGTCTGAGGGGATATGAGTGTGGTCTATGGAAGTAATGTAGTTGTAGTTTTTCATTTAATAATGTAATGTAAAACTCATGAATGTATCTAGTATTTTAAAGTATACTAAACAGATCGGTCTTTCGGGACATGATTTCCTTGTATCGTGCCAATGTTATGTAATAATGCACAGACTCTGGGTAACTGGAGTTGGGGCATTATAGTACACTTTAAATAGAGTTTGGTGGATAAAATCTACGTTTTAACATTCATGATTCCATGAAACACCCCCATAGAAGAGAACACCACTCATCTTGTCTATTATATGGAAGTGATCTCTAAAAAAACACACACAAAATTCTCTCCTAGACCCATACTCTGATTTGTTTTTCATTTCCTCAAACTTGTATGTTTTTAGTTTTGACTCATGTTCTGAGTGTTGTGTGGGTTAAGAAAAGTGTAAATGTTTTTTATTTAATTGATTATTGTGTTAATTATGAGGTTAGCATGGCAATTGATGGTTCTACATATGTCATTTCCATTTATTATATCTCCTTAGAGAATACACATGTGAAGATTGATAGTTTCATGGACCCCAATCCACCTAAATCCCCTCCCTAAATCCAAAAACCACCAATGTTGGAACTATACCAACTTTTTTCTAATTTAAAATATGCTTATATTGAGGGTATTGACCAATTTCACATCATTATTTCTAATAACTTCTCTCCACAGTTGGAATCAAAACTGCACTACCTTTTGAGATAGTGTAAAAATTCAATAGGATGGGAATTTGATGATATTCATAGGATTAGCCCAATTATTTTTATGAAAAATATACTTTTAGATGATGTGGCTATGCAGATAAGGTAATCTCAATGTCGGTTAAATCCCACTCTCCAGGAAGTGGTTAAATTGGAAGTCAATAAATTACTTATTTCTAGGATCACTTATCCTATATTTGATAGTAATTGGGTTATACCATTTCAAATTATTCCTAAAAACTGAAAGAATAGTAGTGTCAAATGAAACGAATGAATTGGTTCCAATATGTGTGAAAAATAGTTCTCGGCTCTGTATTGACTACCATCGACTGAATCAAGCCATAACAATTGTCCACTTTCTACTACCTTTAATTAACTAAATGTTAGAAATATTATATGGAAAGTTCCATTATTATTACATTGATGAATATTCGGGATATTTTCAAATCTATATATCCCCTGAGGACCAAGAAAATATGATTGTTACATATCCATTCTGCACTTTTTTATACAGAAGGATGGCTTTTGATCTGTGTAATTCTCATTGTACTGAGTATTGTTTTGAGTACCTTGAGTATTGTATGGAAGTTTTATGAATTATTTTATAGTTTATGGAACTTCCTTTGATGATTGTTTGACACACCTAGGTTTTTTCCTCTGTCGTCTCATTAAAAAATATCTCGTATTAAATTATGAGAAACTTCATTTTATGGTTTAGTGGGGGATAGTTCTTTGGTGTGTTATTTCAAAAGATGGAATTCATGTGGATAAATCAAATTTTTAATTAATTTCCTCCATTTAACTTAGAAAATGTGTTCATGAGGTGAGATCCTTCTTAGTCCATGATGGTTTTTACCACTAATTACTTAATGAATTTAGTAAGATCACACTTCTATTGTATCAATTATTGAAAAAGGATTCTGAATTTGTTTTTGATAAAAATTATGAGAACACATTCAATTCACTAAAAATGAGTCATCCATCACCTCCCATAATACAACCACCAAAGTAGGATCTCCCCTTCGAACTTATGTGCGATTCCTCTAACTTTTTAGTCGGTGAAATCTTATCACAATATTTTGAGATGTCCCCTCATGTCATTGCATATGCAACGCGTACCCTTATACTTTGCCAGACTGACTACATGACTAACAAAAAATAACTTATTTCAATTGTGTTTTCCTTGGTAAAATTATGTTCCTATATTATTGGGTCAAAAATCATTGTATTTTATAATCATGATACCCTTCATTTTATTCTAAAGAAACATAAAGCTAAGCCTCGCCTCATTCGGTGTATGCTTCTCCTCCATGATTTTCACATGGAGTTTAGAGATAACAGGGGATTGTAAAATGTGGTAGCTGACCACATTAGTAGTATTTTCCCACCACTGTACCATCATGTTGACTCACCCCTCCACATTGTAGAATTCTTCCCTCATGAGAACCTTTTTCATGTTGTGGACCTTACCCACTAGTATGCAGACATTGTGAATTTCTAGCAACATATATAGTCCCAAATGATTTCATCACTTCTTAATCCTAAAGAATTAAGATTGATTCTTGATGGTACATTTTGGATGACCCATATATGTGGAGAATTTTTAGTGACCAAGTCATTCATCGGTGTGTCTCAGACCATGATTTCACCTCTGTTTTGAGATTATTCAACACTTTGGTTTATGGGGGACACATTGGCTCTCAGTGTACAGCTTTAAAGGTCACTCACATGGGACTTTATTTGACAATATTATATAGAGATTCCCATAATTTTTTGTAAGTCCTACACCCAATGTCAATTCACTAGGAATACCTCCATGAGTAATTAAATATCCCAAAACCCATGTTATTTTATGAAATATTCAATGCATGGGGCATTTAGTTCATAAGGCCTTTTCCAAATTCATTTGGATTTGTGTACATCTTATTATTTATGGACTATGTATCTAATTGGGTGGAAGAAAATGCCACTAAGACCGATGACTCTCGAGTGGTTGTGGATTTTGTGTGTTTCCAAATTTTCAGTAGGTTTGGTTTTCTAATATTCATCATTAGTGATCAAGGATCACATTTTTGGAATCACAACATGAAATATTTTAGTTGTAAGTATGGGGTTGTTTATAAAGTTTCCACTGCATATCACCCCCAAACTAATGGACAAGCATAAATCTAAAATTGAGAAGTTAATAGAATCTTGGAAAAAATAGTACAACCTAATAGGAAAGATTATATCCTTTTCTTGTATGATTTACATTTGGAATACCGCATAGATATTAAAACCCTGATCGGAATGTCTTCATATAAGACTATGTTTGGAAAGGATTTCCCCTCTTGGTAGAGGTAGACAACCATGCATATTATATTATTGAACAATGTAATATGAATATCTCATATAGAGGTGAACATAATAAGTTTTAGATTTAGGATTTTGAAGAAATTCATTGTGATGAATGTGATAAATGTTGAATTAGTAAAGAGAATAAAAAGGTTATCCATGATTGTATGATTCAACGGCAGTAGTTTTATATTGGTGTGAAGGTCTTCATGTATAATTCTATGATAAATATACACCTAGGTAAGCTTCATTACCAAGGTCTCGGGCCTTATATTGTAACTAATTTTTACTATTTTGGAGTTATACAGGTTTTTCATGAGAAGGGTGGATAATGGTTTACTATGAATGGGTAGAGCCTCAAACAATTCTATGAGGATTTTCCAAACATCATGTGGAAGAAATCCAATTGATGGATGCCCCATATGACACAACCAATAAACATTTCCCCTATCCCTCCATTTATTTACTTTTCTATTTCTTAAAAATACATTCAATGTGAACAATGTAATTTTTAGGTGAGGGGAGGTTGACATTTCATAGTTAGGATTTTAAAAACTACAAAAAAACATCAATAAAACATAAAAAATTCATTTCTATTTTTGATTTTTTTTTCTTTATTTTGTTTTTAGATAAAAATTAATCTTAAAAATAATATCCAAAATAATTTTTCATATTTTAGTATATTTTTTGGAAAATTGCTTTATTTTTTGAAAAAAAATTAAATGAATGTTTATAGGGAATATTTTTCAAGAATTTATATTCTCAAATCAACCTTAGGTGTATAATGGATTTATAAATCCCATGTCTCAGTGGAACTAAAAAATATTTTAATCCCTTACCCAATAGACATTATAATACCTTTATTACACATTCATCCCTTTAAACACATTATTTAGAGTCTCAGGTCATGTAGAGAAACTAGAACATGCTTTGATTCTTTTTAAATCCATAAGATTCGAGTATGCTACATCCATGATAGAGGAAATCATTCATTGAAAATTCCTTTTTTACAATTAATCGTTATTTTCATCCACCTTGACATTTAACCCTTTTTAAACCTTAGAGACCATGAAATTCCAATTATGTAGCCACATTAAAAGATAATTTGTCCCTACTTAACCATCTCTTGTGTATATTCTTGTTTTATTTTCAGTAAGTGTGGGGGATAGGGTTTTTACATGGGAATTCTATGGAGAGGATCACTTTTATGGGTTAATATTAAGGGTACCGATATATTTATTAGGGAGTGGGTTAACAAGGCATATTGTATAATTTCTTTAAAAAAATTTCCCTCTTTATCTCCAAAAAAAATGTATATAAAAAATAGTTTTTTACGTAAAAAACAGAACAAAAGAAAAGGAAATGAAGAAAAGAGGATGTCTACTCATTATTACTCACTATTTTGTTGTAACCCACACAAATTGAAAATAGTGATAGTCAGATAAAAGTGATACACTTTTTTGGGGTTGAGTGTGTTCATTCATTATGAACACTTACTGAAATTTGACATGCTTTGTAGTTAATAGATTAATAATTCCTCTTCTACGTTAGAATTTTTAAACATAAAATCCTACCATCCTTTAAACCTCAGAAGAACCGGTTAGAAGTTATATTGATTATCACACCTATTTCTATCAGTAATGAACTTATAATATTTTCAATCATATGGAAGGATCACATTTAACTATGGGAAAAGAGCATAACTCCAGTTTCATATGTTCTTCAAGTGAAGAGGGAACATTTCTAGCAGAATCAGGTTGAGACATGTTTCATGGGTGAAAAAATGATGTTGAAAAAATAAAAATGAGAGGATTGGAAAATTATAGGATAATTGATTTCTTAAAAATGACATGATTAATTTCATTTCAAAATAATCGTGTAAGTTATCTCACCTTAGATTTAGGAAGGGGGCACAATTAGGATATAAGACTTTTCCTAGGAGTATAAAGGTTTAGGTGTGGGGGTGTGATGGTACAGAGTTATAACATATTTTATCACCCTTATACTTGGGTATTAAATTTTTTTATGTGTTTAAACATCCCATTATTAAAGCATTTTCCACTCAATGTTTGTTTTTGAATTCATTTGTTGAAAACATGCTTAAAATAAGAAATTTCACAATGGCCCAATTTGACAGCAGTTCAATGTTTATGTCATATCATTAACTACACTGATCCAAATGTTAAAATTCCTTATTTTAGGATTCTATGTTCATTGGGATTCAATTCATCTAATATGACTAAATTCTGAATGTGAGCATAAGTGACCCAAATGTGGCCAACAAATGAAGACATTTTGGGCTGTCCATATTGGACTAACCTTCTTTATTTGGGCCATAACTCGGGTCTCAGACCTCCAATTGGATTTACTATACCTCCATTTTATAGATAACTCTAATTCTAGCCTGTCTAACTAATTTCATGATAATTTAAAGAGTTATGATAAGTTAACTAGTTGTATAAACAAGGTGTAAAAAGTCTTCCATAAATTGTGACCTGCTCCCTTAGTCACTTGACTTCTTTTGTGGAAAACATGATGTATTTGTCCATAAAATCACCCCAAACCCTCATTATCTCATGTTTCAAGACCAAGGGTGAAGGTGGGTGAATTTTAGATCTCTCTTAATCAATTTTATTCCTCTTCTTCATCATGTGATTCTAAGTTTCATAGTGATCAATTTAGGGGGTGTTCTCTGTTGTAATCCTGATATCCACACTTGTAATAATTGTATGGTAATTGAATATCTAGGTTTTTTGTAAATTTATCTTCATCTATACCTTTTTAATTTTTTTATTCTGTTATTATCAAATAAAAATCAAAGGAACAAGAATCATCATACTTTCATACCTATCCCGGATCTTGTGATGATTTGAGCATGTTCATCTCTTTTCTCACTCCGTCCCTTTCATGAGTATGAAGATGGGTCACATCAGTTGATAAAATATGGAAGCTATAAGCCATGAATATTCATGTTCATACCTTGTGTAAAATTTTATTAAAGACAAAAATCTAGTCTTTTCATCACATTGTTGATGTGATGCCCTGATTGAGTTCAATTTTTACATCAATGAAAGTTTGTTAATTTTGAGTGGTCACTGGTAATCAATATCATTGATCAATAAAATATTGGGAGGTAACCTATTAATAACTCACATAAAAATTATATTAAGTGTGTATAAAATCAAGTAATTAATGATCCTTCCCATTCCCTATAGTGCGATGATGGATTGAGCATCAAGGGATACTAACCTGGGTTAATCAGGATTTCTCCAACTTATTTCTCTCACTTTGTGATATAATTTCATTTTATGCTTTCAAATCATAAATCCCAAAGTCAAAAAAATCTCATTCCCCTTTTATTTTTATAATCACAACCTTATTTTGGAATTATTTATATAAGTCTTCATCGAGAGATGACCTAGGGTTCCTGGTATACTTCAAAAATTCTAGTTACAACAGAACAACTAATTTGTTGTGCTTGACAACGTGATCACCCTGATGGATGGTTGTTTTTTTATTCTGCATTATCAACCCTTTGACTCTAGTTTTATGACCTCAAGGATTAATTTATAAAACCCTCGGACCTATGGGATGGAATTTATCTTGAACTACTGCGCTAGATATTACAGTAGTTTCTCTTATGATTTTACAAAGTTCTGTTCAAATATGGGGATGGTGAATCATTCAGTACAAACTTAAATCACATGATTTGGATGACTATTGTTATATTTATAACATTATCACTATATGAAAGCTGACATCCTTTAATTGGGATTCCTTCTCAATATTCTCATCATCTTGATGCAAAAGTATCTCAATAGTCTTCTCTCTTCCAACTCAACATCGATGAGAGTTGGTAGGGGCCTATTCTTTTTTACAATATCTTAGTTCATGAATAGATTATGTTTTTTATTGTCATACTAGGTTAATTAAATTTCATGATACCACATTTTTTGGGATTTTCTAGTTTAGGAGTGTGGTGAAATGAAACTCTCCATGTGCACCCCATCCTCTGATACGAACACCATATGGGTATTTACGATTAGTTGTCACAACCTCATTAAATAATCGAGGAATGCATGTGTGATTCTTGCCATTTCTCAATATTTAGGTTCCATGAATCTAGGACTGGTGCCAAGTCAATTTATCACTTCAACACTTCTATTAACTTTCCATGAGTTTAATACCCACCATAGGGTAATGCCATTACTTTAAGTTGATAAAGTGTTTTCTATATGTTGAGGTGGATTTCATGTATACAATCCTACACCAATGTCTCTAGAAAGATGTATTGAGGGTTTACTAAAGGCCATTAAATTACATGTATTTCTTCATTATCTAGTTATTTCTTTTTTTTAGTAGATCTTATTTGTCTTTTACAAGAGGTTCCTCAACCTGGTCTGACCAGAGTAGACACTTCACAATTATTTTACCAAATTAAATGGTATTGGTTGGGATTTCCATTACAATGTTGAAAGGAATATGAACCAAGGGTGGTTGATAGAGTGATCATAACCTTGGTTTGTCTTCTATTTGATAAATTATTTCACCTACTGTTGATAAGGCATGAGACATCACTAGACTTGTGTTTTCAAGTGCCTCGCAATAGGAGAGATTTCATATCACTACATTTCCAATTGGAGAATTATATTGAAAATGTGAAACAATAATTTAGAGAGAACTTCCATAGTCAATGAAGTCATGGGAAGAACCACTGTGGTGCATTACATAAATGGATTGATTCTATTTCTCCTTGGTCTTCTAGCCACACAGAGGATTTCCCTAGCTCTCATCAAAATATGGGCTCTCGATATCAATCGAATGGTTTTCATGATGCAAGACATCATAGTGAAAGGTTTGATGAGGGCCTTCATAATTAATTCTATAACTCCCATAATTTGGTAATGGTAGGATGGGATCTTGAGATGCTATAGATAATATACTTAGGGCTCCTAGAACTACAGCATTATGTGAAGCCTGATCATAGATTTCATCTTGATTTTCCAATCATTTTTTAATGAGGCATCTTCTTAGATACCTTCTTGCAAGTGATTGGGGCCACATTCTGGGAGAAGTGGTATTAATGGGAATGTGTTTGTTCTTGACTTGGAGATTCCATTGGAATATGCCAATTACTTCTGACTGGAGTGGTTGTATGTTTATGATTTGATTATATGTATAATATGTAATGTTTATCCCACAACCCTATAGGGTGAGAGAATAGGTGTGTGTCCACTCTAGGGTGTTATGCTGATGATCCACCCCATTTTTGGGGACATAGTTACATTCCCATCCCTCATGAATTACTATCATCACCATAATGATGTCCTAGAATGTATGTAAGGTGTGGGAAATAATTTTCATCCTCCCTTTCACCATTACCACGATTTGATTGGTTAATTCAGTAATTGGAATGGTGATATATTCATGTGTGGGGGCAGAAAGATGGGTCTACCCCCTGATTTTCATCAGGATATTTTGACTAACTTCTCCATATGTTGTTATATGATTCTTGTGGTAGACTTGATGGGTGTAAGAAGGTGTATGTTCATGTTTATAATACTCTACCAGATTTCAATAGTGGGTTTCCTTTGATTTTGATAGTAGGTTTCCTTTTATTTCACCAGGAGATTTTGTTGGATGGATGGATAAAGGCATATGGGTGTATGTTCCCAATCACTATTTTTCACCAAAATAGATTAGTGGGATTATCTTAAGGGGGTATAGGTGTCAACCTCCTCCCTATTGGCCAGTTTTCAACCCCAGTGGACCATCTTGTAGGCCCGATCCTAAATATCATGGGCCAGACAACTGAGGAAAACACCATCATCATGTTGAGGATTAACTACCACACAGTGTTGGTGATTGAGATTACTATCATGAGCCCTTAAGAAGGACCCATATGTCACATATATAAGGTTTTATGTGGCCTCTTGATCCACCTCCGTGGAATAAGGTAGTGACTCATTTTTTCCTTTCCGGAGATAAGCTCCTAAAACTGTTGAAGGCGAAGGTCAATTCTGTCAACATCATGACCACCAGTTATCATTTTCCAGTCAATGGAGGGTAATTTTACCACTTTAGGGTTTTTAGGGAGGCCTCTAGGGTCGAGATCATACCATTTTAATGGTATTCCCAAACTAGTGATTTTGAGACCCAATGTTGAAGGCATTGGGTTGGTGATAGTGTCCTCTGCATGGCAAATGGCCCAGTGCATACAGATCCCAAGGAGTTTATTGGTGAGAGCATGAATAACACCAATGGATTGAAGAGAGTTCTTGGAAATAAGTTTCTATATACATGATATATATATAAAAAACTCTTTCAAAGAATCATCTCATTTGAGTGAAAACATGCGTGATTGAACGCATTGACATACCTTCTTTCATTTTGAGAGTACAATGGACCTAACAAGTGGGTGATACTATAATCTTGGTAAAGGATTCACTTCAATCTTACCATTTTTCCCCATGAAATTCTCACCTCATTACAATTTTATATTTCCAAATAGTTTCCTATAGGTTTTTCATTTGTTCCGAAAATACTAAATAGTTCTATATCTGAAGGTTTCTTCTTTCAAAATCCAAGAGATCATTATGTATTTTTACCAACAATTCATAAGAACTCGCATTGGTCAAGAGAATGGGGGGTTAGCATCATCACACCCTTTTGTAGGGAATTATTGACTACTCTGGGACACTCTTATATATTTAAGAGTTTTTCATGAATCCTTAATTAATTCCCATTTTTGAAATGGGTCATTCTAGAGTTAAAAATTAATTATTACCATGTATAGATCTTAGAATATTCTGTAAGTAACTGGGGTTCTTCATCGATGGGGATATGTAAATTTATTCAAGGTTCTACATTGATGGTATCATCTTATATACTACTTAGAGATATTTTGGTCATTATTACGATGATGGTAGTTTCCTAGACACTCATTGGGGAACTCTGGATTATATCGTTATCCATGAAGATGGGAGTTGTTTTAATGTCAGGATCAAAACCATGGATAGGCTTCCTACGTATCCTTGTGAAAGGAATCATAACAGACATAGTTAGGTGTCAATTAATGGGGGAATCATACTTTTTAAGTTCATGTGATGAGGATTTTACCATAAAAATTAATGTCATGTGGAAAATATGTCTAGGAGGAAGGTGCCTAATCACTATATAGTTCGGGACATAATCCATGGAGACCTGGGGAATGTGGAAGGAATATATATTCCCATATTAAATTACACCCCACTAAAGATGTGGCCCAATTATAATGGTGTTGTTGTTGAGTGCAGGGTATGGACCTTATTGAGGCTTCCTACGAATCCCATTTGAAAGGGAATCAAATCCTACGTAGTTTGGTTGTGAGGATCCCCATATATAGAAACCTTCTAATGGTTTGTCTCGCATGGGATTATGGCCCTTTTAGAGGATTATGTTGTTTCTTAATCTAGAGAAGGAAGCCTGAATGGAAAGACCATGAGTGATATATTATCTCATAGTGACATAAAGGCATTTTTGGGGCTTATAACTATGGATGATTCCCAATAGATGAATTGATGGATTACTTCTAAAGATGATTCCCATATGAATTAGGTAATTTGGTTGGGGTGTACTCTGGAGGAGGATACTCATTGAGATCAGACATTTTATAAGCATATTATGTATTCTAGTTATAGCTAGAATCAGAATTTCCGTAGTTCAATATACTGCATGGATCGTGCAGGTGTCATGATCACCATTAACCTTTAAGACCATGTGATTCATGCCCAATGTGAGAAATAAGAGGAAGTATAAGATTCAAAAAACCATGAAATCTTCTTTTGTATTCTGGTGGACATGGATATAAATCTCAAAGGTAGAGGGATGGGATGATGAGTGTGCTCATTTTCACTAACCTTTATCTACCAATGGAGGATGAGGGGGTTGATAGTGGAAGAGTTCGGGGTTAAAACACTTCCCACTATTCACTTTACCATAAAAAGGGAATGAATGTGAAGGACACATAGGTAGATAGTTGTAGGAATACAACCTATTTCAAGAAATTCTAGAAGATTAATCTGGGAGGGATGCCCTAAAATTGGTTTTGTATTGAGGATGGAGGATTTTATTCCATGTTAAAAGGAAATGCAAGCATAATCCTTATCCTCCCTTATTGGAAATGAAGGCTTTAGTTATCAAAGATGAGAAGTGGAGGAAATGGCCCTAAACCTTATTTCTGGGACAAGGAACTCACTGACACTATCCCTATGTTAGGGTTCCTCATGAACATGGGGATACATACTCACATTCCCCATGAAAACTCTGATTGGACAACCAGATAGGTATGGGGAACCTCTAACCATAGGAATACATAACCAAATAGAGGACACGCTGGTGTGACACTCATCATGGTTGTGTAAATCTATGGATCTTGGTGGAGGTTACAAATTGGTCCTATTTATACAATGTAAACAAAGAATAAGGGGTACATATAAGGGTGGATGGTAAGAGGGTCTGAAGGGTGGTGCGTGTAGTTCCTAGGATCAGGTGTTCCATATATTTTCACTAAACAGGTAAGCCATGTAATGCCTAAGAGGAACCCAAATAGTTCTCATAGGGTTAAGGTATACACAAGTGAGATATACCTCAGGCAATGGGTTATCAGGGAAACAATACTTCGGTGAGTCTTTATCCTAATCACCATGGATATCTTCTGGTGTCCCTGAAAGGATCTCGCGCAAGTCCCTAATGAGGTTGAGGGACCTCACAAAGGTGGTTTCTCCTTAGGGAATAATGGTCCTTATGCAGGAGCCTTATGTTTTTAGACCCTAAAGGGACTTTGATATTTCTTATCTTCTTTTATTATCTCTTCACTTATGTTTTGGAGAGCTTCATAAGAAATTTCAGTGGACATGGGTAAAGGTGTTGGAAAATGAGAGCTCTGAGGGTTTTTTTATTATTTATTTGTTCAAATGAGCAGCCCAAGGGTCATATTTTTAGGTAAATATGGGTCCCTATGAAGATGAGATTGTCTATACAATTCCACAGTGCAAGTTCCAAACATAGATGTCCCACACAAAGGTGTCTTTCCCCTTTTCCTATACAGGGTAGCTCTGTGGCCTATGTACCATGCGGTTTCCTTTGTGAGTATGTCAATTTGAACAAGTCCCTTGGTTCTCCCTAAGGTTATATATCACTTTATCATGTCTAAGGTTCTCTTCATAATATTTTCATCTACCATGATTAAAAATGTGTGTCAACACTCACAAAGGGTTATACGACATGAATTTGGGCCTTTACATTACCTTAACATCTTATTACTCTACATAGGACCTTTTCATTTTCTATGCTTATATCTCTCTTACTGGAACATATTATTAAAACATATTATATATGAATAAACAACTCTTACAGATCTGCATAATATATATATGTTTTTAATTTTATTGTTATTCTTATAGAAAAATCTCACACATTTTTTAATATTCTTATTTATTGAATCATATTTTGATATATTCACTCAAGAAATTTAAGAATATATCACTTAAGAATGGAAGCTATTACAATATATATAATTTCATTCTCAATCATATTAAAAAATTAAAACATTCTAAAACATATTTCCATTCATCTCAATATTGGTTGAAAAAAGTACAACATTCAGTAATAATTCCATTTTTCTCCAATCTGACACTTTTGATTTTTTTAACCTCAACAGCTAACTCTAAAAAACAAAAAACAAACTTCACGAAAGAGAATTATCTTATAAAAACACCACTATATTATGTTTAGTTTTATTATAATTGTATAACTTTGTTATAAGAAAATTTTTTCCTAAGTAATTTATATGCTCTCCCCCTTCTATATGATCACTCATATAGCCCATTTCCCCCACATTATGCTATAAAAATATCCCTAGATTCAGACTTGAAAATGTAAAATGTTGTGTACCTATTATATCTACATGAAAATAGAATATAAATCATATATGGGGTTCTCAAAAAGTCCCTCATGTGAGAGAAAAAGGATGAACATTCATGTTCAACCTCAAAGTATCTAATATTTCCTTAAGAATTGTCTTAGTTATGATTTTACCAAGTTTATCCTTGGTGGGGATGAATTCCAACATTTTATATCCACCAAAAAAATTATTTTTCAAAGTGAAACATGATATCAATGTGATTATATTAAGATTATTTTATTAAAATTTTAGGTAGATAAATATCACATTGATCATTGAGGGAGATTTTAAGAGGTTTTTCAATATTCACCCCCAAATATGAAAGTTATTCTTTAATGCTAATAATCTGGCTACAATCACTTTTATCATCCAAATACTTATCTAATATACTTATTAATTTAACTATTTTCTTTTTATTATAGTGATATATTATGAATCTACTTTTTATATTTAATATCCCACCTGAATCATATTTATTTTCATCACAATATACTACCTAATATTCATCTGTAAATTTAAAAAAAATCATGTTTTGGTATCTTATTTACATGACTTCAATGTTCAAAATTCCTTTTATGTACTTGAGAAATATTTTAGAATCTATTAAATGTGATTCCTTAGGATTAATTTCATACCTTCAGTACATGGTCAATGGATATATAATATCATGTCTAGATTCAATGAGATAAATTAATTCTACCAATCAACCTTCTAAAATTCTTTTGATTCACACATTAAAATTTAACTTTATTTATAAGATTCCAACCTACAATAATAGGTGTTTATGCTAGTTTTTATTCTTACATCTCAAAAAACATTAATAGATCCAATGTATACTTTTCTTGGGAAATAAAAAAATTATTCTTTTTTACATCACTTATAATTTTAGAAAATACTACATCTCCAATAGCATAGACATATCAAATAATGATTCTTAATTTGTTTATTATAGTAACCCTCAAAGTATCCTGTAAATATAAAATTATCAAAATATACGATTATAATGAACGTATTGGCCTTAAATTTTTTTATATAGAGTTTATTTTCCATTATTCCCTTGGTTATCTTTAAATCTCTCAATAATGCATGCATGTTTGATTATCTTGATCTAAGGTACTATTTAAAAACATAGAGATACTTTTTAAATTTATAACCCTTATTGCATCATTGTCAAGGATAAATCCATCAAGCTTACCAATATAAACATTTTCTTATTGGTCTTCATTCAAGAATGTAGATCATACATCCAATTGATATATCATATACTACTTATGTGCTATAACAATTTGTAATATCCATATGACCTCTAGTCTTGCAATTGGTGAACAATTATCTTCAAAATCAACTAATTAAACCTATATATATCCCTATAAACTAGTTTTTCCTTTTTACTTGAAACTTATCTGGTATTATTCAACTTATTTATGAACACCCTCTTGGCCCAAATAACATTTTTACCAATTGTTCAAGCTATGAGGCCCCAAATTGAATTCATCTAAATACAACCAATATCATTATTCATAAATGGACCCACTATTTTTGTTTTATCACCTCCAGAATTAAATATATTTTAGTCGATAATAAAAATGTTGTTGTCAGACCTCAATTTTCTTTATGTAAGAATTATTGAACTTTGATCTCCAATTTTTCTCTCTACAAACACGTGATTTTTAAATTTATAATACTTCTATTTTTTAAAATAATTAGCCTCTTATTTAAAACTAGTATGATTAGATTCCATATCAATAACATGTTGATCATTTCTATCTTGTTTCTTATTGTTTTCCTTGGTAACCTAATCTCTATCTTCAATAAAATCTTTAAAAACTACTTTATATGAAGCATAAATGTCGAATTTATTTTCAATAAACTTTTCATAATATCTCTATACAACTTTGTAATGTTTTTTCCCATCATTTATAGCCTTTTCTATTATATATTATTTCCAAAAAACATAACCTCCTTATCATTATCATTAAACTTCACCATTTTTTTTATTTGTATCAAATAGGGACTTCAAAATACTCTAAAGTAGTTAAAAGTTGGTTTTATTTTATAAAAAATCTCATAAGAAGTCATCTTAGAATCATGTCTTAATAAAACTATTCTGAATATGCGTAGCTATGTACATAGCTTCTCTCTTAAAAAAATGACCTATTGAACTCAGAAAAAAAAATGTTATTCTCATTTCTTTAAGATTAGTATTCATTATATCAATGACAAAAAAAATTGGGGAGTATTTGGAGAACTATATTGATTCTTTATTTCATGTTTAGTAATATGGGATTCAAATTTATTTCATGTACACTCCATTCTATTGTATATTTATAATTTTTTATAGAAACTTGTATCTCTTTCGAAGAAGCCCCATACCCTCTCTCCTGGAATTTGATGCTCATAAACACATTATTTACATATTGAAATTTAATTGAAACAAAGTTATCCATATTTATTAATAAATAATAATAGCAACACTAAAAAATATTGATTCAATTACATTCAATGGACCTTTTAATCTTAGTGTTTAAAGAGTTAAGAAAGCAATTTAACTAAAAAATCCCATGTCCTTCTCATCAAATAGAAATTTTTCCATAATTTAATTAACTAATTCATCAATAATAAGTCTCCAAAATCTCATAGAAATTATCTAGACATGCTATTATTTTATATATATCATGTGTAATTCCATTCTATATAACCTGGGGGAAAATATAAAAAGGGTAATCTCAAATGATCAAAATGGGAAAATGTATATAAAAAGATATAAAGGAAGAAATGTGTAATGAATAATAAGGAAGGAAATAAATGATAATCAAATAATTACATATAAATGATAACATGATATTGAAAAATATCTATGATTAACAATATAAAAAATTAAATTAATAATAATAACTAAATTCACAATGATGGAATGTGTAATGTTAGACATATTCATCTATACCATCGAGAACACAACCAAGAAATTATTCTGGTATCCATGGTTGTAGGAAAGAAATCATCCATGGCATCAATGTTGTAACTAATAAAACATTCTTTTATTGGGTAGGCACATACCAAATACCAAAACCTTTTGTCCCATGAGACCAACCAATGAATCACGGGGTTATATAAATCCAGACCCACTAATCACTTTATAATTACAATCCATTCTCCATATTAAATATATACAATTTATAATCAAATTTCCTTAGAATTAAAAAAGCATTTATATTTAGATACAAATTTATATAACATCAATACTTTTTAAGTCAATAAATTGGACATAATGTAAATAATTAATCTAGAGAAATATGGATGATGGTTAAACTATACCAAATCAACTTTCCCAATTAATCAATAAACAACCGTATTGAGATACAAACATACCTAACATCAATACTTTCCTATTAAATAAATGTAAGAACATGGATATGATCCATCCAAGAATTAATGTGGATGGTTACACAACCCAAATATGAAGTCTATCATAAGGAATTTCGAATAATGTTGATATAGGTGAAAATAAACATTGATTTAGTGGAATTAAAATCAAAAACTCAATAACATGAATAAATATATAGTCAGGATATAATGTGTCAAATAGGAAGTATATACACAATGTAAAAGAAGGAAGGTGCATAATTCAAAACATAACTCAAATAATGAAATTTTAAGACAAACCCCTTATGATTTTGATACCTCTTAAATCAAATACCCATAAAGTAAATAACATGAAGTAAAATATTAAATATCATGAATAGATAAATAATAATAATAATATAATACATCAAATAGTAAGTAGTTAAACCTTAAAAAGATACATGTTGCATAATATTAAATATTTCTCAAGAAAAAAAATTTGTGATAAACAATCCTTTACAATGTCTTAATATATTGAATTAAAAATAAATGGATGGTATAACAAGGTTTGGATTTTTAAATCACTTATTTTTTATGAAAAAATATGATAAAATAAATCCATGGCCAGTATATACACCATAAAAAGGAAACAATTGGTGAATGTTTCGTTTTTCCAATGAATTAATAGGAAAGAAGATGGATTATAATTTGTTTCTTAATAATAATAAGTTTGTTATATATGTTTCATTCATTATTAAATTTAATAATTATAACGATCAATGAGTAGTGGTGGTGAAATTTGGAATATCTCATTATATAGAGTCGGTAGTCCACACAAACAAACTATCTACATTATTTAGTTTTTCTAACTAGATAGAAAGAGATAAATAATAGTTGTCCTATTAATATAATAACACTTTAGTATAATAATGATAGTAAATTCATTATATTATTATTTATAAGATTTCTTTTGAAGATAATGACTAATAATAAAATGAAAAGTATTATGAAGTTCTCACTTTGGGACCTCGAACATTCTCTTAAAAGTAACCATAGAAATGAAGGGATTTAGAATACTTATGGTGAATAAGGGATTTAGGAAATTACAGGGACTTCAAATAGTGGAAAATTATGAATGAGTTTGATGAAATTTCTAAGGGTGTGTATAACATTGAGAGGTTCAAATTGGTTCCCTTTTAAAAGTGCAGAAAATGTAACTTTTGTAAACACCCATTATTTTTCAATAATATAATGAAACTTTTCAAATGATTTATGGATCCAAAAGTGAGAAATAATGGATTTTAAGGTGAAATAAGGTTGAGACAACCTATACCACTAATTTTTACACATATTTTAAACATGGATACAATCATTTATTCTTATGTTTTTTTATTTTATATTTTTTACCATAGAAGCCATTTTTTAACAATGTAATTTATGTTTTACTAAAACTGTAACATAGCCTATATTTATAAAGAAAATTGATGAAAATTAATTAAATACCCATATATTATAATTCATTTTATAAATAATCTATAACTAACATTTAAATTAAAAAATTTATTATATTGAGAAATTGTTTTGTAGAAAAATGTTTCTTTCACCAATCACATTCTTAATCTTATTTAGGACTGATTACTAATTGAATATGTATTAATATGTTGATATACATGTTTAAAAATTATTTTATATTAATTTTAAATAATATATTAGTTTATTTGATTATATAATGGTCACACAATTTTAATAAAACAATTCTTATAAAACAATTATTTTTTTCATTATCACATTAATTTACTTTATTCATAGTATTCTTATTTTTATTCTTCAAAATGAAATGATCATTTTTATAAAATTTAAACTAAATATTTCAAAATATAAGGGTTATTTCCTAAATAAAATATATAGTTTTAACAAGACCTAAATTTAACATAAGTGCATGTAACGCGTAAAATCGTTTTTTTAGAAATAGTGTATTTTTATGATTAAAATTTATATAGGGGATCAAATTATCAATGTTTTATATTTTCATAATATAAAATAATTTATTATAAGTCAAATAAAATTTATTTTATCTTCAAACCAATAAAAAACATAATTATATCATAAAAATACATAATTATATGAAAAGACCAAAATTGGTTTCTTTTATTGAAAAATATTAATTATGTTTACAAAATGTTAAAAATATGTGTTCTAAATACATAACGATGTTTTGAAATGTGTATTTTTACTCATTAAATAACTATTTATTCATAGAAAAAAAAATTTAAGTATTTAAATTATACTTACTTCTTCTTATATCCATAAACATTGTAGATTTAGTAAAAATGTATTTTTTAGCATTCACATAAAAATAAAATATTTTAAACAAATTATAAAATTTTATCTTAGGATAATATTTTTATTATAAAACCAAAAATCAATTCAATTTTTTCAAATAAAAAATAAAAAATTTTACAATTTATATTTTGAATAAAAATATAAATATATAATGGATACTATTTTCCTACAAAAATAACTTATTAATATATTAAATATTCTTAATCTTACTTCATATTAATTACTAAATCATAATTTATAACATATTATTCATACTGATAATATTTTGTATCCATAAAATTTTTATTATCTTAAAATAAAGCACATAAAATCCAATTTTATATGGGTTTCATTTTAAATAATATATCAATATTATTCGTTACTCAGCTACATGAATTGAATTTTTTCAATTCCTTAGTTCTAATAAAGAGTTTATTTTTAATTCCAATTATACTTAGTAATTCAGTCACCTTTTTTTACCTATCAATTCTATAGATTTATTTTAGTGATTGTATTTTTTTTGTGGTTCATTGTGGTTTTGTGATAGATGTTAATCAAGTTATTAAACAAATTAGGTTTCAAAAGAAAAAATAATTTAAAATCTTAGGGTGTTACACTTTCTTCGATTTCCGACTAAACACATTAAACAAATCCACTTGCTCTGACTATTGTTTCATAAACATCACATTGGTCATTCTCTTATTGTAATAATTAATTAGGATAAATTATTAGTCACCTTTTGTATATTCATTCCTCATTGGACCACACAAATATTTTTGGAAAAATTCAAGCGGACAAGTTGAATTGATTTCCACTCTTTTATGTTTTCCTTATATCATATTCCCCGTTTAAAAAAGCTATGAAAAAAATATCTATCTCTTATTAATTGAGGAAGAACAATCATATGACTTTCTGTTTAATTTTCTATGAAATTATACAAACCAAGATGAATAAGTCTTCTATGTAAAATATTATATTCATCCTTTATACTATGTTAGAAATAATTACTTAGATAACAAATATGAAAAACAACACAACATGTCCTTTAATCATTCTTGTAACACCCCAACCCTAGAAGCCCGGATTCAGTGTATTATTTCCTTAAATTGTCATGATTATAATTAAGTTGTATCCCAATGGACCAAATAGTTTAGTAATTTTAGAAAACCAGGTACATATATAGGTTCAACAATACAACTTCAAATGAAAAACAACATATAGGTTTTATTGGGAGCATCTACAACACTAAGTTTATCCCTGTAACTCATTCATAATAAACTTCTTCATGTTATGAGAAAATGAAACATAATAAAAAGGGTTACCTAAAATTCTTAGTAAGGGTAATAATTAAATTTTAATATATCATAAAAATAAACATTAGTTATGGTGAATAACTAAAAACACATGCCTTCAAAAATTATACTTGAACATAATATGGAAGGAATAAGAGCAGAATAAATAATGCCATAATAAAACAAAATCATGGGTATTCTACTATTAAAATAACCACATGAATAATAAATTTCTAGTATCATAATGGGGTGATTAACAATGTCAAACATCACAACCATATAGTCAAGGCCTCCTGCTAAGAGCACAAATATCCATTTTGTCAAGGCCTCGTTCCAAGACCATAGTTTGTCTCATTAGACCTGACGATTCACTAAGTGGGTATATCGGGCCCCAAACAACACTTAATAATTCAAATTAATTACTCATATGGATATATATAAACATAAATAACATATACATTCATATTGATACTAATATATGAAATGTAAACAACTTTCCCTGAATATTAAGCATAAACACTAACCATTCATAGTAAATTGGTGAATGGTTTTAGGATAACACATACATAGTAAAACTAATCCTAAACCATTAAATTATATATGATATATAATATAATAAAATATTAACCCCAATAATACATAAAAATCAACATCAATTTTCAAATAGATGAAAAATACTCTTATAAAATCAACTAATAATTCGGGAGATAAATACTCTTTTACTTTAAAAAGAATAGTTGTTTAAAAAAGTGTATGTTTAAAACCAGAAGTGAATTAATATAGTATTTTCAAAATAAAATGATTTATTTTATAAATATAATTGTTACCAAAAATATATATTATATTTTTCCCATAAAAAGTGGATAGAATTTGAGAAATTCCCTTGAATATGGCTTGTATTTCAGGAAGCATATCTGAAAGATCCTTTTAAAACATATAACTACACATAAATTAAAGTATGATTATGGTTGGTACACATATATAAAATATTCTCACACAATATATGAGGATTAAATATTAATAAATAATAATTTAATTAATTTATATAGAGAATAATAGTAACCCGAATGAAAATGGAGGTTTGGGTAGAAAAACCATACCATAAGTCTGAAGGTGTTTCTCACATGATCTTACTGACCTGAATAATCAAATTTGGGTTCATAAATTAATGATTCCAAAAACCTCATCTACATGTAATGGATTTATTATAACCTTATTAGGTGCATTCATAGCCTTTTGATGGGTTAATAGATTTAATTTCATTGTTTGGGAGTGTTTTCTTCCTTGGCTTTCATGATCAGTTTACTTATATTCATTTAAGGATATACATGTAGAATGAGAATGGTTGTACAGAATAGAAGTTGTATGTTGTTATAGAACAAACATAACATTACATGGTTATAATATTTATTTGGTTATTATGAGTGATGATTAATCTTCATATAAAACTTTAATGGAAATTTTTTGGGTTAATTGGCGGTTTTATAACACAATGAACTCATTTTGATTTACAAATTAATATCATGTGTAAATAAGAATTCCAGAACATTAAATAAGTTATAATAAATATATTATATTCTGGTTCAACCATCAAAATGGTTTCATGACATGAATTTAATATTGTAATAGAAATTGAAAACTTGGCGACCTTGAATGTGATAAATGAACACATCTCGGATGGTGTTTTCCATTCTAGTATAAAATAATGGGAAAGGAGAGATGATGTAGAATTATTCATTTATCATAAAAAAATACTAGTGAATTTAAGGTACAGGATTCATCACAAAATTTATTTTAAAGTAGGTGAGGAAATAAAAATAAAAGAAAGGAACATGAAATAAAAGAAATGAAAAGAGGAATTTACCTCTTGAAGTAATCTTCCTTGAGAGGGGAGATGTTTTGGTATTTTCATGAGACCAATGGATTCGGGACATTGGGTAGGATATTGGGAGGATATTTGGGTATAATTTGGACAATTAAAAATGATTTAGAGGAATAAATAGAAGAGGGAGTGATGGTGGGGGAGGGCGGTTATAATTGAGGAGAGAAGGGTTTCCCAATTATTTTAATCATTATTTTATTATTTTTCCAAAGAAAACCAACGGTGTTCATGATTATGACCAAAAATAGTAATCAGGGAATGCAAGTTCAAATAAATAGTCATTTAAATCATCCATGACTAAATAATTATGTATAAATTCAATTATTTAGCATATTTTGAAACTTATCAAATTTCACTATTCACTAAAAATTCAAGTATTTCAGAAAAATACAAACAATTAAACCGAACCATTTTTTAAGCTATAAAATTAAAAAATGAACTCTATTTTATAAAAATAATTTTCTCAACAGGAGAAGTTGAATTTTAAATAAAATCATTATTCATTTGAAAAATACAGATTTAAATTTAAAACTGATTTTATAATACTTTCAAAAATTAACTAAAGTCTTATTAAATTATCCAAAATTTAGAGGGAAAAAATTTTTATTTAGGAAAAATTTTTATGAAAATGAATTCTATTTTAAATCAATTTATTAATTTAAAATTTGAATTAAATAGTTATCACTAACAAATATATGAATACTTAATTAATAATTTACAAAATATTCTAATTCATTTATAAGGTTCCTAAATTTTATTTATACCTTCATGGACAAGGTTAATACTCATAAGGGTCATATTATTATTCATAAGGGTAACATTACTACTCATAATAGTGTAATACTCTTCATAAGGGTAGGTTACTATTCATGTGAGTATATTAATGTTCACCAAAAATGATGTTTGTTCTATAATACTGCAAAAATCACCCTAAATGTAACCGTGTATGTCAGATTTCTGAAATTCAAATCATGGAATTAGAAAAATTGTGTTTATTGTCTCATTTATAACAAAGTTTTGTTTTATATAGACTCAATGTTTCTTGCATTCAATATTAAATTTATTTGTAAATTCTATGGGGTTATAATTCTTGATCTAAATTTCTCTTTTAATTCACAAGACGAAGCATATTTTTCTATTGAAAATAACCTCATTGCTTATATCATAGATATATTTACACTCGGTAGGTTTTGTTTAATCCCATCAACAAAAAAACATATTTAGAGTTAAACTTTTGAGGTCCAATTTCAAAATAACAAATTAGTTAAATATTAAAGAAGTTTTAATCTCCAACATTTACAACACCATAATTGTGTTCATAATTTTTTTTAAGACATTGGAATCCCCAAACATGTGTAATGACTAGAGACTACATAGAATCCATGTTTTTCTCCTTTTTCAATCATTGAGATTCACTTCAATAAGAAGTTATTTTTATTTCTTATTTATTTTCTAAATCTTCATTACCTTAATGGGGTTTTTTGTTTTAGTTGATTGCATAGTCATGAATTATTTAGTAAAATTCATTATTTTCACACCATCTATAAATCCCCAATAAGAATTTAAATAAGTTTTGAATAAGTAAAAAAATTAAATTGTTCTTAACTGGTTCATCCATCCAAGACATTCTTATCACATTATTTTTATATTTCCCCCATAATTAATGCCTTTTATAATTCTATATATGTGACATGTTATACCAAAAAATAGATCATTTATGCTAAAAAATAATAAATCACCAACAAAACCCATTAAGGGTAGTACTTCTTGGAAGTATTGAGCTAACCAGTAATTTATTGCTTTTTATTTTTTTTACTTTTCTAGATTCTATCTTAATTTATTTTAAAAATTATTCCCTCATCAACCTATTTTAAAATTTATTGTATGTAAGGGATATTTTATTAGTTTTTCCACCCCAGTATTTCCTACATTAATTTTTATTAAATGAATTGTTTATTGGAATAGTTTTAAAAAAAATTGTATCCAAAATATAGTTTTTACCTGAGGTTTTATAAAACATTTCTCTACTTTTTATGATGATAATTAATTAATTTATACACCCTTTTCATGGTCATGACTCATTTTTTCTAGGTTCCTCTCATCCTTAATATGATTTGATTTTACCATCTTGATCTCTTCTGTGTTTAGCATCTTTTTCTAAACTCCTTCAATATCCTCTCTTGATCAAAATAATTTACATTAAGAAGTTTAATTTTCTCTACTTGATCAAATTATTTATTAATTAATTAATCATTATCTCTATTCAACAGCCCTCCTATTTCTTTACGGATTTAATTTCTTTCATATGTTGTGTGTTTCTTTCTAGACACACTTCAAGTTTAGCTTTCATCATGTGTTCAGTGTAGGTTTCAACTTCTTCTTCACCACTACATTACCATTATTCTTTTATTTAATATAATTAGATTAAGTTAAAAATATTATAAACATGGTATTCATCATAATATCTAGTTGATGATGAATATTCATCCTCTTCCTTTGACAACATTCTTCTCCATTATCTTCATTGAATTTTATCCATGTTCACACTAGACTTATTTGTTTCTTTATAACTCTTTCCTGGTTTCTTTCTATGGATAATTTCTTCACCAACCTCAACACCATATTGAATTATTTTCTTTCTGGGGAAATCATCTAAATAGTGTCCAATTTCACCACACTTATACCATTTTAGTGTAAATATTTTTTTGTATTTAATGTTCCACCTTTTAATATTCTCAGTGAGAATAACCATTATAGTCCCGAATTCATTATCATTTACCCCCATCATCATCATCATCTGATTCACTAGATGACCTAGTTTCATCCTCTTTAATATTTTGTTTTTTCATGAAATTTGTGATACCCCATCCTAGGAGACACTAAACCAATTTTTTGGGATGGTGTGATCCATAGCCTCAAGCCCGCCTACCTATACACCAGAGGCTTCTAGCTAGCGGTGAAGGATCATGAGGTTACTATGGGGATAAAATACCCTCATAATCAAGGTTCACAACATAGAATAAAATAAGGTAGATAAAATATGACCAGATATGAACAAATAAATCAATTCATAATTAGGAAATAAAAAATTATCCCATGATATAACAAGATGTTCAACACACCCATAGGCGAGTAATACTTGTCAGATTCATAAATAAAATCCCTAAAAACACTACCAAACATCCCCAAATAAGTATGATTACCATCCCATTCCCATTGTCCATGATTCATCTCATCCAGAATAGGAGACGATCATAGGGAATTATCCAATATTTAACCTTTCATCCATGAAGCCTTCCTGGGTACCAACTAATTGCCCAATAATTCTTTGAGTAGGACATAGTAAGACACCGCCAATAGTGTATAAAATTATATCAATTTGAGACAAGAATATTTCATGAAGATATACATCATAATTAGACAATAATAATATAGTTAGATACATGAAATAAAACAACTTTTCTCTGTGGAACTATGATGACACCTAGGTCAAACCTATATGATTTGGCCATGGCCGAATGTATCTAAGAATATCTCGATGATCATTTCAGTAATGACCATCGCATGGAATCAACCCTATCATATAAAAATCCAAATGTAACATATCATGAAAAATCCAATTACTTCTCACCACAAACACAGTCAACTAGTACAATGTGGAATCCATAGTTCTCATTCGATAATTTCTATGTCATGCACCAATCAAAATCCATGGAGTTCATCCATAAATTTCTAAAAAATAACATCATACATCTCATGGAATATGATGATCTTATCCCACCATTCCTATTAATTTTACAAAATTTATCATATGAAATCCAATGATTTCTTCAAAATATTTGAATTTATTTAGAAATATGTGTCACTTAGAATGAAAGGATCCCTTCCAAGAATTCCTATTTTAATTATCTCATCGAACACATAACCATATAATATATTAAAATACAATTAGTTTTATGGATAATATTAAATAAATTTACAATTTATTTCTATCTCAATTATTTTGTTTATTTCCAATTAATAAGGTTGCATCCAAAAACCCTTCACATTTTACCCTAAATGGGTGTCCAATTCCTACTATAAATTTATCCATGGATAATTTTTGATTTAAACAGGGTTCTAGAATCATTTTTGAGAATTAATTAATTTTAGGTCATATTTCAAATACACAGACAATCAACATTGATAAATACATAAAATACACTATAAAATGAAGAAAACCTTAAGTGATGGCTTCAAGACTGCTTAAATTTGGTTATATAGAGTCCACGCATTGAATATCAATATTTAATTTGAGCAGAAATGAGAGATTTTGAGAAACTAAAAAAACATTAAAATAGTTCATATGGGTCATAAACAATAATAACATAATATATGTATGATTAATGAGCAATATAGGAAGAAACGCTCTTATAATTACCTCAAATATTCAACCATTTTAGATGGAACTCAAATCAAAGGGAAAGTTGAAGAGAGACCCCAAGCAAGATTGATAAAGAGAGCAGAGCCTATAGTAGGGGATACAATGAAAATGGGGGAAAATGATAGGGATATAGTTAAAGGAGAGAAAGGTAAAATAGTAATTTTCCACTATTATAAATGGGAACACGATTTAGAAAGACTGTTGGCTAAACTATACACTAACAGTGTGAACTACAATATTGAGAAAATCCACACCTCACATGATTAGGTGAATGGATTTAAAAACTATACGCAAATAATGAAAAATTAATTTTTAGAAATATGTTGTTTTTTATATTATTTAGGCCCCCATATCATGTTAAAACAAACTACGCTCCCCTTCTTTCCAACCCACATGGTCGGGGTTCACTATTAATATAAACCATGCACTAACCATTTTCCACACTCTACTAACTAAGAACTTTAAATTTTGATCCCCAAAACCCCATGGAAGTCTTAATACCTACCCTAAAACCTTGGACACTACATAAAGGTAAAATTTAGGTGATTTCAGAAATAAAAAAGTAGATTGTTCCAAAAGTAATATCGGTGTCTTACAATCTATCCACCATAAGACATCTCATCCTAGATCTGTGCTCTCAAATTTCACTAGACTCATTGGTAAAAAGTTGAAACCATTGTACCCAGATGTTTAATTCACATTCCTAAATTTCCTCATGGACACATCTATATTATCACAACACATAGAATAATGGGAAACTTTTCTTGAATAAAATTATCACTATAACCCTCAATATATACCATATGATCCTCAAAATAAGCATAATCCTTGTGGATAATATCATCAATGATAAAAGAATTATATGGATTTGAAAAGACTATTTATAGTTGAGAGATGTGAAACATGTTATTCATGTAATTGACCAATTGTGGAAGGGCCAATCAATATTCCACTAAGGTAGACCTTTCTACAATCTAAAATGTTTCTATGAACCTTAGTGTATGTTTTCTATATCTCTATAATATACTAGGTCCAATCTAAGATACACATGAAAGAATACTCAGTTTATAATCTCAAACTTTATAGGTTTGTAAAATTGGTCTATAAAATTATTTTTTCTACTTTATGTAATCTTTATATAAATATGAATTAGTTGTTCATTATCTGTCATTTCCTAAAATATACCGTTCCAATCATTTCTACCTCACCCTTTTCTATCCATAATAGATGTGAACAACATGATCTCACTTAAAAAGGATCAAAAGTATACATTGGATTGGTCTCCTGGTAGCTTTTATTATAGGAAAATTCTACCAAGTATAAGTGATTATCACAAGTTCCCATGAAGACAATAACACATGCTCTCTACAAGTCCTACAAGATCTATATAGTGCACACCAACTACTTGTCGATATAGGGGTATTAGGAAGTAATCAGAAGCAACTGCATAACTAGATGATTATATAAAAACTTCTAGAATAGATACATGAAATAGATATCTCATATTAGTATTATAGTATAGGTAACTCTGTGTAACTATACATCTTAATGTACATAATGTTTCGCCAGATAATTTATTGAGAAGGTGTAAGAACCCGAGTTTTTGTATGAGGTACACATCCTTTTTTTCAGTTTAACTGTTCTGTTGAGGCCTAATGTGGATGCCTAACTTGACCGTGGGAGTTGTAGAGGTGTCTGGGGCTTGTTTGGAGCCCAAAACCAAGTTGGAGGATGAAAATGGCCTAGCACAGGGTTTGCACATGGCCTGCGCACAGCCTGGCTAAACCGTGCCCCATGGTGCAGGCTTGGTAGAGGAAAGAGCATGGCCTGCACAAGGTTTGGGGAAACTGTTCAGGGTGGCCGTGCGGCTACCCCTTGCCTTCCAGTGAGGTCTACATGGTCTCTTCATGGTTTGTTAGGACATGCGGGTAAAACGTGCAACCTTCTGTGTTTTGTTAATTTAACTAATTTTTAATTAAATTGACTAAATTTTATAAAAACTAAACCTAAAACCTATTTCTTCAATCGGACAGAAGGGGGAGGCACATGGGAAGCTCTCAAAGAGACTTCAGAAGGATTTTGATCATGCTCCTCCATCCGAACTCTGTTTCGATCGTCGTTCATCCCATTAGATCCACAACGGTAAGTCCTCAATTCCTTTTTAATCCTTCTCGATTCTTCTGGTTACAACGAACGCAGATTGGATTAAGGCTCATATGCCCTAATTTCTCATTCTTCATCTGTTATTCATATTTCTTCCAATCCAAGACGAATCAGAGCCTGATACTGGATGAGATGTCTAATACGAGCCTAAGGTAGGTGGTCTCATGCTTTTTGTTGATTTTCAGGTTGTTTATATATGTCGGACTGCCGCGCGGCCACTTTTGGGGTATAGCTTGATCATGAATTTCAAACCAGTTATTACCTATCATGTTATAAGTAATATGAATAGGTTTGTATGTGCTTCAGTTAGGTTTTATACCTTGGACCAGAACAACCCCTTGGGTGCGTTGCCTTGAATGGCTCTTTTAATGGTTTTGACCCAGGATACCATTGAGGCATGTTTTTCCCTTCCCTTGTGGGTTGTTAAAAATGGAAATTGAATATGAACGGAATTACAATCAGATGAAATTGTAATTAAAATGGTTTCAGGTATGGGATGGATTTTTGCCCCTTGACCCTTGTATGCAAATTCTTGAATTGATATCCCACATTAGTTAAATGCTTTTGAACTGCTTAAATGTGAAACAAAGTCATGGGTGAACCATCGAACCAATTTGAGTCGCCATGGACGGACTCATGTGAGACTTGTTATTGAAATGTCGAGTGAATCATGGATCCCATGTGAGATGCCATGGACAGACTCAACAGGGCACGACATGTCATGTGTGATACCCGGATCTTATTTATAGGATTCTGGGATGGTCTCAGTTGATGGACTATACCGCACCTAAAGCGAGGCTGGGTACCTAGGAGGTTCACCAGAATGGGATTGTAGAGCGATTCTGGGGTCCTAGAGGTTCACCGGAACGGGCTTGTAGGGTGTTGGTGTATTTTGTCCCTGAGTGATGTCGGGTTTCTGATTGAGTATTCCAGGAAAGGGCTCAAGGAATAATTTTAACACTTGAACAAAATGGTTAATGAATGAAATGAATACTTGACGTGATGCCAAGCCAAAGCACAAGCTTGGGCAGGTCTTGCTTGTTTCCCTTGTTTATTGCTTTCCATATTACACTACCTATTTATATATTCACTAACAGATTAGTACGGATCTTTGGTGGTTGCCTACTAGGATTTAGTCTCAAACCATGTTTGGGTCATGTTTTTGGACCCAGGAAGATTATATGGTTGCAGGTAATGATATGGGGAAAGGCCCTAGTACAGGTACTTGACTTGCTGCTCGGAGCAGGAGTGCACGAGCCCAAGCTGAGGCTTGCGATGCGACAGGGGATACATTTTGGTTTCTTTTTGGAATCTTGTATACTTCTACTAGATTTTATTGACTTGCATCATTATATATATGAGATCTTCCTACTTTTTTATCTTTATCTGTTGTCTATCTATTTTCTATAGGTCACCTTCTTCTGCTATTGCATGTTTGTATTTCCACTGTGATACTTTGGTAATGAGGGCATAGTCTCCCCACGGACTCACCTAGATCCTCGTTGCTAGTCAGCAGCCTCTGGCATTTGGAGAGATGTGCTTGAGGCCATGTGGCAACCGGTCCAGCTACCAGGTCGGATGGTAAGTCGGTTCAGGACGATACAAAGTGGTATCAAAGGGTTTTATTTTTTTTATTTAACTTACTGTTTGGCGACTGTAGATAGGAGTAGGAAGAGAAGGGACTTTGGTAATCAACTGTGCTCGGGAGTTGCAAACCTGTGTATAGGGAAAATCAATGTTTCCTCATATGGAATTGTGTTTTCTAGTTTTGATTATTACATCTATTCTGATTTCACCGTTGGGTGACGCACATGGTTTTTGCTGTTACTATTGATATTATTATGGGTTCTATTTTGTTGCAACCCGATGAGATGAGGGTATTCCATCTCATGCATCATATAGGCACCTTGTTAGAAATCACATTCCATGCTATCTAGGATGAATTAGAGATTGCATTTCGTTGTGATAGGTGTAGTGATAGCTATTTCATGCTGTGTTGATAGTTGATTGATAGTTGTGCCTACTGTTGTGTTAGATTGGGTGCAATGAATGAAGGGTGATGTCATCTTTCAATTCATAAGGAATATGGGCCCTTATGGGTTGGGAAATGATGCACCAATGGGATGTAAATTCTAAATGAAATTGAATTTCATGGTCATATGGGCATAAAATTTTGATTCATGAGGTGTCCATTGGTTAAAGCTTTTGAACAAAGGTATGTTAAAAGAATGAATGTTGAAAATAGAGCCTGACCTAGACCCGGCTTCTGAGTGGGCAAGAGGTAGTGACTCTATTGGTTTTTGGTGACTGTTCCTTATGTAGTCCTGGACTTAGAAGCAGGCTGCGGGTTGATGTGGTTTTTAGGAAGGTCTTGACCTGTCTTGTCCTAGTTCTTGTGCTCATGAGTTTTGAATCTCGTTAAAAATCTTGTACTGAGGCGTGTGTTTGGCATTGCAGAGTCATGCCACCACGGCAACCTCCTGTCGTACGTTGGGAGAGTGGTGATGACCACGTCCGGGAGATGGTAGGCCATGGGCTACTAGAGGAAACTCCAGTTGTGCCAGCTGCAACACCAGTGGGTGTACCGAATGTAGGTGCTGAGGCATAGTTCCGTGAGATCTTGTTGCATTTTATGTAGACCGTTCAGGGAGATCCATGACCTGCCCCGACTATGGAAGAGTTGACATGGGAGTTTCAACAGTAGAATCCACTGATATTTTTAGGGGATGGCAGACCACAAGCTGTAGAGTCCTGGTTGGAGGTGATATTAGCTATCTTCAAGCATTTGGAGATGCCTCTGAAGAGGAGGGTCAAGCTCTCTACGTACATGCTGTGTGATTCTGCCAAGAGGTGGTGGGACGTGATCACCCAGTCGGATCATCATCGGGAGATGGCTTGGTTAGAGTTTCATACAGCCTTCTATGATTTCTTTTACCCCGAGACTTTGAGGGATGATCGAGCCTGAGAGTTCTTGTATCTGGAGTAGGGCGTGTTATGAGTGATGGAATACTTGACCCATTTTATTAAGCTTTAGTGCTTCGCACCTATCCTGATGGGCGATGAGCTGTCGAGGGCTATGAATTTTGAGGATGGTCTGAGATATGACATCTGATCTTAGGTAAATATATTTAGGTTGACTACCATTTCTGGAATTGTGAACAAGGTGCTAATCATAGAATGTAACCTGAGATAGGCTAGAGGATCAAGCCAGAGCAGTTCGGCATTGAGATCAGGTACTGCAGCGACTGTTAGTAGGAAGCATCGTCTGGAGCTTCCACGCGGTGATTGTAGCAGTTAGAACCTATCTTAAATTAGAAATTTGAGGTGCTACCAGTGCGGTACGTTGGGACACACGAAGCCATAGTGTCTGAGGGACCCAGTCAAGTGCTGATCATGTGGCAAGATGGGTCATCTTCAAGGTTTCTGCAGAACGTTTTCACCAGCAGCCAGAGATAAAGGGTCTGCACTGACTCCATATTCAGGATCAGGGTCGGCAGCTTCTCATCAGACAGGGAGTTGGGGTGCGATTGGCCGATCAGGACGAGGTAGTGGTCGTGGAAGAGGTATCCAGGCACAGGGTACACCGAGACGTTAGAGTGGGCTTGTTTCGGGTTGTGAGGTTGTATCACAGGGTCGTGGTTCAGGCCAAATGTATGCAGTTCAGCCTACTTCCGAGGATTAGGGAGTGGGACCATCTACGGTGAGAGGTATGATCTTAGTAGCATCTGTTATTTCATCTTCCCTCTTTGATACAGGTGCATCACACAGTTTTATATCTTCACCTATAGTGAAAATCCTTGGGCTAGTTGTGTTGTCTTCTGATTGTGTTCTGACGCTAGACACACCACTAGGAGTTAGGGAAGAGGTTGTATTCCAGTGCAGAGGGTTCCCCCTTGGGTTTGGAGGGTGTCTCTTCATCTAGGATATTTATGTTCTCGAAATAATAGGTTTTTATGTCATTATCGGTATGGAATGGCAAGTAGTTTACCGAGCCTACGTTGATTGTTACCGCTGGAGGGTGATTTTCACATCACCAGAGGGTGTAGTGTATACTCTTAAGGGAAAGTGGGATCTCCAGGCAAGCCGGGCTGAACCAAAGCATCGTGGACTGGACGGGATGACATCCTAGATTGCTAGTTTGTTTCTGGATGATCAGGGAGTGAGTCAGACGGACCTTCCTCTGGTATTTTAGCGCTTCGAGGATGTTTTTCCTGACGACTTTTTAGGTTTACCTCCTAAGAGAGAGGAGGAATTATCCATTGAGCTCGTTCTAGGAGCTGCACTAGTATCCATTCCTTCTTACAAGATGGCTACAAAGGAGTTGCAAGAGCTCAAGAAATAGCTCGAAGATTTGGAGGGAAAGGTGTTTATTCGACCGAGTACATCTCTGTGGGGTTCGCCTGTCCTTTTTGCAAAAAAAATGGATGGGAATCTTAGGCTCTGTGTGTACTATCGAAAGCTAAACCAACTGACGGTTAAAAACTGATATCCCTTGCTGTGGATAGATGACCTCTTTGATCAGCTTCGAGGATCTAGGGTGTTCTTGAAAATTTATTATAGGTCGGGGTATCACCAGGTGCATGTTCGACCTGCAGACATACCTCGTACAACTTTTTGTAGTAGTTATGGTTTATATGAGTATCTAGTTATGTCATTCGGTCTCACGAACGTGCCAGCGGTTTTCATGGATTTTATGAATCGTGTGTTCCATCCTTACTTGGACTCGTTCGTTGTGGTTTTCAAAGATGATATTTTGGAGTATTATCAAAATCAGAACGACCATTCCAGCCATCTTGAGATCATCCTGAATACACTAAGAGAGAATCAGCTATATGCAATGCTTACCAAGTTCCACTTTTGGATGGATCAGATTCACTTCTTGGGATATGTTATCTCTGATTCGAGAGTGTCTATAGACCCAGAGAAGGTTAAAGCTGTGGTTTCTTGGGAACACCCAAGAATGTCTTTGACATATGGAGTTTCTTGGGGATTTCTTGTTATTATCGTCATTTCATACAGGATTTCTCATGCTTAGCAGTTCCTTTGATAGGCCTGACTAAGAAGGGCGTGAAGTTTGTGTGGACAGATGCTTGTGAGCAGCCTTTTATGATCTGAAAGGAAGGTTGACATCTGCCCCAGTCCTGATATTTTCAGAATAGGGAAAAAGTTACATGGTCTATTGTGACGCATCAGATATTGGGCTAGGTATAGTGTTGATCCAGGGAGAAAGATTCATGGCATACAGATCTCAGTAGGTGATGCCACAGGAGAGGAATTATCTGATGCACGATCTTGAGCTAGCAGCAGTTGTTCATGTGATGCGTTGTTGGAGACACTATTTATTGGGAGAGAATTTTTGGTGTACACAGACCACAAGATCCTAAAATATATCTTTACCCAGCATGATCTAAACCTTAGGCAGCAACGGTGGGTGGAGTACCTACAGTCCTTTGATTTCGATCTTGCTTATATGCCTGGTAAGGGAAATGTTGTGGCCGATCCATTGAGCAGGAGGACTCAAATACAGGCAGTGAAACATGATAGAAATGAGGGTAAGATTATGTCCTTGTTCTCTAAGATGCATATTGATGTAAAAAATAGCCAAGGTCAGTCTTTTATATCATCCTTTGATGTGACTTATACCCTCCTGGATAGAGTAATGATGAGACAGCTATCAGATTCGGAAGGCCTAGTTCTACGGGAAGGTCTGTCAGTTGAGGACCCTCCTCCTGGTTGGACTATAGGTGAGTATGAAGTTCTTCGTATCCATGGATGTTTATGGGTTCCAGTGGATATTAGAGAGGAGCTGATGCTGGAGTTTCATGCTTTGGTTTGGGCAGTTCATCCAGGAGTCACTAAGATGTATCACGACTTGCACCGACAGTACTGGTGGCTGGGTATGAAGAGGTAAGTGGGTAATTTCATTGCGAGATGTTACACCTGTCAGCAAGTGAATGTGGAACACTAGCGGTCACCTGGGCTTTTACAGCAGCTACATATCCCGAAGTGGAAATGGGATGACGTTGTGATGGACTTCGTGACTGGTTTTCCAAGGTCACCTCAAGGTAATGATGCTGTGTGGGTTGTAGTTGATAGGCTCACTAAGTTTACACATTTATTGCCGATCAAGGAGACCTTCAATGTGGATGAGCTGAGAAGGTTGTATATTCGGGATATAGTATGACTCCACAGGGTCCCACGCTCCCTTGTTTCATAAAGTGATGCTCGTTTTACGTCACATTTCTAGCAGAGTTTTCAGAGGGCACTGGGACACAAGTGCTCTTGAGCACATCATACCACCCTCAGACTGATGGGCAGTCAGAGCGTACAATACAAGTTCTGGAGTACATGTTATGAGCATGCATCCTAGATTTTGGAGGTTCATGGGAGAGGCATATTCCCCTAGTTTAGTTTGCATATAACAATAGTTATCAGGCGACTATACAAATGGCACTGTATGAGGCTTTATATAGTAGGTCATGCCGATCACCCCTATGCTGGATAGACATAGGTGAGGTAGCTTTACTGGGACCATGTCTTGTTTAGGAGACCTCTGAGAAGGTCCAGTTGATACAGAAGCAGATGGCTACCGCACAGTCTCGTCAGAAGTCATATGCTGATCGTCGCAGACAACCCCTAGAGTTTGAGGTCAAGGATCAGGTTTTCTTTTGTTTTTCACCAAGGCTAGGACACAGGCGGATCAGGAGATAGGGTAAGCTATCGCCAAGATATGTTGGGCCTTTTGAGATTCTAGATAGGGTTGGTCCGGTAGCTTATCGGTTGTAGTTACCTCAGAGGTACCGAGCCATGCACGACGTGTTCCATGTTTCTTAGTTACGGCGATACTATTCAGACCTATCTCATACCTTCTAGCATGAGGAGGTCGATCTTTAGTTATATGCATCCTTTGAGGAGCATCTAATTTGTATCATTGATAGGAGCATGAAGGTTCTCGGAGTCTGGTCAGTTCCTCTAGTACGGGTGCTATGGCAGCATGGCTGTTTACTGGATGAGACTTGGGAGCGAGAGGCCAACGTACATGCTTAGGGGCCGGAGCTGTTCGTAGACGAATCTTAACCACCCTTTAGAGAGAAATTTGGGGACGAATTGTTATAAGGGGGGAAGATTGTAAGAACCCGGGTTTTTGTATGAGGTACGGATCCTGTTCTTTTCAGTTTAACTATTCTGTTGAGGCCTAATGTGGATGCCTAACTTGACCGAGGGAGTTACGGAGGTGTCTAGGGCTTGTTCGGATCCCAAAACCAAGTTGGAGGCTGAAAATGGCCTGGCACATGGTTTTCACATGGCTTGCACACGGCCTGATTGAACTATGCGCCATGGTGCAGGCTTGGCAGAGGCAAGAGCACGGCCTGCGCACGGTTTGGGGAAACAATGTGGGGTGGCCATGTAGCTACCCCTTTCCTTCTAGTGAGGTCCACACGGTCTCCGCATGGTTTTTTGGTCCGTGTGGGTAAACCGTGCGACCTGTTGTGTTTTTTTAATTTAATTAATTTTTAATTAAATTGATTAAATTTTATAAAAACTAAACCTAAACCCTATTTCTTCAACCAGACAGAAGGGGGAGGCTCCTGGGAAGCTCTCAAGGAGACTTAGGATGAATTTTGATCCTACTCCTCCATCTGAACTCCGTTTTGATCGTCGTTCATCTCGTTGGATCTGGAACGGTAAGTCCTCACTTCTTTTTTAATACTTCTCGATTATTCTGGTTACAATGAATGCAGATTGGATTAAGGCTTATATGCCCTAATTTCTTGTTCTTCATCTGTTCTTCAAATTTCTTCCAAACCAGGACGAATCAGAGCCTGATACTGGATGATCTATCTAGTACTAGCCTAAGGTAGGTTGTATTGTGCTTTTCGTTGATTGTCAGGCTGTTTATATATGTCGGAGTGTCGTGCGCCCACTTTTGGGGTGTAGCTTGATCATGAATTTCAAACCTATTATTACCTAGCATGTTATAGGTAATCTGAATAGGGTTGTATGTGCTTGAGTTAGGCTGTATTCCTTTGACCGGAACCACCCCTTGGATCTGTTGCCTTGAATGGATCTTTTAATGGTTTTGAACCAGGATGCCTTTGAAGCATGTTTTTCCCTTCCCTTGTGGGTTGTTAAAAATGGAAATTGAATTTGAATGGAATTGCAATCAGATGAAATTGTAATTGAAATGGTTTCGGGTATGGGATGGAGTTTTCCCCTTGACCATTGTATGCAAATTCTTGAATTGCTAGCCCAGGTGAGTTAAATGATTTTGAGCTACTTAAATGTGAAACAATGTCATGGGTGAACCATGGTACCAATGTGAGTTACCATGGATGGACTCATATTAGACTTGTTATTGAAATGCCGAGTGAATCATTGATCCCACGTGAGATTCCATGGATGGACTCAATAGGGCACGACATGTCATGGGTGATACCTGGATCTTATTTATAGGATTCCGAAGACGGGCTCAGTTGACAGACTATACTGCACCTAGAGCAAGGCTGGGTACCAAAGAGGTTCACCGGAACAGGCTTGTAGAGCGATGTTGAGGTCGTAGAGGTTCCTCTAAACAGGCTTGTAGGGTGTTGGTGGATTTTCTCCCTGAGTGATGCCAATTTTATGATAGAGTATTCAAGGAACGGGCCCAAGGAATGGTTTGAACACTTGAAAGAAATGGTTAATGAACGAAATGGATACTTGACGCGATTCCATGCCAGAGCACAAGCTTGGGTCGGTCTTGCTTGTTTCCCTTATTTACTACTTTCCATATTACACTGCCTGTTTATATATTCACTGACAGATTAGCATGGATCTTTGGTGGTTGTCTATTGGGATTTAGTATAACACCCTATTTTGGTCATGTTTTTGGACCCAAGCAGATTATATGGTTGCAGGTAATGATAAGGGGAAAGGTCCTAGTACAGGTACTTGACTTACTGCTCGAAGTAGGAGTGCACAGGACCAAGCTGAGGCTTGCGATGCGACAAGGGATACATTTTGGTTTCTTTTTGGAATCTTGTATACTTGTACTGAATTTTATTGACTTGCATCATTATATATATGAGATCTTCCTACTTTGTTATCTTTATCTGTTGTCTATCAGTTGTCTACTGTTCACCTTCTTCCATTATTTCATGGTTTTATTTCCATTGTGAAACTTTGTTAATGAGGGCATAGTCTCCCCACGGACTCACCTAGTCCCTCGCTACTAGTCTTCAGCCTCTGGCATTTGGGGAGATGAGCTTGAGGCCATGTGGCGACCGGTCGGGCTACCAGGTTGGATGGTAAGTCGGGTCAAGACGTTACAGAAGATCTCCCAGGTAGACATGAACTAAGATAACTTTATCAAGTGATCAACAACTATGGACACAACTCCATTTTCACAGAGTGTCCTCGAAAGGCGAGTCATGATATCAATAGTGATATCATCCCATTTCCTATATTTGATTGGAATTGAATAAAGGAGGATGGTGAGTCTCTAGTGCTCAACCTTCACCTACTTCATGGTGGATCACCTCATGATAAATTATTCTATCTCTTTGTCATTACTAGATAATAAAACTGCCATCATAAATCCTAAAACATCTTGGTTATTCTAGGGTTCACCATCCCCATAGAATAATGATACATCCCCATAATCGCCTACTGCATATCTACAGGAACCAAGACATGATGGTGAATGTGAAGGATCACATCCTTATCCAAGAATCAATTAGTTGGAAGATCATGGAAATAAATGTTTCATTTTAGATCCATACACTCTAGATGAGATAATTATATCCACTAAATCTAAATCATAATTGATGGATCAATATATAAAAATGTGATAGTTACCTAACCTTGATAATCATGCACTCCTAAGTGGATATTGGTGAAGAGATCCATCAACAACCATTCACTCCAAGACTCTTAGAAAACATGATCCAGAATCATCCTACATAAAGCATCAGTAATGAAGTTTCCCATACCATGGAAATAAGCTAACACTAAATAACAATATTAGTGATATTAAACTCATTTACATTGATAAATATTTAAAACTAATTATAAGAAAATATATTTCAGAATTTTATGGTCCATATAAACTATGGACCTCTCACCCATCCAATAACACCACCAACATCTTCCAGTATGTATTAATGATTCCAGATCAAGTTCATGTGTTGGATAGTTTCATTATTGTTTCCAGAACTTTCGGGACCCTTAATACTCAATATGACCTCCCTACATTAGAACTTCTCTAATTTGGATCATTGATGCCTCAATATACATTGAATATTTCCCAATTTTCTCTAGTAGTGTCAAAATCAATGTCCTGAAAAGTCTCTTCTTTAAATACAAAAGCACATCCTTACCTGATTCAGGCCATAAAAAATTAATCCCCTTCTTAGTAAAGTCCATTTAAAATACTGAAAGATGGGACAAATACAAAATAAATTCATGGTAGTATCCTTCCATATCATAGAGGATTTTTTTAAAGAACAGTTTTCGGATTTTCCCAATATTCCACAGCTTTAAAATTCTTTGGGTTGACAGGTACATTGTTCTTGGATATAATATTCCATATAAAGTGAACTTGGTTTATCCAATAACATATTTTTGAGAGCTTATTGTAATGTTAATTCTCCATAGAGTGCCTAGAAAAACAATTTGATGGTGAATGTGTTCCTCCCAGGAACATGGGTATATGAGAATATAATCAATGAATACTATCAGAAAAGAATCCAAATATGAGGTGAAAACCTGATTCATTAGTTCTATAAACATGGAATGGAACAATTTATAGACCCAAAAACATATACATGTACTCATACCATCCATATATGCATCTAAAAACTATACAAGGAATATATAATGGTCTCACAAATGCCTAGTGGTAACCTGACTACATATCTACCTTGGAAAACACCCAGGACCATCTCACCAGTTTAAACAAGTCACCAATCCTAGCAATTAGGTACCTGTTTTTTATTTTCATTTGGTTCATATTCCTATAATTGATACATAAATTTAAGGAACTATCTTAATTTTTAGAAAAAAAAACTTACAATAAAGACCCAAGGGAAGGTATTTGACCTGATGAAACCCTTGTCATGATAGTCCTCTATCTAATTTTGGATCTTCCATGGATCATTTAGAGCAATCCTATAAGGTGGAATGGAAACAGGCTCTATGACCTACATAATTTCAATCACAAACTTTATTCCTCTATATGTTGGTATCCTATCAATTCCTTAAGGAATATATCCTACAACTAATACACCATGAGAGGAATTTCATTCTAATGATGCATCCCTTTTATCTAATGCTAACTCGAAAACATGGGAAGTCACCTTGCCCAGTTGCTACAATCTAGTATAGTATATCCAACCTTTAATTCCCATTCTATGTTATGTGCATGCCAATGACCATCAAGAAACATGAACATTACGCACCTATAGTAGAATTCAGTTCATTCTTGGTATGGAACCATAAAATCCATACCAAAGATCAGGAAAAAACCCAATATATCTAATATGGATAGATCCCACAATAAATGATAACTTCTGATCTCTAGGGAACACTCCAAACAACAAAGAACCCTCTTTGTCTTCTCTCCCAACAGAGTGTCGATTGACATAACGCCATACTTGTACTCCATGGACAATACCAAGACTTATATAAACCAAGTTTATATAAAGGATTGATAATCCCCTACATCAAATAAGGCATAGGATAAAGTGGAATATACTAAATCATACCTCATACTATATATGGAATGATATTATAATAAATTGGTGTATGCTACACTGTATGTAATTTTTTTGAACCATGGTCTTGAGATCCAACCTACTTTCCTTGAACATCATTTCTATGTAAGCAATACTACTCTTGTATCTACACTATGTAACCATATCCTCACCAATAATGGCCTATATAATTTCAACTACACACCTAACATGGGGCTTCCTAACCAACCCCAAAAACCTTCACTATACCAGCACCCCTATCACTTAGGTATTTCTACAATTTCCTAAAAAACTGCTAAATGTAACCCACCTTCCCGCACATTTGGCACTCCACCAGTGTCTGGTCAAAATGAGGTAAATTTTTTCCTCAACAACCAAACAGGTGAGACTATATTGAAATGATTCCATAGCTACTCAGCCCTCTGCTGGTCAAGAGAGTCCCCATAAAACATCTAGATACCTAATGACCCACTATTAATCCCCACTGAATCCACTCTCAATGGGACCTTTTCCTCAATCAGGTTTCTCTTAGAAATATTCATCTATTTTATTACTGAAGAAAAATTGGTTATCATAAATACATTCACCTTTAAATAGGTGTAATTCTTTAACCCATCATTGAACTACCTTACTCAATCGACCTCATCATATTCTATCATAGAGGTAATGTTTTTCTAGTCCATATAGTGATTGGAAAACTCTGTAACAGACACACTACCACAATAAATGTTCATAAACTCTATGGTCAATCCATCAATCAGAGTAAATGGTAAATAATTGACTTAATTAGAAGTTATTGAAGTAATCTAGGGTATTCCCAAATTATCCATAGATCAAACTAAGATTTCCCACCATCTCCTTAATGATCCAAATCGCATGTCCTCTTACATTTTCGCCCCTATCTTGAGGGGTATCGAGATGTTTGAAGATAGTAAAAATAGAAACTTTCTAGTAATCGACTTTCTAGGAGCCAACATCACTCATAAATAATAGTGGATGTTAGAGCAGAAACTCCCTAGTTGACTTTGACATCGAAAATGAGTTGTGAGGAGTCTTCCTCTCTATCATCTATATTACTCACATAAGACTAGCTCGGGGTTGATCATCTGCATCAGTACTCGGTGCCACTATAGGAACTATCATAGAACCCTTCTGGGAAAGCTCATATTCGTCGTCCTAGATCTCCACCCATGATTGTTGTAGTGGAATTATGCTACAATCCCAAACACACATCTTAGATTATATAGGTGTAATAGATTTTTATATTACACGTTATTGAATGAAATAAAAAGGCTCAGAACACTATAATTATTATCATAATGGTTAGAGTTCACTTCGTTATCTATTTAATTCATTTATTGTATGAAATTTTACTTGATATATTTTAGGAATTTCACCACCAACGGTGTAGTTATATGGATTTTCAACCATAAGTTACAGTGGAAATAGTATAATTTGTGATTGGAACCCCATTTAACTCTAACCATCAATTATTTAAAACATCTATGAACTAAAAATTAAAATTTTCACCAATTTAAGGAATTGTTTAAGGATATTTCTACCATTAATTTATATTAAACACCATATAAATTGATGTAGACACTATATGTATCCAAAACTAATTCTGTTATAGTATAGATAAAGTGATGAAATCAATCTAATATAATGAATCCATATATGCCTTTATGATGAAATAAAAAATTCCCCTTTCCATATCGAGTGAAGAGTGAGAACACGAATAATTGATAATATCATACCAATGTGCACCACTCAATGTGGGAATCATTCCATTGTAAATTAATCAAAGAACAAACATTAATCTTGTCCCTAGTGAATTGGTCTTTTCCCTATCAATGGGCTAGATAATCCCATGGATGAGATATTTACTCATTATTGAAACATATTATTAATCTACTTACTAACCATAATCATTATGAAATGGAAAAAAACAAGCTATGGTAACTTTTTGAGACACCCCGCCCCATGAAAAACTGAATCGATGATTCGGGCTAGTTTGCCACAATGACTCAAGAGTTCCTCCCATATGTAAGATGCTACAGACCAGTGTAGACGACTGATGAGATTACCATACGAAGACTATTACCTCATAATTAGTGTGATAAAATAGAATAAAATAAGTTAGATATCATCCAACCATATATGAATAAATAAATAATGGAATATGAAGGAAATAAATAAATAAATAACTGATGTTATAATGTGATTCTCAGTATGACCATAAGTGATTTATACATTTCATATACCTAAATAAAAGTTTAAGCAAAATTAAAATAAAAAACAAAATCATCTAAATATATCAAAAATTATGAGCACTAGCTCTGTCCCATTCTTCATGCTCCATCTTATCCAGGTCAAGTATCTGATATAGGGTGCTTTCCCTTATCAAAACATGAATCCATGAAGTCGTCTTGGGTAACAACTAGTTTCCCAAAAAATATGTGAGTATGACATAGTAGGCCACCACCAATTATGCCTAAAAACATATCAATTTGATCCATGAAGAGATCATATAGATATATATATATATATATTAAAAATATGAAATAATAAAATAGTAAAGTAAATTAAATAAAGTAATCTCAATCCATTTCTCAGTGATGATACTCGGGTCAAACCTACTTACTTTGACCGAAGACATATGTATTTAAGAACATATTTATAATCATTCCAACCATAACCATCACACATAATTAATTATCGCATCCCAAAATTCCTAATATCATTTAGCTTGAGAAATCCAAATACTCCCCTCAATTATCTCAGTCTACTGGTGACATTTAGAATCCATGAGGTTCATACTAGAACTCCAAACTCATATATTATAAGAATCCAAGGATATAAACTTGGAATTATTACAAGGTAACATCATATGTATCATGGAATAGGAGTTATTGAACATGGAGTTCTCGTTCATTTAATATTGTATCTCAAAATGAATCTATAGAACACATCCTATAATTCCCATTAATTTAGCAATATATGTCACTCGAAATCCAAATTTCTCATCCCAAATTTCTTGTTTTTTTATACATGAAAATAATTGAATATATTATATAATTAAATACATTTAGGGATGTGTCCAAGATCAAATCCATTTTAAATTAATTCTCATTTTAGAGATTCTATTGACTTCTAATTAGAAAGGTTACATCCAAAGACACATCACATTTCTATGATGCCTCTTAAATATTTATTTAATATAAACCACCAAAACCATAATCTAATCCCACCCTAACATTTTTTACAACTCTCACATTATACTTATCAAGTGCTAATAAATAATTTTCAGTTGTATAAAGAAACATTTTTGGGAAAGAACCAATTAATTTTAGGTCCTAGTACAAAGGTATGAAAAACAAGTATTATGAAATACATGAAATACACTATAATATAAAAAAATATTTATGGGATATTTTAAAGAATAATTAACATAGGATAAACAAGGTTAACACATATTATATCATTATCTTATTTGAGAAAAAATGATATATTTTTAGAAACCTGAAAAAAAACAATAAAAATATAGAATATTGGCATATATAATAAAAGAACAAGAGATATTAAATTTAATGAGGAAAAGATAATGGAAGAAACTTAGATTCACCTCACAGATTCAACTGATTCAGACAGAACTAAAATCAATGGATAAACCAAATAGATCCTTTAATATTGATGGAGAATAGGAGGAGAGCTTATAGTGGGGGTTTTTGTTATAATGAGGGAAAAATAAAGGTTAAACTTATTAGTGAAAAGGGGAAAAATTTAATTTCCCTAATTTAAATTTGGAACAAGGTTTGGCTACACGGTTAGAAAAATTTTGCACCAACCATGCTAATGACACTATAAAATCCACATCTCATGCATCTAGGTACACCATTAGATATACTATATGAATTCAATTTATAGTAAGTCATAGTTGTTTTATGGATTTAAGGACCCATAACACTATTTAACAAACATTTATCCCCTATAGTATGACATGTGTAGTAATGGTCAATATTTAGAACAATTGCTAATGGTGCACCCTACTTTGCTTACCAAAAATGTGAAATTATGTGTCATCAACCCCCCGGTTCATCCTAGGACCTCCTCTAAAACCTTGTATAGTTCACTTAGGTATAAGTAAGCGCATTTCATAAAAAAAGAGTTCATTCCTCAAAGGAGATCAGGGTTTTAGATACTTAAATTTAATTTCCTTATTATCTTTATTCCTGAATACAAGACCCTTGATCATCTCACAGTTGAAGAGTGTATAATGAAACTCATCTAGAGATAAGTTCTGTGATTCCTTTAGGGAATAAATATTTAGACAAAGATATCAAGAAGATTTCTCTTCAATTTATTTACAATGTTTGAGTACCCAAATTATTTATAAATCCCCTAATATGACTCAGTATCACATTAACCCTAGTTAAATATTTACAATTTATCATCGTAATCCATCCCAATGTCTTCAAATTTAGTTCTCTATATTCATTAAATGGCTTCCATAACTTTAACATTCCATTTATACATGTGCTCAAGATTATCCCATGTTTCTTTGTGAATTTGATTCACAATAGTTTGGTGTAGACTTAATCTTTTAAGGATAACCAAATAAAAATTCTATCTATTTTATCTTCCTATAGATTCCAAGTTTCTACAAATGTAATCTTAGAATCTCTAATATGTGGTGAAAAAACCATTTTCCAAACATCACTAGCTTCAAGGCCTTAGGATAAAATATATAGAATAATTCTATTCTTACAACCCCAAAGTTATTTTCATAAAATATTTCCATTCCCATACTATTGACTATGTTCAATTTCACCATTCAAACCCTTTTAATTAGATTATAATCTCATAGAAAACCTGGTTATCTTTTATTACACATTAAGATCCTTGGAAAAAAATCTTCTACTGAGAGAGGAGGATGAATCAATAAAAATGATATTATAATTTCATAGAAAAACTCGTTTAATTTTTAAGGTCATGATCCACTTTTCTCTAAATACTCTCTCACCAAATATACAATAATAATGAATGGTTCAAAACACATATTTAATTTTTACAGCTCTAATTAGGTAACTAAATCCATTCCCTCTTTGAGTTCTTCTAAGACACATGTTATATCACTATCTCAAGTTTTTAGTTTCTATATGTGCATAAAAATCACGCACAATGGTTGGTCAGATATCAACCACTCTATGGAATAGGTATCATCCACTTCTCAATTTCAAAAGGTGTTATAATAGTGCCACAAGTCATCAAAAAAATCTTCTTATCATTATTGTTATAAAGATGTTTAGAGGTATATGGGATGTGATGACATTAGAATATAATACATTAATCTTACTTTAGATATTGGAATGCTATACTAATATCAAATAAGAAATATGCAAGTCAATATTTCTCCACAAGTGCTTAGAATAATCATATTGTGCATTAGAGAATGAACACACACCATGGTCTTCTTCCTTTTAAATAAAAAGATACCCCATGATCACTAACTGAACATGTTTTCCTTGAAACCAATAAACAATAGATGTAGTAAGAATTATTCAATATTATCTTCTCTCTATTTTGATATAGATATTCTTTAACACAATAAATTATGGGCTTCTTAATACTTAGTTATCGATCACTCGCTATTCCCTATTTCATTTTCTTCTTTTTATATTCATAATGACTATTTTGAATATTTTTTCTATATTATAATATGGGAATCTCCCATGATTTTCTAAATCATGATCACCTCTCATTTATAAATGGTAAAAAAATTGAATTTTATAAATTAAATATTAACTAATATTTACTCATCCAAATATTCTATGATTCTCAATATATATCATTCTTCAAAATAATATTTTTCATACATTATTATTTTGAATATTTTTTATATTATAATTCATGTTGTAATGGATAAATACCTTTGGTGTGGAACATTTTATCACAAAATAAATTCTTTTCATTCTACATAATATCCTCCAACCTATTCTCCATTCCTAGCTTAAATCATAACACTTTTGAATCAGTGTGATTTTTACTCAGTAAATATCATCACTATATCATCCCATGTAGGTTTTCAAATTCCACTTGAAAATCATATTTTTTAATGTAAATAAACATAGATAAATTTGTTTATCTTTTTAAATGATGGTTTTATAAAAAATATTATTTTGCATTGAATAAGTTGTTTTCCTTTTCCACATTTTCATGTTTTCTAAAAATACATCATACTCAAGAATAGTTCACAATTTCTTAGTATATATTTTTGTCAGATTTTTTCATTTTATTCATTTATATATTTTATAAAAGAAAATATTAAAAAATCACTAAACATATTATTCATTAAAAAAATTCTTATACATTCACAAAACTTCTTACATATGAACCAAGCTTCTTATAAATCTAGATACGATGTATTAATTTATAAATATCTAAGTTTTAATTCTATAAATATCTAACACAATTGTCAATATTCTAAAATGATGATATATAAATAGATAAATTCACTCTAGAAATTTAAAAATAAAACACATATATTGATAACCTATTCCATCCATGCTAAGGGAATTATCAATCACCTTAAAATAATATAGAAACTTTCACACAAATCCTTCTAGAAACCACACTCTTGGTTGAAAAAAAAGACCACATTAATTAATAATTCCACTGTGTTCTTCATTTAAAACCATTACCAATATGTGAACTAACATTAATCATAGAAAATAGCTTAAATGAATTAAAAAATGGACTATTTTCAGATCCAATGCTTCTGTATAATCTAAAAAAGAACACTAATTTTTTTAATCCCATGACACAAATCACTACTTAAATATAAAATCACTTATTTGTAGGGATTCTAAACCATTTTAAAAACCTTTTCACAATGATAATTCTTCTTGATTGAACCAAAAATGCTTCAATGACCATAAATTTCTATATTTCTATATGAATTGTGGTATTTTTATGTATTTATGTTGAAAATAATTAAGACAAATATTTTCATTTTAAAATAAAATTTTTATAGAAAGAAACTCATAATCTATCCTACCATTAAAATTTCGCCATTTTAGCTATATCATCCATGTCAAACATGGTTATGGATCCACATTACAAACATGAATCCCTTTCCAGACTGCTTTAGATGTAAATTCAATCATCTTACTTGAACCCAATTTTGGTGGATGGTGTATTCTTATAGTTTTCTTCAATAACTAAGAAATTTTTAGAAAGAAAATTTGAGTTTGAGAAGATGTTTTAAATTTTAATTTACAAAAGATATTTTATATAAAATTATGAAATAAAAAAGTATATCACTAGGCTTATATGTGATAAATTCTATAAAAATAATGAAACGTAAAGTTTATTAAAACTTATGGAAGCTTTATTATTAAAAAAAATGAGTTGGGAAGATCACTAAACTATTTAAAACTTAATGAATATATATTTTCAATCAAAATTTAAAAAAAATGTAGAATATTAAAATACAAACAGTAGAGTAAAGTTATAAAAGGTATTAGAGTGTACATATTTATTTACTAAAATTGTAAATTGGTAAACGAACCATGATAAAAAAAGAGGTAATGGGATCTCAATTATTAGTATGGGTGAGAAGCACTCTAATCTTGAGTGTACAATTGAAATAAAGTTTTTAAAAATATATCCAAACCACCTTTTTCTATCTCAAAACATTACATATTTAAATCCAAATAATGATTGTCTAGAGAGTATCCTTTGAAATCCCTCATGATTATCACTCATCCTTAAATGATTTTGTGGATATTTAGGAACTCATCAATCCTATAGTGACCCTTTCCTCTGGGTGGATGAGAAAAAACATTTCTTAAATTCTTATTTCTATGATAAAGGAAATAATTTCAATTATTTAGGTTTTTTTGTGCATTGCAAAATTGAAAAGTAGTAATTGATTGAATGTACCTAATGAAGAATTTATAATTAAGGCTATTGAGAAGGAATGTTAACTTTTGGTTACTTGGTGTGGAATTTGGTGACTTTAGTTGGATTTTTCTCTATATTTACTTTGGTAATATTTTTTATTCTTACTTTTCTGGGAGTACAAGTATTAAGCATTGAGAATTGATAGAGCTCATATATTCATCAGTTTTAATTTTAATTACAATTAATTAATCCAAACTATTTTTTATTTTAATGGAAATTATAGAATTTTTAGTTTTTAGGAATATTTCAGGATTTATTTTGAAAATGAGATAATTCATTATTTTTATTGTCTTCCCCAAAATGTTCTAATTATTGTAATAATTCATACATTTATTTATTTTATCTTCAAATTTTGGGAAAAGTGTCATTTTGAACCTGAATGGGAATATTTTTTCAAATTATTGGATCATAGGTAAAATATGAATCAAATTGGGAGATGGTTGTGTTTGGGATATTTGTGATTTTTGATAAGATCTTGGGAGCATGAACATGATATTTAGTATTATAACTAAAAATATGTAAAATCCTCATGTCTTATATCTCAGCTAAAAATAAATTATCTATTAACTATACCATCTTATGCATGTGTCGAATTAAAAAACTTGAAAAGTCTCACATTGTACATATCATCTAGAAACATCTAGTGTAATGACACAAAATTTTGAATAAATTTTGTTTTCTATCTTTTTGTGTTATTTTATTTTATACTCAACAAAACTATTCCATTTAATAAAATGGGTATAATTAAAATAAGACCGTTGGGTTTCGACTGTTATATGACCATTGGTCAATATGGCCATTGGAAACTAAATGTTACGATTATTGTCTATAAATACAAGTGATATTGATTAATTAATAAAGAAAGAAGATTAAATGGCCCCATCCAGTAGTCTCAGGCTAATCAAAGCCCATCTGATGGAACTCGAGAGGAGATAGCACCTTCAGGCTTTACTTTGGACCAAACCCAAACTGAACTTCATCGTGTGAAGATGGAACGGAATCACCTTCGCGAGTACTTCAAGCTGATAGAAATCACTACTCGGGCAATGTTGGATGAGTCGCCCCAAGATTCTATCAACCTTTCACACCTTACTCTTAGTTCTTATGCAGGTGTTATAAGGGTCTATGTAACGAGACCGTAACTTCCATGTCTAATCCTTAGATTTAAATAAAAATTGTGATGTCTTTTTATGGTGAATTTTGTGAATTTTTAAATGTCATGATAAATATAGTATGCATATTATTGATGAATTCTAGAAAAATGATATTTAAAAATATTTATGTAAACCTTAAAATAATTAATAATGTGTAATGATTTTAAAAAAAAATGGTCTTCAACAGCTATGTTCAGTATGAAATTTAGAGTCTAATAAGATCAACTTAATTTTTAGTGAATAGTATATTATGAATAATGATTTTATGCTTATGATTAGTAATGTGAAAAAATGGATTAAGTAACTTCACTTAATAAAATATTAATATAATTTTGGCACCTTGATTAAGTAATGTGATTCAATAAAATAGGTTAATAACTATTTCATAAATTATTGGTTAAGTATTAGTCTTTTTGGGTGAATAGTTTTTTTATTTAAAAATTAAATTAAAAATATTTAGAAAATTATATTCATAAAATTGAGTTCATTTTTGAAATCAGAGCATTGATATTTGGTTAAGGTGAATTTTTGGGATTTTTCTAAAACAGTTGAATTTTTAGTGAATAGTGTTTTCATTTAAAAATTAAATTAAAAATATTCAGAAAATTATTTTCATAAAATGGTGTTCATTTTTAAAATTAGATCATCGATATTTGGTTTAGGTGAATTTTTGAGATTTTTCTGAGAAAGTTGAATTTTTGGTGAATAGTGAAAATACAGTTTTTGAGTTTCACGTGTTTAATAACATCATTAAGGATGTAATAATTATGAAATAATAATGGTCGAATTAGGAATAGTAAAATAAGGTATGAGGTTTCCCAAGTGGCCAATACCATGGGCAAGCCCATGGTTTTTCCAATACCACCGATGAGGCGTCCCTTGGCAATTATTACTTTGTCCCCTCACTTCTCCTATAAATACCAAACATTTCCCTCATTCATTTCATTTCTAGATCCTTCCCAATGATGTTATAGTATCTTTACCTCCCAAGGATTCCTCCCAAGGTTCTCTCAAGCCTCCCAATGTCTCGACCTTCAATCTTTCGAAGTTACTCTTCAAGGTAAGTGATCCTTTCACCCTCCTCTTTTAAGTCATGACTTCTTTTATGTTGTGTCTTATATTTCCCATATCTTTATGTTGAGGGTATGTTCTTAGATTTTATTATTACTATCCATTTAATGTCAAAATTATGATAGACCCATTCTTCTCTCATCAATTTTTTTCTGAAATTTTAAGTGACGTTGTTAGGCTGCGGAATTTCTCGTAAAAGAAATCACATTTTCTCTTTCCATTCAAGTTTTATTTTCTTGTGGTATGTCATTAAAATATACATTCCATGTTATTATCTCCATTTTATTCTGTATTTATATTTTAATATGAGTTATTTATGATTGGGTTACCCTTGTACCCCCTCTTTTTATTATTTTTATAAAACAATGTTATATAGTCGTTATGCTGTAGAATTTTCCTCTCAAAATTTCTATCCATTTCTCTCATGAAATTATATTTTTTATTTATGTGAATTAACCATACCTATTTAGTTTATATGGGTGTTCATAAATATATAATGATTATATATTTGATTTCAGAATTGACATAAATATAACCCTCACTCCCTTTCCATGGGTTATAAATGATATAATGATCTTATTTTTAAGCTCTTTTTAAACATCATGATTTTGAAATGAAACCCATTCCTTTTATTCTCTATGGGTTATTAGTGAAATTTTTGATTATGATCTATGTGAATCACATGTATGTAAAGACATATTAAGGGTGTTCCTTGATAGCGCTCCATTGCATTGGGTAAAGATTTAATCTCTAGAGTTGAAAAGTTTTACGATACCTTGGTGAATAACCTTGGTAATTTTTATGACACCTTGGGGATGGAACTTGTTGATATGTTCATGAATGTCTAAATGAAATTTGGTAGCCACATATTCAAGTTATGTTCCAAGTTCTTTTCTTTATGATATGCATATTATTCTATTTCTCATGTCTTCATTTTTTTATTCAAGTTCTTATTGATATCATTTAGAAACCCAAAGCTTGATGTACATAGACATTACATTACTTTTGTGGAATACTTAATACATGACAAAAATAGATGCCCAAAGACCAAATTAGTTTAGTGTCTTTGGAAACTCGAAACAAAATCTTCTAATCATTGTCAAATATCATCAACATCTCTCGTAAAGATATTCTCATTTGGTTTTCTTACCTAAAACCTTTCTTTATATCCTGGAGAAAAGAAAACATAAAAAGGTTGAGCTCAAATGCTCAGTAAGGGTAAACATGGAGAACTTAAAAACAATCCATAAACATTTGAACGTAAAAACATGAACATAAAACATCAAAAATCTTAAGCAATGAAATAAATCTTAGTAGTATATAAGTCATATATCATAACGGAACATTTATCATAATAAAATAAATCATGTAATTGTGGAAAACCATTAAGTACATGATATGTTTTCCATAATATCCAAGGCATCGTTTCCAAGACCATCATAGTGGACAAAGTTCCTTACTGAATTGGGTTTACTTGTCGTTATAGCTCTGTATTACTGAACTGAATTCACTTTCCGTTTTGGCCATGTCTATCCCATGAGATATAAATCTTTACTGAATTTATTGGAGGGAGATATATTTCCCACCCATCTCATAATGAAATCATTCTTTCTTGTGCCACAAAATAAACATACATCATTCATAATAACCCAACGAATAAAATGGGTTTCATAAACATCATAACATCCTAACATAATCCATATAAAAGAAATGGATATAAATTCACCATAAGATAAATCAAACCATGTAAATAATAGAGACATTATACGTGAAACATTAACATAACAAATAATGTAATCTTATATGGAAAATAGTTTTGATAAAACACTTGAAATGAATTCTTGAGGAAAATATCCTTTCTTCTTTAAAATAATTTTCTTTTTACAAAATGCCATGAAATATTAAAAGAAAAAGGATTTTTGTTGAAAATAATCATGAAATCTTGTAGATTATGCTTCATGAAAATTAGGAGTTATGAAACTGTAAAAATCTGTTCATGCTATATAAGTTAAAAAAACATTCTCCTTGTACTTTTTCCAGAAAAGTCAATAATTTCCTCGTATGGTAAAGAAAAGAAAGATTCATTCCATAACACAATGTAAAAGTCAAAGAGGGGTAAACATGACTTTAAAAAAACATTGAATAATATTAAACACTTTATGAAAAACATTTTTATGGACATGTATGTAAATATAACCCCTGTAAATACCTACGTATAAGCAATCTCAGATAAAAATGAGATTTGCAAAAGTATCCCTCACCATAGGTCCAATTTCTTCTGTACTTGTCTAAAACTCTTGTATAGTAGGTTTAAACATATTATTAAGTTATAAAATAACCATAATAATACTTATTATATCATATATGATTCACTTATGACTTTATATTACCCTTTCTTTTGTAAATTCCATGTTAAAGTAGCGTTTTGGGTAAAATCGTTTCATTTATCGTACGTTTTTCGACTTGTTGTTCTTGATATTATAACTTATATCCTGATTTAATTAATTTCAGAATGTAAAACATGATTTATATATAATATATATTCAGTATATAAATATATATGATAGATCGATAAATGGAATAAAATACATCATTCATGGAGACGGTAGGTCGTACGTATGCATGAACGCAATTTTCGTTTCCTTATTTAATTGAATGGAATTAAGTAAATGAAACATATATGTACATAAATACATTACCATTATTATGTAATATATTTCATGATTATTTAATATATATACACTTTATAATCATACTTGAATGGTTAACCATGGAAAATGAATCTCATCGCGTTCGTGGAGACGGTAGTCCGTACGTACGGACGAGCAATAATATCATTCTTTTGATATTAAAATCATATATAATTGGATGGTATATCATATATACATTATAATCCGAATGTTATATCTATTATTTATATCAATTATACTCATTATTATACCCATCCAAATGATTAAATGTTTGAATAACAAACTACACCACGATGTGGAGACGGTAAGCCGTACGTACGCACGTGTGGTGACTTTTTCATTCATAGGATGGATAAAATAACTAATATGGTTGTAAAATTTATATAATAACATCACAGTATATAGAATATACTGGATTTATTATTTTATAATGGAAACAACAAAGAAGGATGAAGTGTAAGAAGAAAGGAACTTGAAATAGGTGTTGAGATATTTATATCTTCTTCAGGTTTTTCCTTTTGATTTGATCAAAAGGGCTCCTTAGATTGGCTTTCTAACTAAATTAAGGCCTATAGGATGAATGTAGGACTGTTGAGAGGGTATTTGGGCAGGTTTTGACTTAGACAAATGTATTTTTAGGTGTTAATTAGAGAGAAGTGGTAGTGCCCCTTTATAAGAGGGGTGAGGGGCACCTTAGGAAAAACTTAAAATATTATTTTATAATAAATTCTAATTCGGTTTATAATGGTTCCAAAGTGATTTATTTCGAGGAAAGGGTGGGGATGGGTCTAAATACTCTCAACCAATAGGTTTTATAAAAGTTTAGGTTACCATTTTAACCTTATAATTTAGATTTAAATCTAAGTTAAATAATTTAACTTTTACCATGTCTTCTTCTATTATTACACTATATGGTTAATTAACTTACAATAAACTACCAATATAACCCCAATTGGTTCATTATTGTCATATATATTATTATATAAGTCTTTTGGCGGACCCTAAGATTTTTAGGACCACTATATAAATTAATAATATAATATTTTTTTAAAAAACTCTTTTATGTCAATTTTGACACTATTTGGTAATTTGTATTTTCTAAATTCATAACAGAATTATTACTTCAAAAAAAATTATCTAACCAACCCTAATATTTTATATTAACCTATAAAATTATTTTAATTTATCAAAAGTCTTAAATTACATTTATTTGGGTATTTATAATATCAAGTATGTTAATATTTCTTTAATAAGGTAATTACTGCATCATCATTGTGTCATAAATAAATTAAATAATTTAATGTCTAAAAAAATTAAATAAATTACAATTATATAGGAAATCGTTTTATCTTTCTAATTAATTTTTATAGTAGAATTTATCTGATGCATAACCCTATATTAAAAATGTTTTAGTTATTAAAATTTGATTTTAACTATTTTAGCTCTTCTTTAAATAAAATAATAGTAAAGGTCCTAATCTAATCCAAGTGGACCTAAAGGGTAATATTTTATTCCTAAGGTTTTTTTTATCTAATTAAACGTATCCAATAGAAATAGGACATGTTCTAGGGTAATAATAATATCATTTTTACCCTTAATTACCCTATTTACTTTTAACCGTGGTAAATAAAAGTTAAAAGTTACTATTCACCAAAAATTATTTTCATCACATTGAACCACATTTTACTTTCTGATATCAAATGTGTCTCAGATTTTTGAAATTCAACTCACAGAAGTGGTAAAATTATGTTTTATGTAAATTTTCAAATGATCCTAGAAGGTGGGTAAAAGATGGTAAAAAGTTCAATAAAATTTTTATATATCTAAAATTATTATAAAATGACTCCAATGAATTACATTGAAATAATATAGGTATTATGTGTCTATTTTGACCTAAAATAAATTTATGTAAAATAATTGATTATTTAAATAAAAAGTCGGTTTTAACCAATAACTCAGTGTTTTCACTATTCATCAAAAATTGAAAGTTTTCATAAAAATACCAAAAATTTACCCTAGGATATTTTTGATATTCCGAATCCAAAAATGAAGTCCATTTTGAGAGATAAAATTTATAAAATTTCAAAAAGTGGATATTACTATTCATAACAGCTAGTTTATATAAAATTTTAATAAGATAACGTTGTTTTAGTGAAACCCTGTATTGCGTAATGTACAGGCTATCGAGGAAGCTCGTGATTGCGTGTAATGCAAGCCATGTCAGGGCTGCGTGTAGTGAAAGATCCCTTTGGTGTTGTGTATAAAATAATCAAAAGTTATCTTATTTATACATTAAACAAAATCTATACATAATGTTGCGTAGAATAATTTCCACAAAACGAACTTGAAATTGTGTGTAACACGAGCCAAGAATAGTGTTGTGTAAACTGAATACTAATACGATGTTGTGTATAGTACAATCTAATCTTGGTGTAGTGTACAATAGAATACATCAAAGAAATTAAAAAGAATATATCTCATAAAATCTCAGGGTGTTACATTCTACCCCCCTTAAAATGAATTTCGCCCTCAAAATTCGTCGGGGTTATAAATCATTTACTACATGAAAGTTTCATTTATTGAAACCCACATCTTAAAAAGGAATACTAAAACTTAATTTTAAAAATTAAAGTATGAAACATAATGGTTACCCAAATTAACTCATCACTAGGTTTCCACATAAGAGAATATAGGTGAAAATATGGATATGGAAGAGAAATCTAACCATTACGTTCTGATGGAGAGTGGTAGAGAACATGGCTATGAAAAAACCAACAATCACAAAGCCATAAATTTGTGATGATCTAAGGTACCATCTAGGACAACATTTTTGGTTTTCAAGACCATTTCCCTAAAGATAAAAAAATTGTAATTAGAAGAAATACTTAATTGATTTTGGTACAATCCCACCATTGGTCATTCCTTGAAAAATTTCCACATCATCTCTTAAATAAGTGAAGTTGAATTTTTCATTTGTGAAGTGTTAGAAAATAATGTGATAGAATGATAGGTCATTCTATCTGTCTCAAAAAAATGTTAACAAAAGTTATTAAATATACATAATTTCATCTATGGTGAGGTTAAATGTATATGACTCCAAAAATGGACTTAGAATCTAACTATCATGCCGCTTAATAAAATAAAACTAATTTCTACTAATCAAGGACTTCTTGTAGGCTTGTGGTAGGCGATAAATTCATGTCACACTTCAGTTGTGGGTTCAATTCCCGCATTCATGTTCGACGTGATGGGTTGTCTTCCATCCTGCAGGTTTTCCTTTTTCTAAAATTATACTATTATAACATTCTTGAAATAATATCGAAAAAAAGTTCTAGCCTTAAACAATAATATCTGATGTCCATCATAATCCATTCTAGTCTTTAGTCTTATCCAAAATACATCTATCCAATCTCATAATATAAAGAAAAATATTACTATAGAGGTTATCTACCAAGCATGTGATTACCGTCATTTTCCCCCATATATCACAAGATATATCTTGTTGGTCACATTCCAAACATTTGAATTCCTTAATCATGTATTCTCTTGATACATGAGTTACCATAGAACCTTAGTGAAAGCATGAATTCTGTCAAAAGTTAACTCTTTCCACTTACCAAAATCCCAAAAATACTATATACTCGTACCATGATATCACTTTTTCCTTATATCAATCATGAGCTCATTAATAATATCCAACATATTATTTTCTCTTTATCCCTTCATTATGTGCATATCATATGCTTTCCAAAAATATCTGAATAATCTTTCATGGTTACCAGTACCATTCAATGTATACTTTCAAATTCTCAAGTAAAAATAATAGCGTAACAATTATTATATGTTTCTTTATTCCATAGAACCATTAAGTTACCTATAAAACATTACTCTTCAAAAACATAAAATCATTCCACTATCTTCTCAAACCATCGACCGAGCTTCATCATTTTATTCCTCAACACTTCTTTTATATCATATATCATTTGTAGTCTCCTCATTATCATCAACATAAATACTACCCATACGACCATTCTGATTCTCTTCATGATACTTTCCCTTAGGGCATTGGTTTTCATAATGCCTGTGCATTCCATATTTAAAACATTTAACTATTGTTGATGTCTTAGAAATACCATTATCTTTGTCCATAGTGTTAACTAAACCCTTTCCTTTGCAATTAATGGCTTTGTTTCCTTCTTTTCGACACCCAAATCATCTTCCAGTTCCTTTGAAACAATCTCCTTGATATCTCTTCCAACATGATTTACATGAGGAAAATTTAACTTTCTTTCCTCTATGATCATCCTGAAACTCCTTATCTCTCTTATTAACTGATTCATGAAACTTACCAATGTTGAGATTATTGATCATATTATGAGATTTCTAATTAGGCATGATAACGATGTTTCACCTTCCAAATCCCATTTCATTTTCTTGATCATGATGAATATCATTACATTGTCCATTATATTCTTCATTAACATGAATCTTCTGTTTTCTGGCTATTTTCTAAAACCCAAAAAGAATAGTGTGAGAGGAAAAATCATGCTAGGAAAACAAAATAATCAAGGGGAGTACTTCAAATCTCTAAAATCATAGGTCTAATCCTAGGTTATTCATGATCGTTATCATATTTCTAGAACGGTAACCTATACTTATACTTAACCTTATGGACATCCCTAGACATACCTTAGAAATATCTCTAGGGATCACACTAAAGTTTTCAGATCCTAGTTTAAAAAGGTTAACTAAACCTTTGCTCTGATACCAACTATAGAGACCCAAATATTAACGTACATAAACATTACATTTCTTTTGCAGAATACTAAATACATGACAAAAATAGATTCCCAAAGACCATATTAGTTTAGTGTCTTTGGAAACTAGGAACATAATCTTCTAATCATGGTGAAAGATCTTTAATATCTCCCATAAAGATATTCCCCTTTTGTTTTCTTACCTAAAGCCTTTCTTTATATCCAAGGGAAAAGAAAACACCAAAAGGGTAAGCTCAATTTCTCAGTAAGGGTAAACATGGAGAACTTAAAAACAATCCATAAACATTTGAACGTAAAAACATGAACATAAAACATTAAAATATTGAGAAATGGAATAAATAATAGCAGTACATAAGTCATAGATCATAAAGAAATAGTAATAATGATAAAATAAAAATGTAATTATGGAAAACCATTAATCAAATTATATTATTTCCATAGTTTCCAAGGCATTGTTTCCAAGACCATCATAGTGGACAAAGTCCCTTATTGAACTGGGTTTACTTGTCATTCCAGCCGTGTATTACTGAACTGGATTCACTTGACATTCCAGCCATGTCTATCCAATGAGATATTAATATTTAATCAATTCATTGGAGGGAGATATAGTTCCCACCCATCTCATAATGAAATCATTATTTCGTGTGCCACAAAATAATCATACATAATTCATAATAACCTAATGAATAAAATGGGTTTATAAGCATCATCCCATCATAACATAATCCATATAAAATAAATTTATATCATTTAATCATAAGAAAAAAAACCATTTAAATAAGAGATAAATTATACTTGAAACATAAACATACTAAATAATGTCATCTTAGATGGAAAATAGTTTTGATAAAACACTTGAAATGAATTCTTGAAGAAAATAACCTTTCTTCTTCAAAATAATTTTCTTTTTACAAAATGCCTTGTAATTTTAAAAGAGAAGGATTTTTGTTTAAAAAAATCATGAAATCATGTAGATTAATCTTCATTAAAATTAGGCATTGTAAAACCGTAAAAATTTGTTCATGCCGTATAAGTTAAAAAAAACATTCTCCTCATACTTTTGCTGGAAAAGTCAAAAAGTTCCTCATATGGTAAACAAAAGAAACATTCCTTCCATAACACAATTTAAAAGTCAAAGAGGGGTAAACATGACTTTAAAAATACATGGAATAATATTAAACACTTTATGAAAATTCTTTTTATGGATATGGATGAAAATATAACACCAGTGAATACTTACGTATAAGCAATCTCATATAAAAATGAGATTTGCTAAATTACCCATTACCTTAGGTCCAATTTCTTTCATACATGTCTGAAACTCTTGTATAGTAGGTTTAAACATATTATTAACTTTTAACATAACCATAATAATATTTATGATATCATATATGATTCACTTATTACTTTATATTACCTGTTCTTTTGTAAATTCTACGTCAAAGCTGTTTTTTGGGTAAAATCGTTTCATTAATCATACGTGTTTCGACTTGTTGTTCTTGATATTATTACTTATATCATGATTTAATTAATTCCATAATTTAAAACATTATTTATATATAATATATATTCATCATATAAATATATATGATAGATTGATAAATGAAATGAAATACACTGTTCATGGAGACGGTAGGTCGTACGTACGCATGAACGTTGTTTTTGTTTCCTTATTAAATTGAATGGAATTAAGTAAATGAAAAATATATTTAAATTAATCCAGTATCATTATTATGTAATATCTTTCATGATTATTTATTCTATATATACTTTATAATCGTACTTGAATGGTTAATCATGGAAGTTGAATCTTATCGCGTTCGTGGAGACGGTAGTCCTTACATACGCACGAGCGAAAATATCATTCTTTTCATACTAAAATCGTATATAATTGGATGGTATATCGTATATAAAGAATCATAATAATGTTATATATATTATTTATATCATTTATACTCATTATTATACCCATAAAAATGATAAAATGTTTGAATAACAAACTACACCACGACGTGGAGATGGTAAGCCATATGTACGCCCGTGTTGTGACTTTTTCATTAATAAGATGGATAAAATAACTAATAAGGTTTTAAAATTATTATAATAACATCATAGTATATATAAGATACAGGATTTATTATTTTATAATTGAAACAACAAATAAGGAGGAAGTGGAAGAAGAAAAGAACTTGAAATAGGTGGTGAGATATTTACCTCTTCTTTGTGTTCTTCCTTTGGATCTGATCAAAAGGGATCCATAGGTTGGCTTTATGACTAAAGTAAGGGATCTAGGATGAAGGGAGGATAGTTTAGAGGGTATTTGTTCCGGGTTTGTCTGAGCCAAATGGCTTTGGAGGTGTAAATTAGAGAGAAGGGGGAGTTCCCTTTTATAAGAGGGGTGAGGGTCACCTTAGGAAAAACATAAACTATTATTTTATAATAAATTACTATTTGGTAATTAATGGCTCCAAAGTGACTTATTTAGAGTATAGGGTGGGTATGGGTCTCAATCCTCTAAATCAATAGGTTTTGGACATATTTAGGTTACTATTTTAACCTTTTCATTTAGATTTAACTCTAAGTTAAATAACTTAACTTTTATCATGTCTTCTTATATTCTTACACTATATGGTTAATAAACTTACTATAAACTTCCAATAGAACCCGAATTGGTTCATTAATGTCATATAAATTATTATATAAGTCTTTTGGCTGACCCTTATATTTTTAGGACCATTATATCAATTAATAATAAAATATTTGTTTTAAAAACTCTTTTATGCGGATTTTGACACTATTTGGTATTTTGTTTTTTCTAAATTCATAACAGCATTATTACTTCAAGAAAATTTCATCTAACAAATCCTACTATTTTATATTAACCTATAAAATTATTTTAATTCATAAAAAGTCTTAAATTAAATTTATTTGGTTATTTATAATATCAAGTACGTTAATATTTCATTAATAAGGTAATTATTGCATCATCATTGTGTCAAAAATAAATTAAATTATTTAATATCTAAAAAATATAAATAAATTACCATTATGTAGGAAATATTTTTATCTTTCTAATTAATATTTATATTTGAATTTATCTTATTTATAACCCTATATTAAAAATGTTTTAGTTATTAAACTTTGATTTTAACTATTTTAAATCTTCTTTAAATAAAATAATAATAAATGTCCTAATCTAATCCAAGTGGACCTAAAGAGTAATATTTTATTCCTAAGGTTTATTTGGGTTGAACTACACATATCCAATAGAATTAGGACATGTTTTAGGTTAATAATAATATCATTTTTTCCCTTAATTACCCTATTTACTTTTAACAGTGGTAAATAAAAGTTAAAAGTTACTATTCACCATAAATTATTTTCATCTCATTGAACCACATTTTACTTACTAATATCAACCGTGTCTCTTGTATTTTTGAAACTCAACTCACAGAAGTGGTTAAATTAAATTTTATCTAAATTTGCAAATGCTCCTAGACGGTGGGTAAAAGGCGGTTAAAAGTTCAATAAAATTTTTATATATCTAAAATTATTATAAAACGACTCCAATGAATTACATTGAACTTATATAGGTATTATGTATCAATTTTGACCTAAAATAAATTTAAGTAAAATAAATTATTATTTAAATAAAAATTCGGTTTTAACCAATAACTCAGTGTTTTCACTATTCATCAAAAATTGAATGTTTTCAGAAAAATACCAAAAATTCACACTAGGCTAATTTCAATATTCTAAATCCAAAAATGAATTCCATTTTGAAAGATAAAATTTATAAAATTTCAAAAATTGGTTACTACTATTCATAATGGATAGTTTATATAATATTTTAATAAAATATCGTTGTTTAGTGAAAACCAGTATTGTGTACTACACACGTTATCGAGGAAGGTCGAGATTGCGTGTAATTCAAGGCAAGTCAGGGCTGCGTGTAGTGAAAGATCCCTTTGGTTTTGTGTATAATATAATCAAAACTTATTTTATTTATACATTAAAAAAAATCTATACTTAATGTGGCGTAAAATAACTTCCAAAAAAAGAACTTGAAATCGTGTGTAACACGAGCCAAGAATAGTGTTGCATATACTGAAAGCTAATAAGTTGTTGCATATAGTACAAGCTAATCTTGGTGTAGTGTAAAATAGAAGATGTCAAAGAAATTAAAAAGAATATATCTCATAAAATATCAGGGTGTTACATTTCACAAGTACATTGAATCCCTTGTTTACCCTTACTGGGCCTTCTGCTCACCCTTTCCTTTGATGTCTGTCTCCAGGATATGAGATGCAGTAAATGTACATAGGATGAACCTATGAAGAAGAATTACAAGTGTTTTAGAAGAATTTTATATGTTGTTTTCATGGTTTTTGTTCCTGATTTCCAAGACTCTAGACTTTAAAGATCCTCTGTTTGTAAAATGTAATGAAATGTTGTGTAATAAAAAGGCGGGATTCTATAGTTGGTATCAAAGTATAGTTTAGTTATTTGTGGAAATTAGGATATGAAAACTTTAGGAAGAACCCTATAAGAAAGTTTAAATATAGTAAATCTTCCTGGTATTTTGCTAAGTATTGAGTAAGTAGTTTATCAAGTAAATATGTCCATGTCTGGATATGAGGAGGTAAAGGTGGATCTGGCACAGATGTACATAAGGATAAAACACAGAAACACAGCTTCGAGCTAGACTCGAATGGGAACTGGTACATGACAACGGGTCTTGTTTCACTCCTGGTTACAACACTCTTGGGGGATATGTTTGGTTAATCTCAAGCTTTTTATGAATCATTCTGAAGGAATTATAGAAAAATGTAATTGTCTAAGCATGAAGTTTTAAGACATAAAATTGTTTTTAGTTAAAAGATTTGTAAATGAATTAAGTTTTTCACGAAAGATTTATTCTTTTAGAAAATGTAGCCATTGTCTAGGAATACATTGACGTATTTCCTGAGGAGTTACCTGGACCTCCACTATAAATAGAGGTAGAGTTCTCCATTGAACTCGTACTTGGATCTCATCCGATATCAAAGACCCCGTATAGAATGGAAAATGTGGAGATGGAGGAATTAAAGAAACAACTCCAAGATCTTTTGGAGAAGGGGTTTATCCGACCAAGTGTGTCTCCTTGGGGAGCAACATTTCTCTTTGTCAAGAAGAAAGATGGATCGATGCAGCTATGCATTGATTATAGAGAACTAAACGGGATCACAGTGAAGAAAAAATACTCTCTTCCAAGAATTGATGACTTATTTGACCAACTTCATGGGACTCAATTCTTCTCTAAGATTGATTTTCATTCTGGTTATCATCAATTGAGGGTGAAGAATAATGATATTCCAAAAAACTGCCTTCCAATCAAGATATGGGCATTATGACTGTGTTGTTATGCCCTTCAGACTGACTAATGCACCTGCTATTTTTATGGATCAAGAATAATTTGATTTAGGAAACTTATGTTTTACCAAATGGATATCCTTTGTATAGGAAAATTATTTTTTGATTAAATGATAAAGGTTATTTTGGAAGATGTTCTCTATTTTTGAGTACTATATTCCTAAGGGAAATAAAATACTATAGGATTTAAATTGAGAAGGAATGGTTGAATTTTTTTAATAAGAATTTATGCATTTATTATGGACATATGGTGATTTGGGTTATTTCTGGAAAATGATGAACCTAGCATAGAGAATATGTGAATAGGTTAATTACACTTTAATATGAGACTTTAATAGTAGTCGATGTTATTTGGAGATAAATGTAAATATTTATTGGGGAAGACTATGTGATTAAATCATTCTGAGTTTTGGGTCCCAATCTTTGTTTGGATTATTATGATGAATTTTAAGGATGATAGTGTATTGAATGGTCTTTTTTGGAACTTTGGGTACTTTTTTTGAATTTTGAAGATTAATAGTCATATTTCCTTTTATAAAGGATTATTCTTTTTGGGGATTATATGATCTCATAATAACCTTTTTAGTTTTAGTTGACGACTAAAGACAAGGTAAAAATATAGTTATTCTTTAGTGGATTATGTGATTCTCTGGAAGATGATTCTTGTGCATTTGATGAGACCAAGTATTTTTCAATGATCATTGTTTAGAGAAAAGATTAGTCTTGGTTGAAACTTATTAAGGGATAAAAATCTATTTTAAGTTAAGTATATTTCCTTATGTTTTTATTCTATGTAGTAAATGAATTCCTCAAAATTATGAAAAGAAACGTAAAACAAAAACGTTGTTGGTTTACGTTTCCTACTAGGTAATAAAATACCATTTAACACATCTTAAGTTTGTGATTTTCATGTGGTTAATTTTCTCCTAATAATGTTTTCTATCACTCTCCATCAGAACTTGACCCATTGTTTTCTCTTCCATATCCATGTTTTCTTACATGGAATCCTAGTATGGGTTAACTCGGGTGACCTTTGTACTTACCTTTCATTCTTTTAAAGTAATAGTTTTATTAACTCTTTTTCTGATATGGGACTTTCAACGAAATTTCCAAGCCCAATTTTAAAATTGAGAGGACACAATTTCTTAAGGGGGAAATATTGTAACGACCTGAAATTTTGAATAAATATAGTTTCCTAACTTTGTGTGTTATTTTATTTCATACTCAACAAAACTATTTCATTTAATAAAATGGGTATAATTAAAATAATATCGTTGGGTTTCGACTATTATATGATCGTTGGTCAATATGGTCGTTGGAAACTAAATTTTGTGATTATTATATATAAATAAAATTGATCTTGATTAATTAATATAGAGAGAATATTCAATGGCCCCATCCAGTATTCTTGGGTCGATTGAAGCAGATCTGACGGAACTCGGGAAGAAGGTATCACCTTTGGGATTTTCTCTGGACCAAACCCAATCCGAACTTCATCATGTGAAGCTGGAATGGAATCGACTTCATGAGAAGTTCAAGCTTATATAAATCACTACTCGGGAAATGTTGGCTGAGCCGCCCCAAGATTCTATCACCCTAGCACACCTTACTCTTAAGTCTTATGCTATTATTTATGGGGCTATGTAACGAGACCATAACTGCCTTGTGTAATCCTTTGATTTAAATAAAAATTTTGATTTATTATTCTGGTGAAGTTTGTGAATTTTTAGATTTCCATAAAAATATAGTATTCATATTATTGATGAATTCTAGAAAAAAGATATTTTAAAATATTTATGTAATCCTTAAATAATTAATAATGTGTAATGATTTTCAAAAAATGATCTTCTACAGCTGTGTTCAGTAAGAAATTTAGAGTCTACTAAGGTCAAACTAATTTTTGGTGAATATTAAACTATGAATAGTGATTTTATTCTTATGATTGGTAATGTGACCAAATGGATTAAGTAACTTCACTTAAAAATGTATTAATATAATTTAGGCACATTGATTAAGTAATGTGATTTAACAAAATGGGTAAATAACTGTTTTAGTAATTATTGGTTAAGTATTAGTCTTTTTCAGTGAATAGTGTTTTTTATTTAAAAATTAAACTAAAAATATTTAGAAAATTATTTTCATAAAATGGAGTTCATTTTTGAAATTGGAGCATTGATATTTGGTTAAGGTGAATTTTTGGGATTTTTCTGTAAGAGTTGAATTTTCAGTGAATAGTGTTTTTATTTAAAAATTAAGTTAAAAATATCTAAAAAATTATTTTCATAAAATGGAGTTTATTTTTCAAATTAGAGAATAGATATTTGGTTAAGGTGAATTTTTGGGATTTTTCTGAGAAAGTTGAATTTTCGGTGAATAGTGAAAATATAGTTTTTGAGTTTCATGTGTTTAATGACATCATTAAGGATGTAATAATTATGTAATAATTCTGTTAGACTTATGAATAGTAATATAAGGTATGAGTTGTACCAAGTGGCCAATACCATGGTAAAATAACAAGGGTAAGCCCATGGTTTTTCCAATACCACTGATGAGGTGTCCCTTGGAAATTAATGCTTTATCCCCTCACTTCTCCTATAAATACCAAGCCTTTACCTCATTCATTTCATTTACAAATCCTCCAAAACGAAGTTCTGGTCTCTTTACCTCCCAAGGAGTCTGCCAAAGGTTCCCCCAAGCCTCCCAAGGTCCCGACCTTCAAGCTTTCAAAGTTACTCTTTAAGGTAAGGGATCATTTCTCCCTCCACTTTTAAGTCATTACTTCCTTTATGTTGTGTCTTATATTTACCATCTATTTATGTTGATGGTATGTTCTTATATGTTCTTATTACTGTCCATTTCATATCCAAATGATGACAGACCCTTTCTTCTATCATAAATTTGTTTTCTGAATTTTTAAGTGACGTCGTTAGGCTGCCGAATTTCTTGTAAAAGAGATCGCATCTTCTCCTTCCTTTCAAGTTTACTTTTCTTATGGTATGTCATTAAAATATAGATACCATGTTCTTATATCTATGTTATTATATATTTATATTTTAATATGAGTTATTTATGAGTGGGTTACCCTTGTACCCTCTCTTTTTATTATTTTTCTAAAACCATGTCATATAACTGTTATGCTGCAGAAATTTCGTCTCAAAATTTCAATATCTTTCTCTCATGAAATTCTATTGTTTATTTATGTGAATGACCACACCTATTTAGTTTTTATGGGTGTTCATAAATATATAAATATGATATATTTGATTCTGTAATTGACATACATATAACCCTCACTCCCTTTCCATGGGTTATAAATGATATGATAATCTTATTTTTATGCTCTTTTTAAACGTCACAATTATGAAATGAAACCCATTCCTTTTATTATAAATGGGTTATTTATGAAATGTTTGATTTTTATATATGTGTCTCACATTTAATTAAAGAAATATTAAGGGTGCACCTAGATATCTCTCTAATGCATTAGGTAAGGATTTAATCTTTAGAGATGACAAGTTTTATGATACCTTGGTGAATAACCTTGGTAATTTTAATGACACATTGGGGATGGACCTTGGTGATATGTTAATGAATGTCTAAATGAAATTTTGTAGAAACATATTCAAGTTATGTTCCAAGTTCTTTTCTTTTTGATATTCTTATTCTTCCATTGCTCATGTCTTCATGTTTTTATTCATGTTCTTATTGATATCACAAGCACATTGACTCCCTTGTTTACCCTTACTGGGCCTTCTACTCAACCTTTCCTTTTACGTATGTCTCTAGGATATGAGATGAATTAAATGTGCATAGTATGAACCTATTATGAATCCTTACAAGTGGTTTATAAGAATGTTTTATGTTGTTCTCGTGTTTTATGTTCCTGATTTCCAAGACACTGGACTTTAAAGATCCTCTGTTTGTAAAATGTAATGAAATGTTATGTAATAAAAAGGTGGGATGCTATATCAATAATTTCATCATGATCATATTGTGTATCCTTTTGAAACCAATTTTTTTGGAAAAGTGAAGCATCTTACGTATCATGTGTTATATTTATCATTTTACATGTGAAGTGAACTTATTATATATAATCACCAATTGATGTTTTTTGAAGTAAAAAATCTTATATATCGTGTAATATGTTCATTATTTAACATATTTTATATCATAGTGGAAGTTATTTAAGATTTTATACATTTTGAATTTTCTAATTTAGCTCCTTATATGGGATTTTATACTTCACAAAATCATATAATAAAAAGATATAGATAGTGGAGAATTGAGCCACTATAAAATGGGAGAACATAAAACAAAATAAGAATAATATTTAAAAATAAATTTATTGAGTCACTATGTGAATGAACTATAATTAATTAAATTTCTACTTCAATTTTGGTGGTTCTTGTTCCATAAAGATTGAGTTACACCAAAAATGTGGAAGATAATAGAAATAGATCTAACAAGCGACCTAAAAATATAAAATAGGGAAGATCAATAGTCAAAATCCATGGGTATATTACATTAAATATTAATGATATAGAATCTATATATAATTTTACTAACATCAATACCATATAACATTGAAATAAAGTATAATTAATTCCCCCAAAAATAAAAATAAAGAGAAGGATCAAAACATACATGAAGGTTCCCCAATAGTGAATTAAATGTTACAATCATTTTTAAAAATATTTTATCTCCACCATGATAGATATACAAACATGACTATATAATAATTTTATAGTGGTGATTTTATGACAAGGAAATATAGGATTACATGACTGAACTGAAGCAGCAATCACTTAAGATAGAGGGATTTACATGTCAGTTTTCACATGTATGGATAAACCCCTTTGAAAGATGTAAGAATTTGAGACCAATTTATCAAATTCATATTATTTTAATAATTTTTTTCTTTAATGTATTATGATTTTATTATCCTAGATAACACTTTTTTCTAATTACTCTTATATATTTTCTAATCTATATGGTAATTTAATTGTATTCTCGCCTTAAATTTACTAATAAATGAAATATTTCAGAGTACTATAGTTTTAATAAATTTTAATTTATTATATGTATTCACGTATTTGAATCAATTATATAAGAGTAAAAACCATCATAATAAGGAATTGGTATGGTTTTTAAGAATAATTTGGTGTACATTTTTTTCTTGAACTGTGAATTGAATAATTCAAACTATGGAAAATTTTTACAATGAATAAAGTTGTGTCTAAAGGTTGAAATTTTCTCATAGATGTTATTGTTAATATCATTTCACACTTATATTTATGAAATTAACTTATTTATTTATAACATAGACTCTTTAGTTAAATCTAAACTATTTTTTTAATTCAATTTCAATTTTTGTGAAAACATATCAAAATATAATTTTATTCTTTTTTTCAAAGACATAAAAAGTGATAGTTTTTAACTCATTTGTAACCTCCTTAAGAAGAAACTATGTGGGATGATATATTTCATTCCAAGGGTATAAAACATTTAAAAATATCAATGCTGTTATTTGATTGATTTAAATCCTAGAAAAAAAATTAATTATGGACATGCCTATAAATTTTTCTATCATGTTTCGTAGTGTTCCATTCTTCACTACATGAGTTATGGCCGTAAAACTCTTTGAAATTTTCAATAAAGTACTAGGAAAAATGGTTTTAAATATTATATCATCAGGATATATAAAATTAATATTCCTTCTTATCCAGATATATATCACAAATTCTATAAAATGATAAAACGCTCATGGTTAGTTCTATTACTTGAATCACCCTTTCCAGAAATATATTAGTGTTCAACATCAGAAAGATATACCTTAATAAAATTATATTAAACATTTTTTTCAATTGAATTAATTCTATGAGTATAAAATATAGGAAACCATGGGGTTCTCCAAAATCAAAAAAAAATAGTCTCTTTTATTACTATGATAGTTGAAGTAGCTGAACTCTTTCTTTGTGTTTTCTTTATTTCCACAACTTTAGTAGGTAGGACCGGGCCACATTGTATCATATTAGAAATTTACACTTGATTTTGATTGTCTAATATGATTATTTCATTGAATATATCTATATATTACTATAGTTTAAAGAGTACAATCATATAATCTTCTTTACTCACTTCAAATAATATCCCTATTTGGGATTATATCTCACGAATCCTTTAACATTAATTTATTATTTCTGAATAACTACACATAACTATTATTGTATCATCCCAACTATTAGGTAATATAGATATAAAAATTAGTTCATATAACTCATAAACTAGTATAATTCTCACATATTTCAATTTATTGGTGTCAGTGCTAAATTCATTGATGTGATCAATAACAATGCTACATTCAATCGTATTTATGTTGAAAAATAAGCAATTCAGGAACAATTTCATCAGTGAAAATTGATTCTAGTTTATATTTTAATGTTCATTTATCAACCCAATCATCATTTTAGACACTTTTATATTGAATTCCATATTATTTTCCAATTTAAGATACACAACTCTCATAACTAATTGATTCAGTAACTCTAAATTTATTTTTACATATCTATTTGTTTAACATATAAAAGAAACATGTGCATAGTTTTCTCCAAAATATATTCCTTCATCTATATCCTCTAGAAATTAATGTAAGATCTATTAAATTAATGTATATTCAACAATAACTCCATCATAAACATTGTTCTACTCAATAAATATGACTTCAATCTACAAAAAACTTGAATTGATAATAGTTATTTCAAAATATTCATGGAGTAAAAATGACATAAGTTCAATTAATTAAATTAAATAAGGAAAGAATAAATAAGAGGAAGAATAAATAAGAATGTGAACACAAATATTTATATGCTTCAGAAATAATCCCTATGTCCATAGAGATTGAAAATCATTTCACTATTTTCAAAAGTGAAATTACAAGGTACACACACAATCTCAAACCCTAACTCAAAGATGATCTCATAGTAAAAAAAGATGATACATTAACCATTTTTTTTATTATGAAATTTCTATATAGAATTAAATTCTAATATAGTACTATTATAGTAAAGTCTACATGGCTATAGTACCCATTTCAGTAATGTCCACATGGATACAATTATAGAAACCCTAAGATTTTAAACATATTATTACATGATTTCAATAACAATTAAACAATGAAATACAAACCCAAAATTGTAATTTATTGTGTATTTAGATGTCTAGGAACAATATTATAAATCATGAGACCAAAAAATCACCTTTTATTTAATCCCTATAATGAGATATTAACTTTCACTAAGATCTGACATCTACATAGTATATCTTGGGGAATACAGTAACAAAGTGATGAGCTAAAAATCCTAGTAAGGGAATAAACATAGGAATAAAACATAACACATTTGTTAGAAGGTATAACATGATGAAACAAAAAGGACTAGAACATCAATAATAATATAGAAGAATAAAATTTTGAACATGGAATAATCTAATAATGGAAACATATAAATGTGGTAGAAACATATAACATGACATAAACATGAGTCAAAGCTAACTTCCATGACCTTATCGCATGGTGTAAAAAGTCCCAAAATGGATTTGGTTTACTCTCTAGTCCTACACATGACATCTCATGTGACTAAACGTTACCCAATGCATTCGAGCACTATTTGGGTGCACCCATTACAATTATTTTCTTACATATTTATGTTATATGAAGAATCAAACATAGGTAAAAAACATATGGGTTACCCATGGAAAGAAATGGGTATCATAATCACGTCATAAGGCACAACCAAAGGGAATATCATAATGGTATCCATGAAAGAATTGATTTAAATCATTTTTTGATATTTATAATAGAAAATAGGAAAATATAATGATAAATTATATCCATATTAAGTGAAAATATGTTAAAATAATGTTTAATAAACTTTCTAAATGAGTCACTTTAGTTCGGTTTAAGAAAAAAATACTAAAGAGACTTTAAAGAGGATAAAGACATGAATTTTCAGATAAAAGAAAGAATAATTGAGATAGTTAAATATGTTTGGAGCACACACAGAGAATATATTAAGATTACAAAAGAATAATTAATAAATTCATTAGATTAAATAAATATAAATCGTTACCCGTAGGAAATTTGGAGGTTCGGAGAGATCCCTTACCTGATGTCTGAATGTGTTCTCCACTTTCAATAAATTTCCAAGAAAATCAAATTTGATTAATTAATTAATTAATTTAGAACCATTTATACATATAATTGATTTATTATAATATAATATAATTCATTCATTCTTATTTATATGAGCTTTAGAGTTTAGTTTTGTCATTCAAGGAGCATTCATTTCATGGTTTCATGGTGGATTCAACTGTGTATAATTGTGGAAGTTATTATAAAATTTGAATAATTCTCTAGAAATGGAATGAAATAGTGTTAATTTAATTACATAAATTTAAATGTTCCCATATAAAATTTTTTAGTATATGATAATTATTCATTAGATTAAATGTAAATTATAAATTCTTAGCTTATTTTGGTGTTTTTCGATCATTAAAAACTAGTTTGATTTATTACTTAATATTATTCATATATATTTTTTCTAGAACATGGAACAAGTTATAATATACATTTTAAAAATATTTTTTAACCATTATAATGGTTTTATGGCCATACTTTAATGCGTTAATAAAAAATGAAATATCATCGTCCACGAAGTTGGTGAATCGAAACACCATGGATGATGTTTCCATTTTTTAGATAAAAAGAGAGCATAAGAGATTTGATGATGGATATTGTTATAAAAAAACTAAAATTATAGTATCAATATGATATTGGAGTTTTCATTTAACTTTGGATATAGGAGGATAGGTAAGGATCATAAAATAAAATAAATTAAAAGAGAATGAAGGAGGATTTTACCTCTTGAATATTGTCTCCTTGATAACCTCTTTAAGTCACTTAGAATTAGTATTTTGGTGAGACTAGAATGACCAGGGAATGGGGAATTGGATTGTGAGATAAATTCTGCAAAATATTAGAAATCTACAAAACTTATAAGTTGTTAAGAGAAGAGATGGTTAGTGGTGGTATTTACAGGGGGGAGAGAGGTGTTTTTTGATAATTTAATTCATTTTTTTATTATTTTGTATCAAAAATATTAATATTGTTGATTCTTTGACTAAGTACAGAAACTAGAGCATTTTATTTCATGATAATGGTCACTTACATCTTCTATGACTCAAACATGAATCAAATGTTTTTTTATTTCTTATAATGTTAAATACTGTGAATTATTGTATTTCAGTATTCACCAAATATTCAACCATTTTAGACAAATCCTAAAAACTAACACTAAACATTTCTTGATGCGTAAATTTAAAAAATTTACTCCACTTTATAAAAATAATATTCTAAATATGTCAAATTTAATTTTTAATTAAAATCTTCATTTATTAGAAAATTATCAATTTTAATATTATAACCGCTTTTATGACACTTGGAAAAATTAATTACGGTCTCAGAAAATTATGTTATAGTTTTAATAAAACAAAATATTAAATTATGAATATATTTTACAAGAATAAATTATCTTTTAAATCATTATATTAGTTTTAAAATTGTAAATAAACATTTACATTTTACAAAAATATGAATCCTTTATTTATTATTTTTAAAAACATTTATTCACTTATACCATGATACAAATATATCTTATTTTCATTTTCAATATACCTAAATTTTATTTTTAATTTCATGAATATTTTATTGTTAACACTACTTTATTTCAATATTTTGTTTGTGAATATGATCATTCTAGTGGATCGAGTATGTCCAAATTTCCTTATTCTTATTATCTTATATTCTATTTATTATCCCGCTATAATGATTGGTTTATTTTACAACTATAATATCATTCTTAAATTATAAGGATAATTTTTGTTTTGGGTTCTCTATAAAATTTATTATAAGAATGGAAATTTAATTGATAAAATTCTTATTCATTACATTATTCCCCCTAATGAAATTTCAACTTCCAAATATAAATTTACATACTAAGGTGAAAACTGGTGAGGGTACTTCTACTTTATATCTTCCTCAGTATCCCATATTTCCCTTATTACTGGGGGTTACTCCATTGTACTATGGAATGGTGAATAGTGTTGATGCATATAACTTTATCTTTATGGTCCTATATCATCACTGGTATCTCCTCATAAGAGATATTATTTTCTAATTGTACCACCTCTAAATTTAGTTCATGTGAAGGATATGGTATGTAAATTCCTAAGAGGGATACTTGGAATTCATTATGTACTTGAGACATGGTTGTTGGAATTGATTGTTGACAAGCCACAACCCTAACATGATCAATAATATCCAAGGTGAAAATTTACCTAGGACACATCTTTCCTTTCGTCCAAAATCTCATGATCCTATTCCATAGAGATATTCAGAGGAATACCATGTCTCCAACCTTATACTCCAATCCCCGTCGAAGATTGTATTCATAGATATTATACAAACTTTGGGCTTTCCTAATGTGTTGTTGAATGATTTTAACCTCTTATACCATTTATTAATCCTTTTTAGGTCCTGGAAACTTATGTTCACTGACATCATACCATCATGTTGGTGTTATATATATTTCCTAATAAAAGGATTCATATAGGGTCATTTGGACTCTTGAGTGGAAACTGTTGTTTTAAGAGAACTTGACCAAAGGTAGATTTTTTCCCCATCCTCCCTTGATGTCCATTGAACATTCTCTAAACATATCTTCCTTTGTATTAATAGTCCACTCATATTGTACATTGGTTTTAGGATGAAAAGTGGTACTAAATATCAACTCAGAGTTTAGAGCATGTTGAATACTTTTCCAAAACATATAGAAAAATCTCAGATCTTAATCAGATTCAACTGATAGTGGTACACTATGTAGCCTCACCACTTATTTTTTTATTTTTTTAATTTTATCGAGAGATAAGTCCTCTAGAATTGTGATAAAGTGAGTTGTATTTGTAATATAATCCACAATGACCCATATAACATTATTTCCTATGGATTTATTTGAAATTCTAGTGTAAAAGTCTTTGGTGATCTTTTCCCATTTTAATGTTGGTATGGGAAATGGTTTCATCATCCCCTTAGACTTTTTCTATTCAGCCTACACTTTCAAAAATACTAGGAATATTGATGTATATTCGGTGATATACTTCTTCATATTTTCCCACAAATATTTCTCTCAGAGATCCCAATACATATTTGTTCTCCTTAGGTTTATAGAGTAGGTGGAGCTATATAAATCATTCATAAGATATTTCTTTATCAATGGATTGCATGGAGCACATATTTGTGGTCCAAATTCTATGACTACTAATCAATTTTGAGCTCTAAGTATTTCCAATTTTTGATAGCTTTCAAATTTTTATAAATTTCATCATCATTTCTTTAACCATCCTTTATTTTCTCCATAAAGAATGGTTGAAAAATAATGTGAGAAATGATTTATGATTTTATTTTCTTAATGATTGTCATTTCCATCCTTTATAGGTCTAAGAATCTTATATCCTTTTTAATTATCAACATTGATAAAGTTGTAGTATCCTTTCTACTTAGACCATCAGACACATTATCTACATTACCATGATATTTGTGGAAAATGAAAACATAATCTTTAATGAGATCTAACTGCCTTCTCTGGTGCATATTAATCTCCTATGTGTGAATATATACTTTTGGATCTTATGATTAGTATATATCTCACACTTATCCCAAAATAGAAAATGCCACCATAATTTCAATGCAATGATCACATATGCCAACTCTAGATCTTGCATGAGACAATTTTTATCATTAAATTTCAGCTAACTTGAAGCGTAGGCTATCACTTTATCATTTTTCACCAGTAAATATCCTGAGAAAATCTTTGAATAATCCCTTTATACCACAAATAGTTCCTCACTTGTTGGAAGTATGAGTATTGGTTCAGTGATAAACCTGTTTTTCAACTCTTTGAAATAGTCTTCACATTCACTGGCCTATAAAAACTTCATTCCCTTTCGAGTCATCTTGGTTAGTGGGTTTTTAAATCAATATATTTTCTTCAAAAATCAGTAATAATACCCACTTAGAGAAAGGAGACTTCAAATATTCATTACAGATGTTGGTATAGCATACAATTGAATTTCCATTATTTTATAAGGGTCCACATATATTCCTTTACTGGTGATAACATTCCACAAGAATGATACTTTTTCAATCTAGAACACACATTTACTATACTTATATTATATTTTATCCCTTTGAAAATTATTTAGCACAATATTAAAATGCTTCTCATGCTCCACCTTTCTTTTTTAGTATATCATAATATCGTGAATAAAGACTATCATAAATTTTTTTATGTAATTTTTAAATACTCTATTCATTAATTCAATGAAAGTTTCTAAGAATTAGTGAGTTTAAAGGGCCTCACTTTGAACTCATAGCACCCATAACTCATTCAAAAGAAGGTCTTGTGAATATCTTCATTCTTCACCTTTGATTGGTGATATCCTAACTGAAGGTCAACCATAGAAAAATACTTGGCCCCACGTAGTTGATCAATAAAGTCATTTATCTGTGGTAGGTAATACTTATGCTTTATTGTAATTTTTTTTAGATCATGATAATCAATATAGAGGCACACCTATCTATTCTTTTTCTTGACAAAGAGAACTAGCACACCCCATGGTGACGCACTTGGGAATATGAAACCCTTGTTCAAATTCTCTTGTTACTCCTTATTCAATTATTCCAACTCAATGGGGGTCATTCTTTAAGGAGTCTTTCATATATGAAGAGGTCTCGTAATAAGTTAAATGAAGAACTCAACCTCTTGGAAAGGAGGATGACCAAGAAATTCATCAAGGAACACATCTGTGTAGTCTCTCAAAATGGGTATTTCATTGATCATTATTCTCTATATTTTATTAATCATTTTATCTATGTATTATTTATCATAAGGTAACAATATACACAACTAAGTTGATGATTCTAAAAGAGATTCATCATCCTCCTTACACATGAACAGAATCAGAGGATCCCTCAAGATGTGAAGAGTTATCTCCCTTTCTCGATAGTTCATGTTAGATTTATATAAAGATAGCCAATCCATTCCCAATATAGCATCAAAATACACCAAAGTATGTATTGAAATATATATAGGGAGGTTCAGTACAAAAACTTTAACTGAGGTAGATTTATATACTTTGGATACAATAATATCCCTATTTTTTATTCTCATAGATAACTCAACCTCCATATTTTGAGGAGGTGTCTGAACAGTTCAACTAAACATTAAAGATATGAATGATTGCATAGAACCTTAAGAAAATAGTACATTAACTATTCTAGATTGAATAACCAATGTACCTATTACCACATCATTATTGGGATCCACCATAGAAGTAGTAATAGCATATACCCTTTCATGTTTAATTAGATGTTATTTTATTTTTTTTCCTAACTACCCATGGATTATGGAATTGGCTCACCTAATTACCATGTTACTTGTAGTTGAGACACTTAACTATAGGTTTAGTGTTGATATGAATCTTCCTTTCTTCTTCTTCATTTGTGGGATTCTTCATATCCTTTTAGTAATAATTATCTGGATTCCTCTCTCTTCTACATTTGAATCATCTCCTTGTTCCCTTTAGATAGTTCCAATGATTCTTCTTCCCACACTATTGACACTTGTGAGGTTTAATTTTCTTTCAATCATGGAATTTATCTATCGATCCTACCATATTAAACTCTATTTTACATTTTTTTCTTTGAGCCCATGAGACCACTGAGAGTATCTGATCTCTATTTCAACATTAATTTCATAAAGTAAAATATCCTCATAGCTCTCAAAGTCTAAAATCTCTATGTATTTTCCTAGAATCATCCTTGGTACACTAAATAAGTGATCAAATTTTCATTCAGTGTTCATGAAAAATACAAATTTTTATCTTGCAATTCATGTGAATTTTACTTCATATTCCTTGATAGACTCATCTTAATTTTCTTCAGTCAAAGGAAATACCTCTCCATATTAATATAGAGAGTTTGGGAAAATATATTTAGAAAAATATTTTCTTGAATTCTTCTCATTCCATGAAATTAATTTCCTCCTTGGACCTTATGTTCTTGATCAGTTTCCATTAGCGATATACTTCCACATAAAACTGATAGACCACTATCACAAATTTATCTTATTTTGAGCACTAGGAATAGATAATATATTATCAATGGCTTGAATCCATTATTACTCTATAAGGGGATCGTAAAATCCAATAAAGATGGGATGCCTTTTTCAAATAAAGGATTCAACTGCAACTTTCTCTTACTTAGTTGAAAGAGGGAATTCCACATGGTTGATGTTTTTATTTATAACTTTATCCATTTGTGATATTACTATCATGATGTTTTGAGCTCTCATTCCCATATTATTTTTTATTTAGTTTGGTAAATTGTCACATTGACTATAAAATTGATTTTTTTTAATGGTTTCCCCTATTTCAAGCCATTAACTATGAAAAATAAGGAAGAATTAGAGGGTATTTAATACTTATTGATTAAGTATATAAAAAGGAAACTTTTAACATATAAGGATAAACATGGAAATGAAACTAATTTCCAAATATGAGATTCCCTATGTTTCAATATAGTTTTTCCATGGTGATAGAATTATCTGTAGGGTTATTATTATGGTTTTCTAGTCCTAATATCCAAAAATAACTAGTTCATGATCTGATACCAACTATAGAAAATGTAGCCTTTTAAAAAATATTACATGATTTTAAGCATAATTCACCATTAAATACCAATTAAGGATCATAAATTCTAGTTTATTTGGACGACTAGGTATATAATTATAAATAATGAAAACAAAATAAATTAATCTATTATTTAATCTCCATAATGAGATCCTAAAATACTATGAGATCACATATCATCATAGTATATCCTAGGAAATACATTAACAATGTGATGATCTAAATAACCCGCTAAGGGAATAAACATAGGAATAAAGAATAGAAAATGGGTTGGAAGGCATAACATGATGAAATAATAAGTAATAGAACATGAATAATCATATAAAATCATAACATGTAGAACAAGGGATAATGTAATCATGGAAACATAAGAATATGGTATCAATATATAACTTCACAAAAACATGGTTCAAGGCTAAATTCCTAGACTATATCACATGGTGGATGAAGTCCCATAATAGATTATATTTACACTTTAATATCATACATAACGTCTCATGAGACTAAACATTACCCAATTAATTATAGCAACATCTGGGCACACCCAACATAACATGTTCATTAATATTTGTTTCACATGAATAATATAACATAATGAATACACATAAGGGTTACCCATGGGAGGAAATGGGTATCATAATAAACTAATAATATATAACCAAAGGGAATATCATAATGGTGTCTATGAAAGAATGGATTTAAATCATTATTAGTTGTTCATAATGGTAAATATGAATAAGTCTGGGAAAATTATTTCCAAATTAAAGTTACAACATGTACAAATAGTGTTTAAGAAGCTTTATAAATGAGCCATATTAGTGTGGTTTAAGGGGAAATATTAAAGATAGTTTAAATAGGAAAAAAGAATACTTTTTTTTATAAAAACTTAAATTAGCTAAGATAGTTTTTCATTATAAAATGCATTATTTTGGAAAAATAATAGAGTCTTAAATTAGATTTTGGACTATAATTGAAAATGTGTATGAAATTGAGAAGTTCCATTTAATCGGACTTTCTTAATAGAATATTTGAGAATGGAACCATATAAAACATGTATTTACCAGGAAGAAGTAGTGAGATAGATAAATATCTTTTGGACATAAACAATAAACTTTGTAGGAGAAAAAATTAATAATTAATAAATACATTGGTGTAATGAAAGATAAAGCGTAGCCTATAGTTAATTTAGATGTTCAGAGAGATCCCTTGCCTTATGTATGAATGTGTTCTTCACTTTCACTTAATGTACATGATCATAAAATTATATCCCTTAATTACTTAATTAAGATCCTCTTATAAATGTATTTCAATTTTATTAAGTTCTTTTTTCAATTTTTGTTGAGTTATAGAGTTCAATTTTTCCAATTCTAAGAGAGTTCATATCTTGGTTTTTTGGTCGGTTCACTTGTGTATAATTATAGAAGTTCTTGTCAAATTGGAATAATTATATAGAAGTAGAATGAATTTCTTTTAATATACTTCCAAGATATTATATCTTCCCATATATCCTTTTTTCATATACTATAATGATTCATTAGATTGAATTTTAATGATAAACCTTTAGTTTATTTTGGTGGGTTTTCAATCATCATGAACTAATTTTTTTTATTATTTAATATTATGGATATATATATTTGTTACAGAACATAGAGGAAGTTATAATTTAAATTTTACAATATTGTTTAACTATTATAATTGTTTTATAACCCATCCTGAAGGTAGTAATAGAAAAAAAAAATTGTTGTCCATGAAGGTGGTGAATCGACACATCACGGGTGATATTTTCATTTTTAAGATAAACATTGAGGTGAAGAGATTTGATGTTGGATATTACATTAACATAATAAAATTAAAGGATATATATGATACCATAGTTATCATGTCACATTGGATAGGGGAGTTAAGTGGAGGATAAGAAAAGAAATTAAATTAAAATAGAAAGGAGGATTTTAACTCTTGAATATCATCTCTTTGAGAACCTCTTTATGGAACTTGGAATTGGACTTTAGGTGAGACCTGAAAGAGCACATGAGCCTTAGCCCAGTTGGTCAGGTATCCTTAAGTGAAACCACAAGACCCAGGTTCAATACTAGGTAGAGGCATATTTCAGGGGTACTGTAGTAGTACTGTAGCAGGCACTATAGTAGTACTGTAGCGGCACTGTACACTGTGTGGTACTGTAGCAGACTGTACACTGTACAGGTTTTATAGCAGAATTGTACACTGTGCGGGTACTATAGAAGGTACTGTAGCATGTACTGTTTGGTACTGTAGTAGTTGGAACTATTCACCTTGGGCCACCAGTTTGGGCTTGGAGTACTTAAGGCTTTAGAGCCACCTAGGCCTTTGGGTCAGTAGGGCTTTCGGGCCACCTTTAAGGCCCTCGGGCCACCTCAAGACTTTCGGGCCACATGCAGTTTCCCCAGACACACTACAAAAAAAGGAGCAACCCCAGAAGAGGATTCAGAGCAGGTTCACTCACTAGAGCAGATTCAAATGGATTGTCAGAATGAGAAGGTATGGCTATGACATCGATACCAACCTGTGCTTTCACAGGAAGCCTAGCTAGACGGCCATGCAAAGGTGGAGAGCTACTATCATGACACATATGCTGGGGAGGTGAAGTTCCTTGTAGATAGACTGGTTGAATTCCATAAGACCTTCGGGTCATGTAATCTCCTAAGCCTATGGGCCTTGTAATCTCTGAGCCTACGGGCCTTGTAAGGGTTCCCCCTCATCCCTTGAAAGGGGGGTTATCAAAAAAATCAATTAAAAAATGAAGGCCTTCAGGCCATTTGGGGGGGTGAGACATGAAAGACCAAGATGTGGGGAAGGGGATTGGGAGAAGAATGGTGTAGAATTTTTTCAATATCAAAATCTTAGAAGGAGTGATGAGAAGAGGTGGTGAAGGGTGGTATTTATAAGAGAGGACATGGGTGTTTTTTTATTATTATTTTCATTTAATTGTTATTTTTGCTAAACAATATCAATAGTGTTGATTTTTTTGACTAAGTTCAGTAATTATAGAATTTAAGTTTGAGATAATGGGAAATTAAATCATCCATGACTCATCCATGACTCAAAAAAATTATTTAGTTATATTGTTAAATTCCGTAAATTACAATATTTTACTATTCAACAAAAAATCAACTATTTTAGAAAATTCACAATACTAAACCCCAACCATTTTACAATGTTTTTTGATTTCAAAAATGGACAGACTTTTAAAAAAATAATTTTCTAAATATGTTAAATTTAATTTTAAATTAAAATCATCATTTATTTGAAAAATATTGATTTTAATATTTTAACCACTTTTATAACAATTTTAAAAATTAATTAAATCCTCATAAAATTATAGTATAATTATAATAAAAAAATATTAATTTATGAATATATTTTTTTTAAAAATTATCTTTTAAATCATTATATTAATTATATGATTTTAAATAAATATTTATGTTTTAAAAAAATACCAACATTTAATTTATCATTTCTAAAATAATTATTTACGTATACCATGATATAAATACATCATATTTTCATTTATAAGATACCAAAATTTTATTTATAAATTCATGAATATTTTATTATAAACACTGTGTTTTATTTCTTCAGACTTTTTTGTGATTACAACCATTATAGTGGATCAAGCATATCTAAATTTTCCTATTCTTATTATATTTTTTATTTATTATCCCATTATAATTATCAGTTTTTTTTACTAAAGTATCATTATTTATTTATGATTATAATTTTTTATTGGTTTCTCTATGTGATTTATTATAAGAGGGTAAATTTCATTGATAAATTTCTTAGTCATTACAACAGTTCCCACTATTGGTGTCACCTGTAAGATTTTCTATAGTTAGTCGTTTATGATAATGTGCCTCTAAAATTTAGGATGGAATCCTTCATCCCATAAACTAGCATCCAGTGGCGTTTTTCATCCTTAAATCCCAATAATTCTCAGAGAATACATTGACCTATAAGAGTTTTTGGGTTTGGGTTATGTACATATAACCTTTATTTGAACTAACATCATCTAATGGACCTAGATTTCACCATTACAAAAATATTGACCATATATCACCATAATAATAATATATAACCTAGTAATATAAAGATAAAATTTATTTATAAAAGTATTTATACCAAAATGTTTACAATCCTAATTCATAAAAATAACAAAACACCACTCCGATGAAAAATAAAATGCCCTTAGACCCATAGATCTAGATCTCTTGAAAAACATACATACTTTTACGTATAACATTAAATAACAACCACATCTAAAAATTAATATTTTCTTTTCTTTTGGAACTATAGAAATAATATATCATCAAAATATATATTACCATAAAAATTAACAAAATCATTTATCCTAGACCACATATAAACTTGTCCCAATCTCTTTTAACACATATGATCACCATGGTACATAAATCAAAGAAAAATGTGTGCCAAAAATCCACATAAGTCTATAATAAATTGGAAAAATATCATAAACATTATGAAAAAATCTAAAAATTGGTAAAATATGTGATTAAAATAGGAAAAACAAATGGTATCACATTTGAACATAGAATATAAATATTATGATCATAGTGACATATATTACTTTGACGTCATCATAAATTCATACCATAAGATTAATATAAGATAAATAGAAGGAATAAAATAATCATAATAATGTTCTAAAACATAAAAAAATGTCATTATAATCATATTCTGAAGCCGTTTTACATGATATTATAACATAATGTGCAAGGATTAATACCCATGTGTTATAATAATGTGTTAGGATCTCAGGCTATAGACCATTACATAGTGTTCATTGCTTATTAACCATGCCCAGTACATATTATCTCATGAGATATAATATTTAACCAATGTATTAGATAGATATATAATTCCCTAACCACCCATTACATCATAACATATACTCGTATATGTGTGCTACATAGAATAGAAACATGGGTGATTCGTAAGTATGATAACCCATGCAAAAAATGGTTTATAAATAAATTTGGTATGGAAATATCATAGTTCATGATATTAAATAACAATGTAATACATAATATACGAATAGGGATAATAAATAATGGATGTCAAAGAATAGGGTAATCCATGAATATAATAGAATAGATCATGTTGATATTGATCGATGTAAAATATAGTATATAAATAAAAAAGGTTTGTAAAGATGAGTTTTTAGGTTGAAATACAAGAGTAATAATCATTAAACATTGATTATAGGATAAATAGAAAAAAAATTCCCCATTAATATTTAAAAAATATTATGTTATATATTTAAATACTAAAATATATGAAATATAAAAGAGGGTAGATAATTATGAGAGAACAAGTATCAAAAGAGAACAAAGTGAGAGAGAGAGAGAGAGTATGTGTGTGTGTGTGTGTGTTTCCCTTATCAACATCAATGGGTGGGTTATAAGAATTACTAAATGATATAATAGCGGTAATCATTAACATATAAAAAATAAAATAAAAATTGGAAAATATAATTATAAGTTTTGATATATATAATTCCTATTTAATGATATACATGAAGATAAAATTTAAGAAATAAGAAAGTTAATTATAAGGACTTTGTGAATAAATCTCAGTGAAAAAATTCTATGTAATGGGTAAAAAATAATTTAAAGAATTTAATTATTATAATTTCACTAAATCAAGAGAAGATATTATATTATTTTTCCCTAAATAATTAGGATTGGAAATGATATAAGAATATAGTCATTTGAAAAGTAATACATTAAAATTAAAAAGATATGGGGATGTTTTTCCATACATACATTTTATGATTGAACATAAATGAAATTATTGAAATAATATATTAAAATTATTTATGTCCCAAAATAAATAAGGTAATAGTTAAAATTTATTTCTTTCATAGGTATTTTTAAAATAGTAACATGTATGATAGAGAGAGTATATACTCCCAAATAGAAAGAAATAATTATAAATTGAGAGTGTCCATTCAAAACAACATATGGTATGAATTAAGAATCCTTAAAAAATATAAGGTGAAAACTAATATCCAAAAATTTAAGGGATACCAATAAGTCATATGTTAGAAACTCTTAAATAATATATATTAGAGAATATAGATAGTACAGAATTAATACATGAATATAATAGAGATTTGTAATAGAACTCCTTAATAATTTTTTAACATAAGAGATATGGTCAAATAAAATAGGTAATATTAAATACGGAATATAAAAACTCATAAATAAAGAAGAATTATAAAATTTTTCTTTCATATACAAATATACTCAAACAAAAAATATTTTAGATAAATAATTGGAAAGAATATTTTAAAAAAATATTGATTCAAGAAACCCTTGTGAATTTGTTAATACATGACTTATGAATGAATATTTGAGATTATGTATATAAATTTCAAAGAAAATATGAAAAAGAAAATAATTTTATATTTTTATTAGAAAAAACATGAAAAAAATTGAATTATTATTTGATTAGGAGAGAGAATATGAAAGTGAAGATTGAGAGAGAACCCCTTAAAAATTAAAACAGATGTAAAAATAATTATTCATAGGAAATAAAGGAATATTTTTTATCTAAAACTAGAAAACAAAATGCATATTTTATTTTGAAATAATAAATTTTTGGAAACTATAGGGTGGTAATAGTCTTTGTAAGAGTGAATCTTGGTAAGTAATGATGAAATAGAAATGTTCCCTTCATTGATTTTAATGATGAGAAATTTTTGGAAAGGTAACTGAAATAACTTCCATATCTATAGAAAATAAAGGGAAAATAAAGTGTATATATGTAGAGGAAACATAAAATTTGAACATAGAAGCGTGATATTTGTTGAATAAAGGGAGAAAGTGAATTTATAAACTAAATGAAAAAACGAATATGAAGAATCCCCTTACTTCAATTTGTGACTCACTCGTATGCTCCACTAACATCCTTAATAACTAAATAATATAGGTCAATATAATACTATTAAACCATATTAACATTTAATTCATAAAAATAATCTTATTATTATATTTTATTTATTTATTATATTGATGTTTCCCTTTTTGATCACTATGTATTTCTCAATCTACTTCTCCAGAACTACTTTGGTATAATATTATCATTAAAATGTATCTTCAAATAGATCCATGATTTTAAGAAGTGTAAAAGTATCTAGTTCTTATCATTAAAGTAGAATAAAATATTTTCAATTCAATCTAAAGTCTACAATGTTTTCAAATTATGAAAATTATATTAGTATGCTCATTTTAGGAAGTTAAAATGACTATGATTCTTTATTATTAATATCATTAATATAATTCCTATTTTATCTTTATATAATAATAATAATTTATTCAATATTATATTTATTCATTAAATATTTTTGTAAACCATCCTTGTAAGGTGGTAATAGATTATTTTTAATTTCATCTATATAGTCGGTTAAAACGGGATATGATCGACAGAATGTTGCAAAAAGATATAAAATATATTTTATGAATTAGATACTGATATAATTCATATTATGTTAAAATTGTTTATTTTTAATTATTATGAAATACTATTTTATTAAAATGACAAGGAGCAAGTGGGATGGATTAAGAAATGAAATCAAAGGGTGTATGAAATTGAAGACTCACATCCTCTTTCATGTGACTCCATTAAAATACACCTTATTCCATCTTATATTGGTATGTTGTTCAGAATATGCTTTTAGAAACACACATAGAGAGTTAGGGAGTTATATTAATATATAATTAGAAAATTAATATGTTTTTAAGTGATGGGAAATGGATAGAAGGGGGTAGCATTTATAGGTTAATCGTAGAGTATTCTTTATATAAAGTACTGGTTAATATATATTTTTATAATGAATTTAAATCATATTAATTATTATGTATGTGTATAGTAATTTATAATTAATAGTCTAAGATAATATTTATTTACTTCATCATGGATGTAATTGATCATGAAATAAACTTATAATTCCAAATATCTTATTTTACCATATTTCATTGTTTATCTCAATATTATACTATTCTTAAGAATATTAAAAACATTACCCCTACCTAACTTTAATTTTTTGATTAAAAAATCCATTTTTCCAAAAAAAATATTAATTTTTTATTTTAAACCTTAATTTTAGTTTATACAATAAAATTCTATTAAATAATGTAAAACATGTTTAATAAAATTGTATACTTATACTTATATTATATTTCATTGATTAATTTTTTATTTCATGGTATATTGATACTTAAAATTAATTATTTAATTAGTGGTAAAAATTATTTTTAATTTCATTTACCTTAATAGACCTTTTATTATTCGAGTGACTAAGTTACTATTCCAATAGTAATGTAACTTTTCAAATGTTCAGGTTACAATTTTAAAATTTATGATACTAATTTAATAGTTATATTTCAAATGGTCATATAAATTTAAAAATCAAAAAAAATATTTCTTCTTTCAATCCTTATCCATTTTCTTAATTTTCTCCCCTGGTCTTTTGTTTTTTATTAGAGAAATGTTGATCATGTTTATAATGTTTTGTTTCCTTTTCATGATATATCTTGTAGGTGTTATATTTCTGGAACACCATGAACTAATGGACTTCTATATTCTAGACATATTTTTTATTTATATTTTATTATCTCATTGTATTATTCATAATTTTATGGTATATATTTATCTTTCATATAAAATGTTATATGTTTATGAAAAATAATAATTCTTTCTTTTTGAGTTATTTTTTATTTACATATGGTATTAAATTGTACTTTAATTAATATATTATAGATTAATATTTATTTAAAAATGAAAACTAATGTATAGATAAATGTGTATAAAAATTCTAGTTTTATATTACTCAAAATTGAAAATATTTGTATTTCACATTTATAAAAAATATTAATTGAAAATATGGGATAATACAATGCCTATTTTTCACATCTTGGAAGAAAAATCCTAGCCAAATGTAATCAATAATTTCCTTCATTGAATATAACCAATCCATTCTAAGAAGTAAATTATACAGTTGTACCTACAACATGAATGAATCCACAAATTTCTAATGTTTCCCCATTATCATATCACAACCAATACACACTTCAAAAAAGCTAGACTAACCTCTAACTTGTGTGGTCGATATAGAGGGAACTAAAAGTATCTCTACCCTAATTCACTGAACCAGATTATAGTAAAATTAAAATTAGGGGTTTAAATATACCAAATCAAAAAAAAATTAGAAGAAAATAATAAAGTACATTGAATGGCTTATAGTCTTCTAGGGATTATAAACTCTAAAGAATTCACTTGACTACACCACGATACACTACCTATTTTACCATAATAATGACCACCACTCCAATCTCACATAGTAATGTGAACCTGGGAATGGTAACATTATACATTTATCCTTTACTTTTTCATATCCCCTTTGTAGTCTAAATCTAACTAACCTTTCCATTGATATAGACAAGCCCTCAGTGGAATCTCTTAAAATGGTTGCACTGAAAGCAATCTACCAGCTTGATACTACCTATCATGGAATGTTTGACACTAAGTATTCTTATTTACTATACCTTCACAAGAATATGAAAACAATATCAATATTATTGGAAGATTCATAATAATTTCCAACTACAGAGAAATAAGAAGAGAGAAGTTGAGACCAACTTTTGGGTAGCTGAAACTTTGATCGCCTTGACAATCGGGGACCTCTACCTCTGGATCTTATCTTTTGGGTTTAAAGATTACTACCTTTTACAAAATAATGAATATTTTATTTAATATTATCTATGTACTATACCTTTTCCAACACCTCAATATATGTCATGAATAGAAATATGGTGTCTAGTCACATGATATTTGGATACAGTGCCTCCGAAAAATTCCACACTTGAGCTTCCTCATTAGGAATTAGATCAAAATAATAACAAAGATAAACCTTGAAGAAAATAATTAACCCACATACACTATAACTCCCTTTCTTTAGATAAATTAAATATATTCATTTCTATACCTTAAACTCTAAATAAAGGAACTCAACCTAAAACTAATCATGGAACTTCTCTATCTTAAGACTCCTGACAATCACCAAGGAACATGATCCTCTAATTATGAGAAAATACTAAAAATCAACTAATTAACTATAGAATCCAATGATAATTCCTAACATGGATTAAACAATAATATATCTCTAACTCCTTTACCAACATCTATATCTCCTAATAAAATACATACCCTTCAAAATATGTCATGATCTGATTTTGATTCCCTGGTAGTGTCTTCCTATAAGAATCATACTCATCCACAATGACTCTATGATGATCTATTGGAGGTTCTCATTATACATCGTCATCTTAAACCACATGAGTATGAAAACCAAAATCCATATATTTGAGGACAATAAGGAATATTAATCCCTAAAATATATAAGTTATTAGGATAGTTTAATTAAAAATCTCTTATTTCTCTTGCAGTTCCCAATTCAATCATAGACATGATCAAGTCTGATGCATTTAAAACACCTAGGTCTCTACCCCATAACTAACATCATATCACTTAGTATGATCTTTATTCATATGTTCTATACATCATGCCAAAAAGGGTCCTAATATCTTTTATCATAGGTGGTATTCATTGAATATATCACATTCTATGTAAGAGAGACAATATTTTATTACCATGATTGTGTCATCCCCACAAGTTCCTAACTCCAAACACTATCCAACTTCTCAACCAAAAAAACGAATACCACTTTTCCAGGACTCTTCCAAATATAAACCCTCATTATTCAAAAATATAAAATTAAAATTATTCACCCCCCACCCCCCTCACCCATCCAAAATATCACCTCTAATAGGCCATGAGTATATTACTATAACTGAGGGTATAAACACACATATGGTAGTAATTACCCCCATAAATCCCAAGAATAAATAAATAACCACCAATAAAATAAATTAAACAACAAATAAACAAATTTTTCAATGAATTTAATGTTATACGAAAACAAAATAATATAAAAGGAGTGTCATAAAGGAAACTCCTATGACAAAAACCCCATGAATTTAATTAATTTTTGAAACCACCATGAGAAAGTAAATTCCAACATGATCACCAACCCCCCTACATACGTATAAAAATAGGATATATATATAAATAGGGGTGATCACACACATATACTCACTAGGATCATCCAGAAAACCCTTTTAAAATGTGAAAGAATCATACTAAGGCCTCATTGAATAAACATAAAGACCAAATCATTATCTAATTATGTCATATAATTTTTTAATCCTCACCAAGGCTCGTTATCCCAATATTATAAACTAATGTGGTCATACATTATTAGAATAATACATAACAAATTACCATATCTTTACTTATCCAATGAACTAGTCACCTTATTCCCCTACCAACTTATGAATTGTTGATCCATCACTTTATTCCAACACAACCACATATCTTCATATCCACTTACTCAGCCACATTTTTCATCATAGTAAGGTATATAAATGTGAAGTTTTATAACCTCATACCCTCCTCCTTATTTGTATACTCCCACCATACACCCATATAATAAATAAAAACATTAATCTATTAAATATTATGAATGAAAATTATAATATTTTATATCTCATACTATATTTATAATTGAGATTGGGGAAGGATGGAGAGTTATCATTCATTTGAATCAACATCATCTTAGAATTCAAGGAAAACACATGGAACCCAAAACCTCATATGAGATTCAATCATGTTACCCAAAATAGTTGGTGGGATGTAAGAAATAAAAAAATATATAATATATATATATATACACATTATCCCTTCACAAGCATCTTCTACCTCACATTATGAATTTTTAGGACAATATCACCACTAATCTAGTCACAAAATGATCCAACCAAACATAACCACAAAATAACCACACAAACATACAAATTTTATTCTAGTAATCCTTATATAATCTCACAACTCATCATTAAATTCAATTAATTACTCATTTATTATTTTATTATGTCATATTTTATTCACTTATAGATGTACTAAATTCCTACATCATTATTAACCTCGTAATTATTTTTGTTCATGTTATATTCCTGATGCAATGTATTTTTTTCCAACCCTTATAATTACATATAAGAACTACTATTTCAACATTATTAATTTAATTACCATGTTAATTTATTACAACTATGATCTAACAAAACCATCACCTTATCTCATAATTTGTATTTCAATTTTCATATTTCAATAAACCACCCATTTAATTATATTAAATAATTCATTTGTTATATACTTCACGTCATTCTAAGTTGTCACATCCCATTTCCATTAAAAATTTAATTACTTTATTATTATTTAATTTGATCAAGTAATTAAGACAAGACTAAATCAACCTATAAATATACTACACCGACAACTGAAAGATCATCAACTATACACCATCCCATGCCAGTCATCTTAACCATAATTCCATAAGTACACTCTCTAATTGTTGACCTAATCAAACAACAACCATAACAACAACATCCGATCAACCCAAAATTATCTATAAAAAACAAATCGGACCAAGATTAATATAAATAATACAATTAAACAACAATTATAATCATAATATAAAAAACTTATAGTAGTGAAAAACTACGATTACAATTGAAAAAAGTTGTAATCTTTCATAGGAAACCATAGTTCAACAATATTAAACAATTATATAAAAAAGAAATAAAAATTATCAATTATATAATTAATATAATCTTTTAACTTGACTTTTCGGGACCGATTTGAATATATACATGATGGGAGTGGGATGTGAACTAGGGTGATGATGAAAAAAAATAATCAATTCTGTTCCCCCTATAACAAGTCATGTTCTCTAATTTAAATTAAATGTTCAATATATCAAACACTATATGAAACTCTCATAAAAAATTCAATGCATATTATAAATTAAAATCACAAATACTATAAAGATTTTACTTCATTCACCAACACCAGGATATATCAAATGAGAACACACTGATGGTGTGCCATTGTTCCAAAATTGATTATATAATATTTTAGTGAATAAATGTTTCATTCACATACACTTAGTTATATGGAAACTATATTAACAATCTTTAAGTAACAATCACTAAAAACCCAAGGATAAATCAATTTTTATTTTTCAATGAACTACTTCATGGATGGATTCATTAGTTTTTATATAAGATGGTATATTCTATAGTTTATAGGAAAAATACTACTTTGTTTTAGCATAGGTTTTAAAAATACCATGCATCCTTAAATTTAGAATAGATTTAATGTTACACTCATATTAATTAAACTTCAAATCCTCTAATGTTTGACAATATCAACTCCTTTAACTATTTTAGTCTCTATAGTCCAAAAAATATAAGAATGAAATATTGATGTGATGGGAAATTCTATGACTTCAAAATGAAAACAACTGCAACTAAAACCACTATATAAGAATTAAATTTTACTAAATTTATCCATAATATAATCCATCATAAATCATTAGATATAAAAATTTAATTCCATAATATTCTTATTTTTTATTAGAAAAAATTATCTAAAAATATTATACTCTCAATAGGATTTTTAATCATGTAATTTTTCTTATTCATTAACATAATAGATGTACAATTAAATTATTTCCTTAATTTGTTCGATTTATATATTCCACTCTTTGAACAACATTTTTCAATGTGTCACATATTCTCTCCACATCTTTTGGACAACAATGTTTAGTTTATATAAGTTATCCAAGCTACCAATAATTGATCTAATATTTGGGATCAAAAAAATTTCTTGTAATCCTATAAGATTATTTCAAGTGTACGATATGAATAAATGTGGTCAAATACATCCAACTAGATGATTCAGACCACCAAAATTCTAGTTAAATCTTCCAATTTTTAAATTAAAGTAACCCTTCAATATATTCTAAAAATATATAAATCACCATATGTTTCTAATCATTATTGTGTGATTATCCTCAAATTCACCCATATTATGGATAAAAAATGTTCTTTGGTCAAAATTTAGTTTCAAAATATTATTTGGGATATACTTTAATAAATCCTTAAAGATGACTGTATAATATTCTAAATATTCTAAAATCTTAGACTGCTTTTGATATGATTCTCCAGTTGTGGTGTTGTCCAATATTTTTGAATCCTCTAAGTCTTGAATCCATTATAACAAAAACATACCTCTTGTTGTGAAACCACTATGTTATAATGTGAAACTTTTTAACTCTACTAATACAGCAATGTTTTATCCCTTTAATGGTGTGATCCTTATTAAATAGTGTTACACCATGTTTTCATGGAAATTAATTATAGAATAGATTCATCCTATAAAACTCACTTTTTCGTATTATTATTTTTACATATCACACATTTGGTAATGTTGATTCTATTGAAATTCTTGACTCAATATATTATTGTTACATAACCCTGAATTATTCTTACACATGACCAGTTACATTGTGGGATTCTCCTTCATGGTATAGTATTCCATTAGGCACTATTTGTTACTCATACATACTCTATGTTTATTATTATTAATTCCAGGTAGTATTTTGGTCACCTCATTCATGGACTAATATTCTTCCATCTCCAAATTTTTTTTCTCATATGTAGGTATCCTTATGGAATAGAATATACTATTATTTAGTGTCTACTCCAAAATTAGTGTTATGTAGAATATCATTATTCTTAAATGGCATCAACTATGGTGTGAGGTACACACTTGCAGTGTATGTTCTCTTACTTCACAAAAACTACCACTGGATCTCACAAAATAACTCCATGTATGCTCTTGTTTCGTCAAACACCATAATATACTATTATAAGAAATATTTTCCACATTGAAAATTATTTAAGTCATATTCAATATTCCCACATCCTTGATATATATACCTATTATGGTATATTATTCCTATATAATGACATTATAGTTTTTCTAGAACTTTCTTGAATGAATTTTCATGATCATCATTATCCTTCACATTCACGTTCATCAATTTCATGCCTCCTTCACTATTTTTGGTTTCCATGTATCGTAACCATATTCATAATTATCCATGATTCTAAAATCTCTATGTGTTTTAATTTCTTCTTTTAATTACTCTAAAAAAATCCAAAATTCATATTCAAAAAATAAGACACACAACAACTTGGTTGAAACATTCTCCCCCTTTGGATTTTATTAGAAATACTCCCACAAATTATTATAAAAACCATTTAACTCAAACTTCTTCAAAAAAAATGTCTGTATTTATGGTTCATTCTAATAAATACCCCTTTATTAATAAAAATAAATGGTTTTCTTATTATATGATTTTACATCCATCCCCTTTCCCTTATATCTAAATTCTATAGAGGTGTCTTCATAAACTCTACTCCATCCTTCTTAACAGAAAACTTGAACCCAATTTTATATATACCAGGATATCCATTTAAAATGCACTTTAAATATCACCAATTTACTTCTCAACCATAGCTTTCCAGATTTTAGATATTTGGGACTATCACTTTAGAAAAAAGCTCATCATGTACCATTTTGATACAATGTGTTGACATCTAAAATTCTTAATATTTATCAATAACTTCAAAGATATATTCAAAATCTTTGAGATATTTATACAACATCTAAATCAACTTAATCTATTGAATATTTCTATTTTTATTTAATATTTATATAATTTTCAGACCATGACTTGTAATTTAAGTCACATTTTACATTTTGAAACTATATAAACTCTGTAAATTTCTAAAAACATTATTCCAACTATAACTAATACCATTTTCTGGAAACTAATACATGATTCTTCTTTTAAGCATCAACCTATTTCTCATATAGTTAAATTATTTAAAAATTTTAGTGAGTAAATTTATAATTTAAATTATAATCATTAAAAAATATTCTAAGCTTAATAAGTTAGAACTATGTATAGGAAACAAGACTTTAAGTCAATGATATTAGTTTAGTCCCTGTTAGTCACTTAGTTTCATAAATTACATGCATGTTGAGCTTTTAATTCTTCCAACACTTATCCATATGATCTCAATCACACACTTGTTTTGACAAACTCATGATAAAAATTCATATCCATGATTATCCTTCTTTATAGTTTACTTGATTGTTTCAAGATATGGTAATCAATATGTGTAATTTTGGAAAACTTATCTATTAGATTTAAAAATTTTCTAGAGTAGACTCATACTTATTTTCATGTACTAGTTTACCTTTGTTTTGATTATACTTTTCTTGGGTGTTTAATTTTGGTCTTCTTGGGTGAAATTATAGATTTTTAGAATCCAAATGGGTTGTGCACCATTAGAACTCGGCTATGAAAAACTATATGGTTTGGACCTGGAAACTATACACCCTATTTGGAGAGACACAGGTGGCACACGGTTGGTGAATAGTTTGGCCAAAATGTGTGACCTTGCTCCCCAAATCATGAAAAACCAAAAAAATGGTTTCTTCATGTTTGGCGCATGGTTTTTAAAACTATGTGACCCCTCTGTTGAGGTACATATTTCGGGACCACTATTTGGAAAACATTGTGCCCCATCCTATGAAACCGTGTTTGCGGGATTTATTTCTCAGAATATTTATTTTCAAATTCTTGAATCCCCCAAATTTTACCCTTATTTTCCCCCACTATACATAATCAATACACCTTCATTTTTTGAGGTCCCTTATTGGATTCAATGGCTCCAAAAACATTGTTCTTGATAAATCGATGATCCTATTGATAGATCTACACCTCTTCAAGTACATAATATCTTCCTATTTTCATTTCTCTCTCTCTCTCATGTATCTCTTTATTGATGAAGAGAAATGGTATATTCCCAGCTCTAGATGGTTCATAGATAGGTTATGATGGATCTTAATGTTTTGGATCTTGATCTTAGGTGTTTATTTTGGATCTTGTTCTTTATTGTGATCTTGATCATTTCGCTGCAATTATGGATTTCTATTGGAGAATGACTATCAATGATCTTGAGGTCGGTGATCAAAATGTAAATTATCTTAATATTGACTCAATTACATGTATGTAATTTTTCAATTTCAATTTCCATTATTGAGATATTGAATCTAAAATTGAATTTATTAAATTTAATTTCCATGTGATAATGAAATGGGTTGAACTAGGGAAATTAAAACTGGTTTAATTGTGATAATTAAATTGGTGGGTTATTGGAATTATGAAATCGGTGGGTTATTGGGATTATATATTGATTGATTATCGGAATTAATGGATGGTTGGATAAACCTTGAATATTTAAGGGTTGAAATTATTAAATGTTGATAAATGGTTTAATGGTGAATTATTCATATTATTCCATGTGATTAAAGTGAAGAATCATGATAGATTTCATAATTGAAATGGTATACCATGATAGGAAATATTGATATGAGGGTTAATGATGATTAACCTTTTAAAATGTGATATATTTTATATATTTTTTTCAATGATATTGAGTTTAGGACATGAACTGATGATTTAAAAGCCTATATGTGATAACAGCTAGGCTTGGGATAGGTACTAACATTCTAAATACCCATGGGGTGATGGACATGACATTATTTTTCCATGTTTTTTTCATTAGAATATGGTTCCAATTATCTATGATATGAAATAGATTTAAATGGATAATGAAATCCCATGTTTTTAGTAACTGTGATTCCCTTTGTGATATCCCTTGGGGAAGTCTCATACATCAGTATGGTCAAAACCAGGTATTTATGGTTTAGGTGTCATCATTAACTCAAGATTTTATGTATTTAAATAAAGAATAATTGCATTGGTAAACTATTTATTTATAACTTGAACATTATTCTTTATATAGATACATACATTGTTATTGATTGGGTATTGTTTTAGATGTTGTTGGTGGTGACCTACTATTTCTACTCACACCATACTCAAGATTGCAAATTGGTACCTAAATAGACTTCATCTTTGTAGGATGGGATAAGGGAAAGATACTTATGTTTGATGGCTGAGTTGGGATGGATCAAGGATGAGGGAACCATAAATGATGTTGGGACCCACTTGAGAGTTTTTAGTATTTTTACTTTTGGGTTTTCATTTGACACTTGGAAGTTATATGGCATGAAATTTATACTACATTAGTTTGGATATTGTTTTGTATTTTGGTTCATCATGGTCTACTGTTTATAGTATTATTGTAGTTATTCAATTGGTGATTTATTATTTATTTTCATTGGTGTAATGCTTTGAAAAAGATTTTATATTCTCCACATCTTATATATGAGACCCTTGATACTAGTAAATAGCCTCTAGTGAATTGAGAGGCGCATTTGAGGTCATGTAACACACCAGCTCAAGGCAATGATATCTGGCACCCTATTCGGGACATCACAAACTGGTATCAAAGGAATTTTCTTTTCTTTTTTCATACTATTTGGAAATGGAATAAAGTATATTAGGATTATTTTATCTTTTTTCATGAGCTCATGCATGGGAGTAGGTAACCCATGTAAATGGGAAAACCATTTTCCCAAGGTGGGATTATTGTTATTGATGTTTGCTATTACGGTTGGATCTTATTTCACCTTTGGTGATGCACTTATTGTTTGATGTTATTATTTGCTGAGATTTTCTTCAGGTCTCATTATGGAATACGATTTTTTTATACATTCATCATTATAATAAGTTTGGATTTATTGTGACATGAATATTTTTAGGAATGCATGGGAAAATCATGTTTTTTGTAAGTTGTTTAAATGAAAATGTTTTCATTTCATGTGTAATTGAATTGAAAAAGGTTCCTAGTATGAAATTAGAAATTGTAAATGATGATAAATGTGGTAAATTTAAAGGAAAATGGGTGTTTATTTAGAAACATGAATAATGAGAATGTGTTTACACAATGCTAGCCATAACCTTATATAGGGATGGTTGTGGGTAGTGATAGTACATCGGTTTTATCCATGTGCGGAGTTATAGGGGATGACCTATTATGGATTTATGGGAATCCATATTGTGAAAATGGAAATGATATATTATGTATCATAGTAAATGTTTTTGTAATTCTAGAAATATTCCCCCATGACAATGCTTATTTAGAGGATGACATGGGGATATGGATGGAAATAATCCCTGAATAATGGAAGTTGAGGATATGATAGTTCCATGTGAGGAAGTAGGAGATTAGTTGTATGATAACTTTTCCTATTTCATTTAATTTTTGTAAAGAGACCCAGGGTGGGTTCTTAAAATCATGTCTAACTTTACATGGGAGTTAAAATTGTAGAACCCTCCAAATATCAATAGAGAGGGTGGAACTAAGGCTGCTGAGTTCTCAATTGATTTTTTCCTGAAGATCCTTGGCTAATTAGAGTCTCCTGTTAAGAAGATAGTCAAACTAGCTACTTATATGTTATGTGTTCAATAAAATCATCGACGGGACATCCAGGATCGAGAAGGAAAAATAAAAAATATTGATTGGAAGTACATTCAAGAGAATTTCTTGGAGAACATTTACCGAGAGACACTAAGTCATGACAGGAAAGAAGAGTTCATGAGGTTAACCCAGAAGATTATGTCTATGATGGAAAATGTAGGATGCTTTACTGATTTGTAATGATTTATTCTATCATCGGAAAGTCATGATGCAGCTGCGGGAAAATATTTTCAATATGGGATTAAATGTGAGATTAAGTCTCTTGTTAACATATTTAGGTTAAAGAATTTTTATAAAGTGGTGAATTAGGCTCTCATATCTAAGGGGAACTAAAGGAAGATTCCAGTGGATGATAAGTTGTTCCTATGGGATAAACTGGAGTTGGGTCTTTTGAGAGTAAGAAGCATCCCTTTTAAAACATCAACTATAGATAAATCAAAAATATTGTTTATAGGTAATGTTTAGTTACTCAAGACCATACTTGAGTGATCTTACACCAGTGTGGTAGCCCATTTCACCTTTGTAGATGTTTCCCCATACCACTGGTAGAGTGTCAGTCATACGGTGTGATGGGACATATACAAAGGTTATGTAGGTATAAGTACCCAGCATTAAACATTATATAATGTAGTTAATTCAACTAGAATTCACTTTATTTAATTCCCATAGATCATTTCAGGTTATAGTTATAGAGAATTAGGTAATAATTCATACATAACATCCACAATAATAAAAATTGGATTCTACTAAAACAAAATCCATTTTATCCATAGTACAAGTGTTTTTTAAAAAACGGATCATGATTTATTTTCATGAAAAATATTCACAACATTCATCTTGGCCTCTTATTTTCTCTTACCGAACCATAAACCCACTAAAAAGACATTAAAACATGGGATGAGAACAACAATCTCATTAATGGACAAAAAAAATAAGGAAATAAATGATTAGTCTATTAATACTTTTATGTATATAAAATAATTTTAACCAAGGCATATTTCTCACCCTTAATGTATCATATACTTAAATTGTGAAAAGATGAGATTAACTTAAAAGATAAAAAACATAAATAAATTATTTAGGTAACTTTGTCCATCAATTTCAAACCATACTTATTATTTTAACCCTCATAGCTACCATATGATTTTTAACCCTCACAGTAATCTTGTGATGTAGCCATCACCTCTATCATATGATGTTACCATCACTACTACACTTGGAAAAACCATTTAGATAAACGTCCAAAATAAACATACCCAATGAATTATATATTTATAAATGGCCCACCATTCATTATAAATAATTCCAAATAACCATAACATAATCATTAAATAAGAACACTTTCATAATAAAAATCATTCCTTGAGAGAAATCACTTATTAAAGGAATATTGTGAATATACAAAGGAAATAATTTTATTAAAAATAACCATGAAATATTGTAAATAAAACATAAAAAATTAAGGAATCATGAATTTGATAAAGTCCTCTCATGTTGTATATCTTAAAAACATTCCATTTTAATTTTTTATAAATAGAAATTAAAAAAGGATTTTTAAAGAAAAATGACTTACCTCAGGTAATACGTACTTCAAATGTGTTCAACCCACATGTATAATTGTTAAAAGAGTGTTATTAATTTATTACATAACTATATTAATACATTATATTATCTTTTAAAAATATTTCCATCAATTTAATAAAAATATTTTTTTATTTTCATTGTTTCAGGTGAGCTCGTTTCATGGTTTCATGGTCAGTTCATTAAGGATTTTTTATCAAATGGAAATAATAATACAAAAGGAATATAAAATGTATTAATATATTTTAATATTTTTAAACATTCCCAAATAACCCTTTTTATTTCTGAAATGATAATTATTCTTTTGATAAAATGGTAATGATAAAAGTTTAGCTTATTTTGGTTGTTTTTCGATCTTCACTAGCTAGTTTCGTTTTGTTTAATATTATGGTAATAAATTAATTTCAGAATGTAATACTATATAATATTTATTTATTTATTTATTTATTTATTTATTCCTTTTAAAAAAATATTAAGTTAATCTAAACTTTCCATGTATGTGTTATTGGAAAACGAAAACTCATCGTCCATGAAGGCGGTGAATTGACACACTATGGACAGCAATTTTGTTTTTTAAGAATAAATGAATAAGATAATAGATTTGATTATGGATATATCATTAACACAAAAAAACTATAGTATATATATTATATTTTAGTTATCATTCAACTTTTGATAGGGGTGATGATAAGGTAGAAGTGAGTAAGGATTTAAAAGGGAAGAAAAAGGAATTTACCTCTTGAATGTTTTCTCCTTGAGAACCTTCTCAAGGAACTTAGAATTGATATTTTTGTGAGACAAGAATCAATAGGGTGTATAGGGATGATTATAAGGGAATATGGTATATTATAGTTAAGAAATATGTCTTAAGGTGATGGAATTAAGTTATAGAATGAGTCCCCTATTATAACTAAGGTGAGGGGAATTTAAGAATTACTTAGAATATTAAGATATAAGAAGTCTAACACTAGGGTAAAGACTTCTAAAAGGCCTAAATATTGTATGAGATCACATTTTAGATATAATATTATCATGTTTGTCTTTATTAAAATTTTTATAATAATTTAACATAATATTTTATTCGTGAAATATAATTGTATTCAAATTTACCACTATTCATAACTTGACATTAAAACATCAAAAAAAGTATAAAATTTAAAAAAAATATTTTATTATATTTTATACATATCATACCCATATATATAATTCATTTATTACCTTTAAAACCTCGAAATATATTTATTTTATTATTTTTCATATAATTTATTTTATTTTTTCATTAATTAAATAGTTACTTCATCCTCATTGTGAAGTCCATTAAAGTAGTTGTTTATTCCCAAAAAATAAAAAAAATACATGAAGAAGATAACTTAATTATATTTAAAATTAATATTTATGGTCAAATATGTCTTCTGAGACATCATATAGTAAAATATTATACTAATTAAAAATTATAGTGTGAACAACATGACATTCTTTTTAATAAAATTTCATAAGTGAAATAAAGTGATCCATGTGGATTGAAAGGTCCCAATTTTGAGAAAAATATTATAATTTCCGAAACATAATCATCCAAGAATGTTTCCTCAAATTATTATTTCATTTAATGGTTATTATATTTTTAAATAAAATCATATTATTGTTTTTTCTTCTACTTGCACAAGCATTTCATTAGTGTTTCTCAAGCATTAAAGTTAATTATTTCATATAAAAAATAAAAAAAATTACCATCATAAAAATAAATAAATTAAGCTTAATATAAACTTTTATATTTATTCATATTTTATATTTACACATATTCATGTCAAGATACCTTCTTTAAATTTTTATTTTTTCTTTTCATTCCTAGCACAAACATTGTAGAGACATTTCGATAAGATTCATCTTATATACCTCTAAAATTAGAAACTATTATAAAAAAAATCAATTATAAATAAAAATTAACAAAAAATCATGAAAATAATGTTTAGCACTAAATTATTATATATATAGAATCAAAATTGACTTTTCCAATGTTGTGCATGCATGGAGTCAGAACAGACAATGATTTTTATACTTATCAATAAATAAATTATAACTTACAGGTTATGAATTATTTCTTGTAAAATATTTTTATTTTAATTTCATAATTTAATCATTTTATAATTTTAATAAATTTTATATCATAACTATTTCTTTGATATGTCCCAATAATACTATATTTAAAAAAAATATTTTTTACTATTCAAAAAAATTAATTTTTTCTCAAAAATAACCAAAAATTCATATTAAGATAATTTTGACAAGATTAATTGAAATTTTAAATTAGTTTTTTAAAATAATAATTCTTTATTTTAAAAATAAGACTTTTAAATACAACAATATAATAAATTAGTTAAATAAAATTATTAATTTAATGAATTACTTTACATAATGAATTTAACTATTTAATTCAAGAATCCAAATAAATATAAAAACAAATTATTATATTAGTACCTTGGTTATTAAATTCCCCACACCCCCTTAATAAATTATATCCTGTTAATTTATTCACTTATTAAAGAAATAGGGATATCTTTCCCTCATAGAATTTTTTGATTCCCAAATTGCTTCTTCAACCATATGGATTCTCCAAAAAACCTTAACCTAGTGAATTTACTTATTTTGAAATACTTTCTCTCTACGATTTTGAATTTGAATAGGTTTCTCTTCATAATAAAGGTGCTCTTCCAATTTTTCTACTTCTGGGCTCAAAACATGAGATGAAGCTGAAACATACTTTCTTAATATCAAAACATGAAAAACATTGTGTATATTAGATAAACATAAAGGAAAAGATACTTAGTAGGAAACTAGTCCAAATATCTCTAGGATTTCATAATTTTAAATGAACCATTGACTTAGCTTTATTTTCTTACTAAAACTCATAACATTTTTCCAGGGAGTGACTTTAATGAATATATGATCACCACCCTCAAAATAAAGGTCTTTCTTAATGTTATCTGCATAACTTTTATGCCTGATCTGAGATATCCTAATATCACCAGTATAAATAGAGGATTCAACGTTGGGTTTTTAGTTTTTAGCATTATTTTTTAACTGACATTTACAAAGTTGATGTTAAAAATAACTTTTCAGTGTAATTTCTATGAAATTGACATAGATACCCATCGAGTAAAGATTTTTTTTCATCAGTTATAATTGAAATAGATGATGAAAGTCCAGTATTTTCAGTTTTCGGCCTCCGTTTTAATTATAACCAACACCAAACTCTAATTTTTGATGTCGTTTATATTATAGAACAGACGCCGAATCGAAGATGATTTTACTTTTAGGGTATTCAACATCAGTTTCATAAGATAATCGACATTGAAATATAAATATATTTTTTTGGTCATCGATTTATATATAAACAGACATCGAAAAAAGTTTCAACATTATTTATCAAAGGAACCAATGTTTAATCATATAAGTTTTAAAAAAAATTATTAAAATAAAACTCCAAAATCTAAAACTAGTAAGAAAAAATAGATATATATACAGCAAAAAAATGACAAGAAATCATATTGTCCTATCTAAATCAAATAATTCAAATTTCATGAACCATAAAAACCAAGCCAAAAGGCTAACCCCAAAAATGAACAAAGATAATTCCAAATATAAATCTCTATAAGACCATTCATCACTGTTATCCCAACCCACTATGAAGGAAACATTATGTAAGAGAACCCTGATAAGCTCATTATGACCTTCCCTTTACTTGCCTCCTATAAAACCAAAACTACATATGCATAAAGGCATATGTAGGTCATTAGGAAAACATATAGTAGGATACCACCATGAATCTATACAGTGCATAATTTCATGAAACCATTAGTTATATTTTTATAACAAAACAAGTTTTATAAATCTATTTCATTTGAAAATATTTTTTTTACAACACATCCTTTTAGTTATTTTAAAACATTCCACATTCTAATAATCCAATAATATTACAATTTACATGAGATATAAAAAGATATATATGGTCAAAAACATCCATTTTTAAAACCATGAGGTAGACATGTGATCAACCAAACATGAAACATTACCATAATTTATTAAACTAAAAATAATTTGGGATCTATCCGATAAGAACACATAGTAGGAAACATTAAGAAACACTAAGATAACATTACATTATTCCTACTCATACTGAGTTCTGCAATAGTCTATCATAATCAAGACAATCTATAATCTTTGACATCTTAATGGATACCTAACCCCTAGTAGTTCCACATATAGTAAGGATTTCATATGTCTATAACCTGACACACCCAATAATTCAAAGTGATGGTTATTCAATTATAAAACAGATCATCTGAAGATAAATAAATATAGTTAGTGTGTGAAGCAGTCCTTAAAAATAAAATTATCAAAAAACAAACTTAATTTAACAACATAATTAGAATCAAAATTTTCGATATAATTATATTTTAAACTAGAATCAAAAATCACTTACCTTATAATTTATAAAATAATCAGTAACGAACTTTGAAGAATTATGTTGAGATATTTAGTATCAAACACTAATTATAACAATAGAATTAGTTTTTGAATAGTTAATTAGGAAAATTTAAGATTAATCATAAACATTAACTGATAATTTAATTCACAACCAAACCTATCAAATAGTTCACAAAAAAATAACAAAGATGAGTTATCTCACCATTCATATACAGATAAACATCATTGAACATCAATAATATAATTCAAATTAAAATAAAAAATATTATAACATAAAATATAAAATAATTCATATAACTAAACTCATTAAATTCAGTCAAACCCCCAGTTGTGATTATCTCATACATGAATCGTAAAACATAATAACAAAATTCCACACATCCTCTTTGATGATGACACTGAGGTTATAAAAACATAATATGATATTAAAAACCAATATATATATATATAATAAAAATATTATGAAATATTGAAATATGTACCTCTACATTCAAATATTTAATTGATATTATGTTCTCCTTCCTTAACTCATTTTTGTTAAACTGTTTCCATGGGCTTTATTTTCATTTATATCAACTAATAATACATGATAAAAAATAAAAATTACATGTGATGAACCTATAAAAAGGAAGAAACCCTACTTATTTAACATGGCGGTAAAGTCATTATGAACATTACCCAATAAAGAGAAAAACCAGTATAGTGTGCATTCTCTTAGACAGAATATGCCTATCATCCAATTACCACTACAATTTAAAATGTCAATAATTAATGACATTATAATTAATATGGTTTCATAATTATATTAATGTTCTAACCCATCAAGGAATGGTAAGAGACAATTACTTTTCATTTTACAATATCCAATAAAAATTAAATATCATAAAAATTTATAATTAATTTCTAGTTAAATGTTATTAATGTTTAGAAACAATGCATACCTCATATGACAGATAACGTACAAGGTTAGTAGTCTAAAAAAACCTGGCCTACACAATCCCCAACTCTACTAACCTTCTTGTTAGGAAATGGTAAGAGACAATTAAGATCAATAATAGTAGTCACCGACACTCTAACAAAACCCAACAACAAAGGCTAGTGAAATATAGAATCCCTAAAAATATGTACGACTTTGTACGCTACAATAAGTATGTGAGTATCTCTAGCATAAAACTAACAATATAATGTTGGGACTAAATGAGGAGGCGGAGGATCTAAGGAGGTGGGATGGGTGGGCTAGGCCAGCTAAACACTCATTACATGCTACGCATCTGATTGTAAAGGATAAAAAGATTAGGTAGGCCAGGTAGGCTGAGTAAACTGTGATTGTCTTATCAATTGTTCAAACATATCTTACATAGCTGATTGAATTTGGTTTCCCATGGACTCTTTTAAATATTTCATCTCATCTTTTAAAGAATATATTTCATGAATCTCTTGAATACTTCCTTTTATTACCAAAAAAATTCCTAATACTAACACCTGCCTGATATCCTCTTACTAGACCTGGGAGTTCTTGTTTTCCTAAATTCATAGCTATGATATCCATCATACCATTGGGGATAAATATTCCTTGGCTCACTTTATCCTAGATATCATCCTGAAATATAAAATGAAACTGTTATATCTATATTTTTAATTTAGAAAATAAAAATATCACTAAAAGATAAAGAAAATATTTAATTATAATTATTTCAAATACTTCCTTATAATTCTCTAAAAGATACATTTCATTTTTTCTTATTCTCTCTCATTTATAATTTTCATGGTGAGTGGGAAGATATGGAGGACCAAACTGGACCTCTTCTAAACCACTACTAGATCGATCTCTTAATGCTTCAATTTTTTTCTTTAATCCTTTTCTACTCCAAACATAGATTCCCTCCATGTGATAAAGTGTGAGGGTATACATTTTTCAACTGGATCTCTTATTGAGATCTCTTGAAAGGCTATTATATGAAAATGAACCAAAAATTAATTAGATAAATATATAATAAATTTTACTGTATAAAATAATTATCATAATAGAAATTTTTCTTCATGTTGTATGTCTACAAATTTTTTCAGTGTATTTGAATCAATAAACTCATACTTGATACATGGTTTTTCTTAATTTTTCTATTCAGAAACATAATTTTTTATCAATTTTGTTTTAAAATCTCTCAATTTCACTACTGCTAAAGAGAGATGTTTTCCTAATTTATTTTCTTACCTCAAAATTTAATGTCATATGTAATTGAATGAATTAAATATCTCATTTAAAATATTTAATATTCAAACAATTAGATAAAATAAATCGATTGAGATATTTTACCATCACGGCCTCCCAAATATATTGTTTCTCCATCCATTCAACAAAATTCCAATCAAGATACAAAATATTAATCCTACAATAGATCTTCATTTATTTATTACTAATAAACTAAACTATATTTTTTCTAGTTACATTATTATTATAATCAAAATGAATATGCAGTCTCTCATCTCCATGAGTAGGTGACAGTTTTGATAAATGTGTAATGCCACATTTACCAACTCGAGAACTTGATTTCTCTATAGTAATAGGAGAAGTATCCTCTACTGAGGACACATCCATAATCCTGCAAATATTTTTTTTAAATCAACATTTTCCTTTGATTAAATAAGTATACTATAGAAAAAATATATGTACCTTGGTAACTACTCCTCTCCCACTATATTTGACATTAACACAAGTGACTGTAATAAAATTTTGTGCACTATAATATCATTGGAAAACTGAATATTTATAAATAATAATGAAAACAATTAGTCAAAAAAGAACCACCCATTTGTATGTTTAAAAAAAGAAACAAAATATAAATAATTACCTAAAAATTAGGATTCTAAATTATTGTTTTCACATATACATTCATCATGATCAATATATACTGCATGCACTATATCTTCCTTATAGTCATTGAAATCATCCAGAAATCGCGTAATAGATGGATAAGACTCATGTAAATCAATAACATCATCACCATCATCCTCATCACCCAAATGGTATCTTTTTCCTTGAAAATTGAATGACCAATCATTATTTTATGGATCAATGACATAAAATATATTCTTTTCATGTGTCACCATGATAAATGGTTCTTCATTGTAATTAAATATTTTTAAATCAACCAATGTAAGTCCAAAATATTCATGTTTCACACCACTTTTTCAATCAACCCAATTACACTTAAACATAGTGACTTGAAATTTTGTATAATCAATTTCCCATATATTATTACGAACTCAAAAATATTTCAATGAATAAAAAATTGGTTCTTTATCTTCTACACTCAAAAAAATCACTACTTCAGTGATAACCATCACACAACTATTTTGAGTGGTACTCTTTTCATCCCGATTTTTTGTGTAAAATGTGTACCCATTAATATCAAAACCAAATCATGTTATCTCATTAAAATATTCCCCCCAACTAACCATTTCAATGTTTCTGATATAGATATATTTATGCTCACTTTCTCTTTAAACCATAAAATAAATGTCTTTTTATGCCCAATCATCAAACACTTTTCATTTATTTTTGGATATAATATCTTTAATTCATCAATATGTTATGATATATATGATTTAACATCACCTATGTTTTTTAAAATGTATAAATGTGTCTACAACACTTCATCCTGTGAAATTACCTTTAATCCCGGAATCCATCTACCTTTACTATGAACTGTTAAATATCGATGTATAGGGAGACCAATATGCTCCAATTCATAAAAATAATTAGTACAGAACTCAATCACCTATTCCAATACATATTTTTGAATAATAGAGCCTCCAGTTGACATGTATTTTTAACATAAACATTTAAATTTTTCATATAACTTTCAAAAGGATACATCCAACATAAATAAAAAGGCCCACATATTCTTATCCCACACACCATATAAATCACCAGATGAGCCATTACATCCAAAAATGTAGGTGTAAAATACATTTCTATTTGAAAAATTATAAGAGAAGATTCATTCTCTAACTCATCTAACAAATTTATATCAACAACTTTAACACAAATATATTTGAAAAAATTACATAACCTGATTATAGTCTTGTTGAAAACTGGTAGAAATATACCATGTAGTGCAACCTGTAGAAGTTTTTGCATCAATATATTGAAGTCATGATATTTTCTATCTATTAACTTGTAATACTTCACTGGAAAAAAATAACACTTGAAGAATATCCACTAGGTACTTTCATATCATACATACACTAACAAAAAATCAACTTCTCACACTTTCTTAATGTGTGGAAAGAGAGAGGTAAATATGTTTTCTTTCATTTCATAGTGGGAGATAACTCCAAATTTTTTCCCATTAATATCAAGTATAATATATAATTCAATCCATATTTTGTATTTCCACTTATATATAAAAAAGTTCTCATCAAACAATCATATATATATTTCTCAATATGCATAAAATCAATGTTATGTTTTATCTCTAAAAGTCTCTAATAAGGTAGTTCAAAAAAATAAACTATTTCTTCCAGATATTTTTTTGACGATGAGAACTACTTTTCTATCCAAATGTCGAATCAATATTTTTTAACCTATTGTAATATTATTCAACTGAAAATGGTTTTGTGGAAGATTGTATTCTAGTAAACTACCAAATGCCTTTTTCAATCTTCGATAAGGATAATTTATTCTCAAAAATATTTGATGTCTCATGTACACTATCTTTCTTCCATTCGGAAATTCATAATATGAAGTCTATTATTCACAAATCATACATGATTTATATCCCTTAACATTGTATCTAGATAAGTTTTAATATGTATAAAAGTATTTTATATTGAACATTATCATAGCACGCAAAAGAAAAAACTCTTTTTAGTATGCATCAAAAACATTAACACTCGTCTACCATAGAATTTCAAATCATTAATCAATGGTGAAAGATACACATAAATACTGTTTCTTGGCTATTTTGGTCCAAAAATAATCAAGCTCATTATAACATATTTGTTCTTTATACATATTTATGGGGATAAGTTGCAAATTTCTAATAAAATAGGTCACGAACTATGTCATCTACTTAGGATCCTATATGGATTCATTCCATCTATACACACACCCATTTTGAGATTTCTAACTTCACTTCCAAAACCATGATATTGTTTATCAAATCTCTTACATTGTGAGGAGTTGAGAGGGTGATGTAATTTTCCATCAGATATGAATTCATCTGAATGTCATGTTAACATTTTTTTATCAATTGAATTTGAAAATAAACGCTTCAAACAAGGAATTATATGAAGGGAGCCAAATAGATTTAGTATGAGATTTAATTTCGGTACCTAATAATGAATAAAAGTTAATTTTTTTGTAATTATATAAAGTGATTATAGGAAGGAATTATTGGATTTAGCATGAGGTTATATGATAGTACCTGATAATGAATCTAAATTGACTTTTTCATCCATATTATAGAGAGAGTTTCCACATGTACGACATTTTGATAAAAAATCATATTTTTTACTATTAAACACACAATCATTGGGGCAAGAATATATATTTTTATACCCCAATACCATTCGGAATAATATTCTCTTTACCTCCTAATTATAATTTTGAAGCTCATTGCCTTTTGGAAATAGTTCTTTTAAAATGTCATGTAAGTTAGATAAAATTTATCACTCCAAACATTTATTTCATTAAATTTAATCAATCTCAAAATAGATGATAACACTGTATATTTACAACAACCTGATAATAGTGGTATTTCAGAATCTTTATAAAATCATTCACAAGTTTCTATTTTTTCAATGGTGTCAACACATAAATCATGAGTTAATTATTCAACACGATACTATGTCACATTATGAATATTATCATCAACATTATATTTTGAATTTACATTTATTTTACCATGCTATATCCTACATGAATAATTATGTCTAAAACCAAAGAAAATGAGATGATCCTTGATTTCTGTATAATTTAAATTTCTCATATTCAAACAATTCACACATGGATAGAAAATCAAATCTGTGTTTTAAAGATTTTTTCTATCAAATTCTAAGAAATCATCAAGTCCTTTTTCAAAGTCATTAGTGGATCTTCATAAATTTATCCAATTACCATCCATTCAGTACCTGAAATCGTAATATAATCAGTTTCATATTAAAAAATATAAACATTTAATATATATATATATATAAAGAAATAAAATTTAAACATAAAATCATGTAATAAACTAATACAACCTTTATATTATATCAAGTTCATTTTTTACTGTAATATTATTTTCAAAAAAAAGGTAAAAATGAGTCCCTAAATCAATAATAATTCACCATTAATCATTCCAAATTCCAATCAAAATATCCCTTAACATAATTCCCTTATCATAACATTAATTTATTATTTAATAATATAAATTCTTATAAAAAACTTGAAAACAAATTCGTAACAATTGCATAAAACCAAAGGGAAACTGATCCATTTACTACTATGTTTTAAAGATCTCAAGAGATAGGTCACTTGAATAATATTAAAGATTACTAATGGAATATAATTATACTAATGAAAATAAAAAAATTTAAAAAACTATTTCTTAAAAAATTATTTCATAAATATATCAAATAAGAAAAGGATTCATAATAAAGAAAATTAACTAGAACATTAATAATTAGTAATAAATTTCATAAAAAAATATAGCAATAATTCAAAATTCTAACTAAATAATAACTAAATTATCTATAAAATTAAAAAAACATACAATATTCTGATTTGAAGATAATAAATTGAGTAGTTTCTCCTTCGAATTATTTGGAATAATAAAACTGTAATATCTAAAAAAACTTGTATTTATATAAGACAATCATTAATGGACAAAAATAAATCAAACCTGATTAAGGTATGACAATAAAGAGGGATTTAGGTGGCGAACAAGGTGGTTTGAGGTGGTTCAGGTGGCCGTTGAGGTGCGTCAAGGTTGTTCGAGTTGAAGAAGAGGTTCGGATGAATTCTGAATCATCGTGAGTCGAGGTGGTTTAGGTAATCATCAGCAACATCGTGATTTGTGTGGTTGTCGATGTGGTTCGATCGATGAAGTGGTGGGAATGAGTCAGTGTCATTGTGATTCAAGGTGGTTTGGGTAACCATGGGTGACATCATGATTCAGGAGAGATGAAATAAAAGAATTTGATTTAGGGTTTTGTGGATAAATTTTGGGGTTAAATTTTTAAAAGACCTTCCGACATCGGTTCATTATAAAATGATCCCAAAAAAATTTTCGACATTATTTTTTACATAAACTGATGAAGAACTAATATTTTCCGGTTTTTTGTCTTCGATTTTGTTCAAAACAAACACAAAAAAATAATATTTTTCATTTTCTACATTGGTTTTAGTAGGAATTGATGCCAAAATAGTACAATTTTAAAGTTTTGGTGTTTCTTCATACTAAAATTGATGATGAAAATGAAAATATTATGGTATTGATGTCATTTGTTGTTAAAACTTACACTAAAACCATAGGCTATAAACTTTCTACATCGGTTATTTTAAAAATCAACCTAGAAATGTTTTCTTTTAACTATTTTTCATCAGTTTCATAGAACTTGTGTCAAAATTACGATGTTGAATCCTCTATTTCTACTAGTGTGTATTTCTATATAATCTTCACTTTCCCATCCACTTCCTATACTAATTTTGGTCCCATCACCATCCTTTCCCCAAAATCATCCGAGAATACTGGAATTTGACACTAATTTTTATATAATGCCTCAAAATGTTTCAATAGAGTAATTGAATAGAAATTTTTATTATAAAACCACTCGACTAAAATAATATTCTGATTTTGAATTCCTTATTAATCCATAAAATAATAATATATCATATCTTCCAAGGTATAAATTTTTTTATCATTCTATCCATTAGATTGGGGATGTAAATTTGTGTTGATATTTAATTCAGTTTCCAATGACTTCTGAAGGACTTTTTGAAGTTAGAAGTGAACCTAGGATCATGGTTATATACAATGGAGAGAGGAACTACATGTAACTTGATAATATTTTTAATGTAAAATTGAGAAAATTGATCTAAATATAGAGTTTCTTGAAAAGGAAAAAAATTGAAGCTTTATCCATTCATTCAATAATAACCCAAATATAATTGTTACATCAAGAAGATATCAATAGTCCCACCAGGAAGTCTATGGATATATTTTCCCATTTCCACTCTAGCACTAGAAAAGGATGAATTGTCTCCTTGGGTTGTTTCTTCATTTCTTTAACCCATTGACATTTCAAAATTTTAATGGTATAATAAGAAATACCTCCTTTAATTCCATCCCACTAGTAATACTCCCAATGGTACCTATACATCTTAGTGTTGCTAGGATGAACATGAAATTGAGAACTATGAGCTTCACTTAATAATTTTTTATTCAATTTAAAATCAAAATGCATACATAATCTCTTTCTGAATCTAAAGACAAAATATTTATCAACATTAAATACATGAAACCAAAATTTATTAACCAATTTCCTTACTTTTCTATAAATAATAGTCTTCCTTTTCTACTTTCTAAATTCTATATAATAGGGAAAATTGCACTGACACCAAAAAAATAGAGGAATTTATGCACCAATAACTTCCAATCAAAAATTCATAAAATAATTTACTAAGGGTCCATATTCTAAACGTAACATGGTTAATGATGCATGATTTTTTAAACTCAATGAATCCTCTAATTTTTTAACTTTTATTGGATGGTAATTGATCATAAAATCATAATCCTATTTCATTTATAGCCATCTTCCCAGCCTCATATTAAATTACTTATGAGTAAATATATACATCAAACTTTTATAATCAGTATATATTTCACATATGGATCCATTTAAATAATGCCTCCAAATTTTTAAATTGAAAAACATAGCTTATAATTCTAAATCAGGTGTGGGATAATTTAACTCATAAGGTATTAGTTACTATGAAGCTTATTCAATTACCTAATCATTATACATTAGAACACAACCCACTAGCTTCAATGAAGAATCGTTGTAGATAAAAAATCACCATTTCTAAAAGATAGGGAAAAAACTAGATAATTCACCATTTCTCTTTTTAGTTCCTGAAATAAAACATCGCATTCTTTTGTCTAAATAAATTTAAACCTTCTTTGTGTTAACTTAGTGATCAGGCTAGATAATCATGAAATGTTTTTAATAAATTTTTTGTAATAGTCTATTAATCAAAGAAAACTATTAATATTTGTAGCATTTACTAGTCTTTTCCATTCATTAACCAATTTTTTTGTCATGACCAACTATTATTCCATCATTTTTTATAATATTTCCATGGAAATAAATAACTTGTAACTAAAAATCACATCTGCTAAAAAAAATATATAACATTAATCGAGAGCTATTAGAACAATCGGTAGTTTTTCTTCATGATATTTATACCTTTTTGAAAACACCATAATATCATCAATGAAAAAAAACCATATTCTTATCCAAATATTCATAGATTAATCTATTAAAAAGATCTATACATACAAAAGAAAAAAATTTCAAACCAAATGGCATAACGAAAAAACATAATTCCCATATCTATTACAAAATGACACTTTTGGAATGTAATACCTCTTCACCTTCAGTTGATGGTACTCATATATCAAATCAATCTTGGAATAATACCGAGCTCCTTGGAGCTGATCAAAGAAGTCATTGATATGAGGCAATAGATACTTAATCTTAACATTATTATTATTTAAAGATCTATAATAAATGTGAAGCCTCATGGAACCATGTTTCTCTTAAACAAAAAAAGTATCACCCTATAGTAAAGTGTTAGGATAAATGAAAACTTTATAAAGAAAAACATGAAACTGCTCATTCAATTTGATAATTTCCAGTTGAGCTATTTGATATGGGGGTTTTGAAATTGTCTTAGCATCAAGAACTAATTCAATGGTAAATTCAACTTCATAATCATGTATAATACTAGGAAACCCATTAGTAAAAACATCAGGTTATTGATTTACCACCATCACATCATTAATTAGAATATCTCCCTTATTTTCAATAGTATGAGCAAGATAACATTCTTTACCATATTTTAGTAGTTTCTCATATTCCTAATATATTATCAATGGTTTGGGTTCAATATTGTATAAAAACTAAAATAATTTTTAAAAAATAGCTTCTTTATATCTAAAATAAATCATAGAATTGTAAACAAATAGCCACTCCATACCCAGAAAAACATCAAACTCTACTAGGGGTAAAACAACATGGGTTTTCGGTAATTTCCTTCCACCAAAAATGATATGACAATTTTTTAATTCATTTTTTATTTAATTTTTCTAATTTTGTTTTTATCATAAATTATAGTTTCATTTTATAAGGTAAAATTTCTATTTTACCAAAAAAATATTCAGAAAAAAAAAGGAATGTGCAAACCCCATATCAAAAAAGACATTAGAAAAATATGATTAAATAAACAATGTACCTGATACCAATTCATTGTATGGCCTAGTATCTATAGAATTAGTTGTAATGGAATTCACTACACCTTTATCCTTATATTCTGGATATTTCCCATCATTCTGATCCTTCTTTGGGTAAGAATGTGCATAATTCCTTATCTCACTAAATTTGAAACACTTTCTAATTTTCTTATCATAATTAAACAAACCAACACTAATATATTTTTCATTGAAAAATTGGGCCTTATTTCCAAACCTCCCACATTGTAAACACTTCATTAATTTGTTAAGTCATTCCCCAGGGTTCTTCTTTCCACATTTCTCATAAACTAATTACTATATTTCCTTAACATCAGATTTCATTGATTGATTCTTACTCATTTCTTACCATCTAGACCTTTTATGTTGACTTTTTCATAGTACACGTGGTCATTATAAAAAACCATTTATACCCTATCAAAAAATCAAACAAGTTTCTCATGTCTTTTTAATTAACAGGAGGCCAATTACATTTGATATATTGGCTTCAATCACGGGTGAAAATGAATAATTTTACAATCAAGATATTGAATAAGATTTGGAACGTACCTTACCAATCAAGTGAAGTATTATTCATACAAAGCCACTGAATATTCATCCTTTTATTTAAAATTAAAGGAATTTATTTTCCATCTTATTTTAAATATCTTAGGAAAACATTTTTAAAGGAAATGATTCTTAAACTCATCCCATTCCAATTCATCAATCTATTCTCTTTATATTATATCCATGACCATTAACCACTACTGATCGGGTTTACCCTCAAAATAATAAATATAAAGACTAAAATTTTGATTATATGAACACCCCATGACATTGAATATGTTTTTAAGGGCTTTAATCAACCCATTATCCACCACTAGGTGAGAAGATTCATTAAAAGAAATAGGGTGTTGCCTTGTAAAATGTTCCACTATCATCTTGTTGTTTTGTGGTAAATCTGGTTATTCTCTTACATGAATTCCACCAAAATTTAAAGTTTATATCAATATATCCTTTACTACCACAAACTTCTTAGTTCCAAATACCAATATTTAAGGTTTTGGATTCCAAGAGATATCATCATCTCAATGACTTTCAACTTTAGCTTTTTTGTTTCTTCTGCAGAAATCCATTATAAACATACATATCTTAAAGGAAGAAACATTATAATTTTAAAATACATTAAAAATTAAAATTATCCATAAAGTAAAGTATAAATTATGGTATTCTATTATCCTAACCCTTAAATTAATCTAAATCGTGCTCTGATACCAACTATAAGGACCCAGGTGTAAACATTTTCATAATCTTGTTAATTCAACTATAATTCACTTTCTTTGATTCCCAAATATTTTTTTGGATTATAGTTTTATATAATTAGGTCATAATTCATACATAACAACCCACTATTATACAAATTATATTCTACTAAAAAATCCATTTATTCATAATAAATAATTCTTTAAAATAGTACGTGATTTCATTTCAGGAAAAATCTTCACAAAAATCATATTGGACTCTTCATTTATCTTACCCACCCTTAAACCCTATGAAAATTATTTTAAAACTTGGGATGAGAATAATAATCTCATTAATGGGAATAAAAAAAATAACGATGAAACCATTAGTTTATGAATACTTAAAAACATATGAAATAACTTTCACAAAGATATACTTCTCACCCTTAAGGTATCATATACTTACTTTGTGAAAACATGGGATTTCCATAAGTCATATAAATTATAAATAAAATATTTAGGTAATTTGGGGTATCATTTTATTACTGTACTTAATTATTATGGTAACTTTTTTAGATACCAAATGATTTGTAACCCTCACAAAAACCTTACAAAGTCACCCTAAAGACTACATTATAATGTAATAATCGAAGTTGCACATGGAATAACCATCATGGTCAACCTCAAAAATTAATATACCCAATGAATTGGAGAGATATCATGGACCCACCTATCATTATAAAAAAACTTCCATGGTCCATAAGAAATTAATTAAATAAGAATAATTTCATCACAAAAAACATTCCTTGAGAAAATCACTTATTAACATAATATTACACACATACAAAGTAAAATATTTTATTTTAAAAAAACCATGTAATATTGTAAATAAATGTTTAAAAATCAAGGTTCAATGAATGTGGAAAATTCCTCTCATGTCTTATATTTTAAAAAACCATTTTTTGAATTTTTTTAAAAATATAAATTAAAAGATGATTTTTAATGAAAAATCATTTACCTCGGGTTCAAATTCCTTAAAATGTGTTCAACCCTCTTCTATAATGGTTTAAATAGTTTTATTAAATTATTATAAAACTATATTAATTTGATATATATACTTTTTTAACATCTTTCCACCCATTTATTAATAATATTTTGTTATTTCTATTGTTTCAGGTACATTCACTTCATGGTTTCATGGTCGGTTAATTAAGGATTTTTATGTCAAATGGAAATAATACTCCAGATTTGGAAAGAAAGGGTATTAATATAATTTAATATTTTTAAATATTCCCATAAATTATTTTTTATTTCCAACATAATGATAGGTCTTTGGATAAAATGTTAATGAAAACAGTATTGCTTATATTGGTGGTTTTTCTAATCTTCATGAACTAGTTTGGTTTTGTTTAATATTATGGACATAAATTAATTCTAGAATGTGAGACCATATATAATATATATATTTAGAACATTTTAAAAAAAAATAAGTAAGTTAAACTTTCCATTAATTTGGTATTGGTAAAGTAAAACTCATCATCCACGAATATGGTGAATTGACACACTATGGACAACGATATCTTTTTCTAAGAATAAATTAATAAAATAATAGATTTGATGATAGATAGACCATTAGAAAAATAAAATTACAGTATATATATGATACCGGTGTTATTATGAAACTTTTTATAGGGGGTGGTGATAAGTTATAAGTGAGAAATAATTTAAAAGAGAAGAAAAGGGAATTTACCTCTTGAATCTTTTATAATTGTTAACCTCCTTATGGCTCTTGGAATTAGTCTTTTTTTAGAGAAAAACACGAAAATGTTGAAAGTGATGAGTATAAGGAGATTTTTCATAATATAGTAGAAAAATATTTTTTATTGTGATTAAATTAAGTAAAGTAATGAGTCACGTTTTATAATTGATGTTTGGGGAAATTTTGGAATTATGTAAAATATTAAAATATAATAAGTATAATATAGGGGTAAAGACTTCCAAAAGAACTAAAAATCAAAGGATATTGTGATTTTATAAATAATATTGTCATATTTGGCCTTATAAAATATTTTTGTGTTTTTTAAATAATTTAATGAAATATTATACTTATGAAATATAATTTTGGTCAAATTTAACACTATTCATAATTATAACTTTAACAGATGAAAACAAAGTGTCAAATTAGAAAAATAAATATTTTATTATATCATAGACATATCATATCCCTCTATATAATTCTTTTTTTCCTGAAAATATAAAATTATATTTATTTTAACATTTTTAATATCATTTATTTTATTTTTTCAAAAATTAAATAATTATTGTATCATATTTCTGAATTTCATTAAGGTAATTATTTATTCACTAAAAATTAAAATTATATTTCATTGAAGAATATAAATTTATTATATTTAAAATAACTATTTGTGTTCAAATATCACTACTATAAAACCATATATTAAAATATTTTACTAATTAAAAACTATAGTGTGAACAACTTGACTTTCTTTTAAATAAAATATTACAAGTGGTATAAAGTGATCCATGTGGATCCAAAAGGACCAAAATTCAAAAAATAATAATATAATGTCCAATACATACTCATCCATGAATATTTATTCAAAATTATAGGTAATTTAATGGTTCTTGAATTTTTAATTAAAATCATTTTATTGATTTTTATTCTCCTTGCACAAGGACTACATCAGGTTTGTACAAGTATTAAAGTCAATTATTCTATATATAAAAAATAAAAATAAATTAATATCATAAAAATATATTAACTAGGTTCTTTAAAACCTTTTATATTCATTAATTATTTATACTTACTATTTCCATGTTATGAAAACTTCTTTAATTTGTTAATTTTTCTTTCCATGCCTTGTGCAAGAATTGCATGTGAAATTGGATAAGATTCATGTGATGAAACTAAAAAATGTAAAAATATCATAAATAAATATCAATTTTATATAATAATAATAAAATAATTTGTGAAAATAATTTTTAGCAATCAATTATTACCTATAAGGAACCAAATTGAACTTTGCTAACGTTGTGTAGGCACTGTGTTAGAACAGACAATGATTTTTATACTTATCAAGAAATAAATTATAAATTAAATGTTATGAATTATTTCTTGTACAATATTTATATTATAATTTCATAATTTAGTAGTTTCATATGTTTAATTAGTTTTATATCATAACTATGTCATGATGATGTCATAAAAATACTGTATTTAAAAAAAACATTATTTTTTTACTATTCACCAAAAAATAGTTTTTTTAGAAAATTCCAAAAGATTAATTCTAATATAATTTTAACATTATGAATTCAAAAAATAAATTAATTTTTAAAAAATTAAAATTATTTAATTTGAAAATTAATATTTTAAAAATAACTATATAAGATATTAGTTTAATACAATTATTTATTTCAATAATTAATTAACATATTGAATTTAACTATTTATAACAAGAATTATAATAAAAATGAAAAAACAATTATTCTATTAGTACCTAGGTTGTTACTGTAGTAACCCATGCATATGGGTAATGAAAGAAGAGCTAGGTAGAATCATAGTACTGGAAGAGGGTCTTCTAACCCATATTAGTTTGGAAGCTAGAGTTCTACTGGTCAGGGTGGTTGAGGTAGTGGATGTGGTACTATGAGGTAAGAGTGCCCATATCAACAGAGTGGTTCAGCTCAGGGGACTCAAATTACACCATAGGTAATTGGGGAAGGATAGTTTCATTTATTTTAACTTACAGTTATGGATAACGAGGCTAGACCATCAATAATTAGAGGTACTATTCTTGTAGCTTCTACACTTGCCAGTGCCATATTTGATACTAGTGCATCTCATTCCTTTATATGTGAAGAACTTTTGAAGGGGTTAAGCCTGACAGTGGATTCGATGAGCGGTTTTATTATAATCATTACACAATTGAGAGTATGTTTGAGAGACATCTGTTTATGTAAGGGGTGTTCTCTTGAGGCTTGGGAGTATTGTTTCTCTTGAGATATTTACATCCTTGATATGTCAGGCTTAGAATTGATTTTGGGTATGGAATGTTTGGAAGTGTACATCACCCATATAGATTGTTACCATAGGAGAGTGACCTTTACATCTCCTAGGGGTGACAGTTGTGTTCATTGTAGAGAGTGGGGTATCTAGGTACATTGTGATGGGCTAGTTCATCAACTTCTCGAGAAGATCACTTCCCAGGTTGTAATCTTTTTGTTAGATGATGGGGCTGTCAAGTAAGATATCATTCCACACATAGGGTAGAGGTTCCATGATATGTTTCTTAAGGACTTCTTAGGGATACCACCTAAGAGAGATGTTGAGTGTATTATTTATCTCATTCTTGGATCTGAGTCAGTTTGTATTCCACCTTATAGAATGGCACCAATAGTGCTTCAAGAGCTCAAGAATCATCTAAAATAGTTGATGGATAAGGGATTTATCTGTTCAGGTATATTGCCTTGGGGTTCCCAAGATTTATTTTCTAATAAGTATAATAGGACCTCATGCTCATCTATTGATTACTGAAAGTTTAACCGAATTATAGTAAAGAACTTGTATCATCTTCCATGTATCGATGATATATTTTATTAGATAAGGGTAGAATGTGTCTTCTCCAAGATTTAATTAATATCAGGGTATTATTAGTTGAGAATATAACCTTTTCATATACCACAGGTAGATTTCAAAATCATATATGACTTTTATGAGTTCTTTGTTATGTTTTTTAGGTATATCAATGATCTTTTAAGTGTTTATGGCCTGGATAAACCAATTCACCCACCTATTCCACGATCATTTTAAAGTTTTTTTTTAGTATGAAATCATGGTGTACTTCAAGACTCATGAAGATCATGCTCAACATATTGAAATATTCATGATTATACTGAGAGATAAACAACTATATTACAAGATATTTAAGTATAAATTGTAGATTGATAGGTTACATTTATTGGATCACATCATCTCAAAGGAAGGTGTTTTGGTGGACCCCAACAAGGTTCTGGACGTTTTTTCTTGAGAGCATCCAAAGAATGTATTCAATAACCATATAATTCTAGTCTTAACATGATATTATTAGAGTTTCATCCAAGTATTTTCACATTTTCAAAAACCTCTTATATGATTCAAAAAAAAGGGGATAAATTCTGAATGGTCTCGAGAAAATTGGAACACTTTATAGGATCTGAAGAAGTAGTTTCCATCGGCAACAATTTGGATCCTACCCAATCTAGAGGAGGAGTATACAATGTTTTTTTGATGCATCATATATAGGTCTTAGAGTGGTGTTGATGTAGGAAGATTGAATTTTAGAAAATGGATCATGTTAATTGAGTCCACATGAACAAAACTACCCAATATATGACCTCAAGTTTGCCATAATCATTTCTTCCTTGAAGTGTTAGCAATATTATTTGTCAGGTGAAAATATTATTATGCATACTGATCAAAAAATCTTAAATTATATATTTGTGTAGTGATATTTTAATCTCCAGTAGTGAATAATGGTAGATTATGTGATTTTTTTAATTATGATAAAGCATATATGACTATGAAAGGAAATAGTATATTAGACGCTTTGAGATCGAAAACTCAAACTCATGCGGTTCAGGAGTCTAGTTATGAGTGGAAGATGATGACCTTGAAAGATGATATGCATGTTGTGGTTTGGGAGTTCTAGGAAAAGATAAGACTCATACCAATATCATTGGATTCCACATTTTTGAGTTGAATCGTAGATAGTTAGTATGATGACCTAGAAGGTTTGTCCTTGAGGGAAATCCTTAATAGTGGGGAGACACCTTCTGATTTGACAGTATATGAGTATGACATCATCTGTGATAATAAACTTGTTGTTTTTCCTACAAGCATGGAAAATGATATTTCACAGTTTGTGACATTATTCTACAACATTTAATAGGTGAAGGCTAAGCATCAATGACATAATGGTTTGTTATAATCATTGGTCATTCTGTGATAGAAGTGGGATGATGTTACCATGGATCTAGTAGTGGGTCTCCTAAGGACACCTTAGAATAATGACACTATTTGGGTGATTGTGGACCAAATAATGAAAGTATAACATTTATTTTATATATGGTAGACTTCTCAATGAATCAGTTTGGAGAAGTGTATATTCAAGAGATATTCTATCTATACAGGGTACCACAGAGTACAGTTTCAAATCATGAATCATTTTTTACTTCATTCTTCAGGTAGGGCTTACATAAATCCATGGGTATGTAAGTATTTATAAGTATGGTTTTTTACCCATATATTTATGGGAGTCAGAACAATCAGTTCTAGTTTTTTATTATATCCTAAGAGCATGATTTCATACCCTTGGTGGGTTTTGGGAGAAGAATTTGGCACTCACTAAGACCACCTATAATAATGGTTATTGAGAAACTATTCATATTTTACTATATGAGTCAATTTATGGTAGGCCATGTAGGTCAACTCTATACTGGGTGTGGAAAAGTGACTTAGAGCTTTTTGGACAGAGTCTCGTATAGGATACATCAGAGTAGGTTTAGTTGATTCGGAAACATGTTGTTACGAGTTTGAGTAGGGAGAAGTCATATTCTAATAGACGTCGATTCTCCTTGAGTTTACAATTAGTGTTCGTGTTTTCTTTTGTGGGTCACCTAGATTGGGTTAGTGTAGGATTAAAAGGTAGGTCAAGTTAGCAACACAAATTTTTGAAACTTTTGATATCATGGAGATAATTGAGTTGATGGCATACTAATTATCTCCTCCACAGAGTTATAGTGTTATGCACAATTTTTTTCATGTGTCATGAAATTGCTAGTATCACACAAACTATTATCATGTGATCGATTTTTATGATGTTGACCTTAAGGTTGATTCATCCTTCAAGGATACTCTAATACTTTTTATGGATTGCAGCTAGAAAGTGGTGTGGGAATTTACCATGCCACTAGTTTGAGTGTTATGGAAACACCTCCATTTTCATAATGAAACCAATTGGAGAGAAGTGGATATGTGGGACTGGTGGAACTAACCTTTTACGTCGGAATTTTAGTGCATTTTTGGAGTATAACTTGTGGATGAGATGTTATAATATGGGGAGATTGTAATATCATGACATTCTCTGGAGCAGAATCATGCTCATTTTATCAGGTACTTGTTTACCCTTGTTTTGATTATACTTTGGTTTGGTGTTTACTTTGGGTAGTTTTGGGTGAAATTGATGAATTTTGGAATCAAAATGCATTTTACGAGATTGGGGCATGGTTAGGGAAAACCATGTGGTCTGATCCAGGAAACTTAGCACTATATTTGGAGAGAAAGGGGTGGCACATGGTCGGCACGCGTTTTGGCCAAACTCTATATCCTCCCTCCCCCAAACCATGAAAACACAAATAGAGGGTTTTTGAATCATTATAACGTGTTTTTTCAAACTATTAGGCCTCCTAGTAGTAATAGTGTGACCCCCTTGGTGATTTTCATGGTTTGGGCTCATGGTTTGGAAAACTGTTCACCCCATCCTAGGAAACCATAGGTGCAGGATTTATTTCTATGAAAATTTATTTTAAAATTCATGAAACACCCAAGTTTCACCTTCAATCACCCCAAATTGACCAAATAAGTCCTCATTTTTTAGAGGTCCCGAATAGGATTCCAAGGCTCCACAAACTTCATTATTAATGAATTGAATATCTGATTGATGGATATGAACCCTTATCTGTATGTAATATCTTCTTGTTTGGATTTCTCTCACTCCCTTATCTATTTACATATAAGGAGGAATGTTTTATTCCCATTTGAAGATTGTTTATAACTAGGTAATTATTGATCTTATTCCTTTGGATCATGATCTTAGTTGTTGATTTTGGATCTTGTTCTTCATTTTGATCTTGATCATTCGTCTTCAATTGGGGATTTCTTTTGGTGAACATCCATCAAAGATCTTGAGGTAGGTGATCTAAATGTGAATTTAGAATAGTATTAATTTAATTATGTGTATGTAATTATTCAATTTCAATTTTCATGATTGTGAAATTTTATTGGAAATTGAATTGATTAAATTAAATTGTCATGTGATAATGAAATATTCCAAACATGGTCAATTCAATTTGGTTGAATTATGATTATGCGTTTGGTGGGTTATATGGATTATCAAATTGGATGATTAATGTTATTATTAATTTATTGATAATGAGAATTAAGTGATTCTTGGATTAAAATTAAAGGGTTAATGGTTGATATGATTAAATGTTTATAAATTTCTTAATGGTTAATTGTTTATTTTATTCAATGTGATTAAATTGAAGAATCGTGATTGATATGATAATTGAAATGGTATACCATGATGGGAAATGTTTATAACAGGGATAATGATGACTAATATTGTTAAATGTGATATGTGTGATGGATGTGATTGAGTGATAATGAGTGTGGGACAAGGACCGACGCTTCAAAAGCCCATATGTGATAACAATGAGGTGTGGGATATGGACTAATGCTCCAAATACCCGAGGGGTGTTAGAAATGACATTCAATGCAAAAGATTTTGGAATTGTACTACGGTTCCAAGTAGATGTGATATGAAATTAAATTAAATGGATAATTAAATCCAATGTTATAATGAATTGGTATTCTCTATGTGATATCCCTTTAGGATGGTTTAGATTCTATAATGGGATGAACCCGGTATTGATGGATCAGGTGTCATCTTAAACCCAAGAAATTCTGTGGTTAAATAAATAATAATTTAATTATTAAACAGATTATTACATTAACATTTATACAAATTCATACAAATTTATTCACTGGATATTTTTTTAGATGTCATTGGTGGTTTCCTACGGACTTTTAATCACATCCTAGTTAGGCTCCCTGATCAGTACCCAAATAGACTTCATGTTTGAAGGAATGGATAAGGTAAAGTTTCCTTTGTGTCATGCCCCAACCTGGTGTGTGGTATTTTATTTTTCTTTATAACATTTTTGGGACAAATTTATTATTAATATTACTACTATTATTATTTATAGTACTATTATTATGTTTTCATTTTTTTATTTTTTACTTATTTTATTTTCCTTTCTTTTTTCCTCTCCATCAATTTCCCCTCTATCTCTATTGTGAATCATTCAGAACCCTCCCCCTATTCCATGGTTTATATGACACCCCTCACATCATCCGACCCCTCACTCATCGACCGACCAGCTACATTGGCAGCCTCCTCCCTCGAGCAATCTGATGTCGTCGTCATCATTATCCCAGGCGTGTGCCACTGCTTCTATCACCATTGGTCCCCTCCTAACTCTTCATACAGGGCTGCATGAGCCCCACCCCCCTCCTTCTTGAGCTCCCTTCCATTTTCGTTTCAACCCATATTTTTTAGGATTTCTGGCCAAAACCTCACGATGAGTCCTCTCCTTCCCTCTCCTTTTTCCTCTGGCAGATTTTTCCTCTTCTCATTGAATTATCCCATTTGGATGAAACACTACGGTAGGGTTCAACTAATTTTTTATGTTTTATTTTTTTTAATGGACTGAAATGGGTCTTTCATGTTTCGGCATCCGCTACTGAATGAAAAGGGGATTGGGTCTGTTTCATCACTTCGATTTCTAGTTGGGGTGAGGTTTCTCTTTCTTTCATGTTTAATTTACTTTTAATTAGATCTTTTGGTAAATTTTTAGACTCTCTTGAATCATTGTAGTGTGGTTTGGTCATTGTGGTGTGGGTTCGAGTCTTCTATAGTAATGATTTATATATATATAAGGGCAAGAATGTATATATATGTATTATAATTGGGCATATTCCCTCATGGAGTGTGGAATATGTACTTGGGTCAAAGTCTATGCATATATATATGAAAATTTATATACGTGTAGGTGAAGTAGTCTCAGGTTTCCATCATTTAAAGTTGCATTTCTTGATGTATGTTACCTATGCTTGAGATTTTAATTTGAAGTCCTTGATTTCCTGAACATTTTAAAATATATATTTTCATGTCATTGTGGTATATATATGTGTGTGTTTGTGTGTGTAAGGTAGAATTTTTTGCGCCACTTGGATTTGGTTTATAATTTACCTATATGATTTTTCTAAGACTGGTTATGTGTTTTCTTTAAATTTAAATTGTCATAAATGTATAAAATAGTTTTATAAATTATTTTTAGTTGTCCAGTGCATTTCATGGAACTCAATTTTTTGGTCTAATTTATTATTAGTGACTTGTCCCATTTGGTTTATTTTTAGGGTGTTGAGTTTTTTTATTCTGGAGATTGGGAATGCCCATGAAAAAGTGGTTTTTTATATTGGAGAATGTAAAGGCCTAGTTAGAACCTTATGTCATTTTTGGAAGTGGAATTGGGTTTTGAATGTGTAATTTATATTTCCAAATACATTTTTCCCTTTTGTCCAGTTTCATAATAAAAGTGTAATGATGTGTTTGGTTTTTTCAAAAAAAATCTTCAATGTGATTTTCGAGGACGGTTTTGGGGTTAACTTATACTCAAATGGATATTTGACTTTCTTGAGATAATTGCATCATTTTAAGCATGTGTTCAAGCTTGTTTTTAAATTTCAAGTACATTGGTTGTTCAATTGAGCTATTAAATGATTTTGTAAGCTGAAAATGCTAATGATTATGTGTTAGAAAATGAAAAGTATTCCTTATAAATAATTAAGCCCATTTGGCACTTTAAGAGTGGTTCTTGAAAAAGGAAAACCCCTCTTGGGGCATTCCCCCTAGTTTTAGAAATGTGATATAAATGTTAATATGTGCTTTGTGATATGTTCCTAGTGAAGAGGCTTGTGTTTTATTGTGTGACGTGAAAGAGGGGAAAAGTAATTAAGGAGTTAAATGGTGCTGAGAGGTTGAATGGTTTTTTGATAAATAAAGTGTTATGTTCCATTGATAAAAACTCACTACCATTTTAAATAGAGCACCTGGGTAACCATGGGTACCTTGGTGGGAAGACTTAGACTAGTAATCTAGATGACTCGGAAGTGGTTCATCCCGGTTTCATCTTGCAGTATTGACAACTATAACACTAAATAAAAATTATGATGACTGGAGACCAATAGGTTATGGGTGGGTTCCCTAATAGTGGTTAATGCATGAAAATGTAATTGGTTGTGGTTGTAATCAAAGTTTAATTGAGTTATGAGGATACTAGGTCCCCAAATAATACTATCTGATTAGGGATTACCCGTGGTACTTGTGAACTGATTTTCATTTTAGTTATTTCACACTTGTTGTCTCATTTCGGAAAAACCACATTTTAATCTAAACTAATTTCTTTTTATTTAGAAATTTTAATGAATTATTGGAGTCTATCTTGAAATCATAGTGGAATAGAAATGCTTCCCTTAAAAATGTAAACTTGTGACTTAAATTTGAAAATAATTAAAAGAATTACTTTATTATGTCTTATTTTGAAACCAGTAAAATTGGGATTCTTTTTAAAGTTAAGTGAATATGATTTCGTTTATCCTTGTCAATCCTACTGAGCATCTAGGTGCCCATGCCTACTTTATTTTTCAGTTTCAGGTTCCTTTAGTTTGGATCTCTCTTCGATCAAGTGTGGTTTTATGCTCCATGGTGACCCATGAGGTCACTTGTTGTATGTTTTGTTGCATAATTTATTTTTATTTCCAATGTTACTGTTATTTTTGTCATGTTCAGTTTATATTTAGTTATCTATATTTTTTTATGATCCAAACCATTCCCAACTATCTCATTTTGATTCCTGACACTAGTTTCCATCCCATAGGGATTGGGAACACCCTTCGAGCCATGTCACGAACTAGTTCGGGTAACCAATTCAGGGTTGAACTGGGTTGGTTCACAAAAAAATGGTATCAAATGTGGTTTATCCCATTTCTTTTTGGTATGTATGATAGTTTGTAGTGAGAATTTTTGTAATTCAAGGGGCTAATTATGGGAAGGTTCTTGATCACCGCCTATTCGGGGTTACGTTAGGTGTTCCAGGATGGTCTTTACTCAAAGTATGTGCTTGGATATCTGTTGTTTTCGAGGTTCTTAGTACTATTTTTGTGCTTCTGGTTGGCCTTGAAATTTGGTGGTCATTTTAGAGGGGTTTATGGTTTTTTTTCATGGCCTGTAAATCCATGTTCAAACCGTGAAATTGCCTCAGATGGCTTCCTTTGTGCTCACCCGGTTGGTGCACGTTCTGCCAAATCGTGTGACCAAACCGTGTGTAGCAGTTATTTGTTTGAGAATTTGGAATCTTAATTCTTTGAGTGAATTGTTTTTTTGGGATGTTCTTTGTGTGAGTTTTAGTTGGTTATTGGGTGTTTTTATCAGGGTGCAAAATGGATGATTGGTCTTTTTAAATTGGATTTCCAAAACAAAAATCATGGTTTATTTGAAAATATAATGAGTTTTTTTATAGAAAGTGTTTTAGAAAATGTTTTGAGGTATTTTTATGAAAATTTAAATTGAAAATGCTTTGGAAAGTGTTTAAGGGTTTCTTGGAAGATATTTTGGAATGTAAAATGGGAGTTTCATGGAAACACTACTATGGAGATGCTTTATTTTAGGATTATAAAGGATTTCTTCAAAACTAGTTTGGAGTTTCAAATCTAGGTTTGATGTTTTGTTTTAGAAATGATAAGGTTTTGTTTTTTTTTATTACTATGGATTCCCACCTGTATGGATGAATTTAATTGGATGTGATCAGTTTTTAAGGCTTGTTTTTTTTTCAAAATCATATTTTGGTTAGTGATGTGCTGGGATTATTTTTTTTAAGAAATTTTAAAAAATAAATTAGGTTTTAAAAAGGAGGTTTTAGAATTCATATGCTTTTGAAATGGGATGTTTTGAAAATGGTCATTTTTGAAATAGGGGTTTAAGATTGGTTGGTGATGCTGGTTTGGTATTATTTTGGTTGATATTTTATTTGGTTATGGTTTGGTTTTGTGAAGGATTAGTCTATGGGCTTGATGCTTGTTTTTGAGCTGGTGTTTCAAGGTTGAAATGATGTTTTGAGTTTCAGTTAATGATTTATGGTTAAATGTGGAGGCTAGTTTTGTGTTGTGTTTTAGGTTGGTTTTGTTCTTCTTATTTAATGTATACCACCCAAAAATGTTCAATGGTCCTCAGGGGGTCATTTTTAGTCATTAGTTTTACCCAGACCTAGAGTGGAGTGATGGGGTTATTTTCTTTTCATTGTTTCTATTTTCCTATATAGTGGTTGAGGTTCGATAGGGGTTGCGGTGTAACTTTACTATGTCAAGTGTGTGAGTGGGTATTTAAGAACTCCAAATGTTGTGAAGGTATAGTTGTCCTTGTTTTGTTATAAGGGTCATGTTTGGGCAATAAAAGGGTGATTACTACCTTCACCTTGCAATTTGGGGTCATAGCGAGTGAACTCTAACAAATAGAAATATTATTTTTAAGATCCTAATGAAGGGTTCCCCATCCGGTGCAGAGGGTAAACTGGAGGTTTATGTTCTTGGAATGATTCTTTCGTTAGTTCTTGTTTCTCATTCCTAAGACCACACACTTCTTACTTTCCAATTTGGTTATTTTGGGCACTCAAAGCCATTTGGTGTGGCTATTTCGGTCATCTAGGGATGTCTGTAAGTGGTCTTCATAGAATATGAAGCCTCAGTTGGAGGTTGTTAGTTCCTAACTACGGTGCATTAGATGCTTCAATAAATCAGAGCTCCATCCATAGGTCTCAGAGTGAATCTTTTCGCAAAGCCAGGTAGTTTCCAAGTGCAAGGGATGTGCATCCAACCTTTTGTCTCTAATATTGGGGAAAATATTGGTTATGATTTCACATCATGTGATTGTCTGTTTGGGGGCCCTTGTTTTGGATTTCTTGGTGGCCTCTTCTATAAGATTTCAATGGTTGGGTCTTGTTAGTGAAAACATCAAATGGTTGATCTTTCTATGGACCAATTCCAGAAAATCGGTTATTTTATTTTGGAAATGTATGCAAGTTTTTGATCTTATTAATCATTGTTTTTCATGGAATTCATTTAATGTCTTTTTTGTTTGGATTCCCCTTGGACTTTGAATTTCAGGATGGTCTATGTTAATGTTTCTCCCTGTGTTTGGTGATGGCCTAGGTTAGTGGGTTCATGATGGGAAATTCAATCCACATTTTTTATACTAAATTGAGGATTCCCATGTGGGTAACATTCAACGATCTGGTTCTTAATATGATGGGGAGACAGACTATGGGTATCGCTAATCACTTCCCTCAAGTTGCTTGGGTGCGACCTATGATATTAAGGGGTCACACTAGCATCAGGGGTCTTGATTTGTTTTTTGATTTGTTTTGATTTATGAAATTTAGTATTTGGCTAGTGTCCTAATATGGTGGGGAGATGAACATAGGAAAAATTCATGGAGAACTTAATCTTCAAGATGTTCTTGTTGTGGAAACTCTTTGCCTCTACTCCACCGGACCCCAATCAATGTAGATGGTTATCTCAGATGATGGGTCATATGGAGAATGTTCATTAGAGATCTAATGTGTTCTCTAGTGATTTCTAATTTTGGGTTCGGGGTCTTCTATGTTGTGGTTGTGTTTTATAAATATGAGTCCCATTTCATTGGTTATTTTTCTTGGTAGTTTGGGTCTTGAGGTTTTGAGTCTTGGGTGGAATGTGAGTGTTCAATCCTCAAGTGGTAGGGGTTTCATTTTGAGAATCATTGTATCCTTGTTTCGAGCTTTGAATAGCCAAGTATTTTGGGACTTTCAAGGGGCAGAAAAGGTCTTAGTGGGGAGAATTTTCACACCCCGACATAGTGCATTGTATTTTATTTTTATTTATAACATTTTTTGGATAATATTATTATTAATTTTATTATTATTATTTTATTATTATTATTATTATTATAATTATTAGGTTAACACTTTAATTTTATTTCTTTTTCTTTTATTTTTTTACTTATATTCTTTTCCTTTTTCCCTCTCATTCTTTCTCTACGCCTTCTCCCATGTGTGTCATACAGAACACTCCACTTATTACATGGAGTGTGACAACACCTCCCCTCAGTTGATTCCCTCACTCACTGACCGACCAGCCATGTCGGTGGCCTCCTCCCAAAACCCCTCCACTACCGCCGCCACTATCCCAGGCAGAGGCTTCCACTGCCATCACCATTGGTCCCCTCCTTCTTCTTCTTCCACGGTAGCAACCCCCCCCCCCATTATTTTTTGTTTCCCTTATGCCATTATTCCCACCCGACTTTTTGTGGATTTTCTGTCTAAATCACATGGTGAGTCCTCTCCTTCCCTCTCCTTCCTTTGGCAGATTTTTCTTCTCCCATTTCCTAATTGTGATTTACCAAAACCCTCAAGTAGCTTTTATCATATTTTTAATATTTTCATTCATTTCTATTGATTAAAATGATTCTTTCAGTCCCTCTCCTTCATGTTTCGATATCCACTGTCGAAGGAAAGGCAGATTGGGTTTGTTTTAACTTATTGGTCACTAGTTTAGGTGAGGCTTTTCTTGTTTCTTTGTTCAATTTAGTTTTAATTAGAGCCTTTGGTAATTTTTTAGTCTCTCTTGCATAATTTTAGTGTATTTTGGTCATCGTGGTGTGGGTTTGAGTTATTGGTAGAAGAAACTTATATGTATAAACATGGGTAAGCATGTATATATAAGAATCATCCTTGTGCATAATCCCACATGGCATGGGGAATATGTACTTGCGTCATAGGTTATATATAGATATATATATATATATATATCAAAATTTATATACGTATAAGTGAAGTATTCCTAGGTTCCCATCATCTAAAGCTATGTGTATTGAGGTAGGTTCCCTATGCCCGAGCTTTTAACATGAAGTCCCTGATTTCCTGAACATTTTAAATATATATTTTTATTTAATTGTAGTATACATACATACACACACATATATATATATATATATATATATTACGTATAATTTATTGGTATACTTGTATTTTTTTATTATTTACTTGTATTATTTTTTGAAGACTTGTTATGTGTTTTATTTAAATTTAAAGTGCCATAAATGTGTAAAATAGTTTTCAAAATGATTTTGAGTTTTCAACTGCATTTTTGGAACTCAAAGATTTGGTATAATTTATTATTAGTGACTTGGTCTATTTGGAACTATTTTAGGAATTTGAAGGTTTTTATTCTGGATATTGGAAATTCCCTTGGAAAAAAGTGGATGTTTATGTTGGAAAATGAAAAGCCTGGTTGGCACTATATGTCAATTTTGGAAGTGGAATTTGGTTTCGAATGTGTCATGAATATTTTGATAGACATTCTTCACTTTTGGTCAGTTTCTTAATAAAAGTGTAATAACATGTTTTGTTTTTCAAAAAAATCTCTAATGTGATTTCCAAGGATGAGTTTTGGTATGAAATCAGGCTCAAATTAAATTTTTACTTTCTTGAGATAATTTCATCAGTTTAAGAACGGGTTCAAGATTTTATTTATGTGTGTAATAATTGGTTATTCAATTGAGCTTTTAAATTATTTTGGAAAATTAAAATTTCTAGTTATTATGTTTTCTACAATTAAAAGTATTCCTTGAAAATAATTAATATTGTTTGTGTGATGTGAAAGAGAGAGGAAGTGGTTGAAGAGGGGTAATGGTGGTGATAGGTTGAATGGTTTTTCGATAAAAAAAGTGTTATTTTCAAATATGTTCACTTGATAAAACCTCACCACCATTTGAAATTTAGAATTTGTGTATCCCTGGGTACCTAGGTAGGAAGACTAGGACTAGTATGCTAGATGATTCTAAAGTGGTCTGCCCTATTTTCATTTAGCATTATTGACAGTTATAAAACTAACTAAACATTATGATGATGGGAGACCACTAGGTTATGGGTGTTTTCTCTAATATTGTCTTGTGCATGAGAATGAAGTTGGTTATAGTTTCTATACTACTTTTCACTTATGTATACGGATCCTAGGTCCCCACCTAACACTAGCTTATTATAGATCTCGCATGGTGCTTGTGATCAAATTTTTGATTCAGTTGTATCACACTTGTTGTCTCATTTGGTAAACCCCACATTTTAATCTAAAATACTTTATTTTCATTTAGAAATGTTAATTCATGGTTGGAGACTATTTTTTTATATTTTTTAACAAAAACACTTCCCTTAAAAATGTAAAATTGTTACTTGAATTTGAATAGAATGAAAAACCTTACATTATTATGTATTATTTTCAAAACAACATAATTGGGTTTCTTTTTAAAGTTAATGAAATATGGAATTATTTATCCTTGGTATTCTTATTTATCATCTCACTGATCATGCTAACATTATTTTTATATTTTAGGTTCTTCTAGTTTGGATCTCTCTTGGAGTGAGTGTGGTTTTGTGGTCCATAGTGACCCACAAGGTCACTTGAGGTATGTTTTGCTACTTCGTTTATTTTTATTTCCATTTCTAGTGTTGTTATTTTTTGTTCATTTTATATTCATTTATCTATCTTTTTTATGGTCCAAACCATTCCTAACTATCCCATTTTGATTCCCAGAACTAGTTTCCAACCCATAAAGATTGGGAACACCCTTCGAGACATGTTTTAGACCATCTTAGGTGATCGGTTTAGGGCTGACCTAGGTTGGTTCGTGACACTGTGTTATATGGAATATTTGGGATGGATCATGGATGAGGGAACTGGATATGATGTTGTGACCTAATTGTGATTTTTTTATGTCTTTAATTTTAGGATTTCATTAGACACATGGCACATATATGGCATGAAATATCTACGGCTTTAGTTTGGATATAGTTTCCAGTTTTGGTTCATCATGTGGTCATAGTATTATTCTTCTTAGTTAGTTGGATATTTAATCTTTATTTTTGTTGTTGTGCAGCTTTGATAAAGAGGTTTTAATCTCACCATGTTATATAATAGACCATCACTGCTAGTTAGAATCCGTTGGAAAAATGGGAGGTGCACTAGAGGTCATGTGACCTAGTAGCTCGGGGCATCGGTACATGGCACTGGGGTCAGGATGTCATAATATCCCTAGGAATTCCTTCACCTCTAGCACAACTTATAACCTATATCACCACTTCTTAATTAGATTATTCCAGTTTTTTAGATCATACAAAAAATAAAACACATATTCTTAAAATAATTTCACTTATTTTTTGTCTAGTTATATTCCCCTTTCATTAAAGTTTGAATACCAAATTATGTGTCTTTATATATACTTTTTATTGACAAATTTTTATTGATACCATTTAAATTTTAATTAATTATTAATACAAATTAAGAAATATAACAGATCATTTAGTTCTAGATTCACTTGGATTCACTTTAGTTTTCTAGATTAATATTTAATACATCTTAGAGTTACATTAACAACCACATATTATTTTGGATAAGTCCCTAGTGCCACTTGAACTTATTGATTTATAAAATACAATTACAATACTCTAATCCCACTTGTTATTTCAATTTGTTCTTTAAATTCACAGGTTCATTCTATGACACCATTTTTTCTTGTATTTTATTTTTATTACATATACCTCATGGATTATATATCAACCATAATCTTACACTAATTTATAAATATATAGAAATAATAAAGTATAAGGGGATAAGGATACATCATCAAATCCTTAGGTTGAGGAAGGTGGTTAGTCTAGCTAAACCGCTCCTTTGCTTTCAATTAACTTCCAAGCCTTACTAGTGGTTATATTTGGAACATCGATTGTATAAATATAAGTCTTTATATTTATATGAAAATTCCCCATATTATTTTTATTTTATTTTCACCACTGTTCTAATACAATTATCACTTCTACATGTCTTATCCTTTGACGCATTGTCATTTTTTCATTAAACAAACCACCTCATCCACATGAGGGATCTCACACTGGTCTCTCCCTCTTTATTTGTGGTAAAATTTAGAAAACTACTTAATCATTCTCGATACTTCTCCTCTTTTATATCCATTTGAATCACATTAGATTTATTAATCCATAATGAATATTCTTTATGCATCAATAACTTATTTTAATGGATGTTTCTTTTTTTTCTTCATATTCCATATTTTCATTATTTCTTCCCAAGAGGTATGATGTGGAAATTCTATCAGGGTTAGTATGTTCACTCTTAATTTCTTTCCATTATCACATTCTTCTATCGCTATAATTTTTTTGAGTACCAGTTTTTTCTTTATTTCTAGTCTCCTAACCCTCGATATAGGAATGGTGGTTTTCCTCTTGGCTTCCCACTCACATCACTTACTGATGTGTCTAGACATATTCCCATGATTATTGTATATTAAAAAACCCCCCATTAAATACATAACTTATGTACCAATTCCTTGTTTGATATGTTTTCGGATGTTTTCTTCCACTGGTGATGACTTTGGGTTCTAGGAACACATCCATGGTGTGTTCCATTCTCTTAAAATAACAACACCCCATAGCTACCATCCTTTGAGTTTATTATCTTAGTATTTACTAAGAAATTTATATCTTCTTCCCAATTCCAAATTTCTAGCTTCATGGAATTCACTTAATATGACTACTTTGGAATAAATTTTCATGTTTCCAGTAATTTTTTTCAACCTCTATTAAAAATCCACAATCTTTTTATACTCACTTTTCAAAAAAATCTATTTTATTCAACCTCAAGTAATATTCCCTTACCAATTTTATCATTTATTAAATTTGAGTTTTGAATGGAATAGTACCCATATTCATATCCTTATTCACGAGAACATACTACTTCTATTAATGGGAAACTACCATAGGTCCATAGATTTTCCCTTTCATCATTGCACCCGTTCTTGAAATTGATTCCATTAGGGCCAAATCCCATTTATTATACCTCTGGTTTTATAAATAAAATTCTTCTATGAAGGTGTAATCCACCTCATATATGATCTCTTATGGGAAAAATTATTTTAAAGGATAAGATATCTCCTTGAATGTTTTAATAAAATTATATAGTTTCAGAAATAAAAATTTCTTACACTTATTTTATTAAATCACCGTCCAATTAAATATAAATGTTGGAATCTAGATTTTAAAAAAATATGAATAATCCCAAACAATATTATTTTTATATTTTACTATAGAATTAGAATAGATCAGCTGATTAGAGAGATCATATTATTGAGAGACTCCATCTTCTTTGTATTACGTTTCTTAATACCTTTTGATATAAGGAAATTTTCACCATATTTTTACAATAATATCCCATTAATACTATATTTTCATTCTTCTCTTGATGTATATATTACAAATAAATTTACTAATTTTTTATAAGTAATTTATAAATTTCCAAATATTTTAATTATTTCTTTGTAATGAGTGGTTTTCTAAAATACATTATTCTACATCAATCCCATAAAAATATTCTCTATATTTTGAGTCTCTAATTCATTCATTATTATTATTCATGCCATTTTATCAAAGTATAGACTGCAAAATCTCATCACCATAAACCTATATTAACCAAGACATCTAATTTTTCAACTAAAAAGGTTTATCCCATTAAAAATAGGAGGCTTCATCATCATATCCATATGTGAGAAAAAATCACATATATATATATTGAGGATTAAACACCAATTTAGAACCTTTAGGATCTAATACAACTTATTGGGGCTAGGTTGAATATAAGCACCATCAGAGGGAAGATGAATCAGGGGGTTTATGAAATAAATTTTTTCCCTTTGATTAAGTTTTCCACATAATTGAATTTTATACCCTCGTTTTATGGAACAAGGTCAAACTCTAAAAGTATATATATATATATATATATCATTGAAAAAACCAACCAATATGTATAATTTTAAATAAAAAATAACATAAATATCATACATAGTTCACCATCACTATGATATGTCTATGGAGAATAAACTACCGATGTGCCCAAGTTCTAAAATACTCTATTCTAACTTTAGGTAGACATATTTTTTTATCATTGTCACTATTTTGAAAGGCATAATTAATTTATAATGTTTAGGTAATACTCACCTCTCACCCAAAGGTAACTCCATCTTCTTTTTCTCTATGAATTACTTCATGAAAGGCTTAACCTATTTATATATTTTAGGGTCTCTTCAAAATTTAATAATTGTAAAGGTTTACTCCAATTTAACCCCATTTTTTGAAACACCTAGCATATTTATGTCTATAAAATATGATCCGTCGTACTCTAGTTCACACCAATTCAGATCCTCTAAGGCCTATTGAGATCAACTTCTCCTTAAGAGTTGATTATTTAACTTCAATATTCATATGAGAAAGACCTCTTGATATGGGATTAGATTCTTTATTATCCAAATGAAAATACTAGAAACTAAAACCTCAATATGAAAATAACTTCTCACTCTATTTATCCTTGATATTCAACATCTTTAATCACTAGATATATGAAAATAATTCTATAATTATCTTCTTCTTCTCTTGAAAAAATCATATATAATAATTTCATACTGTAGAATAGATTTTCCATCACGTACATATCCTTATTCTTCTTCTTCTAACACATCAAATGTGATAGCTAATTATTTTCGTCATTTTGACTCTTTTATCCACCTCCACTATTTAAAATATATTTTTCAATATAGAAAACCTTCCATATAATTCTCAATAATTTCAAAGAATAATTTATAAATGTTATTTAAGCCACCAAAAATTAATTTGATGGTTTGGAATGAACTTATTTCTTTCAATACTCTAATATTATTAAATGTGTACCACATGATTAAATGTCGTAAAATATTTCCAATTATCCAAGTAAAAACAATAAATATCAAGTCTAATCCTTATCTCACTAGTGGAAAAACGGTTATATCATCAGGTTTTTTATTTTTAACATTGATTGTTACAAAAAGTCAATAGAAGAGATGTTTTAAATAGACTTTGTATTTATCTAATATTAAATTATGTATAACCATATCCTTTATGGAAGATATTTATAAAATCAATGTTAAACCCCCCAAAAATGAAAATTATTGGAGTGTTCCATGTCTTTTGTCAAATAAAAAATGTGGAATATATTTTTTACAATGGTTATAAATGTGACCAATGAGAAAAAATGTGGATTTAGATATGTATGATCAAATTATCTCTCACTAGTATAAAAAATAATTTTCATTATCAAATTTATCACATCGGTTATTATAGACCAGCGTGACAAATGAGTTCTGATTTTTGTTAAAATTTAACAAATATTAAATCACATACTGGTGGATTTTCTACATCAATTATTGAAAAATAAATGTACGAATACTCCTTATAATATAGTAAATTGTTGATCTTATTTAATGTTTTGAGTCACAAATTTAATTTCACCCAGGTAGGACCCTAATTTTCTTCTTAAATATCCATCAATACTCATTCTCTCTCATTATTCATCACCAACATCATTCTTGTCATCTACCTCGCTCCTTACTCTCACTCTTGATATTATTTTCATTTCCACCTTCTCATTCATAACCATCCTCTACTTCCAATTCTCTATAATATTTATTCATGATCTATTTTCATACTTATTATTTTTCATGAATCTAAGTTTTATTTTATTTGATGAATCAAGGATTTTAGCATTTTGATTGATTGAATTATTATTATTTTTTAAATCTGTGTTAAAAATCATGTTAATTTACTAATTAATGGGTGTTTATGAGAGTTTTAATGGGGTTTTAAGTTATATTTATTAGTTTTCTAAATAAATAAAATATATTTTCTATGTGGATTGATATTTTAGGTGTGGAATTTAAAGTAACGATTTGATTATTACTTTTTTGTCTTTAATATTTCCCTCAATGTCATAAATTATTCATGCATTTTCAGTTATTATATAGGATTTGGAAATCCCATTAAATGGAATGGTGTGTTTTTTTAACATGTTTAAGAATTGAAGCATTCATTCTCATTGGTGTGTTTTTAGCTCTATGAATTTGAAAATGTCATAATTATCTATAAATTGGCATGTGGCTCTTCTCAATTTTAATATTTAGTTATTTTTTATATTTTATTAATTGAATGTGGTCTATTAATAAATTAATCAATTAAAATCATAGGAAATTATGAATTCATACAAAATGGTTATTTTTTAAAATTAACATTGATGGAAAATTGTGGGGGGGTTATATCCATTTGATTTAGAATAAAATTTGGAATTTAAAAATAGTGACATTAATTTGCCTAAATTTAATTAACATTGATTTTTGAAAAATGATTTTTTAAAAAAGTGAGAAATAATGTGATAATAGAATACTTAATCAGCGTTTTAAATTTTAAATTATTGGGTTTACATAGAAATAAAAGCAATGTTTTCATATTGGAATTCATATTTTGTGAAGTAAAGTGATTATATAAAGAGTGCCTAATTTTAGTTGAAATAACAAATATTATTTAATTTAAATTTATTTAATTGTGGTATATTAATTTAAAATTGGATTTTGAATAAATCATAATAGTTATGTGGAATTTTTTATTGTTTATCTTTAAAAATATTAAAGGACATTGTATAATTATTTCAAATAGTGCCTAGAAATTTCAGTACCCTAATATTTATTTTATTATTTATTTTTTGTATAAAGAAATATTTTCATAAACTATTAAATTTTAATTTTGAAAAATGTGTGTAGATGATCGTTGTATATATTAAATATGTAAAAAAATATTTACATTTAAAAATCATTTTTCTAATTAGACTGTAATATATAATTCTTTGTATTGGTATTTATTAAATTTAATTTGAAATTAAATTTCAACATATATTAACTTATATTAAACACATTAAATTTATAATATGAGATAATGAATCATAGTTAGATAAGTGCAGGGTGAACTAGTAATGAATATGAAGAAGGAATTGGTGATTTATTGAAATTTTCCAAAAGCAAATTTCCAAAAAAGGAACTATTTTTCTTCCCATGTTTTAAATGTAAAAATATGAAAAGGTTGTAAAGAATTCAAATTAAAGACCATTTGATTTTTTATGGTTTTAATCTGAGTTACAGTATATGGATTTGGGATGGTGAAGTTGAGAAGAATTTACTATCTATTAGTGATGATGATTTTCTTGATGATATGTTTGATCAAATTGAAGAAATGATTCATGATATTATAGTATAAGTGCTTAAGAAACCACAGATGATTGACTGTTAGTATGGTGATTTTGAAACCCTGGCGTTTGTAAGTTTTAAAAAATTTAAAATTTCATCAAATTTATTAAGATTTATTAACATGAAATCTGAAAATTGATAGAGTGGAAAGAGTTTTATAGTGTTGATACAGCTCTGGAAAGACATAATTTATGAAGATAAGGACCTTACTGACACACATTGTAATATAAAGAAAATATTATGCCCAATGGGATTGGGTTATAAGAAAATACACACCTTCATGAATGACTGTGTTTTATATACAGATAAATATGAAATTCTATCTAAGTATCTTAACTATGTGACATTATGATATAAGTTAAAATAATAATCACAAGTTTATTTTCCATTTAAAAATAATCCTCCTAAATCAACTTAGTATCTTCTTATGGTTCATTATTTAAATAATTTATTTAAAAATTCAAATGATCTATAAAGTTTAATATGGTATACAGATGAGAGAATATGTGATAGAAATTATGTGGTCCAACTAATTGTCCATTTCAAAAGAAAATTCATCAATAGTTTCCTACCATTGGAAGAATAGTTAGAAATATAACTCTTTGACTGTGCATAGATCAGATGAATTCATACCAGATCCTTAATAGAAAATACTGATCATAAAATTTTTATTGAAAATTATAACATATGTTCTCAATCTTGTATGAAGTAGAATTATATTATGTTACATATAAGTATTTCAAGAATAACACAGTATGGAAATGATATTGATGATTTCTTGGTACCATTAGTTATTTATTTAAAACTTTTATGGGTGTAAGCTATCAAAGTATATGATTCTTATAAAATAGAATACTTTCAAATGCATCGAATAATTTTGTTCACTCTAAATAACTTTCTATAAAAAAAGAATTGTTCTAGATATAATGTTAAGGGGCATAAATATTGTCTAATTTATGAAGAATGGACTTCATATTATCAACAATATGATGGGATAAAAAATATGCATGGTTCATTACTGTTTTTTGTCTATAAAACACAATTTTTAAATATTAAAAAAAGTAAATCAACATCTTGCTAGAATTTGATATTTTTATAAATCTATTTTCAACTGATCAGTATTTCTTGTGGGTGAAAAACAATAATGTCACATGCTAGAAGACATAAAATTTTGTTAATGATATAAATATTTATAATAAAATATCAATATTTTGTGAGCTTCTATATTGGATATATCTTGTTATCTAACATTAAATTGATTTCATGCATATAGAGACGAATATATTTGATATTTTAATAAGAAAATTATTAGATGTTAATGGGAAGACTAATGAACGGTTGAATGTAATATTAGTCTTAATGCCAATGGGAATATGTTTTGAGTTATCTCTCACTCCTAATGTATAATGAACATACCAGACTCCATCTTTTCATATGTTATCCAAGAGGGGGAAAGTTTTTATCTTTCTAGTGCCTTCTAGGTAATAGAGTTCTATAGTGTTATTATTCAAATGTAAAAAATCATAAAATATTTAAAGTTAACAAGAATTAAATATCATGATTTTTACATCATGATTAAATAGCTCCTAATAATTTCATTTCATGAAATACTACCCTTCCATGTCAGAATTACTATCATAAAGGTGTGTTATCTTTTCAATTAAATTTGTAACAATTTGAATGATCTTAATTCAATGAAAATATTAGATAATGACACTATTTATATATGTTTTCAATTGGAAATGTACTTTCTACCAAATATTTTTGATACCATGGTTTATTTACCAGTTTATTTGGTGTGAGAAATAAAGATTTTCATGATTGTATATCTATATTTGATGTATCAATTTTATAGGTATATGATGATATTGAATGGATATGTTAATAATCCATATCGATCATAAGCCTTTATTGTTGAGAATTATATTTATAAATAGGTTTTATAATATTATACAAACTAATTTGTTGTAGTGGATCACTTTGATTTTCCTTTATCTCACCATGAAAAAGTTAGTTATAAATGAAAGGGTATTCGTGACATGAAAGTAAAATACATGACAGTTGAAAAAATAAAGCATGTATATTTATACATCAGGAATAACATAAATGATTCTATCCCATATATAATATTTCATATTAATGTGTAAATAAAATTTTCTCCGAAGAAGAAATATTTGTGGATATTGAATGAGAATAACAAAAAAATATACGTTTTAAATAGACTTTTCATAGTAGTTCAGATTCATCAAAACATTACTATGGTGATCAGGTGGCCCAATTTTAAATTTTATTACAAGATCCATGTATGAAATTAATACCTATACATGTGATACCAAATATCAAGACAATAGAATAGAAGTTATTAATAGTAGTGTATATATGTTCTAGGAAGTAATGTATTTTTGAAGTGACAAAGCCAAAACCCCAATATCTACAGTAAGTGCATATTACAAAGTTATTAAAGAACTATGGGAGATTTATTATATTAAATTTTGTGTTCTAATTTTTATGTAAAATTGGGTTACAATTAAAAATATTGTCATACATGATAAATTTGGTATGCCAATAGTTAATCAGAATAGATTGGAATACAAACAAGATCCTTTTATTATGGATTTCACATGCGAAAAAACATTAATGTTTTTAATCCATCAAATATGAGGTGGTAGGTTTTTTTGAAAGGTTAAAATATTATTTTGGTGATGAAAAACTAGATTAAGTTTTTATCTAGATTAGGTCCCTAATTTCATAGAAATATTATCAAATAATATTGATGACCACAAAATATTCATGGTTTGTTCCATACAAAATGATCATGAGGAAGTAATATAGGAAAATAATCCTTAAGTAATTTTTTAATATTACTGATACCATTTATTTATTTCCTGTATACATTTTTAAGTATCATAAAATGTTAGATATATTAGTTTTAATTTTTTCCATAAAGAAGCTATTTTTACAAGTATAATAAATTTGATATTTAGACTAGTTTTTTCTTTTTGTATCATTTTTAATAAAAACGTTTTTATTTTAGTTTACATTTTTTGGATCATTTTTTTATTTTTTTATTTAATTTTATATTTAACAATTGTTTTTTCATATTATTTTACTAATTTTTTATTAATTTTATTTATATGATAATATCATATCAAATATCTAAGTCACCTTAATATTTTTGGGAGGACTATAGACATGCTTCTACTGAGGATCATTCTTATCCTTCTACAATGGATCTTTCAACTTCCACAAGGATATAGAAGGATTCCCAGGTTGATAAAAATATTATCCCACATTTAACAAAATTATTAGTTTCTTTTAGTGTGGACCATAAGATATATTTTTAGTTTAATGAGAATAATATTCCTAGATATCCAAATTCAAAACAATTTAATAACTCTGTTTTAATACAATCATGGGAAAAAGTTATCATTTTTATATATGATAAAAAAAGCATCAAAAAAGTAATACTATCTCAATTGTGGGAGAAAATTTTGGTAATTTAATTTCTTATTATTTCCCAAACCATAACACTTTTTTACTAATATAGGTTTTTCCCTTCTTATCATGTGAAATGTGATATACCTGATAGTAGTGATTTTAGGAAGAAGTGTTTATCTTTAGATGCTAGACATAGAGGGATTTTAAATTGAACGCCACATTAGATTTCATTTTTAGGGTAAGAAAAAATAAAAAAATCATGTGATATATATCCTTTTCAAGATGAAGATATATATAAGAGGTTTATTGAAAGTAGATGGTAAGAATAATTTTTATTAAGTAAAATATTATATTTTAAAATTTTTTATATAATAATGACCATATTAATGATTTTTTCCTTAATTTTAAGTAACTAAGAATCTCACCTTGATATATTCATTCCAAAAATGTATACCCTCAAAATTAATATCATGGAGGATATATATTTTTGTAAGAACAAATAAGGGAAAAAAATTTCAAAAAACCAAAGCCTGGTCTTCAAGCTCTGTAGAGGTTGACAGTCTTTACCCCTAGTAAGATATGAAAAATAGAAGAGGTCCTAGATGAGTAAAAATGGAAGACATATTACAAAAGATTTTATGATTATAGTTGATAGCATTATAAGTTGTTGTTAAAGTTATTTATATTATTTAAACACATTATATATTGTGATTTACTAATTAATTTTTAAAATATTATATACAAGAATAAATTGAGGAGAAAAACACACAAGGGACCTTCACATATACTAATAGGAAGAATAATTTAGTTACTACATTTTCAAAGCCCAAACACATGGGTCGTGTAAGATTATATGAGTCTGTTATACCAGTAAAAAAAGTGTTTATTCATTCTATAGAATCTTTAAAGGAGGATATATATAAAGGAAATGATAGATTATTTAAAAGTTAATGTTTAGGATAAGGGTCGGATGATGGAGGAAACAATTTTAGATTGACTATAGTTGATATTTTTAGATATTAAAATTATATTTCATGTTTTAGATACCACTCTTCCACCGTTATTTTCATATCTCACTCCTGCTCCTCCACCAACATTTCTAACTCCTACACCTCATCCTCCACATCTTTCCATCTACTTTGAGTTATACATTGAGGGTATCCAACGTAATATTTTTATATATGATATTATATATTACATTAGGGATATCATTCATCATCAACGGATAGAGATAGATCATCTTAGGTTCACAGTGAAGGATATTATAAATATATCAAAAACAGTAAAATTTCATATAGATGAGTTCATATAGATGGATAAAGTATCGATGATTTTTTTGTTTAACTGTATTGACCCATTAAAACAATTACCACATTTTTATGTATATATAATATTTGTTATATCATATTAGTGTTATAACGTTTTTTACATTTTAATACTTACATAATTAAATTTATGTTTTCATTAATACTTTATTGGTAAATACATACTTGTTCAAATATAGAATCTACAGGCCACTATGGCTTTAGATAATTCCTCTTCAGAACTTTATAAATTATCAACATATTCATCTTTGTTGTTGGTAGTATATAAAATTTTAAGGGATTCTAACATCTATAGGCCTAAAAGAAACATGATCATTTTAAAGAGATATATCATCGAGCTTGTAATTGGTTATTTACTGGGCATCAACATAATGAAAGTATTTTCCAAGTAAGTCTATAATCATATTTATTAAAATTATTAAAATTATATGAAACAAAATACTTATATTTTTTGTATCAGGTGCCTTTTTACAAATTTTATTCATTATAAAATTAAATAAGTATATCTATTTTTTAACCCAAAATCTATTTCACAAACAAAAATGTCAATTAAAGATCTAGAAAGAACAGTATATATTTCTTAAATATTTTAAAATAATTAAATTAAAAATTTGATACTTCCTTATCTTGAAGTTTATGGAATATATGTATCATTGATAGTTATTTATTTTAATTTAATAACCACTTACATTGTAGTTTTTTTTATATTAGTTCCCAATAGATGTTGCCGGTTTTTTTCAAAAGAGAATATAACCTAATGGTTATACTCTATAAATGGTGTTTCATGAGAAAGTATAAGATAATTATTCGACAAATACATTTTATTATCTGAATACTTGTATATTATAATGAATTTTAATTTTATTAAATACATAACATTTTAAAATAGGGAATAGAATTGCTTGGGAGATATAATTGGAAAGAGGAAAAGAAAAGATAAAATATATGTATATAGAGGTGTCATATTATTTATAATTACTACATTTTTGAAAAAAGTACATGATATTTTATTTTGAATTAAAAACTTCTTTTGAAACAGAACATTCATCATCAATAAGGGGTAAAGAAATGTGAATATTATGTTTTAAGATTTATGTTTGAAATATTTTCATCCAGGATAACTAAAAAATACCATATGTTTGGATTTAATCTTAAACTTTTCTTTAAATTATTTTATAATTATAATGCTAATACTTGTTAAATGATTTCATTTTAGTCTATGTCATTATTATGACCCTCACCCTTTTTCTAAAAAAGATTAAATCAACTTCAAGGAGCATGGGGTGATTATTTTATAGGTTTGATTAGGTTTTATATTAATTTTAATATATATATTAATATTATAATTTCAAAGTGTAATGTTGAAATTATTTGACCAATGTTGTGATGTAATTTTTTTTTGACAACGTATTTGTTCTGTCGTTTTCTAATTTTGTTTATAATGATGTACTGCTAGCATACTATATTTGAAATTTATTTTAAAAAATTATTTCTCATGTAATTTATTATATAATAGATGTGAAATATTGAAAAAAAACACATTGGTTATTGTGTAACCACTGTGAAATATAGTTTATCATGATTGTTATTTTTAATAATCAATGTGATAAAGCGTTTTAACATTAGTCATTTAATAACTGATGTGAAAACCCATTTCCATTCTTAAATTTTTAACATGTTTTGAATATAGTTTATGTAATAACCAATGTGAAATAAAGGTTCTCACATCAATTAATAATAACCAATGTTAAAAAAACCAATTTATAATGTTGTTTAAAATGACTTCACTAGTTAACCAATGTTGAAAACCAAAAAACACTGATGTGGAAAATTGATTTTTTCACTAGTGTTTTAATTTCATCAAACATCAACTACACCAATGATCTAATTTTATGAATTATATTCTCTCCTAACCTCCAGAATGTTCTTTTATTGAGTTTATTATTCTATTATTCACTCCATTCCACAAAACAATTCTAGGATTACCAAACATTTTTTTAATGGATACACCATCCTCATATCGTCATACGTGATAAGAGTGTTCTTACTATCCAAATATAGTTGCAAAAATATCCTTCCTACCTTGAGTATAAAGTTCACCTATGTAATCTTCTCCTCAATTAATTTCAATAAAAAATATCTTAAAAATTAATTATTGTTATAAAACATTAATAGTTCATAATGAATTACTTCTTATAATCTTATCAACTATATCCATAAACTTTTTTTATAATATTTTCATATTTTATGGGCCTTTTTCTATTTTTCATGTCGATCTAGTGGTAAGAAGGTTCAACCCTTTTAGATTCTGGAGATTTAGCTCTAATTTTTGAAGATTCATAGTGATTATTTTTTCTTTGAGTAATGGATACTCTCCATTAGATAAATTATGAGGGTATACAGTCATAACATGTATCTCCAGAAGTGATCACCATGGTTCCTATTAATTAATGAAAAAATCATTGATATGATTATTTTTTCAGAATATATAATAAATTAGTAAAATAGTTGAGATTGAACTTACTAAGAATTATTCATTCTGTGTACTTTCTATAAACATATTTCATATATCTTCATCTACAAACCAAATAATTATCATGGATTTTCATTTATTCATTCACAAAAAATAAAATATAAAGTTAGTGCTGACTAAAAATAACTTTTTCTCCTTGAAAAAAAGTAGGCATATTCTCCTGTATTATTTAGTGTTATGTAAATAATATGTAACTTTAATACAACAAAAAAACATTGATATATTACTAAAAACATTTCATGATAAATAAAATAATAATAAGTGAGATTTCCAAAATTTTCAACCAAATCCAACATAAATTTACAAAGTTGAAACTTCTTCATTCAGAAATAAAAATTAATTTTTTATCTATAATTTATATCAATAAAAAATTTATATTGATTATAATTTTTACCTTTAGTATTTATATTACAATCAAACTAGATAGGTTCCACTATTTTTTCTATGATTAAGTTATAATTTTATAAAACGTCTGCTTCTATGTTTATTAGCCCTAAAATCATTCACTTTCCATGTAGAATTAGACATATCATATGTAGAAGAATTATTAGACTACTAAAATTAAAAAAATAGTTAAAGATGATAAAAATATATTTATAGTCATATAAAATTTAATAACAACTGGAAAATAATATAAAAGAAACTAATCACACTATTTTATGATATTTGTTAATGTACTCAAATAAATTATAAAAATATATAGAAAACATCTGTAAACAACCTAATACACCCTTGATATAGGTACCTAAGTTAACATGTGAAATGATCCAAAGGGGTGATCTTGATAGCCCCAGGCTGGAGACAGGCACTTGGGAATTAAATAACAAATGATGGGAATGATTTTGACCAAAAATAAATAAATAAACAACAAATTTTACTTGGTAGCTCATCATGACCATTACATAAGAATGATAAAAAAATACACATCAGGTATCCTCCTAGAATATTTTCACACCATTTAAAAATAATATTATTTCTTACAAGTTTGAAATACATTTATAAGATAGGTTTTTCATTTACTTCTAAAATACCCAAATAACTTTCTTGAGAATTTTTTTTAATATAAGTTAAAATATTTAAAAATTAATTAAAAGGGATGCATAAACTAGTTTTAAAGAAATAATCTAGAAAAGGAAATTCAAAAACATGTTTTTTAAGAAATATCATAAAATAAATAATAACTAATGTCTAGTAACCCAAATAAAGATAGGAGTAAGATAACTTCAAAGATAATGGGAACCTAGAATCCATGGGGATAACTAGAACACACCTAAAAAATCACTATATTGAAATAACCAACATCAGATATAACTACCCGAACCCAGTTACCCAGAGTCGATGCATTATTACATAACATTGGAATGATCACAAAATATCAAGTCTCAAAAGACCAATTAGTTTAGTATCATTGGAAGTACTAGATACATTCATAAGGTTTACATTACATCATAAAATGAAAAACTACAACAACATTATTTCTATAGACCACACTCATATCCTCTCAGAATATCTACGTATGTCAGTCATAAAAAACTTCTTCGCATCCTGGGAAAAATAAAACGAAGAAAGGGGTGAGCTCAGATGCTCATTAAGGATAACAATATAGCAGAAACATTCATAAATAAGAATAAGCACTTAATGAAATGTATAAGACTAAAAAACCTTTTAAACATGAACTTCAACATAATATGGAAAAGATAAAATCAAATAATTCCATTTACATACTCACATGGATATTCTACTAGTCGAATAATCACATGAAATATCAATATCCACTTCCATAATTATGGAATGCATAATGACAGCCTTTCATAACCACATATTCAATGCCTTGTTCAAAGACGCTAGTTTGTCTCATGAGACCTACCGATGCCTCGAGTAGCTATAGTGGGCTCCACCCGTCACATACTGAGTCCAATACATTCCTCATATGAAATGGTTTAAACATAACATAAACATTCGTATTAAAACTAGCATACGAAATGTAAATAATTTATCCATAAACCATGAATGGTATAAAAATAACACATCTATAGTAAAACATATCACAAAACCTTCAATAAAATATGGAAGTTTTGTATCATAATAAATCAACTCCAAATATAATAAAAATCCATCAAATGATGTTGAATTAGATGAAATCAAAACATTTTTTAAAGAAATATCTCTTTCTATTTTGAAATAATTTAAAATTCATATAATTATAAAAGAAAAAATTTATTTTGGAAATATTATTATAATCTTGTAAAGAAAACTTTGGTGATGTTATAACAGTGGAAAATAGCCGCACCCACCGTATAAGTTAAAAAAATATTTTTACCTTAAATTTGTCGAAAAGGTCAAAAAGTACCTTGTTTGGAAAATGATAGAAAGATTACATTATAAACATCTTATAAAAGTCAAACAATGGTATAAATTACTTTAACCCATAGTCTATAAAATAGTAATAATGTTTTGAAATACATTTTTAAGAAACATGGATGTAGATGATAAAGAGATCCCAGTAGATAATTACATATAAACAACCTCGAATAATAAAGAGATTGGAATTAACCATTACCTTGTACTTTTCCATGGTCGAGGGTAGGTTAACCTTCTTTATAATTTTGAAATAATTGTTATTAAAATATAAGAAATCATATACATTTATATGATATCATATATGATCTTTTAACATTGCTTTGTTAATAATATCTTAGTATTATCGTTGTTTCGGGTGTTAATAGATTCGTTTTCCTTCATATTCTTTGTAATGTGAGTCATATGTTTTATGGATGGAATGTATATTATTCATATTTAGAATTATATCAAGTCTTTCAAGATTATTTTTAATCATCTAATGAAAATTATTATTGAATGGGTACGATAGAGAATGAATCTCATCGTGTTCATGGAGACGGTAATCCGTACGTACGCATGAGAAAAAATACCATTCTTTTGATATTAAAATAATATATAATTAGAAGTTATATCATATATACAGAATCATTATCTTGTTATAATTTGGTTTGGGGAAGTATAGACTACCGCCTCCTCAAAGCGATCTAATTCGTTCACACCTTACATGGAATGTATTAAGGTTTTTTTTAGTGAATGTATATGATACATATGAAATAATAATTATACTATAATTATAATATATTTATATACATGTAATTTTCTTTCTTTCTTTAAATACGACAATAAAATGGAAACAACATTCATTTGTATGTATGGCTGATCATCTCCATGAATGGTGTATTACATTTCAAACTTTTTCCTATATAAATTATTATAAATACATATATAATGAATATATATGATATTTATACCATGTTTTTTATTATTTGAATAAGTAAATCATTATCTATGTAAGAAGTTCAAGAATAACAAGTCAAAACATATACAGAAAATAAAGCTGATATTACCTGAAACGTAACATTTACATGGAGTTGTTAATAAATAGGTAATATAAAGTCCTAAAAAATAATATATGGTATTATATATAATAATATAGTTATATTTTAGATTTATTATAAACTTATATTTTTTATACAGGAGGTTTGAATGCGTATAAAGAAATTCAAGTCTTAAGGTAAGGGAGTTTCATCTCACTATTTATTTTCATGAGATACATGCCTTATTCACCACTAATTTTGTTTGTGTGGTGTGTATACTGAAAATTTATGTATTGTATGATTATTATACTTAAATTTATTGGTATTTAAATATCTATTTTATGATCTTTCTTTCTTGGTGGTTATGTTTCAAAAGTTACCAAATCGGTAAAGTAATTTTGTCGCAATTTTCCTTCTTTGTGACACATGCCATGGAATGCACCTATATTTTTCTATGAGGTGTATATACTACCATTTGAAATTTTATATCAGGAATATACTTATTATAAGGATATTTTAAGCTTAATTTAATGTTATTATTTCCATTATTATTTAAAGTTACCAAAGTGGAAACAATTTATAGCTTCAATCTCATCATTTTTAGTGATTGTTTTTTATTATGCTTCAATTAATGAAATATTATGAACCAACTCTCAAGAAATATCATGTATTTTATTACCCTATGAATATGAATGTTATATCCATGTAATTGTATCATTTTTACACTCTTTGGTTCTTTAAAAAAATAATAAATTGTTTTTACAAAAATATGGCTTTATTTTTCCTTTCGGTCACAAATCTGTGTTCTTTCAAAGCCATGTTTTCTAAAAATGTTTTCAAAAATGTTTTATTTTTAACCTATGATTTTTAAATAATACTTTCACCCATGTATTACCATTTTCAAAAATTGTTTAAAAATTAATCTTCTTATCATTTTATTCTCAAGGAACTTTTTTGAACTTTTAAGGTGCAAAAGGAATGTTCGGCATGTATGGACCTACCCACCATCATGACTATAATTATATTGATGACTCCTTCATAAGTTTAAAAGATTATTTTTTAAAGAAATTTTTTTCCTAATATTCTAGAAAATTTTTTATTTTAATATTTTTTTCAAATAAAAAGGTATTTCAAAAAAATTCTAAGTTAAAAAAATGTTTTAAATGATTTTTAAAGCTTCCTTTATATGTTTTCAAGAGGTTGTTTTCAAAGAAAAGGATTTTAATTAACTTAAATATTATTTTATATGTTTTCAAATATTTTTCAATGAAAATGGTTCTCAAAATGTTTTTAAGATTATTTTATAATTTTACAAGGAAATGGTTTTCAAAACAATTTTAAGTTTCTTTTTTAATTTTTCAAGAAAAAAGGTTTTTAAAATGCTTTTAAGCCTTATTTATAATTTTTTAAGGTATTTTCAAAGAAAATAGTTTTCTAAATGTTTTATCTTTTAAAAAATATTTTTCAAAGAAGAAAGGATCTTTTTTATCAAGAAACGTTTATAAAATATATTACAAAATTATTTTCCATCTAATATGACATATATTGATATTACTCATACCCTTATGGGAAATGATCCTAGGGTTCCATTCATATTATTTCTCTAAATGGTTATTTTTTTATGCCATTATGTTTATGAAAATCCATTTCTCTTTCATAAATTATATTTTTATGAAACCCATACCTCTTTCATGGGTTATATTCTTATGAAACATGTTTCTCTTCAACAAGTTATACCATGAAAAATACTTATGAAATCCATTTCTATTCAATGGGTTATACAATGATAAAAGCTTATGAAACATGTTTCTCTTCAATAGGTTACACCATGATAAATTATCATGGAACGCATTTCTATTCAATGGGTTATACCATAATAAATGTTTATGAAACCCCTTTCCTTTCATGAGTTATTATAGGATGAAATGATTATGAAACCTGTATATTTTCCATAGGTTATGATATGATTAAATTCTTACGATATCCATTTAATTTCATGGGTATTTATATGATGTTTATGAAACTCATCTCCTTTTATGGTTCATGATATGATGAAAGTTATATTATCTTGTGGCGCATGTATGTATAATCTTATTATATGTTGGGTGGGACCTATATATCCCGCCAATGCATTGGGTAATGATTTATATCTCATGAGATGATGATGGGAATCAAGTCGATAGGCTTGATCCACTATTGGTATATGGGAAAATTTTATTTAATATGCAAAGATGGGGAAACCTGATCCACACTAGGAAGGTGGAAAAACCTGATCTACAATGGGAAGATGGGGAAAACCAATCCACTGTGGGAAGATGGGGAACCTCAATCTGCTCTAGGAAGAGAGGGAAACATGATCCACTATGGGGAGATGGGTAAACTCGATACACTATGAGAAAATGGGGAAACCTAGTCCACTATTGGAATATGGGGAAACCAAATCCACTATAGGAAGATGGGGAAACCAAATCCACTATAGGAAGATGGGGAAACCAAATCCACTATAGGAAGATGGGGAAACCTGATCCAATATGGGAAGACAGGAAAAACTGATCCATTATAGGAAGATGGGGAAACCTAGTACATTAAAAGTAAAGGTTTTTGACTTGTGATACTACAAAATTGGGTTTATCTATTGCTAGGTCATTAACAACGCTAGCTAAAAGCATTGTTAAAGACCTCCTTTGTTAACGCTAAAAAACATTGTTAAAGGGGGAATTTTATAAGTGATTTTTTACAGGAGCTGATAAAATTATACTTCAAGAAAGTTATATTTCTTTAAAAATAATATATTAATATAAAAATATATTTATACTCATATAAATACAATATATATTTTTTAAAATATGTTTTGGAAACAGTAAATAGGCATTTACACATAATATATAAATTATTTAGTGAAAATGGCTTATAAAATAATTGAAAAAATATTTTTAATTAATAATGTCCTTATTATTTCCAATTAATAGTCATTTAATATCAATTTATAGATAATAAAAACCAAAAAATAAATAAAATATCTAAAATAATTTTAAAATGTAACTCAAACATCAAATGAACATAACTTTCGATCCGGGTGTCTGTTTGGGCTCTACCATATATCAAGTTGAATCCTAAGATGATCTATACGCCCTTAGTGACATAGATAAACCTCTATCACATTTTTCGAGGCCAAAAACGTCCCCAAAGACCTATAAAACTATGTTTTTAGATGGGGTACAATGCTTTTTTAACATTCGATGGATTTTCTACCACGTTTATGGGGGGTTTTATTTCATTTTTTTGTGGAGATTTAATTTATTCTTAGGTCTTACATTTATATTGATATTATGGTTCTAAAATTTTATCATTTTTTTATAATATAATTTTATTTATAATTAAATATTTGCATGTTTTTTGTATATTTACTTATAATAAATCACTCATATAAATACATATATCAACATATTTACGTAAAAATTTATATTCTATTATATATATATATATATATATACATCATCTAAAATGTATTTAAAATAATATATTGCCATTTTTTACATTATATATACATATACATATATTTGTGTATTAATAAATAGATATAAATTTATATTATATTCTAGTATATATAAATAAATATAATATATAATATATTTAAATAAATATAAGTATATATACCACACACACACAAATATAAATTGTATAAATTTATTTAAAAATAATTATATATATGTATATATGTAAATATATAAAAATAAATAGAAATATCATTAAACACATAGAAAAAACAACATGGTGTAGTGGGAAAGGTGTTCCATCTTTGAAGAATAGGTACGGGGTTCGAATCAAGGTAGGTGCGCATGAGACTGCAAATTCACAAAGTGCTGATAAAGGGGGTGAAAATTACTGCCGAAGGGGGGTGAAAAGCACTGATAAAGGGGTCTTGGAAGTGTTGATAATAGGGTTCGAGCTCATGGACATCTGAAAAAATATAATTTTATCCCCTTTCACAGTGCTTCTTTTATCAGTACTAAAAAAGAGCTCTTAAAGGCCCCCTTTAATAGCACTAAAAAAACTGTTAAAAATTCCCTTTAACAGCACTAAAAAAATTGTTGTTAAAGGCCCCTTTAAATAATGATTTTTAGACTTATTAAAGGGGGCCTTTAACAGTGATTTTTTAGTAATGATAAAAGTTTCGAGCTTTTAACCACACTCTGATTATAAGCACTTTTTAGCACTAATAATGGCTTATTCTAGCACTATAAAAGGAATTTTTATAGTAGTATGAGGATGGTATTGTGTACCGCCTAGTAGCTATAGTCCTAATGAAATGACTGAATAAGTTCTATCATTGCATCTTGACTTATAGGGAATGATATTACATGTTTATGTGTATTCCACAATTCCATGAATTACTCCTATATTATGATTTCATGGCTTATGTTCTTAATTTCCTTATGATTCATGCCTTATGAACTACTAACCTTTATGCCATGATTCTTGTCTATGATATTTAGTTTATGATCTTCAAATTTTATTATCATGTTCTCATAACCTTATGCTCATGTTTATGATTACATATCTCCTTTTTTACCGTTACTAAGCATCTGAGATCACCCCTATTTATGTTTCCATCCCTAGTTTATGAAGATATATTTTATATATGATACATCTAATATGGGTTCTAGTCTTGGAGAACTTAGTGGGAAATAATGTAGATCACTCATTTACTAATTTTTATGTTCCCCTGTTTCCAATGGCACTAAACTAATACGGTCTTTGTGAATAATTTTTTGTAATGTTTTATGTATTACACAAAAATGATGTAATGTCTATGTACATTAATATCAGGTTGTTACAGTTGTTATCAGAGTGAAATTTTATTCAACCTTTGGAAATTAGGATGAGAAAATTCCAGACATATCCCAAGGGATATTTATAAGGATATGTCTACGGGTGTCTCTAAGGATAAGTCTAAGGATGACTTAATGTTTAAGAAAATGTTCTGGAATTTTGGTTAAGGATAGAGTGAGTGGTTTCCTAGAAATAAATCCCTATTTGGATACTACAAGTAGATATTTTTCTAGCATAGATGTACCTAGGAGTAAAAAATATGACAAGGTGTGTTGAGCATGACTCTAGTGTAACTTGGTACACAACAACGGGCCTTACTATGATTGGATTTTAAACTATCAAGGGATTTTCTTTGTAAATTCATAAACACTTTATGAACCCCCATAAAGGATTTAAATGAAAGTTAGCCATGAATAACCATTGATAAACCAAAGGTTTAATATATTAAATAAGTTTTCCCAATCCTGTAATTAATTTTTCACGATTATGTGGTTTTTCACCATGATAATTTTTACTCACATTAAGCTTTCAAGTTTTAGTCAATGGAGGGAACCAAAAGGAACTGGGTTAACATTGAATGTGATGGACAATTTTATGATGAGAAACCAAATGGGATGATCATTGGATAGAAATATATTTTTATTATTTCAAATTATCTATCGCGATATATGATTAACAATGTTATATTTGGAGATATTTATAACACATCAAATAAGAGGAAGATTGAATTTAATAAATTTTCACATGGTAAGGAACATAGAGAAAAAAAGACCTGGATTCCAACATGTCAATTAGAATATAATAAGAATCTTGAGGAATACCTCAAATGGGTGGTAATATGTTATCTTTTTTGGGAAAAAGGGTCATAGAGTGCTGAATTTTCATGGAGTTTAATGTATTGTCAATAGAGAACACGGGTATTACCTAACTCAATGACATGAAATGAGAATTTACTTATAAAATAAGGAATTAAATATTACATACTGATCATTAAAGTAGAAGGATTAAAGTATTTATGTATTTAGATTCTATAATTATGAATGGTGAATTATATAAGTATTTTTCAGTTTATGTTATTCACTAAGGATTTACAAGAATATGTTGAATGGATCCAACATATTAGAAAATTGATTTAATGTAAATATGATATTTTGAAATAAGGGAAGGTAACCCTTAATGGGTTCAAGATGTTGAGGAAATTTGTTTTTAGCTCAGATAAAGAGGAGATTGATTTATATTAGATAGAATTTATGACCTCAGAAGTGATAAAGGATTTTTTTGAAAAAGTTGTTTATTTTATCATGGATTAAGTTTAAAACTTATTATATTTATTGAATATACCTGGTAATATTTGGAATTTTAAAACCAAGATATACTTTTTTTATAAGGGGTATCAATATTAAGATGATTTAGTAACCATCTTCCTAATTTTTTGGAATTTCAACTTTTGGAAGGGTTGTAAGGTTAAAATTTTATGGAATGTTTAAGTTAAAATTAGGATTAATTTTGTGAGATTAAAGTATTATCTCACCATATGAGGATTTATGCATATTGGATAATCTATTATAATAACTTTTTTATGGAAACTGATAACATATGGGATGTCCTATCATGGATCTCATTATCTTTTAGTGCTTTAGGAATGAAAAATTCACCTTCCTTTTTGGAGAAAGAGTTGAAGTGGAAACTAATAAAGGCATAATAAAGGGAGAGATTATACTGAAATAAAGTAAATATATATCCTTGTAAAAATTCTTAAGCTTTAGGTTAGTATATTAAAATAAAAAATTGTCATGTTATCATTATTTATGATGATATCAATGACCTTTTTCAAGAATCCTTTAGGTTATGGATTTGATTGTTAACTTTTTATTAACCATGTTCACTATAACTCTCCATCAGAACATGATGGTTAAATTTCTATACCATGTCCATGTTTTAACTTTCCACAAATGTTCTCCAATGTATAAACCTAATTATGAGTTACTTTGGGTAACCGTCATGTTCCCAACATTCCTTTTTTAAAATAAGTTTAGTATTAATTTTTAAGATGTGGGATTCTGTGAAAGTAACTTTCAAGTATTAAACCATTGATAACCCAGATGAATTTCAAGGGTGAAATTCGTTTTAAGGGGGCTAGAATGTAACACCCTAATATTTTTTGAAATATTTTTTGAAATATTTTTTTAATTAATTTTATCTTTTTGATATTTTTCACTTCATGCGACACTAAAAAAAGTTTCTTTATATTAAAGCACTAAGTTTGTCTTAAATGATATGAAAAACCAAGTTAATTATACACTACACGTAACATAAAGTTTAGATTTCCCAACACAGAACATTGAGGTTAACTTATGTTATATTCAAGACTGGATTTCCTCAATGGATTTAAAAATAGGCAAGACCGAGTTTTACCACATAATAATATATTATAAAAAATATTATCACTAAATAAAATAAGATATAACTTAGAAGTTAAGAATAGAAGTTATGAATATGATTAACTAACTTAGGAAAATACATGGTTGAATTAATTATTTACAAATTAATTATAAATTAATATAAGAACCAATTGAATATAAAGGGAATGTTTTTATAAAAACTACTTTTATGCTCACAAAGGGATTTTATCATAATAAATTAAATTAATTACTGTTAGTGAATTATATTAATTAAATATATATTTTATATAATAAATAAAATATTTTTTAGATTCATAAAATATATTTTATAGTCATAAGATAGAAACAAACCTAATATTATACATAAAAACCTATATTTTTATAAAAGTAGTTTTACTAACTTTTAATGGAGAAACTATATTAAATATAAATTTTTATAATTTTATATTTCAAAATAAAATTAATTTTTGAAATCAAAACATAAAAATTAGGTTATTATTAACTTTTAGTATTTTTCAATGAAGTTTCATTTTTTGGTGAATAGTGAAAATACTGGATTTTAATTCAAAACTGCTTTTTCATATAATTTATTTATAAAGTTTAATTATGTTTTTGATGGGTTTTAAAGTTAAATTAGATAAAAAATAAATAAATAAATCCAAATTGTTTATTTTTAATCAATTTCACTTTGAAATTGGATACAAATAACTTACCAAGCTTTTGAACAATTTGACTTTAAAAACCTGCTTTGTAGTCCCATCTACAGGATTAAATTTAAATTAATTTCTACCACTTATATGATATTAATTTGTAAAAATGGATTCCAAATTTTGAATAGGAATAATTTATAATTTCTAATAAGTTCAAATTATTTTTTTACCCAAAATATTATTAAAAGTAATGAAAAATAATTACAACGATTAAGTGAAAAAAAAATAGCTCAATAAAGCACTAAACTTTAAGATTAAGGCATGAAATGAACTAGAAACTTGTAAAAAATAAATTTTGTGGAAATCTTTATACCCTATACTCCATTTTATATAATATTTCTCATTATGGGAGCCACTTTTCAAATGAAAAATGTGGGTGCAATTCCCTTTTCAAATATTTACTAGAATGCCACTCCTCCACTATAAAAAGGCACTCACCCCTCCCACTTATTCACACATATAAAGACACTTTGGCTTGACCAAGATCTTCCAAAATAGATCCTAAAAATCCTTTACTTATTTAATACTCTATTTAGGATGAAATATAACCAATGGATTCCTTCGGTGCAATGCAAAATGAGTTACCCAAAGAAGAGGTAGCATCCTTCCTCAAGCTCCTTTATTTTTTTTCTTTCTCCACCACCTCAATTATTATTATTTCTGGATTATATAATAACACCAGTATCATTAATATATTAATATTTTTTTATAACTTTTCTATCTACACTTACACACACTTCCATCTAATAGGTAATAAACTTACCATTCTTGTGTATGGAAAACTACCGCCACAAAAAACGATGTTATTCATTTTTTCATCACCGCCTATCATGGTTGGTAATTATGATTGAATATGTATTTTTATATTTTATTTATTATATTTATGATATATTTATTCTTTTTAATCATTATATAACACATACCTTCATGATTTCTATTTTTTTTAAATATGCTAATTTCATTTAGGGAAGTGTGGACTTATACCTCCTCAAAGTGATGTGATTCATTCCCACCTTACATGGAATGTATTAAGGTTGATTTTAGTGAAATTATATGATATATATGAAATAATAATTCTAATATAATTATAATATATATACATATATTTTAATTACATTCTTTCTTGCAATGCAATAATAAAATGGAAACAACGGTCATGTGTATGTACGGCCTACCGTATCCATGAATGATGCATTCTATTTCATACCTATATCCAATATATTATTATTATAAATATATATATAATTAATATATATGATATCTATATCATTCTTTAAATTATTTAAAAAATTAAGTCATGATCTAATTAAGAGGATCAAGAATAAAATTCAAAACATATATGAAAAATAAAGCGAATATTACCCAAAATATAACATTAACATGGAGTTGTTAATAAAATGGTAATATAAAGTCATAAAAAATTATATGTGGTATTATATATAATAATATTTTCATTTCATAGATTTATAATAAAATTATATTTATTATATATGAGTTTTTAACGTGTATGAAGAAAGTCAAGGCTTAAGGTAAGGGAGTTTATCTCACTTTTTATTTTCCTATGATACATGCCTTATTTAACACTTATTTTGTTTGTGTGGTGTGTATAATTATAATGAATGTTTTATATGATTATTACACTTAAATTTATGTTTATTTAAATATTAATTTTGTGATATTTATTTCATGGGGGTAATTCAAATTTTACTAAATCGGTAAAATAATTTTTTCTCAATTTTCCTTCTTTGAGACACATTCCATTTATGCGCTTATATTTTTAAATGTGTTGTATATAATTCCATTTGAAATTTTATATCATGAATATAATTTTTTTAATGATATTTTAATCTTTATTTAATTTTATTCTTTCCATTATAATCTAAAGTTACCAAAGTGGTAATGGTTTAGAGCATTAATCTCATTGTTTATCTAGATTGTTTATGATTATGCTTTCATTGATGAAATATTATGAAATATCTCTCAATAAATCTCATGAATTTTCTTAACCACTATATATTCATGTTATATCCATGCAATAGTACCATTTTTCCAATATTTGGTACTTAAGATAAATAATAATAAAATTATGAAAATATAGCTTTTTTTTTCTTTCGGTTAGAAATATATGTTCTTTGGAAATGGTGTTTTATAAAAAAAGTTTCAAAAATGATTTATATTATCCTATGATTTTTAAAGGAAATTTTTACCCATATATTAACTTTTAAAAAAAATTAAAAGTAATATTTGTGTCGTTTTCTGATCAGGGCACTTTTCTGAACTTTTAAGGTGTAAAAGGAATGTTCATAATATATAGACCTACCCATTGTAATGACCGTTATTTCCTTAATGCTTCCTTTATAAGTTTACAAGGTTTTTTTTATAGAAAATTATTTCCTAAAATTATATAAATTTTTTGATTTTAATATTGTTTTCAAAGAAAAAGGGTTTTCAAAAATTATTCTATGTTAAGAAAAATATATTAAATGATTTTCAAAGCTTCCTTTATATTTTTTAAGAAGGTCATTTTTTAATAAAATTATTTAAATTATATAAAATATTATTTTATATTTTTTCAAATTATTCTCAAGTAAAACTGTTTTCAAAATTTTTTCAAGCTTCTTTTATATGTCTACAGAGAAAACAATTTGCAAAATTCTTTTAATCTTATTTTAAAATTTATTAATTAAAAGGGTTTTCAAAATGATCTCAAGCCTTCCTTTTAAGTTTTCAAATTATTTTCAAAGAAAATTGTTTTCTAAAGGTTTTATGTTTTAAAAATACTTTTTCAAAGAAGAAAGACTATTTTCCTCAATAAATGTTTTTAAAATATATTTCAAAATTATTTTCCATCTAAGATGACATCTGTTGATGTTACTCATGACCTTCTATGAAATGATCCAAAGGTTACATTAATATTATTTATCTAAATGGTTTATGGTTTGATGGATTGATATTTATGAAAACTCATTTCTCTATCATGGGTTATATGTTTATGAAACTCATTACACTTCCATGGGTTATATGCTTATGAAACCCATTCCTCTTAAATGGGTAATACCATGATAAATGCTTATGAAACCTGTTTCTCTTCAATGGGTTATACCATAATAAACACTTATTAAACCCATTTCTCTTCAATAGGTTACACCATGATAAATTCTTATAAAACCCATTTCTCTTCAACGGGTTATACCATGATAATTGCTTATGAAGCCCTCATCCTTTCACAGGTTATTCTAGGATGAAATGCTTATGAAAAATATATTTGTTCCATAGGTTATGATATGATTAAATGTTTATAATACCCATTTCATTTCATGGGTAATGATATGATGTTTATGAAACCCATATCTTATTATGGGTTATGATATGATGCAAGTTTTATTATATTGTGGTATATATATGTATGATTTTATTATGTGATAGGCAGGACCTATATCTCCCTCTAATTCATTGGTTAAATATTTATATCTCACGATATAATGTTGGGAATCAAGATGAAAGGTTTGATACACTATTGGAATATGGGGAAACATGATCTATTATGGTAAGATGAGGAAACCTGATCCACTACAGGAATATGGTGAAACATGATCAACTATGGGAAGATGGGGAAACTCGATACTCTATGGGAGATGGGGAAACTCTATCCACTATGGTAAGATGGGGAAACCCAGTCCACTATGGGAATACGGGGAAACTTGATCCACTACAGGAATATTGGGAAACTCGATCCACTAAGGGAAGGTGGAGAAACCAGGTCCACTATAGGAAGATGGGGGAACCTGTAATGACCCGAACTATTATAAATAAAATTACCTTAGGATTTGATGTTTATTATGCAATATGGTTATAGAAAATACATGCACTTTTTTTATTTTATTATATTCAATTGGATTCAAAATAACATTAAAAATCTTTACCTTTGATAATATAGCTATTAAACAGTGATCGTGTGCTTAGTATAAATATAGGGCTTTAACGAATCCAATTGACACAGAAAAAGGAATTAATGGCCTCATCCAATAGTATTGTACCCTATGAAGACCATTTATTAAATATTCTAAGGTATATAGAATCATTGTAATTTTCCATTGACCAAGACAAAGATAAGATCCAACAGCTTAAGTATGATAGACACTATTTATGGGATAATTTCAAGCTCATCGAGATCACACCCCAAAACACATATGAAAGTCTCACTATCGCGCACCTTACTCTTAGGGTGTATACCAGTGTAATAAAGGTATATGTATCTAGACCTTAATAATATGAATATATATTATATATAATAATTAATTTAATTTCATTTTTTATTGTTGCTTTATAAATTATTTTTATTTTGACTCATTTAAACACAAATTGTATTTTCGGGTAATATTCAATTTCAATTAAGGGATTTATTTTTTAAAATTAATTTATTTTCTAAATAAATATTATTTTAATTAAATATTATTATCAAATAAGTTTTATTAATTATAAATGGTCATATAATATTTATGAAGTGAAATGTACTTTTTATAAGGGTTTAAAACAGTTATTGTCAAAAAAACCCTGCATTTTTCAATAAATGTAAAATATTATTTTAAAAGTAAAAATTAAAATATTTAGAAACTTATTTAGATAAAATAAATATTTTTTTGTAATTATAGTTTCAAAATTAACCAATGGTCAATTTTTCATAATTTTATAGGACAGTCAAATTTTCAGGTAAATATTAAATACTGTATAAATATATGGTGTGTTTTATGACATCGTAATGACACAAAAATGATGTAATAAGTACTATAATGGGTATCCTAGTAAAAATATATTTTTCCCCTTAAAATAATTTTATTTTAAGTTTATTTTATTAAATTTATAATGCCTTTAGTATTCCTCCAATATGTATAATATATTTTATTATTTTAAATTAATTTTTTTAAAATAGTGACTCCCCTCTACATAATAAAGGGTAATATTTTAAAATGTTCAGAAAATTTCATAATAAAATAATGAAAACATCCCCACCTTGTCAAAAACCATGGAAAGTCTAGTGGTTTTAAATATTTTATTATATAGAGTCAAAAACCTAAGTTTGTGAAATATTAAAGAATTACTCTCTCATTTACTATATAAACCCACCCAAGATCCCACTTAACTTCACTAAAAATCCTTGTATCATGTCCTTAATCTTACCTCACCTCTCTAGAATCCTTTCAAGGCACTCCAAGCTCTCTATATTCCCCTTTTAAAGCTTTTGGATCTATATACTCAAGTAAGGGTTTTTCCTTTCTCATCTTTATCAAAGTTTATTTATCTTATTATGCCCTTTTATTTTCAATTTCTAATGATGGGGTGTGATTTTTCACCTCCCCTATACTGCCTTTATTAATATAAATGATGATATACCTCTTTCCATTTCATTAATCCCTCATATGCACACCTGTTACCTTACCAAAATTTCATAAACATTCTTACCATTTTTTATCAAGCTTTTTTATTATTTTATCCATTTTTTATAATTATATATGTGTGTAAATATCCTCCCATGTCCCTATTATTGTAAAATTCAATTCCAAATGATGATATAACCATTTTTCTCTCATCAACCCATTTATTAATTCTTTAAGTGATGCATTTAGGATGCTGAAATTTCACCGTGAATTTTTATTCGAAAGCAATTGTGTAGTGAATACCATACCCATTTCCTATCAATGGTATTCACAGTTATACACTTATACCTATTTGATTTGGTACTTACATGTATTTATTCCACACTCCATGATAATGGAATAAAATATGATGATGTATTAATCCATGTTGTAAGTTCTATGTGGTATACTTAAGTATGAGATTGAAATGAAAGTGATGATTGCACCCAGAATTATATAACACTTCAATGCATTGGGTAATGTTTAATATCATGAAACGTTATGTTGGGATAGGGATATACCTATTTCCTTAATGGTACTTTATCCACTATGATTTCTTGGTGGTTTATCCTAGACTAATGTTTATGATGTAGTGTTTTAAGTTGTTTACACATTTCCCATGTTATGATTATCATGTTATATTATACCTTATTATTAATGTTTTTCTATGACTCGTTGATTTTCCTTGTCTAACATGTATTACTATCTTTATGTTATTTCATGTTTAATCCCTTACTGGGCCTTATGGATCACCCCTTTCTTATATATTTACCCATATTAACCAATGCAGTTTTAAGCTCATGCATGTTAAAGAAGTGTTCAATAAAGATGTTTTAATTCATGATTAAAGTTGTGGTGTGATGTACCTAATTCCCAAATACACTAGAATACTCAATATTTTGGGTTGTATTATGTGTAATTTTATATAATTAAATCATTTATTAACATTTAATGAAGATAAGGGTTATTACAGTTGGTATCAAAGAAAAAGTTTAGTTATTTTTTCGATTAAGATTAGAAAACTCTAGAGAAAGACTTATGGATAAGACTAAGTATAAGAAAATATATCTAAATTTTGGTTAGTATAGATTAATTGGTTTATCAATCAAATAAATACCTTTCTAGATATTACAAGTCAACTTGGGTCAGGCACAGATGTATCTTGGAGTAATAACTCTGACAAGGTGTTCCGGGCTTGACTCGGGGTAACCTGGTATACGATAATGGGCCTTACTACACACCTTGTTGGAAACTCTCAAGGGATATGTTTTGGTCATTAATAATCTCATTACAAACCATTATTAAGGGAGTAAAAAATTCCAATAAGATTATATGTTAAGAAATAGATCATGGATAACAAAGACTGAAGCCTAGAAATCCATAAGTTAAGGAAATACATGTAAATTATAAGTTCTCCTTTTAATGTCATTAAATAAACATTTATTTGTTTAAAAGTAAAATGTACTCATCCTTAATTTTCCTTTTATTATAGAAAATAGCTGGAAATGGGAGGAATTGAGTAAACAATCAATGTGAAGATCAATGTAATGATTGCCCCAGTGAGACGCCAAACACGATGGGAGGAGGAACCGCACACTTCATGAGGATAATCTCTCAACTGACTCAGGTTCTAAATAGAGACCTAGATCAATATTAGTTTCCAACCTCTCCCCCCCAAATATAAAACAAGATTCAATCAAGAGATTAATGTATTAAATATCTCCTACTTTTAATGGTTCATATGATCCCTTAATTTTGGAATAGTGGATCAACTCTATTGAAAATATCTTCTCTATCCTTCAATGTTCAAAATAAGATAAGGTTCTAGTGGCTATATATCATATGGAAGGTGAAGCTAATTAGTGGTGGATAATGATAAAAAATAATGCCTAAGAATATATTGATGTAATGGTGTGGAATTATTTTCAAAAAAAATTCTCGATAAATATTTTCCTCACAGTCTCCACCTTAAAATGGAAAGGGATTTCCTTACACTCAAGTAAAAAGACATAGAATCTATCGGGGAATATGAGGGAAACTTCATAAGTACATCACGATGTTTCTCTATATTTTTCATTACCCCCAAGTGCAATGTTGAACAATTATTTGGTGGGATAAAACCTATCCTATATAAATCCCTTACGATCCATGACATTGATTTCTATGAGAAAATTGTCTAATGTGCACTCAAATTCAAAATAGAGATCATCAAATATCAGAGGTATTATAGGGATAAGAATCAGAAAGTGGATATCAATTCTTGTGGTCTGACATAGATATCAAACGGTGCTATGAAATTTCAACACCTCGCCTACCAAAGGTGGGAAAATAAGTTCCCAGGAAATTACCTGAAGGGGATGAGGAAATGATTTAGGTGAGTGAAGGAAGGGTACCTAGCTATTGATTTATAGTAAGAGAAACCCACTATTATGATAGAGGAAAGGAATTCTCAAGTCAACCGTTAGAGTAATATTAATTGATACAACTACAAGGAACCTGGGCACTTTTCAAACCAATTCATTAATCCAAGGGTTTTTGTAGATGACCAACAACCTCCAAGACAGAAAGGGAAATCTTTTTCCATCACAACCACCAAAGTGAATCCTGACAATGAAGTGGTGACACGTATGCTAGTTATTAATTCAATAATAGTTAATGTACTTATTGATTCTGGTTCTAATCATTCCTTAATATCTTAAATGTTTAGTAAAACTATCTAAACACTGCCAAAAACTTTAGAAGTAGAGTTGTTAGTGAAAACGGAAAATAGGGAAATTATTGAATCCCAAGTATATAACTCCTCCTCTAAAAACGTTTTTAGGATGAACTTCTCGGTGAACCTTTTCATACTCCATTTTTTGGAATTTTATTAAATTATAGGCATAGATTGACTTTCCCTATATAGATCCAACATAAATTTCCATGAGAAGTAAATCACTCTATCTATTCTAAATCAACCCTTGATTCTGTATAGGCACAAGGAGGAGGATGAATCTTATTTATCACCATCATTTTAAGCATGGATATTATTACCCTATGAGAAATAATATCTAGCTCAAATGATAGAGTCTAAGGAAATAATTGTCCTTGAAGACATGCCCATTGTGTAGAAACACACTGAAGTGTTTCCCGAGAAATTGGTTGGTCGTCCTCCTAACCGAGAAGATTAATTTTCAAGAAATCTTATACCTGGAGAATTAACATTATCCAAGAAATTGTATAAAATGAATTTTTGTAACTTGAGGAACTGAATAAACAACTACAGAAGAAACTAGATAAATTTTTCATACGCCCAAGTGCTTCACCATGGGGTGCACCAGTCCTCTTCATCAAGAAGAAGGATGGGTCAATTCGCCTTTGCATCGATTATCATGAGCTCAATAAAATCATGATAAATAAAAAGTATCATTTTCCTTGGATTGATGACTTTTTTTATCAACTATATAGAGAAAAATACTTCTCCAAGGTTGATATGTGGTCAGGATATTACCAAGTTAGGGTGAAGAAGTAGGATATCCCCAAGACTACTTTTGTAAAAGGGATGGGCACTATGAGTTCATATTGATTCATTTTGGACTCAATAATTCTCCTGAAATATTCATGTAATTGATGAATAGATTCTTTATGGATTACCTCAACAAATTTGTGGAATTCTTTATATATGATATTCAAATATACTCCAAAATAAAGGATGGGAATTCGGAGAATTTGAATTCTATGTTAAAGACCTTGCGAAAGGAGAAGCTTTATGAAAAGTATGTCAAGGGTGATTTTTAGTTGAAGTAAGTATCATTATTGGGATATATCATCACAATAAATGGGATATATGTGCACCCTTAAAAGACTAAAGAAATTTAAGGATGGTCAAGGCCAACATCTCTGATAGATATCCATATTTTCCTTGGGTTAGTTGGGTATTATTTCTGATTTGTGATAAATTTATTATGATTGTCAAACCCTCTTACCAAGATAACTCGGAAGGTTGTAAATTTTTCCTAGAATTATGAATGTGAAGAGATATTAAAGGAGATTAAAATAAGGCTTATCACTACACATGTTCTCACACGACCCATAAGTGGATAGATTTTCATGGTATTCAGTGATGCTTCAAAGAAGGGTTTGGTCTATGTGTTGATAAAAAATGAAAAATTCATTGCCTATACTTCAAGGTAGTTTGAAAGTTCATGAATAAAACTACCCAAAACATGACCTACAGTTGGCTGTAGTGATTTTCACTTTAAAAATTTGGAAGAATTATCTCTTTGGGGTGAAGTGTAAAATATATAAAGATCGCAAAATCTCAAGTGTATATTCACATAGAAAGAGATGAATATGTGTCAATGAATATTTAGAGCTGATCAAAGACTATGACTTCTCAATACACTACTATCCTAGGAAATAAAATAAAGTGTTAGACGCTCTAAGAAGAAAGGATCTAGAAATTCTGTCACTGTTGATAATTGAGAGGGATCTGGTCTTATTTTGTTTGGAAAGGATGGACATGGGAATAATAAAGAAAGAACACCATCAATACTTTCACAAATTATTACTCAGATATCTCTTTTGGAGAGTTTAAAGGAAGCTCAAAGAGTTGATGTGTCAATTAATAAGAAATTAGAATCTATAGGGAAAGGGAAATCCTCATATTTCAATGTTAATGACGAAGTTTTTGTGAGATTTGGATCAAGACTATATATACCATCAAATTCAAAGTTAAATAAGGATGTGTTGGATTATACACATATCTCACCTTCTCTATCCACCCAAGAATCACAAAGATGTATCGATATCTCTAATAACACTATTGGTGGGACAATATGAACAAGGATATTGCATAATATACATCAAAATGTCCAGTATGTCAGCAAGTGAAAGTGAAAAGGTAAAAATCCAAGGGGATGATGAAACCATTACCCACACCTACATGAAAATGGGAAAACATCACCATGGAATTTTTCACTAATCTTCTAAAAAATAGGGAATATTTCTAGATTGATTGTTTTGGATCGTCTTACAAAAACTTCACACTTTATTGCAATACAATATGAATTATTACTAGATCTACTTGAACAGACATACATCAGGGAAGTTTTCAGGCTGCATGGAGTACCGCTATCGATTTTATCCGATCGAGATTCAAGATTCACCTATAAGTTCTAGAAGAATCACCAGTATGCTCTAAATAATGATTTGAACTTTAACATGGCCTATCACCCTCAAATTGATGGCCAATATAAGAGGACAATCTAGACACATGAGGACATGTTGAGAGCATGATCAATGTAATTCAAAGGAGGATGGGATCAAAAATTTTCTCTGGTTGAGTTCTTTTAAAACAATAGTTTCCACTCAAGCATCCAAATGACTCCATATAAAGACCCTTACGGGAAGAGGTGCAGAACACCTACATGCTAGGATGAAGTTGGAGAAATAAAAATGTTAGGTCTTGAAATGGTCGAGGAAATGGTGGAAAAGGTTAAGAGAATTCAACAGAAAATCAAGGATACTAAGAGTCAACAAAAGAGTTATGATGACAATCATCAACAAGACAAAGATATTGATGTTGGAGACATGTTATTCCTCCAAATATCTCTATGGAAGAAAGTGATGATATTTTTTAGGAAGTAAAATCTTCCAAGATACATCATCTTCTTTACAATCCTTGATTGCATCGGAGTGGTGGTCTATTGAATAGCACTCCCACCTAACCTATCTGGAGTTCCTAATATATTCTATGTATCACTCTTAACGAAGTACATGTCTAACCCCTCACTTGTACTCAATCCAAAGGTGTTACCAATGTATAATGATCTTTCCTATGAGGAGTAGCAGTTGAAGATCTTAGATTATAGAGACAAAGTTCTATGAAATAAAATAATGCATCATGTCAAAGTGTTATAGAGAAACCAAAAGTTTGAAGGGGGACCAGAAGAAGTGATGAGATAGAATTACCATTATCTATTTTATTGAGGTGAAATAAAAATTTTGAGGAAAACATTTCTCCATGGGGGATATTGTAATGACCCGGACTATTATAAATAAAATTCACTTATGATTTAATGTTTTATTATATAATATGGTTATAGAAAACAAATGAAATTGTTTTGTTTTATTATATCTAATTGGATTCAAAAGACTATTAATAATCTTCACCATTGATAATATACACATTAAATAGTGATTCCATGATTGGTATAAATATTGGGATTTAATGACTCCAATTGATATAGAAAAAGGAATTGATGGCTTTATCCAGTAGTATTGTACCCTATGAAGCCCATTTATTAGAGAATATAAGGGAGATATAATCACTAGTATTTTCCTTTAACTGGTCCCAAACTGAGATCTAACAACTTAATCATGAGACAAATCATTTATGAGAGAATTTTAAGATCATCGATATCATAGCCCAAACCATGTTCACCAAACGGCCCCATAAGAGTCTCATTGTCGTACACCTTACTCTTAAGGTGTACATGAGGTAATAAAAGGATATGTATCAAGACCTTAATAATATTAATATGTATATTGTATATAATAATTAATTTTTTTCATTTTTTATTTTTACTTTATAAATTATTTTCATTTTGATTCAATTAAACATGAATTGTATTTTTGGGTAATATTCAAATTCATTGAAGGGATTTATTTTGATGAATTAATGGATTTTTTAAATAAATAGTATTTTAATGAAATATTATTATTAAATGAGGATTATTAATTATAAATATTCATATAATTTTTATGAAGTGAAATTTACTTTTAATAAGGGTTCAAAAACTATAATTTTCAAAAAACCCATCATTTTTCAATAAATGTCGAATATTATTTTAAAAGTGATAATGAATGTATTTAGAAAAAAAATTAGATAAAATAAATATTTTTTTAATCAAACATCAAAATTATTCAATGGTGAATTTTTCTTAATTTTTTGAGACAGTCAAATTTTTTGGGAAAAAATTAAATATCTTATAGATATACGATGTGTTTTATGATATCATAATGACCCAAAATGTTGTAATAAATACTATAATGGGTATAATCGGCCAAATAAATTCTTTAACCTTAAAATAAGGTGATTTTACATACATTTAATTAATTTTATAATTCCTTTATGAATCCTCCAAAATATATAATATATTTTATGATTTTAAATTCATTTCTTTAAAAGAGTTACTTACCTCTACTTATTAAAGGTTAATATTTTAATATACTCATCAATTTACCTGATAAGATAATTAAAACCTCCAGTGTTTGGAAAAAAACCATTGGAAAAAACCATAATAAGTTTTGTGGTTTTGAATATTTTATTATATTGAGTCCAAAATGAATGCTTGTGAAATATTAAAGAGTTCCCCTTTTATTTCCTATAAAAACCCACCCAAACTCTCACTCATCTTCACTAAAAATATTTTTAGAATGTAATTACTCTTAAATCCCCTCTCTAGAATCCTCTTAAGTCACCCCAAGCTCTCAAGAAGCACCTTTTCAAGCTTTTGGAGCCACACACTCAAGTAAAGGTTCTTTACTTTCTCATTATTATCAAAGTTTATTTATCTTGTTATGCCCTTTTATTTTAAATTAATAATTATTTATTATGATTTAAAACCTACCCCATAATTCCCTTATTATTAATAAAAGATAATTGATCCATTTATCTCTCATTAATCCCTCCCACGAACACCCATTACCATGATGAAATTTCATAAGCATCCTTTTTCTTTTTTAATCAAGATTGTTTATTATCATATGCCATATTTTACTTATTTTATATGGGTGGAAATGTTATTACATATCCCTATTACAGTAAAATTCATTTAAAAATGATGATATATCCATTTTTCTCTCATCAACCCATTTTGTAAATTTTTTATGCGGTGTCGTTATGCTGTCGAAATTTCACTGCAAATTTCCATTGCAAATAAATTGTGTAGTGAATAACATACTCATTCACTATTAATGGTATTAACATTTATACGCTTATAAATATTTTATTTGGGACTTAAATTTATTTATTCCACACTCCATAATCGTGTAATAAAATATGATGTTTTATGAATCCATGTTGTATGTTCTATGTGGCACACTTAAGCATGAGATTGAAATGAAAGTAACATGTGTGTCGGGAATTATATAGAACTCCAATACATTGGGTAATGTTTAGCATCATGATATTTCATGTTGATATAGGGGTATTCCTGATTCATTTATGGGACTTTTTTCACCATGAAGTATTAGTGATTTATCCCTGACTTATGTTTATAATGCAGAGTTTTAATTTGTTACCACATTTCGCATGTAATGATTATCATGTTGTTTCATCCTTTATTATTAATTTTCCTATATAGATCATTGATTTGACTTGTCTAAAATGTATTATTATCTTCATGTTATTCAATTTTTATTCAATTACTGGGATTTATGTCTCACTGCTTTCTTATGTATTTCCCCAGGTTGTCAAATGCAGTTTTAAGCTCAAGCATGTTAAAGAAGTTTTCAATAAAGATGTTTTAATTCATGTTTAAAGTTGTAATGTGATGTACCTAATTCCAAAATACACTATAATACTAGATCTTTCAGGTTTTATTAAGTGTAATTTTATGTAATTAAATCATGTATTAATGTTTAATAATGATAAGGGTTATTATAAAACTTAATCCACTATGGGAAGATGGGGAAACCTGATCCACTATGGGATGATGGGGAAACTTGATCCCTTACAAGGACTACAACTAGGGATGGTGGTGTGTCCCACCCAATAGTTTTAGTCCCCATGAAGTGAACAAATAAGTTATATCAATACTCCATGACTTATATGGAATTATATTACAATTTTATGGTTATTCAACAATTCCATGTCTTACTCCTATATTATTCTTTGATGGATTATGCTCTTTATTTTCTTATGATTCATGCCTTATAAACTAATTAATTTTATGACATGATTCATGTGTATGATATGTAGGGTATGATTTTCTAATTTTATGATCATATTCTCATACCATTATACTCATATTTATGCATACATATCTCCCTTATTTTCCCAAAAAGAGCATATAAGCACACACATTTTATGTTTCCCTCCCCAAGTTGTGATGATATATTATATGTATGTTATATCTAAGAGGAGTTATAGTCTTGGTGAAAATAGTGGGATATAATTTATCTCACTCATATACCAGTTTCTATATCTCCATGTTTCCAAATGCACTAAACTAATACAATCTTTGGGTGTCTGTTTGGGTAATGTTTTAAGTATTTTGAAAAACTTATGCAATGAATATGTATGTTAAGACTAGGTTTTTATAATAGTATTATTATTCTTATTCGTCTTATTTCTATTTAACAAAAAAGCATAAATTAAAACTTCTTTTATTTTCTTGTTCGTTATTTTACATTTCTAATTAGTGAGCAGGTTTGGTGACTTCCTAGTCTTGGTATTTTAGTTTTCCTTCTCAATGTAGGATGTGTGCATTGTTCTTCAGATTTTTCCTTAATTTATTATACTTAATTATATTTCTATCTGGATGGACTATATTCTTCTAAATTCAATTTACTAATTTTATTTTCCATGATCCCTATGTTAATGGAACTTTCAACCATCCCTTGAGGTGTGGATTCCACAAATTTTAGTGTAAATTCTTATCATCCATTAAGGTGGCTTCCCACTATAATATCCAAGAGTATGAGGATTATAAGTTCCTCTAGACGCTCTAATGTAATTTCATATAATTTATAGTGGTGAATTAACCTAACCATTACCCCTATCAAACCTATAAAATTTTAATGGAAAGTATTCATGGGGATTCTACAAATTCTAGTGGAACTTTCAGTCATACCTTAACATGGATTCCCACTAGATCTTTAAAGAATAATAGGACTATAATTTTCATATTAAGTCCTAATGTTATTTCATTAATTTTTTAGTATGTAATAAACCTATCATTTACCCCTATCAAGCCTGAAAAATTTTAGTGGAAAGTGTTGGTGGGGTTCCTCAAATTGTAGTAGAATATTCAGTCATCCCTTATGGTGGGTTACCCCTAAAACTTCCAAGAATTAGAGGATAATAAGTTCCATTATAAGTTATATTAGGGAAGAAATATATCCATTTCCCCTATCAATACTATAAAATTTTAGTGGAAATTATTGGTGGGGATTCTATAAATTTCAGTGGAAATTCCAGTCATCCCTTGAGGTGTCTTCCCAATGAAAATTCCAAGACTAAGAGGATTGAAAGTTCCCCTAAAACTTCTAGTGAAATTTTAGGGATGTTATTGTGGTTATGTGACCTATCCATTTACCTTATCAAGATTATAAAATATCAATGGGCAGTGTTGGTGTGGGTTCCACAAATTTCAGTGTAATATCCCATTATCCCTTGACGTATCTTCCCATTGGAACTTCCAAGAGTAGGAGGACTATCCATTTACCCTATCAAGCTTATAACCTACCTTATTCTTCCATAAGTGCATCTTTTATACAATGATATAGGGTCACATGGGTGAAACATAGTAATGTGCTAATGAATCTATACTCAGTACCATATTAAAAACATAAAGCCTTAATTTTGAGTCAGACATGGAAGTGGAATGGTGACCTCACATTCAGATGAAGAATCACTTGAATCACTTAAAAGTTGAATGGATCCATCATGTTTAAAAGTTGGGGGAAGTATAGAAGTTTTTCAATCAATAAAAATAACAACCATTTCCTTCAAAGTAATAGTGGAAGAATTTATAGAATCATTGTAGAGAGGAATCGGGCATTGTCTTAGGGTGCCGACATGAAAAGGGGAAACTCATCCCCACCTCCAAAATATTCAACATACCCTAACCCATCCCCAAAAATTGACCCAATAGTTGGGAATAATCCTGGACATATTTCCCCATCCCAGTCTTGTACTGGAATATCTAGTGAAAAGTATAACTGGATATGATTCCAATTCGGATGGGCATAGGTGGGGGTTATAAAAGGAAGGTTGAGGAGAGGGAATATCTTATAATATTTCTCTATGAGTCTCAAGTGAGATGAGAAATTACTAATTATAGATTATATGTTTACAAGAACTTGTGGTTATCATTTGAAACCATTATGTATGTGAATTTAATGAAACTTATATGATGGTTTTATATAAAAATATTTATAAAAGCTTCCTTACAAGGGGTCAAAACTATATGACATATTTATATTAAAAATATTAATATAGTTTAATATATTATATTTAATTATAAAAAAATTCTTATATTTCTCTTTATGATATTTATGACTTGAAGAATATATGATGGTTTGAAATAAAATTGTCGTATATCCTTTAACACTAAATTATAATGTAAAAAAGACTAATAATTATAATAAAACCAACATAGATATGGAATAATTTTACCATATTTCTATTTTAGTGATTGGTTTCCAAGTTTCTTATAAAAAACATAAATTTTTTATCAATTTATTTGAGTCATTTTATTCAGGAATATTTTTTTATCTGTATATTAAGTACTAATATTTTTATTTATTTTTTTCATTTTATAAGGTTTTAAAGTATTAATACCTTCTATAATTTCTATGGATTTATATTCAAGTGTCTAAGGCTTGAATATTCAATGATAAAAAGGTTATTGCCACTAAATAAAATTGATAATTGTTTTTATAGAATAGTGTTTCCACAAAGATATCATGAATATTTATAAATAGTCTTACAACTCTGATATTGTGATATTCCTTCTTGAATATCCTGATTAAAACACAACATTATGGGATGCATGTGTTGATTTATTTTTAAATAAAATTTAAAATCAGTTGCTGATATTGTGTATGAAATTTCACTCAAACCTCAACACTTCATGGAATCCTTTAGGCTACAAGTTATGGGTAAATGAATTTTGATCCATAAGGTTGAATTGATGATAAATCATTATATACATATTATATTTCACATGTATTTATACATTTCTTAAAGTAATGAATAATTTAGTCTAAATATTTAATAATATCAATGATTTATTTGTGTTTTCAAATAAATTCTAGTATCTTTTACATGTTTGGGAGTACTTGTGATTAAAATGTTATAATTAAATATGATTATTGCATCTAATTTTATAATCTGTTTACAAAATAAATTCAATTTTCACTACAAAACAATAAAGGGATGGATATTGTTATAAATTTTTTGTTGTTTCATATATCTGATCTTTTATAATAATCGTTACATTATGTTTCTTAGGGAATCAAATTTTAAGTTGATTTTATAAATTTAGTGACTTTCCTTCTAAATTTATGCTCTTTGAATTTGGAAAAACTTATTTTGAATGGGTCTTAAGATTAACTACAAACAGAATAGATTAAGTTTAACTTTAGATATTATTATTTAAGGTTAAAAGTATGATTTATCATATTGGATAACATATGCTAACCAATTTTATTTTGTTAAATATTTAAAATCCAAAGGATGTACATATGGATCTTTTGATAAAAGTGCTACAGGTATAAAAAATCATCTTGAATATCCATTACCTAGATTAAGAGATTAATCAGGAATATATCAAAGCACAACCAAAGGATAAGAATATGATTATGATACTAAAATGAATAAGGTAATTATATTTTATCATTATATTTATCTAGATTTTAAATGAATTCTTAAACTCTTGGAAAATGATTTTTGGAATGAAAATCCATATCCATTTAATTTTCTTACTGAGAAATCAATGGCCTCTTTAACCCATCACAAATTTATGGTTTTGTAATAGTAGACATTATGATAACCATGTTCTCTATCACTCTCTCTAAAAACTTCATAGTTTAAATTATATTACATTACCTACTTTTCACTTCATGCTAATTTTATCCTACTCAAAATCAAAATTTTTTGGTGACCTTTAAATTTCTCTTTCCCTATTATTAAGGGGGTATTTTATTGACCCTATTTACAATGTGGCTTTCTCAAAAAGGTAATTTAAAGTATCAACCTTTGATTTTAGAAGTAAAATTTAAAATTGTGAGAATTAAATTTATTGATTGATGGGATAATGTAACACCCCAATATTTTATGGTATTTCTCTTTTTAAATTTAATATCTTTAATAGATTAAGTTAAATAGAACACCAACCTTAAACAAGTTATTAAATATTATTATAACCTATCTGTTAAATTTGATGGAATGAATAGTATTAATGACATTATGAAATTTATATATATTCAAACATTTTTAAAATCATCCAATAGATTTGATAGGAATAAGATAATAATAAATTCAATTTTACATATAAAAATCTATATTTTTCTAAGTCATTTTTGTCACCTATTAATGGAGAACTTGTTTTAAAATTACATTTTGACACTTTTCTAAATTATATTTAAAAAATAAACTTCATTTTCAAAATTATAATATCAAAATTTACTTTGGTTGAATTTTTGGTATTTTTCTAATAAGTTTCATGTGTTTAGGAAAAGTGAAAAATAATGGATTTTAATTAAAAACACCTTTTTCATCTAAATAATTTATATTGTTAGATTATATTTTTGATTGGTTTTAAAGTATAATTAAATTAATTTTATATTAATCAATACAATTTAGTTCATTTTAATCAATTTCACATTGAATGTGGATATAAAAACATTTCAATCTTTTGAACGTTTTCACTTTAAAAACTCATTTTCTCATTCCATCAATGGGATTAATTTTAAATTAATTTTTTCCAATGTGGTGTTTTGAATTTTCAAAAATAAAATTAATATTTTTAATCATAACTTCAAAATTTATTAAATATGTCTCTTATTTTTGGAAAATATGAATAGTAACATTAGTAATTTTATTACCATGGTTAAGGGTAAATCGGTAAATTATGGGTAAAATTAATATTATAAATATTATAAAACCACCCTCGAACTTGTCCTAATTTTATTGGATAAGTGATTTTTGACCAAAATAATCCTTAGGATGGTTTTATGAGCTCTTGGATCCACTTATATGACTTTAAGCCGTCTATAATATTTTATTCTAAGGAAAGTCAAATATATCATACTCATGTTTTTAATAAGTATTAAATTTTTTATATGTGGTTATTAAGAAGATATAATCAATTATAAATAGTCATTTGGGAAATAAAATTTTTATCATCATAATGGTAATTTATTTAGATTTTTAGTAAATAAATAAATATCGTAAAGGCTTACACAATGATAATGATGTACTTTGGCTGCTTGAAATATGCATCATGCCCTTTTTGTTTTGGTTACCACTGAACCACAAAGAGTCTTCTTTAAAAATAAAAAAAATGATAATTGACGAGGAAAAAAGATGATAATGTTGTAATTATTTAATTAATGAAAATGTCAAATAAATGATATTAAAAATATTAAATTAAATATAATTTGAAATAAATAATTTCATAGATTAATTTTCTAGATGAATTATAAATATTAGGGATGTATTAAATTGTTTTTTAATTTACCTTGTCTATTGATATTTTCTAAAAAAATTCAAGTAATGAATAGTGTTAAAATTGAAATTATTGATATTTTAAAATAAATAACATTTTATTAAATGATATAAAATCCATAAAAATATAAAATTCATCCAAATGATTTTTATAAGGCATGAAATTTCATCCAAAACTCATTTATGGATTTTTTGGAATTTTATAGTAACTATATTAACCTTCAAAGAGTAAAAACATATGTTGTCATGGTAAGAGTTAAAGGTTTTGAATAATGATTAAAACCAAAATATAAGCGTAATAATATGACATTAACTTATCTAAAAATTATTTTATGAGATTATTTATACCCATAAGTATCTTATGTAAAGGATATTATTCTATCTTATGGATATAAGTATACTTTGCTGATTTTATTATGTCATGATTATGTGTAGATTCATTGTTTGTTTATTTAGTTTTTATTTAAACTTATATTTTTTTAGTATATACATTTATTACACATAATAACTCCATTTATTAATTCTCACATTAATGATATGAACTTTTTAAGGGTTTTCTCATCTCACTTTTACTTCTGTGAGATTTATGACTTATTCGCCACTAATTTATTGTATGTGGTGTATATATACTTCCATTTGATATATTATATCATTAATCTCATTATTTTCAAGTTACTAAATGTTTAACCTAAGAATTATTACTTTTATGGGTTATATTATTCAATTGATTACAAGTGGTAAGGGATGTATTAACTCAATTTTCATTCATTGGATTTAACTTCAATTTCATTTATTATCTCAGGATAATTTTATATGTGAATTTACTTTTGATTATATCATATTCTATTTACACTTGTTTTATGTGGATATACATCTAATACTCAGAATTGACTTATTTTATTATTGTTTAAACTGTATATTACATACGATGTTTACATTGAAAGTTATTTGAATTGATGGAGAAATAATTTTAGATATGTATCTTTTACTCAATATAGATACTTATTGATAAGGATTATTTGTTAATGAATTAAATGGATCATTTCGATATATGAGGAATTCTTTGTACATGCAAGAATGGGAGGGGATCATATATAGAAAACCCCTTCAATGTATCGGTAGTCTCATGAGATAAATAATGTGGCAAAATTAAATGGGTTTTTAACTATAAAGATTAAAATTTCATGTTAAAGGTCTTGATGGTAGTGGTTCATGTGCTAGATAAATGAAGTCCAATAATTAATAATTCCATTAAGAATTCAATTATAATTAACCAAATGATTTTAATTATGAAAAAAATATAGATTCATTTAATTATTATATTATTTATTAAATGGAATGTGTTTTCATTTACCAACCTTTACATATTGATTATTCTCTTTAATTCTAGATATATTCCACTGTATTTAACTCTTACTAGGTATCAGAGCTCACCCTTTTATTTTTTCTCTTTTCCCCAGGTGATGAAGATGAAACGTTTTAATGAGTTCAACGATTTAATTTACTTTCCTTTGTTATGTTTTATTTTAAATTACTAAATTAATAAGTTATGTATCTAGTTCTTTAATACTATTAAACTACTCAGTCCTTCGGTATTTGAATCTTGTATCTATGTCAATGTAATAAATAAAAGCACTGAATCTGAGCTATTGGGGTCGAGGTCATCACATTATAAATACATATAAATTGAATATATATGATATTTATATAATGTTTCACATTTTTATAAAAAGTAAATCATAATCTAAGTAATATTATTAAGAATTAAAAAGTCAAAACATAGATATAAAACAAACTAGTTATTACCCAAAAATTTACTTTAACATGAAATTGTTAATAAATAAGAAATATAATGTCATAATAAAATCATATGTGGTATGATATATAATAATATGGATGTGTGGTATATGCATAATAAACTTATATTTATTATACAGGAGGTTTTAATGTGTACGAAAAAATTTAATACTTAAGGTATAGATTTTCTCATCTCATTTTTATTTTTCTGAGGTCTATGCTATATTCACCACTTATTCTTGATGAGTGGTGTATATAATAACCTATGATATTTTATATCAGGAATTTAATTTATTTAATGATATTAAAAGTTTCAATTGATGTTATTATCTCATGGATCTCATGATTCAAAAGTTACTCAAGTGGTAAGGGGATTTCTAGTCTCACTTTTATTTCTGTGAGACTTATGCCTTATTCACTACTAATTTATTTTGTATGGTTTATACACTACCCATGAACAAATTCAATGATCCTTATACTTAAATTTATGGGTATTTTCATGTCAATTTTATGATCTCCCTTTCATGGGGTTTACAGTTCAAAAGTTTCCAAATCAGTAAGGTAAATTTTGTCACAATTTCCCTTATTTGGGACACATGTTATGTTATGCACCTATATTCTTTTATGAGGGGTATATAAAAGCCTTTGACATGTTATACCATGAATATAGTTCTTTTAATTATATGGTAATATTTTTTTAATATTATTATTTCATGGGGATTAGTATTTAAAGTTACCAAAGTGGTAAGAGTTTATTTCAATAATTTCACCATTATCAGGATTGTTTATGATTGTGCTTTCATTTATGAAATATTATGAAACATATATCAAGAAATCTCAAGAATTTTCTTCTCATATAGTTATTTTTTATATCCTGATGTAATGGTACTATTTTTACACACTTTGGTACTTAATATGATTAAGAAAATGTTCTAAAGAAAACATGACCTTATTTCTCTCTTCGGTCAGAAATCGATTTTATTCAAAAATTAGTTTTCTAAAATAGTTTTCAAAAAAATGTTTCAAGTTTCTCATATTATTTTTAAAAGAAATTCTTAACCATGTTTTACCATTTTACAAAATGATTTTAAAATGAATCTTCTTGTCATTTTCATATCAAGGCACTTTTCTAAAACTTTTACGATAAAAAAATAATGTTTGACGTGCATGGACTTACCCAACATTGTGACCATAATTTCCTTGAAGCATAATTTTCAAGATTATCAAGTTATTTTTAAAGAAAATATTTTTCCTAATATTTTGGAAACTTTTTGTTTTTTAATTTTTTTCAAATAAAAATGTTTTCAAAAGGTTTCCATGTTTTTTTATAAGTTTTCAAGGTGTTTTCAGAGAAAAATGTTTTCAAAATTTTTTTAAGCTTTCTTTATAATTTTTCAAATTGTTTTCAAAGAAAAAGTTTCTCAAAATTATTTCAATATTTCTTTATAAGTTTTCAAAAAAATAAAATAAAAAGGTTTTCAAAATATTTCCAAGAAATCTTTATAAGTTTTCAAAGTGTTTTCAAAGAAAAAAGTTTTCAAAATATTTTAATCTTATTTTATAAGTTTTAATGATTATTTTCAAAGAAAAAGTTTTCCAAAATGTTTTATGTTTTAAAATTTTACTTCAAATTATAAAGAAATTTTCTCACAAGACATATTTTAAATTATTTTAAAACATTCCATGATAAGTTTTTCAAAAAAAGTCCAAATAAAATTATTTTGAAAATATTTCTTATTTTTTTAAAAAGTGATTTGAAAATACATATTATTTTCCTTAATAAATGTTACAAGTGATCATTCAAAATCCTTATCCATATAAGATTTTATACATTGATATATTTTATGATTTATAAGTTATATGATCCAATGAATCTATTCTTATTCCTACTTTTAATGGTTTATATTTAAGATGGAAAGTTGTTTATGAAAACTATTTCCCTTACACATGTTATATCATGATAAAATACTTATGAAACCATATTAAATTCATGGGTTATTCTATGATGAAATTATTATTAAATATTTCTATTTTTCACATGCTATGATATGATAAAAAATTTATGATACCCATTTCATTTCTTAGGTTATGATATGATGTTTATAAAACCCTTCTCTTTTTTATGGTTCATGATATAATAAATGTTTTGTTATATTTTCGAACATGTATATATGATTTCACTATATGATGGGTTGGACCTATATCTACCTCCAATGAATTGGGTAAATATTTATATCTAATTAGATATACTTGGCTGGAATAGTTAGTAAACTCAGTTTAGTAATAGAATTTGTCTCTTAAGATTGTATTGGGAGTAAACATTGACTACTAAGATAGTATTGGGAGGTAAATTGACTGCTAATATGGTTTGGGGAGTGAAACCATTCCACTATAAGGAAAGGTATGTGACTAGGGATAGTGGTGTTTCTTGCCCAGTAGGTGTATCCCTTATAAATTTCCCTTATAGGTTTTGGAAATAAGACTTGACTTATAGGAAATGATTTTATATGATTACGTGTGTGCCAAAAATTATTTGTCTTATTCATATGTTATTCTGTCATGGATTATGCTCTTAATTCCATTATTATTCATGTCTTATGAACTACTAATATTTATGTTGTGACTCTTGTATATGATCCTTTATATGAAAATCATGATCTTAAAATATTATTCTCATGTTATCATACCCTTATCCTAATGATTATGCTTATACATCCCCATGTTTATCCTTACTAAGAATCTAAGATCACCCCTTTATTATATTTCTTTTTTGCAGGTTATGAAGAATGGTTTTAAGTAGGAGTACTAAATGGAAAGATCTTTGTGGGAAACATTAAAGATATTTCACCAAGTTATAATATTGTGTACCAAGTTTCTAAAGTCACTAAACTATTATGGCCTTTGGGAATGTACTTTTGTAATGTGTTGAATATTCATCTAAAGTGATGTAATATCAATGTATGTTAATTCTGGGTTACTATAGTTGGTATCAAATAAAAGGGTTATTCAACATTTGAAAACTAGGATAAGAATACATTAGTGATATCCCTAGGTATATTTCTAAGGATATGTCTAGGGATGTCTCTAAGGATAAGACTAAGGATGAATTAATGTTTAGGAAAATGTACTAGGATTTTAGTAAAGGATAGAGTGAGTGGTTTCCTAGAAATACATCACTATCTAGATACTATAATTGGATGTAGATTTGGCACTAATGTACGTCAAGGTAAAAACCATGAAAAAGATAGACTTGGTTGGGAAATATTTCACAATAATGGGCCTTACTGAAAACCTGGTTTGATACTCCCAAGGGATATGCTTTAGGAATTCACAAACTCTTTATAAACCATCATGAAGGATTTAAATAGAACATGAATATGAATATCCTTGGAAAAACCTAAGGTGGCATAGATTAAAGAAGTATGTTTCATTGATTTTTCATGATTATGAGGTTTTATTCTATGATAAGTGTCACTCACACCATGATTTTTTATTTTCTTCAATGGTGGAAACTAGAATAAATAGGGTTAACATTGAATGTGAAATGCAATTTTTTGATGAGCAGTCAAATGGGATGATCCCTAGAGTAAAGGATGTTATGATTATTCCTATTCATTTTTCATGGAACATGATTAAAAATCTCTACCTTAATCAACTCTCAAACTCAAGAAAGAAAAGAAGGAAAGAGTTCATTGAGAATTAAAGTAATGGATACCATATAGGAAAGATAATTCAGTTTTCTACATGTTGATAATGTGAGAATAAACACCAAAGTGAATGTCTCAGAAAAACAAGAAGATGTTTTGAATATATAAAATAATTACACAAATCAAGTGACTACAAAGGTAAAATGAAGATTTCATTTAATGAAATAGATGTAAATATTTTCCTCTCTAAATTATTATCGATAGTTGAATGTTTTATTTGTGGAATGAATGGTCATTATGAGAATCGATGTCCTAAGTGGAAATATCCCAAATAGAATCAACAAGGTGGTATGATTGATGATTATATTAATGACTATGATGAGATTATAGGAGAAATATTAAAGTAAATAGGTATTAAGTAATAGGATTCAGTATCCATGTTAATGTATTAAGGATTAAGTGGAATAATAAAAGTTTTTATGTATTTTTATTTAAGAATTTAAACTTTGAGATATATAAGTATTATTCAGTTTATGTTTTTCATTAAGGATTTAGAAGAATATTTTGAATGGTTCTGATAAACTAGAAAATCGATTTAAAGGCAATGTGGTATTCAAGGGGAACAAATTATTAAGGGAAATATAACCCTTAATATTTTTATATGGTTGAAATATTGATGTTTGGATAAAGGCATGTCAGTTATTAATAAGTAAATTGGACGGTGCTAATTACTTTGTAACTGATGAAGGATTTGTGGGAAAAGTATTTTTGTTATCATGGATGTATTTTATAAAATTTTTGGATTTAAAGAATATATCCAATAATCATTGGAATAAGGTAACATGCATTTTTTCAATAAGTATTTATGGTAATTTAGGTTATTACCATGTTTTAATAGAATACATGATGAAGGTATTTACATGTTTGGTATGTAACAACCAACAGTTATTTATGACATATTTGGGATTAATCTTAAGATGATTTTTAGAAATTTAGTGACCTTATTTATAATGTTTTGGATTTTCAACTTTTTGCAGGGTGATAAGGATAACCATTTATGGAAAGTCTAAGTTAAAATTTGGAAAAATTTTGTAAGAATAAAGCATTATCTCACCATATGAGGATTTATGAGTGTTGGATAACCTGTGATCATAATTTTTCTATGATTATAACTAAAGAAAAATATAATGACTTATCATTACACTTCATGATCTATTAGTACTTTAAAAATAAAAAATTCACATTCATTTCTTAGAATAAGAAATGGAGTGGAAATCAAGCAAGGAATAACCAAATGGTGAGATTGTGCATATGAAAAGGAATAAAATCAAGTAATTATATTTCTTTAAGTGCATAGATAGTAAAATAATTCCTCAATTCTAAAAAAAAATATTGAAAAAAAATATTTATCATAATACCTTCATTTTTATTAAATTGGTGATCTTATAAATTATTATAGATTTATGGTTTTGAGGCCCTTAACATTCCATTAATCATTCACTTGATGGTGATCAATGATATTTATCACTCACTATAATTATTTCCACTTTTATTTCATGTATAATCTTCACTCACAACCTATGTATTTCTATAAGGAAACCTAGTTCTGAGTTACTTTTCGCAACTATTATGGTTCCAACTTTCCTTTTTAAAGGAAGTTTTTTATTCATTTTTATGATGTAGTTTCTATGAAGGGATATTCAAAGTATTAATCCATTGATAACCAAGATGAATTTTTAGAGAGAAAATTATTTTAAGGGGGGTATAATGTAACACCCTGATATTTTGTGAAATTATGTTTTTTAATTAATTTAATATATTCAATATTTTGTATTTTATGCAACACTGAATATAGATTTTATTATATGAAATCACTTAGTTTGGATTGCATTTCACATAACACAAATATAATCTTACTCTATAAATAACACTTAGATTATCTTTTGGTACATGAAATATTATGTTTTTCTTATGTTACACACAATTCCTAGTTCCGTTGATAGCTTGTGTTACATGCAAGGCTGATTTTTAGCATACTAAAATATACTATTAATATTGTTATTAAAATATTAATAGATTTCAACCTAGCTGTTGGAATAGAAAATATGAATAATATTAAACAAATTTTGAAAATATTATTTACATATGTATATAAAATTAAACCTTTCGTTATTAATTAGTAATAAATTAAAGTAATAACTATCTGAAAATAAAGAAATTGTTTTCTAAGAAAAATAGTTTTCTATATACAAACACAATTTTATCTCAATAAATTAAAAAACAATTTTTATGAATTTTTTTAATAAAATTTATATATTATAAACTCAATCAAATATTTTTACACTCATCCAACAGATTTTATAGGTATAAGATAATAATAAATCCAATTTTATGAATAAAGTTGTATTTTTCTAAAAGGGAATTCTTTCACTTTTCAACAGAGAACCTATTTTAAATATAGTTTTTTAAAATTTGGTAATTTTTATTTGAAAAACTAAAATTAAATTTTTAATCAAAATATCACCATTTACTTTGGGTGAATTTTTTGTATTCCTCTGTAAAGTTTCATTTTTTGATGAATAGTGAGAAACACTAAATTTTAATTGAAAACTACTTTTTCATCTAATTTATTTATATAGTAAAATTATATTTTAAATTTATTTTAAAGAATATTTATATAAATTATATATATATTAAATAAATTCATGTCATTGTAATCAATTTCACGTTGAAAATGGGTATAAAAACAATTCAAAATTTTGAACATTTTCACTTTAAAAACTTATTGTTTCATCCCGTCTGTAGGGTTATTATTAAAATTATTTTATACCAATTATATGTTTTAAATTTGAAAAAATTGATTCCATATTTTTATTTATCATAATTTTTAATTTTTAATAATTTCAACATAATTTTTTACCAAAAATATTAGTGAAAGTAATTAAAATTAATTATAGCGATTAAGGAAAAAACGAGATTACTTTGTGGTTAAAATTTAACTTAAGGGGAAAAATAATCTAGAAACATGTCAAAAATACATTTTATAGACATAAAATATCCTCACTTTTATATAAAAGTTACCATTATCTGATTCACGTGATGTAAGGGAGACCTCTCAATAGTGTTTACCATTTTATATTTATAAAAATGTCACTCCTCCTCCACTATAAAAAGGGTACTCACCCCCTAACTTATTCACACATATCAAACCCTTTGGATCATTCAAACCCTTCCTAAATAAGCTTCCAAATTCAACTATCTTATGCTAAATCCTCAATTTGTTCATAAATCAAACCATGTTAGTCCTTTAGTGCAAACCAAAATGAATTACCCAAAGAAGTGGCAACATCCTTCAACAAGCACTTTTATTTTATTTCTTTATCAACCTACCATATTCTTATTATTACATGATTATATAATAAAATCAGTATTTTAAATATACTGAGATCTTTTTATGCTAAGGGTTTGACCTACAGTCACACACACACCCATTAAATGGGATACGTAATCATTGTTTGTGTGTATGACGGACTACCACCTCGTGAATTGATGTTATTTGTTCTTAAATTTCCACATTTCAAGGTTGGTACTAATGATATAATTACTATTTTTATTATATATATGATATTCATAATTTATTTATGCTTATTAAATTATTATATAGCACATACCTTCATGCTTTTTATTTTCTAGGAAACGGATAACTTCATTCATGGATGTGTGGACTACTGTCTCCTCAAAGTGATGTAATTCATAAACACTTTACATTGAATTTACTAATGATTGTCTTATTATAATTATAATATATACATATGATATAATAATTCTATTGTAATGATAATATATATATATATATATTAGTTTCTTTCTTTCTTTCAATACACCACGAAAATTGAAATAGCTTCCATGCATATGTAAGGCCTACTGTCACCATGAATGGTGTATTTAATTTCCCATTTCTATATTTTATAGATAATTATATGTCTTTCCTTAAGATTTTATGTTATTTATCTTTTAATCTCTTTGATATCTTGCATTACTCAGAACATAGAGCTTAAACAAATGATTCAATGTTATTATAACCTAGACATTAAATTAGATGGAATTAATAGTATTAATCACATTATGAAATTTATATATATTCAAATTTTTTTATATTCATCTAATAGAATCTATAGTTATAAGATAAGAATAAATCCAATTTTACGTATAAAAGTCTATATTTTTTTAAATAGAGTTTTGTCGCCTTTTAATGGCGCACTTGTTTTAAAAAAAAATTGACACTTTTATAAATTATATTTGAAAAAATAAACTCCATTTTTTAAATTTAAAGATCAAAATTTACTTTGGTTGAATTTGTTTTATTTTTCTAAAAAGTTTTATGTTTTGATAAATAGTGAAAACTACTGAATTTTAATTGAAAATAGTTTTTTCATCTAAATAATTTAGTGTCAATTTAAATTTTTTATTGGTTTTAAAGTATAATTAGATCAATTTTACATCATTTAATCCATTTTATTTCGTTAAAATCAGTTTCACATTGAATTTGGATATAAAAATATTTCAATATTTTGAACGTTATCACTTTAAAAACTTATTTTCTCATTCTGCCGATGGGATTAATTTTAAATAAATTTTCAACAATTATATTTTTTAAATTTGAAAAAATAGATTCTAAATTTTTAATAATAAGGTTTAAATTTATTAAATAGGTTTCTTTAATTTTTGAAAAATATGAATAGTAACTTTAGTAATTTTAATTACCACAGTTAAGGGTAAATCATGTAATTAAGGGAAAATTGATATTATAAATATTATAAAATTAGCCTAAAACTTATCTTAGTTTTATTTTATGAGTTATTATCGAATAAAATCATCATTTGGATAATTTTATATGCTCTTTGAGCCACTAGGATGAATTTAATCCTTTTATAGTATTTTATTCTAAGGAAAGTCAAACATGTCATATTTATATTTTTAATAAGTATCATATTTTTTATATGTGGTGATTCAAAATATATCTCAGACTATAAATATTAATTTAAAATATAAAATTTTTAACTTAATCATGCTAATTTATTTTTTGTTTTTAGGAAATAAATAAATACCATAAAGGTTTACACAATTATGATGTAGTAATTATATAATTAATAGAAATATCAAATAAATGATCTTGAAAATATTAAAATAAATATACTTTGAGATAATTAATGTCATAAATGAATTCTATATATGAATTATATGTATTATTAATTTATTAAATGTTTTTTTAATTTATATTGTTTATTTATATTTTTTAAAAACGTCAAGTAATGAATAGTATCAAAATTGATATTAATGATATTTTAAAATAAATGACATTTTATTAAAAGATACAAAATTCATAAAAATAATAAATTTGTCCAATTTATTTGTATAATATTTAAAATTTCATACATGACTCATTTATGGTTCGTTTTCCATTTTATAGTAACTATATTGACCTTCAAAGAGTAAAAACACATGTTGTCACGGTAAGAGTTAAAGGTTTCAAATAAGGGTTAATACCAAAATATAAGTGTAGTAATATAACCTAAACTTATCTAAAAATATTTATATGATATTATTTTGACCCATAATCATCTTATATTCTAAATATATTACTTTTTATCAATTTATAATTGAAAATAAATTTATATTAATTTAATATTTTAAAAGTCTCCAAAAGTGCCCCTCACCTCAATTATAAAATGGAACATCCTCCCTCACTTATTAACAACGCCATTAGCCTTCTATATTTACCAAAACATGAGCATTTCCCCTATCAACATCCTTATACAAGTTCTGGAGGTATTTGTATTCCAAAAAGACCTACCCTAGATCCCCTAAGAAGAGATCTAAAGGAAGTCCTCTGAAGGACAGGTAATCATTTTTACCTACTCATCCAAGTTCATTTCTTCTTATACTTACTCTTAATGTGTTGTTTCAATAATAAAGTAATAAATATAGTATCATCTATATTCTGATATGTTATTATTATTTTTTTATAACCATATTTCACCTTTTATCCATCCAATGAAAAATGAAAACATCATGTGCGTGTACGTACGGCTTACCATCTCCACATTGTGGAGTAATATGTTTTTAATCACCACTTTAATTGGATGTGTATAATGATGAAAATAATGAATATATATATATAAATTATTACATGATATTTATTCTAGAAAAATTAATATATCATACATTTCCTTACCATTTCACTATTAAGGAAATGATATCGTTGCTTGTGTGTAAGTACGGCATATCGTCTCCACGACGCGATGCGATTAATTTTCCAAGATCATTGTTCAATAATGATTATAAAAATTTATATAATGTATAAATATGATATATATTACCTTAATATCATTATTGAGAATACATAAATATATTATATTTATAAGAAACAGTACTTTCATTACAAAATATACAATGGAAAATGAAGCAATTAACACCTGAAATAAGGGTAATAATGAAATACTATTAAAGTAGGTGATAAAATGAAATAATAGGATCATATAAGAAATAATAAATTTTGAATTATTATTTTATAAGTTAATAACATGATCTAAACCATTATACATGAATTTAAATCATGTTTAACATAATAAAAGTTCAAGGTAAAGGGTTTCTTAACTTAGATTTCATTCACTGGGTTATATGTATACTTTGCTGATTTTATTATGCTGATATTGTGTTTTAAATAATTATTTATCAATTTATGTTGTATTTAAACTTCTATTTGTGTGTATGTAATTTTTTTACACATAATAACCCCATTTATTAACTCTCACCTCAATGATATGAACTTTATAAGGGTTTTCTCATCTCACTTTTACTTCTATGAGATGTATGATTTATGCACCGCTTATTTCTTATGTTTTGTTTATATATGCTTACCTTTGATATATTATATCATTAATATCATTATCTTCTTGGTGATAAATTTTTCACTCAATAATTATTACTTTTATGGGGTATACGATTCGACTGATTATAAGTGGTAGGGGATTTCTTAACTTAATTCTGATTCATTAGGTTAAACTTCTATTTCATTAATTTTGTCATGCTAAGGTCATGTGTGAAATTAATTTTTAATATCTCATATTTTATTTCAACTTTTTTATGTGTATTTATAGTGAATACACATAATTGATTCATTTTATTATTGCCTAAATTTTATATTACATACGGTGTCTACATTGAAAGTTATTTGAAATGATGGGGAAATAATGTGCAATCTGTATATTTTACTCAATATAGATACTTTTGGTGATAATTTTTATTTAATGAATTAAATTGATCATTTTAATATATGATTAACTCTTTATACATGCAATAACAGGTGGAGATCACATATAGAAAATCCCCTCGATGCATCGATAGTCTCATGAGATGAATAATATGGCTAAATTAAATGGTTTTTTACCCATAAATATTAAACTATCTTGTGAAAGTTCTTGATGATAGTAGTTCATGTTCTAGATACATGACATCCAATAATTAATCATTTCATTAGTAATATAATTATTAATATCCAAAGTAGTTTCACTATGAAAAAATATATGGATTTATTTCATTCTCAGTTTATTGATTAAATGACATGTGTCTTCAGTTATCTACCTTTCCATGATGATTATTTTATTTAAATTAAGATATATTCCATTTTATATAACTCTTACTGGGAATCTAATATCACCCATTTATTTTTTATCTTTTCCCCTGTTGATGAAGATGAAATGTTTGAATGAGTTCAAGGATTCAAATTAATTTCATTTGTTATGTTTTATTTTTAATTACCAATGTATTAAGTGTACCATGTATGTATCTAGTTCTTCAATACTAATAAACAATTTAGTCCTTTTGGATTTGAATCTTGAATCTTTACCAATGTAATAAAGAAAAGCACCAGCTCTGGGATACTGGAGTCGAGGTAGTCACTGTTGGTATTAGAGAAAGTTTAGTAGAAACCTAGATAACTAGATTGATTATAGAATGTAACCCTATGACAGAATTTAGAAATATATACAAATAAATTTTTATTATGATTTAGATTTTAGTTATACCTGGATTTTCAATTTAGATTATTTGATTCACTAGTTATGAGATTATATATTGTGTTTCATAATGTTATGATCTAATCTAGTGTATTACATCCTTTAGAAATGGCACCTATAAGAATAAATAGAAATGGCATACATGAAAATAATCTATATAGGTATTTACCTATTAGGAAAGATAATGGTGTTGAAGCTAGAGATAGATCCACAACTAGATAAGAACAAATTATAACTATATTGGGACAACTAACTCAGGTTATGAGAAATAACCTTTCCCATATGGAGCAGCCTTCTCCACAACATGGTATCACTTTAGAGATTAATGAAAGAGATATGGTTGTCATGTCAATTTTTCATCTCTCCAAAGATGTGGATCAATGGTGGTTATTGATTTAAAATACTAAGGAGGATAAGGAAATAAAAAAATGTAATTAAAGGGTTTTAAGGATCTATTCTTGGAAAAATATTTCCCTCACAAACTATAAGTAGAAATGGTGATACAATTATTGAGTCCAAGATAAAAGGAGGATGGGAAAGTTTATAAATATAAAAGAAAACTTTACTATAATATAAAGGCATGTTGCGGAATACATACGTAACCCAAGGAGTAAGATTGATCGTTTATTTGATGGGTTAAAGACATTACTCTAAAGGGAAATGGTCTCTCAAGATTTATCATCATATGAATGTATAGTCTTATATGCTATCAAGATAGATAAATAATTCAATAAGTCTTATGTCTTTTAGTGAAAGTAAGATATGGATAAAGGGATAAGGGTAAATAAGGGTTTTTTCACATGTGATAATTGTGGAAAGTAACACCTTGGTACTTTCCTGAAAGGAATGGGAATTTTTTACAGGTGTGGAGAGAAAGGTCGTCAGGCTTGTGATTTCAAATAAAAGAAAGAATCTGTAAATGTACAATGTTTAAACTGTAAGGAGATGGGGAACTATGAGAAAAAATGCCCAAAGTGTCAAAGGAATATACCTTAAAATAAGAAAAGGGATCAAGGTAAAGTTTATACAATTACTAAAGTTTAAGTAGAATAATTAAATTATTTTGGTTTTTTGATTCAATAATTATGTTTTAAATGTATTTCATCAATGATATTCTGGTTATAATAATCATGAAATATATACAAGGATTGTACTATAGTACTTATTTTTTAAGTATTTGGCAACAGACATTTTTATATTAAGGTTTTAAGGTGATCAAGGTATTCATATATCTGATATGTGACATTAATAGTTACGTTATGCTACTTAGGAAATCCAATTTTAAGTTTATTTTATAAATTTAGTGACCTTCCTTCTAAATTTATGGTATTTTAATTTGGACATACTTATTTTGAATGAGTCTTAAGATTAACTAATTATATAATAGATTAAGTTAAACTTTAGATATTATTGTTTGAGGTTAAAGTATGATTTATCATATTGGATAAAATGTACTAACCAGTTTTATTTTGGTAAATATTTAAAATACAAATGATGGATTGATGTATCTTTTGATAAAAGTGTTATCGGCATAAAAATTCATCTTGAATGTCTATTACCTAGAGTAAGATATGAAGCAGAAATTGATCGAAGCACAACCAAAGGATAAGAATATGCTTCTGACATAAAAAAGAATTAGGTAAGTCTATTTTATCATATTATTTATATGAATTTTAAATGAATTCATAAACTCTAGGAAAATTATTTTGTTATTAAAATTCCTATCTGTTTAATTTTCTTACTAAGAAATCAATGGCCTCTTTAACCCATCACAAATTTATGGTTTTGAAATGGTAGACATTATGATGACCATGTTCTTTATCACTCTCCATCAGAACTTGATAGTTTTATTTCTCTTTCATGACCTATTTTTTACTATAAACTATTGTTATAATATTCAAAATCCTAATTTTTTTGGTGACCTTCTCATTTCCCTTTCCCTCTTATTAAGTGGGTATTTTATTAACCCTATTTACGATGTGGGTTTCTCAAAAAGGTATTTTCAAGTATCAACCTTTGATTTTAAAAGAAGATTTTCAAATTTTGGGGATTCAATTTATTGAAGGAGGGGATAATGTAACACCCCAAGATTTTATGGTATGTCTCTTTTAAAATTTAATATTATTGATAGCTTACATTACATAGAACACCAAGCTTAAACAAGTGATTAAATATTATTATAACCTAGTAGTTAAATTATAGGGAATAAATAGTATTAACCACATTATAAAATTTATATATATTAAAATGTTTCTACATTCATCTAACAGATCTTATAGGCATAAGATGAGAATAAATCAAATTTTATGCATAAAAAGCTATATTTTTCTAAAGGGGGTTTTATTTACTTTTAATAGAACACTTGTTTTAAAACTAAATTTTGACACTTTTATAAATTATATTTAAAAAATAAGCAACATTTTTTAAATTGGAATATAAAAAATTTTCTTTGGTTGAATTTTTGGTATTTTTCTAATCAGTTTCATATTTTTATGAATAGTGAAAACTACAAGATTTTAATTGAAAACACCTTTTTCATCTAAATAATTTATAGTGTTAAATTATATTTTTGATTTATTTTAAAGTATAATTATATAGATTTTATATAACTTAAACTAATTTAGTTAATTGGAATAAATTTCACAATGAATTTGTATATAAAAACATTTCAATCTTTTGAAAGTTTTCAAATTAAAAACTTATTTTCTCGATCCGTCAACGAGATTAATTTTTAATTAATTTTTTAATATTCAGTTTTTCGAATTTTGAAAAATAGATTCCATATTTTTAATTATAATTTCCAAATTTATGGAATATGACTCTTCTATTTTTGGACAATATAAGTAATAACTATAGTGATTTTTATTATTATGGTTAAGGGTAATTCATGTTATTAAGGGTAAAATAAATATTATAAATATTAAAAATATACCCTAAAACTTGTCCTAATTTTATTGGATGAGTTATTTTTGACCAAAATAATTTTTTGGATAGTTTTATGAGCTCTTGGAACCACTTGATTGACTTTAACCCTTTTATAAAGTTTTATTCTAAGTAAAGTCAAATATGTCATACTCATGTTTTAAATACGTATTGAATTTTTTATATGTGTTTATTCAGAAGATATAGTCAAATATAAATATTCATTTAAAAACTAATACTTTTATCATCATAATATTAATTTATTTTTAATTTTTAGGAAACAAATAAATACCTTAAAGGCTTACACAATGATGATACAGTAATTACTTAATTAATGGAAATATCAAATAAAGGATATTATGAATATTAAAATAAATATAATTTGAGATAATTAATGCCATACATGAATTTTTTATATTAATTATAAATATTAGGTATGTATTAAAGTATTTTTTAGGTTATCTTGTGTATTGATATTTTTTAAAAAGGTTAAGTAATGAATAGTGTCAAAATTGATATTAATTATATGTTAAAATAAATAATATTTTATTAAATGATATAAAATTCATAAAAATATAAAATTAATCAAACTGATTTTTATAAGGTTTAAATTTTCATCCATGACTCATTTATATTTCTTTTGTTATTTTATAGTAACTATATTAACCTTCAAAGAGTAAAAACACATGTTGTCACGGTAAGAGTTAAAGAGTTTAAATAAAGATTAAAACCAAAAGATGAGGGTAATAATATGACCAAAAATTATCTAAGGATTATTTTATGAAATTATTTGTACCCATCCCTATATTATATTTTAAATAACTCGCTTTACAATCATTTGGAATTAAAAACTAATTTATATTAATTTAATATTTCGACAGTTTATAAAAGTATCCCTTGCCTCATTTATAAAAGGGAACATCCTCCCTCACATTTTCACAACACCTTGAGCTTTATAAATTGACAAAATACTAATAATTTCTCCTCCAAACATCCTTATCCAAGTTCTGTAGGTCCTGGTCCACCAAAAAAACCAACCCTAGATCCTTTAAGAATATATCTAAAGGAACTCTACAGAAGAAGAGGTAATCGTTTTTATCAAATCATCCAAGTTCATTTCCTCTTATAATTTATATTAATTTGTTTTTTCTATGATAAATTAATTAATAAAATATCAACTATATTCTGATATTTTTTTATTATAATCTTACAACTATATTACAGCTTTTATTTGGCCTATGAAAAATGAAAACATCGCGTGTGCGTACGTACGGCTTACCATCTACATGTTGTGCTGTAATCTGTTTTTCATCACCACTTTACTTGGATGGTATTGTGATGGAAATAATGGATATATATAATAATTATAAAATAATATTGATTTTTTAAAAATTAATATACCATCCACTTCCTTACCTATTTACTATTAAGGGAATGATATCATCACTCGTGTGTATGTACGGTCTACTGTCTCCATGACGTGATGTAATTAATTTTCCATGTTCAACATTAAATAATGATTATGAAAATTTATATAATGAATAAATATGAAATCTATTCCATTAATTTAATTTTGTAGAAGATATAACTATATCCTATAAATAAGAACCAGGACTTACATGACAAAATAAACATTGGAAATTAAACAGTTAACACCCTGAATAAGGGTAATAATGAAATATTATTAAAGTGTGTGATAAAATGATATAAGAGGATAATATAATATATTATAAATATTAATATGATTCATTCATAAGTTAATAAAATTATTTAAACTATTATACAATAAGTTAAAGCATGTTAAACAAAAGGAAAACATGTGGTAAGGGGTTTCTTAACTCAGTTTTTATTCACTAGGTTATACGTCTACTTTACAAATTTTATTATGCGAAGATCATGTGTGGAATAATTGTTAATTTATTTATGCTCTATTTAAAATTATATTTTTCTGGATATACTATAGTTGCACATATTCTTACCACTTAAAAATTCTCACCTCAATGATATGACCTTTGTAAGGGTTTTCTCATCTCACTTTTACTTTTTTGTAATATATGACTCATTCACCACTTATTTCTTGTGTGTGGTTTATGTATACTTACATTGATATGTAATATCAGGAATCTCATTATATTCATATTACTAAATGTTTCACTTATAATTATTACTTTTATGGGGCATAAAATTCGACTGATTACAAGTGGTAAGGGATTTCTTAACTTAATTTTCATTTATTGGGTTAAACTTATATTTCATTAATTATGCTAGGAAAAGGTTATGTTTGAAATTAATTTTGATTATATCATATTCTATTTCCACTTGTTTTATGTGGATTTATAGAAAATACACATAATTGATTCATTTTATTATTTCCAAAACTGAATATTACATATAGTGTCTAGATTGAAAGTTATTTGAATTAATGGGGAAATGATGACAAATATGTATCTTTTACTAAATACATATACTTGTTGATAAGGACTTTTTTTAATGAATTGATTCAATAATTTTGATATATGATTAATTCTTTGGATATGCAAGAACGGTTGGGGACTGATAAGTGTATTTTATGTATAAATTTAAGAGTGTTTTAATGTTATGATTTTGTATTTAACTTAATAATCTCTCCAATTTTATAAAATCTTGATTTTTTTTAATATCTTATTTCTAGAAATAATGAATTTGTGAAATAAGAATAAAAATAGGTGGAAATTAGATCAAAAAGACACTTTGCGGCATGAGAAAAACGAAGTGGCACAACACCAGATTTTTCAGGGAGTTAGAAGCTGTAAAACTAGGAGTAGAATTATTAAAAATCGTGTAACACCATTACATGTCGTGACTTCATCAGAGAACAAGGTAACTTTCAGGATAAGTCATGAAGTTGATACATGCTATGAAAGACTATTACACGGTGTGTAAATACATTACACGGTGTGACATTTTTTGAGATTTCTTTTTGGTGAATAAATACGCCAAGATTTGTAGGATCTGAAGATTTAAAGCTTACATGTCATGAGTCCCCATTACACAATGTGAAAGGTGTCAATGATCAAAATATTCGAATGAGATTCGTGTGAGATTCTCACAGATTCTAAAATCATGGATTTAACAATGGATCAGCATTACATGAAATGAAAATCCATTACACATTATGTAATAATCCAGGAAGATTCTATCCAAATCTCATAAATAGAGGGCTTGCCTATAACTATGGAGAATTTAGATTCGTCCGAAGACCAGTGTTGGAAAGAGAAGTTGTCGGGCCTCCCCTGTTTATTTCTTTATTTTCATTACAACTTATTTTTCTTTTCAACTTCCCTCTAAACCTCTCATTATTGGGATGATGGGGAAATCCCACCATGTTCTAGGGTGATATAATTGAAGGTGGAAGGTGTGTTGGATTTATTTATTTATTTTATTCATGAGTTTGGTTTGTGAAATTTATTCTCCAACTTCCAATCCCATTCTTTTTATTTTATCATGACCATTGATAATTTAATTAAAAAATAACTTTAAACTTTCACTTTTGACAACCCTAAAGAAGGCATGACCATTGAAAAATTTATAGTAAATCAAGTTTAAATATGGTATCAAGACAAACTCAATTAAGTGAAATCCTATATTACCAGGCTAAGGTAAATAGGGGATTTCCGCATTAAGGAGGAGATACCATGGCCATTGGATCAACCTAATCTTAACTCCAACATGAATCATGGATCAGTTTATATTCTAAAATACAATTTCACCTAGACCTTGAAATTAAGAAACCCTGGCACACTTTCAACATATGATCACAACCCAATCAATATGTTGTGCTTTTTTGTCATATTTTGTTTGTCAATCAAAACCAACCAAATTACTCTTTTCTCACCGATTTCCTTAAATTAATAAAATAAATATTATAAAATTATAATCAAACTAATTTCATCATCCAAGTGAGTTCTACCTCGAACTTACCAATTACTACATTTTAATTAATCGAGTACCATAGTTTGAATTTTATAAAAAAAAATTCATAGTATTATAGGGAAGTAACGATACCCTATAGGGCTATTAGGAACTATATATAGAAAATCACCTTGATGCATTGGTAGTCTCATGAGATGAATAATTTGTCCAAATTAAATGGGTTTTTACCCATAAATATTAAACTATCATGTGAAACGTATTGATAGTAGTGGTGCATGATCCAGATATATGAAGTCCAAAAATTAATCATTTCATTAAGAATTCAATTATTATTATCCATAAAATTTTCACTACAAAAAAATATATGGATTCATTTTATTATGATTTTTTTGATTAAATGGAATTTTTTTTTAGTTATCTACCTTTCCATGTTGATTATTCTATTTAATTTAAGATAACTTCTGTTACATGTAACTCTTATTGGGAATCTGAGCTCACCCCTTTATTTTTTCTCTTTTCACTAGGTGTTGAAGATGAAATGTTTGAATGAGTTCAAGGATGAAAATTACTTTCATTTTTTATGTTTTATTTTTAATTACCAAATTATAAGGATTAAATGTATGTATTTATTTCTTTGAGACTACTAAACTATTTAATTATTTGGTATTTGAGTCTTATATCTATTCTAATGTAATAAATAAAAGCACTGGATCTAGGCTACAAGAGTTAAATTCATCGCATTATAAATACATATATACTGAATATATATGATATTTATATCATGTTTTCCATTTTTGAAATAATTAAATTATAATCTAAGTAAAATGATCAAGAATAACAAGTCAAAACATATATGAAAAATAAAGCAGTTATTACCCAAAATGTAACTTTAACATGAAATTGTTAATAAATGGGTAATATAAAGTCATAATAAAATAATATATGGTATTATATATAAAAATATGGTAATTTTTTATATGTATAATAAAGTTATATTTATCATACATGAGGTTTTAATGTGTACGAAAAAATTCAAGACTTAAGATAAGGATTTTCTCGTCTCACTTTTATTTCTATGAGATATATGCTATATTCACCAATTATTCTTATTTTGTGATATATATAATACCCTATGATATTTTATATAATGAATTTAATTTATTTAATGATATTAAAAGTTTTAATTGATGTTATTCTTTCATGGATCTCATGACTCAAAAGCTACTCATGTAGTAAGGGTATTTCTAGTCTCGCTTTTATTTTTGCAAGACTTACACCCTATTCGCCACTCGTTTATTTTGTATGGCATATATACTACCCATGAACATATAAAATTATACTTATACTTAAATTTATAGTTATTTACATATCCATTTTATGATATATCTTTAATGGGGTTTATGGTTCAAAAAAAATCAAATCAGTATGGTAAATTTTGTCTCAATTTCTATTATTTGAGAAACATGTCATGTTATGTGCATATATTATTTAATGGGGTGTATATAATTACCTTTGAAAATTTATACCATTAATATCATTATTTAAATTATATGTTAAGATTTATTTCATTTTATTATTTTATGGGTATTTGGATTCAAAGTTACCAAAGTGGTAAGAGTTTATTGCTACAATCTCAGCGTTATCAAGATTGTTTGTGATTGTGCTCACATAGATGAAATCCTATGATACATTTATAAATAAATATAATTAATTTTATTCTAATATGGTTATTCATGATATACTCATGTAATGGTAGTATTTATATACTCAATGGTACTTAAAATTATTAAGAAAATGTTTTTAAGAAAATATGTCCATATTTCTCTCTTCAGTTAGAAATATGTCTTATTGAAAAACCTTGTTTTATAAAAATGATTTTAAAAAAAATGTTTTAATATTCTAATATTATTTTTAAAATATATTTCTACCCATTTTTTACCTTATTAAAAAATGGTTTTAAAATAAATATTCTTTTTTTCAGATCAAGGAACTTTTCTAACCAAATATGGTAAAAAAGGAATGATTGGTATGTACAGACTTACCTACCATCATGACCATCATTTCTTTGAAGATTTATTTACAAGATTACAGGGTCATTTTTAAATAAAATATTATTCCTAATATTCTGTAAATTTACTTTTTTTTAATGTGTTCTTTAAAGAAAAATACTTTCAAACTATTTTCAAGCTTTCTTTATAAGTTTCCAATTATCTTCAGAGAAAAGAGTTTTCAAAAAAAATTAAAGCTTTCTTTATAAGTTTTCAAAGTGTCTTAAAAAATGGTTTTAAAAATTACTTCAATATTTATTTATAATTTTTCAAAAAAATTTAAATAAAAAATTTTTCAAAAAAATTTCAAGATATGTTTATAAGTTTTTAAAATGTTTTCAAAGAAAAATATTTTTAAAATTTTTTCAAGCTTCCTTTATAATTTTTCATGTTTATTTTCAAATAAAAAGTTTTACAAAATGTTTTATGTTTTAAAAATTGTTTTTCAAAGTAGAAAAGAAATTTTTCTCAAGAAATGTTTTAAATTATTTTAAAATATTCTTTTATAAGTTTTTCAAATTGGTTTTTAAAGAAAAGGATTTTGAAAATGTTTCATGTTTTTTTTAAATTTATTTGAAAAAAAATGATTATTTTCCTTAAGAAAAGTTCCAAGTGATATTCCAAAATCTTTCTCCATATAAGATGTCATCTTTTGATATAATTTATGATTTACTAGGGATATTATCCAATGATTCCATTCTTATTCATTCTTTTAATGGTTTTATTTAAGATGATAAGTTTTTTATGAAACATGTTTCTATTCCATAGGATATATCATGATAAAATGCATATGAAACCAGATTCCTTTCATAGGTTATTCTATAGTGAAATGATTATTAAACCTATCTATTTTCTATATATTGTAATATGATAAACATTTTATAATACCCATTTTATTTCATGAGTTATGATATGATGTTTATGAAACTCATATCTTTTTATAGTTCATGATATGATGAATTTTTTATTATCTTGTGTCACACATATATATGATTTCATTATGTGATTGGTTGGACCAATATCTTCATTCAATGCATTGGGTAAATATTTATATTTCATGAGATAGACATGGTCGTACGGTGAGTAAACTCAATTCAGTAAAGTAAGTTGTCCATTAATATATCCTTGGGACTGAACCTTGACTACTAATATAGTATTGGGAGTGAACCTTGACTACTAATATGGTCTTGGGAGTGAAAATTTACTACTAAGATGGTTTGTGGAGTGAAACCATTCCACTATAAGGAAAGGTTTGTGACTATGTATGGTTGTGCATCTCGACCAGTAGGTGTATCCCTTATAAAGTTCCCTAAAAGTTTTTGGAAATAATCCTTGACTTATAGGGAATGATTTTATGTGCTTACATGTGTGCCACAAATTTTATGTCTTATTCCTATGTTATGCTCTCATGGATTAGGATCTTGATTCCCTTATTATTCATGTATTTTTAACTATCAATATTTATGTTGTGACCCATGTATATTATCCTTGATATGTAGAGCATGATCTTAAAATGTTATTCTCATGTTCTCATACCCCTATTTTAATGATTATTCTTGCATATCTTCTTATTTACCCTTACTAGGCATCTGATCTCACCCATTTCTTATGTTTCCTTTCCCAAAGTAATGAATAATGGTTTTAAGTAGGATTTCTAAATGGGGAGATCTTTGTGGGAAACATCTAATATCTTTCACCAAGTTAGAAGATTGTGTTCCAAGTTTCTAAAGAAACTAAACTATTACGGTCCTCAAGCATGTACTTTTGTAATTTTTTTAATATTAATCTAAAATTATGTAATATCCGTGTATTTTAAGAATTGGTGGATATAGTAATAGATAAAAATAATAATAAAATTAACTAAAAAATAGACACCTTGTAAATTATGACACCTTGTATTATGATCACTTGTTTCTAAACAAATATTTTTTTTGAATTCATAGACTATTGATGGTCCTAGTAGTACTAGAAAAATATAAATAAACAAAAAATAAATGAATGTTTTAAATATAATTGTAATTATCATTGTAAATACCACTTTGGGGATTCTTATTTTTTGATGGAATATGATATATTTCATAAATATAAAAATGTAATTACTATAATCTATACGATTAGTTTGTTTTAGAAACGAAATAAACATTGATAAAAATAATTAATTTGTTTTCTTATATGTTTTTATAGTGAAATATTATTATATATAAACTAATTCTTATCCATTTTTATAATTTTATAAGCTTCTTGTGCTCCTTGACCATCCTCATACCATGATTTTTTACAATATTTATGTATTGCCTTATCAAAAAAAAATTATTAAAACATAATATAAAACATATATATTTTATTTTATTTATAAAATGTTGAATTTGGTGTAATAAAAATTGATAATTGTCATCATTTATGGTCTATTTTTTGTTGATCCATACTTTGAATCCAAAAAATAGATCTTTGGAGTATTCAATTTGATTTCATTATACAACCAACGCTCCTTAAAAATAAAAGGGATTAATTAATGAAAGAAATTAAAATATATTTAAAATGATTATATAATAGAGTTTTACCCTTGTATCATGAATTTGAGAATAGTTTTTCATCTTTATGTTTATTTTCAAACATTATGGCCAGTTGGTCCACTATTTTTAAATAATCATCTTCTCTCAATGTTGTTTTTTATATAAAATTTATGTGAGGACTAATGAGTCCAAATTATTTTAATAGGGTTTTCCTTTCACATTATACTAATATATATTCCTACAAAAAATCCGAATAGTATTTAATTATGATTAACATAGTAGATCAGTTTTTGGACAAATAAGCTATAAAAATACACCTCATGTATATATTTAAAACTGATACTCCCAACCACCTAGTATTGATGATTTCATCTACATTCTCAATAATAAGATAGTTTATAATGTCACCTTTATACATTTTTTCTTCAAAATCAATGATGGCCATATTACCATCTTGTAACATCATATTTTTATGAACTTTTAATATTAGTAAATGCATTAATTAAATTGATGGTGTAAAAGTACTCTTTGAAGGTATTTTTGATTGATTGATTGATCATTTAGATTTTTTTTATTTGATATTCTATTTCCCCATACTTTTCTCCATATTTAATATAACTCCTCAATTCAAGACTCTTTTCATTAACTGTTAAAGTTTTTGTATAAAAACTAAACTGGAAAGAACAAACATCATTTTCGGTGTGTATTTTTACAAGATGAAATGACCATGCTATGAAAATTACTATAGAAATTTTGACCATGTAAACAACCATATCATCAAGGGGAATAGGTATCTCAATACTCAAATCATGAGATATTAAAATACCTTCCCTTGCAAAATATTTTTGGAGTTTTGTTTTTGTGTAGAATATTTCCTTGGATGTTATACATTGTATCCTCACAACAAGGTGATGGTTGGGTGCTTATAGATATAACTCACAATTAATTTCACCATATAGAATGTTATTATATAAAAGGTATCATTTTCTAAGTAATTAAAATTTCATATATATAGTTTTGACAAAATCGAATACCTTTGGTAATTTGGAGCATTGATAAGAATATCTAACTTCAAAGCTGGAGGAGGATCATCATGTAGGTGTTATTGTTGTGTTTTTTCTTCTCATTTATTTATTCATATAACATTATATAAAAACTAAAATTTATAATTAATGTTTTATTATATAACATTTATTTTTGTATTCATATCATCTGTTTTATTATCTTTATCCCCTTTTTTATTTCATTTCTCAAAAATATGTTTGAGGAGACACTCCAAAACATTCACTTATTATGAATCGATATTGTTTTTCTTCTTCAATTCCATTAAAAGTAGTCATTCATCGGGTAAAAATAATGAATATTTTTGTCTCTAAATATGATAAAAAAATATAGAAATCTAATTATTCATTGTTATGTAATACCTATTTAAATAAGAATATATTTTTATTATGTCATACTTATATATGATTCTCGTACTCTTTGTGTCCTTTCATCAACTCATATTCCGTCTTTATTTACATGAGCCTTCTTCTATAAAACATGAGTTGGGATAGAAAGGGATTTTATTTTGATTTATCAATTTTCATATAAATAAATTAACATAATTATGTTGTCATTTCAAGCCACATAAAAGTATTACTATAGATTTAAAATACTTACTATTTTTTTCAAGTGAAGCATACCCCATATTTGATTTATGATAGGGGTATGTTGGTTTTAATGTATGATACTTATTTTCAGCACTCAGTTTATGTTTCATAAATTATTAATTCTTAATAAAATTGATTAATACGTATATTCCCAAGTAAATTATTACCAATCAAAATGCACCTTAAATGGTACCTTGTCACTACAGCCAATAAAGGCATTCCATGTTTCTTGTTTTATTAGATGTGAATATATCTTTGGTGGGTGTGAGCTAACATTACCTTCAGCATCCCTAAGATGATGCTTTGTAATAATTATTTTAAAGGCTCTAGGAGCCTTTCCATTGACCATTAAGACAAATTTAATTCAACATTCATCTATTATAAATGTATTATGCAGGGGATAATGAAGAGTAAATCAATTTTTCTTTATTTTAATTTTTTGTAAAATATAGAAAGTATATCACAATGTTATCCTAATATATTCCAAAATTAGTGATTTCAATGTGGGAACAAAACTGTATGACATATCTATAACAATCATCACATGTATTTGAGTAGTGACCCAAATGTAATTAATGAAAATATACCTTTTGGGGTTAAAAGGCTAGTCATTTGAATTCCATCCAACCTCAAATTGTATGCCTATTCTTCTTACCTTAATAATTTTTGTTTAAAATATCATGCTATGATGATCTTATTTTTTATGAAACATAGGTTTTTATCCTTTTACCATTTTCTCTGTTTCAACATTTTCAATATAAAATTCCTCAAGATTGGTAGCATCTGTATATAGAGAAACAAGTTGTTCCTTTGGATTAAGAGCATTAGGATATTGAGAAACCTTTCTTCCCTAGGATTGGTAGCATCAACATATTAATAATTCATTGTCTATAAAAATGGTTGACTATTTAATTTATATTAATTAAATACAGTAGTGCATATATAATACTATGAGGTAACACAATGTATATTAAAAAATAACTAGATTATTGAACTTTCTTTTTTTCGTTAAATTTTGAAGGTACTTTACACCTATATCAAGTATCAAAGTCCCTTCGTTTTGGTATCCTATAACATACAATACCCTATCTATATTTGTACTACCACAAAGTGATCATGATGTCCCAATGAAAGGGTTATACTCAGTTTAATTGACATCTAAACATGGAGTGGTTTTAGTTGATAATAGAATAGTTGACCACCTTCAATTTGTAGGATTTGCACCATAAAATACTTGTGCTTCCTGTGATATAATATGAATGGTTTTTTCATGTAACCTTCTTACTAAAATCCACTTTCATAAATCCCAATTCATCAATTTTAACCTCACTCCTATTATCAATCCACACGCATTGAAAAATAAACACTTGGAATGTTTCATAATCAAACCACCATATTTTTTTATGATACCAAAGTATTAAATATTTACATAAATAGGATTCATGTCATTGGTACTAGATACAATCATCACTTCTTCCATAAGAGTAACTCCATTATTTTTCTTGGTATTTTATTCATTATGTTCCTTTGTATAAAATGTATATCCATTAATTGCATAACTATTATAAGATAATACATACACACTTAGTCCTATATATATCCATTGTATTCATTCTAAAATTAAATTTTAATTTGAAGTTTAATCCTTAGAAATATGCTCTCAAAACTATCCAATAAACTATCATTTATCTATATTCAATTTCCAAATTTTATCCCTTTTAAGGATTAAAATGAATAAAAATAACTTTGTGGGTCAAAACATATGTATCAACCTTTAAAATGGTATGTAAAATGTAAATAAAACTCAATCCTATTCTATAATTATAATTATGGCAATATTTATTCCATAAATTCCTTTACCCATAAGTCTCCCACTGTGAAAAGATTTTGGTAGACTAATCTCTCTGCATCAAACTGGTAGTCTATATATAATTCAATGGTTTACTTAATAATACAATGATTTACAATATAAACTTATAGATGAATTAAATTATTGACATAACCTTTCAAAATATTCATATAGTATCAATGGTGTATATACATCTATAATGTACAGGACCACATAGTCGGGTCTCTCTATTAAAATAAACCATCAAGTAAACATGTTTCCTCTAGAATTGGGGATGACCTCATTGATTGAAGGTTCAAACATTCCAATCAGTTTCTAACACGTTTGTTCGTAGAACTAGAAACATCCAATGATTCCATATCCATTTGGACCTACTTTCTAAAGGTAGGCGCTCATTAGTTGTGGACTAATGAGGCTTAGGAATTTGCATTGGTTGAGAGGATGGGAGGTCAAACTCATCACACCTTTTTTAGGGGAATTATTTTCTACTTTGGGACTCTCTTTATAGATTTAAGTTATGTTCGTGAATCCTTATTACATTACCAAGTATAAAATGAGATTTCCTTTAGATCTAACAATCAATGATTGATATGTAGGAAATTTAGAGAATATTTTATATGTATTCGAGGTTCTTCATCGATAGAGAATCATCTGTATTTTTTATAGATTCTTATTCAATGGTATCCTTCAATACATAAAAGTCTCTTGGTCATTATGATTACCATACTAGTTTTAAATCCACTCATTGGGGCACTTGAAGTTTATTTTCATTCAGAAGGACATGGATTATTTCAGAGTTGGGATCATACCCACAGATGGGTTACCTACGTATCCTTTGTTTTAGGAAAAGGAATCAGAACCCACATAGTTCGAGTAAGAGAGTATGATTTTTATTCATGATTGATTGCTCCAAGAAAGATGTCAGGATTACTTTTACACTCTAATCTCATGTGAGTCATGCTCGATGAGAGAAACAAGAGGTATTAGTGAAACCAGACAATTGTTCCATGAAAGATGAAATGATGTGGGGCTTATGTATGTATGACTACCCAAATTAGATGAGTATTGGGTTTTACTTCAGGGAAGAAACCTAGGAACAATGTCCATAAAGGTATATGTACTTCATGGAGATTTGGGTAATCTAACTTGGGGATTACTCCTGCGGAAGATGTCCAAATTAGGAGGGGACTCATGATTGGGTTTTACTCCTGAGAAGGAAGCCCAGATCAAAAGTAAATTAAGACTGGTTAAGAGAAATTAAGACTGGGGATTACTCCTGAGAAGGAGGCCCAGGTTAAAGGGATTTGAAAACTAGGGCTTACTCCTAAAGAGGAGGCCCAGGTTAAAAGAATTTTAAAATTAAGGGATTTGGGGCTTACTCCTAAAGAGGATGCCCACATTTTTAGATTTGAAACTGGGGTTTATTCTTGAAAAGGAATCCCAGGTTAAAGTAATTATGTTTGGGGCTTACTCCAAAGGAGGATGCCCAATTAAGAGAATTTGGACTGGGGCTCACCCCTGAGAAGGAATCCCAGGTTAAGGGAAATTATGACAAGGGCTTACTCTTGAAAAGGAATCCCATGTTAAGAGAATTATGGTTGGGACTTACTCCTAAGGAGGATGCCCTGATTTTGGGAACTTTGAGACTGGGGCTTACTCTGGAAAAGGAAGCCCAAATTAGGGGACTTGGGGCTTACTCCTAAAACGGAGGCCCAAATTAATGAGGACTTGGGGCTTACTCCTATTGAGGATTCCCATATTTGAGACTGGAACTTACTTCTAAAGAGTATGCCCAAATTAGGGGACTTGGGGATTACTCCTAAAAAGGAGTCCCATATTAGAGGACTTGGGGCTTACTCCTAAGGAGGATGCCCAAATTAATGAGAATTTAGACTGGGGATTACTCCTAAAAAGGAGGCCCAAGTTAAGAGAATTATGGTTGGGGCTTACTTTTGAGAAGGATGCCCAAATTAGGGTTCTCTCATCTTAAAGGATGATGTTGAATGAATAAAATCTCTAACTTTAGTGACATAAAGATGTGTAAATCACTAGGTTTTGAGAGATGTTCCACAGAATTCCTTTCAGATAAGGAATTCAATCAAGAAAACATTCCATAAATGGAATTGAAGAGTGTCTTGAAGACTGAATCTTGAAAAGGAGAGGTGGAATGGCATAAGAGAGGTGAAATGGGCAGGAAGGGCACTCAAAAATAGAGGGGCGCGCAAGTCCTGGGGGGTCGTGCAGATACTAAATGGGCGCGCAAGTCATGGTCGTGCAAGTATACTTGCGCGACACATATATACTTGGGTGATCCTTGACCAGTAGAGTAATATTTAGGCAATCCTTAACCAAAGCCTTTAGAATTATCTCGAGGTACTTCCAGAAGAGTGGCGCGCAAGTTTCAATGAGTAGGTAAGGAGGCGCGTAAGTATATCCATTTCCCTTAAGAGTAAAACACTTAGGTGCGCAAGTGTTAGTGAATTCTGACACTTAGACCTTATTCTTCTTGTTTAGAACTTCCATTCTAGGTAAATAATTACCTTAGAAGTGTTCGGAAGACTTGAAGAAGAGACTTGGGCATTCAGAGCTCTGTATCTAAATTCTGGAAAAAATCCTCCCTCAAATGGGGGGCCCACCGGGGGTATTTATAGGCTGGAGAAGACCCTGGGCGGTTTTCAAAGAGGGCACATAGGTCACTTGCGCGACCATTAGGTGGCGCGTAATTGTACTTGCGTGACAGTGAGGGAACTTGCGCGACCCAAATTTATTTCAATCCTTTTTCATTCCTTTGTCGATTTTTTGATGTTTTCTTCAAAGTATGAATCAATTTGTGCTAAGTCATTTCCCTTTCCATTCCTTTAGACAATGTGATGAAAAGGAGCATCAACAAAAGTCCCCCCTCAGAGTAGGATCCAGAGAGGAAATTGGATTTGACTCTGAGGAAGAAAGAGAAACAAGGGGTCTTTGTGGTTATTGGTAGTTTAAATTCATGCATGTCAGACATAAAAAGGATAATGTTTAAGGTCGAAATAGATTTGACCGAAATGGATTAACATTGACTCAATTCCTTGATAATTTATCTGAAAACATTTACCACACTCAAGTATGAGGGAAAATATGTAAACTATGACATAAGAAAATTTGAATCTGAGGAATGATATGAAAAAGAGATAAAAAGGAATTAGAAGAAGTTGTTCCCAAGAGTGAAGTTACCATTATTTAACAAACCCGTTAAGGGGTTGAATTATGCAGGTCCACCTAAGGGAATTGGCTACATATTCAAATAATAGTATCGCTTGGCTGACAGGTCCGTTATGTAGACTACTTATGCAAGGCCGCCTAAGGGCACGTGCTGCATAGTCAGGCAAAATAACTCTCAGAAATTTACTTTTCTACTGCTAAAAATCCAGTGAAAGTTTATGAGGATTCAAATTTTACAAAGCAGAGAGTTTTCTGTATGGATAGAGGTACTTGAATATGGATAAGATATTTCCAAACAAGATTATCCAAGAACTGGATGAATGTCACTCCTACGAAGGTCTGACCCAAACGTAGGGAAGAGAAAATATAAACCATAGACTTGAATACTTTCAAATCGTGAAAAGGTATATGGGACAAATATGTTAAGGATTGTTATTTTTGCGGATCCCTACATATTTTCATTAAGACAAATAAGGACAAAATATGTTTTCCTCCCAAGAATAAAGTTACCACTATTTAAAAAACCCATTAGGGGGTTGAATTATGCAGGGCCACCTTAGGGCATTGGCCGCATAGTCAAATAATAGTATCTTTTAGCTGACAAGTCTGTTATGTATACTGTTTATGCAAGGCCACCTAAGGGCATGTCCTGCTTAGTCAGGCAAAAGAACTCTCAGAAATTGGACATTTTTGTGACTAGAAGTCAAGAAAAGTGTTATGAAGATCTGAAAATATTTAAGGTTAGGATTATAACACATAAAAAATGGTTATTGTCCAATTAATGTAGAGATACACAGATCAATGCTAAACATAATCATGTTGTGACTGGGTCCTGAATTGAAATACTGGACTTCTTACGTATCCCATAAGGATGGGAATCAAGCTCATACGTAGTTCTTGAAATACAGTTTAATGTCATGTGGGATGAAAGTATGAGAGATATTAGTTTAGGGTCATAGAGCTCGGACCATTATAAGAAATACACAGTTTGTGTTTTTATGGGGACTTTTCAGCCACGGGACTGAAAGTGGAATTTGGGGTTAGCCCAAAAGACTTGGGGCTGGATTTGAGGGACACTCGAACGTTCCTATGTATCCCATAAGGATGGGAATCAAGCCCATGTAGTTATAGAAATACCCTCTGTACAAATTTGGTTCATACATGTGAAGGGTGAAAAGGGGACTTTAGTACAATGATGGTTTGACCCAAGATAAAAGGTTCAGGCATTACCATGTATGCACATAGTCTTTGAAATATAACATGATTTAAAATCAATGTAAATAATGATTCAATCTCAGGTGAGGGTATCAAATAATATTGTAGTTTATTAACGTACAGGACAAAATTGTTGTACAGTTTTAACGTCATATAGCAAGGACTAAGGTGAACTAATGTAAAGATATTGATTCTTGGAGCAGTTTCACCTATCAAAATCATATGAGATGAAGGTGAACCGATGTGAAGAGATTGGTTTTGGGATTGAACCTTGGGAGGTTGCCTACATACCCAACCTAGAAGGAAAGGATTAAAGTCTGCATAGTTCAATTAAAGAATGAATTAGTTATCAAGTTGTTTTTGGGGACAACGATATAAAAAAAGATGTTGGGACTTACGTGTGGTTAGCGACCTAGAGAGGGTGTTATGGTTTAAATTTGCTCTAAGATCACGTGAGTCATACTCGGTGTGAGAAACAAGAGGTAACAACAACCTTAACGATGCACAGTTTAATGTCATGTAGGACATATAAAGGGACTATGCAGTTTAAAGTCTTGCAGTTTGGACTATTGGTGCTACAGAGTTTAGTGTCATGTAGCAGGGAAAAAATATAGTTTAACATCATGTAGGATTTATTAAGGAATTTCTATACAGTTTAGTGTCATGTAGTTAGGACAATGGGGACAATATAGTTTAATGTCATATTGGAGAAAAAGAGGATTGTGCAGTTTAATGTCATGTAGTAAGGAAAAAAGAGGAAACATTTTAACGTCATGTTGGACGTATTAGGGAATTTTTCACATTTTAACATCATGTTGGACAAAAAAAGATGATACAGTTCAGCATCATGTTGGACGAAAGTGTGAATAGTTTAAAGTCATATGCATGGACCCTGGGTGGTGCAATTTAACGTTGTGTTGTACATAAGGGACTTTTGTATAGTTTAGCGTCATGTAGTTTGGACGTCACAGTTTCACATCATGTTGGACGTAAGGGACATGCAAATAGTTTAAGGTCTTTTGCATGGACCGTTGATGGTGTATTTTGTGTTTATACAAAATACTTCTTCTGAAATCTGGAATTGGTTGGACTAGTGATGAGTTCTCCATCCATTGAAATTAAAGAATAAGCTCCATTGGAATAGACCTTATGTATTGAATAAGGTCCTTCCCACTTTGGTTCAAGCTTAGGAGGTTTATTTCCTGGTATCATTGGAGTTCTGAGAACTAATACCAATTCTCCCTGAACGAATGAACTAAGATGAACTTTTTTGTTGAAAGCTCGTGCTATTTGATTATGATAGACTTCCAAGTGGTGCAGAGTGGACAATCTTTTCTCATCTAAATGTTCCAATTCATTCAATCTCTTTTGAGATTGTTCATCTGTAGATGATTGATCACAAATGGATACTCTGAGTGAAGGTAATTGAACTTCAATGGGAAAGACTATTTTCGTTCCATATACTAGTGAATATGGAGTTGACCGTGTTGCAGTGCGAGTGGTGGTCCGATAAGCCCATAAATCATTAAAGAGTTTATCAGGCCATGACCTCTTATCTTTATCCATCATATTTTGCAGTATATTTGACAGAGTCTTGTTGAAGGCTTCTATCTGGCCATTGGCCACTGCATGATACCGAGATGAATGATTGGATTTGATGTTGTATTCTTGATATAGATTCTTCACCTCGGATGAACAGAAGTTGGTGCCATTGTCCGTCAATATGGTATGAGGGGCCCCAAATCTGGTAATGATGTTAGACTTGATGAAGCTAACAATCCTTTTAGAACTAAATTCTTTGAGAGGTATTTCCTCTGCCCATTTGGAAAAGAAGTCAGTAGCAGTAAAAATATACTTAAACTACTTGGCAGTAGTTAAAGGGTAAGGTCCCACCACATACATTCCCCATGTGGAAAATAGCCACGAGTATTTAGCTGTATGAAGCAACTCTGGAGGTTGATGAATGAAGTTGGCATGTACTTGGCGTGAATGAAACTTCTTTGTGAAATCAACACAGTCTTGTATCATTGAAGGCCAAAAGTATCCAAGCCTTCGAATCTGATCAGACAGTCTATGTCCAGACTGGTGGGCACCACAGACTCCTGCATGCACTTCTTTCATGAAAGCCATTGTCTCTTCACCATCAATGCATCTGAAAAGACCTTCATCAAAACCACACTTGTAGAGAATTTTCTCTAGGTGATCTGGGCTATCATAAAGAGTAAAATTGACCACACGTCACCGAATTTGTTCTTTCCCGGCTCTATTAGGTGGAAGTGTTCCATTTTGAAGGTATTCCCTGATAGGTGTCATTCATCCCATAGTGTGACCGTATGGTTCAGAGATGGGACTAATTTCATTGATTTCCTCTGTTCTGTCTTGAACATAAGGTGAAATTGTACGACGGTGAGCAATAATGATTGTTGTCTCGTCCTGATTTGGATCTGCCAGAGCTGTGGCTATATTAGCCAGTGCATCAGCTTGGGCATTTTGTGACCACGAGACATAAGTAAATATCAATTCCGAAGGGAATTATGCCATTAATTCTCTGACGTAATCATACAAAGGGATTAGTTCTTCTTTTCTGATGGCATAATCCCTATTTACTTGTTTGATTACCAGGCCTGAATCGCCTTTCACCTTTAAGTGATTCACTTGTGCTTGAAGTGCCAACTCCAATTCTACAATAAGAGCTTGGTATTCCGCTTCATTATTTGTACCGCCTCCCAATAATGATAAGGAATAAGGTAGCAATTCCTTTTCTGGGGAAATGAGTACAACTCCTAATCAAACTTTTTTGAATTTAGGATTTTCCATTTTCCTCCCTGTTGGACTTCTGGAAGAACCATCAAAGTACATTTCCCATGCGTGAATACTTTATTAAATATAGAAGACTTCCTCATCAGGGAGTTCAATATCTGAAGATGTGTCTTCCACTGAAGGGTGTTCAGCAAGGAAATCAGCCAGAGCTTGGCCCTTTATTGCCTTTTGAGACACATATTGAATGTCAAATTACTGTAAAATAACTTCCCACCTTTACAGTCATCCTGTAATCATTGGATGACTAAGGATGAATTTGAGCGGGTTATTACAAGATACCAATTGGACCTCGTGATGTTGCAGGTAGTGTCTCAAATTCTGAACTGCAAAGATTAATGCTAGGAAGCACTTCTCAATACTTTAATATCGGGTTTCTACTTCAAGAATAGTCTGACTGTTGGACCTCATGATGTTGCAGGTAGTGTCTCAACTTCTGAACTGCAAAGATTAATGCTAGGAAGCACTTCTCAATACTTGAATATCGGGTTTCTACTTCAAGAATAGTCTGACTGAGATAGTAGAGGTTGTTTTCATTCCCAGCATAATTCTTCTGAGAAAGAAAGGCACCCAATGATCACTCTAGAGATATCACATAGAGGATAAGTGGCCTTCCTTCAACAGGTGGCATTAACACCGGTGGACTCAAGAGATACTTCTTAAGAATATCGAATGCTTCTTGACATTCTTCAGTCCACTTGTAAGTAACTCCCTTCTTTATCAATTTGGTGAAGGTTAAGATTTTTCCTGCCAAATTAGTGATGAAATGCCAAATATAGGCCTAGTGTCCTTGAATTACTCTCAATTCTTTCAAATGTCGAAGAGTTGACATACCAAGGATTGACTTTTTCTTCTCATTATCGACTTCAATACCATGATGGAATACAACAAATCCGAGAAATTTTCCTGAGGTTACCCCAAATGCACATTTTATGGGGTTCATCTTCAAATTATGTTGTCGAATCTTGTGAAATATGACTTCCAAATCAGCCAAGTGATTATAATGTTGTTTTTATTTGACCACCAAATCATCCACATAACATTCAACAAACTTCCCTAAAAAGGGTTTGAAGATACGATGCATGGTACGTTGATATGTTGCGACTGCATTCTTTAATCCGAAGGGCATTACCCAGTAGCAAAACACACCCTGAGGGGATCTGAAGGCTATAGATTCTTCATCTTCTAGAGCCATTCAGATTTGATTATACTCAGAATATCCATCCATGAAGGAAAGTGCTTCATAGCCAGCTGTTGCATCAATTAAAAGTTCTGTTATCAGAACTAGAAAATCATCCTTAGGATAATGCCAATTAAGATCTCTAAAATCAATGAAAACTCTAATTTATCCATTCTTCTTTTTCACAGGGACAATATTAGCCAACCACTTGGGATATTTAACTTCTCTAATGAAGTTATCTTTGATAAGCTTATCCACTTCAGCTTCAATTTTGGAAGCATAAGTTGGGTGTGTTCTTCTTGCGGCTTGCTTAAATCCTCGATGTTCTTCTGGTAAACCCAAATGATGAGTAGCAACATCAGGATCAAGCCTAGGAATCTCTATATAGTTCCAAGCAATTATGTCTTGATTTTTCTTTAAAAATAAAATATAAATCTCTTGTTCTTCAAGAGTCATGACCGCACTGATTAAAGTTGGGTGTGGATCTTCTTTTGTACCCAGATTGATTTCTCTGAGTTCATCCACAATGGTAGAGATACCCACTTAAAATGCTGTAGGAGAATCTCTGAGATCTTCCTCTTCTACTTCAACATGTTTTACTTCTTCTGTTTCTACTTTCATAGTATATGATGAAGCATAATTTCCATGATCAGAAGAGATGTTAAAACTTGAACATCTTGAAGAAGAATCTTCCATTTCTGAGCAAATTGATGATGAAGGGTCTTCCTTGGGTAATAAAGAGAAGATTATGTATTGAGAATCAACATCATTGTTCACCTCTGGTATTGTTATAACTTCTTATGGCCTTATTAGAGAAGTATAGACTTGTTGGATTTCAGCAGATGAAATAAAGACATCTCCATTTGAACTTTCATCATTGCCTGGTGAATCACCAATTTCTCCCATGATGTCTGGCTCGATTGCCGTAATTGACATTATGGATCTTTTCATAAGATTATTTTGATTTGGGTCTATCATATCAATTTGAATTATAGGAAACACATAATTTTTACTCACATGCGCAAATGGATTTACCGGAATCTTTTCCAAACCATATGGAGCATTAACTTTGGTAATCTCCCTTGTTGTGGATTTCTCCATTCCCTTCATGTGATAGAATTACGCCTCAATGTATTGAGATTCACATGTCTTGAATGGGGCCTTATCACCATACAATGTCCCAACTTGACCATCGAAACAATATTTGAGACATTGATGGTATGAGGAATGGATAGCCACATATTGATGTAGCCAGGGTCTTCCAAGCAAGATGTTGAAGGCTGAGTCTTGATCAACAACCATGAAATCTGAATTGGATACAAGATCTCCAAACTAAGTTCTAAGTTTAATCTCTCCCAGTGGTTCTTGTTCATTTTTATCATATCCTTGTAACATCATAGTAGAAGGAGATAAATTATATTCCTTGAGGCCCAATCAACGAAGTGTACGAATGAGGATGAGGTTGAATCCTAAACCATTATCAATGAAAGCTCTTCAGATATCTACACCATTTACCATGCCAGATAAGTACAAAGGTCTAATGTGTTCTTGCATGACCTCATCTTTATCTTCATCTATGAAATATATCACTACATGGAATTCTGCAGGATTATTCTCTACATGGTAGACTTCAGCTGCAGCAATTTCAGTCTCAAACTCCAGAGGACTTGACAAAGCCTCGATGAGTGCCTCCTGAAGATCCTTTGATAAATTCAAGGTATTCATAATTGATAACTTGTCCGGTACTTGGGCCAGGTGTTTCAATATATCATACTTTTGATCCAAATTTCTACGTTTCCCAACAGGAACATGTGGTTTAGCAGGTGCCTTGGAAGTTGATGCTTTGGAATTTGATGCATCTTGTACCGGGATAAGAGTTGGTAATACTCCTGGCTCTGAAAGATTAGACCGATTAGGTCTATTTACTTGCTGAGAGGAAGAATATGGAACCTTCAACTTATATTCCAGAATAATTATGCCAGGACTGAGTCTACCTTGTGTGGAAGAACTTGTGTGTTCTTGTTGAGCTCGTTGAAGGGCTCTACCATGAGTTTCTACCGCATACACAGTTCTAGTAGGGGTAGAATTGGAATAGTGGCCTCTAAAAGGTCCACATCTTCCCTTATATCCTAAGCCTCTAGAACTTCCTCTGATTCCTCTATTTGATATAGGGAATTCGGGCTCATTAAAATCGAAACTGAGACTAGAATATGGATCGGTTAATTGAATCATATTAACAGAACCGAAGATCAACTCTTCATCTGATAAAGACTCTGCCTGATTAGAAAATTTAGTTTGTACTTTTTGGTGGGGCGGTGCCCATTGCCTTGAGGTAGATGGCATAAAATCTTCCAGAGTCAAAGACAAATTAGGCTTTGACACATACTCATCTTCTTTTGATTGTTCCTCTTTCTTGGAATTGTTCCATTTCTTTGAGTATTTTCCCTCTAATGAAGAGGGTTTTTCTACGGCATTCATGGCAGAAGACACAATTGGTTTCTTCAATTGTGTTCACAAAATACCATGAGTTTGGTTGATCGTCTTTCTGACCATCCAATCATCATATTTTTGTGCATTTTTTTTTCTTAACTTCTTGCCACTTTCCTTCCTCCTCTGGAACTGTAGTAGTAACACATGCTACCTGAGCTGAAGAACCTTTCAGTTTGACTTGTCCCAAATCGACCATTTTTTGTAGGAGGTCTTTAAAAACAAAACACTCCTGAATGGGATGCCCCAACATTTTATTAAAGGGGAAATAATTGGGATGGTCTTTATCTCCTTCCTTATTTGGCCTCTTGGGCCTTAGCAATTGAACCAAATTATTTTCCAGAGCAGAAATGAAGTAGCTAGGAACTTTTTCATTTCGGAAAGAGTATATTTTGCTCTTCATATCCTCAAATTGTTTCCATATTTGATCTCCTTGATCGTCTTGACGAAACAGCCTCTGTTGTTGACGCTCAGGAGGCAGAGCCCTTCGAGAAGATGAAATCCTTGAAGTAGAAGCAGGTACAGGTGCTTGTTTAAGCATAACTGTAGCAGTCTCTGCTTTACCCATTCTCCTTCCTAGAGCTGATGGAATTAAATGAGCTTTATCCTTAGTCTTTATAAGATAATATTCAATCTGTTGAGCGATTGGAGTAAGGTCTCGAAACCCTCCTGTGTATTTCACAGGGATCAATGGTGTACGTAACTCGTCACGCAGATTTGACACACAGATTGGCAACAATTCTTCTTGATAGAGTGCTAATATTAGGGAATATGTTAATCCCTTCCAGTGAGGAATGAAATCTGAAACCCTTTCATTCTCCCTTTTCTTATAGTTTGTAAGATCAAAAACTGTTGTCTTTGGAAACGTTGAGCTGAACTGAAGAAGTAATTTTTGGTGAAGATCCTCCCACCTGGTAATTGACTGGGATTACAAGATTGTATACCAAACAAAAGCCGGTCCTTGCAAGGTTCGCACGAAACATCTGAGTTTCACTGCTTCTTACTATTACGAAGATCCCATCATAGGATCGCAAGAAGACACGTAATGCATCAAATGCTATTCAGGATCGCCTGATCTATTTAAAATAGGGAATACAAGGTTCTCAAAACTTGATGGGGGAGGTATTGAATCTACCCATTCAGGGTAAGCTCTATTTTTTGGTTAAACCTGTGCACGCTTCCCTTCCATAGTCTCTAACTGAGCTGTTAATGACTCAATGGTAGTTATTAAATTTTGAGAAACATCCAGTTGAACTTGGACATGGGCAGCTGCAATAATTGGAGTCTGGACAGGCATGGTGGCTAATACTACAACTGATGGTAGCACCATCGATTGTTGTTGCACTTGACCCGTAGGATTAGACCTGTGAGGGTGTATTGATAGAGGAGGATATTCTTGATCCATCTCAGTAACCACAACAAATTCCCTTGGTTGACTGAATCCAGTACGCTTATTAGGAAGACTACCCTGAAGTAGTTCTGCATTCAACCACCTCAATTCCTTCATTTCTTCCTCTTGTTGTGGGTATCGTTTCTCTAGTGAGAGCGATTGGCCTTCTCTAGAGGAAGGTTATGTAACCTGATTCTTTCCTTTCCCCTTTTTGGCTCCCTTTCGGAGTGGGAGAAGTGGGTTACTTGAAATATTACCCAAATTCTAGGTAAACCTTTGATTTTGTGTACCCACACATTCTTCATTTGTGTCTGTGCATTTAACTTCTTGAGCAGGAACCTCTTCATCTGATCCCTCTGAGTGAACCTCATCTGGTGGATCATCAACAACGGCATTAATGAAATTAATTAATGCATAATGCATTGCATACCTTCTATCAGCATTTCTGTGATATTTTCTTCTTCCATTCCCATGATGAGACATCTCCTTTTGTTTATTTGATACCTCAGGAACTTCTTGGCGAACCGTAATTTGGAGAGAATCGTCTGATAATTTGGCTCTTCGTTCCTCTTGAGGCTTGTTCCCTAATCGAGAGAAGACTGACTTTCTCTAAGGGAGAGATTGAGGATTTGAAAAAGTCCCCAATCCTGTGGACTGGGGCTGTTACTGCTATCTTTTCTCAACTCCTCGAATCCTATTTGTTGATTCTGAGGGTTGGGTTAAAAGAGTCCCCAGTCTGGAAAGATGGGGTGGTTTTTGACATGCTATATCTGAGACTTTCTTAAAATATCTCTTGATCTTGCGGACCTTGGTCCGGAAATTAGCTGGATGCATCAATCGATATTCACTTTCATCACCTGGTTCAAAATACCATTGGATGATTTCTGACACTTCTGTCACTTGATGATGTGCTTGCTCCAAATGAGAGGCATGTTCAATATTCTCATTTGCTTGATGCAGGAGTAATTCAACAAATTGTTCTATGTAGGCTTGATTTTTAGAGGAACTAGTTGAAGCCTGTTCTTGGGAAAGATTTTGATTAAAAAAACCCATTGACTATGGTCGGCCATGGGCAATAACATTGCATGAGACCATTTTTTGTGGGCTTTGCTAACTGGAGAGCACAGTGAAATGTAGTGCTCCATGAACACCCCATCCTCTAACATGAATACCAGATGGGGCATTGGAAATTAACTGGCACAATCTTCTTAGTGCGCCAAGGCATGAACGTTGAAGGGATCTCTGCTACTTTTCAGCTTTCGGATATCGAGAGACTGATAGAGATGCCAAATCAATCTGACGTTGTAACCCTTCTATTATCATAACATGATTTTCATATTCATCATAAGATAATACTTTCTTTTTCAACTGATAAAGAGTTTTCCATATGTTGATATGAATATCATGAATTCCATCTTCCGTCATCATCTCTGGAATGTCATAATGAGAGTCGGCCAGAGGCCAAAACATGACTGGCACTTCACCTTTTGCCAGTTGTTTTCTCATGTTCAGAATTTCCTCTTTATCATTCAATGAAGATTCTTCTACCTGATTAGACCATAGTTGATGCTTCCTTGTTGATTCATCGGATTCAACAAGATTGGTAGAGAAATTACTGATTAAACTAGAAGATGAATGACTTAGGGGTGGTTCGGAGAATGACCTAAACCCTGGGCTATCTTCTTGTTGAGAAAGTACTTCACCTATTAATGGTAAAGCATCAGACATGACTGGATTCACATTTTCAAGTGCCTCAAGATAAGAGGTCTTTCTTGTCACTACATTGTCTTCTAACGAATTTTCCAGAAAATGTGAATTACTACTGCGGAGAGGGATTTCTCAGCTAAATTCATCATCATGGGGAGGACCACCATGGTGGGTTACAGCAAAAGAGGAAACATTTTGCTCCTTGATCTTCTGACCACATAGAGGGTTATTGTGGCTCTCATCTGAAGATGAAACTTCGAGATCGACCAAATTGTCACAAAGAAAGCCTTCATGAGGAAGTGTCTGGTACAAACCTTCAGAATTAATGTTCCCACTATTGGGAACTGAGAGAGAAAAATCTTGAGTTGCAACAGATAGTTGTCTGAGGGATTCAAGAACTCCAGCATCGATCAAGGCCTTGTTATAGATAGGCTCTTGATTTCTTGACTGTGCTGGGCGGGTCTTCTTTTTAGATGCCTTCTTACTCAATTTGGCAGGTGTATGTGCCTGCTCAGGAGAAATGATCATGTTATGCTGATTATCTCCACTCAAACCAGGTGTATGTGCCTGACTTGGTTGTCCGTATGATATGGGGGAGTACGCCCCACAACCCTCTTAGACTGGAACAAATGTGTGTGTCTGTTTCGGAGTGAACTGTTGATGTGTCACTCCACTGGTAGGTATCGATTTATGTTTATTTCCCTGAGATACTGCTGAAGCTATTATAATATCCTGGCAGGCATCCAGAATATGAGCAGGGATTTTCTTCTGCTCTTTCACCATAGATAGAATGTTCTTGGTGACTTCAGCAGTCGGAACAGGGATATACATCCATTCCATGCTTGGAGTAGGTGTGTGTTTCTGCTCCTATCCTCCTTTTCCTATCAATGAATCCTGGTAGTACTCAAGTGTGGGGGCAGAGAGTTGATTCTGCCTCCTATTTGTCACTATTGCTTTCCGACTGACTTCTCTGAATGCTACCAAACGAGACTGTTGGTAAGCTTGATCAATACTAAAAGGTGTATGTGCATGATAATTGCACTTTTCCAAACGTGTTTGATGAGCTCCATCATATGTAGTCAGACGATCCTGCTGACTAGCTGATGATTTATAAATAGGTGTATGTTCTTGTCTATAGTACTCCCCTGGAATTGCCTGGTAGGATTGGTGTGATACTGCCAGACGAGTCTGCTGGACAGTAGAATTAAAATGGATGGGTGTGTGTTCCGGATTTTTTCTTGCCACCAAGTTAGGTTGGTGGACTTCTCCAGATATGGCATAGATGAGAACCTACTCACTATTAACTGGTTGTCGCCTCTGGCGGTTCGTCTTGCCTGCTCGGGTTCGAGGAACCAGAGCCGAACGCCTGGAGTCGATACCCTCATCATGTTGAGGGTGCACTGCCGCATGATTCTAGTGGCGATTGTTGATGGGAGCCTTTGGGAAGTACTCCTATATCCTTGAATTAAGGCCCTATGGGACCTGCTAATTCACCTCCCCAGAATACGGGAGTGAATAGTGATTGCGTTCCAGGGATAACAACCCAAAATGGTTGGAGATGGTAGTTAGCACCGCATATTTCTTGATCGCTGGTTGTCGTTGTCCGGACGACCAGGATGAATTATTCACTTGGAGAGATTTTCGAGCAGCCTCTAGAGTTGGAATGCTACCGTGTTGATGGTACTCCTTAACCAGTGCATTCGATACCCAGCGTTGAAGACGCTAAGTAGGTGATGTCATCCTCAGAGTGGACGATGATCCAGCAGGAGTAGCAGTAGTGGCATTTGTAGCATAGGTTTTCACAGCAGAGGTATTCACAGATGTGAACTTAAGAAAACCCATTCTTTTAATGCAGAAGATCTTGAAAAGGAGTGCCAGTTTGATATAACAAACATGATCAAGATAATTCCAGCCGCTACATCTTTTGGATGAGCACATATGTTATTGATTGTCTTGTTGGACCTCTCATTGAGTTTAAATAGGGTCCTAACAAATAGGTAAAACATCATTTTAACTTGGTTAAGGATTCACATCGGGTTCACCATTTTTTGTTTCCTCTGGAATTGGGGATGACCTCGTTGATTGAAGGTTCAAACATTCCAATCGGTTTCTAACGGGTTTATTCATAGAACCGAAAACATCCAATGATTCCATATCCATTTGGAACTACTTTCCAAAGGTAGTCACTCATTAGTTGTGGACTGATGAGGCTTAGGAATTTTCATTGGTTGAGAGGATGGGAGGTCAGACTCATCAAACCTTTTTGAGAGGAATTATTGTCTACTCTAGGACTCTCTTTATAGATTTAAGTTATTTTCATGAATCCTTATTACATTATCAAGTATAAAATGAGCTTTCCTTTAGATCTGACAATCAATGATTGATATGTAGGAAATTTAGAGAATATTTTATATGTATTCTAGGTTCTTAATCGATAGAGAATCATCTGTATTTTTTAGAGATTCTTAGTCAATGGTATCTTTAAATACATAAATGTATCTTGGTCATTATGATGACCATACTAGTTTTAAATCCACTCAGTGGGGCACTTGAAGTTTATTGTCATTCAGAAGGACATGGATTATTTCAAAGTTGGGATCGTGCCCACATATGGGTTACCTATGTATCCTTTGTTTTTGGAAAAGGAATCAGAACCCGCGTAGTTCTAGTAAGAGAGTATGATGTTTATGCATGATTGATGGCTCTAAGAAAGATGTCATGATTACTTTTACACTCTAAGATCATGTGATTCATGCTCGGTGTGAGAAACAAGAGGTATTAGTGAAACCAGACAATTTCTCCATGAAATATGAAATGATGTGGAGCTTATGTATGTATGACTGCCCAAAATAGATGAGTATTGGGTTTTACTTCAGGGAAGAAACCCAGGAAAAGGTTCATAAAGGTATATGTACTTCATGGAGATTTGGGTACTCTAACTTGGGGCTTACTCCTGAGGAAGATGACCAAATTATAAGAGGACTCATGATTGGGTTTTACTCCTGAGAAGGAATCCTAGATAAAAAGTAAATTAAGACTGGTTAAGAGAAATTAAGACCGGGGCTTACTCCTGAGAAGGAGGCCCAGGTTAAAAGATTTTTAAAATTAAGGGATTTGGGGATTAATCCTAAAGAGGATGCCCACATTTGTAGATTTGAAACTGGGGTTTATTTTGAAAAAGGAAGCCCAGGTTAAAGGAATTATGGTTGGGGCTTACTCCTGAGGAGGATGCCCAATTAAGAGAATTTGGACTGGGGCTTACTCCTGAGAAGGAAGCCCAGGTTAAGGGAAATTATGACTGGGGATTACTCCTGAAAAGGAATCCCAGGTTAAGAGAATTATGGTTGGGACTTACACCTAAGGAGGATGCCCAGATTTTGGGAACTTTGAGAATGGGGCTCACTCTTGAAAAGGAAGCCCAGATTAGGGGACTTGGGGATTACTCCTGAAAATGAGGCCCAAATTAATGTGGACTTGGGACTTACTCCTAAGTGGGATGCCTATATTTGAGACTGGGTCTTACTCCTAAGGAGGATGCCCAAATTAATGAGAATTTGGACTGAGTCTTACTCCTGAAAAGGAGGCCCAAGTTAAAAGAATTGTGGTTGGGGCTTACTCTTGAGAAGGATGCCCAAATTAGGGTTCTCCCATCTTAAAGGATGAGGTTGAATGAATAAAATCTCTAACTTTAGTGACATAAAGATGTGTAAATCACTAGTTTTTGAGATATGTTCCACGGAATTCCTTTCAGATAAGGATGTCAATCAAGAAAACATGCCATAAATGGCTTTGAAGAGTGTCTTGAAGACTGAATCTTGAATAGGCTAGGTGGGATGGCATAAGAGAGGTGAAGTGGGCAGGAAGGGCACTAAAAAATAGAGGGGCGCGCAAGTCCTGGGGGGTCGTGCAGATACTGCATGGGTGCGAAAGTCTTGGTCGCGCAAGTATACTTGCACGAAACATATATACTTGGGAGATCCTTGACCAGTAGAGTAATATTTAGGCAATCCTTGACCAAAGCCTTTAGAATTATCCCGAGGTACTTTCAGAAGAGTGGCGCGCAAGTTTTAATGAGTAGGTAAGGAGGCGTGCAAGTGTGTCCATTTCCCTTAAGGGTAATACACTTAGGCGCGCAAGTGTTAGGGAATTCTAACACTTAGACCTTATTATTCTTGTTTAGACCTTCCATTCTAGGTAAATAATTACCTTAGAAGTGTTAAGAAGACTTGAATAAGAGACTTGGGCGTTCATACCTCTGTATCTGAATTCTGGAAAAAATCCTCCCTCAAATGGGGGGCCCACCAGGGGTATTTATAGGCTGGAGAAGACCTTGGGCGGTTTTCAAAGAGGGCGTGCAAGTCACTTGCGTGACCATTAGGTGGCGTGCAAGTGTACTTGTGCGACAGTGAGGGAACTTGCGTGACTCAAATCTATTTGACTCCTTTTTCATTCCTTTGTCGATTTTTTGATGTTTTCTTCAAAGGATGAATCAATTTGTCCTAAGTTATTTCCCTTTCCATTCCTTTAGACAATGTGATGAAAAGGAGCATCAACAAAACCATCATATCAAAGAATAATGGTGGGGAGAACATCTATGATTCACATAATATGATAGAAATTTCCTTTTCCATATTTGGAAATTTGTTGGGTTTATAAATTTACTACATGTATATTTGAAAATAAAACACATTTTGGTTAATGTATAATGGATGTTTTAAGGAAAAATACAATGTAAAGCTATAGTCATGAAATCTTGCATCAAAAAATAAAACTCATATGATTTCAAACCATTTAACTTTAAATCAGTTATTGATATGATATTATTGATATTGGATGAAGACCCCTCTATAACCTTTAAATCATATAGGAAGCTTCAAAACTGATATCTCTCTTTCCTGGAAAGAGTGTAAGTATCTAGAGGACGAAAAATATGACTTTAATGATTCAATGGTACCAACCCTTCTTGTGTCCCCATGTCAATCATGTCCAACCAAGACTTAATATAATCCTTATTTTTAGGTGCATTTAATAACATGCTAATGGAACTATCACATAAATTTTTTCTATATGCATGACATCATGAAAATTTCTAACATAAAAACAACTATAGTATGATAATTAAAAATAATAATCTTATTTTCTAACCAGTTTTCATAAATATTTTCAAAGAATTTGTACCAAAAGTGGTGACCATGTCTTTTACATTCTCAAATAGTTGATCACTATTTAGTGGAGATGGTGTTGTACCTTATTTTGAGTTCCCATATAATGATTTCATTCATGATTGGTATTTATGTCACCGTTGTAGAAATTTTTTATTTCATGGAAACATAGCCTTTGAGGAATGTTTCAACCTAACTAATTTTACACCTTGTCCACAAATGGTACACCCTTAAGTTCATATAATTTTATATCCTAAAAAATTTCCATAATCAATAAAGTCATTTATTCTCCTATGAAACATGGCTCTCAATGTGAATTATTCATTTCTATAAGAATCATACAATATAACACCTAAATCCCACATTAATTTTAGATATTTAATCAATGGATCCAAATAAACATCAATATCATTAACCAATTGTTTTGGTCCTGATATAAAAAGATACAACATGATGTATTTTTGATTCTTGTATAACCATAGGGGCAAGTTATAATCTACCAAAATAACTAGACATGTACTTTGAGTGCTAATTTTTACACCAAAGTGATTCAATACATATGTAGATATAACAAGATGAAGATATCACAGTTCATTTCATATTTTAGGATACTCATGATAAATTTCCTTCCACTAAGGAGTGTCTTCTGGGTGAAGAAGTTTGCTATATTGATTTATTTTATCTATGTTCCACACCAATTTCCTTGTAGTATCCTCACTTCCATATAGACACATAAGCCTTGTAAAGATTATAAAGTATCCTACAACTTTATATGGACGTGATTAATCTTTATTTTATTGATATGCACCACACTTTTGACAATTTTTTAGTGACTAATGGTCCTTGTGAAATAGAATATGGTCATTTAGATAGGCATGTATTCTTTCATAGATTATACCCATTGAATGTATTATTAATTTAACATCATATGTTTGGTAAGAAACCTCATTACATTCTAGTAGAATATCATTCAAGAGATAAATTAGTTTAGTAAAGATGGTTTCACCCTATTTTTTGCTAGATGTTACATTATATAGCTTCAGTATGATAGAGAATGTTGTATATTTAGTACAACCAACATGAAATGGAATTATTTAATAGTTCTTTAACTTATTAATCATCATTGTATAATAACAAAGTTCATCTTCAAATATCATTTTCATTTCTATAATACACTTTTTATTATCACTTATACCTGTAATCATATCCTCGAAAAAATATTTATCATTGTTTAGGCTTGAAATCAGATCAGATGACATATAAAATGCAGTGTTATCTCGGTCACTAGCTACATTTATTTCTTCCTCATGTTAATTCAAATATTTGTAACTGTTATATATTCTGTGATAAATCAATTGTTCATATAAATCTTCTGGACTAATTATTTTTTAATAACAATAACAGAAACACAAATAAAGGGTATGAGAAGGTTCATATGCATGACCTTTTGAAAAATTGATGAACTCTTTAATCCCATCCTCATAATCTTTTGTTGTACGATTGGAATCCATAATGTTTTTATTAATATCCATCTTATTTGGTCTAGTTGTATTTATATTTAACAAAATAAATAAATGCATAAAAGTTATTATCTTAGAATCCTAAAAGGTTATTATTTATATATACACACATATAGTCATCATATTTGATATAAATTATCATTACATCATCAAATTTATTGAAAATATAAAGACCAAGAAGTATATGAATTTAAAGTATTATAACAATTATTTTTTATTACAAGAAGTCTCATTTCATAAACCATTCTAATTTTCAAGGGAGATAATGATGTAAACATTTAAAAAAGAGATCTCCATATCCAGTTAGTTCACATATTAAAAGGTTTTCAAGTTCATCGAAAGTCATTGGAGGTCACCTTAAATAATAAATACTTATAAAAAAATTATATGCTTTAAATTCTAACTCTCATATGGTTTATTTTGATTTTTTATACATAGAACATGCTAACTATATATGCGACTGTTTCTAGAGTATAATCCTAAATTAATATATGAATCTCAATCATAAGTCATTATTGGTTGACCCATGTTTAAAAATGGTTTTTTATGCACCATTACATTATGGTATTTACAAATGAGTGTGTTTTTATACAATACCACACCCCATTAAATAGTTGGTAAATTCTTCACTCAGGTATTCACTCCCTCAATTTGGTTAAAATAATTTAATAACATTTCCAATATTATTTTTTTACATAGTTACTGGATATTTTGGAACATTTAAAAGATTAAATATTGGTGTATCATTATAAATTAATATTATATATACTAAAATAATCTTTTAATGTAACAAAGTACAATAAACCACTACTTTCTTTTGTTCTTATTGATCCACACACATGTGTATGTTAAAGGGAAAATAACTCACTATATCTGTTTTACCTTTATAAAAGGAATGTTCATCATTTTTCCCAATTAAAAATATTCAAATATATCAAATGATTAATAATAAAATAGTTGTGAAAATGTATATTTATGGGTCCATTGGAAGTGTTTTTCATTTTAATATTCTATGTGGTAATGACAAAAGTGACATTTAATTGTTAACTTTGATAGTATTATTTCAAACATTATATAAATATTTTAAATTATAGGATATATAAAACTTTAAAATCATATATTCCACCATGAAACATTTAATTTAAATTAATTTAATCTTTTTTATTAATCCTTAAAAACATTTATTATTCTATAAAATAAAAACAAATCAAATTTTGTATAGATGGAACTTAGTATCGATTTTATAATCCTAGAATAAATTCATTAGTGTAACACCCCAAGATTTTAAGAGATATATTCTTTTTAATTTCTTTGATATCTTATGTTCTATGCTACACCAAGATTATCTTTCACTATACGCAACACCATATTATCTTGGAGTATACGCAACACTATTTGTGGCTCGCGTTACGCACAATTTCAAGTTCCTTTGGTAGAAATTATTCTACGCAACATTGAGTATAGATTTTGATAAAAGTGTAAATGAAATTTGTTTTTATTATGTTATATGCAACACCAAATGAATCTTGCACTACACGAAACCCTAACTTGGCTTTCATTACACGTAAGAGCGACCTTCCTTGATAGCGTGTGTTGTACACAATACTGAGTTTCACTAAACACTGATATATTATTATAATATTATGAACTAGCCATTATGAATAGTATTAATCACAATTTTAAGTTTATAACATTATAATTAATCTTACAAATTTTCTAGAATGAGGTATGAGAACAAAATAAATTTTTCAGCTAAAATAAGTATTTTTCAAAAAATGCAGTTTGGCTGCCTTTTTATGGCGCATCCATTTTAAATCTAATTTTTGAAAAGTTTATAAGTTAAATTTTACAAAATAAACTTATTCTTATGAATCAGGATATAAAAAATGTCTATTGGATAAATTTTTGATATTTTTCTGATAACATTCATATTTTGATGAATAGTAAAAATACGATAAATTTTAATTAAAAACAAATTTTTTCATCGAGATAATTTATATGGTTAAATTATAATATTAAATGGTTTTAAAGTATAAATATAATATATTTTTACCATTTAATATAATTTATGTCATTATCATTAATTTTACATTGAATTCATAGGTAAAATCATTTTGATGTTTTGCAATGTTTTAAACAAAAACCAATTTTTTTTCAAAAACGAGATTAATTTTAAATTAATTGCTGCATATTATTTGTTTTGAATTTGGAAAAATGGATTCAATATTTAGAATCATTAGTTCCAAATTATGTTAATAGGATACTTTTTATTTTTGGGCATTATGAATAGTAATTGTGGTAAATTTTATTTACCGCAGTTAAAGGTAAATCAGGTAATTAAGGGTAAAAAAATATTATAAAATTACCCTAACACCTGAAAAAATTCTATTGGATGAATAAAAGTTGACTCATATCACCTAAGGGTCTGAATAGATTCATTTCATTGACTTTTGACCATGAAAATGATGTATTTATTAATAAAACCAAAAAAAGTGACAACATGTCACTCTCTTATATATTATAAGTGTAATAATTTTAATTATATGATAAACTTCATAAAACATCAAACATAAATAGTATCCAGAAATATAATAAAATTATCTACATCATGTGAATTTATTTATAATTTTTAGGGATTAAATAATTATCACTAATGATGACACAATAGTGATGTAGAAATTATTTTATTGATTGAAATATCAAATAAATGGTTTTAAAAATATTAAAATAAATATTATATGAACTAATTAATGTTCTAAAAAAAATTCTAGATGAATATTACATGTTAGTAATCTGTTAAATATTTTGGTTCAAATATATCCTATGTATGGACTTTATTTAAATACAAATAAATGAATAGTGTCAAAATTGACACTATTGTTATTTTATAAAAGTGACATATTATTAAATTGATCACAAAAATATTTAAAAATTGAAAATTGAAAATTATATGATCGAAAATGTCATAAAGTATCCAATTATGTACAATTCACAATACATAATTAATTATTTATAATAATTTAAAATTTAGAATATTATTACCACAAATAAAATTAAATATATTAAATAAGGATAAATCAAGTTGATAAGGTTTAAAATAAATTTCCAACATGTATAAATTTTATTTTTTGATGGTATTGCAACCCTATCTCATCTAATATTTGAAGTTGAGTCATTTTGGAAGTATTTAAGTGGGGTTTGAGTTTATTATAAATTAATATTTTTGAGGTTTCCAAAGGTGCCCATCTCCTCTCTTATAAAAGGGAACCTCCTCCCTCTCCTCTTAACAACATTTTGATCCTTCAATCTCAGAAAAAACCTATCCATTTCTCTTCCCCACTTCCCTATAAATATACTAGAGGTCCTGGTATTCTTCAAAGACCAACTTTAGTGCCCTAAGAGGAGGTTTAGAAGAGGCGCGTCGAAAAAGAGGTAATATCCTTTACCGATTCTTTCAAATTTATTTCTTCTTCAACTTCCTATTCTTTATTTGTTTCATTATAAAGTAATAACATTAGTATCACTCATATACTTATATGTTATTATAAATATGAAACAACCCTATTTCACCTTCTATCCATCCTACGAAAAATGAAATCACTACGCATGTGTACGTACGGCTTACCGTCTCCACGACGTGGTGTAATCTGTTTTTCCAACACCACCTTACTTAGATGGGTATAATGGTGGAAATAATAAATATATATGATTATTATAACATGATACTAATTTTGAGATATTATATCATCCACTCCAATTCCATTCAATAATTATGGGAACAATATCATCGCTCGTGCGTATGTACGGATTACCATCTCCACGACGCGATTAGATTCATTCTCCATGTTAACCATTCAAGAATGATTATAAAGTATATATAATGAATAATAATGAAATATATAACATATTAATTCTACTGGGTTTATTTGTGTGTATATATATATGTCATCTACCTACTTCCATTCAAGTCAATAAGGAAAGGAAAACAGCGTTCATGCATACTTACGGCTTACCGTCTCCATGAACAGTGTATTTCATTTCATTTATCTATCTATTATATATATATATATATATGTACTGAATATATATGATATATAATTCATGTTTTACATTATTAAATTAAGGAAATCATGATATAAGTAATAATATCAAGAACAACAAGTCCGAACACGTACGATAAATGAAACAATTATTACCCAAAACGTTGCTTTAACATTGAATTGGCAAATGAACGAATAATATAAAGACCTAATTGAATCATATATGATATCATAAATATTATTATGGTTTTGTTACAGGTTAATAATATGTTTAAACCCACTATATAGGAGTTTCGGACACATATAGAAGAAATCGAACCTAAGGTAAGGGATTATTTCGTCTCACTTTTATTTATGTGAGACATATGCCTTAATCACCACCTATTTCTTTTGTATGGTGTTTATACTTCCCATGAATGTTTTATGATTCTTATTATTAAGGATATGATATTTACATATGCATGTAATTTTCTTTATTTTATGACACGTATGATTCCACCGATTATAAATGGTAAGGGATAATTATTCCAATCTTGTTCTTATCTAGGATTGTTTATTCGTAAGTATTTACTGGGGTTATGTTTATCATCCATGTCCATGTTTTCTAAAAATGTTTTCATAAAATTATTACTATTCTTCCATGTATATTTAATTTAATTTTTACCCTTTTTTTACTTTTACCACATGGTACGGAAGGAATCTGTTGAACTCTCTCTAAGATGGTTATTTTAATAATTACAAATCATTGTTTTATTTATTTCAATTTAGTCTTTTGTTCAAATTGTTATAAATATATTTATATTTGTTTAATTAATGATTAAATATGTTTATATATGTTAAATTATGTTTTAATGTTGACCAGGAAGTATTCTGGAATCAAACAGACACTGTGTGAAAATTCCATGTTTTATCTCACCGATAAGTTATATTCTGGTCGCACCGATGAAGAGCAAGTCACCGATGAGGAACGGTCACACCGATGAAGAGAAAGTCACCGATGAGGAACGGTCTCACCGATGAAGAGCAAGTCACCGATGAGGAACGGTCGCACCGATGAAGAGAAAGTCACCGATGAGGAACGTTCGCACCGATGAAGAGCAAGTCACCGATGAGGAACGGTCGCACCGATGAAGATCAAGTCACTGATGAGGAACGGTCGCACCGATAGCAATGGTCACACCGATAGCAACAGTCACACTGAAAGCAATGGTCGCACCAATAGCAATGGTCTCACCAATGGAAACGGTCACACCTATGGCTACCGAAGATCTAAAGAGCTACTGATGCTGATGCTACTGATACCGATGATCATGAGTCACCAATACCGATGATCCATGAGTTACTGATGCTGATGATACCAATACCTATGCAGATTCAAAATGACTCACCGATCTCATGACTCAACGATAGTCATGAAAACTATTTTAATTTCTATAAACTCTTATTTAATTCTGACGGTCATATTTGATGTTTTTAATACAATTAATGATATTTAATGTTAGTTTTTGGCATGTTAGGGGACCGTACCTCGTACCTATGAAAAGGCAATCATTCCCATTGCTGGAGCTCATGGAATAAAAAGGAATATCGAGCTGTAGTAAAAGAGCGCATAAAAAAGGTATAGAGATAGAATTATTCCATGAACATACATACATGAAAAGAAGAACACATGAGGAACTCGAAGAGGACATTGAAAGATATTCAAAGAAATCTCATGCATGCAATCCAGCACTACTTAAGAACACACAAAGAACACTGGAAATCAGAGAACACACTCACTTGTGAAGGAAATCAAGTTGAACCACGATACTCTTTTTTTTCAACAGAAAACCCACAGAAGGACTCAGAAGTATTTCTTCTAAATCCAACGAGTCCATAGCTTCACTGCCAATCACTAGAGATTTCTAAACTTTCATATACACTCTCTAAGTGAATTGCTATTTACTATTGAGAAGTCTGTGTACTATGTATATATTTTACACACACATTGTCTCCTGTGCTCAACTAGAGGATACTAAATCCTCATTCCAAACTCCAGACATCATACTATATCCCACTGAGGATAATGGTAGAGGTCATGTGTGACTTGGACAGCCTGTGTGCTGGTGTCTTTGTTTTTCCCACGAAAAAATGTGGTAGAGGTCTTAGGACCTGGACAGTATTGTACTATTATTAACCCTGATCCAGGGTGTGGATCAAATTTATATATAAATTTGAGAGGACTAAGTCTCTTCTTGAGACTAAACCTCTTGGTTATATCTGCAGTGCTTTTTAATATAAGTCTAAAGTATACTATATATATCTTTTATATTCAACTGCTATTAATTTGAAATACAAACCTATTTTAAAGTTACTTTGATTGTTAAATTAGCAAGTGTTTATACTTGTTGTAAACAAGTAGTTCAGCTTCAAAAGCTAATTTAATCATGTGATTAAATTGACCGAGATCTAATCAATCTTTAAGAATCCAGTTGAACATTTGTAATCTGTATAAATTCACTACAGTTTAACTTTGTTTTTAAAATTGTGTGATTTTAAGGGAAATCATTTTAATAGAAATTTTAATTGGAACTCAAGTCACCCCCCCCCCCCTCTTGAGTATCCACTCCGACCAACATTTGATATCAAAATATTTGTTTTGTTTATCAAAGTTTTCAAATACTCTGTTTTGAAACTGTGATTTTAGTTATATTTTAAAGATCTTAAATTTTTGTTAGTTATAAATTTTATCTCTTTAAATTTATTTTCTAAAGCCTTGTTATGGATAATAGACTAGAAGGTGCTGCTACCAACTAGACACCTTTCTTTAATGGTACAAATTATGCCCAGTGGAAACTAAAAATGAAAATTTATTTAGAAAGTATGGTATTTGATATCTGTACTGCTATAGAAACTGAATATAAGATTCCAGCAACAGTTAGAACTACTTGGGATGAAGCTACTAAGACAACTTACAATAATAATTGTAAAGCTATGAATGCTCTGTATTGTGCTTTAGGAGATGAAGAGTTCAATATAATATCTACTTATAAAACTGCCTATGAAATATGGGACACATTGAGTGTTTCTCATGAAGGAACAAATAATGTTAAAGAAATGAGATTTAATACATATACTATTAAATATGATAATTTTAAAATGAAGACTGATGAACATATCTCTGAAATGTATCTTAGGCTCAATGAGATTTTCAATACAATGATCTCTCTTGGAAGAGATGACACTGCTAAGGAACAAATCAAGAGAATATTGAGATGTCTACCAGATCTATGGAGAGGAACTTCTGTTTCAATTAGAGAATCATGTGACATAAGCAAGCTACCAGTCAAGGAGCTCATTGGTAATATTATGATGTATGAGGAAGAACTCAAGGTGAATAAGGAGGATGATGATGAACCTAAAAGGAAGTATGTAGCTTTTAAATCTACTGCTTCGAAGAGCAAGGAAAAAGACAAAGTTCAAATACAAACTGAAATTTCAACAAGTGAAGATTCAGACTCTGACAGTGATGCAGAGATGGCTCAAATAGCCAGGAGATTCAAGAAGTTTTATAGAAAGAAGATATTTTTTAGAAAATAAAATTACAAAGGAAAGTATAACAACAAAGGACATTGGAAAAAGGATTGGAAAAAGCCTGAAAATAATGATGAAGTTGTATGCTATGAATGCAAAAGGAAAGGTCACATTAAAGCAGATTGTCCAAAATTGAAGTTCAAAAAGAAATATGACTACAAGGAAAATAAGTACCAAAAAGACATTAAAGCTACTTGGAGTGCTTCATAAGACAGCACAATTGAATCTGAAGTTTCTGATTCTAAAAAGAATCATGCCAACATGTGCTTCATGACCAATACCTTTGAGGCACCTGTTTCCCCTATGATGAATGATTATTATTCTGGAACAGATTCTGAATCTGAAAACATGTCTAGTGAGGAACTGTTTGAATATTGTAATATGATAGAAGAAATATGTAATGAACTTAAGGACAAGTACAAATACTTAAATAAATAGCATGTTCTCACTGCTACTGTTAAATCTAACCTTGATGTATAAAATGAAAATAATTCTCAACTGATAAAGAAAAATACTGAACTGAAGTTGTCTAATTAGCAATTAAGGAAAGACTTAGAAAAATTTACAAATGTAAAAGATACACTTACAAAAAATCTAGGAAAACAAGTGGCACCAAAATATAACACTGGAATAGGTTATAAACCTGGACAGAGATAGCTTACTAAAACTAGATTTATTCCTAAATCTGGATAAAATTGTGCTAGTTCTAGTTCTGATAATTCATATGCCTCAACTAGTTATTCACATAGTTATAGATAAAATATATTTTATCTTTCAAAATCTGTTGAATCTCTTAATTATATGAGACCAATAAGACAAATTTGGATACCTAAATCTTTGATTTCTAACCTATCTAGACCCAAGAAGATCTAGGTACCAAAATCATTTTACATCTAAATCTATTTTGTAGGAAACATGTTTGAAGAGTTATCACAAGAAGATATGGTACTTGGATAGTGGATGTTCAAGACATATGTCTGTATATTAATCATTCTTCAATAGTTTAATCAAAGTTGATGGAGGCCAAGTCACCTTTGGTGATAATTCTAAAGGAAAAATCATTAGCCTAGGCCATATTGGTAACACTGATTCAGTTTTAATTTCTAAAGTTTTATTTGTTGATGGACTTAAGTATAACCTTTTAAGTATTTCTCAATTATGTGATGATGGATTTAATGTGAAATTTGAAAATGATTCCTGAAATGTTTTTAACTCTAAAAATGTTTTAGTATTTTCTGCCTTGAGAAATGAAAATGTTTATGTTGTTGATTTAAATGCTTTATCCAAACAAAATTTTACTTGCCTAAATGCTTTTCATAAAGAATATTGGCATTGGCATAGAAGATTAAGACACTACAATAGATATTCACTTAGAAAACTGACTAGGAAGAACTTAGTTAGAGACCTACCCAAACTTGAATTCCCAAATGACAAAGTTTGTAACCTCTATCAAAAGGGAAAGCAACATAAAGTTTCTTTTAAATAAATGAAAAAAGTCTCAACTTCTCAACCTCTCAATTTGGTTCACATGGAATTGTTTGGACCTTCTAGAGTTTCTAGTTTAAATGGGAAGCACTATGTTTATGTCCTAGTAGATGAATTTTCTAGATATACTTGGTTATACTTCTTGGCTCACAAAAGTGAAGCTTGTTCTTACTTTATTAAATACTCCAAGTCTGTATAAAAATTTAGTGGACTTAAGATTAAAACCCTGAGAAGTGATCATGGTCATGAGTTTGAAAATCATGAATTTGAATCTTATTGCTCACACAATGGCTATAGTCACAACTTTTCTGCTCCTAGGACACCTCATCAGAATGGTGTAGTAGAAAGAAGGAATAGAACTCTTCAGGAAATAGCAAGAACCATGCTTAATGAGTATGACCTACCTATTTATTTTTGGGTTGAAGCTATGAATAAAGCTTTTTATATTATCAATAGAGTCTTAATTAAACATGTTCTTAAAAAGACCCCTTGTGAGTTCTGGAATAATAAGAAACCTAAAGTTAGTTACTTCAGAGTCTTTGGCTGCAAAGTTTTTATTCTTAATACAAAGGATAATATGGATAAATTTGTATCTAAAAGTGATGAGCGAATCTTTCTAGGTTATTCCATATCCAGTAAATATTATAGATTCTTTAATAAAAGAACTAAATGTGTGGAAGAATCTATTCACATAAATTTTGATGAAACTGATCCACATGAACCTAAACCATCACTTGAGAATCTTGAAGAACATTTGAGTATTTTGGACCTTTATGATAAAACTAAAGAACCTACAGTAAAAACATCCAGTTCTGGACATATGCCATAATCTGCTTCTATTGAACCCGAACCTATAGATGAACCTGAAATTTCTAGTCCTACCTTTACTAGATCAACTATGATTCTAAAGAATCATCCTTTGGATGCTGTTGTTGGTAATCTTGATAGAGGGACACAGACTAGAGCTTCTCTAAGAAACCAGGTTGAACATCAAGCCTTTCTTTCACAACTAGAACCTAAAAATGTTAATGATGCAATCAATGATGAATTTTTGGTAATATCTATGCAAGAAGAATTAAATCAATTTGAAAGAAACAAAGTCTGGAAATTAGTTGACAGACCCAAGGACACTTTAACAATAGGCACTAAATAGGTTTTTAGAGACAAATTTGATGAGTCTGGAAACATAGTTAAAAACAAAGCTAGATTAGTTGCACAAGGATATAGTCAAGAAGAAGGTATAGACTATGAGAAAACCTTTGCACCTGTAGCTAGATTAGAAGCTATTAGGATTCTACTTGCCTATGATGCTCATCTGAATTTCAATTTATATCAAATGGATGTTAAAAGTGCTTTTCTAAATGGTTTTATTGTTGAAGATGTTTTTGTTGAAAAACCACCTGGATTTACTAATCCTCATTTTCCAAATCGAGTTTTTAAAATTTCTAATGATTTATATGGTTTAAAACAAGCTCCAATAGCTTTGTATGATAGACATAGTAGTTTTCTTATTTCAAAAAGTTTTAGAAAAGGGATTGCTGATCCAACTCTTTTTATTAAAAGAATTTATAATGATGTTTTAATAGTACAAATATATGTTGATGATATTATTTTTGGATCTTCTAAACATTCTTTATGCACTGATTTTTCAAAGAGTATGCAAAATGAATTTCAAATGAGTTTAATGGGAGAACTCAAATATTTTCTTGGATTTCAAGTTTTCCAAAACGAAAATGGTATTATCTTGAATCAAAGTAAATATACAAAGGATCTTTTAAAATGTTTTGGTTTGGATAGTATTAAGTAAAGTGATACTCCTATGAGTATAGTCTGTAAATTGGATGCAGATGAAACTGGGAAACCAGTGGATCAAACAAATTACAGAGGTATGATTGGAAGCTTACTTTACCTTACTGCTAGTCGACCAGACATTATGTTTAGTGTGTGTATGTGTGAAATATTTCAATCTAATCCAAAAGAATATCATTTACTTTCTGTTAAAATGATTTTCAAATATCTTAAACATACTACAAATTTAGGTTTGTTTTATCTAAAAAGATAATCTTTTGAATTAATCAGTTATTCAGATGCTGACTTTTCTAGTTGCAAGCTAGATAGGAAGAGCACATCTAAAACAAGTCATCTTTTGGAAAAGTCCCTGGTATCTTGGTGTAGTAAGAAACAGAACTTTGTTACATTATCTACTGCTGAAGCAGAATACATTGTTGTTGGTAGTTGTTGTGCACAGATTCTGTGGATGAAACACACTCTTTTGGACTATGGATATGATTTTAAGCATGTTTCAATCAACTGTGATAACACTAGTGCAATTAACATATCAAATAACCATGTGTCTCACTCTATAACCAAACACATTGATGTAAGGCACCACTTTTTGAGAGACCACTACTGAAAAGGTGATATTACTCTTGAGTTTATAGGTACTGAACATCAATTAGCTGACATTTTCACCAAGCCCTTAAGTTCTAAAAGGTTATACATGATTAAAAAAGAGTTGAGTATGATAGATCTGTGAAACCGATCTGTCAAACTGATCTGTGAAACCGATCTATCAAACCGATCTGTGAAACCGATCTATGAAACTGATCAGTGAAACCGATCAATCAAACCGATCTATCAAATCGAGTAGTGCTACCAAGTGGGTTGTACTTGTTTTTAAAATAATTTTTTCCTGTTTAAAATGAAGTTGTTTTACTTAATCGATATTATATTATTTTTCAACCCTAAATGATACAAATAATGACCTGTGGCTATTTCTTTTTCTAAGAGACTGTTGACCTTCCATTTCCTACCGAACTCCCTCTTCTCTTTTCTGTAACCCAAGCCTTTTGAATCTTTCCAAGCCTCTCGATTGTCTCAAACCTCAGAATGGAAAAGAAAAAGAGATAGATCAAGGAATATAAAGTATCTTCACCTGTCAAGTGTGCTCGAGGTAAGTCGAGCAGTACGATGTAGAGGCCTGTAAACCTGGAGCTCGAAAAATGGGAAGTTATAGATGAAAAGTAAATATGTTCAGAATGGGTTTTATCTAGCAAGTTTGTTCTCTTGAAAGTGTTGGAAATGTAAGGTTGGAAGAATTGGTTCTGTGATAATAATCGGGTCTTTTACCCAAAGCTGGTGCATGAGTTCTATTTAAACTTGAATATAGTATTGGACGGAGTAGAGGCTGCGAGATTGTCTTCTATAGTAAAAGGGAAAAAGATTACATTTTCATCAAAACAATGGGCTGAATGTTTGGGAGTACCTCACAATGGAAGATATGAGGATTACATTGGTAATATCCCTCCTACTACTGATTACTTTTCTTATGAGCTAGCCCTGGAGTTATTTACTAGGAAGCCTGAATCGAGGAGGATAACTGATGCTGAGTTGGATGGTGAGAATAGAATCCTGTTTAAATTTATTCAACATCAAATATGTCCTAGAAAAGGTGACTTTGCTTCAGTAAAGTATTAGGATGTTTTTCTGTTATTCCTTTTGTTGAATGGTGAAAATATCAATCTGTGTAGATATTTTTCTGAGCATATTGTTGAGATGATAAAACCTTCAAAGAAAGCTACTACTTTATTTTATTCTAAGAAAATTTCTGCCATGATGAAATTCTTGGGCTGTGTGGATGATGGAGATGAGTATATCTCATCAATTATCTTCTGTTTCAAAAAAGTTATTTGTAATAGGATGAAAATCAATTAGAACCCATGGAAGAAATCTAGGGTTGCTAATGAAGAAAAGTTATATGAGTCCTTCAATCCTACTGATCATCCAAGGAGACAAAAGGGGATAAGAGATCCTAGCTTAAAACCTGGTGAGGAAGTGATTTATTCAGATAAAGAAGAGGAAGTAGTAGTTCCTAAGGAAACTAGTGAATCCAGTAAGAAGGGAATAGAAGAAGAAGAAGCTGGTGATAATCTGAATGTTGAAGAGGAGGCTTAATCATCTCCTGATGAGAGGATTGATCTTTATACTATTAGCCCGAAGAAAAGAAGGATGGAATTTGGTTCGGCAAGCCCTCCTCTAAAGTTACCAGAGATTGAACCTCTTTTAGATGATGAAGAAGATGGTGAGACTGATGAATCAAACTCTGAAGAGTATGAATCTAGAATTACAGACAGTTCAAGTGAGAGATTAGTTAGTAATGATAATGATAATGATGATGATGAAGGAAATGATGATGATGAGGGTGATGCTGATGGGGATGGTGATAGTAGTAGAGGTGATAGTGATAGTGGTGATGCTGATGATGCTGATGCTCGACCTATAGAAGGTCAAAATGTGATCCAAGATGATCCTTAAACCCAACCAATTGAGCAAGAAAATTTCCCTGAGGCTGAGAGGATAGAATAGTTGGAGAGTGATGAGGATGAGGAAGTCCTTCCTGAAAATTCTGGACGAGCTCGGTTTGTGAAACCTATGTATCCTTCATGCAAAGCTACATGGGAAGAACATCCAGGTCTTGCTATTCTGGGATTATATTACCCAGAGGAAGAATAAGGTGTAGAAGTGGATCTTACAGGTGTAAGTGATTTAGTTAAGGCTCAATTAGTTGCAGATTTTTTGCAAAGAGCAGATGTCAGACCTGATTCTTCAGTGTCTCAAGCTAGACCTAATCCTGCAGTTTCAAAATCTGACTTTGAAAATTTTAAGGTTGAATTGATTTAAGCTGTTATAGAGACTATGAAAGATGTGTTATCTCATGTTCCTGATCCTACTCCTATGACTTTATCTGAAGCTGCTATGGATGATTTGGCTCAAAGAGTGGTAAGCCTTATCAAACCAGACCTGTGCAATAATAGCGAGTCGATTGGCAGGAACATTACCTATTTGAATCAAGCACTCAGGAATTTAGGCATCAATCTAGTTTCTCTGTCAGGAGAGTTCAGAACAACCATCTCTGGTATGATGTAAGTTTTAATAAATCTGATAGAACATTTGAAGAAGGCAGATTTGAGGAAGTTGAAAGCTGAGATCACGCAAGTTGTTGCTCGGGCAAGTTATTCAAAATTAACCAAGATTACTGGTTATGAGCTTAATACTTTAAAGGATGTTGTTAGAGAAGAGCTGGAAGCTCTTAGAAAAATTTTGGATTTAGATTCTTTGAAAAAGATGAAAGAGCATAGTGATCATATTCATAAAATGGTGCAGCTGTATTCAACCGATGCTACCAAGGCTCAAAAAGAGATTAAGGAGAAAGTGGATCATTATTTCTCTAAGATCTACACCAATCATGAGTTGAATCATCATTTTAAAGTGTTGGTTAACAATTTGAGACTCCCTCCAGTTACTCAAGATTTTAAGGCTCAAGTTCAGCAGTTAAAGGATTTTACTCCTACTTTGGAAAATTTCATGCATAATAAGGATGATTTTGAAAAGGCTATGAAGTACGGAGGATAAGTAATTCAGGACTTCATCAATTTGCTCAAACCCTACCTTCATGTACAATCTAAGGCCATTTTTTCTTACTATTGAGCCTCTTAAATCATCATATGTTGCCCCCGGTCAGATTTCTGTTTCTCAAGCTCTCTTCAGTATTTGGCCAGTCTTTCAACAGCCCCCTTCAGAAAGATTTTTAACTCCGTAGCAGGTGACCTTGGAACCCACAATTCGTCCATCTCGAGTCGTCCTGCATCCTTTCTCCATCCGGCCAGTTAAACCTTCCACCCAGCCACCTTATGGACCATCCATTCCTCCCAATTCAAAAGGAAAAGATACCTTGAACCCCTAGAAATAGTTGTATCTATCAATTTTTGATAGGGTGTCTATTTCATGTACGTTTCATTTTTTTTGTATGTGATTTTTGTACTCATTTTCAAACCTAATTTTCTGGAGGAATCTTCTTGCTTATATTCCTTATCTCTTCTTTTTTATAATCCCAAAGGGGGATAAATCAGGGAGATCATGCATATGAATGGGTGTGCATATGATCCCTTGCTAGCTATTTACTACATGCATGCATACACAGGGGGAGAAATAATGCCTCTGTATCTCCGTGGGTATAATGATGAAATGGGAAAATAATTTATAATATCTGAATTATATTATATGGGGTGAATTGTAACACCCCAGGTAAATAAAGAATATGAAATTTTTATATTTATCCCTATTTGTGAATAAAATGTTAATATTAATTTAAAGGGAACGTTATGCTCGATGGCATACCTGATACGCAACAAAAAGTTCTTTTTAAATCTTATGTTGCACTCTAATAATAAAATAATTTTATTTTAAATGGTAGTTAACACCTAGCCATTGTAATGATGGGAATGAATAGAACTAACTACAAAACAGTTATATATGTTTGTTAAATATTTTTACTTTTTATAATAAATGTTAGAGGATTAAAAATGCGAATGAATCCAATTTTAAGCGTAAACATTCTAATATTCTTTAAAAGGTCGATTAACCACCTTTTGATGGAGAACCGCTTTTAAATCCACTTTCTGACAATTTTATGTGTTATATTTGAAAAAATAAAATTCTTCTTTAGAATCAAGACATCAAAATTTACTTTGTGTAAATTTTTGGTATTTGTCCGATAAAGTTCATTTTTTAATGAATAGTGAAAAATGTTGTATTTTAATTCTAAACCTATTTTTAATATAATTTGTTTATATGATTAGATTATCTTTTTAATTGGTTTTAAAGTGAAATTAGAATATATTTTTACCATTTAATCCAATGGTGGTCATTGGAATTAATATCACTTTGAGATTGGACATAAACGAGTGTCAATCTTTTGATAGATAGTATTTCTTAAAAACATGCTATTTGATTTGACAACGGAATTTATTTATAAAATTAATTAATGAAACTTCTATGTTATGAATTTGTTAAAAGAGACATAATTTTTTAATTCAGAATATTAAATATATCTTAGGGTGAATTTTTTGTATTTTTCTGAAAAACCTTAATTTTTGATGAATACTGAAACCACAATGTGGTAGTTACAAAAACTGTTTTTTCATTTAAATGGAACTTTACCACTTCTGTGATTTGAATTTAAAAAATCCAATATAAATGATTTTCATTATTAAGTAAAATTTGGTTCAATGGGATGAAAATAATTTTTGATGAAAAGTAACTTTTAAGTTTTATTAATCGTGATTAAAGGTAATTAGTGTGATTTAGGGTAAAAATGATATTATAATAAAATGAAAATATCTTGACACTTGTCCTAACCCTATTAGATGATTCATTTCTGACCAAGACAACCCATGGGTCTATTTTTGAGACCCCATGGATCCACTTGGGTAAGATAATGACATTTATGCCTTTTATTTAAAGTAAAAGTAAAAATGACACAAACATGTATTGTTTTACTAAAAAAAAATTTACCTGGGGTTATAAAAGTCATATTTTTTACTATAAATAGTTATTGGAAAGATAAAAATATTTCATACATCATAGTATTTTTTTATAATTTTTATACATTAAATATATTAAATTATTTATGACATCATGATGATGCAGCGATTACCTCATTATTTAACGATTTAAATAAAATGAAAAGATAATGTAAAATCTAAGACCTACACATGTAAAAAACCTATTGGATGGGTGGATTTATAACTCTTATCACCTTATCCTAGAAATACATCAATGTGGGACCTTTAAAATCCGAAACACATTTGAAAATAAAGTAACATTTTATACCTTTCCAAGAGTGCCCTCCTCTCCTCTTATAAAAGGCCCCCACCTATACCACCTTACCCACACCTCTCAAGTATTTGGCTCGGCCAAGATCTGATCATTTTGTCTCTACAAATCCCTCTCCTAATCCTATAAGCCTTACATTAGGCAGGAAGCTCTTAAATAAACCCTTTTGGTTCAAACCAAAGGGAGTTACCCGATTTTAAGGTAACGTCTTCACTTCTGCTCTTTTGTTTTATTTTGCTTCTCCAACCCCCTAAACTCTTTTTATTCATTTATTTTGTAACAAAACCAGTATATTAAATATACTAGGATGTTGTTATAAGAAGTATTCCAGATACACTTACACACACCTACATCTAATGGTTAAAGAACATACTGTTTATGTGGATGGTGAATTTCTGCCTCACGAAACGATGATTGCTCAATATTCTTTTAACACCTTCAAAGGTGTCCATTAAGATTTCACTATATTTATATATGATATATAATATGTTTATGTTTTCCTTAAGCTTCTGTATTTTTCATTTATGTCATACCTTTATTGTTTCCATTATGGGTAAACGCGATATCTTCATTTTAGGAATTGCGGACTACCGTCACCTCAAAGTGATTTGATTCGTTAAAACCATATGTGGTACATATAAAGGATAGATTTAATGATATTATATATGATAAAATACTGGAATTATAATACTATTTTTTATCATTATGTTTTAATTCCATTAAATATGAAATAGAAATGGAAGTAGCATTCATGCGTACGTACGGCTTACCGTCTCCATGAACGGTGCATTTCATTTCTTACCTCTAAATGTTATGTAATATTATAAATACATGTATATAATGGATATATATGATATATATGATATCTACATAATGAATATAATTCTAGATATAATGGATATTTTACCCCAGGAACAAACTTGTAATTATAAAGAGTTTATTTTTGACTCAAGTAGCAATGATCGTTAAAACGACCGTTATTAACTTAAATAATTACATAGTGTTTATGACATGGTAATAAGTGATATAAAAGGAATAATTAACTTGAAAAAGGTTCTTAATCAAGTATAAATTAACTCAAGTTTATTATTCAAGAGATTAAAGAACGATCGAGTCAAGTCGGATACGAGGTAAGGGATCCTACCCCTCTCTTTCTTTTTAAGTATACTCTTTTATGTCTTTCCTTTTAAGCTCATCTTTCTTATGATTGGGATGTTATTTTATATTAATCTTACTGTAATTTTTATTTTCATATGATTAGAGACCATATTTTCTCTCATCAATCCATTTTTGAAGTTTTGAGTGGCGCTGTTAGGCTACCGAATTTTCGTAAGAGATCCAACCACTCTCTTTCTTTTTAAGTACTCTCCTTTATGTCACTTCTTTCAAGCTCCTCTTTGTTATGTTTGGAGATGTTATTTTATATTCCACTTGCTGTAAATTTTATGTTAATATGATGAGAGACCCTATTTTATTTCATCAATCCATTTTTGGATGTTTTAAGTGGCGTCGTTAGGCTGCCGAGTTTTCGTAAGGGATTTTTCATCTCACTTTTATTCCCGTGAGATTTATGCTACATTTTCCACCATTTCCTTTGAGTGGTATATGTACTGCCCATTATTCTACTATTTGTGTAATATAATTTCGTTTATGAGTATTTACATCAATGTTGTATTGTCCTTCTTTCATGGGGTGTATGTTTCGAAAGATACCCAAGTCGGTAAGGGAACCTTTCACCCCCCTCTTTTTAAAGACTTCTTTTGTTGGGTCTTTTAATTTACATATTTTAATGTTGGGATATGTTCTTATATATCCTTATTGATGTAAATTTTATGTCCAAGTGATGAGATACCCTTTTTATCTCTCATCAACTCATTTTCTGAATTTTGAAGTGACGCCGTTAGGCTGTCAAATTTTTGTAAGGGAACTCCTTAACCCAATTTCCATTCTTTGGGTTAATCTCCTAATTTCAAATTATGTCATGATATTATTATGTCCTATATTGTATTTGTACTTTATTTATGTGTAATTATAGTTAATACACATAATAGATCTATTTTATTTAAAAAAATGATCTTTGTATGGGACTTCGTCTCGATATCCTTTCATTGAGGCATATTTTGTTTTATACACAACTTTCTTTTATACGGTGTATAAACCCCTTTAACTTTTATGTTTATTCAAAAGGAATATTTTTATACGAAGTGTTTACTAAACGAAAAAAGGGAATGATTTTTTTTGTCGTACGTATGCGGCGACAACGACTTCTCTGCCACCGTGACCATTATTTGAGTTTCGGCTTCCTCTACAAGCCATAACTTTTTTTGAATGAAAAATAAATACCATGTTTTACTTTTCTTTTATTTTGGTATTGAAAATGGTTTTCATAATGTTTTTATATCAATGTGTTGTATTGATATATTTTGATTGAAAAGTGGAAATTTTATGTTTCCTTTATGCATGTTTTATGTGATACGATTATGTTATGGTTCTTGGGCATTGTTATGAAGACGGGTGGTTCCGTGATAAACTAAGGGCGGGTGAGCCCGATATAGCTCTCCAATGCATTGGGTAACGTTAAGGAGTTAAACATTAAGGTTTCTCTGAAGAGATTTAGGGAATATACTATGATGGTTATTCCAAACATAACCATGAGGGTTACTCCCTACGTAAGAATGTTATGAATGCCTCAAGTTACCTTTATGTCTTATGATTTCTATGATTTATTCATGATTTGATGAGGTATGTGATTATGTTTTATGAATAAAGTATGATTTCATGCATAGACTAATGTTTTCATTTCTTACTTTTATATCCCTTGCTGATCTTTTTATGCTCATCCCAAGTTTTTGAAATGTTTTTCACAGGTCAAGGGAAAGGTACATGATGTGATGATAGTGTCAAGGTAGTGTCAAGAAAGAATCCATGTTTTATTTTAAATATGTTTCTGTTGATTGGAAAAATAAGTACTATCTTTTATGTAACCACTTTGTTTAAATGTGGAATGTAATGCATGTTTTATGATCTAATTCTCTAAAACACAAAACCTGAAAAGATCCTCAACGTGTATTCTTGAAGTAACTCAATATTAAGTAAGGTTTAAGGATGGAGCCTTATATGAATGACTCAGTTATATAAGTTATGTTTTCTATTCTAACCATGTTTTATCTTTTGGAATATATTCTTTTTATTAGGGGGAGCATACTGAATGACACACTATCTTCTCTCTTCCTTTATACCATTGATTTGTGATTATCAAAAAGGGGGAGATTGTTGAACTCTCTCTGAGATGGTTATTCTAATAATCCCAAATCATTATTTTATTTATTTCAATTTAGTATTTTGTTCAAATTTTTATAAATATATTTATATTTGTTTAATTCATGTTTACATATGTTTATCTATGATAAATTATGTTTTACTATTGACCTATAATTATTCTGGAATCAAACAGACACTGTGTGAAAATTCCATGTTTTGTCTCACCGATTAGTTATATTTAGTCGCACCGATGAAGAGCAAGTCACCGATGAGGAACGGTCGCACTGATGAAGAGCAAGTAACCGATGAGGAATGGTTGCACCGATGAAGAGCAAGTCACAGATGAGGAACGGTCACACCGATGAAGAGCAAGTCACTGATGAGGAATGGTCGCACCGATGAAGAGCAAGTCACCGATGAGGAACGGTCGCACCGATGAAGAGAAAGTCACCGATGAGGAACGGTCGCACCGATAGCGACGGTCGCACCGATAGCAACGGTCGCACCGATAGCAATGGTCGCACCCATGGCAATGATCGCACCGATGGCTACCGAAGATCTAAAGAGCTATCGATGTTGATTCTACTGATACCAATGATCATGAGTCACCGATACTGATGATCCATGAGTTACCGATGTTGATACTACTGATACCTATGCAGATTCAAAATGACTCACCGATCTCATGACTCACCGATAGTCATGAAAACTGTTTGAATTTCTATAAACTCTTATTTAATTCTAACGGTTATATTTGATGTTTTTAATGAAAGTAATGATATTTAATGTTAGTTGTTGGCATGTCAGGGGACCGTACCTCGTACCTATGAAAAGGTAATCATTCCCATTTCCAAAGCTCGTGGAATAAAAAGGAAGATCGAGCTGCAGTAAAAGAGCACATAAAAAAGTCATAGAGATAGAATTCTTTCATGCAAATACATACATGAAAAGAAGAACACATGAGCAACTCGAAGAGGACATTGCAAGATCATCAAATAACTCTCATGCATGAAATACTGCAATACTGAAGAACACATGAAGAACACTGTAAATCAGAGAACGCACTCACTTGTTAAGGACATAAAGCTGAACTACGATACTATGTTTTTCAATAGAAAAACCACAGAAGGACTCAGAATCATTTCTGAAAAATCCAATGAGTCCAGAGCTGCACTGCCAATCACTAGAGCTTTTTAAACTTTCATATACTCTCTCTAAGTGAATTGTTATTTACTGTTGAGCAGTGTGTGTACATTTTATATCTTTTACACACACATTGTCTCCTGTTCTGAACTTAAGGACACTAAATCCTCATTCCAAACTCCATACATCATATTGTATCCCACTGAGGATAGTGGTAGAGCTCAAGTGTGTCCTGGATAGCCTGTGTGCTGGTGTCTTTGTTTTTCCCATGAAAAACTGTGGTAGAGGTCTTAGGACCTGGATAGTATTGTACTATTGTTAAACCCGATTCAGGGTGTGGATCAAATTTATATATAAATTTGAGAGGACTAAGTATCTACTTGAGACTGAACCTCTTGGTTATATTTTCTATGCTTTTTAGTATAAGTCTAAAGTATACTACATATATCTTTTATATTCCGCTGCTATTACTTTGAAATACAAACCTATTTTAAAGTTACTTTGATAGTTAAATTAGAAAGTGTTTATACTTTTTGTGAACCATTAGGTCAGCTTCAAAAGTTAATTTAATCCTGCGATTAAATTGACTGAGATCTCATCAATCTTTAAGAATCCAACTGAACATTTTCAATCTGTATAAATTCACTACATTTTAACTTTGTTTTTAAAATTGGGGGATTTTAAGAGAAATCATTTTAACAGAAATTTTAATTGGAACTCAATTCACTCCCCCTCTTGAGTATCCACTTCGACCAATAGAATCTTTCTTTTGTTGACCATATGAGGTACTTTTTGACTTTTCTGAAAAAAGTACAAGAAAAATGTTTTTTTAACTTATACGACATGAACATATTTCTACAGTTTCATAACGCCTTATTTTCATGAATCTTCCTATACAATTTTTCATTATTATTTTCAAAAAAATCTTTTTCTTTTAAAATTTCATGGCATTTTGAGAAAAGAAAATGATTTTGAAGAAGAAAGGATGTTTTCCTCAAAAATTTACTTCAAGTGTTTTATCAAAACTATTTTTCATCTAAGATGAAATTATTTAATATGTTTATGTTTCAAGTATAATGCCTCTATTATTTATATTGTTAAATTTTTCTTATGAGGAAATTATATCCATTTTTTGTATAGATTATGTTATGATGGGATGAATTTTATGAAACCCATTTTATTCTTTCGGTTATGATGAATGATTTATGATTTTTTTATGGCACACGTAAGAATGATTTCAATATGAGATGGGTGGGACCTATATCTACCTTCAATTCATTGGGTAATGATTTATATCTCATGAGATAGACATGGCTGGAATGGAAAGTAAATTTGGTTCAGTAATAAAGGACCAGAACGGCAAGTAAACCCGATTCAGTAATGGACTTTGTCCACTATGATGGTCTTGGAAATAATTCCTTGGCTAATATGAAAATCATATCATGTTCTTAATGGTTTTCCACAATTACATGTTTTATTCCAATTCTATTCTTTCATGGTTAATGTTCCTTTATGATATGTGCCTTATATACTGCCATGATTTATGTCATTGCTCAAGATTTTGGTGTTTTATGTTCATGTTTTTATGTTCAAATGTTTATGGATTGTTTTATGTTCTCTATGTTTACCCTTACTGATTATTTGAGCTCACCCTTTTTATTTTTTCTTTTCCCCAGGATATAAATAAAGGTTTTAGGTAAGAAAACAAAATGTGAAGATCTTTATGGGAGATGTTGAAGATCTTTCATCATGATTAGAAGATTATGTTCCGAGTTTCCAAAGACACTAAACTAATACGGTCTTTGGGAGTCTGTTTTTGTTATGTATTAAGTATTCCACAAAAGTAATGTAATTTCTAAGTACGTTAATCTTTGGGTATCTACAGTTGGTATCAGAGAGAAGGTTTAGTTAACCTTTGGAAACTAGGATATGAAAACTTTAGTGAGGTCCCTAAAGATATTTCTAAGGTATCTCTAGGGATGTCCCTGAGGTTAAGTATAAGTATAGTTTATAGTCCTAGAATTACGGTAATGATCTTAAAATTAAACCTAATATGTTAGATATTTAAGATACTCCCCCTTTATTATGTTGTTTTCCTAGCATGATTTTTTGCCTCTCACATTATTCTTTTTGGGTTTTAGACGATGGATGGAACCCGAAAGAATCGTGTTGATCAATGTAATAGACAATACAATGATTGTCCTCCTAAACAAACCAATGTTATGGGAGATGGAGTGAAAAATCTTATTGTTATACTTACACAAGCTATGAATCATTCTAGACTTCCAAATAAGAATAGAAGGGAACAATATTCTATTGATTCCTTCATGAGGCAATATCCACCTTCTTTCAATGGGTCTTCTGATCTACTTATTTCTGAACAATGGAACAATACCATTGAAAAGATATTTTCCATGCTTTGTTGTTCAGAACATGAAAAATTAATTTTGGTTGTTTACTGTTTAGAAGGTGAAGCAAACAAGTGGTGGACTCTAATTAATAATAATAGGCCCCAAGATGAAATTGAATCTATATAATGGGACTCATTCAAGAACTTGTTTTTCAATAAGTACTTCACTCGTATTCTTCAAAAAAGGATGGAAAAGGAGTTCATTGAGCTTAAGGAAAAGGATGATGAATCTTTTGGTATATAGGAGGTGAATTTTACAAGGATTTAAAGGTATGAATCTAGATTTATCATCCAACCTGAAGGTAATGTTGATCAATTCTTTAGTGGCTTAAACCAAGTCTTCGAAGGGAATTAGCTATAAGAGACTTCAGGAGCTTTGAAGAAATTGTGTGTTGTGCTATCAAGGTAGAACTAGAAGTTGGTGTTACATATCCATCCCTTGGTTTTGACAAGAAACGAAAGATGGAGTTCAAGGAAAAATCTCAAAACAATGGTGAAAATAAGGAGAATGTTTCATTATGCCCAAATTGTGGAAATAAGCATGGTGGATATTGTCTTAAAGGGACTAGGAAATGTTTTAAGTGTGGAAAATAAGGTCATCAAGAAACTGAGTGCCGAATTAATGGGAAAAAGGTAGCTAATGATGTGAATAGAGAAAAGACTATAGAGAACACACCACCAACACTTCAATGCTACAAGTGTAAGGAAATGGGGCATTATACTAACCAATTCCCTAATCCAAGGGTTAATGATGATCAAAATCAACAACCTCTTAAGGAAAAGGAAAAAAGGGAAGTCACATGTGATCACTATTAGTGATGTTGATTGTGACAATGAAGATGTGGAATGATTAAGTGTTTATGTAATGGGATTCCAAAACAGTGTTGTGGAATCTCATTTATAGTATCGTGGAATATTAGAATATCTATGTATTGGTTTATTGTGGTTTTCAATAATTATAATACCGGTAACCATGAAAAGTGATTGAAATATTTTTGGAAAGTAGATTATATGCACTTAATGAAGGGATAATGAGAAAATAATATGTTTGATAGTATTCATGAGCTCATGACTGATATAAGGACAAAGTGATGTCATGGTTTGAGTATATATAAATTTTGGGATTTTGGTATGTGGAAAGAGTTAACTTTTGATAGCATTCATGTTTTCAATAAGGTTCTATGGTAATTCATGTTTCAAGAGAATACATGATTAAGTTATTCACATGTTCAAAATGTGACCAACAAGATATATCTTATGATATATGGAGGATAATTGATGTTATTCACATTCTTGGTAGATGACCTTTTTAGTAATAGTTTACTTTATACTCTGAGATTGGATAGAAGTATTTTGGATAAGATTGGAATGGATTATTTTGGACATTATATAGTATTGATTAAGGCTAGAAATTTTTTTTGATATTACTTTTGGAATGTTATAATGGTGTAGTTTTAGAAAAAGGAAAACCTGTGGGATGGGAGACAACCCGTCGCGTCGGAAAAGGTTGCGAACCAAAGTACGGCAGGCCTTTATTGCCTACCAATATCCTACAGGAAGTCGTTGGTTAGTATAAATTAGTTTTATTTTATTAATAAGTATGATCAATGAAGTATAAGTCCATTTTAGGAACCATATACGATTAATCTCACCATAGATGGACTTATGTATAATTAATAACTTTTGAGACAGATGGAATGACCCATCATTCTATCAGATGATCTACTAACACTTCATGAATGAAAAATTCAACTTCATTTTATTAAGAGATTAAGTGGAAATTATTTAAGGCATGAACAATAGTGAGATTGTACCAAAATCAAGTAAGTATTTATTTTAATTCAAAAATTCTTCAACATTGGGGAAATGATCTTGAAAACCAAAAAATTTATCCTAGTACCCTTATATTTGATGAATCAGATGGTACCTTAGATCATCAAAAATTTAAGGCATTGTGATTGTTGGATTTTTCATAGCCACGTTCTCTACCACTCTCCATTGGAACTTGATGGTTAGATTTCTCTTCCATGTCCATGTTTTCACCTATGTTCTCCTTTGTGGAAACCCAGTGATGAGTTGATCTAGGTAACCATTACTTTTCTTACTTTAATTTTTTAAAATTAATTTTCAGTATTTTTTTTATGATGTGGGTTTCTACGAAAGAAACCTTCAAGTAGTAAACCTTTTATAACCCCAACGAATTTTGAGGGAAAAATTCATTTTAAGGGGGGTAGAATGTAACACCCCGAGATTTTATTAGATATATTCTTTTTAATTTCTTTGATATATTATGTTGTATGCTACACCAAGATTATTTTGTGCTATACGCAACAACTTATTAGCTTGTAATATACGCAACACTATTCGTGGCTCGCGTTACGCACAATTTCAAGTTTGTTTGGTAGAAATTATTCTACGAAACATTGAGTATAGATTTTGATCAAAGTATAAATGAAATTTGTTTGGATTATGTTATATGCAACACTAAAGGAAGCTTTCACAACACGCAACCCTAACATGGCTTGCATTATATGCAAGAGCGACCTTCTTTGATAGCGTGTGTTGTACGCAATACCGAGATTAGTGATATATTATTATAATATTATGAACTAGCTGTTATGAATAGTATTAACTGAATTTTGAAGTTTATAACATTATAATTCATCTTACACATTTTCTAGAATGTGTTATGAGAACAAAATAAATTTTTTAGATAAAATAAGTATTTTTTTAAAATACAGTTTAGCCGCCTTTTGACGGCGCATCCATTTGAAATCTAATTTTTGACAATTTTATAAGTTCAATTTTACAAAATAAACTTCTTATTATGAATCGGGATATAAAAATTTACATTGGATAAAGTTTTGATATTTTTCTGATAACATTCATATTTTGATGAATAGTAAAAATACGGTAAATTTTAATTAAAAACAAATTTTTTCATCGAGATAATTTATATGGTAAAATTATAATATTGAATAGTTTTAAAGTATAAATAGAATATATTTTTACAATTTAATATAATTTATTTCATAATAATTAATTTTACATTGAATTCATAGGTAAAATCATTTCGATCTTTTGCAATGTTTTAAACAAAAACCTGTTTTTTTTTCAACAACGGGATTAATTTTAAATTAATTAATTCATATTCTGTGTTTTAAATTTGGAAAAATGGATTCAATATTTGGAATCAGTTTGTCCAAATTATTTTAATAAGCTACTTTTTATTTTTTGGTCATTATGAATAGTAACTATGGTAAATTTTATTTATCATAGTTAAAGGTAAATCAATTAATTAAGGGTAAAAATAAAATTATAAAATTACCCTAACACCTGCCGAAAATCTATTGGATGAATAAAAGTCAACCCATATCACCTAAGGGTTGGAATAGATTCATTTCATGGACTTTTAACCATGAAAATGATGTAATTATTATTAAAACCAAAGAACGTGACAACATGTCACTCTCTTATATCTTGTAAGTGTAATAATTTTAATTTGATGATAAACTTCATAAAACATCAAACATAAATAGTCTCCAGAAATATAATAAAATTATCTAAATCATGTGAATTTATTTAGGACCTACATCTCCCTCCAATGAATTGGGTAATGATTTATATCTCATGAGATAGACATGACTGGAACGGAAAGTAAATTCGGTTCAGTAATATTGGGCTGGAACGACAAGTAAAACCTGTTAAGTAATGGACTTTGTCCACTATGATGGTCTTGGAAACTATTACTTGGATACTATGGAAATCATATCATTTTCTTAAGGGTTTTCCACAATTACATGTTTTATTCCAATTCTATTATTTCATAGTTAATGTTCCTTTATGATATATGTCTTACGTACTACCAATATTTATGTCATTGCTTAAGATTTTGGTGTTTTATATTCATGTTTTTACATTTAAATGTTTATAGATTGTTTTATGTTCTCCATGTTTACCCTTACTGAGCATTTGATCTCACCCTTTTATGTTTTATTTTCCCCAGGATATAAATAATGGTTTTAGGTAAGAAAAAAAAGGTAAAGATCTTTATGGGAGATGTTGAAGATCTTTCACCATCATTAGAAGATTAAGTTCCGAGTTTCAAAAGACACTAAACTAATATGGTCTTTAGGTATCTGTTTTTGTTATGTATTAATTATTCTACAAAATTAATGTAATTTCTATGTACGTCAAGCTTTACATCTCTATAATTAGGCAAAGGAAGATGGTAGTATCTTATAATTAAAGACAACCCTTAATCCATTTCTCACTTGAATATGATATTTTACTTTAACCAATTCCATTTTTCTTCTCAAATATTTCACATCATTAAAAATGTATGAAACACATCTTGAAGGGTTTTGTTAGAGTCTAATAATGATAATCAGATGAAGTGGAAGTGATTAAAACCCCTTTTTCAAGGATCACCATGAAAGATAATATGAGACTAAAAATAAAACTAAAATTAGTAAATACTTAAAATACATATCATTCACCAAATAATCCACTCCTAAAGAGACCATATCCTTTTACACTTATTATTACATGATTTTAATAAATAATATCCTTTAAATACAAACCAAGGATCGAAAAATCTAGTGTCTTTAGAATAATAGGTACATAACATGAAACAAAAATATTACATATTTTAATTAATCTTCATAATGAGTACCTAACTTCCTTTTATCTCTTAAATCTACATAATATAACTTAGGTAATACATAGAAAAAAGGTATGACCTAAAAATCCCAATAAAGAAATAAACATTAGAATAAAGCATAGCACATGAGTTAGAAGGCATAACATGATGACATAAAAAGACATGGAACATGAATAAACATATGGAAGCATAATATATAGAATATGAGATCATGTGATCAAGGAAACATATGAATGTTTCAAAAACATATAACATGACATAAACATTATTCAAGGCTAATAGCCAAGACTATGTCACATGGTGGTCAAAGTCCTATAATGAATTAGGTTTACTTCTTAATCCCATACATGACATATCATGAGACTAAAAATTACCAAATGCATTAGATTTATATCTAGCTGAACCCATTATAACATGTTCATGAATATGTTTTCCACATAAAGAATCATGTATAAGGAATAAACATAAGGGTTACCTATGGAAAGAAATGAGTATCATAATCATGTCATAAGTCATAACCAAAGGGAATATCATAACAGTGTCTATGAAAGGATAGATTTAAATCATACTTGAACATTTATAAGGTTAAATATGCATATATCATGATAAATGATGTCAAAATGAAATGAAAACACATAAAAATGGTGTTTAAGAAACTTAAAAAATGAACCACTTTAGTGCACTTTAAGGGAAAATATTAAAGATTCTTAAACGGGGAAAAAGCATAATTATTTGTATCAAAAAATTAACTAATATTTTTTTCATGATGAAATTATAAATTTTATAAAAATAATGTTGGCTTAAAAAATATTATGGAGTGTACTTGAAAATGGGTAAGAAATGGAGAAGTTCCCTTTAACCGAGCTTTCTTATCAGGAGGAATTGAGAAGGGGGATTTTTAAAACATGTATTTCCTCATAAAAGAAAGATTAATTGATCTAGGTAAATATATTTGGAACATAATCACAGAATATAAGATTATTACACAATAATAATTAATAAATACATTAGGGTAAAGAGAGAGAAAGCATAACCCGAAGGAAAAAATGGTGATTCAAAGAGAATATCTTATCTTATGTTTGAAAGAGTTCGACACTTAAACTTAATGTCTTTTATAATAAAATTAGATTAATTAATAATATAATTCATAACCTATTTATCATATATTTTATTTATTATAATTTTATTAAGTTTATTTATGTCCATTTTGATGAGTTATCATGTTTAATTTCGTTGTTTTGCGAGCATTCGTTTCATGGTTTTATGGTCGGTATCCTTGAGTATAATTATGGAAGTTCTAATAAAATGGAAGAAAAACTATAGAAGTAAAATGAAATGGTATTAATATACTTCCATAATTTTAAATTATCTCATATATTATTTTGTTTTCTCATATGTTGATTTTTCATTTGATAAAATGTTAATGATTAACGTTTAGTTTATTTCAGCAATGTTTCGATCATCATGAGATAGTTTTGTTTTATTATTTAATATTATGTATATATATTAGTTTTAGAACATGATAAAAGTTATAATATAAATATTATGATCTATATTAACCATATTAATGGTTTAATGACCTAACTTGATGATAGTAATGGAAAAAATAAAAGTCATTATCCATGAAGGCGGTGAATCGACATATCATATATGATGTTTTCTATTTTTATGATAAAAGAGGGAAGAGAAGGGATTTGATAATAGATATTCCATTAAAAAAATAAAATTCTAGTATATGTATGATACAATAGTTAGCATGTCACTTTAGATAGATTATTTTAGGATAAGGTATAAGAAATAAATAAATTAAAATAAAAAGGAGGATTTTACCTCTTGAATATTGTCTCATTGAGAACATCCTTAAGGCACTTGGGTTTGGTCTTTTATTGAGACCAGAATCTCCTAGACATGATTAAGAGGATTGGTAGGTTAATTGGGAAGAATTTATACAATCTACAAGGTTTTTTATCTGAGAATAGAAGGGGTGGTGAGGGGTTATGACATCCAGCCTTTTTATTATATAACTTTTCATTTACATGGAACAAATAGAGGATATTTTAAAGTTTAGTTACTTGGAAAAAAGGTATACAATACATAAAAACATAAAAAATTATTCTAATATACTTTAAAGGATTCATAATAGGTTAATCATAATTATATTTATTGAATCTCATAACCTGTGGACATGCATTAAAGGAAAGGGTGAGAATAAGGCCTAGAAAGGGAAAACAAGGGAAGCAGTTTATACGTGACCATGAGATATATCAATAATAACATGAGGAATAAATGCATGAGAAAAGTAAAAATGGGAATATAATAAGAAAAAAAACTTGAATAATAATATGTAAATTTGGATAAAATATTTAAATGAGAAATTCATAAACATATCACCAAGGTTTGTCAGAGAAGTGTCATAAAAATATCGAATGTTATTCACTAAGGAATCGTAAAACAAGTCATCTCTAAAGATTAAATTTTTTACCCAATGAATTGAAACACTATTAGGGTGAAACATTAATATGTATTAATTTATTTGATCCACATATATCAAAATCAAACATTTCATAAATAACCTGTGGAGAATAAAAGAAATAGGTTTCGTATTAAAATCATGGTGTTTTAAAAGGTGCTTAAAGAATATGATCATTTTTTCTTTTTTAACCCATGAAAATGGAATGTGGATTTTATGTATGTAAAAACCCGAATAAAATAAATAATTTAAAAATATTGGTGAATACACCTATAAAATAAAGAGCTTTTTATATTAACAAATAGAGAATAAAAGATAATTTCTTGAGGAGAAGAGATAAATTTTGAGAAGTAAAATCAGCACCCTAACAAGTATAAAACATGGTTTTAGAAAAAGGTAAAAAGAGATGGGATAGGGGTATCACATTGAAAACATATCATTTTAAAGTAATTGAATTAATAAAAATTAAATAATATATATTTACCATAACATTCAGAAGACATGTATAAAAAAGTGGTTCTTGAAACGAAGAGAAATGAAGGATATTTCCATTACCTTGATGAGTGACTACTGAAACTCAAAGATTGAGACCTTAGGGGATTAAGAAGACCTTGGGGGGACTATGTGGGAGGTTAAACTATCAGATATTTTTGGACTATAAAATGGGATGGAAATTAAATGAATAAATGGGTGTGTATTTATAGCAAAAGTGGGGGATTTGTTTATTAATTTCCTTGGATGCCTAGGTAGTGGTAATTGAAAAACCATGGGATTTACAAGGGTATTTTACTATATTATTAGACACTTGGATCATATTTTATGTCATTTTAACCCACAAGAGTCGACCAAAATTTTATATTACTTGTTTTGGAAAGTAAAATTAATGTTTTCACAAAATAACATTTTTAAAATTAAAGTTTCCATTTTAGAATTTAGAAAGTAAATTATATATCTATAAATTGATTAAAATATATTAAAATAAATTATATTAATAAAATAACATATTTTAAGTCTTAGTTTGTGTCTAATTAGTTATTATATCATTATTACATAATTATGAAGTCATTAAGCATACCGAAAAACTCAAACAGTGTTTTTACTATTCACAAAAAAATAAAAGTATTTTAGAAAATTCTCATAAATTTTTCCTAACCTAATTTTGACGTTATAATTTAAAAAATGATATTTATTTTATCATAATAATTATATAAATATGATAATTTAAACTTTAAAATATAAAAGTCCTTATTTATTAAAAATAATAGCATATTGAAAATGCATAGTAAAATTTCTCACACTTGAAAAAAATAAAATTATTTTATCATTTATAATTAAATAAGAGTTTTTTTATTATATAATTTCATTGAAATAAAAATTATTAATAACAACTTAGTTTAATATACTAATTTATATCTTTTTAAAAAGTATAATTTTTTTCTGAAAATTTGATTTATCAATTTCTTCATATTTTTATTTTAAGAAAAATTATTCTTAAAACGGAATTGATGGAATAAAAATTTTATTTATACAAAGGGATTAAAATTTAAGTAACTAGGTCCTCGAAACATAACCCCTTATAACACCCACATACGACCTAAGGGTAATTTGAGCAATGGTGATATACTCATGGAGCATCTCGGCTAACATCACCCGAGTGGTAATTTTCACTAACTTGAACTTCTCCCATATGCAATTTTCTTCAAGATTCACTTGTTAAAGCTTGGATTGGGATTTTTTAAGAGAAAATTATAGTGATGCTACCTTTCACCCAAGTTCTGGTAAATGTTCTTTGTATGGCATGATTCTACTAGTTGAGGTCATTATTTCTCCTTTCTTTATTAATTATCATTTGTTATTTCTACTTATAAACACTAATTATAATGTTAAAATTATTATCAATAGTATATTTTATAAAGTTTATATTAACCAATAGTTATAATTCAACAATTCCCATATAACAATCAAAAACCAATGGTAACATTTCAATTTATACTCACTTCAATATTAATGAGATATAGTATTGTTGTGAATAATATAATATAACACACAATTTTACGAAATAATTATCATTCAAAAAGTTTGATTCGTTACATTCCTTCCCCCTTGAGAAATGTTTTCCCTAAAATTTTAACTTGTTCCCTCGATTGGGAAAATGTGTGGGTACTTCTGCCTCATTTTTTCCTCTGGTTTCCACATTTCTTCTTCATATTTTTTGTTCCTCCACAACACTTTGATGAGGTGGAAAGTCTTTTTGTATAGAACCTTGTATCTATGTCACAAGATCTCCACTGGATACTCCTCATAATAGAGGTCATGTTCCAGTTATACCAACTCAGGATTTATAACATGTGAAGGTTCAGGTATTTACTTCCTCAAGAGAGATTTGTAGAATAAATCATGAACTTGAGCTAGGTTTGGTGTAAGTGATATCTGATAGTCCAATACTCCAATGCGATCAAAAATTTCATAGGGGTCAATTTACTTAGGTCAAATCTTCCATTTCTTCCCAAATTGCATGACTCTCTTCCATGTTGAAATTCGAATAAAGACTTTGTCACCAACATCAAACTCCAAGCTCCTTCAGCAATTGTCAACATAACTCTTCTACCAAATCTGAGTAGCCTTTATGTGTTATTGGATAGAATGAACCTTTTTTGTCATATCTTGCACAATATTAGGACCAAGAATATTTCTCTCACCAAATTTATCCCAAAAAGTAGGATTTCTACAATGATTCCTATATATATCTTCATAGTGTGACGTTTGAATACTAGAATGGAAGATATTATTGTATAAGAACTCAAATAATGGGAAATGGTGATACCATCCACCTTTAAATTCCATTGATCATGTTCTAAGTATGTCCCTAAGTGTCTGAATAGTCCTTTAAGATTGGTTATTATTTTGGGGGTGATAGGTCGCACTAAAATTTAATTTGGTACTCAGAGCATATTGAAGAATTATATAGAATTTTGATGTGAACCTTGGATCATGATCAGAAATTATAGAAAGTGGAACTCCATGAAACCTCACCACTTCCTTTACATAAATCTTGGAAAGCTGATCAAGAGATAAGTCTTCCTGAATAGATATAAAATGGACAGTCTTAGTAAGATGGTCTATTATAACCCAAATCATATTGTTTCCTTTGGATGTTTTCGGGAGACTATTGAAAAAGTCCATAATGACATTGTCCCACTTTCATGATAGTATTGGTAGTGGTTGTAATACCCCTTTAAGAATTTGTCTCTCTGTCTTTGCTTGTTGACACACCAATCACCTTGTAGTGTAGTCAGTAATCTCCCTTTTGATGTTATCCCACCAATAATGAGCATGATGTTCCTTATATATTTTAGTGCTTCCATGATGTATATAGAATGTAGAGATATGATATTAATCCATCATATCCTTTTTTATTTCTCAAATAGATGGAACACATAGCCTTGTACAAAATTTAAGTACACCTTGATCAATATTGAACTCAGGAAACATCCTATTTTTTAGAGCCTCTATCTTCTTATGTAACAAAGGATATTCTATTTGATATTTCTTGATCTTCTCTAGTAATGATAGATGAGAAATCATTTTGGATATGGTTGATGATTTCCCTTACCTTACGATTCCCATATCCAGTTTTACTAGGTCTTTGATCAAAGGATCTCCTTGAATCCTCATCATTACCAGCACAACAGGGTATGTAACACCCCGAGCTTCCACGATACGCTTCTCATTCAATAATGCAATAGCTTGCATTGTACGCAACTTCGAGTTCTAAAACACCGCGACTAATCAAAGTAGCTGTTATGAATAGTAATAACCACTTTTTAAATTTATAGAAATTTTATATTTCAAAATGGACTTCATTTTTGTATTCCTAATATTGAAATTATCCTATGTTGAATTTTTTGGTATTTTTCTGAGAACTTCTAATTTTTTTATGAATAGTGAAAAATACTTAAAAACAACTTTTTTAATCAAAATAATTTATAGTGATAAATTATACTATTTAGTGGTTTTGAGGTATAATTAGAATATATTTTTACCATTTTATCCAATGGTGGTCATTAGAATTAATTTTACATTGAAATTGGACATAAACAATTGCCAATCTTTTGATATAAATTGTTTCTTAAAAACACGCTATTTGTTGTAACAGTGGGAATTAATTATAAAATTAATTAATGCAACTTATATGTTTGGAATTTTGTAAAATAGACATCATTTTTTAATTCGGAATATCCATTATAGCTTAGGGTGAAATTTTGGACTTATTCTGAAAAACTTCAATTTTTGATGAATAGAGAAACCACTAAGTGGTTGTTAAAAACAGATTTTTCGTTAAAATGAAATATTACCACTTCTGTGATTTGATTTTCAAAAATCCGACATACATGGTTGTCATTAAGAAGTAAAATGTGGTTCAATGAGATTAAAATAATTTTTTGGTGAATAGTAACTTTTAAGTTCTTAATCGCGATTAGAGGTAATTAGTGTAGTTTAAGGTACAAATAATGTTTTAATAATATGAGATGAGCATGACACTTGTCCTACTCCTATTGGATGAGTCATGGCCGACCAAGACAACCCATGTGTCAACTTGGGGACCCCATGGAGCCACTTTAGTTGGAAAATGACATTAATATATATTTATTTAATGTTAAAATTAAATTGACACAAACATGAGTTATTTTACTAAAACAGTTTTTAAGTGGGGTTACACAAGTCCAAATTTTGACTATAAATATTCATTAGAAAGATAAAACGATTTCCTACATCATAGTATTTTTTTTATAATTTTTAGACATTAAATAAATTAAATTATTTATGACATCATTATGATGCAGCGATGACCTCATTATTTAACGATTTAAATAAAATGAGAAGATAATGCAAAATACAAGGCTTGCACTTGTCCAAAGCCTATTGGATGAGGAGATTTCGAAACCTTATCACCTTATCCTCGAATTATATAAGTGTGGGACCTTTAGAATCCGAAAAGCATTGTGAAATAATGTAACATTTCAATCTTTCCAAAAGTGCCCCTCCTCTCCACTTATAAAAGGCCCCCACCTCTCCCACCTCATTTACACTTTCAAGCCATTTGGCTAGGCCAAAATCTGCCCAAATACTCTCCCAACATCCCTCCCTTACTCCTAGAAGACTCACTTTGGGCAGAATTCATCCCAAGGAAGCCTTTGTCTCAAATCAAAAAGAGCTACCCTATTTTTAAGGTAATGTCTTCTCTAATGTTGTTTTGTTTCATTTTGCTTCTCCAACCCCTTAAACTCTTTTCATTCCTTTATTTTGTAACAACACCAGTATCTAAAATATACTAGGATGTTGTTATGATAAGTATTTGGTTTACACTTACACACACATTCGTCTAATGGTTAAAGAACATACTGTTTCTGTGGGTGGAAAAATACTGCCTCATGAAATGATGATTGTTCAAATTCTTTTAACACCTATAATGGTGGCCATTTTGATGACAATATTTTCATATATGATATATATATTATGTTTATCTTTTCCTTATGCTTCTGTATTTCTCATTTATGGCATACTTTATGATTTCCATTATGGGTAAACGCGATAATTTCATTTTAGGAAGTGCGGACTACCGCCCCCTCAAAGTGATTTGAATCGTTAATGACATATGTGGGATGTATAAAGGATGAAGTAAATGGTATTATACAATATATTATACTGGAATTATATTACACATTTATATCATTATGATTTCGTTCCCTTAAATATGAAATTGAAATGAAAGTAGCGTTCATGCGTACGTACGGCTTACCGTCTCCATGAACGGTGCATTTCATTTCTTACCTCTAAATGTTACGTAATATTATAAATGAATGTATATACTGGATATATAAGATATATATGACATCTAAATCATGAATATAATTCTGGATATAATGGATATTCTACCACATGAACAACTTGTAATTATAAGAAGTTTATTGTTGACTCAAGTTACCAATGATCGACAAAACGATCGTTATTAACGTAAATAATTACATAATATTCATAACATTGTAATAAGTGATATAAAAAGGATAATTAAATTGAAAATGGTTCTTAATAAGGTAGATATTAACTCTAGTTTATTATTCAGGAGGTTAAAGAACGTTTGAGTCAAGTCGGACACAAGGTAAGGGAATTTCTTAACCCAATTTCCATTCTTTGGGTTAATCTCCTACTTTCAAATTATATCATGATATTATTATGTCCTATATTGTATTTGTACATTATTTATGTGTACTTATAGTGAACACACATTATAGATGTACTTTATTTAAAAAATGATCTTTTTAAGGACTTCGTCTCAATCCCCTTCCATTGAGGCATATTTGGTTTTATACACAACTTTCTTTTATACGGTGTATAAACCCCTTTGACTTTTAAGTTTATTAAAAAGGAATCTTTTTTATACAAAGCGTTTTACTAAATGACAAAAGGGAATGTTTTTCTTTCCGTACTTATGCGGCGAAAACGACTTCTCTGCCATCGTGACCATTATTTGAGTTTTGGCTTCCTCTACAAGCCATCATTTTTTTTAATGAAAAATAAATACAAAGTTTTAACTTTATTTTATGTTGGTATTGAAAATGGTTTTGAAAGCGTTTTTATTATATCAATGTGTTGTATTGATATCTTGTGATTGAAATGTGGAAATGTTATGTTTCCTTTATGCATGTTTATGTGATACGATTATGTTATGCTTTATGATATGTTTAAACCTATTCATATTGGACTTAATAAGTGACGGGTGGAGCCCGCTATAGCTCTTCGATGCATCGGTAGGTCTCATGAGACAACTAGACGTGGAATTGGCCGAGGCCCTTTCCCAATTTGATTTATGGTTTTGGCCGAGGCCTTAATCATTTTAGACGTCTTGGCCGAGGCCTTGAAAAAATGTTTCAGAATGTCTGGCATTATACATTCCCTCATTATGAAAGTGGTTATTGATATTTCATGTGATTATTCGACCAGTAGAATATCCATGTGAAGAAGTGAATGGCATTATCTCATTTTACTTTTGCCATATTATGTTGATGTTCAAGTTTAAAAGGCTTTTGTTTTAGTTATACATTGCCTTAAATTTTTATGTTTATTTATGAAATCTTCCGCAATATTGTTATCCTTACTGAGCATCTGAGCTCACCCCTTTCAATGTTTTAATATTTTCCAGGATGTGAAGAAGTATTTTATGAATGACCTGCAGGGATTGTGAGAAGAGGATATGAGTGTGGACTATGGAGACTTTGTTATTGTATTTTTTTACTTTATGATGTAATGTAGCATTTACGAATGTATCTAGTGTTTCCAATGCTACTAAACTAATCGGTCTTTCGAGACTTGATCTTTTGTGATCATGCCAATGTTACGAAGTAATGCACCGACTATGGGTAGCTGGGGTCGGGGCGTTACAGTTGGTATCAAAGGCAGTTTAGTACTAACCTTGGAAGCTAGATTTAGATAAACTCTGATTAGAGCACATATCCCAAAGATAGACTTTGAGGATTAATATAGAAGAACTTCCTAGAATTTTGTTATTGTAGAGATTTTGTGAGTTTTCCGAGCAATACATCCCTGTCTGGATACGAGCAGGTAGAGGCGGCTCTGGCACAGATGTACCTAGGGGTAAAACCCGAAAACACCGCTTTGAGCTAGACTCGAATGGGAACTGGTGCACGACAACGGGCCTTGCTGTACTCTTGGTTACAACACTCCCGGGGGATATGCTTAGGATAATTCTCATTTTCTTTACAAACCACTATGAAGGGTTATGAGTATATACATCCTCAAAGGAAACATTTCTTTTTATGATTATGGATTATATCCATAAATAGTTCAATTTATGTTAAGTGTTTTATAAGTATGGGATTATGTATTTTGATTCATAAACTGATCTAGTTTATGCCATCGTTTAGAAATGGCGCCTAGTGGAAGAAATGGAAACCGTATCAATGCATGCACTCCATGTAGGGATTGCCCTCCTGCTCAAGATAATTATAGTGGGGCTGGTGATGCAACCGGTGCCGATCAGCTAATCACCATACTGGGACAACTTACTCAGGTTATGAATAATAACCTTACCCGTATGGAGCACCCTGATCCGCAACGTGGAGGATCAATGCTAGACCGTTTCATGAGGCAACAACCACCAACCTTCAATGGGGGTACAAATCCGTTAGTAGCTGAGCAATGGATAAACTCCTTAGAGAAAATATTCCATGCCTTGGGGAGTAGCGAAAGGGAGAAGGTTGTCATGGCAGTTTACCGCCTCACTGGAGATGCCGATCAGTGGTGGTCGCTGATTCAAAACACAAAGGAAGATGATGACGTATCGAATATGGAATGGAGGGAGTTCAAAGATCTATTTTTAGAAAAATATTTTCCTCGTGACCATCGAGCAGATATGGAAAGGCAATTTCTGAGTTTGAGGCAGAAGGAGGATGAGAATGTCACAAAGTATGAGGCTAAATTTACAACGTTAGTGAGGCATGCTGCTGATTATATACGTAACCCAAGTAGTAAGATTGATCGTTTCTTTGATGGGTTAAAACCATTTCTCCGTCGAGCTTTAGTATCACAATCCTTCTCATCATACGAAGATATTGTCTCGTGTGCTATCAAGACAGAAAAGGAATTCTCTAAGTCTTATGACAACAAAGTAAAGCAAGAGAAGAAGAGAACGGTGGAATAAGAGACAGATAAAGGGAAAAAGGGAAAGAAGGATTTTCCATTATGTGATAATTGTGGGAAGAATCACCCTGGTACTTGCCTAAAAGGAATGGGAGTTTGTTATAAATGTGGAGAAAAGGGTCACCAGGCTCGTGATTGCAAGGGAAAGAAAGATGTTGTCAAAGTTGAATGCTACAATTGTAGGGAAACAGGGCATTATGCAAATGAATGTCCTAATAATCAAGGAAACTTACCTCAGAAAAGGCCAAGGGATCAAGGCCAATCTTATGCTGTGACTACAGTTGAAGAGGAATAATTAATGTATTGGTGCTTTTGGACTCAAGGATTATATTCTGGTTATAAGAATAATGTGATATATATATATGGATTGTACTGCAGTACTTGTTGATTTCAGTAAGGTTTTAATATGATTAAGGTAATCATATTTTTAGTATGTGACAATAAGAGAAACTTTACTTTGTTTGGGGAATCTGAGGTTACAATTGATTTTGGAATATAGAGACCTTTTAGAGAAAGTCTGGACGGAGGTATTTTGGATAACTATTAAGGTTGGAATGGATTAAGTTGAACCATGGATAGTATTGTTTAAGGTTAAATAATTTCTGAAGATTATTTTTGGAATATTATAATACTATAGTTTTAGGAAAAGGACAACCTGCAGGGTGGGGAATAACCCGTCGCGTCGGACAAAGCTGCAGGAATCGAACCCACAACCATAGTGCGACAAGCCTTTATTTCCTACCACTAGCCTACAGGAAGTCCCTGGTTATTACAAAATAGTTTTACTAATCTAAATGGTATGTGTTAACATTTTGAACCTTATTAAATTAGGATAAATAGAATATTTTTGAGTTCCGTTACCATTTGGAGTAAAAGTTGGGTTTGTGGTAAAAATTTATTAACGAATGAAAGTATACATAACAAGTATGTATATTCCCTTACGTTCTTAGTAAATCTCCTAAATAAATTCCTCAATATTATAAAAAGGTAACTTAAAACAAAAATGTTGTCGGTTAACTTTTCCAACTGGGGATTCAATGACCGTTTAACCAATCACAAGTTTGTGATTTTATTGTGGTTAAACTTTCTCCTAATCCTGTTTTCTATAACTCTCCATCAGACCTTGATGGTTTGTTTCTCCTCCATATCCATATTTTCATATAATCCTAGAATGGGCTATATCGGGTGACCTTTGTACTTATCCTGCTTTCTTTTAATGTTATATATTTATTAACCTTATTTCCGATGTGGGTTTTCCTCAAAGGTATTTTCTCTTTTCAACCTTTTATTTTCAAAGAAAAATTTCAAATTGCGAGGACGTAATTTATTGAAGGAGGGGAGAATGTAACACCCCGAGCTTCCACGATACGCTTCTCATTCAATAATGCAATAGCTTGCATTGTATGCAACTTCGAGTTCTAAAACACCGCGACTAATCAAAGTAGCTGTTATGAATAGTAATAACCACTTTTTAAATTTATAGAAATTTTATATTTCAAAATGGACTTCATTTTTGTATTCCTAATATTGAAATTAGTCAATGTTGAATTTTTTGGTATTTTTCTGAGAACTTCTAATTTTTTTTATGAATAGTGAAAATACTTAAAAACAACTTTTTTAATCAAAATAATTTATAGTGATAAATTATACTATTTAGTTGTTTTAAGGTATAATTAGAATATATTTTTACCATTTTATCCAATGGTGGTCATTAGAATTAATTTAACATTGAAATTGGACATAAACAATTGCCAATCTTTTGATATAAATTGTTTCTTAAAAACACGCTATTTGTTGTAACAGCGGGAATTAATTATAAAATTAATTAATGAAACTTATATGTTTGGAATTTTGTAAAATAGACATCATTTTTTAATTCGGAATATCAATTATAGCTTAGGGTGAAATTTTGGCCTTATTCTGAAAAACTTCAATTTTTGATGAATAGTGAAACCACTAAGTGGTTGTTAAAAACTGATTTTCCGTTAAAATGAAATATTACCAATTCTGTGATTTGATTTTCAAAAATCCAACATACATGGTTGTCATTAAGAAGTAAAATGTGGTTCAATGAGATTAAAATAATTTTTTGGTGAATAGTAACTTTTAAGTTCTTAATCGCGATTAGAGGTAATTAGTGTAGTTTAAGGTACAAATAATGTTTTAATAATATGAGATGAGCATGACACTTGTCCTACTCCTATTGTATGAGTCATGGCCGACCAAGACAACCCATGGGTCAACTTGGGGACTCCATGGAGCCACTTTAGTTGGAAAATGACATTAATATATATTTATTTAATGTTAAAATTAAATTAACACAAACATGAGTTATTTTACTAAAATAGTTTTTAAGTGGGGTTACACAAGTCCAAATTTTGACTATAAATATTCATTAGAAAGATAAAACGATTTCCTACATCATAGTATTTTTTTTATAATTTTTAGACATTAAATAAATTAAATTATTTATGACATCATTATGATGCAGCGATGACCTCATTATTTAACGATTTAAATAAAATGAGAAGATAATGCAAAATACAAGGCTTACACTTGTCCAAAGCCTATTGGATGAGGAGATTTCGAAACCTTATCACCTTATCCTCTAATTATATAAGTTTGGAACCTTTAGAATCCGAAAAGCATTGTGAAATAATGTAACATTTCAATCTTTCCAAAAGTGCCCCTCCTCTCCACTTATAAAAGGCCCCCAACTCTCCCACCTCATTTACACATTCAAGCCATTTGGCTCGGCCAACATCTGCCCAAATACTCTCCCAACATCCCTCCCTTACTCCTAGAAGACTCACTTTGGGCAGTATTCATCCCAAGGAAGCCTTTGGCTCAAATCAAAAAGAGCTACCCTATTTTTAAGGTAATGTCTTCTCTAATGTTGTTTTGTTTCATTTTGCTTCTCCAACCCCTTAAACTATTTTCATTCCTTTCTTTTGTAACAACACCAGTATCTAAAATATACTAGGATGTTGTTATGATAAGGATTTGGTTTACACTTACACACACATTCATCTAATGGTTAAAGAACATACTGTTTCTGTGGGTGGCGAAATACTGCCTCACGAAATGATGATTGTTCAAATTCTTTTAACACCTATAATGGTGGCCATTTTGATGAAACTATTTTCATATATGATATATATATTATGTTTATGTTTTCCCTATGCTTCTGTATTTCTCATTTATGGCATACTTTATGATTTCCATTATGGGTAAACGCGATAATTTCATTTTAGGAAGTGCGGACTACCGCCCCCTCAAAGTGATTTGAATCGTTAATGCCATATGTGGGATGTATAAAGGATAGAGTAAATGGTATTATAAAATATATTATACTGGAATTATATTACACATTTATATCATTATGATTTTGTTCCCTTAAATATGAAATTGAAATGAAAGTAGCGTTCATGCGTACGTACGGCTTACCGTCTCCATGAACGGTGCATTTCATTTCTTACCTCTAAATGTTACGTAATATTATAAATGAATGTATATACTGGATATATAAGATATATATGACATCTAAATCATGAATATAATTCTGGATATAATGGATATTCTACCACATGAACAACTTGTAATTATAAGAAGTTTATTGTTGACTCAAGTTACCAATGATCGACAAAACGATCGTTATTAACTTAAATAATTACATAATATTCATAACATTGTAATAAGTGATATAAAAAGGATAATTAAATTGAAAATGGTTCTTAATAAGGTAGATATTAACTCTAGTTTATTATTCAGGAGGTTAAAGAACGGTTGAGTCAAGTCGGACACAAGGTAAGGGAATTTCTTAACCCAATTTCCATTCTTTGGGTTAATCTCCTACTTTCAAATTATGTCATGATATTATTATGTCCTATATTGTATTTGTACATTATTTATGTGTACTTATAGTGAATACACATTATAGATGTACTTTATTTAAAAAAAATGATCTTTTTAAGGACTTCGTCTCAATCCCCTTTCATTGAGGCATATTTGGTTTTATACACAACTTTCTTTTATACGGTGTATAAACCCCTTTGACTTTTACGTTTATTCAAAAGGAATCTTTTTTATACGAAGCGTTTTACTAAATGAAAAAAGGGAATTTTTTTCTTTCCGTACTTATGCGGCGACAACGACTTCTCTGCCACCGTGACCATTATTTGAGTTTCGGCTTCCTCTACAAGCCATCATTTTTTTTAATGAAAAATAAATACAAAGTTTTAACTTTATTTTATGTTGGTATTGAAAATGGTTTTGAAAGCATTTTTATTATATCAATGTGTTGTATTGATATCTTGTAATTGAAATGTAGAAATGTTATGTTTCCTTTATGCATGTTTATGTGATACGATTATGTTATGGTTTATGATATGTTTAAACCTATTCATATGAGGAATGTATTGGACTTAATAAGTGACGGGTGGAGCCCGCTATAGCTCCTCGATGCATCGGTAGGTCTCATGAGACAACTAGACGTGGAATTGGCCGAGGCCCTTTCCCAATTTGATTTATGGTTTTGGTCGAGGCCTTAATCATTTTAGACGTCTTGGCCGAGGCCTTGACAAAATGTTTCAGAATGTCTGGCATTATACATTCCCTCATTATGAAAGTGGTTATTGATATTTCATGTGATTATTCGACCAGTAGAATATCCATGTGAAGAAGTGAATGGAATTATCTCATTTTACTTTTGCCATATTATGTTGATGTTCAAGTTTAAAAGGCTTTTGTTTTAGTTATACATTGCCTTAAATTTTTATGTTTATTTATGAAAGCTTCCGCAATATTGTTATCCTTACTGAGCATCTGAGCTCACCCCTTTCAATGTTTTAATATTTTCCAGGATGTGAAGAAGTATTTTATGAATGACCTGCAGGGATTGTGAGAAGAGGATATGAGTGTGGACTATGGAGACTTTGTTATTGTATTTTTTACTTTATGATGTAATGTAACATTTACGAATGTATCTAGTGTTTCCAAGGCTACTAAACTAATCGGTCTTTCGAGACTTGATCTTTTGTGATCATGCCAATGTTACGAAGTAATGCACCGACTCTAGGTAGCTGGGGTCGGGGCGTTACAGGGTCTTTCCTAATTAATGAATTAGCGATTTTATTTGTACTTCTAGGGTGATAATGAATTAAACAACTGTAGACTTTAAGAAGTTCTAACCATCTCATCAGTCTCTTGTTCAATTAATTTTTCTTGAAAATATACTTCAAAAATTGATGGTCTGTGTATATATCACATTTCTCCCCATAAAGATAGTGCCTCCAGATCTTTATAGAAAAAACAACTACAGCCAAATTCAGTTCATTCATAGGATAATTCTTCTCATGAGGATTTAACTGTCGAGTTGCATAAGAAAAAACCTAGTCATTTTGCATGAGGATGCACCCAATCCCTTTTAGAGATGCATCATTAAGAATAAAGAATCCTTCTCTGGTAGAGGGTGCAGTTCACACAGGTGTAGTAATCAATCTCTTCTTGAGCTCTTGTAAACTTTCTTCACACTCCTTTATCCAAATGAACTTATACCCCTTTTGTGTTAACTTGGTTATTGGATTATAAATTCATGAAAAAAAATTCAAAAACCTCTTATAATATACTGATAATCCAAGGAAAATATGAATTTTAGTTACTTTTTTAGGATAAGGCCACTCCTTCGTAACCTTTATCTTGGAAGGTTCAACTGAGATTCCTTCATTGGTTATAATGTTCCCCAAGAAAGAAACTTGGTGTAACCAAAAGTAACAATTTTTGAACTTTCCAAATAGCCTCTCCTTCCTCAAGGTTTTTAATATAACCCTTATATGATCATCATTCTCTTCATGAATTTTGGAAGATATCATAATATCATCAATAAAAAATACTACAAAGTTATAATGGTATTCTTTAAAGACTCTATTCATAAAATTCATAAATATAGCAGAAGAATTAGTCAATTAAAAGGGCATAACAACAAACTTATAATGGCCATATCTTGATCGGAAGGTAGTCTTTGGAATATCTTCTTTCTTTACCCTCAATTGATGATAACCATATTAAAGATCACTCTTAGAGAAGAATTGAGCCCCACAAATCCGGTCAAATAAATCATCAATTCTTGGAAGAGTGTACTTTTTCTTCATTATGATCCTATTTAGTTCTCTATAATAAATGAATATCCTCATTGATCCATCCTTATTATTCACAAAGAGAATATGTTCTCCCTAAGGAGACACACTTGGTTAGATAAACTCCTTATCCAAAATATCTTGAATTTGTTTCTTTAATTCCTCCAGATCCACATTTTCCATTATATATGGGATCTTTTATATCGTATTAGATCCTGGCATGAGTTCAATAGAGAACTCTACCTCTCTTTCTATGGGAGGTTCAGGTAACTCCTCATGAAATACATCAATGTATTCCTGAATTATGGGGACATTATAAATTCGTATACTTTCATTTACTTCTTCATATTAACCGATCATTTTCATAAAGAAGGATATGGGAGGTTCTTCTAGACAATGGTCAATTCTAAATATCTCTCCTTTGAAAACAACTGTAGGTTTTATAATCAATACTACTGATATTTTCTTTCTTCTATAGTTGATCTTAGCATTATACTTTGGAAACCAGTCCATCCCTAGTATAATGTTGAATTATATCATGGGAATGACTACTGGATTTATGATGAAATTATACTCACCAAAGTAAATAATAGAGTTTCTATATATTTTTGATAATTGGATAATCCCTCTAAGAGTCTTGACTGATAACTCTACTTCTAGTATTTCAGTGATTGATTATATATTCTTTGAAAACTTGGAGGAAATAAAGGAATGTGTAGAATGAGAATCAAACAATGTACTTGCTAACTTTGAGAGAACAATTATAGTACCTTCTACGACATCATTTAGATCATCAACTTCAGATATCATGATAGAAAAAGCCTAACCTTTCTCTCTTGGGATTTTTTGTGGTTGGTGGTTATTCCCCTCCATTAACTTCAAATTTGTATTGTGATTATAAAAGTTATCAAGTTTTCCTTACTTGAATCATCGGACTTCATTCTGGGCTTGAACTATCTTCCATTTGTTGTTAGTATTGAGAAGGTGAGGCTTCACCTCGCTACAATAGTTCTAATAAATATGGTCATATCTTATAAACTTGTAACATTTCTCATTACTGAGAAAGTAGTTCCCTAAATTCTTTTCCCCGCACTTGTTTCATGTGGAAAGTTACACTTTATTTCCTCTTATTTCATGATCAAAGTTACTCCCCAAGCTTGGATCCCTTGATCTATTTTTTTCATTCGATCTATGGGACCACTATGTCTCTTGAAACTCCAATTCAACCTTCATAGCACTTCTCACTATCTCTTCATAGTTTTCATAGTCTCTATTATAAATATTTTTTCATAGATGGGGTCTTATTCAACTAAAGAATATATCAAAAATTCTATTAGAATCCATGAAAAATATATAGGTATAGCGAGAAATTATTGTCAATTTCATCTCATATCTTCCCACATATTCATTTTTTCTACTTCATCTCTAGGAATTACTTCTCTATTTTTGTTTGCATCGAATAGGGAAAATATTTTTAAAAAAAAGGTCCCCCTAAACTCATCCCACTCCATATCTTCTATATTCCTTATTGGATTCATATTTTTAATCAGCATCTACCATTGATTATCTTCTACCTCTAAGAGGTACACAGATAGGTTGAATTTCCCTTGTTCCAAACAATGGAGTACAGAAAATATTTTTCTATAGAGCTTATCCATTGTTTAGAAATCAATGGGTTGGTAGATCTACTAAAAGAAGGTGGTCATTGATGCATAAAGGAATCGACGTAAATTTTTTCCCTTTAGGGTGAATTAATTCTCTCATCTTGATTGAATTTATTGTTCATAACTTGATTCAGTTGATTCATCATTCTCATGAAGTGTTCCATTCTCCCTTCCACCAGAGTTTTGTCAGTGCCTAGTCCATTTCACTCACCATTTATGAAGTTTCTCTTATTTCCCATCATTTTCTAAAAGAAAAAAACCTTAGTGAGAAATGTGTTTCATTTAATAATATTATAACTCTAAAGTAATTTTATATATTAAAACATCAAGCTTAAATATGTTATTCTTTAATAAAAATTACATTTTCTATAAATTCTTCATAATGGTTCATAAAATCTTGTGATTTCCAAACATATCCCCTGAGAGTGTCAAATGAGGTGTGTAGTAAGGATCATCCTTGTTTACCAGGTTACGTCAAGTCATACCTGATGCACCTTGTCATAGTTGTTACCCCAAGGTACATTTGTTCCATAACCATGTTCACTTGTTTGTATCCATATAGGGATTTCTTTTCTCTAAACTTACTTACTTAAAACTTTACAAAAATACCAGGATGTTTTTCTATATTTAAACATTTCTATATAGTTCTTCCTAAATTTTTAAAATCCTAATTTTCATAGATAAATAAATAGTCCTTTTATACCAACTATTACATCTCATCTTTTTATTACATAACTTTTCATTTACATGCTACAAACAGAGGATATTTTAAAGTTTAGTTTCCTGGAAAAGGGTACATAATACATGAAAAAATAAAACATTATTCTAATAAAATTTAAATTATTCATCATAAGTTCATCCTAAGTACATTTACTACATTCTATAACCTGGGTACATACATCAAAGGAAAGGGTGAGCATAAGTCCTATTAAGGGAAACAAGGTAAGCAATTTACACGTGACCATGAGATATATCGATAAGAACTTGAGGAATAAAATAATGAGAAAAGGAAAATGGGTAATATAATAAGAAAAATAACTTGAATATTAACATGGAAATTTGGATACAATATTTAAATGTGACCTTTATAAACATGTCACCATGATTTTTCATCGAGGTGTCGTAAAAATTACCCGAGTTATTCATTATGGTATTGTAAAACATATCATCTCTAGTGATTAAATTCCTTACCCAATGCATTATAGTGCTATAAGGGTTAACCATTCATATGTATTAATTAATTTTATCCCCAAGTACATCATAATAAATTATTTTATAAATAACCCATGGAGAACAAAATAAATGGGTTTAGTATCAAAATCACGGCATTTTAAAAAGTGCTTAAAGAACATGATCATTATGTCATTTTTAACCCATGGAAATGAAATTAGGGTTTTATGTATGTAAAAACTAAAATAAAATAAGTAATTTAAATCTATTTTTAAATATCCTTTAAAAATAAAGAGTTTTGGGTATTCACAAAAATAGAATAAAAGAGAATTTTTTAAGGATAAGAGATAAATTTTGAGAAGTAAATTCAACGGCGTAACGGGTATAAAACGTGGTTTTGGAAAAGGGTAAAAAGAGAGGGGACATGGTTATAAAATTTATAAAACCTAATTTAATAGTAATGTAATTAATAAAATGTAAACAATAAATATTTTCCATAACATTCAGTGCATATATACAAAAAGTGGTTCTTGAAACGAAGTGAAAAGAAGGATATTTCCCTTACCTTGAAGAGTAACTCCTAAAACTCAAAGATTAAGACCTTGGGGGCTTGAGGACACCTTGAGAGGATTACTTGGGAGGTAAAACTCTCATATATTCATGCAAGATAAAATGAGATAGAATTTAAATGAATAAATGGGTGGGTACTTATAGCAAAAGTGGGGGGCTTTTTTATTAATTTCCTTTGACACCTAAGTAGTGGTAATTGAAAAACAATGGGGTTGAACATGGTATTTTCCCATAGTATTGGACACTTGGATCAAATTTTATGTCATTTTATCTCACAAGAGTCAAACACAATTTTATATAACTTATTTTAGTAAGGAAAATTAAATTTTTCACAAAATAACATTTTTAAAGTTAAAGTTTCCATTTTAGAATTAGAAAAGGGAATTATATATATAGAAATTGATTAAAATATATTAAAATACTATATATTAATAAAATAACATATTTTAAGTCTTGTGATGTGTTTAATTATTTATTACATCATTATGACATAATTATGAAGTCATTAAACATACTGAAAAACTCAAACTCTCTTTTTATTATTCACAAAAAATAAAGTATTTTAGAAAATTCTCATAAATTCACTCTAAGTTAATTTTGACATGATGATTTCAAAAATGATATTTATTTTATCTTAATAAATCTATAAATATGAGAATTTTAATTTTTAAATATAAAAATCCTTATTTATTAAAAATATTAGCGTATTGAAAATGCATAGTAAAATTTCTAACACTCGAAAAAAAATATTTTATCACTTATAATTAAATAAGAGTGTTTTTATTATACTATTTAATTAAAATAGAAATTATTAGTAATAAATTAGTTTAATATATTAATTTATATCTTTATGAAAAGTGTAGTTTTTTCCAAAAAATCAATTTGTCAATTTTTTTATATTTTTATTTTAAGAAAAAATATACTTAAAACAGAATTGATATAAGAAAAATTTTATTTATACAAAGGCATTACACTTTAAGTAACTAGGGCCTCAAAACATAACCCCTAATAACACTAGAAAATGACCTAAGGGTGAGGTGTGAGATGGGGATAAACTAATGGGGCAGCTTGACTAACATCGCCCCAGTGGTAACTTCCACTAGATTGAACTTCTCCTATAGGTGATTTTGTTCAATCTTTACTTGTTGAAGCTCAGTTTGGGATTAGTCAAGATAGAAGCCTAGTGATGCTACCTCCCTCCCAAATTCTGATAAATGGGATTATTACGGCATTACTCTACTATTTGAGGCCATATTTTCTCCTTTATGCATTAATTATCCATTATAATTTCTACTTATAAACACTAATTATGACGTTAAAATTATTATCATGAGTATGGTTTCCAATAGTCATATTGACCAATGATCGTAATTGACCAACAGTCATATAACAATCGAAACCCAATGGTCACATTTCAATTTATAGTCACTTAATTATTAATGAGATGTAGTTTTTTTATGAATAATATAATATAACAAACGTTTTCAGGAAAAATTTATCATTCAAAAAGTTTGAGTAGTTACAGTGGTGGTATTTATAGGGGGAGGAGAAGGGTGTTTTTTATTATTTTATTCATTTGTTTATTATTTTGGCTCAAGACTATCAACAGTGTTGATTATTGTGACTAAGTATAGTAAATAGAGAATGTGAGTTTGAGATTATGGGAAATTAAATCATCCATTATTCAACCATGACTGAAAATTTTATTCATTTACTTACAATGTTAAATATTGTAAATTATTGTATTTCACTATTTGCTAAAAATTAAACTATTTTAGAATAATCCCAAAAATTCACCCTAACCATTTTTCAACATGTATATTTCAAAAATGGGCTTCATTTTATGAAAATAATTTTTTAAATACGGTAAATTAAATTTTTAATTAAAATCATCATTTATTTAAAAAAATGTTGATTTTAATATTATAACTGCTTTTATGACACTTTGAAAAATTAATTAAGATCTAATAAAATTATTTTTTTTTATAATACATCAAAATATTAATTTATGAATCTATTTTATGAAAATAAATTTTCTTCTAAATCATTATAATGATTATAAAATAGTAAATAAACATTCACATTTCACAAAAATAAAATAAAACTTAATTTATCATTTTTAAAACATTTATTTTCTTATTCCATGATATAAACATATCATATTTTCATTTATAAGATACCTAAATTTTATTTATACTTTCATAGGTGAGGTTTCTATTCTAACGGCTAAATTACTATTCCTAACAATCACATTACTATTCCAATGGTCATGTTACTATTCCAATAGTATAGGTTCCTTAATTTCTATAAATAACACTAATTTCATTATTATTTTATTAGAATAAAGTTTTAATCAAGTGATGTATGGGATTTATACTATATGGAATAATTATAATAAGGTAAATTACATTGATAAAATTCGGGTTCATTACATTCTTCCCCCCTTATGAAATTTCTCCCTCAAAATTTTGTTTTACAACTAAGATGAAAACAGGTGAGGGTAATTCTCCTTCATCACTTCCTTTGGTTCCCATGTTTCCTATTCATACTTTTGTTTCCTCCATAATTATTTGACCAAGTGAGTAGTCTTGTTGTGTAGAACTTTATCTCTACAATCCAAGATCTTCATCAGTTGTTGCTTATAAGAGAGATCATTTTTTAGCTCTACCACCTCTAAATTCAGTACATTTAATGGATCTTGTATGTACTTACTTAATAGGGATATGTGGAATACATAAAAAACTTCATACATGTATGGTGGAAGTTCTTGTTGATATGACACAACTCCAATGCGATCAAGAATCTCAAAGGGGTCGATGTACATGGGACTTAGCTTTCCCTTCTTCCCAAATCTCATGACTCTCTTCCATGGAGATATGTGGAGAAATTACTTATCACCAACATCAAATTATAAGTCCCGACTGTCACGAACCGAATCTGGTCACCGCCAAAATCGGCACCAAACCCAGCCTATGACATGACTCGAAGGGCGTTCCCTATCCCCACGGGCTGGCACAAGTGCCCGGGTATCATTAATTTAGGTTTGGGAACGATTTACCCGAGTATGAAAGCATAAAACATTAAAAACAATCCATAATATAAATCTGAAATTTTTGAGCCAAACAAGAGTTAAGTAAAAACCAGAACTGAGTACATTGGTTTAAATATAATACAAGTGGTCCAAATAAAAATAATTATAGCATCAAGACAGCCCCAAGGACTCCACACGACTAGGGGTCATCGCCACCAAGCTATCTCCACAACTCCGCACCAAGGATGGGAACTAACACGATGAACCGCCATCACCCTTAGCCTTTCCTTTACCTGAATCAAACATAACCAAGTCTACTTACACCCAAGGGGTGTAAGTAGGGTGTGAGCCTAAGCCCAGTAGGATACCACCCAATGATTCCAAAGAGTAAGAAATACAATGTGAAAAAGCAAGCAGTTTTCAAACGCATGGAAAAGTAGTGTTAAAATTTCAAGAAATGAAACCTCTAATTGAAAATAGTTTTCAATCCAAAATTTTCAGAATATTAACACATTAAAATAGAAATGTTAGATACTGTAATTTACTTCCAAACACACCCTAAGCCATGGGTAGGTACTACAAATCCAATGAGCAACAACATTGGGAACACCCCTAGGCACTAGGTTGTCTTGGGCCCTATGTACCTCGTACCTCGGTGTAAAGTAACCATAGAAAAGTCCTTTCTCATGCACTAGCCACTAGTACAGAACATACCCATAACCTAGTGGTCCCCAATAATAATCCACATAGTTTAGTTAGAGTTGTCGTTATCCAAATGCTAAGTGAAACAGGGACAAAACCCATCTGGTCCACTAGTCGTACTAGTACAAATCCGCCCCACCTAGGTACCTAGGCTTCCCCTTTTGTGCTCAATCAATTCCAGCATGCATCATAAATAAATTTACATATAAAATACCATTACTGGTCAAACACAACCAATACAGTATCTATCACATTTTATACCACTTAAAACATGCAACAAAACACTTAGATTTTTCATAAAACAATTCCTCAAAATCTCGTAGTGTTTCGGACACAAAACTCCTTATAGACCTCACTTGCATACTATGTGCACATATTTAAGCTTCCAAAACATAAATGGAATCCTACTACATATCAGTGAAAACACAAAATCATTTTTAGGGCAACCCCATATGGTTCAAGAAACGACATCATTGTAAAGTCTCCATTTTTACACAACACAACTCTTAGAATTTCATGTGGTTCACAAACACCATTAAAACCAGATTTTTCAGTAACAAACACAAGGTACAATCATTAAAAACAGTATTTTTATCCCTATTATAGTTCAATAAAATCAACTAGTTAGTTTTAGGGTAGCCCCAATTAAACTAATAAAACATTTCTATGAAAAACCCCCAATTTCACTTGAAATTGGCCTTTAGGATTCATTTTAAAAACAAACACCACTAAAACTATATTTTTCAGAAATAATAAAATTTCATAAGCATGAAAATACCATAAAAACAGTATCCAATTCATAAAGATTTCATATACAATGGAATCACCTACCAAAACCAAGGAAACCCTGGAATCCTTTGTGCGAAAACTCAAACGCACCACCGCCGCACCTCAAGGAAGGTAAACCAGACCTAAAACCAGAATTTTAGACCATAAAACACAAGATAAAACCTTAATTTTTAAACCCTACTTCCTGAACATAAGGAACCTCAATGATAATGGAAGAAACCCTAATTAAATTGGATGTAACCCTAAACAAATTGAAAGAAGAAAGGAGGAGAACAACATACTTAAAATATCTTGGAGAAATAGCCCCCCAAAATACTAGTAACTGATTTCAAAAATACTCAAACCTTCAAGGGAGGTTCGAAAAAGAATAGTTAGATCATTTAGGAATTTTAATGGGGGAAAAAGAGTAAGAATCGAAGGAGTTATGAAGGAAACAAATTACCTTTATAAATCTGCCCGAAATTTGAGTTCTTCAGAATTTTCGACCTAAACCGTGATGAAAATGAGATGAAACGAGGGTGGGATGATATTGGACGCGCTTCTGGGTTCAAGGGGCGTGTTTGGGACTTGGAATCACCAAAAAATCCTTAAAAAATAATAGGTTATTAATTAATCAAAATTTATTTTTAAAACTGGAATTGGGCTTTCGGGCAGGCCCAATCCCTTAAATAAAAACTCATATACACCTTGTTTATAGATTTCCAAAGGCTCCAAATTTTAATTGTGGTGTTAATATATCAGGGGAGGACATTTAGGAGTTGGAATGAGTGAAAAATATTAAAAAAAGAATAAGTTATTAAAGAAACAAAATTTATTTTTAAATCTGGAATTGGGCTCACGGTTTGGCCCAATTCATGAAAAGTCACCTATTCTCCATAAAAACATTGGAAACCCCCCATAACAAAGCATTAATGGAAATTAAAAGAAAAATAAATTTAAAATAATATATGTATGTGACACCGACGATGATTATCTACATAGCTATTCTTTCAACTTTTGGATGCCCTGATGTGCTACTGAATAGTTTTCATCTTTTCTACCGTTTCGTCAACCATTTTAGGTCATATCATCTTACGTTCACTGACTTCATCCCATCATGTTGGTGTTCTACATATTTTTTTCATATAATGGATTTATATAGATCCATTTGAATGCTTGAGTGGAAACTATTCTTGTAAGATAACTCAACCAGAGGAAGGTGTTGATCTCACCCTCCTTTGAATTCCATTGAACATGCTCTCAACATGTCTTTAAACATATAAATGGTATACTTATATTGTCCATCATTTTGAGGATTATTGGTCATGCTAAAGTTTAGCTCAATGTTTAGAGCATGTTGAATACTTTTCCAGAACTTGGAGGTAAATCTCATATATCTATCAGATGCAATCGATAATGGCGCTCCATACAGCCTCACAACTTCTCTAATGTAAATTCGTACAATCTGATCAAATTATAAGTCCTCTAGAATCAAAATTAAGTGATATATCATAATAATATGATCCACAATGATCCATATAACATTATTTCCTATAGATGTCTTTGGAAGTTTGATGGAAAAGTCCATGGTGATGTTTTCCCATTTCTATGATAGTATAGTTAGTTGTTGCATCATCCCCTTAGAATTTTGTCTTTTATCCTTCACTTGTTGACATACCAAGCACTTTGATGTATATTTAGCGATCTCATTCTTCATATTTTTTAACAAATAGTGTTCTCGGAGATCTCAATACATCTTTTTTCTCCCTAGGTGAATAGATAAGGTTGAGTTATGTGTGTTATTCAAAAGATCTTTTTTATCATTGGACTGGATGGTACACATAGTCATGACCCAAATATTATGACTCCTTCCTCATCAATTTTAAACTCAGAGGATTTTCCCTTCCTTATATCTTCCACCTTTATCTGAATTTCCACATCATTTCTTTGAGAATCTTTTATTTTCTCTATAAGGGATGGTTGAGAAAACATTTAAGAAATAATTGATTATGTTTCTTCCTTAATTATTCCCATGTCCATACTTTTCAAGTCTAAGAATATTATATCCTTCTCAATTCTCATTATTGATAAAGTTATAGGATCCTTTCTACTTAGATAATCTTCCACTTTATTTTCTTTAATAGGATGGTAGTGGATTGAGAATTCATAATCCTCAAAAAGCTCTAACCATATTTTTTGGTGAATATTAATCTTCTTCAATGTGAATATGTATTTTAGGATCTTGTAATTAGTATATATCTCACACTTCTCCCCATAGAGATAATTCCACCATATTTTCAATGCAAAGATCACAGCCGCTAACTCCAGATCATGTGTGGGGTATTTTTGATCATGAACTTTCAATTTCCTTGAGGCTTAGGATATCACTTTGTCATTTTCCATAAGTACATAGCCTAATACCTTATTTTAAGCATAGTTGAATACCACAAATAGTTCCCCGCTTATCAGTAGTGTGAGTACTAGTGCAATGATAAGTCTCTTTTTCACCTCTTTGAAGCAGTCTTCACATTCACTAGTCTAGAAAAAAATTACTCCCTTATGATTCATCTTGGTTAGTGGGTTTTAAAATCATAATAATTTCCTCACAAATATTCGTTAATACCCATCTAGACCAAGAAAACTACATATCTCCATTACAGTTGTTGGCCTGGGCTACTCCTCAATTTCATTTATTATATAAGGATCTACTAATATCCCTTTACTGGTGATAACATTCCCCAAGAATAATAATCCCTCTATCTAGAACTCACATTTACTTTAGTTTTCATATATTTTCTTCCTCCTCAAAGTCTTTATCATAGTATTCAAATGATTATCATATTCCTCATTGATCTTGAAGTAAATAAGAATATCATTGATAAAGATAACCAAAAAAATTTGAGGTAATCACTAAGGAATATTCATTAAAACATGAAAATTTATAGATAAATAGTGAGTTTGAATGGCATAAATATGAATCCATAGTGTCCATACCTCATTTGAAAGGCAGTATTGGTAATGTCTTCCTTCTTCACCTTTAATTGTGGATATCTCGGCCGAAGCTCCACATTAGAGAAAAACGTGTCCCCATGTAGTTGATGAAAAAATTCATCTATCTATGGTGGGGGATATTTTTTATTTATCATGATTTTTTTGAGATCACAATAATCAATGTATAGGTGTATTTATTCATACTTATTCTTGACATAGAGAATTGGCACACCCCACGGTGAAGCACTCAGGCATATGAAACCTTTTCTCTATATTCTCTTGTAACTGCTTCTTTAGTTCTTCCAACTCAATGGTAGTAATTATATATGGAAAATTTGATATGGTAAGAGGTCCAGGTATAAGATCAATTGATAAATCTACCCCTATATTAGAAGGAAGAGTAGAAAATTCTCTAGGGAACACATTAGTGTAGTCTCTCACAATGGGCATGTCTTCAATCGTGATTCTCTCCTTTATCTCAATTATTTGAACTGGATATGATTGCTCATAAGGAAATAATATCCATGATTTAGAATGTGATTACAAAGGATATTCATCCACCACCTTACACTTGTGTAGAATTGTAGTATTACTCATGATGTAAAGAGTGAACTCCCTTTTCCTGGTAGTTGATATTGGATTTGAATAAATATAATAAATCTGTGATCAATATAGAATAAAACTCCACCAAAGAAAGTAAGAAAAGATTTCTTGGGAGGTAAAGTCCACAAAAATTAAATTGGGAGGAGTTATATACATTAGATGAAACAATTTCCCCATTTTCTCTTCTCATAGATAACTCAACCTTCAAATTTTAAGGTGGTATTTAAATAGTTGTACTAATCTTTCATGATATAAAAGAATGCGTAGAAGCAAAATCAAATAGTGCATTCATTATTCTTGAATTAATAACCATAATACCTATCATAATATCATTTTCAAGCTTTATATCTATAGTATTGATAGAATATACCATTCCTTTCTTCCTTGGAAGTTATTGTTGTTGATTACCTATAACAACCCTTAGCTTAGGTAATTAACACATATAATGCCCATGTTCTTTATGGTTAAAGAAATACACAATAGTAATATTGTTCATATAAACCTTCACCTCTTAATTAGTGGGTTTCCTCATTTTACTTTGGCATTTATTATTTTGGTTCCCCTCTTTTTCACACTTGAATCACCTTCTGGTACCCCTTAGGCAGTCCCCAAGATGCTTTTTCCACACACTTTGAAACATGTGATGAAAGATTTTATTTCCTCTATGCTATTTATATATTGATCCACCCATATTAAAATCCATTTCCACTTTTTATCTCCAAACCCATGAGACCACTGAGAGTCTCCAATCTATATCTCAACCTTAAGGGCACAATGGGAAATATCCTCATAGTTTTCAAAGTCTTGAATTTCTAAGTATTTTCATTGACTCTTATTTAATCCACTAAAGAAGTGGTCCACCTTACTTTCAATTTTCATAAAAAAGATGAAGGTGTATCGTGAAGTCCTTGTGATTTCATCCTCATACACCTTGATAGAATCATCTTCCTTTTTCTTCAGTCCAAGTAACCCCCTATCAATCTTAAGATAGATATTTCAGGGGAAATATTTATTAAAAAATATTTTCTTTATTATTCTCATTCCATGGAATCAATTTCCTCTTTATAAATTTTGTTCTTTATTATTTTTTACCACTAATAAACTTACCCATCAAAATGATAGACCAGCAGTATAAATTTCTCTTCTTATGAGTAGTAGAGGATAGAGAATATGTTCTCAATAAAGTTAATCCATTATTCCATGATAAGGGAATCATAATATCTATAAAATATAATAGGTCTTTGTCACATAACTTATTCAACTGAAAATTTCTATTTCTTAGGAGAAGTAGGTTGTTCCACATGATTCAAGTTATTATTCATAACTTGACCCAGTTGTTCTAGTACTATCATGAAGCCCTAAGCTCCCATTCCCATCATATTTGGCATTTAATTAGGGTAATTGTCACATTTCCTATCACATTGATTGTTGTCATAGGTTATTATATTTACCTCCATTAACTAATAAAATAAAATGAAATTATGTGGGTCTTTAATACATAGCTAATAAGAATACTAAAAGGTAACTTTGAACATATAAGGATAAACTTGTAAATTAAATGTATGTCCTAACATGTGATTCACCAATTTTAAATCTAGGTAATCCATGGTGATATAATTATCCCTAGGGTTCTTACTAAAGTTTTCTAGTCCTAATCACTAAAAATAACTATTTCATTCCTCTAAAACTAACTATAGAAACCCTATCCTTTTACACATATTATTACATGATTTTAATCATAAATATCCTTTAAATAAAAACCATGGATTGAAAATTTTAGTGTCTTTGAAAGACTAGGTACATAACTTGAAACCAAAATATAAAATATTTTTATTAGTTTCCATAATGAGATTTCAACTTTATTTGAGCTCTTAAATCTCCATAGGATAACCTGGGGAATACATAGACAAAAGGGATGATCTAAACATCCTAGTAAGAGAATAAACATAAGAATAAAGCGTAGCACCTGAGTTATATGGCATAACATGATGACATAAAAAATCATAGTGAATGAATAAACATATATAAGAATAACATATAAAACATGGGATCATGTGATAATGGAAACATAATAATGTAGAAGAAACATATAACATGACATAAACATGAGTCAAGACTAACTACCAAGGTTGTATCACATGGTGGACAAAGTCTCATAATGGATTAGGTTTAACCCATAATCCCATACATGATGTCTCATGCGACTAAACATTACCCAGTTCATTGGAGTGATATTTGGGCACATCTATCATAACATCTCCATACATATGTGTTCCACATTAAGAATCAAGCAAAATTAATAAACATAATGGTTACCCATGGAAAGAAATGGGTATCATAATCATACCATAAGTCATAACCAAAGGGAATATCATAATGGTGTCCATGAAAGAATTAATTTAAATCATACTTGAACATTTATAAGAGAAAATAGGTATATATAATGGTAAAATAATCCAGCTGAAGTGAAAACATATAAAAATAGTGTTTAATAAACTTTATAAATGAACTACTTTAGTGCAGTTTAAGGGAAAATATTAAAGAGTCTCTAAAACAGACAAAGGAATAATTATTTGTATAAAACAAAAAATAAACTAAGATAGTTTTTCATGATGAAATGATAGATTATATAAAAATAATTTTGGATTAAAATATAATATGGAGTGTACTTGAAAATAGGTAAGAAATAGAGAATTTCACTTTAATCAAGCTTGCTTATCAGGAGAAATTGAGAAGGGAACCTTTTAAAAAAATATTTCCCATTCAAAAAAAGATGAATTGAGATAGGTAAATATGTTTGGAACATACTCATATAATACATTAGGATTAAATAATAATAATTAAGAATTAAATTGGCTTAAAGAGGGGGAAGGTGTAACCTGAAGGAAAAAATAGAGGTTCAGAGAGAATATCTTACCTTATGTTTGAAAGAGTTATGCCCTTATACTTAATGTACTGGATAATAAAATTAGATTCATTAATAATTTAATTCAAAAAAAAATTAAAAATATATTTGATTTATTATAATTTTATTAATCTTATTTATAGTCATTTCGATGAGTTCTAATGTTTAATTGTTTTGTTTCGGGAGTGTCTGTTTCATGGTTTTATGGTCCGTTTCCTTGAGTATAATTATGAGAGTTCCTGTAAAATGGAAGAGAAACTCCAAAAGTGAAATTAAATGGTATTAATATACTTCCAAAATTTTAAATTATCACATATATCATTTTGTTTTCTGATATGAGGATGATTCATTTGATAAAATTTTAATGATAAACATTTAGTTTATTTTGGGAGTTTGTCAATCATCACGAACTAGTTTTGTTTTATTATTTAATATTTTGTATATATATTAGTTAAAAAACATGAAAAAATTTATAATATACATATTAGGATATAATTTAACCATATTAATATTTTTATTGCCATCCTTGAAGGCGTTAATAGAAAATTAAAAAATTTCATCCATAAAGTTGGTGAATCAACATATCACAGATGATGTTTTCATTTTTAAGATAAAAAGGAAAAGAGAAGAGATTTTATGGTGGATATTAAATTAACATAATAAAATTATAGTATATGCTTGATACTGGAGTTATCATGTCACTTTGAATATGGAAGGTGAGGATAAGGTAGAAGAAAGAAATAATTTAAAAGAGAAAGGTGGATTTTACCACTTGAATATTGTCTCCTTGAGAACCTCCTTAAGGCACTTAGGTTTGGTATTTTATTGATACTAGAAGATTCTAAAAGTGGGGAAGAGTATTAGGAATGGAATTGGACAGAATTTAGACAAGCTAAAAGTCTTGGGGTGTGATGAGATGGGGTGGTGAGGGTGGTATTTATAGGGGGAGGAGAGGGGTATTTTTAATTATTTTATTCATTTGTTTATTATTTTGGATCAAGACTATCTATAGTGTTGATTATTGTGATTAATTAAATTAAATAGAACATTTAATTTTGATATAATGGGAACTTACATCATCCATTATGTAACCATGACTTAAAAATTTATTTATTTACTTATAATGTTAAATATCGTAAATTAACATATTTCAATATTCACCAAAAATTCAACTATTTTAGAAAAATACCAAAAATTCACCCAAAACATTTTTTGACTTTTAGATTTCAAAAATATACTCCATTTTATGAAAAATTATTTTCTAAATTTGAGAAACTTAATTTTTAATTAAAATAAACATTTATTTGAAAAATGTTGATTTTAATAATATAACTACTTTTATGACACTTTGAAAAATTAAATAAAGTCAAATAAAATTATATTATAATTATCATACAGCAAAATATTAATTTATGAATCTATTTTATGAATATAAATTTTCTTTTAAATCGTTATATTAATTATAAAGTTGTAAATAAGCATTTACATTTCACAAAAATACCAACACTTAATTTATCATTTTTAAAACATTTATTTACTTATTCCATGATATAAATATTTCATATTTTCATTCATAAGATACCTAAATTTTGTTATACTCTCATAGGTGAGGTTACTATTCAAAGATCCATATTACTATTCCTAATGGACACATTATTATTCCAACAGTCAGGTTACTATTCCAAGAGTATAGGTTCTTTAATTTCTATAAATAACACTTATTTAATAATTCCTTTTTTAGAATAGAGTTTTTATTGGGTGATGTATGAGATTTATACTATATGATATAATTGTAAAAAAGGAAATTACATTGATAAAATTATGGGTCATTACATCTCCTCCACTTGATCTTAGATTGATAAGTTTGATTTAGAATACTAAAGTGGAAAATAAAATTTTCACACATATGAAGGTATCCATGGGATAGTCTAAATCACCAAACATTTGAGCAAGATCCTATCATCCTCTGTAGCCTATTGTAGCATCATTTGTAAAGGAAAAAAGATAAAAAGAGCTTCAGGTTCAAAAGAGTTTCATCCAAGCATTAACAAGTATATATCTACCCACTTCCATCACATGGTAGTATTTTATATAGGATATAGAAGATTCTCCTCAACAACTTTCATTTATTCACATGTTATAATCCATGAATAGATACTCTGTTTGGTATTTCCAATGTATTACCCCCAGTTTCAGGTAATTAACCATTTATTTCTATATTTTATGTATATAAAGTATTTGGGTTGTGTTTTGAGAGGTTTGGAGGAGTTTTGGAATTATTTTGGGGATTTTCTCTAGGTTCACTATTTTAGAATGGTTAATAGAAACCATGAAATACCACCTAAGAAATTGTTCAAATGAAATAGTGGGATCTAGGTAGGCGCATGGTTAGGTTCACTATTTTTTCAAACCATGCGGCCACCCAGGAGAGACCGTGTGATGTTGGATAGAGGTTTTTATCATGGTAGGTGTATGGTTTGTCTAACTACGTGATCTAACCATGCAATGGGTATTTGGAGGTAGTGGCTAATGCACTATTAAGACATGGTTTTCCTAACAATTCCCCCTAACCATGTGGTGTTAAAAACTAGATCTAGATTTTCTGGATCTAATTCCTATATTCCCCTTAATGGATCATTTTTTCTCAATCCTATCCTAAAATGATTTCCACTCCCTCCTAAGGCTGTGGAGACCCTTCCTCTTGATCCGGGAGTGATCTGTTGGTGAATATTTGTGCGTTGGAAGATCGGATTTCTTAGTAAGATCATTTTCTTAGTTGTTTTCCTTAGATTTATTCTTCTTCCCTCACTTATATTCATATATATAATCTACTGGGTATAGATCCATGTTGTTTGATTCCAATAATGTTGATATGTGATTGTTTGGGTGATAGGTAACAAGATTAAAGATAGGTTTTGGAAGATCTAAACTAGCTTGTTGAAGAGCTCGTTTTGTTCTGTATTTTCATCTAAGTTTGAAACGTAGGTGGATTTACTCTCGAATCCACTTGAAGAGAACTAGAAGGCTTGATTTCAAATTTATTTAATTTCTTGAAATGAATTGTGAAATTTATGTGAAAAGACTTATGGAAACCCTCTTTTGTGATGGTTTGTGAAATTATGGAATCGGGTTGTTTTGGTGGAAAGTGAAATCAGTTTCATAATTTAAAAATGATGGTTTTAAAATTTTGGTTTGGTTTTGATGCTTGGAAAATTGGTAGAAAATTTTTTTCAATAAAAGTATGGTTTTATTGAAATGGTTTGGCTCGATTGGTTTTGCATGGTACTTGACATAAATGGTTGGTTTGTGTTCATTTTCATTGACATGGCCCTATGGAAGGGGTGTGTTCCATTAGAAAACTTGGTATATGATTACCTTATAATGACTTGGTAGATCGATGAGAGACCACTCATGAGTATGTAATTCTCACCTGGGTATGCATGTGTGGATGTGTGGATGTTTAGAATGGAATGGGTTATTCCAAAATAGAAATTTAGAAATAGTTTTAAAGGTTTGTTTTGTTGCTTTCCATGGAAATTTTTTTGTTTAGAAATGGTTTTGGATTTGAGATAAACTATTTTATATTATTTTAAACTATTTTATATAAATGTGATAACATGTTCAACCCTAGTTTCATGGGTGGGAAATTCATTTGGGAAATCCTACTGAGTTTTATACTCACCCCTAGATTGGGAAAATTGGTGCATTTGTAGATATCCTATATTGATAAATAGGTATAGTAAAGGTGTATCATTTCTTTAGTGATGCATCATGATACCTTGGGGATGGTTTGTGGAGTTGGATCTTGGAGCAATTTTGGAGATGTTGAGTTGATGTCTTTGGTGTCGTTGAATCTTATTGGTATTGTTTTCCACTTTATACCCTGATATTGGTCCTAGTTTCCACATTTTACTCTGATATATTATTGTTGGTTTGGTTATACTTTGATTTTTATTACATCTTTCTCATGCATCATATAGTGGTTATTTAGTTGTGATTATCTGATTTGGTTGTTTTACTTTAAAAGGAGAAATAATTTTCCAATTGTTTATAAAGGCCTTGGAATTTATTGACAGCCTTTGGTGTCTTGGGGATGTCACCTAAGGCCTATTAGATCCCTCATAATTTCTAAATACTTTGAGGAGGGGTGGGATGTTACAAATGGTATCAGTCTTGGATAGTCTGCCTTTTATTTTAGTATAAATGGTTTCAGTTTATTTAGTCATGTAATTAGAAAATCATTCTGGTTTATTTTTGGAGTTGGGTTGGTAGTAAGAAAATAAGATCATCAAAATGTGAAATTTAGATAATAAAAAGGTATAGATAACCTATTTATGTTGAACCTCAAGTTACCAAGGATTTTAGGTACATGAGTGTTTTGAACACTTCTAGGAGTTGTTACCTCATCATCATGGGTTTAGCTGATGATAATAGCATGACATTCATTGATAGAAATGACTTCCCACTAGGAGTTCATAATTCATTTTGAGTAATTATTTATGATTTGGTGGAGAGTGTGGATTTTTGAAAAGTGTTGAAAGTTTTTTCAAATCTGAGATTTTGAAAAGGTATGGTAGTGGTGTTTTGAAAATGGTTTGATTTTCAAAGAGTGTGGTGGAATTTTCAAAAATAGTTTGAAAATAAAAATTTTTGAATTTTGGAAATGATTTTTGTGATATGTGTGGTGTGGAAAATTTGAAATTTATAATTATTCAATTTCAATAAATTAAGAACAAATAGAGATTTTTTTCTTTATATAAAATGGCACTAGTTAGGTGTAGAAGGAACCAACTAGAAGAAACTACTAATAATGTGGTTATACCTAAGCCACAGGTGAACCAAGAGCTCATTCAGAGTATAGTAAAAGATTTTTAGTTTGTGGATAGAGTTAACAGGAGGGGAAAACCAAGTTAAGTGGGTCATACTATTTATTTACAAAAGCATAATCCACACATCTTTCAAGGTGCTTCAAAACCGAAAAGGCATAGGTGTGGCTGAATAGGATGAATCAAATATTCAATTTCTTGGTCACACCAGTAGAGATGAAATTCAAGTTAACAACAAATATACTGAAGGATCCAACACACTATTTATGGGATTTAGTAGTTCATGCTAAATTAGACCAAGTCATTTCAGGGGGGGTTTAAAGAATTGTTTAACAAATAATTCTATCCTCACATGTATAGATTTTCCAGAATGATATAATTTTTTAACTTGAAGTAGGTGGATCTATTAATGAGGGAGTATGAGACAAAATTTAAGAATTTAATCTGCTTTTCACCCAAATTTGTTGAAATGGTGTCCTTGAAGGAATGCATTTTTGAATCAAGGATGAGGTCAAAATTTCACTCAAATATTTTCATGATATGTATAATGAATTATACGAAGATTTTAAATAAAGAAATGGTGGAATTAAAATATATATCAGGTAATGCGAGTAGAGTAATCATGTTGATTCCTATGGGAAATTTTGGGAACACTAATGTTGGGAATAAGCGGAATAGGGACACCTATTTCCAAGGTGGGTGTATAACTCATAATCAGACGGTGAGATCAGTGAATCAGTCTCCAAAATCAAAGAGTAATTTAGGATGTTTTTAGTGTGGTTATTTGGAACATATCAGGTGATATTGAATGGAACCACCTAGATAATTCCAAAATTGAAACCAGATGGTTAATCTTCAGTGTTATTATCATAGTGCTCTAAGGTCGGGTGCCAGGGATACATATCGTATTTCAATAACATCGTATGCTTCAACAGGATGAGCACGGGAGAATATATCTCATAAAAAAGGTAAAGTATGGTTATTTTAGGAATACCATTACTCCTCAACTAGTGTAATCTCAATTGGGTAATAAATAATAAAGTGTAATGAGTAAGTAATTGTATGGATATGATAAAGTGATCATGGATGATAAATCTAGGACTTTCATGGTGAGAGGTATGATTATTTTGAATTATACCCTTATGTAATATTTGTTTGATATGGGTGAATCCCATTCATTTACTTCTTATCATGTTGTTGATCTTATGGGTTTTCATGTTGGGATGGTGCCTTCTATTTTGAAACTTCAAACTCATCTTAGACAAAGAGAATATAGAGAGTTTATGCACAAATTGTGTTCTATAAATATTGATGGGTAATAAGTGATGTGTTATTTCTCTATTCTTGGTATTTATGTCTATGAAATAATCCTATGTATGGATTGGTTGACAATATTCAAAGTTCACGTTGATTATTATACCCCAAAAGTTTAGTTTTACAACTAATGATGGCCTAGGGAATCACTTTAGAGGAGATCAGAATGTAAAGGTTGGTGTAGTGGGATTTTTGGAAATAATATTTGAAACTATCAAATACCATTTAGATTATTTGACCTTGGAATTGGTGGTTAAGATCAAGAATAGTGGTTTTCCAACAATTTTTGGTCATTTTCTTGATGTTTTCCCGATAATTTCTCAGGGTTTCCACACACAAGAGAAGTGGAGTTTATGATTGATCCATCAATGGGTACCAATCCTATCTCAATTTCATATTATCAAATTGAAACAATATAATTAATAGAATTGAAATTTTAGTTGGAAGAATTATAAAGAAAAGGGTTCATTCATCCTAGTATGTCTCTGTGGGAAGCACTAGTCTTATTTATAAAAAATCAGATTAAAATATTAGTATTTGTGTGGATTATCATAAGCTTAATTAAGTTATGATGAATAATGTGTATACTCTTCCATGTATTTATGATCTATTTGATCAATTCAGGAGAGCCCAGTGGTTCTCTAAAATTTGATTTCATTCAAGATATCACCAACTATGGGTTCAGAAAGAGGATATTCCAAAGCCATCATTTAGGAGTAAATATGGCCATTATGGGTATTTGGTTATGCCTTTTCGTCTTACTAATTTAGAAAAAATATTTATGGAATTGATGAATCATATATTTCAAAGGTATTTGAATTCTTTTTGTGGTGGTGTTTTTTGATGACATACTGGTGTATTATAGGACAAAGTTTTAGCATGAGAAACACTTGGCGATAGTTTTGGGTATCTTAAAATATCATCATATGTATGAAAAATGTTTAAAGTGTCATTTTTGGATACAAGAGGTATGTTTACTTAGACATGTTATCTCTAAAAAGGGTGTTTCTATGGATCCATAAAATATATAGGTTGTAATATCTTGGAAACCACCAAAGAATTTATTTGCGATACATAGTTTCCTTGGTCTGGTTGGTTATTACCGATGTTTTGTTCAAGAATTTTGACAAATATCTTCATCTATGATAGCTTTGACAAAGAAAAATGTTATTTTCCAATGTAATGAGAAATGTTAGAAATATTTTTAAGAGCTGAAGGTTCACCTTACATCAGTACCAATCTTGATATTTCCAAAATTAGGAAAAAGGTATGTGGTGTATTGTGATTATTTGGAATTTGGGTTGGGATTTGTTCTCATGTATGGATATCATTTTGTTTATTATGTCTTAAAACATTTATGGTTTCATGAAAATAATGATCCAACACATGATTTGGAGTTATATTTTGTAGTCCATGATTTGAATATTTTGCGTCATTACCTCTTTGGTGATAAATTCATAGTGTTTATGAATCATAAGATCTTAAAAAAAATTTCTCACAAAGATATCTAAATTTGAGACAATGAATATGTATGGAGTATATCTAAATGTTTGACTTTGAATTGATGTATACACTAGGTAAAGACAATTTGGTGGCGGATGCATTAAGAATAGAGTTGTATAGTCATCTTGAGAAACAATCTTTATATCAGTGGCAACTGATGTTGGTGATAGATAACATGAACTTGAATTGTAAAGAACATGGTAGTTTTGTAGTTTTCTTTTTGGTTTCTTTTGTACTTGATTTGATATAGATGGTTAAATATACACAAACATATAATTCTAAATGTGTTGTGATGCGGTCAAAACTCAATGGTGGGGAGACCATTGAGAGATGGAAGATGGATGGGAGTTCGATTTCATGCTTTAGAGATCTAATGGTCATAAATTTGGATTTTTAGGAATAACTTCTTCATGATTACCACCATTCAAGATGGGTTGTTCATCCTGGAATACAAAAAATGTATAAGGAACTCAAATCATAATTTTGGTGGGTTAGCATGAAAAGAAGTGTGGCTGATTTTGTTATGATATGCCTCACCTATCAGTATGTTAATTCAAAACAACAAAAACCAGTGGGTATGTTGCAGTCTTTACCTATTCCTATTTGGAAATGTGAGTAGATAGCAATGGATTTTTAATAGGTATCCCAAGGAAGGTTAAAAAACAGGATTCCATATGGGTGATAGTGGATCAGCCCACAAAGTTAGACCATTTCATCCTTATTCATGAATCTTATACAGTGGAGGACTTGTCTAAAATCTATATCCAAGAAGTGGTAAAGAGGCATGGAATACAAGTTTTGATGGTATTAAACCAAGATTTGAGGTTTATATCTCTTTTTTTGGAAGTCCTTAAAGTAATCCCTTAGTACTCATTTGACTGTGAGCATGTTTTATCATCCTCATACAGATGGAAAATCTAAAAGGATGGTATAAACATTGGAAGAAATTATTAGGGATTTTGTAATGGATTTTGGTGGCTTGTGGGAGTATAATATACCATTGGTGAAGTTTTTTTATAACAACAGTTATTAGGCCTCAATATATATGGATCCTTCTGTATCATTGTTTTGTCATCCTTTTCATTCTTTACTTTTTTTTGGAAATAGGTGACAATACACTGGTTGGACCAAGCCTTGTACAAGAGACAATGGATAAGATTCATTTGATCATGAAGAGAATGGATATAGCTCAGAGTCATCATAAATTGTATGCGGATCATTATCTATGGTCAGTTTCATTAAAGGTGAGTGATCATGTGTTATTTAGAATCTCTCCAAGGTTTTGGAATCTTTATTTTTCGAATTAGGGAAAGATATATCCTTGATACATATTTTCTTTTGAGATACTTGAATGGGTTGGTGAGGTGGAATATCAGTTAAATTTGACACCATTGTTCATTTCAATTCATAAGGTGTTTCATGTATCTCAATTGAAGAAGTATCAACCTAATCCTAACCATGTGATTCAATGGGATCATTTTGAACTAGATATGGATTCTACATTGATTCATGTGCCAGTGTGGATTTTGGATAGGCAAGGGAAAGTTTTGTGTGGGAAGATAATAGGTCTAGTGCATTTTTTGTGGAATCATGGTCAGATTTGGGAAGAAATGTGGGAATGTGACAAGGAAATGTCCAAGTAATGACCTAGACTCTATTAGGCCAATGGTGGATTTCTACTTTCTGAGGACGAAAAGGCCATGGTGGGGAGAATGTACCACCCTTGGTTTTAGGTAATTGACCCTTTATTTATGTATTTTAAGTATATAAAGTAATTGGGATAAGTTTTGGGAGGTTTGGAGGAGTTTTGGGATTTTTTTGAGATTTTATTTATGTTCATGTTCTGGTCACTATTAGTAAAAACCATGAAAAAACTCCCAGGAAACCATGAAACTAAAACATTGGGCTTTGGGTAGGCGCATGTTTTTTTCAAACCATGTGACCACTTAGGATAAGCCATGTGATATTGAACTGAATAATTTATCATATTTTGTGTATGTTTTCTCTAACCATGTGATCCAAAAATGAGAGGGGTGTTTGGAGGTAGTGGATATCACATGGTTAACACACGGTTTTTCTAACCATGTGCCCCAACTGTATGGTGTTAAAAACTAGATCTGGATTTTCAAGATCTAATTCATATTTTCCCATTAATGGATCATTATCTCCTTAATCTGACCATAAAATGATTCCCACTCACTCCCAAGGCAATGTAGACCCTTCATCTTGATCAGGGAGTGATTCGTTGGTCAATCTTTGTGCGTTGGAATCCCGAATTCCTTGGTAAGTCCTCGTTCTTGGTTGTTTTCCTTAGATTTATTCTTTTTTACTCACTCAAATTCATATATCTAATCCTTTGGGGATAGATCCATGTTTTTTTATTTCAATCATGTTTATATATGATCTTTTTGTGATAGGGAACAAGATATAATGTGATTTTTGGAATATCTAAACCAGTTTGTTGAAAAATTCATGTTATTCTTCATTTTTGCCTAAGTTTTTGAGGTAGGAGGATTCAATATTGACTCCTATTGATTTTAAATAAAAGGATTGATTTAAAATTGATTTAATTTATTGAAATTAATTGTGAAATTTATGTGCAAAGCTTTATGGAAACCCTCTTGAGTGATGGTTTGTAAAATTGTGGAATTGGGTTCTCTTAGCGGAAAGTGAAATTGGTTTCATAATTTTAAAATGATGATTTTAAAATTTTGGTTTGGTTTTGATGCATGGAAAATTAGTTGAAAATGTTTTCAATAAAATTATGGTTTTATTGAAATGGTTTGGCTTAATTTTTTGGCATGGTATTTAGCATAAACAGTTGGCGTATGTTCATTTGCATTGATGGGACCCTATAGAAGGGGTGTGTGCCACTGGGGAACTTGGTATATGGTTACCTTATGACGACTTGTTATATCGATGAGAGACTACTCATGAGTATGGAACTATCACCTGGTCATGCATGTGTGATGTGTGGATGTTTGGAATGGAATGGGTTATGCCAAAATCGAAATTGAGAAATGGTTTTAAAGGTATTTTTGGTTTTTCCCATAGAAAATTGTTTTGTTTAGAAATGGTTTTGGATTTGAGATAAACGGTTTTAAATTGTTTTGAAATATTTTATATAAATGTTATAATATGTTATACCCTAGTGGCATGGTTTGGGAAGTCATTGTGTAAATCCCCTATGTTTTATACTCACCCCCTTCTTGGGCACTTTGGTGCGTTTGTAGATATCGTATGTCACGACATAGGTAAAGGAAAGGTATCTCATTTATTTAGTAATGAATTTTGATACCTTGGTAAAGGTTTTTGGAGTTGGAACATGGATCAGTTTGGGATATATTGAGTTGATGTATTTCGTGTCTTTAAGTATTATTGGTTTCAGTTTCCACTTTTTACTTTGATATTTGCAACACCCTAAGGATCTAAAAATAAATTTAATATTGAATGCATAAAACACAGAGTCTTTACAAAACAAACACTTTGTTATAACTGATCCACTAAACATAATTTTTTCACTTCTGTGATTTGAATTTTGAAATATGACATACACGGTTACGTTCAGGGTGATTTTTTGAGCCTGATAGAACAAACTTAATTTTTAGTGAATAGTAACTTACCATTATGAATAGTAACTTGACCCTTATGAATAGTAATGCACCCTTATGAATAGTAACTTTGACCCTTATGAATATCAATATACCCTTATGAATAGTGACTTGAATAGTAATATACCCTTATGAATAGTAACTTGGCCCTTATGAATGGTAATGCACCCTTATAAATAGTAACCTCACCAATGTAAGTAAAAATATAATTTAGGCACCTTATAAATGAGAGTGAATATTTTAAAAATTAATAATTAAGTGTTGGTATTTTTATGAGTAACAAATAATGAATTACAATTTTATAATTAATAGATTAATTTAAAAGATAATTAATTTTCATAAAATGTATTTATGAATCGATATTTTGTTTTCCAATAATTATAAGATAATTTTATGAGATACTAGTTAATTTTTAGAAGTGTCATAAAATCAGTTATAATATTAAAATTGGTATTTTTTGAGTAAATGATGATTTTAATTAAAAACTAAATTTCTCATATTTAGAAAATTATTTTCTTAAAATAGAGTTCTTTTTTGAATTCTATGCATCAAAAAATGGTTTCGATGATTTTTTTGGGATTTTTATGAAATACTTTAATTTTTGTTGAATAGTAAAAAATACAGTTTTTTTATAAAATACGGCATTTTTTGTAACAGCATCATGAAATTATTATGATATAAAAATAACTGAATAATTATATTACAAGTGGAATATTTTACATAATTAATTTAGAACATGAAAAAAATTTTCATGATAAGTATAAAAATCATTGTCAATGTCGACGCAGAGCCTGCGCAGCGCTGACAAAGTCAAAATTGGTAATTTATATAATAATTGAGTGATAAAAATTATTTTCATGACTTGTCTATTAATTATTATTTATTATTTATCTATGTTATTAATTTCTAATTTTATTATTATATAACATGAGTATTATCCAAATGTCTGTGCAATGCCTGTGCAGGGAAAGAAAAGACAAAATAATAAATTTAAGAAGATGTATTGTTATGTATAAGAGTAAATATACATAATAAATAAATTAATAATTTTATTTTTAACCAAATTAATTTATCTTTATGATATTATTTTATTTTTAGTTTTTATATATGAAATAATTAACATTAATGCTTATGCAATGTCGATGCAGCGCTTGTGCAAGCACAAGAAAAATAAATAAAATATTTTTAATTAAAATTATAAGATTATTAAATAACCCATATTTTAGATAAAACATTTTATGTAATCATTTTTAGACTATTATCAAGTTTTTATTCAAATTTGGGACATTTTGGACCCACATGAATCACTTTAAAGCCTTTATAATATTTTATTTCAAAGGAAATCAAGTTGTCACATTATAGATTTAATTTTAATAATATTGTTATTTGAGATTTTCTAGAGGTTTTATCAGAACAAGAATAGTCTTTGGAAATCTAATAAAATTATATTTCTCATGGAATTTTATTTTTAATTTTTAGACAACATATAAATACCATAATGGATTCCACAAAGATGATGCAATATTAATTTAATTAATGAATAAATCAAATAAATGATATTAAAAATAATAACATAAATATAATTTTATATTTTTAAGATTATTAAAGGATTCCCTAGATGAATATGACATTTCCATGATATAATATAAAATTTTATTCGATTTTTAATCTTTTTTTTATGTGTTTAAAGTCATAGATATGAATAGTTTTTATCTTGACAAAAATTGTTCTTCATGAATAAAATATTTTATTAAATTATTTAAAAATTCTAAAATTATAGAACAAGTCCAAAAATTATAATATTACATTGAAAATTTAATCCACCTTTAGTTTTAGGCCTTTTGGGAGTCTTAAATTCTATAATATATTTATTATATTTTAATAACTTTGGTGATTCCTAAGTTACCCCTCACCTCACTTATAAAAGGAGGTTCCTTCATTCACAAATTTCATAACCATAAGCCTTATTATTCTGCCAACATCTACCAAATTCTATCCTACTCATCCCTTGACACATTTTAGTGCTTCTGTTCTCACAAAAATACTACTTCCAAGAGCCTTAAGGTGGCCTCAAAAGAGAAATATTCAAAAGGTAAGATTTTTTCTTCTTCTCTTTAAAATTCTTTCTCACTTATACCTTATCCCTGCCTATTATCAAATTATTCATAAAAACTGAAGTACCTTATATGTACTGTAATTTTTTTATGATAATGGAATATTCCATCATCGTCTCTTCTTTTCCCTCCTTTTAAACTATTAATGAGAACATCGTCTGAGATGTGTTAATTATCATGTTCAAGGAAGACGGGTTTTCAATTTGAATTAATATCTTCAAGACTGGTCATGAAACCTTTATAATGGTTGAACCAGATCATAATATATTTATTTTATCTTATTTAATGTTATGTAATCCTTATACACTCATTATATAAAATAATAATACAAAACAAGTTCATTATGCACCAAACCACCAAGTTAATCCAAGCATTTATCATTAACTTTTATCTAATGAGTCATCCTCATGGAATATAACCAAGATCATTACAAGATAATTTATATATATTTAATTTCAATAATAATATTTATTAATAATTCTTTATGTTTAACCACATTTCAAATTAACTTCCATTCACGAATACAAGTAAACCGATCATGAAAACCAAAAAAGAAATGCTTCCAAAACAATAAAATTGAACCTCTTAAACCCATAAAAATGGCCATGAATGAACCTAATGTGGTTAAAATAAATCAATTTCATGTATATTAGGTTTTGAAATTATTTATTAATGGGACCAAATTTTATTATTCAGGTCATTAAGATCAAGTGGAGAACACCTTCGAACTTAATATAAGGGGTTTCTTCATCTCACTTCCATTTCTGTGAGATATTCCATATTCACTACCATTACTTGTGTATGGTGTATGTATAATGACCATTAATTTTTCATATCATTAATATATTTATTTTCATGATATTTAACTTATCACTTGATTATTATTAATTTTGGCAGCATACGATTCAATTGATTACAAAGTTGTAAATATTTTCTACCCAAACCTCCATTTTCATTCGGGTTGTTCTTATTCACTATACACCTCAATGAAATTATTATTTATTATTATGTATGTTGGGAATATGTTGTATCGAAAATACTCTGTATTTTATAATGATTTTGATGTTCACAAATAACCTTGTTTTTTATTCTAATTATTTTATTTTGAGTATATTTCGGGGCATTTATATTCTTTATAATTAATATTTATTTGAAAGTAATTCGTTAAAGTGTGCAGAACGCTCTTAAGTGTATTCTGGAAACATTGTTCATCATTTGTCATTCTACTGAAAATATTGTTCATTTTATTCATCAACAAAAGTAATGTATGGAACAAACCTTAAATTTGGATGGAACCCTACATGCGACAAAATCAGAAAATTATGGTTGAGGAACCTTACGTTCATAATGAACCTTATGTTTATATCACAAAACATATGGATCATGAACCTTACTTTTGTATTGAACCCTACATTTTAATAGAAACGTATGGATGATCAACCTTGCATTTGAGAAGAAACACATATGGATCATCAACCTTACGTTCATGATCTACCGTACATTTTCTGTTCTGTCTTCTAGTGAAGGAACCTTACATTTGACTTTTCAATGCCGAGGATTTGAATTTACATCTTTATCAAAGATTCATGCAATGGTCTCTACAGAATATCAGGACGATTTAAACCCCGCTACAGACTGTTTCAGCATGATTTTATGATCGATTCAAAGAACCAATTACAATGGAGATTTTCATTCCTATTCTTAGGGGGAGTTACGACGTCTCTGATCTGATTTGTTCTTTTTCTTAGGCATATTTTGTGGATCTGAAAAACCGTGATGAAGTTTCTACTCATTATAAATCCTTCAGAGTTTTTTTTTAAAAAAATAGATGACTCTCTGGTTTATGAAATCAATCAATCATCTGTAAAAATTGTTTTTTAATTATACAGCGATCAAGCATCACAGGAATGCGGACTTCCTCAAAAATCTATCTTTTGATTTCCATGAATACGACACTCTGTTTTTGTTTTTGTTCTTAAAGATTCAAATATCTTTTGTGCAATTGGATCTCTTCACACATCCTTCAAGGTTTATTATTTTCTAAAGACAAAGATCTGTCTTTTATCAGTTGTGTGTTGTTGTAACTGTGAGATGAATTTGTTTTTCTATAAAAAAACATCTTTTATCGTGAGTATCGGCTGCTCGTATTCATTCGTGGTAGAGTATATGCTTCTCACACTAAGCTGTGGATTTAGGTTCTCTGTTGTAAGGAACCATAAGGCTCTCTTTTTTAAATCCTTTTTTGTAAGGGTGACAACTTCCTCTACTCAGTTGTGGAATGGTCTTATGATAAGAGGACCTTACTATTGAAACTCACCAAGCCCGTAGAGAGGGTGATTTGTGGAGTGGACTAGGGGATATTCGTGCCCCGAACCACTATAAATTACTTTGTCTTGTTTTCTGTTCTATCCACTGCATATTATCTTTTATAGAAACATCTCAAGTTGTGTCTACTATTTTGTTAAGACAGAATCGAGGAATAATTTTAAAAGACACAATTCACCCCCCCCCCCTGTGTTATTGTCATAGTCAATCCAACATAACATTTGGTATCAGAGGCGTGAGATTTTAATCAGAGCCTTAACAAGCTAAAAGCATAAGATCTATATTAAGATGGTAATGACTGACCTAAGGTAAGGTATGTCAATGGTTCATGCTCCATACTTTAATGGAGAGAATTATGGTTGCTGGAAATCAAGGAAGATTATATATTTGAAGAATCTTGGATATAATGTCTACTCAAAAATTCTATCTCCCTATACAATTCCTGAGAAACCAGAAACATTGGATACTACTACAGAAGTTGAATATGATACAAACTAAAAGGAAATGAATTCTATCATTTGCGGTCTTGGAATAGATGAATTCAATCATGTATCATAGTGCCCAACAGCCTATGAAATGTGGCAGAAAATTGCAGTAACCTATGAAGGTACTGACAATGTCAGGAAAATGAGATATGCAACAACAAAATTAAATTTTGATACTTTCAGAATGATTGATAGAGAGAGGATCACTCAGATGAATGGAAGATTGACAGAAATTGTCAACAATGTGATATCCTTAGGTAAACCTATCAACCAATCTAATCAAGCCTTAAAAGTTCTAAGAGTTCTACCTACAAAGTGGAATGGCATATCAGCAGCAATTCGACAATCAGCACCTATCAAGTATCTTACCATGAGAGAACTGATTGGGACTTTAATGATGTATGAAGCTGAAATTCAAGATGAAGATAAAGATCACAAGGTTCTAGTGAAAAAGGACAACACTGCTTTAAAGGTAACATCTCATAAGCAGAACTGGAAAATAAAACAAGAAGTGAAGAATGAAAAAGATATAGACTCATCTGAATCTGAAATAGAACTGGCTCATCTAGATAGAAAATTCAGCAAGTTCTATGGAAATAAGAAAGGATTCAGAAAGACCTTCAAAAAGGATGGGAAATATGAAAAGGAAGTAAGATTCTATGAATGTAAAAAATTAGGTCATATAAGACCTGATTGTCCTCAATTGAAAGAAGAGAAGATAAAGATATAAAATAGATATCAGAATAATGTTGACTATGAGAATAGAGATAAGAGAGAAATGAAGGCTACATGGAGTGTCTCAAAAGACTCCAATAGCTCATTTGATTCTGATATAAAAAGGAAGTCAAATTTTAAGGCAAATATGTGCTTCATGGCTAAAGAAGAAGAGGTACAAAATTATTATTCATCATATTCTGACTCTAGTTACTCAAATGATAAAATGATTGCCTACTGTAAAATGCTTGAAGAGAAATATGATTCCTTGTTAAATAATCATAAATACTTAAATCATATTCATAGAACTATTATAAATGAAAGAGATAATTTAGTTAAACAGCATCAAGAGCTTGTTGAAAAATTCAATTCAACAACTGCAAACTGTGTTGTTCGTGAAAATAAGATTAAAGTTATACAAAAAGAAACATAAACTTATAAATATGTTGCTCTTGTGTTTACAAAAGGAGAAGATAAAGTGAATGAAATACTTAGAAAAAATGTTGTTAAAAAGGAAATATTTGGCATTGGCAGTAAGGGAGAGAAACCCAAACTATACAAGAATTACTTTTTTCCTGGAACCAAAAGAAAAATTATATCTACTGTTAAATATTTATACTATGTTATTAATGGACATTATGCTAATGACTGTTATTTCAGAAAGCCTCAATTATGTGGTATCAATCATGTTCATTACTCAAAGTCTTTATCTAGTTTTAATTATAATAACTTTGAGCAAAGAAAATATGTTTGGATTCCAAAGTCTCTGAAAGATAACATTGCTGGACCCAAAGAAATATGGGTACCAAAACAAACTCTTGTTTAATATGTCCTTGTAGGTAACAGGTCATAAAAGAGGAAAAGACATATGGTATATGGACAGTGGTTGTTCAATACATATGAGTGGAACTCATCAAATTTCCACACCCTGAAAAAAATAGATGGAGACTTAGTCACCTTTGGTGACAATGCTAAAGGAAAAATTATTGGACTTGGGACAGTTGGAGATCCAGATTCTGTCTCAATTAATAAAGTACTATATGTACAAGGCTTAAAGCACAATCTGGTAAGTATATCTCAACTCTGTGATGATGGATACTATGTTGATTTTTCAAATAACTCATGCTCTGTATTTAAGGATAAAATACTTAATTTCAAAGCCCCTAGAACAGACAATGTCTACATTATGGATGTAAACTTCCTGTGTCAAAAAAAGTGAACTTTTTAACTGCTAAAATAAATGAGTCATGGATTTGACATCAAAGACTTGGACATTGTAATATATATGCTTTAAATAAATTATCCAAGAAGCAATTAGTTTCAAATTTACCTTGTCTTAAATTTGATGTTAATAGATTCTGTGATGCATTCCAAATTGGTAAGCAACACAAATCTACCTTCAAATCTGTTAACAAAATTGCTACATGAAAACCCTTAGAACTCATCAATATGGATTTTTTTGGACCTTTGAGAGTAGAAAGTTTGGATGGTAAACTATATGCATATGTTTTAGTTGATAATTACTCTAGATTTACTTGGTTGTATTTTCTAAAACTTAAGAATGAAGCTTTTTCTGTTTTTGAAAGTTTTTTGTAAGAGTTTTGAAAATGAAAAAGGTTTTAAGATGGTTTCATTAAGAAGTGATCATGGTGGAGAATTTCAGAATCAAGACTTCAATTATTTTTTCTCAAACATGGGTATTCAACACATCTTCTCTACACTAAGAACACCTCAAAAAAATGGAATTGTTGAAAGAATAAATAGATCTTTATAAGAAATGTCTAGGACCATGCTAAATGAATATAGAATACCTACCTATTTATGGGAATAAGTTGTAAGTACATCATGCTATATTATGAATAGATTTTTAATTCGGCCTATTTTCAAAAAGACTCCTTATGAACTTTGGAATAAAAAAAACCTAAAGTAAAGTACTTTAAAGTTTTTTGATGCAAAGTGTATATCCTGAACACCAAGGATAATCTTGGTAATTTTGATCCAAAAGCTGATGAAGGAATATTTTTAGGATATTTGGCTACTTAAAAAGCTTATATAATTATCAATAAAAAGTCAAGGATGTTGAAGAATCAGTTCATATGAAGTTTGATGAAACTGACTGTTTTAATAAAGAGAAAGATCAAGATGATGAGTTTACTGATCCTGATAACAACATGAGACTTGAAAATCTGAAAAATTATTTTGAAAACAATATGAATAAAATTCAGTCCAGTTCAGAAGAACATGATATTGATGAATCTAAGAGTGTTCTTCCTATAAATCCCAGAACCTTAAAGGATCATCCTTTATAAATAGTTATAGGAAACCTAGATTTAGGTATTAAAACCAGAGGAAATGTAGGAAATCTAGTATAATTATCTGCTTTTCTATCTCAATTAGAGCCTAAAACCTTTGAATAATCTCTAGAAGATGAAAGTTGGATGTTATCTATGCAAGAGGAGATAAACCAATGTGAAAGAAATAAAGTTTGGAAATTAGTGGAAAGATCATCAAGTTTTCCTGTAATAGGAACTAAATGGGTCTTTAGGAATAAGCAAGATGATCAAGGTATAATAACTAGAAACAAATCCAGAATAGTAGCAAAAGGTTATAGTCAAGAAGAAGTTATAGATTATGATGAGAACTTTTCTCCTATAGCTAGAATAGAAGCCATTAGGATTCTCTTAGCTTATGCATCTCATATAAATTTTAAATTATATCAGATGGATGTTAAATCTTTCCTTTTAAATGGTTATTTAAAGGAGGAAGTTTATGTTGAGCAACCTTCTGGTTTTGAAAATCCTCAAAAACCAGATTCAGTTTTTAAACTTACTAAAGCTCTATATGGCCTTAAACAAGAACCTAGAGCCCGGTATGAAAGATTAAATGCTTTTATTTTGAAAAATGGTTTTACTATTAGTCTAGTAAACCCAACTCTTTTTAATAAAATAATAAGTTATAATTTTCTATTAGTACAAATTTATGTTGATGATGCCATTTTTGGATAAAAAAACAAAAATCTTTGTAATGATTTTTCAAAACTTATGCAAAAAGAATTTGAAATGAGCATGATCAGAAAATTAAATTTCTTTTTAGGACTTCATATTTATCAAAAGGACTATGGAAATGTTTTAAATCAAAGTAAATATATTATTGATCTATTGAAAAATTTTGGTTATGAAAACAGCAAGACATATTCAACTCCCATGTGTATCAATATTAAGCTTGATTTGGATGAAACTGGAAAACCAGTGGATAAAAAGTTATATAGAGGTATGATTGGTAGATTACTATATCTTACTGTAAGAAGACCTAATATTATGTTCTATGTATGTTTATTTTCAAGATTTCAATCAAATCCTAAAGAATCTCATCTTATTTCTATCAAAAGAATTTTTAGATATTTGAAAGGAACTGTTTTTCAATCCCTTCTCTACCCAAAAACTTCTGAATTTAATTTAACATCATACTCAGATTCAGATTTTAGAGGATGTAGATTAGATAGAAAGAGTACTTTAGGAACCTGTCACTTATTAGGAAAGTCATTAGTGTCATGGTCAAGTAAGAAGCAACACTCAGTTGCACTCTCAACAGTCGAGGCAGAATATGTGTTTGCGGGCAGTTATTGTGCACAAGCATTGTGGATGAAAAACACACCGATGGACTTTGGACTTAATTTTGTTAATATACCTATTTTATATGATAATACTAGTGCAATAAATATTTCAAAAAATCAAATAAGTCATTCAAGAACCAAGAATATTGATATTGTACATCATTTTCTAAGAGATCATGTTCTTAAAAAGTATATATCTTTAGAATTTGTTAGCACTGAAAATCAATTAGATGATATTTTCACTAAACCACTACCCACTGCAAGTTTTTATTATATAAAGGGGGAGTTAAGTTTATTTAATTTCTAAAATAAAAATGTTTCAATTTTATTGTGATTTTAAGTTTATTTTATTTTATTCATCAAATTTGTTTTCTATTTTCTCGTACTGTATTTTAATTAATTTTAGAGGTTAAATGTGTGTTTCAAACTGCATATTCATTTAAATATTTTTGTAATTATTACATTGTGACACAAGAAATGAGAACACATCATCTTTCAGAAAAACCTTTCGTCTACCTTACCCGTTGTTTTCCCAAAACCTTTCGACTAACCCGAGACCTTTGTCTACCATTCCAAACCCTAAACACCGAAATCTTCAGACTTTCAAACCTTCATATTTTTTAACCTTCAGAAATGACGAATACTAAGCATGTTGAAGAAGCAGAACTAAGTGATCTGAAGCGACAGAAAGTTAAACTAAGAAAGATTCTCCAGGGGAAGGTTATTGATTTTGAGTGGATGGTTCATACAAACCTGTTTCTCAAACAAGCCCTTGCCTTTCAAGGATTGGAAACCATCTTCAGTGACAATGCAATTTCAGAATTCTTGTATGAGGCATATTTGAGGTATTTTTATAGTAGCGTGTAGTTTATTTTCGGGGAAGAGAAAGATATGATGTATGCTAATATTGAGAATAAGAACTTCTCAATCTCATCAACTAAAGTGTCGAAGATTTTAAGTTGTTCACATGAGGGGGTATTACATTTTGACCTTAAATTGATTGGAGATTATACCCACACCTCAAAAGACATTATGTCTTTTCTGTTCAACTCAACAAACATTAGAAAAATGTTTGTAAAAGAACTTGAATCGAACCACAAGATCCTGGTAAAGTTCATTCAAACAGCAATTGCTCCCAGAGTAGTGGAGATAGAAAAGATCCTCTACCTAGAACTGTACGTCATGTTTCTGTTTCTGAGTGATATTAAGATAAATTTCCCAAGATAATTATTCAGATATTTGTACTACTACTTTCAACCTGATGCGAGGATGACCTTTTATCCATATGGATGGATAATTTCAAGGATCTTGTTGAAAAAGGGGATGATTAGGTTAGTAGAGGCAAGAGTCAAGTGTCATCATATAAATGTGTTCAATGTAGGCTCCCTAAGAAAACTCAGATTTTTCTGGAGCACCATCAAAGGAAAGATTCAACCTGTAGGAGCTGAGGAAGACCAGAGCTCAGGACCTCAGGGGGAGAGAATAGCTGCTGGCAAAGAAGGGATAGCTGAGTCCAGAACTAATGGGGTTTCTTAACCCTCAAGAATATGACTCAGGTATACTACCCAAGAAGAAGAAGAAGAAGAATATGAACAAATTGTTCAAAAGCCCAGGATAAGGACAGAGTCGTAGGCTACAGAGTAAGATTTGGCTTCAGGAGAAGCAACATTCTTGGTTCCTCTTGATGAATCACTTATGGAGGAAGAGCATCAATTGTAAATTAAAGCCAGAGATATTTCAATTGTGTATGTGATTGGTGATGGAGCATAGGAAATTGCTCCTATTGATAAGGTTCAAGTAATAGAAGCTCAAGTAATAATTGTTCACATAGGAGTAGTGAGAGAGAAAACTATTGAAGATAGAGCTGAGCAAGCAGAATAGATTGCTCAACAGTCAGTGACTGAGAGTCAAACAAGGATAGTATATCAGACTATGGGACAGTCAAATCAACTTTCAGGAGTACAGACTGAAGTTCTGGAGAACCAGTCTTTTTCAAATGAAATTTTAGCTAGAAAATCAGTGGATAAATCCACACCATTCATTGTTGTTATTCAGTATGTGAATGTAGATGAGGATGAATCTGACTCTCTATCACAGCATGTGGAAGAAGTAGTGATGAAGTATAATAAAATTCAACAAGAGAATGTATCTATAAAGCAAGAGCTGGAAGCTGCAAGGAAGAGCTTACAAGATCTTGAGGATAACTCAGTCTCCAAGAGAGAATTTGATGCCTTCAAGAGGGAAATGATGGCAGAAATAGGAAATATCAGGTCTGAGTCTGTGTCTAAGACAGACTTTGTTGATCTCAAATGGTATTTGGGAAGCCAATTTGCCTTAGTGAGAAGTAGTGCCAGTCAGCCTACTACATCTACATTGGCTTCACCTACCTTTCCAGATCTCATTCTTAGATTTCAAGACATTACAGCAGTACTGGAAAATATAAATATCAGACTTAAAGATCTACAGTGCAACAGTGCGCCCCTATCAGTTCTTATAGAAAACCAAAATCATTTGTTCGACCAGCTAACTCAATTAGAGCCTGGTATTTGATCCTTGTTGAACACCTTTTCAGAGAAGCTAGAACAGTTCATAAAGAAAGAGACCAATCTTCATGAGTTTTTGAAAGTGAATATCATGGAGAATCTGCATGTTAACAATGACTCCAGAATTTTGATCATTCAACTTGGAGATAGTCTGATGTAGAAGCTGAAATTAAAGTTAGCAGAGCTAAAAGATATGTTTGCAGTCATACAGAATTCTAGCCTAGCCAATCCTTAATCCCTTCCATTTTTAACCTTTCTGACAATGATTGTTCTTGTATCATGATCGCGTAATATTTTATAAAAAATTCATTTATTTATCAATTAAAGTTCTCTATTTATGTCTATTTTATATGTATTTGAATGTTTTTCTACAATTCAAAATCCATTTTTGTTTATTTAATTACATTTAATTGTAACATTCACTTCTAATCTATTTAAATATTATATGTGTTCTAATTTATTTCTATACTATCTTTTTGATATCACAAAAAGGGGGAGAAATTTAGACACTACATTTACACCTATCTATTTTTTTAAAATTTATAAATTATGTAGCTATGATTATATTTTTAGTTTATGGGTTTTGTAATCATCAAAAGGGGGGAGATTGTTGGGCATATGTTGTCTCAAAAATACTCTATATTTTATGATGATTTTGATGTTCACAAATACCCGTGTTTGTTATTATAATGATTTTATTTTGAGTATATTTTAGGGAATCTATAATCTTTATAATTCATATTTATTCTCAAGTAATTCGTTAAAGTGTGCAGAACGCTCTTAAGTGTATTCTGGAAACATTGTTCATCGTTTTTCATTTTGTAGAAAATAATGTTCATTTTATTCATCAACAAAAGTAACGTATGGAACAAACCTTACGTTTGGATGGAACCCTACGTGCGAAAAAATCAGAAAAGTATGGTTGAGGAACCTTACGTTCATAATGAACCTTATGTTTATATCACAAAACATATAGATCAAGAACCTTACTTTTGTATTGAACCCTACTTTTGATAGAAACATATGGATGATCAACCTTACATTTGAGAAAAAACACGTATGGATCATCAACCTTATTTTCATGATCTACCATACGTTTTCTGTTTTGTATTCTAGTGAAGGAACCTTGCGTTTGACTTTTCAATGCTGAGGATTTGAATTTACGTCTTTATCGGAGATTCATGCAACGGTCTCTACGGAATATTAGGACGATTTAAATCCTGCTACTGACTGTTCTAATGTGATTTTATGGTCGATTCAAAGAACCAATTATAGTGGAGATTTTCATTCATATTCTTAAGGGGAGTTACGACGTCTCTGATCTGATCTGCTCTTTTTATTAGGCATCTTTTATGGATCTAAAAACCCGTGCTGAATTTTTTGCTCGTTATAAATCCTTCTGAGTTTTCATCTAAAAAAATAGATGACTCTCTAGTTTATGAAATAAATCAATCATCTGTGAATTGTTTTTTCAATTCTACAGTGATCAAGCATCACAGGAATGTGAACCTCATCAAAAATCTATCTTTTGATTTCTGTGAATACGACGCTCTGTTTTTGTTGCTGTTCTTAAACATTCAAAGATCTTCTATGCAATCGGATCTCTTCACACATCCTTCAAGGTTAATTCTTTTCTGAATACAAAGATCCATCTTTTATTAGTTGTGTGTTATTGTAACTGTGATCTGAATTTTTTATTCTATAAACAAACATCTTTTATCATGAGTATCGGCTACTCGTATTCAGTCATGGTGGAGTATCAACTTCTCTCACTAAGCTGTAGATTTCGGTTCTCTGTTGTAAAGAACTAGAAGGCTCAGTTTTATAAATCCTTTGTTTTAAGGGTGACAACTGCCTCTACTCAGTTGTGGAATGGTCTTATCATAAGAGGATCTTACTAGTGAAATTCACCAAGCCCGTAGAGAGGGTGATTGGTGGAGTGGACTAGGGGATATTTGTGCCCCGAACCACTATAAATTGCTTTGTCCTATTTTCTGTTCTATCTGCTACATAATATCTGTTACAGAAACATCTCAAGTTGTGTTTACTATTTTTTTAAGACATAATCAAGGAATAATTTTAAAAGACACAATTCACCCCCCTCTTGTATTATTGTCATGGTCAATATGACCTAACAATGTAATCATCATAAATTATGTGTAAATGTTCTATATATGTAATGACCCAAAGTTTCATTAATGTAAAATCCCTCTTGATCTTATTAAATGTATCTTTATATAAAATGTTTTTATAAAATGTCAACTTCATTGGTTTTATGATAAGAATTGTGTCCGTTACTTTTATAGCCGTTGAATAGTGATCACATGATTAGTATAAATATAGGTCTTTAACATATCCAATTTTACTTAGACAAAGGAAGTGATGGCCTCATCCAGTAGAATTTCCCCATATGAAGCCCATTTATCAGAGCTCGGAAAAGAGGTGGCGTCCTTGGACTTAGCTCTTGACCAAGCCCAAGCTGAGCTTCATCATGTCAATCTCGAATGAGACCGTCTACGGGAAAAGTGGAAGTTTATAGAAATTACTACTCGAGCGATGTTATCTGAGCCACCCCAAGAGTCTGTCACCATCGCACACCTTACCCTTAGGTCTTATGCAGCTGTTTTAAGGGGTTATGTAACTAATCGATAGTACTATGTTCATGTACATTATTGTTGTATATAATAATGAATATAATTTCTTGTCATTATTGATACATTGTAAATAGTTTTTAAAGTACAAATGGTGTTTTTAGTTATTATTTAATTAAGAAATATATTTTATTAAATTAAGGGATTTTTGAATTAAATAATATTTTAATAAAATATTATTATTATTATTATTAGATTAATTTTATGATTATATAATTGTATGAATGCAATTATAATTTTTATTAAGGTTTGAAATCCATTTTTGTCAAAACCCGTGAATTTTCGATAAATGTCTGTTTTTATTTTAAAAGTGAAAATTAACATATTTAGAAAATTATTTAGATAAAATAAATTTTATTTTTGGAATCATGACATCAAAATTATCCAATGGTGAATTTTTCATAATTTTCTGAGACAGTCAAATTTTTGAGTAAAAATTAAATACCGTTTAAATATATAATGTGTTTTATGACATCATAATGACCCAATAGTGATGTAATAAAATACTATAATATTTATGTTCAGAAAATATATTTTTTACCATTAAAATAATTTGATTTTGGGTTTGTTTGGATTACTTTTCAAAGTAGTAATGGACCCCTCAAGACTTATTAAACACCTTGTCTTTTTAAATTAATTTCCATGGGATTATGACTCACCTCCACATAAGCAACCCTAATATTTTAAGAAGTTCGGACTTTGGCCTTATAAAATAATTTTTTCCTCTTCCCTTTTCCAAAAACCATGGTCAAAAACCATGGGATGGTTTGTGTTTTGGATTAATTTAATATAAGGGGTCCCAAACCTAAATAATAAAGAATTCACTCACCTTTCCTATATAAACCCACCCAAGATCCCACTTCCTCCTCACGCAAAGCCTTTGGATTTCATCCAACCTCTATCCTACTCTCTCTAGAATCCTCCCAAGGTGCCCCAAGCTCCAAATAAGCCTCTCACAAATCTCTCTCTAGCCTTTGGAAGCACACTTCCAAGTAAGGGTTTTTTCTTCCTTTCTCATTTTTGTCCAATTTTCTTTAAGTTGTTTTTCCCTTTTAAATTCAATTATGAATATTGGGGTATGGTTTTGCACCTCCCTCATACTTCCCTCTTTATGTTTGAATGATTTAATACCCTTTCTCTCTCATTAAATGACTCCCATGTACACCCATTACTATGCCGAAATTCCGAAAGGAACTTCTCTCTCCTCTTTTATATTCAAGAAATACTTTTGTATCATGAATCTAAATTCCATTACAATTGTTGGGAAATGTATCTATATGACCTCCTTACTTTAAATTACATGTAAATATGATGAGTAACCCCTTTATCTCTCATAAACTATTTTTATGAATTCTTATGCCACGCCGTTACCCTGCCGAAATCGCACCGATTTTCTAAGCCAATGTCATTGTGTAGTGAATACCATGCCCATTTATACATCAAGGGTATTAAACTTTATGCACATTTACTTATTGATTATAAAGTTTCATGTATGAATTCTACATTCCTTTATCGTGTAATAAATTATTATGTTTTATGAATCCATATTTTATGATCCATGTGGCGCACTTATGCATGAAATGAAATGTTTAAGAAGGGTGTGCCCTTATAGCACTCCAATGCATTGGGTAAAGTATAGTATCATGATACGTCATGTGAAATTATTGTTTACTCATGCTAATTCAAGTGCAAAGAGGGTTTACTTGTGCTTTATGTGCAATTAGGATTTACTCATGCTCCATGTGCAATGAGCCTTGGCTCATGCTAATTCCAGGTTAAGTGTTGTTGCCACATTTCCATGTTATGATTATCATGCTTTATCATGCCTTTATGTTCATGTTTATTTTATGCTTCATTGATATTCCTATTGTCTAACATGTGTTGTACTCCTCATGTTATTCCATGTGTACTCCCTTACTGGGCTTTATATCTCACCCTTTTCTTATGCATGTCCTCAGGTAATCCCATGCAATGCTAAGTACGAGGGAATGTAGTGTTCATGTAAAGGAAGTTTTCAATAAAGATGTTGTATTTCATGTTTTAAGTTCTTATTTAATGATCCTAATCCCCAAATACACTAAACCTCTCGATCTTCTTTATTGTATCAAGTGAAGTTTTATGTAATAAATCATGTTTAAGTTGTAATAAAAATCAGGGTTGTCATAGTTGGTATCAGAGGGAGGTTTAGTTATTTTTAGGATTTGGATTAGAAAACCCTTGTAAAGCCTTAGATACAAGACTAAGTACAAAAAAACTTCCCTAAGTTTTGGTGAGTATTGAGTAAGTGGGTTATCAAGCAAATACATCCATGTCTGGATACGAGCAGGTAGAGGCAGCTCTGGCATAGATGTATCCTAGGGGTAAAACCCAAAAACACCGCTTTGAGCTAGACTCGAACGGGAACTGGTGCATGACAACAGGACTTGCTGCACTCTTGGTTACGACACTCTCGGGGGATATGCTTTGGTAAATTAGCAAGTTTAGTATGAACCCTTATTAAGGGAATTAAAAAAATGCTCTTAAGAATATATGTTAGAAAGTAGATCATTAAAAGCCTAGATTGAAGCCTATAGACTCATGAGTTAAGGAAAAGAAAGTTTATTTATAAGTCATCAACTTTTGTCTTTGGATTACCCTTTATGTGTTACCCCTAACATTCCTTTTATTCCAGCTAATGGCTGGTAATAGGAGGACTCGGGCTAACAACCGATGTGAAGATTAGTGTGATGACTGTACTAATGGGATTCCCAATCTAATGGGAGCGGAAATCGCAAAATTTGTCACGCTTCTCTCTCAGCTAACTCAAGAATTTAATAGAAACACGGGTCAAGAGGAACGTCCAAACCCCCCTAAGAAAGATCAAGTCGCTATCAAGAGATTCATGAGACAAAGGCCTCCTACTTTTAGTGGATCATCCGATCCCATAATCTCTGAACAATGGATCAAATCCATTGAAAAGATATTCTCCATCCTTCAATGTTCTGAACAAGAGAAGGTTCCCCTGGAGGCTTATCATATGGAGGGTTAAGTTGATCAATGGTGGACGTTGATCAAAAATACGAAGCCTGAGGAGGAGATCGAGGCGTTAGAATGGAAGGATTTTCGGAAGATGTTTTTTGATAAATATTTTCTGTGCACCCTTCAGCTTAAGATGGAAAGGGACTTCCTTTCACTCAAGAAAAAAGATGAATAATTTGTTGGAGGGTACGAGGCAAACTTCACAAGGCTTGAACGATACGCTTCCAGCTTTGTCGTTACCCCCAAATGCAAGGTTGACCGCTTCTTTGGTGGGCTGAAGCCTAGCCTGCGGAAAGCATTAGCAATCTGTGACTTCGACAGCTATGAGGAAATTGTCCGATGTGCCCTCAAGGTCGAAATGGAGATTAGAGAATCACAGGGGTATCATGGGGATAAGAAGCGTAAGGTGGACTTCAATGCTGGTGGTCCGATGGATAAATCCAACGGTGCTAAGAAGATCCAGCACCCCACTTGCCAAAAGTGTGGAAAGAAGCACCCTAGAAATTGCCTTAAGGGGATGAGGAAATGCCTCAAGTGTGAAAGGGAAGGTCACCTAGCTGTTAACTGTCGGCAAGAAAGACCAGCGGTTGCGATAGAGGATAGGAACGCTCCGTTCAAACCTCAACGCATTGTTCAATGCTACAAATGCAAAGAACGGGGTCATTTTTCAAATCAGTGCCCTAATCCAAGGGTTTTTGGAGGCAACCAACAACCTCCAAGGCAACAAGAAAGATCTTTTTCCATCACTTCTGCCGAAGTGAACCCCGACAACGAAGTGGTGATAGGTACGCTAGTTATTTATTCAAGAATAGCGAACGTACTTTTTGATTCAGGTTCTACGCATTATTTTATATATCTAATGTTTAGTAGAATAATCCCAGCACCACCACAAATCATGGAAGTGAAGATTTCGGTGAGTATGGAAAATGGGGAAATCATTGCATCCCATGAATATAAGTCCTCCCCTGTTATAATCTGTGGATTGAATTTCCCGGTGAACCTCATCATACTCCCTCTGTTGGAATTTGATGCAATTCTTGGCATGGATTGGCTTTCCTTATATAGAGGCAACATAAATTGTCAGGAGAGGGAAATCACACTCTATATGGAGAATCGACCCCCGATTCTTTACAAGTGTAAGGAGGAAGATGAATCTCCTTTATCTCTATCATCTCAAGCATGGATATTATTGCCTTATGAGCACGCATATCTGGATCAGATGATTGATTCCAAGGAAGAAACCATCCTTAAAGAAATGCCTATTGTAAGGGAATTCGCTGAAGTGTTTCCCGAGGAACTGCCTGGTCTTCCTCCTAGAAGAGATGTTGAATTCTCAATTGAACTTATACCCGGGGTTTTACCAATATCCAAGACTCCATATAGAATGGCTGTTGTAGAGCTTTAAGAGCTGAAGAAAAAACTATAGGAGAACCTGGATAAAGGTTTTATATGCCCAAGTGCTTCACCATGGGGTGCACCAGTCCTCTTCGTCAAGAAGAAGGATGGGTCAATGCGGATTTGCATTGATTATCGTGAACTTAACAAAATCACGATAAAGAACAAGTATCCTCTCCAAGAATTGATGACTTGTTCGATCAGCTGTGTGGAGCACAATTCTTATCCAAGGTAGATTTGTGGTTGGTATATTATCAAGTAAGGTTAAAGAAGGAAGATGTCCCCAAGACTGCTTTTCGTACAAGATACGGGCACTATGAATTCATAGTAATGCCTTTCGGACTCACCAATTCTCTAGCAATCTTCATGGACTTGATGAATAGATTATTTAGAGATTACCTAGACAAATTTTTGGTAGTCTTTATAGATGATATTCTAATATACTCCAAAACCAAGGAGGATCATGAGGAGCATTTAAGAACTGTACAAGAGTCTTTGTGCAAGAATAAGCTCTATGAAAAGTACATCAAGTGTGATTTCTGGTTGAAAGAGGTCTCATTCTTGGGCCATATCATCACAAGCAATGGGATATCTGTGGATCCCTCCAAAACAGATGCAATTGAGGGATGGCCAAGTCCAACATCGGTAACAGATATCCGTAGATTCTTGGGGTTAGCTGGATATTATCGACGATTTGTGAGAAATTTCTCATGATTGTCCAACCCTCTTACCAAGATAACTCGAAAGGGAGTAAAGTTTTCTTATAGTGATGAATGCGAATAAATCTTCAAGAAGTTGAAAAGGAGGCTTATCACTGCGCCCGTGCTCACTTTACCCACAAGTGGGGAATTTTTTGTGGTATTCAGTGATGCTTCGAAGAAGGGATTAGGATGTGTGCTGATGCAGAATGATAAAGTGATATCCTATGCCTCAAGGCAGTTGAAAATCCATGAGCGAAACTATCCAATGCATGATCTAGAGTTGGCGGTGGTGATATTTTCCTTGAAAATCTGGCAGCATTATCTCTATGGAGTGAAATGTGAGATATATACTGACCACAAGAGTCTTAAATATATATTCACACAGAAAGAGATTAATATGTTCCAGAGAATATGGATAGATCTCATCAAAAATTATGACTGTTCAATACATTACCACCCTGGGAAAGCGAACAAGGTGGCAGATGCCCTAAGTAGAAAGGATCCAGCGATTCTATCAATGATGAGAATTGAGAAGGATGCAATATTCTTAGACTTGATGAAGATGGACATGGGAATCATTGAGAAAGGAAAATCATCAATCCTTTCACAAATGATTTATCAACTGTCTCTTTTGGAAAGGTTAAAAGATGCTCAAAAGGATGATGTGGGAATTCAAGAAAAAGTGGGAGCTATCGAAAAAGGTAAATCCTTGGAGTTTAATGTTAATGAAGAAGGAATTGTGTGGTTTTGGGAAAATACTATATGTTTCATCACTTCCAGAGCTGAAGAAGGAACTTTTTTATGATGCACATAGTTCAAATTTGTCTATTCACCCAGGGAGCACAAAGATGTATCGAGATATCCGAGAAAACTTTTGGTGGGATAATATGAAGAAGGAGATTGTTGAATATACATCACAGTGCCTGGTGTGTCAGCAAGTGAAGGCAGAGAAGCAGAAGTCTAAGGGGATGATGCAACCATTGTCCATAACAGAATGAAAATGGGAGAACATCACCATGGACTTTGTCACCGGACTTCTGAGGACATCCAAAGGCAACAATGAAATCTAGGTTGTTTTGGATCGTCTAACAAAGACTGCACACTTCATTTCTATTCAGGAGGATTTCTCATTGGATCAACTGTCACGGACATATATCAGGAAAGTGGTAAGGTTGCATGGAGTACCACTATCTATTGTGTCTGACCGAGATCCAAGATTCACCTCTAAATTTTGTAAGAGTCTTCAACATGCTCTGAATACTGAACTGAACTTCAGTACGGCCTATCATCCTCAAACTGATGGCCAATCTGAGCGGACTATCCAAACACTTGAGGATATGTTGAGAGAGTGCTCAATGGACTTTAAAGGAGGATGGGATCAACATCTTCCTCTGGTTGAGTTCTCTAATAACAACAGTTTCCACTCGAGCATCCAAATGGCACCATATGAAGCCCTGTATGGGAAAAGGTGCAGAACACCAGCATGTTGGGATGAGGTCGGTGAACGTAAGCTGCTTGGACCAGAAATGGTTGAGGAAATGGTGGAGAAGGTGAAAACCATTCAGTAGCATATCAAGGCAGCCCAAAGTGGACAGAAGAGTTATGAAGATAATCATCGACAAGACCTTGATTTTAAAGTTGGAGACATGGTTTTTCTACGCATATCTTCGTGGAAGAAGGTCATGAATTTTGGAAAGAAAGGGAAGTTAAGTCCAAGGTACATCGGTCCCTTCAAGATTCTTGATCGTTTCGGGGTTTTGGCCTATCGACTAGCACTTTCGCCTACTATGGCTAAAGTACATGATGTCTTTCATGTATCCCTCTTAAGAAAGTACATACCGGACCCTTCACATGTACTCTCTTCTGAGGTGGTACAATTGGAAGAAGATCTTTCTTATGAGGATCAACCAGTGAAGATCTTAGATCGTAGAGAAAAAGTTCTACGAAATACGACAATGCCCCTCTTCAAGGTGTTGTGGAGAAACCACAAGCTTGAATAAGCGACTTGGGAATTGGAGGAAATGATGAAGCTGAGTTACCCACATCTGTTTTAGTGTGGGAAAAGGAAAATTTCGAGGGTGAAATTTCTTAAGGGGGGGGATATTGTAACGACCCAAAGTTTCATTAATGGAAAATCCCTCTTGATCTTATTAAATGACTCTTTATATAAAATGTTTTTATTAAATGTCAACTTCATTGGTTTTCTGATAATAATTGTGACTATTACTTTTATAGTCATTGAACAGTGATCACATGATTAGTATAAATATAGGGCTTTAACACATCCAATTTTACTTAGACAAAGGAATCGATGGCCTCATCCAGTAGAATTGCCCCATATGAAGCCCATTTATCAGAGCTCGGAAAAGAGGTGGCGTCCTTGGGATTCTCTCTTGACCAACCCCAATCTGAGCTTCATCATGTCAAGCTCGAACGAGACCGTCTACGGGAAAAGTGGAAGTTGATAGAAATTAATACTCGAGTGATGTTATTCGAGCCACCCCAAGAGTCTCTCACCATCGCACACCTTACCCTTAGGTCTTATGCAGCTGTTTTAAGGGGTTATGTAACTAATCTATAGTACTATGTTCATGTACATTATTTTTGTATATAATAATGAATATAATTTCTTGTCATTATTGATACATTGTAAATAGTTTTTAAAGTAAAAATGGTGTTTTTAGTTATTATTTAATTAAGAATTATATTTTATTAAATTAAGGGATTTTTAAATTAAATAATATTTTAATAAAATATTATTATTATTATTATTAGATTAATTTTATGATCATATAATTGTATGAATGCAGTTATAATTTTTATTAAGGTTTGAAATCCATTTTTGTCAAAACCCGTGAATTTTCGATAAATGTAAGTTTTTATTTTAAAAGTGAAAATTAACATATTTAGAAAATTATTTAGATAAAATAAATGTTATTTTTGGAATCAGGACATCGAAATTATCCAATGGTGAACTCTTCATAATTTTCTGAGACAGTCAAATTTTTGAGTAAAAATTAAATATCGTTTAAATATATAATGTGTTTTATGACATCATAATGACCCAATAGTGATGTAATAAAATACTATAATCTTTATTTTCGGCCAATATATGTTTTAATATTAAAATAATGTGATTTTGGGTTTTTTTGGATTACTTTTCAAAGCATTAATGGACCCCTCAAGACTTATTAAACACCTTGTCTTTTTAAATTAATTTTCATGGGAGTATGACTCACCTCCACATAAGCAACCCTAATATTTTAAGAAGTTCAGACTTTGGCCTTATAAAATAATGTTTTCCTCTTACCTTTTCCAAAAACCATGGGATGGTTTTTGGTTTGGATTAATTTAATATATGGGGTCCCAAACCTAAATAATAAAGAATTCCCTAACGTTTCTTAAATAAACCCACCCAAGCTCCCACTTCCTCCTCACTAAAAGCCTTTGGAGTTCGTCCAACCTCTGCCCTACTCTCTCTATAATCCTCCCAAGGTTCCCCAATCTCCCAAGAATTCTCTCACAAGTCTCTCACTAGCCTTTGTAAGCACACTTCCAAGTAAGGGTTTTTTCTTCCTTTCTCATTTTTGTCCAATTTTCTTTAAGTTGTTTTTCCCTTTTAAATTCAATTATGAATATTGGGGTATGGTTTCTCACCTCCCTCATACTTCCCTCTTTATGTTTGAATGATGGGATACCCTTTCTCTCTCTTTAAATTCCTCCCATGTACACCTGTTACTATGCCAAAATTTCGAAAGGAAATTCTCTCTCCTCTTTTACATTCAAGCAATACTTTTGTATCATTAATCTAAATTCCATTAAAATTTTTGGGACATGTATCTATATGACCTCCTTAATGTCCATTACATGTAAATATGATGAGTAACCCCTTTCTCTCTCATCAACCATTTTTATGAATTCTTATGTCACGCCGTTACGCTGCCGAAATCGCACCGATTTTCTAAGCCAATGTCATTGTGTAGTGAATACCATGCCCATTTCTCCATCAAGGGTATTCACCTTTATGAACATTTGCTTATTGATTATAAAGTTTCATGTATTAATTTCACATTCCTTTATCATGTAATAAATTATTCTGTTTTATGAATCCATGTTTTATGATCCATGTGGCACACTTATGCATGAAATGAAATGTTTAAGAAGGGTACGCCCTTATAGTGCTCCAATGCATTGGGTAAATTATAGTATCATGATACATCATGTGCAATGAGTGTTGACTCATTCTAATTAAAGTGTAACGAGGGTTTACTCGTGCTTTATGTGCAATGAGGATTTACTCATGCTCCATGTGCAATAAGCCTTGGCTCATGCTAATTTCATGTTAAGTTTTTTTGCCAAATTTCCATGTTATGATTATCATGCTTTATCATGCCTTTATGTTCATGTTTCTTTTATGCTCCATTGATATGCCTATTGTCTAACATGTATTGTACTCCTCATGTTATTCCATGTGTACTCCCTTACTGGGCTTTATAGCTCACCCTTTTCTTATGCATGTCCTCAGGTTATCTCATGCAATGCTAAGTACGAGGGAATGTAGTGGTCATGTAAAGGAATTTTTCAATAAAGATATTGTATTTCATGTTTTAAGTTCTTATGTAATGATCCTAAGCCCCAAAGAAACTAAACCTCTCGATATTCTTTGTTGTATCAAGTGAAGTTTTGTGTAATAAATCATGTTTAAGTTGTAATAAAAAGCAGGGTTGTCATAATATATGTGTGCCAATCATAATACTTTATTTTGTGTGGAGTTACATGTTTAAATGAATTTTTCAAAAATTCTTCCAAAATGCAAGAACGATTCAAGGAACTTCTCAAATTCTTACCTATTTTGAAGTTCAATCTATAATCTATTTTATGCCATATTTATCTTTCTAAAATCACAAATTTTAACATGAAAAATCTATTTTGGTTCATTTCTAGTTTTATGAAATCAAACATGTCTTTGTGCTTTAAAATCCTTTAATATTTCCCTTAAAGTGCACTAAAATGTTTTATTTCTAAAGCTTCCTTAAAAACTATTTTTAAATTATTTAACCTAAATAAGACTTTATTTAAGCCTAAAATACAATTTCAATGAAATTCCCTTTTATTTTCTTGGATATACATGTTTACAATCTGATTTCATGGGGAATACAAATGATTTTTCAAAAGAACTCTTCTTTCTAAAGTAAAAAGGATTTTTCTTTTCTCACGTTAACTTTTAAGAAGTAAATGCCTTGTTAAAGACTTATTCCATGATTGTGGTGTATGTACTACCCTTTTTATATCATATCAAGATTCTTCTTATCCTCATTATATTATAAGGGATTAAAATTTGAATGTTTCAAGGTGGTATGGGACACTTTTTAATATTTAAGAATTATTTCCTCAGGAATTTTTCAATGGTATAATTTTAAAAGTATCTTCATCTAAGACAACATCCCTTGTTAAATTTTGTACTTCACTGAGCTTTATCTATTATTATATCATCTAAAATATGTTTTTTTAGGGTTTCTGATTAGTTTGACTATGAATGTGGTATCTTGATACCATTCACCAATTTATTCCGAATGGTTAGTGTTTATGTTTAATGATTTAGGAAAGTTATTTACATTTCATATGTTAGTTTAAATATGAATTTATATATTGATTATGTTCACCCCTTTCATATGATGAATGAATTGGACTTAGTATGTGATAGGTGGGGCCCGCTACAGCCCCTCGATGCATCGGTAGGTCTCATGAGACAAATAGATATGGACTTGGCTGAGGCCTAACCTATTTTTTTAGATATGGTTTTGTATGAGGCCTAAATCATTTTTAGATGTCTTGGTTGAGCCCTTGGCGTTATGTTTCAGAATTTCCATCATATGAATTTCCCTCATTATGATGCTATAAATTCATAGTTCATGTGGTTATTTGACTAGTATAATATCCATGATTATTTTTTATTATGGAAATGTTTACTTAGATCATATTCCTTCCATATTATATTTAAGTTTATTTTTAAAGGCTTGTGTTTTAAATTATTCACCATGCCTAATTTTTATGTTTATAATATCTTCAACTGTATTGTTTACCCTTACTGAGCATTTGAACTCACCCCTTTATTATGTTTCATTTTCTCGGTGCATGAATAAGTTTATTATGATTGAACTTCAAGGATAAACTTATAGTTTTGGATGTTCCCAACAAAACAAATATGTTGTATTTCATTTTGAGTTGTAATGTTGAACTTATATATGTATCTTGTTTCCAAATCTATTAAACTACTCAATATTTTACGATTTGATTCCTTGTAATCATGCCAATGTATTAAAATAATGCATCATCTTTGGGCAACTAGGGTCGGGGCATTACAATATTGGTCTTGGTTTCTGCATTGTAATCTGATATATTGTTTTTGGTTTGGTTATACTTGGAGTTGTATTACATAGTTCCCATGCATCATATAATGTTTGGTTGGTTTTTATTATCTAGTTTTGTTGTTTTATATTCAAAGAGATAATACTACCCTAATTTTTTATGAATCCCTTGGTATTTATTGCTATCCATTGGTGTCATGGGGATGTCACCTAAGGCCTAGTAGTTCCCCCATCACTTCTCAAGACAATGAGGAGGGGCGAGATATTGCATTCATTCATCATATGAATACTTCACCTCTCATATTCTTTATCACATGAAACAGTATAATAAATTATAGCTTAGTTGGTGATTTTATTGGCTATCCATAAAATACTGCTATCGTATGTAGTATAGAATAATATATATATATAACACCTTATGCATGAAAATAAATATTTTCATATAAACCATGAAACATATAGATATATATATATATAAGGTTTTAGGGAATATATATCTCCTTCAATATCCCACTTCACTAAATCCTAAAAGTCTTTGTTATATTTTACCTTATATTATATTTCATACAATAACTTGTGAAACCATATCCAAAACTCTTATGGGTATCTTCCAAAACACTTTTGGAAAGCTATCATTAACTCTACCTTGTATCACATCATATGAAATACCTTGTAAACACCCATATAAAAAATAGACTAACTTTAAAACACTTTTAGAGCATTTATTTGAGTCAAACTCAATACTCATTCAGAAAAATACAAAGTTTGGCCCCACGAGCCTTTATAGAATTGAAAAAAATATGAATATTCAGATTCAACCATGTAATCATAGAGTATCCTCTAGCAATGCATCAATGATACTCAATTTATAAAGGTATCTGGCATGATATCCTTCAAACACATGTTATCTATAGCTATATACACTAGAATTCATTATAAAAAATGTGAATTCTCATATTTTCATTTGTCTAATATATTGAGTGACCATGGAACGTTGAACATGTCAATCCCATATAGCCAACTCATTTGTTCCTGATTCTTAGAGTGTAGACTGATTTGATCAATGAATACATCACATGTCATTTATCATTACGGATAAGCACATCTCATGTCCCTGATATGGATAGATATACAATATTTAGGTGTGGTTTCAAACTCCCACAGTATATCTCAATCGAGGGCCCAGATGTCATACTCACCATATGAGAGGAAAAATACCATCATGGTTAAGCTCCAACTGATGACATGATCATCAACATACCCAACCACCCATATATTATCTTTTTAAATATGTAAACTTATGTAAGTAGGTTATCAAATTATGAAGGTTCTCATGATAGGTATCTTGAAAACCTTAGGTATTGGGTATTCAAATAAGATATATGCACCACTAGTATACCAAATACATATGTATAACACTTCATGGGGTATACTAGGTAGTTCATCCAGTTCACACAAAGAATATTATTATTTATTTTATACCTCATGATCATATTTATATATATATATAAGAATCTTATTCACACTAACCTTAATATTTCATCATAACTTGTAATAATCTATGATGAACATCGATTAGGGATAAACTCAAAGTCATAATTTTAGAGTTCAATTATCATTTAACTTCATCAAATGTATATTTATATATGCATTTTTTTAGACAATGTGAAATAATAATAAAATGAAGGTTTACTTTGATATGATACATTTTAATATTATTAAACACTTTAAGAATATTTAAAAAACTAACATAGGCACCATTTTATCATATCATATATGATAAATTACCATATCAAACTTTTTTTCTCAACTTTTTTGGGTTTTGTTAACTAATTACATCATATATAATCCATGTCACAACTCTATGTGACCATTTTATAAAACCCTCTCACTAAATCTTTTAGTGATAAACATCTATGATAAAATCCATTTTGAATGATATTGATACTTTATAATCATATTCCTAATTGTTCAACTACTTGAACATATTCAAACCTCTTAAATTCACAAAATCAAATTTTAGGATGTAAAATTTTATTATATACTTAGAACTCTTTATAAGTTTATCATTATCATACCTAGAACCATATTCCATTATACTTTTTCACTTTAAATAATGTAACTTTGTACATTATTTTTTCTAATAAATCCTAACAAAATAGGATATTAAGTAAAATTCACTTCAAACTTAAATTGTTATAATTTTTTAACTTTTAACTTCTCTAAATCCAAATATACTTCCACTTACCTCTTAGAAACTATATTATTTTTAAGATATTTTTCTAATATTCAATGAAAACTAATTTATGCTTAGGAAATAATGCTTATTTATTTTTAGTAGGAAAAATTATCAAATAAATTATTGTTTCCATATCATATAGGGTATTCTATGTGTTTGAATAATTTTTTTAAAGATGAATTTATTAAAATATACCAAAAATGAGTGGTAGGAAAACATTCCCTCATATTTTAACAAATATTTGGACAAACATTTTATCCTAGATAAAACATTTTTTAATCAATATATTTTTCTCAAAACATGTTATAGAAATTCATGAATCATAAACCATGTGTATACATTTAATCATCTTATACTTATTCATAAAAACTCTTTGTTATCAAACATATTCTATTATCACATAATATAGATGAGATTAATATCCACATATTTTTTTTAGATTCATTTAAGATTGATAAAAATATTATACATTTAAAACTTCAAACTAGAAACTATTTACCTCTTTTCATGAATAAAAAATACAAGATCAATCAATTCTTCCTTTGATTTTTAACTCTTTTATATTTAAAATAATTTTTAAAATATAAATTTGGTATCACATTACCTTTAAAATAGAATAATTTATTTCTATATCATACATATCTAACATTGAAATTCCATGGAGTTTCAAAAACCCTTCAGTTATATCTTGGATAATCCAATCATATTAAATTATTACTTTGACAACCCTAGGTTTCAATGACCTTTATTAACTTCTTAAAAAAATTGTTGAACCTTTCAACTAACTTTTCTCCTTATGGTTAGAAATTTTACCAACTTTTACTATTTATATAGTACTTTAGAACCTATACATCATATTCCTAGTTTATATATTCATAACACTTTAAGAATATTGGGTAAACATTCTTTGAATTAAATCGTATATTCAAAACATTTTTATAAAAGACACTTGGATAAATTCCCTACCAAAAAAATACATTTTAGTCTCTTTAAAGTATATTATTGAATTTAAACAAATCATAAACCATGTGTATTAGAATATATCTCATTTTATTCAAAAAACTATTGTTTACACACTCTTCACAAGAGAAAAATGAGAAAATACACATCTTGTGAAATATTCATATGAGCCTGAACTATCTAAGTCTCTAATGTAGAAACACTTTTTCTCTATAACTTAGACATAAACTTCAAACTTGATCATTTATTTATTTATTTTTATTGTTCTTTTATTATCCTATACATTTATAAAATTTGTTTAATATACAATTGGTAACACATACCATTCATATTAAAAAAAATTCTATAAAATTTATACCTGAACTGGATTATCCACATGGATTATTACATCCCTTCAAGTAATCCAGAGAATTTATTCTCTAATAACCAACTTTTCCATAATGAAAACATTAAACTTCCTTTTTATTTCTCAATTTTATAGGTGGTGTTGACTTTCCATGACCTATTTTCGTACCTTTTTTCAAAAACCTTTACCCATATCCTTTTGTGTCATTAGCATGGTACTTGATATTGTACCACCCATGTCATGTTTATAAATTATCAATATCTTGATGATATTGGGTAAATGTTTGAAAGGTTCATTCATATTTAAATTCAAAAAAATTGTTGAAACTTCTCCAACAATTACTATAAAATAAAATAAGTTACCAAATCAATCTTTAGCAGTGAACCTAGCCTCTCCAATTCATTGAAATATCCAATCAAATTGAGTATGTGAGTGTATATTGAGGTTACTTCCATCATATTTCAATGAAAAATTGATTTAGACACTTCATACCATTCATTCCTTTATTTATATTAATAGATCCTTTCAGGTTATTAATCACTTGAAAGGCATTGGGGGTATCATATTTATTTTTCAATTTTGAATCCATAGTAACCAGCATGAGTGTAGAGAAATGTTGAGTTTTTTTAAATGACATGAATTGGTTACCCAATTCATGACCAAGGAAATTTATTAAATAAAAAACGTTTATAATATCAAGAACAATATGTAATGCACTTACACTATCATAAATTTATAGAAACAACGTATTGAAATTAAGACTCAAATAGAAAATAGAGGCCTCCAACCTACTTCACCTTAGCTCAAGAAGGCCTCATGAAATATCCTCTTATAGTGATATAAACTATCAAGAATACAAATTAATAGTGGAACCCCCAAAGTGTAGGTCTACAACCATTCTAGACTATGTCATTGGGTAGATGGAACCAACTGAAAGGTTTGGTGTAACAGATCTAGATAAAGAAGAACCTACATCAGAAATAATAGAAGAGTAGGGAGAATCTCAATCATTAATTATCCAAAATAAATAATTATATGTAAACCAAGAAGTATAGATTCTTCCAACAGAACTAAAAACAAAGTATTGGAAGAAGAGGAGAGAAATCCAAAAGAAAAAATGCAAATAAACCCACTATCTAGCAACAAATAAAAGAAACCAGAGACCACTACAACGATTCATTGCTAGGGGATCTCATTAAAATTGAAGTTTGGATCCTTTTTAAATTCCTAAAATACTTTGATGAACATACTCTTTATAAGATCAAGATAGGTATCGGCTAACATCTCTCTATTTCTATACTGTCTAAAAGTAGTTTTATCTTTCTCTTCCATCCATGAGTCCAGGTCATTTGGAAAATCTAGTTTTTCTTGAATTTCATATGAATCCCTATATACTAGGTAATTTTCATTATCCTAAATTGATGACACATCCGAGTCAGAATAATCAAAGGAGTTTGCTGAAGAATTTGATTTGACAAACACTTTTTCAGTAGGGACTGGTTGCGGGGGGTTGATCCTTCATGCTGGTAGCTAGGGAGCGCGTAATAATTGTTCTTTAAACATTGGTATTATCCCTAAATTTCTATGTGTTTCTAGATCTTAGATTAATGAATACATTGGATTCGATCATTTATTTTTTCCATTTCTTAGCCCTCTATTTTATGTAGTATTCTTCCAATTGGAAAGATTTGTCTATCTCCACTTATAAGGGTTCTTCCTAGTCTGATTACACATCTTTTTTATCTCTTTGCATAGATTTTCTTGCTTTAAGAATGGGTGATTCTGTATTGAAGCTATCTTTTTTCTTCTTCTTTAGAAGTCTCAATGTTGTGCGAGGTTTCATCATCATAAATGTTGGGGGACTAATTCTTAGAGGGTCCTAAGGGATTTATGTTATTAATGCAGTCAGCAGTATCTACCTGAGAAACAAGGGGACTTTGGGGGTTTCCTTTTCCACCCAAATTTATTTGTATAGAGGGGGAGTTCGAGGTTCATTAAATTTAGTCTCACACTCATTCATAGAATGACCAATGTGTGATCATTTTTTACAAAAATTTGGGACATTATCAAAGACTAAATATTGTATAAAATCCTTATATTCATTTTGAATCTAGAATCAAGAAGGAAATGATTTAGAAATATCAACCTTGGTGAAACTACTAGTGACAGATTGGAGTGTTAGGTTTAAGGTGGCAGAGTTGATCTTAATGGGTTTCCTGAATATGCCAGCAATGGAAAATAAGGCACTCTGTTTGAAAATTTAAAGGGGTAAATTTGGGAAACCTAGCCAGAGGGGAATAATGGGGGGCTCAGAATATAATCATAATTCTGGAGACCATTTAAGAACATTCATTCCAAAATCCTCAAAGGACCAATATCCATAAGTCTAAAATCTATAATACTCATCCTTTGAATAAAATTGAAATGGCTCATGCAGCGAGTTCAATAATCCAATGTGAAAATTAAAAAATATGATTATTTCTAGGGTATTGCGAAGAAAAAAAGTGAGGGTTTATGATTAAAGTACTTATCAAACAAAGAAAACTATAGGTATAAAGATAGAGTGTGCACCTCATCTTCTGAGAAGGAGATCACTGATAGACCTCGGTGGTGATAATGTTTGGGGTCAATGCATTTAGAGGTATTTGATTCAACTGAAGGAGGGAGGCCTGCGATAAAATCCATGAAGGATCTTGCCTCATGGGTGTCAAGATTAGTGACATTAGGGTTTATTCAATGTATGCCCTAAGGAAAAGGATCCCATGATTGATTCATATCCTCATTATTATTCATTATTTTTATGTTTATCAAAGTAATATAAATACTTTTTTTGAACAACTTCATTAGATAGTTTCTTAAAAATAGGTTGTTATAACAAATAGAACTTTCTATTTTATTTGAGAACTATTCTCAAATTTATATTCCAATTGAGGAATTTGTTAACTTTAAGTTCTTCTTTATCAAGGACTGGTCTTAAGGTTAAGATTTATGATGATGCCATTTATCTAAAACATAAGCTTTTCTCAGATGAGTATCTTGTTTTATTAAACATTTAATATGGACATTTATTAAATGGGGTCCCATTAAATTGATGGTCCCTTTTAAAAAAACATCATATCCATTAGTGGGACAAGAACCATATTTCATCATGATTTATATCGGGTATCACATAAGTAATCAATGACTATATCTGGTAGACAAAAATTGTCAATTATATCATATATGACTATTGGATAGTTAAGTGTAAAAATATTTGTTTAGTCCATTATATATATATACCCAACTATATTCCTCTAGTATACTAACCATTAGGATTTCCTAGATAATTATAACCATAATAAAACTCTAATATTAAGACAAAAAAGTACAATCAAGGGATACTTATGATATGATTGATAATAATGTCAAGATAATCCAAAGTCACTTGTCACTTTCTTTACTTAGAGAAGATAATCTATGAGTACTCATACTAATCTCAATAATAATGGTTGAGTGATTGATGTCATGATAAGTACTGATTTGGAATAAATACCACACTTAGTATTCATGGGATTTAATCTTAGAAACTTATCTCATGTTATTCCATTTGTATGAATTCTTTTATTAATTTAGTTTGGAATTATATTCCCTCCACCAAACCAATATTTTTAAACCATATTGATGTGTAACTCTTTACACAACCCACAGGTTTTTTTAACTCTTTACACAACCCACGGGTTTGTGTAACTCACTTAAAAATTGAATTCAAATATATTCATACATACTCAAATACATCATATGCATAATTTAAAAAGAATAATTCATATAAAGGTAGAGATTTATAGGATATTGAAAATCTATACATGATTAATCCCATACCGATATATAATCAACCTCACTCACTTTCCTAGACATGGCATAAGCCTTCATGTGAGTAGGTAGTCTAGTTCCAAGTCTCTTTACCCGAGGATACTTTACTCAGGAGAGAATTTGATTCATGGTATCTCTACCACCTAATATGTGTAAACTGTATTCAATAAATAAATACAACTTTATAACTTCAAAAAAAACTAAGTTCAGGGTGGATGAAAAACTAAATTCATTATCACACCTATAATGTAATACATGGATTTATCTAGAAGTAGTTTGTCTTTTTAAACTAAAAAATACAACATTCATCATATAAACATTTTATAAATATGAATAAAATAGTTAATAACATTTAAATAAATGAAAAATTCAAATATTTAAACATGAGATAAAAATTTATGAACAATTCATAAATAAAATCTAAGTTAAAAATTTTATAATTTTTGTCTTATATTATGTTCATTCAATAATTATAAACATAAAAATTTTATATTCATTACAATATGAACTTTTCATATTTATCATTATATAGAATTTAATTATTTACACTTTTTTTTTGAATTATAAACATTTATATAATCCAATTTTATATTATGTAAACATTTTTACATAATTTAATATCACATATTTAATAATTATTTAAACTCTAATCAAATCAGTCATCAAAACCATTTTGATGTGGTTTAAGTAATGTTCCAAATAAGTCTCCTTTAATTTGAACAATTCAAGTTAATTAATTATGAATAATTCATAATTTAAATATAAACACTTTATATTTTGACTTTATTTCATAATTTATAACCCTTTATAAATTATCACTTATGATTTCCAAATAAAAGATTTTATTTATATATCATAATACATTCTATATAATTTGGTGAAAAATTATTTCAGCTATTAAAATTTAATATTTGAGAATAAAATTTTTAATAAAAAATTAATTGTTTATAAAAAAAATTATAATAAATTAATATATAAACATTTTATAAATTAAAATGTCCCAAAATAAATTTTATAATGGTTTATAAACATTTTATAAATCATTAAAATCATTTAATAATTTAAAAATAAATTTTTAAAAACTTTTCTTTTTACCCTTATACAAAATTCATATTCTACGTAAGGGTATACTACCTATAACCTTATACAGATGGTCTTCATAAGGGTGTATATCCATGACCCTTATATATAAGACACTTTATAAGAGTACAATGGGTCTTGGTATTACATGAACTCTTTATGCATGGGTAGGTACGGATATACCTTTATGTAAACCTTTAAATCATTCACTACATCAAGGTAGCTCACAATAACCATTAAAAAGGTTATAAAAACATGGAATTACCTTTATGAGAACTCCTTTTTGTAAATTTAATTCCTTAGTTACCTTTATATTCCATCATTTTTCAAAATGGTAAGCTACAAGTTTCATTTACATAACCCTTTATTAAAAACAACTACCTTTATACAGCCCTTACTTTACTTAAAGGTAAGTTGTGATGAACCCAACATAGACAAATATATATAATAGTAAGTCAAGATGACCCTTACATAGACTATTCTTCATAAAGGTAATGTCTTCATTACCTGTACATAACCCTATCCCAAAAGGTAAACCTTTTTTTATAGATTTTCAAAAAAACTAAAAAAAGCTATATTTTCATTTCTTATTCATTTAAATGAAAGTAATTCTCAAATATAAATCATGGGAAGCTCTGATTCTACTAAAAGGTTTTTTCGGAGTATAATAATGATTATTAGATGAAGAAGAAGTGATTAAAACCCCCTTTTCCAAGGATCACTGTAAGGGTCTGGATCCTAGTTTCATTTCCTTTATGGGTTTGAGGTGTTGGAGGTATAGATGGGAGGATTGAGGTAAATTAGGAGAGTTAGGATATAAAATATCATTAAAGTAGACTATGTTGTTGAGACTTATAGTTTCATCGTAAATTGGACCGTCTAGCGTAGAGAGCCTGGATTTGGCGTAGGGTCCTGAGAGGAAGGATTTCAGGGATACTACATTTTTCAACATGGCTACGCCATAAAGGGTAGGTTGTGGTGTATCCTAGATAGGTTCTGTAATGTGGAGGTCCTAGATGTGGCATAATATTTCAAGGTGGATCTGCCAAATCTAGAACCCCAATGGTGTGGTGGTCTAAGTTATGGCATAGTCTCTATTTTGGTGATGGGGTTCTATAGTCTAGTGGGTTTCCCTATGTTGTGGTACTCTTCCTAAAATATAGGACCTGACCATAGACTATGTCTTGGTTCTTGGATTCATGTTTGATTAGGAATTTCATGGTTTGTTCACCTTCCTTGAACTATAGTATGCTATGTGTCAGGCAGTTCTGCACCATGGTATGGAGGGTTGCATCATGATCTTATATTTTTCAATTTTCCTATAAATATCCTAAAACCCCTATGAAACCAATTTTCTCCCAAGTTTATATCTCAAACCCTAAGAACCAGATAGATCTTTTTTAAGGACTTTGAAGCCCCTTTTTACAAGTATTAATCCCCAAATTCCTATGTTTAGTCCATGTTGATCTGTGGTGAGTGCATCCTCTTTTAAAGCAGTTTCTTCTCCATTCAATTGTGTTTCCTATTGTTATTTACTTCCATGTTATGTAAAATTAACTTCATCATTATAATTTATTTTCTTTTATTTATTTATTTTATGTATTTGTGGAACAAAATCCTTAGAGTGATGTAGCTTTCTATAGGGAGATGTGATCAGAGATCTGCATTGTGATTTTGTTCTAATTTGAATAACATTAACATCTTAACATTGGGGATTCATTGATTATAGTTCTATTTATGTACAATCATAAATTGACCATGATTTATCTTTTAGGGTGGTTGTGTAATTAACCCTAATAAAGGATAAACTATATTAATTAAATAATTATTTATGGTTAGTAATCGTATGTGTTCTTCCACCATGATAATGGTTTGCCACTTGATTTACTAGATAGTGTGTTATCTATGTTATTCTTGTTTTTTCATGTTTTTTATGCTTGGGTTAGCATGTTAATTTGATGAAAATAGTAAAATAATGTAAATATAATCATTGTTGGTTGGGTAAATAAATGTAAAGATACATGTTTAATGAAATCATTGTTTTTGTAATTTGATGGTAAACAAATTAATGCTTTGTGCATGTTTAATTTAATTTTTTCTTCTATGTGCTAATAAAATTGGCTAAAGAACCTGAAGTTATAATTCTTATTTAAAATAATAATAAAATTCATTTTAAATGATATTTTTTTTCTCATGTTTTTTTTTGAAACTTGAATTGATGCTAGATAGTATGTTTAAATAATTTAATAGATTGTCATGGTTAATTCTTTAAGTAACTCGTAGTTTAACCTATAATAATTAAATTTTTTAATTCAAGATGGAATAAAACTGGTTGTTTGATAAAGATAAATGGTTGGGGTTGAGTGATCCCATTTTCTTATGAAGGTTGAATTCCTTGTATTTAAGGCTAAGTGAGCTTGTTTTCATGTAAAGGCTAAATGCCTTATTTCTTTGGGTCCTAGTTACCATGTTGACCTTGTTTTCAGTTGCTTACTTATGTGTTTCTCTAGACATTATCCTTTCTAAGTGATTTAATATGAGCCTAGGATGGTTATTGGTTTATACCATATGGGAGGGGATTCCTGGAAGTGGTGGAAGTAGTAGATGTCTAAGACGGTGGGGTTTATAGTGATATACACGATGGTGTCAGGGTGGCACCAAGTATTATGGAATGGGTTGAAGTTGTTCTTTCAAATTATTTTGCTTAAAGCTGGATTCCTTCTTGATAAATCTTTTTAAAGGTCATATAGATGAGTTGCTTATTTTTTTCATACCTTTTTCCACTACTTGAGGTAGCTATCCATTCTTGGTTATGCATATCATTTTAGTAGCTTAGGATGTTTCTTAAGGTACCTAAAATTATGGAATGGAAATTCTTAATAAATTTTTTAACCCATGGGGTTGGTGCATTTTGGAATGAAAAATTTGTTAATCTTGAGAACTCATGGACTCTATTGGATTATGACTATAGGGAATGGACTTTACTCTGATGGTTAATGAAATAAAAGTAGAATAATGTTAATTAATGGATAATGAATTAATTAATGTAAATTTAAATGTAAAAAAAGTAATGAAATAATTTAATGAATCTCATTTAATTCATTTGTGCTTATAGGATATCTAGAATTTAGTAGTGGCAATTGGGTGTCCAAGTGACGATGACCATAGTAGCTTTGGACTTTGTTGATGTCTATAGTGTGGTTTTGAACTATATTATATCCTATATGTTTGTAGTTGGGGTTTGGCTTAAGGGTAAGCACCCCTTAATTCTACAAGAAAAATGGGGGTTCAAAACCCATTGGGTGCAGGTACTGTAGCAGTACTGTAGCGCACTGTAGTAGTGGAGACTGTAGCAATAGAGGGTACTGTAGCGGCTCAGGTCACTATAGCGGCGGTAGGGTACTATAGCAGCGGTGGGTACTCTTCAGTACTGTAGCAGCGTGGGTACTATAGTAGTACTATTCACAGAATGGTCCTTGGGCCAAAAATTGGGCCTACGAGCCATGTAATGGGCTAAATTCCCACTGGGCCTTCAGGCTATGTAATGGGTCTCCCTATACCCAGTTAAAGAGGTATTTTCTTTGATTTAATAATAAATGAGGCTTCAAACCCAACCTTTAAAAAAAATATCCTATATGTTTTTTGATTTCATACGATACCTCACCCATTTAGATCTGGTGAGTGACACCTAGTGGACTTTTAGATGGTTTTTTATCCAATCTCCAAGTTGGATAGGAACGAATGGTTGACTACCCCCTTTGGCCCCACTCTCTTCTCCTAGAAGTATTATTTACTAGTATGCATGGTGGTTATATTTCCCCATATATGTGTGTAGAGAGATGTAATGTATTGTGGTTTATTTATACACAGATATCCCTATATATAGTATCCTAAGGATTATTATAAGTATAAAGTGTATGGGATGTGATATATTGAGGTACATTACTCGGTGTATGTATTGTGATAGATTGAGTTATAATACCTATTGTATGATATATAACATATAGGATATGGTGGGTCTTGGAAACTACTTGGTTATGATATGGAGATGTGGAATGGGATGATAAGATAATGTAATGCACAAGATGTGTGTTATGATACTTTATCTCAGGTGTTTTTGGGATAGATTATTTTAGAGTGAGATGGATCAGATCATATGATGTTGGGGAAAAGAGGAAAACTAGTGGGGGAATGGTAATGGGTAACCTATGTTTTTATTACTATATTATGATCTATTATATGTGATACTTGGTGAGAGATAACCATGGTGAGGCTGGAAACTTAATATACTTGTTTAGGTGATGAGTTAGCTTCATTTGTTTTTCACTAGGCTTTAACATTTTTTCTTTATATTTTGTATGAGAGGATCTGGGAAGGGTCCTACTGATCATACCTATTATTATCACCCAACGTATATATAAAATATTTTTTAGGTCAGTGGGAGAAGGTTAAAGATCAAGATGGATATTACAAGATCAGGGTTGTTCGGAAGCTATTTGATATTTATGGTAGTTGTTGAGTTTATCATTTGGTACTTATAGTTCCCTTTTTAATTGTATTAGTTCTTCTATATCTCTGTATTCATGTACTTGGGATAATTATTTTATATTTATGAGTAATATTTGATTGGTTTACCTGTTTTATCTCTCTTTCCTCACTTTTCTCTTAAAGGGAAATTCCTCTCATTTGTATGTATGATATACCCTCAATGTTTTTCACAAACCCATGGCCTATTAAAGGTGATATTCAGGTTTCATTATCTTCATTCTCTCACAAATGGCCTGGGATGGGTACCCTTGGGGGAGGGGATCATAAAGAGTGGTATCAAAGGTTCATGTTGAGGGATAAGATAGAGTTTGGAGTTAGGTATAGGTGAGACTGTATGGGTTGGTAGGTAAATGGTGTTATTCAAGTCTAATAAGCAAAGTAAACAAGGGAGACTGGTTAAGAAATAGGTACTTAGGGTCCCCTATGATCTAAAGCACATAACTTAAAGTTTACTGATCTTAATAAGTTAAATAATACTACTTTCAGTGTATATATCTAGTAAAGGATAATGAATTATTATTTTTGTGCCTATGTTTGAAATGGATGGACATAGAAATAAGTTAAACCTTGATTAAAAATTAATTAATTAATTAATTAATGTTAAATACTCTATATTATAGGTTTATTAGTCTATAGACACTGTTCTTTTGTTGGTATGGTCCCAAGCCAATATACCCATTAATTTTAGGTAGAGGATGTTTAGAAAGAGATGTCATCATATCACTATAGAGTATAGGCCATAGACAGTTACACTTAAAGGAAGAAACTACAAGAGTTTTACTATCATATCCTGAAGAAGTATGAGGGATCCATTTTAGACTCTGTGATAGTAGACTAGTTGGAGGAGGTTGAGATATATTTCGATTTGATCTAACCTTGGAAGGAGAACTAGGTTTCGTTTTCTTTGACAATACTATGTAGAATAGTGAGGTAGTGGAGGATATTGTTCCTTGGGGACTATGAGGAGTTATTAATCTCATGGGAGAAGGTTGGTGAATAGTTACAAGAAGAGTTTCTTTCTTCAACTGAGAAGGAAGTCAGTCTCCAGGAGATACTTACCCTTTGATAGGGAAATTCTAGTGTGTGGGAGTTTGGGATTTATTTTAGAACCCTTCTTCGGTATGATTCAGACCTATTTATAGATGAGTAGCCCAAGGTGAGGTATTTTTAGGAGGATTTACATCTAGATATTTAGTAACAAGTTATCCCATTCATATTGTTGATATATCTCAAGGTGATGGTGAGAGTGTAAAGGTTTTTGATAGGATGTTGGCTAGAATCAGGTCATCGTGATAGGGGAGTCATAAGGATTATACGTGAAGAAGGGTTGTGGTTCAAAATTCCTAGTTACCTGGATAGAATATATTTTGGATAATCGAGAGTAAGTATTAGCCCTCATCATCTCATTTATCCGAGGGTGGTAGCTATTAGGCCTTTTCCAAGGGATCAAATTCTTTTTTTCATGTGATGGGTGAGTTCATCAATAGTGAGTGTGCCTGAAATTTTTGAACAGGTAGTGTGCACCAGGTGTTCCACTTCAGGTTCCTTTTTTCATGCAGTTTCATTCAAGGCTTCAGCAATAGGATGTTCTAGCTTTGGATCAGTATATAGAAGATAGGGCGAGTAGAGGAAAACACTGATATTTTCCTTATCCTCAGAGAGTAGAGTGTGTCCATAGAGATGGTCTTCATCAAGGTTAGAGAGGTCATGGATTAGGTAATGGATAGTTGCATCCCCTGTTATTTTCATTACTTAGCAATTCAGACGTCATTCATGGTACCCTTTTCTTATTTTCTACTTGGGTGCATACTTCTCTTGATTCAAGAGCTACATACTCCTTTATATCACCTTCCCTAGTCTATTCTTTGTTACTTGTGGTAGAGAGCCTTATAGTTCCCATAGCATTGACTATACCAGTTAGAGGTAAATCTTATCTATATGATTTTTATAAACTATAATCTAGTGTTGGGATATAACTACTCTTTGGGAGACTTCCTATGTTTATGAATATAGTCATACAGAATCATCCTTAGTATGGACTAGTTGTATTTGGTGCAAGATATTATGGATTGATTCGGGAGAAATAGATTTCTATGATACAAATAGATATTTTGTCTTGTTCATTGGTGAGATAGACCCTTATATGTTTTGGAGGCATGTTTTGTCCTTATCTTACATGATGGATGAGCTAATACTGAGTACATCATATTTTCAATCATTGGTTTTTCTTATGGTTGTGTAAGAGTACCATGATGTTTTTCCAAAGGAGGTTGTGAGGTTACCCCCTCGATGAGAGAACAAGTTTTGTGATAGACCTATAGTCAATTGCTTCTCCAATATTGATGTATCTGTATATTATGTAACCTTCTGAGTTGTGAGAGTTTTGGGTACATCTCGATGATATGTTGTAGTGAGGTTTTTTTTGTCCAAGTGTGTCACCTTGGGGTGCACCAGTTTTTTCATGAAGAAGGTCGCTAGAATTTTTCATCTTTGTATCGATTATCATCACTTGAACTAGGTTATAATGAGGAACCACCATCATATAACATTAATTAATGTTTTATTCAATCATATAAAATGATCTAGTTGGTTATCAAAGATCAATCTAAGGTTAAGACATCATCATATGTTGGTGAAATATGAGAATATTCTGAATACCACTTTCTAATGTTTTTATGGGAATTATGAGTTCATTGTGATGTTTTTTGGTATGATGAACACTCCAAAAATGTTTATGGGTTTGATAAATGCAATATTCAGAGAAATTTTGGATCAGTTTAGGGTATTTTTCATCAAAAATATCCTTGTATAGTCTATATCTTTTGAAGATTACATGGAGCATTTGTGGAAAATTTTGGGAATCCTTTATCCCTAGTAATTGTTTGGGAAGCTAGAAAAGTTAGAGTTCTAGGGTTTTGAAGTTTTTTTATAGGGTAATTTCATGTCCATTCAAGAGTTATTTGTGTATCCTTTAAATAATGAGGCAATTGTTTCTTGTACAACCCCTAAGAGTGTTGTGGAGGTGTGAATTTTCTTTGGATTTTTATGCTATTATAGGAGGTTCATGGATGAGTTCTCTTGGTTTATGACTCATATAACTACCTTTATTGGGAATGATTAAGAATTATTATAGAATTACCAGTGTTAGGAAGGTTTTGAGTACCTTTATAATAAGTTTGTTGGCACTTTGGTCCTTTTTTTCTAGAAAAGAGAGTTCAGTTAGAGTTTTTCTGTGATGCTCTATGTCTTGAGTTAGGATGTGTTTCAATACAGTAGATATCAATTTTTCTTATAGGTATCAGTACTTAACTCCCTATGATAATAACTATTCCACCCATGATATCGAGTTGGTAACAATTGTGTTTATTTGAATTTGTGGTGACATTACCTCATTGGAGAGTATTTTTTGGTTTTTAATGATCATAAGATCTCGAGGTATGTATTTTCCAAGTGTGACTTGAACTTACCACAGTGACGGAGGAAGGAATTTTTCTAGGATTTAAACTTTTAGATTTCATATACACTATGTAAGGGTGGTTATGCAGATGATGCACTGAGTAGGAAGTCATGTAGTGATATTGTACATGAATATGGAGATTTTTGGAGAGTGATTGAAGAACTCTCAGTGATGCATCTTGATAAGGGAAAGTTTGGTGGTAGATGTTGTCTTTTTTAGATGATGGTGCAGTTGTATTTGGTGTAGCAGGTGGAGGATTCCTAACTGAAGGATTTTGAGGTGGATTTCTGGAGATATCAAGTTGTTTTTAGTGATTCCCCAGATGATTGGTTTGAAGATGAACAAAATTGGGTATTGTTTTAGGGGAGGCTTTTCATTCCTTTAGTGATGCATGAGATGGATATAAATGAGTTTCATAGCTCACCCTTGGAGGAACATCCTGGAATGAAAAGGATGTACTGAGCTTTGAGAGGGTGGTTTTGGTGGCCTGGGTTAAACTATGCAGTTTTAGAGTTTGTGTCTTGATGTTTGGTATGCCAGAAGGTGAAGGTCGAGCACCGTATTCCCTGTAGTTTTATTCAATCATTGGATGTTCCTCAATGGAAGTGGGAGGATATATATATAGACTTTGTTACTAGTTTACCTTGATATTATGGAGGTTATGATGTTATATTGGTGATAGTGGACCTTTTTATGAAATAATCTCACTTTATAGTGGTTAAGGAGTTGATATCATTAGAGTTTTTATCAAGGCAGTATCTAGAGGAGGTGGTGGGACTCCACAAAGGATCGAGGATAATTATCTATGATAATGATCCTCATTTTACCTCTAGGATTTGGATATGTCTCCAACATGCTTTTGGATCTCAATTATTCATTATAATTTTTTTTCATTAATATATGTATGGTCAAATAAAGTAGACTCTTGAAAACATGTTGTGTTCTTGTTTCCTAGATTTTGGAGGTTTGTGGATGAGTCATCTTTCTTTGGTCTAGTTTTCTTAGAAAAATAGTTTTCACTCCATCATTGTTATGGCACCATTTGAATATTTGTATGACCAACCTTTCTATTCTTTTTTTTGGACTGGGGTCAAAGAGTCAGCAATTCTTAGGTCGAAGATAGTACAGAACATGATAGAGAAATTTTAGGTAGTTCATGAGTGGATGAATGTAGTGAAGGATCATCATAATTCCTATGTAGATCATTGGAGTAGACCTCTAGAGTTTTATTTTGGAGAAATTTTTTTCCTAAATATGACTCCTTAACATTGGAAATAAAGTCTTGGTCATGGGATTAAGCTTTCTCCCCAATTTTTAAGGACTTTCAAGGTGTTGTCTCATGTTGGATTTTTGGTGTATTGGATAGAACTTCCCCCATATATGTTCTGGATGCATAATTTCTTCCATGTGTCACAAATCCACAATTATCTTCATGATTATTCCCATGTCATTGATTAGGGTGAAATCAACATTAATGGTGATGTGACCTTTGAGGAGCATCATGTAGAGATCTAAGACCACCAAGAGAAGGTATTATATGGGTGTGTTATTCCCTTGGTTCATGTCTTGTTGAGACACAGTGTCATGGTGGAGAGAACATGGGAATTTTAGTTATGGATATTCACTTATTACCCTGAGTTTTTTATTGTTTATCAATTATCTTATCGTGATTCTCATTTTTGGTTGTTGACCTTTGTCTGGTTTATGATATAACTTCCTCTTATTTGATGTTTTGTTTGTGATCTTGATATTTTTTGAGAGATATCTCCCTTGGGAGACTTTTTATAAGGTAGAGGTTATTGTTTCATGGTTTTATTCTTAGTTCCTCTAATTTAGGTGGTTGAGCTCCTATGATGGTGAGATTCATGAGAGGTATCTTAGGGGTAGTTATTCATATAATAATTTTTCCTTCTTTTTTCTTTGGGATTGGTTTTAAATTATTGAGGATGAGAATAGTTTGAAGTGTATCTTATGTGAGGTATTATATCATAGTATCCATTTACTTTGTGTTTTTGAGGTTTTGGAGGTTCTTAGAGGAGGCTCTAGGTGGAGCAGGGGAATTAGGATATAAAATATCAGTAGAGTAGACTATGACATGGAGGCTTGGAGTTGCGTTGTAAGGTGTATCATTTTGTCATAGAGATCCTGGTTGTGGTGTAGGTACCTAGGAGGAAGTATTTTGAGGTTACTACCATTTTCAACATGGTTTCATTGTAGTGGGCATTCTATGGAATAGTCTAGCTAGGTTCTATGGCATGGAGGTCCCAACTGTGACATGGGGTTTTAAGGTGGTTTTGCTAAATCTAGAACCCCTATAGCATGGGGGTCTAGGCTATGGTATAGCCTCCATTTTGTTAATGGGGTTTTACAGTGTAGTTTGTTGCTCTATTTCATGGTCCTCTTCCAAAAATATAGGATATAACCATGGACTACACCATGTTTATCAGATGCGTGTTTGACCAGGAAGGTCATGGCGTGATCTCCTTCCTTGCGCCATAGAATTACCTATGTCAACCAGTTTTATATCATAGTATGGAGTATTTTTTCGTGATATTCTATTTTGAAGTTTGCCTATAAATACCCTAAACCCCCTCTAAACCCACTTTTCTCACATTTTTCTCTCTAGAACTCTAGGTGCCTGATGGATCTTTTTTAAGGCCTTTTAATCCCCTTTGGATGGTTAGTAATCCCCGACTTCCCATGTTCGATCTGTGGTGATTTAAGGTGAGTTATTTTTCTTTTCTTGAGTTTTATTCTCTGTTATATCTCATTTACTCCCATTATTTCATTACATGTTATGGGGATTATTCTCCATCATTATAATGGAGTTTCTATGGTATTTTTTTGGCATGTTTGTGGTGTAACATCCTTGGAAGGATGCAACTTTCTTATGAGAGAGGTGATCAAAGATTTGTATTTTGGTTTTATTATCATTTGAAGAATATTGATGCCTTTAGGTAGGGTATTTGTTTCTTATCATTTTATTTATGTGAAATAATAAATTTAATATGATTTAGCTTTTTGGGTGGTGTTGTAATTGACCATAATAAAGGATAAATTAGATTAATGAAATTATGGTTTATAGTTAGTAGTCATATGTGTTATTCCACTGTGATAATGGTTTTCTTCTTGATTTAATATATAATGTCATATTTATGTTATTATTAGTTTATCATATTTTTTTATTCTTGGGTTAACATGTTAATTTTATGAAAATGGTTAAATAATGTAAATCTAGTAATTTTTGGTTGGTTAAGTACATGTAAAGAGGCATGTTTAATGAAACTTTTGTTCTTTTAATTTGATGGTAATAAAATTGATGTTTGGTGCATGTTTAATTAAATTTTTTCTTACATGTGCTAATATAATTGGCTAAATGAAATGAAGTTGTAATGATTGTTATGGATAATAATAAAAGTCATGTTAAATTGGAATTTTTCTTCTCACATTTTTTTGAAACTGGTATTGATGCTAGAGAGCATATTTAAATACTTTAATAGCTTATCATAGTTGATATAGTAGGTCACTTATAGTTATGACCTATAATAATTGAATTGTTTAATTAAATATGGAATGAAATAGGTTTTTTAATAAAGATAAATTTTTGGGGCTAAATGAGCTTATTTTCTTATAAAGTTTGAATGCCTTGTGTTTTATCCCAAGTGATCATTTTTGCATTTAAAGGTCGAATTACTTATTTATTTAGGTCATAGTTTCCCAATTGACATTGTTTGTGGTTGTTTATTTATGTGTTTCTCTATAAATGATCCTTGATATTTGATGTTATATGAGATTGAGATGGTTTTTGTTCAATGAGATGTAGGTGGGGAGACTCGGAGGTGCTGGCAGAAGTTGATGCCTGAGATTGTTATATGCATGGTGATATACATGATGGTGTCAGGGATGGAACTGGGTTTGATAGAACTGGATAAAGCTAGGCTTTCCCACTTTTGTGCTTAAATTTGGATTATTTCTTGATCAATTTGTTTAAAGGTTTGTTGGTTGAGTTTCTTGTTCTCGCATTCCCTTTTCCCATAGCTTGAGACATCAATTTGTGCTTGGTTATGCATATCCTTTAGTTAGATTAGGATTTTACCAAGAGTATCTATAATTATTGAATTTTAATGCTTAATAAATGTTTTAACCCATTATGTTTGTGCTTATTTGAATGAAAAATATGTTTATCTTGAGAAACCATATACTCGGTTGGATTATGCCTGGAGAGAATAGACTTCACTCTAATGGTTAATTAAATGAAAATGGAATAATGTTAATTAATATATAATGAATTAATTAATGTAAATTTAAATATAAAAATGAAATAAATAATATAATGAATTCCCTTTAATGTTTTAGTGCTTATAGGATATCTAGTCCTTAATAGTGGTAGTCGGGTGTCTGAGTAACAATAGTTTTAGTTAAGCTTAGGATTGGGTTGATTCACATAGTGTGGTTGTGAGCTATATTATATGTTGTATGTTTTATGATTTCATATTCTACCCAACCCATTTCGGTAGGGATACTAATTCCCAGTGGACCCTAGGGGGTGTTTTCCCCAACATCCAGGATGGCGCAGAATAGATAGCTAACTACTCCCTTTAGACTTGTTCTCTTATCTTGGTAATATTATGTGATGGTATTCATGGTAGTTATATTTTCTGATATATGTATATAGAGGGTTATAATATCATTTGGTTAGTTCACACACATGTATCTTCATATATAGTATCCTAAGGATTATTATAGGTATGACGTGTATGGTTTTTGATGGCTTGAGGTACATTACTTGGTGTATGGGTTATGATGGCTTGAGGTATAATGCCCAGTGTATGATACACAACATACGAGTTCTGGTGGATCCCAAAAACTACTTGGTTACTATATAGAGATGAGTAATGAGATGATGTGATGATTTGATTCACAAGATGTATGTTACGATACTTTATCCCAGGTGTTTTTGGGTTAGCTTCTTTTGGAGAGAGATGGATCGAGATGTATGACTTTGGGGAAGATTGAAAAACCAATGGGGAAGTAGTAGTGGGGTACCCATGTTTTTATTACTATATTATGATCTATTTTATGAAATACTTGGTGAGAGATAGCCACGGTGAGGTTGGGAACTTAGTATACCTGTTTAGTTGATGATTTAGCTTCACTTGTTGTTCACTGGGCATTGTCATTCTTTCTTTATATTTTTCACGAGAGGATTTGGGGAGGATACTATTGAGTATACCTATTATGATCACCCTATATATATAAAAAGTTTTTTTCGGGTCAGTAGAAGCATATTGAATATCGGGATAGATATTACTAGTTTAGGGTTGTTTGGGAGATTTTTAGAATTTATGGTCACTACCAAGTTTATCTTTTGTTACTTATAGTTTAATTATCAGTTGTATTAGTTCTTGTATGACATTACATGAATGTACTTGGGATATTTATTTTATATTTATGAGTAGGAGTTTATTGGTGTTCTTTTCTTACCTCTCTTTCATCACATTTTTCTTAGAGTTTAATGCCTCCCATTTGTATGTATGATGCACCCTTAGTGCTTTTCACCAACCTATGGCCTAATGGAGGCAATCTTTGGGTGTTATTATCTTCCTTATCTCATTGTCGGCCCAGAATGGGTACCCTTTGGGGGGAGGGGTCATAAAAATAACTGTTTAACATAATATAAATATGCGTATAAAACTAAAATGAATAAATATTGTAAATATATATCATTCACCAAATATACCTATGCTCCCATTTATCTTGGTTTGATATGTTTTATATAAATCAATAAAGTGTAAAATAAAAGCTTCCCACCTATAAAGGTTTCTATGATAAACTCTGAATCACTTGATGTTTGAATAGTATCTTATATTTCTCCATGTCTTGCTATAGCCTCATGCAAAGAAATAATATGAAAATGTCTTTGTGTTCAAGAGAGGTTCATTCAAGTATGAACAAGTATATTTCTACCCACTACCATCCCATGGAAGTAGTTTATATAGGTTACAGAAGATGAAACTCAATAATTCTCAATAATTAATGTGTTATAATGCATGAATATATGATATTTCTATTATATATGTAACACCCTAAGATTTTGGATTTTTTAAGCAATATATTTGATAGCACTTAGTATATTCAATATATAGCTCAAATGAACAACAATATACTATTATTTAAATACAATTATTATAACATAATTGTTGGTTTTTTAGGTATGAATAGGAATAACTGTATTATGAAATATATATATAGATCTTTTTTACTTAATAAAATGAATAATAAATGACACACTTATTATTAATTGGTTGTAAATAAAGATAAAATCCTTTTAAGGTAAAAGAGATAATTTTCATAAAAATATTTTTATGTGTCAAATGTAATTTGATCCTAATAAATTAAATGAATAATTATTGATAAATTATTCTAATAATTAGATTATATATCCAATTAAATTAATTCACATTTATTTAATTATTATTATTAGACAAGTAATGAGAATAAATTCATTTTATGCTTCAAAAATACATTTTCTTCGAAAATTGTTTTTATTGTATTTTATGCACAGATATTATAATTAATTAATTGTAATTTTATAAATTATATGTTATAAAATGGAAGAAATCATCATTTCATAATATTCATAAGACGTATTTTTGGGATTGTTTTGGAAAAAAATGATTTTTGAGTGGTTAAAAATGTCGTTTTTTGTATAACTATCATTATTTTATTTTAATAAATAAATTTAAAAGTATCATTATGTTTTTAATTTAGTATCAAATTAACATAATATTCATTTTATTAAAAATAATATAAATAATTCCATATGAATCAATAATATATTTTATTTTGGTATAAGTTCATTTTTATGCTTAAAAACTCAATTTTCTAAAAAATGTTTTTCATTACGTTTTACAAACTTATATTAAAAGTAATTTCATAAAATTATAAAAATTAAATATTTAACAATATATTTTATATTTTTAATCATGAGGCTAAAATTTTTTAATAATTACAATTTCATTTTTGGTCATTATGAATAGTAAACATGGTAAAAATGTGTCATCATGGTAAAGGGTAAAACAAGTTAATTAAGGTTAAAAATAAGTGATAAGGTTACAAAATATTATATTAATTATTATTGGATGATATTATGTCTACCATTATCACCTTTATTTCAAATATTATTTGTTTAAGGGGCATTTTCCTTGGATTATAACATTTAAAGTATTTTATGAAAAGGAAAAATACAAAATTGCACCCTCTTGATTTTAATTTTTCTTATATGTTTTCATAAGGATAAATAGAAGTTATTAATGAATCTAAACATTTATCTTGAACATAAATAAATTATTTTTATTCCATTAATTTTTTTTTGATTTTTAGTTATGATATAATTAACTTAAATGCATACGCAATGCTAATACAGTTCTTGTGCAAGAAATAGAAAAATCAAGGTAAATGATTTTAAAAGCATTAAAAGTAATATGTTTAGGGTAAATTATAGTTTTAAATGAATTTTATGGTTTCCAATAATATATAATTTATTTTAAAAGAGTTTATATTATAAATACATTTTTACCTTGATGACTTCATAGTCAAATTAAATGAATAATCACAAAAATGATTTTAATGATATTTTAGGTTAAATAATATTTATTAAATAATTTAAAAATAAAAAAATATAAAAAGAGGATATGTGTAATTATAAATTTCTTAAAATTTCAATAATTTCCTTTTTTGAGCAACTTGTTACCTTATGAGTAAATCTATGACCCTTAAAACTAACAAATGAGTTACCATGATTAAAGTTAAAAAGGGTTGATAAAGGGTTTAAACCAAAAGATAAGGTTTAAAATGACAAAAAAACCCTATCTAAATTTTATTAGATGTTGATATTTAGAACTTTAATATTTTTATTTTAATCCATGTTCATTTTCAATCATTTTAATTTATAAATTCATTAATTATATTTAAATATTTTAAGTAATTCCAAGTGTGACCTCTACTCACTTATAAAAGGGAAATTCCTCTCCTCCCTTATTCACAAATTTTGAGCCTTGTATATTGGAAATACCTACCATAATACTTTACTATATCCCTTCCTCATGTACTATAGGTTCTTTTCTCAACAAAATACTAACCTAATAAAACTTAATGTGTAAGTCAAGGGATGTTTTCCAAAGAAGAGGTATAAATCTTTGTCGAGTGTTTAATTTTTATTTCTTCTTATAAATATTTAAAACCTTATTAAAACATGATGATATAATAACATAAGTTTCTAAAATATACTGAAATATTATTATTTTTTTTATAAAACCCATATTTATCACCTTTTACATCCTATGGGGAATGGAAACATCGTTTGTGCGTATGTGTGGACTACCACCTCCACAAATCGATGTGTTTTGTTTTTCATTACCACCTCACAAGGAAATTTATTATGATTTATTTAATAAATATATATTATATTCATGAAATAATTATGATTCAATAAATATAAAATGTTACTTACCTTCTCACCCTTTAAACCGTTAAAAATGATAATGTCGCTTGTGCATAAGTGTGGAATGCCATCTCCACGGAGTGATGTGATTCGTTTTTCATACCATAATTTCATGGATCATTATAAAATTATATTTAATTTATAAATATATTAATTATATCATGATTAGAATCATGTAAATTATGGAACAATGAACCATTTTACCTTATTCAACCAATTGAAATTGTTTTTGGGTATTATGAATCGAACAGCCTCAAAACGTCTGACATGAACATGATCGATTTAGTAAACATATACGTAAATGAAATAAAATATATTGTGATATAGAAATAAACCTAAAAAATATTCTTAATAAATTAAATATTAATATAATTTAATTTTATAGTATTAAAATAATGTATATAGAAATTCAGGAGATAAGGTTGGGGATTTTATTTTAAAATGTTGTTTAAAATATTTTAAAATCATTATCCTGCATATCCATGTTCTTTTAAATGTTTCAAGAATGTTCTTAGTTATTATTAAAATTTAGTTAAAGGTCATTTTTTACTATATTTTAATTTCTTTAAAAAAATTAAAAGTAATATTTTCAAAAAAAATTGTATGGGTTAATTTTGAATTTTTTACAAAAGTATAAAGAGAATGTGTTATTTAAACATATACAGTTTGAAAACTTTTTTCCACTGTTATAGACATTATTTCTTATTAAGATTACTCTGTAAGTTTCCATGGTTATTTTCAAATAAATTCTTTCTCTCAATATTCTAGTAATTTTTAGTTTTAAAAAAATAAGGAAATAGAAAAATTTTCTCATCATTGTGTGATAATTGAAAATGTTATTACTTATGTGATTGAATGCCAATTCAATATGGGTTTTATAATTAAATTGAAATATATATGTGTTTTATTAATGTTATGGTTATTTGAAATTTTATATGAATGATAATTTAGACTGATATAGATCTGATTATGGGTGAGCTCGATATGGCTCTCTAATGCATTGGGTAAAGTGAGGGAGTTTACCGATGATAGGTTACTCTTAATAGATATGGGAGTTATCCAAGTAGTAGATTCTATTATAAGGTTTATTATATGGGTGAATTTAAGGATAATGTCCCAAGGTACCTACATAATATTATTTGAATGGTTTATAAATTAAATCTTTTTATTTCAAAATGTAAGAAAATGATTTTATGTTTTTAAGGAAAGATTATAAATTTTTTAATAAAGGTGAAAGTATTGTTTTTCAAGGAAAGTTTTTCATGATTTTTCATAATTTTAAAGAAACGCTTATGCTTATAATTTTTTCTTTATACTTTCATATGAATTTTTTTATGAAAGATAATAAGTAATTAAGTTGTTTTCATAGAAAATTAAACATATATTTGTGTTAAAATGTTAATTTTGAAAAGGGAAAACTTTATTATATATTTTTCAGGTTTTAAAATAAACTAATGGGTTTATTTTATTTTATATCCCTTAATAATATTTTTTTATCATCCCATGTTTTCAAATGATTTTTCACAAGGCTTATGGATTAATATAAATTTTAATAAAATAAAATTTCTCATATGGGAGTTTCCTTTAAAGAAACAAGTGTGACTTTATAAAGACTTGTCTTTTGAAAAAAAATGGATACTGTATGGAAATTTCCACTTTTTTATGTAATGTTTTACCAAATTCTCTAAAAATATAAATCAAAAAAAATCCTTGATATATAATAAATTGAAACCCTTTTTATAAATCATGTAATTGTGGGTTGAATAAGGTGTGTGGTGTTATAGTTGGTATCATAATAAAGGTTTTGATAACTTTATAGGTTAAAAGGATTTAGATGAGGATATTTTAAGAGTTTTAGATATCATCATGAGTTAATAAGTCTATGGTTGGTCATATGTTTAATGGAATAGATACCTCTTTTTCAGTTTTATGTTACAAGAGTACTTTGTGATACATTTATTAAGTTTTGATAAATATTTGAGGTATAGGTAATCATTAAGTTTAACTTATGTTGTATTGAAAAGGTTATTTTAGGAATAATGATTTTATATTTTTTTGGACATAATTTGAAAGGTATTAATAACCTTTAGGGTTAAGATGGTCAGTGAAGTTGAGGTAATTATAGTTAATTGGGATAAAAGGTTTATTACATTATGGGAACATCTATTTTATCATATAGATAAACATGGGATTGAAAAGTGATTTGATAACTATGTGATTAATTATATTTTTAAAGAAGTTCCCTATTTTAGGAACATTATATAATTAAGTTAAATAGAAATATTTTTGTCTAATATGGGATTTTATTTACAAAATAAAGGTTTAATTACCTTTTGGAAGTATATATGATTTTATTTTGGCTTTATGCTGAATCAAGTTATTTATGTAAATGATTAGAATGTTTTGAAGATCATATAATTAGTACATATATATATTTGGGCATATGACTTTATGAGTGAAAAATATTGTTTGGAGATAAATGTTAAATTGATATTGGAAGAATATGTGATCAAATTCTTCTAATTTTTGGGTTTTAAACTTGGTCAGGAATATTTTGAAGAGTTTTAAGGTTATTTATTTATGTAATGTTTAAATTTTAACTTTGGGTGTTATTGTTGAGGCTTTTGATATTAATTGAGTATTTATTCATATTAAATATTATTTTACCTTGTGTAAATCATTTTTGTTTTGATTAATGTCTAACGATAGGTTGAATAAATTTTTATCCTTTTATGGATCATGTGATCCATTATAATCTGATTTTAGTGATTTAGGCATGAAAATTTCATCTTGAATATTCATTTCTTGAAGTAAGACATATGATAGAAGTGTAAATTGATCAAAGAAAAATAAAAGGATAAAATTTTTCCTATCAAAATCAATAGAAAATAAGTAATTATATTTTATCATGTTCTCTATCCTGATGGTAAAATAATCCTTTAACTCTAATAAAAGTATCTTAAAATTAAAATATTATCCCTTTACCATAATTTATAATGAATTTATGGTCTTATTTATATTCTACCAATTTATGTTTTTATGGTCACTAACTTTCTCATGATCATGTTCTCTATCACTATCTATTATTCCTTGGATGTTTTTTGTTTTCTCTATGTCCATATTTCCGCTTCTCACCAATGATTTCCTTATCCATAAGCATAATTATGTGTTATTTTGAGTTAACTTCATATTTCCCTTTTTTATTTTTCATAAGGATTTTTTATTATCCTTTTTTATGTTTTGGGTTTTAAAGAAAGTTTTTTCAAAGATATTAAAATGTTTTTCATTTCATGATCATATATTTTATCTTCTACTCCTTGGAATTGATTTAAAAAAATGTTTTAAACCCTTTTGATCAGGAACGAGATAAAATTTTGAGGATTAAATTTATTTAATGGGTAGAATGTAACACCCAAATATTTTTTAATTTATTTCTTCAAGTAATATATTTGATAGTGTGTGATATACACAACACCAAGCTTAAATGAAGTGTGATATACTATTATTTAAATGAAACCATTATGACTTAGTCATTGGTTTGGTGGGAGTGAATAGGAATAGATATATAATGAAATATATTTATTAATTTTTTCCTTAGTAAAATGAATAATTAATAATAAACTTATTATTCATTGGTTGAAAATAAAGATAAAATCTTTGAGAGGTAAAAGATATGTTTTTCATAAAACTGTTATTATACGTGCAGTGTATTTTGGTTTTAATAGTTAAATTAATAATTATTCATAAATATTTAAAATAATTAGATTATATATATAATTTAATTAATTTAAATTAATTTAATCATCATCATTAGATAGGTAATGAGAATAAAGTCATTTTAGGCTTCAAAAATACATTTTCTTCAAAAATAGATTCATTACATTTCCTACACAGATATTAAAATTAATTTATTTTACTTTTATAAATTGTATTTAATAAAATGGATATAATTTTTTAAATAATTATTTAATAATAATATCATTATTATTTTTTATTATTTTTCTAAAAAGATTGATTTTGAGTGAATAGTTAAAAATATCGATTTTTGCAAAGTTGTCATTATTTTCATTAAATCGAGTAATTTAAAAGTCTCATTATATTTTGGATTTGATCTTAAATTAACATAATATCCATTTGATTAAAAAATTATCTAAATAATTTCATTGGAATAAACATTATATTTTATTATGGTATAAGTTCATTTTTATGCTTAAAACACAATTTTCTAAAAACAATTTTTTGTTGCATTTTGCTCACTTTGATAAAAATTAATTTTTAATAGGTATACAAATTTGATATTGAAAAAATTATTTCATATTTAGAATCTTCATGTTCAAATTTAGTAATAAGTACAATTTCATTTTTGGTCATTATTAATAGTAACCATGGTAAAAATGGGTCACCATGGTAAAGGGTAAAATATGTTAATTGAGGTTAAAACTAAGTGATAAGGTAAAAAAAATCTTATCTTAGTTCTTATTGGATAAGATTATTTTGACCCTTATCACCTTATTTTCTAATTTAAATTGTTTAAGTGACATTTTTCTTTGATTGTAACATTTATATTACTTTAAGAAAAGGATGAATAAAAAATGTCACTCTTGATTTTAATTTCTATTATTTGTTGTCATTAGAATAAAAATAAGTTATGAATGAATCTAAAAAAAATTGGAACATAAATAAGAAAAATTATTATATAAATTTATTTTTAATTTTTAATGATTATATAATTACCTTAAAGGCGTACACAACGTCAATACAGTGCTTGTGCAAGTGATAGAAAAATCAAGTTAAATGGTTTCAAAAACATTAAAAGAATATGTTTTGGGTGAATTATGGTATTCCAAGAATTTTATGGTTATTAATAATTTATAATTTATGGTAAAATATTTTATATTTTAAATCTTGATGACTTTATTCTCAAATTAAATAAATAGTCCCAAAAATGACTTTAATGATATATTATGTTAAATAATAATTTATTAAATGATTTAGAAATTAAAAGAAACCTAAAAAGAGGATAGTTAGAATAGTAAATTGTTTAAAATTTCGTCCATGGACAATTTTTGAGCCATTTTTTACCTTAGATGTAAATTTATGACCCTTAAATTCTAAAACATGTGTCACCAAAGTTAAAGATAAAAGGGGATAACGGAGGGGTTAAAACAAAATATAAGGTTTAAAATGACACCAAAACCTATCTAAATTTTATTGTATGATTTTATTTTAACCTTATACTATTTTTATTCAAATCCATGTCCATTTTTCATCATTTTTATTGATAAATACATTAATTATATTTAAATCTTTTAAGTAATTCCAAATGTGTCCTCTCCTCACATATAAAAGGGTTCCTCCTATCCTCCATTATTAACAATGCTTGAGCCTTATATATTTTCCATTTAATACCCTAATACCTTACTAGATTCCTTCCCCATGTCCTAGAGGTTCTGTTCACACCAAAAGAACAATCAAATAAGGCCTAAGGATTAAGCCAATTGAGGTTTTTAAAGAAGATATATAGTTCTGTATCGAGTGTTTCATGTTTATTTATTCTTATAAAACCTTCAAACCTTATTAAAACATAATTATATAATAACATAATTATCTCAACTATACTTACATTTTATTATTTTTATGTTACATCCCTTATTCATATCTTTTTCCATATCATGGGGAATGAAAATATGGTTTATGCATGCGTGTGGAATACAACTTCCATGAAGTGATGTGTTTTGTTTTTCATCACCACCTCACAAGGATAGTTATTATAATGGATTTAACAAATATATATGACATTCATGAAATAATTATGATTCTAGAAATATAAAACATTACTTACCTTCTTACCCTTCCACCAGTTAAAAAAATGATAACATCAATTGTGCGTACACGTGGACTATCACATCCACAAAGTGATGTGATTTGTTTTACATATACACCTTTCATGGATTGTTATAAAATTGAATTAAATATATAAAGATGATAATTTTTTCATTATTATTATTCTATAGATGATGGAATAATGACATTTTTGAACTTGTTCAACCTACCAAAGTTGTTTTGGGGATTATGAACTGAGCATCCTCAAAACGCCTGACATGAACTTAATCAATTTAGTAACTATATAATTCATGGTAATAAATAAAATAAAATAGATTATGGTAAGGGAATAAAACTGAAAAATGTTCTTAATAAATTAAATATTAATATAATTTCATTATACAGGAAATGTTTTCATGAGTTTTCATAATTTCAAAGTTTATAATTTCAAATAAAATCTTATGCATATGATTTTACCTTTATGCTTTCATATAAAATTTTTTATGAAAGCTAATAAGTAATTAATTTTTTTTCATGGGAAGGTAAAACACATATTTTTGGTCAAATGTTTATTTTTAAAAATGAAAACATTCTTATATATATTTCAGGTTTACAAATGGACTAACGGGTTTCTTTTATTTTATATCCCCTACTGAGCTTTGTTTTTCTCATCTCACATTTTCAAATGATTTTTTGCAAGGGTTAAAGATGAGTAAAAATATTAATAAAGGGAGAGTTCTTGATATGGGAGTTACATTAAATGAAGTAAGTGTGTCTTTATAAAGAATATGTTTTGTGAGAAAAATGGATAATGTGTGGAAATGTCCGCTTTGTTATATAATGTTTTACCTAATTATCTAAAACTCTAAGCCAAAAAGATCCTTGAGATGTAAGAAAGTGAAACTCTTATTATAAGTCATGTAATTATGGGTTGAATAAGGTATGATGTGTTATAATATGCATTCATTATATTAATGTTTCAACTCTCATATGTTTTATCTCATGAAATGGTGTAATAAATGACAGCTTAGGTGGTGAGTTGACTGACTATCCAGCCAATACTGTCATCCTAGGCAGTATAGAATAATATCTATATATAACTCATTATGCATGAAAATCATAATATTCATGCAAACCATAAAACATATATATATATATATAAGGATTTGGGGCATATATATCTCTTTCACATATCACATCCAACATCCATGTAATATAATCAAAATGACTATTATCTCTAACATATACACATTAATATCCATGTTTTTTGGTTTCTCATTAATTTAGTCGATCATATTGAATGCCTTTTTGTTTTCATATTGATTTTGAATTTATAATACATGGAGTCCAATATAAGACATCTTATGTCAATGAAAAAATCATTAATGATAGGAGAATGCTAATGAGAGTTTTTTATAATTCATAGAAAGAAAAAAAATCTTAGATTATTATGAAAATGAATCAATGTAATGAAAAATCAAAAAATGTGAAAACAGGAAGAACCAAAAATCATTAAAACATGAGGGAAAACATCAACCAAAATAAGTAAAAAAATCGTCTGAGAAAAGCTCCAAACATCGATCATAATAGAAGGAGAAAGGAGAAGAACCAAAAATTGTGAAAATAACTCCAACACATCACGCAGACAAGAAGAACCTAATAAGAAGAAAAAAATAATGAAAAAGGATGAAAGATCGATTAAAAACAAGTAAGGAATAATATACCTTTGATTTAAGATTTGATTTGGTTGAATGATTTGAAGGAGGCAACTATAGAACTCAACTTCCATGAAATCTTGAATAGCTTGAACAAGGCGATATCAGTTATGGTTCTTTTAAAATAGGGGTAAGAGTTTATCAATGCTTTTTACTAGCGCTGATAAATATTGTTTTTATCAATGATTCATATAGAACTGATAAAAATTAGTGGAAAATATAAATTAAACATTAAATTTAAAAATTAAAATAAATTACTAATTATATAAAAATGAGTATTAAAAGTTACTTTATAATAAAATAATAATAAATAAATAAAAGTAATTAATTAAAAAATATTAAAAATAAATAAGAAATGTTGTTTATATTAAATGTATTAATAAATGTGATAATTTTATGATAAATGTATAAATATTGTGATAAATGAATAAATTATGTAAGCCACAAAAATATTAAAATGGAATAAATTATATAAAATATATATTATAAAAATAATATAAATAAATAAATATTAAAATAAAAACTGATAAATGCCAAAAAATGTATTTGAATTAAATAGATTTAAAATAAATTCTTGATTAAAAATGAATAGATAATAACTATGAAAATATTTAAATAAAAATATTAAAATAAAAATGAATAAATATTAATTATGTAAATTACAAACATATTAAAAATATTAAATATTAATAAATAAAAATGTATAAATGAATATTAAAAATAAATAAATTACAGAAATACTAAATGATTAGATATTAAAATGAATAAAATTATATTATTATAAAATAATATATTGCAAAAATATTTAAAAATAAATTAATATTTGTAATTATATAAATTAATGAAATATTAAAAACAAATAAATATTAAAATAATAAATGAATTTAAAAAATAAATTTAAAGACAAGCAATTTATATTAAAGCGCTGATTGTTAATGAATAAATAATAATTGTATAAAGATTTAGATACAAATATATTAAAATAAAAATGAATAAATGTTAATTATATAAATTAAAAACATATTAAAAGTATTGAATATTAATATTTAAAATTGTATAAATAAATATCAAAATTGAATATATTATAAAAATATTAAATGAATAAATATTAAAAATGGATAAATTTTAAAATTGAATAAATTACATAAAATATTAAAAAAGTAGAAATATTAAAAATGAATAAATAGTATTAAATGAATAAATAGACATTCACATTATATACATACATATACACACATACATATGCATAGACATACACATACACATACACATACACATACACATACACATACACATACACATACACATACACATACACATACACATGCACATACGTATACATAGACACAGACACATACACATACACATACATACACATACACATACACATACACATACACATATATACCCATATACACATACATATATGTACACACATGTATACACATACACATACATACAATTACATGCACATACATATGCATACATACACATGCATATTCATGCATATACATACTATATAAACATACATACACATATACACGTGTGTATACATACACATACATACATACACCTACATACACATACACATACACATACACATGTATACACACATACATGCACATACATACACATACATACACATACACATGCATACATACATACGCATACATATGTGCATGCATACACACACAGACATATATACACAAACACATAAACATACACATACATACATACATACATACATGTACATATACACATCCATACATACACAAACATATATACACATACACATAAACATACACATACACAAGCATACATCTATATACATACACATAAACACACACACACATACACACACAAAACATATATACACATTCAACACATACAAACACTTATATACACATATATACACACACATACAGGCATACACATATATCCACATGCATACACATACATACAAATATATGAGTGTGTATATTTTTAATTATTTAATATGAATATAAATATATGAATTCAAATATGAACTATATTTAAATAAATATATATTCATTTATATATTTAAATAATTGTTTAAATAAAATATTAATATATTATATTTATATATACATTTTGTAATTAATTCATATAAATATAATATTAAACATTTTTATTGATTAATATAAATTTGATATTTTTTATATATAAAATTATGAAAATGAGATTGATAATAATTTTTTTATTATAATATAGTTATATAAATTGTATTTATATATTATATTAACATATATATAGATATATACTTATTGTTACATAAATCATATTTAAAAAATATATAAATATATATATATATATATGTATGTATGTATAAATTATATTATTCATGGTTCCCTTTATAAGAGTTTTTTTAGCACTGTTAAAAGAGAGTCTTTTATCATTGATAAGAAAAGAACTAATAAATGGATACCTTTATCAGCACTAAAAACATTAACAAAAGTTTCCCCTTCATCGGTGTTTTTTTAGCACTGATAAAGTTATCTCATTATCAATACTTTTAGTTCACAGTGATAAAAGTATCCCCCTCTTGATAAGATAAATTTATATATACATATTGGATACATTTATTTTATGTTTTATTCATGATTTATTCAATAATACACTAGGTTTTGGTTTGTTTTCACAGGGATTGGTAATTCTGGACTTAAAGGAAGAAATGTTGAAAAAGTATCAAAAACATGTTATACATGTTGTGTATCTCATACACGATGTATAGACCTCATTCACAGCATGCCTATAGAGCCACAAACCAAACTGTGAAGCCTCTACATGATGAGAAGACGGTACATGTCATGTAACATCATTACATGATGTGTAGATTTCAAAGATTGGAATCCCATGCAAAGTGAATCGCATACACAACATGAAGAGATTGCATGACATGCAAAGTTCGAGGCTCACATGGTCAAATATATGAGTTGATTCTTCAGTGGGAAATGTAGATCACAATTATATGATGTGAAACCAACTTACATAACGTGTATATATCGAGACCAAATTCACTTCAGCTAGTACACAACAAGCACGAATTACATGTCATTTACTTCTTGGGATTAATAATATTTTGAGCACTCTGATGAGCAAAAAACATCCAACATAATTTTATTTTCTCTCCTTTTCTTCCATCATTTCTTCTTTTTTTCATTTGTTTTCATTCTAAACTAGATTTCATTGATTCCTTTCAATGTTTTATTAAATCCTTTTGAGTTTTTAATTATTCTCCACCTGTTATTTATCTATTTAAATACCTTTTCCAATCCTGATGTCTATTTCAACACCTCTCTCCATTCTTCATCAATGCTTCTGTCATTCTTCAATGTTTCTTCATTCAAAGTGATTTTTTGATTATTTCTTACTTGAATTGATTTCAAATTTCTATTTCTTTATTATTTCATCATGTGAAGTTAGGTTTTGATTATATTTACATTACTTTCAATTGTTTAGTAATGATTATTTCTTGTTTTAATCCTTGGTTGTTTCTTTTACAACTATTTTATGATTATGTATAGCATGCTTAATATTTCCTTACTTTTAATCATCACTTCCATGCATGGCTAATCCACCTAGGGTTGGGGGTAAAGATTAGGGGTGTTTCCAAGCCTAATGAATCTATTTTTAACCTTGGTGACCCTATGGATAGTAATTTGGTTAATAATAATTTTTCATCACATTATTTTAAACAACCTTGATCATGGGAAGTGAAATTGAATGAACCTAGCTTAATTGGAGTTAATCGGAAGTATGACCATTAGTCTGTGACACTTTTTTCATAGAAGATAAGTATAATTCACCTAATTTTTTGATTATACCTTAACCATGGGATAATTTCGGCATGGGTAGGTACAATTGGTTGGACCAAAACTAATTGGTGATTTGTGCACCACTTAACAGCCTAATCCATAGAACTATCCCAAGATACATATAGTATTATCTTATATAAAAAACCTTCAAATTGACCATGATAACTTCCTTTATTATCTACCATAAATCCAAACTACTTATCTTTAGTTAAAACCAAGACTGAAGAGTGAAAGTGATAAATCCTTTTAAAGTGTTTTTTTCGATTGGTTGTTGACCTGCCAGTAGTCCTTATGGTTTCAACCCCACACTTCCACTTTATTAAACCCTTGTATTAGGTGTAGTTTGAGACTATAAATTTCTAATCTGATCAATGCTCATGCATATTCAAAAATACGTAAAATTGAGTCAAATTTTGGCACTGTTGGTGGGGATTACTGTATCTTAAGCACAGTGACCTTCAGATCAAATTCCAGATTACCTCACACCATCCCACTTTCTTTTTTCCCTTAAAATTTTTATTTTTTCATTTGTATCCTTCAATTTCACATGTATATTTTCTCTCTATCTCTCCTTTTGGCTAGTGCATGCACCAGGGACCCTTGACTCTCTCAGGAAGCCTAAACGAACAATAACTACTTATTTTCAATCTTGATATCGATAGAACAATTGTTTCACTCTACCACTTAACAATGGATGAGCATAAAAATATTGTGCCAACACACCTTCAACACCCCTAATATGTTCCACCTTCCAATCAGGGTGCGTGAGCAGCATTGCAGGAGCACACCATTATGGATTACGGTTTGTCATTCATTAGTGGTGTTGCACCTAGCATTGTGCACCCACCAATTTAGGAACATACTTTCAAAATTAAACTTGGACTCATCCATGTGATCCAAAACAAGAGTAATTTTAGTAGTCTTAAAAGAAAATACCCTCATGAGCACATTTCAAATTTCTTAGAGTTTTATGATACCTTTCAAAACCAAGGCATATTATTTGAAATCATTATATTAATATTTCCCTTTCTACTTACATAATAGAGCCAAGGATTGGATAAAAAGACAATCTCTCAGGTTAAGCATTACTTGGGATGAATTAGAAAATAAATTTCTAGACAAATACTTTCCAACAATCCAGACTTAGAAGCTTTGGAGTAAAATTCAAAACTTCACCCAGACGAATGGAGAATTGGTGTGGGAAGCATATAATAGATTTAAGGAGATAACTCTAAAATTCCTACATTATAGACTAGATGTGTGTATTAAATTCTAGACATTATATTAGGGACTTTAGCCTACTTCCCATACTATGTTATATGTTATTTCTGATGGCGTATTAATTATCAAGAGGCTGAAAGCCATCCAAATCATTCTTGATAAATTTTGTCACAATGCTAGTCTATGGAAAAGTGATAGAGGAATTCCTCGGTGTGGAATCCATCAAGTGGAAGAGACTACCCACCTAGAAACTCAAGTTGAGGCTCTTACCAATAATTTTGAATCATCTCAGTTACCTATTTCACCATTACCCCCTCCTTCTCCAGTTATAAGAATTCAATCTTGCGAAATGTGCGGAGGTCCTCACCACTACCAAGACTACAGGGAAGGCTTAAAGGAACCTCAATTACAAGATTGTAATTACATTAATAAAAATCAAAAAATCCAACAGTACCAATAGCCCCATAAATATCAACAGTAGTAAAACTCTAGCATAGGTTGGCTTAGTAATAGTCGTAAAAAACCAAGGTTATTTTTAGCATAGGTGTAATGACCCATAATTCTAACAATGAAATTTTATCTTATTATAATTATTTCATATAGTATTAATTAAATTAAATCACTTAGAGAACATAATAGAAACTAATAACTGAAGAATGAATGAAATGAGAAGTATTTCTTGAAGTTAAGGAACATATACCGATGAAATAGTAACTCGACCTTAAAAATAATAATATGACCCTTTTGAATAGTAAAACTGCAAAATGAATAGTAGTATCACCCTTGAAGGTATAAATAAAAGTTAGGCATATTATAAATGAAATTATGATATAATTATATCATAGTATAATTAAATGAATATTTTAAAAATAATTAATTAAGTGTTGGTATTTTTGTGAGTAACAAATATTTAATTACAATTTTATAATTAATAAAATAATTAAAATAATAATAATTTTCATAAAATGTATTCATAACTTTATATTTTCTTGTCTTGTGATTTTAGGATAATTTAATTAGATCTTAGTTAATTTTTCAGAGTGTTATAAAAGTAATTATAATTTTAAAACTTGTATTTTTTGAGTAAATGATGATTTTAATTAAAAATTAAATTTTTCATATTTAGAAAATTATTTTCATAAAATATAGTCCATTTTTTAAATTTACACATCAAAAAATTGTTAGGGTGAATTTCTTTTATTTTTCTAAAATACTTGAATTTTGTGAATAGTAAAATACAATAATTTACGATAAATTCTAAATACATGAATTATAGAGTCATAGATGATGTATGGATGATGTAAGCCCAAGATCTAGAACCATAATTCATTATTTTAATATATTTTATTATAATTCTCAAACTATTCATTATCTTAAGCCAAAATAATAAACAAATGAATAAAATATTCAAAAAACACCCCTCTCCTCCACTATAAATAGTAGCCCTCACCCCCACTTCTACTCACACCTATAAGACTTTAATCTTGTCAAAATTCAACCCAAGTACTTTTTATTAGTATCTATCTAAATCCATGAGCTCTTGTTATTTCCAAAAGACCAAAACCCCTTCCCTTAAGGAGGTTCTCAAGGAGGAGTATTCAAGAGGTAAAATCCTCTTCCTTTTCCTTTTAGTTTCTTTTCAAGTTCTTTATTTTATTATTCTCTCCTAACCTCCTCTGTAAAAATGATCATGATAAATATAATATAATTTATATACTATAATTTTATCATGTTAATGTAATAATAATCATCAAACTCTTTACTCTTTCTCATTTATTTTAAAAAAAATCATCATTTAGGAGGTGCTGATTTACAACCTTCATGGATGACGAACTTTCATTCTTCAATTTCTTATTCAAGTCTGGTCATGATACCATTTTATGGTTAAAAAAATACTATAATATGTGTATTATAACCTATTTAATTCTTTTAAGCTAGTATATATACATAATACTAATTCATAAAAAATGAGTTTGTTATGATCAATAACCATCGTAATAATGCAAACGATTATCACTAAATGTATTATCTAATGATTCATCCTCATAACAAATAAATAAATGATATATATAACCATTTACACTTATTTATTTTCATTAATATTATATAAATTCAATTATAGAGAATTATACCCATTCCACATGAAGTTCTAGGCTCATATATAAGTATATTGATAGTGAAAACCAAGGAAACGAATGCTCTCAAGCAATAAAATTGTATCATATAATTCATAAAAAGGCTATAAATAAAATTAATAAAATTATAATAAATAAAATAAATGTAGATAATTTTCTGAATTAATTAATTAATATATTTAATTTTATTATCTAGGATGCTGAGGTCAAGTGCAGAACTCATTCAGATATAAGGAAAGGGTTTTCTTCCTAAACCTCCATTTTCATTCGGGTTATGCTTTATTCCTCTATACACCAATGTTATTATTCATTATTTTTATATAATTATTCTAAATTATATATATTTGTATGTTTCAAAATCATATATCCATATCAGTTCATCATTATTTTATGGGAGAATAAATGTTTTTCAAGGTTCCCTTCTCATTTCTGCCTGATATGAAAACCCGATTAAAGGTAACGTCTTGATTTCTTACCCATTTTCAACTAACATACATAATATATTTTAAGACACCGTTATTTATCTAAAATCATTACTTTTTTCATGAAAAAATATATTTTTTCATTTCTTGTTTTACACAAACAATCATGAAAAATAAAAATGATTTTTACAAAAGAACTCTTCTTTGAAAAGTAAAAAAAGGGTATTTCTCTCAAGAATTATTCAATGATTTTATTAGAGTATTTTAATATATTTAAACACCACTATTGAATTTTATGATTTATTAATATTTATATCTTATTACTGTCATATAACATATGTTATTAAATGTTTTATGACCAGTTTGACTGTAGATGTGCTATCTTGATACCATTCACCATGTTACTCATATTGGTTACTGATTATGATTATAGATTGGGAAAAGTTATTTACATGTTAATTTTGTTTATGTTTAGCCCCATTCATATGAAGAATTAATTTGACGTATCAAGTGATGGGTGGGTCCTACTATAGCCTCTCGATGCATTGGTAGGTATCACGAGACAAAACAGAATTGGGTTTTTCTGAGGCCTTACCCTAGTATTTTTAGATGTCTTGGTCGAGGCCTTGATGATATGTTTCAGATGTTTGGAATTATGTATTCCCTCATTATGATATTATTAATTGAAAAAATCATGTGATTATTCTACTAGTATAATATCAATGGTTATTTTTCATTCTCTTATGATCATTTATATGGATTTATTTAATCAGCTTCATTACTGCCATATTATGCTCTCAAGTATATTTTTAAAGGCATGTGTTTATAGTTGTTCACCATGCCTAGTGTTTATATTTATCTTATGTTGTATTGCATAACCTTATTAAGTGTTTTATCTCAGCACTTTATTATTTTTTATTTTTCCTTAGGATGTGAAGATAAATATTATGAATGACTTGTAAGGATAATCTAGGAGTTATTGATGTTTCCAATGGAATCACTATATTGTTTTTCCTTTCAAAGTTGTAATGTAAAACTTATGTTTGTATCTGGTTCTCCAAAACAAAAAAACTATTCTATCCTTCAAGATATGAATTTCTTATAATCATGCCAATGTAATAAAATATTTCATCGGCTCTAGGATTCTAGTGTTGGGACATTTTGGTATCAGAAGAAGTTTAGTATAATCCTTGGAAACTAGATTTTGAAAATGTAGATTAGGAAACAGGACCCTAAGATAGACTTTGAGGATAAGTATACAAGAACATACTAGAATTTTTTTAAGTTAGATATTATGTGGATCTTCCTAGAAATATATCTATGTCTAGATATTACAAGTGGGTGTGGTTTTGGCACATATGTACCTAGGAGTAACAACTCCAACAAGGTGTTTTGGTCCTGACTTGGGGTAACCTGGTATATGACAATGGGACTTACTATGCACCTGGTTTGAAACTCCCAGTGGATATGCTTAAGATAATTCATATTTTATTTATTAACCATTATGAAGGATATAAATTTAAATATGTTCTCAAATAAACTATGATTATGATTATGAGATTAGTTATGCATAAAATTTCAATTTATGTTAATTGTTTTGATAGTTCAACATTATAAATTATGATTCGTAACCTAATTTAGTGTATATCATTATTTAAAAATGGAACCTAGTGTAAATAATTGAAACTGCATGAATGTGCATATCCCATGTAGGAATTTCCATCCTATGCAAGATAATGGCATTACTTCTAAAGATGCGACTAGTGCTGAGAAACTTATAACTATATTGGGATAGTTGAATCAGGTTATGAACAATAACCTTACCTATATGTATCATCTTGATCCACAATGTGGAGGAGTAATGTTATACATCTTTATGCGACAACAGACTCTATTATTCAATGGGACTACGAACCCATTTATAGAGGAGTAGTGGATAAGTTATTTAGAGAGGATATTTCTTGCTTTGGGATGTAATGAAAGGGATAAGGTAATCATGGAAGTTTATCATCTCTTAGAAGATGAAAATTAGTGGTGGTCATTAATTCAAAACATGAAGGAGGAAGAAGAAATATAAGAAATGGAATGGAAGTATTTTAAGGAAATCTGCTTAGAAAAATATTTTCCTCATGAACAATGAGTAGATATGGAGAGGCAACTCTTTAGTCTTAAAAAAAATAGGATGAAAACATTATAAAGTATGAATCCAATTTTACAAGGTTAGCAAGGCATGCCATAAACTACATACGTAATTCAAGGAGAAAGATTGATCGATTCTTTGATGGTCTAAAACCATTCCTCTGAAGGGCATTGGTTTCCTAAACTTTCTCATCATATAAAATATATAGTCTCATGTGCTATAAATATAGAGAAATAATTCTCTAAGTATTATGACTTTAAGGTAAATCCAAAGAAGAATAAGTTGGAAGAGGAAAGAATGGATAAAGGGAAGAATAAAAAAGGGACTTTCCAATATGTGATACTTGTGAAAAGAAACACCCTAAAGCCTTCTTAAAAGGAAAATGAGTCTATTAAAAATGTGGAGAAAGAGGCCACCAATATTATGATTGCAAGGGAAAGAAAGAATCCAAAAAAATTTAATTCTAAATTTGTAAATATATGGGACATAATACCAATTATTTTCCTAAGCATCAAGGAAACATTCCATGGACAAGGACAAGGGAGTAAGTCCAAGCTTATGCGATCACAAATGCTTAAGTTGAAGTTTCTAATAATGTGGTGGCAGGTACTTGAATAATTTTTTCAAACTTATCCAATGATTTTTTTGAATTTAGTTCATCACGTTCTTTTATATTTTTTCAATTTTCCAAGAAAATTATATATTTCTAATTTGATTTAATATAGGATTTGTCTGTCAGAACTCCTAAGGGGGTATCATTGCAACAAAGATGTGTTGATCAGGCCCCCTTATGACACATAACGTTCTTTAGTTGCTGACCTTATCATCATAACCATGATTTACTTTGATATAATTCTTGTTATGAATTTTATTTCAAGTTATGATGTGAAAATATATTACAATAATAAGGAAGTTACAATTTTTAAGAATGATGTAGAATCCCTTATCCTTATAGAAAAAACCTCATCATTTGATTCTTATCTAGATCCACCCCTAGTAGCTCTACTGAATGAAATTATTGGGGAGGAAGATAAAATAATATCTATGGGTGAGGAAATAAATCTTAAAATTGAGGATTTACTTATTGTGCAGGAATATGTTGATGTATTCCCAGAGGATTTACCTTGACATCCTCTGAAGTGGGAAATTGAGTTTTCTATTGATTTAATTCCTGGTGCAACGACTATATCAAATACCCCTTATATAATGGCCATAGTAGAATTAGTATATTTGAAGAAACAACTAGAGTAATTGAGTGATAAGGGATTTATCCACCCTAGTGTTTCTCCATGGGGAGCTCCTATTGTTTTCGTTAAGAAGAAAGGTGGATCTATGAGGCTGTACATTTACTATAGGGAGATCAATTCTATTATGATAAATAATAGGTATCCTCTTCCTCATATTGATGATTTATTTTATCAACTTCACAGAGCCCATTATTTTTCAAAGATTGACCTTTGATCTGGATATCATCAGTTGCGTGTGAAGAAGAAATATATTCCAAAGATGGCATTTCAAACTAGGTATGGGCATTATGAGTTTACATTAAATCCTTTTAGATTGACTAATTCACCCTTTATTTTCATGTACCTAATGAATAAATTTTTCAAGGAATATCTTGATGACTTTGTTGTGGTATTTATTGATGATATCTTGGTATACTCTAAAAGCTATGAAGAATATGAGAATCACTTACGTGTTATTCTGAAAACTCTTAAAATAAATGAGTTATATGGGAAGTTTAGTAAGTGATAATTCTAGATTCAAAAAATTTATTTTCTTGGCCATATTGTCTCTAAGGATGGAATTTTAGTGGATGCTTCAAATAAAAAGGTAGTTCAAGAATGGCCTACACCAACGAACATAACTGAGGTATGTAGTTTTATTGGTTTAGCGGGTTATTATCAGTGTTTTTCTCATAACTTCACCTAATTATCTAACTCATTAACCAAGATTACTCATAAAGGGGTCAAGTTCGTATGGACAAAATAATGTGAAGAATTTTTTGAAGAATTGAAGAAGAGTTTTATAAGGCCCCTGCCTTAAACCTTACTTAATCTTGAGTTATTACAAGATTACACATTGAGGATCTTTTCAGGTTTAGAGTTTTAGAGAATTAGATCATGAAACTTGCATTACATTCCACATTTAAACAAAGTGGTTACATAAAAGATAGTATTCATTCTTCCCATCAACGGAAACATATTTAAAATAAAACATGGATTCTTTCTTGACACATCCTTGACACTATCATCACATCATGTACTTTTCCCTTGACCTGTGAAAAACATTTCAAAAACTTGGGATGAGCATAAAAAGCTCAGTAAGGGTTATAAAAATATGGAAAGGAAATATGAGTTCATATATACATAAGAATTAAATCATACTTTACCCATAAAACATAGGCACTTTAACATACCTCATCAAATCATGAATAAATCATAGAAATCATAAGACATAAAAGGTAACTTGAGGCATTTATAACATTCTTACGTAGGGTGTAACCCTCTTGGTTACGTTTGGAATACCCACCACAGTATATTCCCCAAATCTCTTCAGAGAAACCTTAACTTTTCACTCCTTCGTGTTACCCAATGCATTGGAGAGCTATATCGGGCTCACCCGCCCTTATTTTATCATGGAACCACCCGTTTTCATAACAATGCTCATGAACCATAACATAATCGTACCACATAATACATGCATAAAGAAAACATAACATTTCCTCATTTCAATCACAAGATATCAATAAAACACCTTGATATTAAAAACATTATGAAAACCATTTTCAATACCAAAATAAAAGAAAATTAAAACATGGTATTTATTTTTCTTTTAAAAATAAGGAATGGCTTGTAGAGGAAGCCGAAACTCAAATAATGGTCACGGCGGCGGAGAAGTCATTGTCGCCGCATACGTATGACAAAAACATTCCCTTTTGTCATTTTGTAAAATGATTCATATAAAAAGATTACTTTTGGATAAATGTAAAAGTCAAAGGGGTTTATATACCGTATAAAAGAAGGTTGTGTATAAAACAAAATATGCCTCAATGAATGGAGATTGAGACGAAGTCCCTTATAAAGATGGTATCCTTGGTTTAAGGATAAATCAATTACATAATTATGTGTGAAAAATGAATACACCAAATATAATTTGATATTAAGTGTAAAATAATCAAAGTTCATTCACACATATTCAAAGGATGACATATTCAATAACTACATGTTTAACCCAAAGGAATCGAAATTGGGTTAAGAAGTTCCCTTGACAGCCTAACGGCGTCACATCAAAATGAGTTGATGAGAGATAAAAAAAAGGGTATCTCATCACTTGGACATAAAATTTACATCAATAAGGATATATAAGAACATATCCCAACATAACAATATGTAAATTAAAAGACCCAACAAAACAAGCCTTTTAAAAAGAGGAGGGTGAAAGGTTTCCTTACCGACATGGGTATCTTTCGAAACATACACCTCGTGAAAGAAGGACAATACAACATTGATGTAAATACTCATAAAAGAAATTATATTACACAATGAGTAAAATAATGGGCAGTACATACACCACTCAAAGGAAATTGTGGAAAATTTAGCATAAATCTCACGGGAATAAAAGTGAGATGAAAAATCCCTTACGAAAACTCGGCAGCCTAACGACGCCACATAAAACTTACAAAAAATGGATTGATGAGATAAAATAGGGTATCTCATCATATTAACTTAAAGTTTATAGAAAGATGAATATAAAAGAACATCCCCCAACATAAAAAATAGGAGCTTAAAAGAAGTGACATAAAGGAGAGTACTTAAAAAGAAAGAGAGAGGTTAGATCTCTTACGAAAATTTGGCAGCCAAACGGTGCCACTCAAAACTTTCAAAATGGATTGATGAGAGAGAATAGGGTCTCTCATCACATGAACATAAAAATTACAGTAAGATTAATATAAAAGAACATCCCAATAACAAGAAAGATGAGCTTTAAAAGGAATGACATAAAAGAGTGTACTTAAAAAGAAAGAGTGGAGTAGGATCCCTTACCTCAAGTCCAACTTGTCTTGTTTGTTTCTTTATATTCCTGAATAATAAACTTTGTTCAATTAATAATTGCCTAAGTACCTCCTTTAGAGATTATTATTCAGTTCATATCACATATTATAATGTTATAATAATTGTTTAATAATTTTAGTTCATATCAGACGTTTTTGTCGATGTTTGGTACATGAGTCAAAAATGAACTTGTTTGAAAAAAGATTTCCCATGTAGTTATAAGTAAATAATTTCCAGAATAGTATTAATGATTAAAATATCATATATATACAGTAAATATTCATTTTATACTATTCCATATCATTTGGAGATAAAAAATGAAAATCACCGTTCATGGAGACGGTAGGCCGTACGTACGCATGAATGCTACTTCCATTTCTATTTCATATTTAATGGAATTAAAACATAATGATACATAATAGTATTTTAATTCCAGTATGGTATCATATATAATATCATTAAATATATCCTTTATACGTACCACATATGGTATTAACGAATCAAATCACTTTGAGGGGGCGGTAGTCCGCACTTCCTTAAATGAAGATATCGCGTTTACCCATAATGGAAACCATAAAGGTACTCTATAAATGAAAAATACAGAAGCTTAAGTAAAACATAAACATATTAGATATCATATATAAATATAGTTTCATCTTAATGGCCACCTTTGAAGGTGTTAAAAGAATGTTGAACAATCATCGTTTCGGGAGGCAGAAATTCGCCATCCACGGAAACAGTATGTTCTTTAACCATTAGATGTAGGTTTGTGTAAGTGTAGCTCTAATAATTCTTATAAAAACATCCTATTATATTTAATATACTGTATTTGATACAAAATAAATTAATAAAAAGAGTTTATGGGGTTGGAGAAGCAAAATAAAACAAAAGGACACAAGTGAAGACATTACCTCAAAATCGGGTAACTCCCTTTGGTTTGAGCTCAAAGGATTCCTTGGGAAGACTTATGACAAAAGTGAGGCTTCAAGGAGTAATAGAGGGAAGTGGAGAGATAAAATGGGCAGGGTTTGTCCGAGCTAAAGGCTTTGGGAGTGTGGTTAAGGAGGTAGAGGTGGGGGCCTTTTATAAGAGGAGAAGATGGGCACTCTTGTAAAGTTACAAAATGTTACTTTATTTTCAAAAGAGTTTCGGATTTTAAGGGTCCCACATTAATGTATTTCGAGTATAAGGTGATAAGGGTGAGAAATACACTCATCCAATAGGTTTTGGAAATGTGTAGGTCTTAGATATTACATTATCTTTCCATTTTATTTAAATCGTTAAATAATGTGGTCATCGCTGCATCATCATGATGTCATAAATAATTTAATTTATTTAATGTATAAAAATTATAAAAAAATACTATGATGTAGGAAATATTTTTATCTTTCCAATTACTATTTATAGTCAAAAATATGACTTGTATAACCCCATGTAAATATTTCTTTAGTAAAACATTTCATGTTTGTGTCATTTTTACTTTAACATTAAATAAAAAGATATTTATGTCATTTCCCAACCAAAGTGGCTCCATGGGGTCCCCAAGTTGACCCATGGATTGTATTGGTCGTCCATGACACATCCAATGAGGGTATGACATGTTTCTAGGTCATTTAATTTTATTAAAATATTATTCTTACCATAAACTACACTAATTACCTCTAATCGCGATTAAAAACTTAATAAGTTACTATTCACCAAAAAAATTATTTTTATCCCATTGAACCAAATTTTAATTCTTAATGGAAACCATGTATGTTGGATTTTTGAAATTCAAAACAAATATGGCAAAATTTCATTTAAACGGAAAAATCAGTTTTTATAAGTACCACTTAGTGGTTTCACTATTCATCAAAAATTGAAGTTTTTCAGAAAAATCCCAAAAATTCACCCTAAGATATATTTGATATTCCGAATTAAAAAATGAAGTATATTTTACAAAATTCAAAACATATAAGTCACATTAATTAATTTAATAATTAATTCCCGCAGTCAGAGCAAATAGCGTGTTTTTATGAAACAATAAGTATCAAAAGATTGACACTAGTTTAAGTCTGATTTCAAAGTGAAATTAATTCCAATGACCACTATTGGATTTAATGGTAAAAATATATTCTAATTTCACTTTAAAACCAATTCAAAAGATAATCTAATCATATAAATAAATTATATTAAAAAGAGGTTTTGAATTAAAATACAACATTTTACACTATTCATTAAAAAATGAACTTTATCGGAAAGATACCAAAAATTTACACAAAGTAAATTTTGATGTCCCAATTCTTAAGAAGAGTTTTATTTGGTCCAATAGAATGTATAAGAGTGAAAAAAACTATATTTAATGACGGTTCTCCATCAAAAGGCGACAAGTGAACCTTTAGTGAAAACTAGGGCATATATGCCTAAAATTGAATTCTTTCCGTATTTTAAGCCTTTATCTTTTATTGGATAAATGTAAAAACATTTAAAAACATATATAATCATATTTTAGTTATTTATATCCACTCCCACCAATACAACGGCTACATGTTAACTACCATTTAAAATAATATTATTTTATTATTAGAGTGCAACGTAAGATTCCTAAGAAACTCGTTGTTGTGTGTTGGGTACGCCATCGAGCATAGAATCCCCTTTAAAGTCATATTAATATTTTATTCATAAATATGGATAAATATGAAAATTTCATATTCTTTATTTACCTGGGGTGTTACAAGGTTAGTTAATTCTCCATTCTTGACTCTACCATCAAAAAATGGTGGATTTGTGATTTATAGTGATGCATCAATGAAAGGACTTGGTTGTGTCCTAATGCAGAATGATAGAGTTATTTCCTATACATCAAGGTAGTTAAAAATTCATGAACAGAACTATCTAACTCAAGATCTTGAGTTAGTAGCTGTAATCTTTCTCTGAAGATATGGAGACATTATCTCTATGGTGAAAGATGTGAGATATATACATATAACAAGATCTTGAAATATATCTTCTCACGGAAAGAAATGAACATGAGGAAAAGGTGATGGATAGATCTACTCAAGGATTATGATTTTTCCATACACTATTATCCAGGAAAATCAAATAATATGGAGGATGCATTGAGCAGGAAGGATCATGGAGTTTTGGAAAAAAATTGAGGATTAACAAGAATCATAGAAAGATGGTGAAGCATCAAAGAAGTTGAAGCATCGTCACTTTTTCAATTGGTTTCCCAAACATCATTATTGGAAATAATTAAAAGTTATCAATCTGATGATGAGAATATTCAAAATAAAATTAAATATTTGAATGATGGGAAGTTTCCAGACTTCAAGTGTGAAGATGGAATTTTGAAATTTGGGAGAAGGTTGTGTGTTCCCTCTATACCTGAGCTAAAAAGGGAGTTATTAGATTATTCCAAAAGTTTGAATTTATTTATACACCCTTGTAGTAGTAAGATGTATAGAGATTTGAAGGAACATTTTTTGTGGCACAACATAAAGTGTGGAATTACTTATTATGTATCAAGATGTTTAGTTTGTTAACAGGTGAAGATTGAAAGACAACATCCTAGAGGAGTCATGAAAACTCTACCTATTCCTACATGGAAATGGGATGACATCACTATGGATTTTGTCACTAGATTACCAAAAACTCTAATAAGGAATGATTCAATATGGATAATTGTTGATTGACTTTCCAAATCTGCATATTTCCTCGCAATAAGGGGGGATTTGTCACTGGAGCGCCTTGCATGGCTCTATATTAATGAAGTTGTAATACTTAATGAAGAACCTCTCTCAATTATCTCTGATAGTGATCCATAACTTACATAAAAATTCTGGAAAAGTCTCTAGAAATATTTGGATACTGAGCTTCATTTAAGAACTTCTTATCATCATCAAACTGATAGGCAGTCAGAAAGGATGATCCAAATTTTAGAAGAAATGTTGAGATCATGCTCAATTGATTTTCAAGGTATATGGGATCAGTATTTACCCTTGGTAGAGTTTGTATACAAAAATAGTGTAACACCCCAAGATTTCATGGTACGTTATCTTCAATAGCTTGTGTTTCACGCAACACTGATTTGGATTTCATAACACGCAAGATTGATTTTTTTTTTTGAAACAACACTTTAGTGTTAAAATTATTTAAATGATATATTTATAACTTATCATTTAAATATAGTAATATAAATATTAATAAACAATTTTTAATTTTATTTATAATTTTTTCTCATAAATAAAACATATTTATAATGAAATGTATAAGTTTCGGTAAAATAGTTAGATGTTTTGAAATACTATTTTCTTAAAGGAACTACTTTTTATGTCCTTTTTTGAACAATAATAAAATTAATTTTATACTCTCATAGAAATTGAATTTGGTATAATAGACTTCATTTTTTAATTTGGAATATCAAAATTAGCTTAGGGTGAATTTTTGGTATTTTTCTGAAAACTTTCAATTTTTGATGAATAGTGAAAAAAACATTGCATTATTATTAAAAAAACTAACTTTTTCATTTAAATAAATATTTTACATTAAATTTATTTTAAATTCAAAATAGATAAATAATACATATATTAACCCAATCTATGTCATTTAAATCATTTTTATAATAGAATTATATATAAAAAATTCATTGAAATTTTTTAACGTATTTTTACTCGCCTTCTAGCCACATTTGCTGATTAGTATTAAACATAATTTTATCAATTCTCTGAATTGAATTTAGAAAAACGGAAATGAATTTTTGTAATCAGTATGAAAAAATTTGGTCTAATATGATCAAAATAATTTTTGGTGAATAGTAACTTTTGAATTTTATTTACCACAGTTAAAGGTAAATAGGGTGATTAAAGGTAAAAAAAATATTATAATAATATAAAATTACCATAACACTTATTTTTATTTCATTGGGTAAGTATGTTTTGACCCAAACTAACCTTAGGTTATAAATATGGTTCTTTTTAATCCACTTGGGTAAGATTAAGACATTTAATAAATTTTATTTAAAGAAGTGTTAAAAATGACATATTCAAATTTTAATAGCTATTTTATTTTTAATATGAGGTTATAAAATTGATATGGTATACTATAAATAGTATTTAGAAAGATAATAAATTTATCTACATAATTATAATATATTTATAATTTTTAGGCATTAAATAATTAAATTAAATGGTGATTCAATGATGATGCGGTAATTATTTAATTAATTGAGATATCAAATAAATGACATGAAAATTATTAAAATAAATATAATTTTACCTAATTGATGACATCCACTAATTTTATAGATAACTTATACATGTTAGTGACATATTTAAATGATTTTTTCAAAATTATCATCTTGGTTTGATATTTTTAAAAATGAAAATATTGAATAGTATTAAAATTGACATAAATGGTATCTTAAAATAAATACTATTTTATTAAATGATATAAACATAATAAAAATATAAGTTTTAAAAAAATATTTTTTATAATGTCAAATATCTCATAAATGATCCAATTTGGGTTTTTCTGGCATTTTATAGTAACTATGTTAACCTTATAGTGTAAAAATATAAGAAGGCACGGTAAGTGTTAAACTGTTTAACTAATGATTAAATCCAAAACATAAGGTTAATTTTATAACCTAAACATGTCTAAAATTCATTGGTTGATGATATTTATACCCATAATCATCTAATTACTCTAAATAAATCACTTTGGATCTATTTGAAACTAAAAATATGTGTATAATAAATTAATATTTTTAAATTTTCCTAAAGTGTCCCTCACTTCTCTTATAAAATGGAACTTCTCCTTCTCTTTAATTCACATCTCAAAATCCATTTGGCTTGGCAAAAACCTTCTAATTTCTTTTTCAAACCCCCCTAAATTCATCCTAGAGGCCATACTTTGGGAATAAAGGCATCCTAAGGAGTCTTTTTGTTCAAATCAAAAGAAGATACCTAAAAAATAGGTAATCGTTTTATCTCCTCTTTCAAAGTTCTTTTCTTCTTCTACTTCATATTCCTATGTTTTTTACATACTAAAGTAATAACTCCAGAATATATTATATTCTGAGATTTTTCTATTATTATTGTACAACTATATTTCTCCTTTTACCCATCCTATGAAAAATAATATCACCATGTGTGCCTACGTACGGCTTACCGTCTCCACACCGTGGTGTAAATTGTTTTTCATGTACACTTTATTTATATGGGTATGATGATGAATATAAAGGATTTAAATAATGAATATAACATGATATTATTTCTGTAAAATTAATATTCCATCCAATTCCAAACCATTTAACTATTAAGGAAATGATATATTCGCTCGTGCGTACGTACAACTTACCATCTCCACAACACAATGAGATTCATCTTCCACATTCACCATTCAAGAATGATTATAAAAATATATATTATTAATAAGAATGAAATATATGACATAATAATTTTAATGGTATAATATATGTATGTATGTATGTATGTATGTATGTATGTATGTATGTATGTTTGTATGTATGTATGTGTGTATGTGTGTATGTATGTATGTATGTATGTATGTATGTATGTATGTATGTATGTATGTATGTATGTATGTATGTATGTATGTATGTATGTATGTATGTATGTATGTCTGTATGTATGTATGTATGTATGTATGTATGTATGTATGTATGTATGTATGTATGTATGTATGTATGTATGTATGTATGTATGTATGTATGTATGTATGTATGTATGTATGTATGTATGTATGTATGTATGTATGTATGTATGTATGTATGTATGTATGTATGTATGTATGTATGTATGTATGTATGTATGTATGTATGTATGTATGTATGTATGTATGTATGTATGTATGTATGTATGTATGTATGTATGTATGTATGTATGTATGTATGTATGTATGTATGTATGTATGTATGTATGTATGTATGTATGTATGTATGTATGTATGTATGTATGTATGTATGTATGTATGTATGTATGTATGTATGTATGTATGTATGTATGTATGTATGTATGTATGTATGTATGTATGTATGTATGTATGTATGTATGTATGTATGTATGTATGTATGTATGTATGTATGTATTTCATTCACTTACTTCCATTCAATATGATAAGGAAACAGAAACAGCGTTCATGCATACGTACAACCTACTGTCTCCATGAATGGTATATTTCATTTCATATATATATATATATATATATTATGTATATTTATATTATGAATATATATGATATATAAATCATTTTATACGTTCTTAAAGTAAGTAAATTATTATCTAATCAATAAGATCAATAATAACAATTAAAAACACGTATGATAAACAAAGCGATTATTACATAAAATATTGCTTTAACTTAGAAATTATTAATAAACAGGTAATATAAAGTCATAAATGAATCATTTATGATATCATAAATATTATTATGGTTTTTTTAGAAGTTATTAATATGTTTAAAAACATTATACAAGAGTTTCAGACACATATGAGAGTATCGGACCTAAGGTAAGGGAATTTTCATCTCACTTTCAATTTTCATGAGATATAAGTCATGTTTACCACCTATTTCTTGTGTGTGGTGTATGTACTGCCCCTATTATATTTTATATCATTAATATATTTAAATTCATTTTATTTAAAGATTAAGTTTAAGTTATTGGGCTTATTTTTTAAATGTTCAAAGTGGTATGGGATGCTTTGAATGTTTAAAGAATTAATCCTTTCTCCATTTCAATTTTCTTGATATTATCATACATATTTATTTATATGTGTATAAAGGATTATAAATAACATTTTATGTCTATTTTTAATTTTATTCAAATTTTTTAAAAAGGAATATTTTTATGGTTTTATATAAAGGACTCTTTAACTAAAACATCATTTTAAATGTTTTCAAGATTTATTCTTCTGAATCTTTCTAATTAATGTCCAAGTTTTAAAAATGGTTTTAAGGATTTATTTATATGGACATGAATTTTTTTAAAATGAAAATTCCTTTCAAAGGTTTCAAAGTGGTATGGGACACTTTGATTTAAAAAACTCTTTTTAAATGTCACCTTTTATAAGTGCACGACTTTTGAATAAAATGATTTTAAAGAAAAAGGGGTATTTATATCAAGATGTTTTTAGTGATTTTATTAGAGTATTTTCATCTATGAAAAAATCCTTCATTGGATCTTATACTTAATTGAGTTTGATCTCTTATGATGTCATTTACCATATTTTATTGAATGGTTTATGATCTGTTTGATTGTGGATGTGTTATTTAGATACCATTCTTGGTTTATGGTTAAAGTATTCATATTTCATATACTAGTTTTTAATATGAATGATTATGTTGTTTATATTTCACTATTTTCATAAGAATAATTCATTGGACTTATTAAGTGATAGGTGGGGCCCGCTATAGCCCCTCTATGGATCGATAGATCTCATGTGACAAACTAGTGCCTTGGCACGAGGCCTTGACGGTATATTTATGTATGGTCTTTCCACGAGGCCTTGATATTATGGTTATGATGTCCAACATTATGCATTCTATCATTATGAGATTAGTTATTGATATTACATGTGATTATTCAACTAGTAGAATATTCATGTGAATGTTTAAATGGTATTTTTTTATTTATTCTTGTTGTATTATACTGAAGGTAATGTTTAAAAGGATTGTGTTTTAATTGTATACCTTGCCTTAAAAGTTTATGCTTACGTATGAAAGTTTTTGTTGAATTATTTAACCTTACTGAGCATCTGAGCTCACCCCTCTCATATATTTTATTTTCCCAAGATACTAAGAAGTGTTATGATTGATATGCAAGGTTAATTTAGGATAATAATGAAGTTCCCAAAGAATTATCTATATTTCATAGTTTTTGAATTAAAATGTAAATTTCATGCATGTAATCTATTTTCCAAAACTGCTAAACTAGTCGGTCCTTTGGGATTTGATTCCTTGTAATCATGCCAATATATTAAAAATATGCACCTACTTCAGGATTCTAGGGTCAGGGAATTACAAATAGTTTTCATTCTAATATTCAAATGGTATCATATTAATCATTGTACGAAAAGAGATGTCGCACACCAACATGTTGGGATGAAGTTGGTAAAAGGAATCTTGTAGGCCCGGAGCTTGTGGAGGAAACAACGGAGAAAGTAAATACTATTCAATCCCATATCACAACATCTCAAAGTAGGAAAAAGATCTATGCAGATAATCAAAGGAAGGACTTATAATTTAAAGTGGGATATCATGTTTTCTTAAAAGTATTTCTATGGAAGGGTGTTATAAGATTTAGGAAGAAAGAGAAACTAAGCCCCAGGTACATTGGTCCTTTTGAAATTCTGGAGATAATTGGATTTGTGTATTATCTTTTGGTGATGTTTCCTAGCATTTTTTAGGTCCATAATGTGTTCCAAATATCTTTGTTAAGAAATTATATGCCATACCCATCACATATCCTATTTTCTGAAGGAATGGAATTGGAACCTGATTTATCTTACTACAAAGAGCCTATCCAAATTCTAAACACTAAAGAAAATGTGTTGAGAAATTGGATAGCTTGACTAGTAAAGGTTCTTTGTAAAAATCATAAAATTGAAGAGGCAATGTGGGAACTAAATGAGGTTATGATGAATAACTACCCAAATCCTTTTATGAGGTAACATTCTAAGAATTTTGAGGATGATATTTTTGTAGGAGGGGAGAATGTAACAATCCAGAATTATATCAATGAAATTTTCTCTTTTTATAATTATTTCATATAGTATTAATTACATTAAATCACTTATAGAACACAATAGAAACTATTAAATGAATAATTAATGAAATGAGAAGTATTTCTAGAAGTTAAGGAACATATACCGATGAAATAGTAATTCATCCTTAGGAATAGTAATATAACCCTTATGAATAGTAAATCGGCCAAATGAATAGTAGAATCACCCATGAAGGTATAAATAAAATTTATAAATTTTATAAATGAAATTATGATATAATTATATCATAGTATAAGTAAATGAATATTTTAAAAATTATTAATTAAGTGTTAGTATTTTTGTGAGTAATAAATATTTAATTACAATTTTATAATTAATAAAATGATTTAAAAAGAAAATATATTTTTATAAAATTTATTCATAAATAAATATTTTTTTGTCTTATTATTTTGTTATAATTTAATGAGACCTTAGTTAATTTTTCAAAGTGTTATAAAATCAGTTATAATTTTAAAAATTGTATTTTTTGAGTAAATGGTGATTTTAATTAAAAATAAGATTTCTCAAATTTAGAAAATTATTTTCATAAAATGGATTTTATTTTTGAAATATACATGTTGAAAAATGGTTAGGGTGAATTTTTGGGATTTTTCTAAAATACTTGAATTTTTGGTGAATAGTAAAATACAATAATTTACGATAAATTCTAAATACATGAATTATGGAGTCATAGATGATGTATGGAATACGTAAGATCAAAATATAGAAACCTCCTTAATTATTTTAATATATTTTATGATAATTATCAAACTATTCATAGTCTTGATCCAAAATAATAAACCAATTAATATAATATTCAAAAATCACCCCTCTCTTCCACTATAAATACCACCCCTCACCCCTTCTTCTCCTCACATATCTAAGCCTTTAAGATTGTCAAAATTCTACATAATTCATATTCCCTGGTCTCTCCCTACATCCAGGAGCTCTTGGTCTTTCCAAAATACCAAAACTCCTTCCCTTAAGGAGGTTCTCAAGGAGGAGTATTCAAGATGTAAAATCCTCTTCCTTTTCCTTTTAGTTTCTTTTCAAGTTCTTTCTATTATTATTCTATCCTAAAATCATATATAAAAATGATCATGATAACTCTATTATCATTTATATACTATAATTATATCATATTAATTTAAGAACCATCATAAATATCTTTACTCTCTATTGTTTATTTTAAAAACAAAATCATCATCCGGGAGGTATTGATTTACAACCTTCATGGATGAAAAACTTTTGTTCTTTAATTTCTTCTTCAATCCTATTAATGATGAAATTTGATGGTTAAAAAAGACTATAATATATGTATTATAACCTATTTTATAATATAAAACCAGTATATATAAATAATACTAATTCATAGAACAAAATGAGTTTGTTATGATTAATAATCGTCGTAATAATGCAAATGATTATCACTAAATGTATTATCTAATAATTCATCATCATAACATATAAATAAATGATATATATAACCATTTACACTTATTTATTTTCATTAATGTAATATAAATTCAATTCTAGAGAATTATACCCTTTCCACATGAAGTTCTATACTCATATACAAGTATGTCAATCATGAAAATCAAGGAAATGAACGTTCCCAAGAAATAAAATTGTATCTTATAACTCATAAAAAAGGCCATAAATAAACATAATAAAATTATAATAAATCAAATACATATAGATAAGGTTATTAATTAATTAATTGATTTATTTAATATGATTATCCAGGACGTTAAGGTCAAGTTCAGAACTCATTCAGACATAAGGTAAGGGTTTTCTTCCTGAACCTCCATTTTCATTCGGGTTATGTTTTATTCCTATATACACCAATGTTATTATTAATTATTTTTATATAATTATTCTAAATTATATATATATATGTTCCAAAATCATATATCTATATCATTTCATCATTATTTTATGGTATAATAAATGTTTTTCAAGGTTCCCTTCTCATTTCTTCCCAATACGCAAACCCAATTAAACAGAACGTCTCGATTTATTTCCCATTTTGAAGTACCATACATAATATTTTTTAATACACCATTATTTTTAGAAAATTGATAATTTTGTCATGAAAAACTATATTTTTTCATTTTTGGTTTTACATAAACAATCGTGATACATAAAAATTATTTTTCCAAAAGATCTCTTCTTTACAAAGTAAAAAAAAGGATATTTCTATCAAGAATTCCTCAATGATTTTATTAGAGTATTTTCATCTATTTCAAAACATATATTGAATTTTATGATTTATTGAGATTGATATCTTATTATTTTCATATAACATATGTTATTAAATGGTTTATGACCAATTTGACTATGGATGTTCTATCTTGATACTATTCATCATGCTACTCATATTGGTTAGTGATTATGATTACAGATTGGAGAAAGTTATTTACATGTTCATGTTGTTTATGTTTATCCCCATTCATATGATGAATTAATTTGACTTATAAAGTTACAGGTGGGTCCTGCTATATCCCCCCATTTTATCAGTATTTCTCATGAGACAAAACCGAATTGGGTTTGGTTGAAACCTTACCCTAGTATTTAAAAATGTCTTGGTCGAGGTATTGATGATATCTTTCAGATATTCATCATTATGAATTCCGTCGTTATGATATTAGTAATTGATAAACCATGTGATTATTTAACAAGTATAATATCAATGGTTATGTTTCATTCTATTATGATCATTTATATGGATTTATTTAATTAGATTCATTCCTACCATATTATGCTCAAGTATATTTTTAAAGGCGTGTGTTTATAGTTGTTTACCTTTCATAGTGTTTATGTTTATCTTCCACTATATTACTTACCCTTACGGAGCATCTAAGATCAACTCTTTCTTATGTTCTATTTTTTCCCAGGATGTGAAGATGAATATTATGAATGACTTATAGGGATAATCTAGGAGCTATTGATGTTTCTAATGGAATCTATACATTATTTTTCCTTTAAAATTTTTAATGTAAAACTTATGTTTGTATCTAGTTTTTCAAAACTACTAAACTATTTGGTCCTTCAAGATACTAATTTCTTGTAATAAATCCAATTTAATAAAATAATTCATCGGATCTGAGCTTTTGGGGTCAAGGCATTATAATAGGAGTGGGTAGGTTCCACAAAGGAATCAGGGAACACTTGAGTACCCACCACAAGGTCTGGCTCCTCGCCCATATCAACAATTCCAACAACCTTTTTCTAGAGGTCAGTAGTTCCCACCAGAACAATATCAACAATATTAATAATCTTCACTAAGACCACCTATGACAACCCTGCTTTTTATTACAACTTAAACATGCTTTATTACATAAAACTTCACTTGATACAACAAAGAAGATCGAGAGGTTTAGTGTCTTTGGGGCTTAGGATCATTACATAAAAACTTTAAACTTGAAATACAACATCTTTATTGAAAACTTCCTTTATATGACCACTACATTCCTTCGTACTTAGCATTGCATGGGATAACCTGAGGACATGCATAAGAAAAGGGTGAGCTATAAAGCCCAGTAAGGGAGTAAACAATGAATAACATTAGGAGTGAAATACATGTTAGGCAATAGGCATATCAATAGAGCATAATAGAAACATGAACATAAAGGCATGATAAAGCATGATAATCATAACATGGAAATGTGGCAACAACACTTAACATTGAATTAGCATGAGCCAAGGCTCATTGCACATGGAGCATGAGTAAACCCTCATTGCACTTGAAGCACGAGTAAACCCTCATTGCACTTGAATTAGCATGAGTCAGCACTCATTGCACATGACGTATCATGATACTATACTTTACCCAATGCATTGGAGCGCTATCAGGGCGCACCCTTCTTAAACATTTCATTTCATGTATAAGTGTGCCACATGGATCATAAAACATGGATTCATAAAACATAATCATTTCTTCCACGATAAAGGAATGTGGAATTCATACATGAAACTTTATAATCAATATGTAAATGTGCATAAAGGTGAATACCCTTGATGGAGAAATGGGCATGGTATTCACTACACAAAGACATTGGCTTAGAAAATCGGTGCGATTTCGGCAGCGTAACGGCGTGACATAAGAATTCATAAAAAAAGGTTGATGAGAGAGAAAGGGGTTCCTCATCATATTTAAATGTAATGGACAGTAAGGAGATCATATATATACATGTCCCAACAATAGAAATGGAATTTAGATTCATGATACAAAAGTATTGCTTGAATATAAAAGAGGAGAAAAAGGTTCCTTTCGGAATTTCGGCATAGTAACGGGTGTACATGGGAGGCATTTAATGAGAGAGAAAGGGGTCTCCCATCATTCAAACTATAAAAGGGCAGTATGGGAGAGGTGCGAAACCATACCCCAACATTCATAATTGAAATTAAAAGGGCAATACAACTTAAGGAAAATTGACAAAAATGAGAAAGGAAGAAAAACCCCTTACTTGGAAGTGTGCTTCCAAAGGCTAGAGAGAGGCTTGTGAGAGGCTTCTTGGGAGCTTGGGGCACCTTGAGAGGATTCTAGAGAGAGTAGGGCAGAGGTTGGATGAACTTCAAGGGCTTTGAGTGAGGAGGAAGTGGGAGCTTGGGTGGGTTTATATAGGAAAGGTGAGAGAATTCTTTATTATTTAGGTTTGGGACCCCTTATATTAAAATAATCCAAACCACAAACCATCCCATGGTATTATCCCATGGTTTCTGGAAAAGGAAAGAGTAAAAAAATATTTTACAAGGCCAAGGTCCGAACTTATTAAAAATTAGGGTTGCTTATGTGGAGGTGAGTCACACTCTCATGGAAATTAATTTAAAAAGGCAAAGTGTTGAATAAGTCTTGAGGGATCCATTAATGCTTTGAAAAGTGAGTCAAACAAACCCAAAACCTCATTATTTTAATGATAAAACACATATTGGCCGAACATAGGGATTATGGTATTTTATTACATCACCATTGGGTCATTATGATGTCATAAAACACATTATATATTTAAATGGTATTTAATTTTTACCCAAAAATTTGACTGTCTCAGAAAATTATGAAAAATTCACCGTTGGATAATTTCGACGTACTGATTCCAAAAATAATATTTATTTTATCTAAATAATTTTCTAAATATGTGAATTTTCACTTTTAAAATAAAAACCGACATTTATAAAAAAATTCACGGGTTTTGACAGAAATGGCTTTCAAACCTTAATAAAAATTTTAATTGCATTCATAAAATTATAAGATCATTTATATTTAATAAAAATTAATTTAATATTAATAATAATATTTTATTAAAATATTATTTAATTCAAAAATCCTTTAATTTAATAAAATATAATTCTTAATTAAATAATAACTAAAAACATCATTTGTACTTTAAAAACTAATTACAATGCATCAAAAATGACTAGAAATTATATTCACTATTATATAAAAAAAATAATGTACATGAACATGGTGCTACTTATTTGTTACATATCCCCTTAAAATAGCCGCATAAGACCTAAGGGTAAGGTGTGCGATGGTGACAGACTCTTGGGGTTGCTCGGATAACATTGCTCGAGTGGTAATCTCTATCAACTTCCATTTTTCCTGTAGACGATCACGTTCGAGCTTGACTTGATGAAGCTCAGCTTGGGCTTGGTCAAGGTCAAAGCCCAAAGACGCCACCTCCTTTTCGAGCTCCGACAAATGGGCTTCGTAAGGGGCAATTCTACTGGATGAGGCCATCGCTTCCTTTGTCTGAGTAGAAAATTGGTTCGTTAAAGCCTTATATTTAAACTACCCAGATGATCACTGTTCAACGGCTATAAAAGTAACGGTCACAAATCTTAACGTAAAACTTAAAGAAGTTGACATCTTATAAAAACATTTTTCATAAAGAAACATTTAACTGGATCAAGAGGGATTTTCCATTAATGAAACTTTGGGTCGTTACAACATTCCCCCCTTAATAAATTTCGCCCTCGAAATTTTCCTTTTCCCACACTAAAACAAATGTGGGTAACTTAGCTTCATCATATCCTCCGACTCCCAAGTTTCTTCTTCAAACTTGTGGTTTCTCCACAACACCTTGACGAGGGGCATTGTCTTATTTCGTAGAACTTTTTCTCTACGATCCAAGATCTTCACTGGTTGCTCCTCATAAGAAAGATCGTCTTCTAATTGTACCACCTCATAAGAGAGTACATGTGAAGGGTCTGGTATGTACTTCCTTAAGAGGGATACAAGGAAGACATCATGCACCTTGGCTATAGTAGGTGGAAGTGCTAGTCGATAGGCCACAGCCCCAACACGATCAAGAATCTCGAAGGGGTCGATGTACCTTGGACTTAACTTCCCTTTCTTTCCAAACCTCATGACCTTCTTCCACGGAGATATGCGTAAAAACACCATGTCTCCGACTTTAAACTCATGGTCTCGTCGACGATTATCTGCATAACTCTTCTATCGACTTTGGGCTGCCTTGATATGCTGTTGAATGGTTTTCACCTTCTCCACCATTTCTTCGACCATTTCTGGTCCAAGCAGCTTACGTTCACCGACCTCATCCCAACATGCCGGTGTTCTACACCTTTTCCCATACAGGGCTTCATATGGTGCCATTTGGATGCTCGAGTGGAAACTATTATTATAAGAGAACTCAACTAGAGGAAGATGTTGATCCCATCCTCCTTTAAAGTCCATTGAGCACGCTCTCAACATATCCTCAAGTGTTTGGATAGTCTGCTCGGATTGGCCATCAGTTTGAGGATGATAGGCCGTACTGAAGTTCAGTTCAGTATTCAGAGCATGTTGAAGACTCTTCCAAAACTTAGAGGTAAATCTTGGATCTCGGTCAGACACAATAGATAGTGGTACTCCATGCAACTGTACCACTTCCCTGATATATATCCGTGCCAGTTGATCCAAAGAGAAATCCTCTCGAATAGCAATGAAGTGTGCAGTCTTTGTAAGATGATCCACAATAACCCAGATTGCATTGTTGCTTTTGGATGTCCTTGGAAGTCCAGTGACGAAGTCCATGGTGATGTTCTCCCATTTCCATTCTGGTATGGGCAATGGTTGCATCATCCCCTTAGACTTCTGCCTCTCGGCCTTCACTTGCTGACACACTAGGCACTTTGATGTATATTCGGCGATATCCTTCTTCATATTATCCCACCAAAAGTTTTCTCGGAGATCTCGATACATCTTTGTGCTCCCTGGGTGAATAGAGAAATTTGAACTATGTGCATCATCCAAAAGTTCCTTCTTCAGCTCCGAACTTGATGGGACACATAGTCTTTTCCCAAACCGCACAATTCCTTCTTCATTAACATTAAACTCTGAGGATTTTCCCTTTTTGATAGCTTCCACTTTTTCTTGGATTCTCGCATCATCCTTTTGAGCATCCTTTAACCTTTCCAAAAGAGATGGTTGAGCAATCATTTGTGAAAGGATTGATGATGTTCCCTTATTTATGATTCCCACGTCCATCTTCATCAAGTCTAAGAAGATTGGATCCTTCTCAATTCTCATCATTGATAGAATTGATGGATCCTTTCTACTTAGGGCATCCGCCACCTTGTTCGCCTTCCCAGGGTGGTAATGTATTGAACAGTCATAATCCTTTATGAGCTCTATCCATCTTCTCTGGCGCATATTAAGCTCTTTCTGTGTAAATATATATTTAAGACTCTTGTGGTCAGTATATATCTCACATTTCTCTCCATAGAGATAATGCCGCCAGATTTTCAAGGCAAAGATCACCGCTGCCAACTCCAGATCATGCTTTGGATAGTTTCGCTCATGGATTTTCAACTGTCTTGAGGCATAGGATATCACTTTATCATTCTGCATCAGCACACATCCTAATCCCTTCTTCGAAGCATCACTGAATACCACAAAAAGCTCCCCACTTGTGGGTAAAGTGAGCACAGGTGCAGTGATAAGCCTCCTTTTCAACTCCTTGAAGCTTTCTTCGCATTCATCACTCCAAGCAAATTTTACTCCCTTTCGAGTTAGCTTGGTAAGAGGGTTGGATAATCGTGAGAAGTTTCTCACAAATCGTCGATAATATCCAGCTAACCCCAAGAAGCTACGGATATCAGTTACCGATGTTGGCCTCGGTCATCCCTCAATTGCATCTGTTTTGGAGGGGTCCACAGATATCCCATTGCTTGTGATGATATGGCCCAAGAATGAGACCTCCTTCAACCAGAACTCACACTTGTTGTACTTGGCATAGAGCTTCTCCTTGCGCAAAGTCTCCAGTACAGTTCTTAAATGCTCCTCATGGTCCTCCTTGGTTTTGGAGTATATTAGAATATCATCTATAAAGACTACCACAAATTTATCTAGGTAATCTCTAAAGACTCTATTCATCAAGTCCATGAATATTGCTGGAGCATTGGTGAGTCCAAAAGGCATTACTATGAATTCATAGTGCCCGTACCTTGTACGAAAAGCAGTCTTGGGGATATCTTCCTTCTTCACCCTTACTTGATAATATCCCGACCGCAAGTCGACCTTGGAGAAGTATTGTGCTCCACGCAGCTGATCAAACAAGTCATCGATTCTTGGGAGAGGATACTTGTTCTTTATCGTGATTTTGTTAAGTTCACGATAATCGATGCAAAGCCGCATTGACCCATCCTTCTTCTTGACGAAGAGGACTGGTGCACCCCATGGTGATGCACTTGGGAGTATAAACCCTTTATCCAGATTCTCCTGTAGTTGTTTCTTCAGTTCTTCAAGCTCAACCACAGCCATTCTATATGGAGTCTTGGATATTGGTAGCGCCCCAGGTATAAGTTCAATTGAGAACTCAACATCTCTTCTTGGAGGAAGACTAGGAAGTTCCTCGGGAAATACTTCAGCGAATTCCCTCACAATAGGCATTTCTTCAAGGGTGGTTTCTTCCTTGGACTCAATCATCTGAGCCAGATATGCGTGCTCATAAGGCAGTAATATCCATGCTTGAGATGATGGAGCTAAAGGAGATTCATCTTCCTCCTGACACTTGTAAAGAATCGGGGGTCGATTCTCCATATGGAGTGTGATTTCCCTCTCCCGACAATTTATGTTGGCTCTATATAAGGAAATCCAATCCATGCCAAGAATTGCATCAAATTCCACCAAAGGGAGTATGACGAGGTTCGCCGGGAAATTCAATCCACAGATTATAACAGGGGAGGACTTATACTCATGGGATGCAATGATTGCCCCATTTTCCGTACTCACCGACATCTTTACTTCCATGATTTGTGGTGGTGCAGGGATTGTTCTACTAAACTTTTGAGATATAAAAAAATGCATAGAACCTGAATCAAAAAGTACGTTCGCTATTCTTGAATGAATAACTAGCGTACCTGTCACCACTTCGTTGTCGGGGTTCACTTCGGCAGAAGTGATGGCAAAAGCTCTTCCTTTCTGTCTTGGAGGTTGTTGATTGCCCCCGATAACCCTTGGATTAGGGCACTAATTTGCAAAATGACCCGGTTCTTTGCATTTGAAGCATTGAACAACGCGTTGAGGTTCGAACGGAGCGTTCCTCCCCTCTGTCGCAGCCGCGGGTCCTTCTTGCTGACAGTTAACAGCTAGGTGCCCTTCTCTTCCACACTTGAAGCATTTTCTTGTCCCCCTAAGGCAATTTCCAGGGTGCTTCTTTCCACACTTTTGGCAAGTGGGGTGCTGGAATTTCTTAGCGCCGTTGGATTTATCCATCGGACCACCAGCATTGAATTCCACCTTCCGCTTCTTGTCCCCATGATACCCCTGTGATTCTCCGATCTCCATTTCAACCTTGAGGGCACATCGGACAATTTCCTCATAGCTGTCGAAGTCATGGATCGCTAATGCTTTCCGCAAGCTAGGCTTCAGCCCACCAAAGAAGCGGTCAACCTTGCATTCGGGGGTAACGACAAAGCCGAAAGCGTATCGTGCAAGCCTTGTGAAGTTTGCCTCGTACGCTCCCACAGATTCCTCATCTTTCTGCTTGAGGGAAAGGAAGTCCCTTTCCATCTTAAGACAGAGGGTGCGTGGAAAATATTTATCGAAAAACATCTTCCGGAATACTTTCCATTCCAAAGCCTCGATCTCCTCCTCAGGCTTCGTATTTTTGATCAACGTCCACCATTGATCAGCTTCACCCTCCATACGATAAGCCTCCAGGAGAACCTTCTCTTTTTCAGAGCATTGGAGGATGGAGAATATCTTTTCAATGGAGTTGATCCATTGTTCAGCAATCGTGGGATCTGATGATCCACTAAAAGTAGGAGGCCTTTGTCTCATGAAGCTTTCAATAGCGACTTGTTCTTTCTTAGGGGGGGTTGAACGTTCCTCTTGACCATTGTTTCTATTCAAAACTTGAGTTAGCTGAGAGAGAAGCGTGACAAAGTTTGCGATTCCCGCTCCCATTGGATTGGGAATCTCATAAGTACAATCATCACACTGATCTTCACAACGGTTGTTAGCCCGAGTTCTCCTATTACCGGCCATTGGCTGGAATAAAAGGAAAGTTAGGGGTAACACATAAAGGGTAATCCAAAGACAAAATTTGATGACTTATAAATAAACTTTAATCTCTTCAACTCATGAGTCTATAGGATTCAATCCAGGCTTTTCATGATCATCCTTCTAAAATATATTCTTAGGGGCATTTTTCCCTTAATAAGGGTTCATACTAAGATTGTGAATTTATCAAAACATATCCCCCGGGAGTGTCGTAACCAAGAGTGCAGCAAGGCCCGTTGTCGTGCACCAGTTCCCGTTCGAGTCTAGCTCAAAGCGGTGTTTTCGGGTTTTACCCCTAGGATACATCTGTGCCAGAGCCGCCTCTACCTGCTCGTATCCAGACAGGGATGTATTTGTTTGATAAACCACTTACTTAGTATTTACCAAAACTTAGGGATGTTTTTATTATGCTTAGTCTTGTATCTAAGGCTTTACTAGGGTTTCCTAATCCCAAAAATAACTAAACCTATCCTCTGATACCAACTATGACAACCCTGCTTTTTATTACAACTTAAACATGCTTTATTACATAAAACTTCACTTGATACAACAAAGAAGATCGAGAGGTTTAGTGTCTTTGGGGCTTAGGATCATTACATAAAAACTTTAAACTTGAAATACAACATCTTTATTGAAAACTTCCTTTACATGACCACTACATTCCTTCGTACTTAGCATTGCATGGGATAACCTGAGGACATGCATAAGAAAAGGGTGAGCTATAAAGCCCAGTAAGGGAGTAAACAATGAATAACATGAGGAGTGAAATACATGTTAGGCAATAGGCATATCAATAGAGAATAATAGAAACATGAACATAAAGGCATGATAAAGCATGATAATCATAACATGGAAATGTGGCAACAACACTTAACATTGAATTAGCATGAGCCAAGGCTCATTGCACATGGAGCATGAGTAAACCCTCATTGCACTTGAAGCACGAGTAAACCCTCGTTGCACTTGAATTAGCATGAGTCAGCACTCATTGCACATGACGTATCATGATACTATACTTTACCCAATGCATTGGAGCGCTATCAGGGCGCACCCTTCTTAAACATTTCATTTCATGTATAAGTGTGCCACATGGATCATAAAACATGGATTCATAAAACATAATCATTTCTTCCACGATAAAGGAATGTGGAATTCATACATGAAACTTTATAATCAATATGTAAATGTGCATAAAGTTGAATACCCTTGATGGAGAAATGGGCATGGTATTCACTACACAAAGACATTGGCTTAGAAAATCGGTGCGATTTCGGCAGCGTAACGGCGTGACATAAGAATTCATAAAAAAAGGTTGATGAGAGAGAAAGGGGTTCCTCATCATATTTACATGTAATCTACAGTAAGGAGATCATATATATACATGTCCTAACAATAGAAATGGAATTTAGATTCATGATACAAAAGTATTGCTTGAATATAAAAGAGGAGAAAAAGGTTCCTTTCGGAATTTCGGCATAGTAACGGGTGTACATGGGAGGCATTTAATGAGAGAGAAAGGGGTCTCCCATCATTCAAACTATAAAAGGGCAGTATGGGAGAGGTGAGAAACCATACCCCAACATTCATAATTGAAATTAAAAGGGCAATACAACTTAAGGAAAATTGACAAAAATGAGAAAGGAAGAAAAACCCCTTACTTGGAAGTGTGCTTCCAAAGGCTAGAGAGAGGCTTGTGAGAGGCTTCTTGGGAGCTTGGGTCACCTTGAGAGGATTCTAGAGAGAGTAGGGCAGAGGTTGGATGAACTTCAAGGGCTTTGAGTGAGGAGGAAGTGGGAGCTTGGGTGGGTTTATATAGGAAAGGTGAGAGAATTCTTTATTATTTAGGTTTGGGACCCCTTATATTAAAATAATCCAAACCACAAACCATCCCATGGTATTAACCCATGGTTTCTGGAAAAGGAAAGAGGAAAAAAATATTTTACAAGGCCAAGGTCCGAACTTATTAAAAATTAGGGTTGCTTATGTGGAGGTGAGTCACACTCCCATGGAAATTAATTTAAAAAGGCAAAGTGTTGAATAAGTCTTGAGGGCTCCATTAATGCTTTGAAAAGTGAGTCAAACAAACCCAAAACCTCATTATTTTAATGATAAAACACATATTGGCCGAACATAGGGATTATGGTATTTTATTACATCACCATTGGGTTATTATGATGTCATAAAACACATTATATATTTAAATGGTATTTAATTTTTACCCAAAAATTTGACTGTCTCAGAAAATTATGAAAAATTCACCGTTGGATAATTTCGACGTCCTGATTCCAAAAATAATATTTATTTTATCTAAATAATTTTCTAAATATGTGAATTTTCACTTTTAAAATAAAAACCGACATTTATAAAAAAAATTCACGGGTTTTGACAGAAATGGCTTTCAAACTTTAATAAAAATTTTAATTGCATTCATAAAATATTAAGATCATTTATATTTAATAAAAATTAATTTAATATTAATAATAATATTTTATTAAAATATTATTTAATTCAAAAATCCTTTAATTTAATAAAATATAATTCTTAATTAAATAATAACTAAAAACATCATTTGTACTTTAAAAACTAATTACAATGCATCAAAAATGACTAGAAATTATATTCACTATTATATAAAAAAAATAATGTACATGAACATGGTGCTACTTATTTGTTACATATCCCCTTAAAATAGCCGCATAAGACCTAAGGGTAAGGTGTGCGATGGTGACAGACTCTTGGGGTTGCTCGGATAACATTGCTCGAGTGGTAATCTCTATCAACTTCCATTTTTCCCATAGACGATCACGTTCGAGCTTGACTTGATGAAGCTCAGCTTGGGCTTGGTCAAGGGCAAAGCCCAAAGACGCCACCTCCTTTCCGAGCTCCGACAAATGGGCTTCGTAAGGGGCAATTCTACTGGATGAGGCCATCGCTTCCTTTGTCTGAGTAGAAAATTGGTTCGTTAAAGCCTTATATTTAAACTACCCAGATGATCACTGTTCAACGGCTATAAAAGTAACGGTCACAAATCTTAACGTAAAACTTAAAGAAGTTGACATCTTATAAAAACATTTTTCATAAAGAAACATTTAACTGGATCAAGAGGGATTTTCCATTAATGAAACTTTGGGTCGTTACACCACCTCAATAATACCAACCTCTCTGAACCAATCCTGAAAACCTAATTACTACCTTCATGTAAAAAATCATACCAAAGGATGAAAACATAATAAACTGAGATGAAAAAACCACAAGGCTGTACTACACAACCTAAAACATCAAATGGGGAAGATCTCTAAAAACTTATATGATTTTCTATTGGTTACTTTTCCCGGTAATACCAAAGTTCATTAAGGTAATAGGATAAAGTTATAATTGTTAGAAGTGGAATTGTGTTAGATTTTTATCAACCATGAGGATTTGAGAAAAAACACTTGAAAGAATATAATGAAGTTGTTCAAGGGAAAACCCAAGGGGTAGAACCATCTAATAAAGCTTCAGTTTAGGAATAGGCTAAAAAGGGTGAGGACTACATGGCACCACCACCATACAAGACACCTCTCCCATTTCATTAATGGATGAAACAAAGAAAAAGGAAGGGAAATATAAAAAATTCTAGTAATTATTTAATCAATTGCATATCAACATCCCATTTACTGAAGCCATTTCCCAAATTCCTGCCTATGTGAAATCATTAAAGGAACTACTCTCCAACAAAAGGGAGATAAAAGACCTAGGATTCATCTTCGTAAATAAAGAATGTTTTTACATTATTCAGTTGAAGATTCCACCAAATATGTGAGACCCTGGCAGTTTCTCAATCCCTTATACCATTGGGGCATGAAACTTAGGAAGAGAATTATGTGATATAGGTGTGGAAAAAAAATTTATGTCTATGAGTGTCTTCAAGAAGGTAGGGCTTAGAGAATTAAAACTAACAAGAGTGGCGCTTCAACCAGATGATCGATCATTCAAGTATCCTAAATGACTTCTTGAGGATATCTTAGTTAAAGTTGAAAAGTTTATCTTTCCTATAGATTTATTAATTTTAGATATGGAAGAATAATGAGAAATTCTAATTATTCTAGTATGGCCATTTTTATCCAAGGATTTACTGGATGTTAACCAAGGTAGACTAATATTTATAGTTGGAGATGAACATGGTGTGTTTTAATTAGAAACATCTTCCAAGAAAGGCAATGATTCTTTTGACTATCGAGCCATATTTTGTACTAATGAAGGAGATTATTTTATGACCATTGAGAATGACAGGGAGATCCTTCCACCTTATGAAGATAAAGATAGTGATCATGAGAATGACAAACTACTTTAAACTGTCGAAAATGGACACTATCCTACAATTTACACCCTCTATAATTAATCCATTATCATTATAATTAAACAATTTGTCATGCACACTCAAGTACTCATTCCTTGATATTATAGAAATACTACGAGTCATTATCAGCTCAGATCTGAACCAAAAATAGGAGGAAATGTTGATTAAAGTCTTAAAAAGGCACAAAAATTCAATATCCTTGGGAGTGGTTGGCCTTAAGGGGATCATCCCCACAATTTGAACCCACAAAATTTCATTAGAAGAATGTAATAAACTCAAATTCCAACTCAAAAGGAGACTAACCCCACAAATGAAAGAGGTGGTTAATAAAGAAGTGTTAAAACTTCTAGATGCTATAATAATATTTTCAATATCTAAAAATGAATGGGTGAGTCTAATGCTAATCGTTCCAAATAATGGTGGTCTAAATGTTGTGAAAAACGATGAAGATGAGTTGATATCTACTTGAACCATCACTGGATGGTGAGTATGAATCTATTATAGGAACCTCAATATGGAAACCTGAAAAGATTATTTTCCACTACACTTTATGGATCAAATTATTGAAATACTAGTAGGGAATGAATTCAATTATTTCTTAGACTGGTATTTGGGATACAATCAAATTAAATTCAATTTAGAAGACCAATCCAAAACTATGTTCACTTATCACTTTGTAACCTTTTCCTATCGATGTATGTCATATGGTATGTGTAACGCACCAGCAACTTCTCAATGGTGCATGAGACATATATTCCATGATATGGTAGAGTAATTATTTGAAATCTTCATGGATAACTTTTCAGTATATGGGAGATCCTTTAAGGTGTATCTGAGTAATTTGGATTTAGTCTTGCAACACTATGAAGAAAAATACCTAGTATTAAACTGGGAAAAGTGAAACTTCATGGTCCAAGTAGGTATAGTCTTTGAACATAATTCTCAAAACAAGGCATGGAAGTAGATCTAGCTAAAATCAAAATGATAAAAGACTCACCTGAGCCTATGAAGGTTAAGGGAATAAGGAGAATTTTGGGTCACATGGGATTCTTCCATTGATTTGTTAAAAAATTTATAGAAGTAGCCTGCCCTTTGACACAATTATTGTCAAAAGACACTATTTTTGAGTTCAACAAAGAGTTTAAATGGGAATTCCATACCCTAAAAATAATCAGGTGGCCACTCCTATCATAATTTCACCAAATTGGGATAAATACTTTGAGTTTATGTGTGATGCAAGTGACATTTCTATTGAAACTATTCTAGGACAGCGAGTCAGAAATATATTTTGTCTTAATTATTATGTTAGTTTCACACTAAATGATGCTCAAGTAAATTATACTATAGCTAAAAAGGAAATTTTGGTAGTATTCTTTGTGTTTGAAAATTTCTCTCATACCTTGTGTTGTCTAAAGTTGTAGTCTATGCCAACCATGTAACACTTAAATATCTACTGAACAAAAAAGAGGTTAAACAACATTTGATATGATGGATTCTTCTACTATAAGATTTTGACATCATAATCAAGTACACAAAGAAACTAAGAATGTCATCATGGACCATTTATCCAGACCTCCACTTCCCAATGTCAGGGATAATGATAATCTTGACATTAAGGATGACTTCCCTGATGAAACCCTTTTCATGATAAATAACCAAGATCAGCCGTGGTTTTCAAATATTGAAAATTATCACACCATGAGATCAGTCTACCCTAACTTTACCTATCAATAGAGGGATAGATTTTTATCTAAATCCAAAAATTACTAATTGTATGAGCCACTACTTTTTAAGTGTTATGTTGATGTCTTAATATGATAATACATCCCAGAAGATGAACAAAAAAATGTTCCCAACGCATTTCATGCATCGCCATCAGGAGGGAAACAAGGAATTGAATGTAACATGGATAAAATACTTCAAAACGGTCTATTCTATACCACGCTTCATTAATATGCAAGGAAATTTTGCCAAACCTGTGATCGATTGTAGCGGATATGAACTATAGGAAAAAGAAACGAAATGCCCCAAAATACCCTCCCGTGAAGTCGAACTCTTCAATGTATGGGGGATTGATTTCATGGGAATATTTCCTAATTCTCATGGTAACTTTTACATCCTAGTCAGCATTGACTACGTCTCAAAATGGGTTAAAGTTTAATCCACTACTCATGACATATTAAAAGTGGTAATAAACTTTTTAAAGAAAAATATCTTTACTAGATTTGGATTTCCTTGATTTATCATTAGTGATTGGGGAACTCATTTCATCAATACCATTGTGAAATTCCTACTTTAAAATTATGGAATTCGATATAACACTAATACTCCCTACCACCCAAAAAAAAGTGGTAAATTTGAAGTGTCAAATAGGGAAATTAAACAAATCCTAGAGAATATGGTGAACATTATTAGAAAGGATTGGAGTGTCAAACTAGATAATACACTTTGGGTGTATCGAACGGTCTAAAAAACACCCATTGGTACTAATCCATTATTACTGGTGTATGAAAATTCATTCCATATGCTATTGGAATTAGAACACCAATATTTTTGGGAAATAAAAAAGTTAAACACAGATGCTCAAATAGCTGGAGAGGTCTGAATTCTCTAACTAGATGAGATAAAAGAAATTAGAAAGGATTACTATGATAATGTAAGAATTTTTAAAGAAAAGACAAAGAAGCGGCATGGAAACCGAATCACGTGTCGAATCTTGACTCTTGGGGATAAAGTTCTATTATTCAATTCTCAATTAAAATTATTCCCTAGAAAGATGAAATCCTGATGGATAGTTCCTTACCAAGTCATTATGATTTTCCCTTATAGATCTATATATATTAAGAAAGGTGAAGAACCATCATTCAAGGTTAATTGGAAAAGGTTAAAAATTTACCTAGAACTGTTCCATAAAGGGTGCTTCTTCACTCTCAAATTCACCTAAATAGAATCGTGTATGGATGGAGACATCATTGTTAGCGCTTAATGGGAGGCAACACATATTTTTGTTTTCTTTATTTTTAGTTTGGTGCTTAGGATTTTTTTCATTTAAGTAGAATTATTGCTCATATGTAATTCATTAACTTAATTTTACTCACATGTATATATTTATTTGATCTGATTTTCTTTACTATTCATTGTTCACTGATTTCATCCTATTTAAACCTTGTATACTGATGTTTTATCTAGTGTATTTTTTTTATTCTAACAAATAATGCAGGTATCCCAATTTACAATCATCATCCACCAAGTTTCCCCAGGTTATAAGATTCATCATAGGGAGCTCATGATTCCCTAAATTCAATTTCAAGTTTCCATTACATTTTTTCTATGTTATATATGTAATATCTCTCAAATGATACTTTCTAGGATAGTGCAAACACTATCACGTTTTAAGTGTGGGGGAGTCTTTGTTGAGATTTATTATAGATAAACTTGGATTATTTCTTGTTTTCATTTATCTAGGAGAGATTTTTCACTTAAAGCATGATTTAAACCTGAAAATTCATTGCACCCATTTAAATAAAATACAAATTTAGGTTAGCAATTTTTCAAATCCATTTTTACTCCTATTTATATTTTTAGCATGATTACTGAGTTTAGTACTTTAATTCTAATTCTATACTCTTGAAAATTATTTTGATTGAATTATTACTAAATTTTATACCCTAAGTGATTGCCAATTATTTTTTTATACTCTCATTACTAAGAAGATTCTAGACCCATGATTTCATATTCTTTTCTGAGCATATTTCTTGAGAGACACCTCGGGCATGTAAAACTATCAAAACTTGCATTTAGATCTCATTGAGGATATGACTAAATAAATAGATTTTTAATATGATTGAGGAAATTTTTGTGATCCACACATCTTTCCTTTTTTATCCCATAGTATCCATGAATATCCTTTTTAGAATGGATCTGTTTCAAGCCGATTATCCCTTTATACCCTGCTCTCGTATTATGCATGATTGTCCTTTGAACAAGTTTGGGGGTATTTTCACTGCTAATGGACATGGAGTGTTTTTATTAAGGAGATTTATTGTGGCACTTTCACCTAACTAATATGATGTGGTCCATGATTAATTTTGGCATTTTCTATGCCTATCATATTCCTTTGAAAAAAATATAGAAAGAAAATGAAAAAAGATATTGGGTTGTGTATTAAGAAGCTCAAAAATCACCATTTTCCAGACCGATGAATCCTACGATGGATCATATGTGGTTAGGGGATGGATGTGAGATCTAGCCTAAAAATGACTTTCAAAAAATAAATAAAAAGAAAAGGAAAGTAACATGGTACGTTTTTTATACATACATGATATATTCATGGATCCATATTGAGGTGTTTAGAGCATGGACACCTTTTTATCTTGGGGGAGTTACTTCAGTTCACTATTCATAGCTTTCATGCATTATACTTTAGATCTTAACATCCTTTTAATCTTGATTTGTTACTTTACACCCACCTGAACTCATCCTTGGATTCATTTGAACCCTTTTTACTGAATCCCACATGATTGATTTTGTATTTGTCTTTATAAAGTGGAGATGATAGAACCAATCCAAGCCTATGGTTAGGAAAATGTATTCAGGGTGTGAGCATAACTCTAGTTACATTTTACCTTGATTTCTGAGAGAAAATTTATGGTGAGGAAAATTGAAAAATGGGGATAGAATTTAAGGAATGGTTAGGAAATTGTAATTAAAATAATAATGAATCTAGCTAAAGAACTGAATTATGAGGCATGACTGATTTTCTCTACAGGATTGATTCTAGAGTAATGACATTTTATACTTACACTTAGTTTTATTTGTTGTGTCCTGGGCCTGTGAGCCCCCGCCAGGATTGTTGGCGCCTGTGCCCCGGTAACCAATCCCACATCGGTTGTGGAGGGAGATTGGTGGGTGCTTGAAATTCCCGTGCCTACCTTCCCCTCAGCAACGCGTTTTAAAGTCGTGAGGCCTGGGATAACAACTGGGCCAGAGCGGACAATATTGCTGGGCCGAGGGATCCGATCCATCAATTGGTATCAAAGGGTGGTTGGTCTCGGGACCGGTGTGGGCTTGGGGGGGGGGGATGTTGTGTCCTGGGCCTGTGAGCCCCCGCCAGGATTGTTGGCGCCTGTGCCCCGGTAACCAATCCCACATCGGTTGTGGAGGGAGATTGGTGGGTGCTTGAAATTCCCGTGCCTACCTTCCCCTCAGCAACGCGTTTTAAAGCCGTGAGGCCTGGGATAACAACTGGGCCAGAGCGGACAATATTGCTGGGCCGAGGGATCCGATCCATCATTATTTTCCTAGTTATAATAAATTTTTCCTATTTTAAAAATTATTTCTTTTGGAATGCCTATTGAGATGCTTTTTTCTAGACGATAATCAATCGTTAAAGTGTGGGGGAATTTGATAAGTTGAATTTATATATACATATTGGATAGATTTATTTAAGGTTTATTCATGATTTATTCAATAATGCACTAGTTTTTGGATTATTTTTGCATGAATTGGGAATTCTGGACTTAAAGGAAGAAATGATGAAAAAGTTACAAAAATAGGTTTTACATGCCATGTATCTCATACATGATGTGTAGACCTCATTCACAACTAGCCTGTGGGGCCACAGGCCAGACCATGAATCCTTTTAATGACTTGAAGATAGCACATGTCATGTAACATCAATACACAATGTGTAGATTTCAAAGATTAGAATCCCACACAAAGTGAATCGCATACACAACATGCAGAGATTGCACAACATGGAAATTTCAAAGGCTCGTCCGATCAAAGATACAATTTGATTCTTCATTAGGAAATGTGGATCCCAATTACACAGCATGAAACCAAATTACATGACATGAATATGTTGGTACCTAATTCACTTAAGCCAATACATGATATGTATGAATTACACATCATGTAATTCTTTGACCTTTAATATTATAAGCACTCTACTATGAAAAAAATGGCTTGCGTACTTTTATTTTCTCTCATTTTCTTATTTTGTTTATTATCATTTTCATCCATTTTAATTATAAACTTGATTTAGTTCATTCCTTTCATTTTTTATTTAATCCTTTTGATTTTTTAATCATTCTTCACCCATTCTTCATATGTTTCAATACCGTTTACAATATCGATGGCCATTTCAACACTACTCGCTATTCTTCATCAATGCTTGGGTTATTCCTCAACATTTCTTAATTCACAGTGAGTTTTTTATTATTTCTTACTTGTTTTGATTTCAGATTTCTTATTCTTAATTGTTTCATTGTGAGAAGTCAGGTTTTGATTATATTTACATTGATTTCAATTGTTTAAAATTGATTCTTTCTTGTTTTAATCCTGGATTGTTTCTTTTGCAACTGTTTTATGATTATTTATAGAATTATTAATATTTATCACTTTCGATCATCACCTCCATGTGCAGCTAATCCACCTAGGGTTAAGGGTCAAGAGTAAGGGTGTTTCTGAGCCTAATGAATCTAATTTGAACCTTCGTAACCCTATAAATAGTAATTAGGTTAATAATAATTGTTCATCACATTATTTTGTACAACCTTGACTACAGAAAGTGAAATTGAATGAGCCTAACCTAATTGGAATTGAGTTAGACTATGACCATTAGCCTTTGACACTTTCTGTATAGAAGCTAATCGTAATGCACCTAAGTTTTCATTTATACCTTGATCGTGGAATAATTATATCATAGGTAGATCCAATTGGTTTGACCAAAACCAATTGGTGATATTTGCACTGCTTCGAAGCCTAAGACATAGGACTATCCCAAGATAAATCTAGGATTATATTCTTTCAAGAGACCTGAAATCTAATATACATATCATTAGTTGAAACCAATCCTGAAGAGTGAAAGTGAGGAATCCTTTCAAAGGTTTTTGTTCGATTGGTTGTTGACCTTCCAAATAGTCCTTGTGGGTTAAACCCCACACTGCCACTTTACTATTCCCTTTTAGTATGTGTATTTTGGGACTATAAATTTCTAATTTGATCAACACCCATACAGATTCAACAACATGTGTGGGAGAGTCAACTCTTTCTCAGTGGTTTTTTAGAACTGATAAATGTTAGCACTTAATAAACATAAATTTGTATTAGTGTCATGACTTAATCACTCGATAGTATAGGCCATCGTGCAGAGCACAATTTTACCTAGCTATTTTTTAGAGTGCATCTAAGACCCAATGTCACAAACAAGACCAGGATTCCACCCAACCCGACACCCGACCCAGCCCGTGGCATGACCTGAAGGGCATTCTCGATCCCCATGCATTGTAAAATAGTGCTTGGGTATCATAGATGTTATTTGAGAATGGTTTGGCCCATGAAAATATTAACCAACATCAAATAGAATTTATATACAACTTAACCAATATTCACAACATATGATACCAAAGGAAAATGCTATAAGCATAAATCAAATATTTAACTTTTACACAGGGGTCAAATAACCAAAAAGGGGAGGGGTCGGCTATATGAACAAAACCTCCTCAAGGCATATGGGTTAACCCCTACCATTCCACCACCACCAATACATGCCAAGAGGAAACCAAAATCAATAGTAACCACCACCACCAAAAAGGGTCTTGCCTTTACCTAAATTAGACAAAATAAGATCTACATACACCTGAGGGTGTATATAGGGTGTGAGATCACTTTCCCAATAGGATACCACAAAAATATTCCATGCAATGACATTAAATGAAAAATTAACATGTTGGTTTTCAAAAGAATTAAATTTAGAAATTTGAATTGAAAAAAGGTTTTATCATAATAAGAAAAGTAAACAAAGCAAAGATAACTGAAAACTGATAAAAACATAGTCAAAGAACCATGGTAAAATCCCTAAGTGTCTTGGTTATTAGGGTCCTAGGATTCCCATACCTCGTCGATCAGTCAATATAGTTCGTTCTCATGCATGATCCGCTAGAGAGTTCACAACCAAAGTTCTAGAAGTACCCAAAGCATCATCATTCATTCAGTTAGTGTTGTATTGTAAACTTTCTGGAGAGCCTGGGTCATTACCTAGATGACTCAAACGGCATACACTTCCATAGAAACTCACTCTATTCTATTTTCACATTAATAAAAACCCCTTTGTGCAACCACAATTTCATTAACCATAACCCACACATGAAAATCAACCATTTACAAAGGAAAATTAACTTTAAAGACTTGAACTCACACTGAATACCTTATAAAACATAATTTTCACCCACACACACAATTTATAAACATATTTAAAATCCAAATAAAGCATACTAAAATCATCAAATAATGGAATGGAATAGAACTACCTAAATTTCACTTGAAATCGCCCTAATCTAGTTGAAAATCACAAACTGCACTAAGAGGAGGCCTTAGGGAATCATGATCACGCTAAAATCATCAAGATTCAACCCAAAGAAACGAGTTTGAATCCATTATAGGTCAACAACATTTCTAGAGAAAAGATAACTCAATAAGGAATATAGATTGGACTAATAATAAAGGAAGGAATGAGAGAGGAGGGACTTTCTTGAATATTTATTGAAGAATCCAAGCCAAAACCACCCAAACATTAACCCAAAGAGGAGTGGAGATGATAGGTAGAAACACCTAGGTATGGAGGAGATTTAATGGGTGAAATGAGGGGAATTGGGGAGTAAAAATTGAGGAAGGGTAGAATATAAATTACAAAATTTTAAAATTTTGGTAGGTTTCATGGTTTGGCCACACTATCTGCCAAACCATGCACCAACCATGGGACACCTATGTCCAAGAGAAGGGTAAGACCGCATGGTTAACCTAGATGGGCACAAACCTATGTTCCTTATCATTCACCCTGGACAGTTCCATTTTATAGGTTGAACGATTAGCATGGGATGGTCGCACACCCGTTTTCTTGGTCATACAATATGGACAGTTCCACTGCCTGGGTTGCACAGTTTTCACTAGGCTAGAACATGGTTTCTCCTAACCATGATCTAACCATGCGCCTCCTTTTTCTGCCCAGAAAATTTCATTTTTCTTGAAAAATGATTAGGTATTCCATGTAATAAAGGTATGAGAAAAAATAAAATAAAATGTACCTCAAAAGAACACCATGGGTGCGAAAATTCTCCCAACCATGAAAACTTCCCTCCCTCAAAAAGTCAAACTACAGTCTCATCAGAGAATAAATGAGTGTATTTCTCCTCCACCCAAAACCACCATTCCTAGGTCTCATGCTCATTGTTTTCATGCTTCCAAAGGTCTCAAACTAAAGGTATGGAATTCCCCCGATGCACCTCACCTAATAATCTAAAATCTACACTGGTTGCTTGGTCACAAAAAAAATTAAGTGCCAACTCCAATTCCTCCCAACTCAACATGTGATACAAATCTGAGTTATACTTATTAAATTGAAATACATGGAACACATCATGAGTCAATGACCACCTAGAAGGTAAATATAAGAGATATTTCACCTTACTTGTCCTTTAAGTGATCTTAAAAGGTCTAACATACCTCGGTGTATGCTTCCACTATTTACCAAGATGATGGTGACCCAGAAGAGGTGCTACCTTTAGAAACACCTGGTCACCCCAAAAAACTTCAAGGCTTGGCATTGCTAATAGGCATAATATTTATGGTGGCTATGTGCTGTCAAAAACTATTTCCTAATCACCCAAACTTTATCTGATGTCTTCTACACAAGGATTGTTACCAGTAGAGAAGCCTCGCCCACTTCCATCCAATATAGAGGTGAATGACATGGCTGAACATAAATCATTTTAAATGGATCTATTATAATTGAGGATTGGTAACTATTATTGTAAGAAAACTCCACTAATATGATATGGTTGTCCCAAGGTCCTTCAAAATCTAACATGCATGCATGAAGCATGTCTTCCAGAATCTAATTTTCCTAATTTGTTTGACCATCTATTTGAGGATGGTATATCTTACTAAGCTTTAACTATGATACCAAAAACTTTTTAATACCTTCCCAAAATCAGGAGGTGAAATGGGGATACCTATTTGAAATGATTATTAAAGACACACCATAAAACCTTACAGTTTCTTAAACATAAATACTTCTCAATTCTTCCACCTTAGTTGAATCCTTTATTGGGATAAAATGGGAATATTTGGTCAAATGATAAATAACCACCCAAATGGAGTTTCTTCCTAGGGAAATCTTGCATGACCACCTTTCATGGAGTAAAAGGCACCATGAAATGAACCTTGAAGCAAAGAATCTATTCAGAGGACTTTGAAAACTCACCAAGCACCTCCCTAGCATTTAGAAGCAACATAGATCACTAACACAAATCATATTTAATTTGATCTTCCCAAATAAGTTTTATAAGAGAGTTCGTCAATAGAATGTTAGCCAAGAACATACCTCTACTGTGCTCCTTGTCTTCCAAGTACATCTGGGTGAAAATACCCATTAGAGACCACTCATCACCAGACTCCTTTAAATCTTGAATTGTAAACTTTCTTCTCAAGGCGTCTGCCACCGCACTTCATTTACCCAGGGTATAAACAATATCAAATTCAAACCCCTAAAGGTACTTGACCCATCGACGATGCATCAGATTTAGATCCTTTTGGGATAAAATGTGGGCCAAAATTTTATGATCTGAATACACTATGGATTTCACCCTGAAAATATAGTGACATTGTGACTTTAAAGCATGCATCACCGCTGCCAGTTTGAGGTCGTGGGTGGGTTAGTTCCTTTCATGTGGTCAAAGTTGGCATGATTGATACACCACTACATGTTCACCCCACATTAGAACACAACCAAGACCCATACTTGAAGCGTCACAGTCGACCACGTACCCTTTTCCAAATTTGGGTAAAATAAAAATAGGGGTAGTGGTTAATCGCCGCTTGAGATCCTCAAAATAGGTTTGGCATTCTGGCCTCCAAATAAACCTCACCCCCTTTCAAGTAAGCATATTCATCGGTGAAGCAAGCCGAGATAAATTCCTGAAAACCCACCTATACCATCCTATCGGGCCCAAGAATCTCTTGATCTCAGAGACATTCTTCGATTACTCCCATGACATCACTACTCTAATTTTATCTAGGTCCACTAAAACTCTATACTCCAAGATTGCATGGCCAAGAAACTTGAATTCTAGGATCTAGAGATTTCACTTGGAGATATTGGCATAAGGATGGTGATCTCAAATTATTCTCAGAAAAATTATCAGGTACTGGTCATGCTCCTCCTTAGTTTTAGAATAGACCAGGACGTTATCCAAAAATACCACAACAGAGTCAAGGTATTTATGAAACACCCAGTTCATAAGGGCCATGAAAATCACTGGATCATTCATCAATCTGAATGACATGATTAGATATTCAAAGTGGTCATACCTAATTTGGAAATATGTCTTGGGAATTTCAGTTTCTCTAACCCTGTCCTGATGATACCTAAAGCACAAGTCGATATTAGAAAACCATTTTTCCCCCCATGTTCTACTCAAAGAGGTCATCAATGTCGCACAAGGGGTATTTATTCTTGATGTTGGCCCTGCTCAACATTCGATAATCAATGCACAACTAGAGGGATCCATCAACCTTTTTGGAAAATAAAACTTGTGTGTCCCAAGGTGAGATGCTCAGAAGAATGGATATTTTGGATTACAAATCATCCAGTTGTATTTTTAATTCCCTCAAATTGGTGTGGTATATATGATATGAGGGAAGAGATATCATTTGTGTTCCTGGTACCAATTTTATAGTGAACTCCACATCTCGTTCTGAAGGTAAACCCAAGAAGTCCTCTAGAAATACCTCTAGAAACTCATCTACCACAGGAGGCAACCCATTCCCAAAATCTTTTTCCATCATTCTCCAACATAAGAGAAAATACATGGAAAATGAGTCTTCCTAACTCCAAAAGTGGAGGTCCATCTCATCCTAATTGTGGATCTCATTCACCATGAAAGACTTGAGTACTCCCATCGGGTGCCATGAAAGTTACCCACCGATGAGAACAACCAATATGTGCCTTGAAATGCACCATCAAATTCATTCCAAATATCACATCAAAGGGGTTTATTTACATAACAAGGATGTCCCATTCCAACTAGACCTCTGACAAGGTGAGATCACAGGATGGAAATCTGAAACCTCGTTCATTACTCTTGACAAGAGGCATAACCAACTCCATGGAATAAGGAATAAGCTCCACCATAAGTTTTATAGAGTCAAAAAAGCAAGAAAAAATGAAATAATTAGAAGCAACAATATCAAACCAAGCAACTACTATAGACGATGCTGCAAATACAGTACCTCAAACAATTCCAAGTCCTGCATCTGATTCCCTTGGTGCTAGTTTATGGAATAAAGATGCCTCATATCTATCCAATCCTAGGGTCTACTACTGATTTGTGACTCTGCCTTAAGCTGAATCTACCTAGTAGTAGACTTGGCCCTGCAATCATGACCACCAAATCAAAAACCCATAGTTCTGGATGATTCTGACTGAGTTATCATTCCCCTAGAGGTTAAAGAGCCTTCACCACTTTGAGATGGGAGTATATTTATAAAAAATTACAAGTTCCCCATAATTCCACATTTATGGAATTTCCTAGGTGCATCTGAGCATGTGGTCCATACGTGTTCAGGGGTTCCACATTGATGTCACATGACTAACCCACCACCAACGGTTGCTGACGAAGGCGGTCGAGATGGATAACCTGAGATATTATCACCCATCTTCTCCTGCTCATCATGCTTACTCTTCTTCTTAGATGTGGCATGACTGTCGTGGCCCACAACTAAAATCACTTAAAAAAATCTAGGTTTACCTGCCTGATAAATTTCCACCATTAAGGTGTGATCAACCACCTCAGCATATGTCTTCAACTTAAATAGGAAGACCCGATATCAAATATTTGTTTGCAACCCCATTTGAAACCAATGAGCCTTTATTTGTTCATTAAAAACTGCCTAGGGAGAAAATGGACTAGCTCTGCAAAGTGATTAGTATACTCCAGCACGGAACATTCTCCCTAATAGAGATCTAGAAACTCTCGAGTCTTGGAAAGAGATAATGTCCTTGGTAAGTTTTGCTCGTTGAAAATAGCCTTGAAATATTTCCAGTCCATCTTCCCATGATTACCAGCTTTAACTACTTATTCCCACCACCTACTGTTGTGATTTTCCAAAAAAAATCAGCATACTACACATTAACAGCTTCAGGAGTTCTAAGGAACTCAAAAATTCTCTCAATCTTTTCAACTCAATCTCCCACTTCCTGGGGATCTGTGCTACCCTGGAAGGAAGGGGGTTTATTTTTGAGAAACTCCTAGGACTTATCCCTTTTCGATCCTAATTTGGCTACCTGAACTAGAGAAAGACTAGAGATCACTCCCTGATCCAAGGTTTGGAAAACTCGAACCACTGCCTCAACTAACCTGTGATCAACTGGGGAGGGAGAACTCTCTCTGGCCTCTTCTTGTGGCTGGATGGGAAGTCTCCAGGAGGCGTGATTCTACACAAGTCAACAAGAACATAAAACCCATCAATACACCATCCCATAGAGAACCAACAAATAATATAATTTAGATATCTCTCAGAATCCAAAAACAAAACCACAACAATCACAATTATCCATTTAAACCACTCCACCCTTCCTAAGTGCTCATGCCCAGTCTGCAGCCCATGCATTACACCCAAAGGAGGAGTCAAACCAAATCTTGACATCCCCTAGAAACCCCATGGTTCGTCATGAGGTGTGTTATCCAGACACCCCACTCACAAATAGATCCTTAAGACTTTATAGACCTAGCTCTTGTCTATCTGTACTCCCCAAATAACATGACCCAAAAGAAGAGCAAAATCCCCCCTGATACTATTTTTTCACAAACCATCCCAGGCTACCACCCAACTCAACACTCAACCCAGCCCGTGACATGACCCAAAGGGAGTTCCTGATCCCCATGGGCTAGCAACTAGTGCCTGAGCATCGTGGAACTCCTTTGGGAATGGTTTAGACCATGAAAAGATTAACCAACATCAAATAGAATTTACATACAACTTAACTGATATCCATGACATGCAAGACCAAAGGAAAACACTACATGCATGAGTCAAATATTTAACTTTTACACTGGGATCAATTAACTAAAAAGGGTAGGGGACTAACTGGATGAACAAAATCTCATCAAGGCATATGGGTCAACCCCCACCATGTCCCTGCCACCAAGAACTGCCAAGAGGAAACCACTGGCAAGAGTAACCACCGTCACCACTACGAAGGGTCTTGCCTTTACCTAAATTAGACAAAGTAAGATCTACATAAACCTGAGGGTGTATGTTGGGTGTGATCTCACTTACCCAATAGGATACCACCAAAAGGTTCCATTCAATGATGTTAAAATACAAATTAACATGCTAGTTTTCAAAAGAATGAAATTTAGCAATTTGAATTGAAAACGGGTTTTATCACAACAAGAAAAGCAAATAAAAGGTAACTGAAAATAGGTAAAAACACAGTCAAATCACCATGGGAAAGTCCCTAAATATCTGGGTCATTAGGACCCTAGGATCCTCATACCTCGGTGATCAATCAATGTAGTATGTTCTCGTTCATGAGCTGCTAAAGAGGTCGTAGCCAAATTCCTAGCGTTCCCCAAAGCATCATCATTTTTTTAGTTTGTGTTATAGCATAAACTTGCCGAAGGGCTCAGTTCATTGCCTAGCCGACCCAAGCAACGTACTAGTCCATAGTAACCCACCTAAATACCAAGGGCTTCCAAGTGTATCATTTCATTTTCACATCAAGCAAAACCCCTTTGTGCAACCACAATTTCATTAACCATAACCCACAAATTAAAATCATCCATTTACAAAGGGAAAATAACTTTCAAGCCTTGAACTCACACTGAATATCTTAGAAAACAATATTCTCACCCACACACACATTTTAAAAACATATTTAGAAGACAAATCAAACATACTAAAATCATCAAATGATGGCATGGCATGGAACCACCTACCTTTCACTTGAAATCACCCAAATCTGGTTGGCAAACACAAAATACACCAAGAGGAGGACCTATGGAAGAAAGATCACACAAAACCATCAAGATGAAACCCAAAGAAACTAGGTTGAACCCATTTTAGGCCAACAACAATACTGTAGAAAAGAGAACTGAAGGAGGAAGAGAGATGAGGCCAAGAATATGGAAAGGAATAAGTGAGGAGGGACTTGCTTGAAGATTTATTAAAGAATCCAAGCCAAAACCACCCTAGAATTGACTAAGGTGTGGAGGGGAGAGGGAGGCACACATAAGGCCGGAGGAGATCGAATGGGTGAAATGAGGGGGGATTAGATGGTAAAAAATGGGGAGGGATAGAATAGGAATTACAAAAAATATAAAATTCTGGCAGGCCACACAGTCTGTCAGACTGTGCATCAATTGTGCAGTACCTTTGTCCAAAAGAAGGGGCAGACCACATGGTTTACTTAGAGGGGCGCATGCCCGTGCACCTTGTTGGGACCAAGTTGGATGGATAAGGAAGTAAGAAAATGTTGTTGTTATAGAGTGTTGTCTTTTATTTTCTAAGAAGCTAAATCAATTCACTTTGTAAAGGACTTTTAAACTATGATGATGCTTTGCTGATTTTTATTTCACAAATATCATAAGTTTAGAGAACTTGTGATGCAATTATTATGAAGATTAGAGAGTGTAAAGAAGTGATTTTGGAAAAGGAAAGAAAGTGGCATGCAAGTCAAGAGTGGTGTGCAAGTATTGGAGCGCAAGTATTGGCGCGCAAGTGTTGGTGTGCAAGTATATGTGGCGCGCAAGTCATATTTTAAGATCATCACATCAAAATTTTACAAAGTAAATAAAATGGCATGCAAGTTAAAGATTGGAGCGCAAGTCAAAAAGTGACGTGCAAGTATAAGTGGCGTGCAAGTTTGGTGCACAATTATAAGTAGCGTGCAAGTATAAGTGGTGTGCAAGTGTATGTTGCGTGAAATTCATATTCCAACATCATCATACCAAAATATGATAAAGGAAAGAAAGTGTCACGCTAGTGATGGAAGGGCGCGCAAGTGATGGAGTGACGCGCAAGTAGGAACGGCATGCAAGTGTATGTGGCGCACAAGTCACCAAAATTCCTATAAATAGATGACTATCCTCCTCATTTTTTAATGCTCAACACTTAAGAGAAAATTAGAGCTCTGATTGCGCAAGTAGTAGAGGGTGCTCTGATTGCGCAAGTAGAATAGGGCGGCACGCAAGCTGAAGTGGCACGCAAGTTGAGGGTTATTTATAAGGTGCACAAGTAGGGTGTCGTGCAAGTTTTTCCACGCAAGTTTTGCCGTGAAAGTTTTTCCATGCAAGTTTTGTCGTGAAAGTTTTGTTGCGCAATTTTTGTCGCACAAGTTTCCAGAGGCGCGCAAGTAGGGAGGTGCTTTCAAGAAGTGGGTTGTGTATAAGCCAAAGGTGGCAGGAAAAGTAGGGAGGCATGCAAGCAGGGAGTGGCGGGCAAGCTGTCTGCACCAAGAGGTTCTTACCAGCTTATGGGTAGGAAAGTGAAGAATTGTTTTGAAAGATTTGATTTGTGAAAGTTTAGTAAGAAGAACAAAATCATTATATTACCCTATTTGTGCTAAGAGGGAGCACACGCACTATTGGATTGTTTTTAAAGTGCTACACGAGTGTAAGGGTATATCCTACTCTTTGTATTCCACATCAAAGGATTGTTTTCTAGTGAATTGTGTGGTACTGGATTGTTTCCGTACCATACCAAGGAAACTCTTTAACAGGAGGCAAAGATTGTTTCAAAAAATATGAAACATAAAAAAGAAAAATATATCACTGATTCACCCCCTCCCTCTCTCAGTGATACTTGGACCCTGACTGGGAACTTCAATTGGTATCAGGGGTAGGTTCCCTTTGTTTATTCTTTGCTGAAGTGTTTGAAGAGAAGTTATGATGGAGAATCTAAATTGTGTGAACAGTAATGGGATTCTGGTTTTTGATGGAAAGAATTATCACATCTGGAAGGACAGAATGGTGCCTTATCTTATGTCTCTTGGATATGAAGTTCTTGAAACTACAACAGATGGATTTCTTGATATTGATGACAAGGTTCCTCTTACTCTTATTGATAAGAAGAACCTTGAGAATGCTGGAAGAGCTAAAAATACATTACTCCCATATCTTTCTGAGAGTTAATTTTTAAGAGTGAAAGGTGTTGCTACAGCCAAAGGAATCTGGGAAAAACTGAAGAACATCTATGAAGGAAATACAAAAGTGAAGAAGGATAAACTAAAAATCTGGAGACTGAAGTATGAAGACCTGAAAATGGGAGAATCTGAATCTGTTGGGGATTTCTTTACCAGGATAAATGATATTTTCAGTACAATCAGATGTCTTGGTGAAACGTTGGAGGATTCTACAGTTGTTGAAAAGATCTTGAGAATTTTGCCTGACAAGTTTGATGCTAAAGTGTCTTCATTAGAAGATAGAGACCCTAAAACATTATCTTTAGATGATTTTCATAGCATTCTCATTACTTATGAGATGATAAGGGAGAATAATATTAAGGGAAAAATAAAAGATGATAGAGAAATTTCATTCAAGGCTATAAAGAGAGAGAAGTCAAAGAAGACTCTTATTGAAGATGATGCTGGTGAATCTGATTCTAAAGATGAGGTATGTAAAAATTTTGATGAAATTTTATCCTTGTTTTCTAAGAATGTGAAAATAGGTATAGGGAAATACAAGGATAAACTTCCCTTGAAATGTTTTGAGTGTGGAGCCGTTGGTCACTTTGCGGCTAACTGTCCTCAAAAGAATAAAGAAGAAGACAGTGATGATGATAACAGAAGGCCAAGAAGGTTGTGGAAGAAACAAGATGACAAAGATAAATATTTTTCAAATGGGAAGGATAAAAGGTTCTTCAAATCAAAAAGAAGAATCTTTTTATCTAAAGATGAAGATGAAGAAGATAGCGAAGATGAATCCGAGAAATTATTTGCTGAAAAAAACTAGAGAGAATACCTTTATTGCTATAGTGAATAATGAAGAGTACGAGAGCAACAGTTTAGAAGAAGAAGAAACTCAACTTGAATATCATCTAAAAGAAGAGTTGAAAGAATACTTAAGGAAGATCAGAAGGCTTGAGAAGGAAAACAACAAGATGATAAATGAAAATTATACATTAAACAATCAAGAAGGTTTTACTGATGAGAAAATCAAGATGGAAAAGGAGATTGATGATCTGAAAAATTCTCTTGAGAATACAAAGAATCATAATGATCATATTGAAGTAAATTTGAAGGCAAAATAAGAAGAGTTGGAACTTGTCCAACATAAACTTTATAAAGCTAAAGAAATGAATATCAGTTTCAAAAAATCTATCTCAAAAGTTGGTGAATGTTCTAGTAAGAATGAACCAAACAAGGATCCACAAAAGTTACCTTCAAAGGTTGAAATGAAAGACAGAACTGGTTATGATAAGAACAAGGCTGGAAAGACCATGTATGTGGTCAAAGTCAACAATGATGAAAAATCAGAAGTGCATAAAAATCACGAGTCAATAAAGACTTCTAATACTTATGGTGCTGTTAAATCTGAAATGATAAAGGGAGTTACAAATGAAAACATGAAGGTTGATGGTAAGAATAGTTCTATTAAGAAGGTTTTTGACAAGTGTGTTCACAAATTTGGTCAGTATAGAAGTTTCAGAGGAAAATATTCTTTCTATGGTTATTGTTGGTATTGTGGTGGATTCGGACACATGGAAAATATGTGTTGGTTCAACCAACAACATTACAACTATTCTATAAGTTTTTAAAGACAAGTATTGAGGGGTATTAAATCCTTTCAAAATAAAAAGTCTCTAAATAAATTTCAGAAGGTATCTGAGATGACTGGTGTGAAAGTTGAGAATAGATTCCAACCACTGGAAACTGTTTGTGAAAGATGTGATCGACCTAGACATCTTGCCAAGGGTTACCTCAGTGTGTTACCAGAGCAACAAACGATTATTAATAAATCTCAAAATATAGAGTTTTTAAAATCTAAAAAGGACAGGTCTGATAAGTCCGAAAAGAAAGAGTGCATGGTTGTCTGGCCAGAACACATTGACCTGGCTAGGAAATTGGAGGAAGCACAACAGGAAGTGAAGGAAAAGGAAGGACAAAAAGCTCTTGTTGTCGAAACTAATTTGAAAGCTACAAAAGTAGAACATCCATGGATTCTTGATAGTGTATTTTACTCTCATATGACATAAGACTTAAAGCTGCTGAAGAATGTGAAATACTTCAGAGAATGAATAGTGACATTTGGAAATGATGAATCTCTAAGGATCAAAGGTGTTGGATCAGCCATCATTGGAAAAGAAAAGATGAAATCTAGGAAAATGCTATATGTTTATGGGCTGAAACATAATATGCTTAGTGTGTCACAACTCTGTGATGAGGGAAACAAAGTTATCTTCAAAAAATATGGATTTGTTGTGAAAAGTGAAAATTATGGAAATATAGTTACAAGGGGCCAACGTATAAGAGGGAATTTGTTCCAAGTTGGTGAAGTGCAGAACTCTTATTACATGGGTGTAGTGGATGAAAATCAGTTATGGTATAAAAGGTTGGTACATATGTGTCAGAGAAATATGTGCAAGTTATCAACATGAGACAGTGTCTGAGATATTCCTGATTTATCAAGAAGAATAGATTGGTGTTGCACTATTTGTGAAAAAGGGAATATTACAAACTCTTTTCATAAGAGAGTTGAAATTCGTTCAAAACAACCCTTGGAACTTATACATTCTGATATATGTAGACCAATGAGCAAGCAATCAAAAAATGGAGATAAGTACTTCATTACTTTTATTGATGACTTTACTCGCATTACTTGTGTTATGTACATGAGACATAAGTCAGATGCTCTGAAAATGTTTAAGAGTTTCAGGAGGAAAGCAGAAAAAGAATGTGAGTATTCAGTGAAAAAGTTGAGAACTGATAATGGTGGTGAGTATAAGAATGAATATTTTTAATGTTATCTTGAGAAGCATTGAATTCAGCATGAGTTCAGTTCACCATACACACCTCAACAAAATGGGTTTTCTGAAAAAAAGAATCGAAGTTTGGTGGAAATGGGGAGAACTATGTTGCTTGAGCATAGTCTTTCTCATTATTATTGGAGGAAAGCCATGAGCACTGTTGTGTATATTTAGAACTGATGTTTCTTTAGACCAAAATCAGATATGACTCCCTATGAAATGTTCTATGGAAAAAATTCAAATCTGAAACACTTAAGAGCTTTTGGGAGTCCATGCATTATAAAGAAGAAAGGTGGAAACCTTGGAAAGTTTGATCAAAGAGGAGATGATGGAATTTTTCTTGGCTATGCTCTAGAAGGAAGAGGATATAGATGTATCAACAAAGAAACAGGAATAATTATTGATTCTTTATATGTAAAAGTTGTTGAAAATATTGAGAAAGAAAATCAATCATATGTTGATGTGGAAGTTGAGCAGAATAGAGAAGATTTTGTTAACAATTCTGATAATGCTGCAGATTGTGTTAATCCTACTCAAGAAGACGAATCCGACTCAGAAATCTCAAGTGATGAAGATAGAGTTCAAACAACTCATCCTAGGTTGAGGAAGCAAGTGGAGACTCAGAACATTATTGGAGATAAAAATCAGAGGGTTCAAACAAGAAGAACAACAGATGCTATATCACATACATCTCTTTATTCAAAAGTTGAACCGAATAATGTAAATGAAGAATTTGAGCATCCAGAATGGGTTCATGCAATGAATGAGGAGCTTGATCATATAGAGAATAATGATACTTGGGAACTTGTACCCAAGCCGAACAACAAGAACATCATTGGTACAAAGTGGGTTTTCCAGAACAAGCTGAATGAAGAAGGTAGAGTAATAAGAAACAAACAAAGATTGGTTTGTAAAGGGTATTCACAAATAGAAGGCATTGATTTTGATGAAACCTTTGCTCCGGTGGCAAGATTAGAAACAATCAGAATCTTTCTTGTTATTGCTGCACAATGAGGTTACAAAATCTTTCAAATGGATGTAAAATCTGCATTTTTGAATGGTGACCTTGATGAGGAAGTCTACATTGATCAACCTTGTGGATTTTTTATTGGAAAGGATGAAAGTTATGTGTGCAGGTTGAATAAGGATTTGTATGGGATAAAACAGGCTCCTAGAGCATGGTATTCTAAATTAGATACTTGCTTAAAGAATATGAACTTTAAGAAAGGGAGAGTTGACATCAATCTCTACATCAAGGAATGTCGGGAGTTTTCACTGGTCGTTATTTTTTATGTCGATGATATTATATTTGCTGTAAATGATGAAAGATCATGTGAAAAATTTGTTGAGGAGATGAAGAAGTTATTTGAGATGTCCATGCTGGGAGAAATGAAGTATTTTCTTGGGCTACAAATTTCACAGAAGAAGAATCATATTTTTATGTCTCAAGAAAAGTATGCTGAGGAACTTCTGAAGAAGTTTGGCATGGAAAATTCGAAACCAGTTTCCACACCAATTTTAGTGGGAACCAAGTTTTCTAAAGATAGAGAAGGCAAGGAAGTTGATCAGAAAGAGTTTCAAAAGCTGGTTGGAAGTCTGTTGTATCTGACTACCTAAAGACCCGACATTGTCTATGTTGTCACTTTATGTGAAAGATTTCAGAGTGATCCTAAAGAATCACAACTGATTGATGGAAAAATAATTCTCAAATATATCAAAGGCACGGAAAATTTTGGAATCATGTATAATGGCTCAGGAAATATTGATCTATTCGGGTATTCTGATGCTGATTGGGTAGGAAATGTTGACGATCGAAGATCCACATCTGGTGGAGTTTTCTTTCTGGGGAAAAGTTGTGTTAGTTGGAATACCAAGAAACAGAATTCAGTAACTCTTAGAACAGCTGAATTTGAGTATGTTGTTGCTACTCAAGCTGCAATTCAACTAATGTGGATGAAGACTCAGTTGTAAGATCTACTTGTTGAAGTAAAGATACCATTGCTCTTGGGTTTTGATAATCAGAGTGCAATAAATCTTACAAGAAATCTGGTACAACATTCTCATTCAAAACACATTGATATAAAGTACCACTTCATCAAAGAGCAAGTGGAGAAGAATGAATTAAGGCTAGAGTATGTTCCTATATCTTGAAGGTTCCGGGTGCAGCGAAAGTGCGTGGGTGGATGTGCCCACTTGGCTTTTTGTCATTAGCAATGATCAATCCGGGATCAATACGATGATAAATGCCAGTCTCCACGGATCGAATCACAGAAAAAGACAAAGAAGATGGTTTGTCCCAGAACCACAAACAAGGATCGTTACAGGTTGATTATAGTTAATTTAATTAATTATAAAGAAATACCTTTTGGGTGTTCTTTCTTCGTTTATGTTCTCAATCATGTTGTCGATGTGATCCGTCGTTGCATCGCAGAATCCAAGTGTAGACTCCCTCTAGCGGTGATCCACACGTGTACCTTGTATCTCTGGACATCACCAAAGGATTCTCCGGGTGCTAGCATGGAGAAGCCTTTGCTTGCGTTGTCCGCCTTAGATCGTCTTGATCCGATGGAAGAGGATCTCTCTCGGTCTTGAGAGCGTTCTTGGAGGAAGAGGTTCTTTCGGTCTTGAAATAATTCTCTAGAGATGTTGTGCACAACGATTATCTTGTGTAGGAAAAGAGTTGGGGTTGTGAGGATATTTATAATCGAGTTTGAGGTTTTAGAGTTATGACAATAAATAAATGCGTTACGCGTTTCATTTATTTCATTAACTCTTATTGAAAACCCCCATGTCGAATAATTAATTCCTTGACATGTGCTCACGCTGATTATAATAAATATCATTTAATAAAACGATATTATATCCTTAAAATCCCAACTGGAAAAACTACACGGCGTGTAATAATAAATACACGGCGTGTACTTGTTTTTCATTGAAAACTACACAGCGTGTACATTAAATGTACCCAGCGTGTATATCTTGTTTTCATTTATTCATTTCCTTTCCAAAATAAAACTACACGGCATGTACATTTAATAATACACGGCGTGTACTTGTTTTATTTTATTTTTCCTCCATCATTTAAAACAAATTAGGCTTCCTTGAATAATTATTAAACCACGTACAGGAATAATCTTTATTCAACTTGAGATACTTGGATACACTTAGTGTGTGACCCTCTAGGCCTCTTTCTCATTGGCATTAGGTAGGCTTGCCTAAAGTCCAAGATTACTATCTAGCAATGGGTCAAGGCACTCAAGAGAAAGAAGTTGGCGCCACATTGACGTATCACCACATACGAACGCTTACTGTGTAATTTAATCCCTTCGTCTCAATATCTCATCAAGCAGGTTTCATGGAAGTGTCATAAACCTATATGCTTAATCTATCGTTATTTGACTACCTGAAATAAACTCGTCGTTTACACCATGGCCATGGAATTTAATGCGACAGTTCTATTTCAATCAAAGGGCCGAGATATCAACTTCCATAAATGGAAGGGACAAATCCTTCCTCGACTTATCCATTAACAACATGTCACTCATGACGCACCCAACATACCCTACTTCCCGCCAACTGTCTGCGTGACGGTTTTCGTCAGTAAATCTAAGTGCACGATTCATGACATGAGTTAATGATAATCTTTCATTCTAAGGACCATTACACATGCTCTCAGATAGAAATATCCGATGACACCAAGGCATGCGGAATTACTACTGGCGGGTCTGTTCTCATAATCTCCCATCTTGGAGATTACCAAGTGTGAACTCCATGAGAGAGAGTCTCGTCTTCTTACAAGTACTCGCACATGACGGTCTGTATACTATGTGTCCTATCATAGTATGTCATCCAACCGCAGAACTTTATTTAAGAATATTTTTATGTCATTTCAAGGTTCTCATCATAGCGGGGATCTACTATGACCTTATTAATGCAACAAATATTCCAGGACATTATTATATTATATTCATGCAGAACAATGAACAATATATAATAAGTGAACATTTATGTAATCAAAGTACAAAACAGTTGGTTCTGAGGACACCAACCCTTACAAACTCTCACTTGTACTAGAGCCAACTGCCTATGACTTTTAGTCCGCTAGACCTCACATGATGATCATGTTTCTGCTGAGTCAAGGCTTTAGTCAATAGGTCTGCCACGTTGTCTTCCGTGGAAATACTACTCACTGCAACTTCACCTCTCTGAGAAAAATCCCTCAAGAGATGATACTTCCGAAGTATGTGCTTTGTCCACTGATGTGACCTTGGCTCTTTTGCAAGTGCCACCGCTGCAGTATTATCACAATAGAGTGTGATAGGATCTTTACTGCTCGGTACTACATCCAGCTCTTGGACGAATCTTAGCATCCATACTGCTTATTTAACTGCCTCAGAAGTTGTGATATACTCGGACTCTGCTGTAGAATCTGCCACCACACTTTGTTTTGAGCTCTTCCAGCTCACTGCACCTCCATTAAAACTGAAGATGTATCCAGTCTGCAACTTCATGTCATCTTGATCAGTCTGGAAACTAGAATCTACATGTCCTCTGATAACTAGTTCCCCATCTCCTCCATAAACCAGGAATATATCCTTAGTACGACTCAGATACTTAAGGATAGTCTTGACTACCATCCAATGGCGTTCTCCTGGATCAGCTTGATATCTGCCTACCGCACTTAATGCGTAAGCAACATCTAGCCTCGTATATAGCATAGCATACATGACTGACCCAATCGCGGATGCGTAAGGGATCCTTGCCATTCTCTTTCTTTCCTCATGTGTCTGAGGACACATTTTCTTGGAAAGATGAATGCCATGTGACACTGGCAACAATTCCCTCTTGGACTGTTCCATACTGAATCTCTTCAGTATTTTTTCAATGTATGTACTTTGACTCAGGCCCAGCATTCTCTTGGATCTATCATGATGGATCTTGATCCCAAGAATATATGCCGCCTCGCCTAAGTCTTTCATGGAGAAGCATTTATGCAACCATGCCTTAACTGAGTGTAAGACAGGTACTTCGTTTCCAATTAGCAATATTTCATCAACATATACTATTAGGAAAACAACTGCACTTCCACTAAACCTTTTGTAGACACAAGTCTCACATTCATTCTTAACAAATCCAAATTATGTAATAGCTTCATCAAAACGAATGTTCCAAGACCTTGATAATTTCTTTAATCCATAAATGGATTTATGCATCTTGCATACCTTGTTGGCATCCTTTGGAATCACAAACCCTTCAGGTTGTGTCATGTAGACATCTTCCTGGAGGTTCCCATTAAGGAAAGCTATTTTGACATCCATTTGCCAAATTTAATAGTCATGGTAAGCAGCAATGGACAATAGGATTCTGATAGATTTCAACATCGCAACCGGTGAAAAGGTTTCATCATAGTCAATTACTTGACGTTGTCTAAAACCTTTTGCAACCAGTCGTGCCTTATAGGTGTTGACTTTCCCCTCCATGTCCAGTTTCTTCTTGAATACCCATTTATTACCAATAGGCTTTACATCAACTGGAGGATCTACCAAAATCCAGACTTGGTTTTGGTACATGGAATCCATTTCAGAATTCATGGCTTCTTGCCACTTGGCAACGTCTGTGCCTTCAACTGCTTCCTTGTAGGTAAGAGGATCATCATTATCAACCAATAATGAGTCACCATCCTCGGTGACAAGAAAACCATATCATTCTGGTTCTCTCACCTCTCTCGTGCTTCTACGCAGTTCTTGTGTCTCTCGAACAGATTGTTCTTCCACAGGGCTTTGTGGAATCTGTTCTTGTACCAACTTCTGTGTATCTTGAGCCTCGACTTCATCGAAGTCTATCTCGCTCCCACTATCTCTTTTGGAGATGTGCTCCCTCTCAAGGAATATGGCATGTCTTGCCACTGTAACCTTTTTGTCTGAGGGGTTGTATAGGTAATATTCCCTTGTTTCCTTGGGATATCCTATAAAGATACACTTTGTGCCTCGGGGTGCAAGTTTGTTACCTGAAGAGGCCTTAAGAAATGCTTCACTACCCCACACATGTAAATTCGATAACATGGCTTTGCGTCCACTCCATAATTCGTATGGAATACCATTTATCGATTTAGTTGGTACTTGGTTTAGTATGGGCGCTGCTGTTTGTAATGCATATCCCCAAAAGGATAATGGAAGACACACATGACTCATCATTGATCTCACCATGTCCAAAAGGGTGTGGTTCCTCCTTTCACTTACACCATTCCACTGCGGTGTGTAAGGAGGAGTGAGTTGAGATAGAATCTCAAACTCCTGTAAGAAATCAATGAAGTCTTGATTAAGATATTCTCCTCCTCTGTCTGAGCGGAGTTTCTTAATCTTCTTACCAATCTGGTTCTCAACTTCATTCTTGTATTCTTTAAACCGATCAAAAGAATCTGACTTATACCTCATTAAATAGATATATCCATATCTACTAAAATCATCAGTAAAAGTTATGAAGTATGAGAACCCACCCCTTGCTTCAACTGGAAATGGTCCACACACATTTGTGTGAACTAATTCTAGAAGCTCTTTAGCTCTTTCACCTTTCTCACTAAATGGGGCTTTGGTCATTTTTCCTTGTAGACACGCATGACATACACCAAGTGGTTTTAGTTTGAAAGAATCTAAATACCCATCTTGATGTAATTTTGTCAAACATTTCTCATTGACATGACCTAGCTGATGATGCCAAAGTTGGGTGTGGTATGAGTCATGTGAATTAACTTTGTTATCGATTGCCATTACTTGGTTTGTGTAGTCTAACACATAAAGGCCATTATATAAATGTGCCCTACCAAAACAAATGCTATCTTTATAAAAGTAGAAACATTCATTTCCAAACTTGAATATGAATCCATCAGTATCTAATCTGGATACTGAAATAATGTTTTTAGTAACAGAAGGTACATAATAACAACCTTTCAAAACCAAGACCATCCCGGTAGGCAATGTGAGGTGGTAGTCTCCGACAGCTACAGCAGCGAGCCTGGCTTCGTTGGTTGCTCGTAGATCTACCTCCCCTCGATCAATCTTCCTGAATCTACTTGGTTTCTGTATTTGGATACAGATGTGAGCACCAAAAGCAGTATCTAATACTCAATTAGTAGAAACAGATAGATTGCATTCGATAACAAACGCACCTGAAGCTTCCCCTTGCTTCCTTGGCTGGGTGCAGTTTTTCTTCCAGTGGCCCTTCTTGCCACATGCGAAACAAACAACATCATGTTCCTTTGCCTCCCCTTTGATCTTCCTTTTCTTGGAAGGCCTTGAAGAAGCTTTGGGATTAAAGCTCTTCGCCTTCCCTTTCCTTTTATTCACCATAAGGACAGAAGGCTTTTCACGCTTCATGTCATTGTCCACTTGGAGAATAAGGATAAGAAGATCAGATAGAGACTTCTCAATATTTTTCATGTTGAAATTAACAAAAAAGTTTGAGAAGCTCTGGGGGAGTGATGCGAGAATGAGATCGGTACCCAGTTCTTCAGAGAGTTTAAACCCTAGAAACTCCAAGCGCTCAATGTAGCCAATGAGCTTGACTACATGAGGCCCAGCTGGGGCACCCTCTCCAAGCTTGCTCTGAAACAGAGCCTTGGAGATCTCAAACCTTTCCTGTCTTTCTCTCTCCTGGTATAAACCACAGAGGTGCTCAATTATGCTGTAGGCATCCATGTATTCATGAGACTTCATGAGCTCACTAGACATAGATGACAGCATCAAACATTAAACGTCGAGAGCATCGTTCAAATGTTGATCATAGACTAGGAAATCTTCATCACTCGCCCCTGGGGCAGGAGAATCAGGAAGTGAGGACTCCAGCACGTAAAACTTCCGTTCATGGCGTAGGATAACCCGAAGGCGCCTAAACCATTCCTGAAAGTTACTGCCGGTGAGGATGTTGTCTTTATCCAGAATTGATTGCAGAGAAAATGTGGTTGATTTGTTTGTCATATTGATTCTACAAATTAAAAGAGCATATTCATCAGTACTTTCTTGATTACATTTTATGAGAAATAATAAATTTTATTAAGTCTCCCGCTATTTTATCAAGTCCCAATGGCCCTCACCATTGAACTCGGAATGTCCAGTTGCTTTGACATTCTAGTGGCAAGGATCCATATTCCCCTTCGCATAACCCCAACAAGGGGTTGTTCAAGCTATTTGAAGGTATTTAGGAAGGCAGGTCTTTGCCAACTTTGAGCTTACAGTTCCTTGATCTGTTGAGTGGACTCCCCAATCCTGAAATCCTGACTTGGATTTCCTCAACTCTTGCCTCCAATATTACATCATGTCTAGCAAGGGCTACTTCTCTTGATGTAATATGGTTAAGTCAACCCGAAACCTTTCATAAGGGATTCCTTTATAAAAGTAAGTGTCCCAACAAGGGTTGGTCAAACACATAGTTTTATTGAGTCTTGCCCTTAATCAAGTAACGGAAGGCTTGGTCTGACTTAATATGGTATTTGATGGATTTTATTCTTTATGCGTATCTTTGCATTATCACATGCTTGTTAATATTAAGTGATGCTTGCTTAAGTGATTAACCATGTTCCGATAATGTTTACGCATAGTCTGGTTTTTATTTTATTCCATCTTTGCATGCTTGTTATTTTATTAATTATGTGATCGCGACAACACATACATAATAAATAAACCATGCAATCAGACAGAAATAAAATAAGATGGCATGATCATGAGCTTCTATTTGGTCAGCTTATCTAGCGGTTTTGATAAGCTAACCCTGACCTAGGGAAAACACCTTGAACCTGATGGTTCGTGTTTTGCAGCTCTCACCTGTCCACCTTTGTATCTTCTTGTGTCGGTTTCGCCTCGGCTTCGGGATTTGAACCATCTCCTCTGGCTTGGGAGATCCTCCATTACATGGGTTTATATTAAAGAAACCATGGGAACACAGACCCTACATTTTATTGGAAGAAGGCTCGCAGGCCAACAAATTTAAATTAAATAAATTTAAATGAAACCATACACATACAAAGGGTCTTTGGTCTAGCTCATGATCATCCATAGTATGCAACGATATTTACGCATATTTAGAATTCAAATTCTTTCAATATTTCTTTTATTTAAGATAAGACGCGCTCGAATTCAATTAATTATGATCTTATAATTAATCAATTCTTTATCTTAAATTCCTTTCTGAATTTCCTTGAGATTCTTCTCATCCATATTCCTTGTACGGGTCTTTGTACATTGAAGGAAACCTGGTGAAATTCCATTTCTGGAAAGTACACGGCATGTAGTTTATAATTACACGGCGTGTATTTTTCTTTTCACCCTTTATCCAAAGTACACGCCGGGGCTTTGGTGTGTTTTCTGTACTTTGGAAATTTTAGAGTACACGGCGTGTAGATGAATCATACACGGCGTGTACTTCCTTGTTACGCGGTAACCGGCCTGGCGATCCCGTGTACGCGGTATGCGGCTTATCTTTGTACACGTTTTCACCTGGGTCGGAACAGACTACACGGCGTGTTGTTCCAACATACACGTTGTGTATTCCGGTTTCCACGCGCCGTTCTATTCTAGTCAACACGGCATGATTAAAACTTAGGCATAATCAATTCACACGGCGTGGTTTGGCGGACCAGTGTCGGTTCGTTGAACCTAAGTACACGGTGTGTAGTTTTAATTACATGTCGTGTAATCCCGTGTTGTACAGACAGAAAGAGCGGCTCCTCTGGATGAGTTCCTCGTTTTTATTTTAATCAAAATTAAAATTAAAAGGTCGTTTCTATTATATGAATCGAGAAATGAAGGAGGAAGAATAGATCTCGTTAATTCAGATTTATAGAACGATTTATTTTGAATTGAATCAAATATGAATGCGTAAATTATCAACGAAAATTAAATAACTATAATCAACGTTGTAACCTGCCTCTGATACCATTTGAAGGTTCCGGGTACAGCGGAAGCGCGTGGGTGGATGTCCCCACTTGGCTTTTTGTCATTAGCAATGATCAATCCGGGATCAATACGACGATAAACGCCAGTCTCCACGGATCGAATCACAGAAAAAGACAAAGAAGATGGTTTGTCCCGGAACCACAAACAAGGATCGTTACAGGTTGATTATAGTTAATTTAATTAATTATAAATAAATACATTTTGGGTGTTCTTTCTTCGTTGATGTTCTCGATCACGTTGTCGATGTGATCTGTCGTTGCGTCGCAGAAGCCAAGTATAGACTCCCTCTAGCGGTGATCCACACGTGTACCTTGTATCTCTGGACGTCGCCAAAGGATTCTCCGGGTGCTAGCGTGGAGAAGCCTTTGCTTGCGTTGTCCGCCTTAGATCGTCTTGATCCGATGGAAGAGGATCTCTCTCGGTCTTGAGAGCGTTCTTGGAGGAAGAGGTTCTTTAGGTCTTGAAAGAATTCTCCAGAGATGTTGTGCACAACGATTCTCTTGTGTAGGAAAAGAGTTGGGGTTGTGAGGATATTTATAATCGAGTTTGAGGTTGTAGAGTTATGACAATAAATAAACGCGTTACGCATTTCATTTATTTCATTAACTCTTATTGAAAACCTCCATGTCGAATAATTAATTCCTTGACATGCGCTCACGCTGATTATAATAAATATCATTTAATAAAATGATATTATATCCTCAAAATCCCGACTGGAAAAACTATACGACGTGTAATAATAAATACACAGTGTGTACTTGTTTTTCATTGAAAACTACACGGCGTGTACATTAAATGTACACGGCCTGTATATCCTGTTTTCATTTATTCATTTCCTTTCCAAAATAAAACTACACGGCGTGTACATTTAATAATACATGGCATGTACTTGTTTTATTTTATTTTTCCTCCATCATTTAAAACAACTTAGGCTTCCTTGAATAATTATTAAACCATGTACGGGAATAATCTTTATTCAACTTGAGATACTTGGATACACTTAGTGTGTGACCCTCTAGGCCTCTTTCTCGTTGGCATTAGGCAGGCTTGCCTAAAGTCCAAGATTACTGTCTAGCAACAAGTCAAGGCACCCAAGAGAAAGAAGTTGACGCCGCATTGACGTATCACCTCATACGAACGCTTACTGTGTAATCTAATCCCTTTGTCTCAATATCTCATCAAGCAGGTTTCATGGCAGTGTCATAAACCTATATGTTTGATCTGTCGTTCTTTGACTACCTGAAATAAACTCGTCGTTTACACCATGACCATGGAATTTAATGCGACAGTTCTATTTCAATCAAAGGGCCGAGATATCAACTTACATAAATTGAAGGGACAAATCCTTCCTCGACTTATCCATTAACAACATGTCACTCGTGACGCACCCAACGTACCCTACTTCCCGTCAACTGTATGCGTGACGGTTTTCGTCAGTAAATCTAAGTGTGCGAGTCATGACATGAGTTAATGATAATCTTTCAGTCTAAAGACCATTACACACGCTCGCAGATAGCAATATCCGATGACACCAAGACATGCGGAATTACTACTGGCGGGTCTGTTCTCATAATCTCTCATCTTGGAGATTACCAAGTGCGAACTCCATGAGAGAGAGTCTCGTCTTCTTACGAGTACTCGCACATGACGGTCTGTATACTATGTGTCCTATCATAGTATGTCATCCAACCGCAGATCTTTATTTAAGAATATTGTTATAGCATTTCAAAGTTCTCATCATAGCGGGGATCTGCTATGACCTTATTAATGCAACAAATATTCCAGGACATTATTATATTATAGTCATGCAGAACAATGAACAATATATAATAAGTGAACATTTATGTAATCAAAGTACAAAACAGTTGGTTCTGAGGACACCAACCCTTACACATCTGACCAAGTTGCTGATATATTCACCAAACCTTTACTGAAAGAACCATTTGCAAAATTGAGGTTGAACATGGGTGTCCAACCTCCTTCTAATCAAGGTTAAGGTACGTGTTTCTGTCCCCACTCTCATCTTGCCTTTGGATAGTGTTGTCAAGGGGGAGAATTGTTTCATAAATCTATCCTTATAGATGCATGCATAAAGGGGGAGTTGTGGGTAAGCTGTAAATCCAGCATGTATGTGCGTGAACTATTCTAACTCTTTGTTGGAGTGGTTGTAGGAAACAATGTTGTTTTCTAGAAAAGTTGACAAAGTGAATAATTCTGAGGTAGAAGCTTGAAAGATGATCTGAAGAAGGCTGAGGAGGTACGCTCATGAGATTTCATAGTCACTGCTTTTGGACAGCATGGTTTTGGGTGTCAATAATTCTTGTTTCCTACAATGAGTTAGCTCACGTAGGCTTAGAATTGTTGATAAGTAATCCATTGCTTAAGGTTACAAAGTTCAGTGATTTATGAATCATGGTTGACAACAAAATCCAAAGGGGGGGATTGTTGGGACCAAGTTGGATGGATAAGGAAGTAAGAAAAGATTGTTGTTATAAAGTGTTGTCTTTTGTTGTCAAAGAAGCTAAATCAATTCACTTTGTAAAGGACTTGTAAACTATGACGATGCTTTGCTGATTTGTATTTCACAAATATCATAAGTTTGGAGAACTTGTGATGCAAGTCTTATGAAGAGTAGAGAGTGTAAAGAAGTGATTTTGGCAAAGGAAAGAAAGCGGCGCGCAAGTCAAGAGTGGCGCGCAAGTATTGGCGTGCAAGTATATGTGGTGCGCAAGTCATATTTCAAGATCATCACATCAAAATTTGACAAAGGAAATAAAATGGCGTGCAAGTTAAAGATTGGCGCGCAAGTCAAAAAGTGATGCGCAAGTATAAGTGGCGCGCAAGTGTGGCGCGCAGGTATAAGTGGCGCGCAAGTGTGGCGCGGAGGTATAAGTGGCGCGCAAGTGTATGTTGCGTGCAAGTCATATTCCAACATCATCATATCAAAATACGACAAATGAAAGAAAGTGTCGCGCTAGTGATGGAAGGGCGTGCAAGTGATGGAGCGACGCGCAAGTAGGAACGGCGCGCAAGTGTATGTGGCGCGCAAGTCACCAAAATGCCTATAAATAGACGACTAGCCTCCTCACTTTTTAATGCTCAACACTTAAGAGAAAATTAGAACTCTGATCGCGCAAGTAGTGGAGGGTGCTCTGATCGCGCAAGTAGCAGAGGGCGGCGCACAAGCTGAAGTGGCGCGCAAGCTAAGGGTTATTTATAAGGCACGCAAGTAGGGTGTCGCGCAAGTTTTGGCGTGAAAGTTTTTCCGCGCAAGTTTTGCCGCGCAGGTTTTGCTGCGCAAGTTTTTCCGCGCAAGTTTTGCCACGCAAGTTTTGTCGTTCAAGTTTTTTCGCGCAAGTTGCCAGAGGCGCGCAAGCAGGGAGGTGCTTTCAAGAAATGGGTCGTGTATAAGCCAAAGGTGACGCACAAAGCAGGGAGGCACGCAAGCAGGGAGTGGCGTGCAAGCTGTCTGCACCGGGAGGTTCTTACCAACTTCTGGGTAGGAAAGTGGAGAATTGTTTTGAAAGATTTGATTTGTGAAAGTTTATTAAGAAGCACAGAATCATTACATTACCCTATTTGTGCTAAAAGGGAGCACACACACTATTGGATTGTTTTCAAAGTGCTACATTAGTGTAAGGGTATATCCTACTCGTTGTATTCCACATCAAAGGATTGTTTTCTAGTGGATTGTGTGGTACTGGATTGTTTTTGTACCATACCAAGGACGTAGCTACTCTTGTTGAGTAGTGAACCTTGTAAATCTTGTGTTCATGTGGTTGTGTGTGTTCAGTAGGAAAGAAACTCTTTAACAGGAGGCGAAAATTGTTTCAAAAAACATGAAACATAAAAAGAAAAATATATCATTGATTCACCTTCTCCCTCTCTCAGTGATACTTGGATCCTGACTGGGTACTTCACACCTAACTGTGTGCCCTGGACAGTGTCATTGTCTAGGTCACACGGTTAGCCTGGGAGGGTCGCATGCCTATGCACTTGGTCGTGCGGCCTAGACAATGTCACTGCCTGGGGCGCACGATTTGCACTAGGTTGGTGCACTGTTTTTCCTAATCGTGCATCAACTGTGCGTCTTCTTTTGTTCGTCCAAATAATGTCATTTTTCTTTAAAAACACTCGGGTAAGCCATGAAATAAAGGTAAGACCAAAAATAAAAGAAAAAGTGTCTCAAAAGAACACCTCGAGTGTGACACTCAGGATATGGTATCCACTTCAGTGGGGGAGAGTTAAGCTTGGAAGGGCATGCTTTGTATGGGGTGTTGGAGTTTATGTTCAAAAAAAGGTTTTCACATTGAGTTCAAGAACCAATATTAGAAATATACCTATTACATTGATCACAATAACATTCTTTGTAAATGATGTTTAAAACTAAAATAATCACATAAAAATTCTAAAATTTAGCATTGATGTTACTTTAAATATTGTAATAGTTTATAATTTTGATTTATATGAATCTAAGAAATAAAAAATGGGTGATTCAACATGGTAGTGTAAATTATGAAGTTATTAATAATTGAAAAATGTAAAGTGAAATAGATTTGGAATAATGAAAAATGAATAATAATTTTAAGTTTCTAAAAAAAATCTTAATGATTTGTCCACCAAAGAGAAATCATGGGTGCCTTTATTCCTTGAAAAACACCATGCAAATGTCACAACTAAAGTTGTTTACCTCTTTTGAATAGTAAGTGTTGTCTCCAAAATCATAAAATGACATCCCCACACTCTCCCTTTCCATCTATAATTCTCTCTGGACGCCCTCACCAACTATAAGGCAAAGGTAGTGGATTTATGATTAGCCTTTTTTTTAGCTAATGGAAAAATCAGGAAAAAATATTCTTTTCAATGAAAAACAAAAAATATTATTATTTTAAACTCAACTATGAAAAAAAATAGATTTTTTATGTATACTAAATTCTTCATTTAGTTGATGTAAAAAATATTTTTTTTAAGGATTCAAAATATTAATATATTTCATGGTTTGGTATCAAAAACCCCACCTCAACCATTAGAGTTGTTAACGGTTAGCCCACATAGCGGATCATGCGGGCTGTGAATTTTAATGAGCGGTCTGCCCCGATCCACAAATAATGTAGATCCGACATTATCCATGTGGAACCCACAAACTAATAGGTCAGACCACAGATTTAAAGAAAATAATATATATATATATATATATATTTATGAACCATGATAAAGGGGAGCGGGGCAAGGACAAATATTTGAGATTTAGAGAAAATCTATAGTTTTCAATTAATAATAACCCCAAATGCAGACTAACCCCAAATCTATAGTTTTTAATTTTAGATGAGTTTAAACTTGTGCTATTTTTTACCACAATCATGCTAGTTTATTTTATTTTTCAATCAAAACTTTTTGGTAACCTATATATAATTGTGGGCCAAATGGGACCCATGACAGGCTAGTCTGCTCAGGCCTCGAGATTCACGGGTTGGATCAAACGCGGTCCGGATTTTTGTGAACCTAAATATTTAAAGTCCTCACACACATAAATACACGGACTAACGGATCGGTCTGGTGTATTGCGGGTTTTTTTGACAGATATATCAACCATGCCGCGAATATTGTTCGATTTTAAAATAATTTTGAATATAAAATATTTATGGTTAGCTATGTTACAGTAAATCATGGTATTATATCAAAATTATTAGGCGTGACAGGATAAAACATGAACCTTTATTACTCATTTATTTTTAAAACATATTATCTTATAACTTTATGATCCTGTTGTATATTAAAATATACATTTAAATGTTCAGATCCCTCCAAATTAGGGATTATAACATGTCACGTACTGTGATAAGATACTTAAAATTGAAGCGGTGTAGTTTTATTTTAAGAGAAAAATGTTTATAATCAGTTTGTTTTCTAAACCCATTACTGGATACATATCCTATTATATTTTGGAACACTTGCTTAACTAAAATTAATACATCCCAAATTAAATACAAATATTTTATAATTTTATTTATTTTCAGTTTAATTCATTTTGTATTTATAGATGAATTTTAAATTCGTATTTGATTAAATTAATACAAAATAAACATATTATGATCCGGCATTCGGCCTGAGCCTGCATCTTTCTGGTAAACTGAAAATAAATAAATATTTTTTTTAGTTTTAATACTATTTAAAATAATTTAATAATAGTTTATTTAATCAGGCGCAGATTTAAAGCATCATCGGGCTACTGAACACTAACCAAATATTATTTGACTTTAATTTGATACTCTAACCCTATAAAAATATGATCAACCGCTACTCTACTCACTTAATGTTTACCTATTGTCATAGCCAATTCAAATACCGGATCATAATATGTTTATTTTTAAAACACATTACTCTATTACTATATTATATTTTGAAAATATTGCGGGTGTTGTGGAAGGGGGGTTTGAGGTTTGGGGCAGCGGTTGCGGGGTCAAGTCATCGGACCGCATCTTTATAGTGTGTATGGAGCCATTCTTGGCGGGTATAATAAAAAAATTTCTATTTTGAAGATATCATCAACTGCTCAAAATTCATTAAAATTTCCAATAAAAAATTTGAAGTTCTAAAATTTATATATATATAAACCGTAAGAGAAATAATCTGTAACGAAAACCTTGTAAATGGAGTTCTTGATAAAAACATATTAAATTGAAAACGGATAAATTAAATAAGTAAATGAGGAGGGAAATGGAGAGAATTGAGGAGAAATAGAGGCGACCAATCCAAAACATCAATCAATTATGGTTGGTGGGGTTGGGGGATAATTATTGTTTGAATGCATAAAATTCAACTCATTCCCTTCCACCAACCGATGGACCCCCACCCACAACGCAATCAATAAAGGGATCTCCATTGAATAAAGTGATAATTCAATAATGGCTTGTTTGTCACGATGCAATTTCAACATGTAAAATTGATTCAATATTATATCGAACAAAATGTAAAATTGAATGAAAATGAAAATCACTTTTTTTTTAAAAAAAAATGTTTTCATGTTTTGTACAAAAGGATTTAGGTGTCAATGCAAAGTCAAATTTGATGAGTATTGGGAAATAGAGTGTTGAGTGGAAGTGAATATTTTTTGTGATTCCTCATAATTAATTTTTTTTCAGACCAAAATACCCTCCTGTTCTTATTTATTTATTTGTTTTTGTATAGAAACATCACCTCTCATACAAGCCGTATGTTCCCCGTGTAGCCCTCTCCTCACCGTAGTGGATAATTACCCCGTGTCTTGAATGCGACCCGTGAATAACTAGTCAAACTGTTGTAGACACTACAGATCGCGCGGGTCGCGGGGTCGAGTCTCTGGGCCCTCTTCTTTGTAGCGTGTGTATAAATAAAAACCCACCTTTTTTCTACTACAGATTGCGCGAAATTTGACGCTAGCTAAAAGTGTTGATAAAGTATGTGTATTTATCGCCATTAGTTAAAAGCGCCGATAAATAACCATTTTATCAGCGCTAAAAAAATGATGATAAAAATGTTCATTTGTCAATGTTTTTTTTAACGCTGATAAATAACACATTTATCAAGGTTTTTTTAGCGCAAATAAATGACACATTTATCGGTACTAAAAAAACACTGATAAAAGCAATTACTTGTCATCGTTTTTTTTAACGATGATAAATGGTACATTTATTAGTGTTTTTTTAGCGATGATAAAATGTATATTTCATAATAAAAAAATATCGTTAAAAATCATATATTAATATATAAATATATTGATATTGATATAAATATAATATATTTTATTAAATATGATTTATATAAGACTAAATATGTATGTACACTCAATATATAATATATTTACTAAAAAATGACTTATAAAACAATCAAAAAATAACATTAATTAATAATTTGTGAATTATTATTACAAATGGTTGAAGAAGAGTATCTACAAAACTACAAAGGAACACACAAACATACACAGGCAGGAAGTTGTGGAGACTCGAACACGAGACCTCTCTGACACCCCACATGACCCTTTGCCACTATACTAAGCCCTGTGGGCAAATTTGCTAATTATTATTGACCATCAGTCATTTAATAACATTTGGATAACATAAAAAACAATAAATTAATGAACAATCTAATATAAGCTGAAACATGACTTCAACTTCAAACGATCATAATTTTTGATTTGGGTGTTTGTTTGACCTATATCATGTATCAAATCGAAAGTTGCAAAAAGATCTACGTTGTATTGACTCGAAGAACCTTGATCACTTTTTAAGGTCAAAAAAGGATCAGAAGACCTCTAAAACCAAGTTTATAGTTGGAATATTCTAATTTTTTAATATTCGATGAGATTTCAGCTACATTTAAGAGGATCTTATTGTCTTTTTTTAGCGGTGACTGAATTGATTCTCAAGACTTACACACGCGCGCGCGCGCTCGCACGCACACACACATATTATGATTTTGAAATTTTATTATTTTTCATATTGTAGTTTTATTTATAACTAAATATATACATATTTGTTATATTTATATATACTAAATCAATTGTACAAATAAATATTTAAACATATTTACATAAAAATGTATTTTTAAATATATAAATCATATGAAAATGAATATTTATTGTACATTTTATTTAAAATAAAAAACTATCCATTTTATTTACCTTATAAAAATGCATTTATATAATATATACCTATACAAGTAATGTTTATATATAAATATGTGTGTGACAATAAAAAATATATATTTATGTGTATATTCTAATATATGTAATTAAATACATACATGTAAATATTTGTCCGTATATGTGTGAATTATAAATGTGTAAGTGTGTGCGCAAATATGTGCGTATGTGTGTGTCAATATTGTGTAAATACATTATATATAAATGTATTTTTATAAATATATCATTATCATTAAATATCGTATATAAACATATTTACAATAAATATTTATAAATACGTTGTAAAAATTTTAAATCTAAATACACAATTATATGTAAATATGTATAAATATATATATAAATATATAAATATATAAATATATATGTAATGTATAAAATTTAAATCTAAATGTACAATATATAGACATATTTTAAAAATGTATTTAAAAATAGTTATATAAATCATATGAAAATAATTATTATCCATTTTTTTACATTATAAAAATATATGAATATATATATACTTATACAAATGTATATATAATGTTTATATATACATATGCGTGCGTATTAATAAACAAATATATATTTATATATAGATTTATATTTCAATGCGTGTAAATGAATATTAATATATAATATATTCATATAAATATAAGTATATATATATATATATATATATATATATATATATATATCATACACACACACAAACATATATTTTATAAATGTATTTAAAAATAATTATATAAATATATACAAATATATGAATAAAAAATGTATGTAAATATATATAAATAAATGGAAATATCGTAAAATATAGAATAAAACAAGTTTGATGTAGTGGTAAAGGGGTTCAAATTGCTCAAGGGATGTCATAGGATCGAGTCCAGGTGCTCGCGAGTGAACAAGTAGCTGGGCAATAAAAAAATGTTGACAAAGGGGCGTTGCGAGTGGTGACAAAAGGTAGTGCAAAAGAGTGGGAGCGGCGGGGGTTCAAGCATTGACAAAGGGGGGCAAGCAGTTCAAAAAAAAATTGTTTTCCAAATTTTATCACCGTTAAAAAAAGCGCTAATAAATAGTGCATTTATCAACGATTTTGTTTTAGCATTGATAAAAGTGATCTTTATCAGTGTTTTTTTAGCGCTGTTAAAAATCACGACTTTTAAAGGCACTTAGCATGTCAGCGTATTTTTAGCACCGACAAAACCCATTTTAACGCTTTTAAAAGCATGATCTGTATTCGTGCGACCATCAGCCCCTCAACGAATGACAGGTTAAATTTTTCATAAATGTTATTTTGAAACTTCCGCCCAATCAGTGTACTGCACGCAACTGACACGTGCAACACACAACCGTCTTGTTCCCATCTCCCCACCCTTGCAGGATCAATGTCTCTAAGATGTTGTTCCAACCATCCATTAAAAAAAAGTTATGATAAAATGATTAATGATTTTTTATTCATGAGTGAGTTCCCATCATTGAATTCAAGAATTGATGTTCCTAAGTAAAATCCAAAATAACGGAACATCGCCGCCCGGGTTGTCACCCTCCGGGACGCTCTGCCATCTCGGCTGACAACGGCTCCTTCCTGGCTGGGGCTCTCTCCGGAGTGATCTCTTCGTGGGGAGGGGGGTTTCCTTGTGTGGAGGGTTCGAAAAGGCCACACAAGGAAATTCCCTTTAAAAGAGAAAAACAAACAAACAACGTTATATGGGCACAATGTCATCTACATGGTGGTTACCATGTGACCAACCTAGTGGGTATGACATTGTCGATGATGCATTCTTGATTCCTTTACTACAAGCAACATTTTTCGGTTACAATATCAAGCGATGATATTCAAAGGTGTTTCGCGGAATGTTTAATCGTTTATCATATTATAAATTTATTGTTTTATACATTAAATAAAATTAAAGTGGTCATACATGAGGGTCCCACTTGGATGCAGAAAGGGGAGATATTTAAATCTTGGGGGAAATTTTAATTTTTTGGCAATCCCACATTAAAAATAGGGATGAGATTCCCAAGGTCTCTCACTCACAAACAAAGACCTTCAAAATTTCATTTTTCATAAAAAATATATATTTGCAAAAATGGTTTTTAAAATTATTTGAAAGACATATTAGTAAAATGTTTATATATATAGACACAAACACAAACACAAAACAAAACAAAACATTTTTTTATAAAACCGACTAAAAGGTGCCCTCTTTTTTCAAAAAACAAATTCCAAAAGATGCACTTTTTTTGAAAAGTTATAATGTTTTAATCAAATCAAAGGACCTTTTGATTGAAATAGTGGGATTGAAATGGTGTGAATTGCACTAATTTGAACTATAAATAAGTGACTTATCCATACCACTAAGGTTAATCCAAAAATCTAAAACCCTCCAAACATTATTCTAATATCCTTGTATTGGGACTTTCAGGAATTGGTGTCCACTACTCCCTACAAGCTTATTGAATCCTCAAAGGAGTTTTTTATTGAGAACCCCACACCAACAAGTGGGGTAGATCAAACCCTTTTGGACAGTGAACCATGTTCACACATTAGGGCTTCCCATCCACTTTCATTTTCAATCATTCCACCCCAAAATTCTCAACAAAACGTGTCATTCATGGTTAGTCAAACATTACAAAACATTTTTAATGTGGTTTCATAGTTTGAATGTTTTAAAACTTCTAGAATAATGAAATAGATCACAATTCAAAACATTTATGAAATGTTTGAAATCATAACAGAGCTTCTAAGGAGCATTCTTGAAGCCTATAAAAGGAGGTTGTGACCATGATGATAGTGTGTGTGTGTGTGTGTGTCTTGTTTCGTGAAAACTATAAGCCTAAACTATATGTTTCTATTTTCCCTTTAATACCAAAGTTATAGGAGGCTATGGGAGTTCAAGAAATCCTACCAAGAAGTGTTCTTGATGATTCACACACACTCAGTGGATACCTTTAGATTTGGGAGTCCATTGGCCACCGGTGAGAGATCTCTTATAAGCTCATGTAATAGAGCACAACATTTTCAACAGTGAAGGAAAGGTTTGACTACATCGATAGTAAACATATGCTCTTTATGATTTTTTATAATTCTTTTAAACCTTTGGAGAACCCTTAGACATTGAAGGACCCTTACGAAGTGAATTGAGAAATAGGACCTGGAAATATCTCATTTGTGACTTGGTGAATATAGTATCAATCTTTCCACTAAGGTTTAGAGAACTCTCAAAAGCATTATTCTATCCAATGGTATGGTGTTTAGATAACTCTCATACTGTGAGCTTTCTTAAGCTAGTTCCATGAGATGATCATTCATGAGTTTAACATAAGTTTTTCATATTGTATTTATTGTTAACATTCTCTCAGTTTGATGAAAGATTCATTATAGTTAAAGAGCTTGCAAAGGAATAAAGAAATTCAAATAAAACACAAACCATGTGTGTGGTATTTTGTAAAATACACTGTGGGTGGTGTCACATAAAACGAATTGTAAAGATCTCAAGAAAAATGGTCATTGTTGTGTTTTTAGTCATCTACAGATCTATAATATGTCCATGGGAAGGTAAACCACATCATGGTTTATACCACTACATTGTGTTTTATGAAAAAATTCCCACGGTCCATTGATTGTGATTTCTAGAGAATTGATGGTTGGAGTTTGTTATCTGATATGAGGAGTTGAAATGTAACAATTAATTTACCATGTTTTGATCTGAAAGAAAAACAATCATAATGATCATCATGGTTTAAATAAAACTCTTGGGATACCATGATTAGAAGGAAAATGTTTGTGTTTGGCTGGCAATAGAGATAAAGCTGAAGAAACACATTGTGGTTCATACAAAACATGTCATGATCTTGGTCAGATATATGTTTTGGGAAGGAAAATTGGACTCTATGATTTGGGAATTTAAGGATTTTCAACTTTTCGAATATGACTTTAGTTAGATAAATCACACCATGTTCAAAGTTAACACATTATCATTTTGGATGGATTTAAATAAAAGTGATGATTCACTTTGAGGGGTGCACTGAAACATTGAGATAGCTACCCAAATATTTCAAGGAGTATCTTAGAAAGAAATTGGCTGGGTTTGGGGAGAAGAACGATGGTTTACAATTGATCCATAATTGAAGGAGCTTAAAGGGGATTAATAAAGATTAGTAAACATTTTTGACACTTGTTTTTGATATTTCTTGTATTGGAGTTCAGAACCATATTTTTATTCCATATCTTGTGTTCCTTAATGATAACAAAGCAAATACTTGTGAAGTGGGATAGAATTATCTATGCCCAAAGACACAACCACTCGATACAAAGAGTTGGTGAAACTTGTAAAAATATATTTTTTCATTTGTTGTTCTTACTCACTCTCTATTTAACATCATCATTATTTTCATGATCATTTGTACATCCTACACTCTAACTATCATGAGATTTTTTTTGATATTTAAAATATTTTTTCCACTCTAATTACGATACCCCCAATTTGAGGTATGCCCTTGTTTTGAGATGTTTATTTTATGTTTGGAGTACTTTAGTTGAATTTATGAAGGTGTTTGGACATCATGAATGGTTATTAATGATGTGAATGGTTTCTGGGAAGATTCCATGAATTTCATTCAGAGTGTGGATGATTTTCTAGGAAGATTCATCAAACTACTATCCGTGGCCATTCATAGTGTGAAATGTTATGCATGACATGAATAGGTTTGTGGGATTTTAAAGACAAGGAGACTTGAATTTCAGTGTATGTGGCTACCTAGAAGGTTCACAATGTGAACTTTTCATTCAAGTCATGAATTCATTTAGTTTTATCCAGCCCTTTTCATTCCAATTCCATCCAATTCTAATTAGTCACTTTATCATCCCCCTCAAACTCCAGGATCTCTCTAGGAATTTCTTCACAATCTTAGACTTCCAAACTCCATTATTGATTTGAGCGTTATATCTTATAAAAAAAGGAAAGGGATTTTTTATTTACTTATAATATAAATATGATCATTATCTCTTGAATTTGACCCTAAAATAAGTTTTTTATGGTTATATATATGGGACCAGACAAGTTTTGGTAGAAAATTCTTGTGATTCATTAGAGAAATTAAAGAAAGAGTACAAACCTGTGAGATCATGTTGAATTTGTTTTGTGCTAAACACATTTGAGGTAGGCGGTTTTTCCATCTCTCCACATTCTCTAGAATGTAGAGTCTTTCATTTTCCTAAAAAAATTGCTTTTTCTTTGGAATGAAAAACTCATGACAGACCTCAGTTGAAAATTACTTTGGCTAATTGATCTTGAAATATTAGGATGTGGGTGATGCTCAAAACATGTTTGAAAAAAAATTATTTAATGGGTTCCCTAAAAAAATGGGGTTTGAGTGTGAAAAATTTAAAAAACCATGGATGTGGAATGTGTTCATATTCCCATTTTATGGGGCCTTACTGGTACAGACTTAGCGCTTGGTGCCAAATTGGAGGCACAAGAATATATATCACCAAGTGAAAACTTGGTGAAGGACGGGACACTACTCACAAGTATAGAGACTGCCATTCGACATTCATGGGTGCGTGTGTGTGTGAAAACTAGAACCATGGATGCCAAGTAGGTTTAAAAGATTTATGGTTGCTGTTTATAAAAACTGTAATTATGTTAAACTTCTTTGATATGATTCCTTCTGTTTTATACAATATATGTGACACTTTTTAGCTACTTTAGTATTTTATACAATTGTTTTATAAAAACTATGTGCTAACTCGATTCTTGTTTCAGTGGAATTTGGAAAAAATATATTGGGATTTACCTACTAGGTATGATTACTCACCCCTATATATTCACTTTAGTTGTTCTATTTTTTTTCTAATGTTACTATGATTATTCATTTGTTATACTTTTTGTTGTTGGATTTACTCGTGTATCATTTATATTGCAGTCTTGGGTTTGTTTATTTTGTAATTGTATGTGTGTGTTTTCATGCATGAGTGTAAAAAGAGTAAAATGTTCCCCATTTTTTTTATTAAACCCTCAACATTTATTTCCTACCATTGGTGTTCGAGGAATGTCACCAAATGTCAATGAAACATCAACACTTTCCAAGACAATGGTTGGGGATGACTTGTTACAAATGATATCAATTTGGTCAACCCACTAGTTAGGATGATAGAAAAGTGATAAAATGAATTAGGACATGAAACGTATTGCATAAAAACACAGCTAACCTATTTATACTAAACTTCAAGTTACCAGGATGGTCTAAATAAAAAAAGTGTTCTAAAACACTTCTAGGTGTGTTGTCACCTCATCGTCATGGGTTTAGATAATGAGATCAGAGTATCATGCATTAGCAAAGAGACTTCCCACTTGGACATAATTTTCACATGATTATTTGATTTTTTTACTATTATATTTTTATTTTGGTCATTTTAATATGATATATGATATACCCCTGAATATGGAAGTAGTAAAATAATTAACCGGTAATTATTGCTATGATTATAGAACAAAAATGACACCATTGAGGAGAATGAGAAACCAGAAAGAGGGTGTAGTAGAGAATGTGGTTCGACATAAACCACAAGTGAACTAGAACCTAGTCTATAGTATTTTTTAAGCATTCTAGGATATCGATAAGGTAATTTGGGCTAAGGAACCTCATCACGTAAATCACTAATTGGAATTCTATAATCAAAATCCACCAATATTTTGAGGTAATTAATGAACTAAGAAAAAAAGGTATGAATGAGTAGGAAGAATAAAATATTAGACTTCCTAAAAAATACAACTGAGATGAAGTTCAAGCTATCAACATACATGCTTGAAGAACTGATGCTACAATGGTGGGACTTATCTGTTCAATCAAAACTGGACCAGGGTCTTACTTGGAGGAGGTTTGAGGATTTGTTTAATAACAAGTTTATTCATACACCTTCTAGCTTGAGAAGATGATAAACTTTTTCCAATTGAAACAAGGAAGTATTTTAATGATTGAATATGATATACAATTCACACACCTTGTTTTTTCACACCATAGGTGCTACTATCGAAAGGATGAAGGAAAAAATATTTGAGTAAGGTTTATGACCTGATATTCACTCTAAGGTAGTCATGTTCTATATTACAGATTATAAAAATATGGAGAACAAGGAGCTTGTGGGAGAGAGGGATCTTGCAAGGAATCCTAGTGGATGGGACACCTTCATCCATCCAAGTGTAGAAGGGAACTCCAGTGTAGGGAATAAGTAGAAAATATAGAGATATTCTTAGGGTAACATGGCACTGAATAATTATTTTATGGGATCAGTCTCTTATCCACCGTGTCACAACAATGTACCAAGTTTCTTTTAGTTCACCCCTCTTTAACATATGAAGAAGGAGTTTATTTCACCACCTCAATATTGTCACAACTGTATAAAAAGTGGAAATCTCAAGAAATATTTCCGCAGACCTTCGAAGTCAGAAGGAGGAGATGGATCAAACTAGTATAATATCTCCTATGCTCAATCAAAAGGATCTCATTATAATAGTTCTCAACCTAAGAATCTAGTGAACTAGGATGACTCAAGGAACACTTAAATTTTCCATATGACACCACGATAAGAGAGAAAATGCAATACTATAGGAGATGATTGATAGTTATATAAAGTAGAGTAGGATATCTTGACTGAGAAACCAGGCCCCTCGACAGTGTGAGGTACCATTATTTTGAACTTGAACCTTATTAGTGTCTTGTTTGATACCATTGAATCATGTTATTTTCTTTCTTTTCACGTGGTTAAACAATTGGGCTTGCATGTGGAAATAATGCATCACATCATGAGCATTAAGACACCTATTGGTTAGTGGGAATATAAAGGATTCAAGAGCCCAAATTGTACTATTACCTCAATGTAGTATAATTTCATTGGGAGTTTAACATATTAGATATGAATATTTTCAATTTAATATTTGGAATGTACTGGTTGGTGTAATTCAAAGCTCATATTGATTACTTCGCTCAACAAGTAACTTCCATGTCTTCAGATGGAGCTATTCATTTATTCAAAGGGGATTGAGATATAAATGCTAGAAGATAAGGACCTTTAGTGGAAGTATATGGAACCATTTCTAGTCATATTACAACAAAAACTTTAGTCACCATATATGAAACTAGAGATAAGACTCTTTATGCAATAGTGGACCAATACCCAGATGTATTTCTGAACGATTTCTCTAGGCTACCCCCTGGATAGGAAATCAAATATTCTATAGATATACATCAGGGAAAAATACCTATTTAACTTCCATTATATATAATGGATCCAACTGATTTATGAGAATTAAAGGTTCTAATAGAATAATTAGAGATCAAGGGCTTCATTAGACCAAGTACATCACCTTGGGTTACTTCAAATATATTCGTAAAGAAGGCAAGTGGTTCGCTTTGATTGTGTATTGACTATTATAAACTAAATAAAGTTACGATCAATAATTGATATCTTATTCATCAACTTGAAAATATATTTGATTAATTTAAGGGATCCAAGTGGTTCTCTAAGATTGATCCATGATTGAGATATCATCAACTCACAGTTAGGAAAGAGGATATTTTGAAGAAAACATTTCAGAGTCAATACAACCATTAAGAATACATTGACATGCCCTTTATTATGATAAATAGACCATCCATTTTCATAGAATTGATGTACTATATCTTCCATAGGTATCTTTATTCATTTATTTTGGTATTTTTTGATGATATTTTGTTTTAATATCAAAGTAGGAATGACCATGAGGATCACTTGGAGATTATATTGAGCACATTATGTGATCACCGATTTTATGATAAATTTTACAAGTGTGAATTATGGATATAAGAATTTAATTTCCTCATACATGAAATTTATGAATAAGGTATATTATTTGACGCTGGTAAGATCGAAGTAGTCATTTCATGGTAGTCGCCCAAGAATGTCTTAAAAGTACACAGTTTTTTGGGATTATCTAGCTATTATCATCACTTAATTCATGATTTATATAGGATTTATTCTCTTATGATTTCATTAATGAGAAAAGGAATACCTTTAATTTATACTAAAGATCCACTACTACAAAAAACAGGATTTATCAGCGCTCAAAACGAGCTTTAATAGCGCTAAAAAAGCAATGTAAATCTCAGCGCTGATAAAGGTGGGGGGGGGGGGGTCCCCTTTATCAGCACTAAAAAAGCACTGATAAAGGTAGCCTTTATGAGTAATAAAAAGGCACTGATAAAGTGAGCCTTTATCAGCGCTAAAAATACACTGATAAAGGGATCCTTTATTAGTGCTAAAAAAGCGCTGATAAATGCCCTGCCTGCTGCAACATAAAATTCTACAGCAGTACACCCAAACAAGACCTGCAAAAAAATTAGCATATCAACAAGTATACCCATAAAAAATTAACACATAATTAATAAGGTAATTACAGAAAGAATACACATACAACAAGTATACCCATATAACATTAACACATAATTCAGAAGTTAATTAAATATATAAAGAATTCAATTCAAAATTTAGGGGGTTGGGGGGGATGTTCAGGGGTTTGGGGTGGCTGTACAAGGGGGGTAGGGGATGTCCAAGGGGGTGGGGGTGTCCGGGGGGATAAGGGTGTCTAGGGGGTGGGGGGGGGGGTGTTCAGGGGGGTGGGGGGGGGGGTGTGTCCAGGGGTGGGGGGGTGTCTAGGGGGGTGGGGGGGTCTAGGAGGTTGGGGGGATGTCCGAGGGGGGTGTGGTGGTGTATGGGGGGGGGTGGGGGTGGATTTCCATGGGGGTGGGGGTGTCTAGGGGGGGGTGTCCAGGTGGTGGGGTGGTGTCTAGGAGGGGTGGGGGGCAGTCCAGGGGATTTGGGGGGTGTCCAGGGGTGGGGGGGGGGGGGGGTGGGGACTGGGTGTCCAGGGGGTTTGGGGGGGGGGGGCTTTCTAGGGGGTGGGGGTGTCCAGGGGGTGGGGGTGTCCACAGGGTGGGGTGGTGTCCAGGGGGGTGGGGGGGTCCAGGAGGTTTGGGGGGGGGGGCTGTCCAAGGGGGGTCAGGTGGTGTCCAAGAGGGTGGGGGTGGCTGTCCATGGGGGTGGGGGTGTACAAGGGGTGGGGGGTGTGTCTAGGTGCTGGGGTGGTGTCTAGTAGGGGTGGGGGCCATCCAGGGGGTTGGGGGGTGTCCAGGGGGGTGGGGGGGGGGATGTCCAGGGTGGTGGTGGAAGGACTTTCCATGGGGGTGTCCAGGGGGGGTGGGGTGGTGTCCAGGGGGGTGGGGTGGTGTCCAAGGGGTTGGGGGGCTTTCTAGGGGGTGGGGGGTGTCTAGGGGGGTGTCTAGGGGGTGGGGTGGGGTGGTGTTCAAGGGGGGTGGGGGGGGGGGTGATCTAGGCAGTTGGGGGGGCTGTCTGGGGGTGGGGTGGGGTGGTGTTCAGGGGGGTGGGGGTGGCTATCCATGGGGGTGGGGGTGTCCAGGGGGGAGTGGTGTGTGTGTGTGTGTGTGGGGGGGGGGTGTCCAGGTGGTGGGGTGGTGTCTAAGAGGGGGGGGGGGCGTCCAGGGGGTTGGGGGGTGTCTAGGGGGGTGGGGGGGGGGGGGGTGGGGGGCTATCCAAGGTGGTGGTGGTGGGGGACTATCCACGGGGGGTGTCCAGGGGGGTGGGGTGGTGTCCAGGGGGTGAGGGGATTTAATGGTTTTAATGGAATGAATTTCATGGATTTTAAGATCATTTGTATTTTTAAAATGGTTTTGTAATAGTGTTTATTTCAATAGTATGTGTTTCTTTAGGAAAAAAAATGAATGCTTTTGGTGTGTATTGTAGGAAGGGGGAATCCTGTACGTCAGTTGTTGTTTTCACTTAAAATTCTGTCCATTTTAAACAAAAGAGAGACACTTTGAGTGATACCACACACACCGTGCCTCGTATTGAGGAGGGGATTACTTTTACACATCAAAAATTATCCATGGATCATTCTCTTAAAGTATCAACACAATCTGAATGTGTTTGGTTGGTTTTCTGTACGTCAGTTGTTGTTTTCACTTAAAATTTTGTCCATTTTAAACAAAAGAGATACACATTGAGTGATACCGGACACACCATGCCTCATATTGAGGAAGGATTGAATCGTACACATAAAAATTAACCATGGATCATTCTCCTAAAGTATCAACACAATATGAATGTGTTTGATCAGTTTTCCATATATCAGTTCTTGGTTTCACTTAAATTTCTGTCCATTTTAAACAAAAGAGAGACACTTTGAGTGACACCAGTCACACCATGCCTCAGTTTGAGGTGGCGTTGACTCTTACATGTCAAAAATGACCCATTTATCATTCTCCTAAAGTATCAACACAATCCGAATGCGTTTGGTTGGTTTTCTGTACATCAGTTGTTTTCACTTAAAATGCTGTCCATTTTAAACAAAAGAGAGACACTTTGAGTGATACTGGCCACAAAATGACTTGGATTGAGTTGGTATTGACTCTTGAACGTCACACATGACCCATGGATAATTCTTATAAATTATCAACATAATCTGAATGCATTTTGTCAGTTTTCCGTATGTCAGTTGTTGTTTTCACTTAAAATTCTGTCAATTTTAAACAAAAGAGAGACACTTTGAGTGATACCGGACACACTGTGCCTTATATAGAGGTGGGGTTGACTCATACACATCACACATGACCCATGTATCGTTATACTAAAGTATCAACACAATATGAATGCATTTGGTTGGTTTTCCATACATCGGTTGTTGGTTTCACTTAAAATTCTGTCCATTTTAAACAAAAGAGAGACACTTTGAGTGATAGCAGCTACACCGTGCCTCATATTGAGTCGGAGTTGACTCTTACACATAAAAAATTACCCATGTATCATTCTAATAATGTATAAACACAATAAAAATGCATTTGGTCGGTTTTCCGTACGTCATTAGTTGTTTTCACGTAAAATTCTGTCCATTTTAAACAAAAGAGAGACACTTTGAGTGATACCGGCCACACCGTGACTTGGACTGAGTTGGGGTTAACTCTTACACATCACAGATGGCCCATGAATCTTTCTAATAAAGTATTAACACAATATGAATGATTTTGGTTGGTTTTACGTATGTCAGTTGTTTTTTTCACTTAAAATTCTGTCTATTTTAAACAAAAGAGAGACATTTTGACTGATACCGGCCACACCGTGCCTCAGATTAGGGTGGGGTTAACTCTTACACATCAAAAATGACCCATGTATCATTATACTAAAGCATCAACACAATCTGAATGCGTTTGGTCAGTTTTCCGTATGTCAGTTGTTGTTTTCACTTAAAATGCTGTCCATTTTAAACAAAAGAGAGACACTTTGAGTGATACTAGCCACACTGTGCCTCAGATTATGGAAGTGTTGACTTATACACATCACACATGACCCATTTATCTTTATCCTAAAGTATCAACACAATCCGAATGCATTTAGTTGGTTTTCCATACATCAGTAGTTGTTTTCACGTAAAATTCTGTCCATTTTAAACAAAAGAGAGATACTTTGAGTGATACCGGCCACACCATGACTCATATTGAGGCAGGATTGACTTTTACATGTCACAGATAACACATGGATCGTTCTCTTAAAGTATCAACACAATACACATGCGTTTGGTCAGTTTTTTGTACATCAGTTGTTGTTTTCACTTAAAATTCTGTCAATTTTAAACAAAAAAGAGACACTTTGAGTGATATTGGCCACACCATGCCTTAGATTGAGGAGGGGTTAACTCGTACATGTCAAAAATGACCCATGGATCCTTCTCCTAAAGTATCAAGACAATCATAATGCATTTGGTCAGATATGAAAGTATTTTAGAGATTTTACTTTTTTTTATTATCCAAAGCCCAAAGAAAAGTGGTTTATCATTCTTGCATGTTGCTGGAGCATTTCATCTGTTAAAATTGGAAAATTAATCATTGGATAAAGGGTGTTTTATTTAATAATAATTACAATTTTCCTACGGACATTTATATACAACAATTTTTCATCTTTTGATCTTCTTAACCCCTATAAAAAATGGCTGCCAATTGTACACATCCCCAAGTCAGATCTTCATGCTAATTGTGTACAATCTTCCATCAGGTATGCGGCCCACTCATTTCTAAACAAATATATATCGTCTTGTGAATATAAGGCTTTTAGAAATTTAGAGTAGTACTGCAAAATATATAAATAAAGAATTAATAAATAATTTAAATGAAATAGTTGTTGTTTTTGAAAATACCTCTTTAGGGATGCTAGTTTGTTGATGGAAAACGATCTCTCTCATAAATTTACAAACATAATAACCATAATAATTATTGATCATTTGTTTTGGACACTGAAAAAACTTTGATCATTAGGAGAATAAGTAACTTGTTTTGATATGTGTTTGGATGGTGAAATTTTATTATATATACCCTAATACCAGTCCAGACATAGTATTTGCTCACCTCCTTATGCTTATCCCCTGTCCTCATTCCTTATTTTAGACGATATTGATACACTGCCCTATCATAACCGAATCGTAAGTAAAAGAAAATATAAATTATATAACTTGATGTTTAGACCTAAAACGTAGGATTTAGTGTCTTACAGATTCACAAACTCCATCATGTGTGGTCGGTTTGTTAGATATCCTTACATTGAATCTAGAAAATAAATCTTTGGAGTATCCAAGTTCACCACAATTAAAATCCAATGTTTTCTAAAAACACAAAAATGAATTAGTAATAAAAGAAGTGAAAATATAATTTATATTATTTAATCGTAGAGTTTTACCCCTATATGGTTGGTATTAGGAAGAGTATGTCATCCGCAATCTTGCTTTCAAATGTTTTCAGCAAGCCTTTCACTATTTCATCCTTTTTGATGGCTCTAATTTCTTTAGTTGTGTTGATGTGGTATGAGGACCAACGAGTCCAAATTTTGGCTCATGGGAAAATACCTTCAACTGTTTTTCATATATATGCCCGCCAATAATATAAAATGCATTTAGTCATAATTAGCACATTATATCAGCTTTTAGAAAATCAATTCATGAAAACATACCTCATATATAAATTTATAACTATGACGCCTAGCCAACCATATTCAAGGATCTCATTTACATTTTCAGTGGTAATGAAATCTTGAATTTCCTCTCCGTATATATTCTTTTTAAAAACAACTATATGAATACTACCATTTTTTAGCTTCGTATCCACATGAGTCTTCATTTCTAGTAAATGTGGATAGAGAGCAAGTGGTGTTATTGTGCTTTCAGTATCTCTTTGAGATCAGTTAGTCAATCCTTTAGATGATTTTGAGCCCGCATTTCTTGTCACCCCTTCCCTTTCTTTGTCTATAATAATATTCATTGGTTCAGACCTTTTTTTTCATTAATTTTTAAAGGTTTAGCTTGAAAAAAATGGAAATAAATACCTCTTTGTTCACATGTACTCTTATAAGTTGTGACGACCATGCAATGAATGTATCAATAGCCTTTTTTACTGTATGAATATCATCTTCATAAATAGGAATAGGTAGCTCTGCATTTGGATCATGATCTACAGTAATCGTCACTTTCAGATGATCTTTTGAAAGTGGTCTATTATGCAGCTTGTCCTCTGGGATGTTGAACACCGTAGCCCTCGCTATAAGGTGATAGGTGGGTGTTGACAGATATAAATCATAGTCATTATCACCATGTAGATGATTAGTACATGAAAAGTATTAGTGTTTGTCTGATTCACATTTCATGAGAACAATTATTAGAATATTGATTACCATGGCTAAGAAAACTCTTTGAGGGGAATGTCTTGCCTCAATTCTGGTGGGGGGTGGGGCAGGATCTTCACACACTAGTTTTCCTGAGTTGTGTCTTCTCCTTGATTCCCACCCATAAAAGTTTCTAGCAACTCTCCCTTCCATTGAAATTGTTCTTCAAGAGTTGCTAGTCTTTCTCTCATTTATTTCATTTCTTCATCTCTATCATCTGTTTGTTTTTTTTATCAAAATATACTCGGGGTGTCGCCCCAAACCCCACACCTCTGACATGACCATATTTTTCTGGCCGCTTCAAATCCATCGATAATAGGTCTGCATCTGCTACAGGAGTAGCTGATTCCTATGACCATCGGATATAGGAAAATAAGTAATTATTATTATATAATATCAATTTAAAACAAAACTTTTTATCATGTCATACTTACACATATTTCCCACACTTTTTATGTGTTTTCATCTACTAGCTTCCCTTCCTTATTAACACGTACCTCCTTCTATAGCACATGATGTGGGATGGAAGTGTCTTTGGCTTTAGACTCATCAATCTACATATAAATATAGAAAGATAATTATGATGTTTTTTCTTGGCACCTAATAATATTACTGTAAATTTAAAATTGATACCATTTTCTTTTCTAGTGAAGCGTACCCCATCCTTGCTTTATAATAGGGGTATGTTGGTTTTGATACACGTTCCGTATTTTTAGTACTGAGTTTCTGTTTCATAAATGAAATATTGACAATCAAAGTGATGAATACACGTATCCTCAAACAACCTATTATCAGCCATAATGTACCTGAAACTTCTCATCCCCATGATGACCAATAAATGCATCCCATGCTTCTTGGGATATCAGGTGAGCATAGACAAGGGGTGGGTGGTGGGTGCATATTTATTTTACCTTTGGAATCTTTCACGTGACATTTTGTTAAAATAGTGCGAAAACCTCGATGAATTATTATTGTAAGACTTAGTATATAATTCTTGTGTGAATCATCTACTATAAATTTAATCTTCAATAGATTGAGAAGAGTAAGACACTATTTCATTATTTTATTTGCTAGTAAATTAAAGAAATAATATCATAATGTTACTGTAATTTCTTCCCAGATCACAGGCTTCAGCCCGGACACAACATGGTGTCATGAATCTATGTCAATCAGCACGCGTTGCCGAGTGACAATTCCAATGTAACTACTAAACATAGCCTTGTTGGGATTAACATGTTGGCCTCATGCATTCCATCCGACATCAAATTTGATGCCTTTGATTTTCTCCTTAAGAACTTTGGCTAACATCATCAAACTACGTCGCACCTGTGTTTTCTGGGACATCAGTCTTTCATCCCCAACCATTTCATTGATATAAACATCATCTATATGTTCATATGAAATGGTAGAAACAACATGTGATGATGGTTGTTAGACCTCAACACTAGGAGCAACAAAAGGTTCAGAAACTTGTTGTTACTTTGCACTGAGAGCAAAAACAGCAGCTTGAGAGACTTGTTCAGCCTCGAGGTTAGGAGCACCAGAATGTGCAGAAGTCATTATCTACAAAATTGGTTGAACAGTTAATTTAGATTACATAAATTCATTGTCTTACTAGAACTAGGTCAGGTATATGTGGTATATTATGATGCGTCTAGATCAGGACTATATTGTGTTCTTATGTAGGAAGATCCTATTGTGGCCTATAGATAGAGGTAGTAGTGAACACAAGAAAAGAATTTTCTGACACATGACCTAGAATTTTTTTAGTGGTCCATGCCTTAAGAAAATGGAACCACTATCTCTTTGGAGAAAAGTTCATTGTCTTTACTGATCATAAAATATTGAGACATATCTTCTCTCAGAAAGACTTAAACTTGATGAAATTACATTGGATGGAGTATCTCCATATGTTTGACTTCAACTTGCTGTATACACATAGGAAAAGTAATTCAGTGGATGATTCTTTGATTTTTAAGTCTTATAATGAAATAGTCATAGAATCTTGTGACCAATGGTGGTTGATGAGTGCTATTATTGACATGCACCTACACTATGCCGGAAAAAATGAAAATGCAGTTTTATTCCTAGTCACTCTTGTTCCCAATTTGATGGATTTAGTCAAAGAGTCTCAATGATCATATCCCGAGTGTATCACCATTAGGTTAGAACTAAATAGTGAGGAGACCATAGATGATTGGAAAAAGAATAAAAAATCAATGTTTCACTTTTAGAACCAAATTTTGGTACCCTAGTCATACCAGGAACATATTCTTTCAGCGTACCACCATTTAGGATGGGTTATTCACCTGAGTACTTAGAAAATGTACAAGGAAATGAAAAATAATTTTTTATGGTCATGTATAAAAAGAAATATTACATCTTATGTCATGAAATTTCTCACTTATCAATAGGTAAAGGTTTAACATCAACATCCAGATGGTTGTTATAACCGATGCCTATACTAGTTTAGAAATTAGAGCAAGTTTCCATGGAATTTCTCATAGGTCTACCATGGATTCTTCAGAAACATGATGCTATTTGAGTAATTGTGGACTGAATCAAAAATTTGGAACACTTTATCATGATTCAATATTCCAATGTGTTAGGGGATACTGAAAATCTATATATTCAGGAAGTAGTTAAATTTTATGGAGGAATAACATCTATTTTCTTTGATATAGATCCTCAATTTACTTCTTTGTTTTGGTGCTCTTTATAATAGGTTCATGGAACCAAGTTTACCATGAGCATGATATATCATCCTCATAAGGATGGGTATTTAGAATATACAATCCATACATTGAAATATATGCTTAAATCTTGTGTCATGAACTTTGTTGGCTCATGGGAAGATTATATGCCATTAGTCGAGTAATCATATAATAATAGTTATTTGACTATGATACATATGGATTCATTCAAGACATTGTATGGCCTTCCTTGTCACTCTCCACTTTTTTGGGTGAGAATGGGATAAAATTCACTAATTGGACATAGTATTATCTAAGATAATATAGCAAAAAAATTAAATGTTCAGGAAGTGGATGGTTATGAACCAGAGCCTCCAAAAATCATATGAAGATCTCCATCATTTCCCATTATATTTTGATGTTAGTGACCATTACTTTATGAAAGTTTCACCATAATTGAGTCATCATTTTTAGGAAATCAATAAAAACTAGCTCCTTGATATGTGAGACCATTTGAGATTATGGAATGAATTAGTGATGTTTCATATTTATTAGCTTTAATTTTAGTATTTAGTTTTATCTATAATGTTTTCCATGTCTCTCAATAGAATAAGTAACATCCAGATCCTAGTCCTGTATTCAAATGAGATCATGTTACTCTTGATCCTAATGTGATGTTTATTCATGAACCGATTCAGATTCAGGATAGATAGGTAAATACCTTGAAGTATAAAACCATTTCCTTGATATGAGAGTTATGATATTTGGGAAAGATTCACGAAGAGATTTGGGAATGAGAGTAGTTTATGCTAGAACAATAGCCTGAGATTTTCAATGACGCCACCAATCTCCAGATTTCTGAGGATGGAAATACAAATTTTGGGGAGAATGTGATACCCCTAATTTTAGGTACATCCTTGTTTTACACTATTTCTTTTATGTTTTTAGTGCTTGATTTGAATTGTTGGAGGTGTTCAGAAAATAAAGTATCTCAAAAGCTAGAATCCGGTTGTAGGATCTAGTTCACACCGTGAATGGTTATTCACAACATGAATGGATTTTGGGAAGATACCATGAATTTAATTCATTATTTTAATGATTTTTTGGTTAGTTTCATCAAAATGTTGTCTCATTTCATTCACAATGTGAAATTTTATTCACAACATGAACGGGTTTATGAGATTTTAAAGTTGAGACAACTTGAATTTTAGTGTATGTGGATATCCCAAAGGTTAACGACATGATGTCATATTTCATTACATTAATTAAATTGGTTTTATACATCCTTTTTAATTCTATTTCCCTCCAATTCTAATTAGTATCTTTCTTTTTCCCCTCAAACTTCAGGCTCTATCTAGGTGATTTTTTAAAATCTTTGACTTCCAGACTCTGTTCTCGATGATTCTATGAGTGTTGAATATTATAAAAAAGGTAATGGATCCATTCCTACCTTCTAATCTAAATTTTATCATTCTATATTGAAAGAAAATCCTAGATCAAGTTTGTTATGGTCAGATCGATTGGATCATACAAGTTTTGATCAAACATTCTTATGATTTGTTATAGGAATGGAAGAAAGATTCCAAACCTATGAGATCATGTAGACATTATTTTTGTAAAATATATTCAAGGTAGGTGGTTTTTACCTCTTTTTTTAATTCCTCTAGAATACATAGGATTTCATGTTCCAAAATAAATTCCTTATTTGGAATGAAAAAATCACACTGGACCTCTATTGAAAATTACTCTCATAGGTTGATCTTGAAATATTTGGTTATGGGTGATGCCCAAAACATGTTTGAAAAAAATGATTTAATGGTTTCCCTTAACAAATGGGTTTTAGGTGTGTAATATTTTTAAAATAATGGATGTGGTGTGAATTCATATTTTTATTGTATGGGGCCTCTTTGGTACAAACTTGGTGCTCAGTGCCAGAATAGAGGCATGGTAAGGTATATCATCAAGTGAGATTTTGGTGAAGGATGGGTCACCACTCGTAAGTATAGGGACTACCATTTGGAATTCATGGGAATGTATTTATAATAACATAACTATGAACACCAAGTAGGTTTAAAATATTTATAGATGATGTTTATAAATACCTCACTTTTGATAAAATGATTTAATATGACTCATTATGTTTTATATAGTATATGTGAAACTATTTTAGATACTTTGGTATTTTGTAAAACTATTTTATAAAAACCATGATCTAAACTGACTCTTTCTTTAGTGGAATGTGGGAAAAGTCTCATGGGATTTTCCTAATGGGTATGATTATTTACCCCCTTAATATTCACTTTGTTGTGTATGGAGATTTTGTTTTCCATGATATGGGAAAGGGGAAGATTTTTTTATTTCACTACATATGCTTCTTGATATAGTTGACATGGTTATTGGATATGGAGCTTGGGATTTGGTCATATTTTGGGAATTTGGACCAGTTCCTCATTTTTACTACATATTTCTTTATTTATAGAGTTTTAATTGTTCTAGATTTAATTTTTTACATTGTTTATATGATTATTTTTTTATTGTACATTTGGTTATTAGATTTACCATTTCATCATTTATATAGAAGTATTAGGTTTGTTTATTTTTTAGTTGTATGCATGTGTTTGTGTGTGTGTGTAAAAAGGAAAAAATGTCCCCCCTATTTCTTGTTAAACCCTCAGAATTTAATTCCAAACCTTAGTGTTTAGGTAATTCCACCTAAGGTCAATTAAACTCAACTCTTTCCAAGCCAATGGTTGGGGCTAATTTGATAGATTAATTCACCCCTCACTTAGTGTTTCTCTTTTACTTTCCTTGGGCACTTCATTTGGTATCAAAGAAAAGGTTATTCTCAAGTATTTGAGTTGATTCATATTGATTATATATTTTGATTGAGAATTTTTCCATGGAGAGTATGAATTCCATCAACAATAAGGGTGAAACCATTTTTAATGATTTTTTTCTAATGCAGAAAGATAGGATGGTTCTATATCTTCTATCACTTCTCTTGGATATTCTTAAAATCACTTATAATGGAATGAATCTTCCAAAAGTTGGTGTAGAATTTACATTATAGTTCACTATGAATATTAAATATGATGAAATAGAATGAAATTCCTTAATCTTATACCTCTCCAAGAAGGAATTAACATTAGTTATGGGTTCAAAAGCAATGAAATATATATGGATAATGATTCATGATATTTATAGAGGTGATAAGAAGGTTAAGGTGTTATAATCACAACCATTTAATGCACAATTTTAGGATATTTAGATGGATGAATTTGAATAAGTGGATAATTTTTTTATTGAAGTGAAAAAATTGTTATCCAAATATGAAGTTATGTAAAAATTCTTAAAGACTCAACTATGTGGAAGAATTTGATGTAGATTATATCGAATAATTTTTATGCTAAAATTTATGTTTTATAGAATAAATAATTTAATGATTTTACCATTTAAAAACTCAATAATATTTTGATAGAGATAAGAAGGATAAAACCTTGAAGAATAATGGTAAATTAGAAAAGAAGACTACTTTTAAAGTCTCCAAAGGCTTGAAGAACATTGAATCAAAGAGTTATCATAACAAGGAGTCAAAATTTGAATATGATTCCATGAAATTTAATAAATTCACATCACTTTTCTCTAAAGTCATACAAATAGAAAAAGGTAAGTATAAAGGAAAAATACATTTTAAGTGTTTTAATTATGGAAAAATTGGACACTTTTTAGGTAGATTACCTAAGATAAATTATGAAAAAAAAGAGGATGATAAACCCATAAGACCATCAAGGATAAGTAAGGTGGAAAGTATTCAAAGTATAAAAAAAATTCTATAAAGGGAATGGAAAGGTAGAAAAATTAGGGAAGATACATTTTCTATAAAAACATAATATTATATCTTATGATAATGAAAGTGAAAAAAATAAGAATCAGAGGATAAAGGTTCTTGTGCCTTTATAGATCAATCATAATATTCTAACAAACCCTTTAGTGGATAAGATAAATTATAAAAGAGGATAAAAAATAATAATAGAATCTAAAATAGTTTTAATTAGGAATAGATATCATGGATTTATTGAAGGAAATAAGTAAACTTGAAAGGGAAAAATATCTTTTAATAAGGATAATTAATTTTTAAAGAAGACCCTTATTACATAAAATGTCAAGGAGAAAATAGTGAATAAATTAGAGTTCTCATGAAATATGGGGAATCTCAATGAAATATTTGAGGAAAGATATAAGATGTATGAAATTACTATAGTTAACATTTTTTCAAAGAATTTTGTGTTTAAATACTTGAGGATAAAATTCTTAAAGACAAGAACACCTTGAAAATATTTCAGTTTGAGTTCAAATTTTTTCAAAGAGATTGGATACTTTTCAAAATTAGTGGATAAAATTAACGCAGATGCAAAAAAACTTGGTAATGTATAAATAAATAGTGAAAAATAATCTTAGATACTCATAAAAGCAATCAAAGTAATGAATTCAATAAAATTAAAGGTAAAAAGTTAGTTGTATTACCTAAAAAGGGTTATACATTCATTTTTTTTCAAAATATTTTATAAAAAATTAAAAAACCATTGGTTTATAGAATAATAAAAAGTTTGTGGCTATTAAAAAGGGGAAAAAAGGTTAAATAAATCTTATAGAGGACCAAATTTTTCTTGGACCTATATTTTTTATATTTCGGGTGTTGGACATGTTAGAGGAACATTGGGTAGTATAAAGGTGGAGTTTTGGTTGAAATTTTAGTTAGAAACATGTGTTGAAATATGGTTATATTAATTATAGTACAAGGGGAGGTGTTAGGGTGTGGGTCTTGTTTGATGATTTTTAGTGTTTCAATAGTTATTTATAGGAGGTCTATTATGACATGAAGTGATGAGTTGTTGAGTTGAGTCTTGTGTTGCATCATGGAGGTCTTAGATATGATTTTTTTGGTGTCACTATTTAGATTGGTTGTATCATGGTGATGCATGTTGTGTCATGGTTTTTGTATGGGGTTGATCGGGTTTAATATGAAGGATGAGGTTTTCAATTTGAATTAATTCTAGATATTAAAGCATTGTGATTTATATTTCACCACTATGACATAATCTTTCTTAATTTTATCAATCCTAAAAATATTTTTACCCCTAAAAATTAGGGAGATCACACCATGATTCTCAGATTAGACCATCACTGTTTAATGAATTCCCTTATCATACTAAGATTTTGTGATATGAAGAACCCATGTAATTGCTAAAGGTGTATTTTAATTATTGAAAATAATAATTGATAAGCATTGTAAAGTAATTGAGAATGTTTTTTAGTTTATTTGAGATGGATGTGTATGTTTTAATATGATTTGAGTTTATTGGAGGAGAACTCTGAATTGTAGATGTTAGATAATCTGGTTATTTGTTGGATATTTAAGATTCATATTGTGATATGTAACATCTTACTATCAATATACACTATCTACTAGAGTATATAGAAATAATTTTGATCTATCTACGATATGTAAGATTTATCTAATCATATGTAAGAAAAATTATGAGGTTCAAAGGGATACATAAAATATTTCTTTCATTACATAATATTTCACAGATAGCATGTCAGATTATTTTGAGCATAAAAGAGATTAGCTGGAGTATATGTAGGATTATTTTGATCATATTAAAAATTAAGTGGGGAATATGTAATATTTCATAGTGGTTCATATAAGATTAATTTTTTTTAAATGAATGATTTTTAATAATTAAAAATATGATATTTTGAGAGTTATTTAAGAGGAGAATCAATTTAGACATTATTGTGATGAAATTAAAATCATAAATTTCATAATTCTAGCGATTAATCCATGGTTAAAGATGATTTGTTTTCATACTATGAGAATGGATATGTAATCCAAAAAAGTGATGTGTATGTGACCATGTACACATGGAATAAAAGTCATTGGAATTTATGGAAGATCAGTTGAAGAATCCTAACCAAATGGAAGAATCCGTGATCATGGGGAACAAACCCACATCAGTTAAATGAGAATTAAGGATTGTGGATCATGGGGTATGTCCAATGTGAATAATCCAAGAATTGAGATAAATTCATGTGTTTTTTTTATGATTTTAAAAATTTAAGAATTGAATTTATCTCACATTTTCTTGGAATTTCCATAATTCAGAATTATTTAATAATTCATGTAATTTGTTGTAGATTTAAAATGAAAAGGATAGGATGAATATAAAAAAGGTGGTTAATATGAGAAATTGTGATGAATTTTGGGATAATTATAAAAGATATCTGAGAATTAAACTAAGAGTTCAAGTTTGATAATTTTATATTTCTATTATATATTTCAGAAGTTTAGTTCATGAAGAAGAGGAATCCTGAATGCTTGATGAATATTATGAATACTTAGAGAGGATATTATTGTAACATCCCGGACCTGAACAACCACTCAAAAAGTGCTAGATGGGTCGGGTGTTACTACCTTAGGCGCACCTCCCCGAACGCCAAAGGCTACCAACTAGCAGCGAGGGTCTGATAGGTATAGTGGGGAGGCTATACCATCTCTAAAGATAATAATGGTACTAGTATGAGAAATAATATGTAACATGCAATGGAAATAAATGCCTCATCATACACAAACCATACCTGCAGAGTGGAAGCACAATCAATAGCAACAAACAGTAAAAGTGAAATATAAACAACAGCAGCGGAATGTAAACACAATAGCATGTTGATCCACTTGTACAAACTACTAGAACAAACAATCATGCATCCATAGAAATTTAGTGTATAAAAGGGCGCCAATGGATAACCAATAGTAGCTACAATAAACAAGTTAAGCATGATGGTACAGGAAGGAAAGAAAAACAAAGTACACTCCAGCTAGGCAAGACCTCAAGGTCCATACCACCTCCAGTCAACAGCTAATACCATCTAGTTCCTAAAGCCGACCTCTTTCCTGCACATAGATCCATAAAGTCTACATGCGTCCCGAAGGGCTCATGTAGGATGTGAGATGAATCTTAGTAGGATACCACCCAATGGTGCGTACCTAATATAAATGCTTAAGAAGGCATGAATTTATAAGGAAAGCAGTAAATAGTACGATGCACCAATAAACACAAACTCCACTGGTGCTTAGTAGCCACCATGGAGTGTAACCTGATTCATCCAACACCAGAATCCCTGTTATGTAACCCGACACCATGTTCCCCCTAACACAACGTGTCTCAAGTACCGACTTCCTGAAGGCATTCCCAAGAAGAAGTAACTCGGAGGAACAGTGATACATGTCCTCAAATAAGTGACCAGAGGGACAACAATGTATGCCCTCAATAAAGTAATTGGAGGGACAACGATTTCTTCCCTCAAATCAATAACTGGAGGGTCAGTGATGTCTGCCCTCAAATCAGTAACCGGAGGGACATGGATGTCTACCCTCAAACCACGGTGGGCCTCTTCCCCCAACCCGATAGCCTCAACACTATCCCACGAAGGCACCTCACCTTCCACATGGCTTCCTACAACAAGCACCCCTAAACCAAAAGTATCTAAACCAAAAATAATGGGGGCCTATACCCACATGATTTGTCAAAACCACCTCATCACGGAGTCTCTCTGTGTGCACACTACTCAAAGTTCCGGGTGAGTGGTAATCACCAAAATAGTACCCAAGCCACAACGTCTCTAACACCTCATGTACCTGTGACCCTATCGCTCAAGTCCGATGGCCTTGCCATCCAAGTAACCCGGGCCATGCCCAACCTCACAGTCACATTGCCTCAAGCCAATGCCCATGATGCCTAATCCCGTGGTCAGAACCACCCAATGTAACCCAGGTCAAACCCAACTTGTGATCAACATCACTCAAGAATATCCGGGCCATGCCCAACACAACCCAATGGGGGTTCCAGCACATGCAATTAAACAACTACATATATAATCAAAAGAATCAATTTTAAATAGGAAAAACAAAATAAATAGTTAAAATGAATTAACCAAGTGTTGTCCCATACCATAAATGAGGTATTTAAAGCCTCTAACAATTCATATCATACCTTAACAAAATTAAACTCAACAGTTTAAACTAAACAATTAATTTTAACACATTTTGGAATACCTGACCAAAATTACCCAATTGAGCAAGACCCCTCGCCCGACCATGCTCAAGAAAAATAGGTAACAGGGCTTATCCCAATGGAATCCCATAGATCAAATAAAAAATTTAATATGCAATATCAGGTAAAATAGGGTCACCCTAAAAATACCCAAATACGTGCTAAAGGCCGCACCACCCAAATGACTATGAAAACACAAAAAGATGTATGCAACACCTACCTGAGACTCATATACATAGGCACTTTCAATATCGAGCTCCAATTCAAAGCTGATTTTCATAGATCTACATTTCTGTCAAATCCCGACAATTATACTCGGATGGAAACTACGACGTGTGAGGCAAAGAATCAAGAACGGAATATGTTGTGCCGGTTTAGCCTCACTGATGCGATCCCACATCCACCAACGGATTGAAGAATAGACTTTGTATGAATAATCTAGGAGAATAAATGATTTCGGACTCCCATAGTGTCAAGGTCCGAAAACGGGGAAGAAAAAGGTATTTTCTGGAATAAGATGCGACACTCTTTCATTTAAGAGAATAAAAATAAAACTAAACAATGTGTATAAAGGACTACATGTTGTGTAGTAGCCTTGTCTATACTTCGACTTAAGAGGAGGCATCCACACAGCTTGGACGCGCCACACAAGTCGAAACACGGCTGGTATTTATCCGGTATGCAAAAAGAAGAATACACGGCGTGTCAAGAAACACTACACGCTGTGTAGTAGGAAATTATTACACGGTCATCACACGACATGTACTCAGTGAGCACACAGTCGGTACATGACTAACCCATACATGGCATGTACTTTGGAGTACACGGTGTGTAATATGGAAATTTCTAGAACTTCCCAGATTTTCCCAGTTTTCTCAGAAACAAGTAAAAAATTAAAACAGGGTTGGGATTTTGACCCGCTCTAAAAACTCAAGTTCTTATAATCTCCCCACCTTAACATAGCTCATCCTCAAGTTATCAAACAAAACCCAGAGATGGCACTGAACATACCACCATGATCAAAGTAACCTGGACTACCCCGGTCTCAAAGGTTCTGGATAAATTCCTCAAGGTCTCCCTACCTTAGGAATTGCCTAACTCAATCTCAACCTTACAAAACTCAAATCAAGCAAAGGTTCACTAACCTGTTTTCTGGACCTATGGTCCTCTCATGAAGAAGTGTCACCACTGCACCTCATTGGTGATTTAGTGTCATTTCTAACACCCAAACGTATCCCGCACTGCATCGGTGTTCACCTCCATGAGGTCCTTCATCCCATGGATGCTCAAAACGAACCTGGTGCCTAGCACCTCAAGTAACCCGCATCCTCGATGCCCTGATTCCCACAACACCTCAAGTAACTTGCATCCTCGATGCCCCTGATGCTACACATCTCATACATATATATATATAAATATATCACGCACCCGATATGGTGCCAATACCACTGAACAACATCTAGACAGTCCGCATAAATCCTATGCATCACGTGCACTCAAAACATACATGCCTCTATAGGTCATGCCAAAAAGAAAACAAGGAAATCACGACCACACCCATGGTGTACCTCTAACCGTTGTCAGATCACTAGCTTGATCAGCCTCTGGAAACTCCATGGCGTGCACCTAGACTAAAGTACAACTTCCTAATGCCTGACCTCCCTACGGTACTACTCTAGTCACCGGCCACTGACCCCTTAGCTGGGTCCCGCTGTCTCTGTCACATCCTCCATGTGCAGCTACAACTTGGACACCCTCTCCTGGTACCAAACCATAACCAACTCCAGATGACACAATTTGTCCTGGTCCTTGCCTGCTGGCTGTCTGAGAAGGCTAACTGCAGAACCTATCAAGATGCTCGACCTGTCCACATTCCTGACACTCCTTTGGAGGCCTATCGCACTGAGTCTGAACATGTCCTGGCTATCCACACTGAAAGAAAACCACTGAAGAACTTCTATGAGGTGGTCTAGCTAAGTCCTTGACCTTACTGCCCTGCTGAAACTCATCCTGTCCTCACTTCCTACTGTCTGAACCATCACCTGTAGCTGCCGCCTGTCAAACCTGGGGCCTATCCCTCTAGTTTCCCTCCGCTATGAGCACCAGATTCACTGCCTATAAGAATGAACCTAGCCTGAAGATGTTTATAAGGATCCGAATGGTGTATCACAAGCCATCCTCAAAGCACCTCACCCTTTCCGAGTCATCACTAACCATACTAGGTGAAAAGTGATACAACTTAGTGAAAGTAGCTGCATAGTCCATGACAGACATGTCTCCCTGCTGAAGGCTCAAGAACTCCTAAGCTCTCTTGGCCCTCAGTGTATCTGGGTAAAAGTACTCGAAGAACCTATTCTTGAAGTCTTTCTATGCTAGTACTTAGTGTCTGTGAGCTTGAACATGCACATCCCATGAATGTTTTTCTGGTCCTCATAGCATGTATGTCGCCAGCTTGATCCTCCGCCCTAGAGGCATCTCGAGATGCTCGAAGATCATCTGCATGTTCTCTATCTAGTTCTCAGCTGCCTGTGGACCACCCTCACCCAGAAAAAGTGGCGGGTGCTGTGATTGGAACTCCCACATCAAATAAGCCATAGAGGGCTTTATACCCTACGCACCTCTATCGATCCCCTGCAACACACATACCAGGCTAGTTCAGAGCTTCTCGTCGAGCCACGACCCAAATGATACCAAACCTGATAGTTGTCCTCCATACACAAGATCCTGAACCTGATAATATCCCTAATTCTATACCTACAACTCCTTCTCTACATGTACTAGATCCTGAACCTGATCCTTCTCCTTCAGCACTGTACCCTCTCCCACATGACGCTCCATCTACGTCAACTAAGAGGGACCCGCTGAATACCATAAATGGCAAGATATCCCATATATATATAGTAATATATATTCAATACAGATAAGGAAAATAGTAAAGAGGCAGAATAAAAAAACTACCCTTACTCTTTCCTACTGCAACCCATGCCCACGACATCTGGGCCTCATGGCCTCCTTACCCATGCTCAACAACGCCAAGTATCAAAAGTACCTCGGGCCATGCCCATCTTGACAACCAACGTTGCCTCAAAACGATGACCGAGTCGCCCAATCCTGATGATCAAAATCACCTCAACCATAGTATATGCCTGCTCATACAAGAGACAGGCCCAAATCCCCTGCCACATGAAATTCATAGATATATATAAAGTATGGCATATTATATTGCAATCAACTAGCAATTCTATCAAGAATTTCACCTATTCACATTTCAGAAGAACACAAAGCATGGCATATTGATATTATTCAGATGGATTTATCACTTCACAAAGAATATGTGCAGTTATGAAATTGAAATATGTCACGACCCGTCCCCTGGGGCCCGTGCCATGACTAACCCCAAGCCCGCCTTCCATAGGCTAGGGGCTGGCGACTAGCACCAAAGGCGTATTCCCCAAAACTGGGAAGGCATTGCCTCTATAACCTGTAAACACATGCAACCAAGCACACAACAAGATATTAATGCAAGTCAACTGTATAGAAAAAAGAGTGCTGAAAGTAAAAGGGGCCGGAATACAAGCCCAACAGTAATAGTACAAGTACAACTAAAATACAATACAATTGAAGAAAAAGAAAGACAGCTATTGGGTCATCCTCTGGGTTCCTACCTGAAGGGTAAGTACATATCGCCTCCTCAGCACTCCACGTCCACCCATCTCCTCTGTGTACTGACACGCCATATGGTCCACCTCCGAGCACCGTCCAGTCCTAGTACTCTCAGCCTCGATCAGAGCTATCTGTCGTTTTCATCCAACACAATGAGGTGCGGGCATAACCCGTGCAGTGGTGAGTATAACGATACTTAGTAAGGACCCCGATACCCTCAAGGTCTCATAAATTCACAATGGATAAACCAAAAAATACGAAACAACTGATAAACCTACTTAGGTATATTCCCATACATATACCTAAGTTATCAAGTAAACCCATATCAATCATGAGGAAAACACAGAGTCCAACTCAAAGCCAAAATCTCATCTGCTCCACAAAGTAATAAAAATCATGAAGGCAAGTACCACACAGGTACGCCACACAGAAGAATACCACCAAGGTATTACCATGAAGGAAAGTACCACAGGGTACAAATTCAGCTCACACCAGGTATAACTTAAGTACAATAGTAGAGATGATTAGATGTAACTACTGAATCATCTTACTTTGTTAAAATGATCTGATGCTGACCTACATATAATCTCTTGGTGATGACCCACACAAGATTTCTAAGATATAACCCACACAATATCGCTAGGAGATGACCCACACAGGATCGCTAGGAGCTGACCCACACAGGATTGCTAGGAGCTGACCCACACAGGATCTCTACCAGCTGACCCACACAAGATGGCTAGGAGCTAACCCACATAGGATGGCTAGGAGATGACCCACAAAGGATCGTTAGGAGTTGACCCACAAGGATCTCTAGGAGCTGACCCACATAGGATCGCTAGGAGCTGACCCACACAGGATCGCTAGTCAGTCTTCTCGTCACAGCCGGCTACAAGGTTCCCGCACTAGGCTTGCTCATCTTCGAGAGGGTCCGCTCCCCAAGCCACTGTTTAATACTTCAACTGACATGATTTCCCACAAAAAAGTATCTCAAAGGGTCACCACGTCATAGGGGTCTCAATGCAACAGACAGTGCGTCAATCAGACGCCAGATCTGTGAGTTATTATCCTTTTAGACCCGGGGGCTCAGTTGGATTCGTGCTCGAACCAACCTGAACATACCCCATAATAATACAAATATCTAGTGGGGTATACTCAAAGGGACTGTCTCGCTCCAAGGTTTCCAACACCGCTGAGGGTTTGTCAAAAGGACGTCTGGTACCAAAGTTATGGCCAAAAGAGCATAAATGGGTCGAAGTGGGTCCGAGTCCGGTCCGACCCGGTCGAACAGACCCAGGCCGACCTGGCTGGGGATGACCCGGCCTGACCCGCTAGGTCTGGCCCAACCTGCAATGTGGACTTGCCTGATGGGTCCAACCCGGCTCGCGCTGGGCAGTCTGGCAGGCCGTGAGGGCCGCAAGGGGCCTTGGGGGGCCGCGGGGCGGCTCGATCGTGCGGTGGCTCAGCTGCGGAGGGTTCTGCGAGGGTGGCTCAACCGTGGGGGGTGATGTGAGGTCACGGGGTGTCTCGTCCATGGAGCGGCTCGACCGCGGGCGGCAGATTGACCATGGGATGGTGGGTCGGCCGCGGGCGGTTCGACCGCAGACGGCGGCCCTACCACGGGGCGACGACTCGACTACAGGGGTTCGGCTGCAAAGCGGCGGCCTGACCGTGGCGCGGTGGGTTGGCCATGGGGGCCCGACTGCAGAGTGGGAACTCGACTGCGGGGGTGGCGGGTCAGCCACGGGGGTACGACCGCAGACGGCGGCTCTGCCGCGGGGCGGCGGCTCGGCAGCAGGGCAGTTCGGCCACGGAACGGCACAGAGGCCATGGGTGGAGGTGCCGTAGGGCGTGGAGGCCGCGGGGCGGGGGCGGCCGTGGGGCAGCACCGTTGCCCTGTCACCTTCATCACGGATGACGGAGGTGCCGACCGCCGTTCTCATGCCTCATCGGTTCCAAAAACCCGCTCCAGTTTCCATCTTCCTCCGTCGCAAAGAACACCGCATATCATCACAAGAATTTCAGAGAGGATGAGCCATGTTTTTTTGGCCCACACTTTCTGCATTAGAGAGGTAGTAAGTGGCTCAACATAATCATGAATCAAGAACGAGTATGGAAGATATTTAAAAACATCAATCTCCACAACCCTCTTCAATCTCTATTCCCAATCCCACAAAAGAATTAGAAGGGGAGTACATGGGAAGTGATAATCATATAAAAATAAACCCCTACCTCATTCACTTGTTGACATTGACGAGGTTATGAGGAAGAAGTCGGATCATTGGGAATAGATGGACGTTGGTGTCATCGGCGTTTTCCTCGATCGCTGGTTCGTGCGTCGTCCTCTTACTTGATTTTGAAGAACATTCTTCGATGGCGTCCTTCATTCGGAGAAGAAGTTCTTCATTGGAATTCTTCGTTGAAGAAAGTAATCCTCCAAGAGCTCTCTCCTTTTCAAACCAAAGGAAAAGTGGTGCCAATATAATTTAACTTAAGAAGAAATTATGTTGGTACACACACAAAAGTTGGAAAGATTAATGTAGAGGAAGTTCAAGAGGCTCCTCCTCATTAAAGAGGGATTTGAGAGGTTTCTCCCCCATTAAGAGGGGTCAGGTGGTCCCTGCCTCTAGGAATTCAAATTGGGGGTTTATGCTTAGGTGGTCCCAACCACCATAACCCACACATGGGAGGTTTCAATAATAAAAATAAAATGTTAAATAATTTTTTTTTATTTTCCCACGAAAATCCCAAAAACTATCTTTCACCCTCGACCTACTGCGGTCGAGGTGAATGTCTTCTTAAGTGAATACCGATCCTGCAAGTTCAACGGTGCCCTCAGATTTCAATTCTGTGCACCAGTTCAAAAGTTAGAAAAAAACCCGCTCGTACGTTTACTGAACGTACCTGATTTTTTTTAGAAATTCATTCTGGGCACCCCGGGCCTCGGAATCACGTGCCATAAATTTTTGGAGACTCATAAAATTACCATTTATTTAAAAAAAATTACATGGAATTTCCGGGTCTTTACATTCTCCCCACCTTAGGGATTTGTGTCCCCTTAAGCCACAAATCAAACTAAGGGAACAAGAGGGGGTAATGAGCACGTATCTGAGCCTCCCACTCCCATGTTCTCTCTTGGAGGTTCCAGTGCTGCCAACGAACGCGCACCAGAGGTATCGACCGCCCACGAAGGACTCTCTCCTGTCGATCCTCAATCTCCACTGGAACCTCCGTAAAAATTTCCCCATAATTGACATCCAGCTCACCATGGTCGATGACATGGGAAGGGTCGTGCACATATCTTCTTAGCTAGGATACGTGGAAGACGTCATGCACCCGGTGTAACTGAGGTGGAAGACCTAAGCGGTAAGCCACCTCTCCAACTCTACTGAGGACCTGAAAAGGTCTGATGAATCTCGGAGATAACTTTCCTCCTTAGCAAAATCTTCGTAAACCTTGTCGAGGTGAGACCTGTAGAAATACGTGGTCACCATCCTCGAACTATAGAGGTCTACGTCTCATGTAGGCATACGATTTCTTCCTACTCTGTGTAGTCTTCATCCACTCCTGGATGATCTGCACCTTCTCCGTGGTAGCCCGTACCATCTCTGGTCCCACGAGTACTGACTCCCCTGGGTCAGTCCAGCATAAAGGTGATCTGCAAGGTCACCTGTACAATGCCTCAAAAGGTGACATCCCAATGGTGGAGTGATAGCTGTTGTTGTATGAAAACTCCACCAAAGGCAAGTGATCCTCCTAGCTGAGACTGAAGTTGAGGACATAGGCATGCAACATGTCCTCAAGGGTCTGAATGGTCCGCTCAATCTGGCCATCCGTCTGAGGATGGAAGGCGGTGCTCAAACGAAGCTGCGTCCCAAAATCCTCCTGCAACCCTTTCCATAGTCAGGAAGTAAATCCTACATCACGATCAGAGATAATCATCGAGGTTACTCCATGTAGACGCACAATCTCCTGCACATAGAGTCGTTCCAAGCTCTCTACTGAACCTTGCTCTCTGATCGGTAGGAAGTGAGCCGACTTGGTGAGTCGGTCGATGATCACCCAAATCGAGTCATGACCCCTGGATGTACGTGGAAGTCCTGTCCCGAAGTCCATGGATATCCCATACCACTTCCACTATGAGACCTCTAAAGGCTGAACCAAGCCTGCTGGTACCTGATGCTCCGTCTTCACTTGCTGACAAGTGAGGCATCGAGAGACAAAATATGCTACTAATTTTTCCATTCTCGGCCACCAGTTCTATCATCGGAGATCCCGATACATCTTCACCACTTATGGATGTACCGCTAGAGGTGATGTGTGAAACTCCCTCAACACTTCCTCCCTAAGTGACACTGTTACCATGGTACGTCCTCTGAAGAGGAAGACGTGCTCCCCACCTTCAGAAAATCCATAAGGTGCCTTCCCTATGGATATCTGAGCACGTCAAGTCTCATAGTCAGCGTCCCCACGCTGCGCCTCCCTAACTCGCTGAAGAAGTAGGGGAGAGACTGTAAGATACTAAAGAAAAGCTAATCCATCCCTATCCACAAAGGATATCTGTAAAGCGGCCAGATGCTCTATCACCTCGCCTAGAAGCTGTATAACAGATCTCCTGTTGAGTGCATTTTCTACAACATTCCCCTTCATAGGAGTATAGACTATCTCAAAGTCATAGTCCTAGAGGAACTCAAGCCAACGTCACTGTCTCAGGTTCAGGTCCTTCTGAGAGAAGATATATCTAATACTCTTGTGATCCGAGTAGACTGTGAAACACCTGCCCATCAAGTAATGTTGCCACATCTTCAAGGAAAAGACCACTGTTGCTAACTCCAGGTCATGGGTATCATAGTTATTCTCATTTTGTATCAGTTGTCGAGAACCATAAGCGATAACTGCTCGCTCTTACATCAGGACACATCCGAGCCCAGTCCCTGATGCGTCACAGTAGACTACGTACCCTACGCCCTCCTCTGGTAGCCTCAAGATGGGGGCACTATTCAACCATTTCCTCATCTCCTGAAAACTCTACTGACATCTCTCCGACCACATGAAGGGTTGACCCTTCTTCGTCAATGCTGAAAGTGGTGCTGCAACTCTGGAGAAATCTGGCACAAACCTCTGGTAGTATCCAACCAAACCCAGGAAACTCCATAACTCTGTCACACTCCTGGGTGGATCCCAAGCAAGTACCTCCTCAATATTCACTGGATCTACTACAACTCCAGCCTCCAATATGACATGTCCTAGAAAGTGAACCTCTTGGACCCAAAAATGGAACTTTGAGAGCTTACCATAAAGCTAGTGCTCTTGGAGTGTGTCCAGTACTACCTGCAAATGATACGTATGCTCCTCCTCAGTAGCCGAGTAGATCAGAATGTCATTGATGAAGACTACTACAAAGTGATCAAGGTATGGCCTAAAGATCCTGTTCATGAGTCCCATGAACACTACTGGACCGTTGGTTACACCGAATGGAATAACCAAGTACTCGAAGTGGCCGTACCGATATCTTAAAGCCGTATTCTGCACATCTTCATCTCGTACTCTGAGTTGGGGATAGCCTGATCTGAGGTCTATCTTCAAGAACCTCCGTGCTCCCTTTAGCTGATCAAAGAGTTCATCAATCATCGGAAGTGGGTACTTGTTCTTCACGGTCACCTGGTTTAGCCACCGATAGTCGATAAAAAGTCTCAAGCTCCCATACGCCTTCTTGGTGAACAAAATTAGGGATTCCCACGAAGATACATTGGGCTAGATTAATCCCTTCCCCTGTAAGTCCTCTAGCTGTACCCACAGCTCACGAAGCTCCGCGGGATCCATCCGATATGCTGGTGTAGATATTGGTGTCTTCCTGAGGTATAAGTCAATGTAAAATTACACCTCTCTGTGAGGAGGTAGACCCGAAACATCATCAGGGAAGACATCCGCATACTGGTCCACCACTACAGGATAACTCAGACTCTCCACATCAACCGATTAGAGGGTAAGGCTAGCCAACTAATTAGTGATCGGCTGCACTCTCCTCTTTGTAAGTCCGTCCTATGCTGCAAAGGCTCCCTTCTTGACAGTGAAGGTAAACCTGGTCCCATCTGTGCAGACACACCACACTTTGCGCCTAATATAGTCAATCTGAGTATGGAATGTAGATAACTAGTCCATACCCAAGATGATGTCGTAAGGCCCCGATGCTGCTACTAGGAGATCCCAGCCGAAGCTCTCGCCTCCTAGAGTATGCTCGCACTACTGGAACCAGTGCGTAATTGTCGAATCCACTCCCATAGGAGTCTCTACCCGTAAGGATCGAGCCAACAACTCGATCAAAATATCTGATCTCCGAACGAGGGTAGTGGAAATAAAATAATGAATAGAATCTTTGTCTATAAGTACTATAGCTAAGGTGGAGTAGACACAGATCATACCTCGCATCATCTCTGGAGCGCCGTGATCGTAAGCCTCAGCTGCCTGGATCTGAGCTCGCCCCTATCCACCTACTCCCTACGGTTAGGGTAGACCTCCTGGTGGTGGTGGCAGTAACATCTCGAATCATCGCCCACCGCCAACTGCACGACCAGATCCTCTGCCATGTCTGCTTGCTCCCTGCGGACCTCCTTGGTCAAACCTCTGTCTCTACCTGGGATGTCCTTTGACTGTCTTCTGATCATTCGTATGGCGGGTAAAACAGTCACGAGCCATGTGACCTTACCCGCCACATGAGTAACATTGCTCGCTCCTGGCATGTCTGTCTCTGCCTCGGGTTCCCTGCACAACTGACCCTGAGTCATGCGGTCGTCCACCTATCGGTCCGGTCCTCTTGGACCTCTACGGTATCTGTCTGCTTCCATTTGCAGAAGAATCCGCTACGTGATGACTGGTAGTGGGTCTCGCTGCTGGTGATTGCTCAACAAGGAAACTCTCCACTAAGAGGGCTCTCTCTAACACCCCCGCCTACGTCGGGATGCTGAGTGAGATCATCGAAGCCCTAATCTCTCGCCTGATCCCCTGATCAAAGGTCTGATCCCTGAAGAATGGGTCCCGAAACATATCTATGGAGTAGTGTGAGAGGTCAGTGAACCTCATTGAGTATTGAGCTACGGTCATGCTTCCCTGCTGTAGATGAAGCATCTCCTGTATGCACACTACGCGAAGAGTTGCTGGGTCAAAATCTGCCCAAAACTGGCTCTTGAAGTCTTCCCAGAGAAGCGTCACCTCATCGTGAACTTGGAGCATAAATCTCCACCATCTGCCTACTGCTTCCTGTAGAAGGATGGCGACAAGGATCACCATGAGATTGGCTGGTTTCCCTACCAATCGGAAGACTCTCTGTACAGCCTCCAAACAATCCTTAACTGCCTATGGGTCTGTCTCTCCCCTGAACCTGGGTAGCCTCTGGCGTTGGAACTCGTGCAATGAACTCAAGTGGTGTGCACTCTCTACTACTGGGGCTGGTGGCATCGGTGGACCAACAGGTAATGGTACCGCTGGTGCCTCTACTGGAAGAGGGCCCTGCACTGAGGCCTTATTGCTCGATGGCCTATCAGTACGTAATACTCTTAGAACCCTAGATAGCTATCTTCATGGAGGAATCTTGAAAATAAATAGGTGTGCCACAGTCAATAAGTTATACCTGGTGAGCTGACTCAAAAGATCACAAAGAAATTTTTTGAAAACACACATACAATCATTGTTTTCATGCACTGAGTCAGAAATCAGAAGTTAGGGTCCTGGTGTATAGATACATCAGTCACTTCACTAACACTGGATTCCCTAAACTGATAACCACACTCACTACACTTGACACTATTTCCGTTAAAAAAAATATTAGAGTCCTATGTTCTGCGGTAGAACCGACTCCTTTGATACCAATTTTTCACAATCCGTCCCCCGGGGCCCGTGCCATGACTAACCCCAAGCCCGCCTTCTGTAGGCTAGGGGCTGGAGACTAGAACCAATGGTGTATTCCCTAAAACTGGGAAGGAATTTCCTCTATAACCTGTAAACACATGCAACCAAACACACAATAAGATATGAACGCAAGTCAACTATATAGAAAAAAGAGTGCTGAAAGTAAAAGGGGACAGAATACAAGCCCCACAGTAATAGTACAAGTACAACTGAAATACAATACAACTGAAGAAAAAGAAAGGCAACTACTGGGTTGTCCTACAGGTTCCTACCTGAAGGGTAGGTACAGATCTAATCCTCAGCACTCCACGTCCACCCGTCTCCTCTGCGTACCGACACACCGTATGGTCCACCTCCGAGCACCGTCCAGTCCTGGTACTCTCGCCTCGATCAGCGCTATCCTTCGTCTGCATCCAACACAACGAGGTGTGGGCATAGCCCGTGCAGGGGTGAGTATAAAAATACTTAGTAGGGACCCTGAGACCCTCAAGGTCTCACAAATCCATGATGGATAAACCAAAAATCATGAAACAAATGATAACCCTACTTAGGTATATGACCTTACATATACCTAAGTTATCAAGTAAACCCATCTCAATCATGAGGAAAACACAGAGTCCAACTCAAATCCCAAAGCTCATATGTTCCATAAAGGAAATAAAATCACGAAGGCAAGTACCACATATGTACGCCACATAGAATAATACCACCAAGGTATTACCATGAAGGAAAGTACCACAAGGTACAAAATCAGCTCACACTAGGTATAACTTAAAGTACAATATTAGAGATGATTATATGTAACTACTGAATCATCTTACTCTGTTAAGAGGCTCTGCTGCTGACCTACACAGAATCTCTTGGAGCTGACCCACACAGGATCGCTAGGAGCTGACCAACACAGGATTGCTAGGAGCTGACCCACACAGGATCACTAGGAGTTGACCCACACAGGATCACTAGGAGTTGACCCACATAGGATCTATAGGAGTTGACCCACATAGGATAACTAGGAGATGACCCACACATGATCTCTAGCTGACCCACACATGATCGCTAGGAGCTGACCCACACAGGATCGCTAGTCAGTCTTCTCGTCACAGCCGGCTACTGGGTTCCCGCACTAGGCTTGCTCGTCTCTGGGAGGGTCCTATCCCCAATCCACTGTTTGATACTCAAAATTCCACGATATCCCATTAAGAAGTATCTCAATGGTTCACCACGTCATAGGGGTCTCAACGCAATAGAAGGTGCGTCAATTGGACGTCCGGTCTGTGAGTTATTAGCCTTTTAGACCCGGGGGCCCGGTTGGATTCGTACTCGATCCAACCTGACCATACCCCATAATAATCCAAATCTCTAGTGAGTTATAATCAAAGGGACCACATTTCTCCAAGGTTTCTAGCACCACTGACGGTTTTTCAAACGGACGTCCGGTACCAAAGTTATGGCCAAAAGAGTGTAAATGGGTCGAAGTGGGTCTGGGTCCAGTCCGACCTGGTCGGACCGACCCTGCCCGACCCGGCCTAGGCCGACCTGGCCTGGGTCGACCCGGCCTGACCCATCGAGTCTGGCCCAACCCACAATGCGGCCTGACCCACTGGGCGGCCCGACCCGCTGGGTCCGGTCTGACCCATGCCGGGCGGTTCGGTAGGCCGCGAGGGGCTGCGGGGCGGCTTGGCCGTGGGACGGCTTGGCCGCGGAGGGTGCCGCGAGGTAGGCTCAGCCGCGGGGGGTTTCGCGAGGGCGGCTCGGCCACGGGGGTGCCGCGAGGCTGTGGGGTGGCTCAGCCATGGGCGGCGGCTTAGCCGCAGGCAGTTCGACCGCGAACGGTGGCCCGACCGCGAGGCGGCGACTCAACCGCAGGGGTTCGGCCGTGGTGTGATAGCTTGACCGCGGACGATGGCTTGGCCGCGGGGCAGTGGCTTGGCCATATGGTAGTTCAGCCTCGGAGAGGCATAGAGGCCGCGGGCGACGGTGCTGCGGGGTGCAGAGACCACAGGACGGTGGTGGCCGCAGGGCTGCGCTGTTGCGCCGTCGCCTTTGTCGCAGCCGGCGGAGGTGCCAACCGCCGTTCTCTTGCCTCATCGGTGCCAAAAACCCGCTCCGGTTTCCATCTTCCTCCATCGCAAAGAACACTACATATCATCACAAGAATTTTGGAGAAGATGGACCATGTTTTTTTGGCCCACACTCTCCGTATTAGAGCGGTAGAAAGCCACTCAACGTAATCATGAATCAAGAACGAGTATGGAAGATATTTAAAAACATCAATCCCCACAAACCTCTTCAATCTATATTCATAATCCCATAAAATAATTATAAGGGGAGTACATGGGAAGTTATAATCATATAGAAATAAACTCCTACCTCGTTCGCTTGTTGATGTCGACAAGGTTGCGAGGAAGAAGACTAATCGTTGGGAATAGATGGACGTTGGTGTCATCAGCGTTTTCCTTGATTGTCGGTTTGTGTGTTGTCCTTTTTCTTGATTCCGAAGAACATTCTTTCAATGGAATTATTTGTTCAGAGAAGAAGTTATTCATTGGCATTCTTCATTGAAGAAATTAATCCTCTAAGAGCTCTCTCCTTTTCCAACCCAAAGTAAAAGTGGTGCCAATATAATTTAACTTGAGAAGAAATTATGTTGTCACACACACACAAGTTGAAAAAATTAATGTAGAGGAAGTTCAAGAGGCTCCTCCTCATTAAAGAGGGAGTTGAGAGGTTTCTCCCCCATTAAGAGGGGTCGGGTGGTCCCCACCTATAGGAATTAAAATTGGGGGTTTATGCTCGGGTGGTCCCCACCACCATAACCCACACATGGGATGTTTCAAGAATAAAAATAAAATGTTAAATAATTTTATTTTTATTTTCCCACAAAAATCCCAAAAACTATCTTTCAACCTCGACCTACTGCAGTCGAGGTGAATGTCTCCTTAAGCGAATACCAACGCTGTGAGTTCAACAGTGCCCTCAGATTTTAATTCCGAGCACTGGTTCAAAAGTTATAAAAAAAACCCACTCGTACGTTTATTGAACGTACCCAAACAAAAGTTCAGAAATTCATTCCGGGCACTTTGGGCCTCAGAATCACATGCCGTCAATTTTTTCGGACTCGTAAAATTCCTATTTATTTAAAAAAAATTACATGGAAATTCCGGGTCTTTACAAAATAATCTAAAAATGTGCCTATCGAAATCCAAGCAATTACGCCTTTTCATACCGGGCCAAGGTCCAATTCTCTCTTACTGCACTGGGTCAAGGGTCACATATCACAATCAATAACATCACACACCAAGTGAGCCACTGAGGTGGAAATCATATAAACTATAATCTGCGAAAAAGCAAACAGTAATTCCCACCCATGTAAACTTGGTTCATCCCTCATACCTAGGGCTGTAGGCACCCAAGCACAAGCTGGAAACCTAGTTTCCAGTGACAACCTATCTACAGTGTACCATATAACAAATAGTAAAACTAGAAAAAAATAAAAGAGAAGTCTCAATCTCATTAGTAGCCAGCAAAACACTGCTACTAAATCCCTATCAAGAACTCCTCTGGTACCACTTTGTAATGTCCCGGAACTGAACAACCACCCAAACAGTGCTAAATGGGCCAGGTGTTACTACCTTAGGCGCACCTCCCCAAACTACAAAGGATTCGAACTAGTAGAGAGGGTCTGATAGGTATAGTGGGGAGACTATACCCTCTTAGAGGATAATAATGGTACTGGTCCGAGCAATAGTATGTAACATGCAGTGGAAATAAACGACTCAACAGACTCGAACAAGACCCGCAGAGCAGAAGCACAATAAATATCAACAAACAATAGAAGCGAAATATAAACAATAGCAGTGGAATGTAAACACAAAAGCATACTGAACCACTTATACAAACTACTAGAACAAACAATCATGCATCCATAGAAAGTCAGTATATAAAAGGGCACTAATGAGTAACCAAAAATATCTACAATAAACAAGGTAAACATGCTAATACAAGAAGGAAAACAAAACAAAGTAAACTCTAGCTAGGCAAGACCTCACAGTCCATACCACCTCCATGAAATAGCTAATACCGTCTAGCTCCTGAGGCTGACCTCTTTCTTTCACCTAGTTCCATAAAGTATACACGCGTCCCGAAGGACTCGTACAGGGTGTGAGAAGAATGTAGAGACCCGAAGCTTAACGTACATAGATATTACATTACTTTTGCGGAATACTTAGTACATAACAAAACACACACACAAGGACCGTAATAGTTTAGTGTCTTTGGAAACTCGGAATAAAATCTTCTAATCGTGGTGAAAGATCTTCAATATCTCCCATAAAGATCTTTTATTTTCCTAAAACCTTTCTTTATACCCTGGGGAAAAGAAAACATAAAAGGGTGAGCTCAAATGCTCAGTAAGGGTAAACAAAAGAAATATCAATCACATCATATACATAAGAACATAATTTTTGGAAATCTTAACCTGCAAAAGAGATCATAATTTCATAACATGGGATAAATCATGGCAGTGAAATGTAATCACAATAATCATAAATTAAAACATGAAACTTTGTGGTATACACACATAATCATAGAGAATCATTTCTTGTTAGTCAAGACTCATTGCCAAGACTATCTTAGTGGACAAAGTCCCTTTCTGAACCGAGTCACCCTCGTTTCAGTCCTGTTTCACTAAGCCGGTATAACCTACCGTTCCAGACATGTCTATCTCATGAGATATAAAATCTTTACCCAATGCATTGGAGAGAGATATAGGTCCCACCCATCTCATAATGATACCATTCTTATGTGTGCCACAAAATCATAAATCATACATCATTGCATAACCCATATAATAAAAATGGGATTCTTAAACAACATGTCATCATAAAACAATTCATATAAGATAAAGGAATTCATAAAAATAATTCCATCACAACATAATTCAAATAAATGTAATAATAGGGATATAAACAGAACCCTATATTATCTTAGATGGAAAATAATTTTGATAAAACACTTGAACTCCATTCTTGAGGAAAATATCCTTTCTACTTCAAAAACATTTTTTCCTTTCTTAACATGTCATACAATTATAAACCAAAATAAGTTGATTAAAAATAAACTTGAAAACTTGTAAAGGAAGCTTCTTGGAAATAATGTTTTAAAAATCCATTCATGCCGTATAAGTTAAAAAAAACATTCTTCTCGTACTTTTGTCGGAAAAGTCAAAAAGTACCTCGTATGAAAAACGACAAAAGATTCCTTTCATATCTTTTACTAAAAACTTACCAAAGGGTAAAATTGGATTAAAACAATTGTAGGTGGATGGAAAAAATATTACATATTGATGAAACATGGATGTGGATGATAAAATACACCCCATTAAATACCAAAGTATAAACAATCTCGGATAAAAATGAGATTGTGATATTTCCCTTACCTTAGGTCCGACTTGCTTTGTACGTGTCCGAACCTCCTGTATAATGATTTAAATCATGTTATTGACTTATTCCAGAATCATATTCATTGTTATTATATCATATATTGTCCACTTATGACTTTATATTACCCATTCTTTTGTAAATTCATGTTAAAGTAGCATTTTGGGTAAAATCGTCTCATTTGTCGTTCGTGTTTTTAACTTGTAATTATTAATATGATTACTTGGATCATGATTACTTATATCCAGAATGTAAAACATGATTTATATATAATATATATTCAGAATATATATATATATATAATATATCGATAAATGGAATGAAATACACCGTTCATGGAGACGGTAGTCCGTACGTACGCATGAACGCTGTTTTCGTTTCCTTATTGAATTGAATGGAATTAAGTAGATGACATAAATATAAATAAATCTAGTATAATTATTATGTCATATATTTTATTATTACTTACTATATATACTTTATAATCATTCATGAATGGTTAATCATTGAGAATGAATCTCATCGCGTCGTGGAGACGGTAGTCCGTACGTACGCATGAGCGATGATATCGTTCCCATGGTCGTGGAATTGTGTTAAAGTGTATGTATACTATTTCAGTATCAATATCACTTTATAATAATCATATATAGTTACTCATTACACCATTATACCCATCCTATTAAGGTGGTGGCGGAAAATAGCCTACACCACGACGTGGAGACGGTATTCCGTACGTACGCACGCGCGGTGATTTCATTTTCCGTAGGATGGATAGATGGTTAAATAGGGTTGTTTAATACTTATAATAACATATCAGTATATTAATGATACTTATGTTATTACTTAATAATGAAACAACTAAAGAAGAAGAAGTTGAAGAAGAAAGAAATTGGAAAGGATCGGTAATGGATATTACCTCTTCTTTGAAGTGCTTCTTTGAGACCTCATTTTAGGGCACTAAAATTGGTCTTTTAAGAAGACCATGACCTCTAGTATGATACTAGGGAAGTGGAGAAGATATTTTGGCAGGGGTTGGCCGAGCTTGAATGCTCAAATTGGTGTGAGGAGGAGAGGGAGGAGGTGCCCTTTTATAAGGGAGGAGAGGGGCACCTTTGGAATAACTAAAAATATTATTTTATTATAAAGTCAAGTTCGGTTTTAAATAGCTCAAAATTGATTTATTTAGAGGATAAGGTGGGGATGGATATAAATTCTCTCATCCAATAGTATTTAGACAAGTTTAGGTTACTATTTTAACCTTATCAATTAGATTTAACTCTAAGTTAAATAATTTAACTTTTACCGCGTCTTTTTGTTTTCTTACACTATATGGTTAATAAACTTACCATAACAAGCCAAACGAACCCCAAGTTGTTTATTATTAATATATATATCCTTATCTAAGTCATATTTCCAAACCTTAGATTTTTAGGAATTAAATAACAATTGATAATATAATATTTGTTTTAAAAACTAATTCATGTCAATTTTGACACTATTTGGTACATGATTTTTATGAAATTTCTAACAGAATGATAAGTTCGAAACAAGTTACTTAAATCAACAATAACATGTCATATTAACCTAGAAAATTAGTGTAAGTCATAAAAAGTCTCAAATTACATTTATTTGGGCATTTATAACATCAATTATGTTAATATTTTCTTAAAAAGGTAATTACTGCATCATCGTTGTGTCATAAATAAATTAAATTATTTAAAGTATAAAAATTAAAAATAAAATACCATTATGTAGTAAATCTTTTTATATTTCTAATGAATATTTATATTCGAAATTATATTATGTATAACCCTATATTAAAAATGTTTTAGTAAATAAACTTTGATTTTAACTCTTTTAACTCTTCTTTGAATTAAATAATAATAAATGTCCTAATCTAATCCAAGTGGGCCTAAATGATAATATTTTACACTTAAGGTTGTTTTTGGTCGAGATAAACTTTTCCAATAGGATTAGGACATGTGTTAGGGTAATATTAATATCATTTTTACCCTTAATTACCCTATTTACTTTTAACCGTGGTAAATAAAAGTAAAAAGTTACTATTCACCAAAAATTATTTTCATCTCATTGAACCACATTTTACTTACTGACATCAATCGTGTCTCTTGTATTTTTGAAATTCCATTCACAGAAGTGGTAAAATTAAGATTTATGAAGAAATTAATTTTTTTAACTACCACTTAGTAGTTTCACTATTCATCAAAAATTGAAGTTTTTCAGAAAAATGCCAAAATTTCACCCTAAGCTATAATTGATATTCCGAATTCAAAAATGATTTCTATTTTACAAAATTCCCAACATATAAGTTTAATTAATTAATTTTATAATTAATTTCCGCTGTCACAACAAATAACTATCAAAAGATTAACACTTGTTTATGTCTGGTGTAAATGTGAAATTACATCCAATGACCAACATTGTATTGAATTGTAAAAATATATTCTAAATATACTTTAAAACCACTCAAATTAATAATTTATCACTATTAATTATTTGGATTAAAAAAGTTGTTTTTAATTAAAATTTAGTAATTTTCACTATTCATCAGAATATGAAAGTTATCCAAAAAGTACCAAAATTTCACCTTAGGCTAAATTTGATACTCCGAATCCAAAAATGAAGTCCATTTTGAGAGCTAAAATTTCTAAAATTTTAAAAGGTGGTTATTACTATTCATAACGGCTAGTTATAATAATATTTTAATAGCATATCGTTGTTTAGTGAAACTCAGTATTGCGTACTACACACGCTATCGAGGAAGGTCGTGATTGCCTGTAATGCAAGGAAAGTCAAGGATGTGTGTTGTGCAAGCTCCTTTTGGTGTAGCGTAAAACACAAGACATTAATAAAATTAAAAAGAATATTTTTCATAAAATCTCGGGCTGTTACATTCTACCCCCCTTAAAATGAATTTCGCCCTCGAAATTCGTCGGGGTTATAAATGGTTTACTATTTGAAAGTTTCTTTAATAGAAACCCACATCGTAAAAAGGAATACCAAAACTTGGCTTTAAAAACTAAAGTATGAAATGTAACGATTACCCAAATAAACTAATCACTGGGTTTCCACATAGGTGAAAATATGGATATGGAAGAGAAATCTAACCATCATGTTCTGATGGAGAGTGGTAGAGAACATGGCTATAGAAAAGCGAGTAATCACAAATCCATAGATTTGTGATGATATAAGGTACCATCTGATTCATCAGGTATAATATCATTAGGATAACATTTTTGATTTTCAAGATCATTTCCCTAAAGTTGAAAATTTGAATTAGAATAAATACTTACTTTATTTTGGTACAGTATCACTGTTGTTCGTTCCTTGAACAATTTCCACTTCATTTCTTAAATAAATGAAGTTGAATTTGTTATTCATGAAGTGTTAGCAGATCATGTGATAGAATGACGGGTCATTCCATCTATCTCAAACAAAAGGTTAGCAAAAATTATATACATAAGTCGATCTATAGTGAGATTAATCATATATGGTTCCTAAAATGGACTTATACTTCATATATCATACTGGTTAATATAATAAAACTAGTTTCTACTAAATAGGGACTTCCAGTAGGCCAGTGGTAGGCGATAAAGGCCAGTCGCACTTCGGTTGTGGGTTCGATTTCCACAGCCTTGTCCGACGCGATGGGCTGTCGCCCGTCCTGCAGGTTGTCCTTTTTCTAAAACTATATTACTATAACATCCCATCAATAATATCGCAAAACTTCTATCCTTAAACAATACTAACTTATGTCCAACATAATCCATTCCAATCTTTAGGCTTATCCATAATACTGCAGTCCACTCTCATAACATAGTGAAAACGATTACCAGAGATTTAACACCATCGTCGATCCCCATATATCATAAGATATGTTTTGTTGGTCACATTGGAAACATTCAAAGTCCTTAATCATGTATTCTCTTGAATACCTTAGTGAAAACATGAATGCAGTTAAAAGTTAACACTTTCCACATACCAAAATCCTCAAAATTCTATATACTCAAACCATGATGTCACTTAGTCCTTATATCAATCATGAGCTCATGAATACTGTTAAACATTTCATTTTCTCGTTTTCCCTTCATTATGCGCATATCATCTTATTTCCAAAAATATCTCAATCACTTTGAATACCACATTAGACCAATACATAAATATTCCAATACTCCATGATACAATATTATTTTGGAATCCCATTACATAAACACTTAATCATTCCACCACATCGTTGTCATATTCAACATCGCCAATAGTGATCGCATGTGACTTCCCTTTGTCCTTTGCCTTCAGTGGTTGCTCATGTTGATCATCACTAACCCTTGGATTAGGGCATTTATTAGCATAATGCCCCATTTCCTTGCACTTGAAGCATTGAAGTGTTGGTGGTGCGTTCTCTGCAGTGTTTGATTTATTCACATCATTAGAAACCCTTTTTCCATTACTTCGACACTCAGCAGCTCGATGACCTTCTTTTCCACACTTAAAACATTTTCTAGTCCCTTTAAGACAATCTCCACCATGCTTCTTTCCACACTTTGTGCATAAGGAAACATTCATCTTCTTTTCACCATTATTTTGAGATTTCTCCTTGAACTCCATCTTTCGTTTCTTGTCAAAACCATGAGATGGATATGTAACACCAACTTCCATTTCTACCTTGATAGCACAACACACAATTTCTTCATAGCTACTGAAGTCTCTTATAGCTAATGCCCTTCGAAGACTTGGTTTTAAGCCACTGAAAAATCGATCAACTTTACTTTCAGGTCGGATGATAATGCCAGATGCATACCTTGCAAGTCTTGTAAAATTTGCTTCGTATATACCAACAAATTCATCATCCTTCTGCTTCAGCTCAAGAAACTCCTTTTCCATCTTTGTTTGAAGAATACGAGGGAAGTACTTACTGAAAAACAAGTTCTTGAACTCGTCCCATTCCATGGACTCAATTTCATCTCTTGGCCTCGTATTCTTGATAAGATTCCACCATTGATCAGCTTCACCTTCCAAACGATATACTGCTAAGATGAATTTATCATGTTCAGAACATTGAAGAACTGAAAATATCTTTTCAGTAGTACTGATCCATTATTCAGCAACAAGTGGATCAGAAGACCCACTGAAAGAAGGTGGACGTTGCCTCATGAAGGACTCAATAGAATATTGTTCCCTTCTCTGCTCATTTGGAAGTCTAGAATGATTCATAGCTTGTGTAAGTATAGAAATAAGATTTTGCACTCCATCTTCCATAACATTTGTTTGTTCAAGAGGACAATCATTGCATTGTCCATTGCATTGATCAACACAGTTCCTTCAGGTTCCATCCATCGTCTAATACCCAAAAAGAATAGTGTGAGAGGAAAAAATCATAATAAAGGGGGAGTAACTTCAATATCTAACATCTTAGGTTTAATCTAATATCGTTACCATAGTTCTAGGACTATATCCTATACGTATACTTATCCTTAGGGACATCCCTAGACATACCTTAGAAATATCTCTAGGGATCTCACTAACGTTATCGCATCCTAGTTTCCAAAGGTTGACTAAACCTTTCCTCTGATACCAACTGTAGAGACCCGAAGCTTAACGTACATAGATATTACATTACTTTTGCGGAATACTTAGTACATAACAAAACACACACACAAGGACCGTAATAGTTTAGTGTCTTTGGAAACTCAGAATAAAATATTCTAATCGTGGTGAAAGATATTCAATATCTCCCATAAAGATCTTCTTTTTTTTCCTAAAACCTTTCTTTATACCCTGGGGAAAATAAAACATAAAAGGGTGATCTCAAATGCTCAGTAAGGGTAAACAAAAGAAATATCAATCACATCATATACATAAGAACATAATTTTTGGAAATCTTAACCTGCAAAAGAGATCATAATTTCATAACATGGGACAAATCATGGCAGTGAAATGTAATCACAATAATCATAAATTAAAACATGAAACTTTGTGGTATACACACATAATCATAGATAATCATTTCTTGTTAGTCAAGACTCATTGCCAAGACTATCTTAGTGGACAAAGTCCCTTTCTGAACCGAGTCACCCTCGTTTCAGTCCTGTTTCACTGAGCCGGTATAACCTACCATTCCAGCCATGTCTATCTCATGAGATATAAAATATTTACCCAATGAATTGGAGGGAGATATAGGTCCCACCCATCTCATAATGATACCATTCTTATGTGTGCCACAAAATCATAAATCATACATCATTGCATAACCCATATAATAAAAATGGGATTCTTAAACAACATGTCATCATAAAACAATTCATATAAGATAAAGGAATTAATAAAAATAATTCCATCACAACATAATTCAAATAAATGTAATAATAAGGATAGAAACAGAACCCTATATTATCTTAGATGGAAAATAATTTTGATAAAACACTTGAACTCCATTCTTGAGGAAAATATCCTTTCTACTTCAAAAACATTTTTTCCTTTCTTAACATGTCATACAATTATAAACTAAAAGAAGTTGATTAAAAATAAACTTGAAAACTGGTAAAGGAAGCTTCTTGGAAATAATTTTTTAAAAATCCATTCATGCCGTATAAGTTAAAAAAAACATTCTTCTCTTACTTTTGTCGGAAAAGTCAAAAAGTACCTCATATGAAAAACGACAAAAGATTCCTTTCATATCTTTTACTAAAAGCTTACCGAAGGGTAAAATTGGATTAAAACAATTGTAGGTGGATGGAAAAAATATTACATATTGATGAAACATGGATTTGGATGATAAAATACACCGCAGTAAATACCAAAGTATAAACAATCTCGGATAAAAATGAGATTGTGATATTTCCCTTACCTTAGGTCCGACTTGCTTTGTACGTGTCCGAACCTCCTGTATAATGATTTAAATCATGTTATTGAATTATTCCAGAATCATATTCATTGTTATTATATCATATATGGTCCACTTATGACTTTATATTACTCGTTCTTTTGTAAATTCATGTTAAAGTAGCGTTTTGGGTAAAATCGTCTCATTTGTCGTTCGTGTTTTTAACTTGTAATTATTAATATGATTACTTGGATCATGATTACTTATATCCAGAATTTAAAACATGATTTATATATAATATATATTCAGAATATATATATATATATAATATATCGATAAATGGAATGAAATACACCGTTCATGGAGACGGTAGTCCGTACGTACGCATGAACGCTGTTTTCGTTTCCTTATTGAATTGAATGGAATTAAGTAGATGACATAAAAATAAATAAATCCAGTATCATTATTATGTCATATATTTCATTAGTACTTACTATATATACTTTATAATCATTCATGAATGGTTAATCATTGAGAATGAATCTCATCGCGTCGTGGAGACGGTAGTCCGTACGTACGCACGAGCGATGATATCGTTCCCATGGTCGTGGAATTGTGTTAAAGTGTATGTATACTATTTAAGTATCAATATCACTTTATAATAATCATATATAGTTACTCATTACACCATTATACCCATCCTATTAAGGTGGTGGCGGAAAATAGCCTACACCACGGCGTGGAGACGGTATTCCGTACGTACGCACGCGCGGTGATTTCATTTTCCGTAGGATGGATAGATAGTTAAATAGGGTTGTTTCATACTTATAATAACATATCATTATATGAATGATACTTATGTTATTACTTCATAATGAAACAACTAAAGAAGAAGAAGTTGAAGAAGAAAGAAATTGGAAAGGATCGGTAATGGATATTACCTCTTCTTTGAAGTGCTTCTTTGAGACCTCATTTTAGGGCACTAAAATTGGTCTTTTAAGAAGACCAGGACCTCTAGGATGATACTAGGGAAGTAGAGAAGAGATTTTGTCAGGGGTTTGCCGAGCTTGAATGCTCAAATTGGTGTGAGGAGGAGAGGGAGGAGGTGCCCTTTTATAAGGGAGGAGAGGGGCACCTTTGGAATAACTAAAAATATTATTTTATTATAAAGTCATGTTTGGTTTTAAATAGCTCCAAATTGATTTATTTAGAGTATAATGTGGGGATGGGTCGAAATCCTCTCACCAATAGGATTTAGACAAGTTTAGGTTATTATTTTAACCTTATCAATTAGATTTAACTCTAAGTTAAATAATTTAACTTTTACCGTGTCTTTTTGTTTTCTTACACTATATGGTTAATAAACTTACCATAACAAGCCAAACGAACCCCAAGTTGTTTATTATTAATATATATATCCTTATCTAAGTCATTTTGCCGAACCTTAGATTTTTAGGAATTAAATAACAATTGATAATATAATATTTGTTTTAAAAACTAATTCATGTCAATTTTGACACTATTTGGTACATGATTTTTATGAAATTTCTAACAGAATTATAAGTTTGAAACAAGTTTAAATCAACAATAACATGTCATATTAACCTATAAAATTAGTGTAAGTCATAAAAAGTCTCAAATTACATTTATTTGGGCATTTATAACATCAATTATGTTAATATTTTCTTAAAAAGGTAATTACTGCATCATCGTTGTGTCATAAATAAATTAAATTATTTAAAGTATAAAAATTACAAATAAAATACCATTATGTAGGAAATCTTTTTATCTTTCTAATGAATATTTATAGTCGAAATTATATTATGTATAACCCTATATTAAAAATGTTTTAGTAAATAAACTTTGATTTTAACTCTTTTAACTCTTCTTTGAATTAAATAATAATAAATGTCCTAATCTAATCCAAGTGGGCCTAAATGATAATATTTTACACTTAAGGTTGTTTTTGGTCGAGATACACTTGTCCAATAGGATTAGGACATGTGTTAGGGTAATATTAATATCATTTTTACCCTTAATTACCCTATTTACTTTTAACCGTGGTAAATAAAAGTAAAAAGTTACTATTCACCAAAAATTATTTCATCTCATTGAACCACATTTTACTTACTGACATCAACCGTGTCTCTCGGATTTTTTAAATTCCATTCACAGAAGTGGTAAAATTAAGATTTATGAAGAAATTAATTTTTTTAACTACCACTTAGTAGTTTCACTATTCATCAAAAATTGAAGTTTTTCAGAAAAATGCCAAAATTTCACCCTAAGATATAATTGATATTCCAAATTCAAAAATGATTTCTATTTTACAAAATTCCCAACATATAAGTTGCATTAATTAATTTTATAATTAATTTCCGCTGTCACAACAAATAACTATCAAAAGATTAACACTTGTTTATGTCTGGTGTAAATGTGAAATTACATCCAATGACCAACATTGTATTGAATTGTAAAAATATATTCTAAATATACTTTAAAACCACTCAAATTAATAATTTATCACTATTAATTATTTTGATTAAAAAATTTGTTTTTAATTAAAATTTAGTAATTTTCACTATTCATCAGAATATGAAAGTTATCCAAAAAGTACCAAAATTTCACCTTAGGCTAAATTCGATACTCCGAATCCAAAAATGAAGTCCATTTTGAGAGCTAAAATTTCTAAAATTTTAAAAGTTGGTTATTAATATTCATAACGGTTAGTTATAATAATATTTTAATAGCATATCGTTGTTTAGTGAAACTCAGTATTGCGTACTACACACGCTATCGAGGAAGGTCGCGATTGCGTGTAATGCAAGGCAAGTCAAGGATGTGTGTTGTGCAAGCTCCTTTTGGTGTAGCGTACAACACAATACATTAATAAAATTAAAAAGAATATTTTTCATAAAATCTCGGGCTGTTACAAATAATCTCAGTAGGATACCACCCAACAGTGCATACCTAATATAAGTGTTTAAGTAGGCATGCCTTTATAAGGAAAACAGTAAACAATAGGATGAACCAATAAACACAAACTCCACCAGTGCTTAGTAGACACCATGGAGTGTCACCTTCTTCAACCATCATCGAAATCCCTGTCATGTAACCCGACACCATATGCCCCTTGACACCGCATGTCTCAAGTACCGACATCCCAAAGGCATGCCCAAGAAGTAGTAACTCAGAGGAATAATGATACCTATCCTCAAATAAGTGACCAGAGGGACAAAAATGTTTGACCTCAATAAAGTAACTGGAGGGATAGCAATGTCCTCCCTCAAATCAATAACCAGAGGGTCAGCAATGTCTACCCTCAAATCAGTAACTGAAGGGACATCGATGTCTACCCTAAAACCATGATGAGGCTCTACCGCCAACCCGATAGCCTTAACGCTATCCCTCGAAGGCTCCTCACCTTCCACATGGATTCCTACGACAAGCACCCCTAAACCAAAAGTACCTAAACTACAACTAACTGGGGCCTCTACCCACACAAGTGGTCAAAACCACCTCATCATGGAGTCTCTCTGTGTGCACACTACTCAAAGTTCTAGGTGAGCGGTAATCACCAAAATAGTACCCAAGCCACAAAGTCTCTGACACCTTGTGTCCCTGCGACCATGTCGCTCAAGTCTGATGGCCATGCCATCCAAGTAACCCAGGCTATGCCCAACCTGACAGTCACACTACCTCAAGCCGACACCCATGACACCCAATCCCGTGGTCAGAACCACCCAATGTAACCCGGGTCAAACCCAACCTGTGATCAAAATCACTCAAGAATATCTAGGGCATGCCCAAAACAACCTAAATGGGGTTCTAGCACATATAATTCAGCAACTACATATATAATCAAAATAATCACTTTTAAACAGGAAAAACAAACTAAACAGTTGAAATTCACTAACCAAGTGTTGTCCCATACCATCACTGAGGTCTTTAAAGCCTCTAAAAATTCATATCATACCTTAACAAAATTAAACTCAGTAGTTTAAAGTAAACAATTCATTTTAACACATTTTGGCATACCCGACCAAAATGAACCAATTAAGCAACGAACCCTCACCTGACCACACTCAAGAAAAACATGTAATAGGACTTATCCCATGGGAATCCCATAGATTAAATAAACAATTTAACATGCAATAGTAGGTAAAATAGGATCACCCTTAAAATACCCAAATACGAGCTAAAGGACATGCCAACCAAATGACTACGAAAAAACAAAAAGAGGTATGAACCACCTACTTGAGAATCATAGACATAGGCACGTCCGATATTGAGATCTAATTTGAATCCGATATTTGTAGATCTACATTTCCATTAAATCACAACAATTCTACTCGGATGGAAACTGCGACATGTGAGGTAAAGTATTAAGAACAGAACAGGTTGCACGGGTTTAGCCTCGCTGATGCAATCCCACAGCCACCGACGGATTGAAGAACATACTTCATATGAAGAATCTAGGATAAGAAGCAATTTTGGCCTCCCGGAGCGTTAAGGTCCAAAAACGGGGAAGAAAAAGGTATTTTCTATAATAAGATGTGACGCTCTTATATTTAATCGAATAAAAATAAAACTACATGACTTGTATAAAGGACTACACACTGTGTAGTAGCCTTGTCCATACTCCAACTTAAGAAGAGGTATCCACACAGCTTGGATGCGCCACACGGGTCGACACATGACTCAGATTTAGCCGGTACATGGAAAGAAGAATACACAACATGTCAAGCAACACTACACGCCGTGTAGTAAGAAATTATTACACGGTCATCACATGACATGTGCTCGGTGAGCACGTGACCGGTACAAACCTAACCCATACATGGCTTGTACATTTGATTACATGATGTGTAATCTGGAAATTTCCAGAACTTCCTAGATTTTCCTAGTTTTCTTAGAAACAAGTAAAAAATTCAAACAGGGTCCGGATTTTGACCCACTCTAAAAACTCGAGTTCTTACAATTATGTCAATGATGAAGTGACCTAGAGGTTACCAGTGATCTTATTATTTCTTATTTGAATTAATTTTGTAAACTAAATGGATTAATTATGATGATACATTAAAAGATACTGTGTTGTAAAATACGCAAGGGTTAAGGATAATACCTTCCCTAATTTAATCACTTTATGAAATTAGTGATAAATCAGTTTCTCAGACTCAACTTGAACACGACAAGGATGTAGTCACCCACCTTGGGGGGCGAACCTTGTGAAATTCAATGTTATTTTTGATCCATGTTTAGTTTTATCATACAAATGAGTTATATTTATTGAATGAGTGGATCATGATCCTAATAAATCAAATAGGTTGGTTTCATAAAATAAATTATAAAATTGTGGTGTAGATTCAACCCCCTTCTTAGTGTCATATCACGAATTACTTGGGCAATTCAAGTTTTATCATAGAAAATCTAGGTTCTACCTATTTTATCCTTTATTGATTGAAATTGAGGATGTAAAATTTGAATTCGGTCAAAATTAGAGGAATTCCGACAATTTTTTGGGAAGAATTATCATGGATGGAAGAACATGATGATTTTGTATCTTATTTATCTTGGTCTAGAGGTTATTGATCCAAACACTGTTGGTTTTACACTAGTTGATAGAGGTGCTCCAATGACATATACTAATAAGAGGAATTTGGAGGTTGATGGAAAGTTAATGAATGAAATTATGTTGTTCTTATTGAATAATGTGTATACAAAGTTAATGGTACTTAAATCCACCAAATAAATATAGGAAAACTTAAAAAAACTTTGAAGGAAATGAAAAAGTAAGGAATCCAAGTTTAAAATCTAGAGAGAAAAATTTGTGGGTATGGAGATGGTTAATGTGGAAAATATTAATGAATATTTTCCAAGGTTTAATGAAATTGTTAGAAAAATTAAAGGTTTTGGAGACACAATATAAGATTCAACCATTTTCAAGAAATTAAATAGAATTTTCCCCGACATATTTAATTCAAATATTTTTACTATGAAGGATAGAGATGACTTGTATCTTCATTAACTTCATAATAATATTGTTTGTTATGGAATGATAAAGGCTTTTTCTTTCAAGAATAATATTATAGAGGAGAAGGAAATGGAATTTAAATATATGAGAAATATTAATATCAAGGAAGAAAAAGATCAACACTCTAATGAGTCTGAAGACGATGAGGATAAATATGAAGAGTATAAGAGAATAATACCTCTCATTTCAAATAATTTTAGGAAAGTAAAGGGAATATAAAAAATAAAACTACCATTAAAATTATTTAAATGTGGTGGAATTGGACACATATACATTTATTGATCAAATAAGAAAGGTAAAGATAATGAGAAAGAACAAATTTACCAGAATAAGAGATGGAGTAAGAGCTGCAAGTAAATCATAAAACCTATTGAAAGTAATAAGAGGTTCACAAAAAGGAAAAAAGAAGCATTTTGAGAAAATAATAGTATGACTACTCTATTAAAAGTAGTCAATATGAATAATATATTTATAAAAGGTTTATAAAATTTATATCTAATGTTGATAAATTCAAAGAAACCACATGAAGTTATAAAAAAGGTGAAGAGATTTACATTGAACACATGATGAAAGCTGAGCTTACATATTTTCTTGAGAAAAACACCAAAATGAAGAAATAAATCATATTATTAAAGAAATAGGATAAATATAAAAATTAATGTGAGGGTGAGTTACTCAATAAGGAATATGATTAAATTAACGAAATTAATCTTCTCATGATGAGAATTACATAAAAAGATAGGATCTTAAAAGTTTTTGAAGAAAAATTTATTGCAAAGGAAAAAGAGTTAAATAAGTAAAAATCAAGATGCCTTGATACTAGAAACACTTTAAATAAAATGAGATATGACTACAAAAATATAGTGTAAATAAAAGTGGAATCACCTCAAGCTACTATCTTAAAAAATTCATGCAAAATATTCACGAGTGAAACCTAAAATTGTAGATCTATATTAACTTATAGTGTAGATTTTAAATCCAAATATAAGAAAGTTCTGGCTGAGAAAAATCATGATAAATATACGCCTATATCAATGGGATTTGATAATGAGGTGAAAAGGCATATTCCCCTTAGATAAAAGAAAAAATTAGTTTAGAATTTATTCAGAAAATAACTTGTTTTTTCCAGACATACTTCCATTTTTTATGGAATATTAGGCTTTAAAGGCCATTTTTGGTGATAGAGCTTAAGGGAATAAATATTATGGTTTATGGTATAAAATTTAATTTTATTATATCCAAAAATTATTAATTGATGGGAATAAACAATGAAAAGATGATTAAGTCTTGAGAAGAATCAATTTGGGAACAAAAGTTCATAAACTCTATCCACTCAAAATAGATTTGATTGTCTGGAAGAAATTTTTGTAAGATGTGAACAATATGGCCATTATGTTGAATAATTAATAACAAAACTTTTTGGCTAAACTTTACAAGCAACTAAAGTTGGGAAGTGTCGGGAAAATGGTAGTATTAGAGTCACTTCTTGTTAAGGTGGATCTAAAAGCTAGCAAGATGAGAAATCCATGGATTATTCTTAATGGATGTTTATATCACATGATAGGAGACACCAATATATTCATGATATAGTATTAGTTACTTTTTATAGTGATAGTTCCTTAAAGATAATAGGAGTTGGTAAAACTAAAATTTAAGCCAATAAATTGAAATCCAATAAAGTTTTATTTGTGGATGGGCTCAAATGAAACCTATTGAGTGTTATCCAATTATTTGATAATTGAAATAAATTTATATTTTAAAGGAATTATTGTATCATCAAGTGCTTGAAGGATGGAAGAGTTTTCACTAAGAGAGAAAAAACCAGTGTTAATCTATTCCAAATTGGAAATGAAAATGATTCATGGTTTTTTGAGTGAAATACTAGAAAGAAACCCATTTAATGTTAGTTATTTTTCTTTTTTAATATAGGTTAAAAAAAATGTGAATAAAGATAATGTTAAAATTATAGTTTTAACATCATTTAGTATAAAAAATGATATTGAATTCATGACTAATTATAGATATAAAGAGCCTTTCAATGTTGATTTTCATAAAAATCGATGTTGAAAGTCACTTTCGACATCGTTTTTTATAATAACCAATGTTGAATGTCACTTTCAACGTTGTTTTTTTATGAAAAATGACATTGAAACCTATTTTTTTTAAAATATATTAAAATAAAATACCCCATGCCCTTTAAAAAGAATTCCAGTAGTATAAGAAGCAAAAATCAACAAAAAACAATAGATAAAATATCAATACAAACATTAATACAACATCATTTTCCAATATAATACACATATAATAATATTTTAGATATACATCTAAAAATTAATCAAGTATATAAAATAGTCTCAAAATAATCCCAAAGGTGGTCTAATTCATCTATTAAATACGATGAAACATCATTAAAAATCTACAAAAATAATAAATGTTATAAAATTTACAATATAAAAAGTTTCTTTAAAAAATAAGAGTGGTAATAAAACTAACCTTTTGAAAATATGTAATAGTCCTTATTGTGATAATCTAAAAAATGAATAATAAAACATAATAACCACATTAAATATCACCCTTTAGTGACGAAACTATGGTTATGAAACAAGACTTTGAAAACAAAAAACTTTATATCTATATATAATACAAAACAAGTATTAACTAATATAAAAGTTATCTACCAACACTGGCACATAATTTCATTTGTCTTATTTATTGACAAGTGAAACCTATTAAACAACTTCCATGACTAGTTTTATTTTCATATATTAATTACCAAAACACATGTAACATTAAAAATTTAAGATTAAAAAACTAATAAAATAGAATAAATCACATGAATTCAAAAAATACTGAAAACTTTCATAAACTTCACCTAGTAAAGAGCATAATCAATATGTTGTAAATTTATGTGGGTAGAATACACATAATATCCAATGTAAATTAAAACATAAAAATCTTAGCATGAATGACATTATAATGAATTGTAGTTCATAATTATATAAGTATTCTTATTAGTCAAGGAATATAAGAAACCAATTCTTAATACCCATTTTTTAATCTTTCAGATATATATTTTACTCTACTAGGATTCCTCAGGTATTTTACAGCCAATGAAATGTATTCTAAATCCATAAAACTATAGAAAACTGTTATATTTTTTTATGAAAATTGTGTGTAGATATATAATTATACAATTAATAAATTATATTAATATAAATTATATCTACTTAATCAAATGAAAATTAAAATCAAAATTTACTTATAGGAAAAAATCGCCATATGAGTATCGAGAGCTCGTCGCCAATAAAAAAAATATAACATTTATTTTTTAAATATTATTAACATATTTTCTCTCCCACATATGTCATCACTCATTGGAAACTCATAAAAATTATCCAACCTAAAATAATTCATTAATAATTTTTGTATCCCTTAGAAACTAGAGAAGTATCTGAAGGTGTTGGTTCTCAAAACTTTTATTGCTTTTGCAATGTTTTTTAAATTTTAGATACACCTATATAAGGTAAATGTAAGAAAACATTACAAGTAATTTAAAATAAAAAGTAAATAAAAATTAAAAAAAACACATACCTTATATGTCAACTAATGAAAATAAAGAGATGTCCATCCTAAAAATTGATCCATACTCTATCTAATTGTAGCCACATCCTCAGTAGGAAATAATACTGGAGAGTTTCTATCAATAATATTATATAAAATTACTCTTACTTGATCTGACTTCATAATACAATGATGTACATAATCCCCTAGATTATATATGATTCTATATACTAAAATACATAAATAGAGATCCTTAACATGGAACTCATAGTACAAAGTTGGGTCTAAATAAGGAGGTGGAGGATCTAGATAGGTAGGATACATAGGTTGTGTCTATATCTCTATTTCTATAAACATAGATTTTATAGTTGATTTAATTCACTTGTTTTTCGAATGATTCGTCTCTTGAAGCTCAAACTTCAAGGAAGCTATTTCACCCTCTTATTTTTCTTCCCTCAGTGTCATACTTAGATATCTAAAAACATTTATTATATTAACACCAACCTTATATCCTCTTTGCAGCCTAATTGTTATTTCTTACCTAAAGTAGTCATAAGAATGTCCATCCTACCATTAGGGATAAATATTTATTATGTCATTTCCTCCCAAGTGGTGTTCTAAAATGATATATGTAAATGTCATATTAGTGTGATGAATTTAAAAAATACTAATATTAAAGAAAAATAATAATTAATTTAAGACAATCTTTTTGACTACTTGTTTTGATGGATCAATATAAAACTTCTGATTTTTTTTCATTCTTATCCTTTTCCATTTTTTATAGCGAGCGAGGGAAGAATGAGGACCAAATAAAACCTATTCTATTTGATAATCATTTACTTCTCCAGTAAAGGATAACCTTCACATGAAAAAGTATGAGGGTATCAATTTTGTGACTGTATCTCTTGGTGGATCTCTTGGATTCCTATTATATAAGAATAAATGAATAAGTCATCAAGTAATTAACATATAATTTTACAAATTGATTTTATAAAAAATAATTATCTTTACCCAAAATGATTCCTCAAACCGACTAGTGACGAACTTCTTTCATGTCTCTACATCTAAATACCCATATTTTAGGCCCGAATTTTCATTTTGCTTTCTTTCTAATAATATAAAATGAAGTCAAGTTTGATTTAAAATCCCTCTATCCAATTAATACAAAATAAATCCAACTCTTCTTAAATGGTTTCGTATCAGGAAATTCAAATGTCATTTGTAATTGAATAGATAAAATGTTAGTCATATGAAATATATATCATTTTATCCATTGGAAAAAAATAAACCAGTTAAGATATTTTGCCTTTATGCATTACCAAACTATTATTTCATTGTTGGCCAATGCTTCTCTAACCAAGATATAATATACTAATCTTAGATCGATACTCCCTGGATATGGAACTATTAAAATACTTCACATTTAGGAATATTGGGTTATTAATATCTAAAAATTAAATTGAAAACCTCTGCTCCTTCCCACAAGCAAGTGAATGTTTTTATAAATGTTGAATTCCATGTCTAACTTTGCTTATTTTCTTCTATGGATAAGAAGAATGATCTACAATAGTTGGATCACCAGTTATACTATAAATAATTTAAATAAACATAATATTTATTTCATTAAATAATTTAATTATTATAGATATGTTTATATGAAGATTCATACACATACCTTAGTAGATGTTTTTCTTCCTCCATGTATATCATTTCAATAGATGTATGATACTTTAATGAAATTTTGTGTACCTTTATTTGATTATAAATAAATTATTGTTAAAAGTAAAAAATTTGATTATTTATAATACAAATAAAATTAAATCTATTATGTTAACTAATAAACCAGAAGAAAAGTGCAAACTAGAAAATTATGAGTATAAAGAAATAATCACAAAAAATTCCAATTTCATGCTTCTTAAATCAAAACACATGTAACTAAAACTAATGAATATAAAAATTATTATACAAATTGAATATATAATCAAAATTTATATATTTAAATATCCAAATTTAAAAATAGTGTTTTTATATGTGTAAGTTTAAAAAATAAAAAATAAAAAATAATTAAGAGAGTAATAGAGTGTTTTCCTATATCCCTAACATGTGATCATTTCATATATCATTGACCATGTTTGTATCATATTCATTGTTATACTTAGGTAATATTGTAATAAATTAATAAATCTCAAATAAATCCCTAAAATCATCTATATCATCATCACTAAAATAATTTTTTCTCTTATAAAATAATAGAAAACTAATCATTCAATGGATAAATACTATAAAATATCTTCTTTCCATGCATCACCATGTTAAATAGTTCATAATTTAAACTAAATATTTTGAAATCAATAAATAAAAATCCATAATCATCAAGTTTCACACCATAATCACTATTATACTAGTTACACTTAAACACTAGGGCTCAAAATTTAGTAAAATAAATTTCCCATATATCCTAAATAGCTTAATAATATGCATTTGACACAGAAATTGGGTTTTAATCTTTTTTACTTGAGAAATTATTACTTCTTAAATGACCATTACTCCACTATTTTGAAATGTATTATTATTTTCATATTTTTTTAAGTAAAATGTGTAAATATTAATATGAAAACCAGATCATGTGATTACATTAACACATTCTCCCATATGTAACCATTTCAAGGTTTATGATGTATATGAATCAGTGTTGAATTTACCCTTAAACTATGTAATAAAACTTATTTTTATTCTCATTCATTAACCATTATAAATTTCCTTTATGATATCGTACCTTCAATTTAGAAAAATGTGATGATATATATGATCTAACCACACCCATGTTGTTCAAAATGTATAAATGTGCCAACATTACTATATCATGTGAAATTAACTTTACTTTTAAGAAACCAATCCCCTTACCTTCACAATTGAATTCCATATTCCAAGATATATGGATTTAAATGTGATTCAATTCATATAAGTAGTAAGTAGAGAACTAAACCATATCCTTAGATATATATATTTGAACAATAGATGCCTCTGATCAATGTGTATTTTTAACACATCCCTTTAGAATATTAAAATATAATTTAAAAGGATACATCAAAAATAAATATACATTCCCCCATATATTTATCTATCACACCAAATTAATCATATATGAACCATTTTATCAAAAAATGATGGTGGAAAATACTTCTCTAGTTAAAAGTGTATGAGAAAAAAATCATTCACTGACACATTTAACAAATTTGAGTGTAGGTCTTTGTATCAAATGGAATTTAAAAATTATCACAACTGGATGATATAATTTATTACAGACATAAAAAATGTTTTGTAAAATTAAACCAATAGTATTTGTTACATCAATAAATGATTCTCATGATATTTCATGCCTATTAAGTTTAAATCCTTCAATGATATAAATTTTTTCACATTTTGAAAATACCCATTGGGTACTTTAATACAATGCATACATTGAAAAAAATTTAACTTTTCACTATTTCTTAACATGAAAAAATTTGGAGGTGAATACATTAATTTTTTACTCTCATAGTGGGAGTTAACTCCAAATATATTTCCATATATAGATTAAGTGAAATTGTGCATAAAATCTATTTTTTCTTACATTTTATGTCTAAAAAAGTTTTTATCAAACTATCACATATATTTTTCTCAAAATTCACAACATAAATTTTATGATTTACCTCCTAAAATATCAAATAATATGGATAAAATAATATATACTATTTATTCCATGTATTTTTTGATGATCTAAACTTTCTATCTGCCCAGACATGACATCGATTTTTTTCACCTTGTTGTAATATTTTTATATCAAAAAATGTTTTGGGGGAAAATCATACTCTTCTAACCAATTGAATTCATATTTTAATCCTCTATAAGGATGATCCATTAATAGAAACTTTCAATGAACCATTTATACTGTCTTTATCCTATATTGAAATTGATGATTTGAAATCCCTTCTTTGAAAATTGGACAAGAATTATATCCTTTAATACAGTATCCAAATAAGTTTCCATATGTAGAAAATTCATTTATAGTAAACATTACCATATTAAGAAAATGAAAATACTCTTTATTATATGTATCAAAAACTTTAACACATGTCACTCATAAAAAGTTCAAGTCATCAATCAATGGTGATATATAACATCAATATCATTTTAAGGCCATTTTAGTGCAGAAATCATCAAGTTCATCATAAACTATATTTTCTTCAAACATGGGGATGGGTTGTATGCTATGAATATAATAGGAAATGAACTATGTTGGATATTGAGGCCATGATATAGATTCATCCCATCAATACAAAATCCCTTTTTGAAATTCATAACCTAATTTCCAAAATTAGGAAATTTTTGATCAAATCTCTTCCATTGTTCCATAAGATATTTTCTCATTTTTATTCCATCATATAGCCTCTTGGAATCATTTGAATTTGAAAATAAATGCCTCAAATAGGGAATTATTATAAGATACCGTATTCCATATCATGGTGTTTGGTAATTATCCTTGGGAATGAATCACAGTTGTATCTCTCATTGATTTTGTATCATGATATTCCACATTTATGAAATTTTGGAAAACCTTTACATTCTTTCATATACAACACATAGTCATGGGGGAAAGTATGAATTTACTTATACCCCAACCACATTGGGAATAATATTTTTTTCCATCATAAATATAATATATAAGCTCATTTCCTTCTATAAATAACTCTTTCAAAAGTTCAAGAAATTTAGTGAAAATTTTGTCTCTCTAACGATTTCATGAATTTAAGTTAAACAATCTCAACACTGCTGATAGAACTATAAATTTAGTACAACTTGGGGATAACGGCTCTTAAACATCTCCATACAATTGTTCAACACTTACTATTTTTTCAAGGGTTTTAATTCCTATATCATAAATTAATTCATCAAGATAATTCTCTATCTCATACTGAATATTTTCATCAAAATTTGTTCTTGAATACTTTTTTTATTTCACTACTCAAGATCCAATGTGTATAACCATGATTAAAACTACCAAAAATTAGATGGTATTTAATTTATTTGGCCCTAGTTTTCTCATATTCAATCACTTCATGCATGGATATAAAAAAATTTCTATGTCTTTAAGATTCTATTTATAAAATTCTATGAATTCATCAACCCCATTCTCATATTCATCACTTGTTCTCCGTGAATTAATCTAATTAGGATTAATTAATAATCTAAAAAAGTAATTCAAATTAAAACTATATTAAAATATTCAAACATATAAATATATAAACACATATATATAAATAAATATATATATTTTAAAAAATATATAAAAATATATATAAAAATATATACATATAAACACACACACATAATTGAAAAAAATATAAACCTATAAACACAAACATATAAATTTAAAGCATATATAAATATATAAAATTAAAAAATTATACACATAAACATATTAATATATTAACAAATAAATTTAAATAATATAACCATTTAAATTTAAAACATATAAATTAAGAACATATACCTATATAAACATATAAATATATAAAAATATAATTATAAATTTAAAACATATACATTTAAAATATATATATACAGATAAATTAAAACATTTAGACATATAAAATTTTAAATTAAAAACATATAAACATATAATCATATAAACATAAAAATTTAAAACATAAACATTTATAAACATATACATTTAAATAAAAAACCTAGGAATTTAATATATATATAAACATATAAATTTACATTATATAAAACATTTAACATATAAATATAACTCATATAAACATATATATGTAAAATATATAAACTTGTTGTCAAATATATCAAAAAACATAACCATATAAACCCAAATAAAAATTATAGAATTTTCATTAAAAATCAAAACCATTACACATAAATCGAAATGTAGTAATGAATATTTTAATTTATTTAACATATAAAATCAATTAATTTAATAATGAATTTTTTTAAGTTAACAAAATTATAAATTAAACCTATATAACTATAAATTTTAACCACAAATCTAACTAATACTCAACAAAAAGTCACCTAAATATCTACAAGTCAACATTTCACTATAAAAAAATTAAAAGTAGATTCTATAATAAATAATAAAAATGGTTGTCCAACCTCTTAAGATTCGTAAAGTATTTCTTTCTCCAAAATTAAAAAATCATGAAAAAATGAAATAATTTATTTCTCACAAAAAATAGATATAAAGAAAATTAAAAATGATGATGAAAATGTCTGAAGGAGGAATATTGTGGATGGGGGTGGTAGATTGGGGTCGAGGGTACCAGAAGGGGGTTGATGGGAGTGGTATCAAGCATAAGAATCCTAAAAAGAATTCTTTGTAGATGAATATCATGTTGGAAACTCACAACAACTAGGGTTTCAAGTTTTTTGGAGTAACAAACTAACAAGGGAGTCTAATCCCATGTGCGTATTAATTTTTTTAATTTTTATAAAAACAACTATTAAAAAAAACATTTTAACAATGTTTTTTATAAAATCTAAATTAAAGTCTCATTTTTAACATTTTATTTTATGAAAAAAATATTAAAATATTATCCCTAATAGATTTTAACATTTCTTATATAATAAATAATGTTAAAAATCATTTTAACATCAATTATTAGAAAACTAACATTAAAAGACCCACCATATATGTTATCCTTTCTACTAGTGGGGAAAAATATGAGAATGAGATTTTCTATAAAAGAATTTATCATCTTATTTAAAGGATAATTATCAAGATCTCAAAGAGATATGTGGTGAGAGACCTACCCCAACTGAAGAGAGAAAGAAATGTTATTTTTGAAACATGTCAAAAGGGGAAATGGTGTAAAGAAGTCACAAAAGGGTGGAAATTAATCACCGAGAAACTTGAATTGATATATTTTGATATATGTTGACCAAAAAGACACCAATCCACTATACTGGATATATTAAAAACATTTAGAAGATAATTTAGAAAAGTTATTTTTACTATATATCAAGAATTATAGAAAAAAATAGAAGTAAGTTTACTAGAAATTCATTTTAATTTTATCTAACACAACATGGGATTAAACACCAATATAGTGAACATTCAGAATTGGTGTTTTTTGTGATCTAAATCAAACATGAATTGTTATGAAATGTGATATAAGTATTGGATCATTGGGAAGTACTTCAAAGATTTTGGAAGTCCATGGTTATTGAAGATAAAACATTCATATTTGAAAAAATTTGTTGAAAAGGTCGAGGAAGGTGCATTCATGGGATATATATCCAATGAAATTGGATACAAGTTCTAGAATAAGATATTAAAAAATATGGTGGACTAATATAATGAAAATATTATTAAAAATATCCAATTTTTTGTGAGTTAAATGATTTATATTTTTAAAAATTTGAAAGATATAACATGAAAGTTTTTGGAAAAGTGAGTGAATAAGAATCTATAAATATATAAAATAATGTTAATGTTGAATTATATCTGACTAGTGATGAAGAGGGTAGTGTAGAAAATGATAAATTTAAATATCAGAGGCTACAAAATGATGTTTAACCAAAGAATATAATTGGAAACCAAAATTCACCAGTTCAGAATAGAATTATAATGAGGCACCACAACCAAACAAATTTTGTTTCTCAAGTTGAATGAAAAAATGTTACTAAGGTTATTGAACACAAATAATGGAAATATGTAATGAATGATTATTTGGATTAGATTAAAAAAGTTACATTTGGGATTTAGTTCTAAGTTCAGAAGGAAATAATTTCATTGGAACCAAGTGGGTTTTTAGAAACAAGATAAATGAGAAAGGTAAAGTTTTATAAAGCAAATATAGATTAGTTTTCAAAGATCACACTCAAGTTAAAGGATCTTATTTTGTAGGATCATTTTCTCTTGTTACGTGAATTGAAGCTATATAAGATTGAAACTAGTTTTTTATCCCATAAACACTATAAGGTTTATCAAATAGATGTGATGTTTGATTTATTAAATGAAGAACTTGAATAAGATGTGTTTATTGAGAAATATAAAGCTTTTATCATTTAAAATGATGTAATAATGGTGTACAGGTTGAAGAAATAATTGTATGGATTGAATAAATCCTCAATATCCTAGTATTCTAAGCTATAAATCTGCTTGAAATATATGCACTTTTTTGAAGGAAAAGTGAACAACAATATTTATGTGAAAGAGATGAGAAAAAATATCCTCATTTCCATTGTATAAGTTTAAGTTCTTGAATCATTGTGAAATCAATAGGGGGGGTGAATCAATGAACCCTTTAAACTTTTTACAAATTGATTCTTTTTTATTAAACATCTATGGCTAGTTAAATCCTTGATCCACTCTTCTTGTGTCTCTCAGCCTTACCTCGAGTGATGCTGTAAATATAAAGGCACTGAACACAAGGATTTACAAGGTTTGGTTCAAAGACCTATTCCTTTCTATGTTGGTTATTCTCCCCAACACATATTATCCACTATAATCGGATGAACAATTACAATGGTCGATATAGAGTCACACTATATCTCTCATGAGTCCCACATGAGGTTCTTTATAATGCATCTCACAGTGTTACTAGAGTCTCACTAGCTTGCTCCAGAGTCTCACTAAAGTCTTCTTATCATGAGTATTACAGGATACTCCTTGATCCCGAGTTACATGAGTGTCTACCTCTTTGAATATTTTAATTCAATGTAGATTTATCTTATGCTCTTCCCCCATGAGCTTTCTGAGTCACACTTTCCCATGTACCTATTAAAGAATCTTCAATAGTCTTTGTTAAGGTCTGTTGGACTTGCTCAATAATTCTAATAACTTATATTGATCAGTTGCCTCAGTGCAACAATGCTCGAGAAATTCTTTCTTCTTCTGACGAAGACTCGACCTCACTTAGATGCGTGTAAGTGGTGCACACAACTTATTCAAGAATATAATATGCAAGAATGATATTGCACAATATTAGAATTATTTATCTTCTTGAATTCTCAAATACTGTCAACTCGATTATAGGATCTTCTTTAAATATTCACGACTTTATTCTAAATTCAAATTCACTTCATGCATGAAATTCATGGCATTCAAAACATCTTATTTTGGGTGTCTCAATAACTTATCCATGTGTGAATGGGCATGCATGACTACATTCACTATTCCATTTCTTCTTGCACACCTAAACCCATTTTATTATTCTCTTTCTTCTAACTTCCTTCTCTACAAGTGTGCACACAACTTCCCTTTTTATTTCTTTTTATATTATGCATCATGCATTAGCTTATACATGCACTGTTCATGATTTTTTTTTTACACACACAGAAGCTTAGTTCTTTCTTTTTATTTTGTGTGTTTCATGTATATGTATGTTGTCACATGAGAACTCAAATGGGTAAAAGGTGTGCGTGAGTTATTCTTTTCCTCATAGGGCATCGATCTTCTTATCTTCATGAATCTAAAGGTTCATAGATATTCTTCTTTGTGCAAGAGGTGAAAAATTCTTCTATGCACTGGATATGTGATCCTTCTTTGCACAGAGTGTGTAGATCTTCCTCTCTCCTCTTGAAGCATAACAAGGGTGTTTATCACACCTGTTGTGTGTCCATAGGTCTTCTTAACACAACCATGATGGTGTATGGAACTCCCTTCTTTACGAGGCTCATTTGAGATTGCGTAGCACTTTTCAAAGGCACGTGGAACTCGTTTATCATTCACATAGAGGGATGAATATGGAATTATATTTTTTTTGAAAAAAATGAACACATGAAGAGATGAAAATGACTGAATAATTCCTCAACTCAAGGTTTCCCTTTTTATAGGAAAAGATGATATCTTTTTCACGTTCAAATCTCTACACGATATACTCCTCAAATCCTACCTTGAATAACTAAGATATTCAATTCTTTAAAATTTTCAATCCATGTAAAATGATATGATGAGAATAATGGGATATTTATTTCGAACATAGACTTATTCTTTGTGGTGTAATCCTCACATTCATGCATTTATGAACACATGCAAATTATCTCCCCGAATAAATGAATGATGAGTGTGACCTTAATAACTCTATTTTCTCTAGGCCAATGCAAGTTCTTCGTGCCACATTGCATGCATGAAAATGAAATAGCATGCATGATATTGTGTTGTCCAGATGATCCTCATAAAGTTGATTAGATAAAAAATGGTGGCCAGAGTTTGATCAAGGAGGCTCAACTTCATCTCTGGCGTGCTATTTTGCATCAGGTGATTAGAGGTTGAAGACAATGGTGTGGCCTATCATCATCTATTAGATCAGCTCAAATTGGATATGTATGATGGAGATTAGATTGTGAATTGCGATTAAGACGTGTGACCTGGATTTTTCATGCGATTAGATGGAAAACCATGATTACATCCGTTTTTTTAAAAATACGCCCCACATCAAATCCCACACATGATATTTTTTCTATTTAAGTATCAATATGCCTCGACCCATCACTAGATTACTCCTCCTACCCCCACGGTACTTCCCCATACCATATTCTCCATGCGGGCATGCTCTGTGCCCACTCTCTGCCTCAAATCCACCCTACACATTGGCACACTTAATTGGCTCTCCCATGCACCCCTGTGGGTGTGCTCATGTGTGACCATTGACTATGGCTGGCCATACCAGCTGGTCGGCTTAGTTCGAGCTCAGCCTCCCACTCTGTGGTGAGTGTCGCTCACCTGGCTGGATGGCTATGTCCAAATATTTTTTTGAATAAACCCTATATAAAAACTTGGTAAAAACTAAAACATGAAATGCATGGCCACTCCAACTTAGAAATCCAATAATTTTCATCCTCAATCATAATGCTTCTTCTTCTATTCATTTTTGAATTATAATTCCAAATTACTTCAGGAATGTACCCAATTGAAAACTATTTTTGAAAACCTCTTAAACATTTAATACCATCCCAATCTTCTCAAACTTGTTATGAAATAAATTATTGCATGGTCTTCTTCAAATGTTGTAACAAAGTGTCATTCATTGAAAAATGTCTTAAAACTTTGGACCAGTTCAACAATCATCTAATTTTACAACATGGAGAATTTACCATGCATGGCATCCAATGTTATGCATCCATAAAAATTCTCCAGGCATTATTATCTTTGTAACAACTTCATCATATTGATAGCAATGAGATATTCCCATCTCATTGATCACCATTGCCAACTAACAATTATTGATAGTACTTGTCAACTAATATAATTCTTAATCAAAGTGTGCTTTTCACTGAGTCAATAACATTACTTTAAGCATAAACACTTCAATCATCATAACCACTTCAATCACTACCTTTCCATACACATATTGACACATTATTGACAAAAAATGTAGCACTATGACCAACAATATCCCCCTTTTTATTTTGTTGTCAATATATCATAAGCACACTATACAAGAGTCAATATGTGTGCCAATATTTTCTCCCCCTTATTGTAAACCAAATTCAAAGGTTAATTGGGGATTGTTCAAAAACATGTTCTCTTCCCTTCAAAGAATATCTTCTTGAATATTTTTGAGAGAGGGAAGATGTCACATGGTTCACTTAGCAAAGAGCCTTTAGTTAATCAACTCTATGTATACTTGGGATAACCTAGTTGTTTTATATTTCCTTGAAACATGTGTTCTAGTTTTAAGAATCACTACTTCCAGGTGGTTTCCATTGGATTTATTCATGGATCCGGAAACTTCCAACAGTTCTTTATCCAAAGGGGACCTACTTTCCAAAGGTAGGAATTCGTTAAGTTTGAAATTTATGATACTTAGGAATGTACATTGGTTGAGTGGATGGGAGGTCAAACTCATCACACCCTTTTGGGGGGAATTATTGTCTATTCCGGGACTCTCTTTATAAATTTAAGATATTTTTTTGAATCCTTATTAATTCACCAAGTATAACATAAGTTTTCCCTTAGAATTTTCAATCACTTATTAACATGTATAAAATTTAGAATCATCAGTATGTATTCAAGGTTCTTCATTAATGAAGATATCTATATGTATTTGAGGTTCTCCATCAATGGTATCCTTTCATATACTATTTAAATATTCTTTTAATCATCGTTATGATGATACTAGTTTTTAAGCCACTCAGTGGGGCACTCTAGACTTTATTGTCATCCATAGATACAAATGTTTGTTTTGATCTTGGGATCATGTCTATAAAATGGGATACCTATGTATCCTTGTGAAAGGAATCAAAACCCTCATAGTTCCGTGCCACTTAATTGGACACATCATACCTTTTAAGGTCATGCGATAAGGACCAAACCATACAGTTTAATGTCATGTGGTAAGGACATCTAAGCGGAAGGTGCTTAGTCGAAGTTTGGTGTGGGACTTATGCTGAAGCAGCCCAAGGAACAAGGAAAGGATATGGGTTTACAATTAATATTAGACCCTTTTGGAAATATGGCCCAATGAGAATAGGGTGGATTTGAAGTGTTTGTTTTGAACCTCAAGGAGGATTCCTATGTATTCCATGTCAATGAGAATCAAATCCCATGTAGTTTGATAAGTCTCATAGGAGAGTATGGTCCTTTGAGAGAGATGACTTTGGGATTACTTCCTGAAAAGGATTCCTTGATGATTTGGGGGTTTAATTTGGGGCTTATTCCTATGGAGAATTCCCAAATTCCCAAATTAAGGGAATTAGGGTTGAATTTTGTAAGAGTATATCCAGTGAGATCAGGCCCTGAAAAGGCTTCCTATGTATCCTAGTTTGAATAAGAATCAGAGTTCTCATAGTTCATTCAGTCATGAGTGTTTGTGCACATGTTGTAATCATCACGAATCTCTAATCCTACATGATTCATGTTTGGTGTGAGAAACAAGAGGATGTAAATGATTCAAAAATGACACATTCACTTTTTCTCCTCTACTGGTGGAAGAGGGCGCACCTATGGCGGTAGGAGTGGACGAGGCCTAAGTTGACTTGAGAAGAGGGTGATGCGAAGAGACCTACATCTATTCACTTTACATTGGAAAAGGGTCCAATGAAAGGAATAAGGGATGAAAGTTAGGGGCTTACACCAGGATGGCTGCCCATGGTGACAAAGATCAACGGGAGAGGGAAAGGATAATGAAAGTCCCTGTGCCCATCTCTCCTCTGGTATTTGGCACCGAAGAAGAGAGGAGGAGCAATGATGCTACATCCTGCAATAAAATATAGGGTCTTACACCAATATGGTTGCCCTAAAATTGATCTTGGTAGGGGAGGGGGACTTATCATTCGTTTTAAAAAGGAAAAGTAGGTGTGAACCATACCTTCCCTACCAGAGACATAAGGTTCCGGGTCGTCTCTTTGAGAAGGGAGAGGCCAAGACCCAAAACCCTCCCCAAACTGGGAACTTCCCAACACTTTTCCTGGGAGAAAGGTCCATGTGAGACACTCTATGAACCCTAACCCCATTGTGAAAAAAATGTGGAAAACCTCTTATTGTGGATATAAAAACCCAAATTGGACACACGGTAATGTGACTTTCCCAAAGGTTTGATAAGTTAGGAGGTTTTTGTGGAGGTATCAACAGAATCCATTTTAAACAAGGGATCTAAGGAAGAAGAAGCTTTTCCGTGAATGGATTTAAGGAAGGCTTGATGGCTTGTATACTGAAGAGAGTAAGTGAATCAATGAGGGGAACCCAATTAAGGAAGGGTGTGCAAGTATGGGCACGCAAGTAGACCTGGGAGACTAGATATTCACTTAAGAGATGAAAAACCTGTATGATAATACTTGGGTGAGACTTGGATCAAGCCTTAAAGAGTATTCATAGGTAGTCCTAGAAGTGGGGCGCTCAAGTTCCTATGAAAGGAATAGGTAGCGCACAAGTGTTTCTGATTTTGGGAGGTTGGGCGCTTTAGATGTTCAAGTGTTATGGTTTTGAAACACTAAAAGTAATTAATTCCAATGATCCTCATTTAAATCCTACGCTAAAGGTGTTGAAGAACTACCTTGAAAGTTTCGAAACACTTGGGCGAAGAACTAGGGAGACTAGAGTAGTAATTAAGTTTCAGGGAAATTCATTTGCACAAATGAGGGCCCCAAGGGTCTATTTATAGGAAAAAACAAGACCTTGGGTGAAAGGAGTTTGGGCGTGCAAGTAGGTTTCATGACAGATTGGGGCGCACAAGTAGGCTATGCCCCGACACTCTTTTAGCCTGACTAAGGTGACCCAAAACTCATGCCTTTGTGAAAATCTTGATTTTCTTCATGGATTTTCCCATTTTCTTTCTAAAGTACTTCCCTTTATAATTTTTTAGACTCTTTTTCAGAAAAGAGTGTCAAAAAAAGACCCCCCCCTCAGAATTGGATCTAGAATGAAAAGAGGATCATATACTGAGGTAAAGTAGAGAAAGAAGAGAGTACTAGGGAATGAAAGTTTTATATGCGTTGAGAAACTGGTCATGCAAGTTTGCATCACACAGGATTCTGGCATGTAGGGTGACATGCGTCACCTATATATAATGGATTTAATTCTGCAAAAATCCTCACAACTTCCGAAATTTCAGCTCTCGATATACAATTCTTCTTTTACTCAGATGCTTCTATTTCGCCGCACTTCTTATGTATGTTTTTTAGTTTCACGCTATAAGTGGGGATCCATACTTGCATTCCGGCTTATATTTGCAATCCAAGTTTATACTTGCGTGCCTTAATGCCTTTTCCAATTTTTTTTGTAAAACACCAAAAATAAACTTACTTAAAAAAGATTATTTCTATCTTCTTGCAGGTTCAATGGCTCCCAAAAGAATTGAAACTACTAATGATCTCTTCAGCAAGTGGATTGATGACATGATGAATTTCATTGGTCATGATTAATTTTATGTTTGCGACACCACCCTTCCATACTTAGAAAAATATTTGAAGAAGTATCATTTCAAATTTCCCCGAAGCACCTATCTGACTTTGTATAGCTATGGCCATTTGCATGATGTTAATATTCCAGATCCAAAGAACTATGTCCCACGTTCTTGGTTTCAATATTATACCAACTTCTCATCGGCCAATGTTTCTATTGGGGGATCATTTTATAATGCTGGGATAGTAGAGAAAGCTCATATTATGCATCATAGCTTGTGTTCTCTAGATTTGAAGGTACACACACTCGAGCTGCAACCACACTATTATTCATCCATGTTTCAGGATTCTCATATAGATCAGTCCAAGGGTTGGAAGAAAAGTTGGGATTTCCACCCAGGAGGAGGTGTAAAACCTGTATGGATGTGGTAATATTGGGTTCATAAGACCTGTGTAGAATTTATAGAGGACTTGAAGGGAGTCGGGATTTATGAGGCTATCTGGGTTGGACAAACTTATGTGTACATGAATAATTATTTCATGCCGGAATTATTAAGACGATGGAGACCAGAGACTAATTCATTCCATTCAAAATATAGAGAGGTAGGAATCATCTTGTAGGATGTTTACAAGATTTCTGGATCTCCAATTGTTGGGAAAAAATCCTTCAAGGTATCATTAAATCATTTTTGAGGTGATTGTGTTTGTTGACAAAGTGGACAACTGGGCTGTGATTGTTGACAAAGCAAACCATGTCATACAAACTTGTTGAAAAAGGGGATTTCATGGTGGAATGTTGAGTTCAAGAGATGTGGTTAACAATTAATGTTTGATTCAAGAACTTCGACAAAGGAATGGATGATCTGGAGGCGGCATAAAAAGAACAGATACAAGGTGGCGCCGTTTTCTAGTGTTTTCCAAAATTTTGGGCCTGAAAATCGACAAATGAAGAAAATGATTTTTGAAAAAAGGACTCGCGCGCCGTGTTCTTGAAGGCTTGGAAACTTGTACGCCATATGTTTTTCAAGATCAGATCATCAAAATATGGCAAAGGGATTAGTGTCGCGCAAGTATTGGTGGTGTTGCGCAAGTGACTTGCGCGCCGTGAAAGAGACTTGCGCGCCGATGCCTTGGAAGCTTGAGAACTTGCGCACCTATGGTTTTTCAAGATCTAAAGATAAAAATATGGAAAATGAAAGAGTTTCGTGCAAGTTTGGAAGTGGGTCGCGCAAGTGACTTATAGGGGAAGAGACCTGCGTGCCGAGACTTGCGCACCGAGGGTGGACTTGCGCGCCGTCGTGTAGGGTGGTCAAATTGACTATAAATACTGGACCACCCCTCCTCATTTCACACCAGAGTTCAACACTTTGAAGATTCAGAGCTCCTGTCACGCAGGTGTGGTGGTCGCGCAAGTGGTGGTGTGTCGCGCAAGTGGGACTTGTGCGCCAGTGTTGGAAGTTTCATGCTAAGTGTTAGTTGCGTGCCTGAGGTGGTTTAGGCAAGGAAGGAAGTGAGTCGCGCATGTTTGGAGTTGCAGAAGCTTGTGTCACACAAGTGGTTAAGGAAGACTTGCACGCCAGTTGTGACTTGCACGCCGATACTTGTGCACCAAGATAGACTTACACGCCAAGTAAGGTTTATTTCTGGCAGTGATTTTCGGGCTGCGTGGAAGCTGGAAGTTTTCCCCATACCTTCAGTGCAAAGAGATATTCATCTATGGGTGAAAGTTGGACTTCAAAAGAGAATCTACATTCAGAGGAAGATGCATTCCTTCATGAAAATGAAGAGACCTACAGGTCTATAAACTGTGAGTGGATCCTTTCCGGAGCAGTGAGAAAAGTAAGAGGAAGAAGGTGATCCTCTCCACCGGGAGTGAGCTAGAGAGAGAGAAACAGGGAGTGACCCTTGGGAAAGCAGTGAGCTGACCCTAAACTTTGTAAAGGCAGTGATCCTGGGAATAGAAGTGATCTATCCCGAACCTTTGTATACACATCTAGTGAAGAATAGTGTAATTTGGTACGATCGGAAACTTGTCGGCGTATGCTCCTTGGACGTAGCCCAGTGAGGGTGAACCAAGTAAAAATCTCTATGTCTACCTGCTTACTTCCCTGCATTTCATTTAAAGCATCATCATCAGATAAAGAAGAAAATAAGTGATCATAATAAACACACAAGTGCAAAAAAAGTGACCCTTGTAATAAAGAGGTCAAGATCCATTGGGGTAGGAAGAAATTTGAAAAGAATATACATACCCTGATTCACCCCCCTCTCAGGGTATATAGGCCCCTATTGGTCCTAACAATTGGTATCAGAGGGAAGGTCACTTTTATCAAATTTGTTTACTCTGACTTGGTTCAGTCGATTGCTCAAGTTAAAGATCCAATCTTCTCTAATCATATTATTCCATGGAAAAGGGAAGAACATCAAAGAAGAAGCATAAGGATGGTGGTATTACCCATTGTGGAAGTGTCAATGGAAAGAGTGTGATTCAGTTAAAGGAATCATGTAGTGAACAGAAGAATGGTTTGGATGAATCATACTATGAAAATAATTACTCATTCAATGATGCTGAAGGAACGAGTGAAGAACCTGATTTTCCAAGTGATGTTGGAACCACTGATGATGAAGAAACACTAAGAATTCATAAAGTTGAAGTTGTCCACAAGGCAAAGGAAATGGATCATAAATTGGATGAAGAGATGAAAACTAAAGATATTCGGATCCAAGCACTGGAAACTGATAGCAACAAGCTATGAGGTTTGAATCAAAGGCTTATTGACATAGCTACTAATCTGAAGGAGAAAAATGATTATCAAGATGAAGAATTGCGAAAGAGATCTGCAAAGGTGAAAAAAATCCAAAGCTGGTGAAAAGAGAAAGAATCCAAACTCAGATGAGACTCATAATTTGAAATCTAAAAATGATGATCTTTCTACACAACTATATGAACTAGTTTAGAAGAATCAAAGGTTAAAACAAGAGAATTCATATTGTTTTGATTATATTGAAGAAGAAAAATTGAAAGTGAAGGAGAAAAGTGACATGGTGGAAAATCTCACACGGGAACTAGAAGATGAGTTGAGTAGCGGGAAGAATATCAGAAAATAACTCAATGCTCAACTTGAATCAAGAAATAATAAGATTAAACAATTGGAGGAAGTGATAGAGAAATCCAAGAAAGAAATGGAGATATCCAAGGACAAAAGAAAACCTAAGTTTAAGGATGCATTGCACTTACTATTCGATTGTCCCTCAGAAGGTGATGATAAAATGAAAAGGAAGTATGAGATTTCTGAGGAGAAACAAAAAAATATTTTCTCAGCTTAAAGACCATATAGCTTGGGAAAATCTGGCATTGGATTTGATGAATCCCCTCCCGTTCATGATAGAATGAAATCCATGAATAGTTCTAGGAGTGGAGAAAAACATATAGGTGCTGGAGATAGGCCTAATAGAACAGTTACTAAAAGAAGTGATGAAATGTGATTTTTCTGCGGGATTCATGGCCACACGTCAACCTTCTGTTCAGAGGATCTAGAATACATTTCAGGCTATAAAAATAGAAACATTACTAAATATGAGAATAAGAAGAAGCATCGTGAGAAATCAGAGAGAAGAGTCTCTCAGAGGAAAGCATCTGTTAGATGCTATTACTATGGAAGAATGAGACACACCATGAGTATGTGTCAGGATGTTCAAGAGATCCATGTCAGAAGAAGAACTCAAGGTGTATTAGCATCTCAACATAGAAATGACAAAATGAGGTATGCCTTTGATGGAAAATGTTTTATATGTTCAGATTATGGGCATTTGGAAAGAAATTGCAGCAATAAGAACACAAGAAAGGAAATGGAACTTGAAAGAAGATTCTCGACTCCAATGATGCATAATGATAAATTCTACACTGAGAGATAAAGTGGTATGTAAAAGCATATGCTTAGAGCCTTAGGGGAATCACATGGAGCTAAACGAAAGGTGTATCAGTCACCTCCTCTGTCATACTCACAACAGCTCTCAATGAGAGAATGTGAAAAAACCTGGAAGATTAAGGGGAGATCTACTCCAGTTGTGATAAATAAGAATAAACCTTCAATGGAGGACTCACCACTAGTGAAAAAGAGTGTGGTGAATCAGACATATGATAAAATAAAGATGAACAAAGAATGTATTGATAAATTCACATGTCGTGTTCCACAGTGAAAAGTGGAGGAAGGTGAAAGATCCTTGCAATGGTGGAAGAAGAAAGGGAACATGGAAGGAGAATATATTCCTTCTCAAAGAAGGAATCAAGGGAAATGGAAGTTTGGTGGAACATCAAAGATGGAAATGTGTACTAGTGGGTTTAAACCCCAAATGGTGAGAGAGGCCAGGCCTGCAGAATCTTCATATCAGAAAAAGACTCAGCATGTGAGTAATGAATGCTTAGTCATATGGACAGAGCAGTTGAAGTTGGCTAGGTAGATAGAAGAATCCAGGAAGGAGTGTGATGCTCTGCAAGAAAGAATCAAAGGGTTGACCCATCAGGATCAACCACAATCCTCATATTTAGGAGTCCGGAAGATACCCCTCTCCCAATGTATATAATTTTTGTTAACTGATGATTCAAATGTTTCAGGTTTTAGGGAGATACGATCCAAGGGGAAGTTGCATATAAAGATGAAAAGTGGAGAAGTGATATGCTTCAGAGTTACAAGACTCAAATCAGGAACCAAAGCTAAAGAAGTGTTATTAACTTTATCTCTTGTTTCCTACACCAAGTTCCAAATCAGTAGGCTTAGAGATTTTTTAATGGATCAATGATGAGTGCCAGATGAAAATAAATGATGCATGAGGAGAAGAATGGTTATGATTATAAATAGCGGGACTAACCCTAGGATGTTTTTCATAACATAGGGGGAGAATTTAATAACAAAATTAGATGCAAGATCCATCAATGCAATAATCAGATGACTCGGATTAGGTGTTGTCTATGGAGGGAAGACATATTGAAGGGGAAGCAACAATAATCAAACATTTCATGCTCATTTATTTTGATCTAACAATGTGGTATTAGCTGACCACTTTCAGGATACCAAGAAGCTGCGAGAGAAAATCAAAGGCGTGTCAACAAAAATTTGAGAGAAGATGTTCAAAGAAATGACGTCATTGAACAATGACATAGTGAAAATTTTTCTGTTAAAAGTGAGGAAGTGGTAAGAGACTTAGGGAGAGCAGAAGTTGCAGAAAATTATTAAGAAGAATGATACTGATGGTGAGTACGAGGAAGTAAAATCCTTATCTACACAAATGTCAAAGAGTCGAGCTAAAATTTACAGGCATAATATCATCAGTGATCAGTGAGCTCCAGTTCAGACGAGAAGAATGAAATCACTGCAGCAGACATCATTACTCTCATAGGTTGAGCCGAAATGCCTTGCTGATGCAGCTGTAGATGAAAACTGGGTTCAGGCCATGAATGAAGAGCTAAATCAGATTGAGAAGAATCAGACGTGGGAGATTGTTTCGAGGGCAGCAGACAAGAATGTCATCAGGACTAAATGGGTCTATCGCAAAAAGATGAATGAAGATGACACAATGATTTGAAAAAAAGCACTACTAGTGTGCAAAGGGTACTCCCAGATAGAGGGAATTGATGTTGATGAGACATTTGCAGGGATTGCAAGGTTAGAGACAATCAGACTATTCCTAGCCATTACAGTGCAACGAAAGTTCAAAGTCTCCCAGATGGATGTCAAATATGAATTCATGAATTGAATTCTAGAGGAAGGAGTTTATATCTATAAATTAGATGGTTTTCTATTTCATGAGGATGAGAACAAGGCTTGTCGGCTGAATAAGGCATTATATGGGCTGAAATAAGAACCGAGAGAATGGTATTCAATGATGAATCAATATTTGCAGAATCTCTGATTCAAATGAAGCATAGTGAAGGTGGTTTTCAGAAATATGAAAATAAGGTTCTGATGTGATTTGGAATTGAAAATTCCGAGGAGATGAAGAATCTGGTTGCTACCTGGATAAAATCACCAAAAGATGACAGTGGTGGGGCAGTTAATATCATATAATATAGGCAAATCATTGGATGTTTGTTGTACTTGACCGCGAAAAGGCCTGATATTGTTTTCGCACATTCCAAGCAATGAGATATCAGAATAATCCTAAGGAAAACCACATGCTTGCAATGAAAAGAATACTTTGGTATATCAAAGGCACCGTGGATTTCAGTCTGATGTATAATGACAAATCTCAATTAGTGTTATTGGGTTACATAGATACAGATTGGGCCGGATCAATAGATGACATAAAATAAAACATCAGGAGGTGCATTCTATCTTGGTGGATTGTGTATTTCTTGGCTAAGCAAGAAACAAGATTGTGTTTCATTGAGAACCGCAGAGGCTGAGTATATTGCATCCACTCAAGCATGCACATAGTTATTGTGGATAAAGCAACAGTTTGAAGATATGGGAGTTAAAGTGAAGTCTCCTATCGGAATCCAGTGTGATAACTCAAGTGCTATAAATCTCAGCAAAAATACCGTCCATCACTCAAGGACCAAGCACATTGAGATAAAATATCATTTCATCAAGGAGAAGTTTGAGCAAGGAATTGTGAAATTGGAGTATGTGCCTACATAACTACAGGTTGCAGACATTCTGACAAAGGCCTTACCCAAAGAAGAGTTTGAGAGACATCGACTGGCTCTGGGAGTTCAGTCGACTCCCCGCACTTAAAATAGTGTGGATGTGGACCCCCCCTCCCCCTCTCCCCAAGGTATGATGTGTTTTTCCCTAATGTGATGATGTTTTCTCTACTCTGTTACAGACTGCAAAGGAGTAACCTTTGGGTTCGTTGACAAAGGGGGAGAAAATAGTGATTGTTCAAGGGGTAGACAATGTGGAGTTTTGATAACTCATGAATGATATAGGGAGAAGCTGACAGGTGGAGCAGCCAGATAGGGGGAGTTGAAGTTAGTTGAATGTGCTTAGCCATAGGTTAGCTTGGACAACACATAAAATAAGGCTAAAGAGGTTTTAAAGCTGACAAGGGATGAAGTTGTGAACAGAAAGGGGGAGAGTTTTAAATCTGACGATGCTAGAAGTGATCGATCAAATAATAGATATCACGACAACTGAAAATCATGATAAAAGCAGATGAGTGGTGTTGGAAGAATATTTCCAAACATTGGTATCAGTTTGGTGAAAATTGGTATCAGTTTGGTGTCAACAATGGGTGTAAGAGATGAAGTGATTCATTGATGAACTTTTCATTTACTCTTGCTTCTCACATCGAGCATTTCTCATGTGGGCTTAGAGTATGTGTTGAGTAAATCCTTGATCACTATCAGAATCGCAATGAGGTGAATGGTGGATGAAGAATAAAAAATGTATCTTTGTAAGGAAGTGTTGTCAAAAAACCCAAAGGGGGAGATTGTTGGGAAAAAATCCCTCAAGGTATCATTGAAGCATTTTTGAGGTGATTGTGTTTGTTGAAAAAGTGGACAACTGTGCTGTGATTTTTGACAAAGCAAACCATGTCATACAAACTTGTTGACAAAGGGGATTTCATGGTGGAATGTTGAGTTCAAGATATGTGGTGAGTGATTAATGTTTGATTCAAGAACTTCAACAAAGGAATGGATGATCTGGAGGCGGCATAAAAAGAACAGATACAAGGTGGTGCCGTTTTCCAGTGTTTTCCAAATTTTTGGGCCCGAAAATCGACAAATGAAGAAAAGTGATTTATGGAAAAAGGACTTGCACGCCGTGTTCTTAAAGGCTTGGAAACTTGTGTGCCATATGTTTTTCAAGATCAGATCATCAAAATATGGTAAATGGATAAGTGTCGCGCAAGTATTGGTGGTGTCGCGCAAGTGACTTGCGCGCCGTGAAAGAAACTTGCGCGCTGATGCCTTGGAATCTTGTGAACTTGCGTGCCTATGGTGTTTCAAGATCTAAAGATCAAAATATGGAAAATGAAAGAGGTTCGTGCAAGTTTGGAAGTGGGTCGCGCAAGTGACTTACAGGGGAAGAGACCTGCGCGCCGAGACCTGCGCGCCAAGGGTGGACTTGCGCGCCATCGTGCAGGGTGGTCAAATTGCCTATAAATACTAGACCACCCCTCCTCATTTCACACCGGAGTTCAACACTTTGAATATTCAGAGCTCCCGTTGCGCAGGTATGGTGGTCGTGCAAGTGGTGGTGTGTCGCGCAAGTGGGACTTGCACGCCAATGTTGGAAGTTTCACACCAAGTGTTAGTTGCGCGCCTGAGGTGGTTTAGGCAAGGAAGGAAGTGAGTCGCGCAGGTTTGGAGTTGCAGAAGATTGTGTTGCGTAAGTGGTTGAGGAAGACTTGCACGCCATTTGTGACTTGCGCGCCGATACTTGCGCACTGATACAGACTTGCACGCCAAGTAAGGTTTATTTCCGGCAGTGATTTTCAGGCTGCATGGAAGCTGGAAGTTTGCCCCATACCTTCGGTGCAAAGAGATATTCATCTGCGGGTGAAAGTTGGACTTCAACAGAGCATCTACATTTAGAGTAAGATGCATTACTTCATGCAAATGAAGAGACCTACAGGTCTATATACTGTGATTGGATCCTTTCCGGAGCAGTGAGCAAAGTAAGAGGAAGAAGGTGATCCTCTCCACCGGCAGTGAGCTAGAGAGAGAGAGAAATAGGGAGTGACCCTTGGGAAAGCAGTGAGCTGACCCTAAACTTTGTAAAGGCAGTGAGCCTGGGAATAGAAGTGATCTATCCCAAACCTTTGTATACACATCTAGTGAAGAATAGTGGAATTTGGTACGATCAGAAACTTTTCAGCGTATGATCCTTGGACGTAGCCCAGTGAGGGTGAACCAAGTAAAAATCTCCGTGTCTGCCTGCTTACTTCCCTGCATTGCATTTAAAGAATCATAATCAGATAAAGAAGAAAATAAGTGATCATAATAAAAACACAAGTGCAAATAAAGTGACCCTTTTAATAAAGAGGTCAATATCCATTGGAGTAGGAAGAACTTTGAAAAGAATATCCATACCCTGATTCACCCCCCCACTCAGGGTATATAGGCCCCTATTGGTCCTAACACCAATCCTTATAGACATGTATGATGATTTGATTCCTCCCAAGGTGATATGGAATGTCTCGGAGAAGACACCAGATTTGGTTTGTGAGTTGATGAAAATATTTAACAAACTCAAGAACACGACCACCATGAAGTCTCGCACCAGGAGGTGTTTAATCTAGAGTAATGGATGAAAATATTTTTAATAAAGAAGAAGGAAAAGGGTCCCACTCACACCCATCCGACTAGCTTTCCAAGGGAAGAGAAGATAGGTACATCTGATACCTTTTGGCCAACATTGGAGAAAGAAGAATTTGAGAAATGGGGATATGAAGTCAATCCAAAAATTCCTGTAAAGACACATTTGGAAGGTTTCTTGGCCATGTGGCTCAGCGTGTATTTATTACTAGTCCAAGACTCCAAAGGAGGTGTGAGGCCAAGAACCTTTGTTATTATGGACAAGCTGGTAAAGAAAAGGATGGTAGGGTTAGACACCCCTGTTTTGGCCAATATTCATAGGAGTTTTCTGCAAATTTACAAAGGGAAGTATCCTTGTAGAACAACATTACCATTCTAGGTGTTGTGGGGATGGATCACTACTCACTTCAAAACTTATGTTGTACAAAGTAGAGTAAAGGTTTTTTGAAGTTTTTTCCGACCATCTATTCAAGATTTTTCTATAATTTCACCCTTGTCTTTGAATGATTAAGACATCAAGGCTAGATTGAGGATGCATAAGGAGTTCCATTTTTTCCTTATGGTAATCCACATACAGGTTGATTCGTTGATGATGGGATAACCATTTTGGAATTGAGGGTATATATTCTATCTTGTAGAGATGGAGTGTTGGCCACTAGAATTGACGAAAAAATCATACGTGAGGCCTATGATCCTTATAGATTTGCACATCAATTCAAATTTCTACAAAAAATACTATATCCCCTACTGTTCATGTCATATTAGAGAAAAACCTGATGGTTGCTCGACAACTATGGTTTTTGACATCTGCGGAGAAGACTGGGGCAATATTTAATTTACCCTTCACTGATACAGTAAGAAGACTGAATATCTGGTATACTAAAAAATGGGTTACATCTTACCCTGAAGGGGTATTAAATCACGATGTACCTAGATTGGGGGTGAAGAGAAGTAGCAGGAGGGAACCCATTCATTTGGAAGGTAACTCTTCATCATTGGGGGCCGACTCGCGAGAGTTAGAGGGTGAAGGTGAAGATGCTCTAAATTCATTGAAGAGACCATGTGCCAAATATAATCCTCCTACTAGAATTAAGAGATCCAATCCATTAATACCTACCAATGTTGTATCAAGGTGATCTAGTATCCATCATTATGAAGAGCGACGAGTTCCATTTTCTTATCCCTCATCCGTGACTGTGGGTGTTGGGAAGAAAATCAAATCCAAGGTTGTAGGATCCTATTCACAACCCTCTGAGATACATTCTAAATATATATTACCAGAGGCTATCCAAAAATGGAAGAGTCTAAAATATGATTTTGAAACCATGTGGATGGATCTGTGTGAAGAACTACATATTCCAAGAGCAGGGTATTTACGAGCTTCTTCTAACATTATTTTTAAGGATAATCCCAATGAGGTGAGGAACTACATTCAAGAGCTGTAAATGCTCATATATTCCACTGATGAATCTATTCCCACCACAAATTGGGTGAAGTAAATGATAGATCTTGGTACCATCGAAGGGATTAGTCCTTCATTAGACGAATAATGGCATGACTTTGTAGATCCTGAGGATGTATGTTTCCTTTCTCTCACATTATCTTCTATTTTTCAATTTGAATTTTAGTCAAAACATTGTTACTTAGTGTAAATATCATCTTAACCTACAACTAGTTAAAAGAAATATAACTAAAGTTCCTTCACCACAGTATAGACCTGGAGGCATTGCCCTTGGAGCTACTATATCACCCTGTGAATCAGGAGAAATATCTCTGGGCCAATAGGACATGGAGGAGGAAATAGAGAGGGTATTGGAATCTCCAATACCTGTCTTTAGAGATGATGATGCAAGCCCTCCTAAGAAGGTGAAGAATCAGAAGCACCAAATAATGTGATCCATGGTTAAGTGATTTCTTAGTAGTGGTAAGATTCTCTGATAATCATGAATTTTAGCCCTTATTCATGAAAATGTGTTTAAACTTCTTAGGATTAGAGGGGCTTCTTCTGTTTATTCTTTGAAAGAAACTACTGATAAGGTTCAAGGAACCATAGAGGGTGCTGCAGAATAGACACAAATTCTTAAAAATATAGTGGTTCCTGAAGAGGCATTGAATCCAAAGGAACCAACATCTGTTCCTAGCACTGCTCCTATTACTACTATCAGAGGGGAGGAGGCTTCTAGTAAATCAACAATACTTCATAAGGCATCAAATGTAACAACAACTAACTTCCATTCTGTGATAATTTTAGGTTCATCACATACACCAAAACATCTGGAAACAACTGATGTTGACCCCACAACTGTTGTTGAGGAAGATACTTAGGGTCAAAGGTCACCGAAGGAAGGTTGCGAAGAAAACACGCCAAGTGCTCCCACAGGTGAGACTAACCTAGGATTTGAGATATCACTGGATAAAATGATGAACCTTGGAATATATTTTGAAGAAGTATTATAACATGTTAATATACCAAATTATTTAGAAGATTTTGGAGTTCCTTATATAGAATCAACTGGATGTGAGTTTTGATTATTTGTCCTGTTAATATTCTTATGATTAACTTTCTAACCATGGTTGGTTGAAATATGTAGTTTCATATAAATAAACTGCTACCACAACGATACTTGAAGGAAGTATTGATATTGATATCAATCCTATCATTGCAGAGACATTGGCTCAAGTGAATCTTGAGAAAGCAGATCTTCCTGAGATTCATTCTGAGGATCTTGAGGACATTAAAGATAGAATTCCTCATCCAAAGACATCAAAAAAAATTACTGAAACTGAGAATATTAGGGAGGAGTCTTCTCATGCTGCCGACCTACTGTTAGGTAAGAGATACTGATATTTTGATTGAATTCAATTTTTGATCTCTTGAATCTAACCCTAACCATAATTCTTGATTTACCATATAGGGATATAAACTTCAATGGCTAGGTCTAGAGGTGAAGCCTCTACATCAGCCCAAATAATATCGGAAGGTGGAGCATCCATTGTTTAGGAAGGAACAGAACATGGCAATTCTTTAAGTACATTAGTCCTAGAATATATCCCTCCTTATGACAATGATTCTGAATCAAACCCATAACTGCATAAGGATCTTCATCTTGTATGCCGCAAGGCATGACAAAACATCTGGAAGATAATATCTGAAATGAATCTTGAGGAACTGCCTTCCATAATTCCACAACTCTCATATCTATTTATCACACTAGGATTTGGCAGTTTTGAATACCATGAAATTCACACTGTAGTGAAAGAGATTATTCAGAGGAGAGAGAAAGATAAAAATCTTCGACAAGACTTGATAAAAGTAAAATTTTTAATCAACATTGAAGAGTTTCAAGAAGTGCTGTCCTAGGCTAAGGCTAATCATACTACAAAGTTGAAGGGACTGAAGCAGACAATTAAAGAAAATACTGTTCAACAACTTCACCTTCAACAGGAGTTAGATAACATTACAGGGGAGCTTGACAAGCTTCATATCTCATTAGGAGAAGTACAAAGGGATGGTTAAAAATCCATTGTAGATGTTAGAGAATCACTTCATCATGCTGAAGAGAGTGAGGCTGGTCAAATAAACGAGCTTCAATAGGCAGCTGATGGGGCTCAAAAGGCTATCAATAAAATGAGGAGTTATGTATAAATCCTTTTATAATTTCTTATTTCTGAAAAGAGAGAGACTCCAATTTGTGGATGCTTATATGTGAAAATTTTCATAAATAAAAAGTATTTTGGCTTCAATCATTTGTGTTTTCACTCTCATTAAGTACTTTTGTTTTACTTAATACATTGAGACTAGTAAGCATAGTTTGATTTTTTCTAGGGTTATATGGATAACCCCACAAACTTTACATCTCTTGACTTTTTATTGCTCAATATTACCTAAACCATACAAAATGTACATTTAGTGATCTAGGACTCGACTTTTGTTTAGAGTACTCTTCGCGCGTTCTCAATCTGGTGAGTACCATGTCTCTTAGTAGTTTAGATTCATGCATGTTAGACTATAAAGGGATAGTATTTAAGGTCAAACAAATTTGAAAATAAATTTCAAATTAGATTATAAATAAGACTCAGTGGCTAAGAATTGCTTTAATATTATTTAGATATTTCCAAGGGGAATCTTGATCCATGATTTTTATGGTCACCAAATTTAAAACCTATATCAATATAAGGAGAGTCTCTTCCAAGAATGAAGTTACAATTATTTGACAAACCCATTATGGGGTTGTGTTATGCAGGGCCAACTAGGGAATATGCTGCATAGCCAAATAGTGGCATTTTTGACTGACAGAACTGTTATGTAAGAAAATTATGCAAGGCCACCTAAGGGAATGTACTGCATAGTCAGGCAAAAGAGATCTCATAAGTTTAACATTTTACTGCTGATATACAGAGGAAAATAAGATTTGGGTGAATTAAGACCACAATGGGTAGTTTTTCCAAGGAAAAGAATTTTAAGAATGAAAGGGTTGTTTTATGCCAACATATGTCATGAATAGTAAAACTATTTGTACACCAATTTGGTGTATGGAGAATGGTTAAAATTTATTAGAAAGGGGAATTTATGATATAAAACCATGTAGTTTTAAGTCATGCAGTGAGGACATTGTACTGTGCAGTTTTAAGTCTTGTAGTGAGCACATTTTACTATGCAATTTTAAGTCATGCAGTGAGGACATTGTGTGGCTTTAATTTAAGGTCTTTAACTCTAACCAAAGGTATGAGACTCTCCCAATTTCTTGATAATTTATTTGGAAACATACTACCATATTCAAGCATGTAAGGGAAAATTGTAAACTTTGATTTGGGAATTTCTTAATCTGAAAAATGATATGGAAAAAGGGCTAAAGGCAGTAGAGGAAGTCTTTTCCAAGAACAAAGTTACCATTATTTGACAAACCCGTTATGGGGGCTGTATTATGCAGGGCCAACTGGGAATATGCTACATATCCAAATAGTGGCATCTTTTGGATGATAGACTTTTTATGTATGCAACTTATTCAAGGACACCTAAGGGCACGTACTATATAGTCAAGCAAAAGATCTCTCAGAAGTTTGAAGTTCTATTGCAAAAGGTGAATAAAGTTTATGAAGATTTAGATTTTCAAAATCACGGAGTTTGGTTTATGGATAAAGGTACCTAAATATGGAGAGAGATTCCCAATAATGATTTCCAAAGAATCAGAGGAATATGAATTTTATGAAGGTCTAACCCAAACATAGAAGGTATGGTGTCTGTAGTTTTAGGGCATACAAATAGGACCTGAAATGGAAATAATATATGATATATGGTCAAGTTATCCAAGGTTATTTCATACTACTTCGAACACATGGATAGATAAATGTGTAAACCATGTTCTTGAATATTTTTAGATTTAGAGAAATATAATGGGACAAATATACATGAATAGCTGTTTTAAAATACAGATTATTGTATATTTTCATCAAAGTTTGAAGGGGATAAAGAAACTAAAACCAAGAACGAAATTACCATCATTTGACAAACCTGTTATGGGGGCTGTGTTATGTAGGTCCATTTGGGGAATATGCTATATATCCAAATAGTGGAATCTTTTGACTGATAGGTCCGTTATGTAGGAAAATTATATATCCACCTAAGGGCACGTACTGGATAGACAAGAAAAAGAGCTATCAGGTATTAGAAACTCTATCACTAGAAACCGTAAGAAATATTATAAAGATCTAGACATATTCAATATTAAGAGTGTGAAATATGGAAGGGGGTTATGCTCAATGCACATGAGAAATATTTGAATCAATATTATCCATGATTTTGGCATCCTTTACATATATCTGACTCATATGTAAAATGGAGACTTTCTTTGTTTCCTCTGAATTAATATTGATATGTGTAGTTTAAAGTCATGTAGTGAGGACATTGTACTATGTAGTTTTAATTCATGCAGTGAGGACATTGATATCCCTATAAGAAAGTGAGACACTTTATTTATATATATTATCCTTTTACCCAATTCTTAATCCCACGTGAGCTATGCTCGGTGTGAGAAACAAGGAGCAGTAAGGGTTTCTTATATAACACAAAGATGACACAAGTGAAGAATAAGGGTGTTATATTTCCATGCAGTTTAACGTCATGGGGTAAGGACGAAGATGAACTGATGTAAAAATAAATACATATTGTAACTGGAATAAGGGATAAAACCCAAGTGTCACTATATGTCTTGCTGGGGGCAAGAATCAAGTCATACATAGTTCTTAAAACATTCCCTATACAGGTTTGATTCTTATATAAGAAATAAAGGGGTTTTTTATCATGGTTGGGCCCAAAATTGGAGATCTAGGAATCTCTACGTATCTCAAATAAATGAGAATCAAGCTGTACGTAGTTATTTAAACATTAATCTCCCACACCAATTTATTTTGACATGGGAGACAGGGGGATTTAACACACTCTAGAAGGATGATTAAATTTAAGACACAAAATGGCATGAAAATCACATCATGTATCTAAAAAGAGAACTCTGTATAGATTTTATTCATATAAAGGAGGAGAAAAGGAATTAAAAATTTTGTGGTTGTGGCTAGGCCCAAGATTGGAGATCCAGGCACCTCTACATATCTCAGATAAATGAGAATCAAGCCACACATAGTTCTTGAACAAGGTCCCTATACAGATCTAACTCAGGAATAAGGAAGAGAGGGAATCATGTGCCACTGAGGAGTAGAAATGATGTCCATGATGCTTTCTTATAGAAGATCCTAACATCATAGAGATAATATGTTAACCTTACGGTTTAATTTCATGTAATAAGGACAAATGTCATCATGCAGTTTAACGTCATGTGACAAGGACAAAGAAGCTATGCATTTTAATGTCATGCAGGATGGATGCTTATAGTTGTTATGCAGTTTAATTTCTTGAAACTAGGAATTTTTACTGTGTAGTTTTCATTCTTGTAGTAAGGACGTTGGAGCTGTATAGTTTTAAGTCTTGCAGCAAGGATGAATGATGCAACTACACAAAGTATTTCTTCAAGAATATCACATTGGTTAGAGTTGTAATAATCTCTCCATCTATTTAGATTAAGTAATAAGATCCATTTGAGTAGACCTTATGTATATAATAATGTCCTTACCACTTTGGCTCAAGATTTGGAGGTTTCTTTCCTAGTATCATTGGAGTCCTGAGGACCAATATCAATTCTTCTTGAAGAAATGAACGGAGGCAAAATTTCTTGTTAAAATCTCACACTTTTCTGTTCTGATAGACTTCTAAATGATGAAAAGTATGCAATATTTTATTGTCTAATCGTTCAATATCATTGAACCGTTTCTAAGACCTCTCATCTATAGATAACTGATCATAGATTGCAAATCTGAGTAAAGGAAATTTCATTTCAATTGAAAAATTACTTCAGTTCCATATACAAATGAATAAGGAGTTTCTTGGGTGGCAGTACGGGTAGTAGTATAATAAGCCAATAAAGCATGAAAAAGTTTATCAGGCTAAGATTTCTTATCTTTATCCACTATCTTCTGGAGTATCTTTGATAAGGTCTTATTGAAATCCTCTATCTATCCATTGGCCACCACATGATAGCAAGATGAATGGTTGGACTTGATATTGTGCTCCTGATATAACTTCTTTACTTCAACCAAACAAAAATTGGTGCCATTTTCCATCAATATAGTATGAGGGACACAAAATCTGGGGATGATGTTAGTTTTGAAAAAATTAACAATGATTTTGGCTCCGACTTCATTGAGAGGTATTTACTCAGCCCATTTAGAGAAGAAGTCAGTAGCAGTAAGGATATACTTGAACTGCTTAGCTGTATCTAGAGGATAAGGTCCTACTCTATCCATTCCCCATGTGGAAAATGGCCAGGAGTATTTAGATGTATGTAGAAACTTCAGGTGTTGATAAATGAAGTTGGCATGCACTTGGCAGGGATGACATTTCTTAGTGAAATCTGTACAATCCGGCATCATTGAAGGCCAAAAGTATCCAAGACTTCGGATCTGATCAGAGAGTCTATGACCAGATTGATGGGCACCACAAGCTCCTAAATGCACTTCTTTCATGACAGTTGTGGTTTCTTCTCCATCAATACATCTGAAGAGGATTCTATCAAATCCTCGCTTGTAGAGGATCTTCTGATGATCTGGACTATCATAAAGAGTGAAATTGGCCGATCATCATCAGATATGTTCTTTTTCAACCCTATCTAGTGGAAGTACTCCATTTTGAATATATTCCATGATGGGTGTTCTCTATCTTGTGGTATGATTATATGGCTCAGAAATAGGGATAATCTCATTAATTTCCTCTATTCTGGTTTGAACAAAAGGTAAAACCACATGATGATGAGCTATGTTAATGATTTTCTCATCCTGATTTGGATCTGACAAGGCTGTAGCTGCATTAACCAGTGCATTAGCTTGGGCATTTTTCAATCGTGGGACATAAGACAATGTTGGCTCTGAGGGAAATTCAGCCATTAACCCTTTGACGTAATCACACAAAGGGATTGAATCTTCTTTTTTGATATAATATTCCCCATTAATTTTTTTTATTACCAATTCTAAATCACCTTTCACTTTCAAGTGATTCACTTGCACTTGAAGTTCTAATTCCAAGCCTGCAATGAGATCTTGATACTCTACCTCATTGTTGGTTCCTCCTTCCAATAACAGGAAGAAATAATTAAATACTACCTTTTCTGGGGAAATAAAGACAATTCCTAACCCTACTTTGTTGAGTTTATAGTTTTCCATTCTCTTCCCTATTAGACTTCTGGAGGTACCATCAAAGTACGTCTCCCATGTTTGGGGATTATATTGAATAGATAATACCTCATCATCAAGAAGTTTAGTATTTAATGATGTATCTTCTACAGATGGATGTTTAGCAAGGAAGTTAGCTAGAGCTTGGACTTTTATTGCATTTTGAGGTATAAACCGAATATCAAACTATTGAAAAATAACTGCCCACCGTGCCAGAAGCCCTGTAATCATAGGACAACTGAGGATAAATTTGAGTGGGTTAATATGAGACACTAATTGGACCTCATGATGTTACAGGTAGTGCCTCAATTTTTGAGCTGAAAATATTAATGCTAGGAAGCACTTTTCAATACTTGAATACCGAGTTTCCGCATCAAGCATAGTTCGACTGAGATAGTAAATGCTGATTTCATTCCCAACATCATGCTTTTGGGAAAGGAAGGCACCTAGTGATCACTCTAAAGCTGTCACATAAAGAATAATTATTCTTCCTTTAATAGGTGGCATTAATACCAGTGGACTCAAGAGATATTTCATGAGGGTATCAAATTCTTCTGGGTAGTATTCATTCCACTGATAGGTGAATACTTTCTTCATTAATTTAGTGAATGGAAAACATTTTCCTGCTAAATTGGAGATAAAGCATCGAATATATGCCAAGTGTCCTTAGAGTCCTCTTAATTCTTTCAAATTTTGAGGAGGTGACATACCAAGAATTGATTTTTTTTCTCAGGATCAACTTCAATACCACAATAGCATACACCGAAGTGAAAAACTTTCCTAAGGTTACCCCAGAAGCACATTTCAAGGGGTTCATCTTCAAACTGTGTTACTGAAGTTTATTGAATATGGTCTCTAGATCAGACAAGTGATTGGGACATTGTCTGTATTTGACCACCAAATCATCCACACAACATTCAACAAATTTCCCTAAGAAGGGTTTGAATATATGATGCATGGAACATTGATATGTTTCACCTACATTATTTAAGACAAAGGGCATTATCCTATAGCAAAACACACCTTAAGGGGCTATGAAGGCTATAGATTCTTCATCCTATAGGTTTATAAGGATTTGATTATACCCAGAGTAACCATCCATGAAGGAAAGAGCTTCATAGCCAGCTGTTGCATTAATTAAAAGTTCTGTAATCAAAACTAGAAAATCATCTTTAAGACAATTCCATTTAAGATATCTGAAATCAATGAAAACTCTGATTTTCCCATTATTCTTTTTCATTGGGACAATGTTGGCCAGCCATTTGGGATATTGAACCTCTATGACAAAATTATCCTTTATATTCTTATCAACTTCAGCTTCAATTTTAGAGGCATGAGTTGGGTGTGTTCTTCTTGCTGCCTACTTGAATCCGTGATGTTCTTCTGGAAAACCCAAATGATGGGTGGATACATCAGGATTAAGACTTGGAATTTCTGTATAATTCCAAGAAAATATATCTCGATGTTTCTTTAGAAATTAAGTATACACCTCTTGCTCTTCAGAAGTCATGGCTGTACTAATTATAGTGGGGGCGTGGATCTTCTTCTATACCCAGATTTATTTCTTTGAGATCATCCATAGTGGTAGAGACACCTTCCTCAAATGCTGGAGGAGCATCCCTAAGATCTTCCTCTTCTTCTTTATTACATGTTACCTCTTATATTTCTACTTTCATAGTAGATGATGAGGCAAAACTTCCAGAATTAGGGGAGAAGTCATTATTTAAGAATCCTGAAGAAGAAGCCACCATATCTGACCCTAATCATGATGAAGGGTCTTCTTGGGGTAATAAAGAGAAGATGATGGATTGGGAATCAACATCTTTGTCTTCATATAGAATTTTTACAACTTCTTCTACTCCGATTGATGAATTAGAGGCGTGCTATAGTTCATCAGATGAAATGAAAACATCTCTATTTAAAGTTCCATCACTACTTGGGGAATCAATAGTTTCTCCCATGTTTTCAGGCTCAATCGCCATAATTGATATTATGGAAGTTATTGGACGAGTGCTTAGATTTGGTTTTACCCTTTAAATTTTATTGATGGGTAACACATAACCTGTACTTAAATGTATGAATGGGTTTACTGGGATATTTTCCAATCCATTAAGAGCATTAACTCGGGTTATCTCCTTTGTCATGGACTTTATTCTTTTTGTGTGATAAAACTCCGCCTCAATGTATTGAGATTCACATGTTTTGAAAGGAGCCTTGTCACCATACAATTTACCAATTTGACCATTGGAATAGTACTTAAGACATTGGTGGTATGAAGAAGGTGTGTCTCCATGTTGATGTAGCCAAGGCCTTCCAAGCAGAATGTTAAAGGTTGTGTCCTGACGAACAACGATGAAGTATGAATTAGACACAAGATCTCGAAATTCAGTTCTAAGTGTAATCTCACCTAGAGGTTCTTGATCATTCTTTTCATATCCTTGAAACATTAAAGTAGAAGAATATAAGTCAGATTTAGTCAAACCTAATCGATGAAGTGTATGAAGATGAATGAGATTGACTCTGGAGCCATTATCAATGAAGGATCGCTATATGTCTATGTCATTGACTTTTCCAGATAGATACAAAGGTCTTACATGTCCACGTATAACATTATCTTCATCTTCATCTATAAAAGATATGACTACATGACATTCTATAGGATCATTCTCGATACGGTAAACCTCAGCAGCAACAAATTATATTTCAAACTCTTGAGGACTTGAAAAAGCCTCAATAAGTGCTTCTCAAAGATCTATTGACAGATTCAAGGTATCCAGAATTGATAAATTGTATGGTACTTGGGCCAGTTGTTTCAAAACATCATACTTTTTATCCAGAGGTCTTTATTTCCTAGCATAGAAATGCGGTTTTGTAGGTGTCTTGAAAGTTGATGCTTCTGATGTAGATGTACCCTGTGTTGGTGAAAAAGCTGAAAATACTACTAGATTTGATAGATTAGACTGACTAGGTCTATCTACTTACTGAGAGAAAGATAGTGTGACTTCTAATCGGTCCTACAAAATAATCATGTCTGGACCGAACCTGTCTTGCATGGAAGAATCTCTTTGTTCTTGTTGAGCCTGCTGAAGTCCTCTTCTACGAGTTTCTGCCGCATATATGGTTCAGGGGTAGAGGTAAAATGGTGGTTTCTAAAATACCCACATCTTCCCCTATATCCTTGACCTTAGCCTCTTCCTCTATTTTCCAAATTAGGTACAAGGAACTCTGGATCATTATAATCAGAATCACCATCGGCATAAGGATTCTTTAAGTGGATAACATTGATGGAACCAAAGATCAACTCTTTATCTGATGAAGATTCGGCTTGATAGGTTAGTTCTGGTCATGCCATTTGGTGGGGTGGTGCCCGCGCTTTTGAAACAGATGACATGAAATCTTCCAGGGTCAAGGAAAACTTTGGCCTTGACACGAGCTTGTCTTCTTATGATTGCTCTTTATCCTTATGATCACTTCGTTTTTTTTGAGGATTGACCTTTTTATAAAAGTGGTTTTTCTGTGGCAGGAGTGGTGGAAGACACAATCAGTTGTTTCAACTGTGTTTGTAAAATGGAATGAGTTTAGATGATTGTTTTCCTGATCATACAATCATCATATTTCTACACATTTTTACTTTTGACTTCCTACCATTTGCCTTCTTCCTCTAGATCAGTAGTAGTAACACATGCTACTTGAGCTGATGAACTTTTCAGTTTCACTTGTCCAGAGTCTACCATCTTTTATAGGAGGTACTTGAAAACAAAATACTATTGAATGGGATGCCCCAACATCTGGTGAAAGGGAAAATAATTTGGAAGATCTTCATGTCCTTCTTTATTTGGTTTCTTCAGCCTTGGAAATTGAACCAAATTATTTTCCAGAGCTGAGATGAAGTAACCAAGAAGTTGTTCGTTTTGGAAGGAATAAATTTTTTTCTTTAATTCTTCAAACTATTTTCACCTTTGATATATTTGATCATATTGATGAGGTGGTCATTACTACTGATTCTCTAGAGGTAGAGCCCTTTTATATGATGGAGGTTTTGAAGTGGAAGCAGGTACAAGTTATTGCTTGAGTGTAACTGTAGCAACCTCTTCTTTCCCTATTCTCATCCCTAGAGATGATGTAATTACAGGAGTTTTAGCCTTAGTTTTTATAATAGAATATTCTATATGTTGGGAAATTTAATTAAGGTCTCAAAACCATCATGTGTATTTCACAGGGATTAGTGGTGTGCGTAACTCATCACAAATATTTTCCACACAAATTGGCATCAACTCTTCTTGAGGGAGCTCCAGACATAAGGAATATGTTAATCCATTCCATCTCACAATGAAATATGAATCTCTTTCATTCTCCATTTTTTTATAATTGTTAAGATAAAAAACTATCTTCTTTGGCAACATTGAGTTGAATTGAAGAAGGAATTTCTGGCAGAGATCTTCACATCCAGTAATTGATCAAGATTGTAAACTTGTATACTTGAAAAAATATGGTCCCTATAATGACTCCACAAAACACCTAATCTTTACTGATTCTTTTTATTGAGGAGTTCCCATAATGGGATCACAATGAGAAACAAAATGTGTTAAGTGTTTTTTTGGATCTCCTGAACTATTGAATATTGGGAATGTGGTATTCAAAAAAATTGGTGGGGGAGGAATAAGATCCACCCATTTAGGGTAAGATTTCTTTTTCGTCTAAACTAGCACACATCATTCCTCCATAGCTTCCAATCAAGTTTTTAATGCCTCAATTATGTTCATAAGCATTTGGGGAATATCCAGATGAGTTGGAACCTGTGAAGGTATAGCAACTGAAGCTTGAGCTGGTGCAACGATCGACAAAACCATAGATGGTGATGCTAGTATTTCCCTTGGATAACCCACAGGAACATGCCTATCAGGATGTGTATGATCCTACCTTAGATGTGTACCCAATAGAGGTAATTTATTATCTGCATCTATAGTTACTACAAATCCTCTTTGTTGAGGAGCTCCGAAAGAATGTGCAAGTTGAGGACCTTCCTAGGGAGTATGTCTAGCAAAAATGCTACTTCGAAGTAACTCTGTATTGAGTCTTTTAAACTCATTCATTTCTTATTCTTACTGTTCAAGTATCTCTTCAATCAAAATAGATTGACCTTCTCTAGTGGAAAAGTGAGATGCAATCTGACTTTTTCCTTTCCCCTTGTTAGATGTATTTTAGAGAGGGGGGGGGGGGGTTGTTATTTGAAGGCATACCTAGATTATGGGTAAGCCTCTGATTTTTGGTACGTAAACCCTCTTCATTTGGATTAGTGTGTACCATATTATGGATAAGAACTTCATCTTCTGATTCCCCTGAACTAGACTTATTTTATGGAAGATCTTCTGCAATAGTGTTAATGACATTTACTGACACATAGTGCATCGATGGCATTTTTTCAGTATCTTTGCGAGATTGTATCCCTCTATATCTTCCACGAGACTTTTTTCCCTTGTATAATGAATCCTTGGGAACTTTTTGGCAGACAATAACCTAAAGGGAATCCTTGGATAGTTCAGTTGTGCATGCTCTTTGTTGTTTCTTCCTTAATTTGGAGAAAACTGACTTCCATTGAGGAGGGGATTATAGATGTGAAAAATCCCCCAACCCTATAGGCTAGGGATGTTCCTATTCTTCTTCTTCTTCTTAAAAACTTTGAATTTTGTTTAATGAGTTTGACGGTTAACTTAAATGACCCCCCAACCTTTCAAGCTGCAGTGATTCTTGAACTGCTATATTTGAAATTCATGCAATTGTTCTTCTAATTTTGTGAATTTTGGTTCAAAAATTAGCTATGTGCATTATCTAAAAACCACTCAAATCACCTATTTTGGAAGATCACTGTGCTATTTCAGACATTTGAATTCTCTGACGGCTGACATCCTCTAAGTGGGATGCCTGCTCAAGATTCTCAGATACTTGATCTAAAAGTAACTCAACAACTTATTTTCATTGGCCTTGACTCTAATGAGAGATGTTTGAGGCCTGTTCTCAAGCGTATATTTTATTACATACAAAATCTATTGATTATGGCCGATCGTGGGAAATTACATTGCATGAGACCACTTTTGGCAGACTTTGCTGATTCAGGAGTGCAATGAAATGTAATGCTCCATGTGCACCCCATCCTCTGATATGAACACCAGATGGGATGTGAGAAATTAAATAGCATATTCTCTTTAGAGCATTGAGGCATGAACGCTGAAGGGTTCTCTACTATTTTCAACCTTTGGATGTTGGGAAACTAAGAGAGATGCCAAGTCAATTTGGCATTGCAACCCTTCTATTACCTTTACATGATTTTGATATTCATCATATGGTAATACTTTTGTTTTCAAATGATAAAGAGTCTTCCATAAGTTTAGGTGGATGTCATGAATTCAATATTCTACCATCAATTCTGAAATGTTAAACTGAGAATTTTCCAAAGGCCAGAACATGATTGGTATTTCTCCTTTAGCCAATTGTTTTCTCATGTTTAACATATATTCATCGTATTTTACTAGAGATTTATCCACTTGGTTTGACCAAAGTGGATGATCTGTATTAGAAGAAAAATGACACAAGGGAGGCTTAGAGAATGATTCTTCCCTGAAGATATCTTATGGAAAATAAAGTGTTTCACCTGTCAATGACAAGGAATCATACATGACTGAAATTGTGTTTGAAAGTGCCTCGAGATAGGAGGTATTTCTCATCACAACATTATCATTTATAGAATTACCTTGTCAATGTGAAATACTACTATGGAGAGGACTTTCGTAGTGAATTCCATCACGGGGAGGACCACCATGGTGGATTACAGCAAGGAATGAATCCTCTTGCCCCTTGGTCTTCTGGCCATGTGGAGGGTTTCCGTGGCTCTCATACAGAGATAGACGCTCTGGATTGACCGATTTTTTATAAAGAAATCCTTCATGATGATGTGTCCGATGAGGAACTTCAGAATTACTACTACCACTCCCATAATTTGATAATGAGAGGATATAATCTTGATCTGCAAGAGATAAATGTCTGAGGGATTCAATAACTCCAGCACTAAGAGGAGCCAAATCACAGATTGACTCTTGATTTTCCAACAGTGCTTGATGAGACTTCTTCTTGGATTTTATATTATAATTAGTTGCGGCCACTTTCTAGGAAAATTGGTTATCATGGGTAGGTGTATATGCTTTCCTTGGATTGGTTACTGGAACAGACCGATTAATTCCAATTGGAAAGGGAGTATGTTCCCAATCTTATTGTCTGTATGATATGGGGGGTATTCCCCATGACCCTCCCGGACTGGAATAGTGGTGTTTATCTACTCCGGGATGACATGCTGACGTGTCATCCCATGTGTAGGAACAGATTTATGTGTCTGTTTCCATGGTACTACTGAAGTAGTTGTTATAATATCTCGACATGCTTCTAGAATATGGGCAGGGATCTACGTCTTCTCTTTCACCATTGATAAGATGTGTTTGGTGACTTCAATGGACTGAACAGGAATATAAGCCCATTTCGTATCTAGATTAGGTGTATTTTCCTGCTCCTGTCCTCCTTTTCCTATCAATGGGTATTGACAATACTCATTCACAGGGGAAGAGAGTTGGGTCTACCCCAGATTTGTCTTTAGAGATTTCCGACTAACTTCTCTGGGTGCTGCCAAACGAGATTATTGGAAAGCTTGATGAACGTTGGTAGGTGTATGTGGCTACTAGTTGTTTCCCATCAATTATGGTTGACATAATTCCTTCAATACTGGCAGATGAGACTGTTGGAAGAATTGGTGATTGTAAGTAGGTTTATGTTCTTATTTACCAGTTTCCACCACATTGGATTGGAATACTTCTTTGAGTGTAGTCAGATGAGCTTACTGACTGGCTGATAACTTGTAAGCAGGTATATGTGCCTATTCATAGTACTCCACCAGGTTTATCTAGTGGGATTTGTGGGTTTGTTCTAACCAAGTCTGCTGGGCAGCATAATTAGGACATACAGATGTATGTGCCCGCTCATTACTCGCCATCAAGTTAAGTTGATGGACTTCTCTAGAGGAGGCAGAGGTAAGAACTTGCTCCCTATTGACTGGAAATTGTCCCCGGTGGTTTGTCTTGCATGCCCGGGTCTGAGAGACCTAGGAAAAACATCCAGAGGCAACACCCCCATCATGTTGGGGGTTCACTACCATGTGATTCTGTTGGTGGCGATTGTTGGTGGGAGTACTCAGGAAGGACTCCTTCATTCTTGAATTGAGGCCCTGAGTGGCCTATTGATCCACCTCCCTGTAGTATGGGAGAGACTAGTTGTTGTGTTCTGGGGATAAGAACCCATAATGGTTGAAGATGGTGGTTGGCATCGTCTGCTTTTTGATCATCGATCATCGTTGGCCAGATGATCGAGGATTATTATTGACCTGGAGGGCCTTTCGAGCAGCCTCCAAAGTCGGGACTGTACTGTGCTTACGGTACTCCTTTACCAGCATGTTAGAGACCCAGCATTGAAGATGTTGGGTGGGTTATGAAGTCCTTCCCATGGATGGGGATCCATCTTGAGCAACGGTCGGGAATTTCATATATGCTGTCTTGAAGAAATCCATTTTGAACTGAAGGTAGTTATGAGAAAAAACTTGAAACAATAACAAAATCCATTTAAGAAAAATATTTTAGATGGGTACATGTAGGATTGATTGATAGGGTCCTAACAGGTGGGTAAAATTATTAACTTGGTTAAGGATTCACATCAGGTTCACCATTTTTGTTTCGTAGTTCCTTGAAACGTGTGTTCTAGTTTTAAGAATCACTGCTTCCAAGTGGTTTCCATTGGATATTTTCATGGAACTAGAAACTTCCAACAGTTATTTATCCAAAGGGGACCTGCTTTCCAAAGGCATGCGTTCATTATGTTTTAACTTTATGATACTTAAGAACATACATTGGTTGAGAGGATGGGAGGTCAGACTCATCACACCCTTTTAGGGGGAATTATTGTCTACTCTGGGACTCTCTTTATGATACTTTAAACATGAGTTCTTCATGTTACATTTCATGCATGCAAATGAATTTTCATTAATGATATCATATTGTCTAGATGATCCTCATGCAACCGATTAGATAAAAAATAGTGGCCAAAGTTCTATCGAGGAGGCTCGACTTCATCTCCGGCGTGCTGGTTTGCATCAGGTGATTGGAGGTTGAAGATGATGGCATGACCTCTTATCGTCCATGGGATCAGATCAAATTAGATATGGATGATGAAGATTAGATCATGAACCATGAATAAAATGTGTGTCTTGGATTTCTCATGTGATCAGATGGATGGCTGTGATTGCATCCATGTTTTTAAAAATCAATCCCACATCTAATCCCACACATGGTATTAATTATGTTTAAGTATCAATATGCCTTGAACCATCACCATATTAATCCTCATCCCTCTATGGTACTGCTCCATAATGTGTTTTATATGTGGTCTCACTCTGCGCCCACTCTATGCCTCTGTGCTTCCCCATACGGTGGAATGCTTCACTGGCTCTCCCATTCACCCCTGTGGGTGTGCTCTTGTGAACCTCTTGACTATGGCCAGCCATGCTGGCTGGTTGGCTGGGTTCAAGCTTAGCCTCCCACTCTATGGTGAGTGCCGCTCACCTGGCTGGCTAGTTGGCTGGCTAGCTAAGTCCAAATATTTTTTGAATAAACCCCATATAAAAACTTGGTAAAAAATAAAACATGAAATTCATGGCCACTCTAACTTATAAATACAAGCATTTTCATCCTCAATCATAATGATTCTTCTTCTATTCATTTTAGAATTATAATTCCAATGCACTTCAAGAATGTACCCAATTGCAAACTCTTTTGGAACACCTATTAACCATTTAAGATCAACCCAATCTTCTCAAACTCATCATGCAATAAAGTATTTCATATACTTATTCAAATGTTGTAACAAAGTGTCATTCATTGACACATGTCTTGGAACTTAGGACCAGTTCAACAATAGAATAATTTTACAACATAGAGAATTGCCCAAGCATGGAATCCAATGATATGAATCCATAAAAATTATCCAAGCATTATTATATTTGTAACAACTTCATCAGATTGATATCAATGAGATATTCACATCTCATTGATCACAATTTCCAACCAACAATTATTGACATTACTTGTCAACTAATACAATTATTAATCAAAGTGGGATTTTCATTGAGTCAATAATAGTACTTTAAGCATCACCACTTCAATCATCATCACCAATTAAATCACTACCTTTCCATACACATATTGAAACATTATTGACAAGAAATGCAACACTATTCTCAATATAGGTTAATGACATCATTTTTTCTAGTGATAATGAATATTCACGTGGGGAGTTTTCAAGGAAAATAAATTGGAATTTTAAATTTTTTATGCTTGGAGAGATGAGTTTCAATATGGTATTGTAATTGGTGTAAAAATAAGATTTTATTTTTCATTCCCAAGAAAAATATGCAGATTAATTATTGAAAAATTTGGCATAAAAGACTCTAAAGTGGTGTTCACTCTTATTAAAGTTGGTGTAAAGATAAGATATATTTTTTTACAATAAAGTATGATTCAAATGAAATTTATAAAGATGATCGGAAGGCTAATTTATCTCATTTAAATGATTTTAGATATTTTATATTTAGTGAAACTATGTGAAATATATCCAAGTGATACAAATAAATCACACATTTAGGATACTAAGATAGCTTATAGATATATTAAAGGGGACCTAAGTTATGGTTTAATTTACATAAGAGGTGTGAAATTAAATTTATGTGGGTTAATTGATGATGAATATGATGAATATTGTGATAATAGTAAAAAAACATCAGGTCGTGTATTATTTTTGGGATAAAGATGTTTGAGTTGGAATTGTAAGAAACAAAATTCAATGAAATTAAGTAATACTAAAACTGAGTATATGACTGAAACACATGAATATACACAAATTATTTGGATGAGAGAGAAATTTAAATACTTTAAGGTAAGATTTGAGAATCCATTATCAATTTAAAGTGACAAGAAAAGTGAAATTGAGTTATCAAAAAATCTAGCAAAACACTCTAAATCCATGCATGTTGATATAAAATATCATTTCATCAATGGGAATTTTTCCAAATAAAATGTGAAATTGAGATATATCTCTCTAAAATATAATATTGTTTATGTTTTCATCATGGCCATTCCAAGGGATAGATTTTAAAAAATATATCTAAATATGCATGTACAACCTTTCCAACACACTTGATTTTTTTTCAAATTCCATACAAAACTTTAGATTCTATTTTCAATAAGGGATAACGATACACAACTCACATGATACCTATATTTTGAATTCATGACTGATTTTATAGAAAAAGGGGATAAAAAAGTGAGTTTATTAAATGGGTGATAATCAATTTCATAAGACACAAATATATTTTCAAAGAGGGATAGGATTCCATAAAAAAATTTATGTATCCAATGATGTGGTGTTATAAAATTTCTCTTTCATAAAGGTTGTGATTTTATATAAGACTAATAGATTTGTTGAAATTTTTAAAAACTTGGGTGATTGTTGAAGGTAAATTTTATTTGTTTTCAATAGTAATTGATATGCATTAGAATTGTGTTGAGATTTTTTTGATTTAATTTGTTATGGATTAAGATGTATTAAGATTATTCAAGTTGGTTGGAGAAGAATTTTGAGAATTATGGATTAGATGTTTTGGAATTATGGATTATAGGTTTTTGGAATTATAGATTATAGGTGTGGATAATTTGGATAAGTTTTGGATATGTAATATTTATACTATGATATGTAATATCATTCTACTAATGAATAATATCTATTGTATAATATTTAAGTCTCATCTCTATAAGATATGTAAGTTCTATTTGATCACACATATGAAATTTTTTGAGTTTATAAGGGATACATAACATCTTTTTACCAATATGTAATATTTCATAGATGGTACATAATATTTTCTTGAGTATATGAAAGATTAACTGGAGAATATATAAGAATATTTTGTGCATATATAATATTAATAGGAAAATATGTAAGATTTATGAAAATATAATGTTATATTAATATATTTGGAAAATGAAAGATTTTTGATAATCACAAAGTTGATATTTTATATGTTTTGTAAGAGGATAAATAATCTAGAAAATGTTGTGCCAAACTTTAAATCATAAATATCACGATGTTGGTGATTGAGTCATGGTTCAAGATGAATTGTGTTCATGCTATGAGAATGGATATAACATGTGAAAAAGTGATGTGTAGGTGATTATGTATATTTGGAATAGATTTCATGGGTAGTTTTTGGAAAATTAGTTGAATAATCCTAACAAAATGAATGAAACTAGGATTATGGGGAATAAACCCACATGATTAATTAAATATTAATTGAGGATTTAGGATCATGATGGGATGAACCATGGGAAGAATACAATAATTTAGTTTCTAACTCATGTGATCTATTGAGAGATTATAAATTTAAGAATTACATTTGGTGCATGTTTTCATGGAAATTCCGTAACTCATAATTATGTAATAATTCATGTTTTTTTTGAGATTTAAAAAAATATAGAGGGTATGAGTATAAAAAAGGAGGTGAACATGATAAATTGAGAAGGATCATGTGAGGATTAGAAAAGAGAGATGAGAATGAATCTGAGTGTTTAAGTATGACATTATACTACTGCTACTTATATTATGGATATTAAGTTCTTGAAGAAGAGGAATCCTAAATGATTTTTGAATATTCTATAGGTTATAAAAGATCTTATGTCGATGTTGAAGTAAACTATATATTTCCAATTATCTTCTTATTTTTAGTTTGGTTTAATTTTGTATAATATATGGATCCATTATAATGATTCATCAAGATATATTATGTCGAGAAACACTTAAGGGTTAAGGATGATACCTTCTCTAATTTTAATCAATTTATGAACTCAATGATAAATTTATGTCTCAGAATCAACCCAAAAACAATGAGGATGTTGTCACCTAACTTTTAGGAGAAACTTTTAAAATTTTGTGTATTTTTCTTTTTATTATTTATTTCTACATATATCTGAGTAATATTTATTGAATGAGTGGATCTTGATATTATCTGGTCACAAAGGTTGATTTCAAAAACGAAATTATAAAATTGTGGACTAATTCAATTTCCCTTATTAGTGTCTTATCATTGATTAACTAGTCACTTAATGTTCCTAGATTTTTAATATAAATTTGATTGTTTCCTTGAATTCCCTTAAATTCTCCCAAAATTCTTCAACCCTATGTGCTCTGTAATTCATATTGGGTTCTATTTAGAAATCCTTTGGTGGTATTTGATACTTAACTTCATTTGATAAAGATCATTCAATATGAGGTATGATTCTCTTCCATGTATTTTTATTCCTATCTTTTTATTTCCTCTTAAGGAGAATATGGTAGTGGTATTGGTTCATTTCATGTGATTTTTGGTTACAAACATGATAATTGATGTTCATGCATAGGTTTTTTTGGTATATCCTTGTGAGTTTGGTGGTTCTTGATATATGTTTCCTCAGAAATTTTCTGATGAATTATTAAATATCCAACCGAGTTAAAGGATTTGAGATCACTATTCTTTTTTATTAGGTATGGATATATAATTATCACACCTATGTTTTCAATGGGTAGATTTTTAGAGATAACTGAATAAATATAATGAACCAGATTAGTGAAATTGAATGGGTAGAAGTGATTTTCATATGCTTTATAAGCTTTTATATTATTCTAGTATGTTTTTTATTTAATTGATTTGATATTCTTGATATTGGATATTGTTATTGTTTAAATTTTATATGCCTCACCACCTTCCTAATTGGATAATCAATTAAATAAGGTAAAAAATGGGTAACAAGGAATTATAGAATTAATATTGTTGTATTGTGAAAATTAATATTTAAGTATAAACAAATAGAAATGTTTAATACTATTCTTTATAGTGATTTGTGTTGTTTTACTACTATATTTTTATGGATATCTTTGCTGATAGTTTTAGCATATTATTTTCGTGACAGTATTCTAACATGGTTGATGCTATTTAAGAGGTGTAATTGATGTTTTGGTTGTCAGATTTAGGTAATTTAGTGATCGATGTGGTGTTGGGAGAGGTTATTGTGCATTATTTCATAGTTTCCATGAAATATGTAATGGCATAACAACTAATAAAATTATGAATGGGTATGGTCTATGATGAAATTAATGATGGGATAAATAAAATAAATATATGGGTGGTTTATGATATGTGGAATTTATTAATGAAATGTGAAAAAAATGATGGATGGTATACAATATTGATGACTAAATTAATATAATTTAATGAATAAAGAGTTGGTAGAATTAAATGTGAAATAATGAATGTAATGTGGTTGATGATGAGAAATCTAGAAATTAATAATGATGTGATAAAATGGTAAGTTAAAATTGTTGTACAATTTTTTTGTAATGAAATTGTGGTTAGTTTGTGTTGTTGGGATTTTGAGGCTTATTATACTCTTTTTATTTTAATGTTATTTCTTACACACCACCACATGAGTCATGTATCCTTGATGATGACTATATGAGGCCATGGGTTTTTTGTGTTTTCCCTAATAACTAGGATATAGGTGAAACATATGGGTGACTAATTCCCCTTAAATTATAACCATTCTAGATATTGTATAAGCGATGATGGCCTAAGATTATAACCTAGTCTATAATGGCCTAAGGTTGGTTTATATTGTAGTGGTTGTGATGTGGATACATGGTGGGGGTAAATTAATGGAGGAGGGTATAAGGATGATGTCCTTTATGACCTCATTTCTTACCATAAAGAGGATATGATTTGGGTATATGATTTTCAGTATATAGATGTGGTTATAGAATGGTGTGGTATTGTGGTATATGACGATGATGGAGTGGTTGTGGTTATGATATGTCATGTGGATATTGAAGGTACTAGGGCATGCAGTGAAAGCCAATGGTTTGAGGATTTAAAGTTTTTTATCACTAAGATGATGAAAATTATCATCTCTAGCAATCTAAGCCTTGGTACAGTCCTAAGGATCTCGTATGAATTAAACAGAGCTTGAAAAATAAATAGAACACATACCTCATTCCAAATCGAAGCGTTCATGACTTCAGCTCGTCGTCTGTGACTATTTCTTTAAGTATCCACATCCAAACCCCTCTAGATCATATACACATGATTCAAGAATTTTCATGATCTTTGTTCATAAAATTCAGGGTTCAAGCATGGAGCATCGGTGAATCCTTCAGTGTCGCGCCGATCACCACAATCACCAACCTTCGATCTGTAAAGGTTTTCTTAGATTATTCTATTGAATTGAGATATTATCTCTATAATAACTAGGAGGAGATAGAATCTATAAATTCCTAACTTATGAATCATAAAGTGGAATAATATTCTCTCCACTTATATATTGGATGTTCATAATACCCAATTAGGGTTCCCCAAACCCCATGCCTTAAGAATAAACTAAATAATTGATATAAATAATTAATTATGAAAAATTAAGCATGCCATAAATGTTATTTATATTTTATTAAATACCTATAATATATATTAAATATATTACGTGATAAAATCGAGTCATTAACTCAACTTATTACTCCTAATAATTTTAAATGAACCTAGAATATAAAAATAATAATCATTCATATAATATTATTCATCATATTTACTTAAATTCTTGTAGAAAAATTTAATAAATAAATTAAATATAATTATTATTTGATTTTATAATAATGAATTTATTTATTTATCGGTGATTGATAAAACTTGGAAAACACTCAGATCTCATGGTGAGGCTCACCATGTCCTATATTCCTATTCATCAAAATAGGGAAGATTCTTGAATGCGCTATTGTGTGTGACCCTATAGGACCTTATCTCGATAGTAGTGAATAATATTCATAGAATAAGAGAAAAGTCTAGAAACCAATCAATTCCCCTAAATAGAAAAGGAATATTCATAGAAATGACAACCAACCTACAAACATGAACTATGTAATATAATCTCTTTATCTTTAGACATCTCATAAATAAGGATGCACAATTGTTTTATTATCCTTTATTACTTTATTATTTATTAATATGACTAGATGGATTTACCTTAAACTACCATGTCCATATATTTATGAAGGTACTACCATCCTAATCAACTTGGCTATAGATATTACTAACTCAACCCCGAAGTGATATATCCTATCTCGATCATTCAACCAATGTCATAACACTAATGACACACCCAAATCAAGCTACCTTGCCACAATTTCATTATCATGTTTTTTCCTTGAATCAAATTATGTGATAAAATGACACACATTGATAATGATCTCAAGTCTAGAGACCAATACACATATCTATAGATAGGAACATCCAATGACATCGAAAACATGTGGTGTTCCTATTTACGGACCTATCTTCATGATCTCAACTACTAGAGTTCACAAAGTGAGAACTTCATGAGAGGAAGTCTCAATGATTATTATCCCTCAACACCTGATAGTTAGACATCAAATATGTCCAGTCATTATGATGTATCTAGACCATAAGACCTATATTTAAGATCAATGTCATAATATCTTAAGGTTCTCATTATAGTATGGTATCTACTATAACCTTTTGATACAACAATAAATCTATAAAAATTACCATTAAATAATAGACACAAAATATCCCACTATAATGTCAATTAAAAATCATCTATAACTCATTTTATCCACGATATAGTAATCAAAAGTATTATTAAAGTTGGGTCTAGGTCACCCAGTTTTACAACACCCCACTTGTACTATATCCAACTTGCTAACCATCCTTGTTATCTCTCACATGAATAAGATCATGCTTCTATTGAGTCATGGATTTAATTACTGTGTTTTCCATGTCTCCATCGTGTGGTTATTCTACTATGTGAAACCTCATCTCCTTGATTAAAACTCCTCAAGTGATGTTTTCCCCAATCTTATTCCTTTTCTACACTATCAAAACTTTATATATTTACTAGTAATATTATCATAATTTAAATTATGATAACTTTTTTATATACTAGGTTCAATTCCAAGAATTGGAACAAATCATTGAATATTTTACACTGCTTCTTAGCTGCCTCAGAAGCTGCAACATACTTGATATTTGTAGATGTGGATACCACTATCATGTATGAGATTTTCTCACTCATTACCTCATCCTAACTATGATATTAGATCATATTTATCCAAGGAAGACTAGTTTGTGTCCCCTAAAAACTAGTATCCTTACCTCTCTGCATACCATGTATATATCCTTTGTACTTGTTCTAGTACTATTAGATAGTTCTAACTGCTTCCCTTAAAGTTCTCCAGGATATAACTAATATTTACCTACTATAAAGTTTATGTTATCAATATAATGTCTTGTACATATCATGGATTATGTGATTGATCCATCACATAAGAATATCAATTCAACTCACCTACTTAATCTTCTTCTATGTCATGTTCATGACATGTTGGAGTGATTTATTCCATGTGACATTGGAAAAAATTCTCTCTTGAATTGTTCCTGGTTGTATTTTTCAATACTATGTTAGTATGTGTATGATTGAATAGATCTAAGAAACTTATTTCCTAGAACTTAGGTTTATAATTTAAGTCAATCTGTAGAGAGATACATTTATATTGGTCTCAATTAACTGTAAGACCAATGGTTGTTTTCCATATGATACCAGACATGTCACTTGAAAAAACAATGGTGCTCTTACTAACCTATGGTAAACACATGAAAATGATTCTTTCCAAATGAATATTCTATGAGATTGTTTATTACTTTAATCCTGAATAGGATTTCAGTAACTTCCGCCCTTTATTAGCATTCTATGATGTCACCATCCCTTTATGGTTGTGTTGTATAGACACTTTCCATGATTGGTGGTCTTGAAATCCCATTCTCAATAAAATGATCATAGAAATTATCTATAATAAGTAAAATTATAATAGATTGAGGCATAAAAACTTGGTGTTACCAATAAACACTTATTAGTAGGATGCTTACACCATCCATGTATCGTTTTATTTTAATACCCACCACAATATTCAAAATAATAAGCCCCATTTACTTTGATACATGGAATCCATTACTGGATTTTAATTGATCTTGTAAATCTTAGATAATTTCCATATACTACCTCCATATAAGAACTATTATTTTCAATGAATAAAGGATCAATAGACACAGTGAATATAAAACCATCATCATGTTTTTATCCTTCATACACAGTTTATGTCTATGGAACATTCTCTCACACACCTCTTGTGGAACTTGTTCCTGTACCAACTATTTGTGCATCTCTGGAATTAAATAAAAAAAATTCAATCTTTCTATCACTATCTCAAGTAGATATGTGAACACTTATATATAAATATAATCCATAACTTTACTATCTCTTTTCTATCTTAGGGTTTACTGTAATATCCTAAGAAACTTTGAGGATAATTACTTTAGATACACATTGTGTTTTTCTAGATGCAAGTTTGTTTATATCGTCAATAAAATATATGCATCTAAACACATGTTCTTATGAAATAATGTATTTACATCATACTATAACTCATATGATATCCATTTTCATGTTATTTGGAATATTCTTATGGGATGACACCATTATTTTCAATACATAATGGAAGTATATGTAATGATTGAGTTTTAACATTGATTATCCTTTTACATACGTCATGAATATGATGTGTATAAGGAGATTTGAATTTAAGAATTAGTCCAAAAAACATTTTGTTGATTAATGTTAACATGTAATAATCATAATTGATCCTCCTTATTAGAATCATATCCCTGATGTGGATAAGGTAATGTGAGTTTAGGAATAACTTGATGATACATTATTATGATCGATAAATGCTTGGTTAAGATATTCTTCATCATGCCAGCCCAAAGAAACTCATATCTTATGAACATGCATATACCATAATTCACTTACACATACCTTAAACAATTAAGGGAATTTAATGAAGTATATATATAATTTTTTTTTGAATAGGATGGTTCCTTGTACAAAAAACCAAGGCACAAATATTATAAAAGAAAGAGATTACAAAAGTTTAAATGATAGAAACATATTACAATACTTATTATAAAGGGGGAGTAAATCAGCAGGAAGATCTTCCAGCAAAATGATATTTTGATTGATCCCCTTGTTGTCAAGTCCATCAACAACCATGTTGGATTCATGATAAATATGAGTGATGATGAAGTTGATGTCAAGAAGCTAGCAAGTGCAGTCCATCCAATGTGTGGTGATCGGCCATGCAAGGTGTATCACACCATTCCATATCACCTGAACTATGGTGGTCGAGTCTCTCTCGATCCAGAGGTTGTTCCAAAAATAATTCTTGGAAAAAGAAACAGCATGAATCATACGCCTCATCTCCACCTACAATAAAGAAGCAAATCCACAAATACTATAAAAGCAACTAAGGATCTGAACAAGATGGTTACTGAAGATGGAACTGCAGCCTACAGGGCCTGGATTGCCTTTGGATGCACCATCCACATTGAACTTAATCCAGCCAAGGAAATGAGCATGCCAAAAAACTTCAAAGGTATGTCGGAGTTGGCAGAAGTTTCCATCAACACGAAGTCATCTCAGAATGCTAAATTCATTCACTGTGTTGTTGCAATAACCCTTTTGGATCGAAGAAGCTTCACGTATGGAAATGAGGATCTACATTCGACCTGGATTATGGATAAATGAGCAATTGTTATGAATAATAGCATTTCTATCATACCAGATCACATGAAGAAGCTGAGAAACAACAAGAAAAAGTTTATTAATTTATTGAGAGCTATCCATATTTGCACATCTCTTTAGTTGAAATTTGATAGAGTCATAAGTCAACCATCTATAGTCAAAGATTTTAAACACATAGTTCCAAAGAGTAGAAGAAGTGGCTACATTTATTTCTAAAGGTTTCTTTGTCTAAAGCTAAGTATATAAGTGTGTCATTAATACCTAAGGTATTTAACTCTAAAGAGTCTAAAACCATACTAAATATATACTTGAAAACTAATTAGTTTTTATTGAAAAATAATTATCTTTCCACAAATGGGTATATAAGTCTTAGATTTATATTCATCATGTATTGACAGAATTCATGCATTACTTAACTATGGTTTGTGTATAAAATACCATAAAAAACATTTATAAATAAATTTTATGGTAAGAATACATCATACAATTATAGTTTTATAAGAACTATTCAGTTGGAAATGAAATAATGTGCTTAACACCAATAATTCAAGTATTACCCTTCCTCATCTGCTTGGAGAACACACCATGAATTTTATTAATGTTTCTTGACTTACTTGGTTCCTATATTTAGAAATAAGTATTTAAGGAAATATTGCATCTAATGCCCAAGGATCATAAATGAAATATTACTTTTAATGATGAATATACCTGAAGTAGAATCTCATAATTTCTTCTTATTCAATTCATTGTAGTTCCTATTCTAGTGACCTATATTGCCACATGCAAAGAAAATATCCTCATGTACAATGATCTCCCTCTTTATCTTTAGTTTCTTAGAAATGAGTTGTGAAGGTGCCTTTGACAGTATACCTATAGTTATCCTTTTATCTTTCTCTTTTTGTTGGTTCAACTCAAGAATTAAAGATTTTAGTTTCTCTAAATTATTATATTCTTGGTGAACTAGTCCCAAAATATATTGAAGTGGTTTTTCAAAATCATTCATTTGATAATTATCAATGAAAATAAAAAAACTAGGTGTAAAGGATGAGAGAATGAGATGGACTGAAAGTTATTGATTTGACTTGAAACCTAGTTCTTATAGTCATTCAATGTACCTCATCATTATGATTACATGAGGACTAGCTTGAGTTCCATCTTTCAAATGATACATAAACAATTTGATCATTATACAACAATTTCTTTCTTTAATTTCTCCTAAAAAACTTCTCAGAGACGAGGCAATATGTTATATACATCCATGTACTTATGTTGTACTTATAAATCTTTGGACATTGATGTTAGAATTATGATGTAAACATCAAATGCATCATCCATGATCCTCCTGTAAGCATCTTTCTCATTCTTACTATCTCTTACTAGAGGCTGATCAGGTAGTGAGGAAACTATCACATATAATTTCCTTTTGTATTATAGTACTATGAAAAAGACCCTATACCACTGTTGGAAATTTTTACCAGTGAGGACATGAACTTTGTCCATTATGGATTACATAGTATCTGTGGTGATACTTTCCATTTACTACAAAAATAAAACTAGTATATTTATACTTTTATCTTGATTACTAATTAGACATTACCGATTATTTTAATCATTAAATGTATCCCACTATTTTATCAAATTCTAGAAACCCTCTATACTAGAATCTGCATACTCTGTCACTTGATTATTCTAGGGGAAAGGATTCTTGATCATCCTCTCATAGTCCAGAAGCTTTGTCTATGCCACTACTTGGAGAGTTCAAGGTAGGTGTTTGACTGAACAACCGCATTAACTTGTGACTTCTTGATCTTTTGAGTGAAGTCCCGTCTTATAAAATCATAAATATTTTTTACTCAACACTTGACTCTAAAGTTGTAGCAAGCTAGCTATAACTACTCCTTTACTGCCAACTTCTGCTAAGTCAACCCATCATTCTCATAAGAACTCCCCAGTAGTATGAGGTACCCTCGACTATGGTTGACCGAGCACCTCAAACACCTCATTATGTTCAAATTAAAATAATGGAAGATATTTAAAGAATTAATAAATATGTGAGGTTTTTTAAAATTATTTATCAACTTATGAAACCATTTTCTATCTTGATATACACGTTCTATGGGATTGTACTCACAACTGACTATGCAATAAATAGAAATACATTTATCCCATCATAAATTGATTTAATCTATTTATTTTTTATGTTTATTATTTTATGTGATTGAGTAAACTTGTAGAATCGATAAAATAATAAATAATTCATAAATTAAATGTACTATGTGACTAATCTTGAGAATCTATTATTGGTTGATCCATTTAAACTCAATGGACCCACTATGAACTAGAGGTATAATACCTAAGTCAAGACTTAACTCGTATTGTAGCTTGCACCAAGACCTAATGTTCCATCATCTCATCTGGAATACCACCTCATCTTGACATGGTACACACCTTAATTTTTCTTCTTCATAATACATACGTACTCGTACGTAGGCAAGGGGGTCTTGGGAATGTGTATTACATAGAAGAAACAACACTCGTGGACATGCAAACTCTTATACATATTAAAATAGAAAAAATGATGATCCACAGACCATATTTTAATTAATTACACACATCACATGCAATTAAAATAATTAATTAAATAAATAAAAGTCTAGACATACATTGGCCGATCTGTGCTCAAGATTAGTAGTCACACAATTAAAAATTAAATTGCTATAAATTTAAAGTTTGAGGGTAATTCAAATAATTTAAATGAATTATAAAATTAAAATTATTTATTCAAATATTTTATTTTTATTTGGTCCAATAATTAAATTAATTATAATACCAAAAATTAAATTAATTAATTAAATTTAATACCTAAATTAAATTAAATTAGTTTTTAAATATTAAAATATAATATTTTAAACCAAATATTAACATTTAATTAATTTAAATTAATACCTAAAATTAAATTAACCAAATAAATTAATTATTGATTATATAATAAATACCCGATCCATGAAACCTTGCGTAGAGCCTATGCGGGTCGAGATGAACCCACAAAGGCCATTTTGGTCTGTGAAAATCTTGTGAAGGGCTGTTTTGGTTCAAGCATGTTTGACTAGATCTATTCCGAGTTAGGAAAACCTACCCCAACCCAATGCAGGGTGATTTGGGGTTGACATAACCCAAAGAATGCGTGGAAGGGGGTTACCTCACTTCCTGGGTTTGATAAAGTGGTGCGAGGCATGCTCGGGGTGCAATCACTGGACGGCGCACCTACTGCGGGTGACGACAACAACCCATGATGGTATCTGATAGCTATGGGAGGGAGGAATTGTGGCACGATTGGCCAGATATGGTAGGGGCGGTCACCGACTGTTGTACCGGTGTTTGATCAAGAACACACAATGCTTGGGAATAAGTTGAGACAACGAGCTATATCAATATGGAGTGATCAGGCTAGAAGGCATCATCCAGCGGCTTCCTAGGTTTATATTTGGTGACTTTCAAGGGTTCGATGAAGTGGGAGGGAGGAGGGACCTTGCACGGGTGGCTGGATTGAGCAGGGAGAGGTGGCTAGATCCACGGGGTACCACTTCGGTGGTGGAAGTGTGTCTGATATTGAGGGGATAATAGAGGCATCCATGGTCTAAGGCAGTTGCAGAGGGAGGCACTTGACTGTGGCCCTCGATGGTGGATGGAAGATGCAATCAGCCTTCATAGGAAGATTCCAGCTAATCGATCACTACATGGAATGCTGCGGAGACTACCGGGGTAAATAGGGTGGAACCATATTTCTATGCTCGAGGAGGGATGTGGAAGAGGTGTTGACAGAGAGGAGATGGCATAGAGAGGTCGAGCAATAGGGGTTGGGCCCATGTGGGAGAAGAATTCACTCCCAAGACTTTTTTTCTTTAATTTTAAAAGGCTAAATACATTTTTTTTGACAAACAGGCCCCGTCAATTTTTTTTATTTTTCTTCATTGTAGACTTCCACCCACCCCTAAAATATTCAATATCCTAAAATATTCTTAATATATATATTATGTTTGATTTATAAAATTTTCATATCTGGTGTGGAAAAATGGATCTATAGTACCCCCAGTTTCTGGTATATAATCATTTATTTATGATTTTATTGTATATAAAGTTTATTGGTGAAGTTTGGGAGAGTTTCATGAACTTTTAATAAGTTTTTGGTGGCTAAAGGAGAGGTGGACTAGCTGAGCACAGTTTGTCCAAACCATGCAAAAATCATAGGAGAAACCGTGTGCAGTAATAGGTTTGGACAGTAGCTTCAGTAAGGTGGGCACACAATTAGGGATACCATGTGAGGAGTCATTGAAATACCCTTCTTGAGTAAATATCTAACGCATGGTTAACACATGGTTTGTCTAACCGTGTGAAATAAACGTGCATAGGGTTTAAGTGAGATCCTATAAAAGTGGATCTCATTCATTTTTTCTTCTAACACCCTCATTTTTTCTCCTTTGTGGACCTAATTTGGGATTCTTCTCCATTGAAGGTAGGAAAACCTCTCCCAAGATGTTTGGAGTCAATACGGAACCCCCTTTTGCGTTTTCAAGCCCGATTCTCATGGTAAGTGTCATTATTCATCGTTCTTTCCATGGTTTCTTAGATCTACTTCTCTTCTTCTATTAGTTTCTTAGATATACATCCTATTTGGTTATATATAATATTATGTATGCTAAATAAGTTGATATTTGGGCTTTATCATGTTAGGGGAAGATATTCAAGGTGGTCTCGTGGAGAATCAACCCAGTTTCATTAGCGTTCTTCGTCTGTTTTCATTTTTCGTCAAAACAGTTGAGGTAAGTGGCTTTACTCTTGAATCATCTTAGTATAAATGAATAAAATGGTTGCAAATTGATTTCTTTGTGTGGATATGATTTTTAATTGTATAGTTTATGATTTATTGAAACCCTTTTTGGTGATGGTTGTGGAAATCTGGGAAATTGGTGTTCTTGAATAAATTTCTTTGATTCTTGATTTTAAAATGAAGATTTTAAAAGGGTTTTTCTCTGAAATTGTTGTAATTTGATTTGGTTAAAGTGTTTTCATTAAAAGGAATGGTTTTTTTGAAATAGAATAGTTTATTGGAATTGGTTTTTTTAATGGTTTTCATTAAAAGAATGGTTTTATTGAAATGGTTTGAATTAGTTTATTTGAAATGGTTTTGGCATATATTGGTAGTGTGAGTTTATGTTTGATGTGTGCTTAAATAAGGGATGTGTGCTAGTGAGGTACAAGGTGGGTGACCCTAGATTAGGGGAGTGTTTCAGTGGGACATTAAGTGATTGGACGAGAGACTGCTCATGAGTATGGAACTATCAAATTAATCAAGAATGAGTGTGTGTGTTGTGAACCATGGAATGGGTATGCTAAAATGATATTGAGAAATGGTTTTTAAAGTCTTGTTTGGTTGTTTTTCTAGAAATGTGACTTTCTGGAAAATTGGTTGAAAATAGTACTTTTTTTATCTTGGTTACAAATGGTTTTGAAACTTGTTTATATTTAGTTATAAAATATTTTAGAAAATTGTTTTATATAAACTATTAAATATAAATGTTTATAACCTTTATATCCTAGTGGAATGAGTAGGGAAGTCATTAAGTAAAGCCTACTAAGTTTTATACTCACCACTACTATGGAAATTTGGTGATTTTTCGGATACTATCTCCCAAGGCATGGGAAAAGGTAAAGTATCACACATTTTTATCACCACCTTATAATACTTGGGCTGCTTGGTGATGTTAGAGCATGGATCTTGTGGAGTATAGAGTATTGTGGTTGTCTTGGAGTTCTTATAGTTATCTTATATTGTTTAATTTGATAGTTGTTTTGTCTTCTGCTATAGTGCACCTCAATGTGGTTTTGATATAAATGAAGTGGTTGAGCTGTCTTTCATTTATTCATGCATCATATAGTGAGTTGTTTGGTTATGGTTTTCTGGTTTAATGGTTTTAGTTATTAAAGGGTAAATCATCCCCCACTTTCATTTGAAACCCTTAGGTATTTATTTCCAACCTTTAGAATATTGGGGATATCGTTTAAGGCTAATTAATGATTCATTGTATTCTCTATCCAATTAGAATAAGTGAGTCATTACAAATGGTATTGGATTGTTTGGTTCTTTCATAACAAGTGGTCTTCAATTTCTTGGTCTTAGAGTTGAATTCATCCTTATCTATTGTTTGGGTTGGAATCTCAGAAAGAATTAGGATTGTCTAGAATTGAAATGTAGATAAAAAAATACATATCTAACCTTTTTATGCTAAACTTCAAGTTACCATGGAGTTGGGTACATAAGTGTTTTGGAGACACTTATAAAATTTTGGAAATCTCATTGTCAGGGGTTTAGCCAATGAGACGAGTATGAAATGCATTAGAGGAATAAATTCCAACTAGGATTGCATATTTCATTTTGAGAAATGATATATGATTTGATACATTGTTTTTATTTTTGAAAAATGAAAAAATTGGTTTCAAATGAAAGATTTTGAAAAAATGGCATGGTTGCTGTATTTTGAAAATGGTTTTATTTTCAAAAGCAAGAATAGATTTTTTCAAAAATGGTTGAATGGGAAAAAGGTTGTTTTTGGAAAACAATCTTGTGATAGTTGATATTATATAATTTGAAATGATAAGCCATCAATTTCTAGGGAGTGTGACTTATGGAATTTTCTGTTTGTTTAGATAATGGCACCAACTAAATGTCATAGGAACAGATAAGAATAGGTTGTTGAGAATGTGGTTGCACTTGAGCCACATGTGAACCAACTATTGGTTCAAAGCTTCACGCAATCTTTTAAAACCATTGAGTTAGGATTGAAATTAGATACTCTTTTTATGATATCTATCACAACTGGATATCCAAGTGAAGGAAGCACAATTGTATTCATGAGAGGAGGTGAGAATTTCAACACTAAGAGAAAAAAAAAGTGGGAAACCTATTCCCAAGGAGGTGGAACACATCAAAATATGAACATAAGATAAAGTAATCCTCATCTAAGACTGAAGAACAAATTTGGATTTTTTCAGCGTGGTTCACTGAGTCACATCACAAGAAAATGTATCGCACCACCGAGATCATGCCACAATTGCAACAAGATGTGGCATGTTCAACACTTTTTGTTGCATTTCTCTGAGGTCAGGTGTTATGATAACTTACCTTATGCCGCAAACGTCATATGATTTGATAGAATGAGGGAAGTAAAACAATACTCATTAGAAAAACATACATTGTGATTCTAGGAAAACCATGACTCCTCAGCAAGGAAAATCCCATCAAGGAAACAATGAGTAGAGTGAAACAATAAAACAATTGAATAAAGTATAGAATATTATGGTAGATAATCAGGTTGGACCATATACCGTGAGAGGTATGATTACTTTTAATTACATTCTTATACAAGAGTTGTTTGATTCTGGTGCATCACATTCCTTCATTGCTTCTCGTACTGTTGATTTTCTAAGTTTAAAACTTGAGATGATACCTCACATGTTAAAAATTAAAACTACTCTTGGCTAAATAGAATGTAGAGCCTTTGTCTGTTGAGCATGTTCTATAACCTTTTATGAAGTTGAGATGAAATTGGACTTCTCGGTGTTAGTTATGGATGTCTTTGATGTAATCCTAGGTATGGATTGGTTGACAATATTCAAGGATCACATTGACTGTTATACAAGAATGATTATTTTTATAACTAAGGACCATGTCTAGAATCTCTTCAGAGGAAAAAAGGTTGTAAAGATAGGTACAATAAGATTTTTGGCACCAGTAGTGGAAAAAATATCTTACTAGTTGGTAGTGTTGAATTTGTCATCGATAGAAGAGATCGAGGATAACAGTTTTCCAGCAGTTGTGGATCAATTTCTTAATGTGTTTCCCAAAAACTTCTCAGGGTTACCACCTATAAGGGAAGTAGAGTTTAGGATTTATCTCCTTATGAGGAATAGTCCTATTTCCCTTCTGTATTATAGGATGGAAGCAATAGATTTAAGGGAATTAAAAGTGTAGTTAAAAGAGCTATAAAGCAAAGGTTTCATTTGGCCAAGTACGTCTCCTTAGGAAGCATCAGTCTTGTTCGTGAAGGAAAAAGATGGAACTCTAAGTATGTGTGTAGATTATCACAAGCTTAACAATGTTACAATCAAGAATAGGTAACTTCCATGCATTTATGATATGTTTGATCAATTTAGGGGAGCTCAGTAGTTCTCTAAAATTGACCTACGATCAGGATATCATCAATTGGGAGTTCAGAAAGAGGATATTCCAAAGAAAAATTTTGGAAGAAGATTGACCACTAGGAATATGTAGTCATCAATTGCAAGTTCAGAAAGAGGATATTCCAAAGACAACTTTTGGAAGAATATTGAACACTAATAATATGTATTCATGGCTTCTGATATTACAAATTCACCATTAGTCTTCATGGAATTAATGAATAAAATATTTGAGAGATATGTGGATTATTTTATTGTGTTGTTTATGGATGAAATATTGATGTATTCAAGGAAAAAAGATGAGCATGAGAAACACTTGGCGATAGTGTTGGGAATCTTGAGAAACCACAGTTTTTATGCCAAATTATCAAAGTGTGGTTTTTGGATACAAGAGGTATGCTTTATTGGACATTTAATTTCTAAAAAAGGTGTTTTAATGGATCTTGAAAAGATAGAAAATGTTATCTCTTATAAATACCCAAAGAATGTATTTGATATATGAATTTTTCTTAGTCTAGCTAGTTATTACTGATGATTTGTGTGTGACATTTCATAACTAGCTTTGTCGATGACAAATTTGACAATGAATAACTTTCCATTCATATGAACTGAGGAATGCCAGAATTCTTTTCAATAGCTGAAAGTTAGTCTTACATCAACATCTATCTTGATTTTTCCAGAATTAGGATAGGTGTATGTGGTGTAATATGATGCTTTAGGATCTAGGTTGGGATGTGTTCTCATTCAAGGATACCATGTGTTTGATTATGGTTCAAGGAAGTTGAGAGTGCATGAGAAGAATTACCCAATACACTATTTGAAGTTACCTATGGTTTTACATGCCTTGAAGACATGGCATAATTATATCTTTGGTGATAAATTTAGTATGTTTACAGATCATAAGAGCTTAAAACACATTTTCTCAAAATGAGATTTGAATCTGAGGTAAAAAAGATGGATAAAGTATATTTAGATGTTTAACTTTGACATGATGTATACACCGTGAAAAGGTAATTCAGTGGCTGATGAATTAATCAGAAAATAATATGCTCAATTGGTGAAAGAAGCTTTAGATGTGGCAGTTAATGTCGAACCTAGCCGAAATGCTCGTGGAATGTGAAGACCAAGGTGGTGTTGCAGTTTTCTTTTTTAGGCTATGTGGTTCCTGATTTGGTAAAGTTGATTAAATAAGAACAAACATATGACATGGAATACCTGGTTATGAGTTCAAAACTCAATGGTGGGGAGACCATTGAGGGATAGAAACTTGATAGGAGTTCATTTTTTTTGGTTTAGAGATCAGATGGTTGTACCTATGTATTTTTAGGAGAAACTTATTCATGCTTACCAATATTGAAGATGGGTTGTTCATCAGGGAATAAAGAAGATGTATAAGGAATTGAATGTGTAGTTTTAGTGGAGAGGCATGAAAAGGAAAGTGGCAGAGTTTGTTTTATGGTGCTTAACTTGTCAGCAAGTTAAGGCAGAACATCAATGACCAATAGGTATGTTGCAGTCTCTACCTATCCCAGTGTGGAAATAGGAGAAAATAGTTATAGATTTTGTTACAGGCCTCCTAAGAATGGTCTAGAAACACTATTCTATATGGTTGATAGTGAATCATCTTACGAATTGATCTTATTTCATCCAAATTCGTGGAACTCAAATGGTAGAGGATCTATCCAAAATCTATATCCAATAAGTGGTAAAGAGACATGACATACCAATTTCAATCCTCTTAGACAGAGATCCAAGGTTCACATCTCATTTTTGGAAATCCTTATAGAAATCCCTTGGGAATCAGTTGACTATGATAATAGTATATCATCCTCAGATAGATGGGTAATCTGATAGGAAAATACATACATTGGAAGAAATTTTGTGGGCTAGTAATGGATTTTGGTGGCTCATGGGAAGAGCATATACCCTTAGTGGAGTTCTTATATAATAATAGCTATCAGGCCTCGATACATATGGATCCTTTCAAAGCATTATATGGGAATCCTTGTCCTTCTCCACTTTTTTGGGTTGAAATAGGAGAGAGTTCACTAGTTGGTCCTAGCCTTGTATAAGAAATAATAAAGAAGATTCAGTTGATTAGAAAGAGTATGGAGACATCTCAAAGTCATTATAAATCATTTGTGGATCATCAACAAAGACTGCTATCGTTTGCAGTAAGTGATCATGTGTTCTTGAGGATCTCTCTAAGGCTTGTACATCATTGTTTTTGAAATCATGGAAAGTTATCTCCTCGATACATTGGCTATTTTGAGATATTGGAATGAGTGGGAGAGGTGGCACATCGGTTGGCGTTGCCACCATGGTTCAGTTCAGTACATAATGTATTCCACATATATCAGCTGAAAAAGTATCTGCCTGATCTTGACCATGTGATCAGATGGGATCACGTTGACCTAGATCTAGAATCTTTTTTGGTACATATCCCAGTGTGGATTGTGGATAGTAAAGATAATGTATTTCATGGAAAAAGTATTGGTCTAGTGTGAGTTTTATGGAAACATGTTCAAATTTAGGAAGATACTTGGGAATATGAGAAGGAAATGAAAGAGAAGTGGCCAGAATGCTTGGAAATGCGATATACTTTTTGAGGAAGTAGATAAAACACGGTTACCACACAGTTTTTCTAACCGTGTGAATTAACCGCATGTAGGGTTTAATTGAGATCTTAAAAAATAGGATCTCAAATGTTTTTGCCTCTAACTCCCTCATTTTTTCTCTTTTGTGGCCCTAATTTGGGATTATTATCCATTGAAGTTAGAAGAAAAATCCTTAATTAGGGATGAAAAGGAGAAAAAAAGAGGGAGTTGGATGTAAAAATGTGTGAGATACACTTTTTTAGGATCTCACTTAAATCCTGCGCATGGTTAGTTCACACGATTAGAAAAACCAAGCGCTAACCGTGCATTAGGTACTTGCTCAAGAAGGATCTTGCATGGCCTCCTTGCATGGTCTCCGTAACCCTGCACCCACCATGCCAAAGATAATATCCAAACTTTCTATTGTGCATAGTTTCTCCTAGGACTTCTGCATGGTTTGTACAAACTATGCGCAGCTCGTGCACCTCTCCTTTATCCCCCAAAAACTTATTGAAAGTTCACCAAACTCTACCAACCTTCACACAAAAACTTTATATACAATAAAATAATAAATAAAGGGTTACATACCAGAAAATAGAGGTAATGACCTCTCCTTAATGATTTGGAGTCAATCTGGAGCCCCCCTTTGGTATTTTCAAATCTGATTCTTGCGGTAAGTGTCGTTCTTCATCGTTCTTGCTACGATTTTTTTGATATACTTCTCCTCTTATCTTATTTTATTATATCTACACCAACTGTGGTTAGATATAAGATTATAGATTCCAAATATGTTGATATTTGGTCTTGATCCTATTAGGGAAAGATATCTAAGGTGGTTTCATGGAGAATCGACCTAGTTTCATGAGAGTTCTTCATCCGTTTTCAGTTTTCATCAAAACAGTTAAGGTAGGTGGATTCAAAATCGAATCCTCTCAGTAGAAATAAACAGAATTATTTAAAATTTATTTCTTTGTGTGGATATGATTATGAATTGGATACATTATGATTGACTGAAACCCTTTTTGGTGATGGTTGTGGAAATATGGAAAATTGGTGTTCTTGAATAAAGTGCTTTGATTCTTTATATTAAAATGAATATTTTAAAAGGGGATTTTTCTAGAATTGTTTTAATTAGATTTGATTAATTTTTTTTCAATAAAAGGAATGGTTTTGTTGAAATGGAATAGTTGATTGGAATTGGTTTTTTTAATGGTTTTTAATAAAATAATGGTTTTATTGAAATGGTTTGAATTTGTTTATTTGAAATGGTTTTGGAATATATGGGTTGAGTGAGTTCATTTTTGACATAAACTTGAATAAGGGATGTGTGCTAGTGGGGTACGACATGCGTGACCCTGGATCGGGGGTGTGTGTTAGTGGGACACAATGTGATTGGATGAGAGACCACTCATGAGTATGAAACTGTCAAATGAAGCATGCATGGGTGTGTGTGTTGTGAAGAATGTAATGGGTATGCCAAAATGATATTGAGAAATGGGTTTTAAAGACTTTTTTGGTTGTTTTTATAGAAATGCGACTTGATAGAAAATTGGTTGAAAATAGAACTTGTTTACTCTTGGTTACAAATGGTTTTGGAACTTGTTTATATTTATTTATAAACTGTTTTGGGAAGTTGTTTTATATAAAATATTTTATATAATTATTTATAACCTTTATATGTTAGTGGTGTGAGTAAGGAAGTAATTGGGGAAAGCCTACTAGGTTTTATACTCACCCCTTCTTTGGCACTTTGGTACTTTTGTAGATACTATCTTTTGGGACATGGTAAAAGGTAAAGTATCCCACATTTTTTGCACCACCTCATGATACTTGGGTTGCTTGGTGATATTGGAGCATGGAGATTGTGGAGCATAGAGTCTTATGGTTATCTTGGAGTTCTTGTAGTTATCTTCTACTGTTTAATTTGATAGTTGTTTTGTCTTCTACTGTAGTGAACCTTGGTGTGGTTTTGATATAAATGAAGTGGTTGAGTTGTCTTTCATTTATTCATGCATCATATAGTGAGTTGTTTGGTTATGGTTTTCTAGGTTAATGATTTTATTTCTTAAAGGGTAAATCATCCCCACTTGCATTTGAAATCCTTTGGTATTTATTGCTAGCCTTTGGAATCTTGGGGATGTCGCTTAAGGACAAGTAACAATTCATTGCATTCTCAAGACAATGAGAATAAGTGGGTCATTATAGGATAACCGACTGAAGGAATTCCGAATATCAGATTCCAGTTGGATTCTGTCCGATTATTGGTTGGAATAAAACAAATACACTTAATTAATATTTTAATGATTATGAAAATTTTCATACGTATAAAAATACATTCCTCACATTTTTAAAATCTGAAAAATCCAAAAACGATCCATATCACAATTTCAGATGGCCATAACCTGGACATTTGATATCAGATCAACACATGATTTTTTTATTGGGATAGATTTAATACAATCTGCTTAAATTTAAAGAAAAATGTTTTTTTTCATGGATTAGAAAATTTACGCGATCCCTCTGATACCAATTGAAGGTACCAAGGCATAAAATAGAAGACAACGGGCCGATGATTTGAAATTTTTCACTACAGAAATGATGAAACTTATCATCTCCAATGATTTGAGTATTTATATGGTCCAAATGATCTCATATGAGTTAAATAGAGCATGAAAAATAAATTGAACATGTACCTCATTCCAAATCAAAGAACACATGACTGCAGCTCATCATTGATGACCATTGATCAAAGGATCCAAATTTGAACTCCTCTAGAAAATCCACACACACTTAAAGAATCTTTACACTCATCATTCATCAAATTCTGAGTGCTGGCACAGAGGTCTGATGAATCTTTCAGCTTCGTGTCAATCACCATAATCACCAACCTTTGATCCGTGAAGGTGTTCTTGAATCATTCACTCAAATTGAGATATTCTCTCTCTAGGAGATGAGAGGAGAGAAAATATATCAATTCCTTGATTACGAATCATAAAGTGGAATGATATTCTCTCCACATATATAGTGGATGTTCATAATACCCAATTAGGGTTCCCCATCCCCTATGCATTAAGCGCCCACTAAATAAGTGATATAAATAATTAATTCTGATGAAATAACTACACCATATATATTATTTATATTTTATCAGATACCTATAATATATATTAAATATATTACATGATAAACTCGAGTCATTAACTCGAATCATAACCCCCTGATAATATTAAATGAACTTGGAACATTAAAATAATATTCATTCATATAATATTATTACTTGTATTTACTTAAACACTCGTAATAAATAAATTCAATCCAATTATTATTTAATTTAATAATAATGAATTTATTTATTTATCAGTGATCGATAAGACTTAGACAACACTCAGACTCCATGCTGGGTCCCACCATGTCCTATATTTATATTCACCAGAATAGGGAAGATTCTTGAATGTGTTATTCTGTGTGAACCTCTAAGACCTTATATTGGTAGTAGTGAATAGTATTCATAGACCAAGAGTGGAGTCTAGAAACCCATAAAGGCCCCTAAAGAAACAAGGAATAGTCATACACAATGAAAACCAAGCTATGAAAATGTACTGTGTAATATAATATATTTGTCTTTCAATATCTCATAAAGTAGGATGTACACTTGTGTCATCATCCTTTATTGATTTTTTATTTGTTGGTATGACTGGACGGATTTACCTTAGACAACATGACCATGAATTTATGAAGGTACTACCATCCTGATCAACCTGGCCATAGATATTTCTTCCTCAATCCAGAAGCAACAAATCCTATATTGATCATTCAACCAATGTCAAACCAACAATGAAAATCCCAACACAATATACTTTACCATGATTTAATTATCATGGTTTTTTCCTTGAATCAAAGTATGCGACCAAATGGAACACATTGATAGTGATCTCAAGTTTGGATACTAATACACATGACTTAGATAGGAACATCTAATGACACCCAAAACATATGGTGTCCTATTGGCGGGTATATCCTCATGATATCAACTACTAGAGATCACCAAGTGAAAACATCATGAGAATAAGTCTCAATGCTTATGACTCCCTAACACCTGATAGTCAGACAACAACTATGTCCAGTTTGTATGATATATCTAGACCATATGACAAATATTTAAGATCAATGTCATAATATCTCGAGGTTCTCATTATAGTCTTGGATCTTCTATAACCTTTTTATATGACAATAAATCTATATAAATTACCATTAAATTGCAGAAACAAAAATGTATACAATATAATGGTAAGTAAACATAATGTATAACTCATTGTTTCTATGATATGGTAATAAAAATTACTATTAAAGTTGGGTGTAGGACAACCACTTTTACAATATTTATGTTATTATGAGGATATGGATTGTATTAAATCACTAAAATGTAATTCTTTGAGACATGGGGGATATTAGTTTAGTGGGGAAGTGGTTTCAGGGCACCATTTGCATATATATATATTCTTTAATATTATGTTATTATTCATGTGTGTGTTAATGGGTGAGTGATCATTGGTGAGGATGGGTAGTATTTGACCTGATATATGTGAAAAGTTTTTTATATTTATTATTCATTAAGAAATTAGCATACTTCTTAAACATTTTCATGAGAGGTTTTGGTGAGGATCATTATGAGTATAATTGTATTATCCCACCATTTCTATATAAATCATCTTTTAAATATTTGTAGGAGGGATTTTGTAATCAGGTTGGACATTACTATCTTACAGGGTTCATAAGAGTTTACAGGTTCTCACTGAGTTACAAGCATAGGATCTTTTCCTTGGTATTTTATTTTAGATATTTTGTATTATGTAGAAAACTTACATGCATTATGTGATTAGTAAATTTATTATATTATGGAGTTGGTTAGTGTTTCAATCATTATTAAAAGGATTTTTTTAGGGTAATGGCTCTTATATTTTGGTTTTATACCCTTAGTTATATTCACTAACCCATGTCCTACTAGAGGAGAGATTTTGGGGTCACACTCATCTTCAATGCTGACCCAAGAGAGGTGCTAGTGTGAATGAGTTTTGACTGAGTGACATTAGAGCTATGAATGAGAGTTTGGATAGAGTTTGAAGTTAGGTATTGATAAGGTTTGTGTGTTCCTAGTATGGAAAAAATATTATTCAAACTTAGTTTTGAAATAATAAAGGAATACTAGCTTAGAAACATGCATTTATGTCTCCATGTTATATGATGAAAGGAACTTAAGAGTATTGAACATACTAAGTGAAAAGATATTGATTATGGGGTAGAGAAAAAGGTGTGTTACATGAATATTGATTTATTATGATTGATATTTAGTTAATAAATTATTTGGGAACTAAAATGAATCTAATTAAGTGATCTTAAATTAATTATATGTTTAAAGGATTTGGAATTTCCATATTTTTTTGTATAGATAGTTGGTGGGTATATTCTGTATGTGGTTCAGATTGGGGAGGTGCAGTAGGATGCTCCAGTTGATCATATATGGGTAGATCTTGTAAAATATTATTATTCCAAGATTGGGACTCTAATTTAGTTTTAGTGTTATATCTTGAAAAATTAGGAGGATACTATCTTCGATCAAGAGATAAAACAGTGGATACAGGAGTTAGAGATTTATTTCAATTTGATCTATATAAGAAAGAAGAATTAAATTCTTTTATATTTTAGTTTATCAATGGTAGTTTATATCTAGATAGTGATAGATTCTATTTCTTGGTGATTATTAAGAGTCAAAGGTTTCTTGGGAATATTTTTAGAAGTTTTCCCACGTTGAGTTTCTTTCTTCGATGTTGAAGACTGTTTATAGGAATGAGTTTCTTTCTCTTCGATGTTAAAACATGAGTGTGTGGGAGCTTAGAGTTTTTTTATAACCTTATTTGTTTTTTAATGATATTATCTTGGATTATGATTCTAATGTGTAACATTTTATAGAGTCTTTGCATCCAATGATTCAGTGTTAGGTCACCCCATTTATGTTGCCGATGTATCTTGATGTGCTGACAAAGGAAAATGTGATAGAGAATATTTTTATGAAAACTATTTTATCTTAAAAGGGGAGTTATCAATGATTATTTGGAAATAAATATTTAGATGGGGGTTAATAACTATCTGGTCCATTGAGATTTCAACTATCAGGGAATACTTCTTATCATTCATCTTCTCATTTCTCTAGACATTATACTTATTAGGACTCTACTAGGAGCATTAGCAAGGATTTATTTACTTAATGAGTTCATAGAAATGTGTAGTTTTAGTACTTGATATTTTTTAATGGTCATCATGGGAAAGGAATACAAATTCCTATACATCCATATTAGTAGTTTCCTTTATAGACATACCTTTAGTATTAGGCCCCAGGCTTCTGGGTAGTAGATAGGGGATAAAGTATCCAATGTAAATCCTTATAATATTCAACATCCATAGGTTCATATGGATAAATAATTTCAGGAGGGGGTCTCCATCAAGGGAACTAGTGCAGAGGATCTTGAAATGGTCAATTTTATTCCATGAAGTTTTTAGCTGCAAGAGATATAGAGATCATCTAAGGTACCATTTGTTTATCTTCTACTTTGGTTTATGATTTTTTTTTGATTTGGGACCTTTTCACTCCTTCATAGTTCCCACCTTATTTAGATCTCTAGGATTAAAGGTAGAGTGAATTTTAATTCCCTTTATGTTGTTTACACCATTTGTAGGCTCGTATACTTTACTTGAGGAGTGTTGGGGTTGTGAGATAGTGATGGGAAGCATCATTCATCACAATATTTTTTCTTGTTACATATAAAACAATACAAGGTCATCCTTGGAAGGAATTTTTTGTATTCAATATAGGTTGTTATTTATTTCTTATGAATGTTTCTCACTTTCATTGATGTGTAAGGAAAATATGTAGTATTCATCAATGAGAGAGAAATTTTATAGGTAATGATTGTATGAATATTCTTTCTTCTCATCTATGGGAGTTAATATTGATTTTACTGGATGTTTAGGCAATGGTGTTTCTAAAGGTTGTTTATAAGTTCCCTAATGTATTTCTTGAATAGGTTTTGAGACTATCCCCTCAACATGATATCAATTTTAGGATAGAGTAATAACCCAAAGTCTCTTTGATTTTAGCGAATCCTTATCAGATGGAACCATTTGAGTCTTGGGAGTTACATAATTAGATCGATGATTTGTTAAAGAAGGGTTTTATCTGACTTGGTGTGTTTACTTGGGGAGTTTTGGTGTTTTTTCCAAGAAGGATAATTATATTTTATATCCATGCATCAATTATTATCCATTGAACCAGGTGGAATTGAATAAATATTATCCCCTCCTAAGGATTGGAGATTTATACAATTAGTTGAAGGGAGCTAGTTGGTTATAAAAGATTTATTTGTGGTCTAGGTATCACCAAATGAGGTATAAGAAGGAAAATATCCCGAAGAATACCTTCAAGTGTATTTATAGATACATTGATATCATATTCTTCCATTCACTGTCACAAACCCCTATTGGTTTTCATGAGATTTATGAACATTGTATTTATGAGTTTTTGGTTCAATTTTTGGTAGTGTTCATTGATGACATCCTTATATATTAAAGGTCATGTGAGGTTCACATTGAGAATTTGAGGACTATTATAGAAGTTCTCTTATTGAATCTGATCTAATGAAATTTGTACATGTGTGAGTTCAAGATGTGAGAGGTTTATTTTCTCAATATTTTTGTCTCTTAATATGGCATGGAAATTGATACTTAATATTTAATTAGTTATTTCTTAGGTGTCTCCCAATAATTTTGTAAGTGCTTGTAGTTTCCTTAAACTTATAAGATGTTATAGGAGTTTTATGTCCAATTTATCTTAGATTATGACTCATTTAATAGAAATGACTATATATAACTAGGAATTTGTATAGACTAATCAGTTTCAGGTAGTATTTGAGTACCTAAAGAATTAGTTGACCAATACCAATGTTATGAATATTTTAAAAGGATTCATGTCTGAAGTATTCTATGGTGATTCTCATCTCAGCCTAAGGTGTCTTTTGATGCAACAATGGTAAGTGATATCCTATAGTTCTTAGAGAATACATCATCATGAATATAACTATGCTACCCATGATCTTGAATTTGTAGTAGTGGCATCTGATCTAATGCTGTGGCAGTATTATCATCTCAATGAACATTTTTTGGTCTTTACAAATCATAAGATACGGAGGTATATATTTTTATGACAACCCTACTTTTTTTACACTTTAATTCATGATTTATTACATAAGAGTACACATAATACAACCCATAAGATCAAGAAGCATAGTTTCTTTGGGTTAGGTACGTTACATAACAAATTAAAACATGGGATATGAAAACATTATTGAAAACTTCCTTGACATGCTCATACTATTCCATCGTACTTAAAATTGCAAGGGATAACCCAGGGAAATATATCATAAAGGGGTGATTTATAAAGTCTAGTAATGGAATAAATATGGGATAAAATGAATAAATTAATACAGGTTAGACAATAGGCATATCAATGGGGCATAAAGGGAGTGATAATCATAAACATGACTAATAAGGCATGATATATCATGATAAAGGCAACATGGGAAATATTGCAACAACTTAAAACACTACATCATAAACATAAGTCAATGATAACTACCAAGAAATATTAATGGACAAAGCTACAAGATGTATTAAGTTCACTCCCTAATTTCTTGCATGACGTATCCTGAGAATAAAACATTACTTAATGCATTGGAGAACTATATAATTCTGGGTGCACCCATCACTTTCATTTCATTCTCAGGCTTAAGTGTGTCACATAGATCATAAAACATGGAATAATTTATCATCAAAATTTTATTCCATGATCAAGGGGTGTGTAATAAATACTTATAATTCCCAAATAAAATAATTTTAAGGGCATGAAAGTGAACACACTTGACAGAAAATGGGTATTGGTATTCACTACACAATTGTTTGGCACGGAAAAATCACAGTGAAATTTTAGTAGCATAATAGGGGCATATAAATGTTTATGGAAGGGATTAATGAGAGATAAAGGAGTGTATAATAATTTATACATAATATGGATAGTAAGGGGGATATTAAATAATATATCCAATCATTATTAATTAGAGATAAAATATATAATATAACAAAGAAATTTGAATGAAGAGGAGAAGGAGAGGATCCCTTACCATGAGAGGGTGATTAAAAATGATTGGGAGGATCTTCTTGAGAGCTTGGGGGCACCTTGTGTAGCGACCCGAAATTTTGAATAAATCTTGTTTTCTAATTTTGTGTGTTATTTTATTTTATACTCAAAAAAACTGTTTTATTTGATAACATGAGTATAATTAAAATGAGACCATTGGGTTTCGACTGTTATATGACCATTGTCCAATATGACCGTTGGAAGCTAAATGTTGCAATTATTGTATCTAAATACAAGTTATCTTGGTTAATTAATATAGAAAGAAGATTTGATGGCCTCATCCAGTAGTCTCGGTGCAATCGAAGCCCATCTAACAGAACTTGGGAAGGAGGTAGCACCACTGGGCTTTTCTCTGGACCAAACCCAAGCCAAAATTCATCGTGTGAAGCTAGAACGGAATCGCCTTTGCGAGAAGTTCAAACTGATAGAAATTACAACTCGTGCGATGTTGGCTGAGCCTCCCTCAGATTCTCTCACCTTAGCACGCCTTACACTTAGGTCCTATGTTGGGGTTATAAGGGGCTATGTAAGGAGACCATAACTGCTTTGTGTAATCCTTTGAGATAAATAAAATTGTGTTTTCTTCTTATGGTGAATTTTGTAAATTTTCAAATGTCCGGATAAATTTAGGATGCATATTATTGATGAATTTGAAAAAAAAGGATATTTGAAAATATTTATGTAAACATTAAATAATTAATTATGTGTAATGATTTTCAAAAAATGGTCTTCTGCAAATGTGTTTAGAAATAAATCTAGAGTCTAATAAGATCAACTTAATTTTTAGTGAATAGTGATTTATGAATAGTGATTTTACGCTTAGGATTAGTAATGTTAACAAATGGATTAGTAATCTCACTAAAAGAAAGTATTAATATAATTTAGGCACCTTGATTAAGTAATGTGATTCAATAAAATGGGAAATAACTGTTTCATAAATTATTAGTCAAGTATTAGTTTTTTCGAGTGAATAGTGTTTTTTAATTAAAAATTAAATTAAAAATATTTGAATTTTTTTTTATAAAATGGAGTTCATTTTTGAACTCAGCACATCGATATTATGTTAAGGTAATTTTTGGGGATTTTTCTGAAAAAAATGAATTTTCAAGGAATAGTGTATTTATTTAAAAAATAAATTAAAAATATTTAGAAAATTATTTTTATAAAATGGAGTTTGTTTTTGAAATCAGAGTATATATATTTGGTTAAGGTGAAATTTTGGGACTTTTCTGAGAAAGTTGAATTTTCAGTGAATAGTGAATTTTCAGTTTTAGGGTTTCAGTATGTTTAATGACATCATGACTGCATCATGATGATGTCATGATATATTTTAATGGATGGTCAACTAAAGGGGATGAATTATTGTATGAGGGGTCCGATGTGGCCTAACACCTTGGGAAATACCATGGGCAAGCCCATGGTTTTGCCAATACCACCAATGAGGTGTCCCTTGGCCTTTAATGCCTTGTCCCCTCACTTTCCCTATAAATACCAAGCCATTGTCTCCTCCTTTAGACTCCAAAATCATCCTATACAAATTTCTGGTCTCCTTACCTCCCAAGGAGTCCTCCCAAGGTGCCCTCAAGCCTCCCAAGGTCCCAAACTTCAAGATTTCAAAGTTACTCTTCAAGGTAAGGGATCCGACCTCTCACTTTCTTTTCAAGTACTCTCTTTTATGTCATTTCTTTTATGCTCTATGTTATTATATTGGGAATGTTCTTTTATATTCATACTACTGTCCTTTTCATGTTCATATGATGATATACCCCCTATTTCTCTCATCATTTCATTTTATGAATGTTTAAGTGACGCTGTTAGCCTGCCGAATTTTTTGTAACGGATTCTTCCACCCTTCTCATTTTCAATTTCTATTTTCTTTTCAAGTCTTTAAAGTTCCTTTTATTATGTCGTGGTATGATATCTATATCTATCATACTGATCTTTTATGTTCATATGATGAGAGACCCTATTTGATCTCATCAATTCATTTTTTTATGTTTTAAGTGACGCCGTTAGGCTGCCGAATTTTCATAAGAGAAATCTTATTTTTGTCTTCCTCCCATGTTTTTCATTTCATATGGTATGTGTTCAAAATTTCATTACCATGTTCTTATGTCCTTTATATTATGTCCATCTAATGTTCTATGTATCATTTATTAGTGGGTGACCCATGTCCCCTCTCTTTTCAATATTTCTAAAACCCTGTAACACAGCCGTTATGCTGCAGAATTTTCGTCTAAAAATGTCTCTCCTTTTTTCTCAAATTCTTTTATTTTATTAAGTGAATACTCAAATATATTTCTCCTATAAGGGTATTCACACACACACACACAGATATATATATCAAAATTTTCTATTTTAAATTTTGGGATTTACATACATGAAAACCCGCTTTCATTTTCCGTGGGTTTAAAGTGACAAAAAGATCATGTCTTTAAAGAAGTTTTTAAAACGTTATGATTATGAAATTAAACCCTTTTATTTTATACTATATAGGTTATTTATGAAATTTTTGATGATGATATATGTGGCTCACATGATAATAAAGGAAAATTTAAGGGTGCACCCTGATAGCGCTCCAATGCATTGGGTAAAGACTTAATCTCTAGAGATGACCATTTTAACGATATCTTGGTGAATAAACTTGGTAATGTTTAATGACACCTTGGGGATGGACCTTGGCGAAATAGAAATGATTTTCTATGTTAAATTTTATAGCCAAATCTTTAAGTTATGAAATATTTTATTTTTATTATGATATGCCTCATGATTTCTTTCTCATGCCATAAAGTTCTTTTTTCATGACTTTATTAATGTAACTCAAGTTCACATGTTAAATGTTTCCCCTTGTTTCCCTTACTAGGCCTTCTGCTCACCCTTTCTTTTGATGTATGTCCCCAGGTTATGAGATGCAGTAATGAACCTAGTATGAACATAAGGAGAAGCCTTTCAAGTGTTTAAGAAGAATGTTTTATGTTTTCATGTTTTTAGTTCTTGGTTTCTAAGACACTAAACCTTAAAGATCCTCGTTTGGTACAATGTAATGAAAAGTTATGTTATAGAAAGGCGGGATGTTATAGTTGGTATCAAAGGATGGTTTAGTTATTTGTGGAAATTAGGATATGAAAACTATAGGAATAACCCTATAGAAAAGTTTAAATATAGGAAATCTTCTGGGTATTTTGGTGAGTATTGAGTAAGTGGGTTCCAAACAAATAAATCCCTGTCTGGATTGAACAAGTAGAGGTGGATCTGGCACAAATGTTCCTAGGGGTGAAAAATATGACAAGGTGTTTCGGTCTTTACCCGGGGTAACCTGGTGCACGACAACGGGCCTTGCTACACTCTTGGTTTGTCACTCCCGGGGGATATGCTTTGGTAAATTCATAAGCTTAGTATGAACCATAATTAAAGGAAAAAAGATAAAATAAAATAAATATTCACATAAGAATATATGATCATTGATAACCTATATTGGAACCTAGGGGATCACAAGTTAGGATATACTTTTCTTCTACAAGTTTATCCTTCTATGCTTAAAGTTTCCTTTTCATGATTATTGGCTAAGTGTTTAAGCCCCCTAATTATAATTTCTTTTCTTAGTTAATGGAGGAAAATAGAAGAACATGTACCAACAATCAATGTGATAGGAAATGTGACGATTGCTCTATTAATGTGACAGAGATGATGAGAGATCAAGTTGAACATATTGTGATTATTCCAAACCAGCTATAAAAAATCACAATTAATAATTGAAACCTATTTGAATACCCAAATTCCTCAAGGAAGAAGAAGACGAAGTCTCAAGGATGTTCATCTGATAAAGTTGATAAGGGAAAGAAGACCCAATTTCCTTTATGCAAAAAGTGTGGAAAGGGGCACCAAGGAGAATTTCACAAAGGAACTGGGAGATGTTTTAAGTATGGGGTGATAGGGAATAAAGTAGCCTATTGCTTCAAAAAAATGGATAATGTGATGAATAGAGATAAGGTTCGATCTAATGTACCTTATACTTTTCAATGTCATAAATGTGGAGAAGTTGGAAATTATCCAAGAAAATGCTCTCTTGGAAGGGATGAGAAGCATGATGAGCATCGACAATCTTCAAGGACAAGGTAATAATGCAAGTCCTATGCTGAGACAGATCATGATGACTAAAGTACATGCAACTTATTCTCAATAATTGTCTATGTCATGTTGTATTTTAGTTTTTTCTCTATGAGTATATCCTTAATGTTTTCTAAGAACATCAAGTCACTACCTAAGATGGTTTTATATCATTAAGGAAAAAATCTATTGTTATGTATCACATGTTGATGTTGTGAAGCTGTTATTCTTGAAAAAAAATTATCAGGGGATTAAAAGATGGTTATTATTTTGGAAGACGTTCACTACTTTGAGAACCCTATATGATCGAGGTAAATAGATTACTACAGTATCTTCTTTGAGGATTAAAGGTTGACTTATATTTTGAAGAATCGACGAATTTAAGGTGAACTTATAGTAATTTAGGTTACTTATGGAAATGATTAACCCATCTTGGGGAAAATATGTTTAGGTTAGTTACTTTTGTTATAAGATGTTAGGAGTGGTTGATGTTGTTTGGAGATGAATGATAAAGTTTATCTTGGAAGACTATGTTATCAAATCCTTCTTATATTTGGGTTTCAATATTAGTTTGGTTTATTTTGAGGAATTTTAAGGACAATTATTTATGGAATGGTCTATGATAAACTTTGGGTAGTACCATGGAACTTTGAATATTTAAAGTAGTTTCCCTTCCTATGGGGTTCTTTCTTTTGAAGAGTTGTTTTATCTTACCCTTTCTATTTTTGGGGTAATGTTTAAAGATAGAATAAATATATAGTTAATCTTTTGTGGATTATGTGATTCTATATAAGATGATTCTTGTTCTTTTGATGAGACTAAGTGTTTTTGAATGCTCATCGTTTGGAGAAAAGATTAGTTTTCATAGAAACTTATTAAAGGATGAAACTACATTTGAAGGTAAGTATATTTCCTTATGTTATTATTCTATGTAGTAAATGAATCCCTCAAAATTATTAAAAGGGATGTAAAACAAAAATGTTTTTGGTTTAAATTTACTACTGGGTAATCAAAGACCATTTACACACATCATAAGTTTGTGATTTTCTTATGGTTAAATTTCTCCCAATCATGTTTTCTATGACTCTCCATCAGAATATGGCCCTTTGTTTTCTTTTACATATCCATGTTTCCCTACATGGAATCCTAGTGTGGGTTAACTTGGGTGACCTTTGTACGTCCCTTTCTTTCTTTTAAAGTAATAGTTTTACTGACTCCTTTTCCGATGTGGGACTTTCAATGAAATTTCCAAGACCAATTTTAAAAATTGCGAGGATGCAATTTCTTAAGGGGGGAAGAATGTAACAACCCGAAATTTTGAATAAATTTTGTTTTCTAATTTTGTGTGTTATTTTATTTTATACTCAACAAAAATGTTTCATTTTATAACATGAGTATAATTAAAATGAGACCATTGGGTTTTGACTGTTATATGACCATTGGTCAATATAACCGTTGGAACTAAATTTTGCAATTATTATCTCTAAATACAAGTTATCTTGGTTAATTAATATAGAAAGAAGATTTGATGGCCTCATCCAGTAGTCTTGGTCCAATCGAAGCCCATCTAACAGAACTTGGGAAGGAGGTAGCACCACTGGGCTTTGCTCTAGACCAAACCCAAGCCGAACTTCATTGTGTGAAGCTAGAACGGAATCACCTTCGCGAGAATTTCAAAATGATAGAAATTACTACTCGTGTGATGTTGGCCGAGCCACCCTCAGATTCTCTCACCTTATCACACCTTACACTTAGGTCATATACTGGGGTTATAAGGGGTTATGTAAGGAGACCGTAACTGCTTTGTGTAATCCTTTGAGATAAATAAAATTGTGTTTTCTTTTTATGGTGAAGTTTGTAAATTTTCAAATGTATAGATAAATGTAGGATGCATATTATTGATGAATTAAAAAAAAGGATATTTGAAAATATTTATGTAAGCCTTAAATAATTAATTATGTGTAACGATTTTCAAAATGGTCTTCTGTAAATGTGTTTAGTAATAAATTTAGAGTCTAATAAGATCAACTTAATTTTTAGTGAATAGTGATTTATGAATAGTGATTTTACACTTAGGATTATTAATGTGACCAAATGGATTAGTAATCTCACTAAAAGAAAGTATTAATATAATTTAGGCACCTTGATTAAGTAATGTGATTCAATAAAATGGGAAATAACTGTTTCATAAATTATTTGTCAAGTATTAGTTTTTTTTCTGGTGAGTAGTGTTTTTTAATTAAAAATTAAATTAAAAATATTTAGGAAAATACTTTTATAATATGGATTTCATTTTTGAACTCAGAGCATTGATATTATGTTAAGGTAATTTTTGGGGATTTTTCTGAAAAAAATGAATTTTCGGTGAATAGTGAATTTATTTAAAAACTAAATTAAAAATATTTAGAAAATTATTTTTATAAAATGGAATTTGTTTTTGAAATCATAGTGTAGATATTTGGTTAAGGTGAAATTTTCAGATTTTTCTGAGAAAGTTGAATTTTCAGTGAATAGTGAATTTTCAGTTTTAGGGTTTCAGTATGTTTAATGACATCATGACTACATCATGATGATTTCATGAGATATTTTAAGGGATGGTCGAATGAAGGGGATGAATTATTTTTTGAGGGGTCCCATGTGGCCTAACACCATGGGAAATACCATGGGCAAGCCCATGGTTTTGCCAATACCACCAATGAGGTGTCCCTTGGCCTTTAATGCCTTGTCCCCTCACTTTCCCTATAAATACCAAGCCATTCTCTTCTCATTTCAACTCCAAAATAATCGTCAACGAGGTTCTGGTCTCCTTACCTCCCAAGGAGTCCTACCAAGGTGCCCTCAAGCCTCCCAAGGTCCCAAACTTCAAGATTTCGAAGTTACTCTTCACGGTAAGGGATCCGACCTCTCACTTTCTTTTCAAGTACTCTATTTTGTGTCATTTATTTTATGATCCATGTTATTATGTTGGGGATGTTCTTTTATATTCATCCTACTATCAGTTTTATGTTCATATGATGAAAGACCCCCAATTTCTCTCATCATTTCATTTTATGAATGTTTAAGTGACGCTGTTAGGCTGCCGAATTTTTGTAACGGATTCTTTCATCCTTCTCATTTTCAAGTTCTATTTTCTTGTCAAGTCTTTAAAGTTACTTTTGTTATGTTGGGGTATGATATATATATCTATCATACTGATCTTTTATGTTCATATGATGAGAGACCCTATTTGATCTCGTCAATTCATTTTTTAAGTTTTAAGTGACGCCGTTAGGCTGCCGAATTTTAATAAGAGAAATCGTATTTTTGTCTTCCTTCCATGTTTTTCATTTCATATGGTATGTCTTTAAAATTTCATTACCATGTTCTTATATCCTTTATATTCTGTCCCTCTACTGTTCTATAGATCATTTATGAGTGGGTGACCCATGTCCCCTCTCTTTTCAATATTTCTAAAACCCTGTAACATAGCCGTTATGCTGCAGAATTTTCGTCTAAAAATGTCTCTTTTTTTTCTCAAATTATTTTATTTTATTAAGTGAATACTCAAAGATATTTCTACTATAAGAGTATTCACACACACAAAGGCACACACACACAGATATATATATATATATATATATATATATATATATATATATATATCAAAATGTTCTATTTTAAATTCTGGGATTTACATACATGAAAACCTGCTTTCGTTTTCCGTGGGTTTAAAGTGACATAAAGATGATGTATTTAAAACAGTTTTTAAAACGTTATGATTATGAAATGGAACCATTTTATTTTATACTATATGGGTTATTTAGGAAATTTTTGATGATGATATATGTGTCTCACATGATAATAAAGGCAAATTTAAGGGTGCGCCCTGATAGCGCTTCAATGCATTGGGTAAAGACTTAATATCTAGAGATGACCATTTTAACGATATCTAGGTGAATAACCTTGGTAATGTTTAATGACACCTTGGGGATGGACCTTGGTGAAACGGAAATGATTTTCTATGTTAAATTTTATATCCACATCTTTAAGTTAAAAAATATTTTATTTTTATTATGATATGCCTCATGATTTCTTTCTCATGCCATAAAGTTATTTTTTCATGACTTTATTGATGTAAATCAAGTTCAAATGTTAAATGTTTCCCCTTTTTTCCCTTACTAGGCCTTCTTCTCACCCTTTCTTTTGATGTATGTCCCCAGGTTATGAGATGCAGTAATGAACCTATTATGAACATAAGTTGAAACCTTTCAAGTGTTTAAGAAGAATGTTTTATGTTTTCATGTTTTAAGTTCTTGGTTTCCAGGACACTAAACCTTAAAGATCCTAGATTTAGTACAATGTAATGAAAAGTTATGTTATAGAAAGGAGGGTTGTTATAGTTGGTATCAAAGGATAATTTAGTTATTTGTGGAAATTAGGATATGAAAACTATAGGAATAACCCTATAGAAAAGTTTAAATATAGGAAATCTTCCTGGTATTTTGGTGAGTATTGAGTAAGTGGGTTCCAAACAAATAAATCCCTGTCTGGATACGAACAAGTAGAGGTGGCTTTGGCATAGATGTTCCTAGGGGTGAAAACTCTGACAAAGTGTTTCGGGCTTTACCCAGGGTAACCTGGTGCACGAAAATGGGCCTTGCTGCAGTCTTGGTTTGAAACTCCCGGGGGATATGCTTTAGTAAATTCATAAGCTTATTATGAACCATTATTATAGGAACAAAGATAAAATAAAATAAAGATTCACATAAGAATATATGATCATGGATAACCTAGATTGGAACCTAGGGGATCACAAGTTAGGATATATTTTTCTTCTACAAGTTTATCCTTCTATGCTTAAAGTTTCCTTTTCATGATTATTGGCTAAGTATTTAAGCCCCCTAATTATAATTTCTTTTCTTAGTTAATGGAGGGAAATATAAAAACATGTCCCAACAATCAACGTGATAGGAAATGTGACTATTGCTCTATTAATGTGACAGAGATGACGAGAGATAAAGTTGAACATATTGTGATTATTCCAAACCAGCTATCAAAAATCACAATTAATAATTGGTACCTATTTGAATACCCAAATTCATCAAGGAAGAAGAAGAGGAAGTCTCAAGGATGTTCATCTGATAAAGTTGATAAGGGAAAGAAGACCCAATTTCCTTTATGCAAACAATGTGGAAAGGGGCACCAAGGAGAATTTCACAAAGGAACCGGGAGATGTTTTAAGTGTGGGGTGATAGGGCATAAAGTATCCTATTGCTTCAAAAAATGGATAATGTGATGAATAGAGATAAGGTTCGATCTAATGTACCTTATAATTTTCAATGTCGTAAATGTGGAGAAGTTGGAAATTATCCAAGGCAATGATCTCTTGGAAGGTATGAGAAGCATGATGAGCATCGACAATCTTCAAGGACAAGGGAACAATGAAAGTCCTATGCTGAGACGGATCATGATGACTAAAGTACATGCAACTTCTTTGAAATAATTTTCTATGTCATGTTGTATTTTAGTTTTTTATCTATGAGAATATCCTTAATGTTTTCTAAGAACATCGAGTCACTACCTAAGATGGTTTTATATCATTAAGAAAAAAATCTATTGTTATGTATCACATGTTGATGTTGTGAAACTGTTCCTCTTGAAAAAAAAATTATCAGGGGATTAAAAGATGGTTATTATTTTGGAAGACGTTCACTATTTTGGGAACCCTATATGATCGAGGTAAATAGATTACTATAGTATCTTCTTTGAGGAGTAAAGGTTGACTTATATTTTGAAGAATCGATGAATTTAAGGTGAACTTATAGTAATTTAGGTTACTTATGGAAATGATTAACCTATCTTGGGGAAAATATGTTTAGGTTAGTTACTTTTGTTATAAGATGTTAGGAGTGGTTGACGTTGTTTGGAGATGAAGGATAAAGTTTATCTTGGAAGACTATGTTATCAAATACTTCTTATATTTGGGTTTCAATATTAGTTTGGTTTATTTTGAGGAATTTTAAGGACAATTATTTATGGAATGGTCTATGATAAACTTTGGGTAGTACTGTGGAACTTTGAAGATTTAAAGTAGTTTCCCTTCCTATGGGGTTCTTTATTTTGAAGAGTTGTTTTATCTTTACCTTTCTGTTTTTGGGATAATGTTTAAAGATAGAAGAAATATATAGTTAATCTTTTGTGGATTATGTGATTCTATAGAAGATGATTCTTGTGCTTTTGATGAGACTAAGTGTTTTTGAATGCTCAACGTTTGGAGAAAAGATTAGTTTTGGTAGAAACTTATTAAAGGATGAAACTATATTTAAAGGTAAGTATATTTCCTTATGTTATTATTCTATGTAGTAAATGAATTCTTCAAAATTACTAAAAGGGATGTAAAACAAAAACGTTGTTGGTTTACATTTACTACTGGGTAATCAAAGACCGTTTACACACATCATAAGTTTGTGATTTTCTTGTGGTTAAATTTCTCATAATCATGTTTTCTATCACTCTCCATCAGAACATGGCCCTTTGTTTTCTTTTCCATATCCATGTTTCCCTACATGGAATCCTAGTATGGGTTAACTTGGGTGACCTTTGTACATCCCTTTCTTTCTTTTAAAGTAATAGTTTTACTGACTCCTTTTCTGATGTGGGACTTTCAATGAAATTTCCAAGCCCAATTTTAAAAATTGCGAGGTTGCAATTTCTTAAGGTGTGAAGAATGTAACGACCCAAAATTTTGAATAAATCTTGTTTTCTAATTTTGTGTGTTAGTTTATTTTATACTCAAAAAAACTGTTTCATTTGATAACATGAGTATAATTAAAATGAGACCGTTGGGTTTCGACTGTTATATGACCATTGGTCAATATGATCGTTGGAACTAAATGTTGCAATTATTGTCTCTAAATACAAGTTATCTTGGTTAATTAATATAGAAAGAAGATTTGATGGCCTCATCCAGTAGTCTCGGTCCAATCGAATCCCATCTAACAGAACTTGGGAAGGAGGTAGCACCATTGGGCTTTGCTCTGGACCAATCCCAAGCCGAACTTCATCATGTGAAGCTAGAATAGAATCGCCTTTGCAAGAAGTTCAAACTGATAGAAATTACTGCTCGTGCGATGTTGGATGAGCCGCCCTCAGATTCTCTCACCTTAGCACACCTTACACTTATGTCCTATGCTGGGGTTATAAGGGGCTATGTAAGGAGACTGTAACTGCTTTGTGTAATCCTTTGAGATAAATAAAATTGTGTTTTCTTCTTATGTTGAAGTTTGTAAATTTTCAAATGTCCGGATAAATGTAGGATGCATATTATTGATGAATTTGAAAAAAAGGATATTTGAAAATATTTATGTAAACCTTAAATAATTAATTATGTGTAATGATTTTCAAAAAATGGTCTTCTGTAAATGTGTTTAGTAAGAAATTTAGAGTCTAATAAGATCAACTTAATTTTTAGTGAATAGTGATTTATGAATAGTGATTTTACCCTTAGGATTAGTAATGTGACCAAATGGATTAGTAATCTCACTAAAAGAAAGTGTTAATATAATTTAGGAACCTTGATTAAGTAATGTGATTCAATAAAATGGGCAAATAACTATTTCATAAATTATTAGTCAAGTATTAGTTTTTTCAGGTGAATAGTGTTTTTTAATTAAAAATTAAATTAAAAATATTTAGAAAATTATTTTTATAAAATGGATTTCATTTTTGAACTCAACACATCGATATTATGTTAAGGTAATTTTTGGGGATTGTTTCTGAAAAAAATGAATTTTTGGTGAATAATGTATTTATTTAAAAACTAAATTAAAAATATCTAGAAAATTATCTTTATAAAATGGAGTTTGTTTTTGAAATCAGAGTATAGATATTTGGTTAAGGTGAAAGTTTGGGATTTTTATGAGAAAGTTGAATTTTTGGTGAATAGTGAATTTTCAGTTTTAGGGTTTCAATATGTTTAATGACATCATGATTGCATCATGATGATGTCATGAGATATTTTAAGGGATGGTCGACTAAAGGGGATGAATTATTGTATGAGGGGTCCCATGTGGCCTAACACCTTGGGAAATACCATGGGCAAGTCCATGGTTTTTCCAATACTACCAATGAGGTGTCCCTTGGCCTTTAATGCCTTGTCCCCTCACTTTCCCTATAAATACCAAGCCATTCTCTCCTTCTTTTGACTCCAAAATCATCCTCAACGAATTTCGGGTCTCCTTACCTCCCAAGGAGTCCTCCCAAGGTTCCCTCAAGCCTCCCAAGGTCCCAAACTTCAAGATTTCGAAGTTACTCTTCAAGGTAAGGGATCCGACCTCTCACTTTCTTTTCAAGTACTCTCTTTTATGTCATTTCTTTTATGCTCCATGTTATTATGTTGGGGATGTTCTTTTATATTCATCCTACTGTAATTTTCATGTTCATATGATGAGAGACCACCTATTTCTCTCATCATTTCATTTTATGAATGTTTAAGTGACGCCATTAGGTTGCCGAATTTTGGTAACGGATTCTTTCACCCTTCTCATTTTCAAGTTTTATTTTCTTGTCAAGTATTTCAAGTTCCATTTATTATGTTGGGGTATGATATATATATCTATCATACTGATATTTTATGTTCATATTATGAGATACCTTATTTTATCTCATCAATTCATTTTTTTGAAGTTTTAAGTGACGCCGTTAGGCTGCCGAATTTTCATAAGAGAAATCTTATTTTTGTCTTCCTTCCATGTTTTTCATTTCATATGGTATGTCTTTCAAATTTCATTACCATGTTCTTATATCATTTATATTATGTCCCTATACTGTTATATGGATAATTTATGAGTGGGTGACCCATTTCCCCTCTCTTTTCAATATTTCTAAAACCCTGTAACATAGCCGTTATGCTGCAGAATTTTCGTCTCAAAATGTCTCTCTCTTTTTCTCAAATTCTTTATTTTATTAAGTGAATACTCAAAGATATTTATCCTATAAGGGTATTTAAACACACAAACACACACACACACACACATATATATATATATCAAAATTTTCTATTTTAAATTCTGGGATTTACATACATGAAAACCCGCTTTCCTTTTCTGTGGGTTTAAAGTGACATAAAGATCATGTCTTTAAAGAAGTTTCTAAAATGTTATGATTATGAAATTAAACCCTTTTTGTTTATGCTATATGGGTTATTTATGAAATTTTTGATGATGATATATGTGGATCACATTATAATAAAGACAAATTTAAGGGTGCGACCTGATAGCGCTCCAATGCATTGGGTAAAGACTTAATCTCTAGAGATGACCATTTTAACAATATCTTAGTGAATAACCTTGGTAATTTTTAAAGACACCTTGGGGATGGAACTTGGTGAAACAGAAATGATTGTCTATGTTAAATTTTTTAGCCACATCTTTAAGTTATGAAATATGTTATTTTTATTATGATATGCCTCACGATTTCTTTCTCTTTCCTTAAAGTTCTTTTTTCATGACTTTTTTGATGTAACTCAAGTTCACATGTTAAATGTTTCCCCTTGTTTCCCTTGCTGGGCCTTCTGATCAACCTTTCTTTTGATGTATGTCCCCAAGTTATAAGATGTAGTAATGAACCTAGGATTAACATAAGGAGAATCCTTTCAAGTGTTTAAGAAGAAGGATTTATGTTTTCATGTTTTAAGTTCTTGGTTTCCAAGACACCAAACCTTAAAGATCCTTGGTTTGGTACAATGTAATGAAAAGTTATGTTATAAAAATGCGGGATGTTATACCTTGGTAGGAATATAGAGAGGGTAGTGTAGTGTAAGGACATGATACATGGTTTTTTAGTGAATAGGATTGAGATCTTGGGTAGTTTTATATAGGAAATGAGTGGGGGAATTCTTTATTATTTCTTAAACTTAGGTTTTGGACTCTATAATAAAGTAATCAAAATAATAAACCTTACCATGGTTTTTCATAGAGTTTCTACCAAATAGGAGTTTTTTTCATTATTTTATTTTCCCAAGGGTATAAATTATTAAAATAATACCCTTGTTGATATGAAAACGAGCCATATTTAAAAAGAAATAATTTTAAAACCTTAAAATATATTATAGTTTTTTAAGGATTCATAAAGGATTTATAAAATTAATAAGATAAACTTAAAATTACATTATTTTAAATTAAAAACGTATATTTATTCTTTTATTCCTTTATAGTATTTATTACATCATTTTTGGGTCATCGTGATGTTATAATACACATTGTATATTTATACCGTATTAAAATTTTACCCAAAAATTTGACTTTCTTAGAAACTTATGAAAAATCCACCATTAGTTAATTTAAATATTTTGATTACAAAAATAATATTTATTTTATCCAAATAATTTTCTAAATATTTTAATCTTCACTTTTAAAATAATAATCAACATTTATTGAGAAATGTTCTGTTTTTTTGACAATAAATTTTTTTGAACCCTTATAAAAATTACATTTGAATTCATAAAAAATATATGATCATTTATATTTAATAAAAATTATATAATAATAATAATATTTCAATAAAATATTATTTATTTCAAAAATCCATTAATTCATCAAAATAAATTCATTAATTGGATTTGAATATAAAAATATAATTTGTGTTTTATTGTAACAAAATGAAAAATAATTTATTAAGTAACAATAATAAAATAAAAATATATTAATTATTATATATAATAAACATATTCATATTATCATGGTCTTGATACATATCCATTAAATACACCAGAAAACACCCTAAGAGTAAGGTGAGCGATGATGAGACTTTCATGGGGTGGTTCAATGTACATGGTTTGGGATGTGATTTAGATGAGCTTGAAATTATCCCATAAAAGGTTTCTCTCATACTTAAGTTATTAGATCTTAGCTTAGTATTGGTCAAGGTAAAAGACCAATGATGTTATATCCTTAAGAATATATGATAAATTGGATTTTTTGGGTATGATCCTACTGGTTGAGGCCATCACTTCTTTCATCTGTATCAGCTGGATTTGTTAAAACCCTATATTTATAATAATCATATGATCATTGTTCACTGAAAATATTATCAATGGTAACGATGATTACCAGTATTTTAAATCTGAAATGATATAATGAAACCAAATAATCACATGTGTTTTATATATCCATAATATATAATAATTCATTTAATTAAATCATAAGGGGAATTTTATTTATAAGAGTTTAGGTTGTTACAATCTCCCCCTTAAAAAATTATGAATTTTCATTTCACAAACTAAAATGGATGTGGATAATTCTATTTAATCACTTTATCCAGTTCCCAAATCTCTTATTAAAACTTGTGGTTTCTCCCTAGTATTTTGATCATGTGCATTTTCTTATTCAATATAACTTTGTCACTAAAATGTAAGATCTTCACCAGATGATCCTCATATGGGAGATCATTCTCTAATGGCATCGCCTATATATTTAGTGAATGTTATGGGTATGGTATTTACTTCATAAAGAGGGATACATGGAATATATCATGTACTTGAGATAGGTCAGGTGGGAGTGCTATTCGATCAGTTTCCACTCCGATATGACCAAGGATCTCAAAGAAACTGATGTATCTTAAACTAATCTTTCCCTTCTTCCTAAATCTCATGACTTTATTAAATGGAGATATATAGAATAATACCTTATCTCCAACCTCAAACTCTAGGTATCATCAATGATTGTCATCATAGCTCTTTTTTCGACTCTGAGAAGGCTTGATGTACTGTTGAATAGTCTGGATATTTTTCACTATTTCCTAGACCATTTTAGGACCTAGAATTTGCATTCCCCAACTTTATCCCAACATGAAAGTGTTCTGCACCTCTTCTAATAAATGGATTCATAGGGATCCATTTGGTTGATGAGTGGAAACTATTATAGTATGACAACTCAACCAGGGGAAGATATTGATCCCATCATCCTTTGAAGCCAATTAAGCATGCTCTCAACATTTCTTTGAGTGTTTGGATAGTCTACTCAGACTGACCACCAGTTTAGGGGTGATAAGTCATACTGAATTTAAACTCATAATTTATAGTATGTTAGATAATCTTACAAAACTTGGAGGTAAATCTTGAGTCTCAACCAGATACAATGGATAGTGGTGTTCCATGCTACCTCACCACTTCTCTAATGTATATCCTTACAGGTTGATCAAGTGATAAGTCCTATTGAATTTTAATTAAGTGAGCAGTATTTTTAATAAGATCCACCACAACCCATATAACATTATTTCCTCTTGATGTCTTCAGAAGACTAGTGATAAATTCCATAGTGACATTTTTCCATTTCCATGTAGGTATGGTTAATGGTTGCATTATCCCCTTGGATTTTTGAATTTCCGCTTTCACTTTCTGAAATATAAGACATCTTGATGTATATTTCATGATCTCATTCTTCATATTGTCTCACAAATAGTTCTCTCAGAGATCTCAGTGCATCTTTTTACTTCCTGGATGGATAGAGAAATTTGAAATATGTGCATCATCCAAAAACTCCTTTAACTCAGGATTTGATGGTACACATATTGCTAAACCAAATCTCACAACTCCTTCATTCACATTGAACTTCGAGGATTTACCTTTTATTATATCTTTCAATTTATTTAAAATTCCCACATAATTTATTTGATCATCCTTTATCTTCTCTAGAAGGGACTTTTGAGCAATCATTTCTAAAAGGATTGATGACATTCATTCCTTTATGATTCCCATGTCTATCCTTTTCAAGTTTAAGAAAATCAGATCCTTCTCAATTATCATCAATGATAAAATTGATAGATCCTTTATACTTAGAGTATCTTACACTTTATTTGATTTACCAGGATGGTAGTGTATTGAGAAATCATTGTCCTTAATCATCTCTAACCATCTTCATTGGTGAGTATTCATCTCTTTCTATGTGAATATATACTTGAGGCTCTTGTGATCCACACATATTTCACATTTCTCCCCAAAGATATAATGACACTAAATTTTTAACAGAAATATTATTACATCTAACTCTATATCTTGTGTTGGGTAGTTCTTTTTGTGAACTTTCATTTGCCTTGAAGCATAGGCTATCACCTTTTCATTCTATATTAACACACAAACCAAGCCATTTTTTGAATCAGAACTGAATACCATGGAAGTTTCTCCACTTGTGAGTAGTGTGAGTACAAGTGCATTGATAATACTCTTCTTAAAGTCCTTAAAAATATCTTCACATTCATCATTCCAAACAAACTTGACTCCCTTATGAGTTATCTTAGTTATATGGTTTGGAAATCATGAAAAAATCTATTACAAATAGATGATAGTACCCAGCTAATCCAAGGAAACTATGGATTTCTATCATAGATGTTGGCCTTGAACATCCTTCAATTTCTTATATATTTGAAGGGTCTATAGATATATCATTGCTTGTGATAATATTCCCCAAGAATGAGACTACCTTAAACCATAACTCACATTTTCCATACTTTTCATAAAGCTTAAACTTTCATAAGGTTTTTAGAACTGTGCTCAGATACTCCTCATGCTCCTCATTACCTTTGGATTATATTAGAATATCATCTATAAATACTATCAATTTTTTTAAGATAATATCTAAAGACTCTATTCATCAAGTACATGAAGATTTATGGAGAATTAATGAGTCCGAATGTAATTACTATGAACTCATAGTGCTTGTACCTTGTATGGAAAGATGTCTTAGGGATATCCTCCTTCTTCACCCTTACTTGATAATATCCTCATCAAAGATAAACCTTGGAGAAGTATTTTTCTCCACATAGCTGATTGAACAAGTCATCAATCCATAGAATATGGTACTTTTTCTTTATTTTTATTTTGTTTAGCTCATGATAATCAATGAAAAGGATCATTGAACTATCCTTATTCTTGAAAAATAAGACTAGTTCACCCTAAGGTGAAGCACTTGGGAATATGAAACCTTTATCTAGATTCTCCTATTGTTGATTCTTCAGCTCCTCAAGCTCCAAAATATCCTTTCTACATAGAGTCTTAGATAATTTCAATTCCCTAGGTATAATATCAATTTAAAATTCAACCACCTTCATAGAAGGATGACCATACAATTCTTTAGGAAACACGTCAACGTATACCCTCACAATGGGCATGTATTTGAGGATGATATTTTCCTTAAAATGAATCATTTTATCTAGATACGCTTGCTCGTAGAAAAATAATATCCATTCTTGAGATGTTTATGCTATAGAATATTCATCCTTATCCTTGAATTTGTACAAAATCGGAGGATGATTCACAATATGAAGAGTGATTTCATTATCATGAAAATTTATATTGGCTCTGTATAGAGAAATCCACTCCATACCCAGAATTGCATCACCTAAAGGGAGTATCACAAGGTTGTCTAGGAACTTAAACCCACAAATATAGACCGGGGAGGAGTTATATACTTTGGATGCAATAATTTTCCTATTTTCCTTGTCACCGACAACTGAACTTCCATGTTTTTTGGCCGGGTTTAAATAGTTCTATTGAAATTGTGCGATATGAAAGAATGATTAGAACTATATATGATAACCCTATCTTTCACTTTTTGATTATGGTTTTAACCATTTACTTTATCCAAAATAGACTTTTGGATGAGTATTTTTAAACTATTATACACATAAATAGGAATCCAATGAAATTAAATGGATAACTTATAAATGATATTTATTTCTTAAGTTATGAATTTCTAGGCTTCAATATATGTTATCCATAATCTATTTGAAAAAATATTATGGGAAATTTTTCTTTAATAATGATTCATAATGAGGTTGTGAATTTATCAAAGCATATCCCCCAAGAGTCTCAAACTAGGTGTGAAACAAATCTATTTTTTGTGCACCTGCTCCTGATCGAGTCTAGCTCAACATGGTGTTTTCATGTTTTACCCCTATATATATCTATGCTAGATCCACATCCACTTATAGTATCCAGACAAGGGTATATTTTATTGATAAACCACTTAATCTATACTTTACCAAAATCAAGTTATGTTTTCTTATACTTAATTTTATCCCTAAGGCATTTTCTAAAGTTATCTAATCCTAACCCAAAAAATAAGTAAACATTTCCTTTGATACAAAATATGACAACCTTGATCTTTATTACACTCCAATTCATGATTTATTATATAAGGGTAGATATAATAGAACCCATAATATCAATAAGTATAGTTTATTTGAGAATTAGGTACATTTCACAACAAATTAAAACATGGAATATTACAACATTATTGAAAACTTCCTTGACATACTCATATTATTCCACCGTACTTAAAACTATATGGGATAACCTAGGGACATAAATAAGAAAGGGGTGAGCTATAAATCCCAGTACGGGAATAAACATGTTATAACATGAAGACAGTAATACATGTTAGATAATATGTATATCAATGGGTCATAAAAGGAGTGAGAATCATAAACATAAATAATATGGCATGATATAACATGATGACATAAAAGCAACATGGGAAATGTGAAAAAAACTTAAAATACTACATCATAAACATAGGTCAAGGATAAATACCAAGAAATCATGATGTAAACACTACCATGATGGATTAGGTTGACTCCCTAATCACTTTCATGATGTCTCATGAGACTAAAAAAATTACACAATGCATTGGAGCATTATATAATTCCAGGAACACCTGTCACTTTCATTTCATTCTCATGCTTAGGTGTATCACATAGATCATAAAACATGGAATAATTTATCATCACACTTTTTTCCATAAAAAAGGGGTGTGTAATAAATACATGTAAGTACTCAATAAAATAATTATAAGTGCATGAAGGTGAACACCCTTGTTAAGAAATGGATATGGGTATTCACTACCCATTTGTTTAGCATGGAAAAATCGTGATAAAATTTCAGCAGCATAATGGGGGTGTATAAATGTCCATATAAGAGATTAATGAGAGTGAAAGGGGTCTCTCTATTAGGAAGGAATATAAAAATATACACAAGAGGGGGTGAATTGTGTCTTTTCAAATCTTCCACAATTCTGAGTTTTTTATGACAACTGTAGATTATGTGAATAAGCAGTGTTTGTCTTCTATATGAAAGTATGAGCAAAGGATAAAATAGAAATATAGAACACAACTTTTTATAGTGGTTTAGGGCACAAATATTCCATATTCCACTCCACCAATTACTCTATCTATGAGTTTGTTGAATTTTACTAATCAGGTCCTCATATCATAAGACCAATCCACAACTGAGTACAGGCAGTTGGCACCTTTACAAATAAGGCTAAAAAAGATCCTTCTGGTTTTTTAACAGAGAACCTAATATCCATAGCTTAGATTGAGAAGATGATACTCCACCACAATTAAGTCTAAGCAGTTGAAACTATCAATAAAAATATATTAATTTAAAAGGTTCTGATTGAACTTCACAGTTGTAACACCAACTGACAGTAGATGGATCTTCTTCTTCAAAAAATAGTTTCTTCAAGAAAGAGTAGTTTCGAAGTGATTCAATTGTAATAGATCATTAAATAAAAGAAGAAATGATTATCAGCAGTAAACTTACATCAAATACAAGATTCAAAACATGTATATCTCGAAAGTGAAGCCTCTTCTATAGATAATAGAGTCTGATTGATTATTGTAGTAGATCTGTAAAAGATCTTCAAAAGGGTACAGTTTCACTAGAAATATGTGTGTCACAATATGTGTCACAACATGTCACTTCTTCTTTGAATCACACACACACACACACACACATATATATATTGAACAAATACACTAATAGAATAAATAAAGCGGAGAGCCTGCTTCACAATTCTAGATCCAAGAAAACCGTCTGATAGATTGTGATAATTGAAATTCCTGTGATATCTCAGAGTATCCATAGATTCCCTTAAGATTATGAGATAATTTATCTACTAAATACAATTCTTTTAATAAATCATAATGAGCTTTGAATCATTCAAAAATGAGCTTTAAATCGTCCTGATATTCCACAAAGACCGTTCCACGAAACTCCGATAAAATTGTGAATTCAAATCTATGAAGTTGAAAAGTCAAACGCAGGGTTCCTTCATAAAATGAAAAAAATACCAAATGTAGGGTTCAACTATGTATCATTAATTCTTTGAACATAGGGTTGAAAATTTAAGGTTGATCACAAATGTAAGTTTTATGATCCATATGTTTTCTTCTCAAACATAGGGTTCCATACTTATGTAGGGTTCTTTAACCATACTTTTTCTCTTTATCAAACGTAAGGTTCCATCCAAACATAAGGTTATTTATCCATACATTTCTATAAACTTAGGGTTGATTAACTATACATGCTGATCTTTTAACATAAGGTTTAATATAGACATAGGGTTTGTTCCTTATGTTACATTCTTCAACATAGGGTATGAATAGTGTTTCCAAAATATGCTTAAGATAATTTCAAACACTTTGACAAATATTCCTCATGAATAAAAATATTTAATATAATTAAAAAATAATAATTATAAAGAATATCAATTTCTTTAAATACACTTAAATTAATATCATTAGTAAAACAACCAAGGGTATTTGTGAGCATCAAAATCAATAAGATTTATAAAGTATTGTTGAGACAATACATGCCCAAAAATCTACCCTTTTTTATGATCACAAATCCTATAAAATTAGTAACATAATTTAGAATTTTGAAAACATTTAAAAGAAAATAATTTAAAATTATATTTGAAATAACTATTTTGATAAAAAGAAATGTTGTGTTTATTTAAAATTTTCCCCCTTTTTGTGATATCAAAAAGAAATTATAGAAAAAAGATTAAAACGCATTTAATTTTTCACAGAACAGTAAGTGAATGTTATAATAATATGTTTAGATAAATAATATTAGAATTTTTTCTATATACATAAACATAAAAGAATATTAAATAAATCATTGAAACTAGAATAAATAAATTTTATTGATAAAATGTTGTGTAAGTACAATAGTCCATGTGACTAGGAAACAAGTTATCTATTTGATATGGTTAGGGTAGATATGGTTGGGTAGGATTTAGCTCAGTTATGGTTCTATAGGATTTTGAGAAGCTTGAAACATGTCTTTTATCTCTGCCATCTGTATCCACAACTTTCTCATAATACTATCTCGCAATTTCATAATCAAAACTCTGGAATCTTGACTAATATGCAAATTTTCAACAAGATTTAATTTTAAAAAGTCATGAAAACTCTCTTCTTACTATATAAACTGGTCTAACTTATATATGATTTTTTTTAACAAAAATCTAATACCTGGTTTATTCTAGGTCAATTAGTCAACTAGAAATTTTTGATTATCCAAAAGAACTGACAAAGGAGAACTATTGCACTGTATATTTTGTAAACGATCATTCATGTTATCCATAATAGTTGTGATTTCCTAAAATCTATGAATCAGATCCGAAGAGGTAGTATGAGTAGAGGAAGATGTAATGGTCTGACTGACACTACTCTTGATTGACTCAAAATAACTCCCCAAATACCACTTGAGATCCGAAAAGTCTAACTTAGAAACAACTTCAGAATTGAGCTTTCCAACATTATCCAACATTTCTTTCCTGAAATCATCAAACTCTTTTTTGGAAACAAAATTTTATTTAAGATCATGTAATTTCTTCCATGAAACTTAGAGCTCTTACCAAAGATTTACATTTTCTTCTTGAGATTTATTGAACTTAATCACAAGCTCTTCAACCTTACTAGTTAGGGAATCAGACGTCCATTCATCTGGATGTTGTAACTGATCAACTACCAAAATTTCTAAAGATCTTGAATTAAACCTCTCTATAGAATTATCCATTGTATTTTTAGTAGATTTGACACTTGAAAAAGATATACTATTAAGAAATTATATTTTTTATTTAGAAACAGATTGACATCTCTCACCCAAATGATAAAAAATAGAGTAAACAATATTCTCAACAATTTATATAGCCACATTTTTTGATCTGAGCATCTGTTACTCTTTTTGAATAGTTAGATCTTCCTCCAGGGCAACTGGAATAAAAAATCTCTAAAAATCTCAAATTTTACTTTCAAACTATTGATCTTCCTCAAGAATAGGTTCTTCCAAATGAACTAACCTAGTAGCTTCACCTAAACCCAACACTAGTTCTTCAGCAAGTAGATCTACTCTATTCCTTGGTTTTATAACCAATTATTCTAGCACATATTATTCTTCCTACTCTTATTATTCTAAAACACTATATCAAATCCTCATCTTAGTGGGATTGACAATACCATTTGTTCTTAATTCAGTAACTCCTTCTTTTATTATAGTCCCTTGCTCCCCCTGAGTAGAAGCTTCAGAACCCTGTTGCTCATTATCACTAATAGGTAACAAGTTTCCTTTCATAGTAATCCATAAAAATCCTAACTTTCTTAGAGTTCCCACATTGATTACATTACTGTGATGGAATTTTATTCGATAGTCAATTAATCGAATCATATCTTTATTAAATATAATCCTAGAAATTATCCTTCCATAAGGATAAAAATTCCTCCTTGTATATGGTTGACAAAAATATTGAAGATATCTGAAAAAATAACTTGGACAATTCAGCTTTATCTCACTTAAAAATAGAAATATGATGTACATGTTTTGATACAAAATTTCCTCCATTTCAACCATACTTGGATCAATTTTGGTTTGAATAAATTTAACCAAATTTTCTAGTCTACCTCAAGATCTTTTAATAAAAATCTCCCTTATGTTTTTTGAACAAAAAAGAAAATACATAATGTATTCAAACTTATGATCATTATCCCCAATAAACCATATATAAAAATGAAATACTCCCTCATGAGGACAATTCAAAATTTGGGAAATTTCAGTGGAAGAAATGGAAAAATCCTTATCTTCTATTCTCACAGAAACAATATCTTCAGAATCACTGAAACTAAACTGTACACTATTGTAGAAAAAATTTAGTTCTTCCTTATAGAGAAACTCTAAGTTCACTTCATTGAATATAGATTCCAGACCTTGAAATTCTAATGCCGGTTTTAGGAGTAGATTTTTCCGATAGAGCCATTTGAAATCCACCAGTTTTCCTTGAAGTATATTTCTTCTGAATACTCATTGTCGCTTTGGATCGCTGGCTTCAACTTCTTTAGTTCACTTAGTTTTCACAATTTTTGAGAAATGAAAGCTCTGAGGTTCTTGGGTTCTAGGTTTTCAAAGGTATATGAAGTTAGATGAAGGATTCTACATTCAAAAAAGGGTTTAAGAAACAAAAAGGTAAGGTATTAGAAAGGTTTCTAATAGTACCTTGTTTCCCATGCCATAATGTAAGATAATTATGATATTTTTTTTGAAAACTAGGAGTGTGAATAAATTTAGGATAAAATAAATTAACTAAATTATATAGAAAAAAAATTCAAACAAATTATATTTAAAGTAATAAAAAAGTAAATTTAACATAAATAAATTAGAATAAATAAATAAATAAAAAGAATTTAAATAAAAATATAAAAATATTAACATTTATTTAAAAATTAAATAAACATAACTCCCCCTTAATAAAATCAAAACTCACAGTAGGAAGTGGTTTAGTGAAAATATCAGCTAATCGATATTTAGTGTTGACAAATTATAAAGATATATCCTTTTTAAGAACATGATCTCTTAGAAAATGATTCCTAATATCAATATGTTTAGTTTTTGAATGACTTATAGAATTTTTTGAAATATTTATAGCACTTGTATTATCACATAAAATAGATGTAATATTAAAATTTAGTCTAAAGTCCATTAGTGTGTTTTTCATCCACAATACTTGTGCACAACAAATGCCTCCAGATACATATTCTACCTCGAATGTTGATAAGGCAACTAAGTGTTGTTTTTAAATTGACCATGATACTAAAGATTTTCCTAAAAAGTGACAGGTTACTAATGTACCTTTTCTATCTAATCTACAACCTTGAAAATAAGCTTCTAAATATGATATTAAATTAAAATCATAACTTTTTGGATAAAGAATAAATTGAAAAATAGTTCCTTTTAAATATCTAAAAATCCTTTTAACAACAATAAGATGATAATATTTTTGATTTGTTTTAAATCTAGCACATAAACATATATAAAACATCATACGAGGTCTACTAGAATTAAGATATAATAAACTACCAATCATACCTCTATATAACTTATTGTCCACTAGTTTTCCAGCTTCATCCAAACCAAGTTTTATATTAGTATACATGGGAGTTATATATGTCTTGCTATTCTCAAGACAAATTTTTTTTCAATAAATCAATAATATATTTACTCTGGTTTAAAATATTTCCATAATATTTTTGATAAATTTGAAGTCCTAAAAAGAAATTTAATTTTCCCATCATACTCATTTCAAATTATTTTTGCATGAGTTTTAAAAAACCATTATAAAGTTTTTTATTAGTTATACCAAAAATAACATCATCGACATAGATTTAAACTAATAATGTATTATAAAAATGGTTTTCTTAAAAAGAGTTGGATCTTCCAATCCAACAGTAAATCCATTTTTCAAAAGAAAATAACTTAATCTTTCATACCAAGCTCTCGGTGTTTGTTTAAGTCCATAGAGATATTTAATAAGTTTAAAAATAGAATATGGGTTTTGTGAATTTTCAAAACTAGGAGGTTGTTCAACATAAACTTTCTCCATTAAACAACCATTTAAAAAGATAGATTTTAAATCCATCTGATATAATTTAAAGTTCATATGAGATTAATAAGCTAAAAGGATTATAATTTATTCTAATCTAGATACAGGGGAAAAGGTTTCATCATAATATATACGTTTTTTCCTGATAATATCTTTTAGATACTAATATAGATTTGCTTCTAGTTATAATCCCTTAATTATCTTGTTTAGTTCTAAAGACCCATTTAGTTCCTATAACTAGATAATTTAATGGACTTTTAACTAATTCACAAACTTCATTCCTTTTGAATTGGTTTAGCTCTTCTTGCATTGCTAACATCCAAATCTCATATTATAAGGATTCTTCAAAAAAATTTGGTTCTAGTTGATATATAAAGGCAGCTAATTCAACTAGGTTTCTTATATTTCTTGTAGTTCTTATTCCTATGTCTAGAGATCCTATAACTGTTTCTAAAGGATGATTCTTTAGGGTTCTAGAATTTATAGGTAAAACACTTTTAGGCTCATTAGTATCATGTTCTTCTGAACTAGACTGAATTTTATTTATATTATTTTCAAAATCATTTTTCATATTTTCATATCTCATTTTGTTTGAAGAGTCAGTAATTTCATTAGTTTAATCTTTCTATTTAATAAAAGGGTTAGTTTCATCAAAATTCACATGAACTAATTCTTCAACAATCCTTGACTTTTTATTAAACACTTTATAGGATTTAGAGGTCACAGAATATCCTAAAAATATTCTTTCATCAGCTTTTGGATCAAACCTATCAAGATTATCCTTGGTGTTCAAGATATACACCTTGCATCCAAAAACTTTAAAGTAATTTACTTTAGGTTTTTTGTTATTCCAAAGTTCATAATGCTTATTTTTGAAAATAGGTCGAATTAAAACTCTATTCATGATATATCAGGATGTACTTATAGCTTCTTCCCGTAAGTAGGTAGGAAGAATTTATTCATTTAGTATAGTCCTAACCATTTCTTTAATAGTTATATTTATTATTTCAATAATTCCATTTGTTGAGGTGTTCTTAGTGCAGAGAAGGTGTGTTTAATACCTAGATTTGAATAAAAGGAATTGAATTCATGATTCTCAAATTCTCCACCATGATCACTTCTTAATGAAATTATCTCAAAACCTTTTTCATTTTGAACAATTTTACAAAAACTTTCAAAAACAGTAAAAGATAAACTTTTTAATTTTAGAAAATAGACCCATTTAAATCTAGAATAATCATCAACTAAAACATATACATATAATTTTCGAGCTGAACTTGATACTCTTGATTTTCCAAACAGATCCATATGGATAAGTTATAGAGGTTTTGATGTAGCAATTTTGTTAATAGATTTGAAGGAATATTTGTGTTGCTTGCCAATTTGGAATGCATCACAAAATCCATCACCATGAAATTTATGACTAGGTAAATTAGAAACTAACTATTTCTTAGATAATTTATGTAAATTATAAATATTACAATAACCAAGTCTCATATACCAAATCCATGATTCATTTATCTTAGAATTTAAAAAATTCACTTTCTATTTACACATGGAATTTAAATCCAAAGTATAAACATTATCAGTTCTAGGCATTCTAAATTTAATGCAATTTATCTTTAAATATAGATCATGAATTTTTAGAAAAATCAACATAATATCCATCATCACAGAGTTTAGAGATACTGATTAGGTTCTTCTTCAGCCCTTGTACATATAATACTTTGTTGATTGAGAAAGTTTTTGGATCTCCAACTATTCCAAGTCTAATTATTTTTCCTTTGAAATTATTACCAAAGGTGACTAGACCTCCATCTATTTGAGTCAATGTGTTGAATTTTTATGAGTTTACACTCATGTTCCAAGAGAAACAACCATACATATACCATATAACTTTTATTTTTCTATGAACTGTTTCCTACAAATGAAATTTAGAAAAATGTTTTTTTGGTACCAATATCCTCTTAGGTCTAGTAGTGTTAGCTTACAGAGATTTGAGAATCCAGATATACTTTGTTTTTCCGTAACACATATCATTTGCTTCAGATAAACTTTTTTAAATAAAAGCTCTTTTAATTCCACTTATTCAAGGATTTCTCAAATAACAGTTTTTTGGTTATATGTCCTTCTATTCCACAAAAATGACAAATAAAAATTTTTGAGTTGGGAACAAAATAATTCTTATATAGTTTAGATTTTTCACCCTTACTTCATATAACAAATATTTTCTTTTTAATGACATTTTTACCAAGAATTTCATTCAGAATATTTTATCCTTTTGTAAAGAAGAGATCAACACTTTTATATGTTTCTAATTCATATTTTAATTATTTAATATTATTTTCATGATTTACATAGTTTTTGGTAGATATGTTAAATTTTTTAATTAACTCCTGATGTTGTTTAAGTAAGGTATCTATTTCTCCTAAAACAACATTGTGTATATTCTTTAAAGATTTATGTTTCTTTAATAAAGATTCATATTTTTCTTCATGAATTGTGCAGTAGGCAGCCAATTTATTATTTGAATAACTTAAATTAGAATCAGAATTGGAATTAGATGAATAATAGGTTTGTACCTTATCTTCGTTAGCCATAAATGATATATTTGCTTTCATATTTGATTATTTATTTTCTAAATCTTATTTTGATGATCTGCTAGAGTCTTCAAAAACACTCCAAGTAGCCTTTATCATTTTTTTGTCTTTTTGTTAATAGTTAACATTTTTTTACATTTCTTTGCTGTTTTTCTCTTTTCACCTTTTAACTGAAGATAATAAAGTATTATATGACCCAATTTCTTACATTAATAGCATCTAACTTCTCTTAAGTCTTTCTCATCCTTTTTATTGCATTTTATGAATCCTATTTTCTTTGTATAAAACTTACTAATTTTTTTGGCTAATTGATCCAGTTCTATTTCAGAATCTGATATATCTGAATTCTTTTCTTCTTTGACTTCTTGCTTTATTCTTATGATTTTATTTTAATATGTTACATTTAGAAAAGTATTATCATTATTCACTAAGACTTTATGATCCTCAGCTTCATCTTTCATTTCAACTTCATACATCCTCAGTTTCCCAATTAATTCTCTCATTTTCATATTTTTGATAGGTGATGATTGTTAAATTGCAGTTGATATACCATTCCATTTAGTAGGAAGTACTCTCAGTACTTTCAAATGTTAATCTGTTTGTTTGATAGGATCACCTAAGGATGTAATATTATTGATAATATCTGTATTCCTTCCATTCATATGAGTAATACACTCTCCACAAAAGATTCTAAAAGTATAAAATTTTAGTTTTATTGTTGCATACCTCATTTGTCTTACATTATCTGTTATTTTATAGGAAACTACAATGGTTTCCCACATTTTATAAGCAACAAGACATTGAGAGACACGATTGAATTCATATGGTCTAAGACCACATATGATAACATTCATAGCTTTAGAATTCATGTCATACATAGCCACTGTAGCAGCAGTCCAAGTTTATAGAATTTCAGAAATTATGTATGGAGTAACGATTTTTGAGTAAACTTTAAATCCTTGATTATTCAAATAGATAATCACCTGTGATTTCTAGTATCCGTAGTTTTTACCATTAAAATAAATAGCATAAACCATTGACATTCCTTCTCTTTGATTAGTCATTTCCATATTTGTATAGATCTTATACTTTTATCTTGTTATAGATTTTCCAAAATCTATCCTATGATACCAATTTTTAGGTTGGAATATACAAATATACACAAGAGGGGGGGGGGGGGGGGTGAATTGTGTATTTTTAAAATCTTCCACAATTCTGGATTTTTTATGATAACTATAGATTATGCGAATAAGCAGTGTTTATCTTCTGTATGAAAGTATGAGTAGCGGATAAAATAGAAATACAGAACATGGATGTTTATAGTGGTTCAAGGCACAAAGATCCCTTAGTCCACTCCACCAACTACTCTCTCTGTGATTTTGGTGAATTTCACTAGTCAGGTCCTCATATCATAAGACCAATCCACAACCGAGTACAAGTAGTTATCACCTTTACAAATATGAAAAAAGAGTCTTCTAGTTTTTAACAGAGGACCAAATATCCACAACTTAGATTAAGAAGCTGATACTCCACCAAAAATAAGTCCGAGCAGTTGAAAATATCAATAAAAATATATTTATTTAAAAGGTTCTGATTGAACTTCATAGTTCTAATAGAAACTGACATTATATAGATCTTCTTCTTCAGAAAATAGTTTCTTCAAGAAAGAGTAGTTCTAAAGTGATTCAGTTGCAATAGATCTTTAAATAAAAGCATCAATTATTAGCAGCAACATACTTATAACAAATATAAGATTCAAAACATGTATATCTCCAAAGTGTAGCCTCTTTTGTAGACAACAGAGACTGATCAATTGTTGTAGTAGATCTATAAAAGATCATCACAAGAATGCAATTTCAATAGCAATATGTGTATCATAATATGTGTTGCAATACGTCACTTATTCTTTGAATCATACACACACACACACATATATATATATTAAACAAATACACCAGTAGAATAAATAAAGTATATAGTCTTATTTGAAATTCGAGATCCAATAAAATCACTGGATAGATCATGAGAATTAAAATACATATGACAGCTCAGAGTAGTCATAAATTCCCTTAATAATAGGAGAGAATTTCTCCACTAAATATGATCATTTAAATAAATTATAATGATCTTTGAATCATTTGAAAATGAGATTTAAATCATCCAGATATTCCACAAAGTCCATTGTACAAAACTATGATAAAATCATAAATTTAAATCTCTGAAGTTGAAAAGTCAAACATAGGGTTATTTTATAAAACAAAAAAAATACCAAATGTAGGGTTAAACTAAGTAACATTCATTCTTCAAACATAGGGTTTACAACATAAGGTTGATCACAAAAGTAAGGGTGATGATCTATACATTTTCTTTTCAAATTTAGGGTTCTATACTTACGTAGGGTTCTTTAACCATACTTTTTCTCTTTGTCAAATGTAAGGTTACATCAAACATAAAGTTCTTTATCTATATGTTTCTTTCAACATAGTTTTTATTAACCATACACGCTGATCTTTCAACATAAGGTTTAATACAAACATAGTATTTGTTCCTTACATTACATTCTTCAACGTAGGGTATGAAAAATGTTTCCAGAATACAATGAACAATGTTTCCAAAATACGCTTAAGAGAATTTTGAACACTTTGATGAATATTACCTATGAATAAAAAGCTTGAATATAATTCCAAAATAATAATTATAAAGAATATCAATTTCTGAAAATACACCTAAAGTGATATCATTAGTAAAACAACCAAGGGTATTTATGAGCATCAAAATAAATAAGATTTATAGAGTATTATTGATATAATACATTCCCAACACACTCATCATTTATAAATAATACGGTAACTAAGGATGATATTATAAGAATTCAGTTCTTATTCTTGAGGTACGGGCTTCATCTTTTCCTTTTCCCTTAAGTGTTTTCGAGAAAATAAGGAAAATGGGGGAAAATTCCAAAATTTGAGAGTACACGCCATGTACTTTTCCACACACCATGTTCTTTGGCCGTGTGGGATGTGTATACAGGGAGTGTAGGCCTATCGGTGATGAAGGGTGTAAAAAATGACTACACAAAATGTACTTAGTATATACACATCGTGTAATCAGTTAGCAGGTGAACAGTAAGGTGGTAGGAGTAGCCACCAGCGGGATGACAGTACACTCTGTGTACTTAGAAATACACGTTGTGTAATCAAGTCGGCTGATGAACGATGAGACGATGGAAAGTAGCTGCCAGAGGAACAGTTAAAAAAATGGAAATTACACGTCGTGTATTTGAGATTACATTCCATGTAGTTATTTTTTGTTTATTAAAAACATGCAGTAACCTCCTCTTTCGACAGAGGAAGCTTATAACTCGACGAGATCCGCAGGAGAGAAGGATGGAAGTTGGAGGAGTTCCCAACCGCACACCGGAACTCCGATTCCTTCACCATTGATCTCATTTGAACCATGTGGGTGAGTTATTATCTCTTCTTGAACCTCTACTTCCAATTATTTCCCAAAATTAAGTTATTTTAGGTTTAACGGATAAATGTTTATCCCAGATTTATATCCTTCTCGGTTGTTTCGGGAGGCGTCATTCACATATATCGATCAGTGGAGATCGAGGTAGGTGGTCTGGTGTTTTTTACAACTGTTGAGTTGATTTTGTGTACCGTTGTGCTATGCGCCCATGTTTGAGGTGTCATATGGCTGAGGCCTTGACTGTTAAGATATCTAGAATTTCATAGGTAATTTATTAAACAAGTATAAAATGCTGTTTGGGATCATTGCTTGGATCCAGGGCCACCCTGTGGGTGCGTTTCCCTTGTTTAGCTGTTTGTCCAGGATACCCATGGGTATGCCGTGATTATAAACATGTTTTGAGTTTTCTTGAGAGGAAATGTATATAAATTGCTGGTTATGTTTTGGGCTTAGCTCGGTTACTTGCTTAGCCTGAGATTAGTGTTTTGCTTATCCTGAGGGTAGTGTTTTGCTTAGCCTGAGGGCAACTTTTCTTATGCCTGTGGGCAGTAGCTTCCGTGCCTGAGGGAAATATCTCATACGCCTGAGGGAAATATTCATTATGACTGAGGGAAGTCACCTAAGGGTTTTTTTAGCTTGCCTGAGGATAGGACTTGTATGTATGAGGACAATGGTTACTGTAATATTCACTATGGTGATTTCTTATGTTATACCTGCCAAGCTAAATCACATTCTTGGTATTGTTATTACCTTCAACTTATTAGATAACCTGTTGTGGTTTTTTTTGTGGCACTGTATAGGATATTTTCGGTCAAGGACGGGTCTTGGGAACTTATAATTCAATTATATTGAATTATTAAATAATAATTAAATGGTAATGGAATAGGTATGAGTAGCTGATTTTGAGTACTTCCTAGTTTAATGCATTTTTTTATTGCATACTGCTGTTGCACATTTTCACTGACAATTGGGCATGAGCCTTTGGTGGCTACCTATAGGTATTTATTTCTCACACCCTATTTGGGTCATGTCTTGGGCCCAAACAGATTATATTGCTGCATGTGTCGATAAGGGAAAGGGTCCCTACACAAGTACATAATTGTTGCAGAGGAGCAGTAGAGAATGAGACCAAGATTAGGCTTGTGATGTTGCTGAGTTCCTATTGCACTGCTGTGGTGTTGCTTTACTGTATTTTGTACCTGGTTCTATATTGTATTAGATTGCAGTGTATTCTGTTTGGATGATTTCTTAGAATTAGGGAAATGTGGCATCACCCTATATATGACTGTTGATTGTCTTTTACTGTAGTTATGTTTTCCATTTCATCTCTATAATGTTTACTGATTCTGCTTTTGGGTATGTTTATATTTTTCCGCTGTGCTGCACTTTGAAAAATGAGGGCATAGTTTTCCCACTATCAGACCTAGGCCCTCGCTGCTAGTCGGCAGCCTCTGGCGTTTGGGAAAATGTGCTTGAGGTCATGTGACCAACTAGGTTTGGGGCACCCGTGGTGTGACACCCAGATTCGGAATGTTACAGATATGGAAGAACATATCCCATCATTAGGAATTAGAGATAGAAGATATAATATAATGAATAAATTTTAATAAAGAGAAGAAGGAGAGGATCCCTTACCTTGAGAGGGTGATTCCAAATTCTTAGGATGAGCTTCTTTAGATCTTGGGGGAACCTTAGGAGGAATATAGAGAGGGTATTCAAAAGTAAGTACATAATCTAATGTTTTTGAGTGAAGAGTAATGATTTGTTGGGTGGATTTATGTAATGACCCACTTATTCCCATTGGCTTGAGAATATGATGAATCATTACTAGGACTTAAGAGACATCCCCAAGATGCCAAAGGCTGGAAATAAATGCACAAGGGTTTTAAATGCAAGTGGGGGATGATTTACCCTTTACGAAATAAACCTCTAGAAAAACAACCATCATATGATGCATGATAAAAACAAGGCAACTCAACTATCATCTTTATAACAAAATCACACCAAACAACTATCAAAGTAAACAAGAAAAGATAACTACAATAACTCCAACACAACCAAAAGACTCCATGCTCCACAATATCCATCCTCCAACATCTCCAAACAGCCCAAGTATCATGAGGTAGTGCTAAATATGTGTGATACTTTACCTTTACCCATGTCCTAGAATATAGCATCTGCAAACACACCAAAGTTCCAAATAAGGGGTGAGTATAAAACTCAGTAGGATTTCCCCTATTACTTCCCTACTTATTCCACTAGTATAGAAAGGTTAGAAACATTTATATAAAACATTTTATATAAAACAGTATCCCAAAATAGTTTATAACTAAACATTGCAAAGTTTAAAAACCATTTAAAACTAAATGTAAACAAGTGATATGTTGATCCATTTTCCAGAAAGTCATAATTCCATAAAAATAACTAAAAAAATCTTTAAAACCATTTTCATTATCATTTTGGCATAAACATTCCATTCCACTTCCTCACACACCCAACCATGGATGCTTCCTTATGACCGTTCCATACTCATGAGTGGTCTCCCATCCAATTACCTTGTGTCCCAATGACACATGCCCCCAATCCAGGTTCAGAAACATCATACCTCAATGGTACATGTCCCTTATTCAGGTCTATGTTGAACATTAACTCACACAACCAAATATATACCAAAACCATTTCAAACCATTTCAATAAAACCATTCTTTTATTGAAAACCATAAAAAAACTAATTACAATCAACCATTACATTTCAAAAAAATAATTCTTTTTATTAAAAATACTTAAATAAAATATCATCATCATAATTATAAAAAATATCCCATTTTAAAATCTTCGTTTTAAAATCAATAATCAAACATTTTATTCAAAAGCACCAATTTTCCAGATTTCCACAACCATCACCAAAGAGGGTTTCTAAAAAACATAAAGTATACAATTCACAATAAAATCCACACAATTTAATCAATTTGAAACTATTCCATTCATTCCTACTAAGAGGATTCGTGAGTGAATCCATCTACCTTAAAGGTTTTGAAGAAAACTAAATACAGATGAAGAACGCTCAAGAAAACCATGTTGATTCTCCATAAAATCACCTTATACCTCTTATCATACCAATAAAAATACTAAATATCATCATATTTGGAATCAAAAAACTTATATATACCCAAAACATGCATATATATGATAAATCAAGAGGATAGGATAAGTACATCTAAGTAAATCTAAGAAAATGTGATAAAAATGGTGAAGAATGACACTTACCGCAAGAATCAGGCTTGAAAATGAAAAATGTGGTCTTAGTATTGATTCTAAATAAATTTGGAGAGGTTATAATACATTTCATGGATAGTAATCCCAAGTTAGGGATGCCAAGGATAAAAAACAAGGGAGTTATAGTCAAAACAAGAGAGATCCTATTTTTTAGGATTTAACTTTAACTCTATGCACGATTAGTTCACATGGTTAGAAAAACTATTCCCTAAAAATATGGTAGATAATAACTTATGGAAACCATAGAATGACATACTCACATGGTGTCCCTAACCTTTTTAACACTATACTGATGCTACTACCTCAAAATTACTATTGCGCACGGTTTCTTCTAGGATTTCTACACAGTTTAGGCAAATTGTGCGCAACCTGTGTGCATCCCCTTGTTCCCCAAAAACTTATTTAAAGTTCCTAGAAATATCTCATCCTTTAACCTTACACTTTATAAACATAAAAATCAAAAATCAAGGGTTACATAATAGAAATCGGGGGTACTACAGTTTATATAGGAAATGAGTGGGAAATTCTCTATTATTTTTTAAACTTAGGTTTTGGACTCTATATAATAAAGTAATAAAAAACACAAAACTTCCTATGTTTTTCCCATGATTTCTACTAAATTTGGGTGTTTTTCATTATTTTATTTGTCTAAGGTCCTAAATTATTAAAATAATACCCTTGCTAATGTGGAAGTGAGTCATGTTTATAAAAAATGATTTTGAAACCTTAAAATATATTATATGTTTTAGAGGATTCGTAAAGGCTTTATAAAATTAATAAAATAAATATAATATTAAATTATTTTAATTTTAAAACATATATTTTTTCATGGATACCATTTATAGTATTAATTAAATCATTTTTGGTTCATCATGATGTCATAATACTCATCGTATATTTATAGTATATTAAAATTTTACACGAAAATTATGAAAAATTAACAATTGGATAATTTTATCATTATGATTACAAAAATAATATTTATTTTATCCAAATAATTTTCTAAATATATTAATTTTTACTTTTAAAATAATAATTGACATTTATTGAGAAATTCTAGGTTTTTTGACAATACCAGTTTTCGAACCCTTATAAAAATTACATTTTACTTCATAAAAAATATATGATCATTTATATTTAATAAAAATTATTTAATAATAATATTTTAATAAAATATTATTTATTTTAAAAAACCATTAATTCATCATAATAAATTCCTTAATTGAATTTGAATTTTACGCAAAAATATAATTTGTGTTTTATTGTATTGAAATTAAAAATCATTTTTAAGTAAAAATAATAAAATGAAAATATATTAATTTTTATATATAATAAATATATTTATATTATTTGGGTCTAGATACACATCCCTTTAATACACCAAAAAATTTCCTAAGAGTAAGGTGAGCGACGACGATACTTTCATAGAGTGGTTTGATGTACATAGTTTGGGATGTGATCTCGATGAGATTAAAATTCTCCCATAAATGGTTTTACTCATGCATAAGTTTTTGGATCTAAGATTGGGATTGGTCAAGGTAAAATTCCAATGATTCTATATCCACCATAATCTTTAATAAATTGTGTTCGTAGGGTACAATCCTACTGATTGAGGCTATCACTTCCTTTGTGTTTGTTAATTGGATTTATTAAAACCCTATATTTATACTAATCATATAATAACTAATCAAAGACAATATTATCAATTGTAATGAAGGTTAATGGTAATTTAAATATGATAGTATATAATTAAACTAATGAATTGTATTGGTTTTTTATATCTATAATATATAATAATTCATTTGATTAAATCACAAGTGGAATTTTATTTATAAAAGTTCAGGTCATTACATTTTTCTAATAGGATTGTAATTAAAGGGTGGTGGATAGAGTTATTACTTAATTATATATTCAATACCCCTTACAACTTGGAAAAATGACACATGGTATCTGATGCATTGATAATGAAGTTTTTTGGTGGTGTTGTTTGTGTATCCATAGATGCATGATGGGTGATAACAAAGATTTTATCTTTATATATTGATATAGAGAAAGTAAGTGGTATATATTTCCTATATCAGATGATGTTATAACCATTACTTATGAATTATGTTGAGGGTTCACAATTATAAGATATTAAGGTGGAGGTTTTTGATGAATATATTGAATATATAGATATTCTTGAGGGGTGTTAAGTGGATGGTTGACATTGAGTGTTGTTCCATAGAAAATTACTCATTCCATTAGAAATGAAAGTTGTGTTTCTTTTTATTTTTCATGGATCACCAATATAATTGTATATGGGTAATACCAAGAAGTATCATGAGTTGTAGAGTTAGTTTTTGTGGTTAGGAATAAAGATTTTGGTGGCTGATCAACTTTGTGTATGTATGGTTTTTCTGATTATAACATATGAACATCATGTTCCTAGTTGTTTTTGATAGCCACTAGATATTCCTATGTGGAAGTGGTAAGACATCTCAATGTATTTTACCATTGGTTTACCTAAAGAATAGGGTTATTTTATATGATATGGGTGATTTTTTATTGGTTGATGAAGTTATCTCATATTATTTTAGCCAAGGATTCAAGAACAATGGATTTATTATTAAAGATACATATAGAGTAGATTATGAAGCTTCATAGGGTTATTAGGAATATAATATACAATATAGATCTCCATTTACCCTTAGGAGTGCATAAGGGTATGTATAATTCTTTTGGATCTCAATAATTCCTTAAAACTATTTATTATCCTCCAATAATTGGTCAGATATAGTGAATGATCTAGATTCTAGAGGATATGTTTTTCTCATGCGTGCTAGGTTTATAAGGTTCATGGGTAAATAATTTACCTTTTTTTTTGAGTTTTTGGATAAAAATTACTATCACTCATCCATTTTATGGATTGATCAAGATTTTTTATAGGTAACCATGCATATCTATGTTATGTTGGGCTAATGTTTGGGATTCATCTAATATTGGACATGATTTGGGGTAGATTGTGGCAAAGAAGGTGTAATCGATTCATATATAGATAAAAAATTATTATTATTCTTAGTAGTCCTATAGTGATCATAGAAGGGGATTTTTAGTGTTTCATGTTGGTGAATATACATTTATAATGGTTTCACTCCAACATAGGAAGTAAAGGTTTGGACTTAGAAGTAAGTTTTCTCCTTGGTTCACCAAGCCTTTTGAGGTGTTGGAGAATGTTGGAAAAGTAACATATTAGTTGATGATACCATTAGATATATATTGTATTCATGAAATTATACATGTGTCACAAATTTTTTGTATCTTTATGAGGGAACCCTTTCCATTGATACAAGAGAGTTGGATATTTAGGAGGATTCAATGTTTATAGAGTGTCTATTTGAGATTCTGTATCAACATAATAAGTTTTTATATCGGCACACTGTTCCTATGGTTTATATCATGTAGAGGGATGATGGTTTTAAAGAGTGTATATGAAAACAAAAATCATATATGTATGCTCAATATAAAAATTTTCTTTGAATTTTTTTTGTTATGCTGATTGAGATGCTTGATTTTGGATTGTTATAGATGAATTTATTTTTAATTTATGCTACATTTTACTTTTTGTGATGGAGATATTTTTTGAGAGGCATTTTCCTGGGATGTTTAGGTTTTTTAGTTTGACTTATTGTCATCTCAGTCGGTTTTAAATTTCATAGAAAATAATAATTTAATATTTATATAATATAGAGTTCCATATTTCTTCTAGTCCACTTTTTTATGTATTTGTGATATTGGAGATGTTGGAGATTCATTGGGAAGTAAAAATGTTAAGTTTTATAAAAAATTTTCATTAAAATTAGGCGTCATAGGATTTTTTATAGTAGTTGTGGTGTGAAGGAAGGTGTTATGACATGATAATTTCATCACAATTGTTTATTGTTCCTTTATTAAAGGATAATAGGACCATTGTGGTGTAAGTAACTGAGTTAAATCATGGAGTCTTGTACTATTTTATAGAGGTATTTGATTTATTTAGGTTGGTTAAACTAGGGTTAAATGTGCTATGTTTTTTTCTAGGTTTGTTTGGGTTCATGATTAAGGTTCGGGTTCACACTTTGATTCCCAGAGGTTTGAAAATTGTGGTATAGAAGACTCCACCTTTTCATGATATTCCTTGTGTGTATATTTTTTAAAATAGTTTTGACCCAAGAGAATTCAGAAGACCACTTTTTAATTCTTGGATCAAACTATCATTATACTATGAAAACAATCATCATGATGTGATTTTATATTCTTAGGTTTTTAATATAAATTTTACTTTATACTCAAATTCATTTAAATTATACTAACCTTCTTCAAATCAGAGGTGCCCTGTGGTCTGTCTTGGATGATATTTGGTCATCCTTTATTTTTCTTTTATCCATGTTTTCACATGATTGGGATCATTCAATCTGAGGTGTGATTATCTTACCCATTTCTTTTTCTTTTTATGTTATTTCCTCTTTAGGAGGTAGCTTAAATAGTAATGGTCCAGTTATAACGATGTTTGATCATAGTCTTGATGGTAGATGATCAGGAATAGTTTTTTTAGAATTAGTACAACTTTGTTTTCAATGGGTTGATTTTTAGAATTACCCTAGAAAAGATAATTTACTAGATTAATATAATTTAAAGGGAATAAGTGACTCACATATGATTTATGATATTTTATGTTATTTACTAAGTATTTTTTCTTCGATTGTTTTGATATACATGCTATTATGATATTATTATTCATTATTGTTGATGTGTATTTCCACTTTCCTAGTTGTATATTTACATAAATAAGTTAATGAAATGGTGATTGGTGAATTCTAGAATTAATGTTGATGTTGTTGTGTAATAATAGTTAAATTATTTTTAAAGTATAAAAAATAAAGAATATTTGACATTTTTTTACTGTAATGATTGGTGTTTCTTTTTTATTGTATTTGTGTGGTTATCCATATTATGGGGAAATCTAGAGAGGTGGTATGTTTTTTATTTGGTAGTGATATTTCTTGGGTGATATTTTGTAATAGGTGAAATTTATGTTATGGTTTTCACCTTGAAAGGATGGGTGATCGATGTAGTGTTGAGACAAGTTATTGTAGTTTTTATTATATTTTTCTGGTAATATTTAATGGTGTTGAAACTAATGAAATTTTAATGGGTATAAGATATTATGAAATGAATAATAAGAAAAATATAATGAATAAATGGGTAGTTAATGATACCTAGAATTTCTTAATGAAATTTTGAAAAGTGTATGGTTGAATTTTTACTTTTTAATGGATAAAGAGTGTGTATAATTAAATGTGACATAATGAATATAAAATGGTTATAATGATTTTTTTTGACATTGGAAATGATTTCATAAAATGTGAATTTGTAAAACTTGTAAGGCTATTGTATAGTAACAACGTGGTTAGTTTGTGTTGTGGTTGGTTGTGGAAGTGGTTGTTGATGTGTAGTGGTAAAGAAAAAGGTACTATTGTAGGTCATAGTAATAAATATATTTTATCTATAATTTAAAACTTAGTCAGGTATTGGGAGGTTTATTATACTCTCTATTCTCATGTTATTTCTTACACACCACCACCTAAGTCAAGTAACCTTATCAGCCCCCATATGAGGTCTTGGTATCTTAGTGTTTTTTCTAATATCTAGGATATAGGTGGAACAGATGGGAGACTTCTCCCCTTCCCCACTCTATCTTTTAGATATAGTGATGTGGCCTTTATTTAATAATTTTTTCCATATCTTTATTATGTATTAATTGTGTTTTTAATGTAAAAATATTCTTACAATGGGGAATTATTGAATATTAGTTAACTTATTGTTGAATAGGTTATTATTTGAATATCTTGATAAAAATGTGTGTTTTTGGTGCTTAATATATTAATGTTCATTTTTTTTAATTTTTATATATTTTATAATAAGTGTTTTGTTGTTTTTGATTTAATAATCATTAAAATATAATTTCTAATTAATTTTTGAAGTGTTTTGGATCTTTGGATCTAATATTTTCAATTTCCTAGTTTTATTTTTAAATATCATTTGAGGAGAAAATTATAGTTTAATTATTCGAATTTTGTAGTTTGTTGATAATTTTTCTAAAATAGAAAGTTTACATTATATATATAAGTATTTAATATTTTTTATTATTTTATTTCATATGAACTGATAATTTTTATAATACATCATTTCTGAATTTTATGACTTTATCATTTGTGCATGCCTTTATCAATTTTAATATGACCTCAATAGTTTTTCTATTTCCAGGTATGGATTATTTTAGTGTAAAGGTGATGAATTTATGGCCAAAAGGTAGATGGAGGGATATGTAATGGTCATTGGGGAAAACCACATAAGGGTAATTCAAAGTTTGAAGACTTGTGGATTGGTGATTCCAAAGTATAAGTCATGCGTAAAGGTTATTGGAAACTTAAATAAGGGTAGTCTTCATGATTAAAAGCCTAAAAAAGGTAAACCCATGGATGAAGAGTTACATAAAGGAAGAAAACCATAGGTGAAGGCTACATAAGGGTAATAATACACACTTAAGACTTACTTAAGGGTAGATCCGTGCACCAAATATGTAATGAAAAGGTAAATTATAAGCCATAGAAGGGTAATAATGAGTTCCAACCACTACTAAAAGGCAACATTCACATAATGTGAATTATATAAAGGTACAAACAGATGATTTTGTGTTATGTTAGTGTACTTATGGGGTTATTTAAGTTGCGTAAATGTGAATAAAATTTTAAAATACATGCGATGCCCTAAATTCTCAAAATTGAAGTGTTTATAAGAGAGGAGAATCTTATAGTTGTCAATGATAAGGGAGATACATTGGAAGATTTTGTATATTTCTAGATATGCTTGACATTAGTGAGATAAACTAGAGTTGTGTCAAATTTTTGATCCATAATGTTGAATCAAAACATATGTGGGGGGGGGGGCACATTCATTTAGAAGAGCTTTGCTGAGATCACTGGAGTAAAACCTTGTAAAGATGGAGGTTGGCTTAGAAGAATTCTATGTCGATGTTGCTGCATGTTAGTTTGTTTGACACTGTTTTCCTATTTTGTTTTCAAATAATAGGGTAATTAATCATTCACGGGAGGGGATTACTCATTTTGAAACTCACATTCTATTTTCCGATTTCCATCTATAAATGCAAGTATTATGATATTCTTTATTCATACATTATTCAAACTAAAAACAATGAGGGATAACTCATGAGCCAATTTCTAGGAGGTGAATATTGAGGTTTCCTAGATATTTGAATATCAAGATGATTTTAAATTCATTTTTTTTCTTGGATGATAGTGATAGTGAAGTGGTTAGTTTCAATGACATATCCATTCACAGTAACTATTTTTTTACTTTCTTCACTCATCCTTATCCCTTTATTCTCTTAGTTTACTCAATATAGTGTATTAGGATAGGTTGTGTGATTTGAATAATCTGGTGAACATTACTTTTTCCGAGAAGTCATTTTGGGTGATGTGGGTTGATCTAGTGTCTCTTTTCACAGTAGAGATAGATCTCATGCATTATATATAATAGTTTTCATTATTTTGGTGTGAGAGATGTATGATTTTAGAAATAAATCATGCACTAAGTGAGGTTAAGTGTTGTTGGTTAAATAATTTTATAGTTCTGTGATAGGTTGTGGAAATAAGATTAACATAGAGTTGGTTTTTTTTGAATTTATTTTCCTTTTCATTTATTCTAATTTTGTTTATTCTTATTTTCTATTCTTTTGTTTCTTGTATTTTCTTTGTCATCACTATTTTCATATTGATTGTACTCCTTTTATAATAGAAAAAAATAAAAAAATATTCTATAAGTTTTAATTTGATAAACACACCACATCCTTGAGGAGACCCTAAGGCTATCCACTATAATATATCTAGGGAAGTGTGAAAGTTTTTTTTGATTAGGCTTATGATAGCCATGTTTCAAAATTGGCATCTTTTTCAGGAATTCATGTTTAAATTAGTGAATCTTCAGTTTTATTAAATTATAACTTTTAAAAGTAATGGAATCTAATGATTTTGATCTATAATAACTAATATGTTACTCTTAAGTGTAGAAAATTACAAAATAAATAGAATATTTCCTGAATTATCCACAAGAAAAAATAGTAAGATCACCCATCAAGGATAATTTTTCCATTAATAAGCAGTCAATGAAATTTTTAGAAGCTTCCAATTTAGTTAGAGAAAACCAAATAGGAAGAAAATTTTCTAAACATATTTTCAAACATGTCTCGTAATAAAAAAATTAATAAGAGTTATAATTTCATACATTTCACCATGACATTTCCATGGTTATAGAGTTGGAATTGCAAGATCACTATATTATAGAATGTTTTGAGGTATGGTTATAGAAGGGTCATCTTTTTTTGTAAAATATAGACATATTTTGGCTGATAAATTTATTTTTAATATTCAATGTGATTATTCAAATTTTACTAAACTATATTATAATTTTTCAATGTTTGAATAGACTGAAATGATTGAAGAAACACTCTTATTTTGCATATAAGATACAAAACCTATAGAGGTGAATGTTGAGGAGAGGTTGAAGGAGGTTTACTACCTATTTCCTACCCTAGAAACACTCCCAAAAGCACTATCTATCATTGAATAAGAAAAGGATGACCAAATTTATGGATTTTCTATTTTATTGAAAAATATTTTATTTTATTTGATTTTGATTATTATTAAGCCGGTATTGATGTTTCTTTTCCAAATGTTAGTTCTAATGAGTTAGCAGAACTTTGTGATTTTCTTTAGAGTCTTGAAGAGGCTATTATTTCACATGTTGAAGAACCTTTGGTACCCCTTGATTCTATTGAAAATTCAAGTTTTGGAGTATTTATAGAGAAATAAGTGGTTTTAGAGCTATATAGTAGCACAGAAGAGGACGTCGATACAAAATTTATTATCAATGAAAGGTTTTTTATTCAAGATAAACTAAAAGAAAAGTCATATCATAATGTTCAATTTCCACAACATGTACACACCACTCCCCAAGATAAATAAGAGTGTAACTACACCTATATGTGGTTCCCCTCTCCACTACTCCATAATAGTTATAATTCCAATGAGTGGGATTTGACGAGAGTTTATCATAGGGAGACCCATAATCCTTATAAGTTCAAAACTCTAAAATAAAGAACATGTTTTAGTTTTTAAGTATGAAACCACACCCCTATTTTATTAGGATATGAATCAAGTATTTTATAGTTATAGATTGTCAAAAAACAACACCCCTTGGGGGGAGGGTTATCTTAAAATTTTATTATTTATCTTTTTGTTTTTTGTTTTTCTTAATTTATTTAGTTTTAATTATGGTTTATTTGAATATTTTATAGGAAAATAAAGAAATAGTGCATCCAAAAAACTAAATGATAAAATTAATCTTTTTTCAACTCTAATAGAAGACTACATTAGTTGTATATTCTCACTCGAAACTTTTGAAGTTTAAAATTTTATTATATAATGCACAAAAAGTTTTGGGGAGGGTTAAATTTAATTATTTTTACTTATTTTTTAGAATTTATGGGATTTTTTCATGCTGAAATATGTTACATGCATGACTATTTTTATTCTTAAATTATATATCATTCAAATTTTCAACTAAAATCATGTGTGTTTACTCTAGTTTTTATTACTTTTCATGCTAAATTTAATTTGTGCATAAATTGGTGGTTTTTAGTGCTTTCCCAAATCTTTATACTAAAAATAATTTTGATAAAAAATTGAAATCACAACTTTTCACCCTATGAATTCTTTGGATTAAAAGTGTTTCTACATGCATTAATCATTTTAAAACATTTTATTTATGACCACTAGTGAAAAATTATTTTATTCTGTCTAAAAGGAATAAAGTAATATAATTTCTGATTTCTTTATTGAAATTTTGTAAATAGTATATCCGACAATCTATTAGAGTAGAAACAAAATTATTTTAAAGGACTAATATAAGTTAAATATTGGAGAAACTTGAATCAAACTCTAATTCACTCAAACTATAGTTACTTTTTTTATTGAACTAAAAATTATATAATCTTATATTCACTTTTTTATATTTTTAAATATGTAAATAAGTAGCTAGAAGGACTATACTCAAATCATTATGGAAGAAAAATTTTAGTTATAATTCACTAATTAAATCTTCTTTACCAGGGGTAATAGTTTTAATTCTTAATTTTTGTTAAAAATCTATCTGATTCCATCATCTTCAGTTCAAAAAATGATTTGAAAATTTATTCAGGCATACTGAGATCACTTGTAAACATATTCCTGGTCATTTTTTATGATTGACATCTTTGTGTACTAAAATAGTATAATTTCATGATAATATTTATGAATTATTGAAAGTATTTTTGAAAATTTAAGTTTAATCTTACACCCTTATAAAATTTCTGTTAATTTTTTTATATTTATTAATTTGTTTATTAACTATGATGAGTGAAAATATATTTTTTAGTTTTATTATGAGCCTCAAAATTAATTTCTCACTACTGAATTGGAAATATTTTTGAAGTAAATTTGTATAATCATTTCTTTCACCATTCTAGATCAACATTGAGGTTGATTTTTGGTTTTATGAGTGGGGTAGGCTCTTTAAATTTCCTAAAATATAATTTATTTATTCATGTCATGTTATCCCTTAAATTGTTTTCAAAATTTATTTTTGACTGAGTATCGATTTTCTTACTCATTGTTTCAAATTTTTTTCTAAAGTTTGAGGTATATTTTTCCACTTTGAAGAGGAAAACATTTTATATTTCTCCATGAAATTAATTGGGAGAATAATTTTCATTAATATTTTAAAAATATTTTGTTTGTTCAAATTTAAGAGTAAGATTTACAATATTAATTATTTTTGAACTTTTTTATTGTATTTTAATCTCATAAGATTTTTATTTTAAATAGGCTATGGAATGAACTCTCAATACTTATTAACTATATATTATTTAATATATAACTTATGGATATGTTAATTATTCATTATTTTTAATTATTAGACTCCCCCATCAATTTTTTTTGTGTCTATTTATTCTCTATTAAATATGAAAGTCTATTTACTTAGAGAAAAAGAGAAATTTAGAAGAATATTTAAATTTAAAGATAATCTTGTTAAAATGTTTTCAAAATTTTTAAAAATAAATTATCATTTTAAAATTGAAACAACTTTTTTACTTAAAAAATTATTTTAAAGAGGGAAATAATTTTTATTACGTGATAGAATCCATGGGGGAAAATAAATTTGAAAACCAACTCTTTATTGGTACATTAGTTTTTCATTATTAAGATTTATTTTCTTCAACTGAGTTTTTTAAATAGATTACTCAAGGAAAAAAATATGTTAAGTGTGGGAAATTTTATATTTACTTTATTTAATACATTTTTACCCATTTTTATGATGAATTAGTTATGTTTTTTATTTAAAAATGTGCTTATAGGGTTGAATTATTTATTATTGGTTAAATAATTTTTGAATTGATTATTCTTTGAATATATTGATAAAATATGTGTTTTTGGTGGTTAATTGATCAATATTCAGTTATTTATTCTCTATATATTTAGACCAAATATTTTTATTATTTTTAATTTTATAATCATTAAAATATAATTTCAAACTAATTTTTGAAGTGTTTTTTTTATAGATTTTATATTTTCAGGTTCCTTCTTTTATTTTTAAATATAACATGTGGAAAAAATATATTTTAATTCTATGAAATTTTAAATTTGTTGATAATTTATTGAAAATAGACAAGTCCTTTTATTTATGTAAGTCTTTCTTTCTTCACAAGTCCTTTATTTCATATGGATTGATAATTTTTGTAAGACTTCATTTCTTAATCACATGACTTTATCATTTTCAAAATCCTTTGTTACTTTTCACATAACTTTAGGACTTTGTTGATTTTTTTTGCTCAGGACTCTAGCGGTGTAATGATGAAGCATTTTTGGCATATGTGTAGATGGAGAGGTACATAAAACTCACTTGGGGCATATATATGTAGTGTTACTTTGACATTTTTGGACCCAAATAAGGGTAATATCAAAGTATAAGTCTTGTTTAAAGGTCATTGGAGACTTACGTAAGAGTAGTTCGTGTGATTCAAAGCCCAAGGAAGGGTAAACCCATGAATGAGGAGTTATATAAAGATATCCAACCATGATTGAAAGATATAGAAGGGTATATATCCACATTTAAAACTTATTTAAGGCTAGATTAATGCATCAACTGTGCTATAGAAAGGTAAATCCTGAGTCTCAGAAGGGTTATAGCGAGTTTCAATTGCTATGAGAAGTTAAAATTTTCAAAATGAAAGTTATGTAAAGGTATATCCAGATGATTTCAGAGTTATCCATGGGTACCTTTGGAACTCTTTAATCTATGTAAAGATGAAACCAACTTCAAAATATATGTGATGCTATAAATTATCAAAATTAAGGTGTTTGAGAGAGAGGATAATCTCGAGATTATCGAAGTTAGGGGAGATTCATTGGATGCTTCTAAATATTACTAGAGATACTTGAGAAGAGTGAACCAATTTGGAGTTACATCTATCTGATAATTCATAGATCTAAATCAAAGTTTACATGAGAGGATAATGTTAACTTGGTGAAGAGGAATTTCAACTTGGGAGAATTCTATATTGTTGATGATGCGTGTTAGTTAGATTTTCACTATTTTCATGTTCTATTTTTAAATAAGAGGGTTATTACTCATTCAAGAGAGGGTATTCCTCATTATAAAACTTACATTCTATTTTTAGTATTTTTTTGGGAATATAAGTGGTCTATTCTTATTCCCGCATGCGTTCTTTAACCACTATACATAGAGGGATAACCCATGAGCCTAGTTCTTGGAGGTGATGCTCGAAGCTACATAGAGATCTCAATATCAAGATAATCATTGATTCATTTTTTTCTCATGGATTATAATTATGATTAATTGGGGAGTTGTGATGAAAAACCCATTCATCGTCACTATTTACTATGTAATTCCATCATTATTTACACTTATTTTCTTAGTTTACTCAATTGAGTATATTATGAGAGGTTATGTGATTTGTATACTATGGTAAACATCACTTCTACCTAGAATATGTTTTTGATACAATTGATTTTATTTAGTGTCTCCTTTTATAGTGACGATATCTCTCATGTATAAAAATACATTCCATGTATGAGTGTTAATTGTTTTAGTGAAATAAGTGCATGAGTTTTAAAATAAATAATACATTGAGTGAGGTTGAGTATTGATGGTTAAATCATTTTGTAGTTATTTTATAGTTAGTATAAAGTATATCAACATGGAACTGATTTTGTTTTCCTTATCCTTTATTTTATTTTAATTATTCTTGTTTTACATTATTTTATTTATTATCTTTGTTTTTTCATCGTTGTTTTCATGTTTCTTTTACTTTTTTCAAAATATAAAAAAATGAAAAATATTTTATATGTTTTACTTGTATAAACATAGTTCCTCCTTTTCGAAACCCTGATGTTATACTCTGTGCTATATCTAAGGAATTATAAATGCATTTATGACTGAGTTTATGACAACCATGTGTCAAAATTATCATTGTTTATAGGCAGGAAAGTTTGTCTTAGCGAGTCTTAAATTTTATTAAATTATAACTATAAATGGTGATAGACTCTAATTATTTTGATCTAGTTTCACTGTTACATTACTCCCAAGTGAAATAATTTACACAAGCCATTCAATATTTACTAAATTGGACACAAGAAAAAATAGAAAGAGCACCCACAAAAGATGATTTAGCTAATGTTGAGTGGATAATACATTTTTTAGAAGCATCTAATATAGTTTTAGAGGACAAAAAGAGGAGAATTTTCCTAGCTTATTTTTGAACATGATTCTGAATTAGAGACTAAAGAAGAGTTAGAGTTACTCACATTTAACCATGACATTATCATGGTTATAGAGCTCAAATTGAAAGATCACCATATTAATACATGTTTTGAGGGATGTATGGAGAATGTAAAAGAATAATTTGAATAATTTGGAAATATTTTATAAGATCAATTTATTTTTAATGTTTAGTGTGAAGGTTTAAATTACATTAATTTTTTTATGATTTTTCCACATTTGAATAGATTGAACAAGTCGAAGAAACCCTCTACATTAACATGTATGTCAAAACACCTAAGGAGGTGAGATTTTAGGTGTGTATAGAGGAGGTTCGATACTTCTATCCTCCTCCAAAAAACTCCCAATACCACTGTCTATCATTTAATAAGAGAAATATGACCAAATGTATGGACTTTTCCTCTTTATGGACGAATATTTACTTTTATTTTATTTTTATTATAATGAAGATGATCTTGATATTGCTTCTCCCTATATTTATTATGATGAGGTAGATGAACTTTATGATTTCTTATAGGGTCTATTGGTGGATGCTATTACAACTATTGAGGTGACTTTGATACCCCCTATTTATATTTAAAATTCAAATTTTGGGAGCAGCCACAGAACAAGAGGAGGTTTTGGAGCTATGCACTAGTGAAAAATAGGATACTGATACAAACTTTATGGTCAATGAAAGATTATTTGTTCAGGAAGAATCAAAAAAAATTCACATCGTATTATTAAATTTCCATAAACTACATACATCACTACTCAAGATGAAGAATAAGGGAAATACCCATTCATAGTGTTCCCCTCTCCAAATCCCCATTAGATTTATAATGTCAAGGAGGGGGATTTAATAGAAGATGATCATGGGGCACTCCAAAAGATGTAAAAGTTGAAAAATACTGTAATGAAGAACATGTGTTGGTTTCTAAGTAATAAACGACACCCCTATCTAATTGGGGGGTGAATCAAGGATTTCTAGCTGTGGATAGTCAAAATACAGTACCCCTTAGGTGTGGGAGGGGATCCTAATATTTTATTATTTCTATATTTTTTCTTCTATTTTTATTCATTTATTTATTTTTCATTAATATTTTTTCATTATTTTGTATGAAAATATAGAGGTAGTACATCCAAATATCTGAATGATAAACACTAACTTTTTTCTACACTAATAAAAAGATTAAATTGGTGTATCCTCTCATCCTTAACTTTTGAAGTTAAAATTATTATTACTTGATTCAAAATAAGTGTGTGCATGGGGTATATTTAGTCCTATTTACTAATTATGTTTTTTAACTTTAATTAGACTGATTTCATGTTGAAATATGTTATATTCATGTTTATTTTTGTTCTTAAATTATATATCATTTAGATTTTCAATTGAAATGATATGTTTTTACTCTGATTTTTATTTTTTCATGTTTAATTGAATTTGGTCTTAAACTGATTACTTTATTAAATATTTTTATTAAAAATAATTTTGAAACATAATTGAAATCATGTATTATAACCTTATAAATTATTTGTATTAAAATCATTTCTACTTTCATTAATAAATGCTCGAACATGCAATTTATTGAAAATCAGTTATTTTTTTTATTTTTCCCAAAAATAATGAAATAATGTACTTTCTTATTACTTTATAGAAATGTTGTAAATATAAGATCACACAACATGTTAAAAGAGAAGCACAAGGATTTTCAAGGACCAATGGAAGATAAATCTTGGAGCAACCTAAATCAAATCCCCCTTCACTCAAAATATATTAACTTTATTTTCTAGAACATTAAATTCTATAATCTTATGTTGAAATATTCAAATTATAGGATATATAATTAAGTATCTTGATAGAGTAAAATAAAATTATAATGTGATACTACTTTTGGTTTTAGTTTTCTATATATAGATTCAATACTAGGGAAGTAATAGTTCTACCTCTTCATTTTTAAAAAAAATGCTTATTTCCTCTTATACAGTTAAAAAATTGATTTAAAAAGATATTTGTGGATGCTAAGATAATTTAGAAACATAATCTTAATTTTTTTTGATGATTAATTTTTTTTGTGTTTAAATAGTGAAATTTCATGCTAATATTTATTCATTATTGAAAATATTTTTGAAGCTTTATGTTTAATAATGCACTCTTTCTATTTTTGAACTGAAAAAGTGAAGTAGTAACTGATATAATTTTTTTTACATGCCATGATTTTTTTTAACTATGATTAGTGGAAAATTTGTTTTTTTAGTTTTATTGTAGCCCTTAAACTTTATTTATCATTACTAAATTGGAAATAGTTTTAAATCAAAATTTTATACTTGTTTCTACCACATTAAAAGATCAACATTGAGGAAACTTTTGGGTTTTATATATAGGGGAGGGTTATTAAAATGTGTTAAACTATAATTCATTGAGTTCTTATCATATTACCCCTTAATTTTTTTTTTCAAAATTTAATGTATTTGAGGAAAACTTTTCTTACTCAGTGTTTATTTTATTTTCTATGAATTTTGAGGTCCATTTTTCCACTTTGAGGAGGTTAAAATATTCTATTTATATATATATTTAATTGGGTACATAAGTTTCATTTCTATATTAATTTTTTAGTCAAACCTTTGGAGTAAGATTTAGAATTTTAATTATTTTTTAACTATATGATTGATTTTTGAACTCATAAACTTTTCATTTTAAATGGGATATGAAATGAAATCCTAATCATTGAGGACTCTTTATTGTTGAATCTATAACTGATCTATGGGTTATTTATTCATTTTTTAAATTATTAAAATCACTCATCTATTCAGTTGTTTCTATGTATTCCTTATTAAATCATGTGATCCCATTCAATTAGTCAAAAAATAAGTTTAAAAGAGTCATTAAATGAAAATTGAAGTTTGTTTAAATCTTTTCAAAATTTTCAAAATCATTCATTTTTGTAAAAATGAAACCAATTTTTTTTCTTAAACACATTATTTTAAAGAAGTTAATAATTTGTACTACTTTATAGGGTACATGGGAAAAAATACATTTAAAAACTAACTCATTGTTAGATCTTTTATTTTTTAATCTTGATATTTATTTTCTTCCATTAAGTTTTTTAAATTGATTACCTGAGGACAATAATTAATTTAGGAATGAGAGGATTTTATATGGCCTTTATTTGATATATTTTTTTGTGACATTTTAATGATGAATTAATTGTGTTTCTGATGTGAATTTTTTTATAATAGTGAATTTTTGAATATTGGTTAACTTGGTGTTGAATCAGTTATTCTTTGAATATCTTGATAAAAATGCATGTTTTTAGTGCTTAACTGATTAATGTTAATTTATTTGATTTACATATATTTTTGACCATGAATTTTTGTTGTTTTTGATGGAATAATCATTTTAATATAACTTATAAGTAATTTTGAAGCGTTTTAGAATTATAGATTTAATATTTTTGTGTTATTTTTTTTATTTTTAAATATAACTTTTGAAAAAAATTATAATTTAATTCTTAGATATTTTTAATTTGTTGGCAATTTCTTTAAAATGGAAAAGTCCCATTATTTATGTAAGTATTTTATCTTCAAAAGTTATTAATTTTACATGACATGATAATATTCACAATACTTCATTTCTAAATTGTATGGCTTTAACATTTATATAAGAATGTTAATTTTTATATGACTTCAGGACTTTGTTTATTTTCATGTCAGTCATCTTGTGGTGTAAATATGAAGTGTTTGTGGAATAGGGGTAGATATAGAAACACATAAAGGTTACTAGGGTCTACCACATAAATGTACCTCAAAGTTTGAAGACTTGAAGATTGTTATGTTCAATATAGAAGTATTTTTTAAAGGTAATTGGAGGATTATTTAAGGGTAGTATGCATGATTAAAATCTCATGGAATGGTGAATTAAATGCTACATAAGGGTAAATTCATGGATTGAGATTTTCATAAAGGTATTCACCCTTGAATAAAGGTTGTGGAAGTCTAAATGGTGACCCTCAACACTTATTAAAGGGTATCTCCATACATTAATTTCACCATGGAAAGGTAAATCTGGAGTGATTGAATGGTAATAGAAAGTTTTAGCTACTATGAAAATCTAAACTTTATAAAATGTGAGATACATAAAGGTACATTTAGATGATTTTTAATTTATGGAAGGGTACCTATGAGGTTATTTAAGGTACCTAAAGGTGAAGTAAAGTTAAATATACAAGCGATGCCATAAATTCTCAAAATAAATTTCTTTTTGAGAGAGGAGAAGCTCGAGATTTTCAAATATCATGGAGATTCATTGGATTCTTTTGTAGACTGTTTTAGATTCTTGAGATGAGTGAACTGAGCTAGAATTACATTACATCCAAGTGATAATGCTTAGAGTTGAATAACAATTCAACTGGGAGGAGCACATTTTTTTATATAAGCTATGTTGAGATCATTGGAGTAGAACATAGTGGAGATGAAGGTCAAATTATGAGTGTTCCACATTGATGATATTGCATGTTAATTGGATTTTCACTATTTTCCCATTCCATTTTAATATAAAATGGGAATTTATCATTTGGGTGAGGGTATTATTCATTATAAAATCACATTCTATTTTCTAACTTCCATTTTTAATTACAAGTGTTTTGTTTTTATTCCTTTGTGTGTTCTTCCGCCTCAAAAAATGGAGGGATAACTTGCGAGTCCTTTATTAGGATTTGAAGCTTTAATTTTTATAGATATTTGAATAACTATATGACCATTGATTTATTCTTCACTCTAGGTTGATAGTGATGGTAAATCGAGGAGTTGTGATGACACATCCATCTACAAGAATTGTTTTATACTTTATTCCCTTAAGATTTCCCCGTATTATCTTAGTATAATTTAAAAAGTGTTTTATGAGAGGTTGTGTGATTTGAATAACCAGGTAAAGATAAATTCTTCTTGGAATATGTTTTGAGTGATTTGTTTTGATCTAATATCTATTTTCATAGTAATGATAGATCTATTGTACATGAAGGAACTCCATTACTAAGTGTTAATTGTTTTGATAAGAGAGGTTTATGATTTGAAACACAAACCATTCAGTGAGTGAGTTTGAGTGTTGATAATTAAATCCTTTTGTAGTTCTATAATTGGTATTAAAAATCATATTAACTAGGATCAAGTTTTGTTTCTTATTGAATTTTATTTAATTTTTATTAATTCTATTTTTATTTATTATTTTTTCTTATTCTTTTATTTCTTGACTTTTTTTCATCACTATTTCCATTTTGATTTTATTAATTTTGAAATTGGAAAAAATATAAAAATATTTTAGAAGTTTCACTTGGATAAACACACTGACTCCTTGATAGAATCACGAGGTTAACCACTATGTTATATCTAAGGAATTATAAATGAATTTCTGACTAAAACTATGAAACATTTATGTCTTTTAGTGTAGTCTATGATAGACCAAGGTTGTGATAGTATATGTGGTAGTATTTTTGATGTGGATACATAGTGGGAGAGTAGATGGAAGGGGAGGGTATATGATTTATGTCCTTCATGATTATAAACCATACCATGTGGAGGATGTTATATGTGTATATGTTTTATAATATGTGGCTATGGTCTCAATATGATTTTGTATTATAGTGTATAGTGATGATAATGTGGTTTTGGTTATGATATATTATGTTGATTTGTGGTTTTGAGGATAAAAAAGTGATGGAATCATTTAGATGTATTCCCTTGGGGTATGGGGAAAATAGTTTAGTGGGGAAGTGGTTACAGGGTACCATATATATATATATATAAACACCTTGAATTTAAGTTATTATTCTTGAGTGTTTTTTGGGTGAGTGAGATATAGTGAGTAAGGGTGGTAGTTGAACCTATATTGGTGATAATTTTCTTATGTCATTTATTCACTATGATAGTAGCGTTTTTTCCACATTTTCATGAGGATTTTTGTGGAGGATCCCACTTAGTATACTTGTATGCTCAATCCATATATATATATATAAATTTTATTTTTTTAATATTTATAGGGGGAGTTTTTGATTAGGTTGGATATTATTATCTCTCGGGGCCTTTTGGGTTTTTTAGGTATTCATAGATTCATTTCCACATGAGTTTATTCTTGGTATTTAATTTTTTATCTTTAGTTTATGTATGAAATTTAAATGAATTACTGTATTGATTCATTTATTATATTATGGAGTTTATTAGTGGTTCTATATTTATTTATAAGACTTATTAGGCTAATGATTACTATATTGTTTTATACCCTCGATGAAATTCGCCAACCCATGGCCCACTAATGGTAGGATTCAAGAGTCAGACTCATCTACAAAACTATCTCAGGAGAGGTTTTAGTAGATAAGGGTAATGAAAAATCTCATTAGTGTGTAAATATGATGAATAAAAATAGCGACATATACAATCAAATAAAAATCAATAAATACATTTTGAGAAATAAAATTTCTAATCGATCAGGAGATTTCAATTTTGTTTGGATTTCATAGGGGTGTTTCCCACATGGGGGGGGGATCAATATTGGTACCTTTTTATCTAATTTAAAACCCTTTTCCCTTTTCACCTCCTCACTAGTTTAGTGAATGAATCCTTCTTTATATCACATTGTATCTCATATTTATATGACATGCATATATGGTATGATGGAAATCACACAAAAAGACACAAAAATTTTGTTGATGAGGGTTACCTCCTTTTTCATTATGACTATATCTCCAATGACACATGATTGTTATACCATACACACAACTTCCTTATTATTATCAAAAGAAGAATGGGTAAGGGTATAGACTTAGAAACATTATTCTTACACCAACCAAACCCAAAGAAATGAACTACATTATATCTTTTGTAAAAGAGAATGGGATTTCACTTTCTTAAAGTAAGATGACTTGTGTTGGATCGAGTCCCACCTAGACTACGTGGATTGATTTTATTCCACACTAACTGCAATCAAGTGGGATAACTCATGATTCTTATGAATTCTATGATAATTTTCTATAGTACAACTCTATTATCTTATTGTACTAAATAGAATCAACAATAGTTAATGATAAAAATTCTTCTCTAATTTATCTTATTTAGTGAACAAAAGGATTTCTTACTAAAGAACTGGACCTATCTCTCATTTCTTTGATACATAGGTATTATTATTTCTTATTTGATGAAATATTGCTTATAATTTTTACCTTCTTTCAAATTATAAAATATATGTTTGGGTAAGCATAGTTGAGTTCCCATAAATTTTATATATTATTCTTAAAATATATATTCATAATATTGTTAAAATGTTTCTTTTTGAATTTTAATAATCTCCAGCATTCATGTTTCTAAAATATTTCTAACTAAATATTTTTATTCTTGTACTTAATAAAGAATAAACCTTATTTAATTTCTATTAATAAATCAGTTTGTTCTTTCCCATGTGATATTTGAATATTGTGATCATTTTATCTTCCACAAAAACCATACTTTTAAATTTATTTTAATTCCATGTATGGATGTGGAATCTTCTTATATGATATGGAACTCACCTCAGCACCAATATCTTCCTTAGGTATCCCCCCTTTAATATAATATTGAATCAAAATCATTTAATGTGATTGTGATATTTGAATCATTAATGAACATCACATAAATTTCATCTAAATTAAAATAGATTTCTTTAGAATATTTATTATTCTGGCTTTCTCAAATATCATATGAATTTAAAGCCTCAAAAGACTTAGAATAATATTAGTCTTCTTAAAAGTATTATGATATCAATGAGTTTATCATTCCTTTTTATATTTTCAAATTTGGACAAGGTCATACACCCAATGTTTTAGTCTTAAATGGGATAAAGTCAAACCTGGCCACCTGTGCTTATGAAAAGTCCAACATGACATTACCTTTGTAAAATTATGGAAAACTCAAATATCTTACATGTAGACTAAAATTTTTACACGGTGCATATTTTTATACATGGGCTCCTCAAAAGTCTTATATGAATAGTAACCAATTCTTATACACACTAGACTTAGCCAAATGTTGTCTCTTGAAACAAATTTTTATGAACTTAAAAATTTCCCTAAATAATTCTACAATTAACTTCTCATCTCAGAACCTATTTAATCCATAGAATCACTAAAAACCCATCTAAAAAAACATACAAATATTTACTTATTCTAATAATAAATTTTTTTAACTTCCCTCATCCTTTATATGGTTCCTCAACTCTTTAATCTAGTTTTTCATCTTTAATATCAACCCTTCAATCTCCCTACTAATCTAGATAATCAAAAATACAAATTAAACTATTATAGGTAGTGTTTTGTCCATTATCACTAGTCACTAACATTGAGGTTCAGCTCACCAATAGTCATAAAAATTATTTAAAACTTAATCTAAGTACATTTTTCTTATAATATTATACATATGATAGCTAAAAGGATAGATATTCTTAATAGATATTCTTATCTTTAAGGATCATGTATTTAAAGGTTCATAAACTAAATATATAAATGAACTATCAAGAATAAATATATTTAAATGTAAAGTGATATTATCTAAGTGAATGTATATCCTTGAATTTCATATAATAAATACTAAGACTCATCAAATATTCTCTAATAGATATTGAATATGAAAACCTAACAACTTCCTCAAATCTTAAAACTATAGTTATTATAGGTCTCAAGGTGGCTATTTAATCCTTATAAAGTATTCACAACTTTTCACATAATAAGGATACCTTTCTTGGGAAATCTATCCTTTCTATTCATAAACATACTTAGGAACCCCCAGTAACTTCCAAGGTGTCCAACTTCTTATCAATATACCTGGGAACTTCAAAATTCTTCCAGACCATTCAATATAAACATATTGTTAACATGTTTCTTGAATTGATTCCTTTTATCCTTATTTACTATAAATATTACAAAAACAAAAAATGGGTTTAACAATCTCTCCCTTTTTATTTATGTTTAATACTAATTTCATAAAAGACATGTCAATAAGTTTTTATTCTCTCCCCATTTTTTCATTAATTTATTCCATTTTATTCTCCTCCTCTTATTGAAAATAAATAAAAATTCTATAAAAGAGGATGTCATCACTTCATACTTGAGAAATGTTCCATAATTTTCCACCTCAAAGTATATTTTACCCATTCTTGGTGTAGAAAACATGAGGATTTTATTTTGAAAAAAAATCCATCCATAACCAAAGATAATATGATACTAAATCATATAAGTTACCATAAATCATTCAAAGGCCATCCAAATGTGCCCTTCCTAAAACTAAGTGACACTAATTTATAACTTTAATTATATTTTTAACAACATTTTGAGTTCCTCCACTCATCTCAGAACACATGTTAAAAACATTCAAGCACATATAGTAGGTTTTATAAATCATCCCTGATATCTCCTCACGTTTCTTCACTTTGTATTTTATCGATTGAAAGAATTTTTTAACCTTAGTATTAGAATTTATTATTGAGAAACCAAGGATGATTTAATATTAATACACACCTTTTAATGTCTGTTTATCAATAAATTTCTAGAAAATTTAAATTTTTATAAGAGGAAATGTTCTAGAATAATCTCAAGCTTTATTTACTTTCCCCCTCATCAAGGGGACACTTTAGAAGGTCTTCATCAAGGTGGATCTCTTCCATATATGAATTTTGATATTTCTTATGTTGAGAAAGAATTGAGATGGATCATTTAAAGTTTATATCTATATTTTAAATCTTTCACATCTTTATCATGGATGAAATTTTCAAAATATGTTCGTTTAAAATATCAAATGATAAATTATTCCATGATGGAGTCTTATTAAAATTTGGAATAGTTTGTTGTAGCTTAATTATATTCATTATATTTCCCTAGGTGAATCAACCTCAACTTCAATTCCCTACTTGGTTGGAACATAAAAATGATTAGAGAATAAGGTGTAACCTTCTTTTCTCTATAATGCAAGTAATAAGGATGAAAATATCTTCTCAAACTTGATACTCTAGTATTTTTTGCTTCAATTTTAGGGGGAATCTTCATACCAATTTTCTTGGATTTACAGGTCATCTTGGATAACATAGACTATTTTTTTATTTATGTGATATCCCATTCTTTGTGTAATCCATTAAGTAAAAATAATCACTCGGTGAATTTTTTATAGTTTTTAGGATTTATTTTTGAGATGGTGTGATTGTAAGACAATCCTTTGAACTATTTTTATCTCATTTTCTCCTCTAACACATCACTTCATGATATACTTGGTTATCATTATTTTAAATCCTTTTATAAAATATGGTTTTATCTTCATATGAAATCATTCTATTTAATTTTTCTCGTATATTCTATTGTGCTCCCTTCTCTCTTTCATCCATTAAATCAATTGGAAAATTGATCAATTATTATTTTAGAGTGTGCTTAGCCTTGTTGGTTCTTCAACATGACTACTCAAGAGAGTTTTTCACTATGTTGGTCCTTTTATATTTCTCTTGGACTAATTTTCCTCTTTTCTTAATCTTTACCCCATTAATTTTAACTTCCATGGTTTGTTTTCATGTGTCTATGATATATCCTCCTTTTTAAAAAATAATTATCTAATCATCCTTGGTGTAATACCATTCTTATAATTCTTTGTCTTGGTTTGAGAAGACTTATTTATTTTCTTATTGCCTAATGATGACCCACTTTTCCCATTTATTGAATTCTTTGGAATATCTTTTCCATTCTTTATTTCTTGAATTTTTACCAAGGTAGGTTTTGATTTCTTCTTGAAAAATCTGTTCTTTGGAATTTGTGGTCTTCTCTCTTTGGATGCATTTGATATATTATGGGTGTATTTTTTCAGTATGCCTTATTCCTATGACCACCTTGGTTTTGAGTCTCACATAGATCTCCAATGATTCTAAATCTGATTATAGAAAATAGATTTCCTATTCTTCTATGATCTTTGAGTCATTCCAGTATTGCTACCCCTTTATGTAGGCTCTCCTTTTCTCCCATAGGTTGACACACTATGAAAAAAATATAACGACTTTTATCCAAATATGTTAGATCACCAACACTTTCCAACAATCCATTTTATTCTTATTTAGATTTCATGATATGAAAAATTTCTAGAGTATATTTCTTGTAATGTTTAGAATTTTTCTCAACTGTTTGTGTATCTTATGGTGAACAACTTCTTCCAATCATTCTTCCAACCACCCTAGATGTAGTGGCAGGATTCTCACTACTTTTATTCATCAATATGTGTACAAATTTTAATTTTAGACCTATTTTTTCCATGAAAACATATTTAGATGAATCATTATCAATAGATGTGGATGGTACATTTCTTTTTGGAGCTTCTAAATATTGATCATTAAATGATCTTATAATTTTCCCACTAGATTGAGATCATTTTTTATCAGAAATATCATTGTAATTTCAAGTGAAATTAACCCATTTTCAATTTATTTTCATGATATTGATTTATTTATTTTTCTAGATTCTTAAATTTAATTTCAATATCCAAGCATCTCATATTGAGAATGTATTTCTCATGCTCCACTATTTTTAGTTTTTCTTTACTGAACTTCATGATTTTATCAACCTCATCATCATGCATTTTGTTCTTTTTTTATAGTATATGGTTGATCTATTTAATCATGTGGGACTTAATATCCAATTGAGCATCCTTGAGATTTATTACTTATTTTATTGCATGGGACTTTTCTTCAATACTTGTCATGGTTTTTTTATATCTTATGAATTTTAGTGAACTATTCATTCACAAAACCATAACAAATTTCTTCATGATCTTCATTCATGGTATTTAATGATCCAACCTGTTTAGTAATATTTATATATATAATAACCCTTTATTCTAAAGATTTATCCATTATCTCATTTTCATCTTAAATATGGGTAATCTCATCCTACATACTATTAAAACATTCACAAATATAAGTGAAAATTTCTTTTTTAAATTTATCCAAAGTAATTATTAGTATAAAAACTAATTCATATTATGAGTTTTATGATTATAAATCATCTCCACTAGTGATTTGATCTTTTTTAGGACATTCTTGATAATAGTTTATTTATTTATCATTATTTTGTAGAAATTATATACTACCTAAGGAGTATTTATTTTCTTTTTCATTAGTAGTTGATTCAACCATTAAATCTTTTCCTTCAATTCTAAACATATCTTCTTTATAATTACCACATGGAGAAGCAATATTTTATCTCTCCTTGCACGTGATGGATATCTTTTCTTCACAAGAATAATTAAGAGGAATCTTACCAACATATGTAATAGAAATACAATTACTTTGATTACCATAAACTAGTAGATATTCCACTTATTTTTATGATTCCTTTCTCATAATATTTTCATCCCTTATCTTCATATTCCTCATTGCATTAGAATATGTTTCTTCCTTGACTAATTTAATTGGAAATTCATCAACTTACTCAAATATACACTTCATTAATACTTTTGAGAAGGAAAAATGATGTTATTTGATACCATTTTTAGGATCACATAAGGATGCTTCCAACACTGGGGGTGGGTGAATCGATGTTGGTACTTTTTATAAAATTTTAAACTTTTTTACCTTTTCATCTCCTCACTTGTTCAGTGTGGGGATATCACATTCTATCTCATTTTGTCTCATATTTAGATAGAATTCATATAATATGAAGGAAATAACACAAGTAAACACTAGAGTTTGTTTATGTGGTTCACATCCTTTTTAAGATGACTACATCCTCAATGACACAAGGTTTTTATCCTACACACATAGTTTCATTTTCATTATCAAAATAAGTATGAGAAATGGTATGAACTTAAACCCATTATTTAGTAACAATACAAGCAAAAAGAAATGACCTATATACTGTCCTTTTATACAAGAGAATGAACTTGTGATTTATTTAATGTAAGATCATCCATGTTGGATTGAGTCCCACCTAGACTGTGTAGATTGATCTTCTTCCTCACTGACAGTAATCAAGAGGGTTTCCTCAAGCTTCTTCAGACTTCTACATTTGATGATTCTAAGTTGGATCTCTCATATTCTTATTCTGAATTGAATCAAAACCAATATATCCTGAGAAGTCTTCTATCATTATTTATCTCCATTTCATAGAAGGATCTCTTGTTACACTAATTGAACCCCCTCATCTTTATTTTATGCACAAGTTTTCTTATTTCTTCTTGAATATTATATTCACTCAAGTTTTTATCTTCTTTTCACTTATATAATACATGTCATGGTTTTCAAAATTGAGTTCCCACTCATTTTCTTGCTTCTTCTAAGAGTATATATCCACACTGGAATATAAATATTACCTTTCTAATTTTCATAATCTCCAGTATTCAAGTTCTTGAAATCTTGCTAATTAAAGATCCTTCTTCTTTGGCCTTTCTGAAGACTTGAACTAATTTAATTTCTCCTAAATACTTGGGATATTATTTCCCATAAGACATTTGAATATCATAATCTTATTCTCTTAAAAAACAACATATTTAAATTCATTTGAATTATATTTATACATGTGGACATTTTTTTTGTGAAATAAAACTCGTCTTAGTACCAATATAATACTTGGTTAGTCATATTTCAATATCATCTTGAATCAAAATCATTTTATGTGATTATGATATTTGGATCCATGAAGAAAATAATTGTAGTATCTTCTAAATTAAAACATATTTCTTCATAATATTAAATATTATAGATTTTTTAAATCTTGAAAGACTTAATAGTCTTATAGGGATAACAATTATATGGTTCTTATTGAAAGTATTACAAGCCTTTTGAAGTTCTCATTCCCTTGTGCATATTTTTAGATTTAAACAAATTTTTACACCCAATGATCAAAGTCACACACATGCTAAAGTCATACTCAACCACTTGAGTTTATGTAAATTGGCACGCAAAAACACATTTAAAATATTATAGTAAAATAAAATATCTTACGTATAGAATAAATGTTATGAATGATTCATTAATTAATACATGATATCCTCAAAATTATTTTGTGTGTAGTTACAAATCCTTACACACACCAGATATAGCCAAATATCAGTTCCATCCCCAAGGTCTTTGTACTTTAATAATTTCTCTAAATAAGTCAAGATTTTACTATCAAATCCCAGAAACTCTTAATCTGATTATCAGTACATTATAATCACTCATAATATATCTTATAATATCATCCAAATATTACATTCTTTAAACAATAAAAACCATAACTTCCCCATCCTTTGGGTGGTTCTTATACTCTTTAATATATATTTTCTTCTTGAATATTATCTCTTTAATATCCCAACTTAGATATATACTCAATAAAATAAATTAAACTATTTCAAAAAAAGTTTTCTCTATAAACACTTATCTTTGGCATTGTGGGTCTGTTCCCTAACAATCATTACAATTAGTTCCAACTTCATCCAAATTTATTTTCCATATAATCTTGCACTTATAATAATCACAAGGATGGATATTATAAACTAACTTTATCAACTTAAAGTCTCATGTATTCAATTATTCTTGAACCAAAACTGTATATGAACTATAAGTATGTAACATTGTTAAACATTAAATGATATCTGTCAAGTGAATGGATTTACTTGAACCTTATGATAGAAATATCATAACTTATAAAATATTATATAATATATTACCCACATAAACTCCTAAAAACCTCTTTCAATATTCAATAAATATTTCTTTCAAGCCTCAAGTTGGTTAATCAATCCTCATAAAATATTCACAACTTAACACAAAATAATAATACATTTCTTATGAACTATAGTCTTATTCTTCGTCAACATGTTTGGGCACTCCCATCAACACCCAAGATGTAAAACTTATAATCAATATGATTGGGGACTTCAAACTTCTTCCAATACATTCAACAATAACAAATTAAAAAAATGTATATTGACTTGATTACTTCAATCCTTATTGACCATAAAAACAATATAAATAAAAAAGTGGGTTTAACAAGTTTGAAGGATTTTTTTATGCTATGGCGTATACGATCATAAGGCCTATATATTCTGTTATAATTCATCCTTTATTTAATCAAATGGAGGAAATGATTTAAGGGTGATACAGGTTGAAGATACAACTAGAAAATCAACACATTAACTAAGATAAAAGATAAAACTGCAAAATTTCTCTAATAATATTGTGTATATTTATGATATGTGTGATATAACAGGAAATGAAACCAATTTTTATCACATAGAAATAAGTTTAGTTGTAATAAATGGATAACTATAAATCTAATCATAGTAGGAGTAATCAATAGAAAATAATAGTGGTTGAGGTTGTTTATAAGGATTTGAAAGGTGAAAAACCTTGGATCTTGGAATGAGGTCACTCATAAAACATGATTTAAAATAAAAATATATTAAATTATGTTCACAAATATGATGAAAGAAATATCACTTTTAGAAATAACTCCTCTTTAAATGTGAAAGGATTTGGAATCATACAAATTAATTATGGGAAATCTTACTCTCATATTTTTCTATTTGGTAATGGATCAAGAAATAATATATTTTTTACTTATTAACTTTGTGATAATGAGAATGTTATGATTTTCTAAAAAAATATATGTTTCATTATATGGTTTATGGATGGAAAAATAATCATGAATGTTAAGTGAAAAAGAAGAAATATAATCTAAAATTTGAGTGATTAAAACACCTTTTCCTAAGTGTGATAGTGTAAATAAGATATGGAATAGAAAAATTGGCCGTTTATCATAAAAATAAATGAACCAACTTGTAAAATATAACACTATAAGAAATCTAAAAAATATTAATCAAGAGAGGAATAATTCTTGTGATGTGTGTCACAAAGGATAATTAATGAACAAGAATAATAAGTCTATAAAGATCAAAAAAATAATCTACTCAAACTAAATCATTCAAATATTTGTGTCTATATGAGCTTTAAGTCAACCAATAGGATTTATCACTTTTTCAACAATTCAACTCATATGACTTAAGTATATTTTATGATGAGTAAATTAAAGGTTCTTGAGTAGTTTTATTTTTTTTTCGATGTGGTAAAAAGAAAAAGGGTAATGTTATCAAAATTGTTTAGTTGAAAAATAGATTTGAATACAAGAATAAAGTCTTTGAATCATATATTGATAATCATTTAAAAAGGAATCAATATATTTATCTATACACACATTAATAAAATAGAGTAATATAAAGGAAGAACCAAATCATGGTTGACATGGGGTGAACCATGTTAAATGAGAATAACATCCCAAAATTAGTTTTGAATAAAGTTATAATATTAACTATTTTTGTTCTCAAAAAGTGTTAAATTTTGACAAATTTATAATATAAAAACCTATGATAAGTGGTTTGGAATGAATCTGGACATGATGAGTTTTATAGCTTTCAACAACCCAAGTTACACCATAATTAAAGGCATCCACTATGGAAAATTTAAAGTTTGAGATGATAAAGGTTTTTTTCATGAATATGCACCCAATAGAAAAAGATACCAATGATATAAAAATAATATAAATAATATCATTGATATATATGATGTGATAGCCATATAATATCATTATAAATAATGAACATCATTTCCCACTAAAGATGAGTTGGAGTATTTTCTTGAATAATTTTATAATCAAAATGATATATAAATAATTGTTACAATATATTTGAAATATTTACAATATAATTTAGATGTTTTTAGTAATGAGTAAGACACTACATAAGATGGATCTAAGTTCTCAAGACTTACAAAATATGTGGATCTAGTTAAAATTATTAGAGACAACATTAGGGGAGTTTAAACACAAATAAGATAAAGGAATCACAATCATACTAGATTCCATTAACTAGTTGAATAAAAAACTATTTAAGAATATTTATAACATGAGTATTCGATTTCAGATATAGAAGATAATATAAATTTTATTATGGATAATGAAAGTTATTAAAATTTATTATGTCATAAGGATAACAATGTTATTGAAAAAAAATGGTTTTAAGAAATAAACTCAATATGAATAAAGAAATTTTATAGAAAAAAATCATCTTGTCTACCTGGTTTATTCTTAAAAATGTTGGTATAAACTTTAATGATACGTTTTCTACATTAAAAAGGCTTAAAAATAATTTTTTTATGATATGTTCTCATAAAAACTAAAATTTATTTCAAAGGGATGTGAATGTATCATTCTTAAATAGAGAACTCAAGGGGGAGGTTTATGTTGAACAACCTAATTGATTTATCTATAATAATGATGGGTTTTTGTGTATAGAGGTTGAATAAATAACATTATGTGCTTAAATAAGTTTCTCAAGAAGGGTTTTCAAAATTATACATAATATTTTAGAGATTTTTTTTAAGAAATTCAAGGAAAATATAAATCTCTATATAAATGTAGATGAAAAAAACTAACTCATTATGATTGCATATTTTATGATATTATTTTTATAGTGAATGAAGTGAATACTTTCAAGTATTTTAAATCCTAAATGAAAAATATTTTTGAGATGTTAAGGATTGATGAAATTATATTATTTTTTGGATTTCAGTTCACGAACATAATAGATTGCATAATTCACTGATAATTATAGTATGATCATGAGTTATTAAAAAGGTTTGGAAAATAATACACAAGAGATGTTTCTAATCATATTTCAATTAGGAATATATTTTTATTAGATGAAATTGGATTCAGTATAGATCAAAATGAGTTTTAAAAAGAATTGGGGACTTTTTCTCATAGACTTTATTTATAAAAATAAGAAAAGAAACTTATTTTTAAAATATTTTCCCAAGAATATATTTCCTATCATTTTAAAAATTATTTACCTTGTTTCATAGTCTTAAAAAGTAAATTATTTTTCTATTCTTATAAAAGTTTTATCTAAAAGTTTTTTTGTTGGAAAAGTTTCATTTTCATTATTATTTTCAATGTAAAATTATACCATTTATCTAAAAGTATTATTCAACAAATCACTAATTATTTACCTATATTTTTACAATAGAGAAACGTTGAAAATCTATAATAGTTTTGATTCATGACTAAATATATATTTATTATTAATATTTTATGTATGACCATAATATTTATTTTAATCCATTTCCTCGATGAATACTCTATTTTTGATTATTTTTATTGATTGGTGTTCACCTAATTACCCATATATTGTTTGATTGGGGAAGTGTTGACTAAAATTCACACCCTTTATCTATACAGTGTAAATTCCATGAGTTATCTTATTTGAAGGGTATTTACCTAGAGATTTAATTAATTTATTTGGAAAGTCATTTATTTTCCATGGTTTTATCATGTTATGAATATTTTTGAATGTTTTTGTATCAATCGATCAAAATCTTTAAGTCTTTTTATTTGATACAATTTGTAAATGTTATGAAATCCATTTTCTTTCTATTGGTTTTTATGAGGACTGAGTGATTTATTATGGAATTCATATGTATGTATGGTGATTTGTGGTGTCCTATATGTCCCTCCAATTCATTGTTTTAAGTTTATATCTCATGATATATTCAGGTATGGATATACTGAGTTTTCTCACAAAGGCGTGGTCATAAAGAGTTTGCTCACATTTTCAGGTGTGGAAATAATGATTTTTTTTCACATAGTAAATAGAATAATGGGTTTCTTCACAAGGTTTTCTTATTATTATGGTTGTTACATAACTTTAAGTCATTTTTGATATTTTTCCATATGTAACATCCTGATATACCAATATATATATTTTCCTTTAAATATTTATTAGCTTAACATCTTTCTTTGCTTGGACTAAAATGAAGTTCATGATTCTTTAGTAAATTCAATTAATCATATTTAAAATATCATTATGATAACATATAATATGTTTATATATAATATAAAATACTAAAATTATTTAAATTTGAAAATTGGTATGAAATAATATTCTAAACACTTAATGTTTAAGAAGGTCATTTTTAATAAAATTAATTTTTTTTTTGTATTTTAAATTAAAAGTTAAATATATATTTTTTAGAAATAAAATTAGATTAAAATAAATAAATTTATTAATTTATAATATCAGAATTTATTTAGTATTATTTTTTGATATTTTTTGAAAATATCGATCTTTAGTCGAAAATGCGGTTTTTACAAAAATTATAAGTTCCATGACTTTATCAATATATAACAATGTACTGAAAGGTGAAAAAACCATTTAAATGATAAAATATGAAATTAAGGAATAGAATTAGTCAATTTAAAATATTTCTTGAATTTATAGAACCCACAACCAACTTTTTTAGAAATAAAGTAAAAAGGTTACCTTAATATAGAAAATTATTTTATGTCTTTTCTTTCAATTAATTAATATTTTGGTAAAATTAGTTTATAGATTGATTTTACTGACACAAAAAATTAATTTTATTTTTATTAAATAAATTTAGGTATTAAAAATTATTGAAATTAATAATTTTAACTCACACATAATTTTTATGGTTAAAAACACGATTATCTTAAAAAATATTTTTAAGAACTCAATGCATTTATTTTAAAATTAACTTTTCATGATCATAGTAATTTAAATTTTTAAATTTAATATAATATATGTGTTTATAACTATCAAATTAAGTGATAATATCAATATTAATAAATATTATTTTAATTTGTTAACAAGGGTGAAGGTAAAAGTTACCTTTAAAAAAAGTACAAAGGGGTAAAGTGAAAAGTGATAATACAAATACCAAAAATCACTTAATGATTTCCTAAACATGAGTTTATGTGAGGATTGTCTATAGTATCATGCCCCATATTTCATATTTTTGATATTTGGGGGTATTTTACCTTGAATAGCATAAATAAATATCTTAATATATGAATGTGTTTTCAAAACTACCCCTTACTTCACTTATAAAAGTGATCACTCACACCCATAAAAGGTGCACACTTTACTTTATTTTACTAGAAAAAACTATTTCCATTTAATACTAATAGACTAATTTCCCACAAACCTAATCCTTTTTCCTTTTCTAGTTAGCTTAAGCCTTTCATTTCTAAGGAGAATTCCATGGAAAATATATGTCCCCGACACGAGTGTTTCTTATTCTTTGTCTTTATTTTTTAATTTTTATTATCCTTATATTCCTTAAACTAATTAATATAACCGATATAGTATAATTTATATAATTATGTTTCATTATATTTATTTAATAATAATTATTCATTCCCATGCATCCACTAATAAAAACATAATCATCTAATGTGCAGTTTCATGGACCACTGTCACCATGAAGTGATACAATTTGTTTTTCATCACCATATTTCATGAATGGTTCCATGGATTAACATGATGAATAAATATTTTTTAGGACTAAATTATAACTCTTAAATGATTAATAATTTTTTATACCCCCTCACATTTTATGTAAAATGAATGTGTGGTTCGTGTGAACAAGCAGACTACCACCTCCATGTCAACGCCACATTTCATTTTCTATTATCACCTAATATGAATGAATTTAAAAATGTTTTTATGTATAAATATTATATTTATAAAACTCTTCATATTATTTAGGATATGAATTTATTTTTTAAGATAAACTTAACCATGGTCAACATATCAAACGAATCTCATAAAAATCGACCAAACCACCACAGGTAACTGACATGAGTAGAAATGATTTAATAAATGAATGACTTATGAAAATAAATAGACCTTGGGAAACTGATGTTAAATGAATAAGGATCTTATTAAGGTTTCCAATAAACTTAGTTTTAACATTCATAAAGTTAATCATGTTCCCAGAATGAATCAGGACTTGAGGTAAAGGATCTTTCTTACCACCCATGTTATTTCTGAGTCACATGTTCTCTTTCTTTTTTAAAATTTTATGAAGTATTATTATCATGTAATTATTATTATTACTTAATATATGTACCTTAAATATATACCTATTTTAATATCCCTCCCATTAGTAGTTTTATACATGTTTTATGTTTCCTTTGAAATAACCACTTTCAATAAAACCATATTTAAGTGGATATTCAAAATTTTTATTTCACATCCACCAACCCCCTAATTTTTTTAAACCATGAATAAATTTTAAATTTATTATTTATTTTATATAGAATCCTTCATGTTAATTTATGATTTTAATTTAAAATAATGATTTATTTTCTGTTAAATATCCTTTCTTATTTTGAAAATCATCCCGAAAGTGGTTTATTTTTATTATTTATTATTTGTACCTTATCATGGATTTTTTTACCATAGGGATCAATGATCAAGACTTATGTTCCTTTAAAATATGATTTTTAGGTCTAAAAGGGGTTTTGATTCCCTGATGGGGGGGGGGGGGGTGAATCAGGGTATGGATATTCTTTTCAAAATTATTCCAGTCCCACTGGATCTTAACCTCTTTATTACGAGGGTCACTTTGTTTTCACTTATACGTCAATGCTAATATTATTCTCTCCGTCTTTATTTGATGATGCTGATTTTAATGAAATATAGGAAAGAAAGCACAAGGATGAATATATTTTTACTTGGTTCAACCTCATTGGGTTTCATCTAAGTAGAATATAATGACGATGATCAGATTGTACCCAATTCACTAAGGCTCACTGCCAACAATGAAGGTTCAGGATAGATAACTCATATTTCTAGGATCACTGCCTTTACTATATTCATGTTCTACTCACTACATTCCTAAGGGTCACTACCAATGTATCTTTCTCTGTCTCCCTACCAGTGGAAAGGATCACCATTTGCCTCTTTCTTCACTCACTTCTTCTGGAAGAGATTCACCAACAGTTTTGTGGACTTATTGGTCCTTTCATTATCTCTAATGAATGCATCCTCAGTTGTATATGGATGATTTGTTAATTTTTTATTTTCATCAAGTAGATGAATACCACTTTACCACAGATGCACTGGTCAATGCCTTCTGAACCACTTTCATGATTCTCACTGCCACAATGAAGCTCACATTGCCTTCTTGAATCTCTTACATTTTCACAAAGCTCACTTCTTTCATGAATATCAACTAGACTTCACAAAGCTCCTTTCTTCCATGAAGCTTACTTAGACTTCATGAGTTTACTTACATTTTTGATGCTATGAACATTCATTTGGCATTTATAGCCTTCAAAAACTTCTTCGCACACCACCTTTGCAAACTAGCTTCACAAACTACCTTCGTGAACCACCTTTGTGAATCTGAAGCCTTAAGATCTTCGTTTAGTATCACTCTTTCTTCTAAATGGGGTAGAGGTCTATTTATAGGAGTTTCCACCAATTACAAAACCTTCCAGGACATGTCAGTACTATTTAGTGGAGCTCCCACATTTCCATCATGATTATCCCTTTTTCATGCAGCTTCATAGATATTTCCTATTCACAATGCTTTTCGTAATCACAGAGCCTTCCGTTAAACCTTCATGTTGAGACAATGATTCACTCGCGATTCTCCTCACCTTCACCACTCGTGATACTCATCATAGTCGCAGAGATCACCCTTATGATTCTTTGATACTTTGTGAAAAACTCTTCATGAAGTCCATATTCACAAAATTCTTGCCTTTACCATATTTTCATTTGGTCTTCAAGAAAAACCAACTTTTGTGATGCAAGCCAAACTCCAAATTTTAGACCCCAAATTTTTTAAAAAAACTAGGAAATGAAATCACCTTATGTAATATATTTTTTTACCTCTTCAAAGGAATCCATTACTCCCTCTTGGATCCTTTTCAACACACCATTTCAGTAATCTCTTTGGACTCCACAACTTACCTTGGAAACCCGCTTTGTCAAAAAACACAATAAACCCAAAAATTCTGAAATTTTACCTTGAGGTATTTTTTACCAACAAATTTATATAGAAATTTAATTACTTATTATTTGGGGAACCCCTATGTTATAAATTTTAGACATTCCTTTATAAAATATCATGAAACCCTATTCTTTCTCATTAGGTTTTACCATGTTTATGACTTATGTGTGGTTTACTTTAATCATGTGGTGCACATATAAATGATATTAATTATGTGATGGGTGGCCATAAAATTATATATCCTTCAAATTAATTGGGTAATATTTCCATCTCATGAGATATCATGGTGCATGGGCATTGGGCCTAACCAACTATGGTTAATAGGAAGTTAACCTAGCCAACTATGTTATGTTAACAAGGTAGTGAGACATGAATTATGATTATGATGACATGTTTTATATATTTTACACATTATTATGATTCCCTCCACATATAAAATGATAAAATTTAATCAATGCAATTATGTTATAATTTCTATATGCCATGATTTCATGCTTATGATTATTCTCTTTATGATATCATATTATACCTTCCATGTTATCCCCTTTATCATTTTTATTCATTTACTAAGATTTATATCTCACCATTTTCCTTATGTATTTCCTTAGGTTATCCTATAAATTTTTAAGATAAACTATAGGGGTTTATAGGAATCTATGAAGATTAGATGAATATAATGATATTATGTTTTAAGATGTTGTATTTATATGTCTAATCTTCTAAAGACATTATACCCCGGATCCATGGCTTGTATTATTGTAAAATATGTAAAATTTTATGAAATAATATTTTTTTAAGGATTGGTTTACTATAGTTGGTATTAGATAAAGGTCTATTTTTTTGGAAATTGAAATAAGATAACATTAGTGAACACCCTAGGTATAATCCTAAATATAGAAGAATATCCCTAAATTTTAGTGAAGTAGAGATTGTGTGGTTTTATTAGAAATTGAATCCCTTTATGGATAATAAAATGTGGATATTATTTTATCACATATTCATCTAGTTTTAATAACCCTGATAAGAGTTTTCTTGGGTAAAACTCTATCATCATTCTAGTGTATGGTGAATGGGTCCTTACTGCGCACCTAGCTAGTCACTCCATGGGAATATGATTCTATTAATTCACATTCTTTTTATATACCATTATAATGGATTTAAATATATTTTATATAATATAATATCTATTTTGGTTTATATAACCTAACTATAAGATGGATAACCTATATTGAAACTTAGAGTTTCATAAGTGGGGATTTACCAATCATTTATGAGTTACTCCTTCTCAGTTTATGGTTTAACTTGTAAAAATTTATAAATCTAAAAATTATTATCCCCAAATTTCCTTCATGTTAGAAAATGGATGGACATACAAGGAATAATGTTAAAGATATATGAAATGGGTAATGTGATGAATGCCCTGATTAAATACCTAACATGAAGGGAATGGGTGTTGATAACTTCATGGTTTTACTAGCACAACTGACTCATATTATGAATAATAACATGAATCAATTGGAGTTACCTCTAAGTGATAAAGTTATAGTATAGTCCTTTATATGATAGAGGAATCTAATATTTAGTGGATCTACTGATCCCATAATCACTGAAAAATGGACTAACACTATTGAAAAGATATTATTTTTCCTTTAATGCTTTGAATAATAGAAGCTTATACTGACTATTTACCACCTTGAGGGAGAAGAAGATCAGTGGTGGACAGTGATTAATAATATGAAGAGTAGAGAAGACATATAATCTATGGAGAAGGATGAATTCAAGAGGATTTTTATAAATAAGTATTTCCCACATACTCTTTATCTTACAATAGAGAGGGAGTTTCCTTCACTCAAGAAAAATGAAGATGAATATGTCAAGTCCTAGGAGGTGAACTTCCTGAGAATTTCTTAGTATACTTCCATCCTTGTCATGATCCCTAAAATAATGATTGGTCATTTCTCTATTGGGTTGAATCTTAGACTTTGACAAGCATTGTTGGTTTGGGACTTTGACAGTTATGAATAAATTATCCAATGTTCCCTCAAAGTGGAGATGAAAATGGGTGATTCTAAAAGGATTGGAGATAAGGAAAGGAGAATGGATGTTAACTCAAAGAAATCATTAGTTAAATCCTATGATTGTAAGAAGGTCCAACATCCTATCTGTCAATGATGTGGGAATAAAAATCCTAGAAACTATCTAAATTGGACCAAGAAGTGCTTCAAGTGTGTAAATAAAGGTTTTGTAGCTAACACATGTCAATGTGAGAGGAGAAATATCACTAATGTGATCAAAGATAAAAATTACCATACCAATCCTCAACCTATTATCCAGTGTTTCAATAGTAAAGAACATGAGCATTATGAAAATCAATGAATTAAGCCATGTGTTGTTAAAGCTGACAAATGACAATAACCTCCATGGATATGAGTGTAAGGGAAAGCTTATGCTATAAATACTATAGAGTTTGATAAAGAAATTTATGTGGTGATAGGTACAATAGTTATTAATTCAAAAATAGTGAACATACTATTTGATTCTGGTATTAATCATTCTTTTATATAATATAATTTTAGTAGAAATATTCAAATATCACTACAGAACTTGGAGGTTAAATTATCCATGAAAATCTATAATGGAGCGATTATATCATTTCAAACCCATAACTCATCCCATTTTTTTATTTGTATAATAAATATTCTAGTGGAATTACTATAAATCCTTTAGTATAAGTTGATGTTATACTAGGAATGGACGGGATGGCATTTTATATAGATCACATCAATTTTCAAGAAAAGGAAATCACATTGCATATCCCTGATTATCCTATGATTCTATACAAGTGTAAGGATGAGGATGGATCTTCTTTAGAATATTCTCTAGAGGAATGGATATTATTTCATAATAAGTAATATTATCCATCTAAAATTATTTAATCAAAGGATAGTAACTCTCTAGAAGATATAGCCATTGTAAGGGAGTATGTTGATGTATTTCTTGAAGAGTTTCTCGATATTCCTCATGATATAGTGGTTGAGTTATCAATTTAACTTATAACTGAATCTATATTTTTATCCAAAAATTTGTATAGAATGAACCCCATTGAATTGAAAAAAATGAATAAAAAATTAAAAGAATACATGGACATGGGTTTCATATGCACAAGTTCTTTAATATGGAGAGCACTGGTTCTCTTTATTAGGAGGTAGGATGGGGCGATCCATCTCTATATTGATTATTATAAACTCAAAAATATCACAATAAATAATAAGTATTTTTTCCATTGATTGATTAATTATTTGATAAGTTTCATAGAGATCAATACTTCTCTAAAGTGGAACTTTAACTAGGATATCATCAGTTAAAGGTGATGAAATTAGATATCCCTAATACCACATCTCGTACAAGGTACATTCACTATGAGTTCATAGTAGTTCTTTTTGGACTCAAAAATGGTCTAGAAATTTTCATGGACTTAAAATATAGAGTCTTTAGAGATTAAATCAAAAAAATATGTGGTTGTCTTTATAGATTCCAATCTTATATAATACAAAAGTGAGGAGGGATACAAAGAGAATTTGAGTACTATGATTAAGACCTTAAGGAAAGTGAATTTATATGAAAAGTAAAATAAGTGTGAGTTTTTTATAGAGAAATTGGAATCCATGGGGTATATTATAGCATGTAAGGGGATGTATGTGGACCCTTTGAAGACTAAGGTAATAAAAAATTATCCCAGACCATCATTTGTGATAGATATTCATGGTTTCCTTGGATTAGTTAGGTACTATAAACGATTTTTGTGAAACTTCTCATGACTATTAAACCTACTAAAAATGATCACTCAAAAGGGAGTAATATATATAAAGAGGATTGAGTGTGAAGATATATTCAAGGAGCTGATAAAAAGGTTAACCACCAGACTTGTACTCACTATACCCACCAGTGGGGAAGGACTTGTGATCTTTAGTGACGAATAAAAAAATCATGGGATATGTGCTCATGAAGAATGATAAATTGTTATTCTATGCCTCATGATAGTTAAATGTGCATTAGTAGAATTATCCGACACGTGATCTTGAGTTAGTCGTAGTAATCTTCATGTTGAAAATTCGGAGTCGTTATCTCTATATAGAGATGTGTGATATATATAGGCCACAAGATCCCAAAATATATATTCACATAGAAGGATCTCAACATGCACTATTTAAGGTGTTTAGATATGATCAATGATTATGATTTATCAATCCACTTCCATGTATAAAAAACAAATAAAATGGTAGATATTCTAAATAGATAAGATTTTATAACCTTATCTATGATGGGGATTGAGAAGGATCCAATCTTATTGGAAATATAAAGGATTGAAACAAGAATTAGGAAGAAAGTAATATCATCCTACCTTTATCAAATGATTGATTTTCCATTGCTACTTTAAAATATTATGAAATCTAAAAAGGATAATTTAGAGATACAGAAGAAGGTAGAGTCATGAGGAAGGGAAAAAACTCTAAGTTTGGGGTCGATGATGTGAGAGTTGTGATATTTTTGAAATGACTATGTGTACCCTCTAAATCGGAGTTGAAGAAGGAGTTGTTGAATGATGGTCATAGCTAAATATTCTCCATCCACTTGGGAAGCATGAATATATAGATAGATCTTTGAGATTAATATTTGTGTAACAATATGAAGAAGTATATTTTAGAATAAAAATCAAAGTTCCTCTTGTGTTAGCAAGTGAAATATAAAATGAAAAAGTCTAAAGGTATGATGCAACCATTTCCCATATCTACATGGAAATGGGAAAGCATCACTATAGATTTTATCATGGGTCTTCCAAAAACATAAAAGGAATGATTCTATATGGTTTATGTTGGACCATATTAAAAATACTACTTAGTTCATTTCTATTTAATACAAATTATAACTCAATCAGCTTGTAAACATATACATTAGAGAAGTGGCGAAACTATGTGAAACACCACTATTAATTATATATCATCAAGATCCGAGGTTCACCTCAAAGTTATAGAAGAGTATTCAACATGATATAAATATAGAGTTGGAATTAAGTACGTCCTATCATCCCCAAAACTATATCCAATTGGAATGGACTATCCAGACACTTGAGGAAATATCGAGATACTTCTGTATGGTATTCAAGGTAGGATAAGAAAAACATTTTCTTCTGGTTGATATCTATTACAAAAATAGTTTCCATTCATGAATCCAAATTGTCTCATATAAAGATTTATATGGGAAAAGATGTAGAAAACCAATGTGTTGGGATATAGTAGGTGAAATTAAGTTTCTAGGACCTGAGATGGTCATAGAAATGTTAGAAAAGGTCAATACTATTCAACAACTCATCAAAGTGGCACAGAGTCGACAGAAGAGTTATTTTTATAACCATTGATAAAACCTAGAGTTTGAGGTTGGTTATAAATTGTTTCTCTATATATATTCATGTAATATATTCATGAGGTTTTTTTAGAAAGGGAAGATAATTTCGAGATACATTTTCGCCAATGAGATCCTTGATTTCATTAGAATAGTAACATATCAACTAGTTCTCCTTTTAACCCTAAAAAAGTACATGATGTGTTCCTTGTATCTCTCTTGAGGAATTACAAACCAGAACCCTCACATATACTAAATCTATAGGTGGTACAATTGGAGGATTATCTCTCTTCTGAGGAGTAGCTGATGAACATATTGAACCAGAAAGACAAAGTTATGATCAGTAAGACAACTCACCTAGTTAAAGTACTTTATAGAAACCATATGTTTAAAAATTAAATGTGGGAACCTTAAGAGACCATGAAACAGAAGAAACCTAATCAATTTACAACTTAGTATATGTTATGAAATTTTGTGGGTGAAATTTCTTAATGGGGGAAGAATGTAACATCATGATATTCTAGTATATATGTTTTCCTTTAAATAATTCTAAGTGTGATATCTTTCTTCACGCACACTAAAATGAAATCCATGATACTTTAATAAATTAAATAAATCAAATTTAAAAGATGATTATGATAATATAGAAGATATTTATATGTGATATAAAATAATAAGATTCTTTAAATTATAAAATTGGTATGAAATAATATTAGAAACACTTAATGTTTAAGAAGATCCTTTTTTAATAAGAGTAGTTTATATTTCATATTTTCTATTAAAATTTAAATATATAATTTTTATAAATAAAATTAGTTAAAATTATATTTATTTTTTAATTTATAATATCAAAAAATACTTATTATTATTTTTGATCGTTTTCTGAAAATATCCAATTTTAGTCGAAAATGGGGTTTTTACAAAAATTATAATTTTAATAAATTTATCAATATATAAAAATTAAATAGAAGGTAAAAAAATTAAGTGATCACATATTAAATTAATGAATAAAATTTTTCATTTTAAAATATTTTATAAACTTAGATAACCCATAGCCAATATTTTTAGAACTAAAGTAAAAGGTTACCTTAATAAATAAATTTGTTTATGTCTTTTCATTCAATTAATTAATAGTTTTGTGAATTTATCTTATGTAATGATTTTAATCTCACACGACCTCAATTTTATTTATAATAAATCACTTTATTTCATAAAAATTATTCAAATTAATAATTTTTACCCACACATAAATTTTATGGTTAAAAACACAATTATCTTAAAAACCGTTTTGAGCATTGAGCGTAATTATTTTAAAATTAACTTTTCTTAATCATAATAATTTCAATTGATAAAATTAATACCATATATATGATTATATCACTAAAGTTATGTGTTAAGATAAATATTAATAAAGAACATTTTAATTAATTAACATCGGTGAAAATAAAAGTAACCATGGAAAAAGTACACTTGGGTAAAGTGAAAAGTGAAATTAAAAACCCCTACATCAGTAATAGATTCCCAAAAAATAATATTATGATAGTATTTTAGGCAATATAATTTCCTATAATCTATGTTTTTTAAGTATGGGTGTCTTTGAACTTGAATAGTGTAAAAAAATAATTCAATAAGTGAATGTGCTTCCAAAACTACCCTTTCCTTCACTTATAAAAGGGATCACTCCTACCCCTTCATGGTAAAAACTTTAATTGAGTTTCCTATCCAAAAGTATTCCATTTAATACTCCTATAAAAATATCACATTAACACAAGACTTTTTATTTCTTTGATTAACTTAATAGTTTCATTTATAAGGAGAATTCAAAGGAAAATCTAAGTCCCCTATGTGAGTGTTTCTTATTCTTAGTATTTCATTTTTATTTTTCTTATCCTTATCTCCCACAAAATAATTTATATAATTAATTTAGTATAATTTATATTATAATGTTTCATTTTTATTTATTTAAAACAATTATTTATTCCCACACACCTACTAAGAAAAACATAAGCATCAATCATGAATTTGTTTGGACTACCGCCTCTATAAAGTGATGCAATTTGTTTTTAATCACCACCTTTATTGAATGGTTAAAAATATGAACATTGTGAATAAATATTTTTTTATTAATCAATTATAAATATTAAATTATTAATCATTTTTTACTATGACCCTGCCATTTTATAAAAAATGAAATTGTGGTCCGTGTTTATGTGCAGACTACTCCTCCACATTAATGACACATTTAATTTTCCATTATCAGATAAAATTGATGAATTTAAAAAAGTTTTTAAAATGTAAAAATGATATTTCAAAAACTACTGATATTCTAGTTGTTTTAATTTTTTTAAGATAAATTTAACCATGGTCAACATGTCAATAGAATCACGTAAAAACTTACCAAACAACCATAGGTAACCGAGAAGAGAAGAAATAATTTAATAAATAAAAAAATTAAGACAATAAAAATACCCTATGAAACTAATCACAAATTAACTAGGTTATTATTAAGGTTTATAATAAAATTAATTTGATTTTTTAGAAAGTTAAGAGTGTGCGTATAAAGAATGAGGACCTGAGGTAAGGGATCTTCCATCCCACCCATTCTATTTTTGGGTCACACTTTCTCATTATTCTTCTCTATTTTTCAAAATATTCCTCTCATGTATTATATATATTTATATCCCTTACATATATTCCTTGTTCCATATCCCTTCCATTTTTAGGGTTATACACATTTTTAGTTTCCTTTGAAATACCCACTTTCAAGGAAACCTGGTTTAAGGGGATTTTAAAAATTCTTATTTCACATTAATCATCTTCACCAAAATGATTTTAAATTATGAATAGATTATAAAATAAATTTTATTTGATATATTATGGCTCATGTAAAATTATAATTTTAGAGGAAAATTATGATAACTTTTCTCTGAAAGAACCTTTCTTATTTCAAAAATAATTACCAAAGTGGCTTGTTTTTATTCTTTCTTCTCCAAACCTTATCATTGATTTTTATACCACAAGACTTTATGATCAAGAATTACATTCCATTCAGATAGGAATGTATAATTAAATTTAATCCATTACTCTCTAGGGAATCCCTTTTTTGTAAGTTTTAGATATGCCTTAAGAAAAGATCATGAAACCCAGTTCTTTCTCATGGGTTTTCACCATGTTTATGACTTATTTAAGGTTTATTTTACTCATGTGGAATACATATATATAATATTAATTATTTGATGTGTGGGCCAAGAATTATATATCCCTCCAATGTTTTGGGTAATGTTTCCATATCATGAGATATCATGGTGCGTAGTTAATATGATTATTCAACTATGGTGCACTGGCAGTTAGCCTATCCAAATTTGTTACGTTAACGAGGCAGAGAGCCTTGAATTATACTTATGATTTCATGTTTTGTGTATCTTCCAGATTCCTATCATTCTATGAAATTATGATATGATGATGTTTACTTTGTGATATTATGTAATTATTTTTTATTCCATGATTTTATGATTATGATCATTCTATTTATGATATCATGTTATATATCTCATGTTATGATAATTTATCATGTTTATTCCCTTACTGGCATTTCTAGATCACAATTTTCCTTATGTATTTCCCCATGTTATCTTATATTGTTTTAAGAGGACCCATGGGAGTTTAGATCACCCTAAGGAGTTTAAATAAAGACAATGATGTTATATTTTAAGATTTTGTATTTATGTGTTTAATCCTCCAAAGAAACTAGACCCAAGATCCCTAGATAATATTTTTTTTGTAAACTTTGTTAAAAGTTATGAAATAATATTTTTTAAGTATTGGGTTGTTACACCATAATTTTATGGCCCTTTTTTATTTCCAGGAAATGTTAAATTTCCATGTTTATTCATCTTTTATAAGATATTATAAACTTTTATGTTATTCCATACCTTATTACATGATTTATGATCTATGTTTTATTGAGTATAACTTTATAATTTATCCTAATTATACTCATATTTTCGCCGAATGCTCACTTATGACAATTTATTGTTATCACTTATATTTAACCTTAATTAGCTTATTATCCGACCCCTTTATTATATTTACATTTACCTTGTTTATAAAGAAAAGTAATATGTATGATGTGTCTATAATAGTATCTTGTATGAATAATTTTTGGTTGATATTGAAGATTTTTTATGGATTAAGTGGTTTCTTATATAGCGGGAAAACCATTTGTTAGATAAAAAATACATGAGTTTTTTTAGTTAATGTTTTTTCCTAATTATCTAAAACTTTTATCCTATAAGATCATTGTAATTTAATGAAAATAAATATTTTATTTAAAGTCATGTAATTGATATAGCCAGGTTCATATGGAATCAAAGTATGTATCATAGTAAGGTATAGTTAACTTTAGAGGTTTGGATGTTATTTATGGATAATTTAATGGTTGATAAGTTATGGTTAGTAATAATTTAAAAGTTATAGATAACCATTTAGGTTAGTTGAAATAATATTGAAAATTTTAGGTATTAGGATAATATAAATTTAATGAAAACCCGGGGGATAATTTTAAGGAAGAAACATAAGTATATGATTACACCTTGAAGTTTTGGTAAAGTAGATATTGTGTGGTTCTCTTAGTAATTACATCCCTATATAGATATTGGAAAGTGGATGCAGCTGTAGAACATATGAACCAATGAGTAATAAACCTAAAAGGATAGTTTAGTATCAACTCAATCATCACTATGATCTAAGATGACTTAGAATAGTACTGCAACTTGGCCAGAAACTCCCGGGGGATATGCTTTGGTTAATCACATTATCTTTACAAACCATTGTGAATTAATTGTGTATGATGTTAAATAATTAGGTTAGAGAACCTAATAGGAAAATGTACATAGATAATCAAGGATTGAACAAATAGAGTCATAGGTTGAACTAAAAGTATCATAGACTAAAAATTAAGGTTTCATAAGGGAATACATATTCAGATTGATGTTTTCATATTTATATTTTGGGGTGTCACAGGGGAATATATCTTTAGATTAATGTTTTCATATTCAAATTTTTTGTATTATCAAAACCTTTTTGGTGTTAGTATTTGGTTGAAATAGGATCACAAACATGAAGATTATAAAGGTATCTATCTAGAAACCACTATGTAATACAACTAAATAAGGGTGATTACCTAAATACTTGGGAATCTTAATATATTTATATTGTGATATAAAATGTAATTTTCATAGTCTTACCTAAGGTAGTGAGGTTGAAATCATAAAATAGATTAAATCTTAATACTCTTAGGTATTTTCATTCATAAGTGATATTTATTGATGATATTCTAGTATATTTTAAAATTTATGAGGATTTTGTGAAACATTTAAGGTTTGTTATTATGTATTTTTACTTTAAAGGTTTGTAAACATATATTAAATTTCATTATTAACCTGGAAAAGTTATTTTATGATAAGGTTATATTTTTGGGGATAATCATTGAAGAACACATGATTGAGGGATAGATAACTATTAGATTTAACATATGCTCAATGTTGAGATAATAAAGAGGTGATTGATTTTGAAAAATTAAATTATAAAGTATTGGAAACATTGGTATTGATTATTGATTCAAGTCATTTTGGTGAAGTTCATCACATTTATGGGATTTTGTTATATATTGGCTAGTGTGTGATTTTATAACCTAGTGAATAATACTATTTGAGTGTTAAAGATAATGTTATTTTTTGATAGAATATATGGTTTTGTTGTGGTATAATTTCTTGGAGATTTATATAGTTTTGGAAAAATTGTATTTTTGAGAATTTATGATTTGGGTATATTCATAGTTTAATGTATGATTGTATGAAAGATTAATTTTTTTGAGGAAAGATAAGTATCTTAATATCACTAAGTGAGTAAGGTAGATTCCATATTAGTGGTTATATCCTAAATGATAAATATGTTATTAATACCCTAAAATACTCTCATTAGTGAATAATAATTAAAATTGCAAGAATGAAATTTATATATGGGGGTATAATGTAATGACCAAAGATTTTGGAATATTTTTTTATCTAAATTAATACTATCTTCGACAGCTTGTTTCACATAAAACATCAAACTAAAATGATCTGTGGAATATTATATGAATATTATTAAGAAAATTTTAGAATAATAAAATAACTATTAAATAAATAAATATTAATTAATTTAAAATTATTATATTTAGGAAATAAATATTTAATATTAAAAAAAGATTTTTTTCTTCAAATAATTATTTTTTAAGTGTCACATAATTTACCTTAATAAATTAAATTAACCACTTTTAAAATATAATAATAATAATATATGATATTTTAATATATGAAATAATATTTTAACATTAATTAAAAATATATATTCGTATGAAACAATATTTAAAACACTTAATGTTAAAAAAATACATTTTTTAACTAATACAGTTTATCTTTATATTTTATATTTTCATTCAAAAGATAAATATATATATTTTTAAATTATAATTAGATAAAATAAAAACAATTTTTGAATTTATTATGTCAATATTTTCTTAGTATGAATTTTTTAGATTTTTCTAAAACAATTGATTTTTAAGCAAATAGTGAAAAATAAAGTTTTTACCAAAATTGTAAATTTTATAACTTTATCAATATATGAGAAAGACATAAATGTTTATAAAACCTTTTATTTGGTTAAATATTTATTTTAGGAGTGAAAATATGTATTTATACTATTATTTTGAACTTATAAAACCTATGTTTAATTTTTTGAACTTAAGTCACATTTTATTCCAATTTAAAAATAGATTTTGGTATTTTATTTCAATTAAATATTTTTATGGTAAAATTAAATTCTATGTTTCTTTTAAAGTTAAATTTTTTTAATAAAACATTTTATTTCATGTAATTTAATAAAATTGATAATTTTAACCTACATATATATTTTAATCTTAAAACTTATTATTTTTTCTAAAAACTATTTTTACATTCTATGTGTGTTAATAATGAAATTAAATTTTCTAAACCTCATAAATTTTATTTCATAAAATTAATTTAAAATTTTTAAAATTTTTAAAATTTAAAATTATTTATGAGTTAATTTTTATTTTAATTTATTAAAATTAATTATCACGATTAAATTTTTTTAGAAAGGTAAGATTACATTTGGGTAAATGTAAAAAAAATGAAATAGCCTTAAATCAATACAAATTATCTCCAAAAATTACCCTTCTTTTCATTTAAAAATGGGGAATACTTCAACCATTCATGCCAACCTTATTAATTTTAATTTATTCATAAAACTATTAAAATTTTCTCCTATTATAATTATATATAAATTTTATAATCAACTAGTCTCAATTAGTTAGCCTAAGGACTTTATTTACAAGGATATTTTATAGAGAAATCAAAAGTTCTCAACGTGAGTATTTCTTACTCCTTGGCCTTTTTCTTAATATTTATCTTCCAAAATTTTTATATAATCAGTATTATAATTACACCAGTATTATTAATATATTATAATTTTATTATATCAATGAAAAAAACATTATTAAAGCATTTACATCCACTTAGAAAAACAAAACAACATTGATCATGCGTACATGGGAATTACCGCCTCCAAGAAGCGATGTGATTTTTTTTCATCACCACCTCTCATGGATGATGTAAAGGATAGATTTTTTAATTAATGTTTTTTCTATTTCAAAATTATTATTTTTAAATTATAATTTATCATATAACTTCATTTAATCCCTTCAATTGAGAAATGGAAATGTTAATCATGCATATGTGCAGACTACTGCTTCCACAAACAATGAATTTCCATTTTCATCTCCACATTTCATGAATGGTTCTAATAATGAATAAAATGAACACATATAATATTTATGGAATATTAAATATTTTGTAGAAGTTATTTTATCATTACATACAAACTATCCCTTTGTCGTTAAATCTGTACAACATGCCCCCGTTCAGGTCAGTTTTACAACCTACATGGCTGATGTTATAATATTTATTTCAAGAGTGATTAAGGAATATTATATAATGATAATATCATGTATTAATAAATTATTTAATATGTTTCAATTATTCTATAAATGTTTTATTGATATTTTTTTATTTATTTTATAATATATCACCTTTAGATCATTAAACACTCTGAAACCAGTTCTTTACAATTTCCGTTTTCCCAAACCACACCTTTATAACCAAACAAATGAAAATGGGATATGCTAAATTATTAAAAAACCATTTTTATAGTACCTTGTATTATCTATGAAGTATGAAATTTTTACCAATAAGTAATAATCAACCTCATCACCATAGTAGTTATACAATACAAACAATCAAAATTTCTTAATACTTGATAATAGAAATAAACTGTAATCGAGTAATATATTTATAAAATATGGTTTTAAAATAAGTGAATAAAAGGTTGTAAATATGAAATCAGTTTATAAAATATATGATTAATATATTTATTTTTTATTATACTAGAGGTTAGATCATGTTTTAGTAATCAAGAATACAAGGTAAGGGTTCTTTGTCTCAAATTTCAATTCCTTGAGACATGTTTATGTTATACACCATGTTTTATTTTGTATGGTGCACTTACTGTTTTATTTTAAATATATATAATTATTCTATTATGTTTCAATATTTTTAATGTTCTATTCCATTTTCTTTCTCTCATGGGTTTTTTAATCAAAAGTTACAAAAGTTATGAGCAATTTTTCTTCTCAAAATCCTTTCTTTGAGTTGTGTTTATATTTTGCACATATTTTTATTTACATGGTATATATGACACCAATTTAATTTATTATTAAATGAAATATCTTTAATTAATGGTATTTTTATCTCAATTTAAAACTATTTATCATTCAATTCTTTTTAATTAAATTATTACTCGAGCCCTAATATTCATGACTTAAATTCTTTCTCTATCAATCATAAACTCTCTAATTGGTTATGATATTATAACCCCTTTTGCCCTTCCATTTCATTTCTAAAAATATTAATTTATCTTATCTCAAGGTAAGTTAATTCATTTCATTAGTATCATCTTATTTGATGAAATACCTTCTCAAATAAAAGTTTCACATTTGTAAGAATAACTCTCATTCTTTTAAATAGAACTTGACCATCCTTGTCTGTAATCCCTTCCCACCAATTTTATCTACCATTTTTATGAATTCAAATACAAATTAATTTATGTGATCCTCTTACTTATCATCACCACTTTTCAAATGAAAATTTTATTTCCCTATTTACTATTTTGGTTTTCAATATAGGTGTTTCAAAATATTTAATGGTTTTATATATCGTGGATATATTTTTTATCCCCTTTCATGTTTTCTCTATAAAATATTTAATGTATTTTTAAAGATTTCATTATTAGAGATTTCTAAAAAATTAAAATTTTAAAATATATCAAATTTTTTCTTTCCAACCTTTTTAAAAAATACCTTTCAAAAGAACTAGGGACTTTTTTGTATAGACTTTATTTTAAAAAAATAATAAAAGAATGTTATTTTTAAATAATTTTTACAGGAATGAATTTCTGAAAATTTTAAAACTTATTTCCCATGTTTAATAGTTTTATAAATTTAATAATTTCTCCATTATTTTATGATTTTTATTTAAAATGGTTTTCATGGAAAAAGTTTCATTTTCATCATGATTTACAATATAAAATACTACTATTACTATTGAAGTATTCTTTAACTGCCTATTAATTATTTACCTATGTTTTCACAAATAATAAAAGTTAAAACTCTATAAAAGAAATGACTCATAATTAAATTTTTATTTCCTAATCATATTCAGTGAATAACCATAATTTTTTACTCTAATAAATTTACCCTATGAATAAAATATTTTTGATTTCTTTAGGAAAGTGTTGACTAAATCGTATACCCTTTATCTATACAGTGTAAATACCATGTGTTATCCTATTTTAAGGGTATTTACATAGAATTAATTAATGTCATTAGACACTAATTTATTTTACATGGGTTTACCATGTTATGAATATTGTTTAAATTTTGGTATCATTCAATCTAAATATTAAAGTATTTTTATATGATACCATTTAAAAATTTTACAAAACCCATTTCCCCTTTTTTATTTATGATGAATAACTGATTTTTTATCCACACATTTTTACGGATAATGGCAGGTGGGTTTTCATATCACAACCTAATGCATCAGTTTATATTTATATCTCATAAGTTATTAAATCATGTACATAATGATTTTATTCACATAAGTATGAGAATAACGAGTTAGCTCACATTTTAGCATGTTGACATAATTTATTTTTTCACATAGGAGTGGGGATATGAGTTTTTTCACAAGGTTTTCATATTCTTATGGTTTTAAAATATCCAAAATTAGTTTTTCATGTTATTCCATAAGTCTTTGATACTTTTAATTTCTAGGATATGTTTTATTTCCATATTAATTCCTCTTTTCTAACATATTCTACACTTTTATATTATTTCATGCCTTAGTCCACGGTTTATGATCTATGATTTATTAGGTATAAATTTATTATATATCTGTATTATAGCCATATTATTTCTTTATGATGAATTATGATCATTCATTGTTATCTCTTATATTTACCCATATTGAGCATCTAATCCCACCACTTTCTTGTGTTCCCATTTCTCATTGATATAAAGAAAAGTAATACATATGATGAGTCTAGAAGTGTATCTTGTGTAGAGAATTTTTTAAAGATGTTGAATACTTATTATGGTTTAAAAATTGCTTATATAGTTGAAAAAATGTCCATTAGATGAAGAAGAAATGTGTTTTGTTTGTTAATGTTTGGTCTTAATTATCAAAAACTCTAAACCTAAAAGATCATGGGAAATAATTATAATGAAATATTTTCTTTAAAGTCATGTGATTGAGTGGGTCACATCCATGGGGTGTCATATGGATCAAATTTATGTATTATATAATAGTATATAGGTTTCACCATATGTTGATACTCATAAAGTAATTATTAGGTATGTGAATCCATCAAGGGATGAAATTTTGATATCAAAAACACATAATCAATAGTTTATAAGATGATTTCAATACCATATTTTTAAGGAGTTATATAAAAATATGAATTCAATTTTTGAATGACTTTTATGGCTAGCTAAAGGACCAAGTGTAATTTTTTTATCTTATAATGTTTACATATTTAGTAGTTATATGTTCTATATAAAGGATAAAGATAAAAATTATAAGATAAAAACTAGTGGAATTAATATTATGGTTGATGTTTTTCATGTACTAAGTATTATAGATAGAAATATAATTTATGTGAATATTTAATAATTTTTTATTGTCGAAAAAATATGGGACTTATACTATAAAAATTTTTAATGGCTAATTATTCAATTTAAATGGGTTGATAATAAGAGTGAATTTTACTTAATTGAATTGGGATTCATGCAAGAGAATTTTAGTCAGGAATAGAACAAGTATGTACTTTTCATAATGGTATCACAATTAATACAATTATTTTAATACCTTGATATTGAAATGAAAAACGGTCAATTTTTTTATTAGAGACAAAAATAATTATAATGTATAATGAAAATTACATTAAATATGACACTTTTATTGGGAAATTATAATCATTTCAAATTTATACCAATATAGACGACATCTTGAATGTTATAGGGGACCGTAAGGAGTATATTTGTATACTTTATAGAGGGGAAAATCACTTTAACCTTTTTAGAAAAAAGAGTTCAATGATAAAATCAAATGTTTATAATTAATTTTTTTATATTCAAGGTGTTTCCTCAATATATTATATGATCACTAATTTATTTACATAATCTAAATTAATTTATTAACAATTTTCTGGGTAATGTATTATGCACATGTTGATGTTACCTATCTTGAGGAACAAAAAAGTGGTGGCATTGAAATTGAATAGTTTTTTTATGGTGAACAACATTTTATAGGTGTGGAAAAACCTGTAGGTTAGGAATAACATGAATTTTAGAAAGCATGAAAAAGTAAAAAGGTCAAAAAAATAAAGGAGTTGGGTAGCGTGCTGATTTTAGTAAATATTATTAAGGTGATAAGCATAGGTAATTTTTTTAAGTTGTATGGAATGCACACAGTTAACTTATTGACCTTAAAAAGTCCACTTTTATCAATTATATTAGATTCAGTACTTGAATGCATTTATTGATTGATATAAAAATTTATCACAATATTATGACTATGTTGAAGCAAAAACTTGGAAATACATTATGGTAACATTATGATATACTTTCTTTACTTTTTTTAAAAATCTTATAATGAAACACTTATTTTCTATTCATTATCCCTTATAGAGTACATTTATAGTAATTGAATATTTAATGAAATTCATAATAATGGATATTGTAATTAATTGATAATTTCCTGAACCTCATAGAAAACATTATATTTGGGATACTTGGGGGAAATTAGAACCCCAACCACCAACTATAAACACACACATCATAAACTAACCAACCTGGGATGCTTTAACTAGTCATCAAGATGATGAATCATTTAAGGTACATGATAATTTTTATTACTTTATTTTACATTATTTATATTAATCAATTTGATTCAAAAATATTAATTTATGAAATAGAAAACTATTATAGAAAATAAAAAAAATATTTCAAAACCATCATACTTTTACCCTAAAATAAGGATCATGTATGTTTTACTTGAAAAAAATGGTATGTATTTTAAATATATAGGAAAAAATTTATGTCACATGAAATAAAAATAGAATTATATTCCTTTTTTATGTGTATATTTATGAATCAAATATAAAGACACTTTTATTCCACATCATGTACTATTTAAGGATTATTGTGTGGATAAAAAGGGATAAATAGTATATGAAAACACATATAAAGTATGGGAATCATGTGTATGTTTGATATAATAGATTTTTTTCTTTAATATAGTATTATAAAAAAAATTATTGGTTATTTTCCTATTTTTTTTATAGTTTAGATATAAGAATATTTATCTACTATATCCAAATAATAAGAACTTTTAGTGGATTTTAAGCATCCAGAATAGTAATTCAATGTTAATGGTATAGGTTTTAAAGTGTCACCATGAGAATAATTTGTGAAATAAAAGACACAGGTAGGTATAAATAAAAAATTTAAAGGATATTGGGATAGATGAATATCTAATAGAAAAATTTACTTGTAAATATGATGTGATAAATAATTTCATTCCAATGAATCAATGAGAATAATAAACACAACAACAACCACATTTCAAAGAGACACACACTTATAGTTTTTAGGCTAACCCAAAAGTCCTGCCTTCTATGAATAAATCAATTTTTCCATAATCATTTATGCTAAATATGAATAAAACAACTATTGAAACCTTTATTATACTAAATTTTTATAAGGTGAAATTTATTGTGATTTATATCTATTATCACCCACTCATCACCTTGATGTGAGAGGTATAATATAAAATATACTAGGTGATATTATATACAATAAACAACTACAAAAAGATCATGTGGGAGTAAAGATTCATGTAGATTATGAGCCGAACACCGAGATACATGGTCCCCTTGATGATATTGATATTCACATGGTTGAACTTACTATTGTAACTTTCATAGCGTGGATATTTAATCTTATGAATAAACATGATGAAAATCAGGTATGTAATTTCTAATTTATTTTATATGAAATAATTTTGAAATTAATTTTAATAAGGTATAAAATAAGGCATGTTATTACATAGTGAGAAGAAAGGGGAAACAAAAGGTTGAGTTAAGGAAATCTAAAAGATCAACTAATAAATAAAAAAGACTTATTGAGGGCACCGTTAAACTAAAAATTTAACTATCAAATTTATTAATAGTATAAGTTCATGTAGTTATAATGTTACAAAATGGAGATACAAAGTACATTAAATTTGAAGATAAAATCTATAAATAAGTGATTAGTGAAAATATTGGTCTTGAAAATGTAAATTAAATTATCAATAATTAATGGCGTCGAGCCTTAGTTGTGAATTTATATATCTGGTGCATTTTCATAATTAATTTTTTCAATACTTTTGTCAAATATGTTTATTAAATGTTAATAATATTAGTATTTTATGTAGGAATATATATCAATCCAATACAAATGGAAGACTTTATGAAGAAATGTTTTGATTCATTAGTCCTCATGTAACTTTTACAAAACAAATCAATGGATGAATATACAATTTTAGTAAGGTAAAATAAAATGTTAATATAATTTAAAATAATACAAAAAATGAAAATCACTTCTTCATACCTAAAATTTAGTGGTAAAAATATATACACTAATCATATGAAATATATTATCATTTTCCTTTACTTATTACTTTTTTTAAATCATTGGATTCTTCTTGTGGTCAATTTGGATACTACAAAGATATATTTCTTGGATATAATTTTTTATATACACCAAATCAACCACACATGATGTCCCTTGTGAATTTATAATACCCTAAATTTAATATTTTATAAATAAACATAAAATTTTATGTTTTATTTCATGTTTTAACAAAAAAATTATGATAGGGAAATGTATATTTATTGTCAAAACCATGGTATGAGGATAGTTAATGCAAAATAGAAAGCTATAGATTTCTAAAACTGGACAAGTATAATGGAATATATATTAAAATTTTACTATCCAAACATATATCAAAGAAAATTAATTATATTTCTCAATGTTTTTATAGTTTATAAAATAAATTAATCATATCAATTATGGTAATTAAATTTGTAAATTTGTTAAATATATCATATTCCATACACAAACTATAATCTTTTAAAGATGTATTTTTAAAGGTAATTACATTTTCATTAAAAATATTTATTAACCATTTGTTTATCTATATTTTTCTAATACCACATGGACTATCGATAGTCATCATTTTAAAAATTTGAAATAGATTTATTTTGAAAACAATGGTTAGCTTACATGATGTAAAAATTCTTGCTAACATCATGAAGAGATAGATTTCTATCATGCTTGAAAAAAAAATATTTCATAGATATCATGAAGAGTTTACTTATCTATTGACTATTTATATAATTTTTTTATCATTGTCCATCATTATTGGTGACATTTATTTAAGTTACATGTGATTACAATCTTTTTAGATGGCCAAGAATATTAAATTCATTTCATAACTAAAAGAATAGTGTCAGATGAAAAGGTGTACAATAATCATATGGGTTTCATATTATGAATAAATGCCTTGTGGTTTTGGTCAACTGTAACCACCACACCAAGTAACTTGAGTTTTTTATCACTATATCTCTTTTTTCTTAATAATTATCATTTATGATGATAATTACTAAGAAAAAAATACATGCTAATAAAAAATGAATTCATGTTTCTTTGTGTGGTGGTTAGAGTTAAAAAAACTACTCTTTGGTTATTCAAAATATGATACAAGAATGATTTATGTGGTGGATCCTCTCTTAATTTATATATGTGGTACATTAATAATTTTTTTGTCTTGAATTATTGGTGTAAATTTTCTACTATAAATTTAATATTGGTTTTTTATTTTAGTTTTTTATATTACAATTATACAAACACTAGACAAGTTGATATCCTTATTTAGATATTTTAGTCCATATCTTAAATTTTGGAAAATTTATGTATCTCTATTTTCTATTTTAGTTCCATGAATTTAATATGCATGTTTTCAATCGAAAAGTGACATTTTAGTCCAGAAACATGTGTCACATAATCAAAATCAAGAAAATATACTTGTATTATCATAATACTTTGGGGTAATGATTGGATATTAATTTATTACATATAATAATTAACCAAAAATAAATATAACACATCATGAGTGTCTCTATGACTAAAAATACATGTTTTCAATTTAAAAGTGATATTTTAGTTAAAAATGTGCTTCACATAGTCAAAACTTATTAAACATGATTGGATTGTCATGATAATTTTATTTGATTATTTTTTGTTCATTTGTGACATCTAGGAATAAATAACACATCAATTCAATTCATGGTGTGGCTATTATTACCAAAAGTCTATCTTTTAAATTTAAAAGTGACATTTTATGTGAAAAACATGTATCACATAGTCAAAAAAAATCACTTGGTTTGTCATTATCCTTTTAGAAAATAATTGATGATTTAGCTGTGACATGAAAAATTTAACTAAAACTCATTCTGAAACATGGTGTAGAAGATATGACTTAAAGTGTTCGATTTTAGTTTAAAAGTGACATTTTATTTCAAAACATGTGTCACAGACTCAAAACAGTGAAAATGTGCTAATATTGTATTTATAGTTTAGGAAATTGATTGATTATTTGTTTATGATATGTAGTAATTAATTTTATATCATTATGATACATAATATGTTTGGGGTTAATTAAAGTGAACATTCTCAGTTTAAAAGTATAATTTTATTTCAAAATGTGAATCGAATACTCAAAACTAAGAAAACATGATCGGATTATTGTGACACTTTAGAAAACATTTCATTGATATTTTTGATGTTTATGAATTATTTAAACATAATTCTGATATGCGGGGTGGATAGTAAGATATAAAGTTCCTATTTTCTATTTAAAAGTGACATTCTTGTTCAAAACATTCCTCACAAACTCAAAACTAAGAAAATTTACTTAAATTGTCTTCAAACTTTAATAAAAAATCGATGATTTATTTTTGGAATGTAGGAATTAACATCATTTAATTATAACATGTGGTGTGGTCAATATATCTTATGACATATAGGAATTTACCTCACATCATTTTGACATACAGTATGGTCAGTACATCTAAAAGTGAATGTTTCTAGTTTAAAAGTGACATTTTATTTCAAAAAAATTTTCATATACTAAAAACATGAAAAAAATCGGATTACTGTGCTTCATTATAAAACTTGAAGATTAATTTATTATTTTTAGGAGTTAACCACATCTAAATATTTCATGTGTGGTTGCTGATATAACCTAAAGTGAACATTTTCAATTTAAAAGTTACATTTTAGTTTAAAATATGAATTTATATTATAATTTTTATTTATGAATAAATATTTCATATATATGTTTTATTTATTTCAATATATTGTACTAAAGAAATAAGAATTATTTTTTTCTATAGGTACACTCTTGTTTTCTGTGGGGTTTGGTTAATCTATAGAGAAGTTGGCATCCTACAAGTTGGATTCTTTTTGAGTTATTGGAAATTGTAATTGTTTATGATGAATTGTATACATAAAATACAATTTTAATGTTGATGGATGATTCAATGTAATCTTTTTGTCATTAAAATGGTTCAATGTGAATATATTTTTTATTATATGAAAATATTTTAATTTATGTAATATAAATTTCATTTTTGTTGGCTGATATTGGTTATTGTAGTGTGTTGTTCATAGAGTAACATATTAAAACAACTAAGATGTATTTTATCAAAACTAGTCTTAGAAATGATAATATTTAGTTTATATCAATGTCAAAGATAGAATTGATAAAAAATGTACTTTATCATCTCTTTCATAGAGATGATAAAAAACCCCCATACCTAGAATAGTGATCACATCATCAGGGCTTTATAAGCACCGATAAAGGTCAATTTGTTCACTAATATAAGCATATTATTTAGTATTGATGGTAATTCACTAAATACTCAAAGGACAATTCCTTTTATATTGGGTGGATACTAAACCCAATCTTTTACAATATGATTAGGCCTAACCCAAACTTTTATACGGGATCGATGATAGACTATATTTTCTTTTATATTTTTCTACCTAGAGATACTAACCTAATGTGTGCCTTTCTCAACATCAATACATGAACCCAAAAAACCTTTTATACATAAGTATTAAACATAGTTATTTTCTTAAAAAATATATCTAAAATAGACTAAAATAATAAAATTATAAATATAGAAGATGAATGATGGTGTTTAATGAACAAAATTCAACACTTTATGATTTTTTTAAACAATTCAACAATTAGGAGAACTAATAAGAATATCTATCTCTTTCATATTATTAGTAGGGATTTAATAATAAAGGTCATAAAATATGATTCATTTTTATTCCTTGGATATTTATAAATGATTCTCTATTGAATACATATGTACTTAATGATCTAATGTAATGGTAATCCTGATCACATAGACTCAATGATTGTTTTTTTATTTTTCATTTCAAAAATTTAGAATGGAACATGAAAATACGGATTTTTTTATTCACGAGGAACTTAAATACTTTTAGATAATCACTTTACATGGGTAATGGTGATCATGGGATATTTAAATATAGGGATATTGGTCTTTCACTGCACCTGGAAATAAGATATTAATAATAGTGGTCGATAAAACATAAGTATAATGCTTATTCTCTATTAGTACTACCTTATTGTCATTTTCCTCTGTCACTTCCTCATATAACATTCTCCACTTTTAACATTGAAGAAAACTTATGAATATGGTGATATCCTCACATTTCATCCAATGTTGTAATATGATAATACATTGATAGAGAAACATTGTTTGTGTTAGACACTTATACAATGTTGTCTACCTAATTCTATCTATGTATAATTATAATATTATATCCTTAGATTAGGTTTTATTCATACCCTTATAATAGTACATCTATTATCCTTCTATATGACGAAAATGTGGACAACAAGCTATCTATGTCACTATACCATCATTCTTCATAGGGATGAAATCTATTAAGATCACCTTTTGTGACTTTTCCTTGAAATGTATTTCATGTAACATGAAGTTCATATATTAAAAAAAATGATAAATTTTATCATATTGGTTTTATATTGAAATGTATGTCCATGCTACACTATGCATCTTTTATGTTATATTGAATATGAATACTATAAAAAAATCTCAATAAAAATATTCATATTCCATCCATGATCATGTTTGAATCTATATCAAAATATATCAAAAAAAAATTTAGTATATCATTGTTAAATGTCATCAAAGTATTTTAAAATGATAGTAGAATGAAAATTTAATAAAATTAAACAAGATATCATAGAGATAAAAAATGGTAAATACTAATGTACCATGATTCCCTTTTGATAAAACTTGGTCTCTACATACATCCTCTCTTCAAACGACATCAGTTAAGTTTGATATGTTGGGTATATTGGTGGAAAATGGTATGGATGTCACTTAGATGGTAAAAGATGGATCTTATTAAGGAAAGTTATTGTTTTACTCTTATTAATATTATATTGAACCCCAACAAATTGTGAGTACATTGGGTTTTTGGTGAATCCTATTTAAGATACAAATGGTGGCCCAAAAATCCACACTTATACTTAATTGATATTAAACCTTGAAGAGGATTGGTAATTTAGAGAGTAAAGAAAGTTGTTTATTATTTTTTACCAATGAATATCCATTAATAATTATAGGATACTTGATAGTAATACCAATATTTGAGTGGGATTAGAGTGATTAGGAATGCATTAAATTTAATTTCATCCCCATCAAATAAAGACACCATTTTATAGGCATTGTAGCACCCCTACAAATAAGGTATTTAGAACCTTATAATTGAGTATACACTAATTTTAGAAAGGAATATCTTATATTAATCAATCCCATATATTGGATTACATGAGGTTAAATATGTTTCTCAAATATCACCTACTTGTGAATATATGTGTCTGTCAGATCACACATGATCTGATTGATTTCCCAGAACATACCTATTTGATGAGATGGGTTGTTCTACCAGACATACCTATTTGAGCCTTGTCCTAAACAAGCACAACTGATTGATTATTTATAAAAACTAAGGAACTGATAAGTTCCTTGAACCTATGTGGTGTGTGATATTAAAATTTCACCATTAAAATTAAACATTTTATGATAATGAGCATGCAGCCCCCACATTATAATGTGGGATTCCAAATGTATTCCAATTTAAAAAACAAAAACAAATCTTTTTTTATATATTTTTAGAAATCTAAAACTCTAATATTACCCACCCTTATTTTAAAATATTCAAAAAAACCTTTTAAAAATCAATCATCATACACTCTTGGAATGAAATTGAATAAAAAAAAGGCATCTCTTGATTTGAACATTTATATAGTAGAGAAAAATCATTGCTGGATAGAGGAATATGTGGACACTTCTGTGTATATGTAAATGTTATTATTTTCTAGATTCATCTAATACAAGTCCATTAAAATACCATAGTTCTTAATTTACTCATAGATACCATAATGTCCATGTGTCACTTATGTATTCAGGAATATTTTAGATCTAAATTCATAGGATATTTATAACCTCCATACTCATACATTCACTTAGGTGAACTAATAAGTGTTCCTATGTTTCGACACTTATGTGATTTACTTGGTTTATAAAAAGTTTTAAACTCACCCTCTATTTCTCATGGGAACCAATCCCTATTTTAATAGGATGTAATGTAAATTTGGTGTTTCATTCACACATAATATTGAATCTCCTACCTTAAAATTATATATGAAATTTTTTCACATGTTAAGTTGAGGTTATATAATTGGTGAACTTTTTACAAGGAATTTATACCCATACCTAAGTAAAATTTATATACTAACTACATTGAAAGTCCCTTTTTAGTGTATTTTCCAAATTCGGGGTTGATCTAACAAAGTAAAAATTTATGATACCATCTTGTATCAACTATCTCACATAGCTATGTTTGGGATTGATATGCCTTGATTTTTCATTATGAGTATAAATGTATTACTTATCCAACATTTCTTGACTATCACAATTTATAATAACTGGAGACATTGGAATAGGCCACAATAGTAGATCTAATAAAATAGATATAATCCATTCCACTTATTTTCCAGTAGCTACTAGAATAAAAACTCTGAATACATTATGAATTCCATTATATAGGCTTGTTTGTTTACTCTCCAAGAGATCACTCCACCTCTATGTGTTAAAACCCAACTATTAATTAAAGGGTGAACCTTTGGATTAGTAATCCAGTTTTCATCAGAAAATACTCCCAACACCCTTGTGTTTTCAATATAAATCAAAAAATAATCCATAGTTCCCTTAATACATTTGAGTACTCTTTTAACATCACCCCATTGTCTATAACCTGGATTACTTGTATACTTTCTATACTTTCAAACATAATATGAAATATTTGGTCTTGTTCTTTTCATGAAATGAATGAGATAATAGGTAACAATTGCATATTTTAGTTGAGAAAATTTATTACTATGATTTGGTAGCATCATAATACTAGTATAAAATGGGTTATATACCAATGAAAAATAAAATTATTCAAACATATTTAAAAATTTATTGGAAAAAATCTCTCAAGGTGACGTTGTAATGTGTTTGGGTTGGATTTTTTATTAAAAAATATGGTTGAAAAGTTCATCTATGACGTTATAGAATGATTATTGAAAAATCTCCAGGATAGAGTAGTTGAATGTTTGGAAGGTATACAAGAAGTTGTGTGTATAATATGGTGGCGTTTCGTACTGTTTACCAATTTTTGTGGGTACAAATTTTGGAGAGAGGGGAAAGTTGTTTTTAAAGAAAAGGAAATATTTTCATGAAAATAAAAAGTTGTTTTAAAGGGAGTTATAGTTTCATGAAGTTGCTTGAAAGTGAATATTCATGGCAACCTCATCAAAATATGGAAAAGGAACATGTTTTAAAAAATGTTAGCGGTTTACAAAAAAATAGATTTGCATGAACCTACTAAATACAATTAGGATTTTTGCGATCATAATGATTTACATAATAAAGGTGACATCAAATCATTGAAATTTAGGTAACTAGTAATGTTGCATGCAAGTTCAGTGCTATATAAATAAGTTTCAAAAAGGGTCAATCACATCTATAAATTGGCTGTTACCCCCAATATTTTTAGGTTTAACCCTTGGAGAATGTATGGGTTAGAAATAACATAAGAGTTGTGTGAAGAAATTTCTTGGGTGAAGTAGTAACTAAAACTTCAGTTTCACATAGAAAAGGGTTTGTGTTTATTTTAACAAGTGAATTACACAATAAATGAATAGTTAAAAGAAAATTTGGAGTTTTGTGAAAAAATAAAAAGTTATGTGAATGTTTTGGAAGTTGTGAAAAACCTTATCAAAGGTTGTATGAAAGTAAAAGATGTGAGAACTAAAAGGAATTACCGAAAAATTAGGTGGTAAATTTCTATTTATCTTTTGGATGAAATTTGAGCTTCATGGCACACTGAATGTTGTGTAAAAAACATTGATTAAATAAATCAACAAACAGATCTTATGAAGGATAAGTGATCACACTTTAGTTGAGAGAGTAGTGATATTACAAATTGTGATTGGTAGTGAATAAGAAGGTAAAGTGATTCCACTCCAAACTTTGTAACAATACTGTTTGATAGTGGAGTTGGTACTTTAAAACATCGCCATTTTATTCTCCTTGGATGTAGCTTAATGATAGTGAACCAAGTAAAAATGTTGTGTCATGTGAATGTTTTAATTTATTCTTATTTATTTCTATAAGAATGAGATAAAATAGAGTTTTATTTAACAAAAAAACAAGATCGAAAAAGGGGTAGTCGTTTTGATCTGTCATACCCTAATTCTCCCCTCTCTTAGGGTATTTAACTTGGTATAGCCAATAATAATTTTTTCAATATAATGATATTGAGAATGAAATATAAAATTATTATTACTAGAAATTTTTATTCCCAAACTAAAATTAGATTCACATAAGTCTTTTATATCAAAGTTCCAAAATAAAATGGATTTATCCTCATTTACATGATTTATTTAAATTCCAAATATTATCATGTCATCAACATATAAAAAAATAAACACACTCTGGTAATTATGGAACCTATTATTAAAAAATATATCATTTGGTAAACTATAAAGACTTTATAAAAAATCACTTCATTAAATTTCAATGCTATTATTTTGGAGCTCGTTTTAAACCATAGGGAGACTATACCAATTTTCAAACCTCTATTACTTTTCTAGGTACTATAAATACTTCAAGTTATTCCACATATATATTTCTTCATGTAACTCACCTTTTAAGAATTTTTTTAACTTATATTTACTGAATTTACATATTATATATGGAAATTAAGGCAATAATAATTTTAATCAAAGTACTCCCATCTACATGAGTATAAGTATTGAAATAATTGGTTCATTTCTTTTGAGTAAACCCCATTGGCTACCAATATGGATTTATATTTTTCAATTTTATCATTGGATTTTTGTTTTTTTATAAATACCCACTTATAAACAATCAATTTTAAACCTTGAAGAATTTCAACTACTGTGTAGGTATTGCTCGCAAATATTGAGTTCATTTCATCATTTATGGATTCCCTCTAAAAAGATGCACCAGAATACGAAATAGCTTTGTTGAAAGTTTTTAGATCATACTCTATATTAATAAAAACTATAGTTGCTTTAGAAATACTATCATCATTTCGTTTCAAAAATTTCATATAGAAATCAGATCAATACGTCTTGGGTATCTACATTCATTTACTTCTATTAATTTCCTCAACCATAACTTCTTTATTTACTCTTGTATTTGATCTTGATTCCTTTATTTGGATTTTATTAGTTAAAAAAGGCAAAAATAGATTCATTAAAGATATTATATAATGATTTAATGATTTTATTAACTAGTACTAAATCATTTTATTCTATAAATATGAATTTATTTTCATTTTATTGCTTCACATATCCAAGAAATATGCTATTAATACATCTTTTACCTAAAATTTTACTTTTAGGTTCAGGTACTCTTACAATTGCATGATGACCCCTAACCTTTAAATAATTGGATTTTAGTTCCCTATACTTCTAAAATTGATATGGATACATATAATTCCATTTTTTGGGAACTCTATTTAGAATGTGTCATGCAATTGATAATGTATTTTTCTAAAATCCTCTTAATAGATATGATATATACATCATAGAATTAACCATTTCCATTGATGTTATATTCTTTTTCTCAAATACAATTATCATTTTTTTGGAGTTTAATTTTAATCCCACATTGGTTTTAAACCTCATTTTTATAGATACTAAATGTATCTATAACATTACCTTTATTATTAAAAAAGATAGAAATGGAAAAATATATAATGATCATCAATAAAAATTTTAAATAACTTTTTATTACCCATGGTAGGTGTTGCATGTAAATAAAATATATTACTATGTATTAAGTCTAATAAATTGTTTTTCGTTTATATAATTGGAAAATATTTCTTAACTATTTTTATTGCATGAAAGTCTCACATTAATGATCATTTTTATCCTTTTTAGGTAATAATTCAATTTTTGAGATGTTATGCATTTTATTATAGTTAATGTGTCTAAAAATGATTATGTTATATATAAAAAATACACTGGATAGTAGGTAGAAACAACCTTTTTTTCTAATTTTAATAATCCATCATATATGTGACTCTTTATAACAAAGATACTACACTTTAATAGAACAATTTTATCTACATTAAACACAATATTAAACTCATTCTCGTTTAATATTCTCCACAAACCTATGTCTCTATGAACTTCAGGCACATACAATACATCCTTTAAAGTGAGGATAATTCATGAGGTCAACTTGAGTTCAATCATACCATTTCTTTATATGTTTATTCTGGTATAGTTTTCCATTTAGAGAGATGTATCAAATTTAATTGATTACATCATCTTGAAGATAGATTTTTTATTGCATTGATTCCATGTATCTTCGTAAAACAATCCACCAAAAATAGTTATCCTCCAGTTAATTATCTTCGAAGATATTGGCTAGAAAGTTCTCCTATGTAGTATTATTTCCATCTTCCCTCTTACAAATACATCATCAATCCCATTTGAAGTGTCCTTACTTTCTATAGAATTATCATTACCCTTTATTCTTCTAAAATTATACCTTTTTTTTGAATGATGGTTTAGATATTTTTTCCCCTTTGAGGACCTAGATGAACCCACTTTCTATTCCATAAGGATCTGATATTTATCATCCTTAGGTTCATTGTCTTCCTCATGGTTTTTATATTCCTCCTCTATTTGTAGGTAATTGAGAAACTCATTGAGGAAAATATCTTCCTTATTATGTTTTAGAGAATGATTAATATTATTATAAGAATAGGGGAGTTTGTTGATAATAGATGTAACAATGATGTCATCATATATTATCATATTATTTTTCTTTAAATGTTATCAGATTCATTGAATTTTATAGAAATACTCTATGATAGATCTACTATCTAATATTTTTTATGAAACGATCATTCTTACTAGGAATCTCCTATACATTGCTTCCTTAAGGATGTACTTATGTTCTAAAGAATCCCATATCTCCTTTATCATCAGGAGGTGTTTGTAAATCTCATAGAGATCATAATCTAATGAGTTAAGTATGTTTCCTCTACACATGAGATCACTGTTCTCTCAATTTCACTTCATGTGGGAAATTTTAATTGTCTCGTCTTTAAATGTGTGGTGATTTGGAGTTGAGACCATGTACCAATTTGAGAGTCACAAGTAGAAATAAAATCATATTTTTTCACATATTGAAACTATTTCCATAAAATCAATACACATTAAAGTTATTGTTGAGAGTTTCCATGTCCTTATTAACAGAAAATACTCTTAAGATTTTTGGGTATATTGGTGGATAATGGTATAGATGTTGTTTGGATGTTAATAGATTCAGATTATTGAGGAATATAATGATATTTCTATCCTTAAGAGTAGATTATACCCCACTAAATTAGTTGTATAATGGGTTTCAGGAAAAGAATATTTTGGATTCATACAGTGGCTCAATACTTTACCCACGTACTTAGTAGAGATCATCCCTTGAAGAGTATTTTAAATCAAGAGTGCAATGAAAGGTATTTGTTGATGTGTGCTAACAATGATCCTTTGATTATTATAGAATACTTAAGATAAATATCTATCTTTTAGAGGTATTAAAGTGGTTAGTAATGTATTTAATTGAATTATCTTTCTATACAATAGAGCCACCATTTTAATTTCATTATATTACCCCTTTGGATAAGGTATCCCAACCCTTGGAATTTGGTATACACTTATTCTGAAAAGGAATATCTTATCTGAATCAATCTTATGAATCATATTATTCCTTATTGAATAAGAGACCTATATCGCACCCAACAATGAATGCATGTTTCCATTAGATCATGCATGATCTAAAATATTTTTTATATCATACATGTTTGGTGAACTAGTTTGACGTACTTGATGCACCAATTACGGCCTGGGACCATACTGATGTAACCAACTAACACGACATGCGAAGTGAAAACTGCACCATTGAAGTTCCACATTACACAACCACACATGTGTGTGCATGTACAATGTGATTCACAATCCCTCATTATATTTTTTCCTCCACATTTTATCATTTTAAATAATAATATATGCGTTTCAATTTATTAATGATATCTCACTCCAACCAACTTTCCGAAGTTGGATTCCAAATTTCCCACATTTTAAAAAACCAAGAATAAACTATTTTTAAATAATTTTAAAACACTAAAAATATAACATGTGTATGTGTTGAAAAACATATGGGAATTAGAAATATGTTTTTGTGTGTGTCAACTTAACTGTACAGTATTGGACAAACCCTTTTTTGTATCGCAAGATCTATGTAGCATTTCACTAGTATTATGGTATGAGGATCCTTCATTGTAGACATTAAGCATCATATTTTATGTTATCATTGATTGTGTTTATATTGAGTCACTATTATATAATCCTTTATTACCTCTATTAAGGTTGGGAAACCTTCCAGATTTTACAATATTCTTAAACTTAATCTCCAATGAATTGATCATCACAGTAAACGTGTATCAATTGTTATAAGTTTACATATGTATATCAAATTTATCTTGTAATATAAAGTCCTAATTCACATATATATAATCCTGAAATATAATTTTATTATTGTAAATAAGAATCTCATTTGGTTTTTACCAATTTATATAGCCTCATGTAATCTATATTATTCAAAAAACATTAAACGAATTAAAGTTTATGCATAAACATATCGCTCCACACAAACTAGTATTAGTTAACTAAAATGAAAAAAATATAAAATATATTTTAATATAATAAACCACATATAATATTACAAGAAATAAAAAATATTACACATATTAAATAACACAACAAACTAAAAAAATTAAATCATGTGAAAGGAGTGGTTTAAAATACTTCAAAACCAAGAACAAAAAACTCCAAAATAATCTCCCATGTTTTGATTTTTTCAAAAAAACTAAAGATATAAAAAATTATATTCCAATTTTGAATGATAAAAAAGGTAGGAATAATAAGAAAATTTCCTTTTAAATTAAAATAATAGAAAATAAGTCAATTTAATCTAGTGGGTGTATACATAATGTAAAATAAAATTATACTATTATGTTTAAAAATTATGTATAATGAGAAAAAATATCCCATTAAAAAATGAATATAAAATAATTCTTGAGATAAAATAGTATACTCCACCCATTTTAAAAATTCTTCCATTATAAGGAATGTGATAGTATAAGTTTCTCCTTTGATGAACTGCCTCTGAATAATACATGTACTATAATGATTTACAAAACATGTTAGTGATATTTTAGGAATTCATAAAATATTTTAAATGAATTATGAATGAAAATTTTAGCAAATTTCATTTAAAACCCTTAAAATTTAGTTTAAAAGAATAATAATAACTATAGATTTCTTAACACACAAAATCAAGTTTTAAGCGAATTGTGATATACAATAAAAATAATATTATTTAAATACGACCATTATAACCTAGATGTTAAATTAAAAGGTATTAATAGTAATAAAAAAATTATGAATAATATTTATAAAGGTTTTAAATAATGAAAATGTATTAATTGATACGTAATAAATTAGTACTCAATTTTCAGTAAATTCATTTAGTGCATCAAAAATATGTTTTCTTAAAATATGGTTTTTGTTGTATTTTATGCATGGAAAACATAATTTTTTAAAACTATATTTTAGTAAATGAATATAATTTTTTAAATTTTTATGTCAATATTATATTAGTGTTATTTGTTAGTATTTTTCTAAAAAGATTTATTCATCAGTGAATAGTGAAAAATACTGAGTTTTGTAAAACCATCATTTATTTTGAAAATTTAAAAGTACCATTATATTTTAATTTGATAGTAAAGAAACATATTTATAATTTAATTATAAATAATCTAATTAATTACATATTAGTAATAATTATACTTGATTATGGTATAAGATCTTTTTTGTGATTAAAAACACATTTTTCTAAAAACTATTTTTATGCACGCAAGGAGTTTTTATCTTAATAAATAGAATTAATATATATTTATTCATATTTTTAATGAAATTTATAGATTATATATTCCATAAAATATTTTAAAATTAATTTAATGGGTTTTTATAAGGAACATAACAGAATTAATTTCAATTTTATGCTTAAAAATGCATTTTTCTAAAAATTAGTTTTCATCACGTTTTGTACACTCATCAAAAATTAAATAATTCCTCTTATAGAAGTTAAATATAGTAAAATGGATTAATTATTTTAAAAAATTATAATTAATATAATTTAATTGTATTAACTTAATATTTGTTCATAATAAATAGTAAAAATAGTAAAATTTTGTTACCACGGTTAAGGTTAAAATGGGTTTATTGGGTGGGGGGGTAAACTAAGAGATAAGGGTATAAATTACACATAAACTTGTATATTTTTTTAAGACATTAAAAACTTATAATATATTATTTTTGAGTCATTTTCCATTTGTTTCCACTTTCCCATGAATGTTACCTTATATTATTGAAAATTTTTAAGTAATTCCATGTGTGTCCCTCCCCTCACTTATAAAAGTGCACCTATGCTTCTCCCTTATTCACATAATACGAGCCTTATATATCAGAAAATAACTACCCCAAAAACTTCCTAGATTACTTCACTTAATCCTTAATATTTTTTTATTCCTCTAATGACATACTAAGAAGGCTTATAGTGTAAGCCAAGGGATGTCTCTCAAAGAAGTGGTATAAATCTTAACCGAGCTCTTATAGATTTATTTCTTCTTACAACTTAAATAAACCTATTGTTTTCATCATATAATAATTAATCCAATATCATAAATATATTTTTATGTTATTATAATTATGGAATAACTATTTCTAACCTATTATCCATCAAATGGGAAATGAAAGTATTGCTTTTGCGTACGTGTGGACTACCGCCACCATGTAGTGATATGATTAATTTTTCATAAACATATTTAATGGTTGGTTATTATGATGTATTTAATATTTATATATGTTATTTATCAAATAATTATGATTCTTTAATTATATTATCTTATCTTCTTTCTTACCTTTCCATCCGTTAGAAAACAATAAAGTTGCTCATTTGTACGTGTGAACTACCACCTCCACAAAGCGATGTGATTTATTTTTCATTTATATTTTAAATAGATGTTAATAAGGATATATTTAATGAATATATATAATTTTTAAGTTGTAATAAATATTATTTAAATTTTAATTATTATTTACCTTTATTTTATTCCATTTATCTAAAAGTGTAAACATTACTTTTGTGTATGTACAGACTACCGTTTCCATAAAAAGATATAATTCATTTTTCATCACCTATTTATATGAATGGTTGTAAAAGTATATATAATGATGAAATATTTTACTTATGACATGTTTTTTATTCTGGATAATATGTAAAAATGATCAAATTGTAAGTATCATAACTTCCTAACCGAAACATACATGAAAAAAAACTATTAACACCCAGAAACTATTTTTTTTATAAAGAATCATTAATAAATAGGCACTAAAATGTTATAGGTGGAACATATATAGTATTATATGGAATAATATTTTTATTTTATATAATTATAATAAATTTTAATTTATTATATATTTGTTTAGAGGACTTTGGAAGCAGGAAAGACTTGTGGTAAGGGTTCTTCATCTCAATTGTGTTTCATTGATACATGTTTGATGTTATGCACCTATTTATGTTTATAAGGTGTATATAATGATCATTTGACATTTTATATCATGTATAACTTTTAATTCATGGTAATTAAAGTTAAAGTTAAAATTATTTCATCTAAGGGGGTTTTATTTGAAAGTTACTAACGTGGTAAGGGTTTCTCATCTCACTTATATTTCCATGAGACATTTTTCATATTCACCACTTATTTCTTTTGTGTGGTATATATTGGAATGAGTCCCTACCTCTAAAGATACCCATCTATGTTGATAAATGGAGGAAGATAGATAATTACCCCTAAGTCCCACCATCATTAGGCCTCGGGTGGGAGACCAGCACCGTGGGTATAAAAATATCACATATGGAAGGCATTACTCTTAGAATATAAAGTCAGATTTGGAGATAGGATATCAAACAAAAATAAACTCCATAATATAAATAGGAATTAAAAAATCAAAACTACCCCACAATGAATTTATAAAGTAAATAAATATAAATTGTTCCCAAATAAATACCCAAAATAAATTCCTAAGGAAGACACTCAGGAACAACTTTGATGTATGGGCTAGTAATGTCCTGACTAGTCCTTTAAGTTCTCTCAAAAACCAAAAGAATAGTTTGTATATATGTAGGGTTATCATAACATGTATACTCAGTAGGATCATACCCAAGTTATCTCATGAAAATTTTAAAAGATCATACTAATGTACCAATGAAAAAACATAATAACAAATATGAACCTAAATAGGTCAATAAACCAATCCCATCCTCACCATGGCATGATCACCAAATAACACATACAAGTATATTAATATAATAAGAATTATATTGATAAAAAGGGAACTCCATAACACTTTAACAATGATTTTCCTCTCTCATACCCAATTTCACAAATCCTAGTACTCCCATCCCTTCTATAGAGTCATATTTGAAGACACTTGGGAAATTGCATTGCACTAAGAACCCTCCCTACAACTGGTCATCACACCTTTTTGAAGACATCTGGGAAACTGAATCATTCCAAGAACCCTATTTTCAACTATTCATCACATCCAAATCCTCTCATAACCATTTCTTTAACCAGATCAAAAGGTATCTTGAACATAAAAGACATCAACCTCATGTTGATTCTAAAGACCACATTATAAATTTACTTTTGAAAATCACAACCCAATATTTACATGTCTACATGTTTCTAAACTTTATATTTCCTAAGATATAATTTTTTTTATAAGAAAATTTTCATTTTTACTAGATGGATTATACCTGGTTTATCGAATAAAAGTTTATCAAGTATACAAGACAAACACGTATAATGTACATCAGATGAGTGTATACCATGTTTATCAGATGAAAGGTTTATAAAATCCAATTAGATAGAGTATTATGATTTCTATTAGATAAATTAATACAAATTATCTATAAAATACTTCATCTTATGGAGTAATACACATCTACCAAACAAACACTTACTAAGAATACCAAATAAATATCTACATTGTACAATAGATGGAGAATTTCATTCTTAATAAATAGAATATTTCAACATTTATAATGGTTTTATATAAAATGTATATCATACAAGATTAATATATGTTGAAACCATGTCCAACAAGTGAAGGAGGAGATAATCTGATGTCATTTAAAAACTCCCAATAAATAAAAAATATGACAGTTTGAGCTCATTTATAAATAGATTTGCATCCATAAGGAGAAGAATATTTTTCATGATTTTGAATATCGATGATATAAAGTTCTTGTGAAGTTATTTATTATCTTTTGGATAGTTTTAATCACTAATTTATTCATTTTTTAAATCACAATAAGCTTCATATAAAAATTATCTAACTTAAATTTCTATTTAAGATCTTATGTTTTTTTCAGAATGAAGTTCAGGTAAATGAAATACAGAACTCTAACTAATTTTCAAAAATCTAGTGATATGAAGTTACAATATCAGATTAATTTTATTATATTAAAAAAATATATTAGTGTCAAACCAAATATTCTATAGATATTAAACAATGATAAGTCTATCATAAGATGAACTGTTTTAAACTACCAATATTGTTTCAACTGATCTCGAGTTTTATGAAATATGACTATTAGATTTTTTTATAACATTTACTATAAATAAATTTAAATATAAAGAATTATATGTATATTATAATATCATGAATTATTTAAATAACATTATAAAAGTCATTTTTCATTTTGAAGATATGAAATTTATTGTTTCTTTGAAGTATTTCAATCTGTGTAATTTTCTTTTTAGGTGTTTCAGCTAAGAGAAACTATTTGTGTTGGGTTATAATTGTAAAGATATTAGTATTTCTATTGTATTAATTAAACTTTTGATCTTGTGAGATCAAGTGATTTTGAGAATAGAAATATAGTGGAAAATCCAATTGTGTTATCAAAGTCTTCCATTTATAGGAAGATATAGCTCATGAGCTTCCGATGTTTGGATGTTCGGAAATGGGATTCTACCAATAGGTATAGTCAATGACTTCAGAGGATATGAATATATGCCTTCTGATAAGTATAAAATTAGACATACCTTATGACAGGTTGGAATTTTTATATACCTCAGATCAGATTTAGAGACCCGCCTTTAACTTTGGTTGAAAAGTGAGGTTTTAATAAACATACTTTAAAAGATTATTTGGTTTACTAAAAAATAATACATGTGTTTTGTTTTTAAAATTAAGTTATATTCTTTATGAATTATAGTTTTATTATTTTCCATAATTCAATTTCCTTGTGTTATAGTTTTTTAAAGTTCCACTAATTTAACTCTTTCATTGGTAGTTTAACACACCGATTACTTTATTTCTATTGTGAAAAATGTATTTTATATCGTATCTATCACCGTTAATCTAATATCATCAATATTTAAAAAAAATATCATATTATATATATTATAAAAAAATTATTGACCCTAATACTTGAATATTATTAAAATTATAAGTTTGTTTCAAAACTATAATTCACCCCCTCTTTTATTTTTTCACCATCACACCTGGAAAAAACTAATATCAAATGTAGTCTTTACCTTGATTATGAAATTTTCATTTTGGTAATTTTTATTTTTTATTTCTATTATTTTTAATTTCAACTTAGTTTTCTTACACTAACTGTGTTGTTAGAGGAAAGATCTTTTTGTGATGGTAGGATTATTAGTTGGAACTCTAGAAAATATAAATTTGACAAGAATGACTATTTTTGATGGAGTTGATTGTGATTATTGGCATACTCATATGAAATAATATATCAAAAATACTAAATTTAACAACATTATCATTATATTATAAAATTATAAAGTTTTGAATAAGGATATTATTCAATTATATCATGAAGAAAAATATGAATATATTTAAACCATAAAGTTCAAAATACTTTACTTTGTTCTATTACTTGTAATATCTATAACTATATATCTTCATGTGAAATGATAAATAGAATTTTGAAGAAGCTAGAGATAACTCATTTTAGAAAAAGCAAATTTTTATAAACACTTAAAGATAATCTTATAGTTGATTATCAAACTTTTTTATTTTCTACGTAGGGAAATTATAACACAAATACATTAGCACTTTTTGACAATAGTTAAAAATTTACAAATACTTGGGTTAAAAGTAATTATCACAAGATTAAATTATAGAAAATACTATAGATATTATGCCTAAATAGTGTGATTCTAATATGATAGTAATTGATGATACTAAGGATTTGAGAAATTTAAGTCTAGATGAATTAATTATAACATTAACTAAGTATGAGAGAAGAATGAAAGGAGATATTGAAAAAGAGAAAATTAAAAATGGAATATCCATTACATCTACTTTAGGTAATCCCAATTCAAATACTTTTAATGATTGTAATAAAAACTCTAAATCTGCTATTTTAAATAGAAAAATTAATCATTTAGATCCACGTAATTCAGAAGATAACAACAGTGAACTTGTTAATATTTAATGAAGGATAAATAAGTTTATTAGAAATTCAAATTTCTAAAATGTCAATCGAAAAGAGAAGAAAGATAAGAAATACAATAAAGGTTCTTTAAAAGTTATATCTTATGAATATAAGATGAAAGGTCATATCATAATAGATTATCCTAAACTAAAGAAGAAAAATAAAAATTCAATATGGTATTATAAAAGAAATGGAAATGAGATTTTAAAATCCTCAGATAACTATAGTTTTAGTGAAAGTAATAAAACTTCAGAATATCCATATGAAGATAGTGGAATAAAAATTCATAATTTTTTTTATTTTATTCAAACATTTCAAGGAATGAAAACTTTTTCATGGGAAAGGTAACTATAGAATACCATACAAATTTATGTCTTGATTCTAAATTTACTTGAAATATTGAAGATGATTATTCAAATTCATTAGAAGATGAAAAAGATTATTCATTTAAAGTTAAAAAGGCTGATTCATTAGAAGATGAAGACTCTTTAACTTCTATAGAAGAAATGGAAATATTTTTTACACTTATGAGTTAAGAAAATGATAAATTGAAAAATAATTATGGGTTTTCTAAACCTAATCTTTTTATGTTAAAAAAATAATTTCAAAATTAACCTCAGAAATTTTAAAACTTTGAATTGAATTAGTTTATAAAAATAATCATTATAATCAAATTTTAGATGATCAAAAATTGGTTGATCAAAATTTTGTTGATCAATATTTTACTAATTAGAATTTAGTTAATAAGAAATCTGATTAAGATATGAAGAATTTGGTTCTCCAACTTAAATACATAGTTTTTGTTTAAAAAACATTTTATCTAACTTTTATCTTAGAAAAGAAAATTTAGGAAAACTTTATAAACAAATAATACCCTCTAGATATTCTAATGGAATAGTTTTTACTTCTGATAAACCTTATTTTTAAACAAATTATTTTGTACCTAAAAGTGAACCTTTTCAATAAATTTAATAGAGGATGTAACTAGAGTAAATATTGTTATTTAAATAAATTTTAGTCTTTTGTTTTTCAAAAAGCTTTTTTAGAAGAACTAGCAGCTATACAACATAAAAGTGTTGAAAAAATGTGGGCTCATAAGATTTTATTTTCTTATATAACCTGACCCAAAATTGTGTAGCCACCACAAACATAATTTTATCAATTTTAGGAAAATATGTTTAGTATAATAAATAGAAAAAAATTCTATATGGATAGTGTTTTCTCTTTATATATTATTGGTGAAAATTAAAACTTACAAAACATCAATAAGTTTAAAGAGGAAAAGTTTCTTTTGGAGACAATGCACATGGTGAAATAATTTGAATATGTGATATTTATTTTCTTATAAAATACCTTATTTAAAATGCTTTATATGTTTTAGGACTTAATAACAACCTTATAAGCACAAAGTCTATTATATGATCTGGGGAATATTGAGAACTTCAGAAATAAAAAAATTACTATTTGATGTTTAGATGGTAATTTTATTTTATCTTATGAAAGGCATGAAAATTTTTATACTCTCGACTTAAAAGATTTAAGAAATCAAAATTTTCCTTTTATAAGTGCCACCAAATACTTCTCTTGGTTATGGAATAGGACACTAGGACATTATAACTTTAGGAATTTAAATATAATTTCTAGTAAAGTAGATGTTATAGATCCATGGGAACTTAAGTTTAATTCAACTAGGGTCTATGACCCTTGTCAACATGGAAAGAAACATAAGTCGAGTTTTAAATATAAAATTTAAGTCTTATATACTAAATATTTATAGTCAGTATATAAATATCTTTTTGTTTCTAGAAAAACTGGAAGTATTGGTGGAAAATATTTTGTATATGTCTTTTTTGATGATTACACTAGATTTACCTGGGTTTATTTTCTAACTAAAAAATCTAAATCTTTTAAACGTTTTAAGGTTTTTCATGATTCTACTGAAAATGATAAAAACCTACCTATGGTTACTATCTATAGTGATCATGGTGGTGAGTTTTTTAATTTTTTTTGAAACTTTTTATATTAGAAAAGGTATTACTCATAATATTTATGCAACTAGTACACCACTGAAAATTGCATTGTTTACAGAAAAAATATAATTCTTGATTAAATTACTATAAATTTTATAAGTGAGTATTATATTGAATATTTTTTGGATTATTTTATTAGTAATACTTATTATAATATAAATTAATATTTTCTAATAACTTTTCTAAATAAAAATCCTTATGAGTTTTTAACTAGAAGAAATCCAAAACTTTACCGATTCAGTGTTTTTAAATGTAAATTATTCATATTGAATACAAAAAATTAGTTATAAAAATTTAATTTTAAAACCGATGAATGAATTTTGATTGGTTACTCTACAACTAGTAAGGATTATAGAGTTTTTAATTAAAGAACAAAAAATATTGAGTAAATGGTTCATGTATTGTTTCATGAATATGATAATTTTATTTTTATAAAACAATTTAAATTTCAAAATACCGATGATTTATTTAAAAGGTTCTCAATTTATTTACCAAAATATAATCTATAAATACTTATTGTAAACCCTCTTGAAGTACATCCAATGTATTTTCAATATCTATAAACTATTTCATCGAAAGTTGTAAATCTAATAACACATGATCACCTTATTTTTAGGTCAGATAATGTGATGACAGATGGTCTAGAGGGCGGGGGGGGGGGGTGAATAGTGTATATTAAAAAAATTTAATGAGATATATTAATTATCAAAGTTAATTAGTATAATTAATTAACAATATAAATAAATGAAATAACGTGATGATGTTTTTAATAGTAGTCTAGTCCAAAGTACACCTAGTCCACTCTTATACCTCTCTACCCGGTAAGATATATGTTGTGCACTGATAATATTTTTAATGGAAATAATAACCTAATTAAAACATACTTTTCTAGTGGAAGCATAACAAAAAGACAGCTGAATTTTTTATAGGGATTTAAAATCCAATTACAACCATGAATTTAGATACTTTGAGTCATAACTCGAACTATCCTGGATTTAGAATTCGGGAGTCACAACATGAGGAATGAAAATAAGAATTATTTTGTATGTAAAATAATATACAAAAAGGTGAGATTATTTGATAGATTGGACACATTGTTATAAAATCAGGAAACCAGAATGGAAATCATAGATTAACAAGAGAAGAACAAGTACAGGTTCTTGAGTATAGGATCAAATCATCTTGTTAAGGAAGTAGAAGTAGTAGATGTTTTTTTCATCCCTTGAGAGATCATCTAGTAGTAGTAAACATAGTATACAAGATCACATTAATATAAGAAATCTCTCATTGAAAACTACCATGTCATAATTCTGCCACCTTCCAACACTATACAATACTAAGGCTCAAACTATTTTATAAAACAAATAAATTCAACACATTCATTAGAGGTTAGAGAATTATAAATTCAAAAAAGATAAAACTATATTATATGAAATAGAGAAAAAAGAAATTATCATTTCATAAATATCTCTCAACACACATCTGGTATTCAAATAAGTAAATAATAATTCAAACCAATTTGAAATATCTTGTTAAATAATTTAAATAGTCTCTATAATAATGGGTCACTGAAAGACCCCATGAAAATTGTAAGTTTGAATTTGAAATATGAAATTCAGAAACGTTCCATTTAAAATATGCAGAAAATATGAAAAAAATATCCAAAAATAACATCACTATATTAAATATATTAAAACAATTTTGAATGAGTTTAATATAGAATAATATTAATTTAGAGACAATAAAATAAAGAAAAACATAAAATAACAATAATTTTTTTTGAGTTTCAAGCTATAAGTCTCATTCATGAAACTAAAACACACTTGAATATTCAAAAAAACATGTCTAAAATAATGAAAAATATTTCTCATAGGTTTTACATAATTAATATGTATTTATATAGTAATTTGAACAATTTAAATATTTTAAATACACAACAACAAGTTGAAATATAAAACAAAATTTAAAACATGGAATAATTTCATATTTTAGAAAAAAATGTAGAAATCTACTAAACTATATATCCAAATTCATATTGGTGAATTTCACGCAATATAAAATCACCACATAGGTTATTCATATAATCAAATTCATAAAACTATAAACAGATTAAGTTTTCTAATTTCATACCTAAAACAGACTTTGATAAGGATAGAATCAAATTTTGATCCAGTTTAATAATATATAGAAAAATTCATCATTTTTCTCAATAATCAAGAAACACCTTAATAGAAAATATATACCCTAATTTATGATTAAAAAAATAGCTAAAGTGAATTTTAACCTAATTTTAGAAAAAATATTGATCAATTAATCAGTTAGTGTCCTATAATGAAATGTAGATAATTTTATTATATGTCAAAAAAAATCACTCAATTTGGAGTTTTATAGATCAATATATGGTTGAAATATATAGAGTAACCAATTCTGAAAATTTGGCAATGTGGATTTCAAAATGGCTTCAATAATAATAAATCAACTATGTGGATAATGAATTGGCTACATGGTGTACAATATACTTGCTATATTGGAATTGTAGAAAACATGCCTAAAGTAGATTTGAAGGCCCAAAATGACTTATTTATCCCAAGAACACTTAAATAAACTTATAGAACATGTTATGACCATTCAAAACATGAAATCTGAATAAATTTTAAGTAAATAAAGATTTTGATACAATCAAATTTAAACATACTTTAATCAATATAACATTAAAAATATTAAGAAATTCAAAGGAAATAAGAAATATAAATATTTGTAATTATAAAAATATAATGTGGTCCATTGAGCTACTCAACACTTACAACATTACCCCAAAATTATTTGATCCTAAGGAATCATTATTCTGATTATATAATTGGAGATGTGTCCCAATAGGTTAAAACTCAATGTTCCTTTATAAATAATTGTGATAATCAATAATTAATATCATAATTTGATATTAAAATAGAAATTTTTTTCTTTATGTTATGAATTTTGGATAATAGAAATGTAATAAGATATCAATCAGTTTGATAGGAACCAAGTTTGGACATTACTTAAACCTCTTGCAGATCTATAAGTAATTAGAGTAAAATGGGGTTTTAAAAACAAGTGTGATTAAAATGGATTCATTATTATAAATAAATAAATACTTGTTTTTGAAGGTTATTTTTAAGACAAAGGAGTATATTAGGTGAAACTTTTACACTGGTAGCTGGATTAGAATCCATCAGAATCCTTTTATCCTTTAAATCTCAATTGCATTTTACATTATTTCAAAAGAATGTGAAAAGTGATTTTCCTAAATTACATGCTCAAGAGGAAGTTTATATTAAAAAACCTCATAGTTTTTAAGATACTAAATTCCTAGAAAAAGTATTTGAACTTAATAAGGAACTCTATGAACTTAATCAATCCCCAAGAGGTTGGTATAAAAGACTTTTTGGATATTTACTTCATGATAACTTTTTTAAAGGAAGTAATGATACTACTCTTATTATAAAGAAAATTTACAAAAAAACCATTATTGTTCAAATATTTATTGATGATATAATTTTTGGTTCAACTCATAAATCATTTTCAGATAACTTTTTTGAACTTATTAAAAATGAGTTTGAAATGAGCTTAATGGGATAACTCAAATTTTTTTCTTTGGTTTTAAATTTTTTTAAAAACTAGAAGGAAATATTTTATCTCAATATAAATAATTAAATATCTTCTAAAAAATTTTAGTTTTGAAAATGAATGAAACATTTCATTAAAACTTCTATCAAACTTGATCTTAATGAAAATAGTAAATCAGTAGATCATAAAATCTATAGATGTATGATCGCAAGTTTACTATATCTTACTGAGATTCAACTAGACATAATGTTTTAGTATGTTTATCTGTGATAGTTCAATATAATACAAAATAATCACATATGAAAGTGGTGGAATATATTTTTACATACCTTAAAGGTACTTTAAAACTTGGATTATTTTATTCTTCTAGAAATGATTTTATTTTATAAAGTTACTCAAATAATGAATTTGTAGGTTGAAGGTTAGATAGAAATTCTACTTCAAGAACATGAAGTTTATTAGGATAATCATTAGTCTCTTAGTTCAACAAGAAACAAAATTTGATAGTACTTTCCACTCTTGAAGCGGAATATGCATCATTCAAAAGTTTTTGTGATCAAGTATTGTGGATGCAACATACAGTCATAGATTTTGGTTTGAATTTTACTAAAACTATAATTCTTTTTGAAAATACTAGTTCTTTTTAGTTATCTAGGAACCCAGAACATCACTACTGATCTAATAATATAGATGTAAGACACCATTTACCTAGGGATCACACACTTAAAGGATATAAATTTCTTTACTTTATCATAATGGAAAACTAGGTTACTAGTATTTTTACCAAACCTATTAATTTTTATAGTTTTGAATTTATTAAAAAAATTAAGAATTATAAACAGAAGGGATATTCAATCCATTTATTGTTATATCTATCTCCTTTAGAAATTTCTCCATAAAATGGGGGAGAAGTATTTTCTCTTTTTCAAACTTATACTCTTCAAAATTTTGTTTCTCAAACTTTTGTCTTTCAAAACTCTATTTTACAAACTTATATTTTTCAAATTTTTGTTTTTCAAACTTCTATTTTTCAAACTTATATCTTTCAAACTTTAATTTTTCAAAACTTAATTTTTAAAAAATAACAGATTTTAAAAACCTATCTAATTTTTAAAACCATCCAATTTATAAAAATAACTATTTTTAAAACTTACAGTTTATCATTTCTATTCTATAAAAGATTTATATATTTTTCAATCTATTATTCATCTTTTAAAGTGGAATATCATCTATATTTTTGAATATAACTCCAATAATGTTTAATTTTTTTACCTATATCTTTTACCATTCCATTTCAATTTTTATTTAATTTATGGGTTTATCAATTAGTTTTGGTGGGGGTAGTTTCTTTTAATTTTAAAAAATCTAATGTTTTGTTTTCCACTCAAAGAATTTAAAATTTTAATCTTTTAATAGAACCTGTATGACATATGTATTTGAAATCTCATTTTCTGAGAAGGAATTGTGAACCAATCATATAATAAAGAAAATTATTTTAATGATAGTAATTCTAAATACCTACATAAGGTCTTCAATCTCAAGAATTTTATCTGAACCATCTTTCTAAATTCGTTTTTCTTCTGAAATGTTTCTCATTGAAAGTAAATTTTTGAAGAATATATTTGAGGTATATTTATCTACTATATAAAGATAATTAGATGTAGCTAATGTTTTTTCTCTAATTTTTTTATAAATAATGTGAATATAAAAGTCTAATAATATAGATTCATATCCTTTATTATATGGAGATTCTGGATAAGATCTATAAGATTGGTAGAGAAAGTGAATTTCAACCTAAACACACTTTAAAAGATAATCTTGTTTAATAGAAAATCGTGGTGAAAACTGAATTTATGTAAACAAATTTGATTACATAAACCATACTAAAATGAATTTTCCTAAAGATATGAAGTGATAAAAAAATTTCAAAGGCATCTAAAGAATATTATTCGAAAAATTATAAAACTATATTAAAATTCTTATTTTTATTTTTATTTTATTTATTTTTCTTCTTTTTTATTTATTTATTTTTAAAAATCACAAAGGGGAGAAATCTGAGTAAAAGTTTTATCATATTTTTTTGGATTATTTTATTCTTGATTATTTTCTTTGAAAGGGGGAGAAATTGTTTTACCTGTTGATATTTTATTTATTATTTATATAATATGAATAATTATTAATAGGAGATTATTTTGAAGTTTAATTTCAAAATAATAAGGTTTTTTAGTTATTATTCCAAAAAAGGAAAGAAACAAAGGAGGGGAAATGTTCCAAATCATGAATACCACAAAGAGTTTTCTTTTTTAAATGCATCTCTTTTATTCAAATTTTCTTATGTATCTTGTGCTTTCCAAAAGGGGGATATTATTGGTGAATTATACTAACCTCTATTTATTTAAGAAATCACAATACACTTTATATGAAAATTATCTAACTTAAATTTATATTTAAATTCATAATGTTTTTCTTGAATGAAGTTCAGGAAAGTGAAATTCCAAAACTCAAACTAATTTATGAAACTCCAATGATTTTAAGTTTGAACATTAGATTCCTTCCATCATATTTGTAAATAACTATAGCAGTATTGAACCAACTAATCGATAGATATGAAAGGATCATGATTCCAACAGAAGATGAACAATTTACTGCTACTAATGTCATTGAAAATAATAATTTTTTTTTTGAAATTAAACCATTGGAGTTTGTTAAAATTATTCCTATAAATAAAGACAAACCCTGATAATCATGAGTACATTAAGATTAAAAATTATTTAAAGTGCATTTTTAAAGTTTCTATTCATTTTTGAATCTTTGGAACTTATTGTTTCTTTGAGTTCTTCTGATCAATATAATTTTCTTTTTGAGTGTTTCAGCTAAGAGATACCTTTTTGTATGAGTTTATCCTTGTAAATATCATATAATTTCTATTTTATTCATTTTAATCATGATCCTATGTGATCAAGAGCTTCCAAGGATAGAAAGTAAAATTAAAATTAGATTGTAATATTGAAGAGTTTTGTAGATTAGAAGACAAAGCTCAGAAGCATCCAGTGTTTGGAAGTTCAGTTATGAGTTACTACCGATAAGTATAATCAATGAATTATAATATTAGGAAGAAATACCTTCCAATAGGTATAAAATTATAGATACCTTAGGATATGTAGTAATTCGTGGATACCTCAGATTAGGTTTACATATCTACATTTCACATTGGTTGAAAAGTGATATTTTACTAAATGTCCTTTAAATGAGTATTTGGTTTACTAACCAATACTCTGTGTGTTTTGTTTTTAAATTTCAGTTGTATTATTTTTGAATTTCAGTTACATTATTTTCTGTAATTCAGTTTCTATGTTTTTTATTATTTTTCAAGCTATGATAATCTAAATCTTTAATCAGTAGTTTAACATAATGATTACTATATTTACACTATATAGTCTGTATTTTATATAGTTTCAATTACTGTTACTCAAATATCATTAGTATTTTTAAAATCATATCATCTTATCAGTATTACAAAAATCTATTTCTCCCTAATACTTGAAGAAAAAAAAATTTATGTTTATTTTAAAACTGCAATTCACCCCTCTTGTGTTTTCTTCACAATCATACCTATAAAAACATCATGTTATTGAGAAAGATTCATTGTAAAATTTAGAGATTTTTTTTGTAAGCCATCAATTGTGTGGTTATATTTGAAAATACCTTAAAATTTTTCTTTTATTATTATTTTTTGTCCAATCTAGTAGATTGAGGGATCTCGGGGATAGAGAGACAAATTTAGAATGATTTGTTTGATCGAGGGTTCCTAGGGATAGGGAAATAGATTTTTTCAATATTATTTATCAAGATATTCCTAAATAATGGAAGAAAAACCTTACGGATGGTTAAGTCATGGATACCTAAAGTTGGGTTTCTAGGATTCCTTGACACTTAATGTTAAATCCTAGATCATTCATTATAAAGTTTTTTAAGTTTTTCTTACATCTATCGTAAAAGTTTGTGTTTTTTACTTGATTACTATAAGTTTTTATATTTCTATTGTGCTTGATATTGAAATATTTATATCATTTCTTATAATCTATTTTGAACTCTATTTATAAAGAATGTTGGTATAATTATTTTGTGATAAAATTTCTTAAGGATGTTGGTAAAATTTTGTCTTTTTAATTTTTATAAATTATAATTTAATTCCCCTATTTTAGTATATTTTTATACTCTTACAATCTGATTTTTGGTATCAAAGGTGTTTTATACATATATCTTGTTTACACTAACCATATTTTTAAAAAATAACATCTTTTCATAGTGATGATAGGTTTGTCTGTCGGGACTTTTGGAAAATATTAATTGCAGTAGAACACTAATCTTTCATGGTGCTAAATTTGAATATTTGGGTGATCATATAAATAATTTTATTTTATAAATAGGGTATGACAACATTGTAATGATGACTTTAAATTATAAAATTTCTAATAAAGAAGTTACTACTTTTACAATAGAGGAAAAGTATGAATATCAACTGAATTATCATATTAGAAAAAATTTTGTGTTCTTTAACAATAAATATATACAATCGGACATCTTCTTGTGAAATGGATAATAATATTTGGAATAAACTTGATCTTACTCATTTTGGAATCTCTAAGGTTTTGGAGACATGAATATCTATGTTGTATGCAAATTATTAGGTGTTTGATTTCTTATTTAATGGTGCATGCCTATTTGAACCATTACTTTGCTAGTTTGGTGTGTTGTAGGTGTTCCAGAAGATGATGCAAGATGTTTGGTAGAGGTTGTTGTTTTTATAGAACAACAACTAGCTTTTTTACACCATAAAAGAGGGTTTTACGATATAAGTATGTGGTTTATGGATTGTATGGCTAGCCAGTTTACAGATTTTTAATAGATGAGGGAAAAGTGTGAATGTAACACCTTCAGATTTTATGAAAAATATAATTTTAATTTCATTAATGTCTTGTGTTGTATGCTACACCAAGATTACCTTGCGCTATATGCAATACCGTATTAGCTTGCAATATACGCAACAATATTCTTGGATCGTGTTACACACAATTTTGATAATAGTTATTCTACGCAACATTGAGTATATATATATATATATATATTCAATGTATAAATTAAATATGGTTGGATTCTGTTATAAGAAACAACTAAGGATTCTTGCACAACACGCAACCATAACTTGGCTTGCATTACACGCAATCACGACCTTCCTCGATAGCGTGTGTTGTACGCAATACCGGGTGTTACTAAACAACGATATATTATTATAATATTATTATGAACTAGCCGTTATGAATAGTATTAACTAAATTTTGAATTTTATAACATTATTATTCATCTTACACATTTTCTATAACATGTTATAAGAACAAAATAAATTTTTCGGGTAAAATAAGTATTTTTCAAAAAATACAGTTTTGCCGACTTTTGATGGCGCACACACTTTTAATCTAGTTTTTGAAATGTTTATAAGTTCCATTTGACAAAATAAAATTATTCTTTGGAATAAAGAAATAAAAATTTACTTTGGATAAATTTTTCATTTTATTCTGATGACTTTCATATTTTAATGAATAGTAAAAACACGCTATATTTTAATTAAAAATAACTTTTTTCATCGTAATATATTATGTGGTTAAATTATAATATTTAATGGTTTTAAAGTATAAATAGAATATATTTTTACCATTTAATATAATTTATATCATTAGCATTGATTTTACCTTGAATTCGTAGGTTAAATCAGTTCAATCTTTTGCAATGTTTTAAAGAAAAACCTGTTTTCTTTCAACAACGGGATTAATTTTAATTTAATTTCTACAACTTTTGTGTATTGAATTTGAAAAAATGGATTCCATATTTGGAATCAGTGGGTCCAAATTATGTTAATAAGCTACTTTTTATTTTTGGGCATTGTGAATAGTAACTACGGTAAATTTTATTTACTATAGTTAAAGGTAAATCGGGTAATTAAGGGTAAATATAAGATTATAAAAGTACTCTAACACTTGGAAAAATCCTATTGGATGAATAAAGGTCGACCCATATCACCTAAGGGTCGGATTATATTCATTTAATGTACTTTTTTCCATGAAAATAATTTAATTATTATTAAAACCAAAGAAAGTGACAACATGTCACTCTCTTAAATACTATAAGTATAATAATTTTAAGTTAGTGATAAACTTCATGAAACTTCAAAAATTAGTAGTCTACAGAAATATAAGAAAATTATCTACATCATGAGAATTTATTTAAATTTTTTTGGGATTAAATAATTATCATTAATTGTGACACAATAGTGATGCAGAAATTATTTATCTAGTGAAAAATCAAGAATATAGTTTTTATTAAACTAATAGTGACAATAAAAGGAACAAAACCCAGACCAAAACTTATTGGTCATGTAAATTTAAACTATAATCATCCAATGGTCGAATATTTGACCATTTCGAGTCTTATACAAGCAATTATGAAACTTATATTATTTTATTTTAAATGATGCCAAAGTTGTCACCTTCATAATTTAATAAATATAACAATTTAACTATTGTGATTTTAAGATGATAAATTCGAGTAAAAGTATTATTGTAAAAGTTAATAAATTTATATTCATCATATTATTTTATTTTTAATTTTTATACAACATATAAGTATATTAAATAATTATACAAAAATGTTGTAGTAATTATTGTATTAAGAGATAAACCAAATAAATGGTTTTAAAAATAATAAAATAAATATTATATGAACTATTTAATGTTCTCCAATAATTTTCTAGATACATATGACCTTTTATAAATCTATTAAATCTTTTAGTTCGAACATATCTTCTATATATATTTTATTTAAATTCAAATAAATGAATAGTGTCAAAATTGACACTATTGTTATTTTATAAAAATAACATATTATAAAACTTTTCAAAAATCACAAAAATATTTAAAAAATATAAATATAAATTTATATGGTCTATAATGTTATAAAGTAAACAATTATGGAAAATTCACAACAAATAAGTAACTATTTGTTATAATTTAAAATTTAGAATTTTATTACCACAAATAAACCTAAATAGATTAAATAAGGATAAATCAAAATGATAAGGTTTAAAATAAGATCCAAATGTGTCTAAATTTGATTGGTTGATGAGATTACAACCCTATCTCATCTAATATTCAAATATGAGTCATTTTTGGAGGTTTTTAAGTAGGGTTATATTTATTATAATTTAATATTTTTAAGAATTCCAAAGGTGCCCCTCTCCTCCCTTATAAAAGGGCACCTCCTCCCTCTCTTACACACACCACTTCGAGCCTTCAAGCTCGGCCAACCCCTGCCCAATTCTCTTCTCCACTTCCCTAGAAACATCTTAGAGGTCCTAGTCTTTTTCAACGACCAATTTTAGTGCCCTAAGAGGAGGTCTCAAAGAGGCGCTTCAAAGAAGAGGAGGTTCAGATACGTACGAAGCATATCAGACCTAAGGTAAGGGATAATTGTGCAAATCTCATTTTTATCCAAGATTGCTTATTCGTAATTATTTACTGGGGTTATTTAAATTGTCTATGTACATGTTTTATAAGAGCGTATTCATGTATGTTTAAATTCCTTTTTACCCATTTGACTCTTACCCCATGGTATGGAATGAATCTTTCTTTTATTTACCCTACAAGGTACTTTTTGAATTTTCTGACAAAAGTACGAGAAGAATGTTTTTTTAACGTATATGGCCTGAAAGGATTTTTTATGGTTTTATAAAGCTTTATTTTCATGAAGCTTCCTCCAAAATATTTCATGACTATTTCCTACAAAATCTATTTCTTTAAAATTTCATGACGTTTTGTGAAAAGAAATTGATTTTGAAGAAGAAAGGATATTTTCCTCAAGAGTTCATTTCAAGTGTTTCATCAAAACCATTTTTTCATATAAGATGACATTATTTCATATGTGTATGTTTCAAGTATCATGTCTCTATGATTTACATGGTTTCACTTTTCTTATTATGAAATGATATCTATTTATTTAATATGGATTATGTGATGATGGAATGATGTTTATGAAACCCATTTTATTCTTTGGGTTATGATGAATGTTTTAAGTTTATTTTGTGGCATAAGTAAGAATGATTTCACTATGAGATGGGTGGGACCTATATCTTCCTCCAATGCATTGGGTAAAGATTTATATCTCATGAGATAGACATGGCTGGAATGGCAGGTTAAACCGGTTCAGTAAAACAAGACTGAAACGAGGAGTGAACTCGATTCAGAAAGGGACTTTGTCCACTAAGATGGTCTTGGAAGCAATTCCTTGGCTACTATGGAAATCATTACATGTGCTTAATGGATTCCACAATTACATGTTTTATTCCCATGCTATTTTGTCATTCTTAATGTTTCTTTATGATCTATGCCTTACGTACTTCCATGTTTTATGTCATTTCTCAAGCTTTTGATGTTTAAACATTATGTTCATGTTTTTAAGTTCAAATGTATATGGTATGTTTTATTTTATCCATGCATACCCTTACTGAGCATTTGAGCTCACCCTTTTTATGTTTTCTTTTCCCCAGGATATAAAGAAAGGTTTTAGGTAAGAAAAAAATGGGAAAGATCTTTATGGGAGATGTTGAAGATCTTTCACCACGATTAGAAGATTACGTTCCAAGTTTCCAAAGACACTAAACTATTACGGTCCTTGTGTGTCTATTTTTGTTATGTATTAAGTTTTCCGCGAAATTATTGTAATGTTCATGTACGTCAAGCTTCGGGTCTCTACTGTTGGTATCAGAGGAAAGGTTTTGTCAACCTTTGGAAACTAGGATATGAAAACTTTATTGAGATCTCTAGAGATATTTCTAAGGTATGTCTAGGGATGTCCCTAAGGTTAAGTATAAGCATAGGTTATAGTACTAGAATTACGGTAACCCAAGACGTTAGATATTGAAGGTACTCCCCCTTTATTATATTGTTTTCCCTAGCGTGATTTTTGCGTCTCACACTATTCTTTTTGGGTTTTAGACGATGGCTGGAACCTGAAGGAACCGTGTTGATCAATGTAATGGACAATGAAATGATTGTCCTCCTGAACAAACAAATGTTATGGGAGATGGAGTGAAAAATCTTATTGTTATACTTACACAAGCTATGAATCATTCTGGACTTCCAAATTAGCAGAGAAGGGAACAATATTCTATTGAGTCCTTCATGAGGCAACGTCCACCTTCTTTCAGTGGGTCTTCTGATCCACTTGTTGCTAAACAATGGATCATTACCACTGAAAAGATATTTTCAGTTCTTCAATGTTTTGAACATGATAAAGTCATCTTAGCAGTATATCGTTTGGAAGGTGAAGCTGATAAATGGTAGAATCTTATCAAGAATACGAGGCCAAGAGATGAAATTGAGTCCATGGAATGGGACGAGTTCAAGAACTTATTTTTCAATAAGTACTTCCCTCGTATTCTTTGAACAAAGATGGAGAAGGAGTTTCTCGAACTAAAGCAAAAGGATGATGAATTCGTTCGTATATACGAAGCGAAATTTAAAAGGCTTGCAAGGTATGCATCTAGATTTATCATCCAACCTGAAAGTAAAGTTGATCGATTCTTCAGTGGATTAAAACCAAATCTTTGAAGGGAATTAGCTATAAGAGAATTCAGTAGCTATGAAGAAATTGTGTGTTGTGCTGTCAAGGTAGAAATAGAAGTTGGTGTTACTTATCCATCTCATAGTTTTGACAAGAAACGAAAGATGGAGTTAAAGGAGAAATCTCAGAATAATGGTGAACAGAAGATGAATGTTTCCTTATGCTCAAAGTGTGTAAAGAAGCACGGTGGAGATTGTATTAAAGGTACTAGAAAATGTTTTAAGTGTGGAAAAGAAGGTCATCGAGAAGCTGAGTGTCGAAGTAATGGAAAAAGGGTTTCTAATGATGTGAATAAAGAAAAGACTGTAGAGAATGCACCACCAACACTTCAATGCTTCAAGTGCAAGGAAATGGGGCATTATGCTAATAAATTCCCTAATACAAGGGTTAGTGATGATCGACATGAGAAACCACTTAAGGAAAAGGACAAAGGGAAGTCACATGTGATCACTATTGGCGATGCTGAATATGAAAACGATGTGGTGGAATGATTAAGTGTTTATGTAATGGGATTCAAAAATAATGTTGTATATAGTATCGTGGAATATTGGAATATTTATGTATTTGTCTATTGTGGTTTTCAATAATTTTATGGTACTGGTAACCATGGAAAGGGATTGAGATATTTTTGGAAAAAAAAGATGATATGCGCATAATGAAGGGAAAATGAGAAAATGAAATGTTTGACAGTATTCATGAGATCATGATTGATATAAGGACTAAGTGATATCATGGTTTGAGTATATAGAATTTTGAGGATTTTGGTATGTGGAAAGTGTTAACTTTTAACTACATTCATGTTTTCACTATGGTTCAATGGGTATTCATTTTTCAAGAGAATACATGATTAAGGCCTTCGAATGTTTGGAATGTGACCAACAAGACATATATTATGATATATAGGGATCAACAATGGTATTAAATCTCTGGTAATCGTTTTCACTATATTATGAGAGTGGACTGTAGTATTATGGATAAGCCTAAAGATTGGAATGGATTATGTTGGTCATAAGTTATTATTGTTTAAGGATAGAAGTTTTTTCGATATTATTGATGGGATGTTATAGTAATATAGTTTTAGAAAAAGGACAACCTGCAGGACGGGCGACAGCCCATCGCGTCGGACAAGGCTGTGGGAATCGAACCCACAAACAAAGTGTGAATGGCCTTTATTGCCTACCACTGGCCTACAGGAAGTCCCTGGTTAGTAGAAACTAGTTTTATTTTATTAAGAGGTATGATATATGAAGTATAAGTTCATTTTTGGAACCATATACGATTAATCTAACCATAAGATGGACTTATAACTTTTGCTAACCTTTTGTTTGAAAGAGATGGAATGACCCATCATTATATCACATGATCTGCTAACACATCACGAATAACAAATTCAACTTCATTTCTTTAAGGGATGAAGTGGAAATTGTTCAATTCACGAACAACAGTGAGATTGTACCAAAATCATACAAGTATTTCTTTTAATTCATCAACTTTAGGGAAATGATCTAGAAAACCAAAAATGTTGTCCTAGTACCCTTATATCCGATTAATCAGATGGTACCTTAGATCATCACAAATCAATAGCTTTGTGATTGTTGGCTTTTTCATAGCCATGTTCTCTACCACTCTCCATTAGAACTTGATGGTTAGATTTTTCTTCCATATCCATATTTTTACCTATGTTCTCCTACGTGGAAACCCCGTGATGAGTTAATTTGGGTAACCGTTACATTTCATACTTTAGTTTTTAAAATCCATGTTTTGGTATTCCTTTTTACGATGTGGGTTTCTATTAAACAAACTTTTGAGTAGTAAACCATTTATAACCCCGACGAATTTCGAGGGCAAAATTCATTTTAAGAGGGGTAGAATGTAACACCCCGAGATTTTATGAAAAATATAATTTTAATTTCACTAATATCTTGTGTTGTATGCTACACCAAGACTACCTTGCGCTATACACAATACCGTATTAGCTTGCAATATACGAAACACTATTCTTGGATCGTGTTACACACAATTTTGATAATAGTTATTCTACGCAACATTGAGTATATATATATATATATTCAATGTATAAATGAAATATGGTTGGATTCTGTTATATGAAACAACGAATGATTCTTGCACAACACGCAACCCTGACTTGGCTTGCATTACACGTAATCGCGACCTTCCTCGATAGCGTGTGTTGTACGCAATACCAGGTGTTACTAAACAACGATATATTATTATAATATTATTATGAACTAGCAGTTATGAATAGTATTAAATAAATTTTGAATTTTATAACATTATTATTTATCTTAAACATTTTCTAGAACATGTTATAAGAACAAAATAAATTTTTTGGGTAAAATAAGTATTTTTCAAAAAATACAGTTTTGCCACCTTTTGATGGCGCACCCACTTTTAATCTAGTTTTTGACATTTTTATAAGTTCCATTTGACAAAATAAAATTATTCTTTGGAATCAAGAAATAAAAATTTACTTTGGATAAAATTTTCATTTTATTCTGATGACTTTCATATTTTAATGAATAGTAAAAACACGCTATATTTTAATTAAAAACAACTTTTTTCATCATAATATCTTATGTGGTTAAATTATAATATTGAATGGTTTTAAAGTATAAATATAATATATTTTTACCATTTAATATAATTTATGTCATTAGCATTGATTTTACCTTGAATTCGTAGGTTAAATCAATTCAATCTTTTGTAATGTTTTAAAGAAAAACCCGTTTTCTTTCGACAACAGGATTAATTTTAATTTAATTTCTGCAACTTTTGTGTATTGAATTTGGAAAAATGGATTCCATATTTGGAATCAGTGGGTCCAAATTATGTTAATAAGCTACTTTTTATTTTTGGGCATTGTGAATAGTAACTACGGTAAATTTTATTTACTATAGTTAAAGGTAAATCGGGTAATTAAGGGTAAATATAAGATTATAAAATTACCCTAACACTTAGAAAAATCCTATTGGATGACTAAAGGTCGACCCATATCACCTAAGGGTCAGATTAGATTCATTTAATGTACTTTTTTCCATGAAAATAATTTAATTATTATTAAAACCAAAGAAAGTGACAACATGTCACTCTCTTAAATACTATAAGTATAATAATTTTAAGTTAGTGATAAACTTCATGAAACTTCAAAAATTAATAGTCTACATAAAGATAACAAAATTATCTACATCATGATAATTTATTTAAATTTTTTTGGGATTAAATAATTATCATTAATTGTGATACAATAGTGATGCAGAAATTATTTATCTAGTGAAAAATCAAGAATATAGTTTTTATTAAACTAATAGTGACCATAAAAGGCACAAAACCCTGACCAAAACTTATTGGTCATGTAAATTTAAACTATAATCATCCAATGGTCGAATATTTGACCATTTGGAGTCTTATACAAGCAATTATGACACTTATATTATTTTATTTTAAATGATGCCAAAGTTGTCACCTTCATAATTTAATAAATATAACAATTTAACTATTGTGATTTTAAGATGATAAATTCGAGTAAAAGTATTATTGTGAAAGTTAAAATATTTATATTCATCATAGGATTTTATTTTTAATTTTTATGCAACATATAAGTATATTAAATAATTATACAAAAATTGTGTAGTAATTATTGTATTAAGAGATAAACCAAATAAATGGTTTTAAAAATAATAAAATAAATATTATATGAACTATTTAATGTTCTCCACTAATTTTATATATACATATGAGATTTTATGAATCTATTAAAGCTTTTATTTCGAACATATCTTCTGTATATATTTTATTTAAATTCAAATAAATGAATAGTGTCAAAATTGACACTTGTTATTTTATAAAAATAACATATTATAAAATTTTTCAAAAATCTCAAAAAAATTTAAAAATTATAAATTTAAATTTATATGGTCTATAATGTTATAAAGTAAACAATTATTTAAAATTCACAACAAATAAGTAATTATTTGTTATAATTTAAAATTTAGAATTTTATTACCACAAATAAACCTAAATAGATTAAATAAGGATAAATCAAAATGATAAGGTTTAAAATAAGATCCAAACGTGTCTAAATTTGATTGGTTGATGAGATTACAACCCTATCTCATATAATATTTGAATATGAGTCATTTTTGGAAGTTTTTAAGTAGGGTTAGATTTATTATAAATTAATATTTTTAAGAATTTCAAAGGTGCCCCTCTCCTCCCTTATAAAAGGGCACCTCCTCCCTCTCTTCCACACAACACTTTGAGCCTTCAAGCTCGGCCAAACCCTGCCCAATTCTCTTCTCCACTTCCCTAGAAACATCCTAAAGGTCCTGTTCTTTTTCAAAGACCAATTTTAGTGCCCTAAGAGGAGGTCTCAAAGAGGCGCTTCAAAGAAGAGGAGGTTCGGATACGTACAAAGCATATCGGACCTAAGGTAAGGGATAATTGTGCAAATCTCATTTTTATCTGAGATTGATTATTCGTAAGTATTTACTGGGGTTATTGCAATTGTCCATGTGCTTGTTTTATAAAAGTGTATTCATGTATGTTTAAAGTCCTTTTTACACATTTGACTTTTACCCCATGGTATGGAAGGAATCTTTCTTTTATTTACCCTACAAGGTACTTTTTTACTTTTTTGACAAAAGTATGAGAAGAATGTTTTTTTTAATGTATACGGAATGAAAGGATTTTTTACGGTTTTATAAAGCTTTATTTTCATGAAGCTTCCTCCAAAATATTTCATGACTATTTCCTACAAAATCTATTTCTTTAAAATTTCATGACGTTTTGTGAAAAGAAATTGATTTTGAAGAAGAAAGGATATTTTCCTCAAGAGTTCATTTCAAGTGTTTCATCAAAACCATTTTTTACATATAAGATGACATTATTTCATATGTGTATGTTTCAAGTATCATGTCTCTATGATTTACATGGTTTCACTTTTCTTATTATGAAATGATATCCATTTATTTCATATGGATTATGTGATGATGGAATGATGTTTATGAAACCCATTTTATTCTTTGGGTTATGATGAATGTTTTAAGTTTATTTTGTGTCACAAGTAAGAATGATTTCACTATGAGATGGGTGGGACCTATATCTCCCTCCAATGCATTGGGTAAAGATTTATATCTCATGAGATAGACATGGCTGGAATGACAGGTTAAATCGGTTCAGTAAAACAGGACTGAAACGAGGAGTGAACTCGATTCAGAAAGGGACTTTGTCCACTAAGATGGTCTTGGAAGAAATGCCTTGGATACTATGGAAATCATTACATGTGCTTAATGGATGCCACAATTACATGTTTTATTCCCATGCTATTTTGTCATTCTTAATGTTTCTTTATGATCTATGCCTTACGTACTTCCATGTTTTATGTCATTTCTCAATATTTTGATGTTTAAACATTATGTTCATGTTTTTATGTTCAAATGTATATGGTATGTTTTATTTTATTCATGCATACCCTTATTGAGCATTTGAGCTCACCCTTTTTATGTTTTCTTTTCCCCATGATATAAAGAAGGGTTTTAGGTAAGAAAAAAAAGGGAAAGATCTTTATGGGAGATACTGAAGATCTTTCACCACGATTAGAAGATTACGTTCCAAGTTTCCAAAGACACTAAACTATTACGGTCCTTGTGTGTCTCTTTTTGTTATGTATTAAGTTTTCCGAAAAATTAATGTAATGTTCATGTACGTCAAGCTTAGGGTCTCTACTGTGAAATTAGTTAATTTCACGAAATTGTGATTTATAGTGTAAGTTAATTTTGGCTCATGTACCTTTAAAATCAATGTAACTTACAAATCTTTGGAATTTATGGTGCAAAATGGTTTTATGAATTAATATTTGTTGATCCCCTGGGTTTTATATCATAAATATAGGATTTACACTATAAAATTGGAGGCCTATAGGTTGTTTATAAGTTTTCTTTAATCAAATTTTCCTCTCATTCATTCATTCCTATCTTAGTGTTGGGATAAACCTATAAAACCATGGGGGACCCTCCACCCCATATTCCATTGCCATGATCCTTGGGTTCTGGTGGTTGTGCTTCAACAATTGGTGATAATAACTTCCCACTTTATCTATTATTTTCTCTCATTATTCTCTTAGATATCTATTTTAGCATTTTAGTTTTAGGCTGGGGGTGATTTCAGTTGTGTATTGATGGTCTCTTGATATAGTGTAGGTTGATCCATGGCTTCCTTGTGTGGTTGTGAGTTACATGATATTCCTTCTTTACCCCACATAGTGTAGTGAGATCATAAATCTTCTTTAAGGTAGGGGATCCTCATTATCACCTGTTTACGTGCTATTTGTGGGAATTTCATGGTTTTGTTTCTCCTTGGTAGATATTAAGGATTTTCATAGTAAAGATAAATAATTGTAATAAATTAAATTTATTGCTATGGGGGAGATATCAAATACTTAATTTCTTTGATATATATTATTGATGATATTGTGCATGCGTGTTGCCAATATTGAAAATAACATCTTTTGGGAGCCTTTTTTGTGTTGTAGATGATATGTGTAGATACCCTTGATGTGTTGTTGTGTGATCACACCCTGAATAAAATGTTAATGAGAATATATTTAAATAATAAATTAATTGACCATGTAATTTTATTTGTGTGATAATAATCATGCTAAATAAATAGGTAATGTGGTAAAATATCCAAAATAAATTGTGGAAGATGGGATGTGTTGCTATTGTGCACAGTAACTTTGTTATGTTGGATTATGTGTTATGGGTTGTCCTTCGGTGATGGATGTGACTTACTCGGTTGTGTGATGGGAGTGGTTGTGATTTAGTGGTTGGTTATCATATATGCAATGTGGGAAGTTGTGTGATTTTGTGGGTACTGATTGTGATGTGGGGTTGTGGTGCGTGGTGATTATGGTATGTATTGGTGATAATGTGTGGTGGTTGTGTTCGGTGGTTGTGTGTGGATACTATGTTTTGATATGTGGTTGGGATGTGAAATGTGTTGTTGTTGTGGTGATATGTCATGGTTGATGTGGTGTTGCAATGACAGTTGATGTGAGTCAGGATAGTTGTGTTGTAGAGTGGTTGTGCTAGTTGCCTTGTTATCCAAGGAATAAATTAAAATGATAAAATGAATAAATTAATGGGATGGAAATTGATATGTGGTATATGGATTAAATAACATGATTAAATGAATGGGTCGTGTGAATGAGAATTAAGTGGACTAGTAAATGAAATTTAGTGGAAACATGATATCTGTAGAAAGTGGTGAACTTGTAAATGAAAGTGGGAAATGTTCTGTGTCTTGTGTAGCAGTTGTGTGGCATGTTTCATATAGTAGTGGCAGTGGTTGTGACAGTTGATATTTTCTATGGTGGTGGTGATATAGTGTGTGCTAGTTTAGTTTTATGTGAACCCATAGGTTGGGTAATGTTATATATATATATATATATATATCATGTATGTTCATGTTATTTCTATACATTCCCGAATCAAGTTGAAAAGACTTACCAACACTCAGATGTTCTGGGTTATGGGTGTTTTCCCTAACATCTAGGTTGGTGGGGATATAGATGGATGGATACCCCCTCTTCCTCACTCTTCCTTAAACAGTGGTAGCCCATGTATCTTCAATTGACATGTGCAGTGATAGCCAAGGAGTTCGTTTTGTGAGGTGTGATGTGATGATGTTGTGATGAGATATGATATGTGGTGGGGTTTATTCATAGTATGAGGAGAAAAAAATATTGATTTCTTTCATGTTCATGACACCCCACTGCTCTATTTATGTGATGAGATGTGGTGTGACAACCCATGTGTTTTCGGGATAGATGTGTTTTGATTGACAAGGTGTCTTTGGGAGAGATGTGATGTGACGATTCCTAACATTAGAATCAGGTGTAAGACCTTATGATGGTGTTTTATATAGGGATTTCTCCCAACCTAGATTAGAGATGGATGTTATGCGATTTGATATGTATGGATGGGATGAGTGCACATGATGTTTTATGTTGGGGCACAAGAGCAGACAAATAGTAGGGAATCAATAGTGTGGAACCTTGTTCTCTTATGATCTCAATGATAGATTATTATATTGGATGTGGGATTTAGTGAGTGAACCATAGTGAGACTAATATTGGTTAGTTTACCTATATAGGTGCTTGTTCATTCTTCTTTTTGTTCACCAGTGCATTAACATTCTCTTTTCACATGTGCAATTGAGACCTTGGGTATGATCCTATTGAGTATACTTGTTTTCTCACCCTATGTATATAAACTATATTTTAGGTTTTAATTAGAAATTTGGGGACCAATCTAGACATTACTAGATTGGGATTTGGATCTACTGTTGAGTCACTGATATAGGTATTGTCTTTCATTATTTACTTTAGTGACTTTATATGTATCAGTTACCTTGCTCATGCATTGTGGGATGGTTTTTTGTTTAATTATATATATATATATGTGTGTGTGTGTGTGTGTGTGTGTGCATGTGTGTGTTGGAGTTTTTCATTGGGCTTTTATTCTATATGTTGATCCTGTTCTATTTATATAAGGCAATGCATTCCATATGTGATATTTTTATACCCTCGGTTCTTATCACCAACCCGGGGCCTACTGGAGATGAGACGTGAGGGTCATTATCTCTCTTCCTTAATTGTAGTATATTTGGAGTGAGGAGTCCATGATAAAGTGAAATAAAAGGTTTTGGTTGAGTGATATTATAGATTTTAGATTTTGAAATAATAATTATTACATGGGTTGGTAGGGAAATAGTTCTAGTTGATCTTAGTGTGTGATATAGGAAATGGAGACCAGTTATGACTTTTGATTTTAGGGCCCCTCATGATCCAGTGCACAAACTCTACTCTTATTGAATGACCCAGTGAGGTGGAACTATTTTTAGGGTAGAGACCCAGGGAGGAACATGCATCATGGATAATTTCTTTCATGTATGAATTTGGTTGTTATGGGGAAATAAAATGGTTAAATAAATAATATTTTATAAAATTATAAGTTATCGGGTTTAGGATTTTCTTTATTTCCAAGAATGGATCATGTTCTTCATACATGAGTAGCTCATGTAGTTTATTCTTAGAATTATGGTCAGGTTGATCATCAGAGGGTTACACTGATAGAGGAGGATGAGGTTTGGAAGGGAGATTTGCGTGACTTTCACTGACAAAGTTTTGGAAAGTATAAGGGAGGAGTATTTGAGCTGGAGACAGAGCACCGGATGGAGGAGCTTGAGATAACGTTCAGTTTGATCTAATAAAAAGATGATTTTTGGGTTCCATTGGTAGTTATTCAATTGAGAGGAGCTATTTGTTAATGGTGGATGATATTTCTTGGTGACAATAAGGTGGAAGATATGTTATATCCCGACATTCATAAGGATTTTCATTCAGAACTCCTATCATCGATGATGAGGGAAGCTAATAGATAGGATATACTCTTCATTTAGTTAGAGATCCTAAGTGTACGAGTTCATGGGATTCATTTCAAGGACCTCTGAAGCTTTTCCCAAGATGTTTTTCCATATGAGGAGTCCAGAGTGTGATGTCTAGAGGAGGCTTTAAACCTAGTGATCAGGTATGCTGTCACTCTCTTTACGCTCCCTACATATCTAGATGTATAGAAAATTGAAGAGGTTATCAAGAATATGTTCTATATGGTAGTTAAGCCTCAAGAGAGGGTCCTATAAGACATATCAATGATCATAGTTTCAGTTAGTGGGCCATGGTTTTTTATATCGTCAAGGTTCAGATCAGTGGAGAACTTACTGTGGTAGATCTCTTTTCACTAATCTAGGGATGGTGGATCCTAAGAACCTGTCGAAGGAATTATATATTCATGTTATGTATATGATGTATATGGTACCATGAGGCTTAGTGTCTAACCACTTATGGACGATAGTATCATGTGGGTGTTCAATCCCTTTTTCGACAACAACAACAATTGCCTCCGAGGTAGTTTCAGTAGCAGGGACCACCGATGCTTGTTAAATAATTGAGGGAAGGTGGTGTTAGAAGAGGGAAGCCTCATGATAGTTCTCTTCAATATGGAAATTGAACAGAGAACAACTATGGAGGTCTACAACTGATAGTTAGAGGATATGGGTGTGGTTAGATGCATGTTAGAGGCTACAATGCTAGCAGATCTAGGAGTTTTATGAGGTATGATAGGTTTATCATCCACCATTTCTTGGGAATTGTTTGATTCAAGAACCCGACAATCCTTTGTATCTTATACTTTGTTCTATGATTTGGGACTGGATGTGAAGATACATTTAGTTCCCCTAGTGTTATCTACACCAGTTGAAGGTCATACAGTTTTTTTTATGTGTGTCTAGGATGGAGGCTGGTGATGGGGAAAAACCAAACCATGGGAGATTTCATCCTGCTGTAAATATAAAAATATGATGTTATCCTTGTCATGGATTGGATCTATTCCATGCATGTACTCATCAACTGTTTCCATAGGAGAGCTTCATTTTTTATTGTGTAGGGTCGTCGAGTGGAATGTTTTGGAGAATGAGGTTATCAGATGGGTGGTTGGTGGGTGAAGAATATTTTTTATCAATTGGTGGATATTTAAATGGAAGATCGGGTAGTGTATGTTCCTAGAGTTGTGGTAGAATTCTATGATGTTTTTCTGGATGAAATTATTGGGCTAACCCCGCTATGTGATTTCACGTTTGGGATAGATTTACAACCATGAGTGTCTATGATTTTAATGGATCCCTATCAAAAGGAACATACATATTTGTGCAAGTTGAGGTTTTAGGTGGATGATCTGATGCATAAGTGTTTCATCCAACCTAGTGTATCTTCTTTGGGAGATCCAGTGTTGTTCACCAAATAGGCAGATGATAGTTTGAGGTTATATATAGACTACATGAGGTTGAACAAGGTAATTTTCAAGAACTATTACCCTATTCCAAGTATTGATGATCCATTCAACTAGTTGATAGGGGATATTTGGTTTAATAAGACTGAATTTTAGTTTGTAACTAACTAGTTGAGGGTTTAGGAGTTTGATATTCAAAATACTACTTTCAAATGTAGGTATGGGCACTTCGAGTTTGTGGTCATGATGTTCAGTGTCATAAACACACAATATATGTTTTTGGGGCTCATGAACTCCGTGTTCTGAGAGTTCTTAGACCATTTTTTCATAGTGTTCATCAATGATATCTTGATCTACTCAAAGTTATAGGATGATATTTTCAAGAATCTGAGAGCTATTTTGTAGGTCCTTTGACACCACCAGCTTAATGTGAAGTTTTCCAAGTGTGAGTTATGGATGTAAGAGGTGTGTTTCCTTGGAAATGTAGTGTCTTAGTAATTTTTGGCATTAGACCCATCTAAGATCAAGGAAGTTGTTTCTTTGGAAGCACCTAAGAACGCGGTATAGGTTGGAAGTTTCTTTGGTTCCACAATCTATTACCATTGATTTGTACTCGATTTCTCCTGTTTTTCATCCCCACTTACAGAATTGGTGAGGGAGTACCTTGATTTTGGGTGGATTGATCAGTGGTAGGCATTGTTTTTTATCTATAGGAGAATATGGCTTTTCCCTAGTGCTTCAGTTTATTAAGGAGGGTGTGATGTTGTAGGTTTTTTATGATATGTACCACCTTTTATTGGGATGCACATTGATGAAGAAGAGATTGGCTATCTCTTATGGGTCTAGAAATTCATGTAACTATTAGATTAACTACACCACCCATAATTTGGAGTTGGAGGTAGTTGTGTTTATGCTAAAAGTATAGCAGTATTACCTCATTGATGAGATATTTATGGTTTTTATTAACCATAAGAGCCTAAAATATGTTTTCTCTCAATAGAATTTGAATCTACACTAGCAGGGGTGGATGGATTTTCTCTAGGATTGATATCTCTTACATCGTAGAAAAAGGGAATGTGGTTGTTGATGCGTTGATTCAGAAGTCTTGAGAGGATATGGATTTGGAGTCTGTAGATGTTTAGAAAGGAATGGATGAGATTTAAGTGATTCATCATGACATTGAGGGAGAGAATTGTTCATAGTTTTCTTTATCATATGACTATGGATTCATCCTTGATGTATCTAGTGGAGGATTCTCAGTGTGGAGGCCTAGAGATAAAGGTGATGCATGATCATGTGGACCATGGTGATTCCCCCAAGGGATAATCAAAGGATGGTTATAATTGGGTGTTGTTCTAGGGGAGGTTGTTTATTCTACAAGAAAGGTGAAATATATTTCTATACGATATTAACATATGATCTTTAGAGATATATCTTGATGGTATAAAGATGTATCATGTCTTTATGATATAGTTTTAGGGGCTTGGGATAAATAGTCAATGATAGGGTTTTTGGTGTGGTTTCTAGTTTTTTAATAGGTGAAAGAAGTACACCATGTTCTTGGAGGGTTTTTTAAGTCGTTGGATGTTACTAAGTGTAAATGGGAGGACATCATGATGGATTTCATCATAGGGTTACCCCACACTTAGGGAGGTCCCATGGATCCTGAGGGGATTACAACATGATTCTAGCTACTAGTTGCGCCTTAACACTGCTTTCCATCTTTGGATAAATGGATCGAAATAGAAGACCATCCAGATGATGGAGTATTTGTTGTGAGTTTTCATCTTGGACTTTGGAAGATCATGGGTAAGACACTTGACTTTGGTTGAGTTTTCATACAATAACTATTGTCACTTTTCCATTAGCATGGATCCATTTGAAGTGTTGTATAGATAACCATGTTGTTCTCTATTGTATTGAGTAGAGGTTAGGGAAACAATAGTTATTGGTACCAATGTGGTGAAGAGCATTAAAAAGAATATATAGTTTATTTTATAGACAATGAGGGTGCACAAGATCCTTAGTCCAGTTGGTGAGGACTTGGAAAGTGCATCTAAGAGACCCGATTTCAAAACTAGGTAGAGACACATTTCCATGTTACTATAGTATCACTACAACTGTATTGTAGCAGTACTGTAGAAGATATTATTTGATACTTTAGCAGCCATAACTATTCCTCTATTAGGCCTTTCAGGCCACCATTTTGGTCCCCAGGTCCTTTAAGGCCTTCGGGCCACCCAAGGCCTTTGGGCCAGTAAGGATTTCTGGGCACCTAAAGGTCTTTGGGCCACCTCAATGATTTTTGGCCACCTGAACTTATGCTAAATGGACTAGGAAAACTCTAAAAAGGAGTAGACTTCAGATGAGGATTCAGAGTAGGCATATTCACCAGAGCAGAAGCAAACAGATGTATAAGAAAGAGAGGGTATGGTGTTGCCATCAGGACCAACCTGTGCATGCCTGAGAAACCCAGCCGATCAGTCATGAAAAGGTGGAGAGATGATATCAAGATGAAGATTCTGGGGAGGAGTATTTACCTTTGGGATATTTGGGAAATAAAGGATGATGGTAGAACATGATCATCATAAGGCCTATGATGATCATAGGTGGAGGCCCTTGTAGTTTTAGGTTGAAGACCACATGTTCTTGAGGGTTTCCCTTCAATGTGGGTAGTAGAGGTTTGGTAGTGGAAATAAGATTTCTCCTTATTCTTTTGGCCTATTTAAGGTATTGGGGTGTGTCAATGAGGTGGAATATCAGTTGGCCTTTCCATAACTACTAACCGAGATCCACTATGTTTTTCCCATGTCCCAACTTGATCAGTATCTTCGTGATGATTCCCACATCATTGATTGGGGAGAGTTGGATATTAAAGATGACACAACATTTGTGGATTGAATAATAGAGATCCAAGATCATCAATAGAGGGTGTTTTATGGATGAACTGTTCTCTTAGTTGATCTATTGTAGAGGAATTGTGATACAGAGGCTGGTATTTGGGAGTGAGTGGTGCAGATGCGTTTCAATTATTTAAATATTATTTAAAGTTTTTCTTTGTTTGGTTCTATTTTTATGGTGTGATGTTTGGTATTTCTATTTTATTAGATGTGATATTTTCTTGATGTGTAATGCACGATAAAGCTTCCAAAATTTGAAAAATGGATAACCTGATTCCTAATCAAAACACATTATACCTTGATATTATTAAAACCATGTGGGAAAGTTAGTGCCACCCAAATAGGATAATATCTTAACATGGAATATGAGATTCTATAATTTATGTACTTGGAGAAGTGTTGTGTGTTTTTTGTGGTAGTTTTTGGTTTGGTTTGTGTAGAGGTTGATATGGATGTGTGGTGATGCAATTGTGTGGTATGTTTTCTAGGTGTTTTGGTTTGGCATGTTTGGATGGTGATAACATTGGAGGTGTGATGAGAACCCAAATTGGTATCTCATGGGGTGGTTGTTCGGACCCCTTTCTCTTCATTGAGTTTTATTTTCATTCTATAGGGTGAGAATCATTTTAAAGGAATTTAATTCAATGGTTTGTGCCTTCTCGATCCATTACTTTTATAGTTTTGGATTTAATTGGTGTTTTAGAGGAGACTAAAGAAGGTTTAGTGGAGTTTGGAGATACAACATAACTACAGGAGGATTTTTATGCCATAAAATAAGGGTTTATGATGTAAGTGTGTGGCTTATATGTTGTACGATTATCCGGTTTACATCTTGTGTGTGTCTGATGGATATAGCATGAAACAATTTCACATCATAAAATTATGATTTACGATGTAAGTTAATTCTAGTTGAGACATCGTGAAAATCCATGGAACTTACAAAGTTTTGGAATTTATGCCACAAAATGGTTTTATGGTGTATGTTTTGTGAATTTCATGGGTTTTATTCCATAAATTTGGTATTTAGGATATAAAATTGGAAGCATACTAGTTTATTATAAGTTTTATTTCAACCAATTATCCTCTCATTCAGCTATTCTTGTCATGGTGTTGGACGAACCCTAGAAGAATTTAGGGGACCTTTATGACCTTCTTCACTTACTTTGATCCTCAGGTTCTAGTGGGGGTGTTTTTGAAATAAGTGGTAAGCTCTCCCATTATTTTTTTCTCTCATTCTTCTCTCAACAATCTACTGTGGTATTGTAGATTTGGTTTATGAGTGATTTGGGCTATGTTTTGATGATCTCTTAAATCGATGCAGGTTCATTCATGGGTTCCATGTGTGATTATGGGTTGCAGGTTGTTCTTTCTTCTCCCAGTGGTGTGCAGTGATATAGGCATGGGATCCTCATTGTCACCTATTTACATTCTGTGTATGGGGATTTCTTAGTTTTATTTCCCATTGGGTGGGTAGTAAGGGTTTGGATAATAAAGATAATTAATTTTCATAACTGAAATTGAGGGGTATGGGAGAGATATCACATGATTTACTACTATTATATATTCTATTGATGATACTATGCATGCTAGTTTTTAATATTGAAAATAATGGTTGTTGGGAGCCTTGTTTTCAGTATAGATGACATGTGTTGAGACCCTTACTGTGTTCTTGTGTGATCACACCCTCAATAAAAGTTTCATGAATGTATATTTGGATAATAAATTGATTTTCCATGGAATTTCATTTATGTGATGATACACGTGATAAATAAATATGTAATGTGACAAAATTTCTTGAATAAATTGTGAAGGATGGGATGTGTTGTTGTTGTGTGTTGTTGCTTTGCTATGTTACCTTGTGAGTTATGTGATGTTGTGTGGCGATAGATGTGACCATATGGGCTATGTGATGTGTGGGGTTGTGATGTAGTGGTTGTTTGGAATATATGTGATTTGTGTAGCTGTGTGATGTGGTAAATAGTGGTTGTGATGTGGGGTTGTGGAACATGATGGTTATAGTTCACAATGAAGATGATGTGTGGTGGTTGTGTGTGGAAGTTTTGTTGTGAGATGTGGTTGGGATATGGTATGTGTGGTTATTATGGTGATATGTCATGATTTACATGGTGTTGTGATGATTGTTGATTTGATTTGGGCTAGTTTGGGTGCATCATAGTTGTGTTAGTTCCCAAATTACCCATGGAATAAATTACAATGATGAAATGAATAAATGAATTAGATAGAAATTGATATGTGGTAGATGGATTAAATGAAATGAGTAAATGAACAGGTTGTGTAAATGTGAATTAAGTGTCTTGGTAAATAAACATTATTAAAAACTTGATATATCTGGAAGGTGATTAACTTGTAAATAAAAGTGGGAAATGTTGTGTGACTTTTCAAGTAGTGGTATAGTGGTGGCAGAAGTTGTGATTGTTAATGTATGGTATGGTGGTATTGATGTGGTGTGTTCTAGTTCAGTTGATGTAAACCCATAAGTTGGGTAATTCGTGAAATATATATATCATGTATGTTCATGTTATTTATATATTCACTTACCCAAGTGGGATAAACTTACCAAAGATAAGAGCTTTTGGGTTTCATGTGTTTTCCCTAATATATAGGTTGGTGGTGATACAGATGGATGGCTACTCCCTCTCCCCTACCCTTCCTTAAGCAATGATGGACCAAGTGTATTTAAGTGAGATGTGCAATGATGGACAAAGTGTTTTCGAGGAAGGTGTGATATGACAAGGCTATGATGAGATGTGATATGTTATGGGGTCATGTGTGGTGGGAGGATGGAATGAGTTTGATTCTATTCAAGTTCATGATACTATATTGCCTCTGGTTATGTGATGAGTTGTGGTGTGACAACCCAGGTGATTTCAAGTGAGATATATCTTGATAGACCAGGTTTATTCAGGTGAGAAATGATGTGATGATAACTGATGTTATCACTGTATTCTAGACCTTTAAAGGGTAGGGTAATTAGGTATGCATCCTAACCCACATCATAGATAGTTGGTACGTGATTCAATATGTACAGAAGGGATAGAATCACATGATGTTCGATGTTAGGGCGTGAGAGTGGAAAATTAGTGGGGAAGTGGCAGTGAGGTACCTTGTTTTGTTATGATCTCAGTGCAATATTATTATATTTGATGCATTATTTGGTTAATGAACCATGGTGAATATGGGATTGGTTTTCTGACTTTTATAGGTTCTTGTTGGTTTAGATGTTTGTTCACTGGTATATTAGAATGCTTTCTTCACATATGCACTTGAGACCTTGGGTATGACCCTACTGAGTTTCTTTTATGCTCACCATATATATATAAACTATTTTTCATATTTATATAAGGAATTTGGGGATATCTCTAGACTTTCTATCTTAGGATTTGGAGCAATTTTTGAGTCGTTTCTATAGGGCTTGTCTTTTGGTATTTACTTTAGTGAATTTTATATATATCAGTTACCATGATCATGCATTGTTGGATGGTTTTTGGCTTAATTATATATATATATATATATATTAAAATTATTTGGTGTTCTTTTATACTATATCCTGATCTAGTTTTTCATAGAGGGTAATGCCTCCCATATGTGAGATTTTTATACCCTTGGTGCTTGTTTCTAACTCGGGGCCTACTAGATGTGGGACTCAGGGTTCATTATCTCTCTTCCTTCATTTAAATATCTTTATAGGGAGGGGTTAATGAAATCTTACCATGTGTTTTAGTTTCTTAGATGCATCTATTCTTTATAACTATAACAAACACTTGACTATCATTTGGTGAAAAAGAGTTTATAGATGAATAGTTTATATAAAAGATCATTAATATTATGCTTAAAGAATAGTAATTTAAGAATACAATGATATATGATACTAAAAATCTTACAAAGATAAGTTTAGATGATATGATTTGGACTCTCATGCAATACAAGAGTAGGATAATGAGAGATGTTGAAAAGGAAAAGATAAATAATACTGTTTCTTTTACTTTAACTTATGCAACTACAACTAAGAAAGTTAAATATGATAAGAAAGTTTATAAACCTTCTAAATCTAATATAAAATATATGGTTGAATCAAGTTCTAGTTCTTTATAGGAAAGTTAAAATGATAATTCTTTACTTTCTAATAGGATGGACAAAATTATTGGAAAGAAAGTGTTTTGTTTTAAGTATTATAAAATTAAGAAAGATATAGGTGACAAGAATGATACTTTAGATATGATCTATTATAAGTGTAAGAAGCTAGGGAATATCAGAATAGATTTTACAAGGTTAAATAATAAAGGTAAAAAATTATGGAATTTCTATGATAATAAAGGAAAGAAAATTTTAAAACCTTAAAATAAATGGTGTGAAAGTGGTAGTGATTCTTCTTCAGAAATTTATTATGATAATAGTTCTAACAAATAGAAAGTTTTGAGTTCCTATACTGGAATTACAAAAGAAAATAAATGCTACATGGTGAAGGTGTCAGCAGAATACCTTAATAATCTTATCTTATACAAAAATTATCCTAACTATGATGATAGATATAGCACAATTTCTTTATATTAAGAAAACATTATTGCATATGATGATGAGTATATTTTACCTAGTTTAAATAAATGACTAGATATGTTACTTCACTAGATAAAAAGAAAAATAAAGTTATCAAAGACTATGAATTTGATAAAGTATATCTTTCTAAATAAAATTCTATAATTTTTAAACTAACCACATATTTTTTTAATCTTACTTATGAAATATATTAAAAAATCCAACTTTACGTCAGCCAAAGATGATAAGAATCTAGATGGTGAGATAAATTTTTAGAAATTTTTTTCTGAAAAAACTTATAATAAATTTTACTTTGGGAAGCAAAAATTTGATAATAATTACAAACAGTTGAGACCAGATAGAAATAATTTTGGGATTAGTTTTACTTTATAAAAACCACATTTTTCTAGAAAACCACTTTATTCCAAAAAGTGAACCATTTTGTAGTAAATGTCAAAGGGGTGGATATTGGAAAAACAAATTTTATTCAAGTATGGTTTGATAATTTTCTTTTCATAAGGCCAATATTTCTAAATAATTAGAATCTTTTCAACTTAAGAAATCTATGAAGATGTTGATTCCTGAAGTTTTATTTGTTAATAATTCTAGATCCAAGAAAATATGGGTACCAAAATTATAGTTTTTTAATTTTAGGAAGAAAGTATGAGTTCCAAAATCCCATACATTTTCTACATGGATAGTGGATGATCCTAAATTTTTACTGGTAAAAAAATATTTTATAAGAGAATAAAGATGAAAGCTGGGAATGTAACTTTCAGAGATAATGATCCTGGTGAAATCTACAGCATCAGTGATATTGAATTACTTAGTAAAAATTGAATTTCTATTGTATTGTATGTCATATAAATTAATTAAAATATCATCAACATAAGTCAATTATGTGATAAAGTTTATCTTTTTAACTTTAGGAATGATAAATGTTATATTAAAAGTTTATAAGTTAAATTTATTCTTTCTTCTAATAGTCATGATAATGTTTTTGCCCGCAACCTAGAAGATATTAGATTCCATGATCTCTCTTGAATTACAATGGTGAAAGATCAATATTGGTTATGAAATAAAAGGTTAATACATTGTAATGTAATATACTTAGCCAAACTCTCTAATAAATAATTGGTATGCATACTACAAAAGATTAGGTTTAACTCTTTTTGATCCTGCGACCATTGTCAATATGGTAATCAATATAGGCCAAGGTTTTAATATTTTAGTGAATTTCAGATCCTAAATATTTATAGTTATCAAAAATTGATTTTTTAGATCTAAAAAAAACTATAAGTATTAGCAGAAAATACTATTTATTTGTCTTGGTTAATGATTGCACTAGATATACACGAGTCTATTTTATAGCGAAAAAACTAGAAGCCTTTTTTTAATTTTTTATCCCATGTTAGAAGTGTAAAAAACCAAACTTTGAATACTATTTGTTGTGATAATTTTGGTGAGTTTGAAAACTTTGATTATGAATTTTTTTTTGTAGTAATAAAGGCATTATACACAAATTTTTATCTCCTAGGAATACACATAAAAATGGTGTAGTTGAATGAATAATTATAATTATTCAGAAGATTACTCTAATAATGTTGAGTGAATAAAAAAATGATAAAAATATTTGGGTTAAAGTTAAGAGTACTTATTTTTATAATATAAATTGAGTTTTAATCAGACATTTTGTTAATAAAACTCCCTATGAGTTGTAGACAAGAATAAATCGAAAATGGCCTTACTTTAGAATTTTGGGTTGTAAAGTATTCATCATGAATACTAAACATAACTTTCATAAATTTGATCAAAAATCCAATGAAGAATTTTTTTGGCAGCTCTAAAACTATAAATACTTATCATGTTTTTAATAAATATACATACAATGTTAAGGATACTGTGCATCTAAAGTTTGATAAAATCGATCCATTAGTTTTTTAAACCACATGAAACCACATCTTTGGATGATATTTTAAAAAATGATTTTCAAAACATGTTGGATAATTATTTATATTTAAAACAACTAAAGAAACATTTTCATTAGTTTTACCTCTAAAATAAGTTTAACCTATAGTTTAAGAGAAGTGTTTTACAAACCCAATAAATCAAATGATCTCAAGAAATCATCCCAATGATTATATCATTGGATATGTAGATTAACTAATCAAAACTCATATTTCCTTAAGTAATGAATTAGAGCATTTTAAATTCTTATCACAATTAAAACCTAAAAATCATGATTAGGGTTTAGGTTATGAATATTGGATAAGGTTAATGTATGATGAACTTAATGAATATGAGAGGAATAATGTTTTATCTTTGGTTGAATATCCTAAATATCTTCATGTGATTGGAGTAAAATGGGGTTTTTCATAAAAATTGTAATGAAAATGGAATTATTGTAGAAATAAGGATGGGAATGTTTCTAAGGGTTATAATCAACACAAAGGTATAAATTATAAACAAACATTTTCTCCAGTATCAAGACTAGAGTCAAAATATATACTTCTATCCTTTATTTAAATTTTATATTTTACTCTTTATCAAATGGATGTGAAGTGTGTATTTCTTAATGGATATTTATTGGAAGATGATTATATCAAATAAACACCTGGTATTGAAAATAAAAAGAATATTTGGATCATGTTTTTAAACTTTATAAGGCAATATATGAAATTAAACAAGCTCCAAGAGCTTGGTATGACAGACTTACTAGATTTTTTACTTAAAAATTTTTTGTGAAGGGATCATTTGATCCAACTATTTTTATTATTTTTTAAAGGATAAAATTATTTTTTAAATTTATATTAATGAAATTATATATAGATCAACTCAAAAATCACTTTTTGATTCATTTGAAAAAACTATGAAATATGAGTTTGAGATGAGTATGATGAGAGATATAGATTTTTTCATTTGTTGTAAAATTTACCAAAAACCAGAATAAACTTTAAATTATAAAGAAAAGTATATTATATATTTAATTAAAATGTTTGGTTTTGAAAATTCCAAAAATATAAGTGCTCTTATTGGAACCTTAAAACATTAGATCTTGAAAAATATAGGAAACCAATTTATAAAAATCTTTTTAGAGGGAATATTAGAAGTTTATTATATATTATAGCTAGTCAAACTCACTTAATTTTTTCTATATTCTTTTCTCTGAGATTTTAGGAAAACTCAAAAGAATCCCATCTTAAATATGTTAAATGAATTTTTCATCGTTTTAAGGGAACTTTGTATCTTGGTTTATTTTATTCCTCAACAAATTATTTTTAACTATGTTTTTTAGATGATGACTTTAGTGGATGTAAAATGGATTAGAAAGGTACATTTGAAAATTATAATTTATTAGGAGAGGATTTAGTCTCTTATTCTTGTAAGAAACAATAATCAGTTCACTTTCCACACTAAATTTGAAAATGTAGTAGTTGGAATTTATTGTTCTCAATTGTTGTGAATTCAAAACACACTCAACAAATTTGGAACAAGTTTTAGTAACACTCCAATTTTGTGTGATAACACTAGTTTCATATATTTAAGTAAAAACTCAAAAAAAACACTCATGATCTAAGCATATATATATAATACACCATTTCCATTTGGATCATACAGAGAAAGCATATGTTATTTTACAATTTTTCATAACGCAATATCAACTTAATGATATTTTGACAGAACATTTAAATTATGATATATTTTAATAAATTAAATAGAAGTTTGGTATGATCAATTTAAAGTGATCATTTATCTATTTTTTTGTTTAAAATAACTCCTTATAGTGAAATACTCCTTAAGAAAGGTAGAGGAAATTTTTTCTTATTTAATTTTTCTTACCTCATTTTTTTTACTCTCATAAAAATATCTGGATAGAGATTTTTGGAAACTCTCAAGTTTTATTAGGTTGAGGATTTTTTGAGGTTTTATTAGTCAGACACTTTTTATTATAATATTTTCTTATATATTTAAGCACTTCAATAAAACTGTCAAACTTTATAAGAATTTTTTTTCCATTGGTATGAGGTTAATATATAATGTACTCTTTACTTACTATTTATATTATTTATTTGAATAATTATATTTAATATTTTTACAAATATTTTCAAGTCTTATCATAATTACATAAATTTGATAAATATTAAATTTTTTTAAGAAAAATTAAAAAACTTCAATGGTTCATAAAGATATATCTTTCTTTAAAACATTGCATCATAATCTTCATCTAATACTTAATTATAGCTATAGAATATAAAAAATATAAATATTCACTCTCCTTATGCCTCTATATATAGCGGGTGTGGGTCACCACTTTCGTCCTCACTACTTGATCTAGAGAGGAACTCTTGTCATCTTTTTTCTTCTATATGTTAGTTTTAGTGGTTTGATCTATTACTTTTTTTGTTTGATCAGTTGTCATGGAATCCTTAGATTAATTCACTTTGAGATAATTTTTTAAAGAAAGATTGATTGAAATAATCTAGTTAGATCGATATATATCTCTTTTAAATTCTCCAATTATATTTTAGGGCCAGTAATCTATTTATATTTTTAAAGAAAATTTTATTCTATATTATCTGACTATTTTAAGAGAGTTATATATATATATATATTTTGAGATCAATTAAGTTAAAAATTTCAATAAAATTTCATTAACTCTTTTTATAAAACCATATGATATTAATATTAAAGAGATTACCGAGTTAGTAGAAATTATGTTATAAGGGGAACATATTTTTTTTACTCACATACTTCTTGATAATATTAGTTGTTTTGAGAAATTTTTTAAAGACAAGAATTTATTTACCTCTTATGATAATGTAAGAAATTAATCATACCTTGCACTGGAACCAAGGATTTTTTCTCTCTGGATTCAAAACAATCATATCCCTAGAAAAATAGACATAGATACTTTGAAAGTTAAATATATCTATGTTTTATATTTATTTGTAGTATGATGAAATTATATATTGTGAAGCTAATTTTTTTCTATATTTAAGGAAAAAATATCAGGTAAGTAATGAGGAAGATAATTCTATATCAAAGGTTTATTAGCAATGTTATTATTAAATTTATAAAAGTAAAAACATTAAAAATGAGTCGGTACTAGTTAAGGAAGAAGAATATTATTTTGGTGATGATACTGTTGCAAATATTAAAAAAATGTTTATAGTTTAATAATTTATATAGACAAGCCCACAAAATCTTTAACCATAGATGAAGTTAAATTTCTTAAAGAAACATTTCTTTCAAAAAATAAAGGCCAAAAAATCATCTCAAAAGTATGCCGACTTACCAAGAGATAAAACTAAAATCATTTACAAGGAAGTATTTTCTATGAATATGAAAAAGAAATATGAAAATAAGGCTAAAAATCCAAGATTTGTTTTTGATGCTGCAGAGGCCAAGGACTTAAAATAATAAGTTTATGTTAATTTTAAAGTAGATGAAAAGAATAAGAATATAACTAGGAATGATATAAAAGAAAATTTATTAGGTATTTCCTTAGGGAAATTGAAAGACCAGGTGAAAATGTAGAAAGAGAAGACTGTCAAGTTTCTCTAGTGGATAATGTTGATAATGAATAATATGTTTTTATCTCAGTTGAAACTATGTCCATTGCACCTACTATTGTTCAATAAAAAGACGATTTATCTATTCTTTTTTAGGTTATTCATATGTCCATTGAAAAGGAAAAAGGAAAAGAAAAAGCCTTTTCATATGTTCATGCTGGCAAGGAAGTTTTTTAAGATGTTAAAAAAGGAAAATAAGTTGTTTTAGAAGAATATTAGATAGAAAAAAAGTTATTAAAGGACCATCACATCCCATAAAACCTTATCAAGAATCTTAGAAGAGAAAATTCCAAGAAAGAAATAATATTTCACTAAAGAGTTCATAAGATCACTGGATATTGAGGAAACTTTGGGACATACTTCTAAATATATTTATCATCTCAATCAAAAAACAATCTCTTTAAGATTTCAAGAAAAAGAATCCTCAGAATGTAGGGATCAAGAGTCAAAAGAAAAGATGTCAGATTATGCTATGACTGATGAAGAAATTGATTTTATATAAATATATTATTCTAAGTTAATTAAAATATAAGAACACAAAACATCAATATCCTGAGAATATATAATTATAGAAGTTTTATGTGACTCTATGAATTTGTCTCCTAGCACTAAATCAAATAGGATGGAAATGAAAATGGAAAACTTCAATGTGGTGATAAAAATTCTGGAAGGAATAATGGAAATATTTTGTGACATTCAAGATAATTTCATATATATTTAGAATAAATTTGTTGTGTTTCAAAACTCAGGCTCTTTGAAAAAACATTTTGATATCATTATACATAATGAGGTTGGGTTCAAATATTTTAATGGAAAATCCAAGGTAGAGTTTCAAAATATAAAAATTATTATTAAGTGGATGATTAAATTAAGGGTGATATAAAATTATTCGATGATAAATTTAATGGAATTAAAAGATAAATGAAGATATTATTTAATTATTATGATAGTATTAATATTAATGTTCAAGAATCTATAGGATCCATCAATGATATGAATTTTCTTTCCATGAAACAAGTTCAAGAAATTTTTGAGAAAAGAAAGAAGAATTGGGTGCTAGAGGAAAAGGTTTAAAAGCTTGATATAGTTATGGTGGAGTTAAAAAAAACTCAATATAATCTTAGTAAGATGAATGTGATGATTAAAAAACTATTCAAGAAATATTTTTTTATGAACTCTTAAAAGTGTTGTAATATTTTTTCTTAAACATCATGGATGATATTTTTTCTTAAACCGTGTGGATGATTTTTCTTCAACTACATAGTTTTTTTAAAATACGTGGATGATTTTTATTAAACTACATGGATGATTTTTATTAATTTTTTTGATGTTATATGTATAGTATTTGTTTATTTCTAGTATGTTTTTCCTAACTTTCCCAGGAAACCTTTCTATCTGACTCTTTCTCTTATGTACTTTTCAAAAAACACAAAGGTGGAGAAATGGAGGAAGTAAAAGAACTTGAAATTATATAAAGGTATAAAAGGTAGAAATTATGATCTCTTTGAAGTTATATATGTTATGGGGAGTAAATATTTAAAATTTTTACTTATAAATTTTTCTCTCAAGTGTTGTGTATTGTGATTTTCAAAAAGGAAGATATCATTGAGTAAAAATATCACTTTCTAAATTTAATTTTGAAAATCAATATAAACTATCCATATGTTTAAATGTTTCTAACCATTATATTTCCCAAGATATAAAGTTTTTTATTGATTTTTTTTGTTTTACTAGACATAGGATACTAGTTCTATTAGATGAAAATTTATAAAGTATACTATATGGAAATGTATAATGTGCATCAGATGGAAATATATTAAGTTCATAAGATGAAAGGTTTATAAAGTAAAATAATATGAAGTACTATGAATTCTATCTAATGAAGTAATATAAATTTTATTAGATAGAATTCATCAAATAGAGACAAAGAAGTATACCAGATGAACACTTACTAAGACTAATAATTGATTATTTAAAATTTACACCAGACAATGAATTTTATTCTTACTGGATAAAAAAATTCAAGGATTGTAATAGTGCTACATCAAGTATACATTGGTCAAGATGATGTTATACTACAAATATATACAACAAGTGAATAAGGAGACCATATGATTCCACTATAGCTACTCTCAATAAATGTAGAATATAACCATTAGAGAACATCTATAAATAGATTTTCATCCTTGAGGAGGATAAGCTTTTGAATGATTTTTCATTTCAATGATATAAATTTACTGTGAAGTTTTATAACATCTTATTACCGAGCACTCCTTATTTTAAGATTTTGAGTGTTTTATTAAGTTTTTGACTGTGATGTTATCTTTGTAAAGGCCTTAATATTTTTTTATAAATGTTTTTTATACGATATAGTATATCGATGGATATTAGGGATAGAGAGATAGAAGTCAGACCGATATATTTGACTAATGGAACCTGTGAATAGGGAAACATATTTTTTCTAATCATTCTAATCAAGGGATTTCTAAGTCAAGGAAGGTAGATGTTAGATAGTTTAAGTCATGGATAAAAAAAGTTTGTACTAAAGAACTCCATAACACTTAAGGTTAATTTTTAGATATTTCTTTATAATGGTTTTATACGTTTTCCTTACAAATGATATAAAAGTTTGTATTAAGTTTTTTAGTTATCATCTAAAAGTTTTTATATTTCTATTTTTCTTGATATATAAAGGTTTATATAATTTATTATAAACTATTTCTAACTCTATTTTCAATGTATATCGATATAAGTGTTTTTTAGATAAACTTTATCAAGGGTGTTGAGAAAATTTTGTATGTTTAATTTTTGGAAAATAAAATTTTATTCCCCTATTGTAGTACATTTGTATACTCTTATGATCCTATAGCTCATTACCTCCTCCAACCATGCATGGCCCCCACCAAGAACCACCTCGTCAATCTTACAAAACCAAACCATAAGCGCACTAAGTACATAATTCATCCCATTCCATGTGTTAGAACTTTAACTAAATGAGATATCATGGAAGAGGGTGTGGCTTGTCATCGATCCTCAACATCTTGGATGTTGAAAAAAAATCCCTTAAATTATTTGGATGTAGGTACATAGTGATTAATGAGGGTGGGGTGTTTATAGAAAACACAATGAAAATAAAATATTTAATAGTTACACACACAGTCCCATCCTATGGGATTATAACAAGAGCACCATAATAACACAAAACATCTCCATAATTCCTCACAACCTCTTCCAATTTCATCACTATCTCTAACTTTATTACACCATATAATCAAGCCACAACCATAATCTATATTCCTCCCCCCTTTTCAAATTATTGCATTTCTATATTTTATAGTTACCAACCATCTTCCTTTATAAATCCAATTTAATCCATGATTAAAAAACTACTTTGGAAATAATTTAAATTTTTATTCAAGAGTTCATCAGTCTTTCCAACCCATTCCTTTTAAGTATTCTCATTAACATATCATTCTATCAATTTTGGGAAAACATCATCACAAAAAACAACAACATAAATATTCTATCTCCCTCATGAAAATAATCCCCATATCTCAAGCACCTCATATCACACCGACTCAATGTCTCAACCACTACACACTACAAACATCACACATCAAAACCACCGCACATCATTTTTAAGTTTTAACAATGGTATTTCATAATATTTATTTCAATATATTCAAGGGAATTCTCACAAAAATATGAGATTCCCTGGGAAAAAAATTTATTAGCTGGATATATATTTTTATTTATTTTCTTCTTTGGTGATTCAAATCAACAAGCACATGAAGGTTCAAAAATTAAATAACTAAAACAATATAAAAAACCCCAATGTAATCCAAATCTAGGAAAAGAATGAACTACAATGCTCAACCATATTATCAAAATCAAAATAGAATGTAAAAATCATGTGATTCATGAATTACCCTTCTAATTTCATTTAAAACAATTAAATATATTTATTAAGAAAGTGAATAATATTTACCAATAGGAATAAAAATGCATGATATTCACACATTTACATATAAATGGGGAAAGATGAAGGACCCCCTACCTCAACGAAGTATCAAGGAAGAAATGAAAAAAACCAAGAATCAACTACTATCGATCCTGAAAGAATCACCAATAGATTCTTATGCATAGCAGGCCACCACTAAAATCCACCATAAATAGATGATAACTCCATCCATAGTGAATTAATAGATTAAATAGTAGGATAATAATGAGTGAATGGGGAAAGGGAAGAGGGGAGGTCACACCTTTATCTACAAGACATTTTCCAATTATCCAATGGGTTGAGGTTTACAAAGGAATGACTAGAGAGGGATAGGGAGGTCTAAAAATTTCATGGAGATTGAATAAAGAACAAAAATTGAAATTATGGGGTTCAAGCCTCCTATTTATAATTAGATCCCATTGTAATGCACCAAGACATGGTGGAAGATCAAAACAATTATAGTGGATCTGGTCAATGTGTGATCTGAAACCCCCATGTGAGATACTCTTTTTTCCCTCATTTTAAAATAAAATATTTTAACACCACTATAGAGTGGTCTAAGTTGTAGTTGTTCTTCCATCTACTTCCATGATCAGATGCTATGCCCCAGCACCCATTACCTTCCCATTTTACCCTCACCATAACTAGAGCTATAATGTGGTGTGACTCTTCTACCTATTTTGTACAATGGAGTCCTCTAGACACCATGCATTTCTCCATGCCCTCATTGGGAATTTCAGAGATACTCCAAGTGCATAGGAAGACCACTAGGATAACACAACCAAAACCATTCCATCACTAGGGAATATTCACATAGCCTTTTTTACACATGAGAACACCCGATCTAAAATTCCATTTAAAATGGATTTCTAAGACATTTTACAAGATGTGGTGCCCCTGAAAAGGCCAAAACACCACATCAAACCTCCATATCACCACTAAAATCTTCCAAAAAATCTATAAGACTCAATAAAAACATGAGGGAAAGTCTAGGAAGGTTCACGCCATTAAATTATATACCTCTCATATAATTCTGATCCTCAAGAATCAAAATGAATCCAGAAGAGAGAAAGGATTGAAGGGGTCCGAATAACAATCTTTTAAGATATCGTCAAAGGATATCAGTATAGACAAAACACTAGCACCATCTCACACTAACCTCAAGCCACCTATTTTACACACAAACATCTATACTACCATTCCAACATCTATAAAACCCAAGACAACCACTACCACAACTAATAAAAAACATATCTGCAAGAAAAAAATAAAGGAAATCCACCATCCATGTCAAGATATTGTTCACTTTGGGAGGCACTTACTCACCTGTATAGTTTTAAAATGTGTCGTAATATAGAATATCTTCATTAGGAATAGGTTTTAACTTCTTTATAAACATGAATCTTTAACCTAAACATCATCATCATGGTAAAATGATCATTTCATAAATCAACAATATTTAGTCATCACATCATTAAAAGAAAAAAAACAAATCTCAAAATTACTTAGGGTACTGGGCACGTATCTGGATCTCATGCTTCCAAGAACTCTACTCTAAGTCATAATACCTCCAAAACACATGAACCAAAAGAATGGTTCATCCATAGAGAACCTTATCCTACCACTCCTAGATATCTTCTGGACTCTCAATGAATGTAACGTCATCATTGATATCTAACTCTTCCCAGTTAATGACATTGGAGTCATAGTGAAGATATCAACATAAATATGATATTTAGAAGACGTCGTGGATCATTTTTAGTTATGGTGGATGTTTCAACCAATAATTTACCTCAACAACATGATCTAACACCTCGAAAGGCCCAATGAAGCAGGGGGGAACTCCACCTTTCAAACCTCCTGTACCCATGGTGAGGATAAATATTTAAGAACACATATTCCCCAACCTCAAACTCTAAGGTCCTCATCCTACAATAAACATAATAATTTTATCATTATTTTACCGCCATAATATTTTCATGAAGTATATGAACCTTCATTGTCATGCTTTGCACCACATCAGGATCAAGATTCAATGACTCTCTAACCTTGGCCAAATATAATGAATAACAAAACTACCTATCATATAAAGCATCAAAAAGGTCTATACCAATGGATGAGTGGTAACTATTATTGTAAGAGAACTCAACCAAAGGAAAGTGATTTAACCAATATCTTCCAAATGCCAATATGCACACCCACAATATATCCTCCAACATCTAGATGATCTGTTCCATCAGTCCATCTATCTATAGGTGAAAAGAAGTTCTATAGTGTAATTTAGTGAAAAAGGAATAATATTATTCCCTACGGACTCACAAATTAATCAATAATCCTAATCTGAGACAATGGACCTCAAAAATCTATGTAGACACACAACCTCTTCCACATAAATTCTTGCTAAAACATCCTCAATGACTTACTCTTTAATTGATAGGATGTGGGGAAACATCATTACTTAATCCATGATTACACATATAGGATCATATCCTCTTAGATTTCAGGGTAATTCTGTGATAAAATCCATCAATACTTTTTCCCACTTCTAGCTAGGTATATCCAAGGGATTTAATAGACCACTAGGAACATGATGTTCTTCATTTACCTAATAAAAAACCAGACGTCAAGCCACAAAATCTTCAACTACCCATTTCATTTTCATCCACCAAAGCTACGTTCTCAATCCATGTTACATCTTAGATAATCCTAGGTAAATCTCCAAAGGTGATATATGAAACTCATGATGGACTCCCTAGTACATCGACACCAGAGTAAATAACCTTCCATAAAATAATATTTGGTTTTGACCATCCATCTAGGGAATCACCCTTTAAAACATATCCATGCATCACTTTTTCCTGTGAGTCTCCTCCACCTATTGAATCAGAGAATAATTCACTATCATCTGATAAATATAACCTCTATCATCAATGACCCAATAATCTAGGTGTATGAACACTAACTCCACCATCCCCTCCAAGAATATCTAGATTCTTGAAAAATATCCTTTCATGAATTCCTTCTTAGTGCATCAGCCACAAAATTTCCATTCACTGATGTGTAGGAGATCTCAAAATAATAGTTTTGAAGAAACTCCATCCACCTCCATTATGACTGATTTAGGTCATGCTAAGAGAATTTATACCACAAGCTCTTGTGATCAGTAAATACCACAAAGTGTTCTCCAATGAGTTAATATCATTATAGATTAAGCACAAACACAACCAATGGTAGCTCTAGATCATGGGTAGCATAGTTACACTCTTGGGGACATAACTACCAAGACCCATAAGGGATCACAACCTTCGGATACATTAAGATTCCTCCCAAGCTTATACGATAAGAATTATACAAAACCTCAAAAATCACCCATTATTCTAGAAATTGAATCACTAGAGCATGGATTAATTTCCCCTTTGGATATTCAAAAACTATATGATACTAATAAGTACAGATAATGGCTTGGTATATCCTTTTTAAAGATATTAATAGAGTCACAATACATGATAAATCAAACATGAATCTCTAGTAATATACTATGAGACCAAGGAAACTGTGAACCTCTACCACATTCTTCGGTATTTACCAAGAAAAAACTACCTCAATATTTGATGGGTTAATATATAAACCTTGTTGGGACACCACAATCCTAAGGAAATTCACATATAAAGTCAGAATCTTTCACATGGATAACATTATGTTGGGAAAAATCCCTCAAGTTATCATTGAAGCTTTTTTAGGAGATTTTGTTTGTTAAAAAACCAGGAATCCATGTTTTTTTTTGTTGACAAAGCAGACCACGATGTTTAATTTTTTGACAAAGAGGGTTTCCATGGTAAGTTGTAAAGTTACAGAGATATTGTTGAAAACCTATGTTGACAATGAACCTTGAAAAAGGAATGGATGATCTGGAGGTGGTACAAAAAGAGAAGATACAAGGTGGCATGCCATATGTTTTTCAACATTAGAACATAAAAATATGGAAAATGGAAGAGGGGCACCCAAGTTTTGGTTTGGGCGTGCAAGGTGACTAGGGTGACAGAGGCTAAGGTAATTGGACTTTCACACTAGGAGGAGACTTGCGTGCGGTGCTCGGGGTTCCCAAAATGCCTATAAATAGAGGGATACCCATCATATTTTTTAGAGAAGTTCAAAACTTAGAGAAAATTCAATCTCCAGTCACACAAGTAGGTTTGGGCATGCAAGTGGTGGTTTTGGCATGCAAGTATAAAGATATTCAGAAGTTGTGCACCAATAGATATTTTGACACCAAAATTGGTTTGGGTATAAAAGGGTGTGAGTCACCCAAGTTTTGAGTTGGATAAGGTAGTGTTGTACAAGTGGTTAGGTGACACTTGTGTACTAGTCATAGAGAAACACTCCTATCTTAGAGAAGCGCACGAATCATTCTAGGGCTATGCGAAAGTTGGAAGATTTCCTGGTTCATCTGGTGAAAATTGGTATTCATCAGTGGATGAAAATTGGACTTCAACAGAGCATCTACATACAATGGAGGATGCATTCATTAGTGTTAATGAAGGGACCTACAAGTCTATAAACTGTGAGTGGATACCTTCCAGAGTAGTGAGAAAAGTAAGAGGAAGAAGGTGATCCTCTCCACCAGTAGTGAGATAGAGAGAGAGACACAAGGATTGAACCTTGGAAAAGTAGTGATATGACCCTAAAATTTGTAAAGGCAGTGAGCCTAGGAATAGAAGTGATGCATCCTAAACCTTGTAAATTGGAATTGAGATTTAGTGGATTTCTTACATCGGCACATTGCTGTTGTATACTCCTTGGATGTAGCCCAGTGAGGGAGAATCAAGTAAAAATCTTTGTGTTAGTATTCTTGGTTTCCTACATTGCATTCAAAGCATCATCATCATATAAAGAATGGAAGAATAAGATCAATAGTGAAACATAAGTGGAAACAAAGTGACCCATATAATAAAGAGGTCAAGATCCAATAGGGTAGGGATAATTTTGAAAATAATATCCATACCCTTATTCAACTGTAAAGACCCGGAAATTTCAAGGAAATTTTTTTTCTTAATTTTCTTTGGAATTTTACAAGAATGCAGTTTCTGACGGCGCCTGATTCCGAGGCCCGGTGTTCCCGGAATTAATTTCCGAAGTTTGGCACGGGTACGTTCAGTGAACGAATGAGCGAGTTTTTCTAACTTTTGAACCGGTGCTCGGAATCGAATTCCGAGGGCACCGATGGAATCACAGCGCCGGTATTTTCTTAGAAACGCCTCTTCCAGAGTTGCGTTTGCTCGTTTGTGGTTTTTAATTTTTGGGCTTAAAGTTGAGAAATAAAATAAATTGTACGACAAACTTTATTTTATTTCACTTAAGCCGCTTGGAAGCCACTTGAAGCCACTTAAAGCAGCTTAAGCTGAGTTGATGCGGATAGGGTGCTATCCAGAAATATCCTACCCTCTTGGTAGGATATTTGTGAGGTGGGGCCCGCACGAGCCCCACCGTTTCTTTCCGCTAAGTATCGCACCCGCGAAAACCCATCATTATGAATGTCAACTGACGCGTTTTCTTAATTTCTTAACACACCAATTAATTGGGCGGTTTTATTCGTTAAATTAATTGAGTGGTTTTATTCGTTGAATTAATTCGATGAATTAATTTAATCGTTTCTTAACCTGTTTTCAATCGGTTGGCGTAATAATAAAATAAGACCAACGCACGACTTATCGAAAAATGCTCGTTGAGAGGTTTTGACAACTTTGTCCCTTCATCCTTCTTTGCGAAGAACGCGAAGAACGCGAAGAACGCGAAGAACGCGAAGAATGCCGTCACCCTCGGAGATTGACAACGCTTCTTCCGAGACGTTCTTCCCCGCAACGATCTCCGATCACCAACTGCTTGAGGTAGGAGATTTCGGGTTTCTTTTAAATCTTCCTTGTGGTCTATAACGACACATGGATTTAATCGATATAATTAAATATTCATGTTCTTGAACCTCGGAGTTCGTCGACGCATCACAGTATTCCGCGACGATGCGACGCCTTTCCGCGATGACGCGACGCCCTTCTGCGACGATCAAATCCGCGAAGAACGCGCGTGCGATGACTTGACGAGGGAGGGGTTTTGTTTGTGAAATGATTTTATTCCCGTGGTTGTTCGTCTAAAATAATGAGCCGGGATCAAAGTGAAATTTTAATTTATTAAAATTGTTTCTTGAAATGTTTCATGTGTTGATAATTAATTTTCCCAATTGTTATCGCCTAACGCGGAGGGTGCGGGCCAAGCAAACACGGCCCGACAACCCTCCGTCGTTCTTCATTGTTGTGCGGATTTGGCGGGCAATGAAAAAACGTGACGCAAGGGCGATTTGATGATTCCGCAATAAAGAACGGGTCTCGAGAGGAGCAACGGCGCAGACGGGAAGGAAAACGGACCACCGGAGCAACTCTGGTGGCCCGCGGAAGTCTCCGGCAGCGCGGGTCGCCGGCAGCCGGAGGCGGCGGCAACCCGGCGCGCCACCAGAAGAGGCCGCTGCGGCTGAAGCCGCGGTGGCGGCTGCCAGCGGACCTTCGGCCGCGTGGGTCCGGCTCACCCGCACGGGACGCGGTAGAAGCCGCGTCCACTGTTGCCCAGTGCGGCCCCTCGAGGGCCGCGACTTCCTCAACCTGCGGGGGCGGCGCCCCGCGGCTGCTGCGCTCGGCCGCTAGGCCGAGACGATCCAAGCCGGTCCGACCGGCGGGGCCTCACCCTGGCCGGACCGGACCGGTTCGGGTCGACCCAGTTCGGCCGACCCGGGGGGGGGGGGGGGGGGGGTCGGGTCGGGTCGGCCCGGGCCCAGACCCCCCGTCTTCGGACCGTTTTCAGTCTTTTTCCCGTAACATGAGCTACGGGCCTCCGAACGACGTGCCGTAAGCGGAGATGCGATCCTTGGATCGAGGCGGTCGTTTCGGTATATCACACTCAAGGTTTCGGAATACTTTGGGTTCGGCCGGGTTGGTTCGTACACGAAACCAACCGGGCCCTCGGAGCGGAAACGCTCATATCTTGAGCTTCGGACGTCCGATTGACGTGCCGTCGACTTTATTGAATTCCTCTGAGTGAGACGGATCTTTTGGCTCACTCCGCCATAGGTTTGGACGCAGGTGGGGTATGGTCGGATTGGTTTTTACTTAAAAACCAACCGGTCCCCTGGAACGAAAAAGCCAATAACTCACAGACCGGGCGTCCGATTGACGCACCGTCTGTCTAGTTGAATTACTCTTGAAGAGACAGAACTTTTGGCATACTTCGCCCGAGTTTTGGTTGCTGTTGGATAGTGGCTGGGTTGGATTGTACCTGAAATCCAACCGGGCCCCTGGAACAGAAAAGCTGATATCTTTCAGACCGGACGTCCGTTTGACGAACCGTCAGTGGCGTTGGTGATCACGTTGAGAAACAGTCCCTTTGAGTATACCCTATGGGAGTTCGGGGTACAGTTGAGATACGGTCGTTTTGCTTCACACATGAAACCAACCGGGCCCCTGGGACGAAAGGGCTAGTAACTCACAGACCGGGCGTCCGATTGACGCACCGTCTGTTGTGTTGAGACCCCTGTGACGAGGCGGTCCCTTGAGATACTTCTTCGTGGAACCTTGTGATACTTGTAGTATCGACCAGCAGCCCATGGAGCGGACCCTCCCGGAGACGAGCTTGCGGAATACGGAGACCGTGTAGCCGGCTGAGACTTGACGACTACTGATCAAACGACTCGGTGTATTATGGATGGCCTAGTGAGGAGCGCTTGGTTGTAGCGGAAGACCCACGAAGGAGGTGCGCTTGGTTGTAGCGGCATAGGGGAGCGCTTGGTTATAGCGGCAGACCCACGACGGAGGTGTGCTTGGTTGTAGCAGCACAAGGGAGCGCTTGGTTGTAGCGACAGACCCACGACGGAGGTGCGCTTGGTTGTAGCAGCCCAGGGGAGCGCTTGGTTGTAGCGGCAGACTCACGACGGAGGTGCGCTTGGTTGTAGCGCCACATGTAAGCTCTTGGTTGTAGCAGCAGGCCCACAGTACTCGACAGGAGGAGCACCTCAGCAGTCCTAGGTTGGTGAGCAGTACCTCGGAGTCGTGACAGGACCACTGTACACTCCAAAGATGGGGCTCTTCAGTAGTTGCGGTTTCGATAATGAAAATCTTGGTTTGAGATGAGACTTTTGACCTTGATAACTTAGGTATATGTTTGGGCATATACCTGGGTAGTGGTTATCCATTGTTTCTAAATCCTTGTGTTTCATCAGGATTGAGATGGGTTACTTGATAACTTAGGTATATGTTTGGGCATATACCTAAGTAGAGGTTATCTGTTGAGATCTTCTTTGTGGTTATCCTTGTTGGTTTTAGTGAGACCTTGGGGGTCTCGGGGTCCCAACTGAGTAGCTTATACTCACCCCTACACGGGCTACGCCCGCACTATGTTGTGTTGGTTGCAGACGACGGACAACGCTGATCGTGGTGGAGGCTTGCGGAGCAGGACGGTACCTGGAGGTGGACCACTGGATGGGACGTACTCGGAGCGGTCGGGTGGACCTGAGGAGCAGTGGAGGCTATCTGTACCCACCCTTCAGGTGGGACTTCTAGAGGACGGCTCGACGCTGCGGATTTTCCTTTCAGTTGCTGTTTTTCCCCTTTCAGTTGTACTTTACAGTTTGGCTTGTATTTTCGGCCCCTTTTACTTTCAGCACAGCTTGTTACAGTTTTTACTTATTGTTTACTTTTTCGCTTTCTTACTCTGTGGTGCTTGTTTACTTTTCAAAGGAAATGACTTCCCTTTTTCCGGGATTTATGCCTTGGTGCTAGTCGCCTGGCCTATGGAAGGCGGGCTTGGGGTAGTCACGACACGGGCCCCAAGGACGGGTCGTGACAAATTGGTATCAGAGGTGGTCGGTTCTACCGCATACTCTGATCTTTCTTCTATGTGAAGCAATAGTGTTTTGCGTATTGGGTGTGGTTATCAGTCCAGGGAGTCCAGTGTTGGTGCGGCGGCCGACGTATCTGTACACCAGGACCTTGACTTCTGATTTCTGACGTAATGCACGAAAACATTGATTGCATGTGTGTTTCAAGTTTTCTTTGTGATTACTTTATGTCAGCTCACCAGGTATACTGTTCTGACCGTGGCGCACTTGTTTCCTTTTCAAGATGGCTCCACGACAACAGCCAGCTAGGGTTCTGAGCGATGTGTATGGCGAGAGCCCACCGAGCGTCGAGGACTCGGTACATGGCCCTTTGACAGCTGAGGCACCGGCGGTACCTATACCCGCCGAGCCACCGATGCTACCAGCCCCAGCCGCTGACGATGCATGTCGCCTTAGTGCACTGCATGAGTTCCATCACCAGCGACTGCCCAGGTTCCGCGGGGAGACGGACCCTCAGGCCGCCGAGGACTGACTGGAGGCAGTTGTACGAGTTTTCAGATTAGTGAGGACACCAGCAGACCTCATGGTGATCCTCGCAGCGAGCCTCCTGCATGCGGCAGCAGGCAGATGGTGGATCTTGATGCTCCAGGTGCACGATGAGGCATCTCTCCTCTGGACGGACTTTGAGAGCATCTTCCGCTCTGAGTTTGTCCCAGCCACCCTCCGAGCGGTGCGCATCCAGGAGCTACTACAGCTGCGGCAGGGCAGCATGACAGTGGCCCAGTACTCGGCGAGATTTACTGATCTCTCATGCTACTCCACAGATATGGTACGGGACCCGTTCTTCCGGGCCCGGACCTTCGAGCAGGGACTGAGGCACGAGATTAGGGCTTCGATGATCTCCCTCAACATTCCGACTCAGGCAGGGGTGTTGGAGCGAGCCCTCTTAGTGGAGAGTTTCCTTGCTGAGCAGTCTCCAGCAGCAGGACCCACCACTTGCCGGCATGCGGCAGAGCCTTCTGTAGTGGGCAGTAGACAGATGACACAGGGGTCTAAGAGGACTATACCTACAGGTGGTCGATAGCATGACTCTGGATCGTTTGTGCGAGGCACTCGGGGTGGACAATGACTTTCCATGAGAGGGCAGTGTTACTCCTGCGGCGGGATGGGTCACATGGATCGTGACTGTCTGACCCTCCATACGGGTGACCAGAAGATGGACGAAGGGCCCCCCAGGCAGAGGCAGAGGTTCGATCAAGGCGGGCCTCAAGAAACAGGCGGCCATGGCAGGGGAGCTGGCCGTGCAGCTGGAGGTGGACGACGCTTCGAGGTGTTGCCAACACCACCACCAGGAGGTCCACCCCGACCGCAGGGAGTTGGTGGAAATGGGAGAGCTCAGCTTCAGGCAGTTGAGGCCTTCGATCATGGAGCTCTGGGAGCAGATGGATAGGAGCGGAACTAGTGGATACGTCTTTTGTACTTCTAGTTCCTTGTTGCTGTTGTGTAGTGTCCTTGTATTATGAGCTGCAATAATAAAGATGCATAACTTTGTGATGTTTTCATTCCTGTCCTCTTTTGTGTTGTTACTAAGAGGTTCCAGTTTAGAGTGTTGACTTGACCCTCACTTGTGAGATATCTACTAGAGGAGACCAAGTTACCACACACTGATGCCGACAGTGTGACTCAACCCTTGAGGCGAGAGTAACGGTTGGATCTCTTGGTAGTAGCGTCGAGGCCTTACGACGTCATCCTTGGTATGGATTAGTATCATCCATGTCGGGATTGACTGTATTAGGCGAAGAACATGGTTCATCCAAGGGATGAGACCGGATTTCTCTTATCGGCATAGAAGAAATCACAGCAGCTCTTGTAGGACCAGAGAAGGTCCAGATCATCCAGGAGCGGAAGAGAACAGCTCAGAGCCGGCAGAAGTCTTATGCTGACGGGAGGCAGAGGTCACTAGAGTTCGAGGATGGAGACCACGTCTTCATGCGGGTCTCACCTCGACGTGGATTATGGAGATTTGGCCGAGGTGGCAAGTTTTCTTTTAAGCTTCATCAGACCCTTCAAGGTCCGCAGTAGGATTAGCGAGGTGGCTTACCACCTAGATCTACCACCTTTGTATCCCTAGTTTGTGTTGAAGCTTTACGGGGATGTAAAGCCCTGTGGTGGGAGTAATGTAAAGACCCAGAAATTTCAAGGAAATTTTTTTTCTTAATTTTCTTTGGAATTTTACAAGAACGCAGTTTCTGACGGTGCCTGATTCCGAGGCCCGGTGTGCCCGGAATTAATTTCCGAAGTTTGGCTCGGGTACGTTCAGTGAACGAACGAGCGGGTTTTTCTAACTTTTGAACCGGTGCATGGAATCGAATTCCGAGGGCACCGATGGAATCGAAGCACCAGTATTTGCTTATAAACGCCTCTTCCGGAGTTGCGTTTGCTCGGTTGTGGTTTTTAATTTTTTGGCTTAAAGTTGAGAAATAAAATAAATTGTACGACAAACTTTATTTTATTTCACTTAAGCCGCTTGGAAGCCTCATGAAGCCACTTAAAGCAGCTTAAGCTGAGTTGATGCGGATAGGGTGCTATCCAGAAATATCCTACCCTCTTGGTAGGATATTTTTGAGGCGGGGCCCGCACGAGCCCCACCGTTTCTTTCCGCTAAGTAACGCACCTGCGAAAACCCGTCATTATGAAAGTCAACTGACCCGTTTTCTTAATTTCTTAATGCACCAATTAATTGGGCGGTTTTATTCATTAAATTAATTGAGTGGTTTTATTCGTTGAATTAATTCGATGAATTAATTTAATCGTTTCTTAACCTGTTTTCAATCGGTTGGCGTAATAATAAAATAAGACCAACGCACAACTTATGGAAAAATGCTTGTTGAGAGGTTTTGACAACTTTGTGCCTTCATCCTTCTTTGCGAAGAACGCGAAGAACGTGAAGAACGTGAAGAACGCGAAGAATGCTGTCACCCTCGAAGATTGACGACGCTTCTTCCGAGACGTTCTTCCCCGCAACGATCTCTGATCACCAACTGCTTGAGGTAGGAGATTTCGGGTTTATTTTAAATCTTCCTTGTGGTCTATAACAACACATGGATTTAATCGATATAATTAAATCTTCATGTTCTTGAACCTCGGAGTTCGTCGACGCGTCACAGTATTCCACGACGACGCGATTCCCTTCCGCGACGATGCGACGCGTTTCCGCGACGACGCGACGCCCTTCCGCGATGACGCGACGCCTTTCCGCGACGACGTGACGCCCTTCCGTGATGATCAAATCCGCGAAGAATGCGCGTGCGACGACTTGACGAGGTAGGGGTTTTGTTTGTGAGATGATTTTATTCCCGTGGTTGTTCATCTAAAATAATGAGCCAGGATCAAAGTGCAATTTTAATTTATTAAAATTGTTTCTTGAAATGTTTCATGTGTTGATAATTAATTTTCCCAATTGTTATCGCCTAACGCAGAGGGTGCGGGCCAAGCAAACACGGCCCGACAACCCTCTATCGTTCTTCGTTGTTGTGCGGATTTGGCGGGCAACGAAAAAACGTGACTCAAGGGCGATTTGATGATTCCACAGTAAAGAACGGGTCCCGGGAGGAGCAACGGCGCAGACAGGAAGGAAAACGGACCACCGAAGCAACTCCGATGGCCCGCGGAAGTCTCCAGCAGCGCGGGTCGCCGGCGCGGCGGCGCCGGCGGTAGCCAGCGGACCCGCGGCCGCGCGGGTCCGGCTCACCCGCATGGGACGCGGCAGAAGCCGCGTCCACTGTTGCCCAGCGCGGCCCCTCGAGGGCCGCGGCTTCCTCAACCCGCGGGGGCGGCGCCCCGCAGCTGCCGCGCTCGGCCGCTCAGCCGAGCCGACCCAGGCAGGGCCGACCGGTCGGGCCGCGCCTCGGCCGGACCGGACCGGGTCGGGTCGACCCGGTTCGGGTCGACCGGGGGGGGTCGGGCCAGGTGGGCCCGGGCCCAGACCCCCCGTCTTCGGACCGTTTTCGGTCTTTTACCCGTAACTTGAGCTACGGGCCTCCGAACGATGCGCCATCAGCGGCGATGCGATCCTTGGATCGAGAAGGTCGTTTCGGTATATTGCACTCAAGGTTTCAGAATACTTTGGGTTCAGCCGGGTTGGTTCGTACACGAAACCAACCGGGTCCTCGAAGCGGAAACGCTCATATCTTGAGCTTCGGACGTCCGATTGACGTCCCGTCGACTTTGTTGAATTCCTCTGAGTGAGACGGATCTTTTGGCTCACTCCGCCTGAGGTTTGGACGCAGGTGGGGTTCGGTCAGATTGGTTTTGCCTTAAAAACCAACCGGGCCCCTGGAACGAAAAGGCCAATAACTCACAGACCGGGCATCCGATTGACGCGCCGTCTGTCTCGTTGAATTCCTCTTGAAGAGCCGGAACTTTTGGCATACTTCGCCCGAGTTTTGGTTGCTGTTGGATAGTGGCCAGGTTGGATTGTACCCGAAATCCAACCGGGCCCCTGGAACAGAAAAGCTGATATCTTTCAAACCGGACGTCCGTTTGACGAACCGTCAATGGCGTTGGTGATCACGTTGAGAAACGGTCCCTTTGAGTATAACCTATGGGAGTTCGGGGTATAGTTGAGATACGGCCGGGTTGGTTCGCACATGAAACCAACCGGGCCCCTGGGACGAAAGGGCTAGTAACTCACAGACCGGGCGTCCGATTGACGCGCCGTCTGTTGTGTTGAGACCCCTGTGACGAGATGGTCCCTTGAGATACTTCTTCGTGGAACCTTGTGATACTTGTAGTATCGACCAGCAGACCATGGATCGGACCCTCCCGGAGACGAGCGTGCGGAATACGGAGACCGTGTAGCTGGCTGAGACTTGACGACTGCTGATCGAACGACTCGGTGCATTACGGATGGCCTAGTGAGGAGCGCTTAGTTGTAGCGGCAGACCCACGACGGAGGTGCGCTTGGTTGTAGAGGCACAGGGGAGAACTTGGTTGTAGCGGTAGACCCACGACGGAGGTGCTCTTGGTTGTAGCAGCACAGAGGAGCACTTGGTTGTAGCGGCAGACCCACGACGAAGGTGCGCTTGGTTATAGCAGCACAGGGGAGCGCTTGGTTGTAGCGGAATACCCACGGAGGAGGTACGCTTGGTTGTAGTGGCATGGGGAAGCGCTTGGTTATAGCAGCAGGCCCACAGTACTCGACCGGAGGAGCACCTCAGCAGTCCTAGGTTGGTGAGCAGTACCTCGGAGTCGTGACAGGACCACTGTACACTCCAGAGATGGGGCTCTTCAGCAGTTGCGGTTTCGATAATGAAAATCCTGGTTTGAGCTGAGACTTTTGACCTTGATAACTTAGGTATATGTATGGTCATATACCTTGGTAGTGGTTATCCGTTGTTTCTAAATCCTTGTGTTTCCTCAGGATTTAGATGGGTTACTTGATAACTTAGGTATATGTTTGGGAATATACCTAAGTAGAGGTTATCTGTTGAGATCTTCTTTGTGGTTATCCTTGTTGGTTTTAGTGAGACCTTGGGGGTCTCGGGGTCCCTACTGAGTAGCTTATACTCACCCCTGCACGGGCTATGCCCGCACTACGTTGTGTTGGTTGCAGACGACGGACAACACTGATCGTGGTGGAGGCTTGCGGTGCAGGATGGTACCTGGTGGTGGACCACTGTATGGTACGTACTTGGAGCGGTCGGGTAAACCCGAGGAGAAGTGGAGGCTATCTGTACCCACCCTTCAGGTGGGACTTCCAGAGGATGGCTCGACGTTGTGGCTTTTCCTTTCAGTTGTTGTTTTTCCCCTTTCAGTTGTACTTTACAGTTGGGCTTGTATTTCCGGCCCCTTTTACTTTCAGCACAGCTTGTTACATTTTTTACTTAGTGTTTAATTTTCCACTTGCTTACTCTGTGGTGCTTGTTTACTTTTCAAAGGCAATGCCTTCCCTTTTTCCGGGATTTACGCCTTGGTGCTAGTCGCCAGCCCCTGGCCTATGGAAGGCGGGCTTGGGGTAGTCACGGCACGAGCCCCGAGGACAGGTCGTGACATCAACCTCCTTCTCAGTAAATCTATGCCCCTTTTGGTTCTATCATTTGGTTTCTGAGGGAAGGTTTCTTTTATTAGATTTGTTTTCTCTGAATTGGTTCAATCGATTTCACAAGTTAAAGATTCAGTATGCTCTTATCTTGATGTGTCATGGAAAAGGAAAGAACTTAAAAGAAGAATCAGAAGTCTTGTGAAATTCCCCAATGTGGAAGTGTCAATGGAAAGAGTGTGATTCAGTTGAAGGAATCAAGTCATGAATAGAATAATAATTTGGATAAATCAAATACTGAAAATACTTAATCATTCAATTTTGTAGAAGGAATGGGTGAATAACCTGATATTCCAAGTGATGTTGGAATTACTGATGATGAAGAAACTCTCAAAAGGTTAAAAGTGGATGTTTTCTACGAAAAAAGGAATTGGATCCGAAGTTGGATGAAGAGATTAAATCTAAAGATATCTAGATCCAAGAAATGGAAATTGAGTTTAATAAACTAAGAGGATTAAATCAAGGTCTTATTGATGTGGCCACTGATCTGAGGGATAAGAATGATTCTCAAGCTGAAGAACTACAAATGTTTTCTATAAAAAGAGAAAATCTCAATGCTGATGTCAATGGAAAGAATCTGAACTCCAATGAAATTCTGAATTTGAAAGCCAGATATGATGATCTTGCTACACAGCTAACCGAACTAGTTTAAGAGAATCAAAGACTACAACAAGAGAGTAAATTCTATGATGATTCTATTGCTCAAGAAAAACTAAATGTAAAGGAGAAATGTGACAGGGTGGATAATATCACACATGTGTCAGAGGACATGATGAGTTGAGGGAAGAATATTTAGAGAAAACTCAATGATCTACTTGAAGTACGGGATATGAATATTCCAAAGTTGGAAGAAGATGTTGAGTTATTGAAGAAAGAAGTGGATAAATCCAATACCAAAGGAAAGCCTAAAATGAAGGATGACTTGAACTTACTATTTGATTATCCTTTGGAAAGTGATGATAAAATGAAAAAAATATGCTATTTTTGAAGAGAAACAACTACATATTTTCTAATCTCAAAGACCATATTGTTTGGGAAAAATGGTATTGGATTTGATGAATCCCCTCCCATGCATGATAGAAAGAGAGATGTGAATAGTTATATAAATGGATAAAATCCTGTAGGTGTTGAAGACAGACCTAAGAGGACAATTACAAGAATTTGTGACAAAATGTGCTATTTTTTTGGAATTCATAGACACATATCAAGCTTTTTTTTAGAGGCTTTGGAATATATTTCATGTTGTGAAGGTATAAATTTTTTGAAATCTGAGAATAAGAAGAAGCTTCATGAGAAATCTGAAAGAAGAGTCTCTCAGAATAAAGTATCCATGAAGTTCTTATATTGTAAAAGAATGGGGAACACCATGAGTATGTGTTAGGAGTATCAGAAGATCAATAATAGTAGAAGAACTCAAGCCGCATCATCAACTCAGCTGAGAAATGATGAGATGGGATATGCCTTTAATGGAAGATGCCTCATATGTTTGGATCATGGAAATTTGTAAAGACATTGCAGCAAGAAAAATGCAGGAAATGAAGAGGAATCTAGAAGGATATCCCCATCACAATCAGTGTATAATAAAGAATTCTATACTATAAGATAACATTGTAAGATGAAAATATGTTTACAGTCTCAGTGGAATCACAAGGATCTCAACAAAAGGTGTATCAATAACCTACTCTATTACACTCACAAAAACTTCCATGGAATGGATGTGAACAATCTTAGAAGAGAATGGGAGGATATTCCCCTAGTGTAGTTAAGAATAATGTAAAGTTAGTGGAATACTCAACCCCAAAAAGAAAAGGTGGAAAGACTCAAAAAGTTGATAAAAGAAATATGACTAAAGAATGTCTTGAAAAATTCACTTGTCATGCGACATACCGAGAAGTGAAGGAAATAAGTAGAACAGTATAATGGTGGAAGAAGCAAGAGTAGATGACCAATAGAAAGATTCATACTCAAAGAAAGAGTCATGAAAAATGGAATACTGGGGGAGCATCAAAGAAGGAAATCTCTATTGATGGGATTAATTCCTAAATTGTGAAAAAGGAAAAGCATCTAGAATCTAAATATTATAATAAGAATTAGAATGTGGGTAAAGAATGCCTGGTTGTATGGCTAGAATAGTTCAAGTTTTCTAGGAAATTAGAGCAGGAAAGGAAAGAGTGTGATGATTTGTAAGAAAGAATCAATGAGTTGACCCATTAGGATCAACCACAATCCTCTTCTTAAGGATTCCATAAATTATTCTATCCCTATATATATAATTTTTTTAACTAATGTTTTAAGTGTTTTAGGTTTTTGGGAGATACGATCCATGGGGAAGTGACATCAAAAGATGTAGAGTGATAAAGTGACATGCTCTAGAGTTTCAATTAATTCAAATCATGAACCAGAGTTGAAAAATAAAGGGAGAAACTAAGTGCAATAGATATTGATTGTGTTATTAAGTTTATCTGTTGTTTTCTACACTGATTTTTAACTCATTAGGCTTAGAGGTTTTGTTGATGGCTCATTACTAAGTGGTAAATTCTCCAAATGAATATCTCATTAATGTAATTGAGTTGGATATGTTTCTCAAACCTATAAACACATGTAATAAAATGGTGTAGGAGGAGATGAATGTTTGTGCATCTAATCAGTGGGCATAACAATAGTAAGTGTCTCAAAACATAGAGGTATAATTATATCTTCTAATCAGATAAAAGATCTCAATGGTATATAAAGGATGAATGTTTGTGTTGTCTTACGTTAGGAAGACTGATTAGGGGATAAGCATCAATACTCAAGTCTTTCGTGATTATCTATTTTTTTCTAATAACATGGTATGAGTTGGCTATTTTGAGGATACCAAGAAGTTGTGAGAGAATATCAACAATGTTTTGACATGAAGCTGAGAAAATTAGTTGAAATAAATGAAATGACACAGTGGAAATATGCTAATTGATAGTGATGAAGTGGTAAGAGACTCAAAAAAGGTATAAAATGATGATTCCAAAGAAAATATATATAATGAGCATGATGACCAAGGATCTATCTCCAAAGATTCCAAAGAGTCGAGCTGAAATTGATAAGAAGAGTGTCATTAGTGATCAGATGGTGCTAGTGAAGATGAGGAAGATGAGGACTCTACGACAAGCATGATACTTATCACAGGTAGAGCCCAAATGTTTTGAAGAAGGAGATGAATATGAAAATTGTTTTCAACCTATGAATAAATAACTTGAAAAAATTAAGAATAATCAGATATTGAGAGATCACCAGGAAATAATGGAACCTTGATTTCTGAATCAAAATATTTTAGGGAGGTGTTGAGAAGGATTTCGAATGGATTTTTCCAAGGAGGTGAAGAATCTGGTTGCAACCGAGATGAAATTATCAAAATATGATAATGGAAAGTTGTTTAACATCAAAGAATACAGAAAAATTGTTGGAAGTTTACTGTACTTGATCAAGACAAGGCCTAACATTGTATTTGACACATGCCAAGCATCGAGATATCAAAGTAATCCCAAGGAAAGCCACATGTTTGAGTTAAAAAGAATACTTCGGTATATCAAAGGAACTATGGATTTCAGTTTGATGTATAATAAAAAATCTCAGCCAGAGCTATTTAGATATACAAATACAGATTGGTCCGGTTCAGCGGATGATAGGAAATCAACGTCAAGAGGTTCTTTTTATCTTGTTGGATTGTGTATTTCGTGGATAATTAAGAAGAAATATTTCATTTCATTAAGGACTGTAGAAGCTAATTATATTGTGGCCACTCATGCGTTCACACATTTATTGTGGATGAAGCAGCAACTTGATGATATGGGAGTTGAATTGAAGTCTCTGATCAGAATCCAATGTGATAACTCAAGTGCTATTAATCTTAGAAAAAATCTGGTCCATAACTCATGGAAAAAGCACATTGAGATAAAATATTATTTTATTAAGAAGAATGTGGAGCAAGGGATTGTGAAGTTGGAGTATGTGCCTATAGAGCTACAGGTTGTGGACATTCTGACAACGGCCTTACCCAAATATGCATTTGAGAGGCATCGACTAGATCTGGGAATCCAGTCGACTCCCCGCACTTAAAAAGGTTTGGATGTGTGACCCCCTCTCCCCAAGTTAGGGTGTGTATTCCTTACTGTACAAATCTGTGTTCTCTACTCTGTTGTAGACCACAAAGGAGTGACCTTTGGGTTCTTGGACAAAGGGGTAGAAAGAGTGACTTCTAAAGGAAGAGAAACTATGTCTAAAGAAGGAATAAAATGTCCTTTTCAAAGACATAGGGAGAATATTATAGGTGGAGCAGCGAGATAGGGGGAGTTTATGAAGACAGGTGAAGAAGATGATAGGAGGAGCACCATGATGAGAGTTTGCGGTGTTCTAAGTGATTATCCAAAGCTTATCTTGGACAACACAACTACCCAAGAAAAGATGAAGGAGGAGTTTTAAATCTGAAGATGCTAGATGTGATAGATTAAAGAATAGATATCACGATAGTTGAGGATAGTGATAAAATCATAAGAGTGGCAATGGAATGGTTTCAGAAGGTTTCCAGTGATCAATAATTAGTATCAATTTGGTATCAAAAATTGGTGTCAGAAATGAAGTGATTCATTGATGAACTTTTCATTTACTCTTGTTTCTCATGGTGATCATTGCTCATATGGTCTTAGAGTATGTGTTTATTGAATCCTTGATCTCTATCAAAATTGTAAGAGGTGAATGGTGGCTAAATAATTAACGTAGTATCATTTTATGAGAAGAGTTTTCAACAAACCCAAAGGTGGAGATTGTTAGGAAAAAATACCTCAAGGTATCATTGAAGATTTTTTAGGTGATTGTGTTTGTTGACAAAGCGGGATTCTATGTTGTGTTTGTTTCCAAAGTAGACCACGATGTTCAATTTGTTAACAAAGAGGGTTTCCATGGTATTTTGTCAAGTTCCAGAGATATTATTGAAAACCTATGTTGAAAAAGTACCTCATAAAAGGAATGGATGATCTAGAAGTGGTACAAAAAGATCAGAATATAAAAATGTGGAAAAGGAAAGAGGGGAACCCAAGTTTTGGTTTGGGTGCACAAGGTGAATAGGGCGATAAAGGCTAAGGCAGTTGGACTGGCGTGCTGGGATGAGACTTGCACATGATGCTCTGGGTACCCAAAATTCCTATAAATAAAGGGCCAACCCTCCTCATTTTTAGATAATCTCAACACTTAGAAAAATTTTTAGCTCCAGTCATGCAAGTAGGTTTGGGCACGCAAGTGGTGGTTTGGGCTCGCAAGTACAAAGATATTCAGAAGTTGCGCACCAGTTGATATTTTCCTGTCAATATTAGTTTGGGTGTAAAATGGTGTGAGTCTCCCATGTTCTAAGTTGGCTAAGGGAGTGTCGCACAAGTGGTTAGGTGAAACTTGCACACTAGGCATAGAGAATCATGCTTAGATTAGAGAAGTGCTCCAGTCATTCTAGGGCTGCACGAATGTTGAAATATTTCTTGGTTCATCTGATGTAAAGTGGTATTCAATAGTGGATGAAAATTGGACTTCAATAGAGCATCGACATACAGTGTAGGATTCATTCATTAGAGATAATGAAGGGAAATACAAGTCTATAAACTGTGAGTGGATCCCTTTCAGAGTAGTGAGCAAAGGAAGAGGAAGAAGGTGATCCTCTTCACCGGTAGTGAGCCATAGATAGAGACATTGGGAGTGGCCCTTGGGAAAATCGTGAGATATCCCTAAACTTTGTAAAGGTAGTGATCCTAGGCATATAAGTGATCTAGCCTGAACCTTGTAAATTGGAAGAGAGATTTATTGGATTTGGTACATCGGTACATTTCTATTGTATGATCCTTAGACACATCCCAGTGAGGGTGAACCAAGTAAAAATATATATGTTAGTCTTCTTGTATTCCTTCATTGCATTCAAAGCATTGTCATCATATAAAGAATGGAAGAATAAGATCAACAGTAAAACATAAGTGAAAACAGAGTAACCTGTATAATAAAGAGGTCAAGATCTAGTAGGAAATGGATAATTTTGAAAAGAATATCCATACCTTGATTCAAACCCTCTTAGAGAGTCTAGGCCCCTTTTAGTCCTAAAACTTTCTATATAACTGGTGGTGTTGAAGGAATTTCAATATCTCTATGAGATGATTGACATGTTCTCCTATGACTTTCAGTTATTTAATATGTCATCTATGAAAAAAAATAAAAACTGGTATAAGAATTATAGGAACACATATTTATCAAGTCCCATGAACATAGATGGTGGATTTGTGACACCAAATGGATTGAACACAAGCTCAATGTACCCATACATGCAATAGAATGAAGTATTCAAGATATCTTCAACCTTTACCCTCAACTAGTGATATCCAGAACAAAGAATGATCTTAGAAAACTAACTATATCCTCTTAGCTACTTGAAAATATCATCAATCCTTAGAAGATAATAATGATTCTTGAATGTTACTTGATTAAACCCTTGGGAGTCTACACACAACCTCATACTATAATCTGCCTTCTTGGTGAATAGCAGTAGATCACCCCAGTGTGACACACTAGGCTGGATAAAACCCTTCTACATTATGTCATCTATATGAATTTTCAACTCTTGTAAATTAGAGGGTTACATACAATAAGTATACATTGAAATATGAGAGACACCTAGTTGTAACTCTACCCCATACTTGATTTCACGTTGAGGGGGTAGTTTCAAAACTTCCTAAGGGAAAACATATAGAAACTCCTTAATGAATCTAATAGATTCTACCATCCCAACACCCAACGAATTCTCAAATAACTCTATCATCATGGAATGAAGGGGATCCATGAATTTACTACCCATCCGACAACCTTGTTCACTGATGAAAACTGAAAAATGACCATAAAAATCCATGGGAATGTCATTCCTTTAGAAAAATATGATAATTGCATGAATATAATACAACCAATCAATGTCAAGGATGACATCCTATGGATGTATATATAATAAAAAAAGATCCTCATATGATGGGTGGTTCCCATCATTAGTCTAAACCCTGACCCACATCAATCAAGATAGTTTAGCCTTTAATTGGTGTAGTCAACACTAGTGGTATGGGAAGACTCTCTATGTATAGTCTTAGAGAATGGACAAAGGTGTATTCAATAAAGGATTGTAAGGATCCTAAATAAAAAAGGCACAAATAAGGGTAGATGAAAAACTAATTTTACCTCTAATGATACTTGGTCCCTTTAGTTGTAGAACCTCTATAACTTTCCACAGTCCATGCCTGGATCCCATTCCTCACTGTTCTTATCCTTCTTTATGACTACGCTTTGGCTGGGGTCTTAAAAGATGAGAAAAACCCCGAGGTTCTCCACTACCCTCCCCATCCCCTCTTGGTGGAGTATAGAAATACCTACCCTATTACTGAGATAGACTCACTAGGTGATGCTTATAGGTATGATACTTAACCTATCCACCAACACTATGCTGATATCCTAGAATTATTGGGAACTTACTCTAGTGATGGCCAGGGGCCCAATAGACATAGAACACTGATCCAAATCCCCTAAGAAAAGCATGAAAGACATTATCCCTATAAGGCTCAAAAGGAATCTATCGTGGTTAACTCAACACTGGTTGAAACCTTGAAGGCCCTGGAACCTAAGATCTGCAACTAATACCTTTTATCCTTATGGAACCCTGCCGATACCCTTCTCATATTGACCCAAATTTAGAGTGCATATCCTCAATCACTTCCACCTTTTTTTATACCTCCATGGAAAATAAATGGAGTAACTTCATACTCGATAAAAGGTAAGAGTTCCTCCTTAAGACACAATGTATTATACTCCCTGTCAGAAAAAAGGTAGAGGGAGAAATGTAGAAGATCCTTGTACTTGACCCCAAGATCTTTTATAGACATACTCCTCTTTTGAAGGGAAAATTATTCCTCCCTCTTCACTACCTTCATGGTTAAATATAGGAACTATGATCAGAACCCCTTCTATAAGTATTCCAAAGAAACATATTCCACCCTCTTCTCCCCAAGGTATAATGTACACCACTTATGTGCTACACCCTCATCTGACTAACCACTAGAGGAACCCAATACTCTACCCGAGCCCAGATCAGACTGAAGGTGATCTCTAGTTCATCCAACCAGTGATCTTTCTCTTGAATAGATATGCTTCCCCATACTTTTCCAAATATTTCCACTGAAAGGAATGAAATTTCCTCTTCCAGTGATCCTCCTCCTCAACCGAGTCAACCCTCCGATGATCAACCAGGTTAGCCTGATGATCCTCACCAGCCTAAACCACACATGGAAGACATACAAGATCAACGAATAAAAGGGAAAAAATATTTCATAATCCCAGTAGCATAAAATTTTATTAAGGGTCATTACATTAACTCATTTTAATTACCCAAGATCACCCAATTTAGATAAGAACACAATCAATCATAATGCATGTAACTCTCTAAAGTCTCTACCTTGTAAGAGGTACCAAATCACTTGGTCGTTTGGTAAATTTAGATTCCTTTATTTAGATCACGAGATCCCTAAAAACCCCTTTCATAGTCGATATCCCTATCCCAATTCATGCATCAAAATTGATGTGAACCATTTCTCTACCAACCCATGCAATACTAATAGTTCCTAACTCCATACATCATCATATATCTCAACCTATCCATAGGACACCACTCTATCACAAAACCCTCCCTCTAATGGTACCCCTCTTAGGCCAGTAATAGAGTAATAGAGGTAATGCATTTCAATTCTAGACTTTAATAGGCCTAGAGTTGGTGACTATCACTAAGGGTATACAAATATCACATATGGAAGGAGTTACCCCTATAAGATAAAGTTGTATTTGGAGATAGGATATCAATCACCAAGAAATACCATAACACAAAGAGAAATGAAAAAACCAAAAACTTCCCATCATGAATTTATAAAGTAAAAAAGTAAAAATATTCTCTAAATAAATACCCAAAAAAGAGTTTTAAGGTAGTGAATCAACAACAGATATGATGCTGAAGCTAGTAATGTCTAGTTTGGTCCCTAAAATTATCTTGGAAACATGAAAAATAGTTTATATATATGTCGGGTGAGAATTACCTGTATACTTAATAGGATCATACCCAAGATCTCTTATGAACAAGTAAAAAAAGTATAATAATTCACCAGCGGACAAACACAAGAACCAACACACACCTAAACAGATCAACTATCCAATCCCATCCGCACTATGACATGATCACCAAATAACACATCCAAGTATTTTTATATAATATCAAGCATATAAATAAAAAATGGTACCCACACCACTTTCCCACTAATTTTACATTCTCAATCCTCAACTTCATACATCCTAGTGATCCCATCACTTCTGTAAAATCCTGCCTAAAGACACCCCGGAAACTACATCATAACAAACACCCCACATACAACTGATAATCACATCCTACCCAAATACACCTGGAAAACTTAATCATACCAAGAAAACTATGTTCAACTGGTCATCAAATCAATATCCTCTCATACTCACTACCTTAACCAGGTTAGTTGGGTATCATGAACATGAATGACATTAACCTTGTTTCCTCATCTTATCATGAACGAATCCCACCAAGGAACACCTCATCAATCTCATAAAAAATAATAAATCCACTATATCCCCAAATGATCACAACTCGTTGATAATAACCTCACCTGGAAGTGAGAGCAGGGAAGGGTGGGCAGCCATCCATTCGTCCTCACCATCTTGGATGTTGGAAAAAACACCCCCACAAAACATTTGGGTGTCAGCACATAGTGCTCAACATGGTTGGGGTGTGTATAGAAATCAAACTGAAAATACAATATATAATAGTTACACACATAATAACATCCCATGGTTATATAAAAATAACACCATCACAATTCAAAATATCACCAAAATTTCTCACAACATCCTCCACATTCTTCTCCACCTCTAAATTAATTACACTACATAAGTAATCCACAACCATAATCTATATTATTTCTTCCCTTTTCATGTAAATCCATTTCGAAATTTTCCAATTTCTAACCTTCTTACATTATCAAGCTCATTAAATTCATGTTTAACAATAATCATTTTAACCACAATTTCCATTTTTCTTTAAGATTTCACCATTCATTCCAACCCATTCCATTTTAGTTTCTTTTCTACATTTCATTCCATCACTATAGGGAAACTAGAACAACAAAACACAATATAAACAATCCGCCTCCCACATGCCAATAAGAAACACATCTCAACCACCACATATCACCACCACTCCATGTTGTAACCACCACACAACACAACCATCACAAATCACGAACATCACACATCATGTTTCAGTTTTAATAAATGGATTTCATTATATTTATTTCATTATATTCAAGGGAATTATCACACAAATATTATATTCCATGGGAAACTAATTAATTATCCAAATATAAGTTTTTATCCATTTTCATGTGTAGTGAGTCAAATAAATAAGAAAAACAAGGTTCACCAACTAAATAACCACAACAGTATAACAAACATAAACATAATACAAAGTCAAGAAAAGAATAACCATCATTATCAACCATATTGTAAAAATCACAAGAATAAGTAAAACTCATGTGATTCCTCCATCCCTCTTTCAATTTCATTTAAAACATTTAATTATCCTTATTATGTGAATTTGAACTATCTATCCAAAGGAAGGTAAAGGGATGATATTTTCACATGTACATATAAAGGTGGAAAGATAAAGGATCCCCCACCTCAATGAAGCTTTGAGGAAGAATTGCACGCGACCAAGGATCAACCACCACCAATGTTAATTGAATAATAACTGGATTCATATAGACTACAAGAAACCAATAAACCCCCTCCAAATATATAGGATAAACCTATAAAAAGTGAAATCTTGGATATTAGAGAGGGAAAAGAAATGGATAATGGGGAAAGAGAAGAGGATAGATCACACCTTGATCCACAAGAATTGCTCCCATGATCTAAAGGGTTAATCTTCATAAAGTAATGAATAGAGAGGGACAAGGTAGTCTAGAAATCTCCTAGAGATCAAAGAAAGAATATAAAAATTGAAAAATAGAAGTTTGAGTATATTATTTATAGGTAAATCCTACTGGACTCCATAATGTGGTGGAAGGATAATATACCTATAGTGGCTCTGGTTAATGCACTATCTAAACTCCCTCTATGTGATCATATTTTATACTCATTTTAAAAATTAAATTTTATCGCTACCATGACGTGGATTATGGTATGGCCTAATCTATTGTGATTCTTCCTCCTTCTACCATGGTCACACAATATTCCATAGCACCCATTTCCTGTTTATTTTACTCTCATCATGCCCAAGGCTATAGAATGGTAATCCTATTATTCCAATTTGACACAACAGTGTCCCCAAGACACCATGACTTACACCACTCCCTCACTGGGCATTTAGAAGCTGCCCCTGGAGCATAGGGAAACCACCACGGTGACACTCCCAACACCATGACTTCCCTAGGGCATGTTTGCATAGCCCGTTTTATACAGGTTAACACCTTATTCAAAACACCCTTCAAATCTATTTTCAAATTCCTTTCACAGGCCATAGTTCACTAAAAGAGTCTAGAACACAACCTAAAACCTCGAAATCACTGCCAAACTCTCCAACAACATCACTAAGACTCAGGAAAAACATAATAGAATGGCTAGTAATGTTACAGACATTAGATATCTACTTTTTATGAATTTATTTTATGATTATTTTAATTAATATTATGAGTATTTAAAAATACATATTAAGTTCTCTCTTCTATGATGTTTTTATTTTGATATTACCAAAGTTTAAGTGTTTTATGTTAAAATATCACTTTTTACTGGAATGGTTAATGCTTAAATTCCCAATGATAAAATCATATGATTCATCCCTCTGAAATATTATTTCATTTATTTTTATATAGTTATTTCTATAGATTACATGTTTTCCTTTTATTTTTCTCTCTTTAAGTACTCAAGATATCGAAATAATTTTTTTAAGGAAAACTGAGATTGTTTCTCTCTTTTATTTAAAATATTTTTCTTCCATATCCAAATTTTATTGAAAATGTTTTCAAGAATGTTTTTATCATTCCACAATGATTTTATAACGTCATTTTTACCCATATATGAATTATTTGAAAATGTTTAAAAGGAAAATTCTTTCCATTTTTCAAATAAGGTAATTTTGACTTTTTACTAAAAATTTGAAAGGAATATTTATTTTAACATACACTTTATGAATGTATTTTCAAACCATTATAAATACTCTTTTATTTGAATTATCCTTTACAAGTTTTCATAGTTATTTTAAAAGAAAACATTTTCCTTAGTATTTTGGAAATTATAAAATTTTAAATAATTAATTTCAAACTAAAGGGGTATTTTCTTGAAGAAATTTTACAGTGATATTTAAATGTATTTTCATCTATACAAAAATCCTTTGATGTTTATTATGATTTACCATATATATGATCAAATATTACCATATTTATTATTTCTTTGGATGGTTTATTATTATGATGATGAAATATTGATGAAACCTATTTTATTTTCCATGGTTTAAGCTATGATGTAATGATAATTGTTTTCATGATATTGTGGCATATATATGAATGGATTATGATTATATGACTGGTGGGTTTATTATATAACAACATTGTATTAGGTAAAGATTAATGTTTTATGATCTCAAAGGGTACACATGAGGTTATCCCAGTCATGAAAGAGTGTACATGGGAGGTAATCCCAAGCATAAAATTGGGTACACGAGAGGTTATCCCAAATGTGAAAGAGAGTACATGAGACGTTATCCCAAGACTAAATAGCATACATGGGTGGTTATCCCAAGACCAAAATATGATGAATATATTAGTAGATAACCTTGAAAAATGATATTTATGATTTGGATTATGCCAAACTTTATGTTAATTTTTTATAAAATGATATTATTATATTTTTATGATCTCGTAGATAATGTTATTTGATTATTTTATGATTCAAGTTTTATAAACTTGTAATATTTATGTCTTTACTTATGATTATGAACTATGAATTGTTGGGTATTATTTTCAAATGTTAGGATCATATTCTCAAACACTTTTTTTCATGATATTATTATATATGATCATTGATTTATATCTACCAAGTTTATCCTTATTGAGAATTTAAGGTCACCCTGTGTTATGTTTCATTTTCCCTAGGATAAAAAGAAAATTTTTCAGTATGACATGTCTAATAAGGGTACTAGATATGATAAAATTAAAAGGATATGACGTAAATATTTTATGTACCAATTGTGTATGTGTCCATGTTTAAAAAGTCTCTAAAACTTTAGGGATTTGGTATAGATCTTAATGATATGTAATGAATATTTATCTAAAAATTTGTAATATTTATATTTGAAATGATTGGGTCACCTAAATTGGTATTTGAGTATAGTTTAGTTATTTTTGGAAACTAATATGATAAAGCTTTAGTGAGAACACTTAGGATAAGATTAAGTATATGATAATATCCTATGTTATGGTAAATAAAAGAGTGTAGTTTTCCTAAAAAATACATCCCTATCTGGATACTTGCAAGTGGATGTAGTTGTGGAACATATGTACCTATGGATAACAACTATGAAAGGGGAATATTGGGTATTAACTTGATCATCACTGGTATATGATGAGTCGGCTGAAGACTACACACATAGCTAGACACTACCAAGGGATATTGTTATGCTAATTCACATCCTCTTTATGAACCATTATAAAGGATTTAAATAGATGATGAGTATGGATAACCGAGGTTAGTTAGTAGGTTTAATAGATTGTATATACGGTGTCATGATTTAGAATCCTATAAAATATTTTATTCATTAAATGATTTATCACTATGAATATTATTGGTAACATTTTTTATTTTAGCTTTTTAGTGGATGAAACAGAGTGAGACCAAGTAAAAATATAACATTAAAATGGTTGTATAAATGAGAAATCAATTAGTATAGAAGTTGGAGTAAAAAATTATTATGGTTATTCCAAACTAGATATATCGATTTATGATTAAAAACCTAAAACAGGGTGAGTTTCTAGACACACCTAATAAGAGAAAAATAGAGTTTTATGAAATTTTATATAATAAAGACCATATATTAAAGAGGATTAAATTTACTCCATGTCTTAAATGTGGAAATAATATCTCAATGGAATAAATCAAAGGAACAAGAAAATATTTTATGTGTGGAAACAAGGGAATAAAGTGCTATATTTCCAAGGAAAAGTGAAAAGTTTGGTTAAAATTGTGGATGGGAAAAATGGTTTTGATAAGGTATCATAAATGGTTGAATGTTTTAAATGTAGAAATTATGGGAATTATGAAATTATATTTCATATATGGAAACTCAAGAAAGGTATTGAAGGGATATACAAGTAAAAGTTTTATCATTGATTATGAAGAGAAAATGGATAAAATATGAAAGGTATGAATTATTTTAATAGTATTTCTTATGTTAGAAGTAAGAAACCTGATTAAATTGACATTTATTAATCTTAGGAAATGATTCATGTTCCATATTATAGGACAGAATAATTAAGGAACCAGATGATAAAGCGTGGTTAAATGTTTATCAAGAACATTGAATGATTAATGTTTTTATGCATTAAGTTTAGAGAATTATGATATTTATCAATGATATTATTGTGTGTTTTAAAATTTATAGGGATTATAAATAATCTAATAACTATTCTATAATATTTTTTCATTATTTATTTTCAAGAATATGTTTAATTATACCTATAACCTAGAAAAGTGATTAAGTGGTATAGTGATATTTTTTAAAACACATAATTGGGAGATAAATAACACCTAATATTTTCTAGATATTAAGATAATAATTTTTAATTGGGATAAAGAGATGATTGATATCGATAAAGTAAATTGGATATTATTAGTGACCAAAAAATTGATTAGCGATTTAATGAAAAAGTGATTTATGTTATATTTGATGAATCTTATTAGATTTTTGGATTTATAGAATATATTGGATAGTCTATGATTTTATTTAAATAAAAACGATAGAGTTACTTTTTGGACATATATGTTTTCATTGATGTTTTATGGTGATTTAGGTTATTAGAATGTTTTATAAGAATATATGATCAAGTTATCCACATGTTTTTCATGTGAATTTAAAAGATACTTTATATCATTTTGGGATTAAATTAAAATTGATTTTTTAAATTTTGTGACTTATTTATTCTATTTTTTAGTTTTTTGAATATTATTTAAGAATGATTTGATGTGTTTTAGAATTTAGCTTATTATGGAATTAATTAAGTATATTTTTTGGTATTATTATTGAAATCTTTGAGATTAATATCTCAAAATAAGGTTTATTCATATTAGACATCCGAGTATGAACTATACATTTTTGGTTTTGATAATTGAATAGTGACTTGAGGAATAACTTATCATCATTTTATAGATCATATGATCTTTTAGAAGTTTATTCTAGTGCTTCAGTCATGAAAAATTAATATTATTTAGTCATCATTGGAATATGGGATGAAAAGAGGTGGAAACTAATTGAAACATGCAACCAAAGGATGAAATTATGTTTATGGATTTGAATAAAAAAGTAATTATATATTCACATATACCATGGTAAAATAATTCCTAAAATATATAAAAAGGACCTGAAAATTAATTTTTCCTTTTTATATCTATTTCTGATGAATTGAAGGTTTTCTTCACCCCTTATGGATTAATGGTTTTGTGGTCATTAAATTTTTAATTACTGTGTTATCCATCACTCTATATTATTATTTGGACATTTTATTTCTCGTAAATATATATATTTTAACTTTTTTCTAATGTTCTCCTTATTTGGGAACCCAACTAAGTGTTATTTTTGGAAACCTTTATTTTTCCTACTTCCCCTTTTCAAATGAAGTTTTATTATCCCTATATACAATATGAATTTTTAAAAAAGGTTATTTAAAATATTAAACCTTTTATTAACAAGATAAAAATTGTGAGGATTAAATTTATTTAAAGGGTAGAATATTAAACCCCAAAAATTTATTTTAAATGAATAATAATCTTGATTGTTTTCTTAACATTCAACACCTAGCTTTAATAAAACTATGATATATAATAAAAATATTATTATTTTAAAGTAACCATTAAAACCTAGATATTAAATTGGAAGGAATGAGTAGTAATAAATTTCTTATGAAAAATATTTATAAAGTTTTTAGATAATTAAAATGTTTTTTATTGATGCATAATAAATAAGTACTCAATTTTCATAAAAGTCATTTTATGCTTTAAAAATGTGTTTTCTTCAAAAACAGTTTTTATTGCATTTTATACATGTACATCGTAATTTTTACAAAATTTATTTCATAAAATTAATATATTTTAATAAATAATAATTTAAATATTATCTTAGGGTTAATTTTTGATATTTTCTAAAGAGATTTATTTTTTAGTGAATAGTGAAAAATAATGATTTATGTAAAACTAACATTTATTTTTATTAAATAAAGTAATTTAAAATCCCCAAAATGTTTTTAATTTATTATTAAAGTAAAATAATTATATTTTAATTATAAATAATATAATTAATTACATATAAATTAACATTATAATTTATTTGGTATAAGTTCAATTTTGAGGTTAAAACCACATTTATCTAAAACCAGTTTTTATGTGTGCAATGTGTTTTTACATTAATATATTAAGTTAATATAAAATAATAATTATTTTTAACATACTTTATAGACTATTTATTGAATAAAATATTTTTAAATTCATTTTATTCCATTTTAAAACTCAAGGAATAGAACTAAATTCAGTTTTATGCTTAAAAATGCATTTTTTTTAAAATGGGTTTTCATTGCGTTTTTCATGCTTATCTAAAATTAAATTATAAAAATTATAGAAATTAAATATATTAAAATTGATATAATATTTTAAATAATCCTAATTAATATAATTTAATGGGGTAAAATTAATTTTTTGGTCCAAATGAATTGTAAAAATAATAAATTTTACTACCGTAGTTAAGGTTAAAACGGGTTTACTAAGGGGTTAAACAAAGAGATAAGGGTATTAATTCCACATAAAATTTTCTAATTATTATTTTTTAAATATAAATAAAACTTATAATAAATTATAATATAATAATTGTATATTTTTAAACTTTCTCATGAAGGCGACCTTATATTATTGAAATCTCTTAAGTAATTCCATGTGTGTCCCCCTCACTTATAAAAGTGAACCTCTTATACTCCATTATTCGCAAAATTTGAGCCTTATATATCAGAAAATACCTACCCAAAAACATTAATATATTCCTTAAGTTCACGTTATGTATTTTGGTATTCCTCTAAGGCCATCCTAAGAAGTCTTAAGGTGTAATCCAAATGATGTATCTAAAAAAGGTGGTATAAATTTTTACTGATTTATTTCAATTTTATGTATTATTATAAATTATCTATCATAAAATTATTAACAAAGTATCATAAATATATATTTTTTTATGTTGATATTAAAACAATTTCTTACATTTTATACCAAAAACTTGAAATGAATGTTTCACCTGTGCATACGTGTGGGCTACTGCCTCCACATAACGATAAGATTCATTTTCCATGACCATATTACATGGTAGATTATTATGATGAAATTAATGTTTTTATATGATATTTAAGACATAAATATTATTCTATAATTATAATATTTTATCTACCTTATTACTTTCCCATCTATTAGAAAACGACAATGTTGCTCATGCGTACGTGTGGACCACCACCTCCACAAAGAGATGCGGTCCATTTTTCATTTACAATATAAATAGATGGTAATAATAATAGATTTAATTAATATATAAAATAATTATAATATAAAAATTACTATTTAATGATGAATTATTATATTACTTAATTTTATTTCATCCATCGAAAATTGAAAACATCACTCTAGTGTTGGTACAAACTATTGTCTCTATGAAGTGCTATAATTCATTTTTAATCACCAATTTATATGAATGGTTATAAAATTGTATATAATGATTAAATATTATACTTATGAAATTATTAAGATTCTAGAGATTATTTAATGATGGTAAAAGCATAAGAACTATAACTTTGGAACCAAAAAACACATGAAAAATGAAATAGTTAACACCTAAAAACAATGATTTTAATAAATAATTATTGATAAATGGCTGTTGAAATGTTATAAGTGTAATTTGTTTTGTATTATAGGGATGAATAGGGTTATGTTATAAAATTATATTCAATTTAAATTTATTATACACAAGGTTAGAGTGATTATGAAGAAAGACAAACTTGAGGTGAGGGATCTTTGCCTGAATTTTGTTTCATCGAGACATGTTTTATGTTATGAACCTATTTATGTTTATAAGTTTTATATACTGATTAATTTATATTCTATATAATTTATAATTATCAATTCATGTTAATTAAAATTATAATTTAGGTTTTCTCAACCAAGAGGTTTTGATTCAAAAGTTACCAAAGTGGTCTGAGTTTCTCGTCTCACTCTTTTTCTATGAAATATATGCCATATTCACCACTTGTTTATTTTTTTATGGTGTATGTACTTCACATTAATGTATTTTATGTATATTTTCATTAATATTTATAGATTTAAAAAAATATATAATTTTATTTCTTGTATGAGGTTTTGATTCATTGATTACCAATGTTGTATGGGGTTTATGTTACAATCCCGCATTTTTTAGGGATTGTTTATGATTAAATTTCTAGTGGTGACATTATATGATATATCTCTAAAAAATATTATATATTTTTTATCCATTGGTTATTTATAAATATTACATGTTTTTCATTTTTTTACACTCTTTAATTAATCAATAGACTGAATGAATTTTTTCAGGAAATAACTTCTTTATTTATCTCTTTAGAAGAAATATATTTTCCTCCATATACATATTTTATTTAAAATGTTTTAAAATAATTTTTTATCATTTCCTAAGTATTTTATAAATTCATTTATAACCTTGTTTGTATTTCTATAAAATTATTAAAAGGAACATTCTTGTTTTTTTCTAAATGAGTTACTTTTGAATTTTTACCAAATATGTAAAAGGAATATTTATTTTAATATAAAATGTGTGAACATCATTTTACCACCACTATAACTAATCTTTTCTTTGAAGTTTCATTTTTTATGTATTCATTACTCTTTTCCAAGGAAAATATTTCCTTAATTTTTTTGGAAATTAATATATTTTATATAATTTATTTCAAAACTAAAAGTTTATTCTCCTTAAGAAATGTTTTAGTGATATTTTAATTGTTTCTTTATCCATAATAATATCGGTTGATGTTTCTTATGATTTACTAGAAATATGATGCAATTCAACCATCTTTATTCTTTCATTTTATGGTTTGTGATTTTGATGAAAAATATTGATGAAACCCGTTTTATTTTCCCTAGGCGAAGTTATGATGAAATGATAAACGTTTTCATGATTTAGTGGTATATATATATATTGTGATTATGTGATGGGGGGGTCTATTATATCCCTAAAAGTAATTGGGTAAATATTAATGTTTTATAAGCTCAAAGGGTACACGAGAGGTTATCCCAAGCCCAAAAGAGGGAATATGGGTGGTTATCCCTTGTAACAAAACATTTAATTTTATGATAAGACATTTTAATATCTTATTAAAATTCATAAATTATATTTTATGGAGTTATATTAATCTTAATAATATTATATAGTTTTTCAGTCAAATGGAAAAATATTAATTTCTAACCAAACTGGGTTTTCATGTATTATATGGTTTTATTTAAAATATTTTTTAAAAATTATAGAATTTTAATTTGATAAAATAAAATTAATTGATGAAATAATCATATAAAAATCATGTTAGGGTGAAATTTTGTTACTGTTCTTAAAAGATTTATTTTTCAGTGAATGGTGGAAAATACTAATTTTTGAAAAACTGACATTTATTTTCATTAAATAAAGTGATTTTAGAGTCCCATTGTTATTTTAATTTGATATAAAATTAAAATAAGTATTATTTAGTTATATATAATCTAATTAATTACATTTTTATCAACTTTATACCTCATTTTTGTATAAGTACATTTTTTTGCTAGAAAACACATTTTTCTAAAAACTATTTTTTGTTTCATTTTGGGTTTTAATATTAAGTTAATTTTTTAAACTTATATAAATTTAATTTTGAAAAATATATTCTATATTTGGAATAAATTGATCCAAATTTGGTAAATATTTTCTATTTTTGGTTATTATAAATAGTAACCATAGTAAATATTTGTCACCTTGGTAAGGATAAATATGGTAATTTAGGTTAAAAATAAGGTGATAAGGCCTGAAACTATACCCAAAACTTTTATTTATTTTATTTTATGTGTGTGTTTTGAAATTTAATATCCAATATTATTAAATTTTGAAATTTTTACCCACTCTCATTTTATTATAATATTTATATTATTTTAATAAAATAGAAAGGAAAAAATGTAACTCTCTTGCTTTTAGTAATTATAATGTTTTATGAAAAGGCTAAAAACAAACTATATTTAGTTATAAGTGTTAATTTTAAATATAAATGATTTTTTATCATGTAAATTTATTTTTAATTTTTATTGATGAAATAATTTCCTTAAATTCTTGCACAATGCTGACACTGTGCTTGTGCAAGCAGTAGAAAAATCAAGTATATAATTTTAAAAAATCTAAAAGTAATATTTATTTGACTGATTTTTAGTTTACTGATAATTTTATATATAATAATAACTTATTAGTGAAGTATTAATGGATAATATTCAATTTAATTTTCATCTATATTATTTTCAAAGTCGAATTTAATGTTGAGGTCCAAAATGACATTAATAATATTTTATAATAAAGAATATTTTATTAAATTATTTCAAATTCCTAAAAATATTAAATTTATCCAATTTAATTTTATATGGTTTTAAATATCAATTATTTTCCATTTATTAGAAAATTTTAATCTTATAGTATTGTTCTTAACTCCTTTTGTGTAAATAACTTTAATACCATGGTAATAGGTAAAAGGGTTAAGGGGGGTTAAAACCAAAAGATAAGGGTGAGAAAATCACCTAAAATTTCACATATTTTAGTATATGAAAATATTTATACTCATTCTCATAATATATTATAATTATATCAATTTTGATTCATTCTCAAGTGAGAATTATTTTATATTAATATAATACTTTATAAAATTCCAACAATGCCCCTCCCCTCACTTATAAAAGGACACCCCTGTCCTATTTTATTCTCACTTTAAAATCCTTTTGTTTAATTAAATAAGGACCCTTTTCTTTTATTCCTTTATGTTATTAGAAGACAAACCTAGTAGGGCATTTTGTATAAACCTAAATATGTTGTCTAAAGAAGAGGTATAGTTCTTAATCAAGAATCGTCCTTATATTTATTCTTCTACCACCTTAAAATATTATCCAACCATGATGAAATAATAACTTTGGTATATTAAATATACTGATATGTTATTATTATAATGGTATAACCTATATAAATATCATCTTCCATAAAATGGGAAATGAGTCCATCATTCGTGTGTATGAAAGACTACCACCTCGCGAACTGATATAATTTGTTCTCCATAACTGGCTCTCACAACTAGTTATAATGATAGATTTATTGTGTATATATATGTATATGATATTAATGAAATATTAATAATTATTTAAAATTAATATATCATTTATTTTGTTACATTTCTATATGTTGAGAAATCATAACATCCTTCGTGCGTACGTGTGGGTTACCACCTCCATGTTGCGATGTGATTCATTTTTCATTACTACATAGCATGAATGATATATATAAGTGTATTTAAAGAAATAATATATTATTTCTGATATAATTATCATTATATAAAGATAAAATAATACTTACCTTCTTTCCATCATGATCGTTGAAAAATGGAAATGTTACTCATGCGTATGTATGACCTACCGTCTCAATGATTGTAATGTAGTTCATTTTTCAAAACCATATTTCATGGTTGGTATTAAAATTATAATTAATTTATAAAATTGATAATTATTTCATGATTATTATTCTAAATATTATGTAATAATGAACTTTTTGACCATATTCAAGCTACCAAATTCATTTTGGACTTATGAGTCGAATATCATCAAAAAATCCAACAAGAACTTAAATAATTAAGTAATTGAACATAACGTGGAAGTAAATAAAATAAAAGGAAAAATAAACTTGAAATTTTTTCTTAAGAAATTAATTAATTAACATAATCTTATTATTTAGGAAGATAAATAATGTACTTGATGAATTAGACTCAAGGTAAGTGACACTTTAACTTAAAACCTCATTTTAAATGTTTTAAGGATTTATTTTATAAATATTTTTCTTCCATTTACCTATTCATAAAATTATTTTATTGATTTATTTATATAGAAATTACTGAATTATAGAGTAAAATTTTTACTTTCTTATAAGGGTTTTCAAAAGGAATATTTTTACATTATGTTTTGACTTTCTTTACAAAAGTCAAAAGTAATTTTCTATTTTAACATATATGATGTCAATGGATTTTACCTATATCATAACTATTATTTCAGGTTTTTGATTCCTTGAAAATATTCCATGTTTTATTTAAATAAAAACTCTCTTTCCCTTTATTTTAGTAATTTTAATTTTGAAAATTAGGTTTTAATGGAAAGATATATATGTATATCGAAACATGTTTTAATTATGGGTTTAAAAGAATATTTTTATGATTTTGATGGTAAAAATGAAATATTTTATGGATTTAATTCTTGTTATGTTCCATGGAATTATTTTATGATAATATATGATCTTGATATAACTCATGATTATGGGTGATATTGATATAGCTCATGATGTTGGGTGATACCGATATAGCTCTCCAATGCATTATGTAATGATTATGTTCTCTGAAAAATTATGTTGGAATTTAACTATAATGGTTATTCCCATTATAATGGTTCTTTTAAGATTCCTTATAAAGGTTATTTGAAGATTATTTCCCAAGTCACCTACATTAATTTTCTATTCTTTCAAATGATTTTTCATGGAAATAATTTTATTTTAAAAGTTAAGATAATGATATTTTGTTTTAAAGGAATGATTATACCCTTTTAGGATAGAAAGGTATGTTTTTAAGAAAACATTTTCCGGGGATATCATATTTTCTAAGAAACGGTTATTGTTTTTTTCTTTTATGTTTTCTTATAAAGTGTTTTATGAAAAAATTTGTGTATTAAAGCTGATTTTATGTGAAAGTAGATGATTATTTTAGCTCAAAGTTAATTATGTTAAAGAAAAAATATTTTGATGTTCACTTGGTTTTAAAATGGAATAACAAGTTTATTTATTTTTTTATGTCCCTTAATGATATTTTTTAACTTATATCATGTTTTTAAATGTTTTATATGTTTTAAAGATGATTAGGAACAAAGAATAAGTCAATTTCAAAGTCTTAAATATTTTTCATGAAAATAAAACATGTTTCATTTTAAAAGTTTGTTATTATGGGAAAATGGATACTGAGTGGAACTATCCAACATAATTTTTTTTTTTTAAGATTTATGATCTATTTTTCTAAAAATATAAACTAAAAAAGATTTTTGAAATTCATAAAATTAGACACTTATCTAAAAATGAAATTATGGGTTGAATAAGGATTAAGATATTATAGTTTGTATCAGAGGTAAGTTTAGATAATTTTAGAGGTTAGGATAATAAAATTAAATACCCTTAATATATTCTAACTTTTGGTTATCATGATATATAATTTTAAGATTACCAGGTTTCCTAATTTAAAATATGGCTGTTTAGAAATGTTTTCCATAGAGGAAATAGGGAAGCTATAGCTGGAAGGAACAAAATGGATGATTTCTTTCCAAATCGGCAACCTAGAATGGTTGGAATTGGAATAGAGTAGTTTGATTCTGTAATGGATAAGTTGACACTGGCTATAAATAGTGGTGGAATCAATGGAATAGAGAAACCATGTTCACTGTAAAGAGACATGTCTATAGTGGATCATTTCATCAAACAATAACCTCCAGAATTTTGTGGATCTTCTAACCCAATGATTGTTGAGGGATGCATAAAAGATTTAGAGAATATATTAAAAGTCATGGGTTACTTAGATCATTAAAAGGTAAATCCTTATATTTATCATTTTAAAGGTGAATCTGACCAATGGTGGTCAATGGTTAAGAATATCATAGAAATAAAATAGATTGATACCATGGAATGGGATGAATTTAATAATATTTCCTTTTATAAATATTTTCTGAAGTATATTCGAATTAGGACAGGAAATAAATTCATGGAATTGATATAGAGTGGAAAAGATTCAGTTTCTGTATTTTTATTAAACTTCACATGATTGAAAGGTATACAGAAAATTTTATCTGGGATATTGATGGTAAAATTAATTTTTTTACTCAATATTGAATCTAGATATCGAAGGTAATTTCAATCATGTGAATTCAAAAGTTATGATAAATTTGTTCAATGTTCTAAGAAGGTTGAAATGGAGTTTACTAATGATCATATATTCTATTAAAATAATATGAAGAAAAGGTTCAAATGGAAGGAAATGAGATATCACTTATCAAAGAAATATGAAGGTAATAAAATCAAGTTTCAATCTTTTGATAAGTGTGGTAAAAAAATCCTTTGAGAATGTCTTATAAAATATGCGATATTTTTCCAAAATGGAATGTTTGGACATGTGGATCATGATTTAAAATACAATTATTAGAAAAATAATGAAAAGATAAAGGTAAGATGCTTTAATTGTAATGAGATGGGTCATTATGTGAGTACTTTTCCCAAGACATGAATGAAGGATGGAAATCAATGATATAAAAAACAGAAAGGTTTGGCTAAATCCTTTATGACTAATTCGATAGAAGTTGGACCATCCAGTGATATGACCTCAAGTAAATTATCTATTCATTCATATTATGCCAATATATTGATGGATTTGGGGCCTACACGCTATTTCAATTCCTATAAATGTTATGATAAATTTGAAGTTTAAACTCAAGAATTAAAGCTAGAAATTTTGGTAAAAACACCCGGTTGATGTATTGGGGAAAAAATAAATTATAATAATATGCTTGTTATTGTCTATATAATGGATATACCTAAAAACCATTTTATTTTTTCCCTTTTATAGTTTTATGTTATTATGGGTATGTATTGTCTTTCTGTTTACAATGCTAAGATAGATTATAGAGATAAATAATTTTTTTATCTAAATGAGTTTTAGTTTTTTTAAAAGAATTAATTCAAACATTTTATAATAACTTAAGAAGCCAAGAAAATATTAAAATATATAAATTAAAGTTATCTTAAACATATTGTTCGAAAGAATGAGTCTATTCATATCAATGATTTACCTATAGAGAATAAATATATAGAGTTATTTCCTAATGAGTTTCTCAGTTTTATACTTGATTAAGAAGTTGAGTTTATTATTGAATTAGTTCTTGATGCTAAGACAACTTGAAAGCCCCTTATTGAATAGCGTAAGTTTAACTTTTGGAATTAAAAAAGAATTAGCATAAGTTTCTAGATAAATGATTCATTCATCCTATCACTTCACCATGGGGTGATCCAATTTTATTTTTTAAAAAGGATAGATAGATCATTGATACTTTGGATTAATTATAGAACCTTGAATAACATAATTTATAAGAGCAAGTATCTTTTTTGACATATTAATGATTTGTTTGATCATCTTCAGGGAGCATTATATTTTTCAAATATTGATCTTAGGTTAGGGTAACATCAGTTAAAGGTGAATAAAGAATATATTTTGAAGAAAGCATTTTGTACTAGATACATGATTTATACATTTGAAGTTATTCTCGGGTTGTTTAATGACTCAACTGTATTCATGGATCTTTTGAATAAATATTTCCATGACATTTTATATAATTGTTTGGTTTTTTATTAATGAAATATTATAATATCCTAAAATCCATTAGGTTCATGAAATACACTTAAGGATTATTTTTAAAACCTTAAAGTAAAAGAAACTATATAGAAAATTTAGTGTGAATTTTTGTGGCAAAAAAATTCTTTCCACATGCATGTTGTTTCTAAAGATGGAATAACTATTAAGCCTATTAAAAATAAAATTTTTAATGAATGAAAAAATGCTAAAAAAATTCATAAAGATTCATAGTTTTTTATATTGGTGGGTCAGTATCGACAAATCTTTGAAAACTTTTCTTAGTTATCTAGACAAATCACTAATTTAACATTAAAATGAGTCAAATTCATCTGGACCAAAGTGTGTGATGATTTTTTCTACGAACTGAAAATAAGATTTGTGAATAATTCAATTTTTGACTTTCCATCTAGAAATAGTAAAATTTTCATCTTTAGTAATGCCTAATTTAAGGGTCATGGTTGTTTTATGATGAAAAATGATCACGTAATTACTTATTATTCATGTTCTTTAAAACCCCATGATAAAAACTATCCTACTCATGAACTTGAACTTTCAGCTATAGTGCTTGAGTAAAAAATTTGGAGACATCATTTTTATAGAGTAAAGTGTGAAATATATACTGATAATAAATGTTTCAATTATATATTCACTTATAAATAGTTGTGCCTAACACAATGGAGGTGGATGGAATTGATAAAGGATTATAACTGGACAATTCTTTTTCATCCTCAAAAAGAAAATAGAGCAGTTGATGCTTTGAGTTAGAAAAATAATGCATCATTAGAAGAGACATTGCTAACTTTTCCATGAATCCCAGTTGAAGATATAATTGTTGATTTAAGCTCATATATCTCTATTTTATATTTATCTTGGTAGAAAAAATATGTATAGATACCTTCAGGAACATTTCTTACATGATGTAATAAGAAGAGATATTGCTAACTTTACCATGAAATGTTTGACATGTCAAGACGTTAAATAGGAATGAAAAACACTAAAGGGGATGATTCATGATTTTCCAATTCCATAGTGTAAATGGAAAAATATATCTATGGATTTCATCATTGGATTTCCCAATAAATTTCAAAGTAATAATGCAATTTGGGGCATTTTTGATCGATTAATTAATTCTCTAAATTTATGTCCCATTTGAGATACTATGTGTTAAGATCATCTTTTTTTATTATACCTTTAGGAGATACTGAATACATATTTTCTTCCTCTATCTATTTTCTATGACCATTATCCCATGTTTAATTTTAATTTTTTGGAAAAATATTTATAAGTCAATGGGTATTGAATTAAATTTAAGTATGGATTTTCATCCAAATTTTGATGGAAAGTTAGTGAGAATGATTCAGACCTTGGAGGACATGATTTTTGATTCTTGAATAGATAACCAAAGGATTTGGTATCAATATATTTCATTAGTTTATTTTTATCATAATGAAAAATTTCATTCTAGTATACAAATAGAACCTTTTTAGGATTTATATAGAAAGTAGTGTTAGACTGCAACTTTTTTGGATTAAGTTGGTGAAAGGAAGTTTCAAGGACCATCATTAGAGGAATAAATGGTTGAGAAGGAAAAATTGATTCAAAAACATGTGAGAAAAACTCAAAGTAGGTAGAAAAGTTATGTATATTACTAGAGTAAAGATTTTTCTTTTGAGGTGGGTGATTATGTTTTTCTTAAAGTTTCTCTATGGAAAGGTGTTTTGCAATTTGTTAAAAAACGGAAAATAAGTCCATGATACATTAGTTAATATGAAATATTATAGAGATTTGGATCAGTTTCTTTATTATTAGACTTACCTCTAAGTTTATCTCAATTACCTGACACATTTCATGTTTCATTTTTAAGAAAATATGTTCCAGATGCATCTCATATTTTGAGCCCTAATTTAGTATAAATTGAAGAGAACCTTTATTATCAGGAATATAGAGTTAATATTATTTACCGTGGAGAGAAATTATTTCAAAATAGGTTAATTTATCATGTTATGGTTTTGTGGAAAACCATATGGTTGTAGAAATAACATGGGAATCAGAAAATGCTATGGAGGAACAATATCCCCACTTATCTAAGTAATGAATAAAATTATTTGGTTGTAATTTCAAAAAAGGGGGAAGAATGTAACGAAAAAAATTAATTTTAAGATAAATATTTTCCATATATTATTAATATTCATTAATTATATTTTATATATTTATTTTCATTATAATAATATTAGGTAGTTTTTTAGTCGAAATGAAAAAAGATTTATTTCTAACCAAAATGTATTTTCATCCATTATATAGTTGTATTTAAAATATTTATTTTAAAATTGTATAATTTTAATTTTAAAAAATAAACTTAATTTTTTAAAACATCGTATCAAAATTAACCTAGGGTGAAAATTTTGTATTTTTCTGAAAAGTTCAATTTTTTAGTGAATAGTGAAAAATACCGTTTTTTTTGTAAAATTGACGTTTCTTTTATTAAATAAATTAATTTAAAAATACCAATATTATTTTAATTTAATATAAAATTAACAAATGTATTATTTAATTATATATAATCTAATTAATTATATTTTAATCATCTTTATACCAAATTTTTGTGTAGGTATATTTTTGGGCTTAAAACGCATTTTTAAAACCTATTTTCGTTGCATTATGAGTTTTAATGTTAAATTATTTTTTTACACTTATAGAAATTAAATATTGAAAAATATATTCCATATTTTTAATCATGAGATCCAAATTTGGTAAATAGTTCCCTTTATTTTGGTCATTATGAATAATAACCATCGTAAATATGCATCACCTCAGTAAGTGTAAATTGGGTAATTAAGGTTAAAAATAATGCAATAAGGCCTAAAACTCTCTATAAAACTTATATTTATTTTATTTTATAACATTTTTTCATACTTTACTATATAATATTCCAAAATGTTGTAATTTTTAGCCACTTGACTTTGATTATAACATTTATATTATTTTAATTAAATATAAAGATAAAAATGTCACTCTCTTACTTTTAATATCTATATTATTTCATGAAAAGGATAAAAATAAGTTATATTCAGTTATAAATTGTCATTTTAAATATAAATTATTTTTTATCATGGTTATTTATTTTTAATTTTTAGTTATGAAATAATTACCTTAAATTCTTCATAATGCTGACACAGTGCTTGTGCAAGCAATAGAAAAATCAAGTAAATAATTTTAATAACTCTAAATGTAAGATAGTTTGAATGTGTTTTATCATAACATGAATTTTATATTTAAATATAACTTATTATTTAAATTTTAGTGGATTATATTTTAATTACTTTGTTGTCATGGTGTTTTCAAAGTCAAATTAATTGAATAACTCAAAAAATGACTTTTATAACATTCTATAATTAACAATATTTTATTAAATGATTTAAAATTAAAAAAAAATATTACATTAAAAAAAATTAATTAGATATGATTTAAAATATAAACCATGTTCCATTTATTGGACACTTTTCCTTTTATAGAAACTTTCTTGACTCTTTTAGTGTAAAAACTCGGATACCGTGATAATAAACAAAATAGTTAATGAGGGTTAAAACCAAAAGATAAGGGTGAAAACATCATCTAAAATTGACCAAATTTTATTGTATGAAATATTTTGTTTTATAATAATACTTTTTTTTAATTATATAAATTTTGGTTCATTTTCCCATGAAAATTAATTTATATTAATTAAATACTTTAAAAAATTCTAAGAATCCCCCTCGGCTCACTTATAAAAGGGTACCCACTATTATCTTTTATTAACACTTAAAAAGAATTTTGGTTTATCCAATAATTTCCCAAATATCTTCCTTAAATACATACACACTTCTTCTATTCCTTATTTTTATCAAGAAACCAACCTAGGATAGCTTTAGGTATAAACCTAAATAGGTTGTCTGTAGAAGATGTATATTTCTTAATCGAGTATTTTCATTTTATTTCTTCTTCCACATCCCTCAAATATTATAAAACCATTATTAAATAAATATATCATTATATCTCATATTATTATGTATTAATATGTTAATTTAATAACCTATATCCATCTTCTCTTCCATCAAATGGGAAATGAATCTGTCTTTCGTGTATACGGTGGGCTACCGCCTTGCGAACCAATGTAATTAATTATCCATCACCACCTATCATGGATGATTATAATTATGGATTTAATTTATATATATTAGATTAATAATATATTTATAATTTTTTGAAATTAATATATCATATATTTTATGACTTTTCCATCCATTGAAAAATGTTAACATTGTTCGTGCGTACGTGTGGACTACCACCTCTACAAGGCAATGTACTTCGTTTTTCATCATCAAATCACATGGATGATATATATAAGTGTATTTAAATATATTATATGATATTTATGATCCAATTATAATTATATAAATTTAAATTAATACTTACCCTCTTTCCATCACGATCTTTGAAAAATGGAATCGTTACTCGTGAGTATGTATGGCCTATCATCTCCATGATTGTAATGTAGTTCATTTTTCATAATAATATTTCATGGTTATTATTAAAAATATAATTAATGTATAAAAATGATAATTATTTCATGATTATTATTCTATATATTACATAATAATGTCCTCTTTGACCATAGTCAACATACCGAAGCCATTTTAAACTTATGAGATGAATATCATCAAAAAGTATGAAATGAACTTAAATAGTTAAGTAATTAAATATAGAATAATTGTAAATAAAATAAAATCAATAATAAACTTTAAAAGTTTTTTAAATAAGTAAATAATTAGTATAATTTTATTATTCTAGATGATAAAAATTGCATGTGACGATTCTGACTTTAGTTAATGGACGCTTTAACTTGAAACCTTGTTTTAAATGTTTCAAATATTTATTTTCTAAAACATTGTATTCCATGTTCATATTCCTGAAATTATATTATTGATTTATTTATATGTATATGAATGAATTAAAAAGAAATTTTTTTAATTTATTATAAATGTTTTCAAAATAAATGTTTTAGTGGAATATTTTGACTTTCTTTACAAAAGGTAAATAGAATGTTCTATTTTAACACATACGGTTTCAACGACTTTATCTTATGTTGAAATAATTATTTTATGTTTTGTATTACATGATAAGATTTGATGTTGTCTTAAAATGAAAATCTTATTTACCTTTGTATTGATGATTTTATTTTTGAAAATTGGGTTTGAAAGGAAAGTGATATATCAATATATGAAAATGTTTTTCTTATGTGTATAAAAGGATATTTTTATGATTTTGATGATGGAAATTGAATATATTATGTATTTCATTCATGTTAAAATCCTCGTACATTTTTTATGATGAAGGATGATTTTGATATAGATAATTATGATGCATGAGACTGATATAACTTATGATGATGTGTGAGATCAATATTGCTCTCCATGCATTGGGAAATAATTTTGTTCTTCAGATAATTATGTTAGAGTTTGACTATAATGGCTGTCAAAATTTTAAGAGTTTTGTAAGGGTTCTTGTAAGGGCTATATGACGATGATTTCCCATTAAACTTATATGACTTTTCTATGATTTCTAATGATTTTTCATGTAAATAATTTTATTTCAAAAGGTAAGATAATGATATTTTTTTAAAGGAATTATAATGACCTTTTAGGGTAAAAAGGTATGTTTTTAAGAAAAAAAATTCACATGTTATAATATTTTCTATGAAAACTTTATGACTATTATTTTTTCTTTATGTATTCTTATAAAGTGTTTTAAGAAAAATTTTGGGTAGTAAAGAAAATTTCATGTGAAAAGTAAATAATTATTTTAGATTAATGTTTACTATGTTAAATAAAAACACTTTTCATGATCACATGGTTTTAAAATTTACCAATGTGATTATTTTTTTATATACCATACCATAATTTTTATGATCATCCTCGGTTTCTAAATTTTTTATAGGTTTTAAGGATGTGTAGGAACAAAGATGAAGTCAGGTTGAAAGTCGTAAAGATTTTTTATGAAAATAAAAAATGTTTATTTTTAAAAGTTATATATTCTAGGAAAATTGGATAGTAAGAGGAATTATCCCACATATATTGTATGTGTTTGTTGTAGAAGAGTTATGATCTAATTATCTAAATTTATAAACCTGAAAAGTTCCTTAAAAAAATAATGTGAATTATTTTCTAAAAAAATTAAACTATGGGTTGAACAGGTATTGGATCCTTATATCCCAACCTCAAAAGAGGTAACACAAGAGATTATCCAAAGCCTGAAAGAGGGTAAATTGGATGTTATCACAATCCTAAAGAGGGTACATGGGTGGTTATCCCAATCCTAATGCGTGATGAATAACATGGTAGATAGCTTTAACAAAGGATTTCTATAATTATGGTTATGCCACAGTATTTCCACTACTTTATGTTATGATATTATGTGAATTACATTATGTCATTAATCATATCATTTTATTATTTTACAATTCATATATTATAAACTATCAAACTTTATGTTATGACTCGTGATTGTGAGCTATGAATTTCTTGGTATTATTTTCAAATCTTAAGAACATATTCTCATACCCTTTTTCTCGTGATATGCTTACATATGATCTTTGATTGATATGTCTCATTTTTACCCTTTCCAAGCATCTAAGATCACCCTATATTATATTTCCTTTCCCCTAGTATATAAAGAAAGGTCTTAAGTATGACATGTCTTAGAAGGGTTCTAGTTTTGAAAACATTAAGGGGAGACGATGTAAATCATTTATGTTTCAGTTGTTTATATATCTAAGTCTCCATAGACACTAAACCTTTTTTATCATGGAATGGATCTTATTTATATTTAATGAATATTCAAAAAATAATATTTAATATTTATGTATGAAATTTTTGGGTTGCCTCATGTCATTTATAAAAATAATAGATATAAATATATAGTACATGATTAAAAGTAATTAAAAATTGTACAAAACTTTCCATCATACTAGTATATGAATAATAAAGGGTAAGAATACTGGCAAAAATAATGATGTATCTAATGAAATAAATTAATAAACAAGTATTAATAGTCCCACAAGCCACATGAAAAACATATCACCTTGGCGTGTAGATAAGTTTGGATCCCACTAGTTTTACCCTTATACCTTTTAGAACTAAAATAACATGAAATTTTAGAAATTTATTATTTATATAAGATATAAAAATAAACACATTGATGTACAAAAGTGGATTGAAATAGATTTTTTGAGACCTAAATGTATAATTTCCAATTATTACACTCTTACAACTATAGGTAGAAGATGTGCATGTTATCCTTTTACTTGTATGAACATTCTTGTAATGATATCCAAAATTTTATTTTAAAAAATTATTTAAGAACAATATCCTTTTAATATTATTAAATTACCATTTAACCTAAGCCAATTCCTTTTGAAACCTTTTTAATTTAATATTTTAGTTTCTAATTATCCTGATATATAGCTTTTAAATCATCACCATATTTATCATTTACATTGTAAGTGGTATTTATTAACATCAAATTCTTTACTATTATCTTTGAACCTTATTACATCACATTATTATGATAATTATTATTCTTTTAATAATTTATAATCACATTTTTTTAATCCTTGGACAATTTTTTATACCTCTTTATAAACTCTTTGATATATAAACTATTAGTTTCATTATCAGGGGATTCACTTGAAGAGTGGGAGAAGGAGTATGAATATGATAAATTATCTTGTTTCTCCATTTATAAAATATTATCAACGTACTTTTCCTCCTTAGTTTATGCGTCTATGGGATCCTATTTTTAGAAATATTATATATTTATATGAGATTTATTTTTCTTCAGGATAAGAATATTTTTCTTTTTCTTATCCATACATTTCATTCACATGTTCCCATGATTTCTATATTTAAATCACATAAGTCTCTTGACTTTATCATGTATACAAAATTCTTCGATGATATATTTTCTAGTTTTTCTTTAACTATAACAATTAATTTATCTAAATGTGGTTGTCTCAAGATAATTCCAAATCTCACGAGAAATAAAGAATTTTTAAATATAAAACAAATATTTCTTAAAAACAAGGAATATAGAATATTGATAAATTTAAAATTAAGCACATATATAACAGATAATTAATCTTTTAGATTCACTATATCAGATTTATAAAAAAGATGATACTTTATCATAATTTTACAAAATAAAATTTCAATAATTTTAAGACAATATTGGATGAAGCTTTCCATTTATAAAAACTAAAACCATTGAAGTGAAATGAAAATATTTAATGAGAATTTTTCTCATTCACCAAAAAATTAATCACTAAAAAATATATTTCCCTTAATTTTTTAAGGCCTAGGAATATAAGTTAGCTAAAAAAATGACAATAAAAATATATAAGTAAAAAAAGTAAATAAATCCAAAATATGAGCATACTTTGATACCAATTTCTATATATTATACATGGTAACAATAGAGCCTAAATATCCTAAATGGGTAAGACCTAATACCAATTGTTAGGTCTTACAATGAATGGATTGGAAAAAAAAATGGGTGGTGAATTTCAAGTTGATAAAGAGTCAGAGTAAATATAAAACATAATTCATGGAATATAGTAGATATAAAATATCATAACTCTATCCAAATAGATTAATTAATTGTTTGAAAGTATATTTAAAATATAAAAGGAATGAGAAAAAGGGATTTATAGTGGTTTAGTAATTCTTAATACACTCTTCATAGTACCAAACTATAAGGAAGTATATGAATCGACTAAATACTTAGAGGATATAGAATTTTATTTTGGGTGTAGATGGTGACATCCTGAGTTTGATGTGTAAGATTACCCTTTGATTAATAGTGGTATTGGCTAGTGTTTTTATTTTTATAAGGTGTAGTAAACACTATATAGCCATGGAGTATGGTCTCATAAACTATTTAGTAGGTTTATAAAAAATGGTTTGATAACAAGAGTGGAGTGCACAGTTGATGCATGGTCCCAAGGGTCAGTTCTCAAGATCATGCACTTGGGATTGTTTACTTGTAAGGGTAACATGTTTGGAGAATATTCTTGGATGACCGTACATACTTAACATTTATTCATGTTTATATATCACGATTTTACTTTTAAAAACATTATCATCCTTATGTATTCCCCATCAGATGCCTAATTTTACCTTATACAACCCTAGGGTTCCTTGGGAGACAAAATAGGGATTCTTTGTCAACCAAAAACAAAACGATCACAAAGATTGATCTGATCAAAACAATATCTCAAGTTTATTATCAGTGATATCACATGTTATTTGATATATCTTTTACCTAATTGAATATTTATTCTTACATGGATATATCAATATCTTTAGATTAGATCTAGGTCTTTGGATTATTGATTTGAATCATAAATAAAATAATCATTACCTTGTGTTCTTGTTGCTAGTTTTAGTAGGTTTGGATCATTATTGATGATATCGAATCTAGGATTTTGGGATCAACATGAAATAAACAATTATGGTAGGTGGAATTTAATCATTACTCATGGAATCATGATTTTTTTATGATTAATGTGATTTTAAGATACTTTCCTACATTGTGTGATTTATCAAATATTTTTTTAATTCATTTGATAGTATTTTATGTTTTTTGGATTGTTAATCCTTAGGATTTTTTAGTTTTTTTATTTAAACCAAGGGATTTAGTTTAGAATGGGATTTGAAATTAATCCATGAGTATTTTGGTTTTATACATGTTTTGTGAAAACAAAGTTTGTGTATTTTAAATTTATTAAATTTAAAACTTTTTTAATGGGTTGTTTGGGTAAAACATTTTCAAAAGAAAAAATGTTTTAGATAATTAATATTTTTGGGTATGAGAAAAAATAGGGAAGTGTCAACCATGGATGGAATATTTGAGTATTTGGGAAGGATAGAAAGTTCCATTATTGGGTGTGATATAGATGGAATGGGGTGTGAAATTAAAAAACCACATGAGTGGGTGATTGTCCACATTAGGTGTTTTCTATGATCATAAGTTGGATTTTATATTATGTGATTATTTATTACTCATTTATCACTTGGATATATTTGTTTCTTATTAGATGTATACTAGGTTATAACCATGAAGGTTTACTTTTTTAGGGTAAATTAAAGACTTAATTTTGTCTTTTTTTGCATTGGACTTTATTTGATTTGAGATAAATTGTTTTGTTTTAAGTATTCTATCATGTTTTCAATGTAAATGGTCACATGGTTTTGAATAGGTCTTCAGTTTTAAGAACCTAATTTTTATATTAGGTATGGACCCTTTTAATTTTGGTCCAAATCCATGTTTTTGACTTTTTATAGATGCCTAATGAGTTCATAGAGTTTAATAGGGGTGTACAGAGCTTGTTCGGAGCTCAGAACCCTAATCGGTGGAAAAAATGCACTAGCCGCATGGCTAGAAGAAACCTTGTGGGCCAGTCCACAAAGTTTACCATAACAGTGTGGGGCTAGATAGAGGGGTAAATCAGCACAAATTTTTTTCTCTAAGTGTGTGCTAGGGGCCGCACACTGACGCAAATAGATTATAAAAAAGTAGCAGAGGTGTTTCATATGGTTGCCACATAGTTTCCCTAATCGTGCGACCTAACTATGATGGTGCCCTACTTAAGTAGTGTGAGGTGCATAGTTTGTCCAACTGTGCAGCCAAACCACGTGACTCAGATATTTTGGAAAAAATTACCAAATTTTCCTTAAATCTTTATAATTTCACCCCTCCTTCTTATTTATCCTATTCTCCAGCATGTAGTAGATTTTCTATTCCATTGAGATACCACTTTGGATCCTCCTAAGTTTCTAAATAAATCTTCAATATGGTTTCTAATTCCTTTACCATTTGTCTGATTGGATCTATATTATTAAGTTATTCAATCATCTTAAGTTGTTCTTTGTTTCTCTTATCCTCAATATAGTTATTGAGGTACATGATTAGATGCCCTATTTTTAGGGTATTGATCTGTTCTTCATATTTCTTCTCATACAGTCCAAACTAAGGGCCGATAATGGATGAGGAGAGTACTACGAGCATGAGGTAGGTGGTCTAGTAAACATCCCTCAAGTCATGATTTTTTATAATATGTTCCATTGTTCCAAATTCTGGTTTCACTATGCATTACATTAAATTTCATCTTCCTTGAATTGGTTGGATTTTTATAACCCAAATCATATCAAGATCGTCCACCTCAGATTGATCCATCCCTTTGGTGTTCCCTCTTACATGTATAATTTAATACCATGGTTATAAATCAAAAACACCTATTGGTGTGTTTGGAATTACTTTTAAATGACAATATTATAATGATAGTGAATGAATGTGGTGGAATAACATAGTTAACACCATTGAAAATTAGAATAAATTTAATAGAATAGGGGTGTGTGGTAAACCCACATCACCAAAATAAATGGGATAATTATTATTCCATTTTCATAATTAAATGTAAATGAATTACGAATTATTCCTTGGATCATATTAAAACCAATAAATATTTATCAATAATGATGTGTGGGAATGATGAACCTCTATAAATATGGTAAATGGTCATGATGGACCTTAAGCATGTTTTATAAATATGTTCATGGTGTACCTTATATATATGTGATACAAGCATTTCGTACCATATATAAATGTGATACGAGCCTGGTGTTCCTTATATAAATGTGGTATGGGCATGGAATCCCTTATATAAATGTGATATAAGAATGGAGTTCCTAATATAAATGTTATACATTCATGGTTTACCTTATATAAATATGATATGGGATGGAAATCCCTTATGATACTAAATAGGAATGACTTTCCTTGTGATATGATACTAGGCCTGGAAACCCTATTATGTGATAATAGGCATGAAGACCCTATACTATAATTTTGGGAATGGAATCCCTATGCTATGATACTGGGCATGGAGTCCCTTATAAATGTGATATTGGGAATGATGTTCCTTATAAATGTGATATTGGGAATTGTGTCCCTTGCAACTTGTTCAGTGATATTATGACATGGGCCGGAGCAGGTAGTGTTAGCATTATTTCCTTCAAGAACAAGATCCAACCCATTTATAGTTACTATCAACACTTATCATTATTATATCTAAACATTGTCATGTTATAAACACAGACTGGATATTTATAGATATCGTTGGTGGTGGCCTACTAAGTTTATCTCACACCATATCTAGGAATCCTATGGTACCCTGGTAGACTACTTTCTTGTAGGAGTAAATAAGGGGAAGATTCCTATTACAAATTCATGAATCCTTTCATGAATTAAGTTTATATCTTGGTAGTATATGATCGGGCCAATGCTCAGGATGCTTGAATGGATTTTTTCCATTTGTTACTTTTTTATATTGGGTATTGTATTCACTACCTGCTGCATTGTATACATTTTTTACATATTTTATAGACATGTGACATTATCATCCATTTTATATGATTCATTTTACTACTTCTGATTATTATTCAGTTCTTGGTTACTTATGTCTGCTTCCACTACGGTGGGTTACTTGTCCAGTATTTATAGTGTCTACTATCCATCATTCTGTCTGTTTTTTCATGATTCCACTATTTATATATTGATTTTATATCCACTATGATCCACTATAACATGTGGTAATAGTCTCCCCATGGAAACAACCTAGTCCCTAATTGTTATTCGGCAACCTTTGGCATACGGGGAGGTGCACTTGATGTCTTATGACCAACCAGTCTCGAGGAGCCTCTGAGTGACACCTCAGTCTGGGGTGCCAAAAGTGGTATTAATAGTTTTTTCTTACATTACTATTTTTAGATAATATATATGAGATTATGAGTGATTTGGAATTTGGTAATAAACTATGCCTCAAAGTAGCTAACCAATGTACATGAAATTTTCAAATTTCCATGAATGGAAATTATTGTTGTTTACTGTTATGCTATTACATTTGATTTGATTCCACCATTAGGTCATGCACTAAAATTGGGATATTATGATTGATATGGTTGAGGTTTATATTTTATCCTTTTCCTAATGATATGAGGTAAAGGAATCATTGATAATTCATCATATTAGAAAACTTCTAGGAAATTCACACGCCATGCCATATAGAAGCATTGTGTTGTTTTAATTTCCCTTGATTTCCATGAGTGTTTTGACTATTATAAATATAATTTTATTGGATAATGATTATTATAGGGTTTTAATAAAACATATTTTCTAATTAGAGAGCCTTATATAACCTAATTAGTAAACTATTGAACATTGAGTCATAGGCCATTGGTTGCATAGACTGGAATGTATTATGGTGTGTATTAAATGGATGTTATATTTTGGTCCATAAGATGTATGGAAACTTATGTATTGGAAGTGGTGAACATTTTGGTTTAACAATATAAATAGGATTTAAATATAAATACTAATTTTAAAATGAAAAATTGAAAATTAAAAACACAAAACTTTACCCAAACCTGACCTTAGTAGTGGGCAGTTGGTAACATATCTTGCATTCTATATAAATATTACTATCACCTAGACCTGACTCTTCATGATAGAAGAGGGTTGAAGTTATTACTTAGAAATTATTTTTACCTATTATATATCAATATATATGGCTTATGCTGTTATCAAATTTAATCTAAACTGTGTGTTTCGAAATTGTATAACAATACCACTAAGACACCCTCTAGTCATATGCCAGGGGGTAGTGATGTACATGCCCCAAAGGTGGTGGGAAATGATCCTAAAGTGATACCTATATTAGTGCCTCATTTGGAACATCTTCTTGTTCTCAACACAAGTGATGATCTATTATTTTGAGGAGAATTTATGCATCTTATACAAATGATACATGGAGCTTCTCACTTTGCCCCTTCTATGGGAGTATTGACTCGGGAGTTCCAACAGAAACATCCACCCATGTTTTCAAGGGACGAAGGACCACAAATTATAGATATATTGATTGATATTGTTGTATCTATATTTTATCACTTGAATACACCTCCTGATATTATAGTGAAATTTTTTATTTATATGCTTCAAGGTTCTACCAAATGTTGGCTGGATATTTTGAATCAGGATGGTTAGTATTGGGAAGTGACTTGGAGAGATTTCCCGTCAAGATTCTTCAATTATTGTTTTCCTGGGATCATGAGGTCCGTATTTTATATGGTGTTCATGAACCTATAGTAGGGTTATTTAACAAATTTGGAATATTTATCTTGTTTTTTAGATCTCCAGTGCTTTGCACCCATCTATACTGCTAATGATCTAGTAAAAATGAGATGATTTGAGGATGGTATGAGGCATTCTATTAATTCTCATGTAAATGTTTTCTAGTTGACTATATTATATGATTTATTAATCTAGGCCCTTATCACTAAGAGAAACCCAAGGGAAATAGACTATGTGAGCTTGGGCGGTTCATAAACCAAAATGGGTAACGGTTCTATTAGCTATCAGAAGTGACACTTTGATGCTATGTGCATGAGAAATAATAGTCAGTTGAGACCCAAAGATAGTTATGAGGTAGGCCATCAGTTTGGGACGCCTGTTCATAAGAGGACCTAATGTCCTAGAGACATACTTGAGTACCAAGGCTATAGAATATTGGAGGAATATATAATGATTCTATATGACCTCCCCATATGTGCCTAGTGGGAGAGGATCTGGGCTATCTACTCCTTTAGAAGGAGGTTCAGTAGTACCTCAATAGGTGGGTAGCAGGAGTAATACTGGCCATATAGAAAGAGGAGGGGGTTGTAAATGAGGATTCCAGACTTTAAATACATAACACCAACTAATCAGACCCACTCCAATTAATCAGGTTGCATCAATGTGTCACAGATCATTCTATATTTACTCAACGTAGCCTATACCATAGGAGCAGGATGTCAAACCATATACTATTTGAGGTACTATTCTGATAACCTCTACTACCATTTCTTCTTTATTTGATATAGGTACATCAGATTCTTTTATATTTGTTCATATTGTGGAGATCCTTGGGATTTATGTTGTGTACTCTTGTGTAATTATTATTCTTGATACAACTTTAGGTATACTCACTATTAAAAAAAAGTATTTTCACATCATTGTGTTTATATTTTGACATGAGTTTTTAAAAGATGTTTATGATGATGATGACATTAAAAGTTGGATATTCGACATCAATTTTTATAAACTGACCTCATAATGTAAAATGTTAACCTTTAAAAGTACATTTTTTTAGGAAAACTGATGTCAAATTTCTAATTCCACAAGCTTTTTTACATTGGGTTTTATAAAAAAACGATGTTAAAAATTATAGTTTCATGTCAGTTTAGAAAAATTAACTTCAAATGTAAAAAAAATACTTTTCAAGTTATTTTTTACTAAAAATTATGTAGAAAAATAAAAAAAATGAATTATAGTACATATATGGTTTCTTGTGCTTCTATTTGACTAGTCATGGAGCTAAAAAAAATTAAAAATCAAAATTTATGGTCATCGAAATTTTGACTTCTACAAGTTTTGATTAATACTATTCACTTCAAAGAAAACTTATGAAATACGAACTAAAATTTATGAAAACCAAATGGTAAAAAAATAATGAACTTAAAGATTCACCATAATTTCAATTCTTTAGGAATTTTCCTTCGAATCTATGTGTTTTTTGTCATTATTTCTCTTCTTTTTCAGAAGTGCTCATAGGGAAATGAGAATGGTGATAAATGTGGAATTTTCTTCTTCAGTTGGTAAATATGATGAAAAAGTTTTATCTTTGTCATATGATCAGAATAAATCTTTATCATCATAATAAAAATCCTCATTTTTTTTATCAATTAAGGAAAACAACAATAAATAAATTAAATGAAGAGAATAAATACCTTGTTTAAATCATCGGTTGAAGAATCATTGATAATTTGTTTAGATCAAAGAGGTTGAAAATAATGAAAGAAATATAATAAGGATTTATGTATTGTAAATGAAAATATTTTAAGGGGTTATTTATTAAAATTTATGTGGTATTTAAAAAATCAAAACACATTTTGTTAAAAAATTAAATTACCAGACCCATGTAGTTGAAAAAATAGTTTTGAAGGCGGTTTTCATATAAACCGACAACAAAAACTAAAAAAACACCTTTTGGCATCAGTTTTTTCATAAAAATGATGTAAAAAATGATTAAAAAGTTTTATTAAATTTCTTAATATTTTATTTTACTAGTCATTGAGCTCAAACAGACTTATTGATCAAAATTTATAGCCTTCAAAAGTTTTACTTCTCTAGGGCATCTCTTAAAGAAGTCCAACTTATAATGGACATAAATTTTGATCTATAAGTATATTTTAGCTCCACAACTAGTCAATTAGAAGCTTAGAAAATGTAATATGACATGGTAATAATTTTTACATTATTTTTTGTAAAATAATGAGGCAAAAAAATGTTTTTTTAACTTTTGGATTAAGTTTTTGTGAAAATCGACGCCAGAAGTTAAGAAAATACATTTTTGGCCTCGATTTTTGTTGGGGTTGGTTCCATAGAACCTAATTATATATAATTTATGATAATATATATTTTTATAGTTTTGAATACTAATAAAATTATTATCACATAATGATTTCTCTTCTGTATAACATAGTATGTGATAATTTCCTAAAAGTAACTGTCACACTAAAAGGTCATAACAGTTCCCCACTATGATGAGAACCTAGAAGTGCTAGAAAACTATTCTTAAATATATGATATATAGATAGATGATATCATTTGATAGACACAAATTATATAGGTTATCTGAGGTGGAGACTTATAGGACTTTGAGACACCTTCCAATGGTGTACACCCTTGGTAATATCTAGTAGGATATATGAGAATGAGACCCACCATTAAAAAATCCACATTTATATGTTTCATTGGATGTTCCTATCTATGGACGTGTGTATTTATCCTTATACTTTAATATTATTATGAATTAGTATTATGAGTCATGTACTTTAATGTATTGAGAAAATCGTGATGATAGATGTTCGCAGTGAGGTAGGATACATTGGGTGCGTCACGATTAATATTGCATTAATGAATAATATCAGAAATAATGTTTCCTTTCAATTTTTTAATGGAATTTGATATCTTATTCCCTTTTATTGAAATGATACAACCTAAATAAATCCATGTCCATGGTGTTCTATAGGAAACTTCAATTTCTGGGAAGTCAAAGAGAGAAACATTGAGCACATAGGTTGATGGAACCAGTATGCAACCTTCTTGATTTGAGATATCATGATAAAGGGATTTTAGTACATATTAATCATTTGTATGAGGTATTATGTTTTTGAGGAATTAACTTCTTTCTCTATGGGTTCCTTGGTGTGTTTTTAGATTCTAGCCATGAAATTTAGGCTAATTCTTCTAATTCCACTAAGAAAGAAGTGTATTAGGAAAATCAATTAAATAATATATTATTATTTATTATTTAACTTGTTAAATAAATATTGTTACCACAAGTGGTTTGATAATTATTCATGTATTCTTGATCTCATATATCCCGTTACTGTTTATTTGAGAGAATATAATGTGAGCAGAATATTTAACAAATATTTATTTTCTATTTGGTGAATATAATATTTATTTATTTTTTGGTGAATAATGAAGTGATATTTATTTAATAAATAAATAGTCATTATTCAAGGCTCAAAAAATATTATGGAGGAATGACAGATTGAGTTTAAATAGTCTGATGAGATATAATAAATATTTAATATTAATTTATTAAATAATATTTAATTTAATTTAAAATTAAGTGCATGTCGAGAAATAATATTATTATTATTATTATTATTTGATGTGGGGTTATACAGGGATTAAATAAATAATAAAGGTATCCTGTGCAATTATTTTATTTTAACCCTATAAATATTTAAAACCAATTATGTTATTTTGTTTGAGATCAAATTCATTTTTTTGGTTGTACACAATGGATTTAGAGAATCCTCTCAATCCTTATAGAGCTACCTTATCTAATAATTATCCTAAGAATAGAGAGAGATCATCCTCCACCTCCCACTCTCAAGTCAAGATAGATCATGAAGAACGGTTTAAAAGTGGTTCTCATAGAGATCAAAGGCAGACAATGAAAGTTATAGGATCTATCGTGATGTCACTTGAAGATTCCTATGACAACATTCAAAGATTTTTGGAACACGTGTAGATCACCACTAGAGGGAATATGATATTGATTCCTACAACCCAATGACACAACAACACAGATATGTTTTCATATCCATCAATGAATTAATAATTCCAAAAATATAATTATTTAATTAAATAATTAATTATAAATAATTTGTGATGATCCTCCACTAGTTCGAGTATGATTTCCATTTTCTATTTTATTTGATTCAATTCTATTGAACATGTAATTTATCATCATGTATAACTCATATTGATCAACAATCATGAAAAAAAGAAAAGTTAGGCATGACCCCTGGCACACTTCCACTACTCCCAAAAGCTACAAGTGATATCATAGTGGTCACATAATTATTTATAATTATTTAAGGATCATTTATTGATTTATGAACTTGTGATTTAGTTTTCAATTCCTGTTTAATCGTTCTTTTAATATGAATTGCGAGATCTACTTCGTCCACTTTTATTTCTCATATATCTAATCAATACAATTAATTTTATGAATGTAATAAAATTTAAAATCTCATTCATATATGCCAATGATTATGGATGGATAAAACATGAGTACATGCCGTGTAAGCAGAGTTACACATTGTGTACTTGTGTTCAATGCATTAGAAATTAATCCATAAATTAATTCAAAGAACATGCATTGAAGGCATGTGGTGTATTTAATTCTTACACCTTATGTTGACCAGGCCAGTGTGGCACACAATCAGCTGGATAACACACCATGTAGCCTACATACATAGCATATAGTCCCTTTGATTCATATATGTGATGTGTATTACCATACACATCCTACCTAACTGGTGACCATGTAATTCAGAGATCACATGCCATGTTTCCCACTATACATACCATGTACTCCATTTTTCCAAGGAACATTTTACATGTTGAGTCTAATGGTGTGTGCCTCGGATAGATGGTGAGAGATGTACATGTCATGTAGATCACCTTTACATGCCATATACTTATACCAAATTACATAGATTTAATATTTATTTATTATACTATTTAAACCTTGATACGTGTGCTTGAGTGTGTTCATTAAGTTGACAGGACATGCCATGTGATAGGTTTTATTATATATATATATATATATATTTAATTAATATCTACATAATGTTTAAATCTACATATCATGTATGAGTCATATTACAAGTTGTTACTCTACATGCATTGAAGTAAAACACATGACTGAAAAATCATGTAATTCTTATAATCATTAAGGTGAAGTACACATCATGAAAGTATGTGATAAGTCATGTATTAAATATGTCATAAGAGTAAAAAGTATATGAGTATAATACCTGTTGGGTTTAATTGAATGGATATTCACCATGTTGTCTTCAAGGTAAATTTATATACATAGTTAATTTCAAATAAATTTATTTAATTTTTTTTGAAATTTTGATGGATGAGAATCTCACGAAAATTTGGATTAGAATTAAGATAAAATAATTGATTAGGTAAAGAAGGAAATTAATTGATTCCAGTATGATTTATCTTAAATAAGAATAATTGATAATTGAATGCTAATTTTATTAAATGCATAACTTGTTGCATGCATGTGGAGGATCATGATCATAGACCATACCTTTCTATGTGATTGGTTTAATTTAATTTATTATTAAATTAAATTATTGGTTTAAATGCCTTATATCCTCTTATTATGTAAGGGCTTGTGTGCCCATGGTTTATTTAATGTAAACCCCTTATTTACCTCACCTATGTGTGATTAAAATAATATGTAATGGATGTATCTCCCAAGAAAGTGGAGGAAGTTCATGTTTGGAGCTGAGGAGAAACCAATTAAAGAGAGATACATATGTGGACAAGTGGAAAGTTGTAACACAAAACTTAAATAGTTCAATGTGTTTTCTCCTAGGTCAATGATTAGTTTTTCGACTTCTAGATAAAACAACCATTAGTAAAAGTTCATGATCATACCTCTTTATTATTTTATTTCTATCAAGTTGCATGGTTATTTCATTATGGTTGTTTTTTTGCGATCATATGAATTAATGAAATTAACAAGTATGCAAGATAGAACTAAAATAAATTGGCTTATGCATAAATATTATCTAAGACATGGTTTATTACTTAATAATTCCACTTAATATTAACAATCATGTGATAAAGATAATAATTTGAAATTTACACATAAATGTATAAAATCCCTCAATTATATATATTAAGTCAGTATAGCTTTCCACTAATTTGGATAAAATAGAACCATAGTTCAATGTTATTGACCATCCAAATTTGGCGTGATTTTAATTATTGGGGAATTATAACTTGAATTTTTGGGTTGTATTTACTTAGTTCACATCAAGGGTTAACTTCCAATGTAGGACTTGGTGTAACTAAGAGGCGAAGGTTGAGAAAATCCAATTTAAGGATTTCTGGATTGGGGAGTCCCCTTAATAGATCACAAAACTTTGAGTTAATACAGTTGGAATTTAGAATGACTACCTAAAACCATCCAATTTTCATGACTAACAAAATTTTGTGTAATGAGAAGGTAAATATGGATCATTTCCACTATAATATCCAAGAAACATGATATTCTAAATTCAATGATGAGGGCTATTGGGTTTTGATAAAATAATGGGAGACTAATAAATTTAATATTTATTTATTTGTCTAAATTTTGTCCTATAAAGTAATAAAATATATGCTCATCATATTTTTATAAAAAATAATAAAATGATATCAAACATATCACTAAGATCCATACTTGAGAAGCATGACCTTCTCACTGACAGAAATTTCTAAGAGTGGAAATGGTTTTAATGCATTATCCTTCACCATGAAAAAAAATTGCATATACTAGAAGATCCAATTCTTGATGTGCTTGGTAATGAGGCAAGCGATGAAGAGTTAAAACTCCATGAGAAGAATTTGAACAATTCCATAGTTTTTTAATGTTTCATTCTATCATCCATGACCATTGAGATTTTGAAGCAACATGAGGACATGGATGCATATAGAATGATGTATCACTATTAGAATCTCTATCAAGAGAAGGAGAGACAAGAGAGGTATGATATATCTAATTTTTTGTTTATAACTAATCTTGGAGATTCTGCACCAACTGGGCCTCATGTATTAAATCTTATTAGCTACATTGAATGCTTAGACATCTTAGAGATTAAATTCCTAGATGAGTTTTGTATAGATCTCATACTTTCACTGCCCAAGACCTTATCAATTTTTATTATTAATTACAATATGATTTATAATAAGAAGATTCTTTCAGAACTTCTTACCTTAACTCGCTAAGTGGATAAGGACTTGGGGAATGATAAACCCATAGTCCTTATAGTGAATAAAAAATTTAAGAATAAGGAAAAGGGTGCCAATACTCATAATAAGTATAATGCTCCCGAGAATCATTCTTCCAAGAACAGGAAGATCCAGAGGTAGGGAAAGGAAAAGGAGATAGTGTGTTTTTCATTTGGAAAGCTAGGACACTGGAAGAGGAACTTCCCTATAAGAAAGGGGAAGCTAAAGTTTCATTCATTATCGAATGTAATATTTCAATATCTACACAATGGATATTAGATACATCTTGTGGTGACCACATCTTTATCCAAAAAATGTAACCAAGTAGATGTTGAAAGATTTCATAACGAGATGTGGATCTGAGAGATGATAAAAGTGTGAGGCTGGTTTCTCTAGCCATTTGTGAATACCACCTTTAATTATCAAAGAGAATGATTTTTTTTAAATATTCTTATTATGTATCAACGGTTACCAAGAACATAATTTTTGTATCATGCCTAGATTCAAATGGGTTTATTTTCATGTTTGGAATTAATTTTTTTTCTTTTATAAAGACAACATATGTAATGGTATGACACATTTAAATAATGATATTTATGTATTAAATTAAAAAATTCAAGTATAGGTAATTGATAATGAATCATGTTCACATGAATCATATAACACCCAACTTCGGCATCACCATCTTGGTCATGTAAACGAGAAGCATTTGATAAAGCTCTATCAAGATGGTTATCTAAACTCCTTTGAAATACATCCACATAAAATATTTCAAGATTTTTTATAAGGAAAAATAACCAAACCACCATTTGGTGAACAGAGTGAAAAGGCCACAGAGCTTCTAGGATTGGTACACACTGATGTGTGTGGACCATTTCCATTAGAAGATATAGGTGGATATTATCACTTCATAACTTTTACTGATGACTTGAGTAGATATGAATATATATACTTAATGATGTGTAAGTCTGGGTCCTTTGAGAAATTCTAAGAATTCATGAATGAAGTAAAGAATCAAATTTGTAAGAAGATAAAGAATATTTGATTGGATCGAGGTGGTGAATATATTAATCAAGAGTTTATCAAAATTCTATGGGAGTTTGGGATTATATCTCAACTCACACCACCTTTAACACCAAATTATAATGGTGTTAGTGAAGGGAGTAACTGTAACTTGTTAGAAATGTTAAGTTCGATAATGATTTATGCATAACTTCCACTATCCTTTTGGGGATATACATTACAAACTACAACATAAAAAATAAATTGAGTACCAAATAAAGCGAAAAATAGAATTCCCTTTGAGTTATGGAGTGGAAAGAAACTTGTTTTGTCACATACAAATGTATGGGGTTTCAAGGAAATTATTAGGGAAATATAAAGAAAAAAACTAGCACCTCGGGGTACTAAGTGTATCTTTATAGGGTATCCTATGGAATCAAAGGTACAACCCATTAGATAAGAAAGTGACTATTGATAGAAATGTTGTCTTTATTGAGAGGGAGGAAATCCTAAAAAGTCATAGTTGGAGAAAGATTAAATCTGATGAAGTTGATTCTCAATATACACAAGAGTTAGTACAAGAATAGATTCCATAGGTCCCTATATAAGAAGTAGTTATAAAAACACAAGTATTGTATAGGAGCACAAGAGGGGAAACAAAACTAGAGAGATATAGTGTTCTAGTCACCTAATATGGTGACTCGTTATTGGTTGATAATGATGAAACTATCTCCTACATGGTGGAAGTAGAGAGATCATAAGCTATGAAATAGAAAAAAATCAATGAATTATGAAATGGATTCCATGTATTGGAACCAAGTTTGGGTTCTAGTCAATGTGCCAGTTGATGTACAGACCATTGGATGTAAATTTTTATTCAAGAGAAAAATTTACATGGAAGGTAAATTAAATATCTATAAATTAAGGATAGGGGATAAATGGTTTAAACAATGTCAAGGAATTGACTAAGATGAAACATTTTCACCAATTTCAATGTTTAATTCCATCAAAATTGTACTTTCTATAGTAACTTACCATGGCTATATGATTTGGCAGATACATGTTAAAACTATATTCTTTAATGGGAACCATCATGAAGATGTCTATATGACACAACTAGAAGGGTTTGTGACTCCATGTGATTCCAAAAGGATTTTAAAGTTGTAGAAATCCATTTATGGATCGAATCAAGCTTCCAGGTCATTGAGTATTCAATACGATGAATACATCAAGTAATTTGGTTTCATTAAAAATGAATACGATCTGTGTGTTTACAAAAGGTATAGTGGGAATGTAGTCATTATCCTAGTAGTATATGTCGATGACATATTAATTATTGGAAATGACATACCAATCTTACATTATGTTAAGAACTAGTGAAAAAAGTGTTTCTCTATGAAGGAATTAGGTAATAGAGCCTATATTATAGGGATCAAGATCATTAGTGATAGATTCAAGAGGCTTCTTGGACTATGTAAAATTACATTTGTTCATCTAATACTAAAGAGATTTAGTATGGAACAATCTAAGAGGGGATTGGTTCCAATGTCACATGGTTTACATATTTATAAGAAAATATGTCTTCAGAAACAATAAGAGAAAGATATAATGAGTTAGATCCCATATGATTCAGTGATATAATCAATCATGTATTTCATGTTATGTACTATACTTGATGTTGCCTATGCATTGAGTATGGTAGGAAGATATCATACAAATCCAGGAGAAAACATCGGTCTGTTGTTAAGGCTATCCTTAAATATCTGAAAAGAACTAAGGATATTTTCCTAGTGTATGGTGGAGAGGAGGATATGTTCATTAGGGTTTATATTGATGCTTGTTTTTATACAGATCAGAATGATATGAAGTCACAATAAATATAAGTTTTATGTCTCAATACAAGAGCTATGAGCTAGAATATTTCAAACTAGCCTGTTGTCACTGATTCTACAGCAGAGTCTGAGTATATAGTAGCTTTTGATGTAGACAAGGAATCAATTTTTATGTGAACTTTTTTCTAGGATCTTGATGTGGCACCTAGGAGTAAATACTATATCACATTATATTGTTATAATACTACAATGGTGGATCTTTCAAAAAATCCAATGTCACGCCATCAAAAAAAGCATATACTCTGAAAGTATCAACTCTTAAGGTATTTTTATTAGAGGGGTGAAGATGCAATAAATAGAGTACCCACAGAAGTGAATATGGTGGACCCCTTGACTAAAGGACTATCTCTGTAGAAGCATGAGTATCATGTGATAGCTAGCAGACTGAAGTTTGTTTGCAGTTGGATCTAGTGCAAGTGGGAGTCTGTTGGAGTTGGTTCCCTAGAACCATATTATGTGTAATTTATGATAATGTATATTCATATTTTTGAATATTAATAAACTTCTTATCACATAATGATTTTTCTTCTATTTAACATAGTTTGTGATAATTTCCAAAAAGTACTTGTCGTACTAAAAGGTCTTAGGAGTTTTCCACTATGATGAGAACCTAAAAGTGCTATATCAATGTTCTTAAATATATGTTCTATAGTTGAATGATATCATTTGATGGAAACAAATGATACAGGATATCATGTGTTGGGGTTTATAAGAATTTGAGACACCTTCTTATAGTGTACACCCTTGGTAATATCTAGTAAGATATTGTGAGAAAAAGACCCACCAGTAGGAAATCCACATTTATATGTGTAATTGGATATTCCTATCTATAGACATGTGTTTTAATCATTAGACTTTAATATTATTATTAATGAGTATTGGGATTTGTGTAATATGATGTATTGATGATAACTATTACGACAGATGGTCATGGAAAGGTAGGATACATTGGGTGAATCAAAATTAATGTTGCATTAATGAATAATGTGAGAAATGATTATTTCCTTATATTATTTAACCAAATTTTATATCTCAATCCCTTTGATGGAAATAATATAGCATAAATAAATCTGTGGCCATGTTTTTCTATAATTAAGTTCCATTTCTATGAAGTCAAAGAAAGAGACATCGAGCACATAGGTTGATGACAGCAGCATGCAACCTACTTGATTTGAGATATCATGATAAAGGGATTATATTACATAGTAAGTTTTTGTATGAGGTATTATGTCATTTTATCATTAACTTCTTTCTCTATGGGAACCTTTCCATTTTTCGAGATGCTAACCTTGGACTTTAGGTTGCTTTTCCTAATGCCACTAAGAAAGAGGCATAAAGGTTCACTCACTAAGTGTATCCAGAATCTCAGTTAAATAATATATTAATATTTATTATTTAACAAGTTGAATAAATTTTATTCCAAAATGTGGTTTAATAGTTATTCATGTATGTTTGATCTCATATATCCCATCACCAGTTATTCGAGAGAATATAATGTGAGTGAAATATTTAATAAATATTTATTTTCTATTTAGTGAATATAATATTTATTTATTTATTGAAGAATAATGAAGTGATATTTATTTAATAAATAAATAGAATTTATTCAAGGATAGATAAATATTGTGGAGGAATGATAGACCATGTTTAAATGGTCCGATGAGAAATAATAAATAATAAATATTATTTTATTAAATAATGTTTATTTTTATTCGCAAGTTAAGGGTATGCTGAGAAATAAAAATATTAATATTGTTATTTGACTTGGGGTTCCTCAACAATTAAATAAATAATTTTAAAGACATGAAATTTCCATGTAATTTTTTTCAATTAAATGGGAATTTTACAAGTCCATGAAAATTGACGACACGAGATTCTGAGGCCTGGTCTGCCCGAAATCAATTTCTGAAGTTTTGTTCGAGTATGTTCAGTAAACATACGAGCGGGTTTTTATAACTTTTGAACCAGTTCTCGGAATTGAAATCTGAGGGCACCATTGAACTCGCAACGTCGGTATTCGCTTAAGGAGACTTTCGCCTCGACGGCAGATAGACGAGGGTGAAAGTTAGTTTTTGGGTTTTTCATGGAAATAATAAAATAAAATAAACTTCATTTTATTTTATTTTGAGCTTCCATGTGGATATTTCAGGTGGGGTCCACCAAAACTAAACCTCCATGTGGAAGTTGGAAGTGGGGACCACTAGACCTTAACCTCCCATGAGAGGTTAAGGTGGTGGGGACCACCTGAACCATAACCTCCCATGAGAGGTTATGGTGGTGTGGACCACCCAGGATTAAACCCCCTTGAAACTCCCCTTTAATTGGGAGAAACCCTCAACTCCCACAATTAATGAGGGAGATCCTCTTGACCTCCTCTACCATTAATCTTTCCAATGCACCACTTAATTGAGACAATTTAATTTAATCCAATATGAATTGTGCCTACAATTAAATTGGGGAAACACTTTTTATTATTGGATATCTCTTTTATCTAGTGGAATTGGGGAGAGGAGGAGCTCTTAGGATAAATCTTCTCCAACTAAGAATGCTTCCTCCATGAAGAACGTTGACGACTTTGACCTTATTCCTCAAAACATCCTTTGACGTAGGAGGTGTTCTTATACAACGAATCGATGTCTGCCTCCTCATGCCAACGTCAACCAACATCGAACAAGGTAGGGTTTTTAATTAAGTGTGATTTTATTCCCTTGATTGTTTCCTTCTAAAAAAAGAACAAAAATCAACTTATTATCAAGTTGATATGTGGATGTATTCCTTGCGGGTTGAGAATAAATTATTGCGGGAAGTTTTAGGGTTTTATTCATTATTTGATTAACACTTCCCATGTTCTCCCCTTTTTACCTTTGTGGGGTTGGGAATAGAAATTATCAAGGGATTATGGGAATTGATGTTTTAAAATATCTTCCATGCTCGTTCTTTGTTTATGTTCATGATGAACCGCTTTCTACCACTTTAAACGCGGAGGGTGTGGGCCAAACAAACACGGCCCAGCCCCCCACTATTCTTCTTTGTGGTGTTCTTCTAAAAGGAGGAAGGAAACAACAGCGTGGAAGGAGATGAAGGCAATGGCCACGCCTCCCATGGCCTCCACGACCCACGCTACCCCTGCGACGCTCCGGCGCCCCGGCCGAACTAGCTCCACCGCCCCGGGCCGAACCACGCTGCTCTCCAGCCGCGCCGCCCGCTGACCGCGCTGCCCACCGGTTGCACCACCCACAGTATCATGCTGCTCGCCGGCCTTCCGAGCCCCCGGCTGAACCGGACCCTCGCGGCACCCCGGCTGAATTGGCCACAGGCCCCGGGCCGAGCCGCCCTCGCGGCGCCCTCCAGGCCGAGCCACCCACACGACACCCACTGGTCCGAACCACCCTCACACTGACCCATTGTCGGTCCGCGCCCTCACAGCTGGTCCGCGCCCTCGCGGCTGGTCCGCGCCTTCTCGGCCCTACACGACCCCTCGCGACCTGCTGGTCTGGGCCCAGCAGGCCGGGCCGGACCCAACGTTCCAACCCACCCAACAAGTCGGGCCAGAAACAACGGGTCATGCTGGGTCGGTCCGACCAAGTCAAAATAGACTCGGGACCACTATGACCCTTTACGTTCTTTTGGACATATCTTTGGCACCAGACGTCTATTTGACGAACCATCAGTGGCACTGGTAATCATGGAGCATGACAGTCCCTTTGAGTATACCCTAATAGAATTTGGGGTATAGTTGAGATAAGGTCAGGTTGGAATGTGCACGAATCCAACCGGGCCCCCAGGACTAAAAGACTAATAACTCACAGACCGGGCGTCCAATTGACATGACGTTTGTTGCGTTAAGACCCCTATGACGTGACATACATTTGAGATACTTCTTCATGGGACTTCATGACAGTTGGAGTATCGACTAGTAGTTTAGGTAGCGGATCCTCCCTAAGACAAGCGAGCGTTGTGCAAAGACCTAATAGCTGTCTAAGACATGATGACTGCTGGTCGTTTGACTCGGAGTGACTCTACTAGCCCAGTGGGGAGCGCCTTGGTGTCGCGGCAGACCCATGGTGGAGGAGCGTGCTTGGTGACGTGGCAGACCCAAGGTACTTGATAGGAGGAGTACCTCGGCAGGCTACGAGGGGGAGCGCCCTTGGTGACGCGGCAGACCCACGGTGGGGAGCTCCTCTGTGTGACGTGGCATACCCACGGTACTCGACAGGAGGAGTACCTCAGCTGTTCAAGGTTAGTGGGAAGCACGCTTGGTGTCGCGGCAGGCCCACTATACTCGATTGAGAAGGAGTTCTCTATCAGCTGAGGTTTCGATAATGTGATTGGGGATGTAATAGATACTACCCCTAAAACAAAATCCTAGTTGAGTTGAGTCAATACTTTTGTGTTATCCTCATGTTTGAGATGGATTACTTAATAACATAGGTATATGTATGGGCATATACCTAAGTAGGGTTATCTGTTGATTCCATACATTGTGGTTTATCCTTGTTGGATTTTGTGGGACCTTGAGGGTCTCGAGGTCCCTACCGAGTATCGTTATACTCACCCCTGCACGGTCAATGCCCGAACCTTATTGTGTTGGATGAAGACGACAGATAGAACTGACTGAGGCTGAGAGTTCCCAGACTGGACAGTACCCGGAGGTGGACCATATGACTTGTCAGTACTCATCGAGGTTCACTGACCTCTCACGCTACTCCACAGATATGGTGTGGGACCCATTCTTCAGTACCTGGACCTTCGAGCAGGGGCTCAGACAGGAGATTAGAGCTTCGATAGTCTCACTCAGCATCCCGATGCAGGCGGGGGTGTTAGATAGAGCCCTCTTGGTGGAGAGTTTTCTTACTGAGCAGTCACCAGCAGTGAGACCCACTACCAGTCATCACATAGTGGAGTCTTCTTGAGCTGGCAGCAGAAAAACATCACAGAGGTCCAAGAGGACCAGACCTACAGGTGGGCGAACTCATGACTTAGGATCGGTTTTGTGGGGCACCCGAAGTGGAGATAGACATTCTAGGAGCGGGCTGTATTACTCATGCGGTGGGAAGGGTTACATGGATCATGACTGTACGACCCGCCATACGGATGATCATCAGACGGTAGAAGGACCGCCCAGGCAGAGACAGAGAATCAATCGAGGCAGTCTGTAGGGCATAGGCGGATTTGGCAGAGGAGCTGGTCGAGCAGCTGGCAGTGGGAGATGTTTCGAGGTGTTACTGCCACCACCACCAGGAGGTCCATCCTGACCACCAGGAGCAGGTGGACATGGGAGAGCTCAGCTCCAACCAGCTGAGGCCTATGATCATGACTCTTCGGAGATGATACGAGGTACGATCTGTGTCTACTCCACCTTAGATGCAGTACTTATAGACACGGGTTCCAGTCATTCTTTCATTTCCACTACCCTCGTTCGGAGCTCAGAGATTCTGACGGAGTTGTTGGCTCGGTCCTTATGGCTAGATACTCCTACAAGAGCAGATTCAACGATTACACACTGGTGCTTATAGTGTGAGCTTACTTTAGGAGGGGATAGCTTTGGCTGGGATCTCCTAGTAGTGATGTCGAGGACTTACGACGTCATCTCGGGAATGGACTGGTTATCTATAGTCCATGCTCATATTGACTATATTAGGTGAAAAGTGTGGTGTGTCCACATGGATGGGACCAGGATTACCTTCACCAATGAGAAGGGAGCCTTTGTAGCACATGAAAAACTTACCCAGAGGAAGGGTCCAGCCAATCACTCATCAGTTGTCTTGCCTTACCCTCAAAGTTGTTGGTGTGGAGAGTTCGATCTATCCTATAGTGGTGGACCAGTATGCGGATGTTTTCCCTGATGATGTCCCAGGTCTACCTCCTCGCAGAGAGGTGTAATTTTACATTGACTTGTACCCTAGGACAACACCGATATCTACACCAGCATATCGGATGTCTCCCATAGAGCTTTGTGAGAAGCGGGTACATCTAAAGGACTTGCAGGGGGAGGGATTCATCTGGCTCAGTGTTTCACTTTGAGCAGCCCCGATTCTGTTTGCAAAGAAGGCGGATGGGAGCGTGAGGCTTTGTGTCGACTACCGTCACCTGAACCAGGTGACCGTGAAGAATAAGTACCCACTTTCAAGGATTGATGACCTCTTTGATCTACTGAAGGGAGCACAGTGGTTCTCAAAGATAGACCTCAGATCAGGCTATCACCAGCTCAGAGTGGAGACGAGGATGTGTAGATGACGACCTTCAGGTGTCGGTACAACCATTATGAGTTCTTTGTTATTCCATTCGGCATGACCAATGCTCCAGCAGTGTTCATGGGACTCATGAACATGATATTTCAGCCATACCTTGACCTCTTTGGCATAGTCTTTATTGACGACATTCTGATCTACTTGACTACTGAGGAGGTGCATGCCTATCACTTGCGGGTAGTACTGGACACACTCTGAGAGCACCAGCTTTGTGGTAAGCTCTTGAAGTGCCAGTTTTGGATCCGAGAGGATCACTTTCTAGGCCATGTTATCTCAGAGGATAGAGTTTCAATAGATCCAGCGAATATTGAGGTGGTACTTGATTGGGAGCCACCCAGGAGTGTGATGGAGGTACGGAGTTCCCTGGGTTTGGCGGGATACTACCGATGATTTGTGCCAGATTTCTCCAGAGTTTCAGCATCACTATCAGCCTTGACAAAGAAGGGGAAACCCTTGGTATGGTCGGAGAGATGCCAGAAGAGCTTTCAGTAGATGAGACAGAGGCTTACTAGTTCCCCCATCTTGAGGCTTCCAAAGGAAGGCACAAGGTACGTAGTCTACTATGACACATCAGGGACCAGACTCGGATGTGTCCTGATGCAGGAGCGAGCAGGGATTTCATATGGCTCTCAACATCTAAGACCTCATGAGAAGAACTATGCTACCCATGACCTGGAGATAGAAGTGGTGCTCTTATCCTTGAAGATGTGGTGACTCTATCTGATGGGCGAGCGTTTTACCGTGTACTCAGATCATAAGAGTCTTAGGTATATCTTCTGTCAGAAGGACCTAGACCTAAGACAATGACGTTGGCTTGAGTTCCTCTAGGAATATGACTTTTATATAGTCTATACTCCTGGGAAGGGAAAAGTTGTTGCAGATTCACTCAGCAAGAGATCTGGTATACAACTTCTAGGCGAAGCGACAGAGCAGCTAGCCACTTTGCAAATATCCTTTATGGATAGAGATGGAGAAGATTTTCTTCAGTCTCTTATAGTCACTCCCCTAATTCTTCAGTGATTTAAGGATGCGCAGATTGGGGATGCTAACTATGAGACACGACGTGCTCAAATATCCATAGAACATGAACCTGATGGATTTTCTAAAGGTGGGGAGAACGTCGTCCTCTTCAGAGGACATACCATGGTACTCGTGTCACTTTAGGAGTAAGTGTTGAGGGAGTTCCAGACATCCCCTCTAGCGGTACTTCTAGGAGTGGTGAAGATGTACAAGGACCTCTGATGATAGCACTGGTGGCTAGAAATGAAGAAGGTAGTATCAGAGTTTGTCTCTCGATGCCTCACTTGTCAGCATGTGAAGTTGGAGCATCAGGTACCAGCTGGCTTGGTTCAGCCTTTAGAGGTTCTAGAGTGGAAGTGGGATTGGATATCCATGGAATTTATGATAGGAATTCCATATACATCCAAGGGACATGACTCAATTTGGGTGATCGTTGACCGACTCACCATGTTGGACCACTTCTTATCGATCAGAGAGCAGGGTTCAGTAGAGAGATTGGGACGCCTATATGTGCAGGAGATTATGCGGCTACATGGAGTACCCATGATGATCGTCTCTGATCATGATACACGTTTTACTTCCCAGCTATGGAAGGGGTTACAGGAGGCTTTTAGAATGCATCTTTGTTTGAGCACCGCCTTCCATCCACAGATGGATGGTCAGACTGAGCAGACCATTCAGACCCTCGAGGACATGATACATGCTTGTGTCCTCGACTTTGGTCGCAGCTTGAAGGATCACTTCACCTTGGTGGAGTATGCATACAACAACAGATATCACTCCACCATAGGTATGGCACCTTTCGAGGTGTTGTATGGGCGACCTTGTAGATCATCTTTGTGCTGGACTGACCCAGGGGAGTTAGCACTAGTGGGACCAGAGATGGTACGAGCTACCACAGAGAAGGTGCAGATCATCTAGGAGTGGATGAATATTGTACAGAGCAAGCATAAGTTGTATGCTGATAGGAGATGGAGACCTCTAGAGTTCGAGGATGGCTACCACATCTTTCTACGGGTCTCACCTCGATGAGGTTTGCGGAGATTTGGCCGAGGTAGCAAGTTATCTATGAGGTTCATCGGACCTTTTTAGGTCCTTAGCAGAGTTGGTGAGGTGGCATACCACTTAGCTCTTCCACCTAAGTTGCACCGGGTGCAAGACGTCTTCCATGTATCTTAGCTGAGGAGATACACACATAACCCTTCTCACATCATCGATCATGGTGAGTTAGACGTCGATGATGGGGTGAATTTTACGGAGGTTCCAGTAGATATTGAGGATTGACAGGAGTGTGTCCTTCATGGATGATAGAATAAATCTGGTGCGCGTTCGCTGGAAGCATGGGAACCTCCAGGAGAGCAAATGGGAGCAGGAGGATCAGATGCGTGCTCAGTACCCCCACTTGTTTACTTAGTTTAGTTATGGATTACAGGGATGTAGATCCCTGATGTGGGGAGAATGTAAAGACCCAGAACTTCCATGTAATTTTTTTTATTAAATGGGAATTTTACGAGTCCGTGAAAATTGACGGTGCGTGATTTCGAGGCCCGGTGTGCCCGGAATCAATTTCTGAATTTTTGTTCAGGTATATTTAGTAAACGTATGAGCGGATTTTTATAACTTTTGAACCGGTGCTCAGAATTGAAATCCGAGGGCACTATTGAACTCGCTGCACTGGTTTTCACTTAAGGAGACTTTCACCTCGATGATAGATGAACAAGGGTAAAAGTTAGTTTTTGGGTTTTTTGTGGAAATAATGAAATAAAATAAACTTCATTTTATTTTATTTTAAGCTTCCATGTGGATATTTAAGGTGGGGTCCACCGAAACTAATCCTCCATGTGGAATTTGGAAGTGGGGATCACCATACCTTAACCTCCCATGAGAGGTTAAGGTGGTGGGGACCACCCAAACCATAACCTCCCATGAGAGGTTATGGTGGTGGGGACCATGCAGGATTAAACCCCCTTGAACCCCCCCCCCCCTTAATTGGGAGAAACCCTCCACTCCCATAATTAATGAGGGAGAGCCTCTTGACCTCCTCTACCATTAATCTTTCCAACGCACCACTTAATTGATCCAATTTAATTTAATCCAATATGAATTGTGCCTACGATTAAACTAGGGAAACACTTTTTATTATTGGCTATCTATTTTATTTGGTGGAATTGGGGAGAGGAGGAGCTCTTGGGAGAAATCTTCTCTAACAAAGAATGCTTCCTCTATGAAGAATGTCGATGACTCCGACCTTCTTCCTCAGGACTTTCATCGACATAGGACGTGTTCGTCTACAATGAATCAACGTCTGCCTTCTCGCACCAACGTCAACCAAATTCAAACAAGGTACGGTTTTTAATTAAGTATGATTTTATTCCCTTGATTCTTTCCTTCTAAAAATAAAGAACATGGATCAACTTATTATCAAGTTGATCTGAGAATGTTTTCCTTGTGGGTTAGGAATAAATTGTTGTGGGAAGTTGTAGGGGTTTATTAATTATTTGATTAACACCTCCCATGTTCTCCCCTCTTTTTCCTTTGTGGGGTTGGGAATAGAAATTATCGAGGGATTAAGGGAATTGACGTTTTAAAATATCTTCCATGCTTGTTATTTGTTTATGATCTTGATGAACCGCTTGCTTCCACTTTAAACGCGGAGGGTCTGGGCCAAACAAACATGGTCAGACCCCCCACTGTTCTTCTTTGTGGTGTTCTTCGAAATGAAGGAAGGTGGCAACAACGTCGAAGGTGACGAAGGCAACAGATATGCCACCCACAGCCTCCGCGACATATGCCACCCCCACGACGCATCGGTTCCCTGACCGAACTGGCTTCGCCGCCCTGGGCTGACCCGCACTGCTCGCCGGCCACACCACCCGTCAACCGTGCCACCCGCTGGCCACGCCACCCACCTGTTCGTGCTGCCCACCGGCCTCCCGAGCCGACCCGGCCGTGCCAGCTCTCCTGCCTTCTAAGCCACCCCAACCGCGCCAACCCACTGGCCTTATGAGCCCCCTAACGAACCGGCCCCTCACGGCACCCCGACCGAACCGGCCCTACGTCCTGGGCCGAGCCGCCCTCGATACCCCCTTCAGGCTAAGCCATCCATAGAGTGCCCTCTGGGCCGAACAGCCCTTGCGCTGACCTGTGGCCGGTCTGCGCCCTCACGGCCTGCTGGGCAGGGCCCAGCGGGTCAGGCCGAACCCAACGGGATAGCCCACCTAACGAGCCGGGCCAGACCTAATGGGTTAGGCTGGGTCAACCCAAACCGGGTCAGCCCAGATCAGGTCAGGATGGGTCGGATCGGACCTGATCCCACTACGACCCTTTACTTTCTTTTGGCCATATCATTGGCACCAGATGTCTGTTTGACGAACCGTCAGCGGCACTGGTAATCTTAGAGCATGAAGGTCCCTTTGAGTATACCCCACTAGAGTTTGGGGTATAGTTGAGATACAGTCAGGTTGGATTGTGCACAAATCCAACCGGCCCCCCGGGACTAAAAGATTAATAACTCACAGATTGGGCATCTGATTGATGTGTCGTCTATTGCATTGAGACCCCTATGACGTGGTGGACCTTTGAGATACTTCTTCATGGAACTTAGTGACTGTTGGAGTATCGAACAGTATCTTGTGGAGCGGATCCTCCCAGAAATGACCGAGCGTAGTGCGGAGACCTTGTAGCTGGCTGAGACCTAACTAATTCTGGTTGTTTGACTAAGAGTGACTCTACTAGCCCAGTGGGGAGGGCCTTGGTGTCGCGGTAGACCCACAGTGGAGGAGTGCGCTTGGTGATGCGGAAGACCCACGATACTCAATAGGAGGAGTACCTCAACAGGCTATGAGGGGGAGCGCGCTTGGTGACGCGGCATACCCATGGTGGGGATCGCCTCTGTGTGACACAGCAGACCCACGGTACTCGATAGGAGGAGTACCTCAGCAGTCCAAGGTTAGTGGGAAACGCACTTGGTGTCGCGGTAGGACCACTGTACTCGATTAAGCAGGATCTCTCCAGCAGCTGAGGTTTTGATAATGTGACTGGGGATGTTACTAGATATTATCCCTAAAAATAATCCTGGTTGAGATGAGTCAGTAGTTTTGTGTTTTCCTCATGATTTAGATGGATTACTTAATAACTTAGGTATATGTATGGGCATATACATAAGTGGGGTTATTTATTGATTTCATAATTTGTGGTTTATCCTTGTTGAATTTTGTGATACCTTGAGGGTCTCGGGGTCCCTACTAAGTATTTTTATAATCACCCCTGGACGGGCTATGCCCGCACCTTGTTGTGTTGGATAAAGATGACGGACAACGCTGACAGAGGCTGAGAGTACCAGGACTGGACTGTACCCAGAGGTGGACCATATGGCTTGTCGGTACCCAAAGAAGACAGACGAATGTGGAGTATTGAGGAGACGATATGTACATACCCTTTAGGTAGGAACCTCAAAGGATGATGCAGTAGCTGTCTTTTCTTTTTCTTCAGTTGTATTACATTTCAGTTTTACATGTACTTTCTATTTGGCCTTGTGTTCTAGCCCCTTTTACTTTCAACACTCTTTTGTTATACAGTTTACTTGGTGTTTCATCCAGTTGTGTGCTTTCTTGTGTGTGTGTTACAGGTTATAAAGGCAATACCTTCCTAGTTTTAGGGAATTACGCCTTTGGTGCTAGTCCCCAGCCCATGGCCTATGGAAGGCTGGCTTGGGGTTGTCATGACACGGGTCCCGGGGGACGGGTCATGACAATAATAAAGGGTACTTGTGCAATTATTTTATTTTGACGCTAATGATATATAAACCCAATTAGGTTATTTCATATGATATCCAATTCATTTGTTTGGTTGTGAACAACAGATTTGGAGAATCCTATCAATCCCTAGAGAGATCCCTTCTTTGAAAACACTCCCAAGAACAGAGATCAATATTCCCCCACCTCCTAATATGAATTCAAGAGAGATCAAGGAGAATTCTTTGGAAGCGGTTCTCATGATGATCAATGGCAAACAACACAAGAGATATGATCTTTCATGATAGCACCTGAATATTCCAATGGTTACATTTAGACATTTTTGGAATATTTATGGATTATCGCTAGAGGAAATATGCTCTTTATTCCTACAACTTAACAATGAAACAACATAGATCTATTGTCAAATCCATTAATTAAGAAAGAATTCCAAAAGGGTAATTCTTTAATTAATTAAATTAATTATAAATAATTTGTGATGATCATCCCATGGTTCTAGTGTAATTTCCATTATCTGTTTTATTTGATTTAATTATGTTGAAAATGGTGTTTATTGTTGTGTAGATCTCAAATTGATCATCGATCATGAAAAAAAGTAAAGTTGTGAACTACCCATCGCACACTTACACTATGCCCATAATCTACAGTTTGTTTATAAAACTGTCAAAATAAATTATTATAAAGTTTTAATTTGTTTGTTAATGTTTGATTTGACTCGTCATTGAGCTCAAACGGACTTAAAAATCAAAATTTATCTCCGTTAAAAGTTATAATTCTTTAAGACTTCTCTTAAAGAAGTCCAACTTATGATGGACATAACTTTTGATCCATAAGTTTGTTTTAGCTCCACGACCAGTCAATTCGAATATTAAGAAATAGAATAAAACTTTTTAGTCATTATTGACTTCTGTTTTTTGGAAAAAACAATTCCCAAAGGTATTTTTTAACTTTTGGAATCAGTTTTTATGAAAAATAATGCCAAAAGATATATTTGATGATTTTGGTGTTAGTTTTAGATAAAACTAATGAAAAAAATCAACAGTGAAAATGTTTTATCATTATATTTATAAAAAAATACAAATGTTTGATGAATTACCTTTTCACATTGTTTTTATATAAAATTGATGACAAAAAATTCCACTACTGACCTTTTCTGTCGGTTTCTATGAAACTAACCTCAAAACCACAACGTCAAAGCTATTATTTCCACTAGTGATGATCATAGAGCATACACCAATGAAAGGACTATCCTTTTGAGATATTCAATCATCATTTATTATGGAACCTATTCATCTTTGAGATGATAGTCTTTGATTTCTTTCATGGGATGGGCTGGTTGTTTCTATATCACACCTATGTGGATCGTTATCTCCAATGGATGTAATTTAAATCATTAGAGGGAGGTAATTATATTCAGAAAGGTGAGTTGGATTTCTAGGTTGGTAGAACTCAACCATATCATCTTGGTATAGGATTAGTGACCACCCAAATTTCTAGACTTTATATGGAGGATCAGAGACTCCATCAGATAGAGTTCCCTCCTGTGGTTTATCGATTCAGTGATGTATTCCTTGATGACTTTTAAGGTATACCTTTTGAGAGACAAGTAAAATTTAATATTGATCTAGTTATTGGAGCTACACCAATATCCATTACTCCTGATAGTATAGTGAATACTAAGTTTCAATATCTCAAGAAGCAACTTGATGATTTAGTGGAAAAGGTTTTCAAATGACCCAGTACTTCTCCCTAGGGGTAACCAGTGAGGATTTTCATGGATTACTGGAAGTTGAATCAGCTTATAGTGAAAAACTAGTATCCCTTACCTCACATAGATGATATTTTTGACCTGACCATAGAAGTGTGGGTATTCTCGAAGATCTACCTAAGATCTAGATTTCATTAGGTTCGAGTCAAGCCTTCAGATATTCCACATACGACTTTCTATAATTGGTATGGTTTATATGGGTGTCTCGTGATGTTGTTCATTCTTAGGAACACACCAATCATCTTCATGGATCTAATAAATAGGGATTTCCATCCCTATTAGGATTCCTTTGTCATGGTATTCATGGATGACATCTTAGTGTATTCTCATACACGGTGAGACCATGACACTCATCTTGAGATCATTTTGAATACACTAAGAGAGAACTATCTGTATTATAAAATTAATAAATATCATTTCTAGATCAACAAGGTAAACTTACTAGGTCATGTTATCTCAAAGATAAGAGTTTAAGTTGACCTAGAGAATGTGAAAGCTATGCTTACCTGGGAGAAGCCCAAAAATGACTTTGATATACAATGTTTCTTGGGGATGGATGGTTACTATAGATATTTTATATGGGACTTATCCTACTTAGAAGCACCTCTTACGAGATTGACTAGGAGGGTTATGAAGTTTATATGGTATGAACCCAACAAGATAGCCTTTCCGGAGATGGAAGAGAGACTAAATTTAGTGCAAATATTGTTTCGTCCAGATCCAGAAAGGAGCAATATAGTCTATTTTGATTCATCAAGTATCAGGCTAGGAGCAGTTATGATTCCTAAAGAATGAGTCATTGTATATGGGTCACGGTAATTGAGACCTCATTAGCAAAATTAGCCGACACATGATCTTGAGTTAGTAGCAGTTGTACATGCCTTGTGTTGTTGGATGAATTACCTACTGGGAGGGTGTTTTTTGGTGTTCATAGGCCAAAAAATCCTTAGGTATGTTTTAATGAAGCACAACTTGAACCTTAGGCAGTAAAGATGGGTTGAATATCCACAATACTTTGACTTTGAGCTATCCTATATGCCTGGGAAGGGAAATGTTGGTGTTGATGCCGAGAGTAGGGGGACTCAAAAACAAGTAGTCCAGGAATCTAGTAGTGAGTAGAAGCTTATGGATTTTTTTCTGAGATATTGATATAGTTTCATTAATATCATGTACATTCTATACTTATATAACTATTAGTGACCACTTCACTTCTGGAAAAGGTGAAGATGGGGAAGTTTTTAGATCTTGAGGGTTTGTTCCTATAAGAGAGTATTACTGGTGAGGACCCACCTTCAAATTAGACTATTGATAATAAAAAATCCTATGTATACATGGGTGTATATGGGTTTCCATAGATATGAGATAAGAGGTGATGATTGAGTTGTATGATTCAATGTGGTCAGTTCACCTGGGTATCTCTAAGATGTATCCTAATATGCACTGATAGTATTGATGGCTAGGGATGAAAATTTAGATAACAAGTCTTATCCCTAGGTATTCCACCTTTCAACTGGTGAAGGAAGATCACTAGTGACCTACTAGCTTGTTACAGCTGTTACTGATCCCATAATGGAAATGAGAAGATGTTGCAATGGATATTTTCACCGACTTATCAAGGTTACCTCAAGGTAGAGACACTATTTGGGTAATCATGGATCGACTGATGAAAGTATCCCACTTCCTTCATATCTGGGAGAATTTATCAATTGATGATCTAGGATGATTGTATATCTGTGAGATCTTACAGCTACTTTAGTCCCTCATACTATCATTTCAAATAGATATGATCGATTCACATCAAGGTTCTGGAAGGGGTTGTAGAAGGTTGTGGGTGTACAAGTGCTTATGAGCATAAATTTACACCCTCAGATAAGTGGTCAGTCGGAACAGACTATACAGGTTATATAGGATATGATCTAAACATTTGTCGTTAATTTTATAGGTTCTTAGGAGAATCATATTTCTCTCATCGAGTTCACCTACAATAAAAATTATCAGGTGAAGATTCAGATGGATCCTTATGAGGCCCTATATTATAGGCCATGTCATTCACCCCTAAGAAGGTTAAAAAGAGGAGATGAAGTACTAATGGTTCCCCATCTCATTAAAAATACTTTGGAGTAGGTTCAACCGATCAAGAAGCGTATTTATACTACTCATTCTAGAAAAAAAAATCTCATGTCAATCACTATAAAAAACCTATGGAGTTCGAGGTCCAGGATCATGTTTTCTTACAGGTATCACACAAACTTGGGAATATATGGATAACGAGACAAGGTAAGTTGTCTTCATACGTTTTTTCAAATGTTTGAGACTTTTTCAAGAGTCAAGGTGGTAGGTTATATGTTTCTATTAACATAGAGGCACTGTTCCATGCATGAAGTCTTCCACATTTCACAGATTCACCAATATCATGTTGATTTATCTCATACTTTTAATCCCGACGAGGTTGAATTAGATGCTGATGCTTATTTTGAAGAGTATAATATAAACATCATTGATTGGAGAATGAATGTTATCTGAGTCCCTTTTGTCCCTTTAGTACGAGTTCTATAGAAGCATGGCTGGGTACAGGATGAGACTTGGGAGTGGTAGGATGACGTATGTGCTTAGTGGCAAGATTTGTTCTCAAAAAATGTTTCACTTCCCTTAGAATGTGAACTTGGGGATGAGTTCCTTTAATGGGGAAGACCGTACGAACATAGTTTTTATATGAGGTATTAATCCCTTTAATTTTGTTCTATCTCATTGTTTTGGACCTTTTATGGATGCCTAATGAGTTCACAGACGTTACTGGGGTATCCAAATATTTTTCAGAGTTTGGAACCCTAGCTGATGGGAAAAATGAACTCGATGTGTAGTTAAAAGAAACTGTTTGATCCAGTTCACATATTTTCTCTTAATTATGTGGAGCTGGGTAGAGTTGTGAAGTTGGGAGCATGGTTTTCCCTAACCGTACACTTGGTGTCATACGCCTATGAAAATAGAATTACAAAATGTAGTATTGTAGTTTTTCATTGTTGGTGCATAGTTTCCGTAACCATGCAACCTAACGATGTGGGTGCCATACTTAAATAGTGGGAGGCATATAGTTGGTCCATAATTTGGACAACGATTCAACCAAACTGTGTGACTCATATATTTTCAGAAAAATTACCAAATTTACGTTGAATGGTTATAATTTTACCCATCTTAGTTATTTATCCAGTTCTTCAATGTGTGGTGGGTTTTATCTTTTGTTGATATCCCACCTTGGCTCCTCTTAGGTTATTCAATATCTCTCGGATCCAGTGTCTGATTCCTTTATCATTCGTCCTGTTAGATCCATTCCTGTAAGATATTTAATCATCTTGATATATTATTTGTTCATCTTCTCCTCTATGGATTTATTGAGGTGCAAGATCAAATACCCTATTTTAAGTGAGTTGATCTATTCTTCATATTTATTCCAGTCTAGGCCAAAATAAAGATTGATATTGGATGAGGAGAGTACTATGAGTATGGGGTAGGTGGTCTAGTAACTATAAATCAAGTCTTGATGTTTTATAATATGTGTCATTGTGCCACACACCAGTTTCACCATGTATTGCCTTAAATTGCATCTTCCTTGAATTTATTGACTTGTTAGAACCCAAATCATATCAAGATCATCCACCACATAGTGAGCCATCACTTTGGGTGTGTTACATGTCTAATTGGATATCATGTTTATAAATACAAAACACTTATTGGTGTGTTTGGAATTACTTTTAAATTATAATATTATACTGATAGTGGATGAATGTAGTGGAATAGCATGGGTAAAACCATTGAAATTATAATGAATTGAATTGAATAGGGGTGGGTGGTAAGCCAATGTCACCAAGATAAAAGGGGAAATGGTTACACCCTTTCTATTATTAAATTTAAATGAATTATGAACTATGCCTTGGTTCATATTAAAGATAATAGATATTTATCTCTAATGATGCGTGGGATTGAAAAACCTCTTTAAATATAGTAAATCGACATGATAAACCTTAAGAATTCATTATAAATATGGTTGTGGATTCCCTTATATAAATGTGATAAAATCATGGATTCACTTATATAAATGTGATATGGGCATGGCGTCCCTTATATAAATGTGATACAATCATGGAATTCATTATATAAATGTGATATGATCATGTAATCCCTTATATAAATGCGACATGGGCATGGAGTCCCTTATATAAATTTGATATGGGAAGGTCATCCCTTGTGATAATAAATGAGCATGATGTCCCTTGTGATATGATATGAGCATGGAGACCCTATTCTGTGATACTGGGCATGATGACACTATACTGTGATACTAGGAATGGGATCCTTATACTGTGATACTAGGCATGGCGTCCCTTATAAATGTGATTGTGGGCATGGCATCCCTTATAAATGTGATTGTGGGCATAACATTCCTTATAAATGTGTTACTTTGCATTGCGCCCCTTGTTACTCATTCAGAGATATTCTGGCATAGGCTAAAGATTGTAGTGTCAGCCTGGTTTCTTTAAGGAACAGAAGCCAAACAATTTATAGTTATTATTCCTAATTTTCAATATCATACAGTACCATGTTATATACATAGAATGGATATTTATAAATGTTGGTGGTGGTGGCCTACTGAGTTTATCTCACACTCTATATGGGTCATCTATAGTACCCAAATAGACTACATTCTTGTAGGTGTAGATAAGGGGAAGCATCCTCTTACAGATGCATGACTCCTTACATGACTTAAGATGGGATCTTGGTATAAAATGATGGGGCTAGAGCTTGGGATGCTTGGACAGATTTTTTCATTTCTTTACCTTTTTTTATCTTGTATTGTATTCAATTCTTGCTACATTTTATACATGTTTTCACTATTTTGTAGACACGTGAAATTATCACCCATTGTATATGACTCAGTTTACTACATCAAATTATTATTCAATGCTTGGTTGCTTATATATGCTTCCACTATAGCGGGTTACTGGTCTAGTCATTATAGTGTATGTTACCCATCATGCATTTAGTTTATTTATTATTTGTCTATTTATCTATTGATTCTATATCTGATTTTATCCACTCTTAAATAAAGGAATAGTCTCCCCATGCACACACCCTAGGCCCTTTCTGCTAGTCGGCAGCTTCTGGTATACAGAGAGGCATGCTTGTGGCCCCATGGCCAACCATTATTGGGGTACCTCTAAGTGGAACTAGGGCCTAGGATGTCACATCATGGGATTTCATGAGAGTGATTTTGATAAATGAAAATTCATTTTCATACTCACCCCTACCCACACATCTTGGTGCATGTGTTCTTGTGTAGATGTGTTATATATTGATATAGGTAAAGGAAAACTCTGATGTAATTAGGAGATGAATCCTTGGAATTTCATTCTAAGTTAACATGGAGGTGTTTGGTTGAGCATTAATGGAGGAGTTAGATTATACAATTTGGTTAGTAATCCTTGTATTGGAGGGCACATCATGTTTAGTTTGATACATGTGTCATTTTGTTCATGTTGTACTATGTTTGGTTATTTTAATTTAAATAGTATTTTAATATTATATATATATATATATATTTTAAATAAAATTATATTAATTTTTAATATATTTTGTTTAATATGAGGAATAATAATTCATCAATGATTATTTTTATCCCTTGACACTTTTTTCTAGCCTTTGGAAATCACAAAACATTCTTGAGGTCTTGTGGGGAACATAGGCACGGGTCTTTGGACACTGTCTCTTGGGTATGGGTCTTCAAAAAATTGTATCAATTTATAATTTTAAAGGTTTATAAATGGTAAGTAGGTAATAATGGAGACTATTATGGTTTGAAATCAATAGGTAACCATAAAAAGGCATAGTAACCTCTTTATAGCAAGGCTTGAGTTAATAGTGAATTTAGGTAAAATAAGTGATTAGAAGGATTCCTTATAAGACCTTTGTTTGCTGTTCCCCGTAGATTTATATAACTATGGTAGGTTGGGATGGGTGGTTTTATCATAAATCATTATAGGCATATATTGTGTTGATATACATTTCATTGAATTTTTATAATTTTTCCCCTATATATAAGTGGTTTTAAAGGTGATTTCAAATTCTTTTTGAAAGTATTTTTATTTTAAAAAAGTTTGTTTTATTTTATTTGCACTACTTGTGTGATATTTATTAGTAAAAGAATAATTATTATGTGAATAAAGACACTTAAATATAGAAATGATATCTGATATTTTGGGATTTATGGTTTCAACAGAGGAAATTTCTATATAGTTCCCAATGTGGACTTCTTTCTTGTATTTTGGTGTTATAGAAAAGCCTTTCTATTGATAGTAGGTTCATAAGTAATATTATATGAATATAAAAGGTGAGTATGGGTTCAAGGAAGTATCTAATAATGTAGAGAGTGTTCCTTGACTCTTGAACATGTTGGTTTAAGTGATCCTGATGCTCTAAAAGAAGATGGATGAGGAGAGACCTAAGGAAGTGGATCCTAATTTAGTGTTCTAGAAACAAAATCATCTTAAATTTATAGAAGATGATGGATTGGAAGAAGATAAATATTATTTAGAAAATATCAACCAAATCTTCTAGTTTATCTATACTCCTGAGACATCAATGGTAGATTTTGATACGTATATGATTGATATAGCCACTCATAAGTAGTGGTAAATGGTTTTGGAAGTGAATTTAGAAGAGGATATAACATTGGTTGTATTATAGAATATTTTATATCACTATTTTTATCCAAACATGTTGATTTTGAGGAAAAATCATCAATTCCTAAATCTGGAGAAGGGCAATAACATGGTACTGGAGTATATTACTCCCTTTTAGGAGTTAGACAAATTTTCAACCGATTTTATTACTAATTTTAATTTCAAGGCATGAAGGTTTTAGATGACTCTTTAACTTTAGATTCAATCATGGGTGATTATTCCTGATTTACCTATATATGTGGTTATGGTAAATATGTTTACTTTTGTTGAGGTTGATATGGTGGTGTTGAAATCACTTGAGGATGTTGTTGTATTTTTTGTTAATACATGTGTTTGAGGCATTTATAAAGAGATGAATTGGAGTGTTTGTAGATTCCTTTAAAAGGTTTTATGTGATTTTAAGTTGATTTTAATAATTATAGAATTTATAGTTAAAGGTGAAAAATAGGAAAAGGAATGTAATGCAAAAAAGTAATTCTCAGATAAAGTTGAATATTTTACAAATTGTGGGAAGTTGGATTAAAAATATATGTGTTATCTTGAAAAAATATAAGATTCACTTCTAGACTCTCATTGAGGAATATAATAGTTTGTTTTATGTAGAGTGGAAATATAACTGAGGGAGAAATCTATTTAAGGAACATACGATTGAATATCTCTTATATAAGTGTTAATCCATAACAAACTTGATAGAATAGTGAATTCCCATTATCATAAGAGTATTTTTTTCATTCATAAAAGTAAACATGATCCATAGTCGAAGGAATGAAAGAAGAATAAAATTTAAAATAGTTATTTCATTGAAAACAAATAAGTCATTTAGAATGTGTGGACTAGATTTTATATATTTCTCAAACATATGAGTAAATATAAGGAACAGGTAAAAAATATAATTATTTTTAGCATATATTCTTTAATTTTAGAAAAATACAAATTATAATATTCATTTATTTAATATTTAAAATTTCTTAACTTATCCAAAATTGATAGGTTATTAGAATTTAACTTGGTATTTTTTTTGAAGCTTACTTTCCACTAGTTATGGAAAATTTTCAAAAGAAGTATTTAGTAGGTTTTGGTATGATGATGTTTTGATTTTCCTAAAATATTTAATATAAAAATACTAATTGTTCTTATACATTAATCAATATGAGATGAGTTTAGTGATAAATATTTATAAAGAGGTTTTTAAGTCGTGATTTTAGTTCTATGTCATGGTGCATTATGAAGAAGATATCATGGGAGAGCTTCACACTGTGTAGTCATGTTGTATGAGTTTGGAAAAACATTGTAAAGCATTGATAATTTATGTCACACAATGAAATAAGGTGTCACAATGTACTGAAAAATAATTAAAATAAATCCCACATCAGGAATAAATTCCATTGTATATAGATGTGGAGTGATTTATATATGTATCATAGAAAGTGAAAGTGGAAATTATTATGTTTATCATGTGAAACATAAAATATGAATCTCATGAATATTAAATGGAGATTTTCTAGGTGTTTGATTAAAATTATTTTTAAAGATCGAACTATTTTGAAGATTTGAAATGTCAAAAAATTAGGGTTTCATATATTAAATATAAGAAAACCAAATCTAAGAGAATTATTGATTATAAAAGAAAGATAAATAGAAACTAGAAGAAGTTATTCGATAATAGTATAACTATTCTAAAGAAATATAGTAAGTGTATAATGTCCTATCTAGATTTAAATTTGAGAAAATAAAGAATAATATCTACATAAAATTATTCCATTTATGTCTCATAGAAAACTGGTGATATTTTTCATTAAATTATTCTTGTTTTGTTCATCAAGTTGGTTATTATTCTACAAGTATGGTTGGTTCCATAATTTGTAACAAAATAAACTTCATACCCATGTCTATATATATTTATTTGTAATCAATGGATAAATGAGTGTACATGGGATAAAAAACACCATACAACTAGCACATATTTATCCTTTTTGGTCTAAAACCATGTTAAAAAATTTGTTGTGTGTCTATTTATTTTTGTACCTTCACGAGTTTAATATGGTTGTAATGAATGAGAATAGAGATTTATTAGGATCTGAAGAAAATATAAACATTAATTAACCCCATATTTTTATCATATCTTGAGTGATCCTGACAATTGGTATTAAAGAATTATTATTATCTTTGTGATCTATCTTGAAGAATGTTATGGATCATCACAACTTATTCAACAACAATGGTATTCATCTATTCACTGGAAAGAGTTTCTTTATGTGGAAGGATAGAATGATACCTTATATTTTCTCTCTCAATATATATTCTATAGATTCTATTTAAAAAGGGTTGATAGTTCCGAGTGAGATTCCTAAATGGGTTATTTTTTATAAGAAGAAAATTTAAAGTGATAAAAAGGATATACATTATTATTTTTATCTATATCTAGGATGGAACTAACAAAATACATGGGTTGAAAAACTATTACTTCCATTTGGAAAAACATTATAGTATTTATTAAGTTAAAAAAAAGGTGAAGAAAGAAAAGTTTTAAATTTATATATAGTATTTTGAAGATGTTATAATATGTAAAGAGGAATCATTTGATGAATACTTTATTAGAGTCAATTTGTTTTTCTTCTCCATAAGAATATTTGGAGAAACTCTCAAATATTATACTACGGTGAAGAAAATTATGATAATATTACCATAAAATTTTAATGCTAAGAGCTCATCTCTTGAAGATAAAGACCTTAATGATTTCACTATTGATGAACTATACAGTACTTTGATCAATTAATAAATAATAAGGGGTGTTTCTATGAAAAGAAATGGATAGAAAGAGAATGAAATAAATTTTAAATTTTTTATCAATGTAAAGATATAATATGATCACACATATTCAAATAAATTAGATATTATAAAATATTTTAATAGAATTATCTCCCTCATACCAAGAATATTCAAGAATAGGGAAGGAAAATATTAAAGGAAACTTACCATTAATTTTTTTAACCATGGAAATATAGGTCACTTCTCTTCCAAGTTCACCATGAAGAAAAAAAAATTAAAATAAATATAATGAAATAATTAAGTAATCCTCTATAAGAAATGGACTATTTCCTGATAAATCAATATCCATAAAAGGGAAGAAGGAATTGACATCTAAATTCTTTAGAATTAATAATTTATTAGTTGGAAAAGGAATTTAAAATATTTATTAGATCTGTGATTATGAGGAAAATCTTAAATATTCTTATAATGTTGTGAAAAAACATGAAACTGACGATATTGAAACATTAGAGTATGAATCACCAATTTATAGTGAGTATTCTATTGTATAAAGATATTCAACTAAGGGATTACATATTGATAATATAAATCAAGTTATGATTAAAAGGAATTGGTAGGTTAAGAAATGAAAATCTATATATTAAAAAGATATATTGTAATAATGATCAAATATAGGTTGATAAATATGGTTAGATTAAATAAATTGAGTGCTAAAATCTTGTGAATGATGAGAAAAATAAGATCATTGATGATATGAATTCTACTATAATCCTTTGGTATAATAATTTAGAAAGTCTAGAATTTAATCTTGTTGGAGTAGATAATAAAAAAGAAAGATTAAATTATAATATCAATTGGGATGGTGCATAAGTTTGTGATTTTTAAAAACAATCAACATCAATTAATCATAATTATCAATTTATTATACATAAATATGAAAATTATACAAGTTATCAACTTCAAAATAAAATCATACTCTAAATAATATCTTTTCAAAAATAGAAATATTGATCCAGTTTAAAGAATAATGTAAAGGGAAAAGTTTCTAATGTTTGTAAGGGTAAAAATTATGAAATATGTTCAAATAAACAAAAAATATACAAATAAGAGATAAAAAAATTAGTTGGGTAAGTCAACACATTGAATGTCTGCTAATAGAGCTAGATAACAACTTATGCAACAATAGAATATCTATCAATTAAGGATGTTTGGGTATATTAATGGTGTTGTGGTGTATTTGGACATAATGAATGTATTTTTTGGTAAAAAAATTCATTATCCAAAAAAATAAAGGAGTGTGGACATAGTGGTAGACAACAATAGTATAGAATAAATTAGTAAGTTAAACTGGTTGAGAGAAAAATTGAAGTTAAAAATGGTTTTGAGAACTTTAAGAGAGTGTGTGAAAGGTTTGACCAAGAGGGAATCATATCAAATTATAACCTTCCAATCATACTAGATCAATTAAATCCATTTTTAAGACATTAAATGTTTTAAAACTAATTTTTTTCAAAGAATAGGAAAATATTGTTGGAGATTCATTCAAGGAATATAAATCTCAGAGGCCATGGATTATTGATATTAGTTTCTCTTCACATATAAAAGTTGATTTAAATAACATTAAGGATACTAAAAAATATTATGGTGTTTTAATTTTTTTTAAAGATATTTTATTAAAGATAAAATGGGATAGAGTGTCTTAAATTGAGAAAAACAATTTTTTATCACTCAATGTTTTATTTTTTGATGGTTTGAAACATAATTTGTTAACTGTGTCCAAAAAATCTAATGATAGAAATGAGGTAATGTTTAGAAATAATTGATACTTGGTGAAAATAATTAAATATATATCTTTTATAATATAGGTATTGTGAACGCTAGGAAAATTTCTTCGGGTTGGAGAGTCCAAAACAAGCTACTATATGAGCATGTAAGTCGAGTTCGGTTTGTGGCATAAAATACCATGTCATCTTACATAAAATAATAATAAGAAATTAATTAAGGAAGTGGTTGTGAGTAATATTATGAAAAAATAAAATATTAAAACTTGAAAATTATATCAAAAGTGAAATATGGTGAGTAGAAGCCACAAGTATGTTAGCATTCAAACTTGAAAACCATTGGAGATGATTATCACTAATTTTTGTGGACCTATAACTAAGTAGTAAACAAGTGGAGATATATTTTTCATTAATTTTACCCATGAATTCAAAATAATTAAAAAATTTATGTTAATTCATTGTAGATATAAAGACTTAAACATGTATAAAAGTTTCATAAGGATAGTTGAGAAATAAATATATTTTTCTATAAGAGGTTGCGATTAAACAACTGTACTGAATATACCCAAAAAAATTTAAGGATATTTTTATAAACCTGGAATTATACATGAGTTCAATGTATCCTACACTTATCAAAAAATGTAGTGGCTAAAATTAAGAATAATATTCATTTTTATATAGTTATAATCATGCTAACAAATCATAAAACCTCAAGATACATTTGGATAAAACTAATTTCTGCAAATAGAATTATTAAAAAAATATTCCAATTGAATAAAAGTTTAGATATGAATCCATATAAAATGTTTTTTAGGAAGAATCCAAAATAAAAACACTTAATAGTGTTTAAGAGAGCTTTTTTGATCAGGAAGAATGGAATAAGTAGCAGTAATTTTTAAGAAAAAATCTATATAATTAATTTTCTATTATTATACACCAAATGGAAGTTCATACAGATGTTATAATAATAGAGCTAAAAGAATAGTGTATTGTGATGATGTAGTAGTCTTTTAAAATATAGAAGTTATCAATAAATCAATCATAAATACTAATGAGGATGATTTTATCACCACTGGACTTACATAATAGATTAAAGTAGACACAATAAATATATAAAATCTAGATGTGATGCAGATTTAGTATACACAAGTGATGGGGTGTTAATTTTATAACCACATGGGAAAAATCAAGACCTAAAAGGCTGGTTGATATTGAAAATATTATAGGTGATCAAGATCAAGAGGTGAAAACTATGAAAAATTCATTGAAAATAGTATCATTAGTCTTCTATAAAAAATAGAACCTCAAACTATTGATGACTAATTTAAGAAAAAATAATGGATTCAATCTACAAATAAAGAGATGGATGAACTAGAAAATTATAATAAATGGGAGCTTGTTCTCAAAACCAAGGAGAAGGAAATTATTAGGAAAATGGGGTTTCAAAATTAAGATAAATGAGAAAGGTATGGTCATGAAAAAAAAAGAAAAACTTGTGTGAAAATGGTACTCACAAATTGAGGGAATTGATTTTCATAAAACATTTTCACTTTTTTCAAGGACTGATACCATACAAATTTTCCTTACATTCATAGCTCAAATAAGATTCAAGGTTTTCCAAATTAATTTAAAGTCTACATTTCTATATGGTAATGTAAATTAATAAGTATATATGTAAAAAATTGATACTTTTGTGATTGATAAAGATGGTGGAAGAGTGTACAAGTTGAAGAAGTCACTTTATAGGTTAAAATAAATTACAAGATCTTAGAACCTCAAAATAGATGAGTACCCAAGGAGAATCAAATTCAGGAAAGTGTAGTTCTATAGTATTCTATAAATAAATAATACACACACCACATCACTCATTGTGATTGTGTATGCTGATGATATCATTTTTCCAAGTTATGAGAAAAAATTGCGTGAATATTTTTCCACACAAATGAAGAAGAAGCATGAAATACCAATATTTAGGGAGATTAAATATTTATTTGTTTTTCAAATCACCCAAGTTATTGGTTCGATTTTCATCTCTCAAGAAAAATATGTGAAGGAGTTTTTACACCAATTCAAGTTGGCACTAAGCTGATTTAGGATAATGAAAGGAATGTTGTTAACGATAAAGAATATAGAAATTTGATTTTATCATACACCTATTTGGATCAAGTCTATACATTTTTTATGTTGTTAATATTTATGATAGGTATCAATCTAATACAAAGAATCGCATCTCCTAGTATCCAATTTATTTGTTAGATATTTAATGAATACTTTCAGTTTTGTATTTTTATATAAAAATAAATGTGAGAAGGAATTAAAGTACTTTATAGATATTTATTGGGCTACTGGTGTTGATTACCAAAAATAAAAATTAGGTAGATAATTTTTTTATTGGTGAAAGGTGTGTAGAATGGCGTTACAAGATGAAGAATTTAGTCACAATAATATCTAATGAATCTAAGTATGTGGTTGCATCACATGGAGCTACACAGATGATTTATATTAAGACTCAACTTGAGGACATGAATGTTACTGCTTGATACCCACTGGTTATTGGTTAAGATAACCAAATTTCCATAAATATTTACAATAATTTAATTTAAAATTTTATATAAAATAATAATATTATTAAGTATAATTTTCTAAAGTAAAATGTGGTTAAAGATATATTGAAGATAAAATCTATTCCATCCAAGGAATATATTACTTATATTCTTATATATCCACTACAAACTTACTATATTTTGAAGCCAAAGCTTTCAGTGGTAGTGAAACCCACTTCCTAACACTAATTTATGTCTTTTTGAGTCCCTCCCTATATTCCACTTGTCCTTATAATCTATAGGAAGTGGGAGAGGTTATGTAAAGGGAAGAAACAGTCTTGTCTTTGAACTATCCTAATATATTTATTGAGTGATTTTAGGAAAGTTTTTAAAATTAGTTTCTCATTTCCGGACTAAATATTCTTATCTATTATAAATTTTTATGTTATTAAAGGATATAATTGATGTCCTATTCAATTTTTGTTGATTTCTAAAGAAATCTATCTCAATTAGAGTAATATTTTATTGAGGGGGAGTATATTTTATATCTAACTTTAAAATGGAATAGATGGTATTGGTATTGATAATAATCTAAATGGGGAGATTGTTGGACCCATGTGAGGATGATGTTTATTTTTGTTAGTGATTATTTTTTTAGGTGTTAATAATTATTTTGAAATAAATTAAAGTGTTTGGAGATTACTTATGAAGGTTTTAAATGATTCTAAGTTGAATTAAAGAATTATTGAATTCATAGTAAAATGTTTAAAAATAATAAAATTCATTTCATGCATAAAAGTAATTTTGAGTTGATGTTGAATATTTCAAACGTTTTGGAAGTTGGATGAGAATGTAAGGGTCATATGTAGAACATGTAAGATTCAATTCTAAACTCTCACTAAGGAATGTAAGAGTATTTTTATGTATATTGTAATTGTGTCAAAGGAAGGAATCTATTTGAGGAATGTAAGTATAAATATCTCTTACGTAATAGTAAATTTCTCTTTTATAAGATCCACTCTATAGAAAACTTTAAAAAATGGATATTTCCCTTGATTATATGAATAATATTTTCATTCATAAAAGTAACTCTAGTCCATATTAGAATAAATGAAAAAAAATCATGAAATTCATAACATCCTTCTAACTGAAAATATAAGAGTCATTCAAAATGTGAAAAATGAATTTTGATAGAGTCCTCAAATGAATAAGTAAATCATAATCATAGGTAAAATGTATAATCATTTTTGAGAAAATGATGTAATTTTGAAAAATTTCTCAAGTGTAAGATTCATTTCTAGAATATGTTAAGTTCACTAACTTAATAAAAAATTCAAGGTTTCCAGAAGTTTCCTGGGTATTTTAAAAAATTAATTTGTGTTTATTAAGGATAATTTATAGAAGATATATTTCTAGGATTGAAGTCTAATAATTATTTTTATTCCAAAAATATTAAATATCATGATTCTAATTATTCTTATCCATGATTAGAGTTAAGGTTAATTTGGTTATGAATATTGAGAAATTGGTTTTCACACCATGATAAGATTGTCATGATATAATAAGAGATAAAGAAGAAATAATGGGAGAACTTAATGTTGGGTTCCCATGCCATGGGAGTTAGACATAATACTGTAAATTATTTAGGATATGTGTCATAGTGTGATAGAATGTGTCATTATGTAACCATGATGAGTTCAATTGAATCCCATTTCATGAACAGATACAAATGATTTTTTTATACGGGGATATTTTTTTAAAAGAAAGCAGAAGGATTAATATTATTAAAATACAAAGATAAAAGATCTGAAAGAAGGGAAATTTACATCTATCACGTTGAAAAATGTTCATCAGTTCACCTAGTATGTTGTAGTAATGTATGTAGGTTCCTTCCAAGGATCCTTTATTGGAAAGAGAATCAACAAGTTGATTTGCCTCACGGTAGATGTGTGTGATAATATAGTTCATTGAAGCTAGGGTAGTCAGGAATCTATTTTGTTTGGTAGTAAGCTTCCCGGAAAGATGTATTTGGCACAGAATCACCACTTGAACAATTGTAGTTGAGTCACTCTCAAGCCAAACACGATTCAAGACACTTTGCCAAGTAAAATCAACAGCTTTAATTAGGCCTTGCATTTCTACTTTAAGTGTTGTATCATGACCACATGAGTTGTGTCCCCCTTCCAAAAAAAATCACCATTGTGATCTCTAAAAGTAATACCATATCCAGCAGGTTTGGGGTTTCCCCTTGAGGCTCCATCCATGTTGCATTTTATCCAGCCTACAATCGGAGACAACCAAAAAAATTCAATGGTTCTAAGAGGTTTATGGTAATTACCTTAATGGTGGAGCTTCATAAGGACCGCAAGATCCCTGATCGAGTTATGATAGTAATCATCATGTAGGAAATTGGCTTGTTGAGCCAGAAACAAGACGACATAAAGGTAATTTTTGTGATTGAGAATAGGTACACCATGCTGAAATTTATTTCTTCTATTCCAGACAATATGAAAAACCTCTGCACATGCAGCCAGAAAAAGGATACGAACTTGCTTTGATAGCTGGACAACAAGCAGGTCGAGCAGAAACTGAGAGAGAGAGCTGGTTTGCGGGTAGTATAGATCAAAGCTATCAAACACCGCATTACATAGGGATGAATAAGTATTACCAGAGAGGAAGATATAGTTTAAGTCCTCTCGGTGTTGCTGGTAGAGAGCGCACCTGGAGCATAAAGAAATTCCCACCCGTTGCAGGTTCACATCAACCGAGAGTTTGTTGAGTTGAAGGTGCTAGAGTAGAGTAAACTGAGATGGCATCAGCCATTTTTTGTTGAAGGCCTCCAGTCCTATACTCCCACCATGGATAAGGTTATTATAATATCCATTCGAGTCCATAATTACATCAGATCTAGGCTCCCAAAAGAGGAGGTTGTGACTGTCTAGGAAATCATAGTTATCAATAATGTGAGTAATGTGCAGTGGTAGGTCATTACGATTCTCAATCTGGTTCCTAATAGAGGAATCATAGTCACTATTCTGATCAGAAGTTCTAACTCTGTCAATGAGTGGATCCCCAGTCCAGTTATGCTTGAAAAATTCAGGGATATTTAAAAATGCTTCTTATAAAGAGAAAGCAGTGATTATCTTTTTTATCACATGGATCTTGAAGGCCATATTTTATGGAAATTAAATGGATATATTTCAATTGATCAGTTTAATGGAGTTTTACAAACTAAAATATTAGGAATATTCAAAATTCCATAAATGAAGGGTTTTCATATAATAAATATCTGGAAACCAAATATAAGATAATTTTTAAGTATAAAAGAAACATAAAAATAAATTAGAACATGTTATTTGATAATGTAACCACTATTTTAAAGAAATATTATGACTGGAAAATAACTATTTTGGATTTCTATTTGAAAAGAGATAGAAGAAGATCTATATCATATTATACTAATGGGGCTCGTATAGCACTTGATATTTTTTTAATAAAAGTGTTTTAAAATTTTTAATCAAGTTAACTCTTATTCTTCAAGACTTGTTGGAGCCAGTGTTTATAATATATTCAGAGGAATACAATTTTTTTAAGATTATTATTGATAAAAAGAGGAGTGATATGTGTGGATGGGATAAAAAAACACCATAAACCAGGTTTATAGTCATCCATTTTGGTGTTTAACTTCATTAACCAATGTGTTATGTTCCTATTTAATTGTTTACCTTTGTGGGTTCTAGTGTGTTGTGTTCAATAAGAAAATAAAGTGAATGGTATTTGAAGAAAACATGAACATTTATTCACCAATAGTGTTTATCATATTCCAAGTGTTACTAATAGATAGTTAAGAAGAGAGATAATGCTTTTCTTTACCAGCCCAAATTTGGAATGTAATTATTTGGTGGAAGAAAATGAAGTAAGAAGATGCCGAACAGAGAGGCAGCGAGAAGAATTCAACAATATTTAGTTCTTCTCAATGAAGATAGTAACATCGGTGATACCACTATGGAATAATTGTATATCTAAAGCTAGAAAGTACTTATGAGACTAATACATGTCACTATGTGGGGATCTTGGGTGACTATGGAAGTTTCACAGTTTTTTTATATTCAAGTGCTAGTGTGTTATCTTTTAACCAGTCATTAGGATCAATAATGTTGTAAGAGAAGTTAAATCATTTTTGATCTAAATTCCAAGGGAGTATGGGTGGTAATCCCCATCATGGTTAGTATTAGAAGGTTTAAGGATAGTTTTTTTCTATAAATAATATTTCATAGGAGTCTGAGTCAAGACTTACAATAATGAGAGGCAATCTACTTATTGATTATATTATGGTATATTTTATGTTTGATAAAAATCCCTCCCATTCATTTATATCTTTATGATTAATAAACTAGTTGAATATTTTTTCATGTTAATACCTTATTACCTAAATATTGAGACACCTCTTAGGTAAATGATGGATCTTGGTTTTTTGTGTTAGTCTTTTTCCCTTGTATTCAATGATGTGGAGATCTCATAGGGATTCTTGGTTAAAGATATCAATATGTTTTATTTCATAATTGGTATTAATTTTATACTAATGTTCAAGTACCATATTGATTTTTAGAATTAGTAGGATTAGTTAACTTCATATGAATGCAGTTTTGACACTTTTTAAGGGGATTGGGATATTCATGCTAGATAGGTAGGATATATTTTTAAAGAACTTGGGGATTTAGAATTTCTATGAGAAAGGCTTGTTCTTGGATTAGAATAATCCAATGGTATATTTTTGTTTCTAATGATAGTGGAATATTTGGTTGGAGGATTTTTTGAAAAAGGGATTTATCCAACTAAGAATTTCAACTTGGGTAGTGCTAGTTCTATCTTTTCAACAAAGATGATGGTTGATTTTCATTACGCATTAACTACTATAAGTTGAATCAAGTAATTGATAAGAAAAAATAAAAATTGTATCTTGAAGTACAATTTGTGATCAAACTATCAACAATTAAGTAATAGAGGGATACAATCTAATTATATCATTTAGGAGACAGTATGGGAATTATGAGTTCTTGGTAATTTTGTTTGCGGTTACTAATGTTTTTTTATGTACTTGATAAATAATGTCTTCTATAAATATATCAAATCATTCATATCAGTATTTATGGATAACATTTGGATTTATTTTGAATTTGATAGGGATCAAGGGAAGAATTTTTGGACTGTGTTGGGATGCTTCAAGAGTATAAGTTATTCATGAATTAACCCAAACTTTAGTTTTGGATGTGAGAAGTGATGTTCTTAGGTTGCATGATCTCTAAGGAGGATGCCCGAGTGGATATAGAAGTTTTTTTTTAAAAGTAATATCTTGGGATTGTACTAAGAATATATTTTGGATTTTGTGTTTCCTTAGGTTGTAAGGATACTACCAAAAATTCATTTATTGATTTTTATTTTTTCATCTCCGATAAGGGTATTAACAAAGAAATGCATAACAATTGAGTGGGATGAGAAGTGTCGAGGAGCTTTCAATGAGTTAAAGAAAATGTTTATAACTAGGAAAACAATTATTTTTATTTAGTTTGGAAAAGGTTTACCTATTTATTATGATGCATATAGGGATGTTATAGTGCATGTAATCATGCAAGGGATTAATGTTTCTATGTAAAAGTTGAGAACGTTCTGACCACACGAGTCAACGATTTTAACACTAGAGAACATAACATATTTATTTTACATAGTATAAATATGTGGAACAAAAATAAGTATGGAAATATTAACATATTTTAAGACTTACCATGAATGCATTCACGTCATAATGGTCTAGTCTAACCACGTTCCCATAACATAGTGTACTTAGACTAACCCCAAGCATCCCTTGATATGGTGGACTTGGGTTAACAACATACATCCCTTAATATAGTGTAATTCAACTAATTATCCTCTCCCATACTAATATCATAAGATACAAAACATTACCCAATGAATTAGAGGGATATAATAGATCCACCCATAAAATAAGGATAAATGATACATGCATTTTCCATATGATCATGAAAACAATTATAATTCTTTCACAGATCAATTAACCCATAAGAAATGGGTAGCATAAAAATGTTAACATATCATGATCATTAGTCATACAAAGAAAGAATTTAGACGGTATCATTAGATAATATCTCTAAAAAATCATAATAAACATTAATGTATGTCGACATAGATGAAAACAATTTTTTATGAACATTATAAAATTGCATTAAAAATGGAAAGAAATGTCATTTTCTTTTGATAAATTTTATTTTTAAATGAAAAATTCTCAAAAAAAGGCATAGATATTAATTTGAAAAAACATGAAAACTTGGATAGGAATATTAATTATGAAAAATGGTTATAAAATTAGGAAAAAAAGTTCATATAAAAATCATTAAAAATATTATTTTCACACTTTTGTAAAAAAATCAAAGTTGGTGAAAAATAACCGTACTGAAAAATAATAATATTAGTGTTATAAAAAAAATCAGTTACATTAAAAAATACCATATAAAATCATAAAATGAATAATAAATACATCTATAAAAGAAAATAAATAATATTAACATGGAATAAAATGACTTATGACTAAAAAATGAGAAGGTTGAATTCACTTAAAAATGACATTTCAGTTGAATTATGAACCAAAGGGAGAAGAAATGGTTATAATAAATGTAAAACCCATTAATAACAAGAGGATAAGACAGTATTTGGGTTTTAGAGAGAATAATAGATAATTTCTGAAGATTTAAGTTCAAACATAAACAATATTGATTTCAAAATCATATTAGTGAAAAACCCCTTGCCTTAACTCCTGACTTCCAAAAAAGTGATTTAACCTCATGTATAATAAAAATATTCTTTTAATCACTTATTTTATAACCTTATTAATATCTCTTACTTTTTATACTATTAAATTACAATAATTCATTCTATATATATTAGTTATTTATAGTTTATGTTCATCATTGAATGTTAAATTTTTTGATTGTTTCATACAAGTTTCATAATAGAGATATTGGTCCCCATTATTTTATACCAATTTCATAATTCAAAAACTATCCAATATATGGGAATCATTATGTTCAAATTATTTATGTATTAACCAAATAATGTTATGGAAATTATGGTTATAGTTTTCAAGAATTGAATCCATGGAGAACATTGTTTTGAGTAATTATCCAATAACCATGAGTTACTTTATAATGATTATTCATTTTTATGTCATACTTCTTAAAAAATAATCATGAAATATATTACTCCTTAATTGAATATATTATTAGTATTAGTTTTTTTATACTTATTCATGGTGAAAATAGTGATGTTGGTATAGCATTGTTCATGTAGGCGATTGAATGGAACCAAAAAAGAATATGTTATTATAATGAAGTGTAAAGTAATATATTAGTAGTATAAATTAATATAAATCAAAATGATTCCAATATAAAATATTAGTGGAGGAAAATATTTATAAATATTTATTTTGATAAGTTAATTTAAAAATTTATGGAATAACTTAGATACTTGCATGACGAATTCACACCTTCTCGACAAAGGTTTCTTCAGAACAAAAGATTTATGACTATTTCTAGGAACCAAAGCTATAAAAATATAAGAAGTATTTTTTAGATGTTAAAATATTAATTTATTCAAGATAAAATGAATGTTTTTAATGGATTGGGTGGGGTAAAGTAGGGGTCATTTTATAGGTGAGTTTTGGGTGGTATTTCTCCAATTATATATTCTATAATTTATAAGGTTGTAATTTTAAAGAGAAAGTGGATAAAAAGTAGATAATGACGGATATGATACAATTTTAGTAAATAAACACCTCCTACATATATTTATAGATATTTTTAATGATATTTTTTCATTAACCACTTAGTTTAACAACCCTTTACCTTATTTTACCTTTTTTAGTAACTAAATTTTGACCTCAGAAACATATTTTTATGATAAAGAATAAAAACTACATCATTAACTAATCTCAATGTGTTGATTAAAAATTTTGAATTCGTTTAATCCTATTCAATTTAAAAATATAGTAAATATAACCTTTAAAAGAAAAAATATAATTTATAAAAAAATCTTTTTATAGATTTTTTTTAAATTTTTTGTGTTCTTAATCCTATTTCATATCAATTAAAAATTAAATGAATATTAATATATTTTTAATACATTGGAAAATTATATTAGATTTATCATTTAAAACCGACCAATTTAATTTATTAAGATAAAAAATACACAATGCTAAGAAATAGTTCTTTGAAAAAAATCATCTTTAATATTAAATAATTTCAAAAATATCTTATTAGAATTAATTATTCATCTTCTAAACCTTTAATTTTTTCAATTCATTGGTAATAAAATATTTCTTTTAGTTTTATAAACATATAAAATCATTCTTTAATAATAAAATGTTATGCATAATAAAAATATATATTTTTATAAGAAAATTTTTTAATTAGATTTTATTTTATTATTTATTATTTGTGATTTTTTTTAAAAATTTGAAAAATTACCCATTAGATATACCCAACAACCACATATCAAATGAACATATTCCATATATCCATATATTAAATGAGTATATTTCCAACAACCATATATATAATGATCAGATTCAATTCATATATATAGTATTGCATACATTCTTAGAACCATTAATCCCATTTAATTATCTCACAACTTGTCTATTATATTTATAATTCTCTACCTTATTTCTATAGTTTCAATCAGAGGTAAGATCTTCAATACAAAACTTGGGGAAAATGATTACAACTTCATAGTCTTTTTATTTACTTATAGTTTTGTTCCTCTTTTAATTGTATTAATGATTTTTCATGTTAAATTATCGTGGTGTATTAATATTTTTCTTGTATTGTAATACTTTATCTATTTAAAATGTATCGTGGTTCATTTTAGTATGGTGATGCGTGTGAAACAAGCTATTCAAAATAGTATTTATTTTAAAAAATACATAGTAAAATCACAGGGTGTTACATTATACACTCTTCAAAATAATTTCTCCCTTATAATTTTTACACTCAGCTAAAAATAAATGAGGGTGCTTATTCTTAATTACATATTTAGCTTCCCATGTTTCTTCTAAAAACTTATGATTTCTCTATAGAACTTTAACCCGGTGAGCAGTCTTGTTTCATAATATGTTATCTCTATGATCCAATATTTATAATAATTCTTCCCCCATAAGAGAGTTCATGTTCTAGTTGTACTACACATGATTATATTACTTGTAAAGTATAAGGTATGTACTTCCCTCAAAGTGACACGTGGAACACATCATGCACTTGGGAGAGGTTCAGTGAAGGTGTAAGATGTTAAGCTATTATCCCCACACGATCAAAGATTTCAAATGGTCTAGTGTATATAGGGATCAACTTTACCTTTTCCCCAAATCTCATAACCCTCTTCCTTCATGATATTAGAAGGAATACCTTATCTCTAATGTCAAACCTTATATGTTGATGTTGATTATTATCAAATATATTTGGTCAATTTTTTACATTTTTCATGCAATGTTGAATGGTTTGGATATTATCTATAATTTCTTAAGAAAGATATTGTCCCATTAGTTTACTCTCACCATATTTATTCTAACATATTATAATTATACAACTATTCCTATACATAGCCTCATATGATTCCATTTGATGGCTAGAATAAAAATGGTTGTTATATGAGAACTCTACCATGAGTAGGTGTTAATCCCAACATCTTTAGAAATCCATTGAATAAGATATCAAAATATATTCTAGAGTATGAATGGTCCTTTTAGATTGAACACCATTCTATAGATGATAAGAATTACTAAAAATTATCTATGTATCATATTATTATTATTAAAGAGTTATCCAAAACATCGAGGTAAACCTTAGATCTCAATCATTTGAAATTGAGAGTGGTACTCAATGAAGACTTACTAATTCCTTTATATATATCTTAGAAAGTTAATCGACTAAGAAATATTGTTAAATATAAATGAAATATTTTAAATTATTATGGTAATAAACAACAACCCAAATGGAATTATGGACTTTAGATGTGTTTGGAAGTCCTACAATAAAATCCATGGTGATGTTTTCCCATTTCCATATTTATATGATTAATGGTTTCATCATCCCATTATAATTTTTTCATTATGACTTAACTTACTAGTATACCAAGAATCAAGATACAAATTGTAAAATATAACCCTTTATGTCTTCATATTATAAATTTTTTTTGAGATCTTTATGCATCTTTTTAATTCCATGATGGATAGAGAATAATGAGCTATGTGATCTGTCCAATAATTCCTTCTCTAGTTTTGGCATTGATGGAACACATATTCATTTCCCAAATATTATAATTCCATAATTTTCAAAGTTAAACTCTAGAATATTCCCTACATTCTTCTATAGATTCAAATCCTCCTTCTATGCCTCCTTGGTCTTTACATAGATGGCTGGTTAAGCTTTAATTTGGGAGAGATATAATTTCTCTTCTTGCCTTTTAATTTCAAGGTCTATCCTTTTCAAATCCATAAGTATTGGATATCTTTTAATCCATACCATGGATAATTTAGTATAATTATTGTGTATGTGTTTTAACACTCTTTCTCACATCCTTTTTTATATTTTTATTGACCTTTTAATATCAAATTATTGTATTTTGTGTTATAATTAACAATTGTTGTATTTTCAAGATTCAATTGTAAAAAATTATGTTTCCATATAGAATTGTGTTTTAGTGTTTACTTTTGTTTTTTTTTTCAGTAGCACAATTAATTTATTCTTTCTTCATTTTTTATTAATTTTTTATTCTTTTATTTAAATTACAATTTTTATTCCTTTATTTATTTTATTATTTCATTGTTTTATGTTTTCCAAAATAACAATTTCATTTAATTAATCAATTATTTATGTAATTTATTTTCAATTTAATAAAATTTGATTCATTAATTTAATTAATTAATTATTTAAAATTTTAAATAAATAATTCACTTCAGTTTTTACATATTTAAATAATTAAATCAGTTTTAAAATTTTAATTATATTCATTTAAATTTTTTATTTTAATTTAATTATTTAATTTTATTAACTCCTTTAATTAATTTGTTAGTTAATTAATTAGAGTAAATTTCTTTAAATATTTTTTATTTTTTTAAATTATTTTTTTGTAAATAATTTTAAATCTTAAATAAATTCTTTCGGAATAATGTGCAATTAATTTTATTTTGTTTTTAAATTTGTGTAATTTTTATTTACTTTTTAATTTTATTTGTTAATTTAATTGTTTAATTTATTGTTTATTGTGCAGGATTCACCATCTTTCTCACAGTCACCTCCATTTTCCCAAGAGTCACCGACACCCCCATCAGTGACTTGTCTCACGGCCACCTTTCCCTTCTCCCCACAACAGTGACTTGTCTCACCGTTCCTTCATCCAACCTACCGACACCTTCTGACACAACAACACCATCGGCCCCTTCCCTATCTGTGACTCACCTACACCACTCCTCTGCTCCTATCTCATCGACGTCACGAACATACACAAAATCACAGCACAAAAACACAAGTACAACAAAAAAATTGAACACAGAACTGCAGCGACATCAGATAAATTTCAAACCGCAGTAAGTAGAGAATCAAATACACCACAAACCATGAATTTGTATCTAGAAACAATAAATTCGAACCCCGATCAGCAAAACTGCAATCAACCTCAGCAGATCTAGAAACCCACAGACCATAAAATGATCGAATTGTAACCCTAATTCAGATTTCGAACCTTCACCGTGATCCACTAAACCCCGACCCCCCTTTTTCGCAGTCTCCCTCCTCTTTTCCACGATCCAAGCCACTCTTCACTTCTATTCGATCCTCTCACCAGCCGAACAACCATCCGCTGGAGCCCGACCTATCTCCCTGCTTTCCATTACCGAACCGCCTTGCCCGACCCCCCAAGTCGTCGATCCATCCCACCTCACATTTCTGTGAACAGTCGCCATATCCGGCTACCTCCTCCCTCTGCTCCGGCGCCGCCTTACCCCTCCTCACTTCCTACCTCTCCTACGCAACCCGAATACCCCCTCCCTTCTATTTACGTTTCTTATTATTTTTTATATAATATAATTATAATAATATAATATATAATATATGACATATATAATAATAATAATATATTTTTTAATATATATAATAATTAAAATAACTAACTAATAATAATAATAACAACAAGTTTAATAAAATTTATAAATATTTTTATAAAAGATGTATATATATTTTTTATAAATAATATTTTTATAAATTTTATATTCATTTTTTAATAGGTATTCAAATATATGTGTATAGTTATATTTATATAATAATTAGTTTTTAATTTTCTTGTTATATATATATATATATATATATATAATAATAATCACACAAACTACATTTATTTAATTTTTAAGTAGTGGTTAGTTTTTATTTATTTGATTATATATATTTTATATTCTTCTAATAAATTAATTATTATTATTATTTACTTTTTTATTTGTTTTTTTGCAGTAATAGGGGGGACGCTGATCTATCAGTTACGAAGGGGGTGCATGGGGACATTCAGTTTGGGGAGCAGGCTGATTCCAAAAAATCAGAACTATTCGAGATCATTACTTCATAGGAAGGGGTGGAATTGGAATTATGAGCAACATGAGGGCACATCATGAATTCTAGAAGAGACTCCCAGAGCTTCACTTCGCCATTCACTCCACCCAATTCCACTGATCTATACACACAAATCTCATCCATCCATTTTTCTAAATTCCTTCCAATCATCCATTCACATCTCATCCTTCCATCTCTTCTCATCCATCCATTCCCCATCATTCCTCCTCATTCCAGATCCACTCAGCCATATTTCCACCCATCTCTCAATCAACCATTTCCATTTCCATTCACCGAGATAGGGAACAAAGATAGATATTTGAGCTTGGAGTAGGGAGCATGAATCAGAGAAGGAAGTTTGAGGAAACATGCTATCTGTAGATGTTTCTTCATTACTTCCTCTTCAGCTTTTCATTTTTGTTTTCTTGGACATGAGTAGTTAATTGGATTAGGGGAATTAGGTTACTATGTTCTAATTTTATTTCATCCATCTTCCTTATGTTAATTCCTATGTTTAGTTCATCTTTTTAGTTCGATGTTACTTTTTGTTCATTTACGATTATCAATATACACTACCTAATAACCAACATGTGAGGTAGTGAATTAGTTCACCTTGGATCATTGACCAAAGTACCAAAAATTGGAAAAGGTCAATGTATCTCTTCTAAATAATTAATAGATTAATTTTAGGGTGAAGGTATTGATCCATGAAAGTCCACTGAAGATACACCTCAGTGAATTTCCCAAATTTTAATCCCTGAATAATTGAATCAATTTAAGTAGGATTAGAGAGCATCATTTTTAATCAGTTCAAGTATCACGAGGACACTAAATTAATCATTGTTGTTTGGTCTCTATTCAAGTCCAAAAAATCACTACATCACAACACCCCACCTCCATTTCACACACTCTTTTCACCATACACATTCTCTGTTTTCTTTTAGTTTTTGTTATTGTTTTTTTATTGTTTTAGTTTAGTCTGTTCTAGCACACTCTAAGTCCTTACCTATGGTTGATACCCTTCTTAGCATAATAATATAAGTAAGTAGGTTCTATAAATATTAAATATTCATGTACCCAATGATGTGCACAGTCAATAATCCTTTCTACTGAGAGCATCATCCACCTTATTTGTCTTCCCAGGGCGATAATGTATTGACCAGTCATACTCTTTGATCAAATCCAACCATTTTATTTGGATCATGTTCAAATCTTTCTATGTGAATATATGATTTAAGTTCTGTTCATCATTATATAACTCACACTTTTCACCATATAGAATTTTCCTTTATATATTTTATGAAAATATCATCATTGCTAGCTCAAAATCATATTTAGGGAAATTTTTATGATGAATATTTAATTGAGATAAATCATATGATAACACCATGTCATTATACATGAGAAAACTTCCTAATCCCTCCATTGATGCATTTCTTTATATTAAAACCCCTCCCCCACTATAGGGTAATGTGACTAAAGGTGATGTGATCAACCTTCTCTTGAGATCCTTGAAATTTTATATAGATTCATATATCCATAAAAACTTAACTCCCTTATAGATTAATTTATTTTTTAGATTCGACATTCATGAAAAATTTATCACAAGGCGTCAATATTATCCATCCAATCTAAGAGAACATTGGATATCCATTACTATGGATGGTTCATGACACTCTTTAATCACCTCTATCTTTCATAGATCCATATATATACTCTCACTTATGATTACATGACCTCATAATGATACATTCTTCCACAAGAATTCAAACATTTCAAATTTGGCATACAACGTTACCATCCTCAAAATCCATAGTACAATCTTCAAATAATATTCATAATCTTCCTTTCTCTTAGAATACATAATAACATCATCTATAAAGACCACCACAAATTTATCCACATAATATCTAAATTCTCTATATATGAGATACATGAAGATAATAGGGTAATTTTTGAGTCTGAATGGTATCATTATGAGTTATTGGTGCCCACATCTTGTAAGAAATGTTTTTGTGGGTAAAACCACTCTTTTCACCCTTAATTGATGATATCCAGATCAAAGCTCAATTTTTAATAAGTATTAAACCCATCATATTTGATCAAAAAAAGTCATCAAAATAGGTTAGAGGATATTTTTTATTGATTGTGATTTTTTTAAGTTCATGACAATTAATATAGAGACACATTGATCTGTCCTTATTCCATAAAAAAGAGGATGGGTGCACCCCATGGTGGAGCACTTGGGTGTAAAAAACCCTTATCCATATTCTCTTGAATTTTTATCTTTATTTTCCACATATTTAATTAGGTTCATTCTATAAGGAGTCTTTGAGGTAGGCATAACACCAGGTATGAGTTCTATTGAAAACTCAACCACACGATCTGAGGGAATACCATGAAACACTTCCAAAAATACACTGATATATTCTCATACAATACTCATATCTTAAATATCATGTTTTTCCATACATTTGAGCTAAATACCCCACATTATTTGTTATCAATACCCATATAATGAAAGTAATTACCATAAAGAGTTCATGGCTATCTTTGCAATGATTGATGATCATAGGTTGATCTGATATATTAAATATGACTTCCCTATCTTAGAAATTAATATGATATCTATGTAGAATGAGTTGTTCTATACTCAAAATCACGTTATATTTCACCAATCGGAGAATAATATGGTTTTAAGAATAAAATTATCATATAATTCTACTAGAGAGGATCTATAGACTTAGGATGAAATCATTATACAACTTGGATTTTTCATCAATAATTAAATATATATCTATTGGGTTTATTATTTTACGACCTTAGGAAAAATCCCAAATATGAAGGATTTGGTAGGTCTATAATCAATTAAGAAATTTATAATTCTAGAGTTGATGATAAGTGAAACTTTCACTATTTATTTTTTGTGATATTCTTCAGTATTTTTCATTGCATAGGCCCTCCCTTAGCTTTGGGAGTTTTTGAAATCAGTTTTCATCAATAAAGTCTGGTTTGGAGCACTTGTTGGTGTAATTCCCATAATTCTTATAATTGATGAATTAGAGTGTGTTTGGTGTATTCACATAATCTCTCCCTCCAACAATTTAATTATTTGACATCTACATATCTCATTGAAATTCATGTTGTTTGTAGAGACCCAATTTTCACTATATAAGACTATAATATTTCTACATATATTTCCAGAGCTAGGCACTAATATGGTGTGCAATTCTGAGACCCAATGTGCATGGAATAAATTATACAGAAAAATATTAATTGTTTTTGTACTATTCACACAACAGAAATGGGATATCTCTTAAATGGTTGATCAGATTAGAAATTTTAGACCGTATTTGGGTTTAGAATGCAGTGTTTACCTCAGGTGAGACATAAAATATGTCTTCACGGGACATTCAGAACCCTCACTCATTAGCGGTACATTAAATGGATGGATTAATTTATTAATTCATTTATTTAATATCTCAATCCCAAATAACTCTATAATGGTAACTTAGATAGAAAATCCAAGGACACGGTTGAGTCCGGAGAGTGCCTTTTACCTTAGGAGGAGTATATGTTTTGTTGGCGCATGCCTTCGATAGAAAAAGTCCCCGAGAGAAAAACCGTAAATAAAATAATTAAATTAAATTGTTTTATTCAAAAATATACTTCGAATTACTTCCAAACAGGGAATCAGATTAGAAATCTGAGATCGCCGTTGAGTTTGTAGTATGGTGTTTACCCTAGGAGTGACCTCAGCTATGAGGGAGAAGGAGATTCGGATTTGGAAACTACTGGCAGTTTCCCTATAAATAGGAACCTTGGGAAACGATCCAGAGTTAGCGCATTTTCCCTCTCTGATAGTGAAGCTCTGGCTGATAGAGATTCGATGTCCAAACGTCATTAGATTTTGATGAAACTTCAGATGCTGATAGATCAGATCACAACGAATAAAATGAAGAATCCGGATTCGAGAAAGGATTTCTATTTCAGATTCTACAACCCCCTGGTTGAATATTTTTTCATCATTTTTGACTTTATTTCATTTTTTATGCTATATAATCACTTAACGATGGCCAAAAAAATGATGACCATCATCTGTTTAAATTTTTGATATCTTGTTCTTCGCATTCTTCACTTTATTCGTCGCAAATTTTTTTGTCTTGCACAAACGACCTCCGATCATGGAGTTGAACTCGTATTTGTCAATCCCTCGACCTGAGGAGACCTGATCTGTCCTCGGGTTTGAGTTTCAAGTACCGAACGAAGCATAGTGGAGAGCGGAAGCAGAGATTACTTTACGCCATGCTGAAACAACGACAGATCATCGACTGGAGGCGGGCACTGTGAAGGTCTTATCCCAGGGAGGCCAGATCTGGTCCCATATTGCGATTTAGACCACCAGGGTGATCCTAGTTGTCTGGGGAATCTTTCTGGTAGTGGGTTATGGAGATGGGTTTTGGCATCACGACGGATGGCAGTGGAGCCGTGGCGGCATGATATTTCGAGCCGGACAGGATGGTATGGGCCCGTCCAGGCCGGTTCGGACCGAGGTTTTTAATAAAAACCTAGTATCTTTCAATACGGGAGTCTGTTTTTCATTCCGTCATTGGACACAAAATCCTTGTTTTGTGGTAGACCTTATGAGGCCATTTTGAGATATTTTTTTGGGCTGGAGGCTCAGTGATACTAAATGTCTATTTAAAATAATAATAATATAGTAATTATTATTTAACGATTCTCATACCGAACATAAATTCTACGTTCGACATCCGATTAACATGATATTAGAGGATTTGTGACCTCGGAGTTGAGGCACACTTGTCAAGGATGATTTCGGGAATTTAAACTGAAACAGTGGTGCATGTCCCATGAGGCCCGTTTCGGGCGTTTGTGGTGGAATGTGACTTTTTCACAGGGTATCCGTTTTGGATGATCGAGTAGTCAATCTTGTGGGTTTTCTCGTGAGGATTAAAATGGTGAGATCTACCTGAATAAATTAGGGGCCGAGTCATGGGCCCCACATGATGCCTTTTTGAGCATAATGTAGCGTTTTATAACTTATGCATCAGAAGTCCATTTGGGACAAGTGAATAGTCTACCTTGCATGTTTTTCTGCAAGGATCACAATGGTGTGATCTGTTTGGATGTGCAAAGCCTTTTCCTGATTGGTAGTGATCGAGTACTGATCAGAAATTTGCAGTGAAAGACACCCTTTTCACCGGTTTTCCATTTTGGACGAATGAATATCTAACCCCCTATGTTTTTCCTAGGTTATCATAGTGGCATGATCCATGTGACATGCTTCAGTATCGAGGTGTGGGCCCCATGGGGCACTATTTGTGTGTAGTGTGGTGAAATGAAGCTTCTTCAGTAGAATTTTTTTTCAGGTGAATGAAAATTTTATCATGTGTTTTTTGCAAGGATAACAATGGTGTGATCTGTTTGGTTTTCCAGGGCCATTTGCAAGAGGCATGTCAGTAGACTTACTTTTTCACCCTTCAGATCAGTAATGAGCAATGTGTGCTCATCTTCCTTTTGTCTAAAAGTTCCATGTACTCTGGGAGTAAACTGGAATTCCTTTTGGGTACTATTTCATAGTTTATTACCCAAGTATGGTTAGGTACACAGTCAGGAACTTGTATTTTGGCATGCGAGTAGCCTATCCTGAGTGTTTTTATCCGTAGAACACCATGGTGCCCTCCGTAGTGGCTTTAGTGGTACGATACAAGATTTTCCGAGTGTGATGCCTATCTAAGGTGACGCTCTATGTTTTGGGTGTGATGCCTATCAAAGGCGATGCTCGATAATGATAGTAATGGTAGTGATGATTTCAGAATCACCAGAGCAATATCGGTTTACCCTCCAGTGTGGATGGGTAGTGAGGTTCACCATTCTCTATTCATGACTTACCCTCCAGTGGGGCTGGGCAGTGAGGTTTTTCATTTAATCTTCTGATATTACCCTCCAGCAAGGCTGGGCAGTGAGGTTCTTCATTCTCTCTTCAGGGCTACCCCTCCAATGCAGATGGGTAGTGTGGTTTTCCAGTTACTCTTTCAGGACTTACCCTCCAGTGCATCAGGGAAGTGAGGTTTGTTGTTTACTCTTTCAGGATTACCCTTAAGCTGGGATATGTAGTGGGTTCACTGATGACTCTTCTAAGCATACCCTCTAGCGGGGCTGGGTAGTGGATTCACGACTTTGTGACACAATCTATTAACTATGTGGTGTAGTAAAGGGATATGCTTGACGTGAGTTTATATTCTTAAGAAAGAGGGGAAATTTTCCCACCAAGTAGCATCCTTGTGACATGACATAAAACCATATGGTCGAGACAGACCCACCCAAATTAGATAGTATCAAGGTGCAGTGATTGAGCCCCTTTGACTTGTAGTTCAAGCCAGACATGTGGGATACTGGGCATCAATGTTGGTTATTTCTAGAACTGTTGGTGACTCTTTTACAGAGATGAGCTAGTGATATAGAGATACACTTACTCTCTCATTTGGGATTCTTTGGTCGATTATATATATTTGTATATATATATATATCGTATTGTTGTACCCACTCCTTGGGCTTTGGTTACTCACCTTCTAGAAGATGTGGAGACATTTGGGGTATGTCACATGATTTCTGTGTCTAGCATCTTGTGGTTGGACGATTTTACTCTCATACTATAGGTAGAGAAAACTGGATGAGAATTTCATCTTCTCACCATTTCTAGATCTTCATATTTGAAAGAGCTTACATTATTTCTTTGTTAGGTTGAGTTGTACTCCTACTGTACCTTGTTCTATCTACTGCTTCCCTCTTCAGTACCTCACTTGCTACTCCCTTGAGTCTTTGGGGCATCCTACTGAGTATTTTTATACTCACCCCTATTTGGGATCTACCCGCACTTGGTGTTCCCTTATAGATGACATACTGGTTGATCGTGACTTCAGAGGAGTATAGGGATACAAGGTGCTTATACTGCATGCGATGGCCATAACTTAGAATCTAGGAATAGGGTTCTCTCACCTATTTTACTTTTTCACATGTTTCTAGGTTGTGAAACTTTTCTGGTTGGGTGTGTATTTCCTCCCCCCTTTCCTTTCATCTTAATTTTATGTACTTTTACTATTTAGAGGTCAATGAATATTTTAAGTTTATACATATATAGTATTATTATACATTGTTTTCCTTTCCCTTTTCACATTTTCATTGAGTTGGTTGCGTGTGTGTGTACATGTTGTTATGCAAAGGCCTCCTTGAGTTTGTTATGCCTTCAACACTGGTCGCCAACCCCTAGCCTTTGGAGGTAGGCTTGGGGTGGTTGTAGCTTGATCCACGGTATAAGTCGAGTCGTGAAAAAGTGGTATCAGATGTGGTTTGTTCCTTAGGATGTTGTTTGGACGATCCCTAAAAATCCATTGGTTGGTTTTTAGGGAAATAATTTCAATGTTTCTTGAGAGAGGCTCTTAGGATAGGGAGTCCAGTGATGGTGCGACGACCAAAATAGCCATTCACCCAGACCCTGATTACCTGTTTATTGACTCAGCGTGCTGGGACACTTGTTGCAGGGAACCTTGGTACATGCATGTGTATATGATTGATTCTTTGACTATCCTTCTTGATTCATCTCCCCACCATTGCTGATATATATATATATATATATATGCTCATTTGATCATGACACTCCTTGATCAGATTCAGGATGCCTCCGTGATGACAACCAAACAGGATACTAGCTCTGGTTCATGACGATGACTCTCTGAGAAATGAGGCCTCAGTTCAGGATCCATCATACGATTCCCCTTTCTCTACAAGGGAAGGCAACAACACCTCCACTTGTGGATAAATAGTTTGTATTTTAAATTCAAGACGATGATGAGAGTGGGATGAGCACGCTCCATGAGTTCCAACTTCAGAGATCACTAAGGTTCTATAGTGATCCATACCCTCAGTCATTGAAGGGTTGACTAGAGTTGGTGGTTCTCCTATTTAGTCTTGTTTGAACACCAACAGACCAATCATTGTCTTTTCCAGACTGTATTTTTCTATGGAGCATCTTGGTGTTGGTAGAGCCACGATAATCAGATGTATGATGAGTTATAAATATCATGGGATAACTTCCAGCAGCTGTTTTGTGAGGAGTACTACCCCTCTTTCTTACGTTCCGTACAGTTTCAAGAGCCATTGGAGCTTCAGCGGGGAGGGATAATGGTGGTTGAGTATGCAACTAGGTTCTTAAAACTTACTCAGTACTCTTTGGGTGTTTTCCATGATGGAAACTTCCAGGCACATAAGTTTGAGTAGGGTCTCTATAGAAGAGATTCATGCCAACGTAGTGCCCTTGGGAATCCTCACCAATCTTGGGGTGTTGGAGCAGACACTCGTGGCAGAGAGATTTATTTTTGAGGGGTTCCAGTTGGCTTGTTTTGGTAGTGGGTACAAAAGAGTTGGGGCATCTACCATAGCTAGTAGACTTCAGTTTGTAGACCCTCGATGTAGGAGGCCTTCAATTGATAATACTCGGGTACATGGTCGGGGACAACATAGAGCACTGTGGAAACCTCAGAAGGTATAGTGCTATGCTTGTGGTGGGAGAGGTCATGTGGCATGAGAATACCCAACTGGATGTGCTAAGATTCCCAGAAAGTTGGTAGATGAACCAACATGATAGAGGTAGTGTCGTGATCAGAGATCTCCCAGGTAAGGATAGGGTGGTCCCCAGGGAGGCAGTGTTGGTAGAAGAGCAGGATGAATTGTGGTTGGTAGACAACATTGCAAAGTCCTTCCACCACCACTTGGCAGCCATGTCAGGCTGAGGGAGCTGGCGGCTAGGGCTGCAGGGAGCTGCATGCTATGGATGTCTATAATCCTGCAGTGTGTGAGACGATAAGAGGTATGCTCTGTGTATTTTCTTCCTTTTTTAGTAGAACTTGTTAGACACTGTCTGAGGTACTCTTTTCTTGAAACTCTGTGCTTGAGGAGTTATCGAGGGTGACGTGGGGCATCGGTGTAACCCTGTATCAGTGTTGTTTGACATGGATTTTAATGAATGAGAAAGAGGGGTTCTTCCCCCACTGAGATGCATTTTTTTGATGCGACCAAAACCGTGAGGGAGAGTTAGTTCCACCCAAAGTGGATAGTATCGAGGTGTAGTGGATGAGTCACTCTGACTTGTGTGTTCATGGTAGGGTTGTGCAGTGGAGTGTTAGAGTAGGTCCTGGTTTTTCCAATGGGGTTTCTCTACTTGAACTCCCTTTTCTCGAGGTGCCACTAGTGGGTTTGGTAGAGTGATTGTTTTGGGGATTACTCTCCTTCCAAGGGGGGAAAATACCCACAGGGTATGCCACGTGATGTCCGTGTCTATCCTCTTACGGTTGGATGAGTTTTCTCACCTAAAAAATTCATTGGTACCTTGCATGATCATTGTCAATCTTGATACTATTATCAAGTATAGGTCGAGGTGATGGACACCCCATAAACAGAACTACGCGACTCACTATGTGGCGCTGGTAGTAGTATTTTTTACCCTGAGAATATGGAGATGCTATCTTCTAGGAGAGCAATTTGTGGTTTTCTCAGACCACTAGTGTCGTAGGTGCATCTTCACCTAGAGAGGATTGAACCAGAGATGGAGGTTCTGGTTGAAATTCCTACAGGACTATGAATTGGAGGTAGTCTATCATCTAGAAAGAGGAAGTGTTGTTGCAAATGCCCTTAGCAAGAAATACCAGGCTCGCCAGATTCAGGAAGTTTCAGAACAGTTATCCCCCCTACAGCTGACCCTTGTGGAACAGGAGGGTGTAACTTTTCTTCAGTCGATGGTGTTGAATCGTTCACTTCTTGAGTGTGCTAGAAAGTCTCGGTTGTGATGCATTGATTGTGAAATATTTCATGACTAGATATCCTTGGGTGTTTCACCAGGTGAATATTCTAATGGAGGGAATAACAAGACCCTATTACAAGGGAAAACTTTGATTCTAGTAGTGATGTGGAATGTAGAGGTTTGGATGGGGAAGTGAACTATTCCCTAAGTTTCTTCATTTCATAAAAGATCATGCAGGTGCTGGCGAGGTTGCATGCCGCCTTGCCTTACCCCCTAATAGCTGGAGTGGGTGCACGACGTCTTTCACGTGTCGCAACTAATGAGATATACACATTTTCTTATGCACGTCACCAGAAGGAGTAGACCTTATGAGTATGGACTATCCCTTTGGTTTTTGTGTTGTACCAGCATAGTGATGTGTAGGTTTTACTGGGAGCAGGAGAGCTATATGTGAGCTTAGTATCCCGAGTTGTTTTTCCTAGTTCTTCTTTTTGGAGATGAAAAGATTGAATGAGGGAATGATATATAGACCTGGTTTCCCCCCTATAAGAATTTGGAATATTTATACATATATTTTCAGAGCTAGGTGCTAAGACAACGTGCAATTCTGAGGCTCGGTGTGCCCAAAATAAATTATACAAAAATATTATGTGTTTTTGCACTATTCATGAAATGGAAATGGGATAAATCTTTAACAATTGATCAGATCAGAATTATGAGACCATGGTTGGGTCTGAAATGTGATGTTTACCCTAGGTATGATATAAAATATGTCAGAACAGGATGTTTGGACCCCTTACTCATTAGTAGTACATTAAATGGATGAATTAATATATTAATTCATTCATTTAATAGATAAAAACCAAATAACTATCAAATGGTAACTCATATTGGAAATCTGAGGCCACAATTGAGTCTGTAGAGTGTTGTTTACCCTAATAGGGGTATAAGTTTTGTCAACACAAGCCTTATATAGAAAAAGTCGCTTAAGGAAAAACCGTAAATAAAATAATTAAATTATTTTATTTTATTTGAAATAGTGCTTTGAATAACTTCCAAATGGGGACTTAGATTGGAAATATGAGGCCATCATTGAGTTCATACTGTGGTTTTTAACCTAGAGGTGACCGCAGTTGTGAGGGCACGATGGATTCAGATTCGGCGACTGCTGACAGTTTCCCTATAAATATAAAAACTAGGGAAATGAGCTAGAATTAGCTCATTTTCCCTCTCGGATGGAGAAGATCTATCTGATGGTGATTCGACATCCAAACATCATCAGGTCATGATGAAAATTCAAATGCTGATAGATCAGAGTGCAGCGAACACAACAAAAGATCCATATTCGAGGTAGGATTTCTATTTTAGATTTTCTAGCCCCTAGTTTAATATTTTGTAGTAATTTTGACTTTTTTTTTGTTTTTTATGCTATGGAATCCTTTAATTATGATCAAACAAACAATGAACACTCTCTATTTCAATTTACGATTGCCTGTTCTTTGCGTACTTCATCGCAGAACTTTTCATCTTGCACAAAGGACCCTCGATTGTGGAGTTTGACCCATATCTGTAAAACCCCAACCTGAGGAGTCTAAATTTATGATCATGTTAGAGTTTTGGGTGCTGGAGGAAGCTCAATAGTGATCGGAAGTGGCGATATCTTTACACCATGACGAAACGTCGACCAGAGGTTAGCACTTTGAAGGTCTCATCTCAGGGAGTCCATATCTGGTCCCGGATCACGATTTGGACCACTAGGTTGACCCGATGGTCTATGGAAGCTTTCTAGTGGTGTGTTCTAGTGAGGGGCTCCAACGAGTGTTGAAGCCATGGTGGCACGACGGTTCGATCCAGACCGGCCAGTTCAGACTGGGGTTTTTAATAAAAACCTCGTATCTTTAAATCCGGGAGTCTGTTTTGCATTCCATCTATGGCCACACGATCATTTTTTTTGCGGCGGTCCTTTTGAGGCCATTTTGAGATTTTTTTGGTCTCGGGCTCAAGGCTCGGTGATATGAAATGTATATTTAAAATAATAATAAAATAATAATAATAATTTGATGATTCTCGTACCAGATATAACTTATGTGTCCAATATCTGATTGAAGCACCGTTAGAGTTGTTGTGACCCTGAAGTTGAGGCCGAATTTTCAAGGATTATTTCTGGCGGTTAAAATAAAATAGTGGTGCGGGCCCAACGATGTCCGTTTCGGGCATTTTCGGTGGAATTTTAATTTTTCACTGGTTATTTATTTTTGATGATCGAGTAGTCAATCTTGTGTGTTTTCCTGTGAGGATCATAATGGCGTGATATGCCTAACTAAATTCAGAGCCGAGGCATGGGCCCCATGGGATGAATTTTTGAGCATAATGCATCATTTTACAAGTTCTTCATTAGAAGTCTATTTGGGGCAAGTGAATAATCTACCTTACATATTTTTCCGCAAGGATCGTAAAGGTGTGATCTATTTGGATATGAGGAGCCTTTTCCTGATCGGTAGTGATCGATCGCTGATCAGACATTTGCGGTGAAAAACACCATTTTAACCATTTGTATGTTTTGGATGAATTAATAGTCAATCCTGTGTGTTTTTCCATGGGGATAGCAATGGAACAATCCACGTGATGTGTTTCAGGATTGATGTGTCGGTCCCACATGGCACTATTTGTGGGTAGCTCAGTGAAATGCACCTTCTTCACTGGAAGTCTATTTTGGGTGAATGAATAGTCAATACTGTACATTTTCCTCAAGGATCACAATGGTGTGATCTATTTGGTTATCTGGGGCCATTTCCAAGAGGAATTTTAGTAGACTTACGTTTTCACCCTTCAGATCTGTAATGAGAAACGTGCGCTCGTCAGCCTTTTGGCTAGAGGTTCCATGTACTCTAGGAGTACACTGGCACACCTTATGGGTACTATTTCATATTTTTGTACCAGATTATGGCTAAACACATGGCCATATGATGAGGTGGGGTCACACGTCATGTGGGCTCCATAGGTGTTGTGTACCACTTTACAAATCTTCTACCTCCCATATCTCTTTCTTATGAATTCGGATTTTGGCATGCAAGTAGCCTATCCTAAGTGTTTTTCTGCATAGAACATAATGGTTCCCTTTATAGTGTCTTTCAAGGTAAGATGTGTCATGTTACAATTACGATGCCTATTTGAGGTGACGCTCGATGTTCTAGGCTCGACGCCTATATGAGGTGACGCTCGATGACGATAGTGATATCAATGATGATTTTAGAATCATTAGAGAAATACTAGATTACCCTCTAGTATGGATGGGCAATGAGGCTCACCGTTCTCTCTTCATTACTTACGCTCTAGTGGGATTGGACAGTGAGGTTTGTCATTTACTCTTTTGGGCTTACCCTCCGGCTAGGATGGGAAGTGAGGTTTGTCATTCTTTCTTCAAGGATTACCCTCCAGTGCAGATGGGTAGTGAGGTTCACTGGTTACTCTTTCAGGAATTACCCTCCAGTGTTCTTGGGGAGTGAGGTTTGTCGTTTAATCTTTTGGGATTACCCTCCAGCTAGGCTAGGCAATGGGTTTGCCGATGACTCTTCTGAGCATACCCTCCAATAGGGTTAGGTAATGGGTTCATGACTTTGTGAAATGATATCTCAACTATGAGGCGTAGTAATGGGACACGCTTGATGTGACTTTGGAATTTCAAGAAAGAGGGGGATTTTTTTTCACAAGGTTGCATCCTTTTGACGCAACCTAAAACCGTGCGGGTGAGACAGACCCGCCCAACACAGATAGTATCAAGGTGCGGTGATTGATCCCCTTTGACTTTTAGTTTAGGGAAAACATGTGGGATGCTAGTCATCGATGGTGGTTACTTATAGAATTGTTGGAGACTCTTTTCCTAGGCTAAGCTAGTGATATAGAGATCCCCTTACTCTCTTATTTGGGATTCTTTGGTTGAGAATATATATATATATATATATATATATGTATGTATATATATATATATATATATCATATTATAGTACCCACTCCTTGGTCTTTGGTTACTCTCCTTCCAGGAGAGGTGAAGACACATGGGGTATACCACGTGCTTTACATGTCTAGCTTCTCATGGTTGGACGAGTCTACTCTCCTACTATAGGTAACAAAGACTCAACAATAAGTTTATCTTCTCACCGTTACTAGCTCTTCGTGTTTGGACGAGCTTACTTCACTTCTTTGTTGGGTTTATATGTATACTTACTTTACCTTGTTCTATTGACTACATCCCTCTTTAGTACCTCACTTTCTTCTCCCTTGAGCCTTCAGGGTATCCTATTGAGTATTTTTATACTCACCCCTTCTTGGGATTTTCTATCACTCGGTGTGACCTTGTAGATTATGGATAGGTTGATCATGACTTCATAAGAGCATAGGGATATAGGGTGATTGGACCACGTACAGTTGTCATAGCTTGGAATATAAGAGTGGAGCTCTCTCATCTGTCTTACTTTTCCACCTTTTTCCCGGTTGTGGCACTTTTCTAGTTGGGCATGTATTTTTCCCCCTTTTTCTTTTCAGCTTACTTTTCTGTACATGTACTGTTTAGAGGTAGATGTATATTTTTGGTTTATATATATTATAGTGTTGTACCTTATTTTTCTTTCCCTTTTTACTTGTGTGTGTACAGGTACTTAGGAAAAGGTCTCCCTAAGTTTGTTATGCCTTCGGCGCTGGTCGCCAACCCTTAGCCTATGGAGGTGGGATTGGGGTAGTTGTGGCTAGAACCTCGGTATGGTTCTAGTCATAGAATTTGTGATGTCATTCTCTTCCACAATTGAAGAATCAACCTATTCCATCCATTACTATTCCCTCATTTTTGCATGTAGGAATATTAATTTTCACTCTTTAATGGGTTTTATCATTTTTGTTTCCTTGAAAATCCATATTTCTCTTCTTTACATGAAATATATGAGAATAATGGGAGTATCTAATCTCCATTTCTAACTTGAGAGAACATAAAAAAATTTATTCATAGCTACCAAATTCCCTTATAGCCAATGTCATGCAGAGACATGGTTTTAATCCACTAAAGAAATATTCATTTTTTTCAGGGTTCATGATGAAACCATAAGCATACCTTGAAAGTATTTGGAAGTAGGATTAGTATTTACCATTGGATTTGTCCTCCTTTTATTTAAAATCTATAAATTACCTCCATATTTATTTATGAAGAGTCTTGGGAAAATATTTTGTGAGTAGTGTTTTCTTAAACTCCCCCCATTCCATAGAGTCAACTTCCCCCTTGATTATCATATTCTTAATGAGGATACACCATTGGTCATCTTTGTCTACTAAATCATAAACAATTAAAACAACCATTTCTTGGTTCAAGTACAAGAGAATAGAAAATATCTTATCTATATTGTCAATCAAATTCTTAGTAATTAATGGTTTTGATGACCCACTAAAAGAGGGTGGACCTGGCCACAAGAAGAACTCACTATAGAGTTTTTCCTTCCTTTAGAAATTTGAGAGTTTGGTATAGTTTGTCTTATTTTACACAGATTGACATAGTTAAGAGATAATTTATTTATCACCACAATATTTTATGAAATATTTTTTTCTTTAAAATAAATTTAGATTTTCAATAGCTTGCGTTATATGAAACACCGAGTTTTAACGAACTATGATATACTATTAATATTATTATTTAAACATGAAATTTATAACCTAGCCATTAAACATTCCAGTATGAATAGTAATAAACACATTTTTAAACTTAAGTATAATAGTTTTATATAAATAAAACACATTGATAAAAAATACATAATTTATAGTGAAGTCTTTTTATAATTCGAAAATACATTTTTTTTCAAAAAAACGTTGTTATTGATTTTTGTGAAAAAATATTAAAATTAGTTTTTTATTATTTTAGAAAATTTATCTGAAAAAAACTTGATTTTTGAAAAATACAAGTAAAATTATCTTTGAGTGAATTTTTGATAATTTTATAGAAATATTGATTTTTCAATGAATAATAAAAAATACTGATATTTATTAAAAACTACATTTTTTAAAATATTTTACAAGATCCATATTATTTTAGTATGGTTTTAAAAGTAAAATAAGTAAAATAATTTCTCTTTTAATATAATTTAGTTTTTTGGAATCAATTTCAAATTGAATTATGATTTTAAAAATTTCTACACTTATGAAAACTTTTTATTTGGAAGAATCGATTTTTCATCACATCTTTCGGTTTAATGTTAAATTAAATTCTTTCAATTATATGAATATATTTTGGTAAAATTTATTATTTATTTGTAATAATCATAATTAATATTATTTTATAGGGTAAAATTAATTTTTTTTATAATTAATAGTGTAAATAGTAAAATAATTAATTACCACAGTTAAAGTTAAAATAGGTTTACTAGGGATTAAACCAAAATACAAGGGTATATTTTACAATAAAACTATTTTAAATCCTATTTTTTGAAAATATATTTAACTTAGATCTTCTAAGGGTCTATAAAGATCCATTTTGGAGCCTTGGGGGATGTGTAAAATGCAGGTATACCATTTTCGTTTCAAGGATTCCATGTGTGTCCACTCCCCCACTTATAAAAGGAAACTCACTCTACTCTTCTATTGACACTTCTAAAGACTTTTGATTCTCCCAATAAATACCCAAATAAATTCCTTAAATACCTAAAAAAATCCTAGATTCAATATTTTGACTATGAAAACCTCATAAGAAGGCTTTTGGTGCAAACGTAAGGAGGTTTTCCGAAGAAGAGGTAATATTCTTAACCGAGCATTTTTGTTTAATTTCTTATTCCACCTCCTTAAAATATTATTAAAATATGATTATATAATAACATAATTATCTCTCATATACTGATATTTTATTATCTTAATGTAATATCCTTTTTCCATCTCCTCTTCCATCAAATGAGAAATAAAAACTTTGACCGTGTGTTCGACGGACTACCACCTCACGAACCAATGTAATTTGTTTTCCATAACCGCCTCTAACAACTAGATAAAATGATGGATATGAAATATTTATATGATATTTTTATATAATTATACTCTTATAATCATAATTTCACATCTTACTTATAACCTTCCAATCTGTTGGAAAATGATAATGTTGCTTGTGAGTACGTGTGGACTACCGCCTCCACGAAGTGATATAGTATGTTTTTCATTTTATTTTGACATGGATGATAATAAAGATAAATTATATATATATATATATGATATATATGATATAAAAATGATTCTATAAGGTGAATTAATAATTACCATTCTTTCATTCTATTCTTTATGAAAATGAAAACAACATTCATGAGTATGTACGACCTACTATCTCCATGAACAATGCAATTCATTTTTTGTCTCTAACTTTCGTGGATTACTATAAATACATATATAATTAATATATATGATATTTATATAATTTTTTACATTATATATATTATTAAACCATTTTCATGGTAAAATTACTAAAAACACCAAACTAAAACACCCATGAAAAACAAAGCAATTATTACCCAAAACATGATTTTAACAAGGAATTGTTTATAAATGGATAATAAAAGGTCAAAAATAAATAATTCTTGTTATGATATATATTATTATGGTTATATAATATATTTATATTGAAAATATACTTATTATATAGTATGTTTTAATGTATAATCAGAAATTTGAGACTTGAGGTAAGGGATTTTCGTCTCACTTTTATTTTTGTGAGACACAGCCATACTCACCACTTGTTTCTTTTGTGTGGTGTATATAAAATCCATGAATTTATTTTATGATGATTATTATGAAAGTTATGAATATTTTTATTACCATATAAGGTTATTTTTTTGGGTATTTTTATTCAAAAGTTACCAAAGTGGTAAGGTTTTGATGTTACAATCTCATTGTTTATTAGGATTGTTTATGATTCTGCTTCCAATGATGAGATCTTATAATATACTTCTCAATAAACTCATAAATTTTCCTATAATATATTAATTTTTGAATAATAAATGTTTTCATATAATTTTACTCTCTTTAAGTACTCAAGATACTGAAATAGTGTTTTAAAGAAAAACTTCCTTATTTCTCTCTTTGGTCGAAACACCTTTTTCTTCCATATATACACTTTCTAAAAAAAATTAAATAATGTTTTAAATATTATAATATAATTTTTTAAAGTCATTTTACCCTTATTTTAAATTTTAAAAAATGGTTTTAAATGAATATTATTGTCACTTTATGAAATGAGGTAATTTGGACTCTTTACCAAAAATATGAAAGGAATATTTGTTTTAACGTGTACGACTTGAATGGTATTTTACACTGTCATGACCGATCAATGATTAAAATTTTCTTTTATATATTTACAAGTATATCTTCAAATAAAATGTTTCCATTATTTTTTTTAAAATATTTCGATATTAAATAATTTATTTTAAAGTGGAAGGAATATTTATCTAAAGAAATGTTCCAAGTGATATTTCAGAATAATTTTTTATCTACAATGAAATCCTTTAATGTGAAATATGATTTAATGGGGATATGATCCAATGATACCATCCTTATTATTTATCTATATGGTTCTTGTTTATAATGACAATATGTCTATGAAACCCATTCCTTTTTCCCTGGGTTGATCTATTATTAAATGATGAAATTTTTATGAAACCGATTTCTTTTCCATGGGTTATGATTTGATAAAATGTTTATAAAGACCATTTATTTTCATAGGTTCTGATATGATTAATGTTTTATGATCGTGTGTCACACATATGTATGGTTTTAATTATGTGATTGGTTGGACCTATATCTCTATCCAATTCATTGGGTAATGATTAATGTCTTATAAGCTTAATGGGTACACATGAGGTTATCTCAAGCCCAAAAGAGGGTACACAAGAGGTTATCCCAAGCCTGAAAGTGGGTACATGAGAGGTTATACCAAGTCTAAAAGAGGTTACACTGGAGGTTATCCCAATCATGAATCACACACATGGTTGGTTCAACCAATCTTAACATGTTATGAATTTCTTAGTGGGTAGCCTTGACATAAGATATTCTATGCTTGTGTGTAAGCCAAAAATCAATGTCTTATTATAATGTTATGTTATCATGGATCATTTTTATTAGACTCCTCTTGTATTAATCATGTTTTAATGATCACAAATCTCAATAATAATTACACATCATGTTTTAATGATTGAAAATATTATTACTGTCAATTACTCTCTTTATTATTTACAAATCTTCTACATGATCTCAACTCTTCCTTATCTTATAAAACCTTTGTATTTATGTTTAAAGTTCCCTTACTTGATAATGGTTAAGCTTAATTCATATTCTGCATATTACCGTTTAAGTTTGAATACAGTTAATTGTCTAAGTACCCAGACACCGTGAAGGACACACCGTGACCCAGACACCATGAAGGACACACCGTGACCCAAACACCATGAAGGACACACCGTGACCCGGGCACCGTGAAGGACACACCGTGACCCAGACACCGTGAAGGACACACCGTGACTCAGACACCGTGATCTAGACACCGTGACATGGAAACACCATGAATCACATATCGTGAAGGAGACATTAGTTCAAAGAGACATCGTTTTCACAACTATTGTGACACTGTTTCTTAACCTTTTTTTCAATATTATTTAAATAATACTAACGATAATATTTGATGTTTTTAATGCAATTAATGTTATTTAATGATAGTTTTTGGTCTGTCAGGAGACCGTACCTCATACCTATGGAAAGGAAATCATTCCTATTTACAGATCTTGTGGAATATAAAGAAGATTGAGTTGTAGTAGAGGACACGTTTGCGCTTGACACGTCTCAACACACATACTACAATACACGCAAGCTCTATAATGAACTGAAGAACAGTCCTGAGCACAACTGTGAAGAACACTTTGCACAATCCTCAAAAAAGTTCCATACATGAAATCCTACATTACTGAAGAGCACACGAATTACTATGAAGTCAGAGAACATATTCTCTCCTGGAGAAACAAAAGCTGAACCACGACACTCAGTTTTTCAACATAAAAAACAGAGAAGGACTTAGAAGCATTTCTGCTGAATCCAACGAGTCCAGATTTTCAATTCCAATCACTAGATCTTTATAAAATTTCATATACTATCTCTAAGTGATTTATTATTTACTTTCGAGTAGTGTGTGTATCCTGTTTATTTTACACACACACTGTCTCCTGTGTTGAACTGGAGGATATCACAATCCTCACACCAAATCTCCTTACTCTTGTTTACCCATGACAACTATGGAAGAGGTCCTTGTGTGGCCTGGTCTTTATTTTTGTTTCCCATGAATAACAATGGTAGAGGTCCCTGTGTGGCCTGGACAGTCTAGTACTGTTGTTAACCCCGATCCAGGGTGTGGATCAGATTTATATATAAATTTGAGAGGACTAAGTCTCGGCTTGAGACTGAACCTATTGGTTATATTTGTTGTGCATTTTTAGTTTAAGTTCAAAATATACAGTATCTAATTTATATTCCACTGCTTATTAACTTGAAATACAAATCTGTTTTAAAGTTACTTTGATATTTAATCTAGCAAGTATTTGTATCTATTGTAAATTAGTAGGTTAGTTTCAAAAGCTAATTTAATCTTATGATTAGATTAACTGAGAACTAATCAATCTTTTGAGAATAAAATTGAACCTTTATAGATTTACAAATTCACCACAGTTTAACTTTTTTTATAAATTGGGGGAATTTAATAGAAAATATTTTTAACATAAATTTTAATTGGAACTCAATTCACCCCCCCTCTTGAGTGTCCACTTCGACCAACAATTTTCTTTGATTCAATTATGATTAATGTCTTATTAACTACCAAGATTTATTCCATAACTCACATTTAGGATCTATGATATATTGGTTGTGGTTTTCAAATGTTATTCTCACATTCTCATACCCTTATGCTCATGTTATATTAATATCTCCATTTTTATCCTTACTGAGTATCTGATCTCACCCTTTCTTTTGTTTCCTTTCCCATGGTTATTAAGCAAGGTATTATGTATGATATGTCTAAAATGGGTTCTAGTTATGAATAAATTAGTGGTAGATAATATATTTCACCTATGAACAAGTTGCTTATGTATCTTGGTTTCCAAAGGCACTAAACCGAAACGATTTTGTCATGAATTGTTATGTTATTTAATGAATATTAATCTATAAAGATATAATATTTATATATTAAATGTATGATTTGTTATTGTTTGTATCATATAAATGTTTAGTTAATATTTGGAAACTAGAATGAGAAAAATCTAGTGAGATACCTAGGGGTGTGTCTAAGAATAATTCTAAAGATAAGTCTAAGTATATAAAAATGTCCTAAAATTTTGGTGAAGGATAGAGTGATTGGTTTCCAAGAAATTTCATCCCCTTATGGATACAACAAGAAAATTTGGAACTGGATCAGTTATACCTAGGGATAATAAATCTAAAAATGGTGCATTGGGCTTTGAAACGATCGTCACTAGGTGCATGACAACGGGTCATGATGCACACCTATTTTGACACTCATGGGGGATATGTTTTGGAAATTCACAAACTATTTTTGAAAAATCATGAGGGATTTAAACAGATGATGATCATGGATGTACTAGGTTAAAACTAAGGTTTTATATATTGAAAAAAAGGTTTCATGATTTATACATCATATGAATATTTTTTCAGGAATGATCACTTTGATCAAGGATGTCAAAAGATCATGATAACCATTTTGGTTTTATCATGGGATTGAAGATAAAACAATGAATTTTGAATGATGAAAAGTAAACTTAGAATATTGAACTTTCTTATTTTATCTTAGTTATATGAATTCCCTAATATCTTGAAAAGTATCTAGGAAAGTTAATTCATATCATCAAAAAATAAAGGTTGAATTATAAGTGAAAATCCCTATTGGTATAATGATTTCATATCAAGTCTATGATAATTATTTTGTTGAAGTTTATGGGAATGTGCTTTTTGAAGACCTCATTATTCTTCATATAGTTTAATTTTAAGTTATATTATGCATGTATTGGATTTTTGTACATAAATTTTCAAGGAAGAGAAATCACTTTTGATATTCCAAACCAACCTATGAGAATCTATCTTTGCGATGATAAGATTAAACTTCAAATGGATACCACATCTATTTTCTAGGACTTTATTCCCATTATAAATGTTTTTTTATCTAAGATGGTTATGGAGAAACTCAACATTGATGATATCCCTATTGTGTAGGAGCTTGTTGATGTCATTCCGAAAGAGTTTCCTAGTATTTTATTAAACAATGAAGTTGAGTTCTCAAAAGAGATCATAACCAGTTCTATACATATTTCAAATACTCTCTATAGAATATCCTCAATTTATTTCCTTGAATTGAAGAATCAACTCCAGGAGAATCTTCATAAGCGGTTAATTCAGCCAAGTGTGTCACCTTGGGGTGCACCTATTATTTTTGTTAAGAATAAAGATGGATAAATGTGACTCTACATTTATTATCAAGAACTAAAAAAGATCATAATCAAGAACAAGTAACTTCTACCCCATATTGATGACTTGTTTGATCATTTGTTCAGATCTCAACACTTTTCCAAAATCTATCTTCATTTTGGGTATCATCAATTGATGGTCAAGAATGAGGATATAACCAAAAAAAATTCCTTATAAGGTATGGAAACTATGAATATATAGTGATTCCATTTGGTATTAATAATTCCCCTTCAATCTTCATGGATTTAATAAATAGTCTTTAGATATTACCTTGATCAGTTTTTGGTAGTGTTTATAGATGATATTTTTATATATTAAAAGAGTAAGGAAGGGCATGAATATCATTTTAGGATTGTGTTGAAGACCCCAAGGAAGGATAATTTTTATGAAAAATTTACGATGTGTGAATTTTGGCTATAAAAAGTTTCATTTTTGGGTCCTATAATCTTAAGAGAGGGTATATTAGAGTATCCATTAAAGGCATAGGATATTGAACATCGGCCCAGACCAACCATAATTAAAGAGATCTGAAGTTTTATTGGTTTGATTAAATATTATCGATGGTTTGTGGAGAATTTATCATGAATATCTAATCCACACACCAAGTTAACTTGAAAGGGAGTCAAGTTCCCTTGGATAGATGAATGTTAGGAAAATTTCATGGAATAGTAGAGAAGGTTATTTAGCTCACATGACCTTACATTACTCTACAATGGAGAAGTGTTTGTAATCTATAGTGATGCATCGAAGAAGGGATGAGGATACATTATCTTGCATAATGACATGATTATAACTTATGCCCCATGAAAATCAAAGGTTCATGAGAAAAATTACCCAAATCACGATTTGGAGTTAGCTATGGAATTTTTTATATTAAATATAAAGTGGTATTATCTTTACAAAGAAAAATGCGATATATATGATGATCAAAATAATTTAAAGTATATATTCACAAAAAATTATTTGAACATGATCCATAGAAGATGGTTGGAGATGATTAAATATTATGATTTATCAATACATTACCACCCTAGGAAAGCGAAAAAGGTGGCACATGATTTGGGTCAAAAGTATCATGCTAGCATATCCATGATGAGGATAAAAAAGATCCAATATTTATGAATTTACAAAGGATGGATATAGAAATTCTAAAGTAAGGGGAGAAATATTTTCTTTCTCAAATGCGTGTTTAACCATCTATACATATGAATATTAAAGAGGTGCAGAAGGAAGATGTAGAGCTACAGAAGAAGGTGAGAAATGTTCCTGAGTTTAACCTTGATTGGGATAGGATGGTATGGTTTAGGAAATGTGTATCTATTGCACATATACCATATTTGAAATGGGAGTTGTTAGAGTAGGATAATATCTCTTCATTATCTATTAATTATAGAATTCAAAATATGGTATTGAGATTAGAAAGAGTATTCATGGTGGGATGACATGAAGGGATTCATTATAGAGTTTGTATCCCAATTATTTTTATATTAGAAAGTTTTGGCTAAGTGGAAAAAAATAATTTGATTTTATAACCATTACCCATATCAGAATGGAATGGGAAAACATCACTATGGATTTTGTCTTCAGACTCCCCAAAACATCTAAAGAGCACTATGAAATATGGGTTGTAGTCGATCGCCTTATGAAGTCAACACACTTCATCGCTATCAGAGAATATTTATATCTAGATCAGATTTCTAGGATATAAATTCTAGAAGTGGTAAGGTTTCATGTATTACCACATTCTATTTTATCCGGCTGGGATCCGAGGTTTTCCACAAAATCATGGTGAAGCCATCGGTAGGATCCAGATACAGAGTTGAGTTTCAACATTACATATCATATTCATATAGATGGTTAGTTAGATAGAACCATTAAAACACTAGAGTATTATTTTTATATTTTTTATTTTAAATGTGTTTGGTATATACACCTCTATCTTGTTGAGTTTTTATACAAAAATAGCTTTCACTCAAGTATTAAAATGAATCCTTATGAATCTCCCTATGTAAATAATTGTAGAACTCCAAAATGATGGGATGAAGTTGGATAAATAAAGTTATTGGGGATTGATCTATCTAAGTAAATTCTAGATAAAGTCAGATCCATTCAATAGCACATCAAGGCAGTTCATAGTTGACAGAAAAGTTATGATGACAATCATCAGTGTGATATGAAATTTGAAGTTAGTGATAAGGTTTTCCTATAAATTTCTACAGGTAATAAGGTTATGATATTCAAGAAGAAATTAAATTTAATCCCTAGGTATATTTTATCTTTCAATATTTTTGATTAAGAATGTATGGTTTCTTATCACTTGGCTCTTTCACCAAACCTCTCTCAAGTACATGATGTGTTCCATGTATCTCTCCCGAGGAAGTAAATACCTAATCCTTCACATGTACTAAACTTAGTGGTCGTACTATTAAATGATGATATTTAATATAAAGAAAAATTCATATGTATTCTAGATCATATAGAGAAATTTATAACAAACAAGACCATTAACCTGGTCAATGTTTTTTTGTGAAACCACCAATTTAAAAAATCTACATGGGAACGTGAGGATATGATGAGGCAGAAGTATCCTTAGTTGTTTTTATTGGAGTGAAAACTTTAAATGAATAAATTCATTTTAATGGGGGTAAAATGTTTCATCCATATATTTTATGAAATATTTTTCCTTTAAAATAAATTTAATTTATTTGGTAGCTTGTGTAATACGCAACACTGAGTTTTAACAAACCATTATATGCTATTTATATTTTTATTTAAAGATGAAATTTATAACCTAACTGTTAAACCTAGTGGTATTAATAGGAATAAATTTTTTGAAAATTAATTATAATGTTTTTATATAAAGAAAACACATTGATAAAAAGTACTTAATTTTTTTTAAATTCTTTATATGCTTCGAAAATACATTTTTCTAAAAAAATTGTTTTTATTTCTTTTTGTGAAAAAAATATTAAAAGTAGTTTTTGAAATTTTTTGAAAATTTATTTGAAAAATTAAACTTCATTTTTTAAATTTATATGTATATATTTGAGTGAATTTTTGAAAACTATTTGAAAAGATTAATTTTTTGATTAATATTAAAAAAATACAAATTTTCATCAAAAACTGCATTTTTGTTTAAAGTATTTACAATATAAATTTTATATCAAGATGGGTTTAAAAGTAAAATTAGTTAAATAATATATTTATTAATATAATTCAGTTTATTTGAATCAATTTAATATTGAATTTTGATATTATAACTTTATGCACTTATGAAAAATAATCTTCATAAAAACCGCTCTTTCCTTATGTTTGCTGATTTAATTTTAAATTAAATTCTGCCACTTATGTGAATTGAATTGAGTAAAATTTATTTTTTGTTTGGAATAATCATAATTAATATTATTTAATAAGTTCAACTTAATTTTTTTCATAATGAATAGTAAAAACAATAAAAAAAATTAATTATCGTGCTTAAGTTTAAAACAAGTTTACTGTGGGGGGGGGGGGGGGTAAACCAAAAAGTAACAATATTTTTTCCAATAAAATTTATTTAAATAATATTTTCGTCCATATATTGAACTTATATAAAATAACTTTCAATAATTATCAATTTTGGATCCTTTTGGCATGTGTGAAACATGTGTATATCCTTTCCTTTTCAAAAATTCCAAGTGTTCCCTCTCACCTACTTATAAAAGTTAACCCCTCTTCTATCATATTCACACTTAAAAATACTTTTATATATACCAATACCTGAGTAAATACATTTATTACTTACCTATACATTTCATAAAGTTTTTATTTTTATTATTAAACCCTCATAATAAGAATTTTGGTGAAAACCTAAGGAGGTTTTACGAAGAAGAGCTAACATTCTTAACCGAGGATTTTTGTTTTATTTATTGTTACACATCATTAAAATATTATTAAAATATACTGATATAATAAAACCATAATATTACATATATTTATATGTTTTATTTTAATTTTATAAACTATATCCATCTCATCTTTCATCAAATGGGAAAAAAACCTTCGATAATGGGTACGGTGGACTTTCGCCCCATGAACCGATGTAATTCATTTTCTATCAATGACTCACACTACTGAATATAGTTAGGTATTTAACATATTTATATGATATTTATGAAATAATTATACTTCTATAATAATAATATCAAATCTACCTTCATACCTTCCAATATTTTGTAAAACGATAATGTCACTTGTGCGTACGTGTGGACTACCGCATCCACGAAGCGATGTGATGCATTTTTTATTTTTCTTTGACTTGGATGGTAATAAGGATATATTAAATTAATATATATTATATATATGATATAAAAATGATTATGTATAGGTGAATTAATATTTACCTTTCTTTATTTCCATCCTTCGAGAAAATGGAAACAACATTTATGCATACATACAACCTACCGTCTGCATGAATGATATAATTAATTTTCAATATTTAAATTTTATGAATTAATATAAATAAATATATAAGGAATATATGTTATATTCTTATAATTTATAACATTCTTTAGATGATTTAATCATGATAAAAGTAAAATAAATAAAAATACATAACCAAAACATACATGAAAAATGAAACAATTATTACCCAAAACGTGATTTTAACAAGGAATTGTAAATAAACAAATAATAAAAGGTTATAAGTAAATCATATATGTTATTATATATACTAACAAGGTTATTTAATATATTTATAGAAAAAATATATTTATTATGCATGTTTTTCAAATGTATATGAATAAATTTGAGACTTGAGGAAGGGATTTTCATCTCACTTTTATTTATGGGTGACACATTCCATATTCACCACTAGATTATTTTGTGTGGTGTATATAATGATCATGAATGTATTTTATGATTATTATTATTAAATTTATGGTTATTTACACATATATATGAGGTTTTTTATTTTATGGGGATTATGATTCAGATGTTACCAAAGTAGTAAGGGTTTGATGTTACAATCTCATTGTTTATCGAGATTATTTGTGATTATCCTTCCAATGATGAGATATTATGATAAAACTCTCAAGAAAATCCTGAAATTTATTATAATATATATATTTATATAGAATACATGTTTTAATTTCATTATATCCTCTTTAAGTACTCATGATATTGAAATAATGTTTTTAATAAAAATCAACATCTCTTCGGTGAAAACCACTTTTTATTCCATATCCATGTTTTCTCAAAATATTTTCAAGAATTTTTTAAATATTATACTATGATAGTTTAATGTTATTTTTACCCATATTTTAATTTTTTTCAAAATGGTTTGAAATTAATCTTCTTATCAGTTTCTAAAACAAGGTTATTTTGATTTTTTACCAAAAAATGTGAAAGGAAACATTGTTTTAACGTGTTTGAAATGAACTATAATTACCACCATAATGAATAATCAATGATTTATAGATTCTTATGAAATTTTACAAGGATATTTTTAAATAAAATGTTTCCTTTAATATTTATGAAATTTTTAGAATTTAAATAATTTGTTTCAAAGTGGAAAGGATATTTTCTTGAAGAAATGTTCCACGTGATCATTCAAAATCGTTTTCCATCTAAGATAACATCATTTGATGTTACTTAAAATTTATATGGTATTTGATCCAATGGTACCAGATTTATTCTTTATTTGGGTATTTAATGTTTATTATGACAATATTTTTGTGAAACCAATTTCTTTTTTCATATTTTATGCTATGATAAAATATTTAGAAGATTGGTTTCTTTTGGATGGGTTATGATATGATTAAATGTTTATGATACCAATTTCCTTTCATGGATTATGATATGATGAATTTTTTATGATCTTGTGGAATAAATATGTTTTATATTCTTTATGGGGTAAGTGGGACCTATATCCACCTCTAACGAATTTGGTAATGATTAATGTTTTATGATCTCAAAAGGTACAAGAGAGGTTATCCCAAAACTAAAAGAGGGTACAAAAGAGTTATAACAACACTTTATTTTCACACTTTAACATTACATCACTTTTTTGGAATACTTAAAAGATTATACAAACAAATTTTCAATGATCGTATTAGTCCAGTGCCTTAGGAAACTTGGAAACATGAACATTGGTACATAAGTAAGCTACATTATCTACCACTAGGTTCTTCTTAACTAGAACACCTCTAAGGAACATCAAACATAATACATATCTTTACAACTTGGGGTAAAGGAAACCTAAAACTGGGTTAGATCAAATGCTCAGTAAGGGTAAACAAGGGAGGCATGTAAGCATAAACATGATCATAGGGGTATAAGAATGTGATCATAACATTATAAGATCATACCCTGCACATCATAAGATCATAAACCTGAATCATGGAATCAATCTTGGTAGTTCATAATCCATGAATCATATGTAAATAAATAACATATTCCATGAAAGCATAAAATAGGAATAATACATGGAATTTTGGCAGACACATAAGCATACAAAATGATTTCCATAGTAGTTAAGGCATCACATCCAAAGATATCTTAGTAGTATGGGTTCACTCTCCGTACCATCTTGGAAGTCATGGTTCACTCCCATGGACATATTAGTAGCATAAATTCACTACTCATACCATCTTGGTAGTCATGGATCACTCCTATAGTCATCTTAGTAGTCAATGTTTACTCCTAAGACCATATTAGTCTATCTAATGAGATATAAATCTTTACCCAATGCATTGGAGGGAGATATAAGTCCCACCCATATTAGAGTGAAATCATACAAACATGGGGCACAAAATCATAAAAAATAATGTCATAACCCATGAAATGAAATGGTTTTCATAAACATGTAATCATAAAATTACCTATGTAAAATGATATAGGTTTTCTAATCATTTCATTATAAATATAACCCATTAAAATAAGTGGGTTTTAAAATCATATAACCCGTGAAATAGAAAAAAGTTTCATAAAAATCATTCCATAAAAACATAAAACATTCAGAGAGAGAATATGAATAGAGGAATTACATTGTTTCCCTAGAAAGGCATGAGTAGCATCGACAGATGCCATCTTAGATGGGAAATAATTTTGAAAGATCTTTTAAAAATATTTCTTGAGGAAAATATCCATTATAAAATATTTAACATATATCAAATATATACTTTCCAAATTTTCCCTTTATTCATATTATATATAATATTCACCTTCATAACCTAGGGAATGAAAAAATAAGAAATAGTGAGCTCAGAATCTTGTTGAGGGTAAATATATGCAATATCAATGAAAGATCATATGTGAGCATAATATGAGTATATTTTTTTTTTGAGAAAATAATAAAGGTAAATGAAAATAATATAATATAATGATACCATATATCATAAAATATGAGTCATGGAATAATGATTTTAGCATATCATGAGACATAAGTCCTAAGAGTGTGAAACAATTAGTAAAAAATCATGATCCTTGCAAACATAAATTAGGTATGTCACATAACATAAAAATGTGACACAACATAAGTATATAAATCATAACACATATCAAGTATAACCACCAATACATTCAAATTATAATGGTATAGGAAAACCACCTTCCCATTATATAGTGGGCTTGGAACAACCACCTACATCCCTTATGATGGTGGACTTGGACTAATCAACCACATACCTTAACATAGTGGAGATGGGCTAACCACCCTTATCCCATCGAGATATCATGAGATATAAAACATTAACCAATTAATTGGGGGTGTATAATGGAATCGCCTATCACATAATGATAAACCATATATATGGGTTCTATATGACCATGAAAACATTTATAATACCATCACAGATGAATTAATCAAAAAAAAGTAAATAATTACTATGAAAAACATTACATAACATGACTATAATCCATATAAATAAATAGGGTGGATAGTATCGTTATAGAATATCCCTAATGGATCATGAGAAACACTAAATTATGTTGAAATATCAAAAAATCCCTTTTAATATCATTAGAAAATTTCATAAAAAATAGGAAGAAATATCCTTCTTTAGATAGATTTTGTTTTTATATAGAAAATTTATAAAACAATAGTAATAGATATCACATTGAAATACCATAAAATTTTGTATATAACTATTCATTATGTAAAACATTTATAAATGAGTGAAAATATATTCATTTTAAAATATTTAAAAAAATAATCCTTTCATACTTTTGTAAAGAGAGTCAAATTTGGTGGAAAACAATGAAAATGAAAAAATTAAGAGAATATTACTTTGTAAATAAACTCAATAAAATTTAAAAAAACATTAAGAAATCATATAATCATAGATAAAGACATCTATATAATAAAATTAAAAATATCGACATGGAAGAGAAATATTCTAGACTAAAAAAAAGTGATAAGATCAGGTCTACTTACAAATGTCATTTTGGTCAAATTGCGAACTAGAGGGAGAATAAATGTTAATAATATATGTAATTATCAAGAATAAAAAATATTAGAATCAAATATATGGGTTTTATATATAATATCATATAATTTTCTTATATGGAAGTTTAAACATAGACAATCTTGATTTCAAAATGAGATTGGTGAAGAAACCCTTACACCAACTTCTTATTTCCATTAAAGAAATTTAACTTCATATATAATAAAGATAATAATCTAAATAAATTATTTTAAGACCTTATTAATATCTTTTTTTTATTTTACACTCTTCAATTATAATAATTCATTACATATATATTAGTTAGTTATAGCTTTTTTTCATCATTGTATATAAGAGTTTTTTATTATTTCGTTCAAGTTTCTTAATATTGATTTCGTCCCCCATTATTTGATACCAAGTTTGTAATTAAAATATTAGTAAAGATAGTATCATAATTTTGTTCAAATTATTTATATATTTCCCAATTAATTGATGTAAATTATGGGTATGGTTTATGAGAATGAAATCAATGACATACTCTTTTTTGGGTAATTTACCGACAACCAATATTTACATTACAATGATCATTCATTTTTATATCATAATTATAGAAATATATTCATGAATTATATTACTCCTTAAAATTATATATCATTAGTATTAATTTCTTGAAACTTATTCCTGGTAAAATTGGTGATGTTGGTATAACATTGTTCATGTAGGTGGTTGAACCGAACCCAATAAGAACATGTTATACTAATGAACGAGTAAGAGTATAGAGTTATATAAGAATAGTATAATTTTATAAGAAGAATAATAATGTTAATATAAAATAATTATATTATAGGATAATATTAAAAATTATTGGATATTATAAGGAAATTGAAAACCTAAGGGAAGAACCTAGATACTTAATTGATAAAGTTTCTCCTTTTTGACATGGGTTCCTTCATAAACAAGGATTTAGGATTCCTTATTGGAACCAAAAGCCACCAAAATTATAAGAATTATTTTGTATATAGGGGAAAAGGTACCGACTCAAGATAAAATCAAATGGTTTGAGTGGTTTGAGAGGGGAAGATAAGAGGCCCATTTATAGGTTAGTTTTGTGTAGCATTTCAGCAATTATTCATTGATTAATTTTTAATGTTTTGATTTTAATGGGAAAGTGGATATTAAGTGAAAAATAATTGATACGATACACGGTTTTCTTCAAGGAAACCCTCATACAAATAATTATTGGGAGGTTTTTATGATATTTTATATCTTTACCACTTAGTTTAACCTCCTTTTACCTTTACCATGGTAACTCAATTTTTACCTTGGTAAATTATTTTTATTCTTAAAAATGAAATTGACCTCCTTACCTAATTTTGAAATTTTATTTCAAAATTTGGACTCTATTTAATCTAATTAAATTTATAAATATGGTAAATTTAACTTTTAAATGATGATATAAAATATATAGAATAACTCTTTTGTAGAAAAATAACTTTTAAAAATTTGTGTGTTTTAATCCTTTTATATATTAATTACCAATTATGTGAGTGTTAATCTATTTGTTTTAAATTGAAACATTACATTAGATTCATCATTTAAAAGTGATCAACTTAATTTATTAAGATAAAAAATATAAAAAACTAAAAAATGTTCTTTGAAAAAAATATATAAATTTATAACATTAAATAATTTCAACAATGTCATATTAAAATTAATTATTTATCTTATAAGAATTTAATCTTATCAATCCATTGGTATTAAAATATATTTTTTAATTTTATATATACATCAAATAATTATTTAATAATAATAATAATATATTAGTCATAATAAAAATATCTATATTTTATAATAATATATTTTAATTAAAATTTATCTTTTTGTTTAATTATTTAATATTTGTAAATTATATTATTTTTAATTACATAGTTTTACCATTTGAAATAGACTATGACTAGTTATCCAATGAGCATATTTCCAGCATCCATATATCCAATGGCCACATATCCAATGACTATATATCCAACAACCATATATATAATGGTTCTATTTAATTCCTATATATAGATTTGCATAAATTATTAAAATAATTAATACTATTTAATTCTCCCTTAAAATTTATGTTATATTTTTAATTATATACGTTATTTATATAGTTTGAATCGAAGGTACGTTCTTCTATGAAAACAGTGAGGATAAATATTACATGTTCTTGGAATTTTTATTTACCTGTAGTTTTATTACACTTATAATTTTCTTAATTATGCTTCATATTTCATTCCTATAATGTATTAATGTTTATATTATGTTATAATATTTTATCTTAATAACATGAAACATGGTCAATTTTACTTTGATGATTCATGTGAAACAATCCATTAAGCATGATATTTATTTTAAGAAAACAAATATATAGTAAAATCATGGGTTATTATAGAAATTTACATGAAGATGATAATTATGATGGTATAGGTTTGATAGGTTAGGTTCCCCTTAAAATATTGGTAGTTTTGGCCAAATATTTTTGTTTTCAGATGTGTAATAAACAATGAACAATCAAGGTGTATGGTCCTAAGGACTGTGCAACAAGATTGTGCAGTATGATTTGTTAACTAGAGAGGAGTCCATGGTTAGTGAATAGTCCCAAGGGACCATGTAATTGGGGGTTTTAACCAATTAGGGTCACATTACCGATGCAAAGTCCTATATAAAAGCGTTTCTTACCCATATAATCAAGTTTTCATCTAAAAACCTTGATTTAAAAAATCATTTAGACTTTTATAAGTCCTATTTGATTTCTAATTAGACTTGGGATGTTACAAGGGTTCCTTGGGAGAATATTTGAGGATTATTCACTACCAAAAATCTTAATTATCTATAAAATAAATACTATCAACACCATATCTAAGGTTTGGTCTTGGTGATCTCTCTTATTATTTGATCTATATCCCCCACCCTTTTTCTATTTACTCTTCATTAGGTAGATCAATCCCTTTGGATTGGATCTAGATCCTTAGATTTTTGGATTTGACTCATGAAGGGTAGAATTATGATCTTGTGGTTTTCAGTCACAATTTTCCAAATATAACTATTTAATGAGGCTTGAGAATTTTTAAAAGGGAACCAAACATGACACTTATGCATTCATTCACTAAATATCCTTGTGACTTGCATCATGCTTTGTCTCATTGCACACAAAATCCTTGTTATTGGTCTCCTAACACCCTTGTTTCATGCCCAAACACCTCAAACCTTACCTTACACCTAGCCTTCTTACACCATACCTCACACTCGACCTCCTTACGCCATGCCTCACACCCATCCCTACCTCCTCATGCCTTTTCTCATGCTCAATTTCCTCATTCTATTACCTCATGCTTGACCTACTTATGTCATAGTCTCACATACATATGTTTTTTATCTATAACTAGGGAACCCGAAGAAGTTATAGATGATTAACACACTATACTAGGAAACCGGCCATGATTATCCAATAAAAATGATTAGATACCTCCCACTTTGGGGGGGGATTGATATCAAAAGTTATATAAGGTAATTAAAAGTGTGATAAACAGTCCCCAAATCTCAATCTTTCCTAACCAAGCCCCAATTTCTCATTAAAGAGACTATTTATGTCAAAAACTAAGATAAATGAAGGGGAATCAAGAAATTTGTGTCTTATGAAGGTTTCAATACCCAAATCCTTAATGAAAAAACACTTCTTTCATTCCCAACTAAGTTTAGGGAGAAGTAAAATTCTTAAGAGAACCACTAGGGAACCAATAATCCCATGATATATTAGGGGAAAAGGTAGGTATGCAATTCACAAAATCATTCCCAAGAGAACCACTAGGGTACCATTTTCCCCAGTATATCCCAGGAGAACCACTAGTGATCTAATTCATCAAAGGTCCTCAAAATCACCACTAGGGTTTCAATTATCTCAGGGTCCCCTAGAGAACCATCAGGGAACTATTTCACTAAAACATCTAATATGTGGTTATGCTCAAGGCTACCACACATGGAATTATAATCTCCTAAAAGAGAATTAAAGCCTATCTATTAGGAACACACTTAGGTTACTGATTCACCCATCCTTCCAACTTGGGTTCTCTAATTACCATGGTCCCCTACCTTGTATAAATCCCTTAACTTATCCCTAAATGACCAAAAGATATTTCCAGAACGCTTTTTCCCAGTCTAAAACTTCAAATATCCTCACCCACCAAGGCCTTCTCCATGTCCACATGAGGTACATGAATAAGTCATCTACATTGGAATTATTATAGCGACCCGACCTTTTATTGCATTACTATTACATCATTTCAAAGATAAAAAACATAATAGTATTACACATGGAGGATCCAGAGGTTTAGTGTCTTGGGAAAACCAGGACCACACATAAGAAGTACAACATCAAGCATAATCATTCATTTAATTTCTTCTTCTATAGCTTCTTAGTAGCACTTGTCCTCTCCTTAGTACATGTAGCCACCTGAGGATATACATCAAAAGGGGTGAGCTAAAATCCCAGTAAGAGGATAGATAAGAACAATACATCATGGGGTGATCATAATCATAACATAGGAAAAAGATCATGATCATGAGAGGAGCATAAGTAACAGACTTGAAATGTGGCAATGCATAAAAATGAAACATCATGTCTTAGTGGTTAACTACCACACATACTTGTGAACAAAGCTAGCATCATGTTCACACATCATTTCACATTTACTCATGAGATTCATCACTTTACCGAATGCATTGGAGCGCTGTATAATTCCAGGCGCACCGGTCACATTTAAACATTCATATTGCGCTATATAATTCCAGGCGCACCCGTCACATCATAACATTATCATTATGATGATTTCCACATAGAAAACATATCAAACATGTACATAAATAACCCATGGAAAGGAATGGGTTTCATCTCATAATAACACATTCATAAGCTTTGGGTTCCCAAAAGAAAGAGGGAACAACATACTTGATACAAGAACCATCAACTTTGAATGAGAGGTAAAAGGTGAGATCTTGAAAGAAGAGTTCTTTTGGAAAATTTTTTGATGGACATAAAAACCAGTGACAAACATGTATATCCCATAAAAGTAAAGTAAATGATGAAAAAATGATCTTTGAGGAGTAACCATATCAAAAATGGAGTGAAAGAGGGAGAACCCGAAGGAAGAAAATTGGGTTCGAGATTTCCCCTTACCTTGTACTCGAATGCCTCCTTCTCTTTAATGTCCTGTATAATGACATTATATTCATTAATTATAAATTCCAGAACCTTTTATACATTAATAGGGTTCATTCTGGTTTCATTATTTCATATTATGTTCCTTTGGATGACTTATAGAGTTTAAAAACATTGTTCGGGGATGTTCATTTTTATGGTTTTCTTGAGCGGTCCACTTGTATTCTTAAATTGATATTTGGGTAGATCATGGGTAAACATCCAGAACTGATACTAAATATTATTAATTATATTATAGTAGCTTTAATAATTTTATAGTGAATTATATTAGATCCAAGTGGACGAATCATTAGATAAAAAATTAATGATGGTTATTTGGGTTAATTTGGGAGGTTTTTGGATCACAACGATCTTGTTTTAACATTTAACTTAGTAATAAGACCATAGGTTATTTAAAGAAATTAAAATATAACATAATACATATAAAATATTCTAGTTCAACCATAAAATTGTTTCATGACCAGATTGAAGGTAGAAATGGAAGAAGAGAACATGTCGTTTTTGAAGGTGATAAATTTAACACCTCATGAACAATGTTCTCTTTAATAAAATAAATAGAAGAGGGAAAGGGTGTGGGGTGATATAATATAACATTAGAATCATAATATTACAATATATATATAATAATGGATTTACAGAACAGTTTGTATGAAGATAGGTAGGGAGAGATCAAGAAAGGAACTTGAACTTAAAAGGAAATTAAAGGAGAAGAGAGAGAGAAATTACATTTAGAATCCTCCTCTTGAGATCCTCTTTAAGGAAGCTAGGCTTGGTCTTTTGATGAGACCAGCAGATTTTGGATGTGGGGGATGAGCTAGGGAAGGTGTTTGGGCAGAGTTTAGAGAAGGCTTGGAGCTTGAGAGGTGTGAGGAAAAGAGGGAGTGAAGGGTGGCTTTTATAGTGGAGGGGAGAGGGGTTTCCTTAATATAAAATTGATTAGTTTATTAATTTCACCTAATACAAGGAATAGTGAGTCTTGGATGACCAAGAATAGTAAAAAAGGCATGTGAGTTCGGGATTTGGGTGCTTACATCACTTGTGATGTTAGGAATAGTGGGTTTTAATTAAAATGTATTTATATGGTAAATTAATGTATTCTACTATTCACAAAAAAATTCAAGTTTCTCAAAAAAATCCCAAAAATTTACCCCAACCATTTTTCGAAGTGTATAATCCCAAAATGAAGTCCATTTTACAAAAATAATTTTCTAAATATTATTAATTTAATAATTAATAAAAATCATAATTTACTTAAAAAACAGTTTTTAAGATTAAAACTGAATTTATAGTTCTTTCAAAAATTATGTAGGGTATTATAAAATTATCTAAAAACTATTAGACATTGATTCAATAATTTATGAATACATTATAGGAAAATAAATATTCTTTTAAATTAATTAATTAATTATAATTAATTATTTATGACTTATAAAATACCAAAAACGTTTACTAAGGTCAAATTGTCACTTTCTAAGATGTCTAAATTTTATTTTATTATTCATATGAAATGTTACTCTTATTTACTATCCATAAGGGTCATATTACTATTCATAAGGGTAGGTTACTATTCATAAGGGTAGGTTACTATTCACCAAAAATTATTTTTGTTTCATTAGACTCCAAAAACTGTCTTGAACACAACCGTGTATGTTGGATTTTTAAAATTCCAAACATTGGGGTGACAAAATTATGTTTAAAGGTCACTTATCACTTAATAGTTCATTATTTTGTGTTTTTATGACATAGATATAAGAAGGTAATTTTCTATTGAAATACTTTGGGTCGTTACATTCTTCCCCCCTTAAGAAATTTCGCCCCCGAAATTTTACTTTACACAAACAGGTGTGGGTACTTCTCCTTCATTGCCTCTTCTGGTTCCCAAGTTGCTTCCTCAAACTTATGGTTCCTCCACAACACTTTTACAAGGCGGGTTGTCTTGTTAGATAGAACCTTATCACTTCGGTCCAAAATTTTTACCGGCTGCTCCTCATAGGAGAGATCATCATCCAACTGTACCACCTCTGAGTTTAGTACATGTGAGGGGTATGGTATGTACTTCCTCAGTAGTGATACATGAAACACATCATGAACTTGAGCCATATTCGGTGGAAGTGCCAGACGATAGGCCACGGCTCCTATACGATCAAGGATCTCAAAGGGGCCAATGTACCTTGGGCTTAGCTTCCCTTTCTTCCTGAATCGCATGACTCTCTTCCATGGAGATATTCGAAGGAAGACTTTATCTCCAACGTCGAACTCTAAGTCCCTTTGACGATTGTCAACATAGCTCTTTTGCCGACTTTGAGCAGCTTTGATGTGTTTATGGATGACTTGAACCTTCTCGGTCATCTCCTGCACAAGATCGGGTCCCGGTAGCTTTCTTTCTCCAACTTCATCCCAACAGGTTGGAGTTCTACATCGCTTCCCATAAAGAGCTTCATACGGAGCCATCTGAATACTCGAGTGGAAGCTATTGTTGTAGGAGAACTCAACCAATTGGAGGTGCTGATCCCATCCACCTTTGAATTCTAAAGAGCATGATCTTAGCATATCTTCGAGTGTCTGAATAGTCCTTTCAGACTGGCCATCAGTTTGGGGGTGATAGGCCGTGCTGAAATTTAATTCAGTACTCAAAGCATGTTGAAGGCTCCTCCAGAATTTAGATGTGAACCTTGGATCACAGTCAGAGACAATCGAGAGTGGAACACCATGCAATCTCACTACTTCCTTCACATATATCCTTGCAAGTTGTTCAAGTGAGAGGTCTTCCTGAATAACGATAAAATGGGCAGTCTTGGTGAGTCGATCAACCATAACCCATATCGCATTATTTCCTCTTGACGTTTTCGGGAGACCCGTGACAAAGTCCATAGTAACATTTTCCCATTTCCACATGGGTATAGGCAATGGCTGCATCATACCTTTGGACTTTTATCGCTCAACTTTAACTTGCTGACATACCAAGCACCTTGATATATATTCCACAATCTCCTTCTTCATGTTATCACACGAGAAGTGTTCTCGGAGATCACGATACATCTTGGTACTTCCAGGATGAATAGAGAAAGTTGAGCTATGTGAATTATCCAATAGCTCCTTCTTTATCCCGGGTGATAAAGGCACACAAAGCTGTGTTCCAAACCGAATCACACCATCATCGTCGATATGGAACTATTGTAGCTTCCCTTCCTTTACTGCATTTACCCTCTTTTGTATCTCCACATCATCCCTTTGTGCTTCCTTAATCTTTTGTTGGATGGCTGGTTGCGCAATAATTTGGGAAAGGTAAGATGTATCCCATGCCCTTATGATTCCCAAATCCATCATTTGAATATCCAAGAAGATAGGGTCTTTCTAAATCCTTAACATGGATAGAGTAGCAGGTTCTTTCCTGCTTAGAGCATCAACTACCTTGTTCGCCTTTCCAGGATGATAGTGAATAGAGCAATCGTAATCCTTAATTAGCTCTAACCATCTCCTTTGACGCATGTTGAGCTCCTTTTGTGTGAATATATACTTTAGGCTCTTGTGGTCAATGTATATGTCATACTTCTCACCATAAAGGTAGTGCCGCCAGATTTTCAAGGCAAAAATCACGGTTTCCATCTCTAGATCATGCGTTGGGTAGTTCTGCTCATGGATCTTCAACTGTTGTGAGGCGTAGGCTATCACATTATCATTTTGCATGAGTACACAACCCAAACCTTTCTTTGAAGCATCACTGTATATCACAAAACTTTCTCCACTTTTTGGTAGTGTGAGTACAGGTGCAGTGATCAGCCTTCTCTTTAGCTCCTTGAAGCTTCCCTCACATTCTTCCGTCTATACATACTTTACCCCTTTCCTTGTTAACTTAGTTAGCGGGCTTGACAATCGTGAGAAGTTTCTCACAAAACGTCGATAGTACCTAGCTAATCCAAGAAAACTATGGATTTCTGTGACACTAGAGGGCCTGGGCCATTCTTCAATCGCCTTTGTCTTTGAAGGGTCCACAGAAATTCCCTCGCTTGTGATCACATGTCCCATGAACATGACTTGATTCATCCAAAAGTCACACTTTCTGAACTTGGCGTACAACTTCTCCTTTCTCAATGTCGCCAACACAAGTCTTAGATGTTCTTAATGTTCCTCCTTGCTCTTGGATTAGATGAGAATATCATCGATAAACACTACCACAAATTTGTCGAGGTAATGTCTAAAGACTCTATTCATCAAATCCATGAAGATTGCAGGGGAATTAGTAAGTCCGAAGGGAATCACCAAAAACTCATAATGCCCATACCTTGTACGGAAGGCAGTCTTCTGAATATCTTCCTTCTTCACCTTTACCTGATGATATCCAGAACGAAGATCCACCTTTGAGAAGTATTTGGCTCCTCTTAACTGGTCGAACAAGTCATCAATCCTTGGGAGAGGATACTTGTTCTTTATAGAGATCTTGTTGAGTTACCGATAATCGATACACAGCCGCATGGTTCCATCCTTCTTCTTTACAAAGAGCACTGGCGCACCCCAAGGTGATGCACTAGGGCGTATGAACCCTTTGTCCAGATGCTCTTGCAGCTGCTTCTTTAACTCCTCCAGTTCGATAGTAGCCATCCTATAGGGGCACTTCGAGATAAAAGTAGATCCGGGTATGAGTTTAATTGAGAACTCTACCTCACGATCCGGGGGAATTCGGGGTAACTCTTCAGGAAATACATCACCGTATTCCCTTACGATGGGAATTTCCTCAAGGTTGGAACTTTCCTTCGACTCAACCATTTGGGCAAGGTATGCTTCTTCATAGGGAATCAACACCCAAACCATTGAAGGATTTCTCAGAGGAGATTCATGATATTCCTTGCATTTTTAGAGGAGCATGGGATGGTTCGGAATATGAAAATATATTTCCTTTTCCTGACATTTGATATTTTCTCTATATAACGAGATCCAATCCATTCCCATTATAGCGTAGAATTCCACCAAGGGAAGTATTACGAGATTTTCCGGAAGAATCTTCCCACATACGTCAACAAGAGAAGAGTCAAACACTTGGGTTGCAATGATTGCACCACTTGGTGTTTTTACAGATATCTATACTTCAAGGTTTCGGGGATTCAATTCTATAGTTCTAGCAAACTTGCAAGATATAAAGTAATGCGTAGAAATAGAATCAAATAAGACTTTTTCCATTCTTGAGTGAATAGGAAGTGTACCTTGTACGACTTCATTATCACGTTCCACCTCCGCAGTAGTGATGGCATAAGCCTTCCCTTGTTCCTTTGGCTTTGGTGGTTGTTGGCGCTGATTACCCTCGAGATCTCGAGGTTTAGTGCACTGGTTTGAATAGTGCCCTAGCTCCCTACAGTTGTAGCATTAAACCACGAGTGGTTATCTCCTTTCATCGGCTACATTATCCTTCCTTTTCATGTCTTTTTGACACTCGTGAGCTTGGCGTCCTTCCTTCCCACACTTAAAGCATTTCGCCGTACCTTTGAGGCAGTTCCCATGGTGCAACTTCCCACATTTTTGGCATGTGGGTCGTTGTGTTTTCTTCCCATCTTTATCACTAGATCCACCAGCTTGAAACTCCATATTTATTTTCTTATCACCATAGCCATGGGACCATTCTCCAAACTCCATCTCCACTTTGAGAGCACACCGAACAACTTCTTCATAACTCCCAAAGTCTCGAATTGCAAGAGCCTTTCGAAGATGTGGTTTTAATCCACTAAAGAATCTATCAATTTTTCTATCATTGTTGATAACAAAACCCGAAGCATACCTTGCAAGCCTTGTGAAATTTTCTTCATAGGTTGTGACAAATTCTCCTTCTTTTTGCTTGAGCTATATGAATTCTCTCTCCATCTTCGTGCGAAGAGTTCTTGGGAAGTACTTATTAAGAAATACTATCTTAAAGTCTTCCCATTCCATCTCTTCAATTTCCTCCCTTGGCTTCGTGTTCTTAATCAAAGCCCACCATTGATCGGCTTCTCCATCTAGACAATAAACAGCTAGAGTCACCTTCTCCATCTCGGAACAGTGAAGAATAGAAAATATCTTTTCCATGGATTTGACCCACTGTTCCACAACTAGTGGATCAGAAGATCCACAAAACATCAGTGGTCGTTGCCGCATAAAAAAATCGATAGCTAGTTGCTCCCTCTTTGGTGAAGGAGGACGTTACCCATTATTATGGTTATTATTCATAACCCGAGATAATTGGGTAAGCATCGCCATGAAGTTTTGAACTCCACCTCCAAAATCATTGGGGATTTCATTCGGGCAATCGTTGCATTGGCCCTCACAAGAGTTGTTGGCCTAATTTCTCCTGGTTCCCACCATTTTCTAAAATAGAAAAGGTTAGAACAAAACATAAGTAAAAAAGTCATGAATAACTTATTCATTTAAACAATTATACCAAAAACATAACATATGGGATCCCTAGGTAAATATTCTTGTATACATATTTGTACTTATTCTCATGCTAGAGGTTTTCTCTAGGGTTTACTAATCCTAATTCCTAAATTAACTAAACCTTTCCTCTGATACCAACTATAGCGACCCAGCCTTTTCTTACATTACTATTACATCATTTCAAAGATAAAAAACATAATAGTATTACACATGGAGGATCCAGAGGTTTACTGTCTTGGGAAAACTAGGACCACACATAACAAGTACAACATCAAGCATAATCATTCATTTAATTTATTCTTCTATAGATTCTTAGTAGCACTTGTACTCTCCTTAGTATATGTAGCCACCTGAGGATATACATCAAAAGGGGTGATCTAAAAGCCCAGTAAGAGGATAGAGAAGAACAATACATCATGGGGTGAGCATAATCATTACATAGGCAAAAGATCATGATCATGAGAGGATCATAAGTAAAAGACTTAAAATGTGGCAATGCATAAAAATGAAACATCATGTCTTAGTGGTTAACTACCACAAATACCTGTGAAAAAATCTAGAATCATTTTCACAAATCATTTCACATTTACACACGATATTCATCACTTTACCCAATGCATTGGAGCGCTATATAATTCCGGGCGCACCCATCACATTTAAACATTCATATTGCGCTATATAATTCCGGGCGCACCCGTCACATCATAACATTATCATTATCATGCTTTACACATAGAACACATATCAAACATGTACAAAAATAACCCATGGAAAGTAATGAGTTTCATCTCATAATAACACATTCATAAGCTTTGGGTTCCCAAAATAAAGAGGGAACAACATACTTGATACAAGAACCATCAACCTTGAATGAGAGGTAAAAGGTGAGATCTTGAAAGAAGAGTTCTTTTGGAAAACATTTTGATGGGTATAAAAACCAGTGGAAAACATGTATATCACAGAAAAGTTAAGGAAATGATGAACAAATGATCTTTGAGGAGTAACCATATCAAAAATGAAGTGAAAGAGGGAGAACCCGAAGGAAGAAAATTGGGCTCGAGATTTCCCCTTACCTTGTACTCGAATGACTCCTCTTTAATGTCCTGTATAATGACATTATATTCATTAATTATAAATTCCAGAACCTATTATACATTAATAGGGTTTATTATAGTTTCATTATTTCATATTATGTTCCTTTGGATGACTTATAGAGTTTAAAAACATTGTTCGGGGATGTTCGTTTTTATGGTTTTCTTGAGCGGTCCACTTGTATTCTTAAATTGATGTTTGGATAGATCATGGGTAAACATCCAGAACTGATACTACATGTTATTAATTATATTACAGTAGATTTAATATTTTTATAGTGAATTATATTAGATCCAAGTGGAAGAATCATTAGATAAAAATTTAATGATGGTTATTTGGGTTAATTTGGGAGGTTTTTGGATCACAACGATCTTGTTTTAACATTTAACTTAGTAATAAGAGCATAGGTTATTTCCAGAACTTAAAATAGAACATAATAAATATACAATATTCTGGTTCAACCATAAAATGGTTTCATGACCAGATTGAAGGTAGAAATGGAAGAAGAGAACATGTCGTTTTTGAAGGTGATAAATTTAACACCTCGTGAACAACGTTCTCTTTAATAAAATAAATGGAAGAGGGAAAGGGTGTGGGGTGATATAATATAACATTAGAATCATAATATTACAATATATATATAATACTAGATTTAAAGAACAATTTGGATGAAGATAGGTAGGGAGCGATCAAGAAAGGAACTTGAACTTGAAAGGAAATTAAAGGAGAAGAGAGAGAGAAATTACCTTTAGAATCCTCCTCTTGAGATCCTCTTTAAGGAAGCTAGGCTTGGTCTTTTGATGAGACCAGAAGCTTTTGGATGTGGGGGATGAGCTAGGGAAGGTGTTTGGGCAGAGTTTAGAGAAGTCTTGGAGCTTGAGAGGTGTGAGGAAAAGAGGGAGTGAAGGGTGGCTTTTATAGTGGAGGGGAGAGTGGTTTCCTTAATATAAAATTGATTAGTTTATTAATTTCACCTAAGACAAGGAATAGTGAGTCTTGGATGACCAAGAATAGTAAAAAATTCATGTGAGTTCGGGATTTGGGTGCTTACATCACTTGTGATGTCAGTAATAGTGGGTTTTAATTAAAATGTATTTATATGGTAAATTAATGTATTCTACTATTGACAAAAAAATTCAAGTTTCTCAGAAAAATCCCAAAAATTTACCCCAGCCATTTTTCGACGTGTAGAATCCAAAAATGAATTCCATTTTTCAAAAATAATTTTCTAAATATTATTAATTTAATAATTAATAAAAATCATAATTTACTTAAAAAACAGTTTTTAAGATTAAAACTGAATTTATAGTTCTTTCAAAAATTACGTAGGGTCTTATAAAATTATCTAAAAACTATTAGACATTGATTCAATAATTTATGAATACATTACAGGAAAATAAATATTCTTTTAAATTAATTAATTAATTATAATTAATTATTTATGACTTATAAAATACCAAAAACGTTTACTAAGGTCAAATTGTCACTTTCTAAGATGTCTAAATTTTATTTTATTATTCATATGTAATGTTACTCTTATTTACTATCCATAAGGGTCATATTACTATTCATAAGGGTAGGTTACTATTCATAAGGGTAGGTTACTATTCACCAAAAATTATTTTTGTTTCATTAGACTCCAAAAACTGTCTTGAACACAACCATGTATGTCGGATTTTTAAAATTCCAAACATAGGGGTGACAAAATTATGTTTAAAGGTCACTTATCACTTATTAGTTCATTATATTGTGTTTTTATGACATAGTTATAAGAAGGTAATTTTCTATTGAAATAATTTGGGTCGTTACAATTATCCCTTCCAGTCATGCATTCCATTAAAAGGGAGAATCCTCATTATTAGAAGAAAACATTAATGAATCCCTATTCTAATCGATGGGCTATAAATATAAATGGGACTCTAATCTAGTGTGAGATCCAACCTATATTCACCTAAATCATCTATTAGGTTAAAAAAGGGTCACTCATGCATAAGTTCCATACCATACCATTTTTATAAATCTTTCACCTAGTGGTCATTTTGAGTGACATTAAACTACATAGAACTGTTATTTGTTTTATAAGCTTAAACTAAAAGGAATAATGGTTTTAGATGAATGTAATTCCCTAACCCAAATCATTAGGTCTGAGATGGAGCAATTTGTAGCCTCATACATGTCTCTATATACACAGTAGATTATTAACTAGTGGTGAGGGCTTGATACATGCATTGTGAGACTATTCCATGAATATTACATAATGAGAACAAGTAAATTAGCATAAGAAATAATGGATAGTCTTAATAATAACCAACAACATGAAATCATAGTGGCAATCCAACCGAAAAAAATTACATGCAGTATCAATTGAACTCAAGTCATGCATATGACAATATTCAAATTCATTACATTTAGTGAATTGAAATATACAATAAATAAACACAAAATATTACAAAGACAATACTATAAGTGATCCAATTTATTTCTTGGAATCACCTCTATCTACACCTAGCTCGACCGGCTCAAGAACATAAAATTGACCCCTTTATCTTGGTTGGATCCATGAAATGTGCCTATCATGGGGTGTATAAATAACAATTATTTCCTAAGTTAAAATGTGTTAAAGTGGTTAACCTAGGTTGTATCCAGATAGGAGTGCACAATAATTAAACTGTCACCTTAAAATTTGAGAAAGAAAGGAAGGTTGTTTTTGAAATTGTTTGATTTTAAAAACAATGAAAGAAATTAAAATAGAGGTTGAACACTAATAGATGAAGAGACTGATGGGGTCAAGATAGGTTCACCTTTTTCAATTTCATCATTTTTTTGGAAATCATTCCCCTCATCTTCTTATTGAATGATAAATGAATGACTCCTTGACTTAGTTTTCCAAAACCCTTGGATGAAGGAAGCAATGAAAAACACACCTATGTGAATGAAAGTTTATGAACCATTAATAAACAAATAAGGCAATTACCAATAATCAAATTTTGATTGTTATAAATCTAGAAATGATTCACTAGTTCTACACATGTGAAAATGATCTCTAAACACTCACCACCTAACACAATCTTCTTGTTCGTGATAAATTGCACTAGGCAGAGGTAGTTTAAAGTTCTTAAACCAAAGATATTAATAATGAATACACCAAAAACCAAAATCATGGACATATTAATAAAACTAAGAGACACATAAAATAGAAACCATTAAACCGATCAAGATATTTTTACATTTAAGTACAAGATTTCTACATTACAAAATCGAAACACCCCCTTTCTCAATCACTCAAAGTTTTTACCCCTCCACGCGAAGGGTAAGAGAGTTGAAAGGGGAAAATAGAGAACAATGAAACTAAGAAAAAAATAAAAAATAAAAATAAATTCAAGACTCCAATCCTATATCACATCCCATCATAAACATTCTTCAAAAACCTTGAATAGAAGTGGTGGAAACTTATATAAATATGGTTGAGAGGAGAAAACTTTTCCCAAAAGATTCATTCTGCCTAAAATTTGAGTTCAATATGCATAATAAATTGGTGAATATTGGGATATTTTATTCATAAAAGTTTTTTTATATCTATTTTTCATGAGGTTAAAAAATCTATGCATATTTGGAAAAGTTTCCAAAAAGTTAATCTCAAATTACCAATGAAGACTTTTTCTTCCATATGACACTGCTCAACTATTTCCACTTTGGTGAATGAAATGGATGCCTTAATTTTCTAATTTCTTCATGAAATTTTTTATGAAGATGTTACTGGGAGCTATATTTACAATAAAGTTGTAATCACTTCATTTTGAGTTAAATAGGAGGAGATATGATTTTATAACTTATGTGGGTTCCACTCTTTCATCCACATAAAAGTTTCATCTTAATTGGTTTTTCTGGGCTAGTTTGTTTGGAGTTAGGTCTAGGTATAGAAGGAAAAGTTGAATGCCACGAATGAATAAATACTAAAAAAGTAATCACTCAATTTGGAAAAAAATTGTCAGAGATATTCCCATAAATATATAATATATATAAAAATGATAAATTTTCAAAATCAAACAATTTTCACAATTAAGCCCAAAATCCACCAAAAATACTGAAATGATGTAAATTGGATCAAATTTATTTATTATAAGGGATTAAATAATTAAAACACGCATGAAAAATATTAAAAATAATAACTCTATCAATTCCCCCACACTTATCACTTGAACTTCTGGACAAGTCAGCAATAAAATCAAATCAATGAAAATTCAAAACATTAACTCAAGAGATCCACCAATTCCATACCAATGAAAAAAAGGTATCATGCATTATAAAAAAATAATTTAAAGTTCTCAAACCACACCATTAAATATTTTATCCTTTTAATTTCTCCTCTCATGCACACAAGACACCAAACTCATATGAATTTTCTCTCATATCAAAAATGTTAATTTTTAGAAAGGCTTTTCTTATCCAAAACAATGAAAGTATCACCATAATATTGATAAATTACTACATATCCACCTGATTTGATTCAAAGAAATGTGTTTATCATTATAAATTTTAAAGGTTTTTCTATGTCTTCTGGTTTTTTGGATTTTTATGTGTAGAATTCTGAGGCCGAATGAGGTGGGCTTGAATCTTTTTGAAGAAAAATTGAAAGATTCTAATTTTAACTCAAATATAGCACCCTCTTCACTACCCTTAGTTGAAATCAGCTCAATAATAATGAAAGATGAAGTAAAGTTCACATAATTCATTATTTCAAAAGAAAAATATCAACATTCTCAAATATAGTTTTTCTTGAAATCTCTAGAAAAGGCACAACTTTCTTTCTCTATTAGAATCTCTTGAAAGGCATAAATTCTCTTATCACAAAAGTTCTAGAAAAGGCACAACTTTCAACAAATTGATTTTTTAGTAGCAAACACATATATTCAAAATTTTATTTCCCACCTAAATTTGCACCAAATGAGGTATCACAACACAAGACGGCTTCCCCCCACATTTAAGTTCAACTAGATCATGAAATTTCACTTCAAGAGGAGGTTGGATAAGGAGAATTGACTTGTAATGTTTCTAAACTAAATTTTTTTTCATGGATTATAAGGGATACTAGGATTAAATTTACAAGGAATACCAAAATGAAAAGTATTCTCTTGAAAATGGGGCTTAAAACCCAAATATCTACCTCAATAATTTAAAACACAAGTACCTAAAACCCTTAAGTATTGAAAAGAATAAATCAAATTATGTTTAAAGAAAGCATAATTTAGTTATCTAAATAAGTGATATAAATGAAAATAATATAACAAAAATGGTTCAGAGGCCTCATGATAATTTTATTTCAAAGATAAATACAGTGATATTTGGCATGATATTCAAAAATCAGAGTACTTTTCATGAAATTCCCAAAGTGTTGAATTTGAAACAATGTCATTTTTTTTACATTCATTTAAGATGAGTTTCCGAGAATAAAATGTTTCACTCATTACCATGGGTTTAAAATTTTAAAATGATAATCATTTCAGCTCAAAAGCTTCCAAAATGCACAAAAAATAAAAATAAGCACAAAAATTTGAAAAAAGCATACATTTTTTTGGAAAACATAAAATTAACCAATAAAAATACTAAACTAAAAAGGTTACTTCACCCAAACATAAATTATGTTGTATCCTCAATGCATTAGAATAGATTTAACATGTAATAATATTTGAAAATGAATCAAAAAAATCAATAAAGTGTAAAGGATTGGTAATGACTGACTTATTGGAAGTGCAATATTGAGTTAAGATCCTATGGTCTTCTCTCTGAAAACCTAGACAAAAGGTGTAGAAGATAACATTAAAAATTCATTAAAATAAGATAAAAAAAAAATGAGAAAATAAGGATATATCTTGGTTTAATCCCCTAAGTGAGACCTAGATTTCTACTACCTCTATATGGGCAGTTCTAGTTGGTTATCCCCAATCTGATGGTAGATGTTCTTGAGATGGACTAAAAAAACGCCTTCTTTACAGTATGTGCTTCATCCTTTTTTTCGAGTACTACATGGGTATAGTACACCAAATCCACCACATGGTAATGCGATAAAACATGTATGGTTGGGTTAGGATAATTAATGATTCCACCTCTTGGTTTCCACTTGCATGACATCTTCTTTATTCCCAATGATTTCTCAAGGCATGTGGTATCAATAGAATAATCAAAGGGAATGTGATAGTGCAATTATATTTGAAAAAAATTAAAGCATGAAGAATAAATATAGAATTATTACCTTTTAAAGAATGCCTATTGTGTATCTATTTCCTTAGGAAAGGACACTTTAGTCTTCTTGTGTACTCCTTCCAATAAATGATCAACATGTTTGGGAACACCATATGTACCTATTTAGGTGCATCTTATTTTTCATCTTCTTCATCCTCTGAGGAAATAAAATTGTTCGAATCCAAAAATTTCAATAAATGAGAGGTGGTACTCAATTTAGATTCAATAAATTTATAAGATAATGAGTTCAATAAAATATCATCTCCTTGAGTTTGTTCAGATTTAATTTCTTTTTCAGTGGAAAGTTCCTCATTGAGTTGAATTTCCCTAGGTAGGGGTAGGTAGTCTGGATCCTCTATTTGAGGGTTGTGTGAGGAATTAACTTCCACCGCTAGTTCTAATTCTGTTTATGTTAAGGTCCTTTATCCAATTTGACTTTCTCCATGCACTTCAATCTTTTATAATCTTTTTAGGCTTGATTAACCATGTCCATAAATTTTTGAAGTGAGATACCTGTGACAAGTCCATTCATCATTTTCTTGCCCAAAATAGTAAGTTCATCAAGCTTCTGAAATAGGTTCATCTCATTATTGTTTACCAAATATCCTTGAATATGTGAGTTATGAATCTAAGAATAATCATTTCAGTTGGTATACATAATGTAAAAAACATTTTTTAGTTTTTTAATGGAAGAAAAGAATTTTTTTACAAATTACTAGAATTAGATTGTTGGAACATCCTCCCCAGCAGCGACACCATGTTTTGACATGTGAATTTCATGGGGTGTGGAAAAAACAATTATTTACTAAGTTAAAATGTAGTAAAGTGGGTAACCTAGGTTGTCTCTAGAGTGGAGTGCACAAAAATCAAGTTGTCACCTTAAAATTTGATAAAAAATGGGAGATTGTTTTTGAAATTATTTGATTTTAAAAAAAGAAAGAAATTAAAATAAAGGTTAAAAAGTGATGGATGAAGACAGTGATGGGGTCAGGATAGGTTCACCTCTTTCAATGTCATTATTTTCATGGAAATCATTCCCCCTCTCTTCTAATTTAATGATAAATGAATGAATCCTCGACTGAGCTGTCAATCACCCTTGGTCGAAGGAAGCGATGAAAGACACTCCTATGTACATGAATGTTCATGAAATATTCCGAAACAATTAAGGAAAGTACCAATCAAGAATTTTTTGTCCTTATATATCTAGAAATTATCCATTAGTTCGACACACTTTCAAATGATCTCTAGACACTCACCACCAAACACAATATTCTCGATCGAGACAAATTACACTAGGCAGAGGGAGTTTAAAGTTCTTAAACCAATGATATTAAAAATGAATACACCAAAAACCCAAAAAAATATTACCTTAATAGAATTAGGACCCACTTAAAATATAAATCTTTCAATAGAAAGAGATATTTTTATATTTAATAACATGACTCTGACATTGTAAAATAGAAACTCCCCCTGCCCCGATCACTCAAAGGCTTTACCCCTGCATGTGAAAGGGAATCGAGCTGAAAGGGGAATAAGAGAGCATAATGAAAATAATAAAAAAGAAAAAAGAAAATAAACAGAAATTCAAGACTCTAATCCTTCATTACATCCCCTCTTTCAACTTCTTCAACATCCTATAATGGAAGTGGACATTCATATAAATAGGTTTGAGAGGTGAAAAAATTTCCCTCCAAATTTATTCCTCCTAAAAGTTTAGTTCAATTAGTATAGTAAACGACTAAATATTGGGAAGTAGTATTCATAAAATCTGTTCCCATATCTATTTTGAATTCATCCACAAATGGTCAGCGTATTAGTACAAGTTTCAAAAATTTAAGGTCTAATTACTCATGTATATGTTTTATGTCCAAGGATACTTCTCAACTACCTCCACTTTGGTGCATGCAATGAATACCTTAATAACGTACTTTCTCCATTAAATCTACTGTAAATATTTGACTTGGAGTTATATTTAAAATACATCTAAAATAAATCCATTTTGAGTTACATAGGCTGAGATATACTTCAATAACTGATGTGAGGTCCATTTTGTCTTCCAGACAAAAGTTTCATACTGATTGATTTTTATGGGACATTGTGTTTCGAATTGGGTATGGGTCCAGAATACAAAGTTGAAGACCACAAATGAATAAATCCTAAAAAAATTAATCACTCAATTTTGATCAACATTATATGAGATATTCCATTATATAAAGGATCCCTAAAACAATTAAATTTACAGAATTAAAAAATTCCACAATTAAGCCCAAAATCCACAAAAAAATTATAAAATGATGCAAATCAGCTCAATTTGATTAATTGGAAGGGATTAAATCATTGAAATACATATGAAAAATAATGAAATCAATAAATATATCAATCCATGATAACAAATACTACATGTGGATCAAGGTTCTTTTGTAGGGAGTGACTCATATACCATGCTGGACACCACCAATGTTTCCTTATCATAAATTCAATGCTCACATATGAGTAGATGAACTAAAAATAATTTAAATAAGATATAAAATCATATCATCTCTTTTGAACAATAGTGTGATAACCAACCGAGACAATAAAAAATTGTACATTTTTGAATATTTTCCTATAATAGAAGTCATACCATAATTGAAAACCATATCGTCTAGCCTTTTCCATCTCACTCAGGGTAAGGCCTTAATATGCACAACATAGCATGGGGCATCACTATAATGACCTCTCAATTTAACAACTCGTAAATGTGATCTTAATAGAAAGGAATTCACATTTTTAAATTACAATGATATTTTGTGTTTATAGTTTTAGATAAATAGTAAATATATTACCTAAAAACGTGGAAACTTCCATACAAGGTACATTTTTTTCTAAAAAAATAGGGCTTTATGTTTACACAATTATTTCATTCAAGTCAATTTTCCATCTTTTAAGATGATCCCAAAGAAGGATTATTGACCTTATTATAGTTTATACTCATCCCTAGGTCCTATGAAGAACATTTAAAAATGTGGTATGAGAAAACAAATCTTAGTAAGGTATATAAAAATAAAGTAATCCTGTTAGTCCAATGAAAACATGAAAACCCATAAAAATGTTTACCTTTTCCAAATAGAACTTTGAGCACATAACTAAACATTTTCACATATGAAAATAAAATTTTCTAAAATATAATAATTGAGAACCCATTATTAATCACAGTAAAACAATGAATTCTTTGTATGGTATGTGGTAACTCATGAAATCAATTCTTTAAAAAACAAACCTTTCAGCTTTAGAAGTTCACAAAACATTCTTACCCCATGAAATAAAATAATTTCCATAAAAATAATTTTTTGAAAGAATATTATACGTATCTTGGAGAATCTTATTCATAACCCATGTTCCCTCATGTTTAACCTATTTAAAAATAATTAAATCCAAGATAATTCCATGGAGTAAAAAACCTCGTTATCTCCCTCAATTTTTTTATTCAAAGACTAAATCATTATGTAATTCATTATAGAGATAATTCTAGATCACCCATTATAATGAGATTTATTAGGCTCACCCATCATCACAGATAATGTTAAAATACCATATCAAGAACAAAATTTTTTTATTCTTTCACCTTTTCATCATAAAACCCCTAAAGAACTCATTTGAACCCCTAAACACAACACTTTTCATTTTCACACAATTATAAGTAGAAATAACCTTTTTATCTAAAAACCCCTAAAAGTGAAAATTTTATAGAATATAGGGAATTAGATATACTTTTAAATACCATTTCAACTTGTATAGGAAGATTTATAACAAATAATTTCTATTATAGTGGGAAAAGGAGGTCAATCTATATATATTAAAAAACATTCTTTTTGTACTTCATTAAAAAGTAAAAAAACCCATATAGAAAAAAATAAAAAGATTCTATTTCAAAATTTCTAAATAAATTAATACATAGTTTAAAATGACCTTTAAAAACATTTTAATCATAAATAATAACATTCTTAAAAAATTTAAAAATACCCTCTACATGGAATAAAAATAATTATAAGGAAAACTTTAGAACAATATTTTTAAAAGAAATCCCCTTAACTTAAGTCCTACATTGCTTCATGCATTCTATAACTAATAAATAATATATGTACATTAGTTATTTAATTAATTAAAAAAAATTCATTTTCATTACATCATCATTATTCTCTTTATTTAATTTATTACAATGTTTTATCCAGTTTCTAAAATGGTTAAGTTCATGTTGGACATTTTTCATTCGTTTGATTTATAACCTCACAAAATTGGTGCATTGATCATGGTCCAAGGTGTTATGGTTCCATTTCATCAAGAATGTTAAAAATGTTATAATTATCATATTTATAAATTAAGTTTAAAAAAAAAAGACTATTTAATGCGGTCTTGAAAAATGAATCAAACCATTTCATTGAGACTATAGTTTGTACGTACGCATGAACGATGTTTTCATTAATATAATTGGTGAAAAAATAAAGTAGATAATATTTTACTTTTATATAATCGAAAATATATTATAAATTTCATATTTATTCATTATTTTCATCCTTATGACCTGCCTTATAAGGTGGAAATGAAAAACAAATCACACCACTTCATGGGGGTGGTAGTCCACACATACGCACGAGCGATGTTATCATTTTAGAAAAGATAGAAGGAAAAGAAGGTAAGTAATATATTATCCTTTTAGGATCATAATTATTTCATAAATATTATATATATTAATATTATCCATCATTTTAGCTAGAAATATGATCCGATAATGAAAAAAACACATCAGTTTGTGGAGGTTGTAATCCACACATACACACGTGCAATGTTTTTATTTCCCATAGGTTGGAGAAGGAGATTAAAATGGGTTTTTACATAAAAATTATAACATTTAGCATATGGAAGATACTAATTTTATTATATCAGCATGTTTAAAGAATATTTGAAGGAGGTATAAGAGGAAATAAACATCAAATCACTAAGTTAATATCTATACCTCTTATTTGGGAAGCCTCCTTTGGATTAAACCTTAACCCTTATTATCCTAAAGTTTTGGTGATACAAGGAACTCTAAGAGGTGGGTAGGGATGTTGTGAGGTTATTTAGGTTGGTATTTTTTGATCAAAATGGATCAAAGTGTGAGAATAAGTGAGGATATGAGGTTCTCTTTTATAAGTGAGGGCAGTGGCCCACCTATATACTTAAAATTTTTAAATATATCTTGTATTTATCAGATGAAAGTGGCACTAAATTAAAATATTTTGAATCCAATATAAGTATGAATAAAATCCACTCATCCAATAAAATTTAAACATGTTTTGATAATGTTTTAAATCCTTTCTCTTGGCTTTAACTGCCTCATTAACTCTTTTATCTATTATAGTGGTGGAAAAATCTACCAAGGTCACTATTCATAATGACCAAAACTAAAATTGGACTTGTAACCAAATTTTAAACTCTTAATTAAAAATATTAAATCCATTTTTATTTAATATAAATATGAAAACTGAAATGAAAATATTGTTTAGACAAAATTCCCTTTTAAGCCTAAAAATGATTTTATTCCAAAATCAAGAATAATGATGATTACTATGGAATTAATTGGATTTTTTAGTAAATGGGGAATAATTTCAATTTAAAACCAATAAAAAATAGAATGGTAATTTGTAAATAATTGAAATAAAATTATAGTATTAATAAAAATTAGTATTTTTCACTATTTATTCAAAAAAATCATACTTTTTTGATAAATACAAAAAATACACCCTAATATAAAATAGATATTAAACATATATAAATGAATTGATTTTTATAAAATTATAAAATTTATCTTTTAATTAAAACCATGTAATACATGGAAAAACAATTTTGTTAAATAAATATATTCCCTTTTCAATTGAAAAATGATATAAAGTCATTTATAAAACTATAATGAATATGAATCCATAAAAATTAATACTTGTAAATCATAAGATTGATTTCTTTATAGGATTACATAGGTTTTCATAATCACCCTCTCACTCAGGGTATGCCAACAACCAAGTTATACACCACACATTATTACTTAGGGTGATAACACCCTATCACTCTTTATTTCTTTAAAAGGGAATCTCCATGTGTGTAATTTTTGAACCCTCCACACAAGGGAACTCCCTCCCCATTAAGAGGTCACTCTGAAGAGATCCCCATCTGGGAATCATCCATTTCCGACCGATATGTAGAGCATCCCAAAGGGTGACAACCTGATTGGTGATTGTTCGATATAGAAATCAATCATCATGGTTGGGTTGCATATCATTTCAGACACCCAGTTAAGGAAAATTTTACCTAAAAAATTGATTGGATCCTGGGGGTGGGAGAAATTTACCCACGTGTGGGCTCCCATGAATCAAACCCTGCAACTCCTAAAGAACAACATCAATATTCCCCTAAACTTCACTACTACGCCACTATTGAAGAGGCACTAACGCCCTATCACTCTAGTTTTGTATATATTGACACAAAAAATACCAATAACATACATGTAAGAACCCAGTTATTACTTTGAGGTACAATTTTATTTTATTATTTTTCCTTTGAGTTGTTTTGATACATCAAGGGAAAACAAGAGAAGTACTGGAATCATACTGTCACATGGGATGATTAAAGATTACACGCTGTGTAATCATAATTACAAACCATGTAGGTTGTCCATGTATGAAGGGAATACATGGTGTATAGTCATGTCAGAAAGGAAAAGAGGAAAAACCAACTACACACCTTGTACTTCCTAGTACATGCTGTGTAGTCATGTCGGCAAGCATTGGAAAGTAAGTCGGTAAATTTCATCTGCCAAATGAACAGATAAATGATATATACACCATGTATTTAGAATTACACACCGTTTATTTTGTGTTTTTCACTTAAAATGGGTAGTATTCTCTCTATTCTACAGTTTGGGAAGTGGGATCACCGGGGGAACTCAAGAGGAGTGCCAGAACTTCAACCCCTTCCCAGTTGATTATTCAAACTCCGAATCGATCACCGTAGGTCATATTTTAATCCTACCAGTGAGTGATTATTTAATCTTGATCCATTATTGGTAATTTATTTTATCAAATAAGATATTTAATGTTGAGTAAATATCCTTGTTTTGTAGATCTATATCATTATATCTTGAATTGTAAGTCGAGGTTAGACGAGGGGAGGCATACCACGACAAGGTAGGTGGTTTTGTTCCTTTCGTTAAATGATGGGTTGTTTATATGAACCATAGTTCCACATTTCCATGTTTAGGGTGTCTCCTGATTGATAATTTGAACCATATTAATACCTAATGACATTAGGTGATTGAATAAATTAATCGAAGCATGATTAAGCTTATTTGGTTTGATTAAGGGCCTCCCCGTGGGTGTGGTTTCCCTCAGATGACCATTGTTTAGCAGTTTTTCCTAGTATGTTGATGGTCATGCATTTGTTTTCCCTTTTAAGGGTTTTTTTAATATGTAATTGGTAAAGTAAATGGTTTCCATGTGAGATGGTTGTTAAAGATTTGTGTTTGTTTAATTCACATGTTAGTCTTGTTATATAACTTTTCCCATGTGAGATGTTATTTTGTTAACTATATAAGAGTGAAATTTACATGTCTTGTCAAATATGATGAAATGTTGATATACCGGGCTTGGTTCTGAAACATGTTGAAATGATGAAACACCAGGCTTGTACCTGACTTTAATATGCTGAAATGCTTATACACCGGGCTTTTCCCAGACTTTAGTATGTTTAAATGCTTATAAACCAGGATTTTACCTGATTTGAATATGATGAAATGATTATACATCGGGATTGTCCCTGAGACATATTTAAATGGAATGAATTATGTCACATCTTTCAAGCTATATCACAAGCTTGGATTTGGTCTTTAATTCTTTTTTTCTAGATAGCTTGTTGAGGTATCTTATGTGTTTACTTCATATAAGGGATTGACAGGATTGGGCCGAACCCCGAGACTTATATAATTAAATTAATTTGAATTGATTAGATAAAATTAAATGAATGTAAATGAATTCCAGTACTTGTAGTATTGGTTACTTTTGAGTACCTATTAGTTTAGTACATTTTCACTATTGTACGCTATTGTAGCATATACTCACTGACAGATTAGAAAAGTCATTTCGTGGTTTCCTACTAGAATTAATTTGTCACACCCTATTTGGGTCATATTTTTAGGCCTAAACCGACTATATTGCTGCAGGTGTCGATAGGGGCAAAGTTCCTTATAGAGGTAATTGACTGCTGCTTAGGAGTAGGATAGCATGGGGACCAATCCAAGGCTTTCAATGCTGCTAAGTTTCATTTTGTTTTACCGTACTTTGGTATTTTGTTTTACTTGATTGAAGTGTACCCTATTTTATCTATTTTCTTAGAAAATGTGACATGTTGCATCATTTTGATATTATATGCCTTCTGATTATCTTTATCTTGCAGTCTTTTGTTGTCTACTTCAATTGCATGTTGTTTACTACTTCCGCTATTGTTATTATTTATTCTTATATGTTACACTATGCCAATGAGGGTATAGTTTCCCCATTATCACACCCCAGGCCCTCACTGCTAGTTAGAATCTTCTATAATTTTAGGAAATGTTCTTGAGTCCATGTGGACAACTGGGTATGGGGCACCAGTTGCGTGGCTTATGGACCTAGGACATTACAAAGTGGCATCAGAGAATTCTTTTCTGCTTTGTCTTACTGTTTGGTGATAATAGAATGTAAGAAGAAGTATATAGAATTTGGTAATTAGCTATTCCTGGGAGTAGCTACCCCATGTAGAGTGAAAATCCAAATTACCTAGAATTAAATTGTGCTTTTGGATTTGATCTATTACAGTTGATTCGATTTCACTATTGGGTGATGCACTTAATTTGTGCTATTATTATTGAAATTATTGTGGTTCTATTTTGTTAAAACCCTGTGATATGAGTGTATTCCATCTCATGCATCATATAGAAACTTTTTTAGAATCAAATGCCATGCCATCTAGGATGCATTATCCATTGCATGCTATTGTGATAATTGTGCCTGATGTTGTATTAGTTGGGTGCAGTAAATAATGGTGTGATGTCATATTTCAATCCATAATATGTATATGCCATTATGAATTGGGAAACGGCACACCGATGGAATGTAGATGTTAAATGAAATTGTTATCGAATTGTTTTGTGATATGTTATGATTGGGAACCGAACTTTGATTCGTGGTGAGTATGGTCCCTCACGGATCAGAATTTGGCATCCCACTGGTAGGTTTTTCGGATGAATAGGGATTTTCTAGGAAATATGGAGATTCTATCATGAAAACACCAGTATACACGACATGTAGTTTAGCCTAATATCCATGTGTTTTTCCTGTTCAGAGAAGAAGGTGTTCCATATTTTATGATGAACATGTCGTGTACCTTGTTTACACACCATGCAGTATCTAACCATGTAATAGGATATGTGAGAGGAAGCATGGGCTATGGAGTTTTGATCAGAACACGCCATGTACTCTCAGTAAACACCATGTAGGATACTCAGGAAGAACCTGTGTAGACCTGGACATGTGGGAGTATATGGATGGAAGGATGGTCCTATGTATACTCCGTGTGCGGGTGGAACACGCAGTGTACCTGGGGTTGATACACGCCCAGGATGGCGGTAGCACATGACCATGGGACGACATAAGGATACACTCTATTTATTCATTTTACATGCCATGTAGTTCCCTTTTTCCAAATTTTGAGGGCCTTATCTTTTTTTGGCACTCCTGAATGGAAAACATTGATGATGATCTTGAAATAAGGCGTGTTGTTGACCTTATAGAGTCATGCCGCTACGAAAACCACGAGCTATATGCCAGGAGAGTGGTGATGATCATACTCCATAAATGGTAGGCCATGGGCTACCGATGGATCCTCCAGATGGGCCAGCTGTGGCACCAGCCATTATACCGAATGTAGGTATTGATGCACAGTTCCATGAAGATTTTTTCAGGTTCATGAATACCTTTCAAGGAGCACCACAGGCTTCCACATCTATGGCAGAGATAACACGTATATTCCAGCAGCAGAATCTGCCTAAATGTTCTAGGGATGGTGGACCAGAGGTTACAGAATCATGGATGGAATCAGTGATGACTATCTTCGATCATCTGTAGGAACCTCCTAAGAGTAGGGTTAAGCTCGTAATATATATGTTGTGTGATTCTTTAAAGAGATAGTGGGATGTTATCAGTCAGGCAGGGCATCATCGGGATATGACTTGGGAAGAATTTTAGGCGGCCTTATATGATTACTATTTTCCCGAGACACTGAGGGGCAACCGAGCTCGAGAGTTCATGCACCTAGATCAGGGCACACTGTCAATTATGTACTATTCTTCTCGGTTTACTAAGCTTCAGTGATTAACACCTATTCTGATGGGTGATGACGTATAAAAATCTAAATATTCAAGGATGTATTCGGGTTTGACATTCGATAACATGTTAATGTCTTTAGGTTGCCTTCTGTCTATGCTCACTAATACAAAAACGACCTATATCAGCACTCAAAACGGGTTTTAACAACACTAAAAAAGCGCTGTAAAGCTCAGCGCTAATATAGGGGGTCCCTTTTATCAGTGCTCCGAAAAGTGCTGATAAAGGTCCCTTTTATCAGTGCTAAAAAAAACGCTGATAAAAGACCCCTTTATCAGCGCTTTTTTTAGCGATGATAAAAGGTACCTTTATCAGCACTTTTAAAAAGCACTGATAAAAGAAAAAATAAATAAAAAAATAAAAAAAAAATAATTAAATAATGAGGGAGATCTTTTAACAGCGCTTGACCCCGCCTTTATCAGCGCTAGGAGGTCTCCCGCGCAATGCCCTTCTCGTGCATTCTCACACGCACGCACCCCTTTGCGCTTCCACCTGAACTCGAACCCGCAACTTCCCCCTTTCATGGTTGCACCTTTACCACTAAGCTATTTCTTTTTTTCTCTATTTGATGATATATCTATTTACTTATATATATATAGATAGTTATATTTATTCGTATATTGATATAGATTCATATTAATATAAATATATTTATTCAAATATTAGTATATATATATATTCATTCGTATATTAATATATATTAATATTTATTTATATATATATATATTTTTAGTTATAATTTTTTATCCGTATATTTATTTGTATATTAATATATACTTATAATATTAGTTTTAAATATATTTATGAAATATTTTTTTTCTGTGTGTTTATAATTTAAAAAATAAATAAATACGTACATATATACAACACACACAGAGACACATATATATTTACAAATAAATACATATATATGTGTATTTGAAAAGCCATAGAATGTTAAAATGATCATAACTTATAATAGAGAATCCCGTTTCATCTCTACAAGTTGTCAAATCGAAGATAATGAAACAATATTCGATATGATATGTGGTACAGGGCTAACGGACATCCGGATCAGAAGTTATACCTGTTTGAATGTTCAAAAATCTGGGTATCCCGACTAAAAACTCAGTTTTTGAAGCCTTCTAGGCCTTTTATTTCCTCACAAAATGTGACAGATTCTTTTCCTATGTCACTAGCGCGTAGAGCTTGTCTCAGGCTTCGATTTGATATGCTGTAGAGCTCAAACGGACACCCGAATCAAAATTTATGGCCGTTTGAAGTTTGAGTTTCATTTTCAACTTATTTTTGATCTTTTATTAATTATTTTTATTTTTTGTGTCTTCAAATTGTTATTAAATTATTTTTAATCGACAATAATTAGAAAATTATTAATTAATAATATTTTTTTTAAAATATTTTAAATCCATTTTCATTAAATTTTTTATATATTAAATTTAATAGTCTATTTAAACGTATCTAAAACATATTTAAATAATATATATTATATTTATATCAATATAAATATACTTATATAACAATAATTAATTTTTATTGATTTTTTTAAACATAAATTTTATCCCCAGTAGGAAAAAGCGCTGATAAATCTCCCCGTTATCAACGTTAATAAAAAAAAGTGCTGATAAAAGGGTGCCCTTTATCAGTGCTTTTTTTAGCGTTGATAAAGGGGTAGCGCTTCCCTTTCCAATTTTTGTAGTAGTAGCTACTGTGAATCAGGCTCTAATTACCGAGTGAAACCTATGGGAATCTGGGGGTGCGAGCCAGGGTGGTTCGGCACAGAGATCTGGTACTATCTTGGCTGAAATCAAGAAGTATCTTATTGAGCTTTCCTATGGGGATACAAGAAGTTATATCCTTTCTTCCAGTAGACATGTGAGGTGTTACCAGTGTGAAAGGATTGGGCATACTAAACCTTAGTGCCTGATGGACATGGTCTAATTCCATGATTTTGGCAAGACGGGCTATTTATAGTGGTTCTGCGGGACGTTTCCACCAACATCTAGTGAGAGAGGATCTCCACAAACTCCACACCCTGGAGTGGGGTCAACAACTTCACACCAATCAGAGAACATGAATATGTCAGGTCATTCAGGACGACGTAGTGGTCTTGGCTATGGTATCTCGACCCCAAGATCTCAACGATAGCAGGGCGTGTCAGCTTAGGGTAGCCAATTAGTGTCTTAAGGCTGTGGTACAGGCCAGACTTATACAGTGCAGTAGACCTAGCATGAGTAGGATCCCATACCTTCTACTTTCATAGGTACTATTCTTGTTACCTCTGTTTTATCTTCTGCACTTTTTGATACTAGTTCTACATGTATTTTTATATGTATATCCATTGTTGAAATACTTGGGCTCTGTGTTCAGACCACTTTTGATGTTATGATGCTAGAAAATATGTTAGCGATTATACAGGTATGTGTGCATCAATGTAAGGACTTCCCCCTTGAGATTGGTGGACGCCACTTTCTATGGAACCTCTATGTCTTAGAGATGATAATATTTTATGACATTCTTGAAATGGACTTATTGGATCCTTTTCAAGCCTTTGTTAACTGATATCACCACATAGTGAGTTTCAATTCACTATAGGGTGGATATTTTCTATGTAAAGGTGAATGGGATGTCCATGCGAGAAGAGATAGACCCGAGCATCGTGGGTTGGGTAGAACAACTCAAATTATGAGTTTATATCTGGATGACCAGGGAACATTTTAGGAAGATTTCCCTCCAGTGGTTGATCGTTTTAGGGATGTTTTCCCAGATGACTTCTCAGGCTTACCTCTGATTAGGGAGGTGAAGTTCACTATTGAGCTAGTGCCAGGAGCTGCACCAGTATCAATTCTTCCTTACAGGATAGCTACAATGGAGTTGCAAGAGCTCAAGAGGCTATTGGAGGATCTAGAAGTTAAGGGTTTTATCCGACCTAGTACTTTACCTTGGGGCTCACCAGTCCTTTTCGCAAAAAAAGTGGACAATACCCTTAGGCTATGCATGGACTACCAGAAAATGAACCAGTTGACGGTTAAAAAATGACATCCCTTTCCACATATAGATGAACTATTTGATCATATTTGAGTAGATCGAGTGTTCTCAAATATTTACTTGAGTTCAGGATATCACCAGGTACGTGTTAAACCTACATAAATACCTCATACAACCTTTCATAGTAGGTATAGCCTATATGAGTACTTGGTTATGCCATTCAGTCTCACGAACGCACCAGCTGTTTTCATGGTGCTGATGATCCAAGAATTCCATCCTTATCGTGGTTCTTTTGTGGTTTTCATGGAAGATATCTTGGTGTATTCTCACAATCAACACGACCATTCCAATCACCAAGATATTGTTCTGAATAAACTAAGAGATAATCAGTTATATGCTAAGCTCAAAAATGACACTTTTGGATGGATCAAATTCACTTTATGGGTCATGTAATCTCAGAGACTAGAGTATTAGTAGACCCAGAGAAGGCAAGAGCAGTAATTACCTGGGAGAAGTCCAAGAACGTTTTTGAGATGTAGAGTTTCTTAGGGATAGCTGGTTACTACATGAATTTTATATAGGACTTCTTATTCTTAGCAGCACTAGTGACAGGTTTGACTAAGATAGGTGTGAATTTTGAGTGGTCAGATTCTGGTGACGCAGCCTTTCAAGAGTAAAAGGGATGTTTGACTTCAGTGTCGATGCTGATATTTCTAGAGCCAAGAAAGTGTTACACTGTGTACTATGATGCATTAGGTACTAGGATGGGAGCATTTTTTATGAAGGGGGGTCAAGTTGTTGTGTACGGGTCTTGGCAATTGAGGTCACATGAGAGGAATTACCCAACACATGATCTTGAGTTAGCTGCAATTGACCATGTTTTGCGATGTTGGAGACATTATTTATTGGGAGAACATTTTGTGGTGTACACGGACCAAAAAAGTTTGAAATACATCTTTACTCACCATGATTTGAATCCGAGACAATGATGGTGGGTGGAATACCTTCATTCATTTGATTTTGAGCTTGCTTATATGCCTGGTAAAGGAAATGCTGTGGCTGATGCACTAATTAGGAGGACTCAGATACTGGCAGTGCATGAGGCCAGTGGTGAATGGAAGCTAATGGATTTGTTCTCTAAGATGAATTTAGAGGTTCACAACAGTTATGGACAAACATATCTTTTATCTTTGGTTGTTAACACTACACTACCGAACAGAGTTAGGGTGAGGTAACTATTATATTTCGAACTACGGGAGAGTGTGACAGGTGAGGAACCTCCTCCTAAATGAATGATAGGCAAGGATGAAGTTCTGTATATCCATGGACTTGTGTGGGTTCAAGGGGATATATGCGAGGATATGGTGCAGGGGTTTCATACTTTAGCTTGGGTTTTGAGTATCGTAGTCACCAAGAAGTATTGTGACTTACGTCGCCAATACTGGTGGCCAATCATGAAGCAAGAAGTAACTAGTTTTATTACGAGGCGTTCCACCTGTTAGTAGGTGAAAGCGGAACATCAATGGTTGGCTGGGATTTTATAGTAGATACCCATTTCGTGAGTGGAAATGGGATTATGTCGTGATGGATTTTGTGATGGGGTTATCGAGGTCACCTAGAGGCAACGATGCTATGTGGGTCATAGTTGACGGGTTTACGAAAGTCATTCACTTCTTGCCGATCAAGGAGACCTTCAATATCGATGAGCTCAAAAATATTTATATCCAATAGGTGGTACGAATTCATGGGGTCCCTTGTTCTATCACTTTAGATAGGGAATACCACTTTACATCTCGTTTCTGGTAGAGTTTTCAGAGGGCGCTGGGTACACAGGAGATTTTGAGCACAACATACCACCCTCAGACCGATGGCTAGTCAGAGCGTGCGATATAGGTGCTAGAGGACATATTCAATGCATGTGTCTTAGACTTTGGGGGATCTTGGGAGAAGCATATAACCCTGTATGAGTTCACATATAATAATAGATTCTAGGATACTATTCAATTGGCACCATATGAGGCTTTATACGGGAAGTCATACCGATCAACCTTGTGTTGGCTGGAGGTAGGAGAGGCTGCTATTATGGGACCTCATCTTGTCCAAGAGACCACTGAGTAGGTTCAGTTTATTTAGAAGCAGATGGATACTATGTAGTCTCATCAAAAATCATAAGATGATTTTTGTAGATGACCTTTAGAGTTTGAGGTCGGGGAATGAGTTTTTCTACGTGTCACACCGAGGTTGGGACAAAAGAGGATCAGGAGACAAGGTAAACTTTCATTGAGATATGTCAGACTGTTTGACATTTTGGAGTGAGTTGGGTTGGTTACCTATCGGTTACAGTTACCTTAGAGGTACCGAGCCATGCACGACATCTTCCACGTATCTCAGCTACACTGCTATCACTCAGACCCATCTCACATTTTTCAACCCAAGGAGGTTGAGCTTTAGGTTAATGAATCCTTTGAGTAGAATCTGATTCGTATAGTTGACAGGAGCACAAAGGTTCTCTGAGGCCGGTCAGTTCCTCTCGTATGGGTGCTATGGAAGCACAACCAAGTATATGACAAGAATTGGGAGAGGCAGGCCAACGTACGTGCGGAGTAGTCATAGTTATTCTTAGATATTTGTTCACCACCCTTGCAAAGTCAATTCAGGGATGAATTACTTTATGGGGGGAAGTTTGTAAGTAACTAGTTCTTACATTGATGTACAATTTTCTTTTATTAGTTTTTCCTTTGAGTTGTTTTTTAGAAAACAATGGAAAACTAGTCATGTTATGGAATCGTACTATCACATGGGCTAATTCGGGATTACATGCCATGAAATCCTAAGTACACACTATATAGGATGGTCGTGTATGAAGGGAATAAATGGTGTGTAGTCATGTTGGAAAGGAAAAGAGGAAAAACCAACTACACGCCGTGTACTTCCTAGTACATGTCATGTAGTCAAGTTGGTAGGCCACAAAAAGTAATTCAGTGAATTTTAGCCACCAAATGAATAGTTAAATGATATACACTCCATGTATTTAGACTTAAATACCATGTATTTATACTTACATTCCATGTATTTTGTGTTTTTATCTTAAAACAGGCAGTTGCCTCTCCATTCTGCAGTTTAGACAGTGGACACTCCAGGGGAACTAAAGAGGAGCGCCAGAACTTCATACCCTTCCCGGTTGATCATCTAAACTCTGAATCAATCACCTTCAGTCTCATTTGAATCCTCTTAGATAGTGCTCAATTACCCTTGAACCATTTTTGGTAATTTATTTTCTTGAAGAAGTTATTTAATGTTGAGTAAATATTCTTGTTTTGTAGATCTATACCATTATAGATTGAATTTGAAGTTGGGGCTGGATGAGGAGAGTCATACTACGATGAGGTAGGTGGTCTTGTATATTTTGTTAAATGTTGGGTTGTTTATATGCACCGTAGTGATGCACACCCATGTTTAGGGTGTCGCATGATTGAGAATTTGATCCGTGTTAATACTTAATTATATTAGGTGATTTAATAAATTAATTAAATCATGATTAAGATTATTTGGTTTGATTAATGTCTACCCAATTGGTGAATTTTCCCTCGGATGACCATTGTTTAACCATTTGTCCTAGGATGTCAATGGTAATGCCTTTGTTTCCCCTTTTAATGGTTTTTAATGTGAAATTGGTTGATTAAATGGTTTCCATATGAGATGTTTGTTAAATCTTTGTCATAGTTTAATTCACATGTTAATATTGTTATATAAATTTTTCCACGTGAGATATTATTTTTTTAACCACGTAAGAGTAAAATTTACACGTGTTGTTAAATATGCGGAAATGTTGATATACCAGGCTTGGTTTTGAAACATGCTGAAATGCTGATACACCGAGCTTGTCCCTGAATTTAATATGCTAAAAGGATGACACATCAAGATTGTCCCAGAATTTAATATGCTGAAATGATGATACACTGAGCTTTTCCCTAATTTGAATATGATTAAATGGTTATACATCAGGCTTGTCCCCAAGATATATTGAAATGGAATGACTTATGATGTGTATTCCAAGACAAAGCACACACTTGGATTTGGTATTTACTTCTTTTGTCTAGATAGCCTATTTTGGAATCTGTTGTGTTTACTTCATATAGGGGATTGATGGGATTGGGACGGACCCTGAGACTTATATAATTCAATGAATTTGAATTGATTATAGAACATTTAATGAATGTAAATGAATTCCAGTACTTGTAGGATTAGTTACTTTTGAGTACCTATTAGTTTACTACATTTTAACTATTGTACACAATTGTTGCATATACTCACCGACAGATTAGCACAGACCCTCGGTGGTTGCCTATTAGGATTTATTTCTCACACCCTATTTGGGTCATTTTTTTGGGCCCAAAAAGACTATATTTCTCCTTGTGTCGATAGGGGAAGGGCTCCTTATAAAGGTAGTTGATTGCTGCTTTGGAGTAGGAGAGCATGGAAATAAGCCAAGGGCTATGATGTTGCTGAGTTTCATTTTGTTTTAACATACTTTGGTATTGTGTTGTACTTGATTGCAGTGTACCTTGTTTTCACTATTTTCTTAGAACATGTGACATGATGCATCATTTTGATATTATATGCCTTCTGGTTATGTTTATCTTGTAGTCTTTCATTTTTTCACTTTAGTTGCATGTTGTTTAATTCTTCTGATATTATTGTTATTATTATTTATTCCACTTTGTTACACTCTGCCTATGAGGGCATAGTTTCCCCACTATCACACCCTAGGCCCTCACTACTAGTCGACAGCCTCTGGTGTTTGGGGAAATGTGCTTGAGGCTATGTGGCCAACTATGTATGGGGCACCAGTTGAGTGGCTTCTGGACCCAGGACGTTACAATACACATACTCTACCTTTTAAATTAGGGTTCCATAATCCGCTCACTCAAGTCATAGAAACTTTACAACTTTTACAATTCCCACCCTAAGTAAAACATAGAAAAAAACATATCAAGGTCATAATCCTAAAAAACTTACAACCTTACATCCCAATTCACCCGTAATCCCCCCACAAAAGAGACTAGTTACTCACATTGAGACATACTCACCAAGGTGGAAAACTCAATTTCATAGCATGAAATTGTCTACCATTATCCATACCAGGCCCAAAATACCCCCAGCTACCCACTATGGTCTTATTCCCATCAACTTGATTCCACCCCGACACACCAATATTAAATGAAAATAAATTTCAACCACACACACTCACAAATGAAATATATTCAATATTGGTGTGCCTATGTGGAATAAAGTTGATGGAAATGAACACATTTATATACAAATTCTAAAAAATGGAAAGGAATTCCTACCCCAATCCATGGGGATATCTCTCAGTAATTCTTACCACCCAATTCAAAGATAATTCACAAGAATGATAATACCTTGTGAAAACATTCTAAATTAAGGATTTCATAAAAAGAGAGAAAAATTTGAAAGAAAACTCGATTCAATGGATCTTATGGACTTAAACTTACCAAAAATGGAATAAAGTAATGAATGGAACTTTTATCATCCAAGGAAAATTGAATAGGGGTTTATTAGAAGTAATTATAAACCAAAAATCATGTTTTGGTTTGTGTCGGGTCAAGGGAGGAAGAGGGGAGGGTTTAAGGGGTGAAATTGGTTGAAATTATGAATTCACCTTTAAAAACACCCACAAACCCCACAGGGTTCCAAGTTACCAAATAATTGGTTACCAAATACTCCACCATCCACCTAGTGGTCCCACACATACTAGATAGTGGGGATTCAGGCCCTGAAAGGCTACTTTCTAGACCACTGAGTATCCAATGTACTTCTACAAGGTTATTAATACTTTTCTATATCAAATTATGTAAGGGGTAATACTAGTACACCTTGATTTTCATTTAATCCTTTAAACCCTCTAAACAAATATTAATACTAATAATATTAAATTATACAAGGTCAAAAGTGAGCCTCAAATTCATACCTTAAATTTGAGGGTCATTACAAACTCCCCTAGGGTTTCTCATCCACAAGAAGTGCCTATAGTGTTTGAAGTCATCCAATTTGATTAAATATATGACCCCACTATCAATTCTCCACTTTAACATTTCCATTCTTCCTAAACTCTTATAAATGAGGCATTGTCTTCCCATGAAACACCTTCTCACTCCAGTCCATAATAAGCATTAGTAATTCCTTAAACGACGCATCAACCTCTAATTAAATATCATCCCTATTGATCAAATGTGTAGGATATAATTCATAATTCTATAACTAAAACACATGAACCATGTCATGCATAACTTTATGTTATGTAGGAAGAGGTAACTGGTAATTCACTACTCTAATCAGATCCACAATTTCAAATGGGTTGACAAACCATGGCGTGATATTTCCTTTACTTCTTAGTTGTCAATACCCTAACTACCGTGATACCCAAAAGAACACCAAATATCCTATGGAAACTCCAATAAAATTCTACTTTAGTATATGTATGATAATTTAATTATCTAAGAGGTAATAAATCACTTCTAGACCACTTCAACCCACTTAGAGTTAACCTATACAAAACTCATCCCGACTACTGCTGACTATCCCACCCCAAACCAACATAGTGGTGAGAAACATGACCTACAATAAATATACTTGATGGGGGGAATCTAATTTTAATATTTTAATCTACTATAATATAAATATTAATCCATGTTAAAATGTTCATCCCATGCTCTTCTAATTTCGATCACACATGCTATGAGCATATCCTTCAATATCTAGACCATCCTCTTAGACTTATTATTTTTATATAGGTGGTATGATATACTAAATTTATAAAAATACCCCATTTCCTTTTTAATAACTTCTATAATCTCATCATGAAATTTATATCTCAATCCAATAATATAATCATCAGTACCTCATGCATCCATATTACCATTTGTATCTAAAACTTTCCCAATTGATCCACTGAATGAGTCACCTAAAATGGTAAGTAATTTGAAAGTTTCCTTAGTTGGTTGACCACAACCCATGCTTCATCATGACCCATCAGGGTTTGGAATAGTCTCATGATGAAGTCTATGTCCACCTAATTCCATTTATATACTAGAACTTGAAGGGGTTAAAGTAACCCACCAAGTCGCAATGCTTCGCCATTATCCTTTGATAGGTAAGGTAATGAGAAAAAACCCTAAAATATTATACTTATGCTCAACCATTGTAAATTATTCCTAATGTAATGGTACATTTTTTCAAACCTAAATATACATACCAACATCTTTAAAGTTTCTTATAAACTCTAATTTCATGGAAGTAGGTACCACCACCCAAACACATATGTAAATCATGTTGTACTCATCCTGAGACCATCCTGAAAGTAGGACTTATCTTACAAGTTGATTCTTCATCATAATAAAATCAAAATCAAGATATTGGGTAGCCTTCAACCATCTGAACAGAAAATATATAAAGACTAAAGGGGAACAAGTCCTAGCCACTCATCCCTTTGACACATCCATCTGTCAGTTAGTGAGATAGCTCACTAGTTTCCACTTATTGTGAGGCATACAAACTCCATACTCCTAAGTCTTTGTAAAAAGGGAATCAATGATGGTACTAAACTTCCCACACCATCTCAAAATAAAAGGTCTTTAGGTACTCAACCTAATATCTATACTGTAGGTTCAATTATTATAGATAGAAGATACATCACAATATCTTATAGTTTGTGTTGGAAAAAATATCTTAAGAAATAGATAACAACACCAACACTTTATGGTGTGAATCATGGAATCTAGCTCTATTTCATGGGTAGGGTAGTTCTTCTTGTGGGTTCATAGATTAAAAAATCTATAAGAAAGTTCCATATCTCCTAGCATCTAAAAAACTCACAGAATAACCCCTAAAACATTGCAATAGATAGTATAATCATTCCTAGGATATTGAAGAATTATATTCATATTAGATGACAACCTATCTTTTAACTCTTAAAAGGTCTGTTCACACCAATTGGTCTACTCAAATTTCACTCCCTTCTTGGTCTTCCCTATCATAAGCACTACCAAGTGAGATAAATCCTTAGTGAACCACCTGTAATACCTATCATGGCCAAGTAAGCTTCTAATCTCAAATACATTATGAGGTTATTCCCATGACCTTACTACATCAACCTTATCTATATCAGCCAATATTCCTATGATTGAAATCATATTCCAAATATAACCCACCTATTAAATCCAAAAGTTACACTTTAAGTACTTGGCATAAATATAATGTGATTAAATCATACTCAAAACAACATACATGTGTTCAGAATGTAACTCTCAGATATGGGAATATACAAAAATATCATCAACAAATAGTACAATGATGGATTCCAGGTAGGGATGAAAAATATATTTCATGGGATCCATGAACACTATCAATATATTCTTGGGAACAAATTTAATTACAAAATAATCATATAACATGTACTTAGTCTGATATGTCATGTTTGATATATCCTCTACCCTAACCCATAAAAAATGATATCACAATCACAAGTCGATCTTGAAAAACTATTAGGCTCTACTCAACTAATAAAACTAATCATCTATCTAGGGAAATGATATATATTCTTTACCACAACCAGGTTCAACTTTGGATAATCCATGGTAAATATTAGGCTACTATCTTACTTCTTGGTAAATAAAACAATATATACTCAATGAGGGGTACTTGAATAGATAAAAATATTCACCTCAAGATCCTGAAGGTTGATATTGAGCTCTTTGAACTCATATGGTGATATGTGATAAGGATATATCAATATGGGATCTATACCTTACTTGATCTCTAATTAAAACTTGATCACCCTCTCAGGAGGAAACCCTAAGAAATTAACTAGGTAAACATATTAAAAATAGACCGCTACTAGAGGAAAATTCACTTTAACTATCACCTAATCTATTAAAAGAACCATAACTTCAACTTCTATTATAAGGGATATCATCTGACTAAGATCAGGCTCTTATCTACTTTCCTCAATATCCCACTCTCCTATAAAAAAATAATCTTACCCTATGAGGGATGTAACAAACACATGCCTTCAGTAATAATCAATATGAGCCTAAAAGTGAATTATCTAATTCATCACAAAGATGACATCAAATATCATAATGTTAAGAATATAGAGACCCAAAAATTTCCATAGTTCCCAACTACTAAAAAAACCCTAATAGCTAATAAATATGATTCAACCTCTTACTGAGAGGTGTTTAAATGTCCAAAATCCGTGAAGAAAACTCCATGGATAAGACCAACCATGATACCACACAACTAGACATAAGAAAATAGTATGATCTACAATCAAATAAATAAACATAAAGCATAGAAGAAACCATAATAATACCTCTCATGGTAGAAGGAACCTCTATCCCATCAGCCAAAATCTAGTATAAATAATATACTTTACTATATTGGATACACTTCCCTAACCCCCCACAGACTTGGATCTTCCGTAGAATTGATCCCTAAGAAATATACAACAACTAATTCCCCTCAAACCCTTTTATATATCTATGTCCTTACCTCCTATATGAATCCCTTATATCAATCTAAGGTCCCCTATCCAATCCCTAAAGACTTTATCTACCTTGATCCTCTATATAACCTCTGATTGTCTATCCCTAAACAAAAATAATAGATATTTCTTGACCATCTAGAAACATAGAACATCTTTGGTAGATAAGGGCACACATTGTGGAAGTTCCCTATACACCCACACTAATAACACATAAGGGGGATCCTTTATAGGAAGGAAACAAATACACCATTTCCATTTCCTTTGCCTCTCAACACCCTGTCATATATCATTAACCCTCATCTTCCTACCCCTAGAAGAGCCACCACCAAATGTTGGAAAAGTTCCTGTTGTGTTATCCTCCATCAGACCATTTTCAATGGTAAGGGATTTATGAATCACATTTGAATATGTTGTCAAATTTAACATCCTCAAATGGAGCTTGACATCCAAAAAATATCAATATAAAACATTAAAGCCTTATAGAACTCATTCCTTACCAATGATGTAGAAAACACAATAGCTCAAAAAAATGGTTAGCATAGTCTATAGCCAACATCATCCCATAATAAATATCCATAAACTCTTTATCTTAATTTAGATTCAATGAAATAAGAAAGAACTCATAAAAAAGGTTCCTTGAAGATCTTTCATTTTATACCCTCATGCCTCCTATCACGAACCATCACACCCCGCTACCTCTTAATGGGTCTCAAAAGTATATAGACTACCAAATAAACATATCAATAATTGAGTGTCTCAAAAAGATCAAATATTCCTTTCATCACCTAAATCTAAACCTTGGAATCCTAATGACCTCCTATAACCGGGAAAATAAAGGGATTATACACATAGAAATATTATGTGAATTTTACCAATTTACCTCAATCCCCACGAACACTTCTAACTAAAAAAATTTGAAACAACACAAGCTAGAGTGGATATGCTACCTAAACCATTAGAGTAACCTTAGGAGCATGATATAATTCACCCATGAACATCCAAAGGTATCATAATAGAATTTTAAATTGTAGGTATATCCTAATAACTATCCCTAGATGGTACCATGGGATGTATTCGAGGATGAATTTTCTAACATGAAAAAGTAGAGACATAATAACAACCTTAACAACATAAATCACAATAAAATTCAATAAATTGTATTTTGAACACATACAAAATAACCCTATGAAATAGGATCTAAGGGTTTTCCCACAAGACACTTAAGGACCACTACCCCTAAGTCAACCAAGTCATAATCCAAATCCACTTATACTTACATGTTACTCATAGTTATATATATATATATAAATAATTATTAGATACTGTGGTGAAATTAATTAAATGTAATCAATAATGTATCTTGAAAAAATAGTGAATATATTACAATTGGAATTTGATTAATTTAAACCAATATCATTCATAAATAATCAAGGACATGACATGTAAACCTATGTTCCAAACCACGATGCATGAACCCACGCATTCTCACCATCATAGAAAGAGGATATCCCATAAACCATTAAGTCAGAATATAATTTATTTATAGTATGAAACCTTAATATTGAAACCAATAAAATAATCCCACTGCCCGAGAAACTCAAGAATCTATTATACAGGTGATTTATAAAAACAATAATATCTTCTCACCAGAGTCCCAACCATTCTATCTTCATTCCAAAAATCCCCAATAAATAATAAAAAATGGTTTTGATACCATTTTATAATGCCTCATCCTGAATAAATAGGTTTGAGTTGAAGTGGAACCCAATCTCATGTGGATCTCCTTGTATGTAAGAGATTTACCACCAGTGAATAAGGATTGAAACACACACTAGGGTGTATACTCACTCATAATCAAATAACCAATAATAAATAGACCAATATACAAAACAATGGATTGAATAAAAAATAACTTGAAATAATTATGGTAAGACAACCAAAAAATAACATCACATATAGTATCAAATAGACTTATTTTAAACATGCCACTTCTGTAAAATTCACTATAGATGGTGAATTAGTATATATGATAAATAAATATAATATAGACATGACTATAAGTGACCTAGGGAATTCCCTAGAAATCCCTCAATCAACCCCTAGATCCACCTACTCAAGAATCTAACATTAACCCCTTTCCCATGGTCAGATCCCTAACAATGAAGCCTATGTTGACACTAAAGTTCCAATATAGGGTGTGAGTAATATACCAAGAAGTACACCACCAATATTTCATTAGAATAAGTTCAGTAGTTTTATGTGAGTGGATTTAAAAATAATTCATTAAATAAAACATATAATCACACAATCATTTTCGACCCGTCCTGTTCTAAGAAGATCACCACAAACCTTAACCCTAAATTCTAGTAATATAATTCATACCATAACCAAAAACCATATCAACCAGTCATGTACTTCTCAATTAGGGTAAGACCCATAACCACTAATCATATGCACGATGTATCCCAATCCACCATCCTCTCAATATGGGTATCAAAATAAACACTCTCTATATAACACTCTATTAATCATGGAGTTGACACCCTTTTACTTAGGACATGGCCATACAACCGCAAAATATCCCAGAAACATACACATATTAAACCCTTTATTTGAAGGTACCATCAACCTCTCACTCAGAGAATTTCAAATTTCTTAGTTTTCCAATATCCACTACATTAACAAAAAAACTATCAAATATCATGTTCTTATTCCAAACACCACACAAAACCTTCCATATTATTTCACTATGAATTCTCGTCATAAGGAACCAATAGATAACACCGATCCCAACTCAATTATGTGTATATCTCTATGTCCTAGTATAAAATTTGCTACTATTCACCATACCTGGCCCAAAATATTCACAATTTCCCACCATGAGGTCATTTATGTCATCTAGATTCTACTTAGACACACGAATATCAAAAGTTTATCAATTCTAGGAATATGAACTAACTCACATGAAAGAAAATCTATATAATCACATACAATTTTTGAAACATGGTAAATAATTCCTACTTAAATCTATGAGGAGTAATTTATCCAATCCATAACACCCAATTAAAATCAAATTCACAAGAATCATAAATTTTTGAAAAAACCCCTTTAAATTAAAAATTACATGGTGATAGAAATGAAACTACACCTAGTTCTAGGGATATTAATGTGTTAGGATTACCAAACATGGACCAAGGAAACTAACTAAACTTCAGTAAAATAAGGAATGATGAAATTCAAGCACTAATAAGAAAGCTGAAAAAATAATCATGTTCTGGTTTTTGTTGGTTTGAGGGAGGAACATGGGAGGTTTCATGGGAAAAATATGGAGAAATTATGAAATCAAACTTAAAAATTGCATAAGAAGATCGTTGGGGACCCAGTGCTCCACTGGCCACCAGGTTATCCCACACCACATGGATGGTAGATATCATGACCTACAAGGATACTTATTAATCCATAAAGTATATAGTGGCCTTCCAGTAGGTACCTGATACCCTATACAATAAATTTGGTAGGGGTGTCTCTAGTAACCCCTTTAGATTTGACCACAATCCCTAAATACATCTAAACACATCCTAAAATATATACGATTAAATTATAAAATTCTAAAAAAATCCTCAAATTCTACTTATAATTTTAGTTTCATTACAACACATGACCTAAAAATGTACTTTTTATTCCTGGATGCATGGTCTTAAATGGAACTTCCTCAATCATAGAATTATAGCCTTAAAAGGTTCCATTATATTTCTCATCACATGAACATAAATGGCCCGATGTTCCTTATTAAATGGAACTAAAATTCATGGGTTTCAATTCCCTTCACTAGGGTAGGTAGGTATACCTTTTCATGGGTGAAGTATTAATTCCAAAACTTCTACCACCTCTGTGGATGGAGATAAATCCCAAAGTGAGTAACAATATAAATTTAAACTGTAGTGTAAGTATCTAATGAGGGGTAAGGTGGAGAAACTTTAATACATAAATGTGTTCACCCAGAAACATGGTATTGAATGATTTATTTCACAATAATATTATCGAGTATTACTACTTGGAATCATTTCATGAACATATCTCTAATCTATAGAAGAGTCACGCACTAGAAAATAAGTACATTCATGGGATGGGTTAACCTCCTATCTTCTAGGTCATGATGTACATTTATAAGCATCATTACCGTATACTAAAAATTACTTTCCTTTGAGAAGTGGCTTTGTGACTAAATAAATAGAAAAAAAAAACTCACCAGTAATAAAAATGTTTAACTGAGTGTAAAATATTTTAGTCATGAAAGAGATTGATTGACCATTCACTCTTAATTTTGATTCTACTTTGACGGGTTAATTGTTTTTTTATTTCATACTCTATTTATATCATCAAATAAAAATGGAATCATAAATCAATACACCATCTGGAATCAAGTTCCCATCTCAGGGTAGGCGAAATCCTAGAAAATCCTGGGGGTTGTGAATACCTAATTGATAATCCCCTTGAAATATATTGTTTTTGTAATGAATATTATGTATTTAAAATCTTATTATATGCTATCAGAAACACAAAACTTCCCATTCTAGGTGGTCAATGTATTGGTGAAAGAATACATGCACAATAGAATTATTCCCACATTAGAGACTACTTGTACCCACCTTGAAGAGATGAAGAAATGTCAAACTTTACAAAAATGATAGGTCATTAGGGGGAAAGTATCCCCTATATATATATCAAAATATTTCAAGGGACTATCACTAGAGCGAGGAAACACCAACCTTCAATATCTTATGAAGGTATAATTGGACATTCACTATGTCCCTATGCCATCCAAGATCCACCTAGGAGGGATCCCACAAAATGTGGTTATTGATATCATCACCTAGACTCATTACCTTTGGAGACCACATAAGAAGTTATTACGACTCTATTTTTTCAAATCAGAGAACCAAGTATGGGGACACTAACACTTGTCAACTAAAAAGGATTGAGAGAGGACCCCTACTCTTTATGAGGGCAATGTCCCCAGAACTCATTAGCATATCCCAACAGTGGATTAATGATGATTTCGAGCCACTATTTTTTAATTAACCATTAGAATATGTAGAGGAAATAACTGATGGATACTTTATAATCTACCTTTCTAACGAGGTAAGAAAAAAATTACCACTGTATAATTCATCTCTATAGTCATATATCCAACAACTCTAGAGTTACTCCCTAGATAACTTATCACATAGTCCATACTTGTGATGATGGAAATTCCCACCAAAAAGTTCCTCATGGTGGAAGAAACTAATAAAACACCAACCAAGAAGGTTATACCTATGGTCAAACAAAATAAGGAAACTGTAGAGGTTATCCATAGGGTCAAATATATAAAGGTCCTCTTCACTAAAAATAAGAACTCTAGTCATGGATTCCCTCCCAATGGTGTAATATCATCTAGAAATCACGAATTTCTTTCCCTTGATTACAGATTTAAAGGTCATAATTATAGTTAAATTATTAACTATAAAGGAGGACATTACCTTCTTAACCAAACATCTTGTGTCAACTATGAAGGCCCTATATTTGGTGTTCAAGAAATAAATAACTGAAATAGAGGTCCACCCTATCTCAGCAACAAACCTGTAAGAAACCACAGAAGACCTCCCCATGTTGATCGAACAAGTAGCTCTAGAGGTCTTTCACAATGTATATGTTATAGAGGTACTCCCTATGATAAAATATATGACCAAAGTAGAGTCCCTACCCATCACATTGATTTAAAAACCAGTAACCATAGAGTTACTCCCCATAGTGATCATGTAAAATGTGAAAGTGTAGGTCCTCTCTATGATTGTGAATTAATGATCAATGGCCATGGAGGTCCACCCATTATTCTCATTGTGAAGATTATCCTCATGATTTCACATCTCCTCGAAATTAAATTCCTCTTAGTGTATCAATGATTCCATTGTTTATCTTCTATTAAGAGGTCATGAAAATTTTAATCTAGCTACACCATATACTCCTCCATCGATCAGTGGTATTTCATCCTGACCAATGGTAAAACCAAGGAAATGATTATCATTAATCACTCCCCTATGTCACACAACTATGGATATAGTAAATTATATTCAAAACAATACTAATCTTAAAATAATGAAAGGTAAATTACATATATGGTTAGAGAATATCGAAGAACCTCTCATAAAAGATGATAAAAACCCCAAAATTATTTGGAGAGAACTAACTATAAATAAAATATCAGTCTTGTTTTTATCCCATTGACACTCCCCGGTACGATGTTTCCAAAACTATGGAAGAGGAAAGAAAACCTCATATTCATCGAAATATATGGGTGAAATTTCATCAACTTAAATTTAGTCACCAACCCTATGGGGATATGCTAATAACCAAAAGGTATTAGATGAAAAATTCCTCCATGTTGATCTAGACTCTAATTTGATTACTCTAAATCCAAAATGAGGTAAATAACATGAGTTAATATAAATATTTTTCCTCTATGGTTTAAATATTATTTTTAAATTAATTTAGGACACTCTATATAGTATACCCATCATAGGGCTAGGTGAATATGGATCTCTTCACATTAATCCACTTAGAGGACAACAATGTTCATCGAATAGGGTAGCTTACAATGTGATTTCCCCACGACAATTATTAGGTCATGAATTCTAGTATACTAGTTATTAATGTAAAAAAAATCCCTTTATAATTGGATATTAGAAAAGATAAAATTAATGGGAATGATTCACTGACAGAGTTTTGTACCAAGTGACCAAAATGGTGAAGTGGGTGGCTAGGTTGGAAAAAGAAAGGTCCATGAAATTCAAAAACTTTTAATGGATAACAATTCTTATAAAAAGTATCAATAATGCACACTAAAACTAGATCATGCTAGTGTGTGATCTATAAAGGTGAATATATATGTAGTAAAATATCTAAAAACAACATAGGGGAATCCTCTACATACGGGGTTTGGGGAATTTTTACCTCCACCACTACCCCCTGCAACCATAAAATATACAATGAGGTGTATCTATGACTATAGTTGTGTATGGTCCACCCCAACACATGGTTAATGGTGTTTTTTTACCTCCCCATACTTTCAAAACATTATTGTTATCTTAGTTGGGAGTTTCTCCACTATAAGTGCCATTATGATTCACTCTATTTGAATTTCATGGCTAATTGCCTTGACTGAGTTCACGTTCATTGAAAGACAAAATAGATTCACCCAGGATCACCATCCATGAATTATTTACAACTTCATCTCAACATGAGTACCAAGGGAGGTTATTTAATCCTTGAAACGATCAAAAGTACAATAAATATTCTAACATTGAAATATAAAAGGAAGATTATGATCTATCCCCCAAAGGATACACAAATGTTGATGAGGATTTTTGCTAAATATATGTTGATAAGGATATGATTCCTTGTACATGATTCATGTCACCAATGTTATTGAAATAAACACTATAGAAAATAAAAATCACGAAACTAATGTAGAAGAACATTATGAGGCATCTTTTTTGAGTATGGTTCACAATGAAGTGCATGGAGAAGCCCCCCTTACTCGATACCAATGGAAGACTCATGATTTATAAGTTTCTCTAATAATATCATTATCTCCTACATGGTTAGATTATGTCATGGAAAAGGGAAAGGAATAGTTGTTCCCATAGCCCACCAACCACTAAAAGAAGTCGTGAATGTTTCTGTTAAGAAAAATATTTATCAGTATGAATCCATGTTAGAAAATTTAATGTGACTTCACAGAAAATTTATTATAGGAAACATGAGAGTGTAAATCTAATGCTGAATTTTCTAAGAATCCATTTGTAGTTCAGCTTAAAAAAGATGAAATTTATTTACTAATAGGGGAAGAGTCAAGACATAAAACAAACTTGATATCAGACCAACCTATTTACCTAGATCTAGTGCTAGTTTATTGTTAGGGATTTCATTTACTAAGGAAGAAACTACCACTAGTACATGTGAGTTATTCCAAACTAAATCAAGAAAATAATCAACCATTTTTGATCAGAAGATGGTCATATTGGGCTCCACTAACTATGTTTACTCAAACATTGGCTCATAAAGTAATACCATAATATATTCGTGAATACATTAAATGTATTATTGGTCGGATAGGGAAAATGGAAGGTCAACATGCATTGGTATAACCAAAAAGGAAGTTGTATCACACATGTATGGATTTTATACCTCATCTAATAAATCTTGGGAATACTTCATTCATTATGTTTAATGAACCACTACAAAGTTTCACTATGACCATGGATATATATCCATCGGAGATATAAACCATAGTTTGAGGTTGACCTATATCCCTAGGAAACTTTTATCATCTCTATAGTGACATTTTTAAAGTTTTAAATCCATGAGAAAGGACAAATCATGGTTGTAGGTTTGAATTATATCCATAATAATTACTTCCCATTGCTATAAGAGTTTCTTCTAAGGTGGAAAATTTATCATTTCATTCCAAGGAAATTTCATGTATTGATGGGAAATGAAAATAGACACAGGAAGTAATGATCATGGATATACACCAAAGTGGATGAGGAATAACTCCATGAGAATTATTTCCCATAGGGGTAGATAGAGATATACATCGACAAGAAGAAATTACTATGGCAGTACACCAAATTGGAGACACTTACCACCATAACAATACTACCCATTGTGGTCCACTTCCTATACCACTACAGGTGTTTCCACCCATTGTGGTATGTTTCTATACATTTTGAACCACCACTAATATCATAAATTCTCTTGAAGGTAGGTCTCCCCATGTGGGGACCACAGTCCATTGAAACACATATTGGAAATATTTTTAATAATTATAAATATATAAATTTATATTATTTAATATTTAACCACATATATATCGATTTATATATACTCTCAAAAAATGTTCTTTAGAAGTGGTAAAGGGTGTAAACAAATAAATTGTAGATCATAGGATCAAGCATATGGCCAAAATTGTACCCATGGCTAGTATTACCATAGAAATAACTTTTAGAGATATTTCCATAGGCACACCCATGGCTATAGGTAATGTGGTTGTAGATCGAGCTAATCACCATGGGAAATAATTGTGTCCATAGTCTTAGTTACTTATGGAAATATCATAAGGGTTATTGCAATGAAACCACAATTCATGGGAATTAGATCTATGAACATTTCCCCATGGTTGTAGCATTTTTCTACTTTTTATGGCATAAGGTACTATAAGAAACATCTTACACATTTTATGTCTCAATGTGACCCTATTGTAGGAACTATATAATTATAGGAAACCCTAAAACATAGATAATTCACGAAGACTTTGTATGGAAATACATTTTATGGTACAAAAACCTAGCGGTTAGATCTATCACTAGTTGATAAGTCCTTTAGTGGTAGTTCCTCCATTAAGTTAGTTAATTTTTTATGACGATGAACATTTCTTATTTCTCTAATTTAAAACATCATGAAAATGAGAGGGCTTCAAAATTTATCACCAGGTTGAAGGTATTTACCTATTCTATGAACATGAACATCCTAGAAGAATAGATATTGTATGTTTGTATAGAGAATATTCATAATGATCTATAAACATCACTTATAACATTAAAATGCCTCAGTGTATTTTTAGAGTTCACCATATTGGAACAATGGTTATAAGTCACCCATCTACATTCAAAATTTAAATATTTTAAAACATTCTAAATTCTAGGAAATAAATCTATCAAGGTAAAAAGTGGATCCATTACTCTGAATTCCTCACAGATACCATATATAGATCTTGATTCTACCAACTATAATGTATTACCTCCTCCTTATAAATGACAGAAATAAAATCCCCATTTATATATAAGGAGTGAATATAATATATAGAATTTTGAGGGTAGAATGAACCGTTTTTATTCCTTTAAAAATATACTCATGTATTTAATTTCCATTTTGGTGAATAAATTGTTCATATTTTCAAAAATAAATAGGTCCAATGAAGTGGGGTTTGGTGATCACCCTAATTTCTCCCTTATCATAGGATGTTGGGTCATAATATCCAAGTCTTATTTGACTTTAAGGACTTTGTACATAAGATCATAGCCAATGGAGTTGTAAAGTTGGGATATCCTTATGACCAAGTAGCTTATGTACCTCCTACTCCACTTGAATAAAAAGGATAAAAGAAAATAATTCCATATATAAATGTATAGAAATTTGATGATTTTATGACTACTAAATAATCCAACTATACACATTCCATTATCAGGGAAAGACTGAATCAATTGGCCATAACCCCAATTCTCACTATAAATCTTAAAGTAAGATATTCATCTACATAGCCTACTAAATTTTGATACAAGCACCATTTATAGGGAAACTAACAAGAAAAGGATCCCCCATGGACACCCAAGCTAGTCCAAAATATTATATGTTTCCTTCCCCTATAATTAAGAGGAAAATAAATTCTCTACCAAATATAATTTTCATCTGATTTTAAGCCCCAATATGGTTCTATTAATTTTATCCACATGATAGGCCCCTTCAATAATGAAGAAGGATATTGGTAATAATAATTACATACTATTTGTTATAGATAAGGTCATATATTTCAAGGAAGTTGAGGTAATGGAGGACCCCAATGTTTAGGAATTATTCTTGTTGAAAGCATACATATAGTTGAGACTGAAATAAAAGTGCACCAAAATCTCAAAAAACATAACCAATCTCATGTTGAATTTTTTGATGGATTTTGATCTTATCATATTGGTAGACCATCAAATAAGAACATAGTCAATCGGTGAACCTTGGGGTGTGGGAATATTGACTCGATTTAGACTATACACAACAAAGATACCCCTAGCTCATACCAAGGGATGGGGTCATCGTTGAAAGAAACTATATACCCTAATAATTAACCATAAAAACAGCCACGTAGAAAGAAAAAATGGCCCATATCTTAAAAATATAATGTGTTGTAACAATTCTCAATTTTCCCCACCCGAATTTCAATCTTGGATTCCCTTAATCTCTCCAAGGAGCACTTGGATGCCATTGTTGAGGCTATTTCAACACATCATGGATTTGAGGATAAAGTGGAAGTAGTTGAGGTATATCTTACAGACAAAGGTTCTACTTAATTCCACATGATCAATTCCATCATGGAATAAGATTCGGAAATTACCATACAAGGGAACATAAAACCCTTATATGTTTTTAGAAAGCTTGATGATATTGACATTTTCCAATCCCTGGTAGATAATGATTCTAGAATCAACCTCATCTTGATCAAGAAACTTTATCATTTAGCATACAATGATTATGAATTATATCCTTCCACACTTAAAATCCATAAGAATGACAAAATTAAGAAGAAATCCCATATTTGTATGAATATGAGAACCCAATTTGGAAACCATATATCCGACTTAGAATTTATGTTTATCTATTAGGACACCACTTTCAATGAATTTTTATTATGTTTTTGGTTTCACATGCATGTATTAGTTCCATATTTATATAATTAATTCCTAAAATATTTTATTCAATAAAATTTTAGGGTACTCTATGGTGATGAACCCTCATAAGATTCTTGTAAATTTCAATACATTGATGCAGAGTATTACAATTGAGAGGGGAAACAACTTTTGGTAAACAATTCCATAAAAATTCCAACCTTAAATGGTTTCTAAGATGATCCCATTAATAAATGGATGTAATTTGGTAAATATTTCATGCTTCCCAATAATCATATTAAGGAAACAACTCCAGATGTGGGGAAACACCCAATTGTGTTGGCTAATGACATGTACCCTCTGATCACCTTCCTATTCTATAACGTCCAAGGAGATGTTTCAAATGAACGAAAATAATAATGAGAGGAATAAAATCCCATGTAGTTTATATAAATCATTATTTCCATCTAATTTCTCTACTTGAATGTGGGTTTCACTAATATTTGGTGAATATAACCAAGGCTCTTTGATTAGCTGGATATGAACCCTCAGAGGAGAAAAAAGAGTTTAGTCACCTTCAACTCCATTAATATAGTTTCAATCACACTTTAAGAACCTTTACACTATTTATATGGGTGTGTTTTCAATATATATGATGAATATTATATCGAATTAATAATTTTACACATTTTATTAAATGATTTTAAACATAAATATCCATTAAATGCAGCCAAAGGATTAAAAGGCCTAGTGTATTTGGAAGACTAGGTATATACACATCAATATAAAAATTTTATTTATTTAAATATCCATAATGAGATCATAAACAACCTTGATCTCTTAAAAATTCATGGGATAGCTTAGGGAATACATAGAAAAAAGTGTTGAGCTAAAAATCCCAATAAGTAAATAATAATGACAAGGAATCGTAACATGTGAGTCAAAGGTATAACATTCTATCATAAAAGAGAATGATTAGGAGTAATCAGAGGGGAGAATAAAATTAATAACATGGTATCATAAGATCTTGTAAATATAAGAAATCTAGAGGAAACAAAAAACATGACACAATAACAATTTAAAGAAAACTTCCAAGACAACACCACATTGTAGACAGAGTCCCATAATGGATTAGTGTTACTCCCTAATCCCATAGATAATGTATCATGTGACAAAACTTTACCCAATGCATTTGAGTGAAATCTGGGAATGACCATCATAACATGTGCATGATTATGTGTCCAAAAAAATGAAATCAATCACAAGGAATACACTTAAGAATTACCCATGGAAAGAAAACGAGTTTCATAATCTTACCACATATCATAATCAAAAGATATTTCCTAAAGAAGGTATTTGAGAAATGATCATAAGTAATTTTTTAATCCATAAAATGAAGGAATAATAATCTAGTTATATATGTGAGATTAAAATATATAGAATTTAGAATAATTCCTTAATATTAAATAGATATAGAGAAAGTGAGTTAGATAGATAATGTGCATAACCTAAAGAAAAGGGTGGTTTAAAGAGATCCCTTACCTCGAGCCTGGCACATCATGTGTGTTCCATATCTTCTTTAATAATAAAATTATGTTAAATATTAAATTTATTAATAATTTTTTAAAATTTTATTATTTATTTTATTTTATTTTTTACCATTTCATATTCAATTACTTAATCAATTAATTTTTCATTATATGTTATGATGATATTCAGCTCGTATACCCAAAATGGATTCAATAGGCTGACTATTGTTATAAGGCCCCAGCCTTAAACCTTACTTAATCTTGAGTTATTACAAGATTACACATTGAGGATCTTTTCAGGTTTAGAGTTTTAGAGAATTAGATCATAAAACTTGCATTACATTCCACATATAAACAAAGTGGTTACATAAAGATAGTATTCTTCATTCCCATCAAAGGAAACATATTTAAAATAAAACATGGATTCATTCTTGACACTTCCTTGACACTATCATTGTAACACCCCAAGCTTCCACGGTACGTTTCCCTTCGAATAATCGATAGCGTGTGTTGTACGCAACCTCGAGTTCTAACACACACCACAACTAATTAAACTAGCCGTTTTGAATAGTAATACCTAATTTTTGAAATCATATATATTTTATTTTTCAAAATGGACTTCATTTTTGGATTCGGAATATCGAAATTAGCCTAGGGTGAAATTTTGGTACTTTTCGGATAACTTTTATATTTTGATGAATAGTGAAAATTACTAAATTTTAATTAAAAACAACTTTTTTTAATCAAAATAATTAATAGTGATAAATTGTGAATTTGAGTGGTTTTAAAGTATATTTAGAATATATTTTTACCATTTAATATAATGTTGGTCATTGGACATAATTTTACAATTAAACCGAACATAAACAAGTGTCAATCTTTTTATAGTTATTATCTCTTAAAAACACGCTTTTTGTTTTGACAGCGGGAATTAATTTTAAATTAATTTCTGCCACTTCTGTGTTTTGAATTTAGGAAAATGGATTCCATATTTTTAATCAGGATGTTCAAATTGTGTAAATAGGTAACTTTTATTTTTAGACATTTTGAATAGTTACTGTGGTAAATATTTTATTTACCATGGTTAAAGGGTAAATCCGGTAAATAAGGGTTAACAAATAATATTATAATAATACAAAATTACCCTAAAACGTGTCCTAACCTTATTGGTGGACACATACCCGACCATGGGCATCCTTGGGTCAATTTGGGGACCCCTTGGAGCCACTTGTATGTGGTAGGGACACATTATATTAATAAAGTTAAAATAAAAATAAAAATGGCATAAGCTTACATCTTTTAGAAGAACAATTTTTACATAGGGTTATACATGTTGGATTTTCGATTATAAATATTCATTAGAAATCTAAAAAGATTTCCTACATAATTATATTTTATTTATAATTTTTAGACATCAAATAATTTAAATTATTAATGACACAATAATGATGCAATGTTTACCTCATTAATAAATCATTTAAATAAATAAGATTATAATGATTAAAATATTATCTAAAACCTGTCCAATTCTTATTGGTTGATGTTATTTAGAATATGAGTCATCTTATCTTCGACCTCAATGATTTTTGGACCATTATAAACCGAATATAATTATATTATAAAGTAATACTTTCACTCTTTCCTAAAGAGCCCCTCCTCTCCCTTATAAAAGGAGACCACTTCTACTCATTCCTCACACCTCTCAAGCCACTTGGCTCGTCCAAACTCTGCCCAACTAAGCTCCCCACATCCCTATCCTCCTCCTTGAAGCTTCCCCTTAGGCAGAAAGCATTTCAAGAAGTCCTTTGGTTCCAACCAAAGTGAGTTACCTAAATTAAAGGTAACGATTTCTCTTAAATTATTTTCATTTATTTTGCTTCTTCAACCCCCAAACTCTTTTTATTTCCTTTCTTTTGTAACAACACCAGTATCCTCAATATACTAGGATGTTGTTATAAGAAGTATTCAAACTACACATACACACAACTCCATCTAATGGATGATGAACATAATGTTTCTGTGGATGGCAAACTAACGCCTCACGAAACGATGATTGTTCAAATACATCTTACCGCCTCTCATGGTGGACATTATGATGGCACTGTAATTAAATATGATATTAATGATATATATTTTATATATAAGCTTCTGTAATTCCATTTTATTTCATACCATTATTCGTTTCATGTTGTATATACATACGATAATTTCATTTGAGGAAGTGCGGACTACCGCCCCCTTAAAATGATATGACTCGTTCATACCACACATGGAACGTATAAAGGATGGTGTTAATGAACTTAAGTAACATATATAAAATATTATATTATACTGGAATAGTAATATACCTATGTATCATTTCGATTCGATTCTTTTAAAATAAAAATTAAATGGAAATAGCGTTCGTGCGTACGTACGGACTACCGTCTCCACGAACGCGATGAGATTCATTCTCCATCGTATCCATTCAAGTATAATTATCATTTAATGATTTAAAAATGATTTTTAAGGACTTGATATCATTCTGGATATGAATAAGATACAACAAACATGACTTATGTAACAAAACATATAAAGAAAATGAGTAAGTTCACACCCGAAACAGCGATAATACTAAGATATTATTATCAAATCAATATTAAAAGATCATATATGATATAATATTAATGTATATGATTCTTGTATAATTTAATAACAATTATTTCACCATTATACAGGAGGTTAACCTACCCCAACCAGGGAAAAGTACAAGGTAAGGGTTTACTTTACAACCTCTTCATTATCCAAGGTTGTTTATACGTAATAATCTACTGGGATCTCTTTATCATCACATCCATGTTTCTTAAAAATGCATTTCAAAACATTTTTACTATTTACTAGAATATGAGTTAAAGTCATTTATACCCTTTTTGACTTTTATAAGTGGTTTATAAAGGAATCTTTCGGTCGTATTCAAAACAAGGTCCTTTTTAACCTTTTCGACAGAATTGAGGTAAGAATGTTTTTTTTAACTTATACGGCGGGTGCGGTTATTTTCCGCCGTTATAAAATCGTCGAAGCTTTCCATACAAGATTATAAGAATATTTTCAAAGAAAATGTTTTATTTTATATGGACCTTAAATGATTTCAAAATAAAAGGATATACTTCTTTAAAAAGAATTTTGATTTCATCTATGTCAACATCCTTTGATGGATTTTAAGATTATTTGAAGTTGATTTATTATGATACAAAACTTCTATATTGTATTGAAGGTTTTGTGATATGTTTGACTGTGGATGTGCTATTTTTATACCATTCATAGTTTATGGTGAAATTATTGACATTTCGTATGCTAGTTTTAATACGAATGTTTATGTTATGTTTAAACCTTTTCATATGGGAATGCATTGGACTTAATAAGTGACGGGTGGAGCCCGCTATAGCTCCTCGATGCATCGGTAGGTCTCATGAGACAAACTAGTGTCTTGGCACAAGGCCTTGGCAAAATCTTATTTGTAGTCTTGGCACGAGGCCTTGACTATGTGGTTATGATAGTCTGGCATTATGCATTCCAACATTATGAAAGTGGTTATTGATATTGCATGTGATTATTCGATTAGTAGAATATCCATGTGAATAAGTAAATGGAATTATTTCATTTTACTTTTTCCATAATATGTTGAAGTTCAATTTTAAAAGGATTTTGTTTTAGTAATTCATTGCCTTAAATGTTTATGATTATTTTGAATGTTCCGCTATATTGTTATCCTTACTGGGCATTTGAGCTCACCCCTTTTCTATGTTTTATTTTTCCCAGGTAGTGAAGAAGTAAATTATGAATGACTTGCAGGGATATTATGAGGGGTTAATAGTGTGGATATGAAGACTTTGTTGTTGTAGTAGTTTTTCACTTTGAAATGTAATGTAAAACTTTATGATTATATCTAGTGTTTCCAAGGCTACTAAACCAATCAGTCTTTCGGGATTTGATCTTTCTTGTGATCATGCCAATGTTATGTAATAATGCACCGACTCTAGGTAGCTGGGGTCGGGGCGTTACAGTTGGTATCAGAGGAAGTTTAGTACAAACCTTGGAAGCTAGATTTAGATAAACACTGATTAGAGCACGTAGACCTAAGATGAAATTTGAGGATTAGTATAGAAGAACTTCCTAGAATTTTGGTATTGTAGAGATTTTGTGAGTTTTCCGAGCAATACATCCCTGTCTGGATACGAGCAGGTAGAGGCGGCTCTGGGACAGATGTACCTAGGGGTAAAACCCGAAAACACCGCTTTGAGCTAGACTCGAACGGGAACTGGTGCACGACAACGGGCCTTGCTGCACTCTTGGTTACGACACTCCCGAGGGATATGCTTAGGATAATTCTCATTTTCTTTACAAACCATTATGAAGGGTTTATGAGTATATACTTCCTCAAAGAAAACATTCTTATGATTATGGATTATATCCATAAATAGTTCAATTTATGTTAAGTGTTTTATAAGTATGGGATTATGTATTTTGATTCATAAACTGATATAGTTTATGCCATTGTTTAGAAATGGCACCTAGTGGAAGAAATGGAAACCGTATCAATGCACACACTCCATGTAGGGATTGCCCTCCTGCTCAAGATAATTATAGTGGGGCTGGTGATGCAACTGGTGCCGATCAGCTAATCACCATACTGGGACAACTTACTCAGGTTATGAATAATAACCTTACCCGTATGGAGCACCCTAATCCGCAGCATGGAGGATCAATGTTAGATCGATTCATGAGGCAACAACTACCAACGTTCAATGGGAGTACAAATCCCTTAGTAGCTGAGCAATGGATAAATTCCCTAGAGAAAATATTTCAGGCTTTGGGAAGCAGTGAAAGGGAAAAAGTTATCATGGCAGTTTACCGCCTCACTGGAGATGCTGATCAATGGTGGTCATTGATTCAAAATATGAAGGAAGATGATGAAGTATCAAATATGGAGTGGAGGGAGTTCAAAGATCTGTTTTTAGAAAAATACTTCCCTCGCGACCATCGAGCAGATATGGAAAGGCAATTTCTCAGTCTGAGACAAAAGGAGGATGAGAATGTCACAAAGTATGAGGCTAACTTTACAAGGTTAGCGAGGTACGCTGGTGATTATATTCGCAACCCAAGAAGTAAGATTGATCGTTTCTTTGATGGGTTAAAACCATTTCTCCGTCGAGCATTAGTCTCACAATCCTTTTCATCGTACGAAGACATTGTCTCATGTGCTATCAAGACCGAAAAGGAATTCTCTAAGTCTTATGACTTTAAAGCAAAGCAAGAGAAGAAGAGACCTGCTGATCAATCTGGGAATGGAAATAAGGGGAAGAAGGGAAAGGTTGAATATCCATCTTGTGGTAAATGTGGGAAGAAACATCCTGGTACTTGCTTAAAGGGAATGAGAGTCTGTTACAAGTGTGGTGAAAAAGGCCACCAAGATCATGATTGCAAGGGGAAGAAGGAAGCTACCAACGTTCAGTGCTACAATTGCAGGGAGATGGGGCATTATGCAAATGCATGTCCTAAGCATCAGGAGAACTTACCTCAGAAAAGGCCAAGGGATCAAGGCCAGGCTTATGCTATCACTACTGCTGAGGTAGAAGCTCCGAAAGACGTGGTGGCAGGTAATTTAATGGTTTCCTCAAGTTTAGAAAATGCATTATTTGATTCTGGATCATCGCATTGTTTCATATCTTCCCAGTTTGCTAAGAAAATTAGATATTTCCAATTTGATTTAATAAGGGAGTTGTCAGTTAAAACTCCTAAGGAAAGTATCATTGCAACAAAGTTTTGTGAATCATTCCCCATTAGAGCACATAAATTTTCTTTATCTGCTGATCTCATCGTCATACCTATGATTGAGTTTGATATAATCCTCGGTATGGATTGGATTTCGGACTATGATGCGAAGATTTATTGTAAGAAGAAAGAGGTTACGATTCTTGATGATAATGATAAGGAACACCATATTTTTAGAGCAGAATCGTCACCACCTAATTCTTATTTAGATCCACCCCCAGTAGCTCAACTTAATTCGATTATTGGGGAGGAAGAGAATGAAATAACTGTCGGTGAGGAAAGGAATGTTCAAATAGAGGATGTACCTGTTGTGAAAGAATTTGTAGATGTTTTTCCGGAAGATTTACCTGGACATCCTCCAGAACGAGAAGTTGAGTTTTCTATTGATTTGATTCCTGGATCAAGGCCTATATCGAAGACCCCTTATAGAATGGCCACTGTAGAGTTAGTCAAACTAAAGAAACAACTAGAGGAATTGAGTAATAAGGGATTTATTCTCCCTAGTGTTTCTCCATGGGGAGCCCCTGTTCTTTTTGTTAAAAAGAAAGATGGATCTATGAGGTTATGTATCGACTACAGGGAAATCAATGCTATAACGATAAAGAACAAGTATCCCCTACCTCGTATTGATGATTTATTTGACCAACTGCATGGAGCTCAATACTTTTCAAAGATTGACCTTCGATCTGGATACCATCAGTTGTGTGTGAAGAAGGAAGACATTCCGAAAACAGCATTTTGAACCAGGTACGGGCATTACGAGTTTACTGTAATGCCGTTTGGATTGACTAATGCACCCTCTGTATTCATGGATCTAATGAATAGAGTTTTCAAGGAGTATCTCGATGAATTTGTGGTGGTATTTATTGATGATATCTTGGTATACTCCAAAACCTATGAAGATCATGAAAATCACTTGCGCATTATCTTGAAGACTCTGAGGAGGCATGAATTATATGGGAAGTTTAGCAAGTGTGAATTCTGGCTTCAGGAGATTTCTTTTCTTGGCCATATTGTCTCAAAAGATGGAATCTCTGTTGATCCTTCTAAGACCAAGGCAATCCAAGAATGGCCAGCACCTACGAGTATAACTGAGGTACGCAGTTTTATTGGTCTGGCAGGTTATTATCGACGTTTCGTCCAGAATTTTGCCCGATTGGCTAACCCATTAACGAAGCTCACACGTAAAGGGGTTAAATTTGTTTGGACAAAAGAGTGTGAAGAATGTTTCGAAGAACTGAAGAGAAGATTAGTCAATGCTCCTATATTGACTCTACCATCGGGGAATGATGGGTTCGTTATTTATAGTGATGCATCGAAGAAAGGACTTGGCTGTGTCCTTATGCAGAATGATAGAGTTATTTCCTATGCATCACGACAGTTGAAAATTCATGAACAAAACTATCCTACTCATGATCTTGAGTTAGCAGCTGTGATCTTTGCTTTGAAGATATGGAGGCACTACCTCTATGGTGAAAAATGTGAGATTTATACTGATCACAAGAGTTTGAAGTATATTTTCTCACAAAAAGAACTCAACATGAGGCAAAGGAGATGGCTTGAATTACTCAAGGATTATTATTGCACGATACACTACCACCCGGGGAAAGAAAACAAGGTGGCAGATGCTTTGAGTAGAAAAGACCATGGAGTTTTGAACATGATGAGAATGGAAAGGGATCCAATTTTCGTGGATCTAGTAAGGATGGACATGGGTATAACCAGGGAAGGTGAAAAATCAATGCTTTTTCAAATGGTTGCCAAACCATCTTTAATAGAAAGGATTAAGAGTTCTCAGACCAATGATGAAGAATTCCAAAAGAAGATTAAAGCTGTGAATGATGGGAGATTGAGAGACTTTGTGTATGAAGATGGAATTTTGAAATTCGGGAAGAGACTTTGTGTTCCCAATATACTTGATCTAAAAAGGGAATTGCTGGATGATGCTCATAGTTCCAATTTCTCTATACACCCTGGGAGCACCAAAATGTATAGAGATTTGAAGGAACATTTTTGGTGGGACAACATGAAGAGGGAGATTGCTGATTTTGTGTCAAGATGTATGGTTTGTCAACAAGTGAAAGCTGGAAGGCAACAGCCTGGAGGAGTCATGCAACCTCTTCCCATACCGGAGTGGAAATGGGACAATGTTACGATGGACTTTGTCATGGGGCTACCAAAGACTCCTATAAGGAACGATGCAATATGGGTTATTATTGATCGTCTTACCAAGACAACACATTTTCTTGCTATAAGAGAAGATCTACCCCTGGAACGTCTAGCAAGACTATATATTAATGAAGTTGTGAGACTTCATGGAGTACCCCTATCGATTATTTCTGATCGTGATCCCCGTTTTACTTCAAGATTCTGGAAAAGTCTTCAGAAATCCCTGGATACTGAACTTCATTTGAGCACTGCTTACCACCCTCAGACAGACGGACAATCATAACGGACTATTCAAAACCTTAGAAGACATGTTGAGATCTTGCTCACTTGACTTTCAGGGTATGTGGGATCAATATTTACCTTTGGTAGAATTTTCCTATAACAATAGCTTCCATTCGAGTATTCAGATGGCACCATATGAAGCGTTATACGGAAAGAGATGTCGTACACCAACCTGTTGGGATGATATTGGTGAAAGAAAACTTGTAGGCCCAGAACTGGTGGAGGAAACGGTGGAAAAGGTGAAAGTAATCCAAAATCACATCAAATAAGCTCAAAGTAGGCAGAAGAGCTATGCCGATAATCGAAGGAAGGATTTGGAATTTCAAGTCGGTGATCATGTTTTTCTAAAGGTATCTCCGTGGAAGGGAGTGATACGTTTTGGTAAGAAAGGTAAATTGAGTCCCAGGTACATCGGACCTTTCGAAATTGTAGAACGAATTGGGGTTGTAGCTTATCGATTGGCAATGCCGCCAAGTCTCTCCAAAGTTCACGATGTGTTCCACGTATCTCTATTGAGGAAATACATGCCTGATCCGACGCATGTACTCACCTATGAGGAATTAGAACTGGAACCCAATCTGTCTTATTGCGAAGAGCCCGTCAAGATTCTTGATACGAGAGAACAAGTGCTGAGAAACCGGACGACGCGTCTGGTAAAAGTTTTGTGGAGAAATCATAAGATGGAAGAGGCAACGTGGGAACCCGAGGAACTTATGATGAAGAACCACCCGAGTCTTTTTATGCAGTAATACCCTAGAAATTGCGAGGACGCAATTATTTGAAGGAGGGGAGAATGTAACACCCCAAGCTTCCACGGTACGTTTCCCTTCGAATAATCGATAGCGTGTGTTGTACGCAACCTCGAGTTCTAACACACACCACAACTAATTAAACTAGCCGTTGTGAATAGTAATACCTACTTTTTGAAATCATATATATTTTATTTTTCAAAATGGACTTCATTTTTGGATTCGGAATATCAAAATTAGCCTAGGGTGAAATTTTGGTACTTTTCAGATAACTTTTATATTTTGATGAATAGTGAAAATTACTAAATTTTAATTAAAAACAACTTTTTTTAATCAAAATAATTAATAGTGATAAATTGTGAATTTGAGTGGTTTTAAAGTATATTTAGAATATATTTTTACCATTTAATATAATGTTGGTCATTGGACATAATTTTACAATTAAACCGAACATAAACAAGTGTCAATCTTTTTATAGTTATTATCTCTTAAAAACACGCTTTTTGTTTTGACAGCGGGAATTAATTTTAAATTAATTTCTGCCACTTCTGTGTTTTGAATTTAGGAAAATGGATTCCATATTTGGAATCAGGATGTTCAAATTGTGTAAATAGGTAACTTTTATTTTTAGACATTTTGAATAGTTACTGTGGTAAATATTTTATTTACCATGGTTAAAGGGTAAATCCGGTAAATAAGGGTTAAAAAATAATATTATAATAATACAAAATTACCCTAAAACGTGTCCTAACCTTATTGGTGGACACATACCCGACCATGGGCATCCTTGGGTCAATTTGGGGGCCCCTTGGATCCACTTGTATGTGGTAGGGACACATTATATTAATAAAGTTAAAATAAAAATAAAAATGGCATAAGCTTACATCTTTTAGAAGAACAATTCTTACATAGGGTTATACATGTTGGATTTTAGATTATAAATATTCATTAGAAAGCTAAAAAGATTTCCTACATAATGATATTTTATTTATAATTTTTAGACATCAAATAATTTAAATTATTAATGACACAATAATGATGAAATGTTTACCTCATTAATAAATCATTTAAATAAATAAGATTATAATGATTAAAATATTATCTAAAACCTGTCCAATTCTTATTGGTTGATGTTATTTAGAATATGAGTCATCTTATCTTCGACCTCAATGATTTTTGGACCATTATAAATCGAATATAATTCTATTATAAAGTAATACTTTCACTCTTTCCTAAAGAGCCCCTCCTCTCCCTTATAAAAGGAGACCACTTCTACTCATTCCTCACACCTCTCAAGCCACTTGGCTCGTCCAAACTCTGCCCAACTAAGCTCCCCACATCCCTATCCTCCTCCTTGAAGCTTCCCCTTAGGCAGAAAGCATTTCAAGAAGTCCTTTGGTTCCAACCAAAGTGAGTTACCTAAATTAAAGGTAACGATTTCTCTTAAATTATTTTCATTTATTTTGCTTCTTCAACCCCCAAACTCTTTTTATTTCCTTTCTTTTGTAACAACACCAGTATCCTCAATATACTAGGATGTTGTTATAATAAGGATTCAAACTACACATACACACAACTCCATCTAATGGATGATGAACATAATGTTTCTGTGGATGGAAAACTAACGCCTCACGAAACGATGATTGTTCAAATACATCTTACCGCCTCTCATGGTGGCCATTATGATGGAACTGTAATTAAATATGATATTAATGATATATATTTTATATATAAGCTTCTGTAATTCCATTTTATTTCATACCATTATTCGTTTCATGTTGTATATACATACGATAATTTCATTTGAGGAGGACTACCGCCCCCTTAAAATGATATGACTCGTTCATACCACACATGGAACGTATAAAGGATGGTGTTAATGAACTTAAGTAACATATATAAAATATTATATTATACTAGAATAGTAATATACCTATGTATCATTTCGATTCGATTCTTTTAAAATAAAAATTAAATGGAAATAGCGTTCGTGCGTACGTACGGACTACCGTCTCCACGAACGCGATGAGATTCATTCTCCATCGTATCCATTCAAGTATAATTATCATTTAATGATTTAAAAATGATGTTTAAGGACTTGATATCATTCTGGATATGAATAAGATACAACAAACATGACTTATGTAACAAAACATATAAAGAAAATGAGTAAGTTCACACCCGAAACAGCGATAATACTAAGATATTATTATCAAATCAATATTAAAAGATCATATATGATATCATATTAATGTATATGATTCTTGTATAATTTAATAACAATTATTTCACCATTATACAGGAGGTTAACCTACCCCAACCAGGGAAAAGTACAAGGTAAGGGTTTACTTTACAACCTCTTCATTATCCAAGGTTGTTTATACGTAATAATCTACTGGGATCTCTTTATCATCCACATCCATGTTTCTTAAAAATGCATTTCAAAACATTTTTACTATTTACTAGAATATGAGTTAAAGTCATTTATACCCTTTTTGACTTTTATAAGTGGTTTATAAAGGAATCTTTCGGTCGTATTCAAAACAAGGTCCTTTTTAACCTTTTCGACAGAATTGAGGTAAGAATGTTTTTTTTAACTTATACGGCGGGTGCGGTTATTTTCCGCCGTTATAAAATCGTCGAAGCTTTCCATAAAAGCATATAAGAATATTTTCAAAGAAAATGTTTTATTTTATATGGACCTTAAATGATTTCAAAATAAAAGGAGATACTTCTTTAAAAAGAATTTTGATTTCATCTATGTCAACATCCTTTGATGGATTTTAAGATTATTTGAAGTTGATTTATTATGATACAAAACTTCTATATTGTATTGAAGGTTTTGTGATATGTTTGACTGTGGATGTGCTATTTTTATACCATTCATAGTTTATGGTGAAATTATTGACATTTCGTATGCTAGTTTTAATACGAATGTTTATGTTATGTTTAAACCTTTTCATATGGGAATGCATTGGACTTAATAAGTGACGGGTGGAGCCCGCTATAGCTCCTCGATGCATCGGTAGGTCTCATGAGACAAACTAGTGTCTTGGCACAAGGCCTTGGCAAAATCTTATTTGTAGTCTTGGCACGAGGCCTTGACTATGTGGTTATGATAGTCTGGCATTATGCATTCCAACATTATGAAAGTGGTTATTGATATTGCATGTGATTATTCTATTAGTAGAATATCCATGTGAATAAGTAAATGACATTATTTCATTTTAATTTTGCCATACTATGTTGAAGTTCAATTTTAAAAGGCTTTTTTTTTAGTAATTCATTGCCTTAAATGTTTATGATTATTTTGAATGTTCCACTATATTGTTATCCTTACTGGGCATTTGAGCTCACCCCTTTTCTATGTTTTATTTTTCCCAGGTAGTGAAGAAGTAAATTATGAATGACTTGCAGGGATATTATAAGGGGTTAATAGTGTGGATATGAAGACTTTGTTGTTGTAGTAGTTTTTCACTTTGAAATGTAATGTAAAACTTTATGATTATATCTAGTGTTTCCAAGGCTACTAAACCAATCGATCTTTCGGGATTTGATCTTTCTTGTGATCATGCCAATGTTATGTAATAATGCACCGACTCTAGGTAGCTGGGGTCGGGGCGTTACAATCATCATATCATGTACCTTTCCCTTGACCTGTGAAAATATTTCAAAAAAACTTGGGATGAGCATAAAAAGCTCAGTATGGGTTATAAAAATATGGAAAGGAAACATGGGTACATATGTACATAAGGATGAGATCATACTTTACCCATAAAACATAAGCACTTTAACATACCTCATCAAATCATGAATAAATCATATAAATCATAAGACATAAAGGTAACTTGAGGCATTCATAACATTCTTACGTAGGGAGTAACCCTCTTGGTTACGTTTGGAATACCCATCACAGTATATTCCCTAAATCTCTTCGGATAAACCTTAATGTTTCACTCCTTCGCGTTACCCAATGCATTGGAGAGCTATAACGGGCTCACCCGCCCTTAGTTTATCACGGAACCACCCGTCTTCATAATAATTCCCAAGAACCATAACATAATCATATCACATAAAACATGCATAAAGGAAACATAAAATTTCCACATTTCAATCACGAGATATCAATACAACACATTGATATAAAAACATTATGAAAACCATTTTCAATACCAAAATAAAAGAAAAGTAAAACATGGTATTTATTTTTCTTTTAAAAAGAAGGTATGGCTTGTAGAGAAAGCCGAAACTCAAATAACGGTCACGACGGTGGAGAAGTCGTTGTCGCCACATACGTACGACAAAAACATTCCCTTTTGTCGTTTAGTAAACGCTTCGTATAAAAAATATTCCTTTTGAATAAACGTAAAAGTCAAAGTGGTTTATACACCGTATAAAAGAAAGTTGTGTATAAAATAAAATATGCCTCAACGAAAGGAGATTGAGACGAAGTCCCATACCTCGTATCCGACTTGACCCGACCGTTCTTTAATCTCCTGAATAATAAACTTGAGTTAATCTATACTTGCTTATGAATCTTTTTCAAGTTCATTATTCCTTTTATACTATGTTATGAACATCATGTAATCAGTTAAGTTAATAATGTTCATTTTGTCGGTATTTGGTTCTTAAGTCAAAAATAGACTTCTTACACTTACATGTTGTTAATTTGGTCAAAGGTTCATTATATCCAGAATTGTATTCATTATGTAGATATCATATATGTCATATATATCCAGTACATACATGCATTTATAATATTACATCACTTTTAGAGGTAATAAATGAAATGCACCGTTCATGGAGACGGTAAGCCGTACGTACGCATGAACGCTACTTCCATTTCTATTTCATATTTTCTGGAATGGAATCATAATGATATAAGAGTATATTATAATTCCAGTATAAAAACATATATAATATCATTAACTTTATCCTTTACACATCCCACATATGGTATTAACGAATCAAATCACTTTTAGGGGGCGGTAGTCCGCACTTCCTAAAATGAAGATATTGTGTTTTACCCATAATGGAAACCATAAAGGTATGCCCAAAATGAAAAAAACAGAAGCTTAAGGAAAACATAAACATATTATATATCATATATAAAAATAGTGACATCATAATGGCCACCTTTGAAGGTGTTAAATGAGTGTTGAACAATCATCGTTTCGGGAGGCAGAATTTCGCCATCCACGGAAACCGTATCTTCTTTAACCATTTGATGTAGTTGTGTGAGAGTGTAGCTCAAATAAATCTTATAACAACATCCTAGTATATTTATTATACTGGTGTTGTTACAAAAGAATTAAATAAAAAGAGTTTAGGGGGTTGGAGAAGCAAAATAAAACAAATGAACATGAGAGAATGAATTACCTTTAAAAGTGTAACTCCTTTTGAGTTGAGCCTAAAGGATTCCTTTGAAAGGATTCTGCCCAAAGGGAATCCTGTAGGATGAGGAGAGGGATGTGGAGAGATAAAATGGGCAGGGGTTGGCCGAGCCAAAGGCTTGAAGAGTGTGTGAAATGAGGTAGAGGTGGGGGCCTTTTATAAGAGGAGAGGAGGGGCACTTTTGGAAAGTAAAGAAATATTACTTTACTTGAAAATGTGTTTCGGTTTTAAAAGGTCACACATTGATATAATTCGTGGATAAGGTGATAAGGGTTCTAAATCCACTCATCCAATTGGTTTTGGACATGTGTAGTTCATATATTTTACATTATCTTTCGATTTTATTTAAATCGTCAAATAATGATGTCATCGCTGCATCATTATTATGTCATAAATAATTAAATTTATTTAATGTCTAAAAATTATAAAAAAAATACTATGATATATTAAATCTTTTTAGATTTCCAATGACTATTTATAATCAAAATTTGGACTTGTATAACCCCACTTAAAAATTGTTTTCGTAAAACATATTATGTTTGTGTCATTTTCACTTTAACATTAAATAAAAAGTAATTTATGTCATTTCCCAACAAAAGTGGATCCATGGGGTCCCCAAGTTGACCCATGGAATGTCATGGTCGGCCATGACACAACCAATGAGGTTGGGACATGTGTCTAGGTCATTTCATTTTATTAAAGCATTATTTATACCTTAAACTACACTAATTACCACTAATCGCGATTAAGAACTTAATAAGTTACTATTCACCAAAAAATTATTTTAATCTCATTGAACCAAATTTTACTTCTTAATGACAACCATGTATGTCGGATTTTCAAAATTCAATACACATTAGTGGTAAACTTTCATTTAACTGAAAAATCAGTTTGCTTGATTATCACTTAGTGGTTTCACTATTCATCAAAAATTTAAGTTTTTCAGAAAATTACCAAAAATTCACCCTAAGCTATATTTGATATTCCGAATTCAAAAATGAAGTCTATTTTACAAAATTAAAAAAATATAGGTCACATTAATTAATTTAATAATTAATTCCCGCTGCCAGAGCAAATAGCGTGTTTTTACAAATCAATAAGTATCAAAAGATTGACACCAGTTTAAGTCTAATTTCAAAGTGAAATTGATTCCAATGACCACCATTGGATAAAATGGTAAAAATATATTCTAATTTCACTTCAAAACCAATTCAAAACATAATCTAATCATATAAATAAATTAGATTAAAAAGCAGTTTTGATGTAAAATGCAGTATTTTTCACTATTCATTAAAAAATGAACATTGTCAGAAAAATACCAAAAATTCACCCAAGGTAAATTTTGATGTCCCAATAATAAAGGATAAGTTTATTTTGACAAATATAGTTTATAAAATTGTCAAAATATAGATTCAAAAATGGTTTGCCATCAAAAGGCAGTAAAACAAACTTTTAAGAATATTAGTGTATTCCATGCATAAGATTGTATTTATTTTCATTTTAAGCCTCTATAACACTATCTTAATCATTAAAAGACATAGATAAAAATATCTATAATTCATTACTTACTTGGGATGTTACATCCTTCCCCCCTTTAGAAAATTGCGTCCCCGCAATTTATTTACTTATCAAATAAATGAGGGTACTTATCCCTCATTGCATTTTCAGATTCCCATGTTGCCTCTTCAATCATGTGGTTTTTCCACAAAACCTTTACCTGCTTAATCACCTTATTCCGTAACACTTTCTCCCTATGGTCAGGAATCTGGACCGGTTGTTCCTCATAAGATAGGTTCTCTTCCAGCTGAACTACCTCTGGACTCAAAACATGAGATGGATCTGGCATATACTTTCTCAACATCGAAACGTGAAAAACATTGTGTACCTGAGATAAACTCGGAGGTAAAGCCACTCGGTATGCAACTGATCCAACTCTTTCCAGAATTTCGTATGGTCCAATGAACCTTGGACTCAACTTTCCTTTCTTACCAAATCTCATCACACTTTTCCAAGGAGAAACCTTGAGAAAAACATGATCACCTACCTCGAAAGATAGATCCTTCCTCCGGTTATCCGCATAACTCTTCTGCCTGCTCTGAGCTGTTCTCATGCGTTTCTAAATCAGCTGACCTTTTTCTGCCATCTCTTCTACCAATTCTGGTCCCATCAACTTCCTTTCACCCACTTCATCCCAGAAAGCTGGAGTTCGACACCGCTTCCCATATAATGCCTGAAATGGTTCCATCTGTATACTGGAATGAAAACTGTTATTATATGAAAACTCAACCAAAGAAAGATGTTTGTCCCAACTTCCCTGATAATCCATAGAACAAGCTCGTAGAATATCCTCCAATGTCTGAATTGTTTGTTCTGACTGCCCATCTGATTGAGGATGAAAAGCTGTACTAAAATTTAATTCAGTACCCAACGACTTCTGAAGGCCTTTCCAAAAGTTAGAAGTAAACCTGGGATCACGATCCGATACAATGGAGAGAGGAACTCCATGTAACCTGACTATCTCTTTAAGATACAAACGGGAAAGTTGATCAAGAGAGAAAGTATCTCGTATAGCAAGGAAATGAGAATATTTGGTCAAGCGATCAATAATAACCCAGATTGCATTATTACCTCGAGATGTCTTCGGTAATCCAACAACAAAGTCCATGGATATATTCTCCCATTTCCACTCTGGCACTGGTAAAGGCTGAAGCATCCCTTTCGGTAACTGTCGCTCGGCTTTAACCTGCTGACAAGTCAAACACTTCACAGTAAAATCAGCAATATCTCTTTTCATTCCATCCCACCAGTAATACTCCCGCAGATCTCTATACATCTTAGTACTACCCGAATGAACTGAAAACGGAGAACTATGAGCTTCACATAACAACTCTCTCTTCAACTGTGAATCACAAGGCACACAAAATCTCTTCCCAAATCTCAAAACGCAATCATTATCAATGTTGAATTCAGGCAACTTACCTTTCTGAACCAGCTCCACCTTTTTCTGCAACTCACTGTCTTGCTTCTATGCTTGCTTGATTCTATCTGATAGAGAAGATCTCACTGATACCTGAAACAAAACAGAAGGACTTCCTGCACCAACAACTTCTATGCCAAAGTTCATCAAATCCTTAACCAAAGGATCACGTTCCAAACGCAACATTGTTAATGAAGCATTACTTTTTCGACTCAAAGCATCAGCCACTTTATTTTCTTTTCCTGGATGGTAATGAATTGTACAATCATAATCCTTGATTAATTCCAGCCATCTCCTTTGTCTCATGTTTAACTCCTTCTGAGTGAATATATACTTTAAACTTTTGTGATCGGTATATATTTCACACTTTACTCCATACAAATGATGCCTCCAAATTTTTAAAGTAAAAACAACAGCAGCTAATTCCAAATCATGTGTAGGGTAATTTACCTCATGAGTTTTCAACTGTCGTGAAGCATAAGCAATTACCTGATCATTCTGCATTAGGACGCAACCAAGTCCTTTCAATGAAGCATCACTGTATATAACAAACTCACCATTCCTGGAAGGTAGTGCCAAAACTGGAGCATTCACCAATCTTCTTTTCAATTCCTGAAAACAATCATCACATTATTTTGTCCAGATAAACTTAACACCCTTCCGAGTTAGCTTAGTCATTGGACTAGATAACCGTGAAAATTTCTAACAAACCTTCGGTAATAGCCCGCCAAACCAAGGAAGCTACGAATCTCGGTTACATTTGTGGGTCTTGGCCATTCTTCCACAACTTTTGTTTTTGCAGGATCAACAGTTATTCCATCTTTAGAAACAATGTGACCAAGGAAAGAAATTTGTTGCAACCAAAACTCACACTTGCTGAATTTCCCATACATTTTCTTTTCTTTTAAGGTTTGAAAGATAAACCTTAAATGTTTTTCGTGCTCCTCTTTACTTTTAGAAAACACCAAAATATCATCAATGAAAACCACCACAAACTTATCCAAGAACTCATGGAAAATTCTATTCATTATGTCCATGAATACAGCAGGTGCATTGGTTAGCCCAAAAGGCATTACTACAAATTCATAATGGCCATATCTCGTACGGAACGCGGTCTTCGGAATATCTGCCTCCTTTACCTTCAGCTGATGGTACCCCGATCTCAAGTCAATCTTTGAAAAAAACTGAGCTCCCTGGAGCTGATCAAACAAATCATCGATATGAGGCAAAGGATATTTGTTCTTAACAGTGATATTATTCAAGGCTCTATAATCAATGCAAAGTCTCATAGAACCATATTTCTTTTTAACAAATAAAACAGGAGCACCCCATGGTGATGTGGTAGGTCTAATGAAACCTTTCTCTAATAAATCTTGCAATTGCTCCTTCAACTCTAAAAGTTCAATTTGTGCCATTCGATAAGGGGGTTTTGAAATTGGATTAGCATCAGGAACTAAGTCAACAGTAAACTCAACTTCCCGATCTGGTATTATTCCAGGCAACTCATCAGGAAAAACATCAGGATACTCATTTACCACTGGCACATAATTAATCTGAACAGTTCCTTTATTTTCAACGACGTGTGCAAGGTAACATTCATTTCCATCTTTTACAAGTTTCTCGGCCTCTTGATATGTTATCAAAAGTAAGTGTTCATTCTTGTAAACAAACTGAAAGTCTTTCTGAAAAGAAACTTCTTTAGCTCTATAGTCAATCTTAGCATGGTAAATAGAGAGCCAATCCATACCCAGGATAACATCAAACTCTACTAGAGGTAGAACAATAAGGTTTGCAAGTAGGTTCTTTCCACAGATAAGGATAGGAAGATTCTTATAAATTCTTTTTTCCTCAAAATTTCCCCCAGGTGTTTTTACCAAAAGTTCAGGAGTCATTTCTTGAGATGGTATTCCCATTTTACTAGAAAAGGTTTCAGAGATGAAATAATGTGTAGACCCCGAATCAAACAACACACTGGCATAATCTGAAAAAAATAAACAAAGTACCTGATACAACTTCATTTGATGGCCCGACATCTGCTGAAGTAGTTGCAAAGGATTTCACCACCCCTTTCTGCTTGTAGTCTAACTGCTTCCCATCACTCAAGCTCCTTGTCGGACACTCGTTTGCATAGTGACCCATCTCATTGCACTTATAACATTTCACTAACTGTAAATCAAATTTGTTCTTACCTTCACCTTGATCCTTTTCAGTGCAATCACGAGCCTTATGTCCCATCTTACCACATCGGTAGCACTTCCCAGAATTCAGAAGACATTCCCCAGCATGCCTTTTGCCACATTTATCACAAACTGGAAACTTAGTTCTCTTACCATCAGACTTTTTTGAAGAATTCTTACCTTTCTCCTGCCACCTCGGTCTCTTCTTCTGCTGGTTGTTATAGAAAACTTGGTCATCGGAAAACTCCATTTCCACCTTCTCAGCACATCGAACAAGCTTTTCATAACTTTTAAACTCACGAGAAGATAATGCCCTTCGATATTTTGGCTTTAATCCGGAGTAAAAAGGATTGATTTTACTATCAAGGTCCCGGATAAAATTTGGAGCATACCTTGCCAATCGAGTGAACCTTTCTTCATAGGAAGCCACTGAGTCTTCCTCTTGCCTCAATTCCAAGAATTGCTTTTCCATCCTAAGTCGAACAGCCTTAGGAAAATACTTCTCAAGAAACATACCTTTGAATTCATCCCGGTCAAGAGCATCAATCTCATCGGCGTCCCTGATATTTTTAACCATAGACCACCACTGATCTGCTTCACCCTCCAAACGGTAAATAACAAGACTAACCTTTTGATTGTCTGAACACCCCATGACATCAAAAATCTTCTCCAGTGCTTTAATCCACCCTTCAGCTAGCACAGGGTCAGATGATCCTCTGAATGATGGTGGATGTTGCCTCATGAAATGTTCCACCACTGACATGTTCCTCTGCGGTTGTTCTGGCTGATCTCGTGCATGGATACCACCGCCATTTATCGCTTGAGTCAACTGCGCCATTACTGCAACAAACTGTTCAGTTCCAATTCTGACCAATTCAGGATGCTGATTCGGAAGGTTATTTCCTTCTGTATGCCTTCCTAGCACTGCTTCCCTGTTTCCTCTGCGGAAAACCATTCTGAACAAACATGTCTTAGATGAAGCAACATGGTAATCTTTAAATGCTATATCATTTCAAAAAAAAAAATATTTTTGGATAATCATTTAATGTAATTCTAACTCCTAAAGTTATCTAAACCGACCTCTGATACCAACTATAAGGCCCCAGCCTTAAACCTTACTTAATCTTGAGTTATTACAAGATTACACATTGAGGATCTTTTCAGGTTTAGAGTTTTAGAGAATTAGATCATAAAACTTGCATTACATTCCACATATAAACAAAGTGGTTACATAAAGATAGTATTCTTCATTCCCATCAAAGGAAACATATTTAAAATAAAACATGGATTCATTCTTGACACTTCCTTGACACTATCATCATATCATGTACCTTTCCCTTGACCTGTGAAAACATTTCAAAAAAACTTGGGATGAGCATAAAAAGCTCAGTATGGGTTATAAAAATATGGAAAGGAAACATGGGTACATATGTACATAAGGATGAGATCATACTTTACCCATAAAATATAAGCACTTTAACATAACTCATAAAATCATTAATAAATCATATAAATCATAAGACATAAAGGTAACTTGAGGCATTCATAACATTCTTACGTAGGGAGTAACCCTCTTGGTTACGTTTGGAATACCCATCACAGTATATTCCCTAAATCTCTTCGGAGAAACCTTAACGTTTCACTCCTTCGCGTTACCCAATGCATTGGAGAGCTATAACGGGCTCACCCGCCCTTAGTTTATCACGGAACCACCCGTCTTCATAATAATGCCCAAGAACCATAACATAATCATATCACATAAAACATGCATAAAGGAAACATAAAATTTCCACATTTCAATCACAAGATATCAATACAACACATTGATATAAAAACATTATGAAAACCATTTTCAATACCAAAATAAAAGAAAAGTAAAACATGGTATTTATTTTTCTTTTAAAAAGAAGTTATGGCTTGTAGAGAAAGCCGAAACTCAAATAACGGTCACGACGGCGGAGAAGTCGTTGTCGCCGCATACGTACGACAAAAACATTCCCTTTTGTCGTTTAGTAAACGCTTCGTATAAAAAAGATTCCTTTTGAATAAACGTAAAAGTCAAAGTGGTTTATACACCGTATAAAATAAATTTGTGTATAAAATAAAATATGCCTCAACGAAAGGAGATTGAGACGAAGTCCCATACCTCGTATCCGACTTGACCCGACCGTTCTTTAATCTCCTGAATAATAAACTTGAGTTAATATATACTTGCTTATGAATCTTTTTCAAGTTCATTATTCCTTTTATACTATGTTATGATCATCATGTAATCAGTTAAGTTAATAATGTTCATTTTGTCGGTATTTGGTTCTTAAGTCAAAAATAGACTTCTTACACTTACATGTTTTTAATTTGGTCAAAGGTTCATTATATCCAGAATGGTATTCATGATGTAGATATCATATATGTCATATATATCCAGTACATACATGCATTTATAATATTACATCACTTTTAGAGGTAAGAAATGAAATGCACCGTTCATGGAGACGGTAAGCCGTACGTACGCATGAACGCTACTTCCATTTCTATTTCATATTTTCTGGAATGGAATCTTAATGATATAAGAGTATATTATAATTCCAGTATAATAACATATATAATATCATTAACTTTATCCTTTACACATCACACATATGGTATTAACGAATCAAATCACTTTTAGGGGGCGGTAGTCCGCACTTCCTAAAATGAAGATATCGTGTTTTACCCATAATGGAAACCATAAAGGTATGCCCAAAATGAAAAAAACAGAAGCTTAAGGAAAACATAAACATATTATATATCATATATAAAAATAGTGACATCATAATGGCCACCTTTGAAGGTGTTAAATGAGTGTTGAACAATTATCGTTTCGGGAGGCAGAATTTCGCCATCCACGGAAACCGTATGTTCTTTAACCATTTTATGTAGTTGTGTGAGAGTGTAGCTCAAATAAATCTTATAACAACATCCTAGTATATTTATGATACTGGTGTTGTTACAAAAGAAGTAAATAAAAAGAGTTTAGGGGGTTGGAGAAGCAAAATAAAACAAATGAACATGAGAGAATGAATTACCTTTAAAAGTGTAACTCCTTTTGAGTTGAGCCTAAAGGCTTCCTTTGAAAGGATTCTGCCCAAAGAGAATCCTCTAGGATGAGGAGAGGGATGTGGAGAGAGCAAATGGCCAAGGTTTGGCCGAGCCAAAGGCTTGAAGAGTGTGTGAAATGAGGTAGAGGTGGGGGCCTTTTATAAGAGGAGAGGAGGGGCACTTTTGGAAAGTAAAGAAATATTACTTTACTTGAAAATGTGTTTCGGTTTTAAAAGATCCCACATTGATAGAATTCGTGGATAAGGTGATAAGGGTTCGAAATAAACTCATCCAATTGGTTTTGGACATGTGTAGTTCATAGATTTTACAATATCTTTCTATTTTATTTAAATCGTCAAATAATGATCTCATCGCTGCATCATTATTATGTCATACATAATTAAATTTATTTAATGTCTAAAAATTATAAAAAAAATACTATGATATAGGAAATCGTTTTAGCTTTCCAATGACTATTTATAATCAAAATTTGGACTTGTATAACCCCACTTAAAAATTGTTTTCGTAAAACATATTATGTTTGTGTCATTTTCACTTTAACATTAAATAAAAAGTAATTTATGTCATTTCCCAACAAAAGTGGATCCATGGGGTCCCCAAGTTGACCCATGGAATTTCATGGTCGGCCATGACACAACCAATGAGGTTGGGACATGTGTCTCGGTCATTTCATTTTATTAAATCATTATTTATACCTTAAACTACACTAATTACCACTAATCACGATTGAGAACTTAATAAATTACTATTCACCAAAAAATTATTTTAATCTCATTGAACCAAATTTTACTTCTTAATGACAACCACGTATGTCGGATTTTCAAAATTCAATACACATTAGTGGTAAACTTTCATTTAACTGAAAAATCAGTTTGCTTGATTATCACTTAGTGGTTTCACTATTCATCAAAAATTGAAGTTTTTCAGAAAATTACCAAAAATTCACCCTAAGATATATTTGATATTCCGAATTCAAAAATGAAGTCTATTTTAAAAAATTCAAAACATATAGGTCACATTAATTAATTTAATAATTAATTCCAGCTGCCAGAGCAAATAGCGTGTTTTTACAAAACAATAAGTATCAAAAGATTGACACCAGTTTAAGTCTAATTTCAAAGTGAAATTGATTCCAATGACCACCATTGGATAAAATGGTAAAAATATATTCTAATTTCACTTCAAAACCAATTCAAAACATAATATAATCATATAAATAAATTAGATTAAAAAGCAGTTTTGATGTAAAATGTAGTATTTTTCACTATTCATTAAAAAATGAACATTGTCAGAAAAATACCAAAAATTCACCCAAGGTAAATTTTGATGTCCCAATCATAAAGGATAAGTTTATTTTGACAAATAAAGTTTATAAAATTGTCAAAATATAGATTCAAAAATGGTTTGCCATCAAAAGGCAGTAAAACAATCTTTTAAGAATATTAGTGTATTCCATCCATAAGATTGTATTTATTTTCATTTTAATCCTCTATAACACTATCTTAATCATTAAAAGACAAAGATAAAAATATCTATTATTCATTACTTACTTGGGATGTTACAATTGTCAAAGAGGTAATTATTTAATCATAACTAGAATAATAGTAATGAAATAAATATCATATTTATACATCAATTATAATTTTAAAACTAACTATTAAATATGTTTATGAAAATTGAACAATGATACAATTATAGAGATGATAGGTTTTACGCACGCATGAGTAACACTTCCATTTTTTAACGATCATTATGGAAAGAAGTAAAGTGTTAATATAACTTTAAAAATGATCATTATATCATAAATATAATATTATTTATTTATATAAACTTATATAAACCATATATTTGATTTGGTAATGAAAAAAAGATCACATAGCTTCGCGGAGGTGGTAATCCACACATACACACGAATGATGTTATCATATTTCAATGAATGAAAAGGAAAGAAAATATATCATATATTAATTTTAAAGAATGATAAATATGTTATTAATATTATATATATACATTAAATACATCATCATAAATATTCATAATAGGATATGATGGAAATGAAATTACATCGGTTCGTGAGGTGGTAGTCTTCCTTACACACGAACGATGGTTTCACTTCCCATTTGATGCAAGAGGAGATGTATGTAGGTTTTTAAGTAAACATAATAACATATCTGTATAAGGTATATAATTATTTATTTAATCATAATGGTTGAGTAAGATTTTATGGTGGTGGAAGAAGAAAAAAAAACAAAAACGTTTGATTAAGAACGAAACCTCTTCTTCAAACAACCTCTTTAGGTATGCCGCAAAATCCATCATCAGAGGGTTTAATAATAAAACTAAGGACTCTATAAAATGTTAAGGTAATTAATAAATGGAATTGGTAAGGTATTTTTCAACCAAAAGGCTCTTTAAGTGTGGATAGGATAGGAGATGGGGTTTCCTTTTATAAGTGGGGGAGAGGACCCACTTAGAATGTTTGAGAAGAATAAAATATATAAATGTATTAGTCACAAAAATGGATCAAAAATGATAATTAAAGAAATATTATATGATATAGGATCAAAATATGGATAAAAAATTGAAATAATAATAAAAAAATAGGACATTTTAAACCTTATCTCTTTAGTTTAACCCCTTAGTAAACTATTTTTAACAATATTCATGGTAATTAATTTTAATTATTTTTACTATTAATCATGAGATAAAATTAATTTGAAATTACTAACTAATATTATTTGTTATTATTAAAAATACGGAATATATTTAATCAAATTAAATTCAAAATAATGACATAATTTAATTTAAAATTAAACTCTCAAAACGTGATGGAAATCAGTTTTTCAAGAAATTTTTTTTGGGCAATAAATGATCTTATATTAACTCTATGACAAGTAATCATAATTATATGCATTTAAATTTATATTTATAGATATATAATCTATAAATTTAATTTAAATATTTGTTTATTAGGGTTTTTTAGTTAATTAAATTGGATAAACTTTATGTGGTGAAAAACATTTTAAAAAAACTACGTTTTATGTATAAAAATAAACTTATAGAAGAATCATGAAAATAATTGATGAAATTAATTATAATAATATAAATAAATGGTTTATATTTCACTTTAATATCTACTCCAAATTATAATGGTACTTTTAAATTAAATTTTTAATGAGAATAAATGATAATATTTAAAAAATTATTAATTATCATTATTCACTGAAAAATCAATCATTTTAGAAAAATCCTAAAATTTCACCATAAAGTAATTTTGATATAATAATTTAAAAAATTATGTTCATTTTATAAAATAAAATTTCTAAAATTTCTATAAATTAATTATAATATTTTCTCCAAAAAATCCCTGAAATCATTTTGGAAGAATAAAACCTCTTTATTAAAAAAAGAGTGCTTATTTCCTAAGTATTTATCAGTACATTTATATTGAGTAGGAAATTTATATATATTTAATAAATTTGTTAATAATGTTCTTACTTTACAATATGATGGATAAGTTATAACTTTAATATTTAAATAGGTGTAGTTCGTTTATTCTTGGGTTTTTTTGTCATATATACTATCAAAAATAGTTTCATGTTTTGAAAATTTCAAGGATTTACATTCTTACTCACATAAGGAATTTCACCCTAATTTTTTTTGAATTAAATACTAAGGTGGAAACAACCGAGGGTACTTATATTTCAGGTCTTCCTCTGGTTCTTAGGTTTATTCTTCTTATATATAGTTCCTCCACATTACTTTTACTAGATGAGTTTTCTTGTTGCATAGAGATTTCTCTCTATGGTCCAAGATCCTCACCGAATTATCCTCATAAGAGTGATCATTTAATAACTATAACACCTATGAATATATTACATATAATAGATATGGTATGTAATTCCTAAATAGGGATATGTGGAATGTGTTTTGTACATTGAAAAGGGTTGGTGGGAGTGCTGGTCGATAAGCCACAGCTCTGATGTAATCAATAATATCAAAGGGGATGAAGTAAGTGGGGATAGATTTTCCTTCTTCCCAAATCGCATGACCCTCTTCCATAAATATATATAGAGATAAAATTTATGCATGAACCCAAACTCCAGTTATTATAAATTATTGTTAGAATATATCTTCTGTCAACTCTAAATGGACTTGATGTGTTATTGAGTGGTCTTGACATTTTCTACCATTTCCTCAACCATTTCAGGTACCAATATCTTTTGTTCACTAATTTGACCCCAACGTGAAGGTGTTCTACTTATATTTCCATAAATAGAATCAAAATGATCCATATGATGGTTGAGTAAAATCTTTTATTGTATGAGAACTTGACCAAAGGAATATGCTGATCCCATCCCCCTTGAAGTCCATAGACCATGCTATCAATATGTATTCTAGTGTATGAATAGTCTTATCATATTTTCTATCATTTTGGAGGTGATAAGATATAAATAAGTTAAAATTAGTATTTAGATCATGTTGGAGACTCTTCTAAAACATGGAGGTAAATCTTGGATCTCAGTCAGATATAATCAATAGTGGTGTTCTATGCAACTTCACAATCTCTTTGGAGCATATACTTTAAAGTTTATTGAGTAAGAAGTAATATTGAATTTATATGAAGTGGGTAATCTCTGTAAGACAATCCACCATGACCCTTATGACATTATTTTCTCTTGATGTATTTAGAAGACCCGTGAAAAAGTCCATGATGATGTTTTACTATTTCAATGTAGGCATGGGGAATGGTTGTGTCATCCCCTTAGACATTTTTATTTTTAGAAACATTGATGTATATATTGTGATCTCATTATTCATATTTTCCCACTGATTGTGCTCTTAGATATATTAATGTTTCTTCATGATCCCTAAGTAAATGGGGGAGGTTCATTTATGTGCGTTATTCAATAGTTATTTATTTACATCCAGATTTTATGGTACACATAGTCATGACCCTAATCTTACAATTCTTTATTAATCAAGTTTAGATTCCAAGGATCTCCATTTTCTTATAGTTTCCACCTTCTTCTAAATTTCCATGTCATCTCTCTGAGAATCCTTTATCTTCTCCTAAATAAATGGTTGAGTAATAATTTGAGAAAGTAATGATGATGTTTCTTCCTTTATAATTATGATTTCAATCCTTTTTAAGTCTAATGAGATAGGATACTTCTCAATTCTTACTATTGATAAAGTAGTTAGATCTTTTCTTCTTTGAGAAACCACCACTCTATTTAATTTCCTAATGTGGTAATGGATTGTAAATTCATATTTCTTGATAAGATCCAACAATACTCATTGGATAATATTAATCACTTTCTTTGTGGATAAATTTTTTAAGATCTTATGATTCATATATATTCCACACCCATAGATATAATGTATCCATATTTTCAATGAAAATTACTATATCCAACTCCATATAATTTGTTGGATAATTCTTCTCATGAACTTTCAATTAACTTGATGGGTAGACTATAAATTTTTCATTTTTTATCAGTACAAAACCCAAAACCTTAATCTAAGAATCAATATATACCATGAAAAGTTTCACACTTGAGGGTAGAAAGACCAGTGGTGTAGTGATAAGCCTTATTTTCAACTCCTAAATCTCTATTTGAATTCACTAATCCTAAAACTTTTTACTCCCTTCTGATTTGTCTTGGTTAGCAGGTTTAAAAATCATGAGATGTTTTTCGAAAATCATTTGTAATGCCCATCTATTCTAAGGAAAGTAAAAATCTTTGTTATAGATACTGGTCTGGGTCACTTTTAAATTTCTATTTTCTTAGAATGGTCTACAGATATCCATTTTTTGTGACAGTATTCCCATTTAATGATTATTAATTCATATAGAACTCACATTTACAATAATTTACATATATTTTCTCATTTAATAAAGTGTTTAGAATAGTATTAAAATTATCATCATGATCCTCCTTTCTTTTGGATTATATAATAATATCATCTATAAGGACTACCATAAAATTTTCAAGGAAATATATAAAGACTCTATTCATTAATTCTATAAACATTATAAGAGAATTTGTGATTCTGAAAGGCATCACTATAAACTCATGGAGTTCATACATTGTTCTAAAAGTATTTTAGGCGATATCTTACTTATTTTCCATTAACTGGTGATATCTTGACTGAAGGTCTGCCTTAGAGAAATATTGGGCCCCATGAAGTTGACCAAACAAGTTGTTTTTCAATGCTAGAGGATACTTGTTCTTTATTTTTATTTTTTTTGAGTTTACAATTATCAATATATATGCACATTGACTCACCCTTTTTGTTGATAAAGACGATAAAAACTCCCCATGGTGTAGCACTTGGTCATATTAAACTTTTTTTAGATTATATTATAACTCATTTCTTAGTTCTTCCAACTCAATGGTGGTCATTCTATAAGAATACATGGATATGGTAAGAGATCCAGGTATAATTTTGATTTATTACTCAATATCTTAGTCAAAAGGAATACCATGAAACTATTTAGGGAATACATCATTATAATCTATCATAATGCCTATGTATTCAAGAATGTTTATCTACTTTGTCTCACTCATTTAGGAAATATATTCTTTCTCATAAGGCAATGAAATTCTTGTTTGAGTAGAAGATTCTAGGATAGATTTATCCTCCTCCTTAAACTTGTATAGAATCATAGGAAGACTCTATATGTGATGTGTGATCTCTCTCTCCTAACAATTTCTGATGGATTTGTATAAGGACAACCAATCTATGCTTAATATAGAATCATACTCTAATAAAGTAAGATGAAATTTTCTATAATTTTTAGTCCTAAAAATTAATTGGGGAGGAGTTATATACTTAGGATGAAACGATTTCTTTGTTTTACGTTCTCAAAGATAGTTCACCCCACTGTTTTGAGGTGGTCTTGGAATAGGTTTACTAATATTTCAAGATATGAATAAATTCATAGAACTATAATCAAAAAGTACATTTCCCATTCTTGAATGAATAATCAATATACTTGTCACCACATCATTTTCAAAATATGACTCAATAGTAGTGATAACATATGCCTTTACTTGATCTCTAGAACTTGGAATTTATCATCCTTTATTTCCTCTAGAAACCCCTGGCTTAGGGAATTTTCTTGTATAGTTCCTATGTTCCTTTCAATTGAAATAGTGTAACATAGGATAAGTGTCAATCTAAACATTCTTTTCTTCCAACTCATTAATGGGTGTATTTATTTATATCTCATAAACATTTATTAGCTTGATGAACCTCTTATAAATACTTTAAGAATCTACTAATTCCATTTAGATAGTTTTTGGTATTCTTCTTTCCAAACTTTTGACAAGTGGGATGTTGGATTTTTATTCCTCTATAGGATTTTTCTGTTGATCATGCTGATGAAAAATCCATTTTATACTTTTTTATCTCCATACCCATGAGACCACTAGGACTCACCGATCTGCATCTCAACTTTTAGGGAACAAAAAACAATCTATTAATAGTTGTCAAAGTCCCAAATCACTAAATTTTTCTGTAGAATTGACTTTAACCCACTAAATAAATGTTCCACCTTAATTTCAGGGTTGATGAAAAAGACAGAGGTGTACTATGAAAGCCCTGTGAAGTTTTCCTCATACAACCCGATAGAAATATCATATTTTTACTTCAATATGAAGAACTCCCTATCCACTTTATGATGAAGAGTTCAGGAGAAATATTTATTAAAAAATATTTTCATGAATTCTTTCTATTCCATGGAATCAATATCCTTATTCGACTTCATGTTATTGATCAACGTCCACCACTAACAACATCCCCCCTAAAAGTTTTAAATAGAAATCATAAGTGTATATTATTATAATAATTTATAGAAAAAAATTTATATTTACAATAGAGTCAATCCATTATTATTTAATGAGGGAATCATAATATCCACTAATTGTAGGAGGCATTTTTCACATAAAAGACTTAACTGTAACTTACTATTTCTTTGGAGAAGGAGGATGTTATTTATGATTCTATTTATTATTCATAACATGATTTAGTTGGCCTAGTAAAACCATGAACTTATCATATCCCACTCCTATAATTTTATTTACATTAATGGGGAAATAATCACATTTCCTATCATAAGGGTTTTTGGAATAGTTTCTCATATTTCCTTCCATTTTCTAAAAAAAGGAAAACAAGATTAGAATAATTTAATTAATAAAAATACAAATGGGAAACTTATAAAATTAGGAATAATAAATTATAAATAATAAGTATATCCTAAATTATTAGTATATCGGTTTCAATCAAGTTTATCAATAGTAATTTCAATATTTGTTTTTCTAGCCTAACAATTTGTTCAAAAACTTCATAATGGTCTATAAAGAGTTTGTAAATTTCCAAAGAATATCCCCTAAGAGTGTAAAACCAGGTGTGAGTCAAGGAATGTTTTTATAAACCATGTTATTATAGATTAAATTCCAAATAAAACCTTTTGTGGTTATTAACCCAAGGTAAAATAATGATAAAAACACATTCACTTGTAGTATCCTGAGAGAGATGTAATTTCTTAGAAACCACTCACTTAATACTTCACCAAAATTCCTTCATATTTTTATAAAATTAGACTTAAACCTAGTTTTATCACTAAATTATTCTAATCCCGATCCCCAAAAATCACTATACCATACTATAATACCAACTATAGAGACCAAATCCTTTCACAAATTTTATTACATTATTTTTAACATAAATATTCATTAAATACAACTAAATGACAGAAAATCCCAGTGACCTCGGAAGACTAGGTATGTAAAACATCAACATGGAAATGGTATTGATTTTAATATCCATAATGAGAACCTAAATCAATTTGGACTTCTCAAACTAAATGGGATAACCTAAAGAATATATAGACAAAAGGGGTTAGCTAAAAATCCTACTAAGGGGATAAACGTTATATGGAAACATAACATGTGAATCAAAGGTATAACATGATATCATAAAAGAGAAGGAAAATGAGTTATGACATGGGAACATAACATAAATAAAATGGTATCTTAAGATCATATAAAGTTAGGAAATGTGGAAAAAACACAAAAAATGACATAACCATAAGTTAATGTTAACTCCCAAGACAATATCATATGGTGTAAAGAGTCTCATAGTGGATTAGGTTTACTCCCCAATCCCATACATAACATCTCATAAGAAAGAAGATTTAAATAATTAATTGGATTTTTATCTAGGAACTCCCATCATAACATTTTCATGATTACTTTTGACACAAAAAGGAAATCAATCATTGGTCATAAACATAATAATTACCCATGGAAAGAAAATGGGTTGCATAATCTTGACTCGTATCATAACCAAAAGAGATTTCATAAAGGAGGCATTTGATAAAAGATCATAAGGAATGTATTAACACATAAAAGGACGGGAGAATAATCTAGGTATATATGTGATATAAATATATACATAATTTTGAATAATTCCATAACATTAAATAGAGAGAGAAAGTGAGTTAGAGATAGAATGGTCCTGACTCGATGAAAATGGTGGTTTAGAGAGACCCCTTACCTCAAGCCCAAATTGTCACATACATTTGTTATCTTAATTAATAATAACCCTATTTAAATTATTTAATTTCTTAGGAAATTTTTTTGAGTTAATTATTCATTTTATTTTATTTATCACCATGCCATAATCAATTACTTAATTGTTAATTTTACGTCAGACGTTTTGATGATATTTGCCTCATTTCGCCAAAAAATGGCATCAGTAGGTTTACTATGGTCAATGAGGATATAATTTAATCATATATAAAATAATAATAATGAAATAATAATCAAAATTAAATGTAACTTATACTTTTGAAACCAACAAAGAACTATTTTTATGATAAATATACTACATTACAATCATGGAGATGGTAAGTTGCAGGTACACATGAGTGACACTTCCATTTTTCAATGATCAGGATAGAAAGATGGTAAGTGTTATTTTATCATTATATAATAATAATTATATCATAATTATCATATTATTTCTTTAAATACACTTATATATATATATCATCTATATGATGTGGTATTGAAATATGAATGACATTGGTTCATGGAGGTGGTAATCTAGATGTAAGCACGAATGATGTTATCATGTTTCAATGAATGGAAAGGTAAAAATATATATGATATGTTAATTTTATAGAATGATAAATATTTTATGAATATCATATATATATATATACATTAAATCTATTATCATAAACATTCATGTGAGGCGATGATGGAAAACATATTACATCAGTTCTCAAGGTGGTAGTTTGTCATACACACGAATGTTGGTTTTGTTTTCTACTTGATGGAAGATAAGATGGATTTAAATTATTCTATTAATATAATAAAATATAATTATAAGTAAAATAATGATGTTATTATATTATAATGGTTAAATAATATTTGAATGATTTTAAATAAGAAATAAAACAAAAACACTTGATTAAGAACAATACCTCTTCTTTGGAAAACCTCTTTAGCTTTACACTAAAAGCCTTCCTAGGAGGGTTTTATAAAAAAATGGACTATAGGACATGGGAATGGAAGTAAGGAAGGTATTTGGGTAGATAGTTTCTAATAAAATTTATTTTTTTATGTGTGGAAAGGAGAGGAAAGGGGTGTCCTTTTATAAGTATGGGAGTGGACCCACTTGGAATTTTTGGAAAGAAAAAAATATATAAATAAATTAATCATTATAAATAGATCCAAAATAGTCCATTATATAATATTACATGATATATGGTCAAAATATGTCTATAAAATAAAATTAGATAAATTTTTAAGTCATTTTAACCCTTATCTATTTAGTTTAACCATCCTGGAAACCAGTTTTAACATTAACAATGGTAATAATGTTCTACTGTTCTTACAATTCATTATGAAAAAAAATTAAGATTAAAATATTAAATAATATTAATTATGATAATAAAAAATTTAATCTATTTTACCAATTTAATTAATATAAGTGGAAAATTTTAATTTAAAATTAGACTCACAAAATGCGATGAAAAGTAGTTTTTCAAGAAATGCATTTTTCAAGTAATATGTGGTCTTATATTAACTACATAATTATAATTATAATAATATAAATTTAAATTAATATAAATACGTATATAATATATAAATTTAATTTAAATCCTTCCTTATTAGGGGTTATTTTAATTAATTAAAATTGATAAAATTTATGCACTTAAAAACAGTTTTCCGAAAACTACATTTTTAAGAATTAAAAGAATTATACCAAAATCATGAAAATTATTAATGAAATTAAGTTTATTATTCTAAATAAAATGGTTAATATGTAAATTTAAGATTAAATACAAAATATAATGGGTATTTTAAATTAATTTATTTATTTAAAAGAAATGATAGTATTTAAAAAATCAGTTATTTTCACTATTCAGTGAAAAATCAAACATTTCATAAAAATCTAAGAATATCACCCTGAGTTAATTTTAATATGATGATTTAAAAAATTAAGTTCAATTTTAAAAAAAATCTAAAATTTTCATAAATTAATTATAAAATTTTCTCATAGAAAACAATAAAAATTATTTTTTAAGAAAACAAATTTTTTACGAATAAAATATATATATTAAAAATTGGGTGATTATTTCCTAAGAATTTATCAATATATTTATTTAGAGTACAAAATTTATATATATCTCATAAATTATTTAATCATTTTTATACCCTACAATTTAACAGCGAGGTTATAAATGTTATATTTAAATAATTATAGTTTATTTTGGCTCATTATTGTATGTCGTATACGCTATCAAACATGGTTTCATTTTTTAAAAATTTAGGTGTGTTAAAATGATCTGGTACCATCCCATAGATCTCATGGAGTGAACCCATCTTCCACACCTCAAAATAAAGCGGTTCTAGATATCAAGGATGCTACACTGGCTTTTGAGGAGGTCTTTTACACCACCGTGGGTGTTCTCAGTCTAGTAAATTTTGTTATTGGAGAGGACCCACAACCAAAAATAATAAGTGTCACCATAACCCTTGAATAATGAAAAAAATATATCTCATTGATTAAGTAAAAATAGGATTTTTTTTATATAAAATCACACAAGGATTCCTGGGTTAGATCTCTAGGTTTCCACCAATCACATGGTTTTACTAGAAAACTTCCATGGTTATAAACAAATTACAAGGATAATACATTTGAGTCATGATTCTAAGGTTGAAGATGATATTGATAAGTTGATCAAACGAGAATTTATCTAGGAGGTTCAATACCATAAGTGTAAGTCATAAATTATTACCATCAATAAAAAGTATAGAAAAATTGGGGTGTAGATTGACTTTTGAGATTTCAATCACTACTACCTAGAGGATAATTTTTTAATCCTGATGAAAGATCTAATAATCGATGTGAAAACCCTTTTTCAAGAAATATCATTCATGCATGGGTATTTTGGTTTAAATTAACTTTAAATGGACATTGATAATGAAATAGAAATATATTTTAAGGAACCCCATGGTGTATATTTCTATCAAGTGATTCTTTTTGGTTTAAATATTGTTACGGATACTAATTGGAGTTCCATGCACCTCATTTTCAAGTCCTTTCTCTAGAAGATAGTGCAATATTATTTGGATGCTATGGTAGTCAAATTCTACTAGATCCATGATCACCTTACCAAACTCAAGTTATTATTAAATATTATCTGATATAATGTCTTGAAAATTAACCCACTAAAATGTTCCCCTATAGATATGGTAGGAAAAGTCCTCTGCTTCATGGTTTTCCATCATGATATCGATGTTTACCCTAAAGAAACTAGTTAAATACTCAATATACCTAATCCTTAAAAACTTTGCGAGTTGAAAGGTATTTAAGGGATACCTTCTTATATTAAGAGATTTATAAAAAAACTCATCAATGGGTTCTTACTATTCATGAATCTAATGAAGAAAAGGTTAACTTATTAGTGGGATGAAGATTTTTAAAAGGCCTTTGATGACCTAAAAAAGTATATCCAACAACTAATATAACTATTTCTACCGATAAAATGAGAATATATAATCCTCTATGTGGAAACCATGGATCATTCACTTTGTTCCCTTCTCTCTTGGAAGAATAATGTAATAAAAAAGAATACCCTATATTATCTTAGAAGAACAATATTGGAAGTTGTGACCTAATACACTGATATTAAAATGAACTACCATACTTTGATCTTTACAGTTAAAAATATCCATAATTACCTGTAGAACCATAACATACACTTGGTATCTCATATATATCTTCTAAATTATATATTTCTATCACATATTAATAGGATGATTAGAAATATGTGTTGGAATCCTACATTCGTTCATTGTCCTCTATGTATCCCAAAATATGATTAATAGAAAAGTACTATCAAGATTCATGGAAGTTGACTCTACCCCTGAGTAATCGTAATTGGACACCAAACAACTTTATGAAAAAGCTTTATCCTTCTATGAAAATTCCAAAACATGGGAAATATATTTCGATTTTAATTCTCAAAGTAAAATTGGGAAAATGATAGAGGATCTAAGACTTAACCATATTAGCCTATAGATTGTGTTTGTTTCCCCAAAAAAGTCATTTATGAAATATTATTACATCTTATTAGACAACATAAAAACAATGAGGTTGAATATTGGACTCTCATCCTAACATTGTAATTGGATATTCAGATATCAATGAACCAATTAAACATCAAGGGTAACTCAGAGTTTGTATGTAAGAAATGAAATTGATACTATGCCTAAAATAATTAAGAACCAGTACCCCTCCTTAAATATGTATGGTATTTTATATGACATATTTTGTTAGAGTTGGTATTGTTATATATTATGTGATCACAAAATGCTCCATATGATGTTTTGAAAAATGAAATTGTTTCTTTAGCTAACCAATATATGGATGAAAAAGTGAATAGAATTATGCATTATAGGGTGGTATCTCTATTTATTATTAATGATATAGATAATATTAATAAATTTAGATCCAACTTAGGTCAAATGGATTCCTCAACATTATAAACTAACACAATAGTTGTTTGAATTTCTCCCATAATAGAATATTAGCATGAAATGACCCCCATAAGATAGGGTTAATAAAGAGCATATCCAGCAACAAGAATATATTTTCATCCATTATAATGTCCCTAATTTTAAAAAATTAATTTTAAAATTAGGATCTTATGGGGTTATTCTATTAAAATACAGACCCTCACTTTTAGGTAGAAAGATTATAGTAGCACTTTTTTTTCTCACAAAATAATAACCAATATATTTTAAAAAATATGGTAACTTGGATATTTGTGTCCATAAATGGTTAATGATGGTATAAAATCCATTAATTTTTTTATACATATTAGATACATGATAAAATTATTTATAAAACACTTGAGTTATTACACACTACTAAATACTTCTGGTTATTTCCTATCTGTGGGATAAATTTTAATGGTTAATTCCCTCCAACCACTATAGTCTAGTTCAAGTTATCCTTAATATTATCTGTTTCCTATCAAAATGGGGAAAATTTTTACCCTTGAAGGATTTTAGGATGATGTTTATCATTAAATTTTTTAAATCCAATATCATCACTAGATCCAAGATCTCTCATAAAATCTTGATGGACAATGTAACTATATTCTATTCTTCCAATATGAAGAAGCTTCACTTAGAGTATAATATTTTTTCCAATAACTCATCTTGAAATCTTTTAGTGGGAAATATAGTTATAAATGAATTTAGTAAGACACCATCAAATAACCTTTATAAAATGGTATATAAGGACAAGAATTCTAGAACTAATAAATACATTCATGCTTTATGGGTTTATTACACCATGAGTATTAATTCTATATAGGTGACCCTATTTCTAGTTAACATTCTAAAAATGATTTGTCTCATATATATATATTGATGAATTATTGGGAAAATATGATAATTTTTTTCCATTGAATAACATTTAAGTTCATTAGAATTGGGTCATAAAAGTATTCAATAAAAGTCATTCCATCTCATGTTATACCAAGGGGAATTTTTTTTAGCCTTGAGAAAACCAATGGTGCCTAGAAGTAATCCCATAAAGATGGAACAGAAATATAATGGCCCTTATATTATACATAAGGTATAATATACTATATCTTATTCTATGACCATAATAGATAGAGAATATATCATGCCTTCCACCGATGGTTTTCTCATGAAATACAATACATGAATTCATGATGAGATCACACAATTCCTCATTGCATGAATTTAAACTTCATGACATTAGGCCTAACTCATATGACCTTAAAATATAATACATAATGGTACTCTTCAAATAAACTTAAATTACATGGAATCCAAGTCTTCAATTTTTTAATTTAAAAAATATAGAATATTATCCTTGTCACATTACATTAAACTACACATAACCAAGTATAACATGTATAACCCTTAAACATATTATGGTGGTTTGTTTTGTGTGAATTGATTTTCTTCCATAAGACTACAATCTATATAGAAATACTAAAATCTGGTCTCTTCCAACTGTAATCCTATGTTAGGATAAAATCATTCCCCACATCCCAAAACTAGGTGTGGTTTGATTCTTATTATTATAGGATACATAGTTACACTAGGACTTTATACCTCATTTATAATTGAAAATCTCATCAAACTTAATCTTTCTCTTGATTTTTGTGTTTGGGGCCTTTTAATTTCATGTGGGGTTTTCTAAAGAAGTCTTATAATAGGATTGAACCATTTTCCTCCTGCACATGATCCATATCAATAATGATATATCTCTAAGAACTATGTATGGATCGATTCATAGTGACACCTAAATTCCTTTTCCTAGGTCTATCCATAGATTCCATCCACCCCAATTCCTCAATTATATCATGGTGTAGAGTCCTCATTCACATTAGGTATCATTCTTCCTTCTCTTATAAATAAACTCATATGTTTCACTGTAATTCCCTTTTTTACAATCCAGATCCATGTAGAGGCCTTTACAAGAACTACATGTGGATTTATTTATATTAGTATAGGATACATAATGATTTATAAACCACCTATCTTAGAATAAACCATAAATTGCAACATTTTCAATTCTTTATCTCATCATGGTGTGTAGGAACTTATAAATTCATTTCAATTTTCCTTCAATTGGATAACATTAAGAGGGAATAAATTCATTTTTCCCTATATATTAGTCATATCTATGAAAATACCAATTTTCTAGAATTAAATGTGTTGAGATTCATATTTTTATTGGATATGTAGTGATGTGAAAATCTATCATTCTAGTCCTAGCTGTAAACTCCATCGCCATCTGAACCCCCTCCCGATGCATAATACCACCATTACTATCAAGTATTTATATACATAACTATGCGTTATGATGAAATATTTTCTTCCTAGAACTATGTGTGGATTGATTTTTGTTATTATAGGATATGTAATGACGTGAAAACCATATTTTTATACCCAAACACAAATACTCATCCACTTACACTCCTCCCTAATGTTTTATAACAAAACAATATTAGTCAGTTTCAAACTAGAGTATTCCAATTAGCTTTTTAATATTATCTTCACATATTTTTACATTAAATATTTGAATCACCAAAAATATTTCATATCCCTTGGTAATGAGTATATCTTATTCTAAAGGGTTCCCTTGGTTTGGTGATAGCATATACTCCATGTATCTGGCCTGCATACAAAAAACTAAAGGAATTTTTTATAGGATAAAGATCCTCTAATTCCATATAAATTTGATATCAGTATAGTATCACGAACCATTCAAATGATCTAAGATGAAGAACACCATCAATTTTGGCTTGGTTTGTGAATGCTTGAAGATCCCATGGTTCTTAGTGAGTTTGGGTTTTTTTATTTGTTGAAAACATTTTCAGGGGAACTCTTAAGTATAACAGTGATCAATATGGGTTTTATAGAATTATATATCATGGAAGGAAGTTTTGTGATACAAGAAAGTGTTTTTGAGAATTAATTGAGATCAAGTGAAGATATTGTGGTTGATTTTGAGAAATTTATGAATCTTTGTTGATGATTTTGTAAATAGAATATTCACATAGTCATTTATTCTACATATCCAATTTGATATAGTGAAATTAAAAAAATCATTTCATATAGCCGTTTGTGCTATGTAGGTAAATAATGTATCTAATTCATCCACATAATTAAAAACTTCGCGTGAAAAAATGATCGGCGTACCCATTTTTGGAAGTCACATAGTTGTTTTGAAAGGATAACGACACACCTAGTTAGTGAAATAGCTCTTTTCTGACTCACATAGGCGAATATTCAATGTATCTATCTTCTATTGAGAACCACATAGCTGATTTCTATGTATTAGATTAGTCTCTATATAGATGATTTGGATTTCGTTCTATGAATGATTTGGTTTTCAACAAGTTTTCATAATTCAAATATTCTAAAGAGAATTAATTGTGATGATACTTGAATCGTTTTAAATTCTACTATAATCCTAGTCTTCAATATTCAAGTCATGATTATTACATGTTTTGAAGGTACATGGATTTTTTTCCTAAGGAGTTTTTAAATAGTGATCTTAATATGCTATAATATCCTCTTTGATCCATTATACAGATGCAATATTTTCCAGCTATCATAGATATCATGGGGTGATAAATTGATTGTGGGGATCATGGAGCATGATCTCTTTAGGGTAATATGAGAGAGATAATAGAGCTTATAAAGAGTCTTCCCTACATGGTAACACAAATAGAAAAACCTGTTAACGTGAAAAAGATAGAATATATTGAGAGAAAGAAAAAACAATCGGGTAGTCTAAAGTCATGGTTGGTTCTTCAATGATTTGATCTAATGAAAATTTCATCTTAAGAAGATTGAATTTGAGTCTGATAATATTTTGTGTAGCACTTTCGAGACTACACTATGAGCAATACTTTATTGCATATCCTAGAGGATCATGGAGATGGATCTTCAATATTTGTTTTTTAAGATACCATGTTTTTATTAATAATTATTTATTTTTGGAACTATATTTTTTACTATAACGTGAATCAGTGATGCTGGGTGTGATTACTAACAAGTGTGGTGGGATTCCACATGAATGCATGTAAGATGATTTTACTTGGGTATATAGTGAAAATAATTTATGGTTTTGGGGAGTATCCATCCTTATAAAGGAGTAGGATTACAAATTGGATCCAAACCTTGTAAAATTTATGTGTTACCTACTCTTTAATTTTTTGTATGATAATGTGAGGATGATATTTTCTCTTTTGAGTGGATCATGCTTTAACAAGTCACATAGGTTTATTTCTGTTTAAAATAAATTAAAAAAACAACCCTCCAACTATTCAACCCCCTTCTTAGTGGAAGAAACCCATCATAATAGAAACTTTAATTAGTATCAAATGGTGCTTACCTCTTTCGAGATCCATTAAGTGTAGAATATGGATAATATTAATTATTTTAATAGAAGTAGTGTTCTTTCATTTGATGGCCATATGTATCACAATTGGAAGAATAGGATGTTGTACTCTCTCTTATATCTTTCTCTTTTAGTTAAAGATGTAGTAACATTAGGATTCATACCTATTTATGATTATGATCTTATAAATTTTGTTGATAATAAAAATATGGAAGTTTATGGAAAATAAAAAAGTTTCATTTTGATGTATCTTTCAGAAAATTTTTACACAAATGATTTGGAACTCAAAAATGCCAAGGAAATTTGGGATAAATTGGAAAGTAGTTATAAAGGAAATGTTAAAATTAAGGATGCCAAATTGAAAATTTAGAGAAGAACATTTGAATATATTATGATGGTTGAAGAATAAAAAGGTGATTACTAATTCACAAGAGTCAAAGAAACTGTCAATAATATTTTATGTTTTATAAAAGAACTGGATGAATCAATTATTGAAAAATTCATGAGAAATTTTCCAGATAGGTTTGATCCTAAAGTGTCATCCTTCTAAGATTGATAAGATCTTACTCTTTATAAATTACATAAAATTATCATTTCTTATGAAGTGTAAAATATACCATATTTCAAGAATAATATCAAAGATGAGATAGATTTTGAGAACATGAGGGAGTTTAAAATCATAGATGATGAAATTTAAAAATCAAGTTAATCTGATGATGAAGTTGAAAATTATAACAGAATCATATTTCTTGTATCAAAGAGATTCAATATGGGAAATTTTAAGGGTGCAGGTAAATTACCACCAAGGTTTTTAAATTGTAATGACATTATACAATTTGTAATAAATTTTCGGAAGAATTATTCAATTGAACATGAGAGAGATGATATGAAACCATGGAAAAAGAAATTGGGAAAAGGATCAAAAGGCTCAACCAAATTTTATAGAAGCAAGAAGAAGTTATTTTAAAGTAAAATATGAATCATGATAAGTAATTAAGAATAAGATGACTCCACATCAAATATCCAATCATAAGATGAAATTAATTTCATGTCTCTTGTGTAAAAAGGACTTGGAACATCTAGAAATAGAGATGATGAAAGTGAATGAATAGAGATAATACACATGTTGAATAAGGAATTAAATAATTAAATTGAGAAAAAAACAAATATAAATAAGGATAAGAGGATGTTATTAAAATAAAAAATAAATTATATTTTAGGGACAGTAAGAATTTTAAATGAAAGAGGATGTTGACATTTATAAAATAAAATGATACAAACTGAATGTGGATGAAATATAGAAAATGAAAAAAGGACTTGAATAAAACCTTACTATAAAAGAATAAGAATAGTTAAAAACTCATTAAAAATGCCTTGAAGAATAGAATATAATAAAAAATATTATTGAAGTTTTAAACAAGGCTGTTTAGGTCAAGGAGTAATCATCACAAGCTTGTGAAAATAGGTGTTTAAAGAAGCAGGTTAATTTAGCTCTCTATCAATTTTAAAATAAATATGTTATCTCTAAAAATATAGGCCAGGAAAATAAATTCTAGACAAGTATGGAGAATGAGGACTAGTAAGAAATTATCTTATAAATCAATGGAAGAAAGATATTCTTCAAGAAAAAATTTACCCCTAGAGGAGAGTAACCATAATATATAGAAAGACAACTTCAAAAATATTTAGGATAATTGTATTTTCAGCATAGAGGATCTAGGTTTAGAGGATATTTCTATTGTTGTGGATTGTTTGGGAACAGATATACTCATACTGGTATAATATGTCACTACAATATATGATACATGAATCAAGGAGGAACTATTCTAAGAAAAGGAGAGAAAAATTACCAAGAAAGCAAGCAATTACCAGGAACTCATATTATCTACCAACATTGAAAGAATTGACTAATTAGAAGAAATATATGACATATAAGATTGTTAGGTTCATGTTGTTGAAAATTTATTGAGTATTAATCCTTGAAAAATATCCAATGTTGAGAAATGGAAGGGAATACAAAAAATGAATAAAAAATCATGTTTTTATAAAGTTTATTTGAAGGCTAGTAGAAGAACCAAGTCATGGATACTTGATAGTTGATTTTCTTCACATGTGGTTGGGGACAAAAAAATTATAAGAAACTTTGAGAATAATTAATGGGTAGTAAAATATGGAAATTATTATTACTTAAAAACTAATGTATTTGGCTCAACATAGATTGAAGCCACAAATCTGAAGTATAATGATGTATTATTTATTTAATCTCTAAAGCCTGACTTTCTTAGTCAACTTTTTGATTACGGACTTGAGGTGGTATTCAAAAAGGACTCATGTATGTTCAAAAGCACCAAGAATGGAAGGATCATCACTCAATGAAAGAGAAAAAATTACAATTTATTTCAAATTATTGATTCTATAAACTCTAGTTACTTGAGTAAAAAAGATGAAAACAACTTATGTCATAAAAGTATTAGAAATCTTGTTCAAAAAGGTATGTGTAAGATTTTGAAGCACAATATTGTGATAGATCTTACCAAGATAAAAAGAGACATGGATGATATATTTAAAACATATCCGAATGGTAAAATGGCTCAAGGTTCACATAACGGTGTGGATGGTCTCACTATCAGACCACTTGAGCTTATTCATACCAACTTATGTGGTCCAATGAGATAAAATTATATCATAGGTGATCTAAATTTCATTACATTTGTTGATAATTATACTCAAATGACTAATTTTGTTTTCATCAAACATAATTCAAAGGTAATTAAAATATTCAATGTTTTTAGAAGACAAGAAAATTAGGAGTTAGATCACTATATCCATAAACTGAGATCAAATAATGGAAGGTAGTTTACATATAATTATTTTGAATGATATTTTTAAAACATGGAATCAATCATCAGCATAGAATTATATATTATCTATAATAAAATGGCATTTATGATAGGCAGAATAGAAGCATAGCTGATATAGGAAGGATGATGTTAGCTGAACACAGCATCTTGTAGTATTTATATAGATAATATATATTATTTTCCATACATAGACAGAATATGTGTCTACAAATACTTGAGACACAAAATAAACCATATGGAATATGTTTTAAGAAATATCCAACTGTTAAATATCTTAGAGTTTTTGGAATTCCTTGCATTATAAAAATCAAGAAAAACAATATTGGAAATTTTGAAAAGAAATATGAGGAAGGAATTTTCATGGGATACCTAATGAATGGAAGTGGATATAGATGTTGGAAAAAATGGTTGCATACGCTATTTGACTTAGTGATGTCAATTTTATTTAAAAAAAGAACAAATCATATATAATAGTTAATTCAGATTTAGATGATTTGATAGATAAATTCATGCATATTTTATAATAGAAGAATTATGGAGTTTCTAAGAAGAATCCAATCAATGTTGACATTGATTATGAACAAACTAGTGATGAAGGTGAAGCTTCTAGAAATGAGATAAAGTGGTTCAAAAAATTGAAGTAACATGATGAAACTAAAAATAACATTGTAAATCAAGAAGCTCCGATTCAAACTAGAAGAATACATATATTTGAATTTCAAAACTCACTAATTTAACAAATTGAACTTCACATAGTGGAATAAGCAGTTTAGAATGTGGAATGGATACAAGCTATGAATGAGAAACTTGATCAGCTTTAGAAGAACTTCACTTGAGATCTTATTCCAATACCTAAAAATATAAATTTTATTGGGAACAAGTGGGTTTTCAGAAATAAGTTAAATAATAAAGTTAAGTTATTAGGGAAAAAAGATAGACTAGTGTGAAATGATATTCTCAAATGTAAGGTATTTAATTTGAAGAAACTTTTTCACTAGTATAAAGACTAAAGACTATGAGAATTTTCATGGCAGTTTTAGGTCACAAACACTACAAGATTTATAAAATGGATGTGAAATCTACCTTTCCAAATAGTGAACATGAGGAATAAGTATATATTGAACAACCTAGTGGTTTTATCTTAGATAATGATGGTATAATGTTATGTTGATTGACTACATATTTATATGGTTTAAAAAAGGCCCCTAGAGCCTAGTATTCTAAATTAGATGGATGTTTAAGGTATATGAACTTCAAAAAAGGTAAATTTAATTATAACCTTTATGTGAAAGAAGTAAGTAAAGTGACCCTCATTATAAAGGTCTATATAGATGTTTTCATATTTAAAATTTATAAGGAGTGTATTTTTAAATAGTTTGCTGAGAAGATGAAGAAGTATTTTGAGATGTCTATGATTGATGAGGTGACAAGATTTCAGGGATTTCATATTGAGAAAAATCAGAATTACATATTTTTATCTCAAGAAAGGTATGTTTCAGAATTGCTAAAAAGTTTGGAATGGAAAATGAAAAATAAGTTTGAAATCCCATTTTAGTTGGAACCAAATTATGAAAGGATGAAGTTGGAGGCAGTGTTAACCAAAAATAATTCCAAAGAATCATTGGAATCATGCTTTATCTAAAAGCATCACAGCTAGATATAACTTATACAGTGAATCTCTATGTTATATTTAAGAGTTATCCTAAAGAGTCTAACTTGTTGGATTATAATAGAATTGTGATATGTGTGAAATAAACCCTAATCTATGGGCTACTATATAGACACAACACAAATTTGAACATGTTGGGATTTACATATGTAGATTGGACCAGTGAATGTATAGATAGAAGATCAACATCAGGTGGAACTTTCATTCTAGGGAAGGATTGTGTTAGTTGGTATAGAGAAAATTAGAATTCAGTGACAATGATCCCAAATGAGGTAGAATTTGTAGCATCTGCACATTCTTATATACAGATGATTCAGATTCAAGTGCAGTTAGCAGAATTGAAGATTGAAACTTAAAGATTGATGAAAATTTCTTGTTCTATTAAGAGTATTATAGGGTTGTATAAAAATATAGTACAACATTAGAGATCCAATCATGTTGATATAAGATATCAATTTATCAAATAAAAGGTGGAAAGTGGAGATATCAAGATAGAATACATTTATACAAAAATCATATTGCAGATATTTTTACCAAAGCCATGCCAAGAGGGAGGTTTGTGGTATTAAGGTTTAAAATTCATGTTCACCATTCTCTTATATCTTAAATTATTACCAATGAAAATTTTCTGCACACTTAAATTTCTATCGAATTGAGATTCCCCAAATACCTTTAGATTATATTACCAAATAGGGAGAGAATTCCCTAGTGAAGGGGATGAAAATTATAGGAGAAGTTTAAATATGATGATGCTAAATATTTTTGGTAAAAGATCAAAAAACATATAATTTACTCATGATGAAGGAAGTGAGTGATATAAATTATGAGGAATGTAGTAACCCACCAAATTTGAGGAAGTGATATTCAATAATTTTCTCTCCTCAGTGATGATGTAGTGATGTTTTTTCTTCCAGAACCTCATACTTATTTAAGGCATGGTAATTTAGTGGATTTAAAAATTATTTTTAATAAATCCAAAGGGGTTTATTAATTATCCCTAGGTATTTGTGACTTGGTTTGCAAAATCTTGAGTATCTGATCGTTCTTAGTGAGTTTGGATTATTGTATTTTTTAACAATTTTTTTGGGAAAATATTAAGTGTGACTATGCTTGATCTAGTTTTTATGGAATTACATATCATGGAAATAAGTTTAATGATACAAGAAAGTATTTTTGAGAGTGTATAAAGATCAGATGAAGCAATTTTGTTTGAGTTTAAGTGATTTCTAAATCCACATAGCCAATTTTCTAAAGGGTGGATTCATATATTTGTTTATTCTATATACAAAATTTCACATATGGAAATTCAAATAGTCATTTCATATATCTATTTGTGCTATGTTAGAAAATAATGTAGCCAATTCATCCATGCAACCAAATGTGTCATGTATCCAAATGACCAACGTATCCATTTTTTGAATTCATGTAGTCATTTTTGAGGAGAACAACATAGATGATTAGAAATGTAGTTTTTTCCAACTCATGTTGGAGAATATACTATTTATCCATTTTCTGTTGATAAACACATAGTCAATTTCTATATAGTCTATTACTCTCCATATAGTTGATTTAGATTTATCACTACAAATTTTTTGTTTTTCAATAAGTTTTTTTAATTCAAATATTATAAACTGAGTTAATCATAACAATTCTTGAACATTTTTGAATTATTTCATAATGATAGGCTTCAATATTCAATCTATGATTCTTACATATTTTGAAGGAGATGACAGTGGTTCTTAAGGAGTTTTAAATGATGATTTTAATATGTTTTAAAATCTTTTTGGATCCATGATACATATACAGTCTTTTTTAATTATCATGAAGATTGTGGGGTAATATATAAAATATAGAGATACTAGATTGTGATCTTAGTGAAGTAACAGAAGAGAAATAATGATGTTTATGGGGGTGTGTTCCCTATGTGGTAACAAAAAAAGTGAAACCTATTGACATGAATCAGAGAGTTGATAATAAGAGACACAAAAAAGTAGGGGGTAGAATGAACTTGAGGTTGGTTCTTCAATGATAAAAATCTAATGAAACTCATATCTTGAGAAGATTGACTTTTAATCTGAAAATATTTTTTGCAGAAATTTCAAGACTGTATTGTGAGAAATACTTTATTTCATATCTCGGATTCTCATAAATGTGTATCTTCATTATTTATTAATGATGTAATCTGGGTTTTCTGGTGATATTATTCATTTTTATAACTATTTTTCTAATATTACATAAATCTGTGATATTTGGTTTTATTACTAACATGTGTGGTGGGATGTCACATGAATTATTGTAAGAGTAATTTAATAGGGGATATAGTGAAAATAATCCTTGTCTGGGGGGAGTAACAAGCCATGGAAAGGAGTCAGATTGTACATTGGATGTGAACTTTATAAAATTAGTGTGTTCCCTACTTTTTCATTAAATTCATGATCCTATGAGGATGGTATTTTCTATTTAACAGGTCATATAGGTTTATTTCTATTTAAAATAAATTATAAAAATCACCCTCCACTTATTCAACCCCCCTTCGCATTGGAGGAAAATGATCCCGATAAACACTTTATTACGAATCATCCTTAGTACGACCATTTCATGTTTATGGTAATGGACCCTTCATTAAAAAATGGTTAGTGGTTTTCCTAAAATTTATATCATTATTTCATGATTATTCAATTCAAATTACTCAAGTTATGATTTACACCACTCATACCACCTATTCAAATGTGCTGAAATAATTATAGCTCTCAAAACCCAAATTTGGGTTGTCACACTTCCCACATTAGTCCTATAATTAAGACCCTAAAATAAGTTTATATTTCCATTTTGGATTTTCTTTTACTATAATATGGCATCCTTATTCAAATATAGTCAATTTTCCCCCTATTTCTACACATGCAACCAGACCCCCCATTCTGGTCTAAGATGTATGAACTGAAACTTAAACCTCACTTTGGTCAGAGTTATATGACCTATCCTTATTTATTCTGATCCTTGTAAACATAATATACATTAAAAATTCCCCAATTTTATCAATATTAATATTGGGATCTCTATTTACGTTGGGTTCACTATTTGGTCATGGTTTGTGTGAATCTACTATTTTTTATCACAGACCATCTTCCCAAAGGAAGGTGATCATTAGGATAGACTAATGATTATTTTAATTATGTAACAAGATCTAAAATATGGTAGTTTGACTCATCCCATTGATGGTCTCATTGTCTAGTTTGGGACTATCTTATAAATTTAAGACATGTTTGTTAAATCCTTCCTAATAACAATGCCAACTACTCTTATTCTAAAAGAAATAAATCGATACCATTCATATATATTAGCATATATATATATATATATATATATATATTATAAGTTCTCCATCTTCACCCTTCATTATTTATTTATTCCCTAGTTTAAATCCATATAGTTAGGAAATTCAGGATTTATCACCATCCAAGGAGGTGGTAGGAGTTTTTGAATTAGGATCATTCTTGTGAAAATGGATACCTATGTATTTTATTGAATGGGATCAAAACCCATATAGTTTAGTTCAATTTTAAAAAGGTACATAATACCTTTAAAGGTCATGTTATGAGGATCATGGTTGTTACTTTTTAGTTCCATGACTGATGAAGTTCCCTTTAAGGTCATGTGACTAAAAGCAAATAAGTTCTTATTTAGGTCACATATTCAAAACCAGTACATTTTTTTTGTTTAAGATCATACAAAAAGGATTTTTTCCTAGTAGTTTAAATTCAACTAAAATTGAATACTATGTGAAAGGTTCCATGAAATAGTTTTATATATGACTGACACATGATCATCCCTTTCAGGTTTTACCTAACGAATGTGTCATGTGATGGTAGGTTGGGACTTAAACTATATTAAAGGACCATTTATATACATGGATGATTGATTAGACTAAGAATATAGATAAAATGATTTCTTAAGTGCTTATTGAAAGTGGTGTTGGTTCAGAATAGTGATGTCAAGTTATTTGGGAGGGCTAAGCCAAATAGAATTCCATTATCCTTTCAAAAAGGTATGATCCTCATTATCAGTGGAATACATGATTGAAATTACCTCAATAACCCTAATGGTTAAGGAGGGAAATGAGTGTGAAATATCTTATAGGATTATAAATTTCTATTGATAAATGAATACATGATCATAATGGAATACACTGATGTGAATTACCCAGTCATGTATCTCTAGAGGTCATGAAGGAGGCCTAGGTGGGTGAAGAACTTTAAAATTCTTGGACTTTGAAAAAGAGTTTTAAAATGTCTTTTATGACTTCAGGGATAATAGATTATATTTATCCAAGGTAGGGGAATATGTAAATTATGGTGACTACGTTGTAAGGTTTGGTGAATGAGGCATTAAATTGTGGTCTTGAATGTTGGAAATGATTACTCTTTGAGGAGATTTGGAATCCAAGTATGATGAACCTAATCATGAATACATGCTTGAGATTTGGTAAAAACCTCACACTAATGATGTACCTAGGGATCTTGAGTGAATTATTACCCCAGTGGTTCTCTATGGTACCCTTGGTGAATCAAATCCCTAGTGGTTCTTATGGGATATCCTATGAAATTTTGATATCTAATGGTGCTCCTCGGATAGCCTGGGTGAATGGGACCCTTAGGGGGAACACCTAGAATAAAATTGGGAAATAGGTTCTCTATTGGTTCTCCTAAGAAGGATCCTTTACACTAGATTTAGTGATATATAATATAAGTGGTCTTATATAAAAGTTTTGGGCATAAAAACCTTCGATGACACAAATATTCATAGTTCCCATCCTTTCCATTAGATTTTTAATTAATGAGCCACCTATATGAGAAATCATAGGATTGGACATGAATTCTTGGGATTTGGGGAATCTTGACTGTAATTAGCATCATTTTTAAGAACAAAGGATCTCAATCACCCCAAAATGGGAGGAATGTGAGCCTTTTAGAGTAAAAATAGAGGTTGGGTGACTAGGTTAAACTGTTAACCATCTGTAACCACATCAAATTCCCTAGTGTGGTGATTGGACCTTTAGGGAACAAAGTAAGGGTCTTAGGATGCCATGAATACAGTATGGGTGGATGGAGGTTTAACATGAGGTAACAAAAAAGTTGGCCAACCATGAATCACGGGAACGAGTAAACCGAGCACGAGGCATGGTGCAAGGAGGTCAAGAATGGAGAAAGACCTGAGGAGGCAATGAAAAAGGAAGGGTGTGAGGATGTTAGGTATGTGGATGGAAACAAGGTTGTTGGGAAAAAATAAAGGTCACACAATAAATATTATTAAGTGAGAAGAGAGTGTTGAATATCTTCAAGACTCATCCAAGTGAATACGTGTTCCTAGACTAAGAGGTCCTCTATACTTATAAAGGGGGTACCATTAAACCTATGTCCCACATCAATAAATATGACCCTATAAACATGCATATCACACACCTATAATAATAGTATTGCATGTGACCTTATCTCCAGATATGTTTGAACCCTTGTTATATTCATTGAGCATGTCCCACCTCCTATTACTTAGGAATTCTCCCTTTTTCAAAAAATTAACATTATTTTATCACATTTTCGTTAGAATTTGATCATATTAATTCCAATTTGTCCTAATTCTAAGGGAGGGAATTTTTTAGTGCTCAAAATTTTCCAATTATGAAGGTTGAATGAGTTTTGAGAATTTTCAAAAGGGAACCAAACATAACACAATGACAATCAAAAACTCAGAATACTCACACCCTATATCACACTCGACCTTTTTGAATTGGGAATCCTTATGACCTTTATCTATGACTAACCTACTCATGCATTTCCTAATGCCCTTCTTTGTGTATGGCCTCCTCATGATCTACCTCACTCACCTTCTCCACATTCCCTTGCTTCACTCCTACCCTTCATATTCCTTTCCTCTTGACCAACCTTCTTATGCTTAGTATCCTCACTCCCTTACCTTATATCTTCATGTTAATCTTACCTCACTTGGGTTCCCAATGTGGTTACAAATTATTACCACACCAACATGGGTATTAAGCCTCTATTTTCTATAAAAATGATCACATACCTCCCATTTTGGTGGGATTCATATCTAAAGCTACAGAAGGTGATGCCAAGTGCAATCAAGAGTTACCAAAGAACAATATTACACATCTAAGAAATCAATTTCTACTACAAGTGATTCTTTAATTCAAAACTAAAGTGAAATGATTGGGAATTTGGGTGTTTGTATCATATAAATATTTTCACACCCAAAACCTTCATAAAAGGACACTTCTATCATACCCCAATATACCCTTCATGGGATGATTTGACCAACCTTACTCTCAATATTAACACATAATTTGAATTATATTTAGATCTTACTAATGAATTTTTTCCTTTAGGAATCAGGTCTATGACTAAACAAATAATGGACATGAACACACTGATAACACCTGTGTTCTTGTTACTAGGGTTTAGATTTTCTGATCATGACTGTTGACATTGAATATATGGTTTCTATATTTTTAAATGATATTAATATATTTTAGGTGAATCTTATTCACTCATTACGGGATCATGATTCCTCGTAGTGTGATTTATGTGGTATAAGTTTTTTTTTTCTTGTGTTATGTGATTTATCAAATAATTTGTTTGATAATGGTCACTTTTTTTCTAGATTGACATGATTGATGTATTTTAGGGTTTTCTATTTAATCCAAGGGAGTTAGTTTGGAATATAATTTTAATTTAAACCATGGTTTTTAAAGGTATTATATGAAAATGGATTTTGGTGGTCTTGATTTGGTTAGATATAGGACTTGGTTTTAATTGGTTGTTTGGGTAAATTGTTTTTTAGAAATAAAACTAATTTAGATAATTGAACATGTTGGGTATGAGAAATGACTAGGGTGTGTGAATTATAGATATAATAAAATATTATTTGGAATAGACAAGAATATACATGATTTTTTTGTGTGATATTTGTGGGAAAGGTTGTGGAATTAGAGAACTACTCTAGTGGTTGATGATCCAAAATGGGTGTATGCTATGATTATTTTCAAAATTTTGTATTATGAATTTATTAATAAATCATGTCTCCTTTGTCTATACTGGTTTCTTATTGAATTAATATTAGGGTATAATTGGTAAGGGTTTAATTTTTTGGGAAAAAAACAGAAAATATTATTTATTTTATTTCGTAAGGATTTATATAGTTTGAGATAAAATATTTCATATTAAATGTGCAACATGTTTTCAATGGAATTGGTTAAATGGATGGGAATAGGTCTACTTGGGATTGAATTAGAGTGATTTTAGGAAATATCAATGGGTATTTTTACTCACTCCTACCCATACACATTGGTTTCTATGTGTAAATGTCTTGTGTTGTGATTTAAGTAAAAGAAAGTCTCCAATGTTTTTAAGTGATGGATCTAAGGAGATGATTTTATAGTGAAAATAGTAGTGTTTAGTTGTGTGTTGTAGGAGTATTTTAATCAAAATTTTTTAATGGGGATCATTAGATAAACTCTCATGTCATTTATTATTTACTATATTTGGTTATTTTATATTAAATGGTATATTTATGATTAATTTAGTTTTTAAAAGAAATTATATTCATTTTTCATATAGTTTGTTTAATGTGACAGAAAATCATTCCCTGATGATTATTTTTATCCATTGTCTATTGTTTCCAACATTTGGTAAATGTGCAACACATTGAAGACTTATGGAAAATCTCATTTTGGGTCTTAGGGTGAGGGATCCTGGGTCAATGATTTCAGAAAAACTGAGCCTAATATTTTAAAATGGGATGAATCCTAACAATAAATTTTACACATGATGATCCCTAAACTATATTTTGTATATTTTTTTTACCTAGATAAACTAACCCAATGTGTGTATTTTTCAACCCGTAATCAAAAACCCAAATATATTTTTTTGTTAAGAAATAACCATACACGTACCTTTTCTTTGGGTTGGTGTAACTTATGACGGGGAGTATATTTCAACTCATGTGTTATGACGAGACTATATAAAATAATTATCATACCAATTAATCTAATAAAGTTATAAATCTTTAAGGTGAGTGATAGTATTGAATTATAAATCATCATCCCTTGATTATCTTCTTTGAATAATATAGAAATTAGGAAAACCAACAAGATTATCTCTCTATTTTAGAATATCAGTAAGGCTTTAACAATAAAGCTCACATTTTTTTGTTAATTATTTAAGTATTTGAAAATTGTTTTTAAGGTCCTTCTCATCATCCAATAAACTCATGAAATGGTAATCCAGATCACATGGACTCTATGAATAATACCCACTTCTATATTTTCAAAAATTAGTGTGTAAAAATGAAAATATAAAAATTGAAGGTTGTTCTTCACATGGGAACATAAATAATTTTAGGGATCATGGAAACATTTACTTTATATGGGTAAATTTAATCATGGGATATTTAAACACTTTACCAATGGTCATAATTTGTACATGAAAATATGATGATAATGATAGAAGTTTGTAAAACATAAGTAAAATTATTCATCATTGTTAGTCTCATCCTACTATTTTTACTTTCATCACTTCATCATGTAACATTATCCTCCTTCACCGTCAATTAAAACTTACTAATACAATGATAAATTCACTTAAAATTTAGTAATGTAATATGATACAATGTTGATATAGAAATATTATTAAACTTAGCCACTAATTCCGCATAGGATCCATAAAATTGGTTGTGTCTTATTTTATTATTGCTTCCTTAGATCACTATTTCTGACATGCTCTCCAGGGAGTTCGCATCCGTCTATTGAGGATGCACTGCCTATTTCCCCGCATTCCCTCTTTCCAAAGGCGGGCGCCATCTGTCACTTATTCAGGAACATTTTCTCCTTAATCGAAATGGGAGAATGGGATGTTGGTCTCTCCTTCTGTGGATTCATCCTCAGAGCTTGCTACTTAGTCTGGGTTGCCCTCATAGATTAATACATTTTTTGTGAAGCTCTTAACAGTGCCATGTATTTATGGACACCAGTTAATTATGCTACTTTTTTCAGGACATTCCACGGGGTCAAGTTAGGTTAGAAACCTTTGGTCGGAGGAGTAGTCATGTTGGAAATCACTGGCGTGTATGGACGCTGGAACACAGGTGCATCTGGTTTTCTTCCCCTTATGTTAGGGCTTCTCGAGGGTGTGGAAGACTGAGGCATCCCATGTCGAATGTAGGGGATTATATGTCTTAGGCATGTCTCTAAGGTTTTCCTCATCTTCCCATATTTAACACAGGTTATGTCGTGAGTTTATCTTCTAGAGGAGACAGATCAGACTGATCACAACACTGACGGGAGTGGATCAGATGGGTGAAACCCATGGAAGGTACGCTGTTGTTTGGTCTAACTCGTGGTTAGTTATCTGATTACATCTAGAAGAAACGAGAGAGTGGGAGACAAGATCACACCAGGATATGGCAGCCTGGGTACAAATCATGATGTGTGATGGATGGTTGAGTGAATTGGATGGAGAATGAGATGGAACTGACGTGAGGATGGTGGTGATTTTAGGCTCGATCCTTAAAGAGACTTCCTATGTATCCCCATTATGTGGAATCAAAGTCTATGTAGTTCGTTGGGGAAATGGGACACCTGAGGAGGTGGACTGAGAGAATGGACGCATGGATGGGACCTAGTGGAAGTGAAACTTTTGGGTTAGGGAATGACCTTCCTGAAACAAATAGGCTCGAGGGAGAGACCAGGCCGAGACATGGATGATGGGATTGAATCTCAGGGAGGCTTCCTAAATATCTCCATGGTAGAGAAACAAAGTCTATGTAGTTTAGGGTGAGAAATAGAATTGGGGTGTATGCATAAGACATTGACCCGACAATATACTGGGGATTACGCATGGTTAGCGGCCCATGAATTTTTCTTACTCTACTAGGACAAACCATAGAAGTGGGTCCAAAAAATGGGATTACAACGTCTTACCACTGATTGGGAGTCACAAAGGATTACTGCTGATTGAGAGTCACAATTGCTTATCGTTGATTGGGAGACACAATGACTTACCGTTGATTGGGAGACACAACGACTTACCGTTGATTGGGATCGAACCTCATGGAGGCTTCCTACGTACCCTATCTAGGAGACAGGGATCAAACCCATGTAGTTCTAAAGGGTGTTGGTGGAATCATGCTGGAGGGAAAGAGGGGCGTACAGTTTAACGTCATGCGGGACAAGGCTGAACCGATATGAAGTGGTTAGAACCAATGGATGTTGGGATTGAACCTCAGGGAGGCTTCTTACATACCTTACCTAGTAGACAAGAATCAATGTCCACATAGTTTGGGATGAGGGATGTAGTTTAACATCATGCAAGAAGAATATGAACTGACGTGAAGTGGTCAGGACAACTTGGTGTTGGGCTTGAACATCATAGAGGCTTCCTACGTACCTTTCCTAGTAGATAAGGATCAAAGTCCACGTAGTTCATAGGGGGTTTTGGTGAACCGATGTGAAGTGGTCAAAACCTATAGATGTTGGGATTGAACCTTAGGAAGGATTCCTATGTACCTTTTCTTGTCAAGGATCAAAGTCCATGTAGTTTGGGTGAGGGATTGGGGCTTACATGCTAAGGTGGACCAGGTAGGATTCCATAGTCAATGCTTACTCTAAGCCCACATGATTGATGCTCGGTGTGAGAAACAAGATTCGGCAGAGACCTATCGATCACATCATGAAAGGTGCATCCGTGGGAAGTGGAGTGGGGCTTACATGTGGTTAGTAGTCCAAAGAAAAAACAGGGGATTGCGCATGGTTCACATCCAAGGGAGATGGAGATTGGGACTTACTACAAGATGGAGGCCTGGTGGAGGCAAATCCCAGAGGGAGAGGGACAGGGTAACAAAGGTCCTTGTTCCCATCTATCCTCTTAGTCTTTGGAATAGAAGAAGAGAGGAGGATCAGAGATGCTTCCTCCTGTAAGAAAGGCTAGGGTCTTACACCAAGGTGGTTTCCCTTCCCCATGTATAGGCACCGCCCCAGAAAATAGGATCTCATTCCATGTGAGGAAGATCTCACTCTTGTGGAGAGGAGCGGGGGTAGAGAATGTCTGATCCAGGGTACCCCGTGTAAAGTGCACGGGGTGAGGCCATAGTTTAACTTCATGTGCTAAGGATTATAGTGCTTGTAAGTTTAACATCCTATCGCTCTGATTATGTGGGTTCACTCAACACCCCTAGGACATACATAACTGGCATGCTTTAACCCTCAGTGAAGGGAAGGCACCGACAATGCCGTAGAGAGGGGGTGTTGTGGAGTGATCCAATGAGGGGTCCACATTAGCGTGGCTATGCGAAGAAACAATATCCATTAGAATTCCAATGTGAGGAAATATAAGGTGAAGCAACTCAACATGAATCACCACCAAAGGGATCTTGAAATCACTTCATACAAGCCTGGAGGGCTATATGGGAGAAGGGTGTGTAACATAGGTGTTTTGTGTGTAAGAATTTCCCGAAGATGGTGCCTGGGAGAGCAACATCAAACACATTCTAAAACAAGAACACAAGAAGAATGGATTGCATAAAAAAGGAGTGTTTTGTGTGCAATAGGCGTGTAAAGAGGGGACTCTTGTGCGCCAAAGTCTGGGTTGGGAGGAAAAGAAGACTTGCACGCAAATAAGAAAGCGTTGTTTGCACGCAAGTGGAGGGATTTCCACTCAAAATGGGTGTAGAGGTTTATTTTCATGCAAGTGAATGGTTTTGTGTGCATGGGGCCCAACACTTAAGGATTTGGGTGAGGGTCATGCCCTAGTGGTCTCACGCAAAGGCGAACCCATGGAAAGCCTGTCATAGAAAATCTTGTACCTGGAAGTCATATTTTATGTGCGGAAGAGGTTAATTCTATGCAAGGGAGATAGTTTGATTTTTAAGCCCCAAATAAAGGGGGGGGGGGGGCTGCCCTTCTATTTATAGAAGATTGGGAGCCGCGGAAGGCGCACGAAGCTCGTCCAACGTAGAAAAATCATCCCTTCAGTTTTTTGTGTGCAAATTTTCACATGTCATGAAACTTTTCATTCGGTGCGTAAATGATTTCTTTGACATTTCATTTTAGACATTGTGCGGTGGTTTTATGTGCCCTACTTGGATATTTCGTGTGGCCTTTCGGGTTGTACCAGATCAGTTCCTTCGATCAAAATCCACCTTTGGTTTTTACTAAATTTCAATCTGAGGCCTTTTGGCAGATTTCAGCATCTACAAATGTCCCCCCTCAGAATCAGAGTTGTGAGGGGGTGCGAAGATTGGATTCTGAGGGAAACTCTAAGAGAAATGGCCTTTTAAGTGGTGGGGCATGTAAAAACCTTCAGGTGCTTTTAAAGGTTTTTTGGGCACATAGAAAACCCACACTACACCTATAAAAGCATTTGGGGGTCCCATGGTCTATAAAGAATTTCCCGTGTAATAAGTTCTGGTACTCTCGCATGTGAAAAATCTCTCTTGACTTATCATGCAATCTAAGCTCCGTTGTGCGGAATCCCCCAGCTTTGGTTGTGATTTTTCACCCAACATCAGTTTTATACACCATTTCCTTAGTTTTTTGTGCCAGCTTTTGATATTTTGCACGTTGTGCTGAAATTTTCGTGCAGGCCTTCTTCAGACTTTACTAAAAAAAGATGGCCACTGATCAGTGTGATGCTGGGAGAGAAGCTGCGTATTCCACTCGGAGGGCCGAGATGGTCAGAAACCCTTAGGTTAATTGTACCCAGAAAGTTGTATCCGACAATCAAACTCTCTTCAACATTCTAACCCAAGCCCAAAAGGATTACGTGATATCTGACAACCTACCGATATGGGACTTTATTATTTTGGAGGAGGTACCAAATCTAGGATTTGAAGTCAGCACACCATGGTTATGGGTGAATCGCAATGATGATATATCCCGATACAACATCACAAACAATGGACATCCTTCCAGAGAAACCAAGCACATGGCTATCTATGTTCTGAATCCAAGGACCAAAACCATCTCATGGGGTGAACCGGTCACCGAGGATTCCCCTGACCATTACACATGTACCTTTAGAAAGAGAATCACTGATGAGACTAAGGGCTAGCTGAAGGACTAGGACATGAGGTCTAGAGGAAATTTCACAAGTGAGTGGGCCTGGGCATATTGGGTAGGCCAATCATGCGATCAGTTTGGGGCAGAACTGCAGATGATCGGGTTGTTCGAGGTAGTATGGATGTCATTGTTGCATTTCTACCACCAACAAGAACTTGGACCAGATCTATTTACCCAGTGGTCCCCTGATACCAACACCTTCCATATCCACCATGGGGAGGTTGGTATCAGTCTTTGGGATGTTCATTTCATTGGGTCATCCCTTTGGATGGGCACCAGTATGATGAATTCCTTCTGACATAGAAAATATGGGGAGATAGGTCATGGACTCCCATCCTAACATGGAACATGTTGGAGCTATCCAAGGAGAGGATGGAGGTCAAGGAATTTCTAAAGGAAATCTCCAAATCAAAGTGGTTTAACCTATTTCTGATGAAAGACCCGAATATCAATTTGTCAGGGAAAGGAAGACGATGTCCGACTGTGAAAGAGAGGAGAAAAAGTGGATCATACTGGAGGATTCTGGAGGCAGGGGAATATCAATATTGGGGTTTCAGTGTGGATGAAAGTGGGGACCCAAACGTACGATATGCTGGATTTCTTACAACCTTCTTAAGTGGATGGTTATTTCTAGTAAGGTACACAGGGATGGGAGTCCACCCCGTGACATTGGTGATGGTTGACATTATGGCATCCAATCAGAGGTTCAACTTGAGGGTCCCTATTCTGGCCCGAATGTACACCATCCTAGGTTGTATTTAGAGAGGGAGATCATCAAGGATGATTTGTGGCCCTTTACAACTCTTTCATGGTTGGATCATGACTCACTGTGGCAGGTACATGTTCCCAAATTCCATTTGTCCCCCAGGTAACATCCTGTAACCTTCCTTGTTGAACATTTCTAGGGTCATGCTGTTGATGCTCAACGAAGAGGGGATAAGGATTAGGATAGGAAATCACACCAATTTTATCTCCATTCTATTCTCCACCCTGGCTGTCTAGATGATATATGATGGTAAAGGATCATTGGAGCAAAGAGAATACTTTTAGAGCATCATTGGTGGGGTGCTTGTTGCTCGGGTCGATGAAAAGATCCTTTGTGAGCCTTATGTGCCATCAAGATTTTCCAGCCAGTTTGGATGCCTCCATATAATGCCAAAGAAGGTGTATACAGATGTCCAAGAGGAGAAACATCCCTGCATTCTCCATCAAATGTGTCTAATGTTCACAACCTATGGCTTCGGTGATGTAATTACCTTTCCCATCATCAGAGTTGATGTTGGCCTCACAACAAAATATATTGAACATTGGGTGGTGTCATATCTCGAAGGGATCCTATGAAATAGAGTCTGAAAGCTCAAGGTGGTCAGTGTGGAGCCTGGGTGGCAAGAAAGAAAACAAAGAACTATTGGGGAGGAAAGGTTAGGGATAAGTCAGGCAGCTAGGTTGGTATAGGCCGAGACTTCGACAGTTGGAACATCACATGGTGTGACCGTGCCCTCATCATCTGGTGGGAGAGGGGTTCGTGAAAAACCTCGCGAATTGAATAGGTATATTCTTGGAAAGAAAATAAGGTATCTACTTCAAACTTCTAAGGACGAATCTTCCCTGCGTTGTGGTCAGCTTGGTTGACCATGTGACAGTCAATGGGCACCAAATCCCTTTGGAAAGAGATAGTACTGGATGGAATCCAAATTCCAAAAGTTGGACTCATCTGTATTGATGACAAGGTAAATTTCCATCATTGGCATGCATATTTGATAGTCATGGATGCATATACATGCCATCTGGGTCGGCATTTGGAACCACCTCTCCTGGTGAAGGTAATGCTCGGCCAAGAGCGTGATCCAGAAATAATGTCGTCTGAAGACGACGACGATGATGAGGAGTCAGAGGGAAGTGAGTTAGAAGAAGAGGAAGGAGAAGAAGAGGGAAAAGAAATAGGTGAAGATGAAGAGGATCTTGGAGGTGGAGGTTCTAAAGGGACAACCCACCAAGAGATTATTCAGGATAGCGGCGAGATTTTTGGCTCTGATATATAAATACCTGAGCTACTCAAGGTATTCCACAATCCTCATCCTAGATTTTGCTCTTTTCATCACTTTTAATCTTCAATCAGATTTTTTTATCCTCTTCAGATTCATATTGGCACCAGCCAAGAAGATTCACCTGGAGGTGGGGGGATGCATCAATAGAATAGGGTGGGGAGCCGACACCCATTATTGAACTGACATGCACTGAAGGATCTCCTACAGTGACAGATCCTGCGACAATGGAAACGATAGAGGTTGATGTGCTGAGATCTCATAAGTTTTATCACTCAGACACATGTATCTGTCATTAGAGAGCTCATCTGCTCAGGGCGTTCATTATTTGGGAAGTAATCATGGAACTAGAGGCTCAACGCGCTTCTAAATCTGGACCATCTACAGATGATTCAATGGATAATGCACCGACCCACTCAGGACATATTTCTTAATCCGAGCTAGCCCCGACATTGGGTGAGAAAAGGGATGTGTACGTCAGCGATATTAACATTAGGGTGGGGCTGAAGTCAGGGAGTGAAGCTGTTGAGACTAAGGAAATATAGGAAGGTCTCCCACATGTTTAAGAGCCTAATTCCTTGGTAGGAGTACCGGAAGAAGACCTGGTTGCTGATCTATTGGATGCTTTCCCCAACTATCGGCCTACAGACCATAAGGAGATATATGACTCTAATTAGAAAGAAGCTAATGAGTGTTGTATGATGAGGCGCAAGGTGTGGGAGTGTATCAAGCACTTTATCAATCATCCACAGGCATAATGTCTAAAATGGATGGGATCACACCGCACCTACCGACGCTTTCACTACGTTGGAGGGGTAGATGCTTACCATCTTCATGTAATGATCTGTGATTACATGGCGGAGAAGATATGTGATAATTACCAATGTTTCGACATTTCCTGGTACTAGAAAGAGCTAATGAATAATCAGGCATTTCTGAAGGTATATCGATAGGTCCAATTCCATGAAGATAAAGAAAAATAAAGGGAGGCATTCATTGAAAACCACTCTAATCTCATAGAACAATTGAGGGCCCATCTAGTGGATGCTCAGGAGAAAATAGTGCAGGCAAATCACCACATGATTGAGATCTAAACTGAACAATCATGGGAACTGGGCATGGATAATGTGTTATGCTCTGCTACTGCTGATAAAGAGAAGGATCTGAGGGGGTGGGAATCAATTCTAGAGGCGACAATTCGGAAGGTAGAAACACTGGATAAATCCATCCAGAATGTCGATCCTTAAGGGACATATTTAGGCTGAATTCATAAACTTATTATTCTTTCCTGATGCTTATTCTGAACCATGTTAATGAACAGATTATTCACTTGTTTGTTCAGTTTAATGAATTCCAACCACAATTGAGAAATAATTAACAATCTCTCCCTAAGATCACGTGGGTTGTGCCTGATGTGAGAAACAAGGGATGGTCATGTCATCACTTTGTTTAAATGTGAGAGTGTCAACCAACCTTTGGGAATCCGAGGTATAAATAACCTTTACAGGCTTCCAGGAAGAGAGAATGGGAGACGTGATTGGAGAATGAAGCTCTCAGAATGGTTGAATTGCTATTTTCCCAATGCTTTGGTGCATGAGCAGGGTAACACCATGGGCGTTAGAATCAATCCGGACATAGGGGAGTGGAAGGTGTGAATCACGATACCCAAAATTTAGAACATTGTAGGGATGTCATGGCAATTACGGATAACTGTTGACCATGTTTGAAACATAGTATCCTTATCATGTTCGACTAAAATGGGTTTAAAAATATGGGACGAACGCTGACCAAGTTCGAAACATCGGGCCTGAATCAAAATGTTATCCATTAGTCTTCCTGAATGTTATCCCAAGAGAGTATTCGATCCATAGGCTGAGCCTCTGTACTGTTAGGGGGTCTCTTTAGATGTGAAGGATGATGAGGGTCTAGATAAATGGCACACAAAGCATGTAGGGTGGAGTGAGGGGTTGTTCGGATGGAGTCTAACACTCTTAAAATTAAGCCACTGTGGTGTAAACACATTAGGTGGGTGCATTGGTCTGATCAGGGATCAAAGTTTCTTCCCAATAAGACCTCTTTGGTGAGGTCCTTGGTGCATTTTGGTTTTACGTCCTTCCAAGGAGAACAATAGACATGTAGTTTAGTTTCGTACAGTGTAGACGATGTTCATAGTTTTATGGTCATGCTGTATGGACCGTCATCGGGGCCGATGGGAAAGAAGGTTTAATGACCCTATGGATGGGTCTGAGGTGAGAGGCCTGGATGTCGCTACATATCCCATCCGGATGAGAATCAAGCCAAACATAGTTTTTAATCATAGCATGGTGAGAGGCCAACACTGGTAGAGGGAATCCTCTCTAGCGAGGAAGTCGACACAACCCATACCTAGCATGGGCATCCTGAATTTGTTCAGGGTAGGATCATAGTTTAAAGTCATGCATTGAGGACATGGTTATCTAGAAAGGAGATATGTGGTGCTGTACATATCCCGACGTGAATGAGGACCGTAAGAGTCCACACCACACCACGTAATCTTGGGGGAAGTTTGTTAGGTCCAGGGGCCAAAAGTGACAATTGGGATGGGCCCGAGGAAAAGTGACCGGGCATTCCTACGTACCCTATGAGAATGGGAATCAAGCATCATGTTGTTATATAAATGTTGTCTTTACTCCTTGTGGAAGGGACATAGAGAGATATTAGTTGAAGGTCTTAGAGCTCGGACCATAGATATTAGTTTAAGGTATTAGAGATCAGACCATAGATCTTAGTTTACAGTCTTAGAGCTTGGACTGGATATGGTAGGGAATGATGGATACACATGGTGAGGTAGTTATAAAACCCAATGTGAATGAGGGCCTAGAGTCCATATCACCATGTGTTCCTTGGGGAGGTCTTAGGTTGAGGGACCGAAAATAAAAGTTAAGCTGCGCCTGAGGCACAATGTGTGGGCATTCCTACGTACCCCATGAGAATGGGAATCAATATATACGTAGTTCTGGAAGTGTCATGGTAAGGTACTAGTTCCAGGGATGATAAGGTCATGCGAGTCTAGTCCACACACCTAAAGAAGCAGAATTTGATAGATCTTGTTTTTCCTTTAGGATTGATGTGTGTTGTCTTTTTTTTGTGAAGCGATAAAACAAGGAAAAAGGATCCTGGTGTCTCTATAGGAATCAATACACAAGTAGGAATTGACAAATGGTATGGTGGAGAACCAAAAACCAACATGATTTCTCCTCAAGTGAGGACATCACAATGCAGTGACGTTTTTCATCGTGCGGCCAGGATGATAATATCATAGTTTAGGGTAGTATGATAGGACCAACCATGCATTTTAACATCGTAAAATAAAGATGCAATATTTTAATGTCATGTGGGACCATATGACATAGTTTAAAATCATATGGCATGGAAAAATATAGAAGAAATGAGTTTTAAAAGAGAGTGTGCATGGCGTGATACTCGACGTGAATGAGGACGTGGTCCACACCACACCACGCACAATTCTGGGGAAGGAACCTCAGGCCGTGGGGCGAGAAAAGGTTAGATAATATGGGGTTGGACCCATATATGAAGCTTCTAGGTGTTCCTATATAGAGACTCAGAGCTTGATGTGCATGTACATTACATTAATTTTTCGGAATACTTAATACATAACAAACGCAGACAAACAAGGACTGTAATAGTTTAGTGTCTTTGGAAACTCAGAATTTAATCTTCTAATCATGGTGAAAGATCTTCAACTTCTCCCATAAAGATATTCCACTTTTGTTTTCTTACCTAAAACCTTTCTTTATATCCTGGGGAAAAGAAAACATAAAAAGGGTGAGCTCAAATGCTCAGTAAGGGTAAGCATAGAGAACATAAAACAATCCATAAACATTTGAATGAAAAATCTTGAACATAAAATCTAAACATCAAAATCTTGAGGAAAGACATAAATCTTGGAAGTACATAAGGAATATATCATAAAGGAACGACAGTCTTGATAAAATAGCATGGGAATAAATCATGTAATTGTGGCAACCATTCAGCACTTGTTATGATTTCCATAGTAGCCAAGGCATTGCTTCCAAGACCATCTTAGTGGACAAAGTCCCTTTCTGAATCGAGTTCACTCCTCGTTCTAGTCCCGTATCACTGAACCAGATTAACTTACCATTCCAGCCATGTCTATCTCATGAGATATAAATCTTTACCCAATGCATTGGAGGGAGATATAGGTCCCACCCATCTCATAATGAAATCATTCTTACTTGTGCCACAAAATAAACATAAATCATTCATCATAAACCAAATAATAAAATGGGTTTCATAAACATCATCCCAGCATAACAGAATCCATATAAATAAAATGGATATCATTTCATCATAAGAAAAGTGAAACCATTTAAATCATAGATACATTATACTTGAAACATACTCATATGAAATAATTTCATCTTAGATGTAAAATAGTTTTGACAAAACATTTGAAATGAATTCTTGAAAAAAATATCCTTTCTTCTTCAAAATCATTTTCTTTTCACAAAATGCCAAGCAATTTTAAAGGAAAAGGATTTTGTTGAAAATAGTCATGAAATATTGTACAGGAAGCTTCATAGAAATAAGGCTTTATGAAAATGTAAGAATCCATTCATGCCGTATAAGTTAAAAAAACATTCTCCTTATACTTGTAGGACCCCGGGACACCCTGAGAGGGGAGGGGTGAATAAGGGTGTCAACTTTTTCTTCTTAAAGTTGTGGATCTTGTTCCCACGTTGGTAGGAACTACTTAAACCTGTATGATGGATATGATCAGCAATGAAACATTCACATGCAAAGAGATAACACAACAATTTTACTTGGTTCACCACTAAGGGCTACGTCCAAGGAGCATATGCCGACAGGTTTCCAGTCATACAAAATTCCACTAATCTTTACTAGTTGTGGATTATAATGGTTTGGGAACAGTCACTCTATCCCAGGCTCACTGCCTTTACAAAAGGTTTAGGGATAGCTCATTGCTTCCCTCGGGTCACTCCCGTTGACTCCCCCTGGCTCACTGCCGTTGGTGAAGTCCCACTTAGTTTACAGATATGAAAGTCTCTTCAATAGATTTGCATTGAAGTCTTTGTTTCCTGTTCAACATGAGACTTTGCTTGCATCCGAGTCCTGAGTTGATGCTCTTTTGTATTCAACCTTATACTTTAGTGCATTAACTGAATGCACTGTATCTTCTTCTTCTCTTCCTTTGATTCTCAATACTAACACTTGAGTGTATTTATATATTCCCCTCTTTCTGTACAGATCTGAGTTTAGTTGCACAAACCGTTCTTCTTCTCTTCGCAAAGAATAATGAGGATGTTAAACACCAGTCATGTGTGTGCGGTACCACTTCTATTCGTAAAACCAGATTGTTCATTGTTCTTCCGTCTTTGCAAATGAATACATTATTTGTTGCACCGAAGGTATCGGGTAATCTCACGGTTTTTCTGCAGCTCCACGAAGACGGGCAAGCCCCAACAACACCTGGCGCTCTTCTCCAATCCTGGCGCGCAATTCCCACTACGGCACGCAATTCTCACTACGGCGCGCAAGTCTCCGGTGCGCAGGTCCAAACTGGCGTGCAAGTATCACCAAACCACCTATGCGACACTGTCTTCCTCAACTTCTAACACGCGTGACTTACTTCCTTTCTCTCCTAAACCGCCTTGGGCGCACAACCAACAACCGGCGTGCAGCTTCAGATAATGGCGCGCAAGTCCACCTACGCGACGGGAGCTCTGATTTTTCTAAGTGTTGAACTTCGTAGGAAATGAGGAGGGGTGGTCCAGTATTTATAAGAAATTTGACCACCCTGCGCGACGGCGCGCAAGTCAACCATCAGCGCGCAAGTCTCTTCCCCTGCTAGTCACTTGCGCAACCAACTTCCAAACTTACACGAACCTCTTTACTTTGCCAAATTTTGATCTTCTGATCTTGAAAAACCATAGGCGCGCAAGTTCTCAAGCTTCCAAGGCATTGGCACGCAAGTCTCTTTCACGGCGCGAAAATCACCTACGCGACCTCACCAAAACTTGCGTGACCCTTATCCCTTTTCCATATTTTGATGTTCTGATCCTCAAAAACATATGTCGTGCATGTTTCCAAGCCTTCAAGTACAAGGCGCACAAGTCCCTTTGCCAAAAACACTTTTCTCCATTTGTCGATTTTCAGGCCCAAAAATTTGGCAAACACTGGGAAACGGCGCCACCTTGTATCTGCTCTTTTTGTACCACCTCCAGATCATTCATTCCTCTATCGACGTTCTTGAATCAAACATAGATCGTTGACCACAACTCTTGAACTTGACATGCCACTATGGAATCTTTTTTTGTCAACAAATTTGTATGTCGTTTTTTTCTTTGTCAACAAGCACGATCACCAAAACATCACTTCTTCTTGGTGATATGTATGCTTCAACAACTCTTCTACTTTTATCACAAACTCCACTATTGTGATATGTATTCTTTGAAGGCATAGATTTTGCATCATCATCTTCTATGACAATGTGATGTGCATGGCTATCTCATAATTCCAATCTCCGCATGGCCATCTCAGAAGTCCAATCCCTTGCACATTGTCTTCTTCTTCAGCCATCATTATCTACTTCATGCAAATCATATGAGTCAATTCTTCAAGAATTCTCTTGCATGGTTCTCATGCAATCATGAGTAATTGCATGGTCTTCATCAAAAACCCATGGGTCTCATGCAATAACGAGGAATTGCATGGTCTTCATCAAAACCCATGGTTCTCATGCAATAAGGAGGAATTTCATGGTCTTCATCCAAAAACACCATTCTTCGTTAATCATCCTCAGATGGATTACACCTCACATTCTTCATTGTTGTAAACAATGTATCACCTTTTACACATGTTCTTTGAACTTATGATCAGTACAACAATCTTCTGAATTATCATTCCTCCACTTCATCAGAGTACTTCTTGATCTCCTTCATTTTGATCTTCATTGACAATTATTGACAACAAATACAACCTTATACACAAATTGGTTCCAACAATACTTTTGTCAGAAAAGTCAAAAAGTACCTCGTATGGTAAACAAAAGAAAGATTCCTTCCATACGATGTGGTAAAATTAAAAATGGTAAAAATGTCTTTAAAAATACATGGAAGGAAAGTAAAAATTTTATGAAATTTTTTTGAGAACATATGGACATGGATAATAAACATAACCCCCAGTAAATACTTACGAATAAACAATCTCGGATAAGAATGAGATTGGAATAATTATCACTTACCTTATGTCCGATATGCTTCGTATGTATCTGAACCACCTATATAATGATTTAAATAATTTCATTGACTTATTACAGAATCATATTCATTGTTATTATATAATATATGGTTCACTTAGGTATTTATATTACCCGTTCATTTTTCAATTCCATGTTAAATTAGCGTTTTGGGTAAAATTGTTTCACTTATCGTGCGTGTTCGGACTTGTTGTTATTGATATTATTATTACTTATATCATGATTTAATTACTTCCAGAATGTAAAACAAGATTTATATATCATATATATTCACTATATATATATAATAGATAGATAAATGAAATGAAACACACTGTTCATGGAGACGGTAGGCCGTACGTATGCATGAACGCTGTTTTCCTTTCATTATTGTCTTGAATAGAAGTAAGTAGATAAAAAATATATATATACATAAATACAGTTGCTTAATTATGTAATATATTTCATTATTATGCATTATATATACTTTATAATCATTCATGAATGGTAAACATGGAGAATGAATCTCATCGCGTCGTGGAGACGGTAGTCCGTACGTACGCACGAGCGATGATATCATTCCCATGATCATGGAATTGTATTGAAGTGTATATATAATATTTAATAATAAATATCACTTTAAAATAATCATATATAGTGATTTATTTACACCATTATACCCATCCAAGTAAGGTGGTGGTCGAAAACAGATTAGACCACGGTGTGAAGACGGTATTACGTACGTACACACGCGCAGTGATTTCATTTTCCGTAGGATGGATAGAAGGTGAAATAAGGTTGTTTCATATTTATAATAATATATCAGTATATAAATAATACTGATGTTATTACATTATAATGAGACAACTAAATAAGAATAAGTAGAAGAAGGAAGAAACTTGAGAGAATCAGAAGAAGAGATTACCTCTTCTTCGATGCACCTCCTTTAAGCCTTTTCTTAAGGAAGTAGAGTTGGTGTTTTGAGAAGACCAGAACCTCTAGAATGTTTCTAGGGAAGTGGAGAAGAGGAATGTATAGGGGTTGGCCGAGCTTCAAGGCTCAAAAGGGTGTGAAGAGAAGTGGGAAGGGGTGCCCTTTTTATAAGGGAAGAGAGGGGCACCTTTGGAAATCTTAAAAATATTAATTTATAATAAATCTAACCCCACTTAAAAACCTCAAAAAATGACTCATATTCAAAGATTATATGATATAGGGTTGTAATATCCTCAACCAATAAAATTTAGACATGTAGGGAATTTATTTTAAAGATTATCAACATGATTTATCCTTATTTAATCTATTAAATTTTATTTGTGGTAATAAGATTCTAAATTTTAAATTGTTATAAATAATTACTTATGTGCTATGAATTATCCATAACTAGTTAATTTATGAAATTTTAGACTATATAAATTTCAATTTATAAATTTTAAATATTTTTGTGATTTTTAAACAATTTAATAATATGTTATTTTTATAAATTAACAAGTGTCGATTTTGACACTATTCATTTATTTGAATTTAAATTAAATACACACAAAGGATATATTCAAAATAAAATATTTAATAGGTTCCTAAAATGTCATAGTAATCTAGAAAATTAGTGGATCACATTAAATAGTTCATATAATATTTATTTTACTATTTTTAAAACCATTTATTTGATATTTCTATTAATAAAATAATTACTACAACACTTTTGTATAATTATTAAATATACTTATTTGTTGCATAAAAATTAAAAATAAAATACTAGGATGAATATAAATATTATATATTTTATAATAATACATTTAGTCGGATTTATCTTCTAAAACACTCAAATTTTAAAATGTTATATTTATTAAATTATGAAGGTGACAACATTGACATCATATAAAATAAAATAATATAAGTGACATAATCACTTTTATATGGCTCCAAACGGTCATATATCCGGTCATTGAATGATTATGGTGTATATATACACTACCAATAAGTTTTGGTCAGTTTTGTTATCCCTTTAATATGTATTACTATTTCAATAAAAACAATATTATTGATTTTTTTACTAAATAAAAAATTTCTGCATCATTAATGTATAAACTAATTAGGTAATTAAATAACTCTTAAAAATTAAAAATAAATTACCATGATAAAGAAAAACATTTTAGATTCCAAATTAGTATTTATAAAAGAATTTATATTCTGTATAACCTTATATTAAAAATACTTTAATTATTAAAGTTTGAGTGAGACATATTTCACTTTCCTTTAAATAAAATAAACTAAAGGTCTTAATCACCTCCAAGTGGGTTCTAATGGATTCCATTTCGACCCAAATATGACTTAGGATGAAATATAATCATCCAATTGTATTTATACAAGTGTTAGGGTAATTTTATAATATTATATTTACCCTTAATTACCCGATTTACCTTTTACTATGGTAAATAAAATTTACCGTAGTTAATATTCATAATGACCAAAAATAAAAAGTAGTTTATTAATATAATTTGGACCCACTTATTCCAAATATGGAATCCATTTTTCATAATTCAATACACAGAAGTTGCAGGAATTAAATTAAAATTAATCCCGTTGTCGAAAGAAAACGAGTTTTTGTTTAAAACATTGCAAAAGATTGAAATGATTTTACCTATGAATTCAATGTAAAATCAATGATAATGACATACATTATATTAAATGGTAAAAATATATTCTATTTATACTTTAAAACCATTCAATATTATAATTTAACCATATAAATTATTTCGATGAAAAAAGTTGTTTTTAATTAAATTATAGCGTGTTTTTACTATTCATTAAAATAAGAAAGTTATCAGAATAATATGATAATTTTATCCAAAGTAAATTTTTATATCTTAATCACAAATAAGAATTTTATTTTGTCAAATTAAACTTATAAACTTGTCAAAAACTATATTCAATGTGGGTGCGCCATCAAAAGGCGGCAAAACAACATTTTTTGAAAAATACTTATTTTACCTGAAAAATTTATTTTGTTCACATAACATGTGTAAGATGAATAATAATGTTATAAAATTCAAAATTTAGCTAATACTATTCATAACAGCTAGTCCATAATAATATTATAACAATATATCGTCGTTTAGTGAAACCCAGTATTGCGTACAACACACGCTATCGAGGAAGGTCGCGATTGCATGTAATGCAAGCCAGGTCAGGGTTACGTGTAGTGAAATATCCCTTTAGTGTTGCATATAACATAATTAAAAACTTATTTCATTTATAAATTCAAAAAAAATCTATAATTAATGTTGCGTAGAATAATTTCTACAAGACGAACTTGAAATTGTGTATAACACGAGCCAAGAATAGTGTTGCGTATACTGCAAGCTAATACGGTGTCACGTATAGTGTAAGATAATCTTGGTGTAGCGTATAATTGAAGATATTAAAGATATTAAAAAGAATATATCATATAAAATCTTGGGGTGTTACATTCTACCCCCCTTAAAATGAATTTCGCCCTCGAAATTCGTCAGAGTTATAAATGGTTTACTACTCGAAAGTTTTAATAGAAACCCACATCGTAAAAAGGAATACAAAAACTTCATTTTAAAAAGTGAAGTATGAAACATATTGGTTACCCAAATTGACTTATCACTGGGTTTCCACATAGGAGAACATATGTGAAAATATGGATATGGAAGAGAAATATGACCATCAAGTTCTGATGGAGAGTAGCAGAGGACATGGCTATGATAAAGCCAACAGTCACAAAGCCGTAAATTTGTGATGATCTAAGGTACCATCTGATTTATCGGATATAAGGGAATTAGGAGAACATTTTTTTTGTATTCAAGATCATTTCCCTAAAGTCAAATAATTGTTGAAAAAGAAATACTTACTTGATTTTGGTACAATATCATCATTGGTCGTTCCTTGAACAATTTCCACTTCATCTCTTAAAGAAATGAAGTTGAATTTGTCATTCGTTAAGTGTTAGCAGATCATGTGATAGAATGATAGGTCATTCCATCTGTCTCAAACAAAAGGTTAGCAAAAGTTATCAAATATATATAAGTCCATCTATAGTGAGATTAATCATATATGGACTTATACTTCATATATCATACTTTTTAATATAATAAAATCAGTTTCTATTAACCAGGGACTTCCTGTAAACCAGTGGTAGGCGATAAAGGCCTGTCGCACTTTAGTTGTGGGTTCGATTCCCACAGTCGTGTCCGACGTGATGGGTTGTTGCCCGTCCTGTAGGTTGTCCTTTTTTCTAAAAATACATTATTATAACTTTCCATCAATAATATCGAAAAAGTTATAGCCTTAAACAATACTAACTTATGTACAACATAATCCATTCCAATCATTAGGCTTACCCAAAATACTACTGTCCAATCTCATATTATAGTGAAAACGATTACCAGAGAGTTGATATGACGAGCATGTTAATACTATCTTTGATCCCCATATATCATAAGACATGTCTTGTTGGTCACATTCCAAACATTTGAAGGCCTTAATCATGTATTATCTTGAAAAATTAATACCCATTGAACCTTAGTGAAAACATGAGTGCTGTCAAAAGTTAACTCTTTCCACATACCAAAATCCCGAAATTCTGTATACTCAAACCATGATATCACTTAGTCCTTATAACAATCATGAGATCATGAAAACTATCAAACATATTATTTCCTCCTTATCCATTCATTATGTGCATATCATCTTCTTTCCAAAAATATATGAATAACCGTTCATGGTTACCAGTACCATTCAACATATACTTTCAAATACTTTAGGAAAAACAATAGTGTAACAATCCTTAGATGTTTCTTTATTCCACAGTACCATTAAATTACCTATACAACATAACTCTTGATAAACATACAATCATTCCACTACCTTCTTAAACCATTGACCAAGCTTCAACACATCTTTCAACTCATATATCATTTGTAGTCTCCTCATCATCATCGACATAAATACTACCCATATGACCATGCTGATTCTCTTCATGAGATTTTCCCTTAGGGCATTGGTTTGCATAATTCCCATACATTCCATATTTAAAACATCTAATCATTGTTGATGTCGTAGAAATACCATTATCCTTATTCATGGTGTTAACTAAACCTTTTCTTTTGCACTTACGGGATTTGTGTCCATTTCCGCACCCAAAGCATCTTCTAGTTCCTTTGAAACATTCTCCTTGATTCCTCTTCCCACATGATTTACATGACAGAAATTGAACTTTCCTTCCTATATGATCATCATGAAACACCATCTTTCTCTTATTATCTGAGTTGGGAAACTTTCCAAAGTTGATATTATTTATCATATTATGAGTTTGCTGATTAGGCATAATAATGATATGTGGACCTCCAGATCCAATTTCATTCGGTTGCTCATGAAGAATATCATTCCATTGTCCATCATATCCTCCATTATCATGAATCTTCCCGTTCCCAGCCATTTTCTAAAACCCAAAAAGAATAGCGTGGGAGGCCCAAATAATAATCAAGGGGTATTAACTTCAATATCTAAAATCTTAGGTTAAATTCTAAGATCATTACCATAATTCTAGGACTATAACCCATACCTGTACTTATCCTTAGGGACATCCCTAGACATACCTTAGAAATATCTCTAGGGATCTCACTAAAGTTCTCACATCCTAGTTTCCAAAGGTTGACTAAACCTTTACTCTGATACCAACTATAGAGACCTAGAGCTTGAAGTACATGGACATTACATTACTTTTGTGGAATACTTAATACATAACAAACACAAACAAACAAGGGCCGTAATAGTTTAGTGTCTTTGGAAACTCGGAATTTAATCTTCTAATCATGGTGAAAGATCTTCAACTTCTCCCATAAAGATCTCCCCCTTTTGTTTTCTTACCTAAAACCTTTCTTTATATCCTGGGGAAAAGAAAACATAAAAAGGGTGAGCTCAAATGCTCAGTAAGGGTAAGCATAGAGAACATAAAACAATCCTTAAACATTTGAATGAAAAAGCTTGAACATAAAATCTAAACATCAAAATCTTGAGAAAAGACATAAATCTTGGAAGTACATAAGGAATATATCATAAAGGAACATCAATCTTGATAAAATAGCATGGGAATAAATCATGTAATTGTGGCAACTATTTAGCACTTGTTATGATTTCCATAGTATCCAAGGCATTGCTTCCAAGACCATCTTAGTGGATAAAGTCCCTTTCTGAATCGAGTTCACTCCTTGTTCTAGTCCTGTATCACTGAACCAGATTAACTTACCATTACAACCATGTCTATCTCATGAGATATAAATCTTTACCCAATTCATTGGAGGGAGATATAGGTCCCACCCATCTCATAATGAAATCATTCTTACTTGTACCACAAAATAAACATAAATCATTCATCATAACCCAAAGAATAAAATGGGTTTCATAAACATCATACCATCATAACAGAATACATATAAAGCAAATGGATATCATTTGATCATAAGAAAAGTGAAACCATTTAAATCATAGATATATTATACTTGAAACATACTCATATGAAATAATTTCATCTTAGATGTAAAATAGTTTTGACAAAACATTTAAAATGAATTCTTGAGGAAAATATCCTTTCTTCTTCAAAATCATTTTCTTTTCACAAAATGCCATGAAATTTTAAAGGAAAAGTATTTTGTTGAAAATAGTCATGAAATCTTGTACAGGAAGCTTCATATAAATAAGGCTTTATGAAACTGTAAGAATCCGTTCATTCCATATAAGTTAAAAAAACATTCTCCTCATACTTTTGTCAGAAAAGTCAAAAAGTACCTCATATGGTAAACAAAAGAAAGATTTCTTCCATACGATGTGGTAAAAGTAAAAAGGGAAAAAATGTCTTTAAACATACATGGAAGGAAAGTAAACATTTTATGAAAACATTTTGAGAACATATGGACATGGATAATAAACATAACCCCCAGTTAATACTTACGAATAAACAATCTCGGATAAGAATGAGATTGGAATAATTATCCCTTACCTTATATCCGATATGCTTCTTATGTATCCGAACCTCCTGTATAATGATTTAAATAATTTCATTGAATTATTACAGAATCATATTCATTGTTATTATATCATATATGGTTCACTTAGGTATTTATATTACCCATTCATTTGTCAATTCCATGTTAAAGTAGCGTTTTGGGTAAAACTGTTTCACTTATCGTATGTGTTCATACTTGTTGTTCTTGATATTATTATTAATTATATCATGATTTACTTAATTCCAGAATGTAAAACATGATTTATATATCATATATATTCAGTATATATATATATATAATAGATAGATAAATGAAATGAAACACACTGTTCATGGAGACAGTAGGCCGTACATACGCATGAACACTGTTTTCCTTTCTTTATTGTCTTGAATGGAAGTAAGTAGATAACATATATATACATATACATAAATACAGTAGCTTAATTATGTCATATATTTCATTATTATGCATTATATATACTTTATAATCATTCATGAATGGTTAACATGGAGAATGAATCTCATCACGTCGTGGAGACGGTAGTCTGTACGTACGCACGAGCGATGATATCATTCTCATGATCGTGGAATTTTATTTAAGTGTATATATAATATTGTATAATAAATATCACTTTACAATAATCATATATAGTTATTTATTTACACCATTATACCCATCAAAGTAAGGTGGTGGTCAAAAACAGATTACACCATGGCGTGGAGACGGTATTCCGTACGTACGCACGCGCGGTGATTTCACTTTCTGTAGGATGGATAGAAGGCGAAATAAGGTTGTTTCATATTTATAAAAACATATCAGTATATAAATAATAATTATGTTATTACTTTATAATGAGACAACTCAATAAGAAGAAGTAGAAGAAGGAAGAAACTTGAGAGAATCAGAAGAAGAGATTACCTCTTCTTCGACACACCTTCTTTAAGCCTTCTCTTAAGGAAGTAGAGTTGGTCTTTTGAGAAGACCAAAACCTCCAGAATATTTCTAGGGAAGTGGAGAAGAGGAATGGTCAGGGGTTTTCTGAGATTCAAGGCTCAAAAGGGTGTGACGAGAAGTGGGAAGGGGTGCCCTTTTTATAAGGGAGGAGAGGGGCACCCTTGGAAATCTTGAAAATATTAATTTATAATAAATCTAACCCCACTTAAAAAACCACTAAAAATGAATAATATTCGAAGATTAGATGTGATAGGGTTGTAATCTCATCAACCAATAAAATTTATACATGTAGGGAATTTATTTTAAACATTATCAACTTGATTTATCCTTATTTAATCTATTAAATTTTATTGGTGGTAATAAGATTCTAAATTTTAAATTGTTATAAATAATTACTTATGTGCTGTGAATTATCCATAATTAGATAATTTATAAAATTTTAGACTATATAAATTTCAATTTATAATTTTTAAATATTTTTGTGATTTTTAAACAATTTAATAATATGTTATTTTTATAAAATAACAATAGTGTCAATTTTGACACTATTCATTTATTTGAATTTAAATTAAATCCACACAAAGGATATATTCAAAATAAAATATTTAATAGGTTCATAACATGTCATAGTAATATATAAAATTAGTGGAGCACATTAAATAGTTCATATAATATTTAATTTACTATTTGTAAAACCATTTATTTGATATTTCTCTTAATAAAATAATTACTACAACACTTTTGTATAATTATTAAATATACTTATTTGTTGCATAAAAATTAAAAATAAAATACTAGGATGAAGATAAATCTTATATCTTTCAAAATAATACATTTAGTCGGATTTATCTTCTAAAACACTCAAATTTTAAAATGTTATATTTATTAAATTATGAAGGTGACAACATTGACATCATATAAAATAAAATAATATAAGTGACATAATCACTTTTATATGGCTCCGAACGGTCATATATCCGGTCATTGAATGATTATGGTGTATATATACACTAACAATAAGTTTTGGTCAGCTTTTGGATCCCTTTAATATGTATTACTATTTCAATAAAAACAATATTATTGATTTTTTTACTAAATAAATAATTTCTGCATCATTAATGTATAAACTAATTAGGTAATTAAATAACTCTTAAAAATTAAAAATAAATTACCATGATAAAGAAAAAAAATTTAGCTTCCAAATTAGTATTTATAACCGAATTTATATTCTGTATAACTTTATATTAAAAATACTTTAATTATTAAAGTTTGAGTGAGACATATTTCACTTTCCTTTAAATAAAATAAACTAAAGGTCTTAATCACCTCCAAGTGGGTTGTAATGGATTCCATTTCGAACCAAATATGACTTAGGACGAAATATAATAATCCAATTGTATTAAGACAAGTGTTAGGGTAATTTTATAATATTATATTTACCCTTAATTACTCGATTTACCTTTTACTATGGTAAATAAAATTTACCGTAGTTACTATTCATAATGCCCAAAAATAAAAAATAGTCTATTAATATAATTTGGACCCACTGATTCTAAATATGAAATCCATTTTTCCAAATTCAATAGACAGAAGTTGCAGAAATTAAATTAAAATTAATCCCGTTGTCGAAAGAAAACGCGTTTTTGTTTAAAACATTGCAAAAGATTGAAATGATTTTACCTATGAATTCAATGTAAAATCAATTATAATGACATAAATTATATTAAATGGTAAAAATAAATTCTATTTATACTTTAAAACCATTAAATATTATAATTTAACCATATAAATTATTACGATGAAAAAATTTGTTTTTAATTAAAATATAGCGTGTTTTTACTATTCATTAAAATATGAAAGTTATCAGAATAATATGAGAATTTTATCCAAAGTAAATTTTTATATCTTAATCACAAAGAAGAATTTTATTTTGTCAAATTAATCTTATAAACATGTAAAAAACTATATTTAAAGTGGGTGCGCCATCAAAAGGCGGCAAAACTGCATTTTTTGAAAAATACTTATTTTACCCGAAAAATTTATTTTGTTCACATAACATGTGTAAGATGAATAATAATGTTATAAAATTAAAAATGTAGCTAATAATATTCATAAAGTCTAGTCCATAATAATATTATAACAATATATCGTTGTTTAGTGAAACCTGGTATTGCGTACAACACACGCTATCGAGGAAGGTCGCGATTGCATGTAATGCAAGCCAGGTCAGGGTTGCGTGTAGTGAAATCTCCCTTTGGTGTTTCATATAACATAATTCAAAACTTATTTCATTTATACATTAAACAAAATTTATACTTAATGTTGGGTAGAATAATTTCTACAAAACGAACTTGAAATTGTGTATAACATGAGCCAAGAATAGTGTTGCGTATACTGCAAGCTAATACGGTGTCGCGTATAGTGCAAGATAATCTTGGTGTAGCGTATAGTATAAGATATTAAAGAGATTAAAAAGAATATATCATATAAAATCTCGGGGTGTTACATCCTACATATCCCATGAGGATGGGAATCAAGCCCTACATTGTTCTAATGGGGGCCATGCAGTTTAGCGTCGTTTGGTGGGGACATTATAGATCTTAGTTTGTGGTCATAGATATAGGACCATAGAGACGAAAAAATCTTCCAAGAGAGCATAAACCTCGATCCGATCCCTAAGCCCACGTGAGTCAAAATCGGTGTGGGAAACAAGGGTAGAAGAGGTCTTTGCAACACATGGAATACATGTAAAGGGGAAATCGGTGTGGAGCCCCGAATGACTCCATACCATGGATTTGTCCTCCTAACATGTGAATGTGCACTGAGGAATAGTACCAAGAGTGTCAAAGTTCCACTTAGACATGATGGTGTGAAAAAGGATGTGAATCATGCAACCGACACTTAGGGATTTATGGAGTTGGTTCGACGATAGAGGATAACTATTTACCATGTTTGAAACACAAAATACATATCACATGACCTGAAATGGGAATGAAAAATGAGCATTGATCGCTGGCTATATTCGCAATGTGGGACTTGTATCAATTCTTCGTTCGAAATCCTCAGGGACATTAGACTGAAATGGTAGGATATCCCTTGGGCCAAGCATCCATGACATTTTAGGGCCCTTTTGGATGTTAAAGGTGATGAAAGCCCAAATGAAGGGGAACAAGAAGCCTGAAAAATGGGTGAGAGCATGTCTAGGTAGAATCTGACACTCTATGTCCTGAACCAGAGTACCCCTGGGCACATTGCTGAATTTCTGAAGAGGTTCGACATGCCCAATTTAAGAGCATCCAAATCTAAAAGATGAGTGTAGGATGGGGGAGTGAAGGGATATTGGGAGAAAGAGGTACGTGGCATGGCTGTTACAAACTCGTTGTGAATGAGGAATGTTGACACTAGAAAATTCATCCCCAAAATATTGTAAAATGTTTCCACACATGATCCAAGAGCGCAGACTGTTTTGTAAGATTCTATTTGATAGGTCATAGAGCCCAAATGGAGTTACGATTTAGGAGTTATGGACATTCGAAGTTGGGATGGGAAATTGGTTCGCGGAGCCCATTCAGGGAGCCCCTCAGCACTACGGTCAGAGTGAATCCAAAACACCTCTATGTTCGCCACAAGGTAAAGAGGTGTGAGGCTCCATGATCCCAAAGATGTTTGTAAAGCCTTTATAGAGAAAAGAGGTGGGAGGCTCTGTGATCCCAAAGACATTTGAGAAGCTGTCATGGAGAAAAGAGGCGGGAGGCTCCGTGATCCCAAAGATGTTTTCAAAGCCTCCTCAGAGAAAAGAGGTGGGAGGCTCCACAGTTAGGACAAGGTTCCACGTGGCTTCACTCCAAGCCGTCTCTACTTCGTGCTGCCCATTGCCTCTAAAAAGCTGGCTCACCCCCCCCCCCCCCCTTCATAAAGATGGTTAAGCCGCCTCTTGGGTGGCCGATATCCCAGCTGGCAGAGCTCCTGAGCTCTGTGAAGTGATTCCCTTCAAAAAGGGCTCCACCCTTTGCGAAGGAGGTAGCTCATTCAGGTTACTCTAGGCTCCGTGAGGCCCCATTCTCCATGAGATCCTTTTCTCCACGAGTCCCTTTTACTCCGTGAGACCCTGGGATTTGTGAGTCCCCTTGTTCCAAGAGACCCTTTTCTCCGCGAGGCCCTTTTCTCCATGAGACCCTTTTCTCCACATGGCCCCTTTGCTTCGCAAGACACTAGGCTCTGTGAGGCCCCTTTTTCTGTGAGACCCTTTGCTCCACGAGACCCCTTGCTCTGCAAGACCCTCATCTCTGCAAAGCCCCTTCGCTCTACAAGACCCCATGCTCTGTGAGCATCTTTCCTTCATGAAGCTACTCTGCGATACCCTATGCTCCGTGATCATATTTCCATTGCGAAGCTTCTTTGCAAGACCCCATGCTCCACGAGCACATTTTCTCCGTGAAGATACTTCACGAAGACCTATTATTTGTGAAGCTCTTACCTTTGTGCCCACCATTCCATACCATAGGGGCTCCTCCCCCACACCCCTACTTCGAATCAGTGCTAGGCTGCGGTCCCAACCCTCTGGGCTGGTCCCTTTTCTTCCATCACTAACCCCCCCATGAAAAATGGAGACTCACACCGCAAGATTTTCAGGCCGGGATGTCGACATTTTCTATTGCACCCTTATGCACACCCACCTTCTATATGGAATATAATTATTTGAGATACTCTCCATAATCCATGAAATACCTTGAGTCGACATATTCCTCTCAGTACCATTCACATTTCATGAGTTGAGAATCTCATCTTAAATTTCCTGAGTACCTTGATTCAAACCATTCCTCAAGCAACTCCTCCAAACCCTATCACTTGGCTTCTGTGCCAGGTTAAACTAGAAAGGGCCGCTGAGGCGTAAGTCCCAACACCATCCATTTGTAGGTTCCTTATTCCTAAGAGTCCTATCTATATGACTTTAAACTATAGTAAACCCTATATGATCAATATAAGATGCCTCTTGCTCCAAACAAGAGATTCCTTATGCACCAAAAATAATATCCCAATATTCCTCTCTACATGACTATAAACTATAGTACTTCCTATGTTGCAAACATAGGATGCCTCTTGCTCTAAACTAGAGATGCCTTATTCTCCGTGGGTAATATGACAACAGTCCTCTCTACATGACTCTAAACTATAGTACACCCTATATCACAAACGTAGGATGCCTCTTGCTCCAAAAGAGAGATGCCTTATGCACCAAGCACAAGATGCCAATAGTCCTCACTACATTACTTTAAACTGTAGAATTCCATATCATTCGATAATAGGATGCCTCTTGTTCCAAATAAGAGATAAATTATGTGAAAAGCATAAAATACCTCATTCCATGATTACTGTGGAATAATTTCAAGAGCATTGGAATCCGTTCAAACATTCCATCACTCCACTTCATGATTTTCATGTCCTTCATTCGGATATTCATCCTCTTTCATGTCTGAAGGGACCCCCTAATGTCCTGGTCCCATGCCATCTTGGATCACCTACTATCCTGGGGTAACACCTCAGAATACTTTGGACAACACTTCGAGTTAGGTTTTTTTGTTTCAAAAACAGTTAATAGTCTACCCTCACTTGTTTTCCCCATTTCAGGCTAACGCGATATGGATGATGTATTTTGAACACAGTCAATAGTTATCCTCCATTTTCACACCACCCTCAGTGTGTTCGAAATGTCAAGCATGTGATTCACACTTTTCATATCTCTTTGCTTGGAATGATTCCAACAACCTTGGCATTATCCCGCTTGTGCTCTAGTGCATAGGTTTGGGTCTCAATTATATGCCTCAACCCACCAGTGAGTTGAGATTCCCTCATGGCCAGACATGAGGAAGACATTATCGGAAGCTTACACGTGTAAGCCCCATCCACCAGTACTACTCCATAACGGAACCCGAGTAGCTTCGATGCATAATCCCCATCTACCGTTTCCGCTCCATAGTGGCACCCGGGAAACTACACAAGCGTAAGACCCATCCATTTCCGCTTCTTAGAGGCACCCAAGAAGCTTCCACGCGTAATCCCCATCAACCATTGCTGCTCCATAGTAGCACCTGGGCAGCTTTGATGTGTAAGCCCCATCCACTGTTTTTGCTGCATAGCTGCACCTGGGAAGCTATCCATGCATAAGTCCCATCCATTTCCGATCATTAGTGGAACCTGAGCAGCTTCCATGCACAATCCCCTTCCACTATTGCCGCTCCAGAGCATCACCTGGGCAGTTTCAATGCGTAAACCCCATTCACCATTGCCGCTCCATAGCAGAACCCGACCAACATTCATGCATATTACCCATTCACCATTGCCACTCCATAGAGAAACTAGAGCATCTTTCATGTGTAGGCTACATTCACCCCCCTTATTGGATTCACCTTTGTGACATTATCATTTGGTCTCTACCAAATCCCGTTTCTCACACCGAGCATGACTCAAGTGGGATTAGAGTAAGCATTGACTATGGCATCCTTTCTGGGCCGCCTTAGAGCGTAATCCCCAAGCCTCCCTCCTGAACTATGTGGAATTTGATCTTTTCTATGGAAATGTACATAGGAAGCCACCCTGAGGTTCAAGCCCAACACATAATGGTCCCGACCATCTTCACGTCGGTTCACCAACCCATCCCGAACTAATTGGACTTTGATCTTTGCTAAGGCAAGGTACATAGAAATCCTCCCTGAGGTTCAATCCCAACACCTACTGGTCCCAAAAATCTTCATATCAGTTCACCACCCCATCCCTAACTATGTGGACATTGAACTTTTCCAATGCAAGGTACGTAGGAAGCCTCCCTGAGGTTCAAGCCCAACACCTACTTGGTCCCAACCACTTCACAATGATTTACCAAGCCCCATCCCAAACTATGTGGAATTTGATATTTTCCAAGGAAAGGTACGTAGAAAGCCTCCCTGAGGTTCAATCCCTACACCAACTGGTCCCGACCATCGTTAAGGCAGTTCACCACCCCATCCAGAACTACGTGGACTTTGATCTTTACCAAGGTAAGGTACGTAGGAAGCCTCCCTAAGGTTCAAGCCCAACACCTACTTAGTCCCAACCACTTCACAATAGTTTACCAATCCCCATTCCAAACTACACGGACTTTTATCCTTTCCAAGGCAAGGTACAAAGGAAGCCTCACTGAGGTTCAAGCCCAACACCTACTGATCCCGACCATCTTCACATCGGCTCAAAAAACACCATTCCAAACTATGTGGACTTGATCCTTTCCATGGAAAGGTATGTAGAAAGCCTCCCTGAGGTTCAATCCCAACACCTACTTAGTCCCAACCACTTCACGTTGGTTCACCAAGCCCCCATCTTAAACTACTTGTACTTTGATCCTTCTCAAGGTAGGGTATCTAAGAAGCCTCTCTAAGGTTCAAGCCCAATACCCATCAGCCCTGACCACTTCACATTGGTTCACCCCCGTCCTGCCTGACATTAAACTCTAAGCCCCCTTTTTGTCCCGCATGATGCTAAACTGTGCCCATTAAAACCACAGGGGTTTGGATCCCCGTCTCCTACATAGGGTATGTAGGAAGTATTCATGAGTTCCAACCCTAATCTATGGTAATCTGTTGTCCCCTAACCAATGGTAATCCATTGAGTACCCTAATCAATGGTAATCTTTTGCGTTCCCCAATCAGTGGTAAGTCGTTGAGCTCTGATCAGTGATAAGCCGTTATAGTCCCCGCTATTGGGGCCCACATTTATAGTCCATCCAAGTGGTGTTAGACCAAACCAAGATTCTAACCATTCATAATCCCTAATACATCATCAGGTCATTATCCTATACACACACCCCGATTATATACCCTCTTCTTAAACTATGTTGATTTTGATTCCCCACTACGGGGATATGTAGGAAGCCTCTTGGAGGTTCAAGACCATCATTAATGTCTCATCGTGAACTCTCTCCCTCAAGCCTATGTGTTTTGGGAAGGTCATTCCCCAACATGGAGGTTCCATTTTCGTCAGGTCATATCCATACATCAATTCTCACAAACAGCCTCCTCAGGTGTCCCATCACCTCACCGAACTACGCGAACTTTGATTCCCTGCCACAGGGATATGTAGGAAGCCTCTCTGAGGTTCATGACCAACAATACCATAAACTTCATGGTAGTTTCATTTCATTCACCCCTCCACTTAATTCATCCTTCCATCATCCATCATGATTTTCACCTATGCCACCACATCCCGGTGAGGTCATGCCATTCATCCCATCATTTCTCTTTGCATCACCTAGGCCACTAACCCTGCATAAGCACCACAGAATCCATAATATTCCAAAAAAGAGTATCCCTATTTTGAAGGGATACTAACCATGTGTAAGCTCTAGCATGACCTTGGGTTGTTGTCCATTTTGTACACCCTGATCCCATCATTCATCCCCCTTTAGAACTACATGGGTTATGATCCTTGTCACCTAGATAGGGTACACAGGAAGCCTCCACCAGGTTCAACCCCAATCAATGGTGTCCACTATGAGAGGACCCTCTATCTTATGATCCACCCTTCATGGAATATAGATCAACCTTCATGGTGTGATATCTTCCCTTCATTGGACACACCACCCTAGGTCCACTCTCATTGAGCATTCTGATCCATTGGTAAACAATCCAGGTTCTCCCTCATAGGGATGTACCAATATGATCCGTCTCTATGGGACATTCATATCACTCACATTCCATCTCTACAAGACGTTAAACTCATGGCCTACCTTGTGTTAAACATGAGATGCCCAAGGAAAACCTTAGAAGACACACCTCTAACGTAACCATCTCGGTAAGACGCTAAACTCGTGGAATACCCTATGTTAAGCATTGTAATCTGAGGAAAACCTCAGAGAAATTACTCTAGCATGGGATACCCCACAACCGACGTGGGATGCCTCAGTTTCTACGCCCTTGAGATGCCCTCTTATGAGGAAGAATACAGGTTTCCCAATGTCCATGCATCCAGAGATGCCCCGACATGTCTGATTATCTCATCTACTCTGCCCGAAGGTTTTTACCATGTCAAGACCCCATGGAATGTCCTGACAGTAGTAGTTTATTTAACCGGTGTCCACAAAGATATAGATTTGGGAATGAGATTCAAGAACAACATCTTAATCTATGAGGGAGACCTGGACTAGGTAACAAGATCTGAGGAGAAATCCACGGAAGGAGAGACCGACATCCCATCATCCCATTTCGATCAAGGAGAAAATGTCCCTGAATAAGTGACAGATGCCACCTACCTTTGGAAATGGGAATGCATGGAAACATAGTAGTGAATCCTCGATAGACGGATGCGCACCCCGGTGAAAGCGTCAGAAACAGAAATGGTGAACCTGATGTGAAACTCTTCTCCTTCAACTGCGAGTAGACCAAATATGTTGGGTAAATTGAGGAAACACCCATGTAAATCCCATATGCTTCATATGTGAGAGGATGAGTACCATCAGGTGTGTAAAGACTATGGTCCATCGGCTCCTCGCTGACCTCGCCACCTTAAGAGGCCATGCAGGGGGCATCACCCCCACTCAATTGGATCCTTACCAACTCTACTACCTTAAGAGGCCGTGTAGGGGGAATTCTCCCCTGACTCCATCAGCTCCTCACAAACCCTGAAACCTTAAGAGGCTACACAGGTGGAATCCGCCCTGACTCCATCGACTCCTCTCCAAATCCTCCACCTTAAGTGGCCGCACGTGGGGCATCCACCCCTGACTCCATCAGCTCCTCACCAACTCTGTCGCCTTAAGTGGTTGTGTAGGGGGATTCTGCCTGCTGAATCCATCGGCTCCTCGCCAACTCTGCTGACATAAGTGGCCATGTAGGGGGTATCCAACCCCGACTCCATTGGCTCGTCACCGACTTTTCCGCATTAAGAGGCCATGTAGGGGGCATCCTTTCCTGACTCCATCGGCTCCTCGCTGACTCTGCCGCCTTAAGAGGCCGCACAGGGGGAATCTTCCCCCAACTCCATCAGCCCCTTGCTCACTCCACCGACTTAAGAATTCGTGTAGGGGGCGTCCAACCCTAACTCCATCGGCTCCTCATAGACCCCACCACTATAAGAGGTTGTGCAGGGGGAATCCTCCCCCAACTACATCAGCTCCTCGCCAACTCCGCCGCCTTAAGAGGCCGCGCATGGGGAATCCGTCCTCAGCTCCATCAGATCCTCTATGACTCTTCCGCCTTAAGAGACAGTGTCGGGGGCATCCAGAAATAGACCTAATCAACTCCTCATCGAATATGCTGCCTTAAGAGGCAATTCTTGGGGAATCCACCCCCAAACTCAATCGACTCCTCGCTGACTCTGCTACTGTCATGGGCCGCACAGTGGGAAACTACCCCCAATCCCATGGCGCATCACTAACAGCACCAGAAGCTAATGTGGAGGTCCTCCCCACACCGCTACTATTCGAGCATGAGTTTTCACCCCGTCACCATCGTCATACAATTTGGAGGTCTTCCTCACACCACTATCATTTGGAACAATATTCCTCCCAGAGACTGCTATCAATCAGCATGGGGGTCCTCCTCATGCAGTTAACAAAAGTCATTATGGAGGTCCTCCCCATGCCAAATCCATGCCTTTCTCAGAAGAACCGGCACTGGAAATAGGTTGATTATATCCCTGTACCGGTTTCTCTAATTTGTGAGACAATGATTCAGGCTTCCACACCTTTCGAGCTCTATTTCCCCTATCATATTGACGATCCATGATTCCACGCCTTCTAGGATCCATCACCCCCGTAATACCGACGATCCATGATTCCATGCTTTCTGGGATCCATCTTCCCTATCGTACCGACAATCAAGGCTTCCACATCTTCCGAGATTCATCGCCCCATCGTACCAACTCTCCAGGCTTCCATGTCTTCTGGGATCCATTGCCCTTGTTGTACTGATGATCCAAGCTTCCATAGATTATGGGTTCCATCACCCTGTCGTATCGATGCTCTTGGCTTCCAAGCCTTCTAGGCTCCATTTACCTCATCGTACTGATGATCCAGGCTTCCACACCTTCCAAGCACTATTTCCCTCGTCGTACCAATGATCTAGGATTCCATGCCTTCTAGTCTCCAACACCCCCGTCATACCGATGATCCAGGCTTCCATGCATTCTGACCTCCATTTCCCCATCGTACCGATGCTCCAGGCTTCCATGCCTTCCTGGATCCATCACCCTATTGTACTGAAGCTTCAGAATTCTATGCCTTCCGGGATCCATCGCCCCTATCATACCGACGCTCTGGGCTTCCAGGCCTTGCAGGCTCTATCGCCCCTATCATACCAATGTTCCAGCATTCCATGTCTTCTAGGATCCATCGCCCTATTGTACCGACCCTCCAGGATTACACGCCGTTCGGGATCCATCACCCCCATTGTACCGATGCTCCAAGATTCCATGACTTCCCGGATCCATCTCCCCTGTCGTACCGACACTCCATGCTTCCAGGCATTCCAGGCCCCATCACCCCCGTTGTACCGAAACTACAGGTTTCCACTCCTCTCGGGCTCCATCGCCCCTATCAGACTAAGGGGATTCTATCTACCCTACCACCCTTGCGACACTCTGTGTCATTCCAACTACTGCATTTCATCGACTTCAAAGGCTCACCCTACGACCCCAACACTAGCTTGTGGAATGTTCACCTTGGGATTGACAAGGTCATGCCTGGAGAACATCCATGCATATACTGGGGTAATTTTACATTAATCCCACCATATGGACCCCCTCCTCATCCCAAACCATCATAATGGGGTAGAGATGACCATCACTCTACCGACACAATCTCTATGGTTCTACTTACTAGTTTCACAATGTTAAACTTCATAACAACCATCATCTTGGTCACATGACATTAAAATGAAAAATATTTTGGTCAAAGCTACGTGACCTAAAACTATAGTAACCATGGTCAAAGCTATGTGACCTAAAACGACATCCATCTCTCATATTAGCTACATGATGTTAAACTAAGCACCAAGTCTGATCTCTATGACCTTAAAGTATAAATTTTTGGTGAAAGTAATAAGACATTAAACTATCTGCAACACCAAGTTCTATTACTCTAAGTCCAACAATGTCTTCCCACTAACATTCTCTGAAGTGCTGTGATGTAGAACCCAGAGTGTTGGACTCCAAATGGACAGAGTCCCAATCCATCTCCACGCTTCGTATCGTCCATTTATTTGGATCCACACCTTCGTTCATTTTTGAAGGGACCCCCTAATGGCATGGTCTCATGCAATATTGGATTACCTACCATCTTGGGAAAACGCCCCAGAAGACTTCAGATGACATTTTATGACAGGTCCCATGTTTCGAACATGGTCAGCAGTTATCCTCCATCGTTAATCCACCATCATTTCAATCCAGATATTGAACACTATGATTCACCTTTTTTCACCTCTCTATGTTTAGGTGGAACTCAAACACCCTTGGTGTTACCCTTCCGTGCATCTTTGCACATTGAATAAGTGGGCCAGTATCACTGGGATATTCCCAGTCTGACATCTCCATTCCCCTTTCTGTGTGTTTCCATGTGTCCGGAAAATTCCATCATTACTTCTTGTTTCCCACACCGAGCATGGATCACATGGGCTTAGTAGTATTGGTAGGATGTGCACTGATATAGTTGAGTGACGCAAACATCATCGTCCTGTATGAAGTTAAACTAAATTATCATCCTACATGATGTTAAAATATTCATCTTCGTCCTTCATGAAATTAAACTGCTCATTATCATCCTACATGACTTTAAACTACTCATATTTATCTGTCATGACGTTAAACGGCTCATTATCATCATGCATGAATTCAAACTGCTCATCATTGTCATGTATGACGTTAAACTACATTATCGTCCTGCATGATGTAAAACTTCTCATCTTCGTCCTGTATGACATTAAACTAAATTATCACCTTGTATGAATTTAAACTACTCATCATCATCCTGTATGATGTTAAACTACATTATCGTCCTTCATGATGTTAAACTGTTCATCTTCGTCCGTCATGACGTTAAATTGCTCATTATCGTCCAGCATGAAATTAAGATACTCATCTTCGTCCTGTACGATTTTAAACTACATTATCATCCTTCATGATGTTAAACTACCCATCTTCGTCATGTATGACGTTAAACTACATTATCGTCCTACATGACGTTAAATTTCTCATCTTCATCCTGTGTGACATTAAACTACATCATCTTCCTGCATGACATTAAACTACATATTATTTTCCTGCAAAATGTTAAACTGTATGTCGTTCCGCATGACATTAAACTATACATCATCCCGCATGATGTTAAACTATATGTCATCCTTCATGATGTTAAACTGTATTTCATCTCGCATGATGTTAAACTTTATGTCACCCCACATGATGTTAAAATGTATGTGGCCCTACATGACGTTAAACTTTAAGTCATCCCACATGATGTTAAACTGTATATGATCCTACATGACCTTTAACTATTTCATCTTCACTCTAATGTTAATGTGTGTGATATGTCCGAACCGAAGGATGTAAAACCACTCAGCACTCATCCCGTATGACAATAAAATGAAAACTGGCTGGGACTTTCCATCTGAGGCCCAACCTCTGGTACCTCAACCTTTCTGGACCCTTGGCCCATGTTATCATATAGGATTGTGTAGTGTAGTGTAGAATCTATGTCCTTGTTCACATTAAGCTATTTTTTCCATGCTGCATACATATCCTTGAGACACCCCTCCAACCATCGTCCTTACTGCAAGACGTTAAACTGCCCAGGTAACACCATGCTTTGTGTGCCTCATCATTTGGGTTTCCACCTTCTTTCCCATCCAAAGGGACCCCTTAATGACATGGACTCTAGGCCCCAAGGCTCTCCTTTCGTCTAGGGCCAATGTCCCCAAGGAATTTGAATGATAATTTGATAAAGTCCCGCATTGAGAATATGGTTAGCAGTCGATGATCATTTATTGTTTCCATTCCAGGAAACAATATGGATATTGTATTGTGAACATGGTTAGCAGTTATCCCCAATCATTGTTTCTATTTTGTGGTCTCCCTCATGGTAGATACGATGATCCACCCTTTCAATCCTTTTTCCGATGCACATGACATTAAACTGGGCATCTATGGTCTAAGATCTATGACCATAAACTAAGATCTCTCCACATACTAGTTGCACGATGTTAAACTTCACGACATCTCCCAAAACTACATATGGATTGATTCCCATCCTCATGGGATACGTAGGAACGCCCAGACAATTGGTCTTCGGGTCCAGCCTTGTTTACCTCCTTATCCCTCTGGACTATTGGCCTGAGCCCTCAAGGGGGAATATGCGGTGTGGTATTGGCTTCTATCCTCATTCACGTAGGGTTTGTAACTACCACACCGCATACATATCCATCTGGAAAGCTCTGCCTCTCCATTTTCTCCATTCAACTTTTCAAGTAAGTTACTCTTCAACCATGCTATGTACCTATCCCTTTTTCGCAGTTCACCAATGTGCCTAGGAGCACTCTGGTTCTGGACATAGAGTGTTGTATTCTATGTAGATTCGTTCTCACCCATTTTCATGCTTCTTGTTCCCCTTTATTTGGTCTTACACAATATTTTATATTCGAAAGGACCACACAAAAACATGGATGCTAGGCTCAGTTCCCTCTTACCATCTTGGGCCAATTCCCATGAAGACCTCAAACAACATTTGCTACAGGTCCCATGTTTTGAACAAGGTCAGTGGTCGACCCTCAATTGTCTGTCCACATTCAAGGCTAATGCAAAATAGATACTATGTTTCAAACATGTTCAACAATTATCCTTTGTCATCATGCCTCTATCATTGTGATCCATATCTCGAGCATCATGATTAACATATTTCTACTCCCATATGTTTAAGTGGAATTCCAACACACTTGGATGTACCCCCTTCATGAATTTATGTGCGTTAAGTAGGAAAATCAGTAATATTAGGATTTAGTTCACCTAAAATTCCATTTCTCCTAATGTGTGCCTACCTGAACCAGGGAAATCCCACCGCTACTCCTTGTTTCCCACATCGAGCATGACTCATGTGGGGTTAGTAGTTTTGGTGGGGTGCATACTGCTGCAGCTGTACCACACAGGCCTTTCATCCCACATGATGTTAAACTGCACTCTCAGAACTATGTGTGGATTGATTCCCATACTCATGGGATATGCAGGAATGCCCATACACCCCAGGCCCAGTTTTCACCTTTGGTCCCTTGACATAAATAAACATTCTCTAGGAATACATGGTGTGTTGAAAACTCCTTATATCCTCATTCATGTCAGGTTTATAGCTGCTGCATCAGGTACTCCCATTATGGGATCTCCCCTTTCACTCCCCATCCTACCATATGACGTTAAACTACATGAGTATATATGTCCTTGATGTATGAAATTAAACTACAGTTCTAACCTGAACAAGTTCAGGATGCCCCATGTTAATGATGGGATGAGTCAACTTCATCTCTAGAGAGGATCCCCCTTAATAGCGTTGGTCCCTGGCCACACTGTTCCCAGAACTACGTGTGACTTGATTACCACCCTCATGGGATACGTTGGAATGCCCAAATAAACCATCTTGGGCGCAAAATGGTTTTCTCTTTTGGTCCCTTGACCTGTGGATTCTCCTGAGAGTGTGTGGTGTGGTGTGGACTCTTATAGTCTTTATTCACATCAGGGTATGTTCCATACCACATATTTTCTTTCTGGGTTTCCATGACCTCAACACTTGACTTTAAATTGTGGTCCTACCCAGAATAAATTCAAGATTCCCCATGCTAATTATGGGATGCACCGGATTCCTCGCTAGAGAGGATTCCTCCTACAAGCATTGGTGTATGACCATGCTATTCTCAAGAACTATGTTTGTCTTGATTCTCATCCTTATGGGATACATAGCGATGACCAAACATTTCTCCTTGGGACCAGCCCCAGGGGAATTAAACCTTCTAGCCCGTCGACGCTGATCACGGTCTAGTCTCTATGACCTTAAACAAGGAGCCTACAGTCCATGAAAAATGAATTTAAACCGATAGCCTTGGTCCATGTAGTATGACCTTAAAACTATGTACACTGTCCTCACCGTACGATGTTAAACTATGTTTCTATCATCCTCCTTAGCATGAAGTAAAAATACAAGGAATTCTAGGTCCTCACCAGAGAGGTCCTATTTGGAAGTAGGTTTGATCCCTGGTCATACCTATGGGCTCACCTAATGTGTTTTCATCACAGTGGTGTATTTTCATGAGTATTGGACTTCATTCAAACAACCCATCATTCCACCCTCAACGCTTTGCGTTCCCTTTATTTGGACCCTCGTCCTCTTTCATGCCTAAAGGAACCCCCTAATAGTACGGATGCTCAGCCTATAGATCACCTACTGTGCTGGGATAATGTCCCGAAAGACTAATGGATGACATTTCAAGTTAGTACCCATGTTTCAAACATGGTCTGCAGTCAGCCCTCATTTGTTGTCCCCATTTCAGGCTAACACAATAAGGATACTATGTTTTGAACAAGGTCAACAGTTATCCTTCATTGTCATTCCATCCCTACAATGTTCCTAATTTTGGGTATCGTGATTCACATTTTCCACTCCCCTCTATTCATATTTATTCTAACGACCATGGAGTTACCCTACTCTTACACTAGAGAAAACTGGTAAAACAGAAATTTTATTATTGTGAGAGATTTATTATCTAGTCAGGCCTCCCTCTTTTTTCTTGGAAATCATAATTGGCTATTCCGAGGGCCTTGCCTCTCCAGTCACAATCCCTCTCATTCAGGATACTCCCAGTGGAAATCAATGTCCCATTCAGATCCCCTCACATCTTCTGCTGTTTAGCACTCTTGCACAGGTGAATGACATTCTATTATCTCCTATTTCCTGCACTGAGAATTGATCACACGGGCTTTGATATTTAATTATTTGTTTTTGTAATGTGATCGAGATACAATGGACACCAAGGCAAGAATTTTCCCTAGTCATTTCCTCATAACGCAGTTCACCTCACCCTCCTCATCCTCATTGGACCCCATTCATAGGGGGGGCATTTGTTAACACCAGAAAATGCATACCCAAAATATTCCAAATGATTCCACAGATGATCCAAGAGCATAGACCAATTTTTAAGCTTCGATTTGATAGGTTGTAGTATAACACCCTGAGCCCGTTCTTCTTGACTCGGTTCTTAAAAATGTTGTGTAATTTTTTTATAAAAGTGAATAAACAATTACACAACACTAAACACAAAATAGGACCTTTTACCAGTCTAGGTTCTGGAGAATTAGACAAAACCTTACATTTATTAGAGTTGAAACAAAAATAAAACAATTGTCCACTACACTTCCGCGTGCACAAACACCAAAAGCAGAAAATTCTATGATAATCTCCTAAGATACCTGTGAGAAATCATTTTAAAACAAAGGGTGAGCATTCAATTGCCCAACAAGGTGTTTTGAAAACCTTTGTTAAATCAATTTTAAAAATAGCATTTTGATAATACATTTGAAATATTCAATTAGACATACATTTGTAAAATAATGCTTTGAAAAGTAATTATACTTTGAAAACAACTTTAAATTAATCCAGTGATTCGATTGAAAATATTAAGCAAGCTCTTAAAAACAAAATGACTGAGGCCACATGAAACATTGAAGGCTATCTTGGGCCTACCCACTTGAGGGATGGATTCATTATCCGACTCCCTATCATATTTACAAAGTTCAAGCACCATTTTCTTTATAAAACATTTTTTTAAGCTTGCCTTACTTATATATAATTTTCGCTGGAGTTTTAAATTTTGGAAACATATTACTACATTAAAATACACATTAAATAAACCAATTTTCTCTTCTAATAATCTTGAAGTAGATAAATTTGAAAATCAAAACAAAACTATCCCTTGCTAAAATAGTAATGGAATTGCAATTAAAGTATGAATAAATCTCTTACATAAAAATAAATTTGAACAAACATAAACATGAAATATTTAATTGAAGAAGTCCTTAATAAAATAATAAAGGAATTGTGTAAAATTAGAAAATAGAAATTATAACATGCGATAAACAGATAGATGTCCCTTACCAAAAATGGAAATCTTTTTACTCCTATTTGGTGCTTGTTTCTCATATTCTTAGAACCAAAAATGGAACAACACATCACAAAGAAGAAAATAGAACTCTTAATTCCTTCCTCACTCACACATATAACAATTTTGAATCTCTTGGGCAGTGAAGCTTCTGCTTAAATACACCCTCGGAAGTCTTAATATATATATATATATATATATATATGTATATATATTCTATATCAAGTTTAGATATGCTCTGATTGGTAGAAAGTTGGGATGGTTATATATATCTTTTTAAATGATCAACTATCTCATATGAATACATAATGGAAGATTTGGATTTGATCCGATTTTGAAAATAATGAACAGATTCAGTGTATTATGAAGAATCATAATCAATGAAATTAATATACTGATTCAATCACAAATACCAACAGGAAAACGATGGATATGATGACCAAAGTAAGAAGACTAATTAAATAGGCTATCTGATAATCCAATTTAAATTTTCTTTGACAAACGATTCACAAACATTTAATTATAATATCTATACTCTTCATATCAAGAAGTTGGTTGTAAGAAATCAATAAAAAACAACATAAAAGATATGAAATCATCATCCAAGAAATAAGATCTGAAGTCAAAGACAAATAGATGAGTTAATACAATGAAAATGGTCCACAAGTCATGAATTCAATAATATTTGGATAAATAAACCAATCTTACTTGTGATTTGGGACCACACACATTGTTTTACTCTAAAATATCATTCAGAAACTTCAACGCGTCACAGATCAGGTGTAGTTGAACCTTAGTCATGCTTCAAAACCCTTAATCAAACTCATTTCAAGATATGAGCTTGAACCTAAAACTAAAAGTGAAAACCCTAAGCCGAGATCGAACTCGTTGATGTCACATGGCCTACAGAGGACCCCTAAAACTCAGCTCGACTCCGAGTGATACCTGAGGTGCACACGGATGAACACTTCTTCCTAGTCATCGGCTTCGTCTGCATTCACCCCAATCGAAGCCTCCTCCATGCCCTCGGGTTTCCTCTGCTCAAAACTCGATTCACACTTCATCGAAACCCTATCCCAGAAAAAGTCACGACGCCCCCTTTTTTTAACAGAATTTCATCATATTTTTTATCAATTAAATCAGACATATATATATAATATAATATAATATAAAAAGTATCATTTGATTATAATTCCATGTTTTAATAATAACTCATTCAATTTCAAATATATATATATATTATTGAAAATAATAATAATAATATTCCTATAATTATTATTTCATATAAATTAATAATACTGAAAATTCATATAAAGTCATACTAGTTCATTTAGTAAATTAATATCATTAATTAAGTTAAATTTATTTAATAAAATTATATTTATATGAATATTAAAATAATTAATCATAAATTGAAATATATATATATATATATTAACTTCCAAATAAATTGGTCTTAAATAGGTTCATTTTTTTTATTTAAAACCTTATATTTACTTAATTATATAAAAAATGATTTCTCAAATACATAAAAAAATTCTAAACACAATTTATAGTTATCAAACTAATTCATAAATATATACTATATTGAAAATATTGTGGTTATATTACATTTAATATTAATTTTGATTATATTTATCTATCAGAAAGTATCATGTCAAGATACTATATTTCATAAAAGTATATTTAATATGTTGTTAAAAGTTACATTTTTGAAAAATATTATAATTCATGGAATCAAATTTTCAATTTAATTAAATGAAATCACATAAAAATATTTCATAACATTATTTATTTAAGATTATATTAATTAATAAAACTATCTGGGATGTTACATTCTCCCCCCTTAAATGAATTGCGCCCTCGCAATTATTTTTTTGGACTTACAAAAATTGGAAATTTACATCTTCAGAATTACAAAATATCTAAGGGGACTAAACTATTGAAATAAAATTTTAATTCATAGATTTTTTATTCCTCAAAAGACAACATCTAATCTCCAAAGTTGTCTAGACCATGCCTTTGATACCAATTATAACGCCCTGAGCCCGCTCTTCTTAACTCGGTGGTTAAAAATGTTGTGTAATTTTTTTTATAAAAGTGAATAAACAATTACACAACACTTAACACAAAAGAGGAACTTTTACCGGTCTAGGTTCTAGAGAATAAGACAAAACCTTACATTTATTAGAGTTAAAACAAAAATAAAACAATTGTCCACTACACTTCTGCGCGCACTAACTCCAAAAGCAGTGGAATCTATGATAATATCCTAAGATACCTGTGAGAAATCATTTTAAAACAAAGGGTGAGCATTCAATTGCCCAGAAAGGTGTTTTGAAAACCTTTGTTAAATACCTTTTAAAAATAGAATTTTGATAATACATTTAAAATATTCAATTAGACATACATTTGTAAAATAATTCTTTGAAAAGTAATTATACTTCGAAAACAACTTTAAATTAATCCAGTGATTCGATTGAAAATATTAAGCAAGCTCTTAAAAACAAAATGGCTGAGGCCACCTGAAACATTGAAGGCTATCTTGGGCCTACCCACTTGAGGGATGAATTCATTATCCGACTCCCTATCGTATTTACAAAGTTCAAGAACCATTTGCTTTATAAAACATTTTTTTAATCTTGCCTTACTTACATATAATTTTCACTGGAGTTTTAAATTTTAGAAACATGTTACTACATTAAAATATACTTTACACTTATATGATTATGTATGTATGTATATATATATATATATATGAACTTCCATTGCCTTACACTTTCATGTTTTTTTCTGACCAAAATTTTCACATGTATACCTTTCATAAACATCCATGTATCTAAACATTTTATGAAATACATGATTTTCATATTGTTATAATTTCGACCATTTTTTAAATGAAATATTGAATAAAGATTTCCAACAACATACTTGTTTAATTACTTTTATGCATGAAATATTATAATGAATATATATAATATTAATAATCACATGCAATATTCATGTCACACATGAAATTATCAATAACATTTCATATGAATTCACTCCTTCATGGATATGTATATGTATATATATATATATATATATATATATATATGTTTTGAAGAACCTAATTTCATGGTCATATATAAATTTATATATTTGAACATGTATTTTATGCCAATATCAAACCAGTAAGCATAAACATATACTTGAAATTAATCAATTTCAAAATCGACATGCAATTTTCAAATACGGTCATTCCTAAAAAATGTCCGACTTATAAAAAGATGTTTTAATAGATTCAAATTCCTAAAATAAAGCATCATATTCAAAATTTGACAATAAAAATTTATAAATTATTTTAGTATGATGAAATAAACTTTAACATATATTTAAATTAAAACTAAAATAAGTTCTCATAAAAATACCCCTTACATATAATTTTGAAAACTAAAATAATTACTTTGAAATAAATAAACCAATTTTCTATTCTAATAATCTTTAAAATAGATAAATTTTAAAATAAAAATAAAACTATCCCTTGTTAAAATAGTAATCTAATTGCAATTAAAGTATGAATAAATCTCTTATATAAAACTAAATTTGAACAGTCATAAACATGAAATCTTTAATTGAATAAGTACTTTAATAAAATAATAAAAGAATTGTGTAAAATTAGAAAATAGAAATTATAATGAGATAAACAGATAGAGGTTCCTTACCAAAAATGGAAATCTTTTTACTCTTATTTGCTAGTTTTTTCTCATATTCTTAGAACCAAAAATAGAACAACACATCACTAGGAAGAAAATTGAACTCTTACTTCCGTCCTCCCTCACACATATAACAATTTAGAATATGTTGGGCGGTGAAGCATCTGCTTAAATACAACCTTGAAAGTATTAAAAAAGATATATATATATATATATTATCAAGTTTAGATACGCTATGATTGGTAGCAAGTTGGGATGCTTATATATATATTTTTAAATGATCAACTGTCTCATAAGAAGACATAATGGAGGATATGGATTTGATCCGATTTTGAAAATAATGAACAGATTTAGTGTATTTTGAAGAATCATAATCAATGAAATTAATATACTGATTCAATCACAAATACCAAATGGAAAATGATGGATATGATGTCCAAAGTAAGAAGACTAATTAAATAGGCTATACGAAAATCAAATTTAAATTTTATTTGACAAACGATTCACAAACATTTAATTATAATATCTATACTATTCATATCAAGAAGTTGGCTATAAGAAATCAATAAAAAAACAACATACAAGATATGAAATCATCATCTGAGGAATAAGATCTGAAGGAAAATACAAATAGATGAGTTAATACATTGAAAATGGTCCACAAGTCATGAATTCAATAATATTCGGATAAATAAACCAATCTTACTTTTGAGTTGGGACCACACACATTGTTTTACTCTAAAATCTCATTCAGAAACTTCAACGCGTCACAGATCAGGTGTATTCAAACCTTAGTCACGCTTTGAAAACCATACTCAAACTCATTTCCATATCTGAAATCGAACGTAAAACTAAAAGTGAAAACCCTATGCTGAGATCTAACTCATTGATGTCACATGGCCTACATAGGACTCCTAAAACTCATCTCATCTCAGATTGATACCTAAGGTGCTCGCAGTTGAACACTTCTCCCCTGTCATCGGCTTCGTCTGAGTTTTCCCCAATCGAAGCCTCTGCCATGCCCTCGGGTTTCCTCTACTCAAAACCTGATTCACACTTCATCGAAACCCTATCCAGGAAAAATTCACCACTCCCCTTTTTTTAACATAATTTCATCATATTTTTCTATCAATTAAATCGTACATATATATATATATATAATACCATATAATATAAAAAGTATTATTTGATTATAATTCCATGTTTTAATAATAACTCATTAAATTTCAAATATATATATATATATATTATTGAAAATAATAATAATAATTTTCCTATAATTATTATTTCATATAAATTAATAATACTAAAAATTCATATAAAGTCATACTAGTTCATTTAGTAAATTAATATCATTAATTAAGTTAAATTTATTTAATAAAATTCTATTTATACGAATATTAAAATAAGGAATCATAAATTGAAATATATATATATTAAATTCCAAACAAATTTGTCTTAAATAAGTTCATTTTTTTAATTTAAAACCTTTTATTTACTTAAGTATATAAAAAATGATTTCTAAAATACATCAAAAAAAATTCTAAACACAATTTATAGTTATAAAACTAATTCATAAATATATACTATATTGAAAATATTGTGGTTATGTTACATTTAATATTAATTTTTATTATATTTATCTATCAGAAAGTATCATGTTAAGATACTATATTTCATAAAAGTATATTTAATATGTTGTTAAACGTTAAATTTTTGAAAAATATTATAATTTAAAGCATCAAATTTTCAATTTAATTAATTGAAATCACATAATAATATTTCATAACATTATTTATTTAATATTATATTAATTACTAAAACTATCTAGGATGTTACATGTAGAGCCCTAATAGAGTTATAGTTTAGGAGTCATGGACATTTGAAGTTGGGATGGGAAACTGGTTCGTGGAGACCATTCGTGGAGCCCCTCAGCATCGTGGCCGGCGTGAAGCCAAATCCCCTATACGGTCACCACGGAGCAAGAAGTTTTTGAAGCCGCTGCGAAGAAAATAGGCGGGAGACTCTGTGATCCCAAAGACATTTTTGAAGCCACCGTGGAGTAAAGAGGAGGGAGGATTTGCATTCCCAAAGGCGTTTGTGAAGCTGTCGTAGAGCCAAGAGGTGGGAGGCTCTGCAGTTAGGAAAAGGCTCCACGTGGATTTGTGCCAAGACGTCTCTACTTCATGCCACCCCTTTCCTATAAATCGACGGATCACCCACCTTCATAAGGATGGTTACACAGCCTATTGTGTGGTAGATCTTCCATTTTAAGGAGCTCCAGAGCTATGCCCTTTGTGAAGGAGGGAGCTCCTTCGGGTTGCTCGAGGCTCCACAATCCCCCTTGCTCCACGAGACCCTTTTCTACGTGAGGCCTCCCTGCTCCCTGAGACCCTGAGCTCCGCGAGGCTCCTTGTTCCATGAGACCCTTTTCTTCACGAGGCCCCTTTCTCTACAAGACCCTTTTCTTCGTGAGGCACCTTTGCTCCGTGAGACCTTAGGCTCTGCGAGGCCCCTTATTCCATGAGACCCTTTGCTCTATGAGGCCCCTTGCTCTGTGAGACCCTCATCTTTGTGAATATTATTTTCTCCATGAGCCCCCTTTCTCTATGAGCATCTTTCCTTCATGAAGTTGTTATGTGAGACCCGATGCTCCGCCAACAGCTTTCCTTTGCGAAGATGCTTCACGAGACACCATGCTCTGTGAGAACCTTTTCTCCGCGAAGCTACTTCTCAAAGAACTATTCTTTGTGAAGCTCCTAACTTTGTGCCCAATGGTCCATACTGCGAGGCTTCTCCCCCACACCCCTTCTTGGTATCAGTGTCGGGCTACGGTCCTTGCCCTTTGGGATGGTCCCTTATCTTCTGTCACTGACCCCCATGAAAAATGGAGACTCACACCATGAACTTTTAAGGCTGAGATGTCATCATTTTCCATTGCACCCTTTTGCGCACCCACCTTTTACCTATGAAATAGCATGATTTGAGATACTCCTCCATACTCCATGAAATACCTTGATTCAACATATTCCTCTCGGTCCCTTTCACATGTCATGAATTGAGATTATCATATTCAATTCCCTGAGTACCTTTAGTCGAACCATTCCTCAAGAAACTCCTCCAAACCCTATCACTTGGCTCCTATGCCAGGTTGAACTAGAAAGGGCCGCTCTTGCATAAGTCCCAACACCAGCCATTGTTAGGTTCTTTTTGCCTTAGAGTCCTATCTATATGACTTTAAACTGTAGTGAACCCTATATGATCAATATAAGATGCCTCTTACTCAAAACAAGAGATGCCTTATGCTCCAAGTATAACGTGCCAATAGTCCTCTCTACATGACTATAAACTGTAGTACTCCCTATGTTGAAAACATAGGATGCCTCTTTCTCTAAACCAGAGATGACTTATGGTCCATGCGTAATACAACAACATTCCTCTCTACATGAATCTAAACTGTAGTACACCCTATATCACAAACATAGGATGCCCCTTGCTCCAAATGAGAGATGCCTTATGTGCCAAGCACAAGATTATAATAGTCCTCACTACACGACTTTAAATTTTTGCATTCCCTATCATTCGATAATAGGATTCCTCTTGTTCCAAATAAGATATGACTTATGTGAAAAGCTTAAAATACCTCATGCCATGATTATAATGGCATAATTTCAAGAGGGTTGTAATCCATTCCAACATTCCATCACTCCACCTAATTCTTTTCATGTCATTCATTTGGATCTTCATCCTATTTCATGTCTGATGGGACCCCCTAACGGCCTGGTCTCATGCCATCTTATCTCACCTACCATCCTGGGTCAATTCCCTAAGAGACATTGGATAACACTTCGAGTTAGGTTCTATGTTTCGAACATGGTCAACAGGAGACCCTTAATTGTTTTTCCCCATTTCAGGCTAACATGATATGGATACTATGTTTCTAACATGTTCAACAGTTATCCTACATTGTCACACCACCCTCACCACGTTCCGAATGTTGGGCATGTGATTCACACTTTTAATCTACCTTTGTTCATAATGATTCCAAGACCCTTGGTGTTATCCCACTTGTAATATAGTGCATAGGTGTGGGTCTCACTTATATGCCTCAACCCACTAGTGAGTTTGGATGCCCTAACAGCCAAACATGAGGATGAAATTATAGGAAGCTTACATGCGTATGCCCCATCCACCAGTACTGCTCCATAGCGGCCCCTGGGCAGCTTCGATGCATAATCCCCATCCACCATTGCTACTCCAAAGTGGCACTTGGGCATCTAATCATGCGTAAGTCTAATCCATTGTCGCTCCTTAGCGGCACCCGGGTAGATTCCATGCATAAGCCACATCCACCATTGTCACTTCATAGCGACACCTGGGTATTTTCGATGTGTAAGCCCCATCCACCGTTTGTGCTCCATAGAGGAACCTAGGAAGATATCCATGCATAATCCCCATCCATTTCTTCTCCTCAGCGGCATCTGAGGCTGCTTCCATGCATAATCCCCCTTCAACATTACTGATCCATAACATAACCCGGGTAGCTTCCATGTGTAAGCCTTATACACCATTGCCGATCTATAGTGACACCAGAGAAACTTCCATGCGTAAGCCCCATTCACCACCCTTCATGGATGCACCTTTACAGTGTGATTATAAGGTCTCGGCCGACTCTTGTTTCTCACACTGAGCATGGATCACGTGGGATTAGAGTAAGCATTGAATATGGCATTCTTCCTGGGTTGGCTTAGAGCAAAATCCCCAAGACTCCCTCCCAAACTACGTGGACCTTGATCTTTTCCAAGGAAAGGTATGTAGTAAGGTTCCATGAGGGTCAATACAAAAACCTACTGGTCCCGACCATCTTCACGTCGGTTCACCACCCCATCCCGAACTACATGGACTTTGATCTTTGCCAAGGAAAGGTTTGTAGGAAGCCTCCCTGAGGTTCAAGCCCAACATCTACTATTCCTAACCATCTTCACATCGGTTCACCACCCCATAAAAAACTACATGGACCTTGATCTTTGCCAAGTCAAGGTATGTAGGAAGCCCCTATGAGGTTCAAGCCCAACCCCTACTTGATCCCAACCACTTCACAATGGTTTACCAAGACCCATCCCAAACTACGTGGACATTGATCTTTACCAAGAAAAAGTACATAGGAAGCCTCCCTGTGGTTCAATCCCAACACCTACTGGTCCAAACTATCTTCACGTCAGTTCACCACCTCATCCCGAACTACGCGGACTTTGATCATTTCCAAGGAAAGGTACGCATGAAGCCTCTCTATGGTTCAAGCCTAACACCTACTTGGTCCCAACCACTTCACAATGGTTTACTCAGCCCCATTATGAACTATGTGGAATTTGATCCTTTCCAAGGAAAGGTATGTAGGAATCCTCCCTAAGGTTTAATACCAACACCTACTGGTCCCGACCATCTTCACATCGGCTCACCAAACACCATTCCGAACTATGTGGACTTTGATCCTTGCCAAGGCAAGGTACGTAGGAAGCCTCCCTGAGGTTCAAGCCCAACACCTACATAGTCCCAACCACATCACAATGGTTCACCAAGCCCCCATCCTGAACTATGTGGTCTTTGATCATTGCCAAGGTAGGGTACGAAGGAAGACTCTCTGAAGTTCAAGCCCAAAACCCATTGGCCCTGACCACTTCACATTGGTTCACCCCTGTCCTGCATGATGTTATACTATAATCCCCCTTTCCATCCCGCATGATGCTGAACTGCACCAATTCAAACTACAAGGGTTTTGAACCCTGTCTCTTAGTCAGGGTAAGTAGGAAGCCTTTCTGAGGTCTGACCTCAATCAACGGTAAGCTGTTGTCCCCAAGCCAGTGGTAAGCCCTTGAGTTCCCTAATCGATGGTAAGCCGTTGCATTCCCCAATCAGCGGTAAGCCATTGTAATCCAATCAACGGTAAGACATTGTAGTTCCCTATTTTGGGGCCCACATCTCTGGCTGTCCCAGTGGCATCAGACCAACCCGGGATGCTAACCACAAATAAGCCCCAGTACATCGTCAGTTCGTTGTCCTCTACAAACACCCCGATTCAATTCCCTCTTCTTGAACTACAGGTATTTTGATTCCCTTCCATGAGGATACATATGAAGCCTCCCTGAGGTTCAATTCCCTCATTCATGTCTCATCGTGACCTCTCTCGCTCAAGCCTATGTGTTTCAGGAAGGTCATGCCCCGACACAGAGGTTCCATTTCATCCGGGTCCCATCCATACGTCTATTCCCATAGACCACCTCCTTAGGTGTCCCATCACCTCACTAAACTATGAATATTTTGATTCCCTACCATAGGGATATGTAGAAAGCCTCTATGAGGTTCAATTCCAACACTATTGTCACCTTCATGACACTTCCATTTCATTCCCCCTATACTTCATTCATCTTTCCATCATCCATCATGATTTTCACCCGGGCCACCACATCCAGGTGAGGTCATTCCATTCATCGCATCGATGCTCCTTGTGGAACCTGGGCAGCTAACCTTGAATAATCCGCACACAATCCATAACCATTAAACCAAGAGTCTCCTTATTGCGATGGGCTACTAACCACGCGTAAGCCCCAACATTCCCTTGGGTTCTCATCCATTTTGTACACCCCAACCCCATCATTCATCCCCATTTAGAACTACTTGGGGTTTCATCCTTGTCTCCTTGACAGGGTACGTAGGAAACCTCTATGAGGTTCAACCCCAATTAATGGTGTCCCCTCTAAGAGGACCCTCCATATTATGATCCTACCTTTGTGGCATATAGATCAACCTTCACGGTGTGATATATTCCCTTTATTGGACACACCAACCTGGGTCTGCTCTTATTGAGGGTTCTGATCCATCCAATAGGTAAACACTCCAGGTGCTCACTACTAGGGTTGTACCAATATGATCCGTCTCTATGGGACTTTATGATCACTTGCATTCCATCTCCAAAAGAAATTAAACTTGTATCCTACTTCGTGTAAAACATGAGATGCCTGGGGAAAACCTTGGAAGACACGCCTCTAGCGTAACTGTCTCTGCAAGATGCTAAACTCGCGGAATACCCTATGTTAAGAATGTGAAGCTAAGGAAAACCCAAGAGACATGCTTCTGACATGAGATACCCCTTGAACAACATGGGATGCCTCAGGTTCTGCGCCCTTGAGATGCCCTCTTATGAGGAAGAATACAGGTTCCCCAATGTCCTTGCATCTAGAGATGCCCAGACATGCCTGATGTTGTCATCTACTCCGACCGAATGTTGTACCATGTCAAAACCCCATGGAATGTCCTAACAAAAGTAATGTAATTAAACGACATCCACAAAGATATGGCACCAGAAATGAAATTCACAAACAACGTCTTAATATATGAGGGTGACCAGGACTAGGTAAGGAGATTTGAGGATGAATCCATGGAAGGAGAGACCAAAATACCATCATATCATTTTGATGAAGGATCAAACGTACCTGAATAAGTGATGGATGCCACCTGCATTTAGAAAGAGGGAATGCATTTCAACAGAGCAGCATGTCCTCGACAGACGTATGTGCACCCCGACGAAAGCTTTGAAAACATGGACATAGGTCTATACCACACTACACACCCTTTTCCAAGGAAAACTCAGGCTAGGGGGGGCAGGAAAATAAAGGGTTTCCATGAAATGGGGCTAGACTCGTAGAATTGATGTTCAGGAAATCCTACATATCCCATGGGGATGGGAATCAAGCCATATGTAGTTCTGAACATGCAGTTTAATCTCTTGAGGGACGAGGATGTGAAATGTGTATGGCATGGAGAGTAACCTGACGTGAATGAGGAAATAAGCCCACATACCCCATGCCATTCATAATTCTCTGGGAGAATTCAAGCTAGGTGGCTAAGAGAAAGGGAATATGAACCAGGGATACACCTATGGACAACATGTCCAGGTTTTCCTATGCATCCCATTAACATGGGAATCAATCCACACGTAGTTCATGAATGACATGTAGTTTAGCGTCGTACGGTGAGGATGTTATAGATCTTAGTTTATAGTCATATAGCTTGGACCATAGATGCCTAGTTTAGTGTCATGGGCATGGGATGGGTGAGTGGAGAAGGATAATCATCATGCCTGTGGAAGCCCACAAAATGGAAATGATGATAGAGGGTAATTTCTGACCACATTCTCTAAATCATATCTATATTTTTGTGACCAGGGTTTAGGGGAAAACAATTGAGTGTCTACTATTGACCGTATTCACAACACAGGACTTGTATCAACTTGTTCCTTGAAATCCTTGGGGATATTGGCCTGAAATGGTAGGAGATCCCTAGGGCCTAGAATCCATGCTGTTCGGGGGTCCTTTTGGATATGAATGATGATGGAAGCCCAAATTATGGGACATGTGAAGCATGGAGGGACATGTGCTTGTGAAAGGACAATAGATGAAGGAGGTATGTCTCAAGGGGATACGTGTGGCGTGGCAAAAAAAATATCCCAATGTGAATGCGGACGTAAGTCCATACCACACCACACAATCCTATATGAGAACTTGGGCCAGAGGGTGGAAAGGGGGTGAGGGATCTAATACATGAAGTCCTGGCTGGTTTGCAATTTAACGTCTTAAAATGAGGATGATTGAGATCTTAGTTTAAGGTTGAAGAGATCAGACCATAGATACATGACCCCTTACGTGGGTATTACCTTACCAAAGCTCCTAACCCCACATGAGCAATGCTCGATGTGGGAAATAAGGAGTAGGACCAGGCTCTCCCCAACATATAAGGGTACGATAGCTGGACTCACACTCCTTCCCAAGGAAGACTGACGTTCGAAGGGATAACGAGACAACATGAACCACTACACCCAATATTTGGGACATATGGGGGTGGTGACAACTATAAAGCATAGTTGTTGACCATGTTCGAAATACAATTTCCATATCGGGTGACCCAAAATGTGAACAATAAATGAGCATCGACCGTTGATCATATTCGCAACACGGGACTTGTATCAACTTGTTGTTTGAGGACCTTGAGGGAGTTGGATTGAAATGATAGGGGATTCCTTAGGCTAAGTATCTATTCCATTAGGGGGCCCTTTTGGATGTGAAAGATGATGGAGTCCCATGTACAAAGAGTGTGTGAAGCATAAATGCGCCCATGAAATTTAACGTCAAGAAGGACGATGAAAGAGGTGGAGATCTCCAGGGAAGGGGATGTATGGTGTAGTCATTATGAACCCGATGTAAAGGGAGGAAAAAGCAAGAACCACACCATGTTTCTCAACATAAGGGGGTATCTTGAAGTCGAGGCTGGGCCTATGAATGAAATGTCTAGGTGTTCCTATATATCCTATAAGGATGGGAATCAAGCCACACATAGTTCTTGAAGGAAATGCAGTTTATCATCTTGCGGTGAGGATTTGGGAGAATAGAAGAATGAGGAGGGGGGCACATAGTGCGATCATCATAATACGGACATGAGTGGGGCCAAAGGAGACTACATGACACCATGTGGGATCCTCCAAGAGAACTATACCTAGGGGGGATAATAAAAGAGGAATCTGGGGGTTAGACTCAATACAAGGCGTTTGAGCGTTCCTACGTATCCCATGATCATGGGAATCGAGCCATATGTAGTTCTTGAAATGCAGTTTAATGTCTTGTAGGAGGACAACTGTTTAATGTCATACGGGACATAACAGTTTAAGGTCATGTAGGAGAAGATAGTTTTTGAAATCCTGCAGGACAATATACAGTTTAATGTCATGTAGTCTATAATAGTTTAAGGTCATGTAGAACCCTATTTTTTTTAGGAAAAGTACTTATTGAAAAACTTTTCATTGGTGGGAGGAGTTATATGATCACCATCCATGGTAACCTAGGAGTATTCTCCATTAGGATAAACCTTGTGAAAAATGTAAGGGCCTTCCCATTTGGGCTCTAGTTTTGGTGGATTCCATCTAGGTATCATTGGTGTTCTCAAGGCCAACACCAAGTCACCTTGAAAGAAAGAGAGGAGGAAAAATTTCTTGTTGAAATACCTAGCTATCTTGTCTTGATGCCTTTCTAGATTGTGCAGGGTGAGAATCCTATTCTCATAATGTGCTTCCAATTCTTACAGACAGATTTTAGCTACCCTATCTAGTGCTTTATAATCATAGACTACTATGCATAATGAAGGCAGCTGAATCTCGATGGAAAAGATGGCCTCTATTCTATACACTAGGGAGTATGGGGTCATTTGTGTGGAATTACGAGTCATCATCTGATAAGACCATAGGGCGTTGGGGAGTTTGTCTGGACAACTCTTCTTCTTCTGAACAATCATTTTCTGAAGAATGTTAGAGAGGTTTTTGTTGAACGCCTCGATCTACCCATTTTCTTGCCCATGGTAGCGGGAGGTATGGTTAGAATGGATGTTGTACTTGGCATAAAATTTATTCAACTCGGCTGCCAGAAAGTTTCTGTTATCAGTGAGGATGATGTGAGGGACTCTGAACTAGTATATGATATTGGAGCTCACAATGTCAATGATAGAACGATCCTTGACCTCCTTGAGCAGAACTGCTTCTTCCCACATGGAAAATAAATCCTCAGCGGTAAGGATGAACCTACATTGGAGAGCTGTTGCCGGTGGATATGGTACTACGACATCGATTCCATAGACTGAAAAGGTCCAGGAGTACTTGGTAGTGTGAAGGGGATCTAGTGGCCGATGCACAAATTTGGTATGAATTTGGCACGCATTGCAACTCTTGGAAAACTCGATGCAGTCTCAAATCATAGAGGGCCAAATATACCCTAGTCTCCGGATCTTGTGAGATAGTTTCGGCCCAGTCTGATAAGTCCCTCAAGAACAAAAATGAAAATCCTATATTACTTGTGGAATATGGACTTCTTGAATTCAATGGATGAGAATCTCATCAAACCTGCACTTATAGAGGATCTGCTGAAGACTGGGACCACTCTGGAGAGTAAACTGTGATGCGCGGTGACAGATTCACTCACACTCGGCTCAATCTTCTGGGAGATTACCATAATGAAGGTACTCAACCAAGGGTATCCTCCAATCAAGAGTTGATTCCAACATTGAGGTAGGTGGACCTGGGTGTCCTGATATGGATGTGCTGATGGTAAGGTGGCTTACTTGTGGGATATCATTGTCATTTGGGGTGACGGGAGTGATGACTCTCCGGTGTGCCACGTGGATAATAAAATCATCCTGTTTAGGCTCTAAAAGTGATGCAGCTAGGCTAGGAAAGGCATCTGATCTACCATTCTGTGGCCGAGGGACATGGGTAACCTCTGGACAAGATGGGAACTGGGCTACAACTGGAGGGTACGCTCCAATAGTGGTACGAGCTCTGGCTTCCTGACGACATAGTTACCATTGATTTTCTTGATGACTAGTTCGGAGTCCCATTTCACATGAAAGTGGGGAACATCAATCTCAAGGGATAGCTCAAGGTCGGTGATGAGATCTTGGTACTCTGCCTCATTGTTGGTACAACCCTCTAAAAGTAAGAATGAATAGGAAAAAACAGCTTGTTCTGGAGTGATGAAGACGATACAAAGACCTACTCTATGAAGTCTGGGGTCATTGAGCCTTATACTAGTAGGGCTATAAGAAGAACCATCAAAGTGCATTTGCCAACACTGGATAGATTGGTATACTGAGATAATTTCATCATCAAAAAAATCAAAGTCCAGAGACTGTTTCGTAGGAGATGGATGGGAAACCAAGAAGTCTACCAATGCATACCCCTTAATAGCCTTCTGGGGAACAAGCCTGATGTCGAACTACTGGAGAATCACTACCCAACAAGATAGATATCCTATCAGCATGGGGCAGTTCAGGATGCACTTTAGTGGATCCACTCGGGACACCAACTGTACCTCATGATTCTGTAGGTAATGCCACAATTTCTATACTGTAAATACCAGTTCAAGGTAGCTCTTCTAAATAGGAGAGTATCTGGTCTCTTTATAGAGGAGCATGTGGCTAAGATAATAGAGACTATTCCCTGTTTCCTTGTTGTTCTTCTGGGAGATAAGGGCTTCGAGGGATAGTTCTAGAGTAGTAACATAAAGGACCAGTGGTTTTCTATAAACAGGTGGAATCAAGACCAGAGGCTGGAGTAGATACTACTTGATTTCCTCAAAAGAAGTCTGAAATTCTTTATCTCACTGATAAACAATATCTTTCTTCATGATCTGAGAAAAGGTCTTACACTTTCCAGCCAAATTCGCAATTAATCGGAGTATGTAGGCCAAGTAGCCTTGGAAGCCTCGAATCTCCCAGATGTTTCTTGGGGGATACATCTGGTTAATGGAATTTATCTTCTCTGGGTTGATTTCAATGAACTTGTATCAGACAACAAGTCCAAGAAACTTTTTGGAGGTGACCCTGAAGGCACACTTCAATGGGTTCATCTTCAGGTGTCGAGAACAGAGGAAGACGAATACCTTCTCAAGGTCCTTGATATTGTCCTAACATTGGTGATATTTGACCACCAGATCATCTACATAGCATTCCATCAATGTCCTAAGTATCAGATTAAATATGCGATGCATATCCTGTTAATAAGTGGAACCTGCATTCTTTAGACCGATTGGCATAACTTGGTAACGAAAAGTACCTTGTGGTGCATTGAAGGCTGTAGACTCCTCATCTTTAGGAGACATTCGGATTTAGTTATACCTAGAGTAACCATCCATGAATGAGGGGGCCTAGAACCCATTTTTTGTGTTGATAAATAATTCTATCATAGGAAGGGGAAAATCATCCTTCGGATAAATTTAGCTGAGATCCTAGAAGTTGATGCAGACCCTGATATGTCTGTTCTTCTTCCCGACTGCCACAATGTTGGCTAACCATCTGGGGTACTGGACCTCATTACTGAAATTGGATGGGATGATATTATCAACTTCGTCCATGAGCATGAAATCATGGGAAGGGTGCATCTTTCTAGGAGGCTACTTAAACCCATGGTGATTTGTTGGGAGATGAAGCCGGTGGACAGCTACCGGAGGATATAGTCCTAGAATCTCAACATAACTCCCGAAGAATACATCACAATGCTACTTTAAGAAGTCAACGTACTATTTTTTCTCTTCAAGAGGAATAGAGGCACTGATCAATGTGGGTTTCAGATCTGCCTCTCCACCGAGATTCTCCTACACCAGTTCATCAATCGTGGTAGAAACACCATCTTCAAAGGCAGGAGGAGCACCCTTTAAATCCTCTTCTTTACTTATAGAGGAGAGATCCCTGGTGGGAGGAGTTCTCTCTGAGTCAATTGATCTTGATGGGAGACCGGTTTGACGCACGCCTGTCGTGGGGCGTGTAAAAAGCGTATTTAATTTTCCTAATGCAGCACAGTGGCTGACCAGGGTCGTCTCACTTGAGGAGCGTTATAGTCGGTTCAATCACTTATACTAATTCACTTAATCTAATTTTTATTTCTTTTTTTATATTATTTATGAATATATATATTTTTATAGTTTTAGAAAATTTTAAATTTAAATTAAGAAATGCAATATTAAAATCTAAATGAAAATTATTACAAAATGAAATTATAAAAGAAAGGTCTTGGTCCTAGGTTTGGATAACACGAGTCCATTCATTATTTGTTGATTATTTAAATTCTATTTGATAATTCATTTAGTGAAACCTCATTAATGAATTACATCCCATTGATTTATTATGTGTGTGATTTTAACATGCCTTCGGCACACCAAACCACACCTCCTCCAGTAATCCAGTAGAGTAACACCTCAACCGAGAATATTATCCATACAAGACCCGACTCCACAGTATGCCGTTTCAAACCTTATGGAAACCCCAACTCCACCGTATGATGGTTTTTCCTAAGATAAGGGAGGGGAAATTATTAATCTATGAAAAGAAATGGAATTGAAAATAATGTCGTAGTGGACGACCGCCACACCCGTGCAATATTCTCACCTCCACCACAAATAGATTTAAAACATTTTTTTAATTTGAAGTGAAATAATGAATAACTTCATGAATCCTCCCCTATTTCCAAGCCTCAAGTTAGTCACTTTCCATGGCGAAGTGCAAAGAGATCACAATGGAATGATGGAAGAGAGATAAGAAAAATTAAAGTTATAAGTGAAAAGGGGTGGAAGAAGAAATGGGAAACACTTTAATAAAATGATTATGAATGAATTACATAAGAAATGAAAACTAAAATAAAAATGGAAATAAAGAAATATAAATCCTAAATGGCCCTTTGGCCTCCTCTCCTTGGTGCCCCGGATGTTGTTGGGAAGGAATTGGAATGTCTTGAGGAGGAGGAGCTCTCCTCCTTTTATAGCCATATTTCTGTACTCCGAATGTTGTCGCGTTTTGGACCCCATAAATGACCTTTTCACGCGTTGAGCCCTTATTCAATGTTGTTCCTAATTGTCTTGGCCGTGTCCCATCAAAATCTCATCGGATTTGGACAAGTGATGAATGAGTTAAGGCCAATTTACTCTGAGTATTTATTCTGTCCAGTCAGAATTATCAAACCGAAAACCACCGTTTTGTAATGAATTAATGTCCTTGAAAACGGCCATTTAAGGCGTGTCTCCCTTAATGGAACGTGTTCCCAATCTTCTTATACGTCTATAAACAAAATTTCAGCTCCATTAAAGTCTTTTTGAGCGAGTTATGGATATTTCACTGAACCTTCTTTTTTCTGGAAGAAATTTCCTGGAAGCTTCCTTGGTGTTCCTGAATAATCTTCAACTTCATTGAATTGTTTGGACCTCAAGATGGTCGAATCAGATCCTGGTCCAGAAGACAAAGTTGAAGGAAATTAAATTAGGATTCTAAAAAAATTATAATCATAAAATTTGGATTTATATTTTTTGTAAATGACCAAAATACCCCTGTAGTGAAAATCTGTCCAAAATGCAGAATTTGGTCATTTTTGCATTTAAACTTAAAATACATCTTAAATCCAAAATTGTTACATATAAGCTCAAAATGGTATCTTGGGATGTTTAAAACAATAGAAATGCATTAAAAAATGTGCAAATTATAAGCCCTGTCAATTCCCCCACACTTAAACTATGCTTGTCCTCAAGCATAAAATCTCAACATGGAATTCAAAGGGCACCAATGTCACCAATATTTAAATTTCAAATGAAATAAAATCAAATGATTTTCAATGTCCAATCAAATTTTCCAGTTCCACAAAAATACCAATTTAATTTCCCATTTTTCAAAGAAACAATCAATTCATGCATTTTACTTTTCCCCTTTGAAAAATAATGAAGTTTCTCCTTTCATTCATTCAAGCTTCTCAATTTATTATTATTAAAAATGCCAAATCATGATCTACCTCACTTTTGAATCTTTTCTCTCATCACTCATGATACAATTAATAGTGGAGTTATTCTCATATCATGAGAACATGCTCCTTACCCATAGGCTTGTAAAGTAACTACTTTCTCCACTTTGTAAAGACAAAACACACATAAAATCATGAGGACTTGCAATAAAGGTTAAAATGACTCTGTGGCTTAGGGTTGGTGGGTAAATTATTGAAATAATTTAAGGCCAGAAGTAGGAGGTTTTACTCTTAAGTACAATGCATGATTAATCAAGTGAAAACACAAGATGAACCTCACTCAAATCCCCTTGAAATGTGAATCACAACACCACTCCCCTTTTAATGACATGAGTCATGAGTCAATAAATGATTACAAAGAATGATATCATCCATGTTCTCCCTGTTTTTTTGTAAAGCTCCAGAAAGGCACAGCTTTATTTTCTTTTTTCTTTTTGTAAAGCTCCAGAATGGCACAGCTTTATTTTGAATTTTTCTTCTTCTTTTTTTTTTGGAGAACCGGATGAAATGAAAGAAGCATAATGAAATGATGACTCATGCCCAATTTTCTAATAATACATTTCCCAAAATGATGACGCACACATTACACCACCCAAAAATGATACATATCCCAAGGAACGCACACGAAAGGCCCTTCCCCCACACTCAAACTTGAAATAACCATGCAAAAATACTAAAAGTGCGGGTAGGTAAGGAAAAATTGGATTGTAATGTGGCTTAAACCTATAAGGCAATTCATGGAATCTAAGGGCTTACGAAGGATAAATGTAAAGGTGGGTCTTAGGATAAAATGTGGCTAGCCAAAGATATGCCTCAATCATTTTAAATGTGGTTTTGTACAGTCATAGCTTTGACAAGTTTCAATACAAGTTCTAGCAGGTGGCACGTCCCAAGATCACTCATGAAATATGCTCAAGATAAAATAGGAAATATTTGGTCTAGAAATACTCTCAGGAATAAGAATATGATATTGGACAATCACTTATGGCATGATTAATAATAAAAAATTAATTCACATGAATTTCATAAATTCAAAGAATGAAAAATGGAAGGGAAATTTCATTTACATGAATCAATTAATTCCCTCAAATCATGAGTCCTTATTTCAATATCCTTGATTCACTTTAATCATCCAATTATCCATTTTAATCATTCAATCTCATTAACATTGAAATCTAAAACATGGAATCACAAGATTCCTAAGAAACTCATGTCTCCTAGATAAGTTGAGTACATCATTAATTCAAGTGTGGGTATGAAATTCTTATCATTAATGCTTAAAACATGTTTTGGACAAAAAATTTAAGGAGTTTAAAATTTAAAATTTAAAAATGAACTCCCTTTTGAAATAAATATTCAGTCCCCTTTAACAAATTTTTGGGGCTTCCTTCTGCCATCATGATCCTACAAAAGAAAATTTCAAAATTAAGAACAAGTATCATGTCATTAAAGCTCAAAATGATAAGGAGGAAAGGGATGAATGCTAAACTACTTCTAAAAAATGAAATTGAAATCTAAATTCCTAGAAAGCAAGGGATAAGTCTTGGTACGATCCCCCAAGTGGGCCCTGAATTTTTACTGCCTCCAGTGGGAAGTACCAGCTGTTATCCAAAGTCTGATGGTGGATGTAGCTTCTTTGATTTGAACCACCACATGTGGATTTTCCAAGCATGTGCTTCATTGTCCTTGTTGAGGAGGACTCCATGGATAGAGTACACCATATCCACCCCCTTCACAATATAGTACAACTTGAATGGTGGGGGTATGATGAAGTATGAAACCTCCTCCTTCATCGTTGCTTCTTGTGCAACATCTTCTTCTATTTCAAGTGGTTGCTTCAGATGTGAAGCAGCATGTGTCTCTGGTTCATCAGGCAGAGCCACTAGAATCTCTTCATGATGGGGCTCCTCCAGTATATGTTCAATGACTTTAGGGAGCTCTAGGTGTTCCTCAACAGGTGCATCTTCTTTTTCCACATCATCCTCCAAGGCATAATATGATTCACACAATTCTGAAAATTCAAAAAAGTTGGGAGTTATACTCAAATCAGATTCAATAAATTTAAAAGAGTTTGAGTTCAAGATTGTATCATCTCCCTGAGTCGGTTTGGCTTGAATATCTTCTTCAATAGAAAATTCCACTTGGAGTTGATCTTTGATAGATGAATATTGATAGTCAGACTCCTCCACCTTGAGTTTGTCTTCAACATCATGGATGTCTTCAATGAAATTTGGGAAGACCAGTGGAACATCCTTGTTGTCCTTGAATCTTTGAATGTCTTTTTGGAGTTCATCGGCCAAGACCATCAAATCTTCCAGTGAGATCCATGTTGCTAATCCTTTTTCCTTTTGTTTGAGCCTTATCATTAGAGCATCAGCCCTTCGTTGGAGGGACTCCTCAGTGTAGTCGGTTTCTTCTTACAGCACCTGTGAGTAATTGTTCCATGAATTTGAATTTGAGATTGAAGACATTATGGGAAATGGTTTTTTATGATTTTTTTTAAAAAAATTAAAAATATAAAAAAAACTGTGAATTTAGAAAAAATTGATTGAATTAACTACTTAGCTCCCCGGCAACGGTGCCAGTTTTGACGCACGCCTGTCGTGGGGCGTGGCAAAAGCGTATTTAATTTTCCTAATGCAGCACAGTGGCTGACCAGGGTCGTCTCACTTGAGGAGCGTTATAGTCGGTTCAATCACTTATACTAATTCACTTAATCTAATTTTTATTTCTTTTTTTTATATTATTTATGAATATATATATTTTTATAGTTTTAGAAAATTTTAAATTTAAATTAAGAAATGCAATATTAAAATCTAAATGAAAATTATTACAAAATGAAATTATAAAAGAAAGGTCTTGGTCCTAGGTTTGGATAACACGAGTCCATTCATTATTTGTTGATTATTTAAATTATATTTGATAATTAATTTAGTGAAACCTCATTAATGAATTACATCCCATTGATTTATTATGTGTGTGATTTTAACATGCCTTCGGCACACCAAACCACACCTCCTCCAGTAATCCAGCAGAGTAACACCTCAACCGAGAATATTATCCCTACAAGACCCGACTCCACAGTATGCCGTTTCAAATCTTATGGAAACCCCAACTCCACCGTATGATGGTTTTTCCTAAGATAAGGGAGGGGAAATGATTAATCAATGAAAAGAAATGGAATTGAAAATAATGTCGTAGTGGACGACCGCCACACCCGTGCAATATTCTCACCTCCACCACAAATAGATTTAAAACATTTTTTTTAATTTGAAGTGAAATAATGAATAACGTCATGAATCCTCCCCTATTTCCAAGCCTCAAGTTAGTCACTTGCCATGGCGAAGTGCAAAGAGATCACAATGGAATGATGGAAGAGAGATAAGAAAAATTAAAGTTATAAGTGAAAAGGGGTGGAAGAAGAAATGGGAAACACTTTAATAAAATGATTATGAATGAATTACATAAGAAATGAAAACTAAAATAAAAATGGAAATAAAGAAATATAAATCCTAAATGGCCCTTTGGCCTCCTCTCCTTGGTGCCCCGGATGTTGTTGGGAAGGAATTGGAATGTCTTGAGGAGGAGGAGCTCTCCTCCTTTTATAGCCATATTTCTGTCCTCCGAATGTTGTCGCGTTTTGGACCCCATAAATGACCTTTTCACACGTTGAGACCTTATTAAATGTTGTTCCTAATTGTCTTGGCCGTGTCCCCTCAAAATCTTATCGGATATGGACAAGTTATTAATGAGTTATGGCCAATTTACTCTGAGTATTTATTCTGTCCAGTCAGAATTATCAAACCGAAAACCACCGTTTTGTAATGAATTAATGTCCCTGAAAACGGCCATTTAAGGCGTGTCTCCCTTAATGAAACGTGTTCCCAATCTTCTTATCCGTCTATACACAAACTTTCAGCTCCATTAAAGTCGTGTTGAGCGAGTTATGGATATTTCACTGAACATTCTTTTTTCTGGAAGAAATTTCCTGGAAGCTTCCTTGGTGTTCCTGAATAATCTTCAACTTCATTGAATTGTTTGGACCTCAAGATGGTCGAATCAGATCCTGGTCCAGAAGACAAATTTGAAGGAAATTAAATTAGGATTCTAAAAAAATTATAATCATAAAATTTGGATTTATATTTTTTGTAAATGACCAAAATACCCCTGTAGTGAAAATCTATCCAAAATGCAGAATTTGGTCATTTTTGCATTTAAACTTAAAATACTTCTTAAATCTAAAATTGTTACATATAAGCTCAAAATGGTATCTTGGGATGTTTAAAACAATAGAAATGCATTAAAAAATGTGCAAATTATAAGCCCTGTCATGGTTCTATCCTAAGTAGTGGTAGATAGTGCATTAGAGGACTCCTGTATTGTAGAAACCCTAACAATGAAGGTCATCAATCTGACCCCATCTGGTCTCCGGCCCAAGGGGCCATGTTTGATGATATCGAAGAAGTAGTGGCGTGTTGTCTTGACCAGTTTATCCCAACCCATAGAAACAATAAAGTATACCATATTTCCATTAACATGGGGTGGAAATCTCAATACCTTATGGGAGTAGGGGGCTCAGGGATCACCAAGGCCATATTCGTATAAGAATATGAGGTGATCGTCTGATGTTTCTTGGACTTGGGAATGTGGTTCGCCTTGTCCCATAAACAACAAAACATTTCCCCAAATCATGATTCATGGCCTCCAATTGATGGTTCTAAAAGAAATAGGTGTCATCTAGGCCTGCCCACGAGTTGGTCGCAGCCACAACATGCTCGAATTTGTTGGCCTAAATCTATTTGTCTTTACTCTTATAATAGTCATCATCTAGGTAGAAGGCTTCACAATAGGCAAAGGGAGACGCGTCACCTTGGAGTACACCCACTCAACCATAAGGGAGTACTTGAGGCACTAGTGATATAATGAAGGAATTTCCACATGCATGTGGATCCATGGCCTACCCATCAATGCATTGTATGTCGTGTCCTATGAAACAACCATGAACCCGGTGCAAGCTACTAGACCACCGAACTGGGTTTTTAGGCGGATCTTGTTGACCAGTGTCTGTTCCATCCTATCATAACCTTGGATTTTTAGGTCAGAGGGACTCAGATCATCCTTAGATATCCTCATCTTACAGATTGTCCGTATCAGGATAATGTTAATCCCAGAGCCTTTGTCGACAAGACAGTGACGAATCTCCACAACATTGAAGTGGTCAGTTATGTATAGTGGGAGGATGTTCCCCATTATGGGGGGACCTTTATCTTCTCTAGTGAATGAGATAATGGCTTGACATTCAGTATTCTCGACTGCCTCATCATGGAAGGCCTCTGCAGCTGTTACCACTGTCTCCAACTAGAGGGGGGTTTTTAAAGCTTTAGTGAGGGCTTTACACATATCCTCTAATAGGCAAAGAGCCTCAAGGATAGAGAGCCTTGACAGAATGCTGGAAAGATTATTGAGCACATCATACTTTTTTGCCAGGTGTAAACTTCTTCTTGCAGGTGGTCGCTCTGTGACAGGAGGTATGGTGGGCCATGCTGGCTAAACCGAAAACTGACTATTGCTAGGAATGTCCTAAAGCTCACTAGTCAAATCCGGTGGAGTGACTACTAGATGAGGGATTAATGATTGAGACTAGTATATAACAGATCGTGTCTGATCATAGCATGGTTGAGGTGGCTCTTCCTGATCTAGTAGCACAAACGGAAGCAAAGTTGGACTTGATGACATCAGATGAGAAGGCTATGCATGCTGAGCTCTGCACTGGGCCTTCTGTCTGGTTTCGGTGGCATGTATTACTAGGATGGAAGTGCTGACCGAGGCACTTTGAGAAACCATATAGCCATGGCTCCATTGACGCTGGCAATGGTTGAGGACATTGAGAAGATCCTTTTGGAACTCCTCGTCGTCAGGAATCATGTAGAGGCTTACCAGATCCATAGTGTTAACCGAGGCGTACCATTGACTGCCATTTGAAGAATCCTACACTACTGGACAAATTCTGGGGTAAATTCTATCTTTGGGGGCATAAAGTTTCTAAGAGTACAAGATAATGACATCATTGACCAGGGGCTCTGTTTTCCCTTTGCGCCGTTAATGCTTGCTCTTCTGGGAAGAGGACCGATGAGACGACGATGCAGAAGTAGCAGTGACTGATGCATTGTCTTCTGAAGGCTTGGGTCGATTCAAGTGTGTAGGAATAATACCATGGGCACGGTCGACTACCTTATGAGCCACCCATTTGTCATACCTCTAGGACTCACAGTTAGAAACCTGGTGCCACTCACCTTTGCTGTCACTGCCACTATTAGGCTTCACGAATACACATGCCACTTGTGCTGGAGTTGGGCCCATTCTGAATATGTTGTTGTCAACCTAGTCTTGTACCCAGTATTTAAACTCATAAAACTGTTTGAGGGTGTTCACCAGGATCTGGTGATAAAGTTAGTAGTTGGGGTGATCAGTTAAATCCACCTCTTTTTTCCTCCTTCATTTTGACAAAGGTACAACTCCCTATTCCAGGGCACTTTGAAAATAATCAGGGACTTGAGCCTCATTGAGTGAGTAGGTCTGGTTTCTCCTGTCTAAGAACGGGGTATTAGGATCTTGACCCTAATGAGGGGTTGGAGGATCCTGTTGAGGAGGCGGAAACTGATTATCTCGACTGGGTAGTGGTACCGCATTACACGGGGGCACCTGCTGATTTTGAGGTGGACGCTGCTGGGCGGGAGGCTACACCTACGGTGGCGGGCCTCTACAAGGTTGCAGAGGCGGCTCCATCGGTAATAATTCCAATTGTATGGGGGACATAATTTGGGCCACCGTAGTAGGATCATCCATGGAGGACCTTCTCATGGGAATTGCAGGAGGCAATGGACGTGCCTAGATGGTCTGCTAAAAGGCTTCTTCTAGGTGCTGAGCCTTATCAGAGAAGTCTCAAAATCCCCCGAGGTAATTTTTGGGTGATCAGAGAGGGGACCATTACTATCTTGACATTCCCAATACACATCGTCAGTAAATTATCTTGAGTCAGTGGTGTGTCAAGGGAGTATGTGAACCCTTTCTATCGGGAAACAAAGTCTGTGACGTGCTCATCAAGCCTCCGTTTGCACTTAAAGAGGTTCACAATACTAATCTTTTGTGTGGTGTAACTGAGCTGATAAAGAAACTACCTACAAAGATCTTCCCATATGGCTACTGATCTGATGGGTAGCTAGTTTTACCAAACGAACGTAGGCCCTTCCTATGTCTGTACAAAACACTAGAGTTTGGCGGCCTCTTGCTGCTCTAGAGTTCCCAACATGGGTCCACACATTGAAATGAAGTGGGCCAGATGCTGGAGTGGGTCGCCCATCTCATTTAAGTGGGGGAGAATATGGGATTTTTGAAACCTAGCGGTGTTTGAATATCATCCACCCATGCCAGATATGGCTTGCCATCAGGAGGTTTTACCACCTATCACATTTCCAATGACTCGAGGCGAGCGATGAGTGCCGCCATGAGATCATCTTGGTGGGGGTTCCTGTCTTGATGGGGATCCCTAACCACCAGTGCATTGATGGGTTCTTCAACGTGATAATCAGGCCCATCGGCTCATTGAGAAGCTGATGGGATGGACTACAGAGCAGCTGGGGGAACCTGGGCTGGGTCCTAAGGATTATTACATCGCTCGAGCGGATTTGGTATTACATATCGTGCCCTCTTTCCATAAGTTCTGGCCTATACACTATTTACATGGGTAGGATAGTCAGTGTCACCTGGAGGCAACTCACCGAGGGGAATTTTTGCCTACCACTGCTACCCCAGTTGTAGATCACTAAAATTTGGTCACCTCTCTACATCACGTTCATCAAGGAGGTCATCAACCATCTTCTTGTGCTCCGTGAGATGTTGACTCAACTCCAATTTTTTGGGATATTCTTCTAACTTCTAAATTGATCTAGGTGGGTCCGAGGGTTTGATGGCTTCGAGGTGTTCTTTTTTCCTTTTTGGGATTTTGGATAAGGACTATTTCCTCGGTTGAAACATGAAGACCTAATAGATTTCTCTACTGGTGAGTAACCCTTCCCAATGGATCCAATAGCTGTGGTATGCCCCTAGGGAGTAAGTCCTCATTCAGGAGCTCTAGCTCATTCTCCCCCTCCGATAGGTTGGCTATGTTAACCACAACTCTATACGGGGGTATATCATCAATATCACCGGGCGAGTCGGGATGGCACCAAATAGAACTGAAGTGGAAGGAAGCATACTGCCCCCATCCATGGATCAACATGTGGCGGGAAGCCTCCTTGATCATCCTTTGGAGCACATAAATCTTTTAATGCATCGCTATTGGAGGGTCCTATGGCGGCCTAGAGACTTAGGGCGCTAGGCCACAGGGAGCGCAACGAAATCAACCAGACGACATTGTTGGCCAATGTCTTCAAAATGTGTCTGGATCTTGGGGTAAGACACTCCCCAATGATGAAGATGAAATTGCATCTCCTATAGGGTTTGGATAAAGCACCCAACTTCCTCTTGGGTGAGCGATTCCAACATAATGAAATTTGGTGGTGCAACTAGAAAAAACATATCAGGATATGGTCCGCTACAAGAATTTCCCACAAGCTCCTCGAATATGACTCGGGGTATGGCCCTTGATTTCCCCATTCGTCAACTGGTGGTGGCTGAGGAACTAGTAGCGGTATAGAAGCAGACCGCTGGGATGATAGGCTGGCTAGTGGAGAATACGGAGAGGGGGCTGACAAGCCGCTACATCTCGGGCTACCCTCTGAAGAGTGCAGTGAATTGGTCACCACATCGTGATAAGACAGGATGATGACCATGGTTTCTGGCATAGAGAATACAACTACTGGCAGTGGACCTTATTGTTTCTTATCTTCCTTCGGTGCCCAAAACAACTCTTTGTGATCTTTGTTCGAGGTGGAGAGTGCTCATGGAGATGATAGTGGAGATTGCGTGGCCAGACCTTGGGGAGATTCCGAATCTTCATCCTCCTGGATGTATCTATGGATGGAGGCAGGGATCCGGTGAACCTCACATTCTAAAATTATTAGGCTGATGTGCCTCGTTCCTTCTCTAGCCCCAGACATAGAGGATTGAGGTGAGGGTTCCATTACTGAGTCATATTCTACTTCATAATCTGAGCAACAAACAAGTTTAATCATAGTCTGAACCTTCCCGACATTCTTATTGTGGAGGAGATGACCTGTCCTCCTACCCCGGGATGTCTCTTCGGGACAGGGTAGATTTCTGGCGCGAGGAAGACCTTCAGCCGAACTAGTGCTGGGATGGAGAGGGATTTCGCTTGAGTGATCCCGGGCGCGAGGAGCGCCTAGATAGATGTCAAAGGGAACATAGGTACGACCTCCATGTCCACCAGATGATGTGCAGAGGTAATATCCATGGGAAGTGCTGGAGTGGGTAGGACCTCCACCAGAGCTAGTAGAAGCATGGGTAGGGCCTCCATTCTTATTTCCCCTGGTAGTATCAGTGCGAGGAGGGTCCTCATACTAGTCAATCTGAACACAGGTAGGACCTTCGTATGGGGTGACGATGAAGCCAGACAGACCTTCACTTCTTCAATTTTTTGGGTGAGGAGGACCTTCACCAGTGGCTGTAAGGACATGGGGAGGGTCCCCATGCTAGGGATTGGCTAGATGTGTAACATCTCTACACTGATAGCTTTTGGCGGGAGGGAAGACTCCATACTCGATGTCCTGAGCGTGGAAGAGGCTTCCGTACTGAGTGTCACCGTCGCAGGGAGGGCCCTCGTTCGGATTGAAGGTTGCATGGGGCAGACCTCCACGCCGAATTTGGGAGTGGGGGGACCCACGTTCTCAATGATAGTGGCGTGGGGAGGACCTCTGTACTAGGTGTCGTTGTCTTGGGTCGGCCCGCGATGAACACTACCTGGGCCATCATCCAGGAGATTCGACCCAGCCTGTCTATGGGGCGGTTGGGGCCTTGATATAGGTTGGGTTTATGGGTTCCCCTGATTAGAATAAATAGGGGACCGGTGGTATACATCAGCAGTGGCATAAAGCATGGTAGTTATTGACATTGACACCCCTTAGTGAGCATCCTCCTCATCCTGCACCCGACGCTGGTGTCGGGTCAGCCAAATTGGGGCTGGTGGTGCAGGTGAATAACTTACCTGCTCTTCAGCCCATGGGCCTGGGTGGCGGCGTTGGTGCAACAAAGTGGGGGCCCTCCTTGGGGGATCCTAGAATGGGATCCTGACTGGGCTGGCCCAGACATCCCTCACTTCATTGGCGTAGGGGAGGGAGTCATCGTAAATTTCTGGGGAGAGGCTCCTAAAACGGTTGTGCATCAAAGTGGGGAGAAATGTATCCATGTGCGTCCCTTGGTGGTGTTAGTGGTGAAGAGGTGCAGATGCTTCTAAATCCGAACAGGCCATATCCGGAGTCGGGATAATCCCCTCATCCTTGTATCGGCGGATGAGGTTGTTTATCACCCTATGTTGAATGAACTCAAACGGGGAGATGGGGTGTGGGTGCCTAGAAGATATGGACATAGAGACTGCCATGGGGAAAATGAGGCCATGCGAAATTGTCATGAGGATGTTTCCCCTACCCCCTACATTGGTAGGTGGGTAGTGATCAGTTTCCTGATACCGAATCTTAGGTCCGGGAATGCAGGGAGATTAAACCATTAGTGTTGGAAAAAGGAAATCGACATCCAGTGCCCCCACACCATTTCTTCTTCCATGGATTTTAAGAAGGATCCGCACTGAAAACATCGTAGACTGGGATGTCCAACGTTTAACTGCTCCAACTTCTGGTGAGTTTCACACCAGGCCCACTATTTTCATGGTGGGACCTGGTTCCAGATAATAAGATCTGGCGAAATGCTAGTCCACTGATGTCTCGAACGCTACTAATCTCTATAAAGAGGGGAAGAATTTAACGTCGGGTTCACCATTTCTATTTCTAACACTTTCTCCAGGGCAGACAAATTTTTCTATCGGGGATGCAATGCCTATTTCCCCGCATTCCTACTTTTCAAAGGTGGGAGGCATCCTTCGCTTATTTGGGGATGTTTTATCCTTGATCAAAATGGGATAATGGATTGTCAGTCTCTCCTTCCATGGATTCCTCCTCAGAGCTTGCTACCTAGTCTGGGTCTCCCTCATAGATTAAGAAGTTGTCTGGGAAACTCTTTACAATTCTAGGTCTTTATGGATGCCGATTAATTACACTATTTCTGTTAGGATATTCCAAGGGTTCAAGTCAGGGCAGCAACCTTCGGTCGGGGGAGTAGTCATGTGGAACATCGCTGGCATATCTGGACACTAGAACTGTGGTGTGTCTATTTTTCTTCCCCTTATGATAGGGCTTCTCGAGGGAACAGAAGAATGAGACATCCCACATATAAGGAAGGGGATTATATTCCATAGGCATGTCTCTGTGGTTTTCCTTAGCTTTATATGTTTAACACAGGGTATGCCGCGAGTTTAACGTCCATTGGAGATAGATCAGAAAGATCCGAACACGGATGGGAGTGGATCAGTTGGGTGCAACCCCTGGAGTTTACACTGATGTTGGGGCTAAATCATGTTTAGTTATCCAATTTCTGCTATAAGATGTGAGAGAGTGGGTGACATGATCTCACTGTGATGTGGCAGCCCGAGTACAAATCAGGATGGGTGATGGATGGTTGAGTGAATTAGATGAAGAATGAGATGGAACCATCATGAGGATGACGGTGTTGTCAAGGTCGAGCCTCAAAGAGACTTCTAACGTATCCACTTGGTAGGGAATCAATGTACGCATAGTTTGGTGGGGGATATGGGACACCAGAGAAGGTGGCCCATGTGAATGGACGCATGGATGTGACCTAGAGGAAGTGGAACCTCTGGGTTGAGGCATGACCTTCCCGAAACACATAGGCACGAGGGAGAGATCAGGACAAGATATGGATGATTGGAATGAACCTAAGGGAGGGTTCCTACATATCCCTGTGGTAGAGAATCAAAGTCCACATAGTTCAGGGTGAAGGATATAATCGGGGTGTACACATAAGATAACGACCTGATGATATAATGGGGATAATATGTGGTTAATGGCCTAGTAATTGGTCTGATGCCACTAGGACAGACCATAGAGGTGGGTCCCAATAAATGGGATTACAACGACTTACCACTGATTGGGAGTCACAATGTCTTATCACTGATTGCGAGTCATAATAACTTACCACTAATTGGGGTACACAACAACTTACCGTTGATTTTGAGACACAACAACTTACGATTGATAGGGATCGAACCTCATAGAGGCTTCCTATGTACCATATCTAGAAGGTAGGGATCAAACCCACGTAGTTAAAATGGGTGTTGGTGGTAGGGTTCTGGATGGAAAGAGGGGAGTACAGTTTTACATCATGTAGGATGAGGGTGAACTGACATGAAGTGGTCGGAATCGATGGATGTTGGGTTTGAACCTGAGGGAGGAATCCTACGTACCTTGCCTAGTAGTCAAGGATCAAATTCCACATAGTTCGGGATGAGGGATGCATTTTAATGTCATGTGGTATGAATATGAACTGATGTGAAGGGATGGGGACAAGTATGTGTTGGGCTTGAACCTCATGGAGGCTTCCTATGTACCTTGCCTAGTAGACAAGGATCAAATTCCACGTAGTTCAGAAGGGGTTTTGGTGAACTGAAGTGAACTGTTCGGAACTAATAGATGTTGGGCTTGAACCTTAAGGAGGTTTCCTACATACCTTGACATGGAAAGGATCAAAGTACCCATAGTTCAGGTGAGAGATTGGGGCTTACATGATAAGGTGTCCCAGGTAGGACGCCATAGTCAATGCTTACTCTAAGCCCATGTGAGTCATGATCGGTGTGAGAAACAAGTGTCGGTAGAGACCTGAAGATCACATTGTGAAAGGTGAATCTATGGTAAGTGGAGTGGGGATTATAGGTGGTTAGTATCCTAAAGAGGAAATAAGGGATTACACATGTTTCACAGTCCAAGGAGATGTAGATTGGGACTTACTCCAGGATGGAGCCCTGATGGCGGAAAAGCCCGGAGGAAGAGGGACGGTGGGTAACAGAGGTCCATGTGCCCATATCTCTTCTTAGTCTTTGGAAAAGAAGAAGAAAGGATGATAAGGGATGATTCCTCCTATAAGAAAGGCTAGTGGCTTACACCAAGGTGGTTGCCCTTCCCCGTGGATAGGAATTGTCCCAGATAAGAGGATCTCATTCCATGTGAGGAAGATCTCACTCCCATGGAGATGAGTGGGCATAGAGAATGTGTGAGCCATGGAAACCCACATAAAGTTCATGGGGGTTAGGCCATAATTTAATTTCATGTGCTAAGGATGATGGTGCTTGGTAGTTTAACGTCCAACAGCTCAGACGATGCGGGTTTACTCTATACCCCTAGGACTAACACGACAAGTACACTTTAACCCTTGGGGAAGGGCATGCATCAAAAAAGCTGTAGCTAGGGGGTGTTGTGGAGTGATCCAATGAGGGGTCCATGTTTGCGTGGCTATACGAAGAATTAATAACCATTATTGTGCCTATGCGAGGAAGCATAAGGTGAAGCAAAGCAACATGAAGCACTGTCCAAGGGACCTTGAAATCACTTCTTGAAATCTTAGAGGGATGTACGGGATAATGGTGTATAATATTGGTGTTTTGTGTGTAAGAAGTGGTCAAAGATGGTTCCCAAGAGAGTCACATAGAACACATTCTAAAAGGCGCACACAATAAGAAGGGATTTCATGCAAAAGGATAGGTTTGTGCACAATAGGCACGCAAAGAGGGGACTGTTGCATGCAAAAGTCTAGGTTGAGTGGAAAATAATCCTTGCGCACAAATAGACGAGATTTGTTTGTGCACAAGTGGAGGGATTTCCACAAAAAATGGGGGAATTGGTATATTTGTGCACAACTGGAAGGGTTTTCATGCAAGGGGCGCAACACCTAAGGATTTGGTCGAGGGTCGATTCCAGGTGCTGTCACGTAAAGGTAGACCCATGGGTGACCTATCATGGAAAATACCGTACTTGGAAGTCATATTTTACGTGTGGAAGAGATGAATTTTTCACAAGGGATATAGTTAAGATTCTTTAGCCTCAAAGAAAAGGGGGGTTCTCTTCTATTTATAAAAGGGCGGGAGCCACAAAAGGCGCACAGAACTTGGCTAGTGTGGAAAACTCATCCCTTCAGTCGGTTGTACGCAACTTCCCACACAACACACAAATTTCTATGAGGCCTGCAATAAATTTATTTGATGTGACATTTTATGCACCGTGGGGTGGTTTTACATGCGCACTTGGATATTTTTCACAGCCTTTCGGGTTGTCCCAGATCAGTCCCTTCGGTCCAAATTTGCAATTGGTTTTTCTTGAATTTTGGTCTGAGGCCTTCGGTAGATTCCTGTGTCTAAAATCATGTTTTCTATATCCCCTAATAATATTTTAAAACTTCTCTTTTTTATTTTCATTGTATCGTGTGATGTAAATGCAAACAAAAACCTCACTATATCACTATACCATCATTCTTTGTGAGGGTGTGATATATTAAGATCAATGTCTATGTTTTTTATTTATACTTTACTTCATGTAACACATGATTCAAATATTTTGTAAAAAATAAAACACTCTATCATCTTATTTTGATGCAGTAACATACACCCATGCTACTTTGTGCATCCTTTACGTTATATTAAAAATAAAAACTATAAAAACATATTAGAAAAAACAATCAAATTCTAGCCTTGATCTCATTATTATACGCATAAAAACATATCAAAACTTTTCGAGTACAACACAAATATATAATCTCATAGTATTTTAAAATTATAGTAGAATTTAGATTAAACTTAAAGAAATAAGATAACATAAAGATACAAAAATAAAAAAAACACATTATTGTGATGCTCTATATGATAAAACTTGACCATTGAATGAGTCCTATATCCCAGTAATATAAATTATGTTTAAAATATGAATCATGGATGCTATGGGAAATGGAAATATGTCAATGTTTATGTCAATATAACTATACAACATCAGATATATTAGTGTTTTTATCCTGGTCTAACTATATCATTTCACCGATATCATAGTATAAGGATTTTTTTCTACTGATGTTAAGTATGGGATGTTATGTTAAAAATCGTCATGGAATACATTCACATTAATTCATTATTCCAGCATCCTTCGTTTCCTCAATTAATCTCATGAAACCATTTAGAATTCTGTCGTGAGGTGTATTATATAAGTAACATTATTCTTTAACTAAATACCCTATGTGTTGATCATAATAGTAAACATGCATTTTATATTTATATTTTTATATAGATGCCTATTTTTTAGTTTTGAATGAGTTTTTTTGGATTTGAACTGACTGTGGATGCTTGATTGTTGTTTAAGTCGTTGATGTCAGGTTGGGTTCCCCCTCAGCCCTTAAAAGGGGGTTTCAAATAAAAAAATAATTTTCATTCAATTGGATAGTTTATCTAGTTTTTATTGGTGTATGTGGAATCATGCAACCCGTATTATTAAAATAACATAAAATCAAATGATTCGTGTATAATCATAATACTCTATAAGAAATAATGTGGATATAAAAATCTAAAAAATAAATGTACAATAATCTATGGTTCATCATAAATTAGATCAAGAAGTGAATTTAGTTCAAGAAAAATAAACCTAATGTGCATAAAACAATACTCAATACAAAAATATATAAGTGGATTAAAACAAACCATTTACTCCTAAAAATATGTATTATCTAAAATGAAAAATAAATATAAAATAAATTGTGATAAAATAAACCTCATAAAATATAAAAATCAATCAAAATGTTGCTCATATTAAATAAAAAAATAAAAAAACTATTAAAGAACATTAAGGTAGTAGTTAAAATAAATCAATAACAATAATAGCAACCTACCAAATAAATACAACCTTTTCTAGAGGCAATAGAAAATAATCACAAAATCGTATTTTTTCACAAGATCTAATCACTCGTTTGAAAAGAATAAAACATAAATATATAATATAACTCATTATTATATGAATATGATCTATACATAGTATTTTACAATATTATAGTGGAGATCCATTAGATTAAAAATAATCCCTCATATTAGGGTAATCCATGGGATGCTTAAATCTTATAATTATTAGGAAGGTTCTCCTTTAAGTCATGATCTTCTAGAACATTTAGTTAAAGGTTGGATGAAAATGATATTTTATTCATGGAGTTTTATGCTACCATCATATAGTATTTTACTAAAAAAATTCATAAGGATTTACCCTCTTTTTATAGACTATAAGGGCACTCCATGGACTCCCAAATTTCTAAAAATCATTCAGCTACAATTGAGACGTTTTATTACTGTTTCAAAATGTTACAAATCATTATAATGTGTAGTTCTATCTCCCATTGATTGTATAATATTTAAAATATTAATATAGAAATTAAACTCTATAAAAATCATCACATGATATCTGAAATGATCATGATCAAATACAATGGGAGAAAAATGAAATTGATAAGCATTATTTTTTAACACATTCATTTCCATGCATAAAACCGTAATGCGGAGAACTTCTATACGTCATGTTTTAATGCAACACAACCATGGACTGACTAATATATCAATTTTATAATTTATATTTAGTTTATATTTTTATTATGATTTTTTTTTTGAATACACAAATAATTATCTAGGATCTTTGGTGTTTTACAAGACTTCTCACTACAATTTAAACTTTGACCAACTTATTTCATAGACTTCTCAAAGTTAAACTTGAATTTATTCAAATTATTTTCAGACTCTAAAACTTTTCACTAATTAATTTCAATATTTTTTTTATTTTCTCTTCCAGTGTGTCATTTAATTTTTTTTCGACAAGTAAAACATTTATGACTTTAAATTCCTTATACAATATCATTTTTTTCACCTTGACCATTCTTCATATCATTTAATTTTTGAGGTACCATCTTTAACATTTTATTCTCTTTAACTAACTTTGGTATCTTTGATATAAAATCCTTAAATTCATGTTTTAGGATAAATTCAATGTTTATCTATCAATTTTCATTATTAGATATACCATTTTTATAAATAGATTACACTTTTTCATTTACTTTAGAAATCAATATATTATCTTCGTGACGAATTAATTTCAAACCATATTCACATCCATTATCAACAAAAAATATATTTTTTATATTTTCATATATTATACTTTTAAAATTGACCATGAATAAGAATAGATCACAAACATGAAACATAGTTACAATGAAAGTTGGGCCATAACCCGATAACATCAAAATTTAAAAATCTACAACTACAACAAAAAATTAGCTACTGATGTGGGAAATTAGGCAGGGAGATCCGGGATCCACCTTTATCAATGCACATAACACAACCTCCAATTATTAAACATGTAATCACTCTATATTAATCAACATAATTCCACTATCCACTAACAAAAAAACCAATCGACACTTTTACAACACCAACAACACATCATTGCAAACCAAAAATAGTAAAACCATCTTCATTGTCATCAAATAAAAAATCACTATCTCCCATCATGAAAGCATGAGAAAACCCTTATTGATAATAAAAATCAAAAACATTTAAATAATTAAACCAACAAAAGTTCACCAGTCATAGAGAATCTACCAAAAAAACTATAAACCAGAAAAAAACAACCTAAGAACTAGATGTAACAAAATGAACCATATAACACTAGGGTGAAAACCACAAAAAAACCAGACATTAAGCACCAAAAAACAAAACCCCTAGGATAACACCATCACTAGGGAGATAAAACCTTACACTGATGAAACATCCATGGAAGGATATTCCATTTATATAAACCACTAAAGGCTGACCTCACCTCTAGTTTCACCTATTTTGAATGATACCCTAAAAGTGAAACCCTTTCATTATCACACTAGAGGGAAAATTCTCGTTGGTGAGAGATATGTATCAGGGACAAGGAAAGAAAGTTGATTCCACCTTGGGATGGAATACCTACAACTAAGACAAAGTGACAACATTGAGGATGGGACCAAAGTTAACCTTGATATTAAAACCCCACTTTGGGTTGGGATCCACATAGAGTCAAGCGCCATGAAGAACCATCAATAGGGACTCAAAATAGAAATTGAGCCCAAGGGAAGAGATATTATGAAAATATAGAATAATAGGAACACTGTATACTGAGAAAAAAGGAAAAAATATTGCACCTAAGAGAAAGTAAGACACCTAACTCTCCCAGAAATGCAGCGACATAAGGGAGTACGAACCCAAATTAGATTGGATCCATATAATTTTAATGAAATGACAAAATATAGATCGAAACTAAGTAGAATTATGTTGGAAAGTTATTATAGGGGAGAGCATATCTAGGAAATGGAGATATAAATGACATATGGAGACACAATATCCATGACCTTCAGAAGAGGGTACATAAGGAAAACCTAGAGAGTTCTCCTGATCTCTCATAGAGTATTTAATAAAACCCTATCAATACTTATTTATCAAAAAAAATCATTTATATAATTTTTTTTACCTTTGATGAATTTATTTCTTTCTCTTTAAGAAGAAATATTTAATTGTTGAATTTAATGGTTTTCTTTCCTAGTAATATTTTTGAAGAATCACTAACATCATCACTTTCATCCTCTTTAAAATTAAGAAAATTAACAGAAAATAGACCAAATAATCCACATTTAAAACATTTCAATGTAAACATACCATGATATTTTCCCTTTCTATTTCAAAATTCCCTTGAGATAAGTGGGTTGAGTTTGTAAAAATTTACCTCAATGTACACATTCAAATCTAAATATTATTCTTCTTAATTGAATTTCAAATTGTTTTCATAGATATTATTTATCTTATCCTAAATTACTTTCATTGTCTTGATACCCGTAACTTTAATAAATTACTTATCTGAAAGAGATACTAAGATAAAATACCTTTCATGTCTATCTTTATCAATGTTAATTATATAAACTAATTTCATTGAAACACTTTATAGTACTAGAGTATACCCATTAGATAAATCATTACCGAAATCCATTCTTAATGATTTTTTTGGAAATATTCTATCTTTCCATATATAGTAATAATTTATGTCAAATGTCATAATTACCTTTTTATTTACTGAATTGTTATGGTCCATTGAAGATATAAAATTTAGATGTCAACTATTCTTCAAATATGACACAATAAACCAAAACAAAACGTAAAATTTTACCTAGACTTCTATAATACTAATTGATTTGTTCTTGTTTAAATAGATTCACTATAAGATTCACTAAGTTGGGGTGAATTAATAAATGAATTTCTCTTCCATTTATTTTATCAATTTTTATTCAACCCTTTTTAATTAATTAGATTAACTACGCAATTTAATTTACTTTTTTAAAATTTATGAGAATAAAGTAGTAATAACTAAAAGAACATGATCATTTACAAGGTTCATTGGTCAAAATGAATGACTATGTCCTTGGAATGACCCAGAATCACTCATAGTCGTACTATTCAATAGTTTCATATAGGGAATTCAATTCAAATAACATCATTAAACTTGTTATGATTTGTGTCTTCCAACTTATCAAGTGTCCTCACACATGTACATTGATAAGATAATGTCAATCAATAAAGACTTTATTCTTCTAAAAAAATATCACTGAAATTGTTGTCTTTTAAGATGTATTCACTTCCCAACACAACTTAACATTCATTAATATTCAGCTATAATATAACATATTTTAAATATCTTCAAAAAAACAATAAACTTGTAATCATTTTTCATCAACAATAGAAGACTTCATTCTCTTCAAAGTAGAAACATCATAATCAAATCTAAGTTATCATCCTTCAAAAAATTCCAATATATATTTTTTTGTTTTCTAATGACACTTTTAAACGGGTAAGTGTGAACCAAATACACAGTCAACCAGTACAAAACCAGAAAACCCCATTACCACCCACAACAAGAATCCTGCCCACAAAATCCAAAATTCAAAACACCGCACATGATTTTAACATTCCAAAATTCAAAATTCAAAAGGAAATCTCGGACAATGAGCCAGCCCGTAGACCCACAAGCACCATCAGTCACGTCCCTGCAAACTGTCATCACCATCAACGCCGGAATCGAACTCAGCCTTGCCATCACCGGAGAAATTGCAACACACAGACCAGAATCGTCCGTCGACGCTCACCTTTTCCGCTTCCAACCTCGTCACAACACAAGCTCCACCCAAAATCGTCATAGTTTCACCATACAACACCAACTTCAAACCAGAAAGACAGAAAAACTAGAACAACCATCCATCTTTCATAAAAAAACACACCTGCAACATCAAGGTATCTGCTACCATCGTGAGATCATCCCACTGCAAACCATCACGAGCACTTCCCAAAAGAAAATCACAGGAGGTCAGAATCAAATCGAGCTGGATACCAAATCCGAAATCAAACAAGCCAGCAAATGAATCATCAAATCTAGAATGATGAAAGAGCATTGCCAACCAACACACAACACAAATCATTACGGGACGCCGTATATCAACCAAATAAAACTCGTCGCCGCCAATAGTCCTGTAGGAGGAAACCACCACGAAACTTCGAAGCATCCAATCTGTCGCAGAACATTACCACAACCCTCAGGCTTTGATAAACTGTAGTATGTTTCCTTTAACTATGATGTGTTTCCATTCAGCTACATTGATTAATTATCAACTACTTTAAAACTATTTTTAAATTCAAATTAAATAAATCACATTAACCTTACATGTGTCAACCAACCTTAACACTTTTATCAAACATGAAATAAACTATGATGCACTAAAAAAATTGACATAATACCACAATTATTTGCACAGTTGCAAATGATTGTGGTTGTAAGTAATCTATTTCCAAATGCACGTCACCTATTGTAACAGATGAAACTTATTACCACCAAAATAAATTACTTGTAGCAATAGTTCATCGATAGCCATAGGTAATAATGAATTTGGCCCTGAGTGATGGAAAAATCAAATTTTGTTGATTATTATTATGAATAAACTAAAAATTATAATTATTTAATATTTTTATCAACTATTTAGTATTTAATATTAAATTTTATTTTCCATTTTTAATTCATATTTACTAAATATTAAATATTATTTTTTTAATAATTTATTATTTATTATTAATTATTAATTACTAAATATTAATTATTATTAATTAATTATGTTAAATTATTAAATATTAATTTTTATTTTAAAATTAATTATTATTATTGTTATTTTTTATTTATTATCATTTATTACAATTATTAATTAATATTTAATAATTAGTAAGTATTATTTACTATTTTTTATTATTTTTTATTTTTTATTTTTAATTGTTTATTATATACTATTTATTGTTTATTGTTTATCTATTAGTTATTATTTATTATTTATTATGGGTGTTTAACCCCATCAGCTGGACTATTTTTGATCATTTATTATTTATTATAAAGTATTTGGTATTAATTATCGATTATTAGATATTAGTTATTAGTTATTAATTTTTAATTATTAATTTTTAATTATTAATTATTGATTATTAATTATGAATTATGAATTATTAATTATGAAATTGGTAATTACTAATTACTAGTTATAAATTTTTATTTGTTACTTTTTGGTTTTTTTATTTTTGATTTATTATCAATTATCAATTTTTAATGATTAAATATTAAATATTTTTATATTTTTATATTTTTATATTTTATTTATGTTTTAAAATTTTTATTTATCTATTATATATTACTATATATGTAATTATTAAGTACTAATTATTAATTATTAAATATAAGCTATTATTTATTTATTATTATTAATTATTTAATAGAAATTAGATATTAACTATTAATTATTAATTATTAAGTACTAATTATCAATACTTAATTATTAATTTCTAAGTATTAATTTTTAACTACTGATTATTAATTATCAATTATTATTTATAATCTTTTTAGAAATATTTATTACTTATTACTTATTAATTTCTAATTATAAATTAATTATTAATTTTCAGTTATTAATAATTAACTATTAACTAGTATGGGTTCAAAAAATACTATTAACTAGTAATTAATTATGAATAAATAATTTTATTTCTTAGCTATTTGATTTTTTATGTTTTTATAATAAGTTATATAATAGTGAAAATATATCAAGACATGTAAATCCATTTTGAGTTGATAGTAATTACTTTAGGAGTTAAGCATGCTTGGGTGAGAGGAGTGAAGTATATGTGGCTTACTTGGATGTGCATTGCTTATGTGAAAAAATAATTAAAAAAATAAAAATAATGAAAATAATGTGAGAATAAATAAATAATAAAACATTATTTATACTTTATATATTATAATTAATTGTTAATTTATAATAAATTTTAATATATAAATATTTAATCAAAATTATAAGTTTTTTGAAAAAATATGTACCTTACCATCATGGTGGTCCGCACATGGCATTAGGGGTCAATGGCCACACACATCACACATTCATGGTCTTAAACCTGTTATATTGTCAATTGTCGTCATGACCAGTCTGTCTGTGGCCATATCTTATGGATATTGTCCTTTTTTCCCATTAACATAGTATTTTCTTGTATAAATATACCAATCTTCTAGTAGTGAGGTTTTTTATATCCCATGTTAACCAACCAAAAACTTTTCTCTAACACAATATTGGCCATGACATGTTACCCCCATATAGTTTTGAACTACAATAACTTTACCAAAATGACAAGTTGTCATTATAGTGTGTTTCCTTTCTCATGTCGACTAGTGTAATCACCATCAAATCCAAAAAACAACATGTTAATGAATACAAAAAAAGTGTTGATAATCTAAACAAAAATTTGGAAAACTTCATAAAATAAAAACAGTGTATAGCATATATAGCCACAATGTTGTTTTGGTCTATGAAATCCAATATTTAAAACTCTCATCCTTTTTTCTACTTAATCCAATATTAGTCATTCATACTAATTCTTCATCATGTGTATGAATCCTTTATATGATATTTTTATCACCTTTCTATTAACACTTCAGTTGACAATAATATACAACCTAAGTAAACCATTTACTCACGATAAAACTACTTAGTTGAATATCAAAAACTTCTTCTTTTTAAACATTTTAAAATATGATCTCTATAGTTTTCAAATTTATTCAACATGAGGAAATATGGTCTCAACTTCTATCAGCCCAATATACTATTATTAAGACAGATGCAATTATAACGACTAACAACTCCTCAAGGTTCACAACCACTTACAAGATTGGAACTCATTTTTATCTCCTCAAGAAGAAATCACTACCCCTAAAGAGTACATGTTTGATCAAATAAATCAAAATAAAATTTAGTACAACTCTATTAGTATAACAATACACTCTACATTCATCAAAATAAATGATTGTCTCTTCCACCTTTCTAGTTTGGCTTGATAGTAAACTCTCTTATAACTTCTATTAGAATATCTTCTAAATTCCATTTTATCCTCCCTCATTCCCTCATTTTTATGATAGAAAATATCATGTTTTCATCACACCATGAGATATTGATCAATTAATGTGATCTATTTATAGCTACCCAGATTTTCACAGTAATTCATTGAAAATATTTACATTACCATTATAGGAGAAAGGTAAAAATTATAATTTTACCTTAATAAAAATGAAATGTTGAGTGATTCATTAGATTTAGGATGTTATGTTTACCATGGGGTGTAATTTGGAATTTTTTTTGAGGTGGTTGGTTTTTCCCATAGTTGTTGGGTGGTGGTAGAATTATATTATTTTTATTATTTATTTGACTAGTTCATTTTAATTTTAAATTATTTTTTGAAATTATTTATATGGATCTAAGGTTTTATTTTCAACGGTGAAGGAATGATATATTACAGGAATTGAAAGTGGGGTTTTAAGGAGTTAGAAGTGTCTTTGTTGGAGAAATAGATAGGGGAAATTTAATGCGAATTAATATAGCGATATAATGTGGTAAGGGTGGGGTAAATTTGAGGATTTAATATTCAAATTCATTTCCACCACCAAGAGAACTCCTCTCCCATTATTCTATTTTACCTATTATCTCAATGAAGACAAACATTTTCCATTCTTGGGTTTTTGGGAATCTAAAGGTGGTAGAGAACATAATAAGACTAATGATTAAAGGTTATCATTAGAGGGATCATATCTCGTGTTTATCATGGAATAAAGGAAATATTATATATGTTATCTTCATCCATAGATTCTGTTTCAGGTTGGTCTCGAAACTCCCAACGGTTCCGTATCTGATGACACGTGGACCTGCTTTCCAAAGGCAGGTGTTCGCCAGATGGTCTGACCAGCGACGCTTAAGAACTCACATTGGTCGAGAGGATGGGAAGTCGGGCTCATTGCACCCTTTTGGGGGGAATTATTGACCGTTCTGGGACTCTCTTATAGATTTAAGACGTATTCATATGTTCGTGAATCTTTTGTTTATACGCAAGCATAGTATCCACAGATTTAACCTGGTTGGCAATGGTCAGCTGAACGCAGGGGTTCAGAATCATTTATGCTCAAGGTTTACCATCCCTCATTGGATTAATGACCCCGAGGAGTCAGTACTCATTAAGGCGGCACTAAGATTGGCGCAGTGAACCGATGTGAAGATAGTCGGATCAACCAGTTGTTGGGCTTGAACCTCATGGAGGCTTCCTACATACCCTGCCTAGGGGAAAGGGATCGAAGTCCATGTTGTTCGAAAGGGGAGCGTCGGAGAACCGATGTGAAGGTAGACCCGAGGGTCTGTTGGTGATCGGGCTTGAACATCATGGAGGCTTCCTACGTATCCTTGGGGTAGGGAATCAATGTCCTCGTAGTTCGCATCGACTTGGGACTTATGCTCTGAGGTAGCCCAGAGTAATGGATTGGGGCTTACACTCTGAGGAGGCCTAGGGTGATGGATTGGGGATTACACTCTGAGGAGGCCTAGGGTGATGGAATGGGGCTTACACTCTGAGGAGGCCCATAAGAGTATGTAATGGTCTATGATTACTCTAAGCCCAAGTGAGTCATTCTCAGTGTGAGAAACAAGAGTCAGCATGGACTAGAGGATCACGTCATGAAAGGTGCGTCCGTGAGAAGTGGAGTGGGGCTTAAACATGAGGGTGACCCATAATTATGGATTGAAGCTTACACTCTGAGGAGACCCAGGGTGATGGATTGGGGCTTACACTCTAAGGAGGCCCAGGGTGATGGATTGGGGCATACACTCTGAGGAGGCCCATGGTGATGGATTGGGGCTTACACTATGAGGAGGCCCATGTTGATGGATTGGGGCTTAAACTATGAGGAGGTCCATGGAGACAAAGCACAACGGGAGTGGGAAAGGGGGTGCTCCTGTGCCCTTCACCTCTCTTGTTCCTCGAGGAAATACCTAGGGAAGTACCAAGGTGCATGGGGACGACTTCCTTCAGATGGGTATGCCGCCCCCAATCTGGGGAGGGGAGAAGTGCCTGACCGCTGAAGCGTGCAGTCCCCCATCCTAGCGAGTAGAGGCAGGAAGGGGGATCTCGGGCTTAAACCCCACATTACCTTGGGAATGTGAACCCAGGCATGCTTTAGAAATCCTCCCAAGGGTCGGGGCAACCCTTTTCCCCCTGTTTACCATGGGTACGTGAACTCAAAATAGTGCGCTGATGCGCCTGAGGGTTACACCACACGGATCCGGTGGCTTTGGGGGAGGCCTCGACTCGGGGCCTATGAGTAGGCCGGTGAAGGAGTCACGGAGGATCACGCCGGATCAGGAGGATCTTATGTGGCTCGGGTAATGGGAATTAAGAAGGATTCGGCGGACCACATAGGGGTATGGGTGGTGGCGCCCTTCGTGTAGGGAGGTGCTATGCGGCTGGAGAGGCCGTCCGCGAAACAGGATGGTCAATGGACTGAGAGGCCGCCCAAGAACCAGGGTGGTCCATGGACTGAGAGGCTGCCCGTGAACTAGGGTGGTTCGCGGACTGAGAGGCCGCCTGTGAACCATGGTGTTCCACGGACTGAGAGGCCGTCCGCATACCAGGAGGGTCCGCGGATTGATTGGAATCCCGCGAACCCAGAGGGTTCACGGCTTCGGGTTCGGCCCGCGTACAAGGTTGGTACGCGGAGGGTTCCACGAAATCATCGGCGACCAAGGTTGGTACCGGTCGGGGGTTTGTCGGTCGAGGCTTCGTCCGTGTAGGAGGGTGCTACGTGGTGCAACGAATTGGAAAAGAGGCGTAAACTCCCTGGTCCGCGGGGAGTGCATCCGTGGAGGGGATATGGTTCGCGGTCTTCTCTTTTTTATGTTATTTTAAGTTCGTGTTTCACCAAGTTATTATGTGTTTTCTGTTCCTTATTAGTTCATTCCCAAGTTCATACCTACTCTGGTTCACGAACTGGAACTTTCGAAATCCTAACTCTTCCTTCTAAATCCTTCCACCCAAATCTGACCGATCTTCTCTTCGTCCCCTTCCTCTGAATCCGAATCTCCTCTCCCTTACCCCCATGATCTCCTTTTATAGAGTGGGGAAAGAGATGTATCTGTGGTCACGCGACACCTTTTGCGGAGTCCCATGACGGAAAACCTGGTTTTCGGCTGAATTGGTCAATCTGCGACTCGCGGGGTCTTAAACACTCCTCCGTGATCCAAACTCAGGGAGTGCTTCGTGGCCGCGGATGGTTCTGCCTCCATTTCGCGAATGACAGTGGAGGCAGTTCGGGTCGGTTGACACGACTCACGGCTGGGGTGGTCCAGAATGGAGAACCGGGTTGGCGCCTATCCCGCCTCGTGACCACGGAGGATCTCCGCCTCCATCTCACGAACGACGATGGTCCGCGGAGGAGGGACGCTTCGCGGAACTGGACGTACATTGCTAAAATTGAACCGGTCCGTGGACCTGTTCGTCCTTCACCATCCTTGAGTATTGTCCACATTTTCCCAATCCTTTTGAGGGGAAATCGGGCAGAATCTCCCTTGAGTTAAAGGGGATCATCATTCTCCTTTTCAGATTTTTAAGGACCCTACAAATGCCCCCCATCGGAATGGGGTCCGATCGGAATGAAGAGGAGGCTATTCCGATGCAGAGTGGTCCTGAAACTCGGTTAGTTCGTAGTAGAGAGGTGGAACTGGTAGGGGACTAGACCTATAAATAGGGGGGCCCCTTCATTTGTCCTTTATCAGATTCCTCATGAAACCAGAGCTTTTTTGCGTGCGCATGCTTGTTCCTTCGCGAAACGGTTCGTCCCGAAACCGGCTGCTACTTCCACAAACCATTTCTCTTTCACGATGTGCTTCATCCATGGATCAACGTCCCATCCAAAAACTAACACTTTTAATTAATTAAAAAGTAAGTCACGACGGGCCGTGTAGGAACTTGCTTTGCGGTTTTGGTGCTCCGTAGTTTCAATGTTCCACAGACTAAAATCTTCTGAACTTAAAAGTTTCTAAGTCTTCCGAACTTAACCACTTAAATTCGGGATTGAAATTCCGCAGATCAACCTAGCCCGCGGTCTCCTGGCCAATGCTCCGTGGGCCAGGGTTTCGCGGAATACTTTCGCGAAGGGCTAGTTCGCAGGATGTTGTCATCGCGAACCATCCTTTGAGGTCTCCTCGCAGACTTTTCTATGAAGGATCCTCAACTGATCCTCAACCATATATTTGGTATTTTCGTTCGAAATTTTTTTTATTACAGACTAGCCGCTTGTTGGCTCTTGTCATGCATGGAGAAAATATGGTTCCCCGTCGTTCTGCACCAAGTCCTGCTACAAAGCCTCTCCTAACTGGTTCAGGGAGACGTTTAGCTATGATTCACAGAGCAGAGACCATCCAAGAGGACCCTAGTCGGTCCATCATTCCTTACGATGGTGTCTTGAAAGACTTGATCCCTCCTGAGCTCCTGGATTACCCATTATCGAATCAGCTTCCACTTCATGGATTCGGTCTTCAAGAAGATGTCCCTATTCCCCCCACTTTCTCAGGTCTTCCTTCTCCTTTCTTGGAAGCGTCGTCCAAGTGTATTCAGGTGAACCTTACCCAATCAGGGGAGATGGTTTCCGACTATGACCAGAAAGACCCCTTCATTTTGAGAGGCTCTGTTTGGACCCAAAGTGATCAGCATGCCCAAAACTTGTCTCAGGAAGCTGTCTTCAAGAGTTACCCTTCTATTATCAACCTCTCTCGAGTATATCTCGATGCGGGGTGGATTCCTAGGTGGGATCTTCGGTCTAGCGTGCTCTTCTAAAATGACTGGGCCTGGGCTTTCTGGGTCCATCATCACTGCTGGGAGTCTCCCGAATCACTGGAAGAAGTCAATTTATACTCCACAGTGTGGGCTTCCCAATTTTCTATTTACCCACCATCCTTGGTTCTGCCAGAACTACTCAGTCGCTGGTGTTCAAGTACTAATACTTTCTACCTTTCCCATGGTGAAGTTGGAATTATTCTGTGGGATATCCATAAATTGGGAGGGATCCCGGTTATTGGTGAAATGTATGATGAATTTCTGCCTGCCCCTGATGTGTGAGACGACGTTGAACAAGTGGCTTTATTGGTGAGGGATCTGCTGGTTATGGTGGAGCAATCACTGGGTCAAGCCTTGCATGCCCACTCTCTTATCCCCTATAATACCTGGAGAGGGTTATTTTTGAACACCACTAGTCCTATGCCAAAGATCAAGCGCCCCAGGACTCATCCTTCTCAATAATCACGAACCTCCCTAGGTTCCTATTGGGACGTTCTGGAGGCGGGCGACTACCTTTCATGGGGTTACGAGGTGCGCCCCGGTGTGCCGCCTATGATCCGGCTGGAGGGTTTGTTTTCTATGTTCCTGAGTGGGTGGCTATTCCCTTCTCGGGATATTAATCCTGGTGTTAGGGCTTGCACCCTAATGATGGCAGCTGAGCTGGCAGAGGGCCGCCTGGTGAATTTGGTCGTGCCCACATTGGCTCGTATTTATGAACTGCTGGGTCACATGCAGAAGGGCGGGTCACCCTTCAGTCTGAGTGGGCCATTTAAATTTTTGTATGGGTGGGAAGTGGATCATTGTCATTACTATTAGTATCGTCACAACACGGTCATCCCGCTTCCTACTTTTCGGCCTACCCTGCTTGATACAGCCGGAGTTTGCTTGAAATCCTTCAGCTCTGGTGAAGTCCTCAAGATTTTGAGCGAATTCTCCCAGTTTTCTTTCACTCCCTACCCCACCCCTTCTGGCGTCTTAGTTGACAACCGTCAGGGGAGCCTAGAGGAGCGTTTTTACATGATCTCTATGCGGGACAGATTTCTGTCTGTGCGGATCGATAAGGTTTCTCTGTGTGAGCTGTATGTCCCATATCATTTTTCTCACCAGTTTGGGTGTATGCAAGTCCAAGTTTCCCTTCCCCCTCCTCAGGCTCACGGACTGCACCTAGCCATACTTCGACAATGGTGGCAGATGCTGATACGAGAGGGATCTGAAACGAGTATCCCACTACCTGTCGTGGGGGGCGGCCGCCGACCCTTCCATGGAGTATGCAAAAGCGTGGGCAAAACACTATCCCAATGGGATCCTAGGGAAGGTCATCCGGCAGGTTCCCAAATCAGGAGGTACTGCGACTATTGCGTCCACCACACCTTCCTCATCACCTCCAAGGGAGGATCGACATGGCTCGTCGATCAAAGCGACTCAGGGGATTTTACTCTCCCATCCCAACGGTGGCCGAAGTTCAGACGGGTTCATCCTTCTTGGACTTGGATGAGGACGAACCTGTGGTTCCGGGTCCCAATGAGACAATCCCGGAAGTTTTTCCAGTTGATACCGGGCATAGAAACATGATCCCCAATCCTGAACCAGGGTTAGAGGCTCCAGACTTTCCAAATTCGGAACCAAGTTCTAGCGAGCACATGCCTGTGCTAGTTTCAATGCCAGATTGCATTCCCGTTCTATCCGGAGAGGATACCAAATATCCTCGTGTCATGGCAGACCACCAGGCAGTGCGTAGGTGGGCCTGGCCTCGGATTTGTGAGATCGTTGCCGGAACTCCTCTAGCTGAGATGACAACTAAGACCGAAGCTCTTCAACAGCTCTTCCTGGGTTTGGGGTCGGTTGGATTTGACTATCGGCAGTTCCATTCTCTTGCTTTACAAGTTTTCATGGCTCGTGAGGAAGCTACCACTAGGGAACGCAAACTCGCTCACTTTGCTACCACTCATTACGGGACCTGATCCTTGGAGGAAGCCACGATAGAGCTCCATCAACTGATAGCACAAGAGGCGATCTCTTGAGATCAAGTGGCTGTCTTATCCTCCGAGTTGCATGAATGTGATGAACGGGCAGCGATGCTGAGGAATCAGTTGTCATCTGTGACTGGTCATCTTGAAGCCACCAGAAAAGTGATCAACGATCTCCAAACAACAATGGAGCATACTCGTCCGGTGGCTGAGGTTGAAGCCAGGGAGAAGGCCATGTTGGAATAGTCTTACAATGACCTCCGCCGCACGATCGCTGATCTGGTGGAGAGAGCGAGTCAGGCACCTTTATTACTCTCAGAGCCACTCTTGTACTCTATGTTTTACTTACCCCTCTCCATTTTTTTGTGAGGGAGAGACCCCAGCTTTTGGACGTCCTCCCTTTTTGTTCGAACGAAATACAGTCTCTGTTAATCACTTGTCACTGTAAAATTTGATTGTTACTAGAACAATTTTTGTGTAAATAACAACTCACTGAATCAGAATTAATCATAACTCAAGAAAACAAACTCTAACTTTTTCCTAGACCATGGGGTCTAGCGAGAATAGTTCGACTATTGCTAGGGTTTTGTATAAAAACCCAACAAACTTTTTGTCTTTTATTTTAATGCCCTAATTTTTCCTGGGCTCATTTAGTGTGAACCCAGCGGGTATGGCCTGACTTTTTCTTAGGTCGCCCTTTTCCTATTTTCGACCTAACAGGCTTTTTGCCTCTATTCTTGGGTGTTTTAAAGTCCTGCCATCAAGACTATCATTACTGATGTTTTAGGTCGAACAGTTTTGACCAGATATGGTGGGGTAAGGTCCCTGATGGGGTTTGGTTGATTAAAAGATGTATAAGTGTCCTTCAGACGCATTTGGAGGGAGTGTGTTTAAATTTAAATTACATGTAGGGAATGTCTCAAGGAATGGGAGACGCGTCGGCATGCAGAGTTCGGAGGAGCATTGCCTAAGGAAATATTGCCTTTGTTAGACAGGATAGGGGCGATCAATATGTAGAGCCACTGAGGGCATGGTATGCATAGTCATGCAAAGGTGTACTTAAGTCAATGAATCTTAATTTATGATGGCCATAGGACTTCATGAAAGTCCGGCTTATGGAAACCACCATGGGTGGCTTGGAGAATTATGAAAACCACCGGGGGTGGCTCGGAAAGTGTATGCGACGTCTGAATGGTTTTAAGAACACTTGTATGAATCAGGAGTGTGGAAGCAAGGTTCCTGTACTACGAATTTATCTAGCATAAAGGACGGTTGGGGCTTGGCGCAGTTTAATGTCATGCAACCGGGACATCATCTGGAATGAAACGACTTCTCCTGGTCCTCGGTAATCTTATCAGAGATGTTCCACTATATTTAGGCAGGGTTGTGAATGAGGTTGGTAAACTATAACTCAGAGGGTTTCTGAATCCCAGGATGGACATAGGGGCTCAAGGGCCAAGAGTCATACGAAGAGAATCATCGCCTAAGGAAATTTTTCCTTTGGTAGATAGTCCAGGGGTGATCAATATGAAGAGTCACTAAGGGCATGGTGTGCATAGTCATGCAAAGGTTTCCTTAGGTCAATGGTTGTATTCCCCTGATAGCCAAGAAACTTCAGGGAAGTTGAGATTTGTGGCCACCAGGGGTGGCTTATGAGAGTCCATCTTTTTCTGAGTACAGAGTATGGTTTATGAGGAGAGGGTTCCTGGATACAGGAGGAACTTCTAGGCTAAGTATCCTGAGAATGGGTGAAGTCATTCCTTCTCACACTGGTGTGAGACAGTGGCTTGTGCCGGTCTGACCCGTGCACTGAAGGACAGAGAAAAGTCTCTGTTCCTTACTAAACCCGTGACAGGTTTGACCGTACAGTTTAGCGTTATACGGTAAAGAAGAAGAGAATCATTAAAGGATTCTATGCAGTTTAATGTCATTAAGCGAGGACGGGGGCATTTTTCTTTCCTTTTCCAATGCTATGTAGTTTAACGTCGTGCAACAAGGATGATTGACCATGTATTTTAACGTCTTGTGGTAAAGACAAGGAGAATTATTAAACCTGTGAAAAATTATTTTTTTGTTGGAGGCATTCACCTGGATGTTTAATGCTTGGTCTTTGTAGCCTTACACCAAGCGGCCAAGTTGTGCTCCGTACCGTTTGACGTCATGCGACAAGGACTTAGTTAAAAAGGCCGCTCTTGATTAGAATGTAACTGGGCCCGAGTATCCTGGAATGTCCAAGATGTGGTGGGGGTTGATGGTGTAAATCATGGTTCTGGGGATTCTTGGATTAGGAGAGATGACATGGAGGCTCTGAGGTTGGTAGGCATACGGAGCTAGGATAAGTGTTGCCTGAGGAAATCTTGCCTTTGGTGGATGAGCCAAGGGCTATCATTATGCAGAGCCGCTGAGGGCATGGTATGCATAGTCGTACAAAGGTGTACCCGGGTTGATGAATTTCCACTTCTGATGGACATGAATGGTTATGAAGATCCACAATTATCCAGGCCACGAAGTTTGTCATCAGGGAAGGAAATGTCTGAACATGTAGGGCATACTCGTCCCTGGTTGCTGTTAAGGCTTAAAGATCTCCCTGCGCTGATTTATTTTGTGCACGGGGGTGTACCTTCACTCCATGCAGTTTACCATCATGCGGTAAGGACGAGGTACTCCTAGTTTAGCGGTCATAGAGCTCGAACCATTGGGTGAATATTACTACAGTCACTCGGAGGATAACTGGGTCAACATGTTCTGATATACTTGGAACAAAGTGGGGGATGAAGGTTGTAAACTGCAACTTTGAGTTTTCCCGGATCAGGAGGTGTGGTGTGGGGGCTCTGAGGCTGGTAAGCGTATAGATCTAGAAAGAGTACCGCCTAAGGAAATATTACCTTTTATGGACAATCCATGGGCTATCATTATGTAGAGCCGCTGATGGAATGGTATGAATAGTCGTACAAAGGTGTCCCTGGGTCAGTAACATTCCACTTCCTATAGCCATGAATGATTACGAGGATCCACGATTGCTCATAGTGTAGAGTTCAGCACGTGGGGATAATGGTGTCCGAGTATACAAGAAACATCTTCACTACAATTGTCCGTTGAGTCAAGGTATCCTAGTCCTGGCTTGATGTTCGTTGATGCAGGTCACTATGTGAACCACCGACGGACACATAGGTTATCCAGGTAGGGGTACCCTGGAAACATTTGGATGTGAAAAGGGGAATGAAATTGTAAACCACTGCTCCATAAATTTTTTTTGGATCGGGAGATGTGATACGGGGTCTCTGAGGCCGGTAGGCGTACGGAGCTAGGAAGAGTGTCGCCCAAGGAAATATTGAATTTGGTAGATGGGATAAGGGCTATCAATATACAGAGCCGCTGAGGGAATGGTATGCATAGTCATGGAAAGGTGTCCACGGGTCGATGAATTTCCACCTCCGATGGCCATGAGTGGTTATGAAGATCCATAATTATCCGAGTCGTGGAGTCTGATGTATGGAGAGGATGCATCCAAATGTGAAAGGAGTTTCTCCGTCTTGCATCGCCATGTGTCTTGGGTGGGTCGCGATGAAGTCCGTGTAGTTTAACATCATGTGGTGAGGACGAACTCCATGCAGTTTAACGTCATGCGGTAAGGACGAAGGTGACCCGACATGAAAGGATGGGGGGGGGGGTCTGCACAGTTTAATGTCATGCGGTGGGGATGACTTCCATGTAGTTTAACGTCATGCGGTAAGGATAAAGAATACACCCCGTGCAAGTCTGGTCCGTACATGGGGGAAAGGGAGCATTTTTAAATCTTGCTATCCCTATAGTTTTACGTCGTGCGGTAAGGACGAGGAGCACACCCCATGCCAGTCTGGTCCGTACATGGGGGGAAAGGGAATTTTTATCTTTTATTCTGGGGGATGGGCCAGGACAGGGAACCCTGGCATCACTACGTATCCTGCGAGGGTAGGAATCAAGCCGCACGTAGTTCTCTGAAAGAAGTACACCCCGTGTAGGTCTGGTCCATACACGAGGGGAGAGGGGCATTGTTAAAACTTCTTGTCCATGCAGTTTAATGTCAGGTGGTGAGGACGAGGGATACACCCCGTGCAGGTTTGGTACATACACGGGGGGAAGAAGACATTTTTAACTTTTATTTGGGAGTGGCTGGGCCAAGATAGAGGATCCCGGTGTCACTACGTATCCTGAGAGAGCAGGAATCAAGCCGTACGTAGTTCTCTGAAATCCGTGCAGTTTAACATCATGCGGTGGGGATGAGGAATACACCCCATGTAGGTCTGGTCCATACATGGGGGAAGAAGGAATTTTTAACTTTTATTATCCATGCAGTTTAACATCATGCGGTAAGGACGAAAGCCACACAGTTTAATGTCATGTGGTTAGGATGAGGGGTATTATTAGATTCTGTGCAGTTTAACGTCGTGCGGTAAGGATGAACTCCATGAATTTTAACATCATGCGGTGAGGACGTACTCCATGCAGTTTAACATCATGCGGTGAGGAAGAACTCAATGCAGTTTAACGTCATGTGGTGAGGAGGAACTCCATGCAGTTTAACGTCATGCGGTGAGGACGAACTCCATGCAGTTTAACGTCATGCGGTGAGGACGACTTCCATGCAGTTTAACGTCATGCAATAAGGACAAGGGGAATTATTAGATTCTGTACAGTTTAATATTTTGCGATAAGGATTAACTCCATGCAGTTTAACATCATGTGGTGAGGACGTAGGGAATTATTAGATTTCGTGCAGTTTAACGTCGTGCGGTAAGGACATACTCCATGTAGTTTAACATCATGCGGTGAGGACGTAATACATGTCGTTTAATGTCATGCGGTGAGGACGAGGGATATTTTTAGATTATGTGCAATTTAACATCATGCGGTAAGGACAAACTCCATGCAGTTTAACATCATGCGGTGAGGATGAGATACTCTTAGTTTATGGTCATATAGTTTGGACCATTGGGTTCTTGGTAGTCTATCGTCATGTAGCTTAGACGATAACTACTTTTTGATATGCCTATGAGGACGGGATACTCTTAGTTTAGGGTCATAGAGTTTGGACCATTGGGTGCTTGGCATTTTAACTTCATGCAGCTTGGACGAGGTATAGTACACCTTTAGTTATTATGCGAAATACTTCTTTAGGAATCTCACATTTGTAGGAGCGGTTATAAATTGTCCATCCATGGAGATCAGGGTATATGCTCTATTGGAGTAGACCTTGTGTACAACGTATGGTCCCTCCCATTTGGGCTCCAACTTTGGAGGCTTCTTGCCGGGTATCATTGGGGTCCGGAGGACCAACACTAATTCTCCTTCCAAGAAAGACTGAAGACAAACGTTTTTGTTGAAGGCTCGTGTGATTCGGTTATGGTATACCTCCAGATGGTGCAAAGTGTGCAACCACTTCTCATCTAGCTATTCCAATTCACCTATCCACTTTTCTAACTGCTCATCATCGGATAATTGATCCCAGATGGCAACACGGAGTGAGGGAAGTTGGAGTTCAATGGGCAGAACCACCTCTGTGTCGTACACTAATGAGTACGGGGTAGCCCGAGTAGCGGTGCAGATTGTGGTTCAATAAGCCCACAATGCATAGAGGAGTTTATCTGAACATGACTTCTTGTCTTTGTCTAACATTTTCTGGAGAATGTTGGACAAGGTCTTGTTGAAAGCCTTTATCTGTCTGTTGGCCGCTGCATGGTAGCGGGATGAGTGGTTAGCCTTGATACCATACTCGTGGTATAGTTTCTCCAATTCAGTAGAGCAGAAGTTGGGGCCGTTGTTCGTGAGTATGGTATGAGGGACACCAAATCTGATGATTATATTGGTCTTCAAAAAGCTGACAATATTTCTTGCCCCGACTTCCTTGAGGGGTATTGCTTTTGCCCATTTGGAAAAGAAGTCGGTTGCCGTGAGGATATACTTCAGCTGTTTGGCCGTGGCGGGAGGATATGGTCCCATGACGTCCATCACCCAGATAGCAAACGGCCAGGAGTACTTGTCTTGATGTATTAACTCCAGGGGTTGGTGTATGAAGTTGGAATGAATTTGGAACGAGTGGCATTTTGCGGTAAAACGCTCACAGTCTCGTGCCACTGTGGGCTAGTAGTACCCCATCCTTCAAACCTGATGGGAAATATTGGTCCCCGGTTGATGTGCTCCACATGCTCTGGCATGTACTTCATCTATTACGACAACCGTTTCTTCTCCATAAATTCATCTGAGGAGCACTCCATCGAGGCCTCGTTTGTAGAGGACCTCTTGCTGACCCGCGCCTCCATATAGGACAAAGTTGATTTCCATTCTCCGTATTTGCTCTTGTTCAGCCCTGTCTGATGGAAGTTCTCCCCGTTGAAGGTAGTTTGCAATGGGGGTCATCCAACCGGTGGCAGGAGCATATGGATCGGGGACAGGACTGAATTCGTTGATTTATTTCATCTTGGTCTGAACAAATGGAAATACCATTCAATTGTGAGAAATACTGATAACTGTTTCATCCCTACCTAGGTCAGCTAGGGCTGTAGCCGCATTGGCTAATGCATCAGTCTGAGCATTCTAAGACCGGGTAATATAGTTCAATATTGGTTCTGTGGGAAATTATGCCATTAACCCCCGAACATGGTCAAATAGGGGAATCATATCCTCCTTTTTAATATCATAGTCACCATTGACTTGCTTGACGACCAGCTTCGAGTCACCTTTTACCTTAAGGTGCTATACTTGTGCCTGGAGTGCGAATTCCAGGCCTATAATGAAAGCATGATATTCCGCTTCATTGTTCATACATCCTTCTGATAGGAGGAAGGAATATGGCAAGACTGCCTTTTCTGGGGACACGAGTATTATTCCAAAACCCACTTTGTTGAATCTGGGATCCTCCATCCTCTTCCCGGTTGGGCTTCAGGATGTGCCGTCGAAGTACATTTCCCATGCTGGGAACTCCTCTCGAATCGAGAAGATGTCTTCATCAAGTAGCTCGGTGTCTGGTGCAGTGGTCCCTATCAATGGGTGCTCTGCCTGAAAGTCTGCCAATATATGGCCCTTGATGGCTTTCTAAGGCACAAAGCGGATGTCAAACTGTTGCATGATGACCGCCCATCGGGATAGGCATTCGGTTAGCATCGGGCAGCTGAGGATGTACTTGAGCGGGTTACTCTGCGAGATCAAATGGACTTCATGATGCTGCAGATAATGTTGAAACTTTTGAACTGCGAAGACCAATGCCAAAAAACTCTTCTCGATATTTGAGTATCGAGTCTCAACATCAATCATGGTTTGACTGAGGTAATAGAGACTGTTTTCACTGCCCATGTCATTCTTTTATGTGAGGAAGGCTCCCAGTGACCATTCTAGGGCCGTCATGTACAAGATGAGAGGTCTTCCTTCCACTGGGGGCATGAGCACCTGTGGTCTTAAGAGGTACTTCTTCAAGTTGTTGAACGCCTCTTGGCAGTCATCCATCTATTGATACGTGACGCCCTTCTTCATTTACCTGGTGAAGGGAAAAAAATTTCCTGCCAGGTTGGCTATGAACCACCTAATATAGGCTAGGTGTCCTTGGAATCCTTTCAACTCGGTGGGATTTCGAGGAGGTGGTAATCCAAGGATAGCCTTTGTCTTCTCAGGGTCGACTTCGATGCCACGATGGCGTACGACGAAGCCAAGGAATTTCCCTGAGGTAAACCCAAAGGTGCATTTCAACGGTTTGATCTTCAAGCTATGCTGTCGAAGTTTGTTGAAGATGTTCTCATGTTCTGACAGGTGATACGAGCGCTGTCTAGACTTGACCACCAGGTCATCCACATAACATTCAACGAATTTCCCCAAGAACAGTTTAAAGATCCGATGCATGGCACACTGATAAGTGGCGCCAGCATTCTTGAGACCAAATGGCATGACCTTGTAACAGAATACCCATTTAGGGGCCCTTAAGGCAATGAATTCTTTGTCTTCTTGGGCCATCCTGATTTTATTATATCTAGAAAATCCATCCATAAAGGATAGAGCCTCGTACCCGGCCATCACATCGATTAATAATTCGGTGATCGGGACTGGGAAATCATCCTTCAGACAATGCTGATTGAGATCGCTGAAGTCAATGGAGACGCGGATTTGTTCGTTCTTTTTCTTGACAGGGATGATGTTGGCCAACCAAATGGGGTACTGGACCTCCCGAAGGATGCCTTCTTTAATGAGCTTATCAAAGTCAGCCTCTATTTTGGCGGCATGTGAGGGATGAATCCTTCTGGCGGCCTGTTTATAGCCCCGGTGGTCTTCTGGAAGACCCAGGTGATGCGTCGCCACTTCGAGATCGAGTCCCAGAATTTCTGTGTAATTCTAGGCAAAAACATCCCGATGTTGCCTCAGGAAAGAGGTATATACCTCGTGCTCTTTGGGGGACATGGCTGCACTAATGAGAGTAGGCCTCAGATCTTTCTTGGTACCAAAGTTTATTTCCCGGATCTCATCCACCGTGGTGGAGATGCCCTCCTCAAATGAAGGAGGTGCATCCCTGAGATCTTCCCCCTCTTCTTCTCCCAAGTCCTCATCTTCTTGATCCGAAGAGGAGAGAGAACCTGACATGGGCTTTTGGGAGTCTGGAGTCGAGGTGTCGTGGGAATCCTTACTCGAGTATCCGTCCCCAGATCGAGGGTTGGTAGATGTTCCCGCATTGTCGTGATCAGACATTGTGGCTGAAGTCATGAAGACATCTGAGTGCGTGTCCGTACTTGAACTCATACTCTTACCATGGTTGACGGGAAATAAATGATCTCTACCAAGCTTCCTGAGGGGGTCATCAAGAATCATTTCCAGGCCATTTGGAGTGGGGATCCAGTAGACACCATCGACCAAAGGCTTCTTTTTCTTTTGATCATAGAACCCGACGTCAATGTAATGTGACTCAGAGCGCTTGAAAGGGGCCTTGTCGGCATGCAATGTTCCACTATGTCCATTGATGTAGTACTTGATACACTGGTGGTATGATGAAGGAACGACCATGTGCTTATGGAGCCACGGCCTTCCCAGCAGGGCATTGAATGATGTGCTTTGCCGAACCACCAGGAATTCCGTGTAGGCTACCAGGTCACCAAAATGGGTCTTTAGCTTAATTTTTACCATTGGTTTCTGCTCACTCTTGTCGTAACTCAACAGAGTTGTGGTTGAGGGTATTAGGTCGTCCTCACTATAGCCCAACTTATGGAGTGTCCGTAGGGGAAGGAGGTTAACTCCAGAGTCATTGTCTATAAAGAATTTCCGGATATCAATACTGTTCAGTGTGCCAAACACATATAGTGGTATGATATGTCCTTGCATGATGGAATCTTTATCCTTATCGGTGAAGGAAATCACCACATTGAATTCATCCGGGCCAGTCTCTGTTCGGTAAATTTCAGCGGCAGCTACCTCGGATTGAAACTCCTGGGGGTTGATCGAAGCTTCTATAAGCGCCTCCCTGAGGTCTGCTGACAGACTTAGGGCATCGAGGATTGACAGCTTGGCTGGTACCGATGCCAGCTGCTTAAGGATATCGTATTTCTGCTCCAGCGGCCGACGCTTCTCCATTGGCGGGAGAGTCTTAGCAGTTGCTTTGGGGGCTGGAGCATTTGACAAGGAGGGACAGGTCGTGGGGTCGAATATCGATGGTGTTCCCGCGTTTTGCAGACTTGGCCCGTCCGGTCTATTTTTGTGCACTAGGCGGCCAGACACTTGTTCCTCGTCTGGTGCGTATCGCAGAACAACAGGGCTATAGTGGCTTCTTGTGTAGGTGGAGGGGCATTCTTTCTCCTGTTGATTCCATTGAAGGGATCTCCCACAGGTTTCCACGATACTGATAGTTTGGGCTGGGGTCCAACCATAGGGTTGGTTTCGGCCGCAGTTGCGCCTCCCTTGGTATCCCCTACCTCTGTGATTCCTCCTACCGGCTCCTTGTGTAGGGAACTCAGGTTCGTAACCATACCCTTCATTAGGTAATGATTCCATAAGATGGATGACATTAATAGAACCAAATATCGGCTCTTCATCCTCTGACAGGTCAACCTGGTCGGTTTTCCCTGATGGTGCCATTTGGTGGTTCGGTGCCCGTGGCGCTAAATTCGAGGGCATATAATCTGCCAGGATTGTGAATAGATTTGGCCCCATCGCAGACTGATCCTATTGCGACTGTTTCCTCCTTCTTCAATTATGTCTGGATGACCGGCTCGTGGAGGGTTGTGAGGTCGATACTGTCAGCTCTGTGGCTTCAGGGGCTGTTGGTGGCAACACTGGCTACTGTAGTTGAGCTCAGAGTATGCCCTGGGCTCGGTTGATAGTCTTCCGAGTCATCTAGTTGTCAAATTTCTACCCCTTCTTGCTGGTGACTTTCTGCAACCCCTCCTCTTTGTTGGAGTCGGTGGTAGAGATACATGCCACATGTGCTGGGGGTGGTCCCAGATCAACCTGTTCGGAGTCTACCATCATCTGTAGGAGGTCTTTGAAGACGAAACATTCTCGGATACTATGCCCCAATATCAAATGATAGGGGCATTGATACGGCCTGTCTTCACGACCGACCTCTTTAGGTTTCCTCAGCTCCGGGACGCGGAGAAAGTTGCAGTTCATGGCGGCAATGAAGTAGCCGTAGACTTGATCATCTCGGAATGAGTATACTTTTTGTCTTTGTTCCTCAAACTATTTTCTCTTTGGTACTCGTTGATCGTCCTGTTTAGGTGGAGGTGGCCGCTGATATGAAGGAGACCCTTGAAGATTTGGTGGAGTCCTGAGCGGTGGAGTGGGCACATGGGCCGGCTTGAGTGTGACAGCGAACGCTTCAGCTCTAGGGGCTCTTTTTGCAAGAGCCTGCGAGGCTATTCGGGACTTCGAATTAGTCCGGTGCAGGGATTACTCAATTCTCTGGGCAATGGCCAAGAGATGGCGGGAGCCACTGGTGCACTCCAATTGTATGAGTAGTGTTCGCAGCTCATCTCAAAGATTATTGATGCATATGGCTAGCATCTCATCTTGAGGCATTGTCCTGTTCAGGGAATAGGTCAGACCTTTCCATCTGGCGATGAAATCTGAGACCATATCGTTCTCCCTCTGCTTTCAGTTCATGATATTGCTGACCGTTGTTTTGGGAAACATTGAGCTGAAGTGGAACAGGAACTACTTCCAAAGGTCCTCCCATCTCTTTATTGACTGGGCTGGCAGACTCGTATACCAGACGGAGGCAGATTCTTGCAAGGTCCATACGAAGCATGTGAGTTTTACTGATTCTTGTTGCCCCGAAGTTCCCATCATAGGGTTGCAATAGGATGCGTAGTGCATCAAATGCTGTTCCGGATCACCTAATCCATTGAATATAGGGAATATCGGACTCCCAAAATTTGGTGGAGGCGGTGTGTTGCTCACCCAATCCAGGTAGGGTTTCCGCTCTGGCTGTATCGGAGCGCATCGACCTTCTAGAGCTTCCAATCGAGCTGTTAGTGCCTCGATGGTGTTGGTGAGACCCTGGTTTACATCCTGTTGGGCCCGGTCCTGGGCAGGCATAGCCTGAGGCATTGCCTGAGGATCCGGATTGGCCGGCACCAGGGGTGCGTGTGCCGTTTGTGGCACCTTCAGAGGGTTCAGGCATACTCGCTCCGGTTGCTTCTTGAGTGGAGGGAAGTCTTGGTATTCATCCGAATCTACGTTTAGGTAGTTGGACAGGCCGAGCGCCTCGTTGGACGGGGGCCCATCCCGTGTTTCATTTTTCGGGGAAAAACTTAGTCTTTGAGGTGCACTTGTTGGGAGTGCATGATGTGGATCCTCCTCGAATGCACTTTTAATAAGGCGGTTCCTCTGAAGTAGCTCGGCCTTAAGCCACCTCAATTCTTTCATCTCCTCTTCCTGTCGAACGAATCTCTCTTCGAGCATGAGTGGATCATCTTTGTCGAGAGAAGGAGGCGGGTTAAGGGTAACCAGTCCTTTGTTCCTATCCTTGTTGGAAGCTCACAGGGTAGGCGAAGGAGGGTTGGCTGGATGGAAGACCATGTTTATGGTGTCCCTCTGGTTCCGGGTGTGTACACCTGGTGGTTCATTGTGAGTCACAGCCAGACTAGAACTATCATCTCCTGATCCCTCCAGATTTGCATTATCTTTGGTGTCACCCATGGGGTTAACCTCTATGACGTTGATAGATTCATATCACAGGGCGGAGAAGATGTCATCTTCCAAATGGGAAGAGGATCTCCCACGTCTTCTACTGGCCTTCCCTTTCTTGACCTGGGATTGCCTTCGGACTTCTTTACGAAAGGTGACACAAAGAGTTTTTTGGTGAGACCTTACGGTGCGCCTTCCTCTTAGAGGGGATGATGACTCAAATGAAGGGATAGGACGGGAACCTCCTCTTCTGATTATCCTCCCTAGATTAGAGAATACTGACTCTCGTGGTGGAGGTTGTTGTTGAGGGGGTAATAATGACCCAATCCCTAAGGGCTGGGGTTGGATCCGTTTCTTGGACATCGAGTCTCTTCCTAGTTTTATTGGTCATACGGGGGAATTTTTTGTTAAAAATTCCCCCAGCCCTGCAGGCTGGGGTTGAACCTGGATTGCGGCAGTGGCTACGGCTATCAATACCTGCCTTATCTTGCGTACCCCCATTCAGGGGTGAACTGGGTTTGGTGCCATGTTCTTCTGTGAATCAACCCCTTCTGGGGAGGAAGACAAAGATCGCTGATTGGACTTTCTTAGGTGAGAGGCCTATTGTATGATCTCGGTGGCCTGATTCAGGAGTTCTTGAATGGCTTGTTCCCGTCAGGCCTGACGCTTCTGGGACTTACTCAAGGCCTGACTCTTCTGTGTGTGTTGCCTTTCCTGAATAGAGAGACCACTCGATTGCTGTCTTGATGTGACGACGTTGCAAGACACCATGCCGAACGGATTTTTCTGAGTGGGGAGTGGAGTGAAATGAAGAGCTCCATGTTCTCCCCATCCCCTAATATGGACTCCCGTCGAAGCGTCACCGATGAGGCGGCATAGCTAGTGCAGCGCATGGAGGCAGGCTATCTCCATGTTTCCTTTACGCCTCTTGGGTCACTTTTTTCGTGCTGAAGGAAGATCTTCCAGGTCTATGTGACGCAAGAGGTCCTCTATTGTCTTGACATAGTCTAAATACCAGTCGTAGGGCAGGAAGCTTGATTTCAGTCATTGGAGGGTTGTCCATATATTATGGAGGATGCCGTGCACGCATTTTTTCGACAACTCTCTTGGTATGTCGAATTTAGAGGTGGCTGTGGGCCAAAACCTAACTGGTATATCATCCCTGGCCAGTCGTTTGCTCAGCTGCAGCATATCGGCATACTCCTCCGCTAGTGACTCTTCTACCTGGTCGGCCCAACTGAGACGCTCGCTGCCAATGTGGTCGGAGGCGGTGGGACCAGTAGGTGATGAATCATTACGTGGGCGATTCTGAGGTGGTTCATAGGATGAACGTGTCCCTGGACCATCTCCTGACTGCAGAAGCATGTCGTCGACGACTAACTGGGAATCTGACATGCTTGATCCCGTCCTTCTGAGTGCCTCGGCATACGAGGGCTTTTCTGTGCTTGATTCGCTAGGAGGACCTTCCTGTCGATATGATATGTCATCGCGGGGAGGACCTCTGCAATGGTGGCCGTAATGGAGAGGAAAACCATTACTGCTTGATGCTTCAATTCAAAGAGGACTTTTTCAGTGCACACCCTGGGGAGGACCTCCATGGCGTGTCGCAGCAAGGGGAGGACCTTCTGGCTGCGTAGCATCGTTACGGGGAGGACCTTCGCAACAACTGCCATCATGGTGAGGATGACCATCATGTATTGACGTTCAATGTGCATCCTGGGGAGGACCTTCTTGTTGCTTGGTTCCAATGCAAGGGGGACCTTCATAATTGCGGCCATGGTGTTGAGGACTACCATCACAAATGCGGTAATGGGGAGGACTACCATTACTGCTGTCGTAGGGAGAATATCTGCGGGATACATCCTAGGGAGGGCATCCAGAATGTACCACAATGAGGGGAGGGCCTTCTCGTTGCTTGACATATCTACAGGGAGGACCTCTATTATCAGGGTGGAGAGGGCTACCACCATGATCTGATGCCTGGCTGCGTGGAGTCCCATTGCAGTGTAACCCCTGGGAATGACCTTCAGTTCAGGCTATGATAAGAGGAGGACCTTGTCATGATGAGACGTCACTGCGGGGAGGGCCTCCGTAGTTGCGACTATGATAGTGGGGACTGCTATCATAATCTGTGTTCCCACTGCATGGAGAGTGTTTGCAGCGTATACCCTGGGGAGGACCTTCAGGGTGGACCAAAGCAAGTGGAAAACCTTCTTGCTGCTCGATCTTCTAGCCACGTGGAGGGTTTCCATGACTCGAATAAAAAGAGGAGCTCTCGTGATCAATCATTATATGCCCGCGGGGGAGGCCCCCACAGGTGCTCTGGGGAGGACCTCTAGAGCTGCTGGTAGCAACATTGTGGGGAGGACCTTCACAACTACTACTGCTGCTCCCATTGTATGGTAATGGATGGGCAGGGTTCTGAGACTTGGATGTATTCTTAGTGGCATTGGGAACCCCAAATTCCAACAGAGCAGAGCCGTGAACCTGCTCTTTATTTCCAACTGTCTTTGGCGCATTCAGGGCGCTGTTTTTCGGGCAACGGGGACCTTCTGCTGTTGACAATGACCTTCACCTTTGGGTCCCAATCTAATTGGGTCCCGCGATTCTTTTGGGATATGTCGAAGAACATCTTGACTTTTAGCAGGGATATATGCCTGCTCTGGAGTATCCAACGCGATGGACGGGTGTCCCCCAGTTAGAACGAGTGAAGTTGCTCGATTCGGTTGCCCTTGCGTCGCGGAATATGGCAGGTCACCCTCCTAGGCAGAAGCAGGGATGCAGATCTATGCCGAGGCGGCTATCTCGTCTCTCAGATGAGTCACCTCAATTGGGGAGACGGTCTCATGGGCCTGATTCCTTGCTATTTCCGCTGATGCAATTACACTCTGGAAAGTCGGCAAGATATGATCTGGGATCAATAACTGATCCTCCATCATTGCCAGGATATGCAGAGAGACATCTTTGGCTGGAACAGGTATGAAGGCCCATTCTGGTATCGGAGTAGGAATATCCTGCTTCGATCCTCTGGTGGTCAGTGGGTACTGAAAATTCTCTTGTGTCGGGGCAGGTGAACGAATCTTCCCCTGTTCCAGGATACGCCAGTTTATCTCTCCATTGACTGCCACATCGGGATGGTGGACTTTACTTGCATATGTAGGGAGCTAGCCCTGTATATATTGGTTTCCCACCATATCGAGTCGGTGGCCTTTGTTGGCGGGGAGATGTTCCCGCCTATGATTTGCCGCCACATCTGGGTGGCGGGCTTTGATGATCGCCACCATATCAGGATAGCGGGCGTCAGAAGAAACTGCTAGGAGCTGGTCCTGCAGGCACCAGTTCACCACCACATCAGGTTGGTGGGATTCATGACCCTAGGAAGGGAGAGGTGCCTGCCTGGTAAATGTCTTCCTGTGTGAGCGACGGGCTTGATGGATCTCGGTGGGGATGCGTGCCGGCTTGTATGATACCGCCATGTCTGGATGGCGGGCTTGGGAGGAGCGAACAGGTGTAGGTGCCTGTTCATGGTACGTCTCCGTGGCTGGGCAACGAAGCTCCTCCTCAGGGACCAGGGTGATGACCGGTCCCTGATTGTACATCTGTCGGCCTCGTTGGGCAGTCTGGGGGACCGGAGCTCGGGGAGCATGGCCCTGAATCCTCGGGGAGACATCCTCCTTGGCGCGAGGATGTTGAATCATGACGTGACCGCGATTATGTCTGCCAGTGGGGGCCTTGGAGTGGAACCCCCGTTCGGTGGGGATGAATTCCTCAATGTTGACCTCATCCGCCTCCCTAAGATAAGGGAGGTACGCATTGTACCGTTCTGGGGATAGACTCCTGAAACGGTTGGAGACAGCAATAAGGGCTGTCTGGATCTACCTTTACGGTTGCTGCTGGGCAGGTGACCTGTGGATTATAGCGGATTGGAGGGCATGCATGTCCACCTCCACCGTTGGGAGAGTACCGTTTACATGGTACTCTTGGATCATCATGTCCGAGACCCAGCGTTGAAGATGCTGGGTGGGTGACGGAGTCCTCCATAGGTGAGGATGTCTTGTCCTTGCATTGTTGGAAGCATGCACTTGTGAGTTCCTTTGCGATGCCATTGGATCGAAGGGAGTTCTGTGTAGTACCTTTAAATAATTTTAACAAATACAAACTACAAACCCATAAAAATAGCATCTCATGATCCCATTCATAGTTAATGACCTTGCTTGGCCCTCCTTGTGATTAAAAGGGGGCACATAGTGTAATTTGGTTAAATCTGTCATGCTTGGTTAAAGATTCATGTCGGGTTCACCATTTTTGTTTCGGGTCGGTCTCGAAACGCCCAAAGGTTCTGTATCCGATGAAATGTGGACCTACTTTCCAAAGGTAGGTGTTCGCCGGATGGTCTGACCAGCGACGCTTAAGAACTCACATTGGTCAAGAGGATGGGAAGTTGGGATCATCGTACCCCTTTAGGGGGAATTATTTCCTGTTCTGGGACTCTCTTATAGATTTAAGACATATTCATATGTTCGCGAATATTTGGATTATACCCAAGCATAGTATCCACAGATTTAACTTGGTTGGAAATGTCAGCTGAACACAGGGGTTCAGAATCATTTATGCCCGAGGTTTACCACCCCTCATTGGATTAATGAACCCGAGGAGTCGGAACTCATTGAGGCGGCACTAGGAGTGGCGCAGTGAATTGATGTGAAGATAGTCGGATCGACCGGTTGTTGGGATTGAACCTCATGGAGGCTTCCTACATACCCTGCCTAGGGGACAGGGATCAAAGTCCATGTAGTTCGAAAGGGGAGCATCAGAGAACCGACGTGAAGGTGGACCCGGTGGTCCATTGGTGATCGGGCTTGAACCTCATGGAGGCTTCCTACGTATCCCTGTGGTAGGGAATCAAAGTCCTAATAGTTCGCATCGACTTGAGACTTACGCTCTGAGGCATCCCAGAGTGATGGATTGGGGCTTACACTCTGAGGAGGTCCAGGGTGATGGATTGGGGATTACACTCTGAGGAGGCCCAGGGTGATGTATTGGGGATTACACTATGAGGAGGCCCATAAGAGGATGTCATGGTCGATGCTGACTCTAAGCCCACATGAGTCATGCTATGTGTGAGAAACAAGAGGCAGCAGGGACCATAGGATCATGTCGTGAAAGGTGCATCTGTGAGAAGTGTAGTGGGGCTTACGCATGAGGGTGGCCCATAAGGATGGATTGGGGCTTACACTCTGAGGAGGCCCAGGGGGATGGATTGGGGCTTACACTCTGAGGAGGCCCAGGGTGATGGATTGGGTATTACACTCTAAGGAGGCCCATGGTGATGGATTGGGGGTTACATTTTGAGGTGGGCCATGGTGATGGATTGAGGCTTACACTCTGAGGAGGACCATGGCGACCAAGAGTAGCGGGAGAGGGAAAGGGGGTGCTTCTGTGCCTGTCACCTCTCTTGTCCCTCGAGAAAATACCCAGGGAAGTACAGAGGTGCACGGGGACGACTGCCTTTGGATGGTTATGTCGCCCCTCTTTGAGGAGGGGAGAAGTGCCTGACCGCCGAAGTGTGGAGTCCCCCATCTTGGCGAGTAGAGGCAGGAAGGGGGCTCTCGGGCTCAAAACCCACATTACCGCAGGAATGTGAACCCAAACATGCTTCAGTAATCCACCCAAGGGTCGGGGAACCCCTTTGCCCCTATTTACTATGGGTATGTGAACTCAAAACGGCGCGCTGATGCGCTTGAGGGTTACACCACATGGATCCGGTGTCTTTGGTGGAGGCCTTGACTTTGGGCCGATGAGTAGGCCAGTGAAGGAGTCATGGAGGATCACACCGGATTGGGAGGATCTTATGTGGCTCGGGGAATGGGAACTCCGAAGGATTCGACGGACCACACAAGGGTATGGGTGGTGGCTCCCTTCACGTAGGGAAGTGCTACGCGGCTGGAGAGGCCTTCTGCGAACCAGGATGGTCCGCGGACTGAGAGGCCTCCCGCGAACCAGGGTGGTCCGCAGACTGAGAGGCCACCCGCGAACCAGGGTGTTCCGCAGACTGAGAGGCCGGTCGCGAACCAGGGTGGTCCGTGGACTGAGAGGCCGTCCGCGAACCAGGAGGGTCCGCATATTGATTGGAATCCCGCGAACCAGGATGGTTTGAAGATTCAGGTTTGGCCCACGTACAAGATTGGTACGCGGAGGGTTGCACACGATCATTGACGGCCAAGGTTGGCACCGGTCGGGGGTTCGTCAGTTGAGGCTTCGCCCGCGTAGGAGGGTGCTACGCAGTGCAATGGATTGAAAAAGAGGCATAAACTCCCTGGTCCGTTGGGAGTGCATTCGTGGAGGGGCTATGGTTTGAGGTCTTCTCTTTTTATGTTATTTTAAGTTCGCGGTTCACTAATTTATTATGCATTTTCGGTTCCTTTATTAGTTCATTCCCAGGTTCATACCTGCTCTGGTTTGCAAACTAGAACTTTCAAAATCCCAAGCCTTCCTTCGAAATCCTTCCACCCGAATCTGACCAATATCCTCTCCTTCCCCTTCCTCCGAACCCGAATCTCCTCTCCCTTCCCCCCTTGGCCTCTTTTTATAGAGTGGGGAAAGAGATGTATATGTGGTCACGCGACACCTTTTGCGGAGGCCCATGACCTAAAACCCAGTTTTTGGCTGACTTGGTCAATCCGCGACTCGCGGGGTCTTAAACACTCCTCCGCAAACCAAACTCGGGGAGTTCTTCGCGGCCGCGGAGGGTTCTGCCTCCATTTCGCGAACGACAGCGGAGGCAGTTCGGGCCGGTTGACACGACTCACGGCTGGGGTGGTCTGGAATGGAGAACTGGGTTGGTGCCTATCCCGCCTCGCGACCGCGGAGGATCTCCACCTCCATCTCGTGAACGACGACGGTCCACGGAGGAGGGATGCTTCGCGGAACCGGCCGTGTGTTGCAAAAATTAAACCGGTCTACAGACCGGTTCGTCCTTCGCTATCCTTGAGTACTGTCTACATTTGCCCAATCCTTTTGAGGGGAAATTGGGTAGAATCTCCCTTGAGTTAAAGGGGATCATCATTCTCCTTTGTGGATTTTTTAGGACCCTACAAATTTGTTATGGGGTTAGCTTTCTATTTATATTATTGGATATCAAAATAAATGTAACAATAAGAAGGAATTATAATCAATAAAAATTAATGTTTTGATTATTGAAGTATTATGGTTTTTGTATATTCAAGGTTGAAGGTAGTGGGATAGATATAATAAAGTAAATATTGATAAATTATATGTTTATAGAATTGTTTCCACAATTATAAACCCTAGATTTGTGATTTCATTCTACAAAGTGGTTTATGATTAGTCTATTGTATGATTAATATGTTATTTATAATGGGGATTATTATTAATTTTAAATAAAATTAGTATGTGATATTTCATTGACCCCTTATTTGATATTTTGAGCCTAATTTTTTTAAAATTTAAATAAAATACTTTAGAGGAAAGGAATTTTAATTTTATAAACTTTGGCATGGTTTATGCTAATTTTGAATTGGTTTCATTCTATTCTTTGATTAATTGGGTAGAAGTTTAAATGGGGGATAAGGATGAAGTTTTCACAGGGTACAAGGGGTTGTTCCATATATGTATGGGGTTTTCCCACTTTTTATAAATGGAAAAATTTAAGTGGTGAGTTACGTAGAGTGGTGTATAATTTTTCAAATTTTTTGGCACTTTAGCATGGGTGTCCTGTGAAATATTACATGGGGTTATAAAATATTCCAATTTTTTATATTTCTTTGTAATATAATGTGGGATACTTATGAGATATATTAGAGGAAGTGTAAATACTACCAAGTAGGTTTTTAACAGCGCTGGAATTTATCATCGCTACTAAAAGTGCTGATAAATGACATCTTTATTAGTGATAAAAAAAGCACTAATAAAATTAACCCTTAATCAGTGCTTTTTTTAGTGGTCATAAAGTTTCCCTTTATTAGCACTTTATTTTTAGCTCTAATTTAGGTAACCTTTATCAATGCAATATTTTTAGCACTCATAAAGGAATCCTTTATACATTATTTTTTAGCACTGATAATTATCTAAATAAATAAAATGATATAATTAAATAAATAAAAAAATAAAAAACAAGTTTATTAAAAATAATATTACAAATAATATGAATTAAATAATTATCTGTAAAAATGAGTAAATTGATTATACTATATATAAATTATATATAATAATAAATAGTATGTATTAAATATACATATATACGCAAAATGAAAATTAAACAAATTAAAATTTAAAATAAGTAAATTGAGAAAAATATTAAAAATTTTATTAATTAGATGATTAGTGATAATGTTAATAAATAATATATATTAAATACATAGATAAATATTAATGTATATAAATATGGTTTATATAATACAAAATATTTTTTATTCTTTACATGAAATAGTAATTTATTTAGTGAATAATGGTTTATAATTAAAAATTTATATGAATTAAAAATACTAAGAAATTATATCGAGAAATAGACATAATTGAATGTTGATTGATTTTTCAATTTATAACATAGATCAAACATGTTATATTGATATCACATATATGTAATTAATGAATTTTTATATACATACACACATAAGTATATTTTTTATAATTTAATCAATTTATATTATTTATTATATATATATTTACAATTTTTTAATATTTTCAATATGTATTCATCTTTATTCCATTATATTTCCATTTTTCAATGAATTATATTAATCGAACATATCCAAATTATCAATATATTGTAATAATTTTTAATTAGTGAATTTTACTCATTTTTAACATGAATGAACTTAAGAATAAATATTCATTAATAATGTTAAAAAGACATTCGTAAAAAAATAGTTATAAATAAATATATTTATAAATGTATATTTACTAATTTTATACATTTATAATTATAAATAAATAAATAATATTTGATTAAAACGTATTTATATAATTATAAATAATTAATTATAAAATTATAATAAATTTATTTAAATAATGAATATATTTACTATGTTTATATATATATATAATTATATAAATATATATAATTATATAAATATTATTTTTTTAAAAATTATTTATATAATTATAAATAAATAAATATATATATTCAAAGAATAATAAAATTATTATTTTATAAAAAGTATTATTATTTGTATTATAATTATATATAATAATTATAATATTTTTAAAGTATTATTTTTTAAAGAATATATTATAAGTATTTATTAGCACTTTTTTAGCACTCATAAAGTTTCATTTTATTAGCGCTTATTAACTTAGTGCTGATAGAAGGTTTCTTTATCAGTGCTTTCTTCGAAGTGCTGATAAAAGTGTCATGATCTATTTTAAGAACCCTAACCATCATGAACCAGTTCATGATATCTGAAGCTCTCTATTGAAGTGACTTGCTGTCATCACTCCTTGTTGTTGAAACCAAGCTCAAATCTAGGCCAGAATCAAGGCTCCATCTATTCCAAATCTCAAATCAAAGTCTCAAGTGATTCAAGGGTTGAACCCAACCACAATTTGAATGAAATCTAGGTTTTTCAATTTCTCTAATTTCCCACGGTTATATACTAAACCATATCATCCCACATCAATTTATCTGAAAATTTCTAGTTGCACTATCCTATAACAAAACAACCCAAAATTCATTGTTTTTGAGATACTTTGAAGTATCATCTTCCCTAATATCATGCGGGTCTCCTTAGGACAACATTGGTACTATGCGACTTGAAATATGTCAAACCCAATGATGGGTCATGTTGTTGTGAGGTATAATAGGTTCTCAATACCTATATTCAATGACATCTACCTATTTTCAATCATAAAATTTTGAAAAATTCATCCATATAGCGGCCAGTGATTTCATTGGTTTGGAATTTTACATTGCAAATCACTTGGATGCTGAAATATCTGACATCATTGGGGTCTTATATTATGTCATACAAAAATTGGCATTAAGAGGGTCGAGTGAGGAGGAACTGAAATATAGGGTTATTCCCTTTTATTTGAAAGGAAATTCCAGAAGTTGTTTTGAAAAAATGGATGAGGAAATATCTGACATATGGGAAGAACTATATAATGATTTTTTCATGAATTTTTTTCGTAGGATAATTAACACTGAAATATACTGTAAAATTAATGGATTTATTTATGATGACTGTGAACTATTTCATGAGGCTTGAGATAGATTTAGGGGTCACTTATAAAATTTAACAATCAAATGATTATGATGAATCCATAAAATCATATGATAAAAATAATTATATATATTTGATTTGTTTCCTTATTTATTTAACTACTTCTTGAAAAATACAATGTTTTCAGTTATTATTTTTGAGATATTTTAATTTTAATTTAAATAATATTTCTTAAATGATATAAAAAGAAAAATCAAAGAGGTTTAAGGTTATATAATCCTTGGACTATATTATACAGAAAAAATGATTTTGAGATAAAATTTAATTGATATTTAGATTTTGGTTGTCGAAATATAGTTAGAAAATAAACAATTGGAATGATTCATTTTCCAAGAAAAACCACAGCATCATGGTTCTTTAAGGAAAAAAAATGTTTCATTTTGTGGTGCATAAGAAGAGAACATTTTTGATAGAATTTATTATTATCAATCCTTTAGGAATGATCAAATTTTTTTCTAGATTTGATATTTTATTTAAAAATTACAATTTTTAATGAAAAAAGTTTTATATTATTTAAATTTTTAATAATATTTTAAATAATTAAATAATAAATCTTATACCACTATATTTAAATAATTTTTATAAAATAAAATATTAACATTTATTGACATAAATTTAATAAATATGTTTTTATAGAATTTATTTTATTGAAATAAAAAATATTTTTCATGGATAAAATCATTACACCTTCAGAATCCCACTTCAAGTAAACTTTATTAGTTTAAATTTAATAATTTAATTATATGCTAGGTTCACTATGGATTCTTAATTATATTAAATTTTATGGTTTAATAACATAAAATTAAATCCATTTTTTTGTTCTTCTAGTGGTAATATGATGCCCACTGATGTGAGCATCTCAATTACATGACATAGAAAATGTTTCATTATAATACATTACCATGAACTTTTATGTTAAGAGTTTTAGAGAATTAGGAAAAAAACATAACTAAAAAACTCATGTATTTTTAAACAAATGGACATTTTTTGGAACAATATATGGAACAACTTGATCTATAAGAAGACTTCTTTGTTCTTATTCAGATCAAGATCCCCATTTCACATTGTTCTTATTCATATCAATCTCTTCATGCATAGATCTGATCCAATTATCATTCTTTTCAGCCTCTCTAAATGAATTTTTCTCTACTTGGGAAAAAATGAGTTTTTTGTAGAGTCATTGTCCTTCAAGTTTTCACCGAAACATTCTAATCACCAATGAAATTTTCTTCATTAATTTATCCTTTCTTGTATTTTTTACAGTTGATAAAAATATAGCCATCTTTGAAATGATAACCCACTCATTAATACTTCATAAAAATTAATTCATTTATTTTATCACGAATCTAATAAACACTATGTATGTTTTACTTTAGTCCATCTAAAACCATATCATTATTTAACATTTCCTTTTGGTTCCACCCTTAGGAATATCAGATTACCATCCATTGAATTCTTACAAATAGGAGGCATTCACATTTGATAATGAGTATATTATGTGTATTTATTTATTTTAAAAAATGAATATTTAATGAACAAAATAGGATATATTTACTTTCTATTGAATGATTCAAAGCTCCAATCCAATGTATCTTATTTTCTCATCATCCCCCTCACTTGTTGATTGATTGTTTGGAAAGATATATTTGTATTTTTTATCATCATTCTTTCTTTACCGTCGGTATATCTCTATGGTCAACAATGTTTACATAGTAAAATAATTATCCATAGAACTAATGTATTGTTTCATATTTATGTTGAATTTATTTATTTTAAGTATTACTCACATAATAATTGTTTTCTTGTAAAAGTAGGTTATATTTATCGAGTTGGGGTGGTTTGTTCGAATATGCTCATGATCATAAGAGATTGGACTTCAAGTTTGGAAATGAGATAATGACAATAAGAAAATTCATCAAGAATGCATACAACCATCAGGAAAAGTATAATTCCCACTACTTATTTAATTTATTTTTTCATCATTTTATCTACTATTTATAAGTTAATTTCATTATCATTTTTTTCTAATACTTATTTAGTTTTTTCTTCACAGATCTTTTAGGAAGTCATATTTTTCTTTCAATTATCTATAAAAATCCACAACAGAGATAAACTGATTCTTTCTACCAATGCTACCAAATTTTCCATTTTGATTTCCTTTCTTTGTTGACCATCCAACACTGCATATTGATTTGATGTTATTATCTGATTTTTTCCCATTATTGGAAGCCTCAACTCTTCTAACTTTCAAAAAATGAGAATGGATTTTCAGTTAAGAAAATAAATTCAATATTAAGTGTTGGAAGTTCAAAAAATAAAGAAAATGTAAATTTGGTAACATTATTAGTTAGTATTTTTTTGAAACTTTGGGACGTATAGAAATCCACATGGACTCAATATGACATATGGTGTGACCGGTATAACTCCAAGGGGTTATTTTTATTTAAAATTGACATTAATATTAGTAAAAAGAACAACTTACATACTCAAAACTGGGAAAATATATATTTTTTGGATACTCTAGGAAAATAATACATAAGTCATTTAAGATGTGTAAGAATCATCATCACCTCAATTTCATACATGGTGTGACTGCTATGAATCAATGTGTGCGTTATTAGTTTAAAATCTAAAGTTCAGTTCAAAAACTATCACTCACTAAAAACAAAACAAATGCTCATATTTTATTGATAATTTAATACATTGATTCATGAGTCATTTTTGATGTGTATGAATCAGTATCATGTCAAACCAATAAATGATATGATTAGTATATGTCAAAGTGTTTGTTTCTATTTTAGAATAAAATTTTAGTAAAAAAGTGATGTACTCAAAACCAATAAAATGCATTTGGATTTTTTGATAATTTAGGAAAAAGATCCATAATTCATTTGAAATTTTTAGTATTCAACTGTGCCTCAATCTGATGCATTATGTGACCGGTATGACTCAAATTGCATCTTTTTATTTAAAAATGACATCAATTTTAATATAAAGGACAATTGATCTACTCAAAACCAAGAAAATGTATTCATATTTTTTTTGATACTATAGGAAAATGATTTATAAGTAATTTGATATATTCCATAATCAGCCATACCTCAATCCGAAAGACGGTGTGACTAGTAGAACTCAAAGTGCATATTTTTATTTAAAAAGGACATCAATTTTAATGAAAATGATAAATAACCTAATCAAAATTGAGAAAAAACATTCATATTGTTTTAATATTTTAGGGAAATTATACATAAGTCATTTTTATGTTTATTAATCAACCACACCTCAATCCAACACACAGTGGGACCGGTATGACTCGAAGTCCTCATTTTTATTTAAAATTGAAATTAATTTTAGTAAAAAGAGAAACTAACACACTCAAAACCAATAAAATTTATTAATATAATTTTTATACTTTAGGGAATTAATAAATAATTTATTTGAGACATATAAGAATTAGCTTCACCTTAATTCGATGCATGGTGTGAGCACTATGACTCAATGTGTCCTTTATCAGTTTAAAATTGACAGTTTAGTTCAAAAAATGTCACTCAATAAAAACAAAGAAAAAACATTTGGATTTTCTTAATAATTTATGAAATCAATTCAGATGTCATTTTAGACATGTATAAATTAGTCTCACAGAAAAATGATACACGATGTGATCATTATAGATCAAAGTGCATGTTTCTTATTTAAAATGACATTTTAATAAAAAATAAGTGATATACTCAAAATTGAGTAAACACATTTTGATTATTTTTATACTTTATTAAAATGATACCTAATTCATTTGAGATGTTTATAAATTATCATTACCTCAATATGATGCACGGTGTGACCAGTATGACTCTAGGAAAATCTTTTTATTTAAAAATGACATTGATTTTAGTAAAAAGAACAGCTAACGTACTCAAAACCAAGAAAACATATTCAGATTGAATTAATACTTTATAAAATGAACCATAAGTTATTTGAGACGTGTAATAATAATCTATACCTCAATCCTACGCACAGTGTAATTGGTATAACTTGAATTACATCTTTTTATTTTAAAATGACATTAATTTTAATAAAAGGATAACTGACCTACTCAAAACCAAAATAACACATTTAGATTATTTTGAAGCATTATAGAAATCATCCTTATATCATTTTTGATGTGTATTAATCACCTTCAGCTCAAACTAGCACATGATGTGACCAGTATGAGTCAAAGTGCATATTTCCAATTTAAAATGACATTTTATTAAAAAAGAAAAGTTACTTACTCAAAACTGAGAAAACACATTCAAATTGATTTGATAATTTATGAAAATGATACATAAGTCATTTGAGACGTGTAAGAATCAAACACACCTCAATTCGATTCATGGTATGATTGGTATGACTCCATGTTCATTAATTCAATACATAAGTATCATTTTAGTTTAAAACACACATCATATCACTAAAACTGAGAAAAAGAGCCTAGATTGTTTTCTCTTTATTTCAATTCTATATTTATACTTGATTTTTCTGATTTCATTTTGTTTTTGGTGTTGTGGTATGCTATAACAGCACACTAAATTATGCCCCTTTATCAGTGATGATAAAAGACTCGGGCTTTTAATATCGCTCTAGTAGTCAGTGCTTCTTTAGCACTGATGAAGACCATTTTAGTGCTGTTAACATATGATTTTGTAGTAGTGTGTGAATTTTGTTAGATGAGGTACATGTCATGAACCATGTTTTCTTTGGTTCCCTAGGTATCTTCTTGTTAGGTGACATAACCAGATAGATTGAGAGTCTATTTGGAGAATTTTACCACACAGGGCATGAAGGTGTTATCCTATTTGTCATAAGATACCATTCATCAATTTTTTAGTATAGATTTTGGATTGTATATTCATTGTTATGTTGATAGTATTTGCATGAGACATTCAGGGTTACAATAGAGTCAATAACCCCCTTGGAAACCTGCCAATACCAGGGCACGAGTCCTCAATCAATGGATTAGCTAACGCATCAAATGAAATGCATTTCACTTGACATGGTATGGTTCCTCCACATGGGTCAGTAAACCCCTCAACCAAAATCTATACCATAGAATGGTTAAATCCCCTCACTATGATTACAAAGAGTTATCATGGAAGATATGGGTGATGATTAGTTTTAAAAATTTCATCCCATATGGATTATTGGGTATTTATGGTTCCCTTTGACATTTAAACTTAATATTTCTAAGATATGAAGATAGGGATATTAATTTATTTATAGTTCCTTTTTTTATTTATTATCTTATTCTTTATTTTGTTTTGTGTTGATAGGTTTTTTGACCCCATTACTTTAGTTTTTGGGGTGACCTATTAATTTTTTATCCTAACTCTCGCACATGCCTCGTAATCAAACATTTCATGTCTATATGGTTGATGAAAAGTGTGTATAATAAATCACTGGACATAGATTTAGTGTAACTAGAGCTTATTGACACTAGGGAGTTGGCGTGATGTGGATTTTCCTCTTCCAGATGCTCAAGGTTTGAATTCTTTATAGGATGTTGGGTCCTGAAATTATCAACAACCTTTTGGTGTTTTATTCATCTAACTATTATTGATAACATGAGTTTTCACATTTATATTACCATATAATTGGCTATTATAATTGATTTTTCATTATTTTATACTATCATGTAGATATGTGGTTGTGTGATGTTTGATCAGGATATGGACTCCCATGTGTGTGGTATGTATTCTTTGTACAAACCACTAGCCTCTGGTCTATTGGAAGTAGTATTAGATGGGTGAACATGAATTACTGCTAGCCTAAACAGGGTCCTAGTGGGTCTGGAAAAGTAAAAAATGTTCAGAGTGATTGAATCCTAGGGATAAATTTTAGAATTGGGGGTTTTGTGATGATGGTTTAGGAATTTAAATCTGGTTTTTAGACGAAGTAACCCAACATGGGTGTTGGTTATTGGAACATCCTATCACTAGGATTTTGATAATCCATTAGTTTAATGAAAATATAATAAATAATTTGTAGGGAATAACAGGTTGGAACATGAGTCATGTATCATATTAGATTAGATTTTTCTCATGTCCTTTTTGAGTCATCTTAAGTAGATATGGTTTAACAACTTGTGGTTAATCTAGTTGATGGCTGGATTCCACCTTGTAGAAAAATGTCTTAGAGGAAAAGTAATGGTTGTGACAACCCCATTATAGTGTTGTATCCTCCAGTCACTAATCAATTCAACGATGAGGCACAAATTTCATGACTCAAGTAGGTGACATATTCTCCCACCGAGTAGAGAAGAGGCCCTCCACATGTAGAGCATATGGTAGTCCATGATGAGTAGGATTATACTACCTACATTATTAGAAAATTTCATGAGTTCCAACATCAGTGGCCTCCTAGGTTTCATGGTGGGAAGAATCCTTAGTATATAAAGTATTGGTTAGAGTTTATGACATTCATATTCTACTAGGTTTGGACACTAACTGAAGTCCTCCTTGATTCCATTATTCTAGACTACATTTATAAGGTGCAATTGATATCTCACACCTTTCTTCTCTTTCTCTATCCTGATATTACTATTGGACATGAGTTAAAATCTTGTAGGCGTCTTCATCCTCATGAATTTTCTATAGTTCACTAGAAATGGATGAAAAAATGATACATTGTACATCTAGTGAATCATCTACATGCTTCTTATATTTATCTTTATTATCCTTGATTTCTCCCAAAGGGGGATCAATAGGATGTGAGTGTAATATCACGAAACCCGTATTCCCTGATCTTGTGTGAAAAACATAAAGGTTACATTTCTGGCTTCGATACCAATGAAGGTGACCCAATTTTCACCATACAAAACTAAAAACATCAAAATGGAAGATTTGATCACTTACATTGCCAAGGACCTTTTAGGTTTAGAGTTTTTGAGAAATATGTAAAACTCTTACATTTTTTTAAAACGATGATGCCTTGGTCAAAAGGCCAAATCACTAAGATATATAAAGATGAAAAAAGATTAAAAACGTGCAAAAGAGGGAAATTTGTTACAATCCTTTTCATGATGTGGTATGATATCTATTGGGAGGTCATCTGTCCATGCAATATTGTGGATAAATCCTTTATTGGAATGGCCATCCGCCGCCCTGTTAGACTCATGGTAATCATGGGTGACTATATAATTATGCTCTATCAGTTGTTGGAGGATGCCATCTATCTAGCTGTGAGGGACCAAACTAGGAGAACAACCCATGTTTAAGAGCTTGTATGATGGTAGTGGAGTTTCTTTCAATCCATATGTTTTTCCATCCTTTTTTCTTGATGCGACCGAAATAAATTTGGACACTGAACATTTCTTGCATGTAAGGAGGAGGAAAGACCACACAAACTATAGGAGCATCCTAGAATATGCCCATTTTGATTCCTTCATAGTATACCATATCCCATGGGGCTTGGGATAAATTTTTAAGAACCATCCATATTTATTTTTATGTATCCATAGGGGGTTTCAAGAAGACTTCTAACATACCTTTCATCTAGATGAATCTTCCTTTGATTCCTATCTGACGAAGAACCATAAAATCCTTGACAGAGTTGTGGCAGGAACCTTTTTGAATCATTCGAACTCCCTTGATAGCAATGAAGATATTCACCAAGGAAAAATGAAGATTTAAATTATTATTATTATGAATGATTGAATTTTTCTCATACAAGATGATGTGAACCAATTGGGAAATATTAGATACAAAAAGTTATTCAATTTTAGGAGAGGAATACATAGCAGGCTATCTTTTAAGATTAAGTTGAATGGATTCCAAACATATCCATATGAGATCCAAAATCTCATATATGTATTTCCATAGAGAAGAAGAAGTAGCACAAGATAGGAATAGGGAGTCATCATCCTCTCTATGTTAATTACACATACAACATTTAGAACAAAGTTGAATACCAAATAGTTGAAGAAAAAAATTAGTGGGAACTCTATTGTGGGTTATTCTATAGACCAAGTTGAATCTGGAGGGTATATCCCATTTCTTGTTAAAGTTTTTTAACCATGAAAAAACCTGGATTGTGTTATTAAAATTGTTATTGAAGTAAAATTTAGAGTTTAGAACACCGTTATTAACTGGTTCCCAAACCAAAAAATCATCATTGTTGAAAAAAGGATAGTTGGAAATAATAGTCTTGATATCATTAGTTAAATCCATATCCTAAGAGTGTATGGATTAATTTAGGGAGTTATTAATATTAGTAGATACATTCACGGAATTAGTCATAGAGGAAAGGGGGTAACCATTCCAACTATCTAGCCAAAATAACAAAGAATATTCTTTGTTAATAATCCATCTAGAGTGATACATAATTTTAGAGAAAGAGTTTTGGATGGAAGTCTAGATAGACGATTCCAGGTGAAATTTCTTACATTTTCTGAGATTGTTATAAAATATTATTCTAAGGAAAGTTAAGGCCATGTAATTACTGTTTATAAGGTTCCACATGAGTTTAGATTGAAGGGATTCATTAAAGAGGCCAATACTCTTAATACCAAAGCTACCATTGTCAATGGGCTTACAAAAATTATTCCAAGGAACAGTGAAAAGTTTCCTCTCAAGAGTGCTTCCACTCCAAATAATTTTTTTATTCTACTGTTGTGTTTTTTAATTAATTCAATAGGATATATATAAACCATTATGTAGAAAACCATTTATGAAACAATGGTGTTCTTGATAAGAAAAATTAATCCTGCCATCGATAAGGATTTTCCTTTCCAAGTGGATATTTGATTATTAATTTAGTTGAAAATATTGGGGAAGTAATTTATTTTTGGACATCCATAGAATATTTGAAATCCAAGGTATATGAAGGGGAGAGATCCTTATTTTATAAAAATTTCATTTATTATACAAGTATTTCTGGTTGTAAGAAATATTTTACCAAATAAAATTGGGGATTTGTACCAATTTATGTATTTCTTAGAAACATCTTCATAGTGAGTGAGGTCATCTTTGAGGGTTTGGATGTTCCTTTTGTCCCCTTAATGCAATAGAATAATATGATATACATCCAAGAGGTGATATGGAACAATAAGGTTTATAGAGACAATAGTGGGCTTGATTTTACCTTGTTCAACTAGGATGGTGATGACTCTGCTAAGGTAGTCCTTAATAATAAAAACAAGGATAGTAGAGAGAGGGTCCCCTTGTCTGATGCCTTTTGATCTAGTGAAATATCCCTTTAGAGAACCATTACTCAAAACAGAGATATGATAAGAACCAAGAAGAGTTTTAATTACTTTAAAAAAGTGTCACTAAATCCAACCGTTCTGAGTTCCCTAAAAATAAATCTCCATTCCATGGTATCAAAATATTTATTAATTCCATTATTTATGGAAATGTTTCCTTCTCTATTTGTATTTTTTAACAAGTTTCTACTTTCAGAGGTAAGGCTGATTTAATATTGTATGTTTCTTCCTTTAAGGAGGCCAAATTGGTTTTAAGAGATGATTTGTTTCTGGAAATAAGAGTAATTATATTAGCTAAAAGTTTAGAAATGATTTTATAAATAGTGTTAATGGGAAAAATGGGTTTGATGAGATGGATTTTTGAATCATTATCCACTTTGGGAATAAGAGAGGGGAATTTATAATTAATCCCTTGAGGAATTTTTCAATTAGAAAAAATTATTTAATCTATTTACAAACATCATACTGGATAATATACCAAAAGGGTTGAAAAAAAGCATTAGGGAAGCCATCAAGACCTGGGGAACTGTCATTTTTTAATCTAAAGACTTCCCCTTTGATTTCATGGTCTATATGAATGATATTCGGGAGAGAGTTATCATTTTATCCCACTATTCTAGGAGTTATATCTATATTTATATCTTTATTAATATTAGGACCACTAAAGATATTGAAAAAGTAAGAGACAACATGATTAACTAAACCTTCCTCATTATTAATGATTCTATATCCATATTTAAGGAAGGCAAGGGGTCTACAAGATTTCCTAGTTCATTGCAGATCAGTATAGAATTTATTGTTTATGTCACTATCTTTGAGCTAGTTAATTTTGAAGGTCATCTTCTGTATATTATCTTTTAATGTGTGGAGATAGTGTAACTTATTAAAAAGATTAATTTCTTATTGAGGATCATTAGAAAATTAATTTCTCATAGAGTCAACCTGAATTTTATTGAGAGTTATTTCTAGGAAATAGATTTCATTATCATTTTGTTTGACTCTTACTTTTAACCAAGTCTTTAGTTTTTTTCTATAAATGTTTTAATTTCCTAAAATTGGAAAATGAACCATTATTAATGTTCAAAGAATTCTTGTTGTCCTTAACAATCTTATCACAATCAATCACAGAGGTCCAGTCATTGTTAAATCTATAGGGAAATATAGGATTGAAAACTCTAGTATTGAGACTATCTAAAATAGAATGGTGATCTGAGTTATGTCTATAAAGGGTGATTCTAGAAATAGTATCCTAGTTATCAAGGGCTTGGATATTTGTAAAATACCTATTGAGTTTACTAGCCATAACCCTATTACAATGTCTTCAATAAAAAGTATATTTGGCTCCTACAAGATTTATCTCAAAGAGATCATTGTCATTGATACAAAATTTAAATTCTTTATAAGACATGTTATAGTGAGAAGGACACATTTTTTCACTAGGTCCAAGAATAGAATTAAAGTCTCCAAAAATGATCCAAGAATCTTGTATATTTTTATTTTAAAAAGATAGTTTTTTCTATAGATATATCCTCTCTTGGTATCTATTGTTAGCATAAATAAAGGTGCAGAAGAAATGTATTTCTCGAAAAGTTAGATCACAAGTGAGAGCTTGAGTTACAATATTAAAAACTTGCATATTACTAAAAGAAGAGTGAGCAAAGATCCAAATAGAATCCACAACACTATTATTAGAAGTAGCACCAATAAAATATTAATTAAATTTATCCAAGAAAATAAATCTAGAAAAGAATTAATTTTATGCTCAGAGATAGACATTGTTTGGTTAATGCATGAATAAATGTCTTTTTATAGTTGTAATAGTGTTAGAGTTAGCAATACCCAGACACTTCGTGTAGAGAATATTCATTTGAACATGTGATTAGGACTGTCCCCCTTTCTTTTTACCTATGGAGTTCTTCTTCCTTGTGGATTTCTTGGGTGGCTTAACCGACTCATCCTTGATCTTTGGTGAGTCTCTATCCTATTTGATCATGGGAATTTTATGAGAATCATTGTTATAATGTTTACCTGTCTTGTCTTCTACCTGAGTGTTTGATTCTTCACCACAAACTTGATTATTGGATACATATTCATTAGCATTGTGTTTTCTACTATCATCTAGTTTATAGTCTGTATTCTTGATATTGATTTCTTTCTTATCACCTCAACCGACATCTATCTTGATTTGTTCAGTTGATGAAGGCATTTGATTGTCCCCATGGGGGCATTTTTCATATACAGATCTCTGTTCAGAAGTATTTTCCAGTTGATTTGTGCCTCCTTTCCCACCCTTTATTCCAACCATGGGTTTTATAGGGATTTTACCAGGTCCTTGAGAGTTCTTCTCAGATGGAGTCTTGTAAACTCTTATATAAAAAATACACATGTCTTTAAAATATCATTTCTCTCACTTAACCCATCTTTTATTATTTCACATCATGTCATCATAATATTCAATATGAAAAATTTATAGACATAATTCATTCAACATTTGTTATTGATAACCTCTAAAAAGGGAAACATAAGAAGGGTTCTCTCAAATGCCCAGTAAGGGTAAACATAAGCATTGAAAATTTAATTTCATCAGTGAGCATATGAAGAGCATAAGGGTATGATGAAATAGTCAAAGTACATGAGAATAACAAAAGAATATTCATACCATCAATACCTAGATTATCAAACATGGAAACATGGAATAAGGATTTAACAAAATAAATAATAATAAAATTCATTAATCATATGCCATGTGATATCAATCTTGATCAAAAGAAACATTTATAATCCATAGAAAGCCTAAAAATATGTATTGGTATCTTGAAAGATCATCTACATAACCTGTTTTAAACCTATGTTAGAAAAAACTGGAGCCCAATTAAATCCATATGATAAACCCTTTGTTAACTCCATCCTTATCACCTCTAAAGACGAGGAACATTAACCAATGCTTTGGACCACTATCCAGGTTCACCCATACTATAATCAATATCGAGCTCACTTGCTTCTATATGGGTGTACCCATCATATAAGCGATACTAGGATCACCCAATGCTATCTGAGAATACTCATCATATAACAATGTCCAAGAACCATAAATAAAGTACATATAAATTTCATTTCAATCTAAAACTCATAAAAATAATCATTATTCCATTCACAACTTGATTAACTGGTGGAAAAGAAACAGACTCCATGAAAATTTATTTGAACCATGATTAAATCTAAGAAAAGAAATAGGTTCCACAAAATTTCCATTAAAACATGATTAAAACATGGAAATGAAATGGATTCCATAACAATCTCTTTGAAACATGATTAAAACATATAAAATAAATGGGTTCCATAACAATATCTTTGAAACTTGATTAACCTCTGGTAATGAAAGAGGTTCCCCATTAATATCATTGAAACAAAATTAATATATTTAGATAAATAATAATGATAATATCATTACAAAATATAATTTTTTACATAATAATTAATAATAAGGTTCGTTGATGTTGATGAATGAAAATACCATTAAAAGACCACTGAATTCAATTTTTTATGAAAATAAAATTTTCATTTTGAAAATCACTTTTAAAAACTATAAATTAAAAAATATTATGAATATAATTTTATTTGAAAACAAACATGGAAAAATATAAAGTAAATTTTTAAAAAAAATAATGTAAATGACATAAAGAAAATCCATTCATGTCATAAATTTATAAAATAAACATTCTTTTAAAAACATTTTAAAAAAAGGGAGTCAAAAGTGAACCATTTGAAAAATAATAAGAAATTTCCTTTTAAAACCATTTAAAAGAGGGTAAAATATCATATAAAATGAATTTAAGAAATAATTTAATTTTATAAAATAATATTTTTTATTTTTTTAGAAAACATGGATATTGAAGAGAAAGATTCCTGATTTGGAAGAAGATACAAGATTTGTATCACTTACAAATGAATTTATTGATATTTATTCATTAAATAAGGGAGGAAATGGAAATTAAACCTCTTAAACTAATTAACAACAAGAGTATAATAAAATATACGTGTTTCAAGAAAATAAGTGAATATTATTTCCTTCAAAGTAACCTTAAACATAAACAATTTTGAAATAAAAGAGATTGTAACATAAAGCCTTTTTCCACTTTGGTAACTCTTCGATCGTAAGCCCCATAAAAAATAAATTAAAAAGAAACTTTAAAAAATATGATCATAAGGATATACATGATATAACATGTCAAAAGGGCATTATATACCCCTAAAAACTGAATATAGGTGCATATTGTAAACGTATATCTCATGGAAATAAAATTTGAGATGAAAAACCCTTAAAAAATAATACCATTGAATTTGAGAATCAATAAATTAATTTATTATGTATATATAATGTAAATAAAAAAAAATAAAAATAAAACATAATATAATTAAATTTTATTACACAAATAATCTTATAATATCAAATACAATGTGAAAGTAATGTAACAAAACGAAAAGAAATTTTGTTATGAAAATTTTTACAACTAGTAACTTTCAATTCATATCCCCTTAGATGAAGTGATTTATTTTGAAACATAAAATAAATTTAAAATTTAATTATTCATGATATTACATGCAATATGGGAATTATATACACCATATAAAATAAATTAGGTGCACAACATTACAATATACCTCAATAAAGAGAAATTGAGATGAAGTCCCTTATTGATTTGGTAATATCTGGATCAAAACCTCCTAAAATATATACCCTAATATGGATTTTTAAATCCAAATAATTTTAATTAAAATAATAATAAAATTAAAACATGGGAATTATATATACCACGCGATAAAAAAGTTATTGAATATGAATATGTTGAATATAAGTAAAGGCGAGATGAGAGACCCTTACCTCGAGTTCAGACTGTCCTTGTCTGTATTTTAACTCGTGTATAATAAGATTACTTTAAATATTTTATTTCTTGATAACCTTATCTATATTTAATACCTTACACTTAAATTATCTATTTTATGTATTTATTGATGACATATTTATATACTTAATCAGTTAACTCTACATCAGGTGTTTTTAGGATGTTTGATTCATTGTTTGAAACCTACTTCAGTGTGTTGACCGTGGTCAAAGAAGTAATTATGTAAACATATAAAGAATAAAATTAATTAAATATTTATCATATTTATATATTAATTATACTTTTAAAACCAATCATGTAATATGTTTATGAAATATTAACTATGTTACAATCATGGAGATGGTAGGCCGTACATAAGCATGAATAATATTTCCTTTTTTTCAATGGCCATTTTAGAAATAAGGTAAGTAATATATTGTATTTATAGAATTATAATAATATCATAAATATCATATTATTTTATTATATATACTTATATATATTATCCATGTGTTTTGGTGATGAAAAAATAACCACATCACTTTGGGGGGGGCGGTAGTCCACACGTATGCATAAATGACATTATTATTTTTCAGTGTAATAAAGAAAATGATTTATTATATTTTCATAAAGATAAATATGTCATGAATATAATAATTGTTTCATTTATATCACATATATTCATTAAATTTATCCTTATTACCATCCATGTAAAGCGTGAGTGAAAAATGAATCACATCGATTCAGGAGGTTGTCGTCCACCACACACATGAGCGACATTATCATATCCCCTATGAATTGAAAATAAGATGTTATATGTTATATCATAATTAAATAAGTATAAATATGTTACAAATATCATAAATGTACTTAAAATACATAATTATAAAAATCCTCGAGGGGTGATGGTGGAATACGATTAACATCAGTTCGTGAGGTGGTAATCCGCCATACACATGAATGATTTTTTGGTATCCCATTTATTTGAAGAGGAGATGGATTTAGGTTATGAAATTAATATAATAAAATATAACAATATTATATATAATATTTTATTATATAATAATAATTTAACAATATTTTAAATAAATGGAAGAAGAAATAAAATAAAAACACTCAGTTAAGCACGATGCATCTTCTTTGGAAAACCTCCTTAGATTAGTAACAAAATCCTTCTTAAGATGGATTTATATGTGATCAAAACAAGGTATCTAGGTATTTGGTAGGGAATTAATGAAGTAATTTGGGAATTTATTGGTAGATATAATGGAAGTTTATGGTGTGAATTGGAGAGGAGAGAGAATGACCTTTTATAAGTGTGGTGAGGGGTACACTTGTAATTTTTGAAAAGAAAAATGTGTACTAAAAATTTTCACATGAAAAAAGGATTAAAAAAAGACTATTATCATGAATTAGAAATGAAAATATCTAAAAATATAAATAAAAATATTTTAGACAAGTTTTTAGTTCATTTTAATCCTTATTGTTTAGTTTAACCCCCGGTAAACCAGTTTTCACCTTTATCGCGATAATTATTTTTTATCATTTTTACTATTCATTATGGTAAATAAATAATATGACCATATTATATAATATAAATTATTTTAATTCAAAATATCGAATCCATTTTAATAAATTAAATTTATTTAAGTGAAAAAAATTAATTTAAAATTAAACTCACAGATACGGTAGAAAATACGGGTTTTCAAAAAATGTATTTTTCAAGAAAAGATGATTTTATATCAACTGTATTGATAGTAATAATTATTGAATTGATTAAAATTAATATTTAATGATATATAAAATATAAATTTAATTTAAATTATTCCTAATTGGGGTTTATTTTAATTAATTAATAAGGAGAAACATTATGAACTTTAAAACAATTTTAAGAATAGTCCTGTTTTTAAACAAAAAAATAAATTTACACTAAAATAAAATATAAAGTTGATTTAAATGTAATTAATAAGATTAAATATAATTAAATAATACATATTTTACTATAAATCATATTCATAAAATAAACTTTCTATAAAATTACTTGATTTATTGAAACGAAATGAAATTTTTACTAATATTGGTATTTTTCACTATTCACTGAGAAATCAATATTTTATGAAAAATTACGAAACATAACCCTAATTTAATTTTTATATTTATATTTATAAGATTAATTTAATTTTATAAAATAAATTTTATATAATTTTCAAAAAATAATTATAATATTTTATAATAATAATCATTTTTGAAGAAAATATTTTTTGAAAAATAAAATTCCTTTACTAAAAATTGATGGATTATTTTCTAAGAATTTATAGTTAAATTTATATTTTTTGGGATATAGATATATATATATATATAATGTAGTTAATACTATTTATATATGCTAATTTAATGGGTAGGTTATAACAGTTATATATATCATGGGTCATTTAAGCTAAATGTTGCATTTTGAATACGCTATAAAAAATAATTTTATTTTATAAAATATTTGGGTGTTACACCCCCTCCCCAATTTAATAAATTACATACTCATAATTTTAGTTTAATCTTGGCAATCAAATTTTAGACATTTGTAAATATCTTTATTGGAAACCCGCATCATAAAAAGGATTAATAAAATATCCTATTGATAAGAGTGAAAAAAAGTATGAAGGTAATTTGGAATAACACATACTAGGTTTCAAATAGAATAAAATAGGTGGGAGGTGAATATTTGTCCATGGAAGAAAATCATAAATTTCAAATAATGATGGAGAGTGATAGAGATCATTTATTACAAGAAAGTGAATGATCATGATAAAGTAAACAACCAAAAAATTATAAACCAAAGCGGTGTGAAAAATTTCATTGATATCGTTAGAAATAATGGTAATAAGACAACAATTTATTTCACGATCCTTTTCCTAGAGTTGAGGAACTGCTTTACCATCTATATTAATACCATAATGAAATATACTTACTTGATGAGTACAATTTTATTATTTAATCAATTTTCCCCAAAATCACATCTTTTCTTCTCCAAATGATGAGTATTAAAGATATTATTTTTTCAGGCCTAAAGTACTAATATCATATTTTAAAGGACCTAAAAACTATAAAATGTGTAATTAATCTATTACACCTATCTTTAGACACTAATCAAAACCAAAATTTTTATCATATGGTAATATGATTCCCTAAATTAATAAACCTTTATATGATCAAATAATACATTAACCTCGAAAATTCAGTAGTATTAACCAAAGATTAATCTAATCCATTCCACAAATAAATAACCCTTTATACCAAATAAACTTAACAAACACAACATTAAAAAGTGTTTTAACCTAAATTTTTATCTCACACCTTTCAGTTTATATACACAAAAAATAGTGATCTTCTTCGTAAAAAACATTAATCACATTGTCCCCAAATCACTTTTTAATCCCATGTTCATCTATAACAAACAACTTGTGTTCCCATAATTAACTCAACTTCCAAGATCATATAAACCCTAAAGTTTATTAATACCTTAGCACTTTTTTCCACAAAATGTAAAGTCACACTTCACATTAAACTGAATCTTTACATTTACCTTACCCTAATAAAATGTCTCCTAAAATTTTATCAATCAGTTCAAGATTTAATCATTTATAACCTCAAAAATAATTTATAAGACTTTCAAACTTATAATCAATACAAATATTGTAGACCTATGATTATATCCATAAATTAAAACATCATAGTCTCCAAATTTATCCTAACTATTCTCTAATACCAACTATAATTTCTCTTAACCTTCACTTCTGTATCTGATGCTGAAGACATAAACTTTACATTTATGGATTCGATACCAATTAAGGTTACCCAATTTTCTCCATCTAAAACATAAAAAATAAAAAGGAAATATTTTTTCACAAACATAACCAAGGACCTTTTATGTTTATAGTTTTATATAATTATAAAAAACTCTTACATAAATAATACGTATGTCTTTAAAAGAGAATTCATCACACTTAACCCAGCTTTTCTTATTTCACATTAAGTCATCATCACCATCATCCATATAAAACCACTATAAACATAATTAATTCAACATTATTATTGATAACCTAGGAAAAGGGAAACATAATAAGGGTGATCTCAAATGCTATGAAAGGGTAAATATAAGAATTAACAATTGAATGTCATCTGTGAGAATAAGAAGAGAATAATGGTATGATAATATACTCAAAATTCTTGAACATAACATAAAAATATTCATAACCTTAAATACCTAGATCATCAAACATGAAAACATGGAATAAGGCTTTAATAAAAAAAGGGTAATAAAATTCATTAATCATAATCCACATGATTTAATTCTTGATCAAATAAAAAATTTATAATCCATATAAAGCATAACTAAGATGTGTTATTATCTTGTAATATCATATTCATAACCTGTTTTAAACCTCTATTAGAAATAATTGGATCCTAGTTAAATACATAGGAGAAACCCTTCATTTACTCTCTCATTCTTTCATATAAATACAAGGAACATTACCCAATGAATTAGAGCACTATCTAGGAGGGCCCATCATATAATCTATATTGGGCTCACCCGATGCCATCTGGGCGCACCAATCGTATAAGATACATCAAGATCACCCAACACTATTTGGGTTCACCCATTGGATAATAATGTCTAAGAAATATAAATAATATACATAGAGATTTTATTTCATCATAAAACTGATAGAAACAATCATTATTTCTAATATAACTTGATTAACCTATGGAAAAGAAACAAACTCCATGAAAATATCTTTGAAACATGATCAACCCATGGAAAATAAATAGGTTCTATAAAAATATATTTGAAACATGATTAGCCCGTGGAATAGAAATGGGTTCCATAGAAATAACTTTGAAACCTGAATAACCTATGGAAAAGAAATGGGTTCCAAAATAATATATTTGAAATATGATTAACTCATGAAAAAGAAATGGGTTCCCCATCAATCTATTTGAAACAATATTAATCGATCCAGAGAAAGAATGATTGTGGTATCATTACAAAATATCCCCATTATATCATAATTAAAAATAATTTTTGTTGATGTTGATGAATGGAAATACCATTAAAAGATAATTAAAAACATTTTTGAGGAAAATAAAATTTTCATTTTGAAAATCAATTTTAAAAATTAAAAAATCACAAAATATTGTGAATATAATTTTCAATGAAAAAATTATTGGAAACATAAAAATTATACTTCAAGGAAAATAATAGGCATGACATTGGGAAAATCCATTCACATCATAAATGTTGAAAATATACATTCTTTTAAAAACTTTTTTTTAAAAAAGGGAGTTAAAAGTGACCAATTTGGAAAAGATTAATAAATTTACTTTTGAAATTTTTTAAAATAAGGTAAAATATCATGTAGAGTTTAATTAATAAATTATTTATTTTTAGAAAAGAATATTTTTGAAAATATTTTAAGAAACAAGGATATGGAAGTGAAAGATTCTGAATCTGGAAGAAGATGCAAGATCAATATCACTTATAAATGAGTTTCTTGATATTTCTTCAGTTAATAAGAAATGTAAATTAAATTTGTGAAACTCATTAATAACCATAGGATAAGGAAAAATATATGGTTTAAGAAAATATGAGCATATGATTTCCTCCCAAGGATCCTTGAACACAAACAATCCTGAAAGAAAGGATATTGCAATATAAAGCCTTTTCCACTTTTGTAACTCTTCAATTGTAATACCCATGAAAGGTTCAATTAAAATAAACCTTTAAATATCACGATCATAAGGATATCCATGATATAACTTATCAAATGGTATTATATGTTAGGTCGGAATAATAGATAGATAATACAAGAGGAGGGGGGTGAATTGTGTCTTTTTAATAATTTTCACTAATTCTGGATTTTGAATACCATTGTGATTTATGAATATATGTAGTTTTTTCTTCAGTATGAAATATAAGTGGTGGATAAATAGAAATAACGAACATAAAAATTTTATACTGGTTTGGGCCATAAAAATTTTCTAGTCCACTCCACCAACACGCTCTCTACGAGCTTGGTGAATTTCACTAAAAGGTCCTCTTATAACAAGACATTCAAATCCACAACTGAGTGAAGTCACTTGACATATTTAAAATTAAGGAGTAAATAAATCCTTTTGGTTATTTTACAGGAAACCAATTATCCACATCATAGTACATGAAAATGATACTTAAACCGCAACAGTTTACAAGTAGTTGATTATCCAATAAATAAATTGAGTTTGATTTGTTGATTGTCTGGTTTGAACTTTAAAGTTATAATAGAAACTGACAGTAGATGAATCTTATTCTTCAAAAATTAAATTAATCAAGAAATAATAACTCTGAAGTGATCTTGGTTTCAAATGATCATCAATTTGAGTAGCAACAAATAGAAGAAATAATCTAATGGTAATATAAGGTAGAAAATGTAGAAATATCAAAGCATAACCTCTTTATCAAATAACAGTCAACAAATTGATATAATAACACTATAAAAGATGTTCACAAGAAATATTATCGTATTTGTGAATTTATATATATTTATTTAAAAATAAATTATGATAAATATAGAGTAGATATCTTGCCTCATTATTCTATATCCATGAGAATTTCCTTAGAGATTGTGGATATTAAAATACGAAATTTACTAGGGGGGTCATAACATTCCTTAAAAGTAGGAGTGACTTTCTATAGTGAATATGGTTCTTTTAATCAATAATAATGAGCCTTTTAATCAGATGTAGAGATGATTCCAATCATCATATAAATCTGTCAAGGCCATTTCATAAAACTCGGATAAAATCACGGCTTTAAAACTATTATAATGAATAGTCAATAATAGGATTCCACTGTGTAGCGTAGGGTTCCTTTACATAGAATTGGGTTCATTTGTGTAGTATAGGGTTCATTTTCATATCATAATGTTCGTTTGAGTTGCGTAGGGTTCTTAATCCATATGTTTATTCTCTAGACATAGGGTATAACCAGTGATTTCTGAATTCAACATTTGGTTGATATTTCTTTCATTTATTCAAAACATAGTGGTTCATATCCATACACAAACATGGGGTTTCAGATCCATATGAAAACAGTTCAGCATAGCATAGGGATGATGATCCATATGTTCATTTATTGAATGTTGGGTATGAACAATGTTTCCAGAAGACATCCCATAGATTTAAATTTCATCAAATAAGATAAAATTATGATATATAAATTCCTGAAACATACTTAAAGAAACATTATTAGAAAAAAACAAGGGTATTTGTGAGTATAAATCTACATAAATACAGAGTATTATTGAGATAATACATGCCTAACAATATCCCCCTTTTTGATGATCAGAAAACCCATAAAATAACTAACAAAAAGTAAAGGATTTGTAAACACATTTAATGTAAATATTTGTTTTCCAAAATTATTTCAATTTCCCATTAATATTATTATTTAAAGAAAATAGATGCTTGAGAATAACATAATTAAAATATTGTGTTTACCCAAATTTCTTCTCCTTTTTGTGATATAAAAAATAAAACATTCGAAAAATGGATTAACACACATTTAATTTTGCACAGAAAAATAAACGAATGATTATTAAAAATATTAGATAATAAATAAATTTAGGATTGGAATTAAATAATTTTATATAAATAAAACAAAATAATAAATAAAATTTAGAAATAAAGATAAATTAGTGTAAATTTAATTCCAAATCAAATGTTTTTTTAAATTGATTACAATCCACCAATCATCATAAGGAACAATTCTTAAAAGGTTAGACTTTGGTCAGATGAAGTGGATTCATCTTATTCTTGACTGGAAGGGTAAACAACAAGATGAGAAATAGATTAGACAACACCATTTATATCATTTATATATAGAAACAATATTTGAAAATGATTGTTGAAAACTCTTGTCCACTGCTGGAGAATCTTCTTGGAACCTTGATCAATCTTAATTAATCACCCAAATTAACTTTAAAAAACTAATTAAAGTATTATTTACACTGAATGAAGGAAGTCATCTTATCCCTTAATTAATGAATAACTATCCCTAACCAAGAATCACTAGAGGTCAGTTGACATATCAAATGTATCTTATTCTACTAAATGACACTCAATGGAGTACTTTCACACTGAAGAGTATGCGGTCTTTCATTGAAATTTCCCAATACTAAAGCTAGATCATCAAATATTCTTATCAGGTCAGGAGAATTCTAGTGAGAAGAGGTTTAAGCCTAATGAATTTCTCTGAAATATTCAAAATATTTTCCTAAAAACTACTTTATCTCATCAAAATATGATTTCTTACAGATTATTCCTTCAAAGAAATGAATTCAGTAGCCAACATTCTAATAAACTCTTCAATATCACCCATTGACACAACAATTTCCTTAACTTCTTTGAGGTGTGATTGAAGGGCCTCAAACTCATCTCTTAGAAGTGTTGAAATCCTGATGTCTTTAACATTATTCTTCTTTTCTTCCAATTCTTATATTAAATAATAGTTCTTATTATGTAAAAAAATACACTTATGAATCAAAGCTTCATCATAAGACTCTGAATACTTTGGAGAAATAGATCTTTAAGGTTTTATAATATCCACTATAACCAAACTTGGCCCTCTTTATGAACTAGATATTTCTTGAACTTATATCCTATCACTTAATGTAGACACTTATACATTAACTAAATTAGAAACAACCAAAGAAATATTTTTAGTGGAAGATTGATCAGCATTAGGAACAACTTTCCTAGATCGATCAGCTCCTTGAGAAACTTTCTCAACATTCTCAACTACTTCTACTTCAACTCTTACTTTATTTCCTTATCTAGCTACATTCACAAACAATGCAACGTTTACTGAAATTATTATTCTTTGATAAAGAATCCTGTTCTATTGATTTAACTTCTTTATCTATCCTTGGTCCAACAGATCCCATCAATGGTAACATTCTATGCTCCCCATGATAAGTTTCTATCATCCTATCTTGTTCCGTCATACCAACAGGTAACTGACTATTGTTATAGTTTCTCAAAAAATATCCTATATTTCTTACAATCCCATCATTTAAAACATTACTATGATGACATCTATGACCTAGTGAGATGTGTTCAATTTTTCCCAGTCTAAACAAAAACAGAGAAAGAATCATTCCATAGGGGTAAAACCCATCCTAGTTTCCTTTGAATAGAAATAACTAAAATATAAAAAAATATACCTAATTAAATTCAAATTTATATGGTTCATTAATAAAAACATAAAATACATATTATGATACAATTTTTTTTTCAATTTTTTATTCCTTGGTAAAATTACTCACTGAATAAATTTTTTCAGAATGTTTTAATCAGGAGTAATATCTCTTGTAAACATTTTCTTGATAGATCGAGTTAAGAATAAGAAATACAGTATATACATTGAATTAAATATTCTATTTCCTATATTTACCAAATCAAAATTAGATTCCCCCTCATGATGAAAATCCATGATCTCAATAAAATTTACAAAAGATATAGAAAATTCAGTGTGATGAATCTTAGAAACTACATTGTCTTCATCAAAACCAACACTGAAAGAAGCATTTTGAAAAAATTACATTACTTATATATCATAAATAAATTATTATTCACTCTATATAAAAATAAATTCCCATCCCTGAAATATTATTGCATCCTTTAACAAAATATTAGTTTCATTTAGACAGGAGAAGCCAATTACCTTCCCGTAAATAATTTTTTAATAAATCACATTCTAGAAAATAGGTTCATTCAAATAATCATCATCAAGAAAGAGAGAAGGATACATTGATGAAGGTCTGAAGTTTAATGGTTAGAAGGTTTAAAGTTTAGGGATTCATATAACTAGAACAAGAGATGCTCTATAATCCGAAGGGTTGAAAGGGTAGGATTGAGAGCGGGAGAAGTTTGTCTGTTTGGTTTCGCATACTGATGATGTGGTGTAATCATTAAAGATTTAATTTTGAAAATATGCAACATATAATATAAAATATGGAAAAAATTTATTTATACACATAAATGAATTAATAATTTTACAATAAAAATAACATTTAAAATGCATTGAAATGAATTAAATTTATAAACACATTAATTGAAATTAATTGATAAACATTTATTTAAATTTAAATTATCATAAATCCCCCTTGAAAAAATAAAAACCCACAATGGGAAGTGGTTTAGTAAAAATATCATCTAATTGAAGTTTGTTATTTACAAATTCAAAAGATATATCCTTTTTAAGAACATGATCTCTTAGATAAATGATGACTTATATCAATATGCTTAGTCTCAGAAGGACTTATAGGGTTTCTTTGAAATATTTATAGAACTAGTATTATCAAATAAATTAGCTATATTATTAAAATTTAGTCTAAAGTTCCCTAGTGTTTTTTTCATTAAAAATACTTGTGCACAATAACTGACAGCAGACACATATTATTCCTTGTCGATTGACATGGAAACTGATTGTTCTTTTTTACGTGACCATGAGACTAAATATTTTCGAAAAAATTGGTAGGTTCCTAGGTGATTTTTCTATATATTCTATGACCTCCAAAATTAGCATCTGAATATGAAATTAAATTAAAACCATAAGTTTTAGGGTAAAAAAGATATTAAAAAACAGTTCCTTTTATATATATAAAAATTATTTTAACAGCAATAAGATGGGATTCAATTATATTTGACTTAAATATAGCATATAAACATAAAAAAACATAATGTATGGTATTCTAGAAATAAGATATAATAAACTATAAATCATACCTCCATATAGCTTTTTGTCTACAGGTTTTCCATCTTCTTCTGAATCAAGTTTTATATTGGTACACATAATAGTTTTATAATCTTACGATTTTCAAGTATAAACTTTTTCAATAAATCAATAATATATTTAATTTTATTTAAAATATTTCCATAATCTTTTTGATAAATATGAAATAATAAAAATAAGTCTAGTTCTCCCATCATAATCATTTCAAATTATTTTTTCATGAGATTTGAAAAATCAGTACAAACCATTTTATTTGTGGAACTGAAAATGACATCATCAACATAAATATGTACTAATAAAATATTAGAACAAATTGTTTTCTTAAAAATGGTTGGATGAAATAATCCAATTAAAATCCATTTTCCATTAAAAAATATCTTTATCTGTTATAGCAAGCTCTTTGTGCTTGTTTAAGGACATAAATAGCTTTAGTAAGTTTAAAAACAAATTTTTTTTAAGAGGGTTTTCAAAACAAAGAGGTTGTTCAACATAAACATCCTCTATTAAATAACCATTTAAAAGGTATATTTAACATCCATATGATATAGTTTAAAATCCATATGATATGCATAAGTTAAAAGGATTCTAATGGGTTCTAATTTAGCTATTAGAGAAAAGATTTCATCATCATATATACCTTCTTCTAGATTATATCATTTCGCTACTAATCTAGTTTTTTTGGTTATGATCCCTTGATCATCTTGTTTATTTTTAAAGATCCATTTTGTTAATATTACTATATAACCTGATGGTCTTTCCCCTAAATCCCAAACTTCATTTCTTCTGAATTGGTTTACTTCTTACTGTATTGATAACATCCAACTATCATCTTCTAAAGCTTCTTAAATGGGCTTAGGTTCTTACTGAGATTGAAAGTCAGAGAATTCAGCTTGGTTTCATACATTTATTATAGTACTAATTCTTGTGTCTAAATCTCCTATAACAGTTTCTAAAGGATGGTTTCTTAATGTTTTAGACTATCTATGTAAGTCACTCTCCAGGTTCTTCAGTTTCATTGTAACGACCCAAAATTTTATTAATGAAAATTACTCTTGATCTATTTAAATGTATTATTATGTAAAGTGGTTATATGATACATATTCAATTCCTTGGTTTTATGTTCTTTTATTTTAAAATATTCTTAATAATTGTTACTGTTTCTAATATAGTCATTGAACAGTGATCACATGATTACTATAATATAGGGCTTTAACAAATCCAATTTACTCAGACAAAGGAAGCGATGGCCTCATCTAGTATAATTGCTCCATACGAAGCCCATTTTTCGGAGCTCATAAAGGACATAGATTTACTAGGCTTCACTCTTGACCAAGCCCAAGTCGAGCTTCAACACGTTAAGCTTGAACAGAACCACCTATGGGAGAAGTGGAAGTTGATAGAGATTACCACCCGAGTGATATTATCCGAGCCGCCCCAATAGTCTCTCACCATCGCAAACCTTACCCTTAGGTCATATGCGGGTGTTATAAGGACTTATGTAATAATAACCTAGAACTATGATTATGTGTATTATTTTTAAATATACATTCATTTTATTATTGTTACTTGGTTAATGGTTTTAAATCACAAATAGTATTTCAGGTTAATATTTAAATTCAATTAAGAAATATATTTTTATGAATTAATGGATTTTTTAATTAAATAATATTTTAATAATTTTTTTTTACAAAATTTCATTTTATTAAATTTAAATTATCATATAATTTTAATGAAAACAATTGTAATTTTTATCAAGGTTTGAAAGATGCTTTTGTCAAAACCCATGAATTTTCGATAAATATCAGTTTTTTATTTTAAAAGTGAAAATTTAAATATTTAGAAAATTATTTAGATAAAATGAATATTATTTTTGGAATCAGGATGTCAAAATTTCCTAATGGTGAATTTTTCATAATTTTCTGAGACAGTCGAATTTTTGGGTAAAAATTAAATACCATTTAAATATATAATGTGTTTTATGATATCATAATGACCCAATAGTGATTTAATAAAATACTATAAGTGGTATTTTCACCAAATATATGTTTTAAATTTAAAATAATGTAATTTTTGGTTTGTTTTATTTTTTTGGAAAAGCCTTAGTGGACCCTCCATGACTTATAAAACATTTTAACATTTTAAAATGATTTCCTTGAGAGTGTGGCTCACCTCCCCATAAGAAAGACTAATATTTTAATAAGTTCTTCCATTATCCTTATAAATTAATTATTTTCACTCTAATTTGGAAAAAAAATTGGCAAAAACCATGGTATAGTTTGTGTTTTTTATTATTTTAATGTGTGGTTCCCAAAACCTAAATAAATTAGAATTATCTCTCCTTTCCTATATAAACCCACTCAATATCCCATTAATACTCACTAAAACCATTTTTATCTTTACCAACCCCTTACCTACCCTCTCTATAATCCTACCAAGGAGCCCCAATCTCCTAGGAAAGCCCTCCCAAGCCTCTCCTAAGCCTTTGGTATCACACTTCCAAGTAAGGGATCCTCATTTTCATTAATTATTTATGTCTAACTTTCCTTATATTGTTATGCCATTTTATTTTCAATTAAAGATGTTGGGTTATGATTTATAACCTCTCCTATACTTACCAATTTATGTTTTAATGATTAGATACCTATTTTTCCCTCATTAATGCCTCCCATGTACACCTGTTACCATGATGAAATTTTGTATGGGGTTTGTCTCTTCTCATTTACATTCAAGAAATTATTTTATATTATGCATATGAATTCCACTACACATGTTGGGACATGTGTATATATGACCCCCTTACTGTCAATTTCATGTACAAATTATGATAAAACTCTTTCTCTCTCATCAACCATTTTTATGAATTCTTATGTCATGCCGTTATGTTATCGAATTTGCACCGCGATTTTCCAAGACAAAGTCATTGTGTAAGGAATACCAAGGCCATTTATCTATAAAAGGTATAAACCTTTATGCATAATTAATTATTGATTATATAGTTTCATTTATGTATTCCATATTCCTTTATCATGTAATAAATTATGATGTTGAATGATTCCATGACGTATGATCCATGTTGCACACTTATGCATGAAATGAAATGATTAAGAAGGGCGAGCCCTGATAGTGCTTAAATTCATTGGGTAAAGATTAGTATCATGATACATGAAGTGAAATTATGGTTTACTCATGCTCCATGTGCAATGATCCTTGGGTCATGCTGATATAATGTTAAATGTTTTTTCAACATTTCCATGTTATGATAATCATGATATATTAGGCATTTATGTTCATGTTTCTCTTGCACTCCATTGATATGAATATTGCCTAACATAAACTATATTCCTCATGTTATGCCTTGTTTAATAACTTACTATGCTTTATATCTCACCCTTTTCTTATTCATGTCCTCAGGTTATCCCATGCAATGCTAAGTATGAAAGAATTTTGTGGTCATGTAAAATATTTTTTCAATAAAGATATTGGGTTTTATGATCTAAGTTGTTATATAATGTTCCTAATTTCCCAAGACACTAGACTAATCAATACTTAGATTTTCCTTAAGTGAATGTTTATGTAATAAATCATTTTTATGTGAGTAAAAAAGAGAAGGGTTGTTATAGTTGGTATCAAAGGATAAGTTTAGTTATTTTTGGTATCTAAGATTAGAAAACCCTAGTGAAAGCCTTAAGGATAAGACTAAGTATAATAAAAAAATACCTAAATTTTGGTGAGTATTGGGTAAGTGGCTTATCAAGAAAATACATCCTTGTCTGGATACTATCAGGTATAGGCGTCTCTGGCACATATATATCTTGGGGAAAACCCAAAAACACCGCTTTGAGCTAGACTCAGATGGGAACTGGTGCATGACAATAGGCCTTGATGCACTCTGGGTTACAACACTCACAGGGGGATATTATTTGGAAAATTCATAAGCTTACTATGAACCATTATTACGGGAATAAAAAATTCCTCTAAGAATATATGTTGGGAAGTAGATCATGGATAACATAGATCGAAGCCTATAAATTCATAAGTTAAGGAAATAATTGTAATTTACAAGTTTTCCTTTTTATCATTGGATTCCCCTTTATATGTTATCCATAACAGTTCTTTTATTCTATCTAATGGCCAATTTTAGGAGGAATCAGGCTAATAACTTATACGAATATCAGTGTGATGACTATTCTAATGAGATGCCAAATCCAATGGGAGTGGGAATTGTAAACTTTTTCACAATACTCTCATAGTTAAAACAAGTTTTTAATAGACAAATAGGTTAAGAGGAATGTTCAACACCCCTTAAGAAATAAAAAGTTTTAATCGAGAGATTTATGCGACAAATACCTCCTACTTTTAATGGATCATCTAATCCCTAAATCGCCAAAAAAGGGATCAACTCCATCCTTCATTTTTCTGAACAAGAGAAGTTACTTCTAACTGCTTATTGTATAGAGGGTGAAGCTGATCAATGGTGGAAATTGATCAAAAATACGAATCCTGAGGAGGAGATAAAGGCATTGGAATGGAAGGATTTCCATGAAATATTTTTTGATAAATATTTTCCTCACAACCTCTGACTTAATATGGAAAGGGACTTCCTTTCTCTCAATCAAAAAGATGAAAAATCCATTAGAGAGTATGAGGAAATCTTTACAAGGCTTTCACGATATGCCTCCAAATTTGTCGTTACCCCCAAATTCAATGTTGAATGATTCATTAGTGGGATAAAACCTAGCCTACAAAAGGTCCTAGTGATCCGTGACTTCAATATCTATGAGGAAATTCTCTGATGTGTCCTCAAAGTCAAAATAGTGATCAAAGAATCTTAGGGGTATCATGGGGATAAGAAGTGTAACGTGGAATTTAATTCTGACAGTCCGATGGATAAATTCAATGGTGATAAGAAATTCCAGCACCCCACTTGCCAAAGGTTCAGAAAGAAGCACCCAGGAAATTTCTTGAAGGGGACGAGTAAATGATATAGGTATAGAAGAGATGGGCACCTAAATATTAATTGCCGATAGAAAAAACCTACTACTGTGAAAATGGAGAGGAACACTCCGTTCAACCCTCAAAAAATTATTCATTGCCTAAACTACAATGAACCAGGGCACTTTGCAAATCAGTTCCCTAAACCAAGGGTTTTAGTAGGCAACCAAAAACCTCCAAGGTAGAAAGGGAAATCTATTTCCATCACTACCGCTAAATCGAACCCTGAAAAAGAAGTGGTTACATGTATGATAGTTAGTTATTAAATAATAGTGAATGTAATTTTTTATTCAAGTTCTACGCATTATTTTATATCCCACAGGTTTAGTAGAACAATCCCAACACCACCACAAATCATGGAAGTAAAGATGTCAGTGAGAATGAAAAATGGGGCAATCATTGCATCCCATTAATATAACTCCTCCCCTATCTCAATTTGTGGATTAAACTTCTTGGAGAACCTCTTCATACCCTCTCTATGGGAATTTTATGCAATTATTAGCATGGATCATATTTCCTTATATAGATCCAACATAAATTGCCGTGAGAGGGAAATCACTCTCCATATGGAGAATCGACCCCCAATTATGAAAAGGTTCAAGGTGTAGGATGAATCTTATTTAGAACCATCATATCAAGTATGGATATTACAACCCTATGAGCATTTCTATCTTGATCATATGATTGAGTCTAAGACAGCAACTATCCTTTAAGACATTCCTATTGTGAGGGAATTCGCTGAAGTGTTTCTTGAGAATTGACTGGTCTCCCTCCTAGAAGAGATGTTGAATTCTCTATTGATCTTATACATGGGGAATTACCAATATCCAAGACTTCATATAGAATGGTTGTTGTGGAGCCTGATGAGCTGAAGAAACAACTACAGGAGAATCTGGATAAAGGGTTTATATTCCCAAGTGCTTCACTATGGGGTGCACCCGTCCTCTTTGTCAAGAAGAAGTATGGGTAAATTCACCTTTTTATCAATTATCGTGAGCTCCATAAAATCATGATAAAGAACAAGTACCTCTTCCATGAATAGATGATTTGTTCAATCAACTATTTGGATCACAATACTTCTCCAAGGTGGATCTACAGTCTGGATATTATCAAGTAAGGGTGAAGCAGGAGTATATCCCCAAGACTTCTTTTCGTACAAGGTATAGGAACTATGAATTCATATAAATGACTTTTGAACTCACTAAGGATCTAGAAATATTCATGGACTTAATGAATAGAGTCTTTAAATATTACCTCAATAAATTTCTGGTAGTCTTTATAATCGATATTATAATATACTACAAAAATAAGGAGGAGTTTGAGGAGCATCTAAGAACTGCATTAGAGACCTTGCAAAAGGAGAATTTCTATGAAAAGTATAGAAAGTGTGAGTTTTGGTTGAATAAGGAAGTCTCATTCTTCAGTCATATCATCACAAACAATGGGATATCTGTGGATCCCTCCAAGATAGATGCAATTAAAGTATTTATCATGCCAACTTCTGTGATGGATATCCATAGTTTCCTTATGTTATCTGAATATTATCGCCGATTTGTGATAAAATTTTCATGATTGTCTAACCCTCTTACCAAGATAACCCTAAAGGGAGTCCAGGTTTCTTAGAGTGATGAATGCAAATATATCTTTAAGGAGTTGAAAAGGGGGATTATTACTAAGCCCATGCTCACATTACCCACAAGTGGATAACTTTTGGTGGTATTTAGTGATGGTTCAAAGAAGGACATGGGATTTGTGTTGATGAAAAATGAAAAGTTCATTACCTATGCTTCAAGGAAATTGAAATTTCATGAGAAAAAATTTCTAACACATGATCTGGAGTTGAATGCAGTAATCCTTTCTTTAAAATTTTTGCGACATTACCTCTTTGAGGAGAAGTGTGAAATATATATAGATCACAAAAATCCTAAAGTATATATTCACACAAAAATAGTTGAATATGAACCAATGAATATGGCTAGAGCTGATCAAAGAGTATAACTACTCAATCCATTACCACCCTTGGAAAGTGAACAAGGCGACACATGCTCTAAGTAGAAAGGACCCAATGATTCTATCATTGATGATAATTTAAAATGATGCATTCTTCTTATATTTGATGAAGATGGACATTGGAATCATAAAGAAGGGAACATCATCAATCCTTTGAAAAATGATTGCTCAAATGTCTCTTTTGGAAAAATAAAAGGATGCTCAAAAGAATGATGTGGGAATTCAGAAGAAAGTGGAAACTATTAGAAAAGGTAAATCCTCAGTGTTCAATGTTAATGAAGAAGGAATTGTGGGATTTGGGTCATGACTATGTGTTCCATCAAATTCAAAGTTAAAGAATGAACTTTTGGATGATTCACATAGTTCAAATTTCTTTATTCACCCAGGAAACACAAAGATGTATCGAGATATCTGAGAGGATTATTGGTGGGATAACTTGAAGAAGCAGTTCACTAAGTATACATCAAAGTGCCTGGTATGTTAGAAAGTGAAGGCAGAGAGCCAGAAGTCTAAATGGATGATGCAACCATTACCCATACCGACATGGAATTGGGAGAACATCTCCATGGACTTTGTCACTGGATTTCCAAAGACATACAAAGGAAACATTGCTATCTAGGTTGTTGTGGATATTCTTACAAAGACTTCACACTTCATTGAAATTTTAGAGGATTTCTCATTGGATCAACTGGCATAGATATATACCAGATAAGCGGTAAGGCTACATGGAGTACCACTATCTATTGTATCTGATCGAGATCCAAGATTCACCTCTAATTTTAAGAAGATTCTTCAACATGATTTTAATACTAAGTTAAACTTCAGTATATCTTATCATCCTCAAACTGATGGCCAATCTGAGTGTACTATCCAAAAATTTGAAGATATGTTGAGAGAAATCTCAATGGACTCCAAAGGATGACGGGATAAACATCTTTCTCTTGTTGGGTTATCCTATAATAATAGTTTCCACTCAATAATCAAAATGGATCCTTATGAATCCTTGTATGGGAGGGGGTGCAGAACACCGGCATGTTGGGATGATGTTGGGGAGCGAAAAATCCTAGGTCCAGAAATGGTTGAAGAAATGGTGGAGAAGGTTAAGACCATCCAACCACATATTAAGCTTCTCAGATTCAAAAAAAGAGCTATGCGAATAATTGCCGATGAGACCTATAGTTTGATGTTGGAGTCATGGTATTTCTCCACATATCACCATGGAAGTGAATTGTGATATTTTGGAAGAATGGAAAGCATAGTCCAAGGTACATCGTCCCTTTTGAGATCCTTGATCGCATTATAGCAGTAGCCTATCGACTATCACTCCCAAAAAACCTATCTCAAGTACACGATGTATTCCATGTATCAGTCTTGAGGAAGTACATACCTGACCCATCACATGTACTTAGTCCAGAGGTGTTACCATTGGAGATTGAACTCTCCTACAAAGAGAATTCGGTGAAGATCTTAGATTGTAGGGAAAAAGTTCTATGAAATAAGACAATTCCCCTCATCAATGTGTTATTATGAAACCACAAGTTTGAAGAAACAATGTGGGAATCAGAGGAAGTGATGAAGTAGAGTTACCCTCATCTTTTTTAGTGTTGGAAAAATAAATTTAGAGGGAGAAATATCTTAGGGGGGAAGATTCTAACGACCCAAACTTTTATTAATGAAAATTATTCTTGATCTAATTAATGTCTTATTATGTAAAGTGGTTATATAAAACATATAAACTTCTTTGGTTATATGTTTTTAGATTTTAAAATATTGTTAAGAAATGTTACCATTTCTAATATAGTTATTGAACAGTGATCACATGATTAGTATAAATATTGGGCTTCAATAAATCCAATTTACTCAGACAATGGAAGTGATGACCTAATGCAGTAGAATTTCTCTGTACGAAGCCCAATTTTCAATGCTTGGAAAGGAGGTAGCATCATTGGGGTTCTCTCTTGACCAAGCCCAATCCATGCTTCAACACATTAAACTTGAATAGTACCACCTATGGGAGAATTGGATGTTGATAGAGATGACCACTTGAATGATGCTTTCCGAGTCACCCCAAGAGTCTGCCACCATCTCACACCTTACCCTTAGGTCATATCCGGGTGTTATAAGGGATTATGTAACAATACCCTAGCACTATAATTATGTGAATTATTTTTAAATATACATTCAATTTATTATTCTTACTATGTAAATGTTTTTTAAATCATAAACAATATTTTAGGTTAATATTTAAATTCAATTAAGAAATCTCTTTTTATGAATTAATGGATTTTTGAATTAAATAGTATTTTAACAAAATATTATTACTAAATTAATTTGTATTAAATATAAATGATCAGATAATTTTTATGAATACAATTGCAAGTTTTATTATGGTTTGAAAGATGCTTTTGTCAAAACCCATGAATTTTTGATAAATGTCGGTTTTTATTTTAAAAGTAAAAATTCACATATTTATAAAATTATTTAGATAAATTGAATATTATTTTTGTAATTAGGACATCGAAATTATCCATCGGTTAATTTTTCATTATTTTCTGAGATAGTCAAAATTTTTGGTAAAAATTAAATACCGTTTAAATATATAATGTGTTTTATGACATCATAATGACACAATAGTGATGTAAAAAAATACTATAAATGGTATTTTCTGACAATATATGTTTTACCTTTAAAATAATGGGATTTTACATTTTTTCGATTTATTTTACAAAGCCTTAGTGGACCCTCCATGACTTATAAAACATTTTAAACATTTTAAAATGATTTTCTTGACAGTGTGATTCACCTCCACATAAGAAAGCCTAATCTAATATATATAGTAATCCTGGATTTCCATCTTCCACATGTGCTGCTCATGTTCATCCAAATCATTTATCCCATACGTGTCTGTCCTTCAGTTTTCCATGTCACCCCACTGCACGGTATCGCAATTTCTCTATGCCTCCCTCTCCCGCTCCCGTAGAGGTTATCGTAGGTCGCAACCTAGAATACCCTCGAAACCTCATCTTTGTCATCCTCCCTCTCCTGGTCAACCCAATTTACATATAACTCCATCTCCAACCTCCACCTTCTCTCGACTTGAACTATACTATCTTCATGTTTCATTCTCACGTTCGTCGTCGGGAGTCAGCTCTTTATGACCTAGGGTTACTACAAATTCTTGATGTCGGCATCATCCTCCTCCTAGTTTATCTTTAGTCTATCATGCTAGAAATTCATCTTCATCCTTATCCTAGTTTCAGCATACATCTCCATCGTGTTCATTCTCCCACTCTCGTTTCCGTTCACAGTTTCTCCGGCTCACTAATCCATTTATACCCGACCCCACTACGTAAGGTTGTTCCACCAGAAGCCTTCTTCCCATCCTTCTAATCATATTAAAAACCTTCATAGCTACTTCATTCTGTTGTCAGTCCTTCCCTTCGACCCCCTAGATCTTTCATTTTCAGATAGCTATTCTGATGATTTTTGGGTTTCCAATTTCAACTAAAGTCACCTTCCCTTCTCTAGATGCTTCTTGCATCTCATGCCCCTCCCACATCATTGTTACACTTCAGGTATGACTATAAATTACTACTAGAAAGCCTACATCCTTGCAAATGAATTTCTGGTCAAATTATGTCACATGGAAATACCTACGGTATGTAAGAACATAGTTGTTATTGAATACCATGAATTTGACATTTTTTGGCTGATTCTAACTTGAACTAGAACTGCATTTTATATTAAACTATACTTCCATTTATATTTCATTTTATATTTCACTTTATATTAGTTCATGTTGTAGTGAAATTGTAGTTTACATTCCTATTTTAATATTTGTTTCAATATAAATTCATATTATAGTTTATATTGATGTTTATATTGCATTATCATGTATTGAAATTACATTTCCCTTGTAGATTATATTATCATGCATGTTGTTTCCTTTTATAGAATTCAATTTCCTTTTGAAAGCATGCATTATCATACATCATCATATGTGAGTTGGTTGGTTGGTCTTCGCCATCAAGTTCAAACATTGCCAAAAGATTTGTTACTTCAATAGTTCACATTGTTTAAACATACATGCACATTGTTTGGGGCATAAAATTTTTAAATCTAAAGTACACTCGTGTATACAAATGTTAGAAACAGATAATCTTCCATACAATTAAACATTATACAGTACTGTATACATTACAATCCTATATATAAATGTATACATTACATTACAGTCCTGTTTTGTATAATCAATTCCATAAACAAGTTTGGAAAATTCTTCTCCTTTTCATATCATCTTTACTATTTTTTGAATATAATGAATGGGATTTGATTTAATGGTAGTGACACATTAATTAATTTGTTGTATAATGACATAAAGATGTTCATGTAGTAGCCGGTGACTAAACCGTGTAGAGCATAAAGAGTAATCTATTTGAATTGTATATTAATGTAGTCAATTTCAATACTATTCTTGATTTCTGTTTCACCTAGGATGGACACGCCCAATTCATGAATCAATTTCTGATTGTTGTTACTGAGACTTGGTGTATCATATGGGGGAATATGAATTAAAGAAGGTATTAAAACCATTACATTGACATTAACTTTTCCAAGAATAACATATTTTCTACTAATAATCAATAGGTTTAGTGTATTGAGCTGCAGGAATTTCTAGAATTTTTTTTTGATATCCCTAGCATAGATTGTGTTTCCTTGAATCCTTGGATCCTTTTATTCTTATTAAGTTTATGATTATAGCTTTGTCAATGTTATGAAATGACTTTCTTTGGTCATTGATATTGTGATTCTATTCATATAGATTCCCTCAAAATGTATCAAACTTAACATTACTTTTATCTTTTTCTCACGCACTGCTTGAGTTGTCCAGTTTAGAACCATAAGAAGGATGCTTCTACCAGTTAGCCATATATACTCAGTGTGCATATATAGTATATACCTTATATTTTCATTTACAAATATATAATATTTTAACTTTATAGTTTGAAATACAATATTAATCCAATGAATTTTGAAGTTACTAAAATCATTTATTTGTTTTTTAGGAACTTTTAATGAAATGATGGAACATAGGATGGGCTTCAAACTTTTTTGAGACTACTCTACAGGTCCATTTTTACATACAATTGCAGTTAGTCAACACCATGGTATTGATGGTATTGAGGTCTTCCAATGTTATTGGGATGTCTACAGGTACATGTTTTTTATGATATTATTTTTATGTTTACCAGCAAAATTTTAATATCAATACTATTTTGAGGGGATGGGAGTTGCTGATATGATATTGATATTGGGCTGATGGAGGAGGTTTTTCACTTTATTTGGATAGAAAGAATTTGATTCTGTAAATTAAAAACTGGTGAATCCACACCACCATCAACTGATGCCACATATCTTCATATTTGGATAAAGGATAACATAAATAAAAAATAGAAAAAGTTGACTAAAGGGTTTACTTGCAGTACTTATCCATTTTGGAAACAAATTTTCTACTATATGTTAGTTTCAAATGTACTGTTATGAAATATTTCTCCACTGTTATGTCTACTTATACTATTTTTTACTAATACACTGTAATGAAATTATAAAATTATAAAATCAATATTATTGATGGGAAAATTATATACATTAAAACAGATAATCCATGTTCTGATATAATGATAGTTTCCAGCAGTTTAGTTTTCCCACATTATGATTTCACAAATTTTTCTCCAGTTTAATAGATTTACCATTATAGGATTTTTCATTGTTTTTTTAGTAAAGAAATTCCAAATTTATGAGTTTTTATGTTTTTTTACATTAAAACGCATTTCTTCATGTTGATATTTTTTTTCCCTTCGAATAACCTTCCCTTAGATGAGATGAAATCATGGAAATGTTCCACGTGAAAATTAATCCTATGAAATGCACCAAACATTCTACTGCATCTATATTTCCATTGAAGTGTTCATATGTTAACTTGTCATTATAAAATGAATCTTCCTTTTGATCTTCATTGAACACATCATTAACTTCATTTCATTACTTAATATCACTACTTCCATTTTCATATTACAATAGTCCTGTAGTGAAGGTATTGAACTAGGGGATAGTCATGAAGACTCATACAAAGAACCAGTGGTTCAAATAGTAGACCGATGTGTATTTTAGTGACCACCATGCTTATGTTGCCTTTCTATGATCATTTAATTCTTTTTATTACATTTTTATTGATTCTTTTGATGGTTTTTGAGAGGGACAAAACTCAATAGCTGAGCATTGAAGTATTTATTGTAGTGGATTTGATAAATGCATTACAATTGATATATCTTACTAAAAGGTAACAAGTTGAATACTATTGGTCGAATGGAGTATTTACTGTAGCAATTTCTTATGTTAGTGTTGTATTTTAATCTAGTTTTGGTTTAGTACATATAATTTTGATTCATAATATGTAGTCCATAAGTTGTTTTCTTTGAAATAGAGATAGAATAAATTTTTTACATTCCTTTTTTCATATGCTTCCCTTTAATTTATGAAATCTTATTTCTATCTTGAGATGTCTTCTGTACAAAAATAAATATTTACGGAGTGGTCAGTAAACTCTTTTAGAATTGAATGTTATACTGATAATCCCTTTCCCATGTGCATCATCCTCATTGGCCTCCACCTCCTCCTCTGCATTAGCCTTCAACTCTACCTATACCTCCACCTCTACCTCCTATTACTCCTCTACCTCTGCCTCCACCTCTCCTCCAATATAGTTTTGAGGCCATTATTCAGCACTTCATTTACATATTTTACTAATTTATTTTTTCTTATTTTTTTTCCTTCAAATTTCATCCTCCTCTCTAATCATAAAGTGACCATTACATATGATGATGATAGATTAAAAATATGAAATACCTAATAAAATGGCTTTTAAAGACACCACATTAAATTCATAATGATATGTTGTAAGAACCCGATTCTTATTCTTGAGGTACAAGTTTCATCTTTTCCTTTTTCCTTAAGTGTTTTTGAGAAAATATGGAAAATGGGGAAAATTCAAAAATTTGATAGTACACGTCGTGTACATTTCCACATGCCATGTACTTTGGCCATGCGGGATGAGTATATAGGTAGTGTAGGCCTGTTGGCGATGAAGGGTGTAAAAAAACTGACTACACACCGTGTACTTAGTATATACACGCCGTGTAATTAGTTTCCAGGTGAACAGTAAGGCGGTGGGAGTAGCCACTAGTGGGAATATAGTACACTCCATGTACTTAGAAATACACACCACGTAATCAAGTCGGTTGATGAACAGTGTGGTGGTGGAAAGTAGCTGCTAGAGGAACAGTTTAAAAATGGATAGTACACGCCATGTACTTGAGAGTACACACCGTGTAGTTATGTTTTTTTGTTAAAAATGGGCAGTATCCTCCTCTTTCGACAGAGGAAGCTTAGAACTCGACAAGAACCGCAGGAGAGAAGGCGGGAACTTGGAGGAGCTCCTGGCCGCACACGGGAACTCCGATTCCTTCGCCGACGATCTCGTTTGAACCATGCGGGTGAGTTCTTCTCTCTTCTTGAACCTCTCCTTAAAATTATTTCCCAATGGGAAGTTATTTGAGGTTTAAGGATAAATGTTTATCCCAGATCTGTGTCCTTCTCGGTTGTTTTGGGAGGCGTCATTCATGTATATTGATCAGAGGAGATCGAGGTAGGTGGTCTGGTGTTTTTTCCAACTGTTGAGTTGATTTTTTGTACCATTGTGCTATGCGCCCATGTTTGAGGTGTAGTATGGCTGAGGTCTTTACTGTTAAGATATCTAGAATTGCATAGTCAATTTATTAAACAAGTATAAACTACTATTTGGGATCATTCCTTGGATCCAGGGCCACCCCGTGGGTGTGTTTCCCTTGTTTATCCATTTGGCTAGGATACCCGTGGGTATGACGTGATTATAAGCATTTTTTGTGTTTTCTTGAGAGGAAATGTATATAAATTGATGGTTACGTGTTGGCCTCAGCCCAGTTACTTGCTTAGCCTGAGGGAAGTTTTTTTCTTAGCCTAAGGGCAGTGTTTAGTTTAGCCTGAGGGAAACTTTTCTTATGCTTGTGGGCAGTAGCTTCTATGCCTGTGGGAGACATCTCGTATGCCTAAGGGAAATATTCGTTATGCTTATGACCAGTCACCTGTGGGTTTCGATTATGTTTACCTGAGGGTAAGGATTTGCGTGTCTAAGGACAATGTTTACCTTGAGTATTCATTATGGTGATTTCTTATGTTGTACCTATAATGGTAAAGAACAAGCTTGGAATTGATAAATAATTAATAAAAGATCAATGTAACTGATGGAGATAGTTACTTTTGAGTACATCCTAGTTTACCGCATTTTATTAATGCACACTGCTGTTGCACATTTTCAATGACAGTTGGGCACGGGCCACTGGTGGTTACCTACTATGATTTATTTCTCACACCCTATTTGGGTCATGTCTTGGGCCCAAACAGATTATATTGATTCAGGTGTTGATAAGGGAAAGGGACCCTATATAGTTACTTGATTGTTGTAGAGGAGTATGAGAGAATGGGACCGAGCTTAGGCTTGCAATACTACTGAGTTCTTGTTGCACTATTTTAGTTTGTTTTGCTGTACTAGGTACTTTGTACTATATTGTATTTGATTTCAGTGTATCCTGTTTTGACTGCTTTCATAGAAATAAGACATATTGCATCATCATATATATATATATGACTGTTGGTTATCTTTTTCTTTAGTACCATTGTCCTTTCAGCCTTGAACTGTTTAGTGCTTCCACTTTTGAGTATGTTTACATTTTTTCTGCTGCGCTACACTTTGACAAATGAGGGCATAGTTTCCCCAATATCAGACGTAGGCCCTCGCTGCTAGTCGGTAGCCTCTGGAATTTGGGGAAATGCACTTGAGGTCATGTGACCAACCAGGTTCGGGGCACCTGTTGTGTTGCACCTGGATCCAGGATGTTACAAAGTGGTATCTGAGGTATTTCCTTTCTTTGACTTACTGTGTGGAGCCTATAGTAAGGGATAAGACAAAATTGGTATTTGGTAATAATCTGGGCCTGGGAGTATCTATCCCATGTAAAGGGAAAAGCCAATTTACCCCGTGTTGCAATTTTACTAATTTTTCACTTTATAGTTGATCTGATTTTCACCATTGGGTGACGCACTTGTGGTGTACTGTTTATATTTAATACTTGCATTCTATTTAGTTGCAACCCGATGAGATGAGGGTATTCCATCTCATGTATCATTTAGGTACATGTTAGAATCACATGCCATGCATATTTTCCATTCCATGTGGGTGCATTTGAAATCACATGTTGTTGTGATAGATGATGTGCCAAAAAATGCATGTTGTTGTGATAGGTACCATGTTAGATATGCCTACTATTGATAGGGTATTGGTTCAAGTTACAGTTGGGTTGATGGACACTAAACTTTGGTTCTTGAGAAGTATGGGCTCTCTTGGATCAGAATTTAGTGGATCATGATCCAGCCTTCTTGTTGCGTTTTGTACTACAAATGGGAATGGTCGGGTGCTAAAATTTGGTTCATGGGGAGTATGGGCCCCCACAGATCTTAATTTGGCATACTGATGCTTGAAATTTATGGAAATAGGGGCCTCCAGAGTAGTTTATGAGGTCTACTATCCAGAAACCCAGACAACACTGTGTCTGGTTCTATGAACAAACACTATGTACTCTTCTATTTGGGAAGAAATGAAAAAATTTTAAGTACACGCCGTGTACCCTATGTACACGCCCTATGTTTTCTAACCGTGTCATAGGCCGTGTAGGAAGAAACACGGGGGGGGGGGGGGGGACTCTAGAGAGAACACATCGTGTACCGGTTGTACACACCGTGTCATGTTGACCCTATGTCCGCCTGTGTTAATAACAACACGGATGGAGAAATCTTCTCTTAAACATTCCATGTCACTTCTAAACATGCCATGTAGTGTAATATGGGAATCCAGCCATGTAACTAAAAACACAGGTCGGTGTTATCCTTTCTAGTACACACAGTGTCCATCTAGAACACGCCGTGTATCCGATCGTGTCTCGAACTACACTGGTCGGCAAAGCTCGTTTAGTATATGTCGTGTACCTATGGGACATGCCGTGTAGTCCTGACTGGTTAGAGACCGTGTAGACTTGGCCATGTGGCTAGGAATATGGATTGGATTACATGCTGTGTGTGGGTGTAACACTCTCTGTACCGAGGGTTGAGACACACTCAGACTAGCATCAGAACATGACCATGTAAAGGATTGAGGGTACATGCCGTGTAGACCTTATACACGTCGTGTAGTCTCTTTTTGTCAGTTTTTGTGGTTTTTTTTCCATTTCATTGGCACTCTTAACTAGACAAAATAAACCCCGACAATAAATTAAACTAAGGCGTGTGTTTGACCTTATAGAGTCATGCCACCGAGACGACCACCAACTATTCACCAAGAGAGCGGCAACGATTATACTCCAGACATGGTAGGCCATGGGCTACCAATGGATCTTCCAACAGCGCCAGATGCGGCGCCAACCATTATAATGAACAAAGGCACGAAAGCGCAGTTCCGTAAAGGCTTCATGCGGTTCATGTAGACCTTCCAGGGGGCACCGCCGACTGCCACATCTATGGAAAAGCTCACATGTATATTCCAGCAGCAGCATCCGCCTATTGTTTAGGGGATGAAGGACCATAGGCTGCGGATTCATGGCTAGATTCATTGAAGAATATCTTCGAGCATATTGAGACGCCCCCAGGGAGGAGGGTCAAGCTCTCTACGTACATGTTGCGTGATTCCTCCAAGAGACGGTGGGATGTTACCACCCAGACAGAGAATCACCGAGACATGGTGTGGGAAGATTTTCTGGTAGTCTTCTATGATGTTTTCTTTCCGGAGACGCTAAAGGAAGATCGAGCTCTAGAGTTCATGAATCTGCAGCAGTGCACCATATCTATGATGGATTATTCTGCCCATTTCACTAAGCTACAACATTTCTCACCTGTTCTGGTGGGTGATGAGGCGTTGAGGGCTAGATGCTTTGAGGATGGAATCCGGTATGACATCCAAGCACTGGTGAATGTTTTCATGTTTCCTATAGTGCATGCTATTGTGAAACAGGCATTGATTACCGAGCAGAACCTGTGGGAAGCTAGTGGTGCCGGCCAGGGCGGTTGGGTACCAGTTTCTGGTACTATTTCTATTGGTAGGAGGAAGATGCAGATGTATTTCTCTCACGGTGGCAGTAATGGCTGAAAGAATTTTTCAGGTGGATAGGTCATGTGCTACCAATGTGGTAAAGAGAGGCACAAGAGACCTCAGTGTCCACGTGACCTAGTGGAGTGCCGATCTTGTGGCAGGATGGGTCATCTTCATCGTTTTTGAACGGTGTTTCCACCAGCGACTAGTGAGAGGGGTTTTGTGCAGACTCTGCATGTGGGAGTAGGGCCAGCAGCTTATTACCAGTCATGTAATTGAAATATGTCGGGATGTTCAGGCAGAGGTGGTGTTCGTGGCCGTGGTATCCAGACACTAGAATATCAGAGACAATAGGGAGGGTCAACTCTAGGTAGCCAGGCTGTGTCGCAGGGCCGCGACACTGGGTAGGGATATGTAGTGCAATAGACCCAACAAGAGCAGGATCTCAGACGTTCCACTATCAGAGGTACTATTATAGTTGCTTCTATTTTATCTTCAGTACTTTTGGATACTATTTCTACACATATCATTATGTCTATTCACATTGTGGAGATCTTTAGGCTCTGCATTTCTTCTTCTTCTTATATCATGACACTAGACACTCCATTGGGAATTAGAACGACAGGTGTGCGTCAGTGCAAGGAGTGTCCCCTTGAGGTTGGTGGGTGTCACATTCTATGGGACCACTATGTCTTGGAGATTATGAGCTATGATTTCATTCTTGGTATGGAATGGTTGGTATCCTTCTGAGACTTCTTGGATTGTTATCATCACAGGATGAGTTTCACGTCACCAGAGGGCAGAGAGTTTCTATACAAGGGAGAATGGGAAGTCCAGGTGAGCTGAGCTGGACCCGAGCATCGTGGGTGAGGTGGAGTGACAACCCAGATTGCGAGTTTATATCTGTATGACCAGGGAACATGTGAGAAGGATTTCCCTCCAGTAGTTGATCATTTTCGGGATGTCTTCCCGGACAACTTTTCAGGTCTACCTCCCAAGAAAGAGGTGGATTTCTCTATTGATATTGTTCCAGGAGCGGCACTGGTTTCCATTCCTCATTATAGGATAGCTACACCAGAATTGAAGGAGCTCAAGAGGTAGTTAGAGGAGTTTCAGGCAAAGGGTTTCATTCGACCCAGTACTTCTCCTTGGGGTTCGCTTGTTCTATTTGTGAAGAAGGCGGATGGTACCCTCAGACTCTGCGTGGATTATCAGAAGATGAACCAGTTGATGGTCAAAAACATATATCCCTTACCAAGGATTGATAATCTTTTTGATCAACTTCAAGGATCACGAGTGTTTTAAAAGATTGACTTGATATACGAATATCATCATTTTCACATTAGACCATCAAACATACCACTTACAGCCTTTCGGAGTAGATATGGTCTATATGAGTACTTGGTTATTCCATTTGGACTCACAAACGCGCCAACAGTTTTCATGGCTATGATGAATCGTGTGTTCCACCCATATCTAGATTCTTTTGTGGTAGTCTTCACGGATGATATGTTGGTGTACTCTCACACTCAACACGACCATTCCACCCATCTTGATATCATACTGAGTACACTGAGATAGAATCATATATATACTAAGCTCTCAAAGTTCCACTTTTGGATGGACCAGATTCACTTCTTGGGTCATATTATCTCAGAGACAGGAGTTGTGGTAGACCCAGAGAAAGTGAGAGCAGTAGTTTCTTTGGTGAAGCCTAATAACGTGTTTGAAATACAGAGTTTCTTGGGGCTGTCTAGTTACTAAAGGTGCTTTATACAAGAATTCTCCCTCTTAGCAGTGCTGTTGATGGGTTTGACTAAGAAGGGTAGGAAGTTTGTTTGGTTAGAATCTTGTGAGATAGACTTTCAGAATCTGAAGGGAAGTTTGACATCAACACCGGTCCTAATACTTCCAGAGAAAGGGAAGAGCTATACAGTTTACTATGATGCATCAGGTATTGGGCTTGGAGCAGTGTTCATGTAAGGCGATTGAGTAGTTGCGTACGAGTCTCAGTAGTTGAGGCCACATGAGAGGAATTACCTGATGCATGGTCTCGATTTGGCTGCAGTTGTTCATGCGTTATTCTGTTGGAGACATTATCTCTTTGAAGAACATTTTGTGGTGTTTACGGACCACAAAAGTCTAAAATACGTCTTTACCCAGCATGAATTGAACTTGAGATAGTGAAGGTGGGTTGAATACCTTCAGTCCTTCGACTTTGAGCTTACCTATACACCTGGTAAGGGTAATACAGTAGCTGATACACTGAGTATGAGGACTCAGATACATGCAATGCAAGAGGCCAGTGGTGAGTGGCAGCTTATGGATTTTTTCTCGGAGATGCATTTGGAGGTGGAGAAAAGTCAAGGGCAAACCTATCTTTCATCCTTAACTGTGAATTCTACACTCCTTGATAGGGTGAGAAGGAGAAAACTATCAGATTCAGAAGGCCTAGTTCTATGGGAGTCGATGGTTAGTGAGGACCCTCCTCCTGTTTGGACAATAGGTGATGATGAGGTACTGTGTATCCATGGATGAGTGTGGGTTCTAGGGGATATACGCGAGAAGTTGATGAGGGAATTTCATGCTTTAGATTGGGTAGTGCATCCTGGAGTTACCAAATTGTACCGTGACCCGAGACATCAGTATTGGTGTCCGGGTATGAAAAGAGAGGTAGTTGGTTTTGTTACGAGATGTTTCACCTGTCAACAGGTGAAGGAAGAGCATCAGAGGCTAGCTAGACTATTACAATAGTTACCCATTCTGAAGTGGAAATGGGATGATGTCGTGATGGACTTCATGACCGGGATGCCGAGGTCACCTCAAGGCAATGATGTCGTATGGGTTGTTGTGGACAGACTTATGAAGGTAGCTCACATTTTTCCGATCAAGGAGATCTTCGGTGACGATGAGCTTGTGAAGTTGTATATCCGAGAGGTGGTAAGTCTTCATGGGGTCCATCATTCTATCATTTCATATGGGGACGCCCATTTTACGTCTCCTTTCTGGAAAGGTTTTCACAGGACAATGGGTATACAGGTGCCTCTGAGCACAACTTACCACCCTCAGACCGATGGCCAGTCAGAGCGTACGATACATGTGCTTATGGACATGTTGTGTGCATGCGTCCTTGACTTTGGGGGATCTTGGGAGAAGCACAAACCCGAAGTCGAGTTTTTCTACAACAATAGTTTTCAGGAAACTACAGAGATGGAACCTTACAAGGCTTTATATGGTAGGCCTTTCCGATCACTTTTGTGCTGGTTGGAGGCAGGGGAGGTAGCTTTACTGGGACCACGTCTCATGCAGGAGACTTCAGAGAAGTTCCAGTAGATACAGAAGCTGGTGGCTACTGAACTGCCTTTTCAGAAATCTTATGGTCTTTACCGTAGACGACCCTTGGAGTTTGTGGTCAGGGATCAGGTTTTCTTGCATGTTTCACCGAAGTTGGGACACTGGCGGATCAACAGGCAGGGTAACCTTTCACTGAAATATGTGGGGCCGTTTGAGATTCTGGAGAGGGTTAGGCCGGTTGCCTATCAGTTGTAGCTACCACAGAGGTACCGGGGGATTCCCGACATCATCCATATATCTCATCTATGCTGTTATCACTCAGAACCATCTCACATTTTTCAGCCTGAGGAGGTTGAACTTCAGGTCGATGCATCCTTTGAGGAGCATTCAATTCGTATTGTTGATAGAAGAATAGAGGTTCTCTGAGGCCAGTCAGTTACTCTCGTATGGGTGCTATGATAGTATGGTCTGGTGTAGGACAAAAACTGGGAGTGGGAGACCAATGTTCATGCTCAGTGGCCATAGTTATTCTCAAGTTTGTCTTCACCATCCTTGGAAGGGAGATTTAGGGACGAATTGCTTTAAGGGGAGAAGTTTGTAAGAACCCGGTTCTTATTCTGGAGGTACTGGTTTCATCTTTTCCTTTTTCCTTTTGTGTTTTCAAAAAAATAATGAAAATGGGAAAAAATTCAAAAATTTGAGAGTACACGCCATGTAATTTTCCACACACCGTGTACTTTGGAGTGTGGGATGAGTATACAAGGCGTGTAGGCCTGTCGACGATGAAGGGTGTAAAAAAACTGACTACACACCATGTAATTAGTATATACACGCCGTGTAATTAGTCAGTAGTTGAACAGTAAGGTGGTGGGAGTAGCTGCCAGTGGGACGAAAGTACACTCCATGTACTTAGAAATACACGCCATGTAATCAAGTCAGCTGATGAACAGTGAGGTGGTGGAAAGTAGCCGCCTGAGGAACAATTAAAAAAATAGAAATTACACACCGTGTACTAGAGAGTACACACCGTGTAGTTATGTTTTTTTTATTAAAAACTGGAATTAGACTCATCTTTTGATAGAGGAAGCTTAGAACTCGACAAGAACCGTGAGAGAGAGGGCCATAACTTGGAAGAGCTCCCGACCGCACACCGGAACTCCGATTCCTTCGCTGATGATCTCGTTTGAACCGCGAGGGTGATTTCTTCTCTATTATTGAACATCCGCTTAAAATTCTTTCCCAATGGGAAGTTATTTGAGGTTTAATGGATAAATGTTTATCCTAGATCTACATCCTTCTTGGTTGTTTTGGGAGGATTCGTTCACGTATATCAATCCGAGGAGATCGAGGTAGGTGGTCTGGTGTTTTTTTATCTGTTTAGTTTATTTTGTATATCATTGTGCTACATAACCATGTTTGAGGTGTCGTATGGTTGAGGCCTTGACTGTTAAGATATCTAGAATTGCATAGGTAATTTATTAAACAAGTATAAACTTATGTTTGGGATCGTTGCTTGGATCCAAGGCCACCCCGTGGGTGCATTTCCCTTGTTTATCCATTTAGCCAGGATACCCGTGGGTATGCCATGATTATAAGAATGTTTTGAGATTTCTTGAGACGAAATATATATAAATTACTAGTTACGTGTTGGGCTCAGCCCGGTTACTTTCTTAACCTGAGGGCAGTGTTTTGTTTAGCCTGAGGGTAGAATTTCGTTTAGCATGAGGGAAACTTTTCTTGTGCATGTGGGCAGTAGCTTCTGTGCCTGTGGGCGACATCTTGTATGCATGAGGGCAATATTCATTATGCCTATGAGCAATCACCTGTGGGTTTCAATTCTGTTTACCAGAGGGTAAGGATTTTCATGTCTAAGGACAATGTTTACCTTGAGTATTCACTATGGTGATTTCTTATGTTGTACCTGCAAATCTAAAGAACAAACTTAGAATTGATAAATAATTAATCAAATGGAAATGTAACTAATAAAGATAGTTACTTTTTAGTACTTTTTAGTTTACCAAATTTTATTATTGCACACTGTTGTTGCACTTTTTCACTGACAGTTGGGCATGAGCCATTGGTGGTTTCCTATGGGGATTTATTTCTCACACCCTATTTGGGTCATGTGTTGGGCCCAAACAGATTATATTGCTATAGGTGTTGATAAGGGAAAGGGACCCTATACAGGTACTTGATTGTTTCAGAGGAGTAGGAGAGCATGGGACTGAGATTAGGCTTTCGATGCTGCTGAGTTCCTGTTTCACTGTTTTAGTTTGTTTTGTTGTACTTGGTACTTTGTATTATATTAAATATTATTGTATTGTATCATGTTTTGACTGATTTCTTAGAAATAAGACATATTTCATCATATATATATATATATATGACTGTTGGTTATCTTTTTCTTCAGTACCGTTGTCTTTTCAGCCTTGTATTGTTTACTTCTTTCGCATTTGAGTATGTTTATAATTTTTTTCTCTATTCTACACTTTAAAAAATGAGGGCATAGTTTCCCCACTATCAGACCTAGGCCCTCACTTCTAGTCAGAAGCCTCAATCATTTTGGGAAATACTCTTGAGGCCATGTGACCAACCGGATTCGGGGCACCTATTGTGTGACACCCAGATATGGGAAATTACAAAGTGGTATCAAAGGTATTTTCTTTCCTTGACTTACTATTTAGAGCCTATAGTTAGGGATAGGAAAGAATTGGTATTTTGTAATAAGTTGTGCCCGGGAGTAGCTAACTCATGTATAAGGAAAATCCAATTTACCACGTGTTGCAATTTTACTAATTTTTCACTTTATAGTTGATCTGATTTTCACCATTGGGTGATGCACTCGTGGTGTGCTATTTATATTTTATACTTGGGTTCTATTTATTTGAAACCCAATGAGATGAGGGTATGCCATCTCAATCATCAATTAGGCACATGTTAAAATCATATGCCATGGATAATTTCCATGCCATGTGGGTGCATTATAAATCACATGTTGTTGTGATATAAGATGTGATATAAAATGAATGATGTTATGATAGGTACCTTGTTAGATTTTCCCACTATTTATAGGGTATTGGTTCAAGTTACGGTTGGGTTTATGGACGCTAAAATTTGGTTCCTGAGAAGTATGGGCTCTCTTTAACCAGAATTTTGCAGATCATGATCCAGCATTTTTGTTGCATTTTGTACTATAAATGGGAATGTTCGAGTGCTAAAATTTGGTTCGTGGGGAGTATGTGCCCCCATGGATCAGAATTTGGAATACCGAAGCTTAAAATTTAAGGAAAAAGGGGCTCTGGAGTAGTTTCTGAGGGTTACTATCTAGAAACCCAGACAACACAGCGTGTGGTTCTATCAACACACGCCTTGTACTCTTCTGTTCGGGAAGAAATGAAACAATTTTAAGTACATACCCTGTACCCTATGTACATTTCGTGTAGTTTATAACTGTTTCATAGGATGTGTACGCAGAAACACGGGGGGGGGGACTCTAGAGGGAACATGCCATGTACAGGTTTTACACGCTGTGTCGTGTTGACCCTGTGTCTGCCCGTGTGACCAACCGGGTTTGGGGCACCCGTTGTGTGGTACCCAGATCCGGGACGTTATGTACGTCATGTTTTTTATATCTTTTTTCAACATGGTATTTCGTTTTTTTCATTTTCATATGTATTTTAGAATAAAATTTATTAATTTTCATTTCTTTTCATTATTATTTAGAATATTTAGATATTTAAGATATTGGGTATGACTAGGTCAATCTTATCTTTGTATTTTGAATTTCAAATTTCCCACTATCTTTGGATTATACATTCATCTACAAATTAGCCAACATGACCTCACTTACAAGGTATGGATTTTGAGGTCTATATTTTTACAACAGATTACATCAACTTTTGACCTTGTGAAAATTGTATTAGAATTTTTTTTTGAATCCTAATGTTGATTGTTCTCGAGTGGTAAATCAAAATGAATATATTGCACATCACATAGATAAATAACACATAAAAAATGATGTTTTGGGTTAGTTTATTGATAAAATTGGACAAACTATTCAGTTACATGAATATTTCCTGTTCAAAAAATAATTTGTTCCATGGGTTAGCATTTTTCACTAATCATTGTATTTAAGTGGTTTACTTGATTTTATATGGCTTGTGGATTGTGAATATCATCACTGGTTTTTATTATTTATTTTTCATGTTGAATGGATGGTTTCTAGCCAAAGAGGATCTATAAGTACTTTCCAAAGAGGATCATTGTAATTTCCTGTTCTATACTATCTCTGTTAACATTTTTGTTTGAATGTGCATCTTTCAATTCCAACGGAGGTCAGTCCTCAATTCCTAGAGGCTAACTAAAACCAGAAATATAAATGTGTACTTTCTCAAAGATGGTAGTAGCCTCTGATTTTTTATGTTTTTTGTTTTGGGAAGTCAGTATTTACCTTAAATGTTTTATATATATTCCACCTTTTTTCCTGTGGACATTTATATTAACACCCAAGGAAGGGTAAACAATAAATATATTTTAAAGGTGCATTGCTAAGGTGTGGTTTTTAGAATGAATCTTTGAATGATAAATTTTTTTCTTTCAATTATGAATTAATTAGATCTTTTTTTAATTAAATCCATGATCAAGGAATTGTCTTTATTTTAACTTCCAAATATGGAAAAAGGATACAAGAAATAAAAAACCATTTTGGATAGTTTCAGATTTTGGGTTTAATTAGCTCTGGTTTTATTGACTTAGAAATTCTCATTTTATAATCTTCTATCCATGTATAACCAGTGTTTTATATAGTGTTCTCTAATATGCAATTACAGTATAATAAAAAATATACGTTTAACATTCTACAATATCTTGAATATGGATGAAATTATATAATTTGTATTGTAATAAATATTATGGAATATAAAATCTTTGTCTATGAATTATATACATTTGTATGTGTAATATTTGGTTATAATGTGTATCAAATCTGAAATCTATGTGAAAAAATTCACACAAATAACACAGTATAAAATCCATAAATTTTTTATAAATATCTATTATGTAATATGAAATCTATGTCTATAACGTGTCTATAACATGAGATATTTTTAAAATCTATAATCATTGTGTGTTAATAGTGTGACCATTAATTTGGAATATTTTTATGTATTTTTCATGACCAATATATTAGTTCATCATGATTTAGTTATTTCCTTAAATTTATTTATAATAATGTTTACTGCATAATAGATTCTATTCTTTATTAGTTCTTAATTAATGGGTCACACATATCATTTCTTATTGTCATTATTTTATTAAACACAACTATATTTTTTATTCATTCCATTTACATTCACATCAATTTATTTACACTGATTTCATGTGTTTTCCAAGATTTTGGGTGAGTTGGAAAATATTGGTACAATGATGAAAATAGTACTACAAGATGAAAATCCATTTTGGTGTTTTTCACATTCAATACAATGTATATTGAAAATTTTTAGGGAGGAGGAATTATAAATATACCAATAAAACATGCAACATACACATGCAATGTGTGAGGTAAACTCTAACTTTCCTTCTTTTTCACTTGGTATGTTTTACCATTTATTATAGTGGTTCCTCATGAAATTGTTTCTATATTGATATTTCTCTTATGAAATTATTCATCTTATTTATTAAAGGTTTTCTATAAATCATTTTTATGCCTCAAGGTATCCATATTCAGCCCTTTTATTTCTTCATTTCCAGAATTTGAATTATTCTTTTCAATCATTTTTTCATTGATTTATGTAATATCTCCTTCTTGAATGTAAAAGAAAAAAATTTATTCCTAAATAATTTTAATAAATATTTTATGCTATGTTTATGATTTCCCAACAATATTCTCAAACTGTATTAAAATGTTATGTATAGTTTATTTTTAATTATAATATGTTTAAGATTAATATGGAATAACAATTTCTCAAAATAAGATTGTTTTATCAAAAAAAATTATTGATAAATACAGTCGTGCGAACGCACAAGCGATTACTAGTATTTTAATAAGTTATGCAATTAGCCTTATAAAATAATTTTTTCTACTCCACTTTGAAAAAAAAATTCAAAGAAACAATGGGATGGTTTTTGGTTTTGAGTATTTTTATGTGTGGTGTCCAAAACCTAAATAATAAAGAATTCCATCTCCTTTCCTATATAAACCCAATAAATATACCATTCCTATTAACTCAACCCATTTGAATCTCGATCAAACCCTGTCCTACTCTCTCTATAATCATACCAAGGTGCCCCAAGTTCCTTGGAAGCCCATATAAAGCATATACCAAGCCTTTGGTATCACACATCCAATTAAGGGATCCTCACTTTTGTTCGTTTCTTATTTATGTCCAAGTTTCCTTATATTGTTATGCCCTTTTATTTTCTATTAATAATGTTGCGGTATGATTTTGAACCTCTCCTATACTTACTTATTTATGTTTGAATGATGATAGATATCATTATATCTCATTAACTCCTCCCATATACACCTATAACCATGCTAAAATTCCGTAAGGGATATCATCCTTTCTCATTTTGTCAAAATTTTCTTATGTTGTTATTCCCTTTTAGTTTCAGTTAAAAATGCTGGGACATGATTTCTCACCTCCCCTATACTACCCTCCTTATGTTTGAATGATGAGAGACCCCTTTCACTGTAACACCCCAAGCTTCCACGGTACAATTCTCTTTGAATAATACAGTAGCATGTGTTGTACGCAACATCGAGTTCTAACACACCACAACCAATCAAACTAGCCGTTGTGAATAGTAATACCTACTTTTTGAAATTTTATAAATTTTATGTTTCAAAATGGACTCTATTTTTTGATTCGGAATATCGAAATTATCTTAGGGTGAATTTTTGGTATTTTTCTGAAAACTTTCAATTTTTGATGAATAGTGAAAAACACTGAGTTATAGTTTAAAACAGAATTTTAATTTAAATAATTATTTAATTTATTTAAATTAATTTTAGGTAAAAAAGAATCATAATACCTATATAATTTCAATGTAATTTATTGGAGTTAGTTTATAATAATATTAGATATATAAAAAATTTATTGTACTTTTCACCGTCTTTTACCGACCTCCTTGGAGAATTTGCAAATTCACATAAAACTTAATTTTACTACTTATGTCAGTGGAATTTAAAAAATCCGAAAGGCACAGTTGATATCAGTAATTAAAATTTTGTTCAATACAATAAAAATAATTTTTGGTAAATAGTAACTTTTTACTTTTATTTACCACGGTTAAAAGTAAATATGGTAATTAAGGGTAAAAATGATATTATTATTACACTAACACATGTCTTAATTCTACTGGATAAGTGTAATTCAAACAAAAACAGCCTTAGGAATAAAATATGACCCTTTATGTCCACTTGGATTAGATTAGAACACTTATTATTATTTTATTTAAAGAAGAGTTAAAAGATTTAAAATCAACGTTTAATAACTAAAACATTTTTAATATAGGGTTATACATAAGATAAATTAGACTATAAATATTCAATAGTAATCTAAAAATATTTTCTAAATAATGGTATTTTATTAATATTTTTTAGACATTAAATAATTTAATTTATTTATGACACAATGATGATTTAGTAATTACCTAATTAATGAAATATTAAAATAATTAATATTACAAATATCCAAATAAATGTAATTTGAGACTTTTTATGAATTCCACTAATTAAATATGTTAATATGACATGTTATGGTTGGTTAGATGAATTGTTTTCGAGTAATAATGTTGTTATAAATTTAGCAAAATCAAAATACCAAATAGTGTCAAAATTGACATAAAAGAGTTTTTAAAACAAATATTTTATTATTAATTGATATTCTTTTCCTAAAAATATAAGTTTCGACCAAAAGACTTATATAATTATAGGTGTATCATTAATTAACCACTTGGGGCTAACTTGGAAGTATATAGTATGTTTATTAACCATATAATATAAATATACAAAGAGACATGGTAAATGTCAAACTATTTAACTAAAAGTTAAATAAATAATATAAAATTAATATAGTGACCCAAACCTATCTAAAAACTATTTTTTGAGTGGTTTTTGACCCATATACACCTTATACTTTAAATAATACATTTTGGATCCATTATAAAAAGAAAATTATTTTATTATAAATTAATATTTCTAGCTTTTCCTAAGGTGCCACTCACCCCTCTTATAAAAGGGCACTCCCCCTTCTCTCTAATTCACTCATTCAAAGCCATTTGCATCGGCCAAACCCTGATAAAATACTCTCTTAATTGTTCTCTATTCATCATATAGGCCCTTATTTAGTCATAAATCCATCCTAATGTGACCTTTTGATCAAATTAAAAGGAAGAACCCGAAGAAGAGGTAAATATTTCATCACCTCTTTCAGGTTCCTTTCTTCATCCACTTCCTCTTTATTTGTTGTTTCCATTATAAAATAATAAATATAGTATCTTATATATAATATGATGTTATTATTAATATGGTACAACAATTTTCATTATTCTATACTCATTTTAATGACATGTCACCATATGTGCATACGTACGGATTACAGTCTCCACGTCGTGGTGTAATTGTAATTCAATACATTATTATTTGTATGGGTATAATAATGATGTGTAATTGATGTAAATAATAAATATAACATGATAAAGATTATGTATATATGATATACCATCCAATTATATATTATTTTGAGAATGAAATTTTTGCTCATGCGTACGTACGGATTACCGTCTCCACGAACGTGACGAGATTCATTCCCCATCGTATCCATTAAAGACTAATTTTCATTTGATGATTGCAAATAATGTTTAAATACTTAATATAATTATGGATATTAATAATATACATCCCATTCATAAAAAATATGACTCACATAACAAATAATATAAAGGAAAATGAATCCGTTAACACCCGAAACGACGATAATACTAAGATATAATTAACAAATAAATGTTAAAAGATCATATATGATATCATATTAATATAGTGACCCAAACCTGTCAAAAACCTATTAGTTGAGTGGTTTTAGACCCATACCCACCTTATCCGTTAAATAATCCATTTTTGAGCCACTAGAAACCAGAAATTATTTTATTATAAAATAATATTTCTAGCTTTTCCTGAGGTGCCTCTCTCCCCTCTTATAAAAGGGCACTCCCCATTCTCTCTAATTCACACATTCAAAGACATTTGGCTTAGCCAAACCCTACCCAAATACCCTCTCAACTTTCCTCCCTTCATCCCAGAGGCCCTCCTTTAGTCAAAAATCCAACATAAGGAACCCTTTTGATCAAATCAAAAGGAAGAACCTGCAGAAGAGGTAAATATTTCATCACCTCTTTCAAGTTCCTTTCTTCTTCCACTTCCTCTTTATTTGTTGTTTCCATTCTAAAATAATAACTCCAGTATCTTCTATATACTATGATGTTATTATGAATATGGTACAACCATATTAATTATTCTATCCATCCTTTTAATGACATGTCACCATACTTGCGTACATACAGATTACCGTCTCGACATCGTGGTGTAATTGTTATTCAATACATTATTATTTGGATGAGTATAATAATGATGTGTAACTGATTTAAATAATAAATATAACATGATAATGATTCTGTATATATGATATACCATCTAATTATACATTATTTTAAGAATTATATTGTCACTCGTGCGTACGTATGGATTACCATCTCCACGAACGCGATGAGATTCATTACCCATCGTATCCATTCAAGACTAATTTTCATTTTATGATTAAAAATAATGTTTAAATACTTGATATCATTCGGGATATGAATAATATACATCCCATACATATCAAATATGACTCACATAACAAATAATATTAAGTAAAATGAATCCGTTAACACTTGAAACGACGATAATACTAAGATATTATTAACAATGAAATATTAAAAGATAATATATGATATCATATTAATGTACATGATTCTTTTATAATTTAATAACAATTATTTAACCATTATATAGGAGCTTTACCTACCCTCGACCAAGGAAAAGTACAAGGTAAGGGTTAATTTCCCAATCTCTTTATTATCCGAGGTTGTTTTTACGTAAGTATCTACTGGGACCTCTTTATCATCCACATCCATGTTTTTTAAAAATTTATTCCAAAACATTTTTAATATTCACTATACTATGGGTTAAATTCATTTATACCCTTGTTTGACTTTTTATAAAATGGTTTGAAGAGAATCTTTCCATCATTTTCTAAACAATGTACCTTTTGGCCTTTTCGAAAAAATTAAGGTAAGAATGTTTTTTTAACTTATACGGCGGGTGTGGCTACATTACGCCATTATAACAACATCGAAGCTTCCCTTAACGTCATACAAGAATATTTTAAAATATAAATTATTTCTTTTATAATTACATGACTTTTAAATAATTTCAAAATAGAAAGATATATTCCTATAAAAAAATGGTTTGATTTCATCTATGTCAACATCCTTTGATGGATTTTAAGTTTATTTGAAGTTGATTTATTATGATACAAAACTTCTATATTGTATTGAAGGTTTGGTTATATGTCTGACTATGGATGTGTTATTTTCATACCATTCATGGTTTATGGATAACATATTTACATTTCATTTGCCAGTTTTAATACGAATGTTTATGTAATGTTTAATAATTTTCATATGAGGAATGAATTGGAGTTAGTAAGTGATGGGTGGAGCCCGCTATAGCTCCTCGATGTATCGGTTGGTCTCATGAGACAAAATAGTGTCTTGGTACAAGGTCTTGAAAAAATATTATTTGTAGTATTGGCACAAGGCCTTGACTATGTGGTTATGAAAGTATGGCATTATGCATTACATCATTATGAAAGTGGCCAACGATACTACATGTGATTATTCAACGAGTAGAATATCCATGTGAGTAAGTAAATGGAATTATTCTGATTTAATATTTGCCATATTATGCTGAAGTTCAAGTTTAAAAGGATTTTGTTTTAGTTTTATACATTTCCTTAAATTTATATTCTTATTTATGAATGTTTCCGCTATATTGTTATCCTTACTGAGCATATGATCTCACCCCTTTCTATGTTTTATTTTTCCAAGGATGTGAAGAAGTATAGTATGACTGACCTGTAGGGATAGTCTATGAGATCTTAGTGTTGTTTATGGAAACAATGTTGTTGTAGTTTTCAATTTATGATGTAATGTAAACCTTATTAATGTATCTAGTATTTCCAAGGCTACTAAACTAAGAGATCTTTCGAGACTTGATCTTTTGTGATCATGCCAATGTTATGTAATAATGCACCCACTCTGGGTAACTGGGGTCAGGGCATTACAGTTGGTATAAAGGAAGTTTATTACAACCCTTGGAAACTAGATTTAGATAAACTCTTATTAGATGCATAGACCTAAGATAGACTTTGAGGGTTAATATAGAAGAACTTCCTAGAATTTTGATATTGTAGAGATTTTGTGAGTTTTCTAAGAAATACATCCTTATCTAGATATGAGAATGTATAGGCAGCTCTGGAATAGATGTAGCTATGGGTAAAATCCGAAAACACCGCTTTGAGCTAGACTCGAATGGGAACTGGTGCACAATAATGGGTCTTGCTGCACTCTTGGTTACGACACTCCCGAGGGATATGCTTAGGATAATTCTAATTTTCTTTATAAACAATTATGATGGGTTTATGAGTATATACTTTCTCAAAGAAAACATTTTTATGATTATGGATTATATCCATAAACTGTTCAATTTATGTTAAGTGTTTTACAATTTTGGATTTATGTATTGCGATTCATAAACTAATCTAGTGTATGCCATTGTTTAGAAATGGTGCCTAGTGGAAGGAATGGAAACTGTATCAATGCACACACACCATGTATGAATTTCCCTCCTGCTCAAGATAATTATAGTGTATCTTGTAATACAACTAGTGCTGATCAGCTTATCACCATAATGTGATAACTCACACAGGTTATGAATAATAACATTTCCCGTATGGAGCACCCTGATCCACAATGTGGAGGATCAATGTTAGACTGCTTCATGATTCAAAAACCACCAATATTCAATGGGGGGGTACAAATCCATTAGTATATGAACAATGGAAAAATTACTTAGAGAAAATATTCCACGCCTTGGGGAGTAGCGAAAGGGAAAAAGTTGTAATGACAGTTTACTGCCTCACCGGGGATGCTGATCAATGGTGGTCATTGATTCAAAATACAAAGGAAAATGATGTAGTATCAAATATGGAATGGAGGGAATTAAAGAAATTTTCTTAGAAAAATACATTCCTCATGACCATCAAGCAGATATAAAAAGATAATTTCTAAGTCTGAGGCAAAATGAAGATGAAAATGTCGCAAAGTATGAAGCTAACTTTACAAGGTTAGCGAGGCATACTGCAGATTATATATGTAACCCAAGAATTAATATTAACTGTTTCTTTGATGGGTTAAAACCATTTCTATGTCAAGAATTAGTATCAAAATCCTTCTCATCATGCGAAGATATTATCTCATGTGCTATCAAGACAGAAAAAGAATTATCTAAGTCTTAAGACTTTAAAGAAAAGCAAGAGAAGAAGAGATATGGTGAACACTCTAGAAATGGAAATAAGGGTAAGAAGGGGAAGTGTTGAATATCCATCCTATGGTAAATATGGGAAGAAACACCCTAGTACTTTTTGAAGGGAATGGTAGTATGTTACAAGTGTGGTGAAAAAGGCCACCAAGCTTGTGATTGCAAGGGTAAGAAAGATGCTCTCGATGTTGAATGCTACAATTGTAGAGATAGGGGGAATTATGCAAATGAATGTCCTAAGAATCCAGGGAACTTACCTCAAAAAAGGCCAAGGGATCAAGGCCAAGCTTATTCTATCACTACTACTGAGGTTAAAGCTCTGAAAGACGTGGTTGCAGGTAATTTAATGGTTTCCTTAAGTTTAAAAAATGCTTTATTTGATTCTAGATCATCACATTGTTTCATGTATTCCCATTTTTCTAGGAAAATTAGATATTTCAAATTTGATTTAACAAGGGAGTTTTCAGTCAAAAATCCTAAGGGAAGTATCATTGCAAAAAATGTTTTGTGAATCAGTCCTCATGAGGGAAAATAAATGTTCTTTATCTGCTGATCTCATCGTCATACCCATGATTGAATTTGATATAATGCTCGGTATGGATTGGATTTTGGACCATGATATGAAAATTTATTGTAAGAAGAAGGAGGTTACAATTTTTGATGCTGATAAGGAGTACCTTATCTTTAGAGAAGAAACGTCACCACCTAATTTTTATCTAGATCCACCCCCAGTAGCCCAACTAAATTCAATTATTGGGGAGTAAGAGAATGAAATAACTATGTGTGAGGAAAGGAATTTTCAAATAGAGGATGTACCTATTGTGAAAGAATATGTTGATGTTTTTCCATAAGATTTACCTGGACATCCTCCAGAATGAGAAATTGAGTTTTACATTGATTTAATTCCTGGTTCAAGGCCCATATCGAAGACCCCATATAGAATGACCACTTTGGAATTAGTGGAACTAAAGAAAAAACTAGGGTAATTGAGTAATAAGGGATTTATTATCCCCAGTGTCTCACCATGGGGAGCCTCTGTCCTTTTTGTTAAAAAGAAGGATGGATCTATGAGGTTGTGCATTGACTACAGGGAGGTCAATGCTATGACAATAATGAACAAGTATCCCCTACCTCACATTAATGATTTATTCTACCAACTTCATGGAGTTCAATACTTTTCAAAGATTTACCTTCTATCTGGATATCATTAGTTGTGTGTGAAGAAGGAAGACATTCCAAAAACAGCATTTCAAACCATGTACAAGCATTACGAGTTTACAGTAATGCCTTTTGGATTAAAAAATGCACCCTATGTTTTCATGGATCTAATGAATAGAGTTTTCAAGGAATATCTTGATGACTTTGTAGTGGTATTTATTGATGATATCTTGGTATACTCCAAAGGCTACAAAGATCATGAAAATCACTTGCTCAATATCTTGAAGACTCTGAGAAGATATAAATTATATGGGAAGTTTAGCAGGTGTGAATTTTGGATTTAAGAGATTTATTTTCTTGGAAATAATGTCTCTAAGGATGGAATCTCTGTTGATGCTTCTAAGATCAAGGAAATTGAAGAATGTCCCACACCAATGAGTATAACCGAGGTACACAATTTTATTGGTTTAACAGGTTATTATTGGCATTTCGTCCAGAACTTTTCCCGATTGGCTAACCCATTAATAAATCTCACACGAAAAGGGGTTAAATTTTTTTGGACAAAAGAGTGTGAAGAATGTTTTGAAGAACTAAAGAGAAGATTAGTCAATGATCCTATATTGACTCTACCATCAGGGAATGATGGGTTTGTTATTTATAGTGATGCTTCAAAGAAAGGACTTGGTTGTGTCCTTATACAGAATGATAGGGTTGTTGCCTACGCATCACGACAGCTAAAAATTCATGAGCAAAACTATCCTACTCATGATCTTGAGTTAGAAGCTATAATACTTGCTTTGAAGATTTGGAGACACTATCTCTATGGTGAAAAATGTGAGATATATACCGATCACAAGAGTTTGAAGTATATTTTCTCACAAAAAGAACTCAATATGAGGCAAAGGTGATGGCTTGAACTACTCAAGGATTATGATTGCACTATACACTACCACCCAGGGAAGGAAAATAAGGTGGAAGATGCTTTGAGCAGAAAAGATCATGGAGTTTTGAACAAGATGAGAGTTGAGAAGGATCCTATATACATGGATCTAGTAAATATGGATATGGGAATAACCATGGAAGGTGAAACATCAATAATTTTTACAATGGATGCCAAATCATCTTTACTAGAAAGGATAAATAGTTCTCAAACTGGTGATGAAGAGTTTCAAAAGAAGATTAAAGTTGTGAATGATGGGAGATTGAGTGACTTTGTGTATGAAGGTGGAATTTTGAAATTTGGAAAGCGACTTTGTGTTACCAATATACCTGATCTAAAAAGAGGATTGTTGGATAATTATCATAGCTCCAATTTCTCTATACACACTGGGAGCACCAAAATGTATAGATATTTGAAGAAACATTTTTGGTGGGACAACATGAAGAGGGATATTTCTGATTTTGTGTCAAGATGTATAGTTTGTCAACAAGTGAAAGATGGAAGGCAACAACCTGGAAGAGTCATGCAAGCTCTTCCCATACCTGAGTGGAAATGAGATAATATTACAATGGACTTTGTCATGGGACTACCAATGACTCCTAGAAGGAATGATGTAATATGGGTCATTGTTGGTTGTCTTACCAAGTCAGCACATTTTCATACTATAAGGGAAGATTTACTACTTGAATGTTTAGAAATACTATATATTAATGAAGTTGTAAGACTTCATGGAGTACCATTATCGATTTTTTCTGATCGCGATCCACGTTTTATATCAAGATTCTGGGAATGTCTTCAGAAATCCCTAGACACTGAACTTCATTTGAGAACTGCCTACCACCCCCAAATTGATGGACAATCAGAACAGACTATTCAAACCTTTGAAGACATGTTGAGATCGTGCTCACTTGACTTTCAAGGTATGTGGGGTCAATATTTACCTCTGGTAAAATTTTCCTATAACAATAGCTTCCATTCAAGTATTCAGATGGCACCATATGAAGCGTTATACGGAAAGAGATGTTTCACACCATCCTTTTGGGATGATGTTGGTGAACGAAAACTCATAGGCCCAGAACTTGTGGAGGAAACAATGGAAAAGGAGAAGGTAATCCAAAACCACGTCAAAGCAGCTCAAAGTAGGCAGAAGTGCTATGCCGATAACTGAAAGAAGGATTTGGAATTTCAGGTAGGAGATCATGCTTTCTTGAAGGTATCTCTATGGAAGGGTGTTATAAGTTTTGGTAAGAAGGGTAAATTTAGTCATAGGTACATCAGACCTTTCAAAATTATAGAACGAATTGCGGTTGAAGCTTACTGTTTGGAAATACCTTCAAGTATCTCCAAAGTTCATGATGTGTTTCGCGTATCACTGTTGAGAAAATACATGCCTGACCCAAGGCATGTACTCACCTATGATGAATTAAAACTGGAACCCGATGTGTCTTATTGCGTAGAGCCTGTCAGGGTTCTTGATACAAGAGAACAAGTGCTGAGAAACTGGACAACTTGTCTGGTAAAAGTTCTATGGAGAAACCATAAGATGGAAGAGGCAACATGGGAACCTGAGGAACATATGGTGAAGAACCACCTGAGTCTTTTTATACAGTAATAATCTAGAAGTTTTGAGGACAAAATTATTTGAATGAGGGGAGAATGTAACAACTCAAGCTTCCACATTACGCTTCTCTTTGAATAATACAGTAGAGTGTGTTGTACGCAATTTCTAGTTCTAACACACCACAACCAATAAAACTAGCTGTTATGAATAGTAATACACACTTTTTTGAAATTTTAAAAATTTTATCATTCAAAATGGACTTCATTTTTGGATTCTAAATATCGAAATTAGCTTAGGGTGATTTTTTGGTATTTTTCTGTAAACTTTCAATTTTTAATGAATAGTGAAAAACACTGAGTTATAGTTTAAAACCGAATTCTAATTTAAATTATTATTTATTTTATTTAAATTTATTTTAGGTCAAAATAGATACAAAATACCTATATAATTTCAATTTAATTCATTAGATTTTGTTTATAATAATTTTAGATATATAAAAATTTTATTGAACTTTTCACCGTCTTTTACCGACCTCCTAGGAGAAATTGAAAATTTACATAAAACTTAATTTTACCGCTTATCTGAGTGGAATTTCAAAAACCATAGACACACGGTTTATATTATTAAGTAAAATTTTGTTCAATAAGATAAAAATAATTTTTGGTGAATAGTAACTTTTTACTTTTCTTTACCATGGTTAAAAGTAAATAGGGTAACTAAGGGTAAAAATAAAATTATTATTACCCTAAAACATGTCCTAATTCTATTGGATAAGTGTAATTCGACCAAAAACTACCTTAGGAATAAAATATTACCCTTTAGGTCCACTTGGATTAGATTAGAACACTTATTATTATTTTATTTAAAGGAGAGTTAAAAGAGTTAAAATCAAAGTTTGATAACTAAAAAATTTTAATATAGGGTTATACATAAGATAAATTCGACTATAAATATTCATTAAAAAGATAAAAAAATTTCCTACATAATTTTATTTTATTTATATTTTTTAGACATTAAATTATTTAATTTATTTATGACACAATGATGATGCGGTAATTACCTAATTAATGAAATATTAAACAAATTAATATTATAAATATCCAAATAAATGAAATTTGAGACTTTTTATGAATTACACTAAATTTATAGATTAATATGACATGTTAGGGTTGGTTAGATGAATTGTTTTCGAAGTAATAATGCTGTTATAAATTTAGCAAAAACAAAATACTAAATAGTGTCAAAATTGACATAAAAGATTTTTTAAAACAAATATTATATTATTAAATGATATTCTATTCCTAAAAATATAATGTTTGGAAAAAAGGCATATATAATTATATTTGTATCACTAATGAACCACTCGGGGTTCTCTTGGAAGTATATAGTATGTTTATTAACCATATAATATAAAAATACAAAGAGACATGGTAAATGTCAAACTATTTAACTAAAAGTTAAATCTAAAAGATAAAGCTCATATAGGGACCCAAACCTATCTAAAAACTATGATTTAAGTGGTTTTAGAACCATCCCCACCTTATCCTTTAAATAATCTATTTTTGATCCATTAGAAACCGAAAATTATTTTATTATAAAATAAAATTTCTAGCTTTTCCTATGGTAACCCTCACCACTCTTATAAAAGGGAACTCCCCCTTCTCTCTAATTCACACTATCAAAGCCATTCGCCTCGGAAAAACCCTACCCAAATACCCTATAAACTATCCTCCCTTCATCCTAGAGTCCCTACATTAGTCATAAATCCAACCTTTGAATCCATTTTGATCAAATCAAATGGAAGAACCCGAAGAAGAGGTAAATATTTCATCACCTCTTTCAAGTTCCTTTCTCCTTATAGTTCCTCTTTCTTTGTTGTTTCCATTATAAAATAAGAACTCCATTATATTCTATATAATTTGATATTATTATGAATATGGTGCAATGATATTCTTTATTCCATCCATCCTTTGAATGACATGTCACCATACGTGCGTACTTACGGATTACCGTCTCCATGTCGTGGTGTAATTGTTATTCAATACATTATTATTTGGATGGGAAAAATAATGATGTTTAATTGATGTAAATACTAAATATAATAAAATAATTATTATTTATATATGATATAACATCCAATTATATATTATTTTAAGAATTATATTGTCGCTCGTGCGTACGTACGGATTACTGTCTCCACAAACGCGATGAGATTCAGTCCCCATCGTATCCATTCAAGACTAATTTTTCATTTTATGATTAGAAATAATGTTTAAATACTTTATATCATTATGGATATGAATAAGATACATCCCATGAACATCAAATATGACTCACATGAAAAAGAATATAAAGAAAAATGAATCTGTTAACACCTGAAAAGACGATAATACTAAGATATTATTAACAAAGCAATGTTAAAAGATCATATATGATATAATATTAATGTATATAATTATTTTATAATTTAATAACAATTATTTCACCATTATACATGAGGTTAACCTACCCTCGACCAAGAAAAAGTACAAGGTAAGGGTTAATTTCCCAATCTCTTTATTATCCGAGGTTGTTTTTAGGTAAGTATCTACTGAGACCTCTTTATCATCCACATCCATGTTTCTTAAAAACGTATTGCAAAACATTTTTACTATTCACTATAATATTATTTATAGTCATTTATACCCTTGTTTAACTTTTTATAAAATGGTTTGAAGGGAATCTTTTCGTTATTTTCCAAACAAGGTACCTTTTGAGATTTTCGACAAAATTAAGGTTAGAATGTTTTTTTAACTTATACGTAGGGTGCGGCTATATTATGCCGTTATAAAAATGGAAAAGCTTTCCTTACAATATTACAAGAATATTTTCAAATATAAATGTTTTCTTTTATAATTACATGTCTTTTAAATGATTTCAAAATAGAAAGAGATATTTCTCTAAAAAATGTTTTGATTTCATCTATGTCAACATCCTTTGATGGATTTTAAGCTTATTTAAAGTTGATTTATTATGATACAAAAGTTCCATATTGTATTGAAAGTTTTGTGATATGTTTGACTGTGGATGTGTTATTTTCATACCATTCATGGTTTATGCATAAACTATTTTCATTTCATATGCCAGTTTTAATACAAATGTTTATGTTATGTTTAAACCTTTTCATATGATGATAGCATTAGACTTAGTAAGTGACGGGTGGAGCCCGATATAGCTCCTTGATGCATCGATAGGTCTCATGAGACAAACTAGTTTCTTGGAATAAGGCCTTGACAAAATCTTATTTGTTGTCTTGGCACAAGGAATTGACTATGGTGTTATGAAAGTATGGAATTCTGCATTCCATCATTATGAAAGTGGCTATTGATATTTCATGTGATTATTAGACTAGTAGAATATCCATGTGAGTAAGAAAATGGCATTATTCTGATTTTATATTTTCCATATTATGCTGAAGTTCAAGTTTAAAAGGCTTTTTCTTTAGTTTTATACATTACCTTAAATTTTTATGCTTATTTATGAAATTTTACGCTATATTGTTATCCTTATTAAGCTTCCGAACTCACCCCTTTATATGTTTTATTTTTCCCAGTATGTGAAGATGTATAATATGACTGACCTATAGAGAGAGTCTATGGGATATCAATGTTGTCTATGGAAACAATGTTGTTGTAGTTTTCCATTTATGATGTAATGTAAACCTTATGAATGTATCTAGTATTTCCAAGGCTACTAAACTAATTAGTCTTTCGAGACTTGATCTTTTGTGATCATGCCAATGTGATGTAATAATGCACCCACTCTAGGTAACTGGGGTCGGGGAGTTACATTCTCTCTCATTAATTCCTCCCATTTACACCTATTACCATGCTGTAATTTCGTAAGGGATTTCTGTCACCTCATATACAATCAAGAAATTTTTTTATATTATGCATATAAATTCCATTACATATATTGGTACATGTGTCTATATGTCCCCCTTACTTTCCATTTCATGTACATATGATGAGATGACACTTTTTCTCTCATCAACCATTTTTATGAATTCTTATGTCATGTCGTTATGTTGCCGAATTTGTACCGTGATATTGCAAGCCAAAGACATTTTATAGTGAATAGCTTTCCCATTTCTCTATCAAGGGTATTGACCTTTACACACATTTAATTATCGATTTTATAGTTTCTTGTATGTATTCCACATTCCTTTATCATGGAATAAATGACGATGTTGAATGATTCCATGTTGTATGTTCCATGTGGAACACTTATGCATGAAATGAAATGATTAAGAAGGGTGTGCCCAAATAGTGCTTCAATGCATTGGGTAAAGATTAGTATCATGATACGTCAACTGCAATGAGGGTTTACTCATGCTCCATGTTCAATGAGATTTGGCTCATGCTAATATCATGTTAAATGTTGTTGCTAAATCTCCATGTTATGATAATAATGCTATATCATGACTTTGTGTCCATGTTTCTCTTGTACTCCATTGATATGACTATTTACTAACATATACAATATTCTTCATTTTATTCCTTCTTTATTTCCTTAGTGGGATTTGTAGCTCATCCTTTTTTATTCATGTCCTTAGGTTATCCCATACAATGCAAAGTATGAATAATTTTTTGGTCAGGTAAAAGAAGTTTTCAATAAAGATATTGGGATTTATGTTCTAAGTTGTTACGAAATGTTCTGAATTTCCCAAGACACTAGAGCTCTCAATCCACAGAGTTGTATTAACTGAAAGTTTACGTAATAAATCATGTTTATGTATTTAATAAAGAATAGTGTTTTTATATTCATGTTCTTCTGAAATAGACTGGATTTTTTTATTTTATTTTCAAAATCATCTTTAAGGGTTTCAAGTCACATGTTATCAAACGAATATGTGATTTTATATGTTTGATATTTCTCTTTAATGAAATGGTCAATTTCATCAAACTTCACATGAACTAATTCTTTAATAATACTTGATTTTTATTAAACATTCTATAGGATTTGGAAGTAGTATAATATCCTAAAAAAGCTCCTTTATCTGCTTTTGGGCCGAATTTACCAAGGTTGTCCTTAGTATTCAAGATATATGCTTTGCATGAAAATACCTTAAAGTAATTTTCTTTAGGTTTTCTTTTATTCAAAAGTTCATAGGGTTTATTTTTAATTGTTGGTCTTATTAAAACTATATTCATGATATAACATGACATAGTTATATCTTTTTCCCATAAGTAGGTAGGAAGGTTGTATTAATTCAGCATATTCTATGCCATTTCGTGAATAGTAATGTTTCTCATTTCAAGAATTTTATTTTGTTGATGTGTTATTGGTACGGAGAAGGTGTGTTTAATTCCATGATTTTTGAAAAATAATAATTAAATCCTTTATTCTCAATCTCTACACCAGGATCATTTTTTAATGGAATTATTTTAAAATCTTTTTCATTTTGAACAATTTAACAAAAATATTCAAATATAGTGAAAACTTCACTTTCGAGTTTTAGAAAATATGCCCAAGTAAATCATGAATAATCATCCTCTAAAACATAGACATATAATTTTCCAGCCAATCTTGCTACTCCAGATGATCCAAAAAAATCCACATGAATAAGTTAAAAAGGTTTAGATGTAGCAATTTTGTTAACAAATTTGAAAGAAGATTTGTATTGATTTCCAATTTGGCATGCATCACAAAATCTTTCATGTTAAAACATAAGACTAGGAAAATCATAAACTAATTTTTTCTTAGATAATTTATGTTAAACATATAAATTTCAATGTCCAAGTCTTTTATGCTAGATCCATGACACATTTGTCTTAGTAGTTAAACAGTTCACTTTTTGTTTACTTAAGGAATTTACAATCAATGTATAAACATTTCCAGTTATAGGTGCTCTAAATATAAGAAATTTATCTTTAAAAACTGAGTATGAATTATTAGAAAATCAACATAGAAGCTATCATCAGAAATTTGAGAAATACTTATCAGGTTGTTCTTTTTCCGTTGCACATATAATACTTTTTTGATTGATATTGTCTATGGATATCCAACCATTCCAAATCTAAAAATATTTCCTTTTTCATTGTCACCAAAAGTGACTAGTACTCCATTCATTTGAGTCAATGTATGAAAATTTTATGTGTTTATGATCATGTGTCTAGAGCAGCCAATGTCCATATACCGTATAGATTTTTGATTCACGTGGCTTTTTCCCTTTTCTTCTTCCAAAGCCATAAATCAAATATTGGATTTGAGATTTTGGGGATCTTTATCTGAATAAGATTTTAAGGTGTTGTTGAAGTCTTTTGATAAAATTCACATAGATTTCATGGATCTTTTTCATTTATGATCATAATAAACATTCTTCTGTTATTTATTTTCTGTCCTCTTTATTTTATCTTTTAATTGAGTGAAATCAGGTATGCTGTGATCCACTTTTTTTTTCTTTTAGAATTTTCTAAAATCTATAGCTATCTTTACTAGTTCTATTTCAGAACCTAATAAATCAGAATTTTTGTCTGTTTTGATTTCTTTTTTTTTAGTTATTCTTATGAGATGTCACTTTGAGAGAAATATTTTATCCTTTTACCATATTATTGTGATATTCAACTTCATCTTGAATTTATACTTCATATATAATCAATGTTCCAATCAGTTCCTTCATATTTAAAATATTGACAGGTGATGATTGTCGAATTTCTATGGATATTCCATTCTATTTTAAGGGAAGTACTCTAAGCACTTTTAGCGATTGGTTAGATTTACTAATGGGATCTCCCAAGGAAGTAATATTATTAACATTCTTTATTAATCTTACATTGATTTTAGTGATGATTTCACCATCAAACATTCTAAAGGATTTAAAATTTATATTAATAGTAGCATATCTCATTTGTTTGATATTGTGTTTTCCTTCATATGTGACAACTACTGTCTACCACATTTCATATGAATTAGGGAACAATTATACTCTATTAATCTCATTAGGACTAATTAAATTGATTATGGTATTAATTTCATTATAATTGATGTCATATTCAACCTCTATTGCAGCATCCCAAGTTTCTGCTTTCTTAGGAATTTCATAAGGATTTATGATCTTCAAATAGTCTTTGAATCCAAGATTTTTCAATTATATGATCATACAAGATTTCCAACATCCATAGTCATCTCAATTAAAGTATAGATCATGAACCATAGACATACCTTCTTTCAGATAATCTATTTCTATATTATTTTTATAGACTTTATTATTTTGATCCTGTGAGAGCTTTGTCACAAAAGCTATCCAATTATACCAATTATTAGGTTGGAATAATACAAAGATATCACAAGATGGGGGGATTGTCTCTTTTTGATAATATTCAATAATTCTAGATTTTGACTCCCTTTTTGATTTATACAAATACGAATTGTTTACTTCTGTATGAAATATGAGAAATAGATAATTATAAATAATGAACAAAATAATTTTATAGTGGTTCAGGACCCAAAGATCCCCCAGTCCACTCCGTGAATGCTCTCTTTGTGAGCTTGGTTAATTTCAATAGAAATGTACTATTACCATAAGACCTTAAAATCCTCAACTAAGTGTAGGTATTTTAAAAATTTAAAATCAAGGCTTAAATAGAACCTTATGGTTCTTTTATAGGGAACCGATTATGCACTGCTTAGTAAAAGAATATGGTACTTAAACCATAACTGAGTATGATCAGTTGATACTCCAATAAATCCAAAATGTTTGATTTGTTAATGGTTTGGATTGATCTTCATAGTTTCATTAGAAATTGATAGTAGATGGATATTTTTATTTTGAAATTAATGTCTTTATGAAATTATAATTTTGAAGTGATTGTGGCCGCAAATGATCTTCAATTTGAGTAGCAAAAAATACCATTTGTAATCTAACCGTAGTATGAGGTAGAAAATGTAGATCTTTCAAAGTGTAGCCTCTATCACAAATAACATAGTTGATCAAATGATTTATCATCACTATAAAATAGATTCACAATAAATACTATCATATACGTGAATGTATCTCTATGTATTTCAAAAGAAATTATGATAGAACATATAGAGCAAATATCTTTCTTTGGTATACCATATCTAGGAAAATCGACTGATAGATCATGGATATTCAAATATGAAATTGACATTGGGAGTTGTAAATTACCTTAAGAATAGGAGTTATTTTCTTCAATTAATATGTTACTTTGAATTGATCATAAAGAGACTTAGAATATGATTTCGAGAAGCTATTAATCATCCTATAAATTTGTTAAGACCATTGAAAGAAACTCGGATAAAACCACGACTTTAAAACTATGATATTGAATAGTCCAACATAGAGTTCAACTATGTGATATAGGGTTCCATTACATAGATTAGGGATCCTTTGTGTAGTGTAGGGTTCCTTTTCATAGCATAGGGTTCCTAATCCATACGTTAATCCTCTAGAGGATGGGTGGAAATAGTGATTCCTGACTTCCACATTAGGTTGATATTCTATACGTTTATTCAAAACATAGTGTTTCAAACCCATACCCAAACATAGGGTTTCCAATCCATATGTAAAAATTTCAGCATAGTGTATGGTTGATGATCCTTACATTAATTTACCAAATATAGGGTATAAAAAATGTTTCCAGCACACATCCTGCAGCGTTAAATTTCATCAAATAAGATAAAATTATGATATACAAATTCCTAAAACATACTTAAGGAACATTAATTATAAAACAAAAGAGGGTATTTGTGAGCATAAAAATTAACATAATCATAGTGTATTGTTGATACAATACATTCTAAACAGTATATACACCTGAAAAATGAATATAGGTCTATATCATAAATGTATAGCTCAAAGAATGAGAATTTGAGATGAATAACCCTTAAAAAATAATACCATTGAATTTGAGAATTTATCAGTGATTTGACTATTTGTATAAAATTTAAATCCACATAAAAAAGCATAATTAAAATATAATACAATCAAATTTCATTATAGACATAATCTTAGAATATCAAATATAATGAGGAAGTAATATAACCCAATGAAAAGAAATTGAGTTATGGAGTTCTTTATCACTTGGTAACATTCAATTAGAATCCCCTTGGTTAAAATACAATTAAATATGAATAATTAATGTAATTACATGGAAAAGGGGAATTATATACCCCATATAAATGAAATTAGGTTTATAAAATTACAATATTCCTCATCAAAGGGAAATTGAGATGAAGTCCCTTACTGCTTTGGAAATCTCCAGATCAAAGCCACATGAAAGGAAAAACCTCATATGCATTTTTAAATAAAAATATTTTCATGAAAATAATAAAAAAATATATTCAGGGGAATAATATAAACCACACAATAAAAATAAGTGGTGAATATGACATATGTCTCATAGAATAAAAAGCGAGACGAGAAACCCTTACCTTGACTCTAGACATTCCTTGTATGTCTTTTAACTCTAATATAATATGCTTACATAAATTATTTGATTTATTAAGAAACTTTTATTGGTTTTATAACATATAATTAAATTATTTATTTATATTTTTCTTTAATGGAGACATATTTAAATACTTAATCAGTTAAGTCCACATTTGGTGTTTTGAGGATGTTTGGTTCATTGTTTCAAAATAGATTCAATGTGTTGACTATGGTCAAGGTGGTCATTATTTCAATATCTCTCGGATAATAATATTGAAATATTTATCATATTGATACATAAATTATAATTTTAAATAAAATCATGGAATATGGTCATGAAAATGGACTACATTACAATCATGGAGATGGTAGGCCGTACGTACAGATAAGTAACATTTCCATTTTTAAAAGGTCATTTTGAAGAGAAGGTATGTAATATTTTATCTTTATAAACTGATAATAATATAATAAATACCATAATATTTTATTAAATATACTTATATATATATATCATCCATGCATTTGGTGGTTATAAAATAATCACATCGCTTCGTGGAGGTGGTAGTCCATGTTTTCATTTTTAGTGTTATAAAGAAAATGATGCCTTATATTTTAATAATGAAAAATATGAAACTAAAATCATAATTATTTCATTTATTTAAAATTTTTTCATAAAATTTATCCATATTACGTTCCATGTAAATAATTAGTGAAAAATGAATCACATCTCTTCGTGAGACTACAGTCCACCGTACACAGGACCGTTGTTATAGTATCCCCCACATAATTGAATGTAAGAAGGGTTATGTGATATCATAAATAAATAAGTATAAATATGTAATAAATTTCATATATATAATTTAAATCCAAAATTATAATAAGTCTTTAAATCTATGGTGGAAATGAATTGACACTGATTCATGAGGTTGTAGTCCTCCATACACATGAATGATGATTTTGTATCCCATTTCATGGAAGAGGAGATGAATTTAGGTTATTAAATTAATATAATAACATCTAATTATATTTTATATAATTATTTTATTATATAATAACAATTTAATAATAACTTAAGATTTTTAATAAAAAATAATATAAAGATGCTCGGTTAAGAACAATAGCTCTTCTTTGGACACCCTACTTAGGTTAGCCTCAAAATCCATCTTAAGAAGGATTTATGATCAAACCAAGGGATCTATGTCATGTGGAAGGAATTTAGGAAGGAATTTGGGTAGGTATTGGTTGATAAAATTGGATTTAAAGGTTTAAAGTGGAGAGAAAAAGAGGTGGAATTTTATAATTGAGGCGCTGACACACTTATAATTGTTTAAAAGAAAAAGATTCACCCATGTTTTTCACATTACAAAAGGTTAAAAAATAGAATATTATTGAGAATTATAAATTATAAGCTCTTAATATGAATGTAAAATATATTTTATATATGTTTTTATGTCATTTTAACACTTATCTCTTTAGTTTAACCCCTCAATAAACTCGTTTTCACCATAACCGTGGTAATTATTTTTTAATGTTTTCACTATTCCTTATGGTATAAAATTAAGTTGACATTATTAGATAATATAAATTATTATGAGTCCAAATATGAAATAAATTTTAACAAATTCAATTCATAGAAGTGGAAAATTTTAATTTAAAATTAATCCTGTAGATGTGACAAAAAAGTGGGTTTTTAAGAAGTGTATTTTTCAAGAAAAAGATGATTTTATATTAACTATATGAATAATAATAATCATTATATGAATTAAAATTATTATTTATTTCATATATAATATATAAATTTAATTTAAATAATTCATCATTAAGAGTTGTTTTAATTAATTAAAAAGGTGAAACAATGTGGACTTTTTAAAATTGTTTTAAGAAAAATCCCTTTTTTAATCCAAAATAATAAACTTATACTAAAATCCAAAAAAATGATTAAAATTTAATTAATTGGATTAAATATAAATACATAATAATCATTTTACATTAAATAAAATTCAAAATATAATTATACTTTTAAATTATTTCATTAATTAATTCAAATTTTCATTTTTACAAATATCGGTTTTTTTTCAATATTCACTAAACAATCAATAATTTATGAAAATCCAAAAATTTCACCCAAAGTTATTTTTGATATGATTATTTAAAAAAATAAAGTTAATTTTATCAAATACATTTTATATAAGTTCCAAAAATTAATTATAATATTTTCTAATAGAAATAATTTTTGAAGAAAACATATTTTTGAGAATAAAATTACTTTACTATAAATTGATTGATTATTTACTAATAATTTGTATATATAATTTTATTGAGTATGAAATATATATATATATATATATATATATATATCATAATGTGTTTAATTATATTCATATATATCAATCTAATAGGTAGGTTATAATGGTTATATGCATCTCTGGTCGTTTAAGCTTGGTGATGGGTGTCGAATATGATATCGAATATAATTTTCCTTTCTAAAATATCAAGGTATTACAGTGAGGACTCAAACACATAAAGATTCCTATATAGTCATAGTACTATGAATAAGAGCCTATACTACTCTTGGAAGTTATGGATATTCAGTGTATTTTCTTTATCTAGAATTGACCACAGTGATAATAAACCAGGGGTATTAATTTCCATTTTATCTATAATAATTAATTTTAGAAGTTAGTAGATTATATCAATTTATTTTAGACATTATCAATTAATTAAGTAAATCATTATATAACTCTAACTATTTTATCAAATCCAATTTTCTCCCAATACTAGATTCAGAATACCCCTTATTAGAGATTGAGACCCCTTTTCCCAACGCTCCACCGACCACCCCACAACCACCCCTTCCTCAAAGCTCACAACCCCTTCCATAGTGATAAACTAATACCCCTACGTGCGCTTAGATTTGATCATATGACCTCCATGTGTTGATTGAAACTCTTTACAATTACCCTACCTTTCTTTATTTTGTATTATGATATAATTTCTATTTATTTATATATATTTACAAACATCTTTATTTTTTATATATGTATAATTATTTTTAAATACATTTAGAAAATATTTGTCCGTGTGATTTTTCATGTGTGTATGATATATTTATACTTAAATTTATTTAAATATATTATATATTAATATTAAATTACATATATTAGAATATAAATATAAATATTAACTTCTTTATCAATACAAACACACATCTATCAACATTATATGTATATATATGTATATATATATATATATTCATATATATTTATTGTAAATTTAGTTATATATTATATTTAATTAAAATGATATATTTATATAAAAACACAGTTATATATGATGTATATAGACAATATTGATACACACGCACATACACCCATATTTTCAAACACAGGTACACACTTATATTTCACACATACATACAAAAATATTCACACACACACACACACACACAGATATATATATATGTATTTATTTACATATATTAGAATATACACATAAATATATATTTGTTTTATTGACACACACACACGTTTATATATAAACATATTTACCTATACAGGTATATATATAAATATTAAAGAATTTTTATAAGTTAAATAAAATAGATAATTATTAATTTTAAATGTAATTAATAATAACTATTTATCTCCATATGGTCTATATATTTATAAATATAATTTTATATTAATATGTATTTATACAATTGATTTATTATAAGTAAATATAGTAAAATATGCATTTATATTTAATTATAAATAAAACTACATTATAAAAAATGATGAAAAATCAAAACAATAAAATCCATATGAATGTAATCCATGGGAATAAATTTGGTCTCCATTGAAAATTTTCAATTAGTCTTCCCTAAAGTAGGATGAAATTCAATCGAATTTTAAATAATTGAGATACCTTGACTAAAAAATCAGTTTTAGAGGACTTCTGGACCTTTTTTGGCCTTGAAAAATGTAATAGGGGATTTCCTCAATCATCGCGACATAGATATCTTTAAAGAATTTTATTTGATTGGTGGTATAGACCAAACAGACACCTGAATTAGAATTTATGGTCAGTTGCAGTTCAAGTTATGTTTTCAACTTATCTTATTCCATTTATTAATTAACTTAATTTATATGTCTTCCAATTATTATAAAATGACTATTAATCGGTAATAATTATAAAATTATTAAATAATAATATTTTTTAATTATTTTATAATCCAGTTTTTATTAAATATCTTATATATTAAGTTTAAATGAATATTTAGCCTTATCTAAAACACATTTAATATATATATATATTTTATATATATATCAATATAAAAATATAAAAATATAAATATATTATTGTTAATGAAATATAATTTTTTATGACATATACCATTTATGAGTCCTAGTAAAAAAGCATTGATAAAGTTGCCCCCTTTATCAGCACTTTTTTACTAGCGCTGATAAATCCCCCCTTTATCTACACTTATTTGATAGCACTGATAATAGAACACCCTTTATTGATAATTTTTTAGTAGCACTGATAAAGGTAATCCCTTTATCAGTGATTTTTTAGTAGTTCTCATAAAGTGACACCCTTTATCTGTGCTTTTTTACTAGTGCTGATAAAGAACCCTCTTTATCAGTACTTTTTTATTAGCATTGACACTGATCCCTCTTTATTAAATTTTTTTTAGCACTAATAAAGACCCCTCTTTATCTAGGAATATTTTTAGCACTAATAAAGGGGGACTTTGTTAGTACTTTTTCTAGCACTAATAAATGGTTCCTTTATCAATGCTTTTAACTAGCATAGATAAAGCTTAGCATTGTTAAAATCTGGTTTTGTAGTAGTGACCCATTCGCTTGAATATTCTAGTTGTAATGATATTTGAAACCTCTACTCATAGTCCAAGATATGACTATGCCACTACGTATAGAGTTTCAAGGTATGTTCTAGGCTCAAAAACCACATTGACTCACAACTTCGTGAACTATTGATTGATGTCCCAACTTTTTGGAATCATAAACTTGATTCAATTAATGATTTTCCTATAAAGTGGAATAAAACTAGATTTTAATACTTATTTTCTACTATATTTTGTTAAATCAACCCATAATTTATATAAAAACTCCCTTATAGTATGAGACACTCTCAACTAGGGATGATGAGCACCTCATACAATCAATTTTTTTAATTAAAAAAAAATGCATTCATGGCTTAATATTACTTTGAGGGGTTTTTAATATTTCACGAAGAATGTAATCATTTTCTATTAATTATGTTCATTATATGTTTTCTTTCTCACAATTAAACACGTATTAATAAAAAAACATTCACCGTCACTTTATTCATTTTTCTATTAATTATTTTATTTATTTCTCACAAACATATAGATTTGAAAATAATAAACAATGCATGAAATCATTAAACTACTTGCCTGATCTAGATCATCTAATATTGGTTAATACATTTAAACTCAATGGATCACCTATGACCTAGGGGTATAATATCTGAGTCGGGCGTTAACACATTTTTACATCTCACACCCCGATCTAGTGTTGTCACATCTCATCTGGGTTACCATCTCAACATAGTGTGGTCCTTGTCTTATAACGTCATTGTCAATAGTATAAACATACCCACATGTAGGAAAGGGGGTCTTGGTAATCACAATATAAATACATAAAAACTGACGTACGCATAAGCCCTTGAACTTCTTAGAATGAAAAATATAATGCACAGACCCTCGAAAAATTACTTAAATATTAAAATCACCAATTTTTTTAATAAATAATTAAATTAAATAAATCCCAAAACAAGGTTGGTCACGTTCAAGACCAGTCAGTACATAAAATAAATTTGTGATAAAAATTACAATGTAATAAATTTAACATTGGGGAATTTTAAATAAATTAAATAAATTATTTTAAATTCAAATAGTTTAATTTGTTCAGTCCCGTAAATAATTTATTTTTTTATTCTAAAATTAAATTAAATTATTGATTTATTATTTTTCAAAATTTAATTAATTTTTTCAAATAATAAAATTTTTAAGATTTTAAATCCATTTATTTATTGTACTAAAATGTTCATAGGACCCAAAACCCCACCTAGGACCATTATAGGTTTGAATGAACCCACACAGGACTATTCTATGCAAGTTAGAACTCACCTAGAGCCTTTACGGATTGGGAAGACCCGTTTTAGGGTGGACCAGGTTAGAACGAACCCGCATGAGGCTGGTATGAGCCCAATCAAGGTACGGGTTGGCCGCATCGAATGTGGGAGGGGGGGGGGTATCTTGGGAGGGTTGAATGCTGTTTAGATGGAGGGGATCATTGAAGAGGGATCAAGTGTGGTAGGGGGGATCTTTGATCATCGTGAGGTGGCATCCAAATACTTATAAAGGAGACTGCATCGGGTGGCTAGTAGGATGATGCACACACGATGACACTGTTTTCAAGCAGTGGCCATTCAGAAAATGTGATGGAGTAGGAATGATACGCTACAATAGCGGAGGGTTGAGGGCTGCAGTGTGAAGTTCCCTAGGATTTAGTTGAATATAGTTGTGTGGCGAGTGGTGGTTGGCCAGGGTAGGGTGTCGGGGGGGGGGGGGGGTAGCGGCGTCGGGTGGTTTCCTGCAGAATCGACCATTTTAAAAAAAAAATGATAAATATTCCATGATAAGAAAATTAAAACTTTTATTCTGTTTATTTTTTAATAAAAATCTACCCAAAAGAAATAGTTAGTTCACATGAATTCCCCAATATTGTCATTTTGTGGATTTCTTCCACACCCTACATCCGCTTCATTTTTTTAGAAAAAATAATATCATGATATTTCAGGAATTTTTATTTATATTTTAAAATAAATTCCACAATTAGTGGAATCTATTCCCACAGGCCAAAACTATTCCAGTGACTAGAATCTAGGATGATCCTGGCCTGGATCTCGGGGTGACCAGAATCTTCATCAGAGACTGAACTCGGGCTATTAAAAATTTTGTAATTAAAAATTTATACCCATAAAATAAAATTCTTTTGATCCATATTAATTTTTTTGAATGTCCATAAATTGGCCATTTAAGTTAAAATTGAACAGTGATCAGATCTATTGGGACTATAAAGAATCACTATAATTAATTTAATATAATTTTTATTTTTCTTGGCTCAATTTTTTTTCGATACCTCTTTTACCAATTTTTGGTACATGGGTGCAAAATAAAAGCCATAAAGTAAAGGATATAAAATTTTTCATCACTAGAGTGATGAAAATATATCATCTTTGGAAATATGATCCTTTGTAAAGGTTAGAGTATATCACCTGAATTAATTTAGTATAAAATAAATTTTAAAATTTACCTTGTTCGAATTGGTGGTGCATTTGACTATATATTTTCTCCAAGGATCATTGTTAAAAGGATACAAGGTTGATCCCCTCTAGATTGTACACACATGCTTTAAGAGCCCACATAAACATCGATTGTTGAAATCCAGGTGCTAGCATGGAGCTTTGAAGAATAATTTGATGTTGCAATGATCGCCACTACTCTGTTCCTCCAATCTGTGAAGGTGTTCTTGGATCGAACACTTAGAATGAGGATTTCTCTCTCTTGGATGCAGAATATTTAGAGTGGATCTATCAAAATAATGGGAATGAATAATCATAAGTAAAAGAGCTATCTCATTCTTATATAGTGAAAATTAATAATCTATAAAGGGTGTTTTGACCCCCATATAAGTAACACCCACTAAATAAGTAATAAATGACATGTTATGACAAACTAACCACATCATAAACATAATTTATATTTTATCAAATACTTTTATTATATAATAAATGTATTACATGATAAAAGTGAGTAATTAACTCGACTCTTAATTCCTTAAATATTAAATTAACCATGAATATTCAAATAGTATTCATTCTTATAATATTTTTTATGTATTCAACCTGTACCTCATGAATAATTTTAATAAATAAATTCACCTCCAATTATTCTATACTCAAATAATAATGAACTTCGTTATTTTTTAGTGACCATTTATTCTCAGACACATCTCGAACCCCATGTTGGTGCCCACCATTTCTTATATTCCTATTAATTAGAATAGGGAAGAATCTTGAATACCCTATTGTGTGTGAACCTCTAGGATCTTATCTTGATAGCAGTGAATACTATTCACTAACTGAGATTCGAGTATAAACCCCAATAAAGGCCCCTAAGGAGATAAAGAATTTCCATAACCACAACAACCGTACTACAAACACATTCCATGTAATATAATCTCTTTGTCCTCAGATATATCATAAAGCAGGATCCACACCTTGTGTCATCATCCATTATTTATTTATTGTTTAGTGACCTAACTAGAATGGTTAACCTTTTTATACCGTGGCCATATATTTAATGGATGTTAAACAATCCTAACTAACTAATAACAAGTTATCACTTCCTCAACTTGGAAGTGAAAAATTCTATCTTGATCATTAAACTAATGCCATACCACCAAAGACACACCCAAAACATGCTACCTCACCATGAATTTAATTTCATTGTTCTTCCCTTGCATTAATGTATATGATGAAATGGTATACATTTATAATAATCAAAGAGAGGGATGTTTACAATGTCACATGGTATCAATATCTGTAATAAAATGTGTCCAAAAACATAGGAAGAGATTGAAAGAGTGACTAGAATATTTTATTGTTTAGCAGTGGGATCTATCATTTATTCCAGACTATTTAATTGGTTTGATGTTACCTTTTCTTTAATCATGGTGGCTAGATAACAATACAATCTATGAGAACTGTATTGGGAAGCTATAAAAACTATCATGAAGTACTTGAGGCATATAAAGGATATTTTACTGGTGTTTAGAGTATACGAAGAACTAATAATGATATGATACAATGATGCTAGTTTCTAGATAGATCATGATGAACTAAAATCATAGTCATGAAATGTATTTTTTCTAAATGGTGGTTAAGGGAGCAATAGAAGCCCAATGAGACCCATGGTCAACAATTTTAAAATAAAATCTGAGTATATCATGTATTCTGATGTAGCTAATAAGGAGTCTTAGATATGAATATTTGAATTATATATTAGCGTTGTGCGTAGTAGTGTAGACCTTGTTTTAGTTTATTGTGATAATACTGCGATAGTGGTGCTTGCCAGGGAGTCTAGGTCACCCCAAATGTAAAAACATATACTTTGGAAGCTTCATCTCTTGATGTATTTTAATCAGTGAAGTGAAGTCGTAATTAGTAGAGTAACCATAGGGGATAATGTGGTAGAACCCCTGACTAAATCCATATCTCATTAGAAGCATGATACCCAGGTTAGAGCTAGCGGGTTGAGACATGTTAATAGTTGGCTCTAGTGCAAGTGGGAGTGTTGAAAGTGGGGACCCTAGACACAACTTATGTACGTACTTTGATTACAATTACATGTATATAGTTTTTCATATACATGTGTTTATATTTCTATAATAGTGTGGATACTTGTATATGAACTATAATTATTGTATTGTTCTTATATTATATATCATATAAAAAGGTTACAGTAGTCCTTGGGATATAATGAGAACTTGGAGATACCATGATAACAATCTTAACATTTTCTCCTATGGTCTAGATACAGAATACTAGAAGAACATAGATGATGTCTAACCATCAGGTGTTAAGATCACATAAGAATTGATACTTCTTTTCATGAATTTTTCACATAGTGATCTCGAGTAGATGACATCCTGAGAAAAACCCTCTAATATGAACACCATATGTTTCAAGTGTCATTGTTCATTCCTATATTTAAATATGTGTATTCGCCTCCTAACTAGAGATCATTATCAATATGTAACATTTGATCACATAATTTTATTCAAGAAAAAAATCATGACATTGAATTTATGGTGAATTATCTTATGTTGGGTGTGTCTTTGGTGTTATGAAATTGGTTGAATGATTGAGATAAAATTTATCTATTCCGAGTTGGGGAAGTGATATCTCTTTCCTAGTTGTTTAGGATGATAGTACAATAATAAAATCCATGTATATGGTAGAAGAAGTTAAGTCCATCCAGTTAGGTCAACAAGTAAAAAAGAAAAAATGGAAGATGATACCAGGTGTGCATCCTGCTTTATGAGATATCCTAATAAAAAGGGACTATATTACATGGTATGTGTTTGTAGGATGGTTATAATTACTATGACTATTCCTTATCTCCTTAGGGGCCTTTATGGGTTTCCAGAAACCCCTCTTGGTCTATGAATAATACACACTACTATCGAGATAAGATCCTATAGGGTCACACATAATAATGTTTTCAAGAGTCTGTCTTATTATGATGAATGTGAATATAAGACATAGTGGGCCCCACCATGGGGGTTGAGATGTGTTTGAGAATAAATTATATCTAAAAAATAAATGAATACAATATTCTTCGAGTATAGAATAATTGGATTTTAATTTATTATTAAAATTATTCATGAGGTATTAATTGAATACATAGAAAAATAATATACGAACGAATATTATTTTAATATTTATGGTTTGTCTAATATTGTGGGAATTACAAGTGAAGTTAATGATTATATTTTATCACATATTATATTTATTATATATTACAAGTAGGTGACAAGAAATAAATGACATTTATGATTCAATTAGTTCATCATAATTTTTCATTTATTTATTATTTAGTGGGTGTTACTTATATAGGAGCCAAAGAGACCTTTCCAGGTAATTATTATGCACTATATAAGTCAAAGAGAGATCTTTTTCATGGGACTATTATTTCCCAAGATTTTTAGAGATCCTATCTCATTCCCTCATCTAAAAGAGAGAGGGAGAGAGAGCCTCATTTTAAGTGTTAAATATATGAAAACCTTCATGTATCAAAGGAAATAAGTTGTGGTGATCATCACAACATTGAAGGATTTTTCAGTGCTCTGTGCTAGCACCCTGGATTGGATGATCGATGTTTGTGAAGGATATTGAAGTATGTATGGATAATATAGATGGGTTCAGCCTCATTTAATTTGAGCAATGATCTCTGATGATGATTTGCAGTCGAATGTGCCACTGATTCAAATTAGACAATCATTCAAGTTTATTTTGTCCTTAATTAATTCATGTGAGATCCTCAGTCTTTTATTGGGGCTAAAATTTCTAGAGATGATATACATTCGTTGCAATGGGGATGAAAAATTTTAAATCCTCATCCCACCAGCTTTTGTTACCTGCCCTAATACCAACAACTATTATTCTCTATAGTCCAGGATTGGGTAGATTTTTATCATTGTAGGGTTATATAGTATTAAACAGATGGGTTGAGATTTACCTTCTCTAGTGAGTGGGACCCTCAAGTAGAAAATGTGATGAAAAATTTTAGGAAGTTACATCCAATTATTCATCAAATAGGCGACTTAGCATTGTGCACTATGGATTCCTTAGAGGGGAAGTATCCAATGCTTAGATAGGAAAATATAAATGTTTTTATGGCAGAAAATCCAAGGCTTGTGCTTCTTTGATAATTCAATTTTAGAATTTACTTACACCCTAGGACCACACCAATTACATTAATAGCTTATCAGATGGCCCCAACTAAGATAAGTGATTTGAAGGTGTAGTTGGGGATCCTTTGGGAGAAAGATTTTTTTTAAAAAAATTGTATAATTTTAAAATTTAAATAAAAATAATTATAACCTATGTTTTTTTGGAATCAAGAGTAATTATACATCCATTTAACAAAACATATATTTAATACAGTTCTGTAATCTTCTAAACATGGCTAAATTTACCCACACCTTGTTTATCAGTGTTTATATCAAACATGGGTATATTTGTTTTCTATTTTTATAATCATGAATATTAAAAAAAATAAACACTAATAAACATATTCTTTCATATAGTGTGTCCAACCAAGGGTAGCCAATATGGTACTGTGGATTGATCCCCATGTTAGAGGCAATGTCGGGATCAGGGGCCTTCTTATGTTGGTAAGGGTGGCCTCTTGGGAGGTAGATAAAATAGAGGAATGGGTGGATTATAAGAGAATATGGAGGAGAAAGATTATATAATCCACTCCCTCCAATATATCTTGGTGTTCCTCATTAGGAACAGGGTAATAGAATTTAGGCATATTGATTGATACATGCAATGGAGGGATATAACCAGGTAGCGCTAGATATGGTTCAAGGTATGGTCAAGGTATTTTGTAAAATAGTGCTTACATATATCAACATTGACATAATACATTATTTTCTTATTGAATTTTTAGTTCAGGAGTTTGGGATACCAGTGCATCCTTTAGCCCAACCTCACCAAATAGAGATTCTTACATGATGCGATCATCCTCTCACCCACTTTTTCCATCAATGTGACATTTCTCTAGGCATATAATTTTTTTATTAGGATCTCATAATGGAAAATCTGATACCCAATGTCATCATCCTTGGTATATAATGATTATCCACAGTCCAGGATTGGGTAGATTTTCATTATTGTATGTTTATATGGAATTAGGTTGAGGGTTCAAGATTTACCTTCACTGGTGAGTGGGATCCTCAAGTAAGAAATGTGAGGAAAACTCTCTAGAAAACCTTTTGGAGAATGTTTTTATAAAAAATATTTTAATTTTAAAATTAAATTCAAAAAAAAAAAAAATTAACCATGTTCCTTAGAATCATGAGTAATTATATAGTCATTTACTAGATTTTATGTTAAACATGGTTCAATAAGCTTCTAAACAAGATTAAATTTACTCAAACCTTATTTAATAGTGTTTCTTTCAAACATGGGTAATTGTTTTCCATGTTTATAAGAATTATTATTATAAAAAAACCTCACTAAATATTTTTTTCATGTAGGGTGACGAAAAAAGGGTATCTTGTATGGTATTTTGGATTGATCCCCATTCCAGAGGCAACATCAAGGTTAGGGGATTTCCTAAGGAGGATAGTGTGGCCCTCTGTGAGTTAGATTCAATAGAGTAATGGGTATATTGGTAAGAGAAGGTAGAGGAGGAAGATTTTATGATCCACTCCCACCACTAAAACCAAGTGGTACATGTCAGGAATAGGGAAATGGAGTTTACGTATATTGATATATACATGAAATGGAGGGATATAACTAAGAAATACTAGATATGGTTTGGGGTGTGGTCTGTGTATTTTATACAGTAGAAACTATACATATCAACAATGATATGATCTATTCTTCTCTTGTTTAATTGTTAGTTCACGAGTAAGGGCTACCAGAGGCTCTTCTTTCCCAACCTCATCGACTGGCGACTCCTACTAGATTGATCATATCACACACTTTTTTCATCAAATGTGACATTGCTCTAGGCATAAAGAGTTTTTCTTGGGAACTTATCATGGAAAATATGATACCCTATGAAATCATCCTTGGTATGAAATGATTATCCAATGTCTAGGATTTGGTATATTTTCATCATTATAGAGTGATATGGCCTTAATTGTATGGGTCAAGATTTACCTTCTCTGATGACCGGGACCCTCATGTAGGAAATATGAGGAAAACATTAATGAAGTTCTAGCCAATTATCTATCAAATAACCATATTATCTTTCTGAACTATGGATTCTTAGTGGGAAAGTTTTCCATTATTATGGAGGAATACATAAATGTTTTTCTAGAGGAAATGACAAGGGTTTCCCATCTAGGAGAAGTCAATTTATGCATTGAATTACACCCCAAGACCACACCAATTTCATCCACAACTTATCAAATATCCACAAATAAGATTAGAGATATGAATATAAAGTTGGAGAACCTTTGAGAGAAAAGTTTTATGAAACCTACTGTGTCCCTTTAGGAAACTCATATTCTATTCTCTAAGAAATAAAACCGAATTTTTAGGTTTTTTATTAACTATTTCATCTTAAACTTAGGTGATAGTTAATAATAAATACACTCTTTTTAGTATTGATGATATATCCGGGAATCTTAATGGAGGTAAGTGGTTTTAGAAGATTTACCTTAGGTCTATATATCCCCATATTTTGGTTTAGGATGATAAAATATTAAATATAACATTGAGGTGTAATTATATATATTATGTGTTTCTTGCAATGTTATCAGGAGTGATATAAGCCTTAACCATGTTCATGGGAATCCTAAATTGAATCTCTAATCCTTTATTGAACCAGTTCATGGTGGTTTTCATAAATTAAATTCTCATCTATTATTGAATTAATGATGACCATACTAAGAATTCATGGATTAAACTTGGCTTTTTTTAGAAGCACTAGATGTATAATAAACTCTTAAAGTGGATGTTTTGGATTTCAATGTTTCATTTATTAGGGAATGTCATCTTGGAGGGTGGAGCAGTAGTTAACCCCATAAAGATGAGGGATATACTAGATTGGTATTTAACCAATACTATGTTTGAGTTTCATAGATTCATAGGGTTAGTAGGATATCACGAGATAGTTTTAGTAGAATTCTCCATGATTGTGGCTACCATGAATTCCCATACCCAAAAGTGGGAGCATTTTTTTGGTATGATCGATTCCAATGAGGTTTTGAGGATCCCGAAAATGGATTTATTTGTTCTCAAATTATGTGTTTTATTAAATTAGTTGATTATATAATGGGTTTTGATACTTCTAGAGCTATTCATTGATGCGTGTTAATGAAAAGTCAGGCGATGATTTGTTATATATCCAAGAAACTGAGAACCCAAGAGCAGAACTATATGACCCATTATTTGGATACTATAGATATAATTTTCACCTTAAAACCTATAAATAACACCATATTAAAGATAAATTTTTGGTTTACATAGATCATATCAGTCTAAAATGAATATTATCTCAGTGAGATATTTATTTGAGGCAGAGGTGATTGATGGAGTTCCTGTAAGATTATGAATTTGAAATAGTATATACTCTAGGAAAGGGAAATATGGTGGATGATGAACTTCGTAGGAAATACCATTCTTAGCTAGTGTAGGAGTTATTTTATAAAATTTCTCAATTATAGTTGTTTTTAGTGGAATACAAAGATTTTTCTTAGCTTTGATCAATGGTGGTGGCACCAAAATTTATTTTGAATGTGAGGAAGGGCCAACTTAGGGACATTTATTGTGAGGTTTTTCATGATTAGATATTCTTAAGGGATACAGAAGGTGTATTCTTTATAGGTAAGGAATATGTTATCCTATTTCAAGGGTGGATAGTGGTCTTAATTGGACTGTGTGAGGTGTTATTTAGGGAGTAACATACCTCTCTTTTTCTGAGCATTCTATAATTAAAAAAAATGTACTAATACTTTGACTATCATTTTTGGTGGCCGGGTATAAAGAAGTGTGTAACACACTGACCAATGTTTCCACTTGAATAGTGCTCAAGTATGGTTCCCCACTAGGCCTTAGGCACAACTCCTCGTATTCCAATGGCTGCTGACTTATAGTGAGAGTGTAAATAGGTGGTAATGGGGAGACTATACCCTCTAGTGGTGATAATAGTAATGATCTATAGATAAATATGACATAGTGGAAGTAAAGACCATAAATGATAGGACCAGTATCCCACTATTTCAGAAGCACATGCAAGTAGTAAAAATAAAAATCAACAAGCTCAATAACACCATTGTAGAATAAATAACCATTTATAGAAACTAAAACAAAACATGATACCATGGTAGAAGAATGCATACAAGTCAATTCTTATAAGATAATAAATAGAAAGGGTCTCCCATGGATGAACTCAGTATATACATATAGTAATCATACTAGTACAAAAGGAAACTTAAAAAATAAACTCCAGCTGATGTAGGAACCAAAGGTCATTTCTATCCATTTGATGTTAAAAAACTTGACAAGGTCACTAAGGTCTAGCTTTTAATCCTGAACCCTTACCTAATTGAAAAAGAAAAAAGTCTGCATGCATTATGAATGGATCATATAGGGTGTAAGAATAAATCTTTGTAGGCCACCACCAATGTGTGCCTAAGTTACATCTACATTAAAATATGTGTTCTAAATATATAATTAAATAGCACATGTGAATCATGTAAATAACCTAAATCTCTTATGCTCAACATCTACAAGGAAGAAATAACCTACTTTGGCCATCACTGGTATAACTTTTGTTGACACACTGTTCCGAAAAAGAGTCTAAAAAATGATAAAGGGAAATACTTTATAAAGAAAATGGGAAAATCCATGAAGAAAATCATGATTTTCAAAGGTCGGAGTTTTGGGTCACCTTAGTCAGGCCGAAAGGGAATCGATGTCCATCCTGCTTGCACGCCCCAATCCATCGCTCTGCCTACTTGCACGCCCAAACACATTTTTACCAAGGTCTTTTTTTTCCCATAAATAGATTCTTGGGTCCTCATTTGTACAAATGAATTTCCCTAAATCTCAATTTATGCTATGGTCTCCCTAGTGCTTCACCCAAGTCATCTGAAACATTCACGGTAGTTCTTCAACAGCTTGAGCAGATTATTTAAAGGAGGATCATTAGACTTAAGTCCTTTTAGTGTCTGAAAACCATAACACTTGCGCACCTAAAGCTCCAGACCTCCCAAAATCAGAAACACTTGAGTTCCACCTATTCCTTTCATAGGAACTTGAGCGCCCCAATTCTGGGACTACCTGTGAATACTCTTGAAGGATTGAGCCAAGTCTTACCCAAGTATTATCATACTGGTTGTTCTTCGCTTAAGTGAATATCAGGTATCCCAAGTCTACTGGCATGCCCATACTTGCGCTCCCTTCCCTACTTGGGTGCCCCTCATTGATTCACTTACTCTCTTCAGTCTACAAGCCATCAAGCCTTCCTCCAAGCCATTCATGGAAAGGATTCTTCTTTTGTGGATCCCTTGTATGAAGGGGATTCTATTGAGACCTCCAACAAAACCTTATGACTTATCAAACCTTTAGGAAAGGCACATTAGTGTGTCTCTTATTTGGGTTTGTATATCCACAGTTAGAGGTTTCCCACATTTGTTTCACAATGGGGTTAGGCTTCATAGAGTGTATTTGGGTTTTTATATCCATAGTCACATGGACCATTCTCCTAGGAAAAGTGTTGTGAAGTTCTTGGTTTGGGAAGTATTTTGGGTCCAGGACCATCCCTTCTGAAAGAGATGACCCGGAACCTCAGGTATCTGGTAGTGAAGGTATAGTTCACACCTACTTTTCCTTTTAAAACAATGGAGAAGTCTCCCTCCCCTACCAGGATCAATTTTAGGGCAACCATCCTGGTGGATGCCCCTATCCTTTATTGCTGGAGGTAGCATCATTAATCCTCTTCTATTCTTATGTGCCAAAGACTAGAGGAGAGATGGGAACAGGGACTTTCATTACACTTTCCCTCTCTCGTTGAACTTTCTCAAAATGGGCAGGAATCCTAGTGTAATCCCCTAACATTCATCCTTTCTTCCTTTCATTGGACCCTTGTCCAATGTAAAGTGAATAGAGGGAGGGCTTGTGACATCACCCTCTTCATGGGTCAACTCAGGCCTTGTCCACTCCCACCACCATAGGTGCACCCTCTTCCAGTAGTGGAGAATGAAAATTGCACGTGTCATTATTGAATCTTTAACATTATCTTGTTTCCAACACCGATCATGACTCACATGGGATTAGAGATTCGTGATGATTACAACATGTGAAAAAACACACATGACTAAATAAACTACAAGAACTCTAATTCTATTCAAACCAAAATACAAAAGAAGCCTTTCTAGTGCCTGATCTCACCGGATATCCTCTTTAGGAATCCAATCCTAATTCCCTTAATCTGGGCATCCTCCTTAGGAATAACCCCTTAATTAAACCCCCAAATCATCAAGGCATCCTTTTCAGGAAGTAAGCCCAAAATCAGCTCTATGAAAGGACCATACTCTCCTATGAGACATATCGAACTACATGGTATTTGATTATCATACACATGGGATACGTAGGAAGCCTCCTAGAGGTTCAAACCCAACACTTCAAATCAACCATGTTCTCCTTGGTCCTTATTCTAAATAGGGTCTAATATTACTTGGAAACCGATATCCTTTCCAGGTTCCTTAGGTTGCTTCAGCATAAGTCTCACACTAAACATTGACTAAGCACATTCCTCTAGATGTCCTTACCACATGAAATTAAACCGTATGGTCATGTCCTTATTACATGACCTTAAAAGGTACAATGTGTTCTCATTAAGTTGCACTAAACTACGAGGGTTCTGATTCCTTTCACAAGGATATGTAGGTAGCCCATTTTATAGACACGATCCCATGATCAAAACAATCATGCATCTCCCTGGATGAGAATAAATTCCAGATTTCCCCACTGAGTGGATTAAAAACTAGTATCATCATAATTATGATTAAAAGAATCTTTAAACATTATATGAAATGATACCATTGATGGAGAACCTTGAATACATATGGATATCTACATTAATGAAGAACCTTGAATACATACTGATGATTCTAAATTTTACACAAGTTAATAAGTGATTTAAAATTACAAGGGAAAACTTATGTTATACTTGGTGAATTAATAAGGATTCATGAAAATATCTTAAATTTATAAAGAGATTCTTAGAGTAGACAATAATCCCCTCAAATGGGTGTGATCAGTTCGACCTCCCATCCTCTCGACCAATATACATTCCTAAGTATTGTAATGTTCAAACTTAATGATTGTCTTCCTTTGGAAAGATGGTCCCCTTTAGATAAAGAACTGTTGGAATTTTATGTTTCCATGAATAAATACAATAGAAAATGCCTGGAAATAATGATTCTTAAAACTAGAACACATGTTTCAAAGAACTACGAAACAAAAATGGTGAACCGGACGTGAACCCTCAACCAATTTAATAATGTTACCCACCTATTAGGACCCTATCAATTGATAAAGCAAGGTCCAAAAATGGAATAAATCACACATGTATCCATCTAAAAAATGTTTCTTAAATGGTGTTTTTTGTTGTTTCATGTTTTTTCTCAGAACTCCCTTCAGTCCAAAATGGTTTTCTTCAAGACAAAATATGTGAACTTCCCGACTGCTTCTCATGATGGATCCCTATCCTTGGGAAGAACGTCATAACCTACCCATCTTCTTCAATGTAGGGTCTCTAACATGATGGTAAAGGAGTACCATCAGTATGGTACAATCATGACTTTGGAGCCTGCCCGATAGGCCCTCTAGGTCAATAAGAATCCTCAATCATCCGGACAATGACGACTGATGATCAAGAAGCAGACAGTGACAACCACCATCTTTAATTGTTTCAGGTATGTATCTCTGGAATGAAACAATCATCCCCTCCCGTACTATAGGGAGGCAGGTCAAGAGGCCACTCTGAGCCTCAATTAAAGAATGCAGTCGTCCTTCCAGAGGACTCCCACCAACAATCGCCGCCATCAGAATTGGGTGGTTGTAAACCACCAACATGATGGGGGTGTTACCTCTGGAGATTTGACCCAGGTCTCATAGACTTGGGTATGCAAGATGAACCACCAGGGACAACTTCTGGTAAATATAGAGTAGGTTCTTACCTCAACCCCCTCCGAAGAAGTCCATCAACCTAACTTTATGGAGAGTAACGAGCGGGCACATACACTCGTCCATCCTAATTATGCTTCCCAACAGACTTGTCTTAAAGCAACCCACCAATCCCACCAGATAAACCTGGTGGAGTACCGTGAACAAGCACATATACCTACTTACAAGTTATCAGTAGTCAGTAGTCTTTTCTAACTGCATTCAAAGAATCCCGCCAATCTAATGTGGTGGAGACTTGTAAACAAGAACATACACTTGCTTATAATCACCAATTCTGCGAGCTATCTCATCTGCCAGTATTGAAGGAATTCCATCTACCATACTTGATGGAAAAAAACTAGCAGGTACATACATCTACCAGTGTTCATCAAGCTTTCCAATAGTCTCATTTGGATGTACCCGGAGAAGTTATTCGGAAAGCTCTGATGAAAAATATAGGGCAGACCCAACTCTCGACCCCCCTGAATGAGTACTATCAATACCCATTGATAGGAAAATGAGGAGAGAAGAAGGCACATACACCTACACCAAATACATAATGGACGTATATTCCAATTTAAGCTGCTGAAGTCACCTAACACATCTTATCAATGGTGAAAGGGCAGATGTAGATCTCTGCTCGTATTCTCTAATCATGCTAGGATATTATAACATCTAATTCTATAGTACCAGGGGAACATACACATAAATCTATTCCCAGACATGGGATGACACATTGGCATACCATCCCAGAGTAGATGCACACCTCTATTCTAGTATATGAGGGTCATGGGGAATACTTCCCCAAATCATATGGACATCAGGATCGGGAACATACATCCTTTCCAATTGGAGGTAATTGGTCAATTATATTTACTAATCCAAGGTAGGCACATACACCTACCCATGATAACCACTTTTCCTAGAAAGTGGCCCCAACTAAGTATAAGAGAACATCTAAGAAGAAGTCTCGTCAAGAAATCTTGGAAAATCAAGAGTCAAGATATGATTTGGCTCCTCTTAATGCTGGAGTTCTTGAAGCCCATAGACATTTATCTGTTGCAGCTCAAGATCATATTCTCTCATTACCAAATTATTGGAGCGGTAGAAGTAATTATGAAGTTACTCATTAGACACTTTATCATGAAGGATTTATTTATGAAAATTTGGTCAATACAAAGCACCTATCTCTTGATGAGAGCCACAGAAACCCTCCATGTGGCCAGAAGACTAAGGAGTAAGAGGATTCATCCCTTGTTGTAATCCATAATGGTGATCTTCCCCATAATGGCATTCAATGTGAAAGTCATATTCGTAGTAGTATTTCTCATTGTCAAGATAATTCTATAATTGATAATGTTGCAATGATAAATCCCTCCTATCTCGAGGCACTTACAAACACAATTCTAGTCATGCATGATGCCTTGTCATTGACGGGTGAAAAACTTTCTCAACTAGAAGATATCAGAAGAGAACAAAAATTCTTTGATCCTATATTTGGTCATTTTTCTTCTAATATAGGGCATCCACTTTGGTTAGGCCAAGTGGAGAAATATCTAGTAAAAGATGATGAATATATGTTAAACATGAGAAAACAATTGGCGAAAGAAGAAATTCCAGTCATGTTCTTGACATTGGAAATTTCTTAGTTTAACATTACAGAATTGATGGTAGAAGATTGCATTCATGACACCCGCCTCAACTTATGGAAGACTCTTCATCATTGGAAAACCAAAGTACTACCATATGATTAATATCAAAATCATTTAAAGGTAATATAAGGGTTGCAACGCCAAATTGACTTGGCATCTATCTCAGTTTCACAACATCTAAAAGTTGAAAAATAGAAGAGAACCCTTCAACGTGAATGCCTAAATGCTCTAAAGAGGCTACACCAGTTAATTTCTCACATACCATCTTGTGTTCATATCATAGGATGGGGTGCACATGGAGCATTGCATTTGACTACACTCTAGAATCAGCAATGTCCGCCAAAAGTGCTCTCATGAAATGTTATTTCCCACGGTCAGCCACAATCAATAGATTCTGTATGTAATCGAATGTACGCTCAAGAACAAGCCTCAAATAGCTCTCATCAGAGTCATTCCCAAAGAAAAGAAGTTGTTGAGTTACTTTTACATAAATAATTTAAGAATCCTGAGTAGGCATCCCTCTTAGAGGATGTCAGCTATCAGAGAATTCAAATGTCTGAAATAGCACAGTGATCTTCCGAAACAGGTGATTTGAGTAGTTGTCGGATAATGCACCCAACTAATGTCCGAACCAAAATTCGCAAAATTAGAAGAATAGTTTCACAAATTTCAGCCATAGAATTTCAAGAATCACCCCATATTAGAAGGATGAGGGCTCATTTAAGTCAACCTTCAAACTCATTAAACGAAATTTAACAATTTGAAGAAGAAGAACAAGAACAACCCCAACCTACAGGGATGGGGGATTTTCCACATCTACAATCCCCAACTCAGCGAAAGTCAGTTTTCTCTCAATTAGGAAGATACAGAGGGAGACAATCTTTCAAGGATTCCCTTTGGGTTACTATCTTCCAAACAGTTCCCAAGGATTCATCATACAAGGGAACAAAGTTTCATGGAAGATACAGAGGGAGATGATCTTTCAAAGATACCAACAAAATGCCATTGATTCATTATGCGTTAGTAAAAGTCATTAACACCATTATAGAATATCCTCCAAAAAACGAGTCTAGTTCAGGGTAATCAGAAGATAAATTTCTTATCCATAATACGCTACACATTGAGGAAAATGAAGAAGGTGTACATACCCAAAATCAAAGGCTTAACCAGAATCTATGTATGCCTTTAAATAACCAACTCCCCCTCTCTAAAAGGAATATAACAAGGGGAAAAGAAAAAAGTCATATTGCATATCACTTTTCCACTAGATAAGGTTAATCTATTTCTCTTGAAGTGAGATTTTCACAGCAAGAAGAGGAAATTAAGCAGTGGAAAAGAATCAATATAGAGTTACTTCGAAGTAGCATTCTGCTATATGTACTCCCCAGGCAGGTCCTCAACATGCACATCATATAGGAGCTCCTCAGTAATGAGTATTTGTAGTAACTACAGATGTAGATAATGAATTCCCTCCATTGGGTACACAACAAAGTAGGGTCAAACACATCATGATAGGCATGTTCCTATAGGCTATCCATGGAAAATACCAGCATCACCATTAGTGGGTTTTCTGGTCATTTCCCCAGCTCAAGATCCAGTTGCTATACCTACACAGGTTCCAAATAATCTTTATATTCACCAAATTCTTTTGAACACAATTGAGGAATTAACGACTCGATTGGAATCTATGGAGGAATGACATGTGTCAGTTCAGCCAGAAAAGAAAGCTCACCCTGAATGGGTGGATCTGATTCTACCCCCAGAAAATTTTGTGAATACCACATTCCCAATATTTAATGGTTCAGGAGAACGAGAAGAACACTTAACACATTTTGCTTCTCATTTTGTTCCCATGATGGGAAATCCTCAACAACAAGAAGCAGTAAATTATGCAAACCATTGATCGTTGTGAAATATACAAGAGTATTCCATAAGTTGAGGCGGGTGTACATATAATGAAATAGTTTCATATTTCATTTAATGATGGAAAGGATTGACATATTCCTTAAGTCTATAACTACCTCAAGAAGAGTTGTTGCCAATTTGTATGGAAAATATGCATGATAAATTATGCAAACCATTGATCGTTGTGAAATACACAAGAGGGTTTCAATAACTTACATAAATTTCTCAATAGATAGTAGATTATATTATAGAAACTAAGGCTAAACCTCATGAAATTCCATTAGCTCTGGGGAGGATAATACGGAAAGCAGAGGCTGCTATAGTTACACTCAAGAAAGCACCTGTACCCGTTTCCACTTCAAAACCTTCATCATATCGAAGGGATCCACCTCTAGATTGTTATTAGCAATGACCACCACATCAAGATGATAAAATATATCAATGGCGGAAATAGTTTGAATAATTAATGAACAAATTTTATTCCTTCTGGAATGAACATGTTCCTGGTTACTTTATCTCAGCTTTGGAAAATAATTTTCTTCAGTTGTCGAGGACAAAGAAACAAAATAAAGAAGGAGATGAAGATCTTCCAAATTATTATCCCTTTAACCATATGTTAGGGAATCCCATTCAAGAGTGTCTTGTTTTCAAGGACCTCCTGCAAAAAAGGTAGATTCTGGACAGATGAAACTGAAAAGTTCTTTAGCTCAAGTAGCATGTGTTACTGGTACTGATCCAGAGGAAGAAGGTGAATGGTGGTAAGTCAAACTAAAAAATGTGCAGAAATATGATGATTGGATGATCAAGAAAATGATCAACCGAACTCATGCCATTTTATGAACATATTTGAAACAACGGACTATGTCTTCCGTCACTCCTACCACAGAAAAACCACTTTCATCAAAAAGTAAATACTCAAAAAAGTGATCATAAGGATAAAGAGAAAGTCAGAAGAATATGAGATCATGTCAAGGCCAAAGATTTCATTGACCCTAGAACATTTCATGACATCTATTTCAAAAGTATGAGCACCGCACCACCAAACGAAATGACCAGAACTAACTTTTCAAGCAGAATCTTCATCAGATGAAGAGTTGATCTTTGGTTCCGTCAATGTTATCCAATTAACGGATCCTTATGCCGATGGTGACTCTGATTATAACAAGACAGAGTTCCTTGTATGTAATTGGGGAACTAGAGGAAGAGGCCAAGGTCAAGGATATAGGTAAAGACCTAGGAACTATAGAGACCACCATTTTAACTCTACCTCTACTCAAACCATATATGCAGTAGAAACTTGTGGAAGATCCCTTCATCAGGATCAACAAGAACAAAGGGATTCTTACATTCAAGATAGGTTCGGTCCAGACACGATTATTTTGGAGGACCTATTAGAAGTCAGACAATCTTCTTCTTAGCAGTTAGATAGACCTAGTCAGTCTAATATACCAAAGACATTATTATTTCTAGCATCTTATTTGACACAAGGTACATCTACATCAAAAGCATATACTTCCAAGACACCTACAAAACCACATTTCCATGGTGGGAAAAGCGGACCTCTGGATTAAAAGTATGATGTTTTGAAACAACTGGCCCATGTACCAGCCAAGTTATCAATTTCTTGATGCCTTAAAAATATCAAAAGATCTTCGAGAAGAACTTATTGAGTCTTTTTCATGTCCTCAAAAGTTTGAAACTGAAGTTATTGTTTCCGAGGATTACCGTATCGAGAATGATCCTACAGAATGTCATGTAGTCCTATATTTTATAGATAAAGATGAAGATTATTTCGTACATGGACATATCAGACCCTTTTATCTATCTGGAATGGTCAAAGACATAGACATCTGGCGAGCCTTCATTGATAATGGCTCTAGAGTCAATCACATTCCCGTTCATACACTTCATCGATTGGGTCTAACAAAATCAGATTTATCTCCTTCCACTTTAATTTTTTAAGGATATGACAAGAATGAGTAAGAACCTATGGGTGAGATTACTCCCAAAACTCAATTTGGAGATCTTGTTTCTAATTCATACTTCATGGTTATTTGTTAGGTAACATGCTTTAAAATTCTTCTTGGAAGGCCTTGGCTGTATTAACATGCGACCATACCTTCGTCATACCACCAATGTCCTATGTACTATTTCAATGGTCAAATCAGGACATCTTAAGGTAAAAAGGATTCGTTAAAAACATGTAAATCTCTATACATTAAGGAATAGTTTTATCACACAAAAAGAACAGGGTCCATGACAAAGGAGATAACCATAGTTAATGCTCTGAGTGGACTATAAAAGATCCCAGTAAACCCATTCATACATTTGAGTACAGATTATGTGTTACCCATCAATCAAATTGAATATGTAAAACCAAATCTAAGCACTCATCCAATAACTTGCATGATGTCAATTGTGGTGACTGAAGGCTGACAACATGGGACAAACTATTGATTCACAAAGTAGTGATGAAAGTTTAAATGAATATGTTTTCATTTCATCTGTTGAACTACAGTAAGCCTCTCACTAGTGCGGAAAACATTTTTTATGGCAGTTATTTTTAATTTTTATGCCGTCTTTTGGCCGACGTTATTATAAGAGACGTTATAATAATTGCTTTTTACGTCGGTTATTTTAAAACTAACATAAAAAACTCAAATATGAAGGGGTTTTCATGTCGTTTGATCAATAACCGATGTGGAAAATGGATCAGAGTCATGGTTTATTACGTCGGTTATTTAATAACCGATGTGTTATATACTCTTTCACGTGAGTTATTATAAAACCGACGTCATAAATAACTCCTCTGAAGTGTTTATCCCGTCAGTTATGAAAATAATCGACATGATAAACCTGTCTGCGAAGCGGTTTCCCACGTCTGTTAAATAATAACCGATGTGAAAAAATATCTACTACATCTGTTATTTTATAACCGATGTAAACAACTATTCCTTTCCATTTATTTCATCGGTTATTTCATAACCAACACAAAAACCATTTCCCATGCATTTATTACGTCGGTTTTCAAAAAAACGATGTTAAAACCAATCCACATTCATTTTTTACGTCTGTTATAAAACAACCGACGTAAAAAATATATTTTTAATAAAACCAAACAACCACTGCTATGATCTGCCAAAAGAAGACCCGAAACAAATCAAAAATAGACCAAAACCTGACCAAAACTAGACCAGAACTTTCCCACTCCACTGGATATCCCCCACCACACCCCTGGACACCCCCACCCCATTGGAAACCTACAAACCAAAAAAAGACAATAACCCGACCAGAACCCCCCACCCTAATGGAAAACCCTACCACACCCCTGGACACCCCAACCCACTGGACACCCCATCACACCCCTGGACTGCCCCCACCACCCTTGATAGCCCCCCACCCACTGGACAACCCCCCCCCCCACCCCTGGAAAACCCCCACCTCCTGGACACCCCCACCCCCTGGACAACACTCCCACCCCATTGGACAAGCCTCCCACACCCCTGGAAACCCCCCAACCCACTGGAAACACCCCCCCCACACCCTGGACAGCCCCCACCCTCCTGGACAGCCCCCACCCCCTAGATAGCCATCTAACCCTTCTGGAAACCCCCACCCCCATGGACCCCCACCTCAGAACCCCCCCCCCCCACTCGACTAGACAACCCCTTGGATTGGCCCCCCACCCTCATGGACACCCCACTCCTGGGACAGTAATCCTACACACCTGGGACAACCCTCCCACACCCATAGAACCCCCCTGGACACCCCCTCCCACACCCCTAGACTCCCCCACCCCACTAGAAACCCCCACACCATTGGACCCCCCTAGACACCCCCACCCCTGGATATCCCTCCCACCATTCTGGACACCCCCACCCCCATGGACCCCCCCTACCCACACACACACCCCTGAACCCCCCCCCCCACTCCACTGGACACCCCCCACCCTTGGATTCCTCCCACCCTCCTGGACACCCCCCACCCCCTAGAAAGCACTCCCACACCCATGGAACTCCCCACCCCACCGTACACCCCCACACCCCTGGACACCCCCCTAGACATCCCCCACTCGCCTGGATATCCCTCCTATCCTCCTGGACACCCTCCAACCCCTAGACTACCACCACCCCCATGGACACCCAGGATACCCCCATCCCACTGGGCAGACCTCCCACACCCCACTGAAAACCCCCCTCACCCCACAGGACACCCCCACCCTCATAGACACCATGGACACCCTCAGACCCCTAAAACGCCCTCCCACACCCTGTCCAGCCCTCCCACCTCTGGACACCCCCAACCCTGGACACCCCTGGACATCCTCCCACTCGCTTGGATAGCCCTTCCACCCTCATGGACACCCTCCAACCCCCCTGGACTTCCCCCACCCCCCATGGACACCTTGGAAATCCCCACCCCACTGGACAACCCTCCCACACCCCTAGAAACCTCCCTCTCCCATAGGAAACCGACACCCCTAGACACCCCCTGGACAACCCCCACTCCCTTGGACAACCCTCCCACCCTCCTGAAAATGCTCCCACCCCTGGACAACCCCTATACCCATGGACACCCCCACCCCCATTGGATAGACCTCCCATAGCCCTGGAAACCCCCCTCACCCCATAAAACACCCCCACATCTCTAGACACCCCCTGGACAACCCCCCACACCCTTGGAACCCCCCCCAGACCAGAATCCATACCAGAAAACAATCATAAGGAGACCAAAATAAGAAGTAGAACAAAATTAAACATTCACATATATAACATTAAAAAATTACAATTTCAACTTAAAAAAAACTAAATATAACCTAAATAACTACCAAATACACAATTACAATGATGATATTAAAAATTACATTTTACACTACAAAAAAACTAAAATACAATCAAACCTGTAAAATAATTTGACCATTCCACTTGTAAGTGTTTGAACTCTTGAGAACTATAGGGTGAGGGTCATCAAACAGATACAAATTGAAAGGATAGTAGTTAACATGTATAATGAATAAATCAAATGAAATATTATGGAAAAGTTTAAAAGGAAATCTTACCAGGTCAAATTTCAAAATTGTTCCAGTTGTAATTATTTCATACATAACTCTTAACATATAATATCCGCATTCAATGACGCCTTTTTGTTCATGAAAATTCTATTTGAATGAGTGAAAATTCAATATATTATTTTTATATAATAAATCAAAAGATACAAATTATAAAAGGATATTTACCTTTATATTTACATATTTGATCTTCACACTCCTTTTCTTTGTGTTTTTAAAAAGTAGGACCCATCCCCTGTTATAAAATAATATGAATGGGACAAATTTAAAATTCATTATAATATATAAAACTATTGAGAAATTGAAACTTACTTTTCCAACATATTCTTAAAACTTTCCCGCACATCACCATGGGACAGAGCATATCCAATAAAGTGTTTTCTCCCTTGGGAAAAAAACACCTAACATCCAATGATCACTAATAAAAGAAAATTTATGGTTAGTGGTTTTTTATGTTAAATGGCAATGAACTCTTGGCCATAGATGTGTTTCATACCTCTCACAAAAAGGCATCACCCAACATTGTGTGACTACATTCTGTCCAAATCTTTCAGCAATATAAATCATTCTTTGTTTCTCATATAATGCATGCACTTTAGGGGAAATCAAATGAGTGTCCATGAATCCATATAAATATGCCTTCTCATTCTTCTCACAAATTTTATAAAGATACCTAATACAAAACAAACATAAGTATACATTTTTAATATATATAACGCAGGGAAAAGGTGTTAAGACTTACATGAAAACAATTTGCCCCACGTTGATGCCCAACATATCTCCAGCAACAAGCTCCATGATATCAGTTTTCACAATCTCCATAGTTATTTCATGTCTACATACATGAGCTTCAATTGGAAAATCATAACGATCCTCCATCAAATTTGAATATCTTGACAATCTGACAGGACTACTAGAATATGTATCTGAAGTCATAGCCATTTGTATTTTTTGTTGTCTATACAATATTTATTTATCTTTGAAATATTCCTGTAAAAATAAATAGAAAAATATATTTGTTTTAAAAAGATAAAACAAACTTAATAAAAAATAAAATAGAAGATATGACATAAATACCTCTATGGTAATGAGTCACATATGTTTGGAAGGGCCAAATTAAAAAATGGATGATACTATGTCCAACTATTGTCACCTCATCTATAGGTAATGGTACTCGAGCTGATCTATCTATAATATCCAATACAGTGACCATGTGATTCTCAACCTCAAACTGTTGATGATGAACTGTATCTCCTATACAATATACTAGTCCATATGCATCTATATGGTGTTGAGGATCATCAACATACAACTCGCAATAATTAGTAAGTTGTGGTGGAGGAGTAGGATAAAAAAAGGTGTCCACAGGCTGAGGTGGGGGAGTGGGAGCTACTGGCGGAGGTGGAGGAAAAATAATGGGGTCTGCGGGGGGAGGTGGAGGAGTGGGAGCTACAGTATGAAATTGCCTTTGCATGTCTACAAACATAGACTGTACCGATGTTCTAATATTTTCCTCCATCGTTGCATTAATATTATGAACTTCAGCCTCCAAGGATTCTATTTTTTTTATAAACACCCTCAATGGAAGAAGATGAAGAACATGGAAACACTTTTATTACCAATACACATGTCAGATATCCTCGTACACGCCCAGGATGTTTGGGTTTTCCCAATGCTGAAGATAAAATATCTTTCTTCCCAGCAGCTATAAATACCCCCTATGAGCTCTACTCCTCAAGAAAATCTTGTATTAATTAATTGAACATTTCTGTAATGATTGAAGTTATATGAAGAATGTAGTTAACTTAAATAAATAAAATAGATATCTTACAATCCTCTCAGCTACGATTCTTGAATCTTCCAAAAGATATTTCCCTTTTTTGACCATCCGAGATCTCTTCCATTTTTCATGTCTAGATGGAGGGGATAGAGGGGCCACCTCTCTAGAGCTTGAAGACTCAGCTATCAGTTTTTTAATTTTTCTACCATCATTTGTTCTCTGAATAATGTATACCCTCACCAAGATAAACTCTGAGGGTATACATTTTTATATTGGATCTCTAGATGAGATTTCATTGTTTTCTGTAAATTAAGAATAAGAAGTCATTAACAAATCATTAATAAGATCATTTATATAAGTATTCTTATAAAATTTTACATTTCCCTTACCAAAAATGAATCTTTTCTTCCACTTTCAAAAACCTTTATCCATGTTTCTTCATCTATGAAAGGATATATATGACATGGATTACCATGACTCCTATGACTAAAAAAGAAAGAAGATGAGAGAGTTGATTTCAAATCCCTCCATCTCCTAGCAGCCTTTGATAAGAATTTATTCTTGACTCCTCCAGTGTCAAGAATCTCAAATGTCATCTGATAAAGAAGAGGTTAAACATATTATATATAGTAGAAACATTTAAAGAATAGGAAAACAATAGAAAAAGATCTTACCAAAATCCTCACCCACAATTGAGATATTATTGATTTTTCCACACTTCTCCAGTTATCATACAACATGCTTACTTGGATCTTACCTAGAGTTGATACAAAACTCTTAAAATCTTTTTCATTTGAACCTCTAGAAATGTATTTCTCATCAAAATCAATGAGTATCCTTTGGTCCTGCGTACAAGCTAGTGATAATTTTGGTAAACGTGTGCACCCACATTTACTAACTCTTGATCTCTTAGTCATTATGGGAGCACATGAGGAATATTGGGGAACATTAAGAGGAGCATGTGAATATTCCTCCCCAGAGGTATGAATAATATGCTCATCTCTAGAATCATTTTGTTGATCAACTGATTGATCTATCATTATCCTTCAAATCAAAAAGACAAACATTAGTTCACAAATATACAAATTCAAATATTACAATACTAATGTAAACAAAAAATAGAAAATTGTACTAAGTTACGTAATAGTAAACATGGTTAATATGGTAAGCTTGTTAAACAATGGTAAAGATGGTAAAGATGGTAAACATGGTAAACATGGTTAAGTAATTTTCATTTAACAAAAAAAGAGATATATAATTTATGTAATAGTAAACATTATAATGTAAACTAAACAAAATTAAAATAAACAAAAACTTATAATTATTTGTTTTAATATGTGTTTTAATAAAGAAAAAAATTACAATATCTAACATTTTATTAAAATAATAAATGTAAACAAGAGATAAACATATGTTACATGTAATATTATGAATGTACAAATGTATTGTTTTCCCAAATTCCTTCGTCGTGATCGTTCCTTATGGGACAAACCATGTCTTCAACATGCTCATTATTATGTTCTGCTAATCTTTCCATGGAATTAGGGATCTCACATAAATCATCATGTTCATCAAGTTGATCCTCACCAAATTATTTTTTCCCTTGTAAAACAACAACCCACTACATATCTGATTAATATACTACATATAAAATTTGATTTTCATGTGTTACCATTGTAAAAGAATCAGCTGTGTCTTCTAATATATCTAGATTAACAACTATCATTCCAAATTCATCGTGTCTAACACTATTGTAACCAATAAACCATTTTTAGTGAAAAATAGGAACTTTCATTTTAATGTAATCAACCTCCCATATTTCTTCAATCACTCCATAATATGCACTTGATGTAGAAATTGGGTTTTTGTCTTTAGCACTCCAAAAATTCATTGCTTCTGCAAACACCAATACACCACTATTCGGAACTCCATTTCTGTTGTCGTAAGCTTTCGTATGAAATTTATAACCATTAATGTCATAACCGGACCATGTTATCACATTTAAATATAGACCACCCACTACCCATTTTAATGTCTCTAATACATCTGATCTACCAAGAAAGGTATTTTTAAACCATGTCAAAGTTTTTTTTGTGCTCATTCCAAATACACATTTCTTTCTTCTTTGGATGAAATTGTTTTAAATCATTAATATGCAATGTGATATATAGTTGAGAATCATCTATGTTATTCAAGATGTATAATTCTAACTTCTTTATCTATTTAACTGACAACGATTTGACTTTCAAGCCATGAATCCCCATTCCCTCATTATAAACTCATTCATGGCGAGGTGGAGGCAAACCTATGTGCTGCACCATAGCCAAGTAACTCGTACAAAACTCTGCAACCTCCTCAGAAATATAATTTTCAATAATGGAGGCTTCAGGTCGATATGGAATCTTAACATACTCCTTCAATATTTTCATATACCTTTCAAAAGGATACATCCAACGAATATATACAGGTCCACAAATATTTATTTCTCAAACCAGATGAATCATTAAATGGACCATTATATCAAAAAATATGGAGGAAGATAAATTTCCAATTGAAAATGTATATAAATTGCATCATTTTCCAAAATTTTCAATGCATTCACATTAATCACCTTATTACAAATTGAATTGAAAAAATAACACAACTTCATTATAGTCTTTTTGACATGGATGGGCAATATTCCACAAAATGCAACTAGTAAAAGTTGTTGCATCATGACGTGACAATCATGAGATTTCATACCTATCAACTTCCAATACTTCAATGAGACAGAATATTTTACATCTGAAGAATAACCTTGAGGCACTATGATATCATGAAGACACTGAAAAAATATGATTTTCCCTCTTGGATAATGTATGACAATTTGGGGAAGAAATGTTCATCTTCCATTAGAAGTGGGAGCTAACTCCAAATGTATTCCCATTGATAGTAATCCAAATCATTCATTCAAACCATATTTTTTCTTTCCTTTAATATCTAAAAATGTTCCAATCAAACTGTCACAGATATTCTTATCCAATGCATGAAATCAATATTATGTTTAACTTCATGATATCTCTAATATGGTAGCTCAAAAAATATTTACATTTGCTTCCAAATATATCTATCATTACCAGATTTCTACGTCTTTCCCAATGTCACATCAAGGTTTTCCACCCTCTCAAAATACAGATCAGGGGATAATGGTTTTGGAGCAATATCAAATTATTGTGAGCCATTGAATTCCTTTTTTAGTCTTATATAAGAGTGATCCATAGGCAAAAACGTTCGATGACCCATGTACACTTTTTTCCTTCCATGATGCAATTGACAATATGAAGTCTGTTGTTCACAAATTGGACATTCTTTATACCCTTTAACACTATATCCAGACACATTTCCATATGCTGGGAATTCATTTATAGTGAACATAAGCATTGCATGCAGTTGAAAATATTCCATTTTATAAGAATCATACACCCTAATACTATCCTACCATAAAAGTTTCAAATCATCAATCAATGGTTACAAGAAAACATCAATATCATTTTCAGGTTGCTTCAGACCAGAGATCAATATACTCAAAATGACATATTTTTTCTTCATACGAACTTCAAGAGAGAGGTTTTAATTACCAATAAAACAGACCATGAACTATGTGGGCTACTAAGGGTTCAGTATGGATTCATTCCATATGTCCACAACCCTAGTATGAGATTTCTAATTTCATTTCCAAATATAGGATACTGCTCATCAATTTTCATCCACTGTGGACAATCAGCTAGATGAAATATTATTCCATCACATATCTGCTCATTAGCATGCTATCTTATCCATTTTCCGTCATGTAAATTAGAAAATAAATGTTTCAAATGATGAATTATATGAAGATACCAAAATACCTTGGAAGGGATCTTTTTAATCTCTACATCAGCCTGTGATATTTCTTTCACCTTATACCGTGATGTCCCACATTTAGGAAACACTGATAGAAATTCATATTATTTCCTATATATCATATAGTCATTTAGACATGAATGTATTTTCTTATATCCCAATCCCACCAGGCATAATATTTTCATGGCCATATAATGTGAATCTGGAAGATCGTTATCTTTTTGAAGAATGTCTTTCATCAATTGTAGCAGCTCTGTTAAACTTCTGTCACTCCATCCATGTTTTTCATTTAACTTAATTAATCTTAAAACCACTGAAAAAACTGTAAAATCCATACAACCATGATACAATGGTTTTTCAGCATCACCATATAAACACGCAACTGTCGGTTCTATATCAATTTGTTATGCTGCAATATCACTAATCGTTTCTTCAATTCCATCGAAGTTACCATCTTACGAATCATCATCATTAGTAGATATAACATTCTCTCCAGTTTCACCATTCCAAATCCAAGGGCTATAAATCATATTAAAACCATGAAAATTCAGATAATCTTTGATCTCTATACTTTTCTACTTCTTCATATTCAAAAATTTCAGACATGGACAGAAAAAAATGTCACTACTTGGAACATTTCATTTAGAAAATTCCACAAAGGCATCAACACCTTCCTCATATTCATTACTCATTTTATGTGCCGTTATCCAACTTTGACTCATTATTACCTATAAAAAAATATCAAAATTATATATCTTTTTATGATAAGACAAATATATGTTTATATGAAAAATATCATAATTTAAATGTAAAACAAATTTTGAAATATAAAACAAATCGATGCATATTAAAAAAAATAAGCTTGAAAATGATTTTAAAAAGAAAATATAGTTATATATAACAGTTTTAAATTCATCTTGGATCCTTTATTCTTTAGGTACACAAGGAATACATCCTGGTTCAACTGGATACCAAATTCAACCTTCTGTAAAAAAGAAATATGAAGTATAAATATTAAAATATGTATACATTCACTACTGAAAATTACACAGATCCCAACGATTTGAAACCTCTAGACAACCCCCACCCCTCTAGACATCCCCCACCCCCTGGACACCACCCCACCCCTAGGACACCACCCCCACCCCCTGGACACCCCTACCACCTTGGACACCATCCCCACCCCCTTGGACAACCCCCCTAGACACCACCCCCACCCCCTTGGACACCCCCTAGACACCACCTCCACCTTGGAGAGCCCCCCACCCCCTTGGACACCCCCTGGACACCACCACCCCCTTGGACAGCCCCCCACCCTTCTGGACAGCCCCCACCCCCTAGACAGCCCCACCCTTCTAGACAGCCCCCACCCCTTGGACAGCCCCCACCCCTGGACAACCCCACCACTCCTAGACACCACCCCCACCCCCTACCCCTTTAGACACCCCCCCTGGACACCCCCAACCCTCTGTACTGCCCCCACCCCCTGGAAAGCCCCCCAAACCCTCTTGATAGGCCCCCACCCCCTTGGACAGCCCGCACCCCTTGACAGCCCCCAACCCTCTGTTCAACCCCTACGCCTTGGAAATCCCCCACCCCCTGGATAGCCCCCACCCCCTTGGACAACCTCCACCACCACACACACCCCCACCCCCTTGGACCCCCCCCCCCCCACACACTCCTGGACTGTCCTCCCACCCCCATGGACACCCCCAAGCTTCTGGATAGCCCCCAACCCTTGGACAACCCCCACCCCCTGTGAAGCCCCCACCCCTTTAGGCAGCCCCCACCCATCTTGACAACCCCACCCCTATCGATAGCCCCCACCCCTGGGCAGCCCCCAACCCTCTAGACAACCGCCACCCCTCTAGGACACCCTGGACACCCCCAACCCCCTGGACAACCCCCCACCCCCTGGACAACCCCCCAACCCTCTAGACATCCCCCACCCTCTTGGACAGCCCCACCCCATGTACATCCCCCAACCCGTTGTACAGCCCCCACCCCTTGGACAGCCCCCCACCCATGGACACCCCCATCCCTCTAGATAGCCCCCACCCCCCAGGACACCTCCACCCCCTGGACACCCCCACCCCAGGACACCCCTCCCCTAGACCGCCCCTGACCCCCCTCGACATCACCCCCACCCCTTGGACCCCCTACCCCATTGGAAAGACCCCTCGCCCCTTGGACACCACCTCCACCCCCTTGGACAGCCCGTGGACACCACCACCTTCTAGGACAGCAACCCCCACTCCTTAGACATCCCCCACCCCTCTAGACAGCCCCCACCCTGCTGTACACCCCCTACCCCCTTGGACAACCCACTCACCCTCAAGACACCACCCCCCTCCCCCTGGACACCCCTATACCCTTGGTAATCCCCTCACCCCCTGGACAACCCTACCCCCTTGGACACCCCAACCCCTTGGACAGCCCCCACACACCGTGGACACCACCCTCACCCCCTTGGACAACCACAAAACCCCCAACACCCTTGGATAGCCCCCACACACCCCAGGACCCCCCCCCCATTGACACCCCCTAGACACCCCCTCCCCTTGGAAAGCCCCCCCCCCCCCCCCCCCCACCTCCCTGGACACCCCACCCACTTGGATAGCCCCCACCCCCTTTACACACACACACACACAAACAAACGTAAATCATAAAATTTCATGATATCACTTCCATGGTTACCTTTACCAGAAAAGAATTTAGCATCATATAAATGAACACTATGAAACTTACCATGATAACAAAAAAAAAGATAGAAAAATAACACCTCAAAATATTAGATTAGGGCATAGTGAAAAATAATAACTGAAACTGAGCTGTATGAGGATTACTTGAGTGTTGTGAGTCAACATGATAGATTTGGTGACAATAAAGATGATGAATGATATTGTAAAAATGAGGCTGGAGGGCATGACTTCGAAGAATCATTTCTAGGTTTTCCGCACGGGAGAGACGATTCGCAGGTCGCCCGATCGAAGAAAACAGAATGACTAAATATGGGGCGTGATAAATCATTTAAAAGCATTATAATGTCAGTTATTTAATAACCAATGTGATAAAAAAATTCTATGTTTATAAAGTTAGTTATTTAAGAACCGATGTAGAAAATAATTTATAACATCCGTTATTTTATAACCAACGTTATAAATGGAGCTTTATCACGTTAGTTTTTTTATAACGGACTTGATAAAGCACTGAGCTTTTCTTTATCACGTCAGTTATAAAAAACCGATGTGACAAAGCATGATAGATTTGATTTTCAAGTCAGTTATAACATAACTGACGTAAAAAAGCTAATATCAGTATTTATCACATCGGTTATAAAACAAACGACGTCAAAAATGGATCCTGATCGATATATCACATCGGTTATTTTATAACCGACGTGATAAATTGATTTTTATAGCTTTACCCATCGGTTATATAGAAATGACATGAAAAATGACGACGTGTTAAATGTTTTTTCCACTAGTGTCTACTTCGTCAATCAGAGTAGAAGAAGTTTTAGCAATGCTAGAGGAAGAAAAATATGACAATTCTGAATCCATCATCTTCTATTTATTACCCCAGGAAGACCCTTCATCATTAGTAGGGTCAGATATGGTGGCCTCTTCTTCAGGATGTTCAAATACCGACTTCTCCCCTAATTCTGGAAGTTTTTCCTTTTCATCTACTATGTAAGTAGAAAAAGAAGAGGTAACGCATAATGAAGAAGAAGAGGAAGATATTAGGGATGCTTCTCCAACATTTGATGAAGGTGTCTCTACCACTGAGGATGAGCTCTTCAACTAGAGACTCCTACTGGAGTGATCGTATCACACACTTTTTTTCATCAAATGTGACATTGCTCTAGGCATAAAGAGTTTTTCTTAGTAATTCATCAGGGAAAAGATGATACCCTATGAAATCATCCTTAGTATGAAATGATTATCCATAGTATAGGATTGGGTATATTTTTATCATTATAGTGTGATATGGCATTAATTGGATGTTTCAAGATTTACCTTCTCTGATGATCAGAACCCTCAAGTATGAAATGTGAGGAAAACATTCTGGAAATTGTAGCCAATTATCTATCAAATAACAATATTATCTTTATGAACTAAGGATTATTTAGTGGGAAAGTTTCCCATTCTTATAGAAGAATAGATTAATGTTTTTGTAGAGAAAATTACAAGGGATTACCATCTATGAGAATTCAATTTATGCATTGAATTACACCCCAAGACCACACCAATTTCATTCAAAACTTATCAGATATCCCAAAATAAGCTTAGAGATATGAATGTAAAGTTGGATAACCTTTTAGATAAAGGTTTTATGAAACCTATTGTGTCACTTTATGAAACTCATATTCTATTCTATAAGAAAGAAAACATAATTTTGAGGATTTTTATAGACTATTTCATCTTAAACCAAGGTGATAGTTAATTATAAATACACTCTTTCGAGTATTGATGACCTCTACCACGAGCTTAATGGAGGTAAGTGGTTCTTCAAGATTTAATTTAGGTAAATATATCCCCATATTATGGTTTAGGATGATAAAATATCAAAGATAACATTGAGGTGTTATTATAGACATTATGAGTTTCTAGTAATGTTATTAGGAGTTATGGAAGCCTTAACCATGTTCATGGGATCTTGAATTGAATCCCTAATCATTTATTGCACCATTTTATGGTGGGTTTAAGAAATTAAATACTCATCTATTATTGAATAAATGATGACCATATTGAGAATTGGGGGATTAACCGGTGATTTTTTAGAAGCACTAGTTATACTGTAAACTCTTAAAGTGAATGTTTTGGATTTAAATTTTTTATTTCATAGAGAATATCATCTTAGGGGTGGAGTAGTAGTTAAACCCATAAAGATGAGGTCTATACTTGATTTGTATTTACCCAATAATATGTTTGAGTTTCATAGTTTTGTTGTCTTAGTAGGATATCACAATATATTTTTAGCATAATTCTTAACGATTGTGGCTACGATGAATGCCCATACCGAAAAGGGGTAGAATATTTTTGGTACAATTGATGCCAATGAGTTTTTTAAGATCCAAAGAAGAGATTTATTTTTTCTCAAATTATTTGTTTTATTAAATTATTTGATTATATAATGGGTTTTTATGCTTCTAGAGCTAGTCATTGATGCATGTTAATGAAAAGTCAGGCGTTGATTTCTTATATGTCCAAGAAACTGAGAACCCAAGAGATGAACTATATGACCCATGATTTGGATACTATAGCTATAATTTTCACCTTAAAACCTATTCATAACACCTTATTAAAGACAATTTTTTGGTTTACATAGATCATATCAAACTAATATAAATATTATCTCGGTGAGATATTTATCTGAGGCAGAGGTAATAGATGGAGTTCCAGTAAGATTATGAATTTGATATAGTATATACTCTAGGAGAGGGAAATATGGTGGATGGCGCACTTTGTAGGAAATACCAGGCTTAGATACTATAAGTGTTATTTTACAAAATGTCCCAATTATAGTTGTTTTTAGTGGTATACAAAAAATTTTCTTAGCTTTGATCAATGGTGGTGGCCCCAAAATTTATTCTAAATGTGAGGGAGGCCCAACATAGGAACATTTATTGTGAGGTCTTTCATGATTAGCTATTCTCAAGGGATACACTTGGTGGATTATTTTCAGGTAGGGAATATTTTATTATATTTTAAGGGCGGATAGTAGTCTTAATTGGGTTGTGTGAGGTGTTATTTATGGAGTAAAATACCTCCCATTTCCTGAGCATTCCATAATTAAGAAAATGTACTAAGACTTTGAGAATCATTTTTGGTGTCTAGGTATAAATAAGAGTGTAGCACAATGACATATTTTTTCCACCTGAACAATGTATAAGGATGGTTTCCCACTAGGCCTTAGGCGCACCTCCTCATATGCCAAAGGATGATGACTTACAGTGAGAGTGTAAATAGGAGAAAATGTGGAGACTATACCCTCTGGTGGTGATGATAGTAATGATCTATAGATAAATATAACATAATGGAAGTAAAGACCTTAAATGATAGGACCAGTATCCTACTATTTTGGAAGAACATGAAAGTAGTAACAATAAAAATAAACAAGCTCAATCACACAATTAGTAGAATCAAAAAAACATTTTTAGATACTAAAACAAAACATGATACCAGGGTAGAAGAACTCATACAAATTAATTATTATAATATAATAAATAGAAAGTGTATCCAATGGATGACCTCAGTTCATACATATAGTAATCATACTGATACAAAAGTAAAATAAAAAAATAAACTATAGCTGATGTAGGAACCCAAGGTTCTCACTATCCATCTGATGTTAAAAAAAATTACATGGCCACTATGGTCTAGATTTTAAGCCTGAACCCTTACCTAATTGAAAAATCATGAATTCTGCATGCATCATGAAGTGCTCATGTAGGGTGTAAGAATAAATCCTAGTAGGACACCACCAATGTGTTCCTAACTTAAATATACATTAAAACAAGTGTTCTAAATATATAATAAAATAAAACATGAACATCTTTTAAATAACATGCTTCCCTTATGCTCGAAATATACTAAGAAGAAATCACGTACTTTGGCCATTACTAGTATAACTATTGTTGACACTCTATTCCGACAGAGAGTCTAAAAAATGGTAATGGGAAGTACTTTAGAATGAAAAGGAAAAAATACATGAAGAAATCCAAATTTGTAAAGGCATGAGTTTTGGGTCACCTTAGTTAGACCGAAAGAGCATTATCACATAACCTACTTGCGTGCCACAATGTATCACACATCTTACTTGTGTGCCCAATCTCCTTTTCTCCCAAGGCCCTATTTTTTCCTATAAATCGACCTTTGGGGACCTCATTTGAACAAACCAATTTTCCTAATCTCAATTATTGCTCTGGTCACCCTAGTGCTTCTCCCAAGTCTTTTGAAACTTTCAAGGTTGTTCTTAAAAACCTTGAGTAGAGGATTTAAAGGAGGATAATTGTACTTAAGTCCTTTTAGTGTTTGAAAACCATAACACTTGCGTGCCTAAATAACCAAACGTCCCAAAATCAGAAACACTTGTGTGCCACCTATTCCTTTCAATGGAACTTGAGCACCCCACTTCTAGGACTACCTGTGAATACTATTGAAGGCTTTATCCAAGTTTTTCATAAGTATTATCATAGAGGTTCTTTGTCACTCAAGTGAATATCAGGTCGCCCAATTATACTTACGCACCCATACTTGCACGTATGTCCCCTACTTGGGAGCCCCTCATTGATTCACTTACCTTTTTCAATCTAAAATCCTTCAAGCCTTCCTCAAAGACATTCATGGAAAGGTTTCTTATTCCTTGGCTACCTTGTCTGAAATGTAATCCATTGAGACCTCCACCAAAACCTACTGACTTATCAATCCTTTTGGAAAGTCACATTAGCATGTCTCTTATTTGGGTTTTTATATCCATAGTCATAGGTTTCCCACATTTTTTCACAATGGGTTAGGGTTTATAGAGTGTCTATGGATTTTGTATATCCACAGTCACATGGACCTTCTACCCAAGAACATTGTTAGGAAGTTATCAGTTTGGGGAGGGTTTTTGGTCCTGGCCTCTCCCTTATCAAAGAAACGACCTGGAACCTCAGGTCTCTAGTAGGGAAGGTACGGTTCAAACATACTTTTCCTTTTAAAACAAAGGAGAAGTCTCCATCCCATACTAGGATCAATTTTAGGGCTACCATCCTAGTGTAAGAACCTATCTTTTCTTGCAAGAGGTTGCATCATTCCTCCTCCTATCTTATTCAGTACCAAAGACCAGAGGAGAGGTGGGAAAAGGACTTTCATTACCCTTTCCCTCTCCTATTGATCTTTGTCACCATGGGCAACCATCCTCATATAAGAGCCTAACTTTCATCCCTTATTAATTTCATTGGACCCTTGTCCAATGTAAAGTGAATAGAGTGAGGTCTCATCACCTCACCCTCTTCTCAGGTCAACTTAGGCCTCATCCACTCCTGGCCCCATAGGTTCACCCTCTTCCACCAATAGAGCAGGAAAAGTGAACTTTTCATTATTGATTTTTTCACATACTCTTGTTTGTCTCACCGAGCATAACTCATGTGGGCTTAGAGATTCATGATGATTACAACATGTGCACAAACACTTAGGACTAAATGAACTATGAGAAATATGATTCCTGTTCAAACTAGCATACATTGGAAGCCTTTCCATGGCCCGAGATCACTAGATATCCTCTTTAAAAATATAACCCTAATTACCTTAATCTGGGAATCCTCCTAAGGAATAAGACCCAAATTAATCCCCCAAATCATCAAGGCATCCTTTTAAAAAAGTAATCCAAAACTTTTCTCTCTGAAAAAAACCATATTCTCCTATGAGACTTATCAAACTACATAGGATTTGATTATCATCCACATGGGATACATAGGAAGCATCCTTTAGTCTCAAACACAACACCTGAAATCAACCGTGTTCTCCTTGGTCCTTATTCCCAACAGGGTCTAATCTTACTTGGAAGCCCATATACTTTCCAAGTTACTTGGGCTACTTCAGCATAATACCCACACCAAAATATGACTAAGCACCTTCCTCTTATATTTCCTTACCACATGACATTAAATTGTATGGTTAGGTCCTTCTCACATGACCTTAAAAGTTATAATGTGTCCAATTAAGCAGCACCGAACAAAAATGGTCCTGATTCCTTTCACAAGGATACATAGGTAGCCCATTTTAAGGACAAGATCCCAAGATCAAAACAAACATTCCTCTCCCTAGATGAAAATAAATTCCAGAGTGCCCCACTGAGTGGCTTAAAAACCCGTATCATCATAACAATGATTCAAGGAATCTTTAAATATTACATGAAATGATACCATTAATGGAGAACCTCAAATACATATGTATATCTCCATTAATGAAGAACCATGAATACATACTGATGATTCTAAATTTTACACATCTTAATAAGTGATTGAAACTTCCAAGGGAAAACATATGTTATTACTGGTGAATTAATTAGGATTCATTAAAATATCTTAAATTTATAAACAGAGTCTTGGAGTAGACAATAATTCCCCCTAAATGGATGTGATGAGTTCGACCTCCCATCCTCTCGACCAATGTAAGTTCCTAAGTATCATAAAGTTCAAACTTAATGAACTACTGACTTTGGAAAGTAGGTCCCCTTTGGATAAAGAATTTTTTGAAGTTTCTGGTTCCATAAATAAATCTAATGGAAACCACTAAGAAGCAGTGATTCTTAAAACTAGAACACACGTTTTAAGGAACTACAAAATAAAAATGGTGAACCCGACGTGAATACTTAACCAAGTTAATAATGTTACCCACCTGTTAGGTCCCTATCAATTGATGAAGGAAGACCAGAAAAAGGAATCAATCATTCATGTATCCATGTAAAATATGTTTCTTAAATAGAGTTTTTTTTGTTGTTTCAAGTTTTTTTTTCAGAACTCCCTTTAGTCCAAAATGGATTTCATCATGACAACATCTGTGAACTTCCCAACCGCTGATCATTCTAGATCCCCATGCATGGGAAGTATGTCATCACACACCCAGAGTCTTCAACGCTGGGTCTCTAACATGATGGTAAAGGAGTGCCATTATCATGGTACAATACCAACTTTGGAGGCTACCAGACAGGCCCTCTAGGTCAATACTAATCCTCGATCATCTATCCAACGATGATCGATGATTATGAAACAGATGGTTCCAACCACCATATTCAACCATTTCGGGTCCTTATCCAAAAAACGCAACAACCAGTGCCTCCTATACTACATTGAGGTGGGTCAATAGTCCACTAAGGGGCTCAATTCACGAATGCAGGAGTCCTTCCTGAGGACTCCCACCATCAATTGCCTCCAGCAGAATCGTGTGGTAGTGAACCCAAAACATGATGGGCGTGTTGCCTTTGGATGTTGGCCCAGTTCTCTCAGACCCGAGCATAAAATATGGGCCACTGGGGACAATGTATGGTCAATAGGGAGTAGGTTTTTACCTATTCCCCCGCTATAGAATTACATCAACCTAACTTGATGGTGAGTAACGAGAAGACACATACACTCATCCGTCCTAGTTATGATGCCCAACAAACTTGTCTTGCAGCAACTCACAAATCCCACTAGATAAACCCAGCGGAGTACTATGAACATGCACATATACCAGCTTACAAGTTATCACCCAGTCAGTAGGCTCTTTTGACTGCATTCAAAGAAGCCCGCCAATCCAATGTGGTGGAGATTGGTAAACCAGAACATACAACTGCTTACAATAACCAATTCTTCCTGCAGTCTCATCGGTCAGTATTGAAGGAAGTCTGTCAACCATACTTGATGAGAAACAACCAGCAGGAAAATACACCGGCAAGTGTTAATCAAGCCTACCAACAATCTCATTTAGAATCACTCAAAGAAGTCAGTCGGAAAGCTCCGTTGAAAAATCTAGGGCAGACCCAACTCTCTTTCCCCATGCATGAGTACTTTCAATACCCATTGACAAGAAAAGGAGGATAGGAGCAAGAAATAAACTTACTACAGATTTGAAATGGACATATATTCCTATTATGGCTGCTGAAGTCACTAATAAAATCTTATCAATGGTGAAAGAGAAGACGCAGATCCCTGCCCATATTCTGAAAGCATGCCAGAATATTATAACAACTACTTTAGTAGTACGAGGGGAACATACACATAAATATGTTCCCACACATGGGATGGCACATCAAAATTCCATCCCAAAGAAAATAAACACCTCTATTATATTTCAAGAGTGTCATGGGGATACTCCCCCTTATCATACAGACAATAGGATCGGGAACAAACACCCTTTACAATTAGAGGTAATCGGTCTGTTCGGTTAACCAATCCAAGGCAGGCACATACACCAGCCCCTGATAACCACTTTTCCTAGAAAGTGTCCCCAAATAAGTATAATATAACATCTCATAAGATGTATCATCAAGCACTATTGGAAAATCAAGAGCGTGCTGGGATTTGTCTCCTCCTAATGTTGGTGTTCTTGAAGCCCTCAAATAGTTATTTTTCTGTGGATCAAGATCCTATCCTCTCATTACCAAATTATGGGAGTGGCAGTAGTAATTCTGAAGTTCCTCATTGGAAAATTCATCATGAAGGCCTGATTCATGAATATTCAGTCAATCCAGAGCACCTATCTTTGGATGAGAGCCACGACAACCCTCCGTGTGGCCAGAAGACCAAGGAGAAAGAGGATTCATCCCTTCTTGTAATCCACCATGATGATCCTCCCTGTGATGGCATTCTCTATGAAATTCCTCTCTATAGTAGTATTTCACATTGTCAAGACAATTCTATAATTGATAATGTAGTGATGAGAAAGCCCTCTTATATCGAGGAACTTGCAAACACAATTCTAGTCATGTCTGATGCATTTTCATTGACGAATGAAACAATTTATCAACCAAAAGATATCATAAGGGAACAATCATTCTCCAAACCTCCCTTGGGTCATTTTTCTTCTAATACAGAGCATCCAATTTTTCCATAACAAGTAGAGAAATCTCTATTAAAATATTATGAAGATATGTTAAACATGAGAAAACAATTGGATAAGGGAGAAATACCAGTCCTATTCTGGCCTTTGAAAAATTATCAGTTTAAAATTCTAGAATTGATGATAGAAGATTGAATTCATGACATCCACCTCAACTTATGGAAGACTCTTCATCATTTGAAAACCAAATTATTACCAAATAATGAATTTCAAAATCATGTAGAGGTAATAGAAAGGTTGAAATGCCAAATATATTTGACATCTCTCTCAGTTTTCCAACATCCAAAGGTATAAAAACAACATATAACCCTTCAGTGTGCATTCATCAATGCTCTAAAGAGGTTACACCAGTTAATTTCTCACATCACATCTGGTGTTTGTATCAAAGGATGGGGTGCACATGGAGAATAACATTTCACTGCACTCCAGAATCAGCAAAGTCTACCAAAAGTGGTCTCATGCAATTTTATTTCCCATGGTCAGCCACAATCAATAGATTTTTTATGTAATAAAATGTATGCTCAAGAACAGGACTCATCCAGATCTCATCAGATTCAGGTCCAAAGAAATGAAGTTGTTGATTTACTTTTACATCAAGCCTCAGAGAATATTGATAAGGCATCCCTCTTAGAGGATGTCAGCCGTAAGAGAATGAAAATGTATGAAATAGCACAATGATCTTTCAAAATAGGTGATTTGAGTGGTTTTCAGATAATGCACCCAGCTAATGTCTGAACAAAAATTCACAAAATCAGATGAAAAATTGCTCAAATTTCAGCCATATTAGTTCAAGAATCACCCCATCTTGGATGTCTGGGGGCTCAATTAAGTCAATCTCTAAACTCGTTAAACAAAATTCAAAGGTTTGAAGAAGAATAATAGGAATATCCCCAAACTGAGGGCTGAGGGATTTTTCACATCTACAATACCCTCCTCAACGAAAGTAATTTTTTCCCCGATTCGGGAAGAAACCACAAAGAGAGAACACAACTGATATATCTGAGGATTCCCTTTGGGTTACTATCCACCAAACAGTTCCCAAGGATTCATCATGCAAGGGAACAAAGTCTCATAGAAGATACAGAGGGAGAAAATCTTGAAAAGATACTGAAAAAATGCCATCGATGCATTATGCGTTAGTAAATTTCATTAATACCATTGCATAATATCCTCTAGAAAAGGATTCCAGTTCAGGGAAATTAGAAATGAAGTTCTTATCCCTAATACGGTACACACTGAGGCAAATTAAGAGGGTGTACATACCCAAAATCAGGGGATTACCCATAATCTAGGTATGCCTTCAAATAACCAACTCCCCCCCTCTCTAAAAGGAATTTAATAAGGGGAATGGAAAAAGTTAGATTGCATCTCACTTTTCCAATGGAGAAGGTCAATCTATTTCTCTTGAAGAGAGATTTTCACAGCAAGAAGAGGAAATAAAGGAGTTGAAAAAACTCAATGCAGAGTTACTTCAAAGCAGCATTTCTGCTAGATGTACTCCCCAGGCAGGTCCTCAACTCTCACATCCTATAGGATCTCCTCAACAAAGAGGATTTTTAGTAACTACATATGTGGATAATGAATTACCTCCATTTGGTAAACAACCACGGAAGGATCAAACACATCCTGATAGGCCCGTTCCCATGGGTTATCCAAGGAAAATAGAAGCATCACTATCAGTGGTTTTGTCAGTTGCTGCACCATCTCAAGCTCCAGTTCCTATAACTACAAAGGTTCTAGCTCATCTGGATATTTCCAAAATTCTTATGAACAATATTAAGGAATTAACGACTCTATTGGATGCTGTGGAGAAATGACGTGAACCAGTTCAGCCAGAAAAAAAAAGGTTACCCTGAATGGGTGGATCTGATTCCTTTCCCACCAAATTTTGTGAATACCACATTCCCAATCTTCAATGGTTTGGGAGATCCAAAACAACAATTAAAAAATTTTGTTTCTTGTTGTGATCCCATGATGGGGACTCCTCAACAACAAGAAGCTGTAAAACTTAGGTGTTTTGTGCAGTCATTATAGGGACCAACTTTTGTCTTGTATACTAGTTTACAATTTCGATTAATTACTAGATGGGAAGATCTCCACCAGAAATTACTTATTCAATTCAGCTCGATTCGGTCAAAGATGATAGTTTTTTATCTCACCAATTGTAAAAAAAGAGATATTGAAGGAGTTTCAGATTTCATTATGTGATGGAAAGGATTAACATGTTCCTTAGTTTTGGCACTCCCTCCAGAAGAGTTGCTACCAATTTTTGTGGAAAATATGTGTGATGAGTTACGCAGACCACTGATCCTTGTGAAATACAACAGAGGGTTTCGATACCTTACTTAAATTTCTCAACAGATATAAGATTCTATTATAGAAACTAAGTCTAACACTTGTGTAATTCCATCACATATAGGGAGGAGAATAGGGAAAGTAGAGACTGCTATAGTTACACTAAAGCAAGAACCTGTACCTGATTCTACACCAAAACCTTCATTATATCGAAGGGCTCTACCCCTAGAGTGTCAAAATAAGTTACCGCCTCATCAATATGATCAAAGAGATCAAAGAAAGAAATAGTTTGAAGAATTTAAGAACAAAGTTTATTCCTTCCATAACAAACAACTTCCGGTTACTTTATCTCAGCTCTATTAAATAATTTGGTTTAGTTTCCAAGGCCAAAGAAACAAAATAATGATGGATATTAATATCTTACAAATTATTGTCCCTTTCAACATATTTTGGGTCATCCCATTAAAGAGTGCTTTGTTTTCAAGGACCTCCTGCAAAAAAAATGGTAGACTTTGGACAAGCGAAATTGAAAAGTTCATCAGCTCAAGTATCATGTGTTACTGCTACTGATCTAGAGAAGAAGGCAGATGGTTGGAAGTAAAAAGTAAAAGTCTGAAGAAATATGATGATTAGATGATTACAAAAATGATCCACCAAACTCATGCCATTTTTTGAACACAATTAAAATAATCGATTGTGTCTTCCGCCACTCCTACCATAGCAAAACCACTTTTATCAAAAGGTCAATCCTCAAAAAAAATGAAGTGATCATAAAGATAAAGTGCAGTCAGAAGAAGACAAGATCATTTCAAGGAAAATGTTTTCCTTGAACCTGGCAGATTTCATGCCATCAGTTTCAAAAGCATGAGCACCACCCCACCAAATGGCATGACCATAACTAACCTATCATGCATAATCTTTATCAGATGAAAAGTTGATCTTTGGTTCCGTCAACTTTATCCACTTAACATATCCTTATGCCAATGGTGATTTTTATTATAATAATCCAGAGTTCCTTATTCTTAATTGGGGAACAAGAAGATGAGGCCAAGGTTGAGGATTCATGGGAAGATGTGGGAATTCTAGAAACTACCATTTTAACTCTACACCTGGTCGAACCATATATGCCTCAGAAACTCATGGAAGATCCCTTCAACGGGCTCAACAAGAATAAAGAGATTCTTCCATATGAGATAGGTTTGGTCTGGACATGATTATTTTGGAGGACTGATTAGAATTCAAACCATCTTCCTCTCAGTAAGTAGATAGACCTAGTCAATCTAATCTACCAAATCCAGGAGTATTTCCAGCTTCTGCTCTGACACAGGGTACATCTACATCAGAAGCATCAATTTCCAAGATACCTACTAAACCAAATTTCTATGATGGAAAAAACACACCTATGGATCAAAAGTTTGATGTTTTGAAACAAATGGCCCAAGTACCATCCAAGTTATCAATTCTAGATTCCTTTAATATGTCAAAAGATCTATAATAAGCACTTATTGAGGCTTTGTCAAGTCTTCAAGAGTTTGAAACTGAAGCTGATGCTGCTGAGGTTTATCATATTGAGAATGATACTGCAGAATTTCATGAATTCATATCTTTTATAGATGAAGATGAAGATGATTTTGTACATGGACATATCATACCCTTGTATCTATCTGTCAAGGTCAATGACATAGACATCCGGTGAGCCTTCATTGATAATGGCTCCAGAGTCAATCTCATCCCCATTCGTACACTTGGTTGATTGGGTCTGATTGAATCTAACTTATCTCCTTGTACATTAATGTTGCAAGGATATGAAAAGAATGAGCAAGAACATCTTGGTGATATTACACTCAGAACTCAATTTGGTGATCTTCTTTCTAATTCAGACTTCATGGTTTTTTTTCATGATAGAGCCTTTAACATTCTGCTTGGAAGGCCTTGGCTTCATCAACATGCGACCATACCTTCATCATACAACCAATGTATTAACTACCATTTCAATGGTAAAATTTGGACATTATATGGTGACAAGGATCCGTTAAAAACATGTTAATCTCAATAAATTGATGAAGAGTTTCATTACACAAAAGGAACAAGGTCTATAATAAAAGAGATAATCAGAGTTAATGCTTTGAATGGACTAGAAAAGATCCCCATAAACCAATTCACACATTTGAGTATAAATTATGTGTTACCCATTAATAAAATTAAAAGGGTAAAACCAGGTATATTCACACATAAAATAACTTCAATATTGTCAATTTTAGTGACTGAGCCTGACAATGTGGGAGAAACTATTAATTTACCAAGTAGTGATGGAAGTTTAAATGGAGATGTTTATTACCCCAATAAGACCCTTCATCATCAGTAGGGTGAGATATGGTTGCCTCTCTTTTAGGATGTTCAAAAACAAAATTCTCACCTAATTATGGATGTTTTTTCACATTATCTACTATGAAAGTAGAAACAGAAGAGGTAGCATGTAATGAAGAAGGAGAGGAAGATCTTGGGGATTCTCCTCCAGCATTTTAGGAAGGTTTCTCTACCACTGTGGATTAGCTCAGAGAAATAAATCTAGGGATAGAAGAAGATCCACACCCCACTCTAATTAGTGTGGTCGTGACTTGTAAAGAGAAAGAGGTGTATACTTCATTTATAAAGTAACATCGAGATATATTTTCTTGGAATTATATATAAATTCCATTAATCTTGATATAGCCACCCATCATTTGGGTTTTCCAGAAGAACATCAAGGATTTAATCAGGCAGAAAGAAGAACACACCCAACTCATGCCTCTAAAATTGAAGCTTAAGTTGATAAGCTTATAAAGGCTAATTTTTTAGAGAGGTTAAATATCCCAAATGGCTGGCCAAAATTGTCCCTATGAAAAATAATAACGGGAAAATCAGAGTTTTCATTGAATTTAGAGATCTTAACTGACATTGTCCTAAAGATTATTTTCTAGTTCTGATTACATAACTTTTAATTGATGCAAGAACTGGCTATGAAGCACTTTCCTTCATGGATGGTTACTATGGGTATATCAAATCCATATGGCCCAAGAGGATGAAGAATCTACAGCCTTCGGAGCCCCACAAGGTTTATTTTTCCATAGGGTAATGCCATTTGGCTTAAAGAATGCAGGTGCAACATATCAACATTTCATGCATCATATATTCAAACCCTTCTTAGAGAAATTTATTAAATGTTATGTTGTTGATTTGGTGGTTAAATATAGAAAATTTTCCAATAACTTGGATAATCTTGAGACCATATTCAATAAACTTATGTAACGCAATTTGAAGATGAACCCCTTGAAATGTGCTTTTGGGGTAACCTCATGAATTTTATTGGCTTTTTTTGTACGTCATCATGGTATCGAAGTTGATCTTAAGAAAACAAAATCAATTCTGGGTATGTCACCTAATTGAAATTTGAAAGAATTAGTAGGACTCCAAGGATACTTGGCCTATATTTGGAACTTTATAACCAATTTAGAAGTCATATGTTTTCACTTTACCATATTAATGAAGAATGGAGTCACCTATCATTGGAATAAAGACTGCCAAGAATCATTTGATACCCTCACGAAATATATCTTGATTCCACCGGTATTCGTGCCACTTGTTGAAGGAGGACCACTTATTCTTTATGTGATATATTTAGAGAGATCACTAGGTGCCTTTATTTCCCAAAATAATGATGCTCAGAATGAAAATATACTTTACTATCTCAGTCGAACTATGATTAATGCAGAAACTCGGTATTCAAGTATTGAAAAGTGATGCATGGAATTAATCTTTGCAGTTAAGAAATTAAGGCACTACCTACAACATCATGAGGTCCAATTGGTGTCTTGTAGTAACCTGCTCAAATTTTTCCTTAGTCGTCCGATACTTACAGGGTGTCTGGAATGATGGACACTTATTTTACAACAGTTTGATATCCAGTTTATGCCTCAAAAGGAAATAAATGGGCAAGATCTTGCTAACTTCCTTACTGAAAATCCATCTTCATAAGATACATCATTGAATACTAAACTTCCTGATTAGGAGGTCTTCTCTATTCAAGATAATCCCCAAACATTGAGGATGTGGTTTGATGGTGACTCCATAATTCCAATAGGGAAGAGAATGGAAAACCCTAAACTCAAAAAAGTTGGGTTATAAATTTTCCTTATTTCCCAAGAAAAGGCAGTATTTCATTATTTTTTCCTATTATCGGAAGGCAGAACCAACAATGAGGTAGAGTACCGGGCCTTCATTGCAGGCTTGGAATTGTAACTTCAAGTGAAATTGAATCACTTGAAAGTGAAAAGTGATTCAAAATTAGTAATCAAACAAATCAATGGTGAATATTCTATCAGAAAAGAAGAGTTAATCCCTTTGTGTGATTATGTCAGAGGGTTAATGGATGAATTTCCCTCAGAGACAAAATTGTATTATATCTTGTGATCAAAAAATTCCCAAGATGATGCACTAGATAATGCAGCTACAACCTTGGTAGATCCAAATCAGGATGAGACAATCATAATCATAACTCATCATCGTGTGGTATTACCTTTTGTTCAAACCCGACTAGAGGAAATTAATGAGATTATCCCTATTTTTGTGCCATATGGTTATACCATGAGATGGACAACACCCATCATGGAATTTCTTCAAAATGGAGTAATTCTAATGGATATGGATGAAAATGAATAGATCCGACGATGAGCAACCAATGTTACTCTTTATGATAGTCCAGATCTCCAGAAGATCCTCTACAAGTGAGACTTTGATGGAATCTTCTTCAGATGTATTGATGGAGAAGAAACTAAAAATATCATGAAAGAAGTACATTTAAGAGATTGTAGTGACCATCAATCTGGGCACAGACTCTCTGATCAGATATGAAGGCTTGAATACTTCTGGCCTTCAATAACGCATGATTATACCGATTTCACTAAGAAATGCCATCCCTGCCAAGTGCATTCCAACTTCATTCATCAACCCCCAGAGTTTCTACATACAAATAAATACTCTTGTACATTTTCCATATGGGGAATGGATGTATTAGGATCTTATCCTCCAACTATAGCTAAATAGTTCAAGTTTATCCTTTCTGATACTAACTTCTACTCCAAATGGGCTGAGGCAAAATCTCTCAAAGAATTCAGAGCCGAAAGAATTGTTAGTTTTGTCAAAACTGACATCATCACCAGATTTAGTGTCCATCATACTATATTGACATACAATGGAACCAATTTTTCTTTAGTTTATGTAAAGAAGTTATATCAGGATGACAATATCAAGTCCAACCATTCATCTCGCTATCATGCGGGGGCCAATGGACAGATAGAGGCTTTCAATAAGACCTTATAAAATATACTCTAGAATGTTAGGATGATGTGTGACTGAGTATGATATACTCTATAATACCAAACGTAGGATCAAAATTAGAATGATATTCTCAGATACAAGAGGGGGGGGGGGGGTGAATCGTACCTTTTAAAAATTCCCTTAGGAAATTTTTAGGATGGTTATGTTTAACAAGGTTAAATAGGATAATTCACAAGACCTCTATGAGTTCCAATAGCTTGCTTGATTCTGGAAAAGTGATTCTGAAAAAGGAACTTAACTAAAGTTACAAAGATTAATATTCTACCTTAAAGCGTATATAATCTAACTATATCAGAGTACAAGGATGAGGAAGTATAAGAAATTATTCTTTCCTCAACAATACAAAATGGAGTGGAAAAACTTTTAACAAAAACAAGTAACAAGTATAAACTCTTTTATCCCAAATAGAAGGGTATCCAACAACCTTGGACAAAGTTCCCTTGATTTATACTTTCAAGAAAGTCTGTCTTAACCACACCAAGGTAATACCTCGATACGAATATAGGAGTCTGTCTTGCTATCCCCGCGATCCCTCAACTATCAGGTAGTTGACACCTCTGTCTTCCTCGACAAGGAAGCCCTCAACCTCAGGGTGTTGGAACCTATGTCTTCCTATCCCCAGAAGCCCTCGATTATACACAGGAACAATAGAAGTCGCACGAAGCAATCTACATAAGGAAATGTTTTAACAAGCCGTTCAAACTTTCTACACGAAGCTTGAGAGTTGATAAGAGACTCTCTCTCTATAAATCATTTCAACACCATGTAAGCACACATGTCAGAGTTCTGTCAAAGTTGTTGTCTACTTTCAAATGAGCTCTTATTTATAGGTGAGGCTCCAACGGTCGGCTCCCTCCTCCAACGGTCGAATTCTTCCTTGAATTTCGGAGGGACCTGTACACATGTCACTCAATCAAAGTTAGTTAATAACTGAAAGCACGACATCGTTTTGTAATAGAAGAAGTATAATCATAACTAAACTGATATTCAAAATGGAGTAGAAAATGAATGTTCGGAATGGAAAAGGTTAATGTTCGGAAAGGAAGTTACAAAAAACTCAGAGTCTATAGACTAAAGAATATTTGGATACTGTTTTGTAAGAATTCGGAACTTGAATTATGTAGAAATTCATAGTCTTAATTTCAAGGAAATTCGAAGTTTTATTTCACTAGAATTCGGATCCAGAACTTACAAAGTTCGGAGTCTAAGTTCATGAGAATTCGGAGTCAGACGTCATCAGATTTTGGATTCTGAATTCAGAGAACTCAGAGTTAAAACTTAGAGAAGTTTGTAATCAGAATTCGGAGTGGAACTTTATGAGAGTTCGTATCTAGAATTCAGAGTGTAACTTCATGAGAGTTCATATCCAGAATTCGGAGTCTTAAACGGAATACCTCATATCAAAGAATTATATAATTCCAAGGTTTTAGATATGAATATGATTTTTATACTTAATAAAAATATTGATATGAACAATGAAAACAAGGTAGGGGTAAATTTTCTTTGGGGAAAAAATTTTCCTTATGGAAGTAAAACAGGGGTAAAATGAAATTTTCCTTAAGAAAAGGTGTTTGTGATTTTCAAAAAAAAAGGAATGATAAAGTCATAAGGAAACCTTGATTACTTATCAATCTCCCCCATGAATGAAGGAATGAAAAACGTCATAAGGAAAACCTTGTTGACTCAACAATATCCCCTTTCTTGGAAAGCACAAACCTCCTTATGAAAAACAAGGTAATGACTTAGAATTAATTGCTAGACTTGTAATTAAAGATTATCTACCTTTTTTTATGATCAATGGTGAATACAACTAACTCACCCTTAGGATTTGAAACTCTAAGGATCATATTGTAGATTACCTAAATGAGATATTTCATTTGAATGAAGAATTCATAATGAGATCTCCCCCTTACTTGAGGATAGTTCTTATTAACATAGAAATATTTCTTCTCCCTTTTCGATTTTTCCTTCTCCCTTTTTGAGTTATTTTTCCTTCTCCCCCTTTGTGATTTTAAAAAATAATTTGAGGGAATGGAAAAACAATAAAGTACCTGAAACATTAGTAAAACATACGAACAATACAAGCCACCAAAGTTTTCATTAATATTGAAAGGATTTTTACAAGGAAATTCATTACAACAAAAGATAGGAATGGTCTATTTGTCTTCTTTTTCATTAGGTATTAGCTTCTTCAGAAGGGTTTTCAATTTCTTTGAATCTTTGTGGTCCTCCTCAGCTTTCTTTTCTAAGGCTTTAATCCTGTCATCTTGAGCCTTCAGAGCCTCAGAATGAGACTTAAGAACTTCATCCTTCTTTAGAAGATTCTCTTCGATCTCAATCGGGAGATCTCTTTCCCATTTCTAGCTTTGAGAAATAGAGTAAAGCTTTCCATTCAGATCCTTCACCTGTTGATTCTGAGTATTTTTCTCAAGGTTCATATTTTCCTGAAGATTCTTCATCTTGGAATCCTCAGTATCAAAATATTCTTTAACATCATTCAGAAAGGTATCAAGCTCGGTCAAATCCTCATCAATTTTCTTTGACCATAAAGTCATTTTTCTGCAATATTTTCTATGGACATCATAATTGATAAGGAATTTTTTATAATCTGCCTCAATCTTCATACATCTATCCATCACCATGGATATGGATTCTGACTTCTGATTTAAGCTGTGCTAAAGCATCTATCACCTGGAGTCTATTGTAGGAACGATCGGAATCGTGTCCACCAATTTCTTCAGAGACTCAACAACAAAATTGTGTCCCAGTGCAGATGTCTTTGAATCCGACATCTTTCTAGGTGAATTTTCTTCTTCAATTTCCACCAGATTTCTTTTAGAAGAGCCTCCAAATTGCTTTTTCCTTATGATATCTTTCGTTGGGGTGTCCATAAGCACTTTCATACCCTTATAAACTTTTGGAATGGTTCCATCATCAGGAGATTCTTCCTCACTTTCAGATAATTGAACTATCTTGTCTTCATCAGGTTTTTCCTTCTCTGCCTCCTCCACTTCCTTCAGCTTTCTCTTCTTCCCGGATTTCTTAGATGACTCATATTTTTCAATATTTTCTGGATTGGTTTCTGCCTCTTCCTCTGGAAAATCATAAAACACTTTTGTTTCCTTAGAAAAATCCATATTCATTATTTTCAGAGTGTCATCACTAACATGCATAAGTTTTCAATTCCAAGACTTTGATTTGCATGAAATCTTGAATGAATCAAGACACCGAACTATCATCATTGAAAGTAAGACATGATACATGATAATTTGGGCTCTAATATTTCCATCCTTGATATTCTTGATTGTAACAAGTAAATTACTCATCAGATTTATTTTCCTTAGATTCACCAGAAAGTCTAAGAAATATATATCACTTTTCATGAGAGTATCTTTATCACCCTTTCTTGGAACTAAAAAACTATGTACCCACAACTGAAGAATCTTATTGTTAGGTGAGAAATTTTGGCTGTCTTGACATCATCAAGTCCAAGACATTGTAAGGCCTTTACCTTAACAAAACTACCTAGAACATCTGGGAGTTTTTGTGAGAAAAACCCAGCTTCTCTTTCATATTCCAGCCCCACCAAGATTGCAGCCTTGTTGTAAGTAAGTTTTTAGGTCTTCCCATAACTCTTAAAATAAAATTTTTCTCTACCCTCTTCCTCGAAGAAACTAACTGATTCATAGAACACTATGAACAATTCTGGATAGACCATGTCTTGAACACCTGTCTTAGATATGCATACATCTTCTCCACCATTTAAATTAATATTTTTAGAAATGATGGAATCATACTTGAAAAGGCTCGGATGGACCAACCTTTCCCTATATACTTTCCATTTTGAGATTGGATTCATGGTAGACATTTCGTGAGAAGTGGCTTCTACAGACATTCAGATTCGAGGAATTCTGAGAGATTCATAACGGGCTTTAAGAACTAAGGCAGAGCTTCGAGACGTGAGAGCTTGGAAATCGATGTGGGACAACATTAGGGTTCTCCTTTATATAGGTGACGATGGTGACTTTTCTACTTCAAAAAACAATCAGATGGTTGAAAAACTCTCTGATCTGATATGACAGTTAAAAACATGCCCGCAAGGAAACCTTGAATCCGATCTTTTGAGGTTTTAAGAAAAACATTCGGATTTAAGAAGAAATGAATCTGAGAAATTTTAAAAGAAAAAGAAACTACCAGCAACTAAAAACAATTACGAAAACAAAAGTAAGGAAGTCATACCTTTTGGATTGGCTAGGAAGTTTATTCATAATAGGTGATATTCCTCTTGAAGAAAATTTGACTATGAAAAAATCACTACGAAAAACTTACTATGAAAGTCTTAAGATCAAAAAAGATTTTATTTCAAAAACATTGAGTACCAAAACTCGATTACGAAAATTATGAGTATGAAAATTCCCATTACGAAAATTCTCATTATGAAAATTTTCAGTATGAAAATTTCCTTTACGAAAATTTCCCTTACGAAAATTTCAATTACAAAAATTTCCTTTATGAAAATTTAAGATCTGAAGAATTCCCATTGAGAAAGCTTCAGTTCTGAATATATCATTAAGAAAATTTTCAGTTCCGAAAATTCCATTATGAAAAATATGAAAACATCATTATGAAAAATATGAACATCTTTACGAAAAATATCATTATGAAAAAAATATAAAACCATGATTACGAAAAATATGAAAAATATAAAACATCATTATGAAAAATATGAAAACATCATTACGAAAAATATGAAACATCATTACGAATAATATAAAACATCATTACAAAAAATATGAAACATCATTATGAGAAATAGGAAACATCATTATGAAAAATACGAAACATCATTACGACAAATATGTAACATCATTATGAAAAATATGAAACATTTATAATGAGATGTACTCCCCCTATGAAAAGGATTTTATTACTGTAATGAGAATAGTTTAACAAAAAGTTAATCAAGGAATATTACCTTACGATTATCATTGATAACTTTTGTTTAACGTATTCAAATCTATCGGAGGGTAAAGATTTTGTGAAAATGTCAGCAAGTTGATCTTGCATTCTGATGAATTGAAGAATGATATTTTCTTTTTGTGTGTGATACCTAAGAAGGTGATGTTTAATATCTATGTGCTTTGAACGAGAGTGATGTGAATTGTTTTTACTAAGGGAAATGGAACTTGTGTTATCACAAAAAATTTGAGTCTTAGTAAAACTCAATCCATAATATGTGAGTGTGTGTTGCATCCACAACACTTGAGCACAATAACTTCCAGCTACTACATATTCATCTTTAGCAGTGGAGAGTTCTACTGAGTGCTTCTTCTTGGAAGACCAAGAAACTAATGAATCTCTTAAGAAATGAAAAGTTTCGGATGTACTTTTTCTATCCATTCTACATCCACCAAAGTCAGCATCTGAAAAGCTCTTTAGAACAAAATCATTTCCAGAAGTATAAAAGAGTCCTAAATCAAGGGTTCCCTTTAAGTAGAGAAAAATTCTTTTAACTTCCCTTAAATGAGATTTTTTAGGATTGGATTGATATCTTGCATATAAGAATATTGAAAAAATCATGTCTGGTCAACTACTAGTCAAGTAAAGTAGACTTCCTATCATACCTCTGAAAGATGTTTGATCTACTGGTTTCCTAGATTCATCAAGATCAAGTGTGTTTTATCTTCCAATAGGAGTACTTATACTTTCAGTGTTTTCATATCCATACCTTTTAATAAGATCTTTAATATATTTATGTTGGGATATGTGGATTCTTTCTGGTTTTTGAGAAATTTGAAAACCAAGGAAAAATGTTAACTCACCAATCATACTCATTTCAAACTCAGTTTTCATTATATCTTCAAAGGAATCAGTTAAAGATTGCTGAGTTGAACCAAATATAATTTCATCAACATAAATTTGAACAATAAAAACAAATTTCTTATCTTTCTTTATAAAAAGGGTTGGATCTGCATTTCCCTTAACATAGTTATTTTGAAGCAAAAATCTTGTAAGTCTATCATACCAAGCTTGTGGGGCTTTTTTAAGGCCATAAAACTCTTTGGTATGTCTAAAAACATGATCAGGATGTTTTGTATCTTCAGTGACAGGAGGTTGTTCAACAAAAACTTCCTCTTGAACATAACCATTAAGGAAAGAACATTTCACATCCATTTGAAAAATCTTGAAAGTGAAGAATGATGCAAAGGAAAGTAAAATAATAATAGATTCAAGTCTAGATACTAGAGCATAGGTTTCTTCATAGTATATTCCTTCTTGTTGGTTATAGTCTTTAGCAACCAATCTAGCTTTATTTCTTACGATGATTCCATTTTCATCACACTTATTTCTGAAGACCCATTTTACTTCAATAACAGAAGTTTCCTTAGCTCATTCAACCAAGGTCTAGACATTATTCCTTTCGAATTCATTTATTTCATCTTGCATGGATTTAATCCAATCATCATAACTTAAAGTTTCATCAGTGATTTTTGGTTCCAACTGGGAAAGGAATGCTAGATGCTCTACTTCATTTCTTAAGGATCTTCTAGTCCTTACAGGTTGATTTACATCACCAATGATACTATCATTGGGATTATTTTTAAGAAACGACTGGTTTGGGTTTTGTAAAACTTGTTCATCAACATAGGGTAGGAAATCTTCAGGGGAAAATGTTTCAAAAGTATCTTCTTGAAAATTTTCCTTATCAGAAGAATTTTCTATCAAAGGTTGATAATCAGTTTTCGAAAACACATCCAAAGATGTAGGTTGAGGTTGTTTAAAAACAAAAGGATCGGTTTCATCAAATTTGACATGTAATGTGTCTTCAACAGTATATGTGTTTTTGTTAAAAACTCTACAAGCCTTAGAAGTTGTGGAGTAGCCTTAGAAGATTCCTTCATTAGATTTTGGTGCAAATTTGTGTAAGTTATCTTTAGTATACATATTGAATACCTTGAATCCAAAATCCTTAAAGTAGGAAAGTTTAGGTTTTCTACCATTCCATAACTCATAAGGAGTTTTATTAATACAAGGTCTAATAAAAACATGATTTATAGTATAACTAGTAGTACTTACAGCTTCAGCCCAAAAATGTTTCACAATAGAATACTCACTCAAAATGGTTCTAGTTATCTCTTGAAGAATTCTATTTCTTCTTTCAATAACACCATTTTGTTGAGGTGTTATGGGTGCTGAGAAGTTGTGAGTAATACCTTTTCTACTACAAAAAGTTTCAAAATCATAATTTTGAAATTCTCCTCCATGATCACTATGAATAGTTTTCAAGGGAAGGTTTTTCTCATTTTTAACTTGGGCTCTAAAACTTTTGAAATAAGAAAAATCTTCAGACTTCTTTTCTAGAAAATAGACCCACATAAATCTAGTGTAATCATTAACCAAAACAAATACATAGTACTTTCCCTCAATGGTTCCAGTTTGTGTTGGACCAAAAAGATCCATATGCACTAACTATAATGCATCAGTAGTTGAGATTTCACTGACTGATTTAAAAATTGATTTATATTTCTTTCCATATTGAAAAGGGTCACAAACTTTTGAAGAATCAAATCTAAACTCCGGTAGATCCTTAACTAATATTTTCATAGAAAGTTTTCATAAGTTCCTAAGGTTACAGTGTCCTAACCTTCTATGCCATAACCAAGAATGTTCTTCCATTTCACTAAGTAAAGGTAAGTCTTGACTCCTAAGGCCTTCTAATTTTATTGTGTAAACATTCTCTTGCCTATGGACAGAAAGAATGAACTCTTCCTTGGAATTCTGTACTAGGAACATATCATTCCTAAAATTCACAAGGTAGCCTTCATCACATAATTGACTTATGTTGATGAGGTTGTGATTAAGGTCTTTAACAAAAAAAACATTTGAAATCAAAGTTTTTCTAAAAAGGATGATATTACCTATACCAATAATTTCTCCCAAAGCATTATCTCTAAAAGTTACTTTTCCTCCTTTCGTTTTGATAATCATTTCAAAATAGTCTTTATTACCAGCACTACTACAAATACGGCCTTTATCAGCACTAAAAATGGCCTTTATCAGCGCTAGAAAAAGCGCTGATAAAGCCGGCGTAGATAAAGGGGGGGGGGGGTCCCCTTTATCAGTGCTTCGAAAAGCACTGATAAAAGTACCCCTTTATCAACACTTTTGTTTTAGCGCTGATAAAACTTAAAAAAATTTAAAAAATTTAAAAAAAATTAAAAAAAAATTAAAAAATACTGCCAATCGTGGGGGGGCTTTTATAGCGCTTGAACCCCCCCCTTTTACAGTGCTTTTCGGCCCCTATACAGCACCCCACGCACCCCACGCACCCACTCTCCACCCTTTAACAGCGCTTGCTCCAATATTCCTCATGCGCGCGCACCACTGCCTCCACCAAGATTTGAACTCGAGACCTCCCCCCCTGCGCGCCTAAGCCCTTACCACTACTCTATTTTGATTTGCTTTCCAATTCATGATATCTCTATATATATATATTTATATATTTAGTTATATTTATTCATATAGTAATATATATATATATATTAATATATATATATATATAGTTATATTATAATATATATATATATAGTTATATTATAATATATATGGTAATATTAATATATATAGCGGTATTAATATATATATATATATATATATATATATATATATATATTTAGTTATATTTATTCGTATAGTAATATATATTTATATTAATATATATATATATAGTTATATTAACATATATATAGTTATATTAACATATATATAGTTATATTAACATATATATAGTTATATTAACATATATATAGTTATATTAACATATATATAGTTATATTAACATATATATAGTTATATTAACATATATATAGTTATATTAACATATATATAGTTATATGAATATATATTTATATATTTATATTAATATATATATTGTGATATTAATATATATATAGTGATATTAATATATATATTTATGGTGATATTAATATATATATATTTATAGTAATACTAATATATATATGTAGTTATATTAATATATATATAGTTATTAGATTAATATATATATAGTTAGATTAATATATATATATAGTTAGATTAATATATATATATATAGTTAGATTTATATATAGGTATATAAATATTCATTGTATTTTAAATAAAATGGATGTTAGTTATTATTTAGATAAAGCTAATATATTTTATATGTAAATATATTTTGTTATTTATATTTATAATTAAATTTTTAGGTGTGAATATTTAAAAAAATATGAATATATTGTTATATATTTGATTATAAATAGCAGTGCATTATAAAAAATGATGAAATTTAAAAGACATAATTTCAATATGAATGTAATACCTTGGAATAAATTCATACCCCACCAAAAAATCCAATAATACCCCCTTAAACGAGGGTGAAAATCGAAAAAATGTTAATAAATCGGGGTAACCCGACTAAAAACTCAGTTTTGGAGGCCTTCTTGGACTCTTTTGGCCTCGAAAATCGCTTGACTGGGGTCCCCCCCGGGGCACAACGACGTAGAGCTCGTCACAGGCTTCGATTTGATATGTGGTAGAGCTCAAACGGACACCCGGATCAAAAGTTATGGCCGTTTGAAGTTTGAGTTGCGTTTTCAACATATTTTGGATCTATTTTTAATTTTTTTAATTTTTTAGTCTTCAAATTGTTATTAAATGACTATTACTCTGTAATGATTAGCAAATTATTAATTAAAAATATTTTTTTATTTTTTTAAGAAGCCATTTTCACTAAATATCTTATATATTATGTATAATAAGTGTAAATGTACATTTATAGTTATCTAAAATATATTTAAAAATTATATATTATATTTATATATCAATATAACTATATTTATATATTAATATATTAATATATTTAAATTTTTTTTGAAGCCGACCCTTTATGAGCGCTTTTAAAAAAAATGCTGATAAAGGCCCCCCCCTTTATCAGCGCTTTTTTGAGCGGTGATAAAGGCACCCTTTATCAGTGCTTTTTTCAGCACCGATAAAGGCACCCCCTTTTATCAGCGCTTTTTCGTTAGCACTGATAAAGGGGGGGTGTTGCGAAAAACTGTTTTTTTGGTAGTGCAGTCATATGCTGGGAACATCCACTATCCATGTTCCATGTATTGTTGTTGGTACTTTCTCTATTTTCCTGAAAATAAGAGAAAGTTATGTTTTCGGAATCTAGACTTGGTTGGATCTAGAAATCTCAGAATGTAAAATTTTGGGCACCCACATCTTCTTAGAGAAATAAGCCTTATGAAATCCTAAAGATTGAGTTTTGTTTAGGGAACAATTCTTTTCCTAGTGACCACCACATTGACACTTTTTGAAGAATATGGAACTTTGAGGAACAAAGTAGTTGTTATTAAAAATCGATTTAGAACTTGTGTAACCAAAACAAGAAGTATTATTTCGAGGTCGGATTTGTGAATACATTTTATCAAAATTTTATTTACCTAGGGTAATGTTCGACAAACACATCCTCAAAGAATATATTTTGGATTTGAGTTTGATAACTAAGTTCTTGTCTTCAAAATCATTTGAACAAGATCTAGGCTCAAAAACATTTTTCTTAGAAATTACATTTTCTTGTTATTTAGAAAGTTTATTATTTTCAGAACTTACTTACTCAAGATTTTTTGAAATACTTTCAAAATCAGCATTTTTCTTATCCATATCTTTAAAAAGATCTAATATTTCCTTAGTAAGAATAATATTCCTAGAATTTTCTTTATCGAGTTTCTTCATGATTTTTGAATTCTCATTTTCAAGAAGTTTGGAAAACCTAGAAACTTCTTCATAGGAAGGTATAGTATTATCTTTATCAGAAGAATATTCTTCATCAGAAAAGTTATAATATTTACTATCATTAGAATTCAAAGAAACATTGGTAATTGATTTAGCATTTTATACCTTAGTCATCAAGAAGTGGTAATCAATAGGTAGCCTGGCTAAAAGACCAAGATTATCTTGTCTAGAAGATTCATAATCCATAGACTCATTTGAAGAGTCTCCACGACTATCACTCCATGTGTCATTGCCTTTTAACACTTTCTTAGATTTGGCCTTGTAATAATTCTTTCTGTTTTTCGCAGAATGCATTTCCTTTCTTTCTTTTCTCTTGAGCATAGGGAAATCAGGTCTTATGTGTCCAGCTCTCTTGCATTCATAACATGTAACTTCAGATTCTTGCTTGTCTTTCCTATCCTTCTTCTTATATATGGATTGAAAGTTCCTCTGTCCAGCTATCTTGTTCATCCTTCGAGCGAGATTTGATAATTCATTTTCTGAGGACTCACTTCCACTAGATTTGGAATGGATAAAAACTTTCTTAGATTTAGATATGGTTACTCTCTCACGAGTCTTGGATTTCATATGATTTGAAGTAGTAGTAAAAGCTACAATACCATTTCCATTCTTCTTCTTCACAATATCAACATCTCTCTTCATTCTAGTCTTATACTGAATAAGAGTTCCAAACAACTCATCAAGGGTAATCTGAGTAACCTTTCTATTCTCATCAATTTCAGTACTTTTAGATTCCCACTCATTCAGCATGATGTCAATAATATTATCAACAAGAGATTCATCATCCAATCCTTTTTCACCCATTGATTGTAAACTATTTACTATAGTCAGGAATCTCTGTTGCACCTTGTATATGGGTTCACCATAAGGAAAACTAAAACCATGATATTCAGATCTAAGAGTGGCTCTTCAAGTCTCAATTACTTTGGATGTACCAAAATGAGAAACTTCAAGTTTCTTCTATATAGAATTTTCTTCTTCACAAGATGAAATTTGGGTATATATATTTATAGTCATTGAACAAAGTAATGTATTGTGTACCTTATAGTTCAGTCGGTAATCATTCTTTTCTTTATTTTTAAAGGCACTTACTTCTTTAGCAGGGATCTTGTATCCACCAGTAAGCATAACAAATTTTTTAACCCTAGTGTTGATAATGAAAGTCTTCATGCGATCTCTCAAATATTTGTAATCATTACCATCAAAGATATGTAGTCTGGTTGGATTAATATTATCAATGGATCCAACATTTAATCCTACCATCCTTAAGAAACTCTTTGGCACACAAACTTGTTAGTAGTACAAGTTTGTAAACTAGAGGAAATATCCTAAGCAAGAGTGAATCCGAAAAAGTTTGAATCCGAACTATATGATCCCAAAAAATATGAATCCAAATTTGTGAAAAATGAATCCCAAAAATAGATTACAAAAAATATGAATCCGGAAAATGTTATTTCGAGAATTCCGGTCTGAATCTAATCGTGAGATTAATTCAGATTGAACCAAATCCTCTGATACCAATTGTTTGGATGGTATGTGACTGAGTATGATATACTCTATAATACAAAACATAGGATCGAAATAAGAATGATATTCTCAAATACAAGAGGGGGGTGAATAGTACCTTTTACAAATTCCCTTAGGAAATTTTTAGGATGGTTATGTTTAACAAAGTTAAACAGGATAATTCACAAGACCTCTATGAGTTCTAATAGCTTGTTTGATTCCAGAAAAGTGATTCCGAAAAAGGAACTTAACTAAAGATACAAAGATTAAGATTCTACCTTAAAGAATATAGAATCTAACTATATCAGATTATAAGGATGAGGAAATATAAGAAAGTATACTTTCCTCAACAATACAAAATGCAGCAGAAAAACTTGTAACAAAAAAAAGTAACAAGTATAAACTCTTTTATCCCAAAGAGAAGGGTAATCCACAACCTTGGATAAAGGTCCCTTGATTTATACTTTCAAGAAAGTATGTCTTACTCACACCAAGGTCAGCCCTCGATATGAAGATCAGAGTCTGTCTTGCTTTCCCCGCAAGCCCTCAACTATCAGGTAGTCGGAACCTCTGTCTTCCTCATAAAGGAATCCCTCAACATAAAGGTGTTGGAACCTCTGTCTTTATATCCTCGGAATCCCATGATTGTACACAACAACAATTGGAGTCGCATGAAGCAAATATGCACAAGGCAAAGTTTGAACAAGCCGTTCAAACTTTCTGCATGAATCTTGAGAGTTGATAAGAGCCTATATCTCTAAAAATAACTTCCACAGCATGTAAGTACACTTGTCAGAGTTCTGTCAATGTTTTCAAAGTTTTTTTCGAATTTCAAATGAGATACTATTTATAGGTGAAGCTCCAATGGTAGGCTCCCTCCTCCAATGGTCGAATTATTCCTTGAATTTCGGAGGGACCTATACATGTGTCACTCAAAAAACGGTTAGTTAATAACTGAAAGAAAGACATCATTTTGTAATAGAACAAGTATAAGCATAACTAAACTGATATTTGGAATGGAGTAGAAAATGAAAGTTTGGAATGGAAAAGGATAAAGTTTGGAATGGAAGTTAAAAAAAATTCAGAGTCTATAGACTGAAGAATATTTGGATACTGTTTTGTAGGAATTCGAAACCTGAATTCTGTAGAAATTCGGAGTCAGAATTTCATGGAAATTCAAAGTTTTATTTCACAAGAATCTGGATCCAGAACATACAATGTTTAGAGTCTAAGATCATGAGAATTCAGAGTCATACCTCATCAGAGTTCGGAGTCTGAATTTAGATAACTCAGAGTCAGAACTTAGAGAAGTTCGTAATCAGAATTCGGAGTGGAACTTTATGAGAGTTCGTATGAAAAATTCGGAGTGAACTTCATGAGAGTTCGTATCCAGAATTCAGATTCTTAAACAGAATACCTCATATCTAAGTATTATACAATTATGAGGTTTTAGATATGAATCCGGTTTTTATACTTAAGAAAAATATTGATATGAACAATGAAAACAAGGTAGGGGTACATTTCCTTTGGGAAGGAAATTTTCATTATTGAAGTAAAACAAGAATAAAATGAAATTTTCTTTAAGAAAAGGTGTTTGTGATTTTCAAAACAATAGGAATGATAAATTCATAAGAAAACCTTGATGACTTATCAATCTCCCCCATGAATGAAGGAATGGAAAAAGTCATAAGGAAAACCTTATTGAATCAACATAGAAGATGGTGGTTAAAGATAAGAAATCTTAGACTGATAAACATTTTCATGATTTATAGGATTATTATACCACTACCTGTACTACCACCCAAGAAACTTTTTATTCATTGGTATATGGAACTATAGAATTTTTTTCAATTGAAATGAAATTTCCTTCACTCAGAGTTTCCATTTGGGATGAGTTAGCTTTAGAAGAGAGGTCTTAGAAATGGTTCAATGAGTTGGAATGATTAGACGAGAAAAGATTGCATACTTTACATAATTTACAAGTCTATCAAAATAGAATATCACGAGATTTTAATAATAATGTTTGCCTCCATTCATTTTTTCAAGGAGAATTGGTATTGGTCCTTAGGACTCCAATGATGCCAAGAAAGAAACCTCCAAATCTTGAGCCAAAGTGGGAAGGACCTTATTCTATACATAACGACTACTCAAATGGAGATTATTACTTAATATCAATGGATGGAGAGATTATTACAACCCTAACGAATTTGAGATTCTTGAAGAAATACTTTTTTTAGTTGCACCATTCGTCCTTGTTGCAAGACAAAATACTGCACAACTCCAATGTCCTTACTACTAAACTAAAAACTGAACAGTTCAAAGTCCTTGTTGAAATACATTAAAATAAATAACAACAACAAGTATCCATGTTGCATGATGTTAAAATTCATAGCATCTTTGTCCTTGTTGGATGATGTTAAACTGAATGAAACCATTTTTCCTAGTTACATGACATTAAACTATATGGTTAACGTCTTCTTTATTTGATTCTAGGAGCGTCCATAAGCTAGCATCATGGAAATCATTGCCACTCCTTAGTGGCACATGAGTCCTCTTCCCCATTCCTATGTTAGATCTGCATTGGGACCTTGTTCAAGAACTACGTGTGGTTCGATTCTCATTTATTTGAGATACGTAGAGATGCATGGATCTCCAATCATGGGACCAGCTGCAACCACACAATTTTTTATTCCTTTTATACCCCTTTATATGAATCAAATCTATACAGAGTTCCCTTTTAAGATACATGATGATATTTTCATTCCATCATGCGTCTTAAATTTAATTATTCTTCTAAAATGTGTTAAATCCCCCCATCTCCCATGTAAAACTCAATTTTTGTGGGATATGAATGCTTAAATAAATACATACGTCTTGATTCCCATCTATTTATGATATGTGGAGACACCTAGATCTCTAATTTTGGGCCCAATTGTGATAAAAAAACCCTTTATTCCTTGTATAATAGTCAAACCTGTATAGGAAATGTTTTAAGAACTATGTATGACTTGATTCTTGACCCCAACAAGACATATAATGACACTTGGGTTTTATCCCATAATCTAGTTACAATATTTCTTTCTTTTCACATTGGTTTATCTTCATCCTTATCTCATGATGTTAAATTACATGTAAATCTAACACCCTTATTCATCACTTGTGTCACCTTTGTGTTATAGAAGAAACCCTTACTGATCCTTGTTTCTCACACTGAGCATAGCTCACATGGACATAAGAATTGGGTAAAAGGATGTTCTATATAAATAAAGTGTCTCAATTTCTTATGGGGCTATCAATGTCCTCAATACATGACTTAAAATTGCACAGTACAATATCCTCACTACATGACTTTAAACTGCACATCTCAATATTAATTCAGAGGAATCAAAGAAATTATCCATTTTACATATGAGTTAGATCTATGAAAAGGATGTCAAACTCTTGGCCAATATTGATTAAAACATTTCTCATGTGCATTGAGAATAACCCCTTCCATATTTCACACTCTTAATCTTGAATATTTCAAGATCTTCATAATATTTCTTATGGTTTCTGGTGACAGAGTTTCTAATACCTGAGAGCTCTTTCTTTTGACTATACAGTACATTCTCTTAGGTGGACTTCCATAATTTTCCTACATAATGGGCATATCAGTCAAAAGATGCCACTATTTGGTTATACAGCATATTCCCCAGTTGGCCCTACATAACATAGCCCCATAACGGGTTTGTCAAATTATGGTAATTTCATTCTTGGTTTTAGTGTCTTTGTCCCCTTCAAAATTCGATGACAATATACAAGAATCTGTATTTTAAAATAGCCATTCAGGTATATTTGTCCCATTATATTTCTCTTGATCTAAAAATATTTTAGAACATGGTTTACAAATTTCTCTCTCCATGAATTCAATGTGGTATGAAATTACCTTGGATCACTTGACCACATGTCATATATTGTTTCCATTTTTGTTCCTAGTTTTATGAAAAAAACAACAGACACCATACCTTATATGTTTGGGTCAGACCTTCGTAGAAGTACTATTCCTGTGATTCTTTGGAAATCATTATTGGGAATACTCTCTCGATATTCAGGTACCTTTCTCCATAATAAAAAATCCATGATTTGGAAAATATGAATCTTCATAAACTTTCTTCGGCTTTTATAAATAGAAAGTCAAACATCTGAGAGCTCTTTTGCTTAACTATTCAGTACATTCCCTTAGGTGGCCTTGCATAAGTTTCCTACATAATAGGCCTGTCAGCCAAAAGATGCCACTATTTGGATATGCAGCATATTCCCTAGTTTTCCCTGCATAATATAGCCCCCATAAGGAGTTTTTCAAATAATGGTAACTTAATTCTTGTAAAATACTTTCTCTAATTCCTTCATCCCATTTTCCATATCATTCTTCAGATTTGGAAATTCCCAAATCGCAGTTTACAATTTTCCCTTCCATGTCTGAATATGGCTGTATGTTTCCAAATAAATTATCAAGAAATTAGAAGAGTCTTAGTAACATCCCAGGTAAATAAAGAATAATACATTTTAATATTTATTAAAATTTTAGAATTAAATATTAATTTTACTTTAAAGGGGTTTCTATGTTCGATAGCGTGCCCGATACGCAACAACGAGTTTCTTTGAAATCTTACGTTGCACACTGGTGATATAATAATATTTTTTTAAATGGTAGTTAACACGTAGCCATTGTATTGGTGGGAATGAATAGAAATAACCAAAATATGATTATATATGTTTTTGAAATATTTTTACATTTATCCAATAAAATATAAAGGCTTAAAATAAGAAAAGAATTCAATTTTTAGCATAGATACTCTAATATTCACTAAAAGGTCGAACTATCGCCTTTTGATGGAGAAACCTCTTTAAATATAGTTTTGGTCACTCTTATACATTCTATTGGACCAAATAAAACTCTTCATTAGAATCGGGACTTCAAAATTTACTTTGTGTAATTTTTTTGTATTTTTCCGATAAAGTTCATTTTTTAATGAATAGTTGTATTTTAATTCAAAACCTCTTTTTAGTCTAATTTATTTATATGATTAGATTATCTTTTGAATTGGTTTTAAAGTGAAATTAGAGTATATTTTTACCATTTAATCCAATGGTGGTCATTGTAATTAATTTCACTTTGAAATTGGACTTAAACTAGGGTCAATCTTTTGATACTTATTGTTTCATAAAAACACGCTATTTTCTCGGACAAGGGGAATTAATTATTAAATTAATTAATTTAACTTATATGTTTTTAATTTTGTAAAATATACATCATTTTTGAATTAGGAATATCAAATATTTCTTAGGGTGAATTTTTGTTATTTTTTTGAAAAACTTCAATTTTTGATGAATAGTGAAACCACTAAGTGGCAGTTAAAAAAACTGATTTTTCATTTAAATGAAATTTTACCACCTCTGTGTATTGAATTTAAAAAATCTGACATAAATGGTTGTCATTAGGATTTAAAATGTGGTACAATGGGATTGAAATAATTTTTTGGTGAATAGTAACTTTTAAGTTTTTAATCGCGATTAGTGGTAATTAGTGTAATTTAAGGTAAAAATAATGTTTTAATAATATGAAATAACCTATAAACATGTCCTAACCTTATTGGATGTGTCATGTCCAACCAAAAAAATCCATGAGTAAACTTGCGGACCCCATGGAGCCACTTTGGTAGGAAAATGACATTAATAACTTTTTTTAATGTTAAAATAAAAACGTCACAAACATGAGTTTTTTTACTAAAACAATTTTTAAATGGGGTTATACAAATCCTATTCTTTAGTATAAATATTCATTGGAAATATCAAAAGATTTCCTACATCATGATATTTGTTTTATAATTTTTATACATTAAATACATTAAATTATTTATGACACCATGATGATGCAGCGATTACCTCATTATTTAACGATTTAAATAAAATGAAAATATAATGTAAAATCTAAGACCTAAACTTCTCAAAAACCTATTGTATGGGAGGATTTAGAACTCTAATCACCTTATCCTCGAAATATATAATTGTGGGACCTTTAAAATCCGAAAATCATTTTCTAATAAAGTAACTTTTTATAACTTTCCAAGAGTTCCCCTCCTCTCCTCTTATAAAAGGCCCCCACCTCTACCCGCTTACCCACACCACTTAAGCCTTTGGCTCGGCCAAACCCTACCTATTTTGTCTCTACACATCCCTCTCTTACTTATAGAATCATCACATTGGGCAGAAGTCTTCCCAAGGAAGCCTTTGAGCTCAAATCAAAAAGAGTTACCCCTTTTAAAGGTAGTGTCTTCTCTTGTGTTCTTATGTTTTATTTTGCTTCTCCAACACTGTAAACTCTTTTTATTACGTTCTTTTGTAACAACACCAGTATATTCAATATACTAGGATGTTTTTATGTGAAGGATTCGAGCTACACTTACAACCACCTACATCTAATGGTTAAAGAACATGCTGTTTCTCTGGATGGTGAATTTCTGCCTCACGAAACGATGATTGTTCAACACTCATATAACACCTTAAAAGGTGTCCATTAAGATGTCACTATATATATATATGATATATAATATGTTTATGTTTTACTTAATCTTCTGTATTTTTCATTTATGACATACCATTATGGTTTCCATTATGGGTAAACGCGATATCTTCATTTTAGGAACTGCGGACTACCGCCCCCTCAAAGTGATTTGATTCGTTAATGCCATATGTGGGATGTATAAAGGATGGATTTATAGTTATTATATATAATGTTATACTGGAATTATAACATACCTTTATATCATTATTATTTCTTTCCATTAATGTTTGAGATAGAAATGAAAGTAGCGTTCATGCGTACGTACAGCTTACCGTCTCCATGAACGATGCATTTCATTTCTTATCCCCAAATGTAATGTAATATTATAATTACATATATATAATGGATAAATATGATTTATGTTACATCTAAATGATGAATATAATTCTGGAATTAAAATATACATATCTCTCATTTAGTTTTAATTCCATTAATATGACATAGAAATGAAAGTAGCGCACATACGTACGTACGGCTTACCGTCTCCATGAACGGTGAATTTCATTTCTTACCTCTAAATGATTATGTAATATTATAAATGCATGTATATACTGGATATATATGATATATATGATATCAACATCATGAATAAAATTCTTGATATAATGGATATTTTACCACATGAACAACTTGTAATTATAAAGAGTTTCTTTTGACTCAAGAACCAATGATCGACAAAACGACCATTATTAACTTAAATAATTACATAGTGTTCATAACATGGTAATAAGGGATATAAAAGGAATAATGAATTTGAAAAAGTATCTTAATAAAGTATAAATTAACTCAAGTTTATTATTCAGGACGTTAAAGAACGATCGAGTTAAGTCATACCCGAGGTCTGAGACTTCATCTCAATCTCCTTTCATTGAGGCATATTTTGTTTTATACACAATCTTCTTTTAAATGGTGTATAAACCCCTTTGAATTTTATTTTTATCTGAAAGTAATCTTTTTATACAAAGCGTTTTACTAAACGACAAAAGGGAATGTTTTTGTCGTACGTATGCGGCGACAACGACTTCTCCGCCGCCGTGACCATTATTTGATTTTCGGCTTCCTCTACAAGCCATAACTTTTTTTAAAAGAAAAATAAATACCATGTTTTACTTTTCTTTTATTTTGGTATTGAAAATGGTTTTCATAATGTTTTTATTATATCAATGTGTTGTATTGATATCTTGTGATTGAAATGTGGAAATGTTATGTTTCCTTTATGTATGTTTTATGTGATACGATTATGTTATGGTTCATGGCCATTATTATGAAGAGGGGTTGTTCCGTGATAAACTAAGGGCGTGTGAGCCTGATATATCTCTCCAATTAATTGGGTAACACGAAGGAGTTAAACGTTAAGGTTTCTCCGAAGAGATTTAGGGAATATACTGTGATGGGTATTCCAAACATAACCAAGAGGGTTACTCCCTACGTAAGAATGTTATGAATGCCTCAAGTTACCTTTATGTCTTATGATTTCTATGATTTATTCATGATTTGATGAGGTATGTTAACGTGCTTATGTTTTATGAGTAAATTATGATTTCATACATGGACTAATGTTTTCACTTCATACTTTTATATCCCTTAGTGAGCTTTTTATGCTCATCCCATGTTTTTGAAATGTTTTTCACAGGTTAAGGGAAGGGTACATGATGTGATGATAGTGTCAATGAAGTGTCAAGAAAGAATCCATGTTTTATTTTAAATATGTTTTCATTGATGGGAAAAATGATTACTATCTTTTATGTAACCACTTTGTTTAAATGTGGAATGTAATGCATGTTTTATGATCTAATTCTCTAAAACTCTAAACCTGAAAATATCTTCAATGAGAATTATTTATTTAATTAAATATTAAGTAATGTTTAAGGTTGGGGCCTTATAGTTGGTATCATAGGTCGGTTTAGATAACTTTAGGCATTAGAATTGTTTTAAATAATTATCCAAAAATATTTTTTATGTTCAAATTGAAATGATGTAGAATTTGAAGATTATCATGTTGCTTCATCTAAGACATGTTTGTTCAGAATGGTTTTCCATAGAGGATACAGGGAAGCAGTGCTAGGAAGGCTATAAAGACCCGTAAAATTCAAGGAAATTTTTTTTTCTTAATTTTCCTTGGTATTTTACAAGAACGCGGTTTCTGACGGCACTTGATTTCGAGGCCCGGTGTGCCCGGAATTTCTATCTGAAGTTTAGATCAGGTACATTCAGTGAACGAACGAGCGGGAATTCCTAACTTTTGAACCGGTGCTCAGAATCGAATTCCTAGGGCACCTATGGAACCACAACACCGGTAATTGCTTAAGAACACCTTTTCCGAAGTTGCGTTTACTCGAGAGAAGTTGATAAAAATTTGTGGAAGGTAAAATAAAATTTGAGCATGAAATTTTATTTATCTTTCTATGTGTTTAAACCTTTGGGTGGAAGTTGGGTAACCACCCAACTTCCCATGAGAGGTTATGAGGCCGTTGGGTCCCACATGAACCCCACCCCTTCATAATCTCTAACCCCCCTCAACTCACCATTAATTGTTTGACAACTTTTGTTAATTAATTAAGTGAGTTAAATGTGAATGTTTGAATTTAAAATGTGTAGGTTATGTTAATAAAATAAGTGTTGAACTTATTTTATTTTGTTGGAATTATGGTTGTGGGAGTCTTTGGGAGAAAATCTAAGGAGCTTGAGGAAATTCTTCATCTTAGATGAAGAACGCGAAGAACGTGAAGAACGTTGGATTCCTCAGAGATCGACGACGTGACATCGTCCCCGCGACGCGACTACCTCCTTCCGCGACGTCTCCTTCAGTGATGGTTATCTCCGTGATGAATCCTCGCTCAACATGTTCGATGAGGTAGGGGTTTATGTGTTTGTATTTGTGAATTCTTCCGTAATCCATCCTCGTTCAATTGGACCGCTTGATATCGTTTAACGGGAGGGGGTCGGACCGCACAAACACGGCCGACCCTCCTCCCTTATTATTTTTTTTGTTTTTGTTGTTGTTGTGGTTCTAAGGAAAGTGACGCGGTGCCGTCGCACTGTGCGAGAACGAGCGGCAAGGAAGCGCGGCGCCATCGCGCCGCGCGTTTGAAAATCGAACCAAGCCGTGGCGCCGCGCCGGAAAAACCCGAAGACACCGTGGCCGGAGCGGGGCCGCGACGGAGGGGCGCGGTGCTGTCGCGTGGCACCGGATGGACCAAGGCCACAGCTTAAGCCGTGGCGGAGTAGGGGAACCAGCAGCTGGAATCGGGCCGCCTGCGTCGGAGTAGGGGGGACCGGCCTTGCCGGTCCCGTGGCGGCAGAAGTCGGCCGGCCGGAGCGGGCCGGACGGACAGGGAAGAGCCGGGGGTTCATAACCCCCGGCTGACCGGATGTGAACGGCCCCCATTATGGGGCTGGAGTTACTACAAGCAAGGGGCAATGCCCCCTGCATCCCGAACGGCTGGGCCGTTCGGCCGAGCCACCTGGCCAGTGCGCCGGACCGCCAGCGCGCTGGGCCGCTGAGTCGGGCCGCACCCAGGCCAGGCCGGGCCATGCCAGGTGGGTCGGGCCACGCCCAAATGGGCCGGACCCGGACCCATATCGGTTCGACCTAGTTCGGGCTAACCCTGGGGGTATCGGCCGGGTCGGACCGGGCCCGAACCCCCTAATACCAAACCTATTTCGGTCTGTTTCCCATAACATGAGCTGTGGACCTCTGATCAATGTACCGTCAGCTGTGATACGATCCTTGGATCGAGACGGTCATTTAGGTATATTACACTCAGCGTTTCTTAGTACTTTGGGTTCCTCTGGGTTGGTAAATACACGAAACCAATCGGGCCCTCGGAGAGGAAACGCTTATTACTTGAGCTCTGGACGTCTGATTGACGTGCCGTCAACTTTGTTGGATTCCTCTTAGTGAGACTGAACTTTTGGCTTACTCCGCTTGAGGTTTGGATGCAGTTGGAGTATAGTCGGGTTGGTTTTGACTTAAAAACCAACCGGGCCCCTGGGACGAAAAAGCCAATAACTCTCAAACCGGGCGTCCGATTGACGCGCCGTCTGTGACATTGAGTTCTTGTTGACGATACAGAACTTTTGGATACATCAACTCCGGACTATGTGTCAGTTGATGTATCAGCCCTTCGGCTCATGGAGCGGACCCTCCCGAACGAGCTTGCTGTGTGCGGGAACCCTAGATCTTGCTGCGACTACGACTACGATGACGACTCTGCAGGAATCCTCCGTGGATTCGACGGCGACGACTACAACATTCAGCGATCCTACGTGGATCAGTGCTACCGATCCTATGTAGGTCCGATCCTGTGTGGGTCAGTGCTCAGCGGTCCTGTGTGGGCCAGTGCCTACAGATCCTGTGTGGGTCCGATCCTGTGTGGGTCATTGTGGGGGTTAGTTACCTATCAATCCTTTGTGGGTCATTGCGGGGATTAATACCTATCGATCCTATGGGGGTCCGACTGATTAGATGAATCAGTGGCAATATTTGATCATCTCTATCGTCTTACGAAGAAGTATACCGGTGTGAGCTAAATCTTGACTTGCTTTCCTATGTGGATTGTGTTGTGCTATCCTGTGTGGACGTGATCGAATTTGGGTTCGGATGTTTGAGCCGAACTGGAATTGATGACTCTGGTATATTTATGGGCATATACCTAAGTAGAGTCAGGGGTCTCGGGGTCCCTACTAGGTAGCTTATACTCACCCCTACACGGGCTATGCCTACACTACGTTGTGTTGGTTGCAGACGACGGACATCGCTGATCGTGGTTGAGGTACGCAGAGCAGGTCGGTACCTGGAGGTGGATCACTAGGCGGGACATACACGGAGCGAACGACTGGACCTGAGGATCTATGGAGGCTATCTGTACCCACCCTTGAGGTGGGACTTCCAGTGGATGGCTCGAGGCTGTGGCTTTACTTTCAGTTTTTGTTTTCCCTTCCCAGTTATACTTTACTTTCAGTTTGGGTTTGTATTCTGGCCCACTTACTTTTCCGCACTTACTGTTGTACCCAGTTTTTACTTAGTGTTTACTTCTGCTTGCTTGCTCTATGGTGTTTTTTTACTTTACAAAGGCAACACCTTCCATTTTTTTATCGGTAATTACGCCTTGGTGCTAGTCGCCGGCCCCTGGCCTATGGAAGGCGGGCTTGGGGTAGTTACGAAATGGGCCCCGAGGATGGGTCGTGACAAATTGGTATCAGAGGAGTTCGGTTTTACCACAGAACATTGGACTCTGATCTTTTCCTATGTGAAGAAATAGTGTTAAGCGTATTGGGTGTGGTTATCAGTCCAGGGAGTCCAGTGTTGGTGCGGCAGCCGACATATCCGTACACCAGGACCCTGACTTCTGATTTCCAACTTAATACACAAAAACATTGATTGCATGTGTGATTCATGTTTTGTTTGTGATTATTTTATGTCAGCTCACCAGGTATACTGTTTGACTGTGGCACACTTGTTTCTTTTCAGGATAGCCCCACGATGGCAGCCAGCTAGGGTTTCGAGAGTTGTGCGTGACAACATCCCACCGAGCGACGTGGCCTTGGTACATGGCCCTTTGACAGCAGAGGCACCGGTGGTACCTCTACCCACCGAGCCATCGATGCTTCCAGCCCCAGCCGCTGACGATGCACGTCACCTTAGTGCACTGCACGAGTTTCAGCACCAGCGACCGCCCAGGTTCCGCGGGGAGACGGACCCTCAGGCAGCTGAGGATTGGCTGGAGGTAGTTGTATGAGTTTTCAGGTTAGTGAGGACACCAGCAGACCACATAGTGATCCTCACAGATAGCATACTGCACGCGGCAGCAGGCAGATGGTGGCGCTTGATACTCTAGGTGCACGATGAGGCATCTCTCCTCTAGAAGGACTTTGAGAGCCTCTTTCGCTCGGAGTTCGTCCCAGCCACCCTCCGTGCGCTGCGCATTCAGGAGCTTCTTCAGCTGCGGCAGGGCAGCTTGACGGTTGCCCAATACTTAGCGAGATTTACCGATCTCTCGCGCTACTCGACAGACATGGTACGAGACCCATTCTTCCAGGCCCGGACCTTCGAGAAGGGTTTGAGGCAAGAGATCAGGGCATTGCTGATCTCCCTCAGCTTTCCGACACAGGCAGAAGTACTGGAGCGAGCCCTTCTGATCGAGAGGTTCCTTGCTGAGCCTGCATCAGCAGCGAGACCTACCCCAGAGCGGCACGTAGCAGAGTCTTCTACAGTAGGTAGTCGATGGATGAATCATGGGTCCAGGCAGAACAGACCCTCAGGAAGACGACCTCAGGACACTGTCTCAGCAGTACGGGGCACACAGTGTGGAGCCAGTGTTTCGAGAGGCAGATAGTGCTACGCATACGGCGGGCATGGTCACATGGCTCATGACTGCCTGACCCGCCGTGTAGAGGAGTAGCAGATAGTTGAGGGACCACCCAGGCAGAGGCAGAGGGTCGACTGTGGCGGTCCGCAGGGAGCAGGCGGACGAGGCAGAGGAGCTGGCCGAGCAGCAGGTGGTGGGAGACACTTTGAGGCTCTACCACCACCACCACCAGGAGTTCCGCCCCGACCACAGGGAGCTGGCAGGCAGAGACAAGCACAACTTCAGGCAGCGGAGGCCTACAACCACAAAACTCCCAATATGATTCGAGGTACTATTTGTGTCTATTCCACCCTTGCTGCAGTTCTTATAGACACAGGAGCGAGTCATTCTTTCATAGCCGCTGCCCTTGTTCGGATCTCGAAGATTCCGACGGAGCCGTTGGCTCGATCGTTATGGCTAGAGACTCCTACGGGAGTAGACTCGATGATTACGCACTGGTGCCGGCAGCGTGAGCTTACTATAGGAGGCGAGAGCTTCGGCTGAGATCTTCTTGTAGCGGCGTTGAGGCCTTACGACGTCATCTTGGGAATGGATTGGTTATCTACAGTCCATGCTTAGATCGACTGTATTAGGCGCAAGGTGCGATGTGTACGCACCGATGGGAGTAGGTTCACCATCACTGGCGAGAAGGGAGCCTTCACAGCACAGGATGGACTTCCGTAGAGGAGAGGACAACCCATCACTCATCAGTTGTCTAGCCTCATCCTAGGAGCAGTTGACGTGCGGAGTCATGGTATTCCTATAGTGGTGGATCAGTCTGCGGATGTTTTCCCCAATGACATTCCAGGACTAACTCCTCGCAGAGAGGTAGAATTTTATATTGAACTGTACCCCAGGACAGCCTCGATATCCACTCCAGCATATCGTATGGCCCCCGCCGAGCTTCGAGAGCTATGGGTACAGTTGGAGGACTTGTAGGGCAAGGGATTCATCCGACCCAGTGTTTCACCCTCGGCTTCCCCGATATTGTTCACCAAGAAGGCGGACGGGAGCTTGCGACTTTGTGTCGACTATCATCGCCTGAACCAGGTGACAGTGAGGAACATGTATCCACTACCGAGTATTGACGACCTCTTTGATCAGCTCAAAGGAGCACAGTGGTTCTCAAAGATAGACCTTAGATCAGGCTATCATCAGCTCAGAGTTTGGGATGAGGACGTGCAAAAGATGACCTTCAGATGTCGGTACGGCCACTACGAGTTCTTGGTTATGCCATTCGGCGTAACCAATGCTCCAGAAGTGTTCATGTCCCTCATGAATAGGATATTTTATCCATACCTCGATCAATTTGTCGTGGTTTTCATCGACGAAATTTTGATATACTCGACCACTGAAGAGGAGCACGCCTACCAATTACGGGTCGTACTAGACACACTCCGAGAGCACCAGCTTTATGGAAATCTCTCGAAGTGTTAGTTCTAGATATGCGAGGTCCACTTCTTAGGACACGTCATCTCTGAGGCGGGAGTTGTGGTGGATCCTGCGAAGATCGAGGTAGTGCTTGCTTGGGAGCCACCCAGGAGAGTGACCGAGGTGCGGAGTTTCTTGGGACTAGCTGGGTACTACCGGAGATTTGTGCCAGACTTCATCAGAGTTACATCACCACTCTCAGCTTTGAAAAAGAGGGGAAACCCTTTGTGTGGTTAGACAGATGTCAGCAGAGCTTCCAGGAGCTGGGAGAGAGATTGACCAGTGCGCCTATATTGAGGTTGCCGGAGGAGGGAGTAGGGTATGTAGTTTACTACGATGCATCAGGGACCAGAATCAGATGTGTCCTGATGCAGGAGTGGGCCATGATCGCATATGGATCACATCAGTTGAGGTAGCTTGAGCAGAACTATGCTACCCATGACCTGGAGTTAGCGGCAGTGGTCTTCGCTCTAAAGATGTGGCGACCCTATCTGATGGGCGAGCACTTTACCGTCTATTCTGACCATCAGAGTCTCAGGTACATCTTATCGAAGAAGGACCTGAATCTAAGATAGCGGTGATGGGTTGATTTCCTCCAGGACTATGACTTTGAGATAGTCTATACTCCTGGGAAGGGGAACGTAGTAGCCGATTCTATCAGCAGGAGGACGGGCGTCCAGCTACATGGGGAGGTGACAGAGCAGCTAACCGCTTTTCAAATATCCTTCGTGGATAGAGATGGAGCAGCCTTTCTTCAGTCACTCACAGTCACTCCTCCACTACTGCAGCGGGTCAGAGAGGCACAACGTGGGGACACCGACTGTGAGATGCGACATGCACAGATATCCTCAGGACAGGAACCTGATGGATTCTCCGTGGGAGGAGAGCACAATGTCCTTTTCATAGGACGTACCTTGGTACTAGTTGCTTTACGGGAGGAGGTGCCGAGAGAGTTTCACACTTCCCCTTTGGCGGTACAACCTGGAGTGGCAAAGATGTTCCAGGATCTCAGACGACAGCACTGGTGGCCAGGCATGAAGAAGGTTGTGGCAGAGTTCATTTCTCGATGCCTCACCTGCCAGTAGGTGAAGGCAGAGCACCAGGTACCAGCAGGCTTGGTACAACCCTTGGAGGTCCCGGAGTGGAAGTGGGACAGGATATCTATGGACTTCGTGATTGTAATTCCACGTACTTCCAGAGGTCACGACTCCATTTGGGTGATTGTCGACCGACTCACAAAGTCAGCTCACTTCTTACCCATTAGAGAGCAGGGCTCAATAGAGAGCTTGGGACATCTCTACGTTCAGGAGATTGTATGGCTTCATGGTGTGCCATCATCTATCGTCTCCGATCGAGATGCTCGCTTTACTTCCCGGCTTTGGAAGGGGTTTCAGGAGGCATTCGGGACGCAGCTACATCTGAGAACTGCCTTTCACCCTCAGACGGATGGTCAGACGAAGTGGACCATTCAGACTCTCGAGGACATGCTCCGTGCATGTGTCCTCGACTTTGGTCACAGCTGGGAGGACCGCCTACCCCTGGTGGAGTTCACGTACAACAATAGCTACCACTCCACCATCGGGATGGCACCATACGAGGCGTTGTATGGCTGACCTTGCAGATCACCACTGTGCTGGACATACCCTGGGGAGTTAGCACTTGTGAGACTGTAGATGGTCCATGCCACGATAGAGAAGGTCCAAGTCATCCAGGAGTGGATGAGGACAGCTCAGAGCTGGCAGAAGTCTTATGCTGATTGGAGGCGGAGGCCACTGGAGTTCGAGGATGGCGACCACGTCTTCTTGCGGGTCTCACCTCGACGTGGTTTATAGAGATTTGGCCGAGGCGGAAAGTTGTCTCCACGCTTCATCGGACCATTCCAGGTCCTCAACAAGATTGGAGAGGTGGTTTATCGCCTGGATCTACCACCTTAGTTGCACCGGGTGCACGACTTCTTCCATGTATCCCAGCTGAGGAGATACGTGCACGACCCGATGCATATCATTGACCATGGGGAGCTGGACTTTGATGATGGGGAAACTTTTATGGAGGTCCCGGTGGAGATCAAGGATCGATAGGAGTGGGTCCTATGTGGGCGGTCGATTCCTCTAGTGCGCATCAGATGGAAACACGGGAACCTCCAGGAGATCACTTGGGAGTGGGAGACTCAGATGCGTGCATAGTAACCACATATGTTCCCCTAGTTTTTTATGTATCTTTATGGGGATGTAAAGCTCTGAGGTGGGAGTAATTTAAAGACCCATAAAATTCAAGGAAAATTTTCCTTGAATTTTACAGGTCTTTACAAAGGCATACAGAAGGAAATGACCTTCTGAATCAGCATCCTGAGATGGTCGGAATTGGAACTGAGCACTTTGTTGCAGTAATGGCGCAGTTGACTCAAGCAATAAATGGTGGTGGTATCCATGCACGAGAATAGCCAGATCAACCGTATAGGAACATGTCAGTGGTGGAACATTTCATGAGGCAACATCCCCCATCATTTAGAGGATCATCTGACCCTGTGCTAGCTAAAGAGTGGATTAAAGCACTGGAGAAGATTTTCGATTTCATGGGGTGTTCATACAATCAGAAGGTTAGTATTTCTATTTACCGTTTGGAGGGTGAAGTAGATCAGTGGTGGTCGATGGTTAAAAATATCAGGGACGCTGATGATATTGATGCTCTCGACATGGATGAATTCAAAGGTATGTTTCTTGAGAAGTGTTTTCCTAAGTTTGATCGACTTAGGATGGAAAAACAATTCCTGTAACTGAGGCAAGAGGAAGACTCAGTGGATGCCTATGAATAAAGGTTCACTCAATTGGAAAGGTATGCTCTAAATTTTATCCGAGACCTTGATAGTAAAATCAATCGTTTTTACTCAGGATTAAAGCCAAAATATCGAAGGGATTTAGCTTCTCGTGAGTTAAAAAGTTATGAAAAGCTTGTTCGATGTGCTGAGAAGGTGGAAACGGAGTTTTCCGATGATCAAGTGTTTTATAACAACCAACAGAAGAAGATACCAAGGTGGTAGGAGAAAGGAAAGAATTATTCAAAAAGGTCTGACGGTAAGAAAACTAAGTTTACATTTTGTGATAAATGTGGTAAAAGGAATGCGGGGGAATGTCTTCTGAATTCTGGAATGTGCTACCGATGTGTTAAGATGGGACATAAGGCTCGTGATTGCACTGAAAAAGATCAGGGTGATGGTAAGACCAAATTTGATTTACAGTTAGTGAAATGTTTTAAGTGCAATGAGATGGGTCATTATGCAAATGAGTGTCTGATAAAGAGATCGAGTGATGGGAAGCAGTTAGACTACAAGCAGAAAAGGGTGGTGAAATCATTTGCAACTACTTCAGCAGATGTCAGACCATCAAATGATGTTGTATCAGGTACTTTTTTTTGTTTTTTCAGATTATGCCAGTGTGTTGTTTGATTTGGGGTCTACACATTCTTTCATCTCTGAAAACATTTCTAGTAAAATGGGAATACCATCTCATGAAATGACTCCTGAACTTGTGGTAAAAACACTTGGGGGAAATGTTGAGGCAAAAAGAATTTATAAGAATCTTCCTATCCTTATCTGTGGAAAGAACCTACTTGAAAACCTTATTGTTTTACCTCTAGTAGAGTTTGATGTTATCCTAGGTATGTATTGGCTCTCTATTTACCATGATAAGATTGATTGTAGAGCTAAAGAAGTTTATTTTCAGAAATACTTTCACATTGTGTACAAGAATGAACCCTTACTGTTGATAACATATCAAGAGGCCGAGAAACTTGTAAAAGATGGAAATGAATGTTACCTTGCACATATCGTTGAAAATAAGGGAACTGTTCAGATTAATGATGTGCCGGTGGTAAATGAGTATCCTGATGTTTTTCCTGATGAGTTGCCTGGAATAATACCAGATCGGGAAGTTGAGTTTACACTTGACTTAGTTCATGATGCTAATCCAATTTCAAAACCCCCTTATCGAATTGCTGAAGTTGAACTTTTAGAGTTGAAGGAGAAATTGCAAGATTTATTAGAGAAAGGTTTCTTTCGACCTAGCACATCACCATGGGGTGCTCCTATTTTATTTGTTAAAATGAAATATGGTTCTATGAGACTTTGAATTGATTATAGATCCTTGAATAAAATCACTGTTAAGAATAAATATCTGTTGCCTCATATCGATGATTTGTTTGATCAGGTCCAGGGAGCTCAGTATTTTTCAAAGATTGACCTGGGATCGGGGTACCATCAGTTGATGGTAAAGGAAGTAGATATTCCGAAAACTGTGTTTCATACAAGATGCGGCCATTATGAATTTTTAGTAATGCCTTTTGGGCTAACCAATGCACCTGCTGTATTCATGGACCTTATGAATAGAGTTTTCCATGAGTTCTTGGATAAGTTTGTGGTTGTTTTCATTGATGCTATTTTGGTGTTTTCTAAAAGTAAAGAGGAGCATGAAAGACATTTAAGGGTTATTTTTCAAACCATAAAAGAAAAGAAATTGTATGGGAAATTCAGCAAGTGTGAGTTTTGGTTGCAAAAAATTTCATTCCTTGTTCATATTGTTTCTAAATATGGGATAACTGTTGATCCTACAAAAACAAAGGTTGTTGAAGAATGGCCAAGACCCACAAATGTAACTGAGATTCGTATCTTCCTTTGTTTGGCAAGCTATTACTGAAGGTTTGTTAGAAATTTTTCATGGTTATCTAGTCCAATGACTAAGCTAACTCAGATGGGTGTTAAGTTTATCTGGACAAAAGAATGTGATGATTGTTTTCAGGAACTGAAAAGAAGATTGGTGAATGCTCCAGTTTTGGCACTACCTTCCAGGAATGGGGAGTTTGTTATCTATAGTGATGCTTCATTGAAAGGACTTGGTTGCGTCCTAATGCAAAATGATAACGTAATTTCTTATGCTTCACGACAATTGAAAGCTCATGAGGTAAATTACCCTACACATGATTTGGAATTAGCTGCTGTTGTTTTTGCTTTAAAAATTTGGAGGCATCATTTGTATGGAGTAAAGTGTGAAATATATACTGATCAAAAAAGTTTAAAGTATATATTTACTTAGAAAGAATTGAACATGAGACAGAGGAGATGGCTAGAATTAATCAAGGATTGTGATTGTACAATTCATTACCATCCAGGAAAAGAAAATAGAGTGGCTGATGCTTTGAGTCGAAAAAGTAATGCTTCATTAACAATGCTGTGTTTGGAACGTGATCCTTTGGTTAAGGATTTGATGAAATTTGGCATAGAAGTTGTTGGTGCAGGAAGTTATTCTATTTTGTTTCAGGTATCAGTGAGATCATCTCTATCAGATAGAATTAGGTAAGCGCAGAAGAAAGAAAGTGGGTTGCAGAAAAAGGTAGAGCTGGTACAGAAGGGTAAGTTGCCTGAATTTAATATTGATAATGATTGTGTTTTGAGATTTGGGAAGAGATTGTGTGTTCCTAGTGATTCACAGTTGAAGAATGAGTTGTTATGTGAGGCTCATAGTTCCCCATTTTCAGTTCATTCTGGCAGTTCTAAGATGTATAGAGATCTTCGGGAGTGTTACTGGTGGGACGGAATGAAAATGGATATTGCTGATTTTACTGTGAAGTGTTTGACATGTCAAGAGGTTAAATCAGAGTGGTAGTTACCGAAAGGGATGCTTCATCCTTTACCAGTACCAGAGTGGAAATGGGAGAATATATCCATGGACTTCGTTGTGGGATTGCCGAAGACACCTCGAGGTAATAATGCAATCTGGGTTTTTGTTGATCGCTTGACTAAATCTACTCATTTCCTTGCTATACGAGATACTTTTTCCCAAGATCAACTTTATCGTTTTTATCTTAAAGAGATAATTAGGTTACATGGAGTTCCACTCTCCATTGTGTCTGATCTTGATCCCATGTTTACTTCTAACTTTTGGAAAGGCCTTCAGAAGTCGTTGGGTACTGAATTAAATTTTAGTACAGCTTTTCATCCTCAATCAGATGGGAAGTCCGAAAGAATGATTCAGACATTGGAGGATATGCTACGTGCTTGTTCGATGGATTATCAGGGAAGTTGGGACCAACATCTTTCATTGGTTGAGTTTTCTTATAATAACAGTTTTCATTCCAGTATACAGATGGATCCTTTTGAAGCATTATATGGTAAACGGTGTCGAACTATAGCTTTTTTGGGATGAAGTAGGTGAAAGGAAGTTGATGGGACCAGAATTGGTAGAAGAGATGGCAGAAAAAGTTCAGTTAATTCAGAAACACATGAGAACATCTCAGAGCAGACAGAAAAGTTATACGGATAATCGGAGGAAGGATCTATCTTTCGAGGTAGGTGATCATGTCTTTCTCAAAGTTTCGCCATGGAAAAGTGTGATGCGATTTGGTAAGAAAGGAAAGCTGAGTCCAAGGTTCATTGGACCATATGAAATTTTGGAGAAAGTTGGATCAATTGCATACAGTGTGACATTACCTCCGAGTTTATCTCAGTTACACAATGTTTTTCATGTTTCGATGTTGAGAAAGTATATGCCAGATCCATCTCATGTTTTGAGCCCATAGGTAGTTCAGTTGGAAAAGAATCTATTTTATAAAGAAAAACCAGTCCATATTCTTGACCGTATAGAGCAAGTGTTGCGGAAGAAGGTAATTCAGCAGGTAAAGGTTTTGTAAAAAAACCATATGGTTTAAGAGGCAACATGGGAATCTGAAAATGCTATGAGGGATAAATACCCCCACTTATTTTGATAAGTGAATAAAATTGCGAGGACGCAATTCCCAAAAGGGGGGAAGGATGTAACATCCCAGGTAAATAAAGAATAATAAATTTTCATATTTATTAATATTTGTGAATTAAATATTAATTTTACTTTAAAGGGGTTTCTATGTTCGATAGCGTGCCTGATATGCAACAACGAGTTTCTTTGAAATCTTACGTTGCACACCAGTAATATAATAATATTTTTTTAAATGGTTGTTAACACGTAATTGTTGTATTGGCGGGAATGAATAGAAATAACTAAAATATTATTATATATGTTTTTTAAATGTTTTTACATTTATCCAATAAAAGATAAAGGCTTAAAATAAGAAAAGAATTCAATTTTTGGCATAGATACTCTAATATTCACTTAAAGGTCGAACTATCGCCTTTTGATGGAGAAACCTCTTTAAGTATAGTTTTGTTCACTCTTATACATTCTATTGGATGAAATAAAACTCTTCATTAGAATTGGGACATCAAAATTTACTTTGTGTAAATTTTTGGTATTTTTCCGATAAAGTTCATTTTTTAATGAATGGTTGTATTTTAATTCAAAACCTCTTTTTAGTCTAATTTATTTATATGATTAGATTATCCTTTTAATTGGTTTTAAAGTGAAATTAGAATATATTTTTACCATTTAATCCAATGGTGGTCATTGGAATTAATTTCACTTTGAAATTGGACTTAAACTAGTGTCAATCTTTTGATACTTATTGTTTCATAAAAACACGCTATTTGCTCTGACAGTAGGAATTAATTATTAAATTAATTCATGTAACGTATATTTTTTGAATTTTGTAAATTAGACATCATTTTTGAATTCAGAATATCAAATATTGCTTAGGGTGAATTTTTGGTATTTTTCTGAAAAACTTCAATTTTTGATGAATAGTGAAACCACTAAGTGGCAGTTAAAAAAACTGATTTTTCGTTTAAATGAAATTTTACCACCTCTGTGTTATGAATTTCAAAAATCAGACATACATGGTTGTCATTAGGATGTAAAATGTGGTACAATGAGATTAAAATAATTTTTTTGTTGAATAGTAACTTTTACGTTTTTAATCGCAATTAGAGGTAATTAGTGTAATTTAAGGTAAAAATAATGTTTTAATAATATGAAATGACCTAGAAACAGGTCCTATCCTTATTGGATGTGTCATGGACGACCAAAAATCCATGGGTCAACTTGGGGATCCCATGGAGCCACTTTGGTAGGAAAATGACATTAATAACTTTTTATTTAATGTTAAAATAAAAATGTCACAAACATGAGTTTTTTTACTAAAACAATTTTTAAATGGGGTTATACAAGTCATATTTTTGAATATAAATATTCATTAGAAAGATAAAAATATTTCCTACATCATGATATTTGTTTTACATTTTTTATACATTGAATAAATTATATTATTTATGACACCATGATGATGTAGCGATTACCTCATTATTTAACGATTTAAATAAAATGAAAAGATAATGTAAAATATAAGACCTAAACTTCTCAAAAACCTATTGGATGGGTTGATTTAGAACTCTTATCACCTTATCCTCGAAATATATAATTTTGGGACATTTAAAATCCGAAAAGCATTTTATAATGAAGTAACTTTTTATAACATTCCAAGAGTGCCCCTCCTCTCCTCTTATAAAAGGCCTCCACCTCTACCTACTTACCCACACCTCTTAAGACTTTGGATCGGAAAAACCCTGCCTATTTTGTATCTCCACATCCCTCTATTACTCCTAGAAGCCTCACTTTGGGTAGAAGTCTTCCCAAAGAATCCTTTGAGCTCAAATCAAAAAGAGTTACCCGTTTTAAAGGTAGTGTATTCTCTTGTGTTCTTATGTTTTATTTTTCTTCTCCAACCCCCTAAACTATTTTTATTCCTTTATTTTGTAACAAAAAAAGTATATTAAATATATTAGGATGTTTTTATGTGATGTATTTGAGCTAAACTTACACACACCTACATCTAATGGTTAAAGAACATACTGTTTCTGTGAATGGCGAATATCTACCTCACGATGTTCAACACTAATATAACACCTTCAAAGGTGGACATTGAGATGTAAATATATTTATATATGATATATAATATGTTTATGTTTCTCTTAAGCTTTTTTATTTTTCATTTATGGAGTACCTTTATGGTTTCCATTATGTGTAAACGGGATATCTTCATTTTAGGAAGTGCGGACTACCGCCCCCTCAAAGTGATTTGATTCGTTAATGCCATATGTGGGATGTATAAAGGATGGAGTTAAAGTTATTATATATGATGTTATACTGGAATTATAATATACCTTTATATCATTATTATTTCTTAAAATTAAATTATGAGATAGAAATGAAAGTAGCATTCATTCGTACGTACGACTTACCGTCTCCATGAACGGTGCATTTCATTTCTTATCCCCAAATGTAATGTACTATTATAAGTACATATATATAATGGATAAATAGGATGCATGTTACATCTAAATGATTAATATAATTCTGGAATTAAAATATACATATCTCTCATTTAGTTTTCATTCCATTAATATCACATAGAAATGAAAGTAGCGTTCATGCGTACGTACGGCTTACCGTCTCCATGAACGGTGCATTTCATTTCTTACCTCTAAATGATTTTGTAATGTTATAAATTCCTGTATATACTGGATATATATGATATATATGATATCTACATCATGAATATAATTTTTGATATAATGGATATTTTACCAAATGAACAACTTGTAATTATAAAGAGTTTATTTTTGACTCAAGTACCAATGATCGACAAAACGACCATTATTAACAAAAATAATTACATAGTGTTTATAACATGGTAATAAGTGATATAAAAGGAATAATGAAATTGAAAAGGTTCTTAAGCAAGTATAAATTAACTCACGTTATTATTCAGTACGTTAAATAACGATCGAGTCAAGTCGGACCCGAGGTATGGGACATTGTCTCAATCTCCTTTCATTGAGGCATATTTTGTTTTATACAAAACATTCTTTTAAACGGTGTATAAACCCCTTTGACTTTTACATTTATCCAAAAGGAATATTTTTATACAAAGTCTTTTACTAAAGAAAAAAGGGAATGTTTTTTTCGTACGTATGTGGCGACAATGACTTCTCTGCCACTGTGACCATTATTTGAGTTCCGGCTTCCTCTACAAGACGTACCTTTTTTTAAAAGAAAAATAAATACCATGTTTTACTTTTCTATTACTTTGGTATTGAAAATGGGTTTCATAATGTTTTTATTATATCAATGTTTTGTATTGATATCTTGTGATTTAAATGTGGAAACGTTATGTTTCCTTTATGTATATTTTATGTGATACGATTATGTTATGGTTCTTGGGAATTATTATGAAGATGGGTGGTTCCATGATAAACTAAGGGCGGGTGAGCCTGATATAGCTCTCCAATGCATTGGGTAACTCTAAGGAGTCAAACGTTAAGGTTTCTCTGAAGAGATTTAGGTAATATACTATGATGGGTATTCCAAACATAACCAAGAGGGTTACTCTCTACGTAAGAATGTTATGAATGCCTCAAGTTACCTTTATGTCTTATGATTTCTATGATTTATTCAGGATTTGATGAGGTATGTTAACGTGCTTATGCTTCATGAGTAAATTATGATTTCATACATGGACTAATGTTTTCACTTCATACTTTTATATCCCTTACTGAGCTTTTTATGCTCATCCCAAGTTTTTGAAATGTTTTTCACAGGTCAAGGGAAAGGTATATGATGTGATGATAGTGTCAATGAAGTGTCAAGAAAGAATCCATGTTTTATTTTAAATATGTTTCCATTGATGGGTAAAATTAGTACTATCTTTTATGTAACCACTTTGTTTAAATGTGGAATGTAATGCATGTTTTATGATCTAATTCTCTAAAACTCTAAACCTGAAAATATCCTCAATGGGAATTATTCATTTAATTCAATATTATGTAATGTTTAATGTTGGGGCCTTATAGTCTCATACCTTTTGTTAGAGCTAAAGAAATTAAATTAAAGACACACAATGTCCTCACTACATGACTTAAAATTGCACAGTACAGTGTCCTCACTACATGACTTAAAACTGCACAACACAATGTCTACACCGCATGACTTAAAACTGCATAGTTTTATATCAGAAATTCCCATTTCTGATAAATTTTAGCCATTCATCATACACCAAATTGGTGTAGAAATAGTTTTTCTATTCATTACATATGTTGGCATAAAAAATCCCTTTCATTCTTAAAATTCATTTCCTTGGAAAAACCACCCACTGTGTTCTTGAGTCACCCAATTCTTATTTTACTCTATCTATTAGTAGTAGAATGTCAAACTTCTGAGAGATATTTTTCATAACTATGAAGTACATGCTCTTAGGAGGCCTTGCATAAGTTTCCTGCATAATAGGTCGGTCAGTCAAAAGCTTCCACTATTTGGATATGCAGCATATGCCCTAGTTGGCCGTACATAACACAACCCCATAACGGATTTGTCAAATAATGGAAAATTAGTTCTTTGAAGAGACTCTCCTTATGTTGATATAGGTTTTAAATTTGGTGACCATAAAAATCATGGATCAAGATTCCCCATGGAAATATTTAAAAAATATTAAAACAATTCTTATCCACTGAGTCTTGTTTGGAATCTAATTTCAAATTTATGGTCAAATCTATTCGAACATAAATACTAGCCCTTTATAGTCCAACATGCATGACTCTAAACTACTAATAGACATGGAACTCACAAGATTGAGAACCCGCGAAGGGCACTCTAAACAAAATTTGAGTCCCAGCTCACTAAACGTACATTTTGTATGGTTTAGGTAATACTAAGAAATATAAAGTCATGAGATATAATGTTTGTGGGGTTCTCCATATAAAACTATAAAAAATCAAACTATGCTTACTAGGCCCAATGGATTAAGTAAAACAAAAGCAGTTAGTGATAGTGAAAACAAAAAAGATTGAAGACAAAATACTTTTCATTTATGAAAATTTTCACAGAGGATAATCCACAAATTGGACTCTCTCTCTAGTAAGAAATCAGAAATTATAAAAGTCTTTCTAAATAACTCCTCATTTGATTGACATCCTTTTGAGCCCCATCAGTTGCCTATTGAAGCTCATTTATTTGACCAGCCTCACTCTCTTCATCATGATGAAGTGATTCTCTAGTATCTACATTAGATTTTGCACCATCCTTCTAGACTGATCCTAATGATCTATGAAGCTCGTCAAGCTCCCCTGTAATGCTATCTAACTCCAGTTGAAGGCACAACTACTGAACATTATTTTTTTAATTGTCTCCTTCAATCCCTTCAACTTTTTTGTATGATTAGCCTCATCCTGGGATAGCACTTCTTGAAAATCTTCAATGTAGATTGACAATCTGACTTTTATCAAGTCCTATAAAATCTTTTCCTCTTGCTCTCTCCTCTGAATAATCTCTTTCCGCATAGTATGAATTTTGTGGTATTAAAAACTAAAAAATCCTAGTGTGATAAACAGAGATGTGAGTTGTGGAATTCTGTAAGGCAGTTTCTCAAGAGGCATTTTAGATATTATCTTCTAGATTTTTTCCATGCCTTGAGGCGTGCAAGACGAAGATCCTTCTATAGTTTTGGGTCCAATTTAGAATCACTGTCATAAGGAGGGATATATTCTGGGACTAATGCACTTAAAGAAGTGCCATGTTGTATTCCTTCTAGAATAATGGCAGCTCCACCATCCAATATTATTTGGGTTGATGTAGATGCTTCACCTCCAGACCAATCCATTGAAGTTGATAGCCCTATATGGTGAATCAAGAATTATGGTTACAGTTAGATTCCAGATATAACAAAAGTGAATGCAATCACAATACCAGTATCTCTTACCTAAAATTAGGTCAGCATAATGAGAAGACTGCTCACCAATATTCTCTGTTTTAGCAATTTTGTTTGATGTCTCTGGACGAGGAATGCTATCTTTAATGTGCTCAGGATCCTCAAAATGAATATCAGAAAGATATTCACAAGATTCACTTGATCTAATGTCTTCGCAATGATAGGATTAATATCAATATCAATACATCCTTCAAGTATCATTGTAGTAAAATCTTCTTTTGGTGGAACTGCATATTTCCACCAACCATGGTTAGAAAGTTAATCCTAAGAAGATTAACAGGACAAAAAATGAAAAATAACATCCATTTGATTCTATAGAAGGAACTCTAAAATCTTCTAAAGCATTTGTTATATTAACATGTTATAATACATCTTTAGAGGACATGCCAAGGTTCATTATTCCATCCAGTGATATCTCAGATCCCAGGTTAGTCTCACCCATGGGAGCACTTGGCGTGTTTGCTTCGCAACCTTCCTCCAGCAACCTTTGACCTCGAGTAGCTTCCTCAGCAATAGTAGTGGGGTCAACGTCAGTTATTTCTAGATGTTCTGGTGCATTTGATGAACATAAAAGTATCACCCAATGGAAATTATTTATTGTTACATTTGATGCCTTATGAAGTATTTTTGATTCACCAAAAGCCTCCTCCCCTCTGATAGAAAGAACAAGAGTAGTGATGGGAACAAATGTTTGTTACTTTGGCTTCAATGCCTCTTCAGGAACCACATGATTTGTAGTAATTTGTGTCTATTCAGCAGCACCCTCTATGGTTCCTTGAACCTTATCAGTAGTTTCTTTCAAAGAAGTTATAGAAGAATCACTAATAATACTAAGAAGTTTAAACACTTTTTCATGAATAAGGACTAAAATTCATTATTATTATGGAAGCTTACCACTAATAATAAATCACTTAACCATGGCTGTTTTTCTTCAGTGCTTTTTCTTATTCACTTTATTAGGAGGTATTGCATCATCATCTCCAAAGATAGGTATTAGAGATTCCAATACCCTCTCTATTTCTTTATCCATGACTTATTGGGCCATATATATTTCTTATAATTCATGGGGTGATCCGGTAGCTCCAAGAGCAGTGCCTCTAGGGCTATACTATGGTGAAGGAACTTCTGCTACCTTTCCTTTAGCCATCTATAATTTAAGATGATATCTCCTCTAAGTAACAATGTTCTGACTAAAAATCAAATTAAAAACTAGAATAGAATGCGAGATAAATGAAACTTACATCCTCAGGATCTACAAAGTCACGCCATTCTTAATATAATGAAGGACTAATCCCTTCCGTGGTACCACGATCTATAATTTCCTTCACCCGCTTTGTGGTAGGAATTGATTTATCAATAGAATATATTAGAATTTATAGCTCTTGAATGTAGGTCCTCACCTCATTGGGATCATCCTTAAAAAAATGTCTGAAGAAGCCCATAAATCCCCTACTCCTGGATAATGCAGTCCTTCACGCAGATCCATCCACATGGTTTCAGCATCACAGTACAGACTCTGCCATGTTTGAACAACCTCTGGTCATATATATTCATAATGTATGCCAGAGGGTTGTGAAGAGGATCCGACCACCTTGGATTTGAGTTTCTTCCAAACACCCACAGTCATGGATGAGGGATAAGAAAATGGAAGTCATCTCTCTTTAGAATGATGGAGACCATATCGCCTCGATACAACTTTGGTAGGGATTGAGGGATTGGATCTCTTAATTCTGGAAGGAAGATTATATCCAGCACAAGGTCTCTTCGATGAATTTGGAGCGTCTTCACCTTCACCCTCTTACTCTCACGAGTCGGACCCTGATGATGAAGAGTTTCCTTCCAAACAAAGGGGTTACCTCCTCCTACTTCTCTTCACCCCCACTCAAGGGACAAAATGAGTTAATACCCCTTTAGGGTAAGATGCAACCCAGTTTTCAGCATACCAGATAGTCAATCTACTTATTATATCAGCAATAGTAAAATTAAATACTACCCTAGTATTCTCTACAGATGTCAACAACCATAGTTGTCGAGAAACCATAGGGTGTTGCTCTAATCTAACATGCACATGAGGGGATATAGTATTTTGTTACAAAAATTTAAAATTACATGCAAATATATAAGGATCAAAGGCCTCACATATGATTTCTTCTTCGATTATGGTGACCAACACACTATCTCTACAAGCTAGCATATATTCCCTCAATTACAAATTAGCCATCCCATCGTCAACGAATCGCCCCGTAGGTGGATTCCCATAAGGAAATACATGGAAATCCTTATTCATTATCAATCTAGCTGTGATGTCGTAGAATTCAAAGGCAAGGGTGAAATACCAGAAAAAGCATGAACAGATGGTCGAAAAGAACTTCCAAAAACACTTACTTTACTTTGTACAACATAAGTTATGAAGTGAGTAGCGATCCATCCCCACAACACCTATAATGGTCCCACTATTCTAAAAGGACACTTCCCTTTGTAAATGTGTAGAAAAGTCCTATGAATCTTGGCCAAAATAGGAGTGGCCAACCCTACCATCCTTTTCTCCACCAGCTTGGCCGCAATAAAAACGGTTCCTGGCCTCACACATCCTTTGAAGTCTTAGACTAGTAATAAATTCACACTGAGCCACATGGCCAAGAATCTTTCCAGACGTGTCTTTGCCAGAATTTTTTGATTGACTTCATATCCCCTTTTGTCAAATTGTACTTTCTCCGATATAGTCCAAAAGGCATAAGGATTACCTCTCTTCTCTACCCTTCGATAGCTAGTCGGATGGGTGTAAGTGGCACCCTTTTCGTTCTTCTTTATCCAAAATATTTCCATCCATTCCTTTGGATGAATATCTCTCCTGGTGCGAGACTTCATAGTGGTTGTGTTCTTGAGTTTGTTAAATATTTTCATCAACTCACGAACCATAGATGGTGTCTTCTCCAAGTCATTCCATGTCAACATGGAAGGAATGAACTCATCATACATGTCTCTATGGATTGGAGCTCCAGAAATCTTGTAAAAATCCCCCAAGATGATGCCTACCTCTCCATGTATTAAATGGTAGGAATTAGTCTCTCGGATCTATCAGCATAATTATTCCTGCATGAAATCATCATTCTTGTACATATAAGTTTGTCCTACCCAGAAAACCTCATAAATCCCAATTCCATTCTAGTCGTCAGCGAATTCTACACAGGTATTACAAACCCAGTATGCCCACATCTACATGGGTTTTACACATCCTCCTAGGTGGAAATCCCAACTTTTCATCCCACCGTTGGACTGATTCATCTGCGAATCCCGAAAGATGGATGAATAACCTAGTGTCTATAGCTCGGGTGTGTGTGCTTTCAAATCTGTAGCACAAGGGCTAGGATGCATAATATGAGATTTCTCTACTGTCTCAGCATTAGAAAATGATCCCCCAACAGAAACATTGGATGATGAGAAGATGGTATAATCTTGAAACCAAGAATGCGGGACATAGTTCTTTAGATCTACAATATTAACATCCTGCAAATAACCGTTGCTATACAAAGTAAGATAGGTGATTCTGGGAAAGTTTAAATGATAATTCTTCAAATATATTTCTAGGTATGGAAGGGTGGTGTCGCAAATGTCAAATTAATCAGGAACAACGACTTTCATCATGTCATCAATACTCCCGATGGTGAGCTCATCAGCAGTTCCAATTATTTTGGGAGCCACTGAACCTGCAAAAAGATAAAAATCACCTTTTTAAGTAAGTTCATTTTTGGTGTTTTACAAAAAACAATTGGAAAAGTCATTAAGGATCACAAGTATGAACTTTCCGCGCAAGTATAAGTTAGGGCACAAGTATGGTGCCCCACTTATAGCGTGCAACAAAAAACATACATATGAAGTGTTTCGAAACCGAAGCATATGAGTAAAAGAATACTTGCATACCAAGAGATGAAATTTAGGAAGCTCTAAGGCTTTTCGTGGAAGTGATGCCATTATATATAGGTGACACATGTCAACCTGCATGCCAAAATATTGTGCGCTGCAAACATGCGCGACCAGTTTCTCAACGTGCATAAAACTTACACGCCATAACACTCTCTTTTTTAACCTTCATTACTTTACCTCAGTATAGGATTCTATTTTCATTCCGGATCCAATTATGAGGGGGGATTTTGTGGAAACTATGTTCTGACAAAGAGTCTAAAAAATGACAATGGGAAATAATTTAGAATGAAAAGGGGAAAATCCATGAATAAAATCAAGATTTGAAAAGGCATGAGTTTTGGGTCACCTTAGACCGGACAAAAGAGAGTCAGCATGAAACCTACTTGCGTGCCCAATCTATCATTCACCCTACTTGTGTACCCAAACTCCTTACACCCAAGGTCCTATTTTTTTCTATAAATACACCCTTGGGGACCTCATTTGTAAAAATGAGCTCAATTGCTGCTATGGTCCCTATTTCTTCAAGGAAAGTCGTTTGAAACTTTCAAGGTAGTTCTTAAACACCTTGAGAAGAGGATTTAAAGAAGGATCATTGGAATTAATTCCTTTTAGTGTTTGAAAACCATAACACTTGCGCACCTAAAGTGCCCAACCCCCCAAAATCAGAAACACTTTCACACCACTTATTCCTTTCATAGGAACTTGAGTGCCCCACTTCTGGGACTACCTGTGAATACTCCTGAAGGCTTTAGCCAAGTCTCACCCAAGTATTATCATACAGGTTGTTTATCACTAAAGTGAATATCAGGTGGCTCACTTCTACTTGCATGCCCTTACTTGCGGGCCCTTCCCTACATGGGCTCCCCTCATCGATTCACTTAGTCAATTAAGTCTACAAGCCATCAATACATCCTCAAAGCCATTAATGGAAAGGCTTCTTCTTCCTTGGTCCCCTTGTACGAAAGTGATTCTATTGAGACCTCCACCAAAACCTCTTGACTTATCAAACCATTGGAAAAGGCACATTAGTGTGTCTACTATTTGGGTTTTTATATCCACAGCCATAGGTTTCCCACATTTTTTCACAATGGGGTTAGGGTTTATATAGTGTTTGTGGGTTTGTATATCCATAGTCACATGGAAATTTCTCTTAGGAACAATGTAGGGAAGTTCCCGGTTTTGGGAGGGTTTTGGGTCTTGGCCTCACCATTCTTAAAGAGAGGACCAAGAACCTCGGGTCTTTTATAGGGAAGGTACGGTTCACACCTAATTTTTCTTTTAAAACTAAGAAGAAGTCTCCCTACCCAACCAGGATCAATTTTAAGGAAACCATCCTGGTGTAAGCCCCTAGATTTGTTTGAAGGAGGTTGCATCATTTCTTCTCATCTCTTATTTGGTGCCAAAAACTAGAGGAGAGATGGGAAAAAGGAATTTTGTTTCCCTTTCCCTCTCCAGTTGAGCTTTTTCACCATGGGAAACCATCCTGGTGTAAGCCCCTAACTTTCATCCCTTCTTCCATTCATTGGACCCTTGTCCAATGTAAAGTTAATAGATGGAGGACTCATCACCTCACATTTTTCTTGGGTCAACTCAGGCCTCGCCAACTCTTTCCACCATAGGTGTGCCCTCTTCCACCAGTGGAGGAGGAAAAGTGCATGTGTCGTTTTTGAAGCTTTCACATCCATTGGTTTATCAAAACGAGCATGAATCACGTGGGATTATAGATTCTTGATGATTACAACATTTTCACAAACACTAATGACTAAATGAACTAGGATAACTCTGATTCTTGTTCAAACCAGGATATGTAGGAAGCCTTTCTAGGGCCTGAGGTTACTGGATATCCTCTTTAGGAATACGACCCTAATTCCCTTAATCTGGGCATCCTCCTTGGGAATAAGCCCCACATTAATCCCAAAAATCATCAAGGTATCACTTTCAGGAAGTATGCCTAAACTCACCTCTCTAAATGGACTATACTCTTCTATCAGAGTTATCAAACTATGTGGGATTTTATTCTCATCCACATGGGATACATAGGAAGCCACCTTAAGGTTCAAACCCAAAACATCAAATATACCCTGTTATCCTTGGGCCTTATTCCCTAAATGGTATAATCTTACATGGAAAACCATATCCTTTCCATGTTCCTTGGGTTGCTTCAGCATAAGTCCCACACCACACATTGACTATGCACCTTCTGCTTAGATTTCCTTACCACATGACATTAAACTGTATTGTTAGGTCCTTATCACATAACCTTAAAAGGTATGATGTGTCCCATTAAGTGGCACCGAACTACGAGGGTTCTGATTCCTTTCACAAGGATACATAGGTAGCCCATTTTTTGGACACGATCCCAAGATCAAAACAAACATTCATCTCCCTAGATAAAAATAAATTCCTGAGAGCCCCACTGAGTGTCTTAAAAAACTAGTATCTTCATAACGATGATTAAAACAATATTTAATTAGTATATGAAAGGATACCATTGATGGAGAACATAGAATACATACAGATATCTCCATTAATGAAGAACCATGAATACATACTGATTATTCTAAATTTTATGCATGTTAATATGTGATTGAACATTCCAAGGGAAAACTTATGTTATACTTGGTGAATTAATAAGGATCCATGAAAATAACATAAATTTTTAAAGAGAGTCCAAGATTAGACAATAATTCCCCCAAAAGGGTGTGATGATTCTGACCTCCCATCCTCTTGACCAATGTACGTTCCTAAGTATCGTAACGTTCAAACTTAATGAACGTATGCCTTTGGAAATAAGGTACCATTTAGATAAAGAACTATTGGATGTCTCCAATTCCATGAATAAATCCAATGGAAGTCACCTGAAATTAGTGATTCTTAAAACTAGAACACAAGTTTCAAGGAAATATGAAACAACTAATTTTGATAGGATCCTAATCATAAATCTCAAGGCATCCTTTGAATAAAAATATTCCAGGTGAACCACTAGGTTACATCTCTAAAGATTCATACGACACCTCATGCCCACATTCACATAGTAACAACAAAAAGGAACACATTAGAAGTAAGTACCTTGTCCCATGAACCCCTACTAGAAAGCTCCCATAGGCCCAAAGCCCGACATCTTGAGAAATAATGATGTATTTCTTCCAAATAATAACTCCATCAGCTCAGTGACTAATTTATTAATGAAGAGTTATTCCATCATCCCAATAATTCCAGCCTAATGGAATAAATCTATGGTGAGCCTCAGCCCCAAACCAACGGTCTCATCACTGTCAAATGTTGGCTCCTCGCCATCATTGGGGATTTCTATGGAAAGAACCTCCAAACTCACTAATGATTAACACCATCTTAAGCTGCATCTAAATAAGATTGAAAATTACTTTTTTATAATGAAACACTTTTTAAGGGAAAAGTGAGAAACCACATACAACCAAAGCCAACTATCAGACCGCCCCAACCCAGTAAGTGTGCCAACAACAATCCTTCACTAACAAAGGACCCCTTGGCAAGCATTCCTGTGAAGAAGCATGGGCACAGAACCGATAGCGAAGCCATAGCCTCTCAAGCATCCAATTCCAAGAGACCTACATCAATGGAGACTTAATTCTCTAATCCCCTTCCAGAGCTAATCTAAAAGCGTGATGAAAACAACCATAAACTGAAATTCAAGGATAAGTAATAGATGACCCGAAGCAACTATAGCTCACACAACCCATTCAGTCACAACATCTAACCAAAACCACTAGCTTAAACAACACCGCTAACAAGAAATTTAATATTACCCATGTCTGTTTCACTAAAGAGTTTCCATGTTAAGGATGATAAGATTAATTCTGCTTCTTCCAATATCCACTTCTCAAAAACAGACACTAGTTGGTCCCAAGTCTGAATGTATTCCTCAACACTGATCTTTCCATGATTGAATCCCCTACCAAAATAGAGTCCTATTTTTCAATCCAAGAATATTGCTCCTCTGTAAGGGAAACCTATAGATATCTCCCCATCATTCTAGTAGCCTCCTCCTCTGAAGCATTGAGAAATAGGACCTGTCCAATCACTTCTTCTTCAGAGCTTAAAATAAAGACCAAGGGCTGACAATCCTGCTCCCCTAGCCTCAAATGACTCAAAGGCTCTATAGAAGTTCTATTGTCACTCATCCTCTTCACCGAGTGAGTCTTCATAATAGGAGGTAGTGAAGAATAGGCCTTCCTCCCCTTCCTTCTCCTAGGACCCCTAGTGCTCTTCGGGCTTAGAGCCTCATTAGCAGAATGCCGGTGTACACTGCCTTTGTGAGCCATCCCACCAACTCCATCTCCCTCACATGTAATAAGAAGATCAGAACTTTCCTCTGAAAGGCCTTCAAACCTGTTTCTCAAGGTAAATAAACTCGAACCCCCTTCCTTCCCCCCTATGTTTGGAAATACGTTATCCATATCGGACCCCTGCCTCCCCTTTCTCATCTTCACACTGCCTACCCATGTCCCCTCAACCACCGAACTAAACATGTCCACCTTCCCTTCATCCGAAGTCTGGTCCAGGATTGTTTTACCCCCATTCCGCTAGGCTTCTGCATGAATCACCTCTAGCTGGTAATCTCCCCCTTCATCCAAAACACCATGGATGGATGAACTGGACAGATCTCTTTTCATCCGGCTAAACACATCCACCACCATCGGGTTAACCTGTTGTGTTGCCACACCAGTGCCAAGGGTCTCCACACCAGCTTCTAGGTTTCCCTCTGCATCACTACCTATTCACACCTCCTCCACTGGTGGCATTGAATTTCCCCTAACTCTATGATCTTCACCCACTACATCTCAACACAAACTCATTGTCTCACAAACCAGTGGAACTTTTCCATTACCCCTGACCTTCGTCCAAGTCGCGTCATGCCCGTCCTGGAGACAATCATCCCTCAATTGCAAGACAAATCTCTTACCCACCATCGATGCAGGTCTCTGTCGATAGAACTCAGCAGTGTGCTCCAACCGCTTACAAGATAAACAGAAATCCATCCAGCTTTCATAGATTACTCTCTTCCTGCACATATATTCTTCTCCAATCATAAACCAAACATAATCAAATGGTAACCTAGACGCATCCATCCCCATGCATATCCTTGGGAAAACCGGGTGACAGATTGTTTCCGTTCTACTATCCGAAAAAAGAAACCTACCGAGGAGATTGTCGAGCATTCGAATAATTGAGGGTTTTTGATATGGAAATAGAAGATTAGGGAAACTACCCCAAATCTCCGCGGACGGTGAGTCTCAATTCATGTGGAAATCGAATGACCACTGGAACAAGAAAAAGTGACTTCCATTACAACGCCGGGGTGCCTTCGACCAGGCGCAGATGAGGTCCTCATCTAAAGAAAACCGGATCATAATATGCTGATTATCAAGAAATCCCACCATTGTCCACTCCTGGAGATCCCAAGTGTCAAAGACGAATCTATCAAAGGAAACAAACGATGGCCTTTGGTGTTTGAACCATGCAATTAGGGTGAAGTTCAGAAGCGTGGAGGCTTCAGTGAACTCCGAGGTTGAAATATAGAGATTTGGGCAGCTATAGATGAGATCTGGAACCTTCATCCCTAACTCAGCTTTTGGGAAAGGCAGAAGATGTTCAGGGTTGGAGAAGGGATGAAATGGGGATGCCACACTCCTTAAGAAGGATCCCTCCCTCGCAGATGGGGGAGGATCCGACACAACCGCCGTCATCATCACCGTAGGAGACGAGTCTCACTAGGGTTCCCGCCGCCTCTAAATAAGGACACTATACACACTAGTTGTCATCACCTCATAATAATCTAAGTATTATCAGTGTACACGTGACTCCAATTACACTTCAGCTAATCACAATGAGCAGTAATCACAAAATAGTAATTAAGAAACATCATCCTAGAATCTCGTGCCCCTATGATTATCACTCAATCTAATGGTCAATCCCATCCCATATCACATGATCCATTCCTATAACCTGATGACCTCTTCACATAAATCTGAAGACCATGTTACCCAACCAGTGATCAACATCACCCAACATATCCAGTCTATGCTCGACCTCACAATCAACATCACCTCAAGCCAGGTGGTGATCACCACCTCAATCCTTGGGAAAAGCCCATACCATTCCCAATGAACTATCACAAGAATTATAATATATAAATCAATTTAATAAATAGACACCCATACTAATATTCTCAGGGTAGGAATCCTCTCACTAGGATCATCCCATTTTTAGTCAACATAAATTATTCCTGTAGGCATCTCATGGTTCATTTTAATTATTCAAATACAAGAATTAAATTTTTAGGGTCTCTTTAAGACAACCCAATGACACACTCATGAACTCACCCAAAAAACATGGGAAAATCAAGATAAATCTAGGAACCACTTACCTCATGTTGGTGGATTCTCGTTCATCCAATATCGACCTCTAACCCGAGCTAGTTTAGAAGAAATCAACATTTTAGATGAATGTCCTTAAAATAGGGTAAAATAACTTGCATGGATTTATCAAACCATATGGAAATGGAAAATAAGAAAAATAGTAACATGATCAAATACCTTATTGATGCAGTTCCAACAATACCGATGGCTTGATGAATGGATCTTAGACAATAAAGATGGCTCAAAGCCTAAGGGAGAAGCATGATAGTTCTCATTTGCTGTGTACGTGGGTGGATAGGACAAGATAATGAAAGGAGATAAATAAAAGGAGGGGTATTTTGGTAAATTATCCACATTAAGTACCCCACACAATTTGGTTAACCGTGCACAATCTATGTGAGACCCACTGTCTAGAAACCACACCACACACGACTGGCCAACACAGTTTCCCTAATCATACGCAAAACATGTGTGAGAATTTGCTAAAAACTATAGAATGGACATAAAAATATGTTCCATTTAATATATGGTTTTTAAAACCATGAACAGATCAAAAGGAGGTATTCATGGTTTCTCCTTGGATACCTCACCATTTTTTATAATCACACACCTTAGTCTTCATACCCTAAAAAGTTGGGTTTTTGGCCTCTGACGCACCAGAAACATACTTAAAACCCCAAGTCACTCTGTGAGTATCAAAAATAGTATAAAAAAAGTCCTTGGGTCAATGGAAATTTCTGAATTAGGTTCCAAAGACCAAGAAGAGTGGTAGACCTCTCAACAAACTCCAAAAAAATCAAATGGGTTGAGTAATTTGACCCGCTCCAAATACTCGGGTTGTTACAGTCTCTCTACTTTAACATATCTCATCATAGAGCTATAAATCATTACCCAATGATGGTACTAAACACACCCATATAAAAAGAATCATATTTTCCCATCCCGATCACAAATTCATTGGTTAACCCTCTCAAGGTGCTCCCCCCTTAGGAGTTACCAACCTCGATCGCTTCCCAACTGAAAAATCAAAATTCTGATGGTCTACCGACCATCCCTGGACTGAAAACTACTCTCATGATTCACATTCACTCCAATGCCCCATTAGATGCTCAAATAATTCCCATATCACATCTGACACCCATCAAGTACCACATCTAATCAGATTCCTTCCTCGTCCACATGTCACAGATGGCACCTATTAGGCCCCTCATCTAATTTGATGCCCAAAATTAGTCCTGGTACCAAAAAAATCAAATAAAAACCACATAATATTAATTCAAATATTCCAACACACCTCAAACAATCCGAACATACATTGATGCTAAAAATAAATACTATTTCCATACATCTCATATATATATATATCACACATTTTTGTTGATGCCAACCTACTAACAGTGTCTGATTAGTCAAAAAATAACCTACATACCTAATGAACCCAACCAAACATTCAAAAAAAGGAACATTACAAAATATAATCACCCCGGTCACACATCCAGTGTAATTCTAACCATATTAAGATCCTCGGGTAGCTCTACACCAGGAATCTCAACTTCATGTACCTGGCTTGATGCCCAACTGCCTGAAGCCTGGCCTCCCTATACAGTTGTAGCAAATACTGGCCACTGACCCCACTGATGGGTCCTATTTCCTCTTCTATGAACTCCATGTGTAGATGAATATTGGATAACATCTCTTGGTAACACTCTCGGTCTAATCCCATATCCTTAAGACTGCCTCGATCCCTGGCTCATAGTTGTCCGATAATACTTCCAACAAAACCTCTCGAGATAACTGACCCAGCTCAATGAATGAAACTTCTTCAGTTTCTAATCACACTATGTATGCACATGTCTTGAATTCCCACACTATAATCATACTACCAAAGACTCACTCCTCAGCGGTCCTCTCGAGTCTCTATCCTGAACGCCCTATTGATACTTCTTATGGCCTCACTTCCTACTATTTGAAGCATCATCTCTATAATCACTTGACACAATCACCTAAATCAAATATAATCGGTCCATAAAATTTCCCAAATATATTATTGACTAATTAAAAGCCTCTGAGAATGATTCCAAAATGAATATGTTTACCTGCACCAAAATGGTATTCCATAAATCAACCTTGAAATGCCTCATCCTCGAGGTATCATCGACCACTATACCAGGTGTGATATGAGACAAATCCATGAATGTAGCAATGTATTACATGTGGAAAATGTATCACTATTAATGTTTTAAGAAATTATGAACTCTATACAACCTCAACATATCCAATAATAAGTGCTTGAAGAACATGGACTCAAAGTCTTTCCAAGCCAATCCCTTATTTCTTCCCTTCAAAACATGTTCCCCACACCAGTTCTTTTCCAGTCCCATGAGCATGTACGTTTCCAGCTTCACCCTCCAGATTGGAGGTGTCTCAATCTACTCAAATATGGTATGCACTAACTCTATCTAGTTCAAGCTGCCTGTGATTAATCCTCACCCAAGAATAGAGGTGGGTGCTTCCACAGGAACTATTGAGTCAATTATGCCATATAAGGCTCTACTCCATGAGATAGCTTATCAATCCCCTAGATAAAATGATCCAAGATATACATCATATGTTCGTCCTATCATCGAAAAAATATTTCCAATTCATATTCCATCCCACTTATACCTGAGCCTATACCTACGACCCATACTCAGACTGACCCTTCAGGGCCCCATCCTGATACTCAGGGGCCTCAACCTATGCACACTCCTATGCTACCATATCACCAAAATCCTACCAATACATCCAAATACACCTAGTTGGAAACCCAATGAATACTAATATCATGATAAAACATCCATAATAACATATATGTAAAGAATATAGTGAAAGTTATAACAAGAAGCATAATCTCATTACCCGTATACTTCCCCATCGCAACCTTGTCACATGACATCTAGAGTTGTGGCCTCTTGACCACCCATATTAGATCCATCTTTCACAAATAAATCTAGCCTCATGGAACCTCACTTACCCACATCAGAGTAAGTCATCACATATCAATCCGAGGTAGTGGAGTAAGATTCCACCAAATATGATAATCAAGAAAACACTTTTTAGCTTATTTGTTGACATTTTAATCAGCTCAGCCATATCATCATCCCTTTATGATCCTAATAGATCCAATCCCATATATTTCATTAATATCGTATCTCATATCATCACACTAAGATTTCATTCCAACCACATGCCTGGGCTGGCTAACTATAATGCCACCAAAGAGAGGCTAAGTAGGAAAACAAAATTTAGGTTTCTTTGTTGACACTTTAAATAACCCAAACACTCTTATCATAATCCAGGTTCCCAATAAAAATCACAATCAATTTATCACAAGAATACACACACACACAAAAACACACACACGGATATATATCATCCTATGTTCCTATAAAGAAATCATAAATGATCATCCCTTACCATACTTGGGCAAGGTCCATATCTCCTCAATTTCTATAATAGGCCAAGAGTCACAAATAATAGCATATAAAATTCCCAAACAATTGTACCACTTGAGGTGGAAAACACATCAACTGTAAACATAGAAAATAAGAACAACAATTTCCCACCCTGGAAACTTGGGATATCCCCCATGCATAGGTTACATGAACCCAAACACGAGGTCTGAACCTAGTTCTGACAACATCCTAATATTTAGTTTACCAAAATCCAAATATTAGGACCCAAAAAGTGGTAAAATAAACAATTTTTATACCATTTGTGGAACCGTGACCCATTTTCCACCCAAATAATGCTCAGGGCCAGGTGAAAACCAGGCATTAGGCATGTATCCCCATATGCCAGAGGCTTCCAAATTGAATATAGGGTTTAAAGAGGTGATCGTGGGGATACTATACCCTCTGTTGGTGATAATAGTAATGGTATATAGATAATTATGACACATAGGACATGAATACTATAAACGACAGGACTAGTAACCCACCATAGTGGAAGAACAATCAAGTAGTAGTAATAATAATCAAAAATCTTAATCATACCATTAGTGGAATAAAACACCATTTGTATCTACTAAAACAAAACCTGATACCATGGGTGAATCATGCATACAAGTCATGTCATGCAAGATAATAAAATTAAAGGGTCTCCCGTGGCTCACCTTAGTATATATATATAATAACCATTATAATACAAAAGGAAACTCAAAATGAAACTTCCATTGATGTATAAATCTAAGGTCCTTGATATCCATCTCAGGATAAGAAATACTACATGACCACTAAGGTCCATATCTTGAGGCCAAACCCTTACCTAATTGTAAAATCTTAAGGTCTACACACATCCCTAAGAGCTTGTGTAGCGTTCAAGAATAAATCTCAGCAGGACACCACTAATGTGTACCTAACTTGTATCTATGATGAAACAAGTTTTTTAAATATTAAATAATAAAAAACATAAAAAATCATCAAATTAACTTGCTTCCTTGTTCTCATAAGACACAAAGATGCAATCACCTATTTTGGTCATCACTGATATAACTATAGTGGAGAGGATCCTTATCATAAAGACCAAGGAATAATATGAATAAAAAAATTACAAGCGAACCCTTAGGTCCCCCCTCTAAAGATTCACCTGAAATCTTATTCCCTTATTCACATACCGATGTCCATAAAGGCACACCCTAGAAGTAAGTACCTAATCCTTCAGACCCATTCTTGAAAACTCCTATCAGATTAATGCTCGATGTCCAGAGACACATCATGGTCTGTTCTCCAAATAAAAACACCATTGGCTCAATGATAGACATCCCAAGTTATGATAATTTCCATCCCCCTAATAATCCTAACACAATGACCTCAATTTATATTGAGACTCAACCCCCAATTTATAAACTCATCACAGTCAACCATTGGATCCTAACCATCAATATGGATTTACATGGTAAGAACCTCCAACCTCACTGATGGTAAAAACCTTCCTAATCTAAATCTAATGGAGGCCTCTACCCACATGAGTGGTCAAAACCACCTCATCATCTGAGTCATATTTTTGTGAACAAGACTCTAGTGGTGCATCATCCAATCACAATGAGCAGAAATCACCAACAAAATACCTAAGACACATTATCCCAACGCCTCAGACCCTGCGACCATGTCACTCAATCTGATGGTCAACCCCATCCCATATCACACAATCCATGATGGTAGCCTGATGACCTTGTCACCTCAATCTCATTCCCATGTCACCTAATTGATGATCAATATCACCCGAAGTATCCAGGTCAATCCCAACACAACGACCAACATCGCCTCAAGCTAGGGGGTCATCAGAACCTCAAACCTTAGGTCAATCCTATCTCATCCCCATAGAACAATGATAAGAATTTTGATATATAAATCAATTTAATAAATAAACAATGTATCCTAATCTTCCCAAGGTCCAATGCCTCTCACCAGGCTCATACCATTTGTTTTCAACATAGAGAATGCCCATAGGAATCTCATGGGTTCATTTTAATTAATAAAAGACAAGCACTAAATTTATATGGTCTCTCTCGGATATCCTAATGGAGAACTCAAGAACACACCCCCAAATCCTAAGGTAAATAAAGATAAAGCTAGACACTGCCTACTTATATTGGAAGACACTCGCTTGCTCGATATTTTCCTCTAACACAAGATGGTTCAAAATAAATCAACATTTTAAAAGATTTCCCTAGAAATAGGGTAAAAACATTGCATGGATTTACTATACATTATTTAAATATAAAAGGATAAAATAAGTAAGAGGATAAATATCGTTACCCATGTAGTTCCAATGAGACTAATGACTTGAAGAACGAATCACAGAGGACAAATATTACTCAAAAACTAATGGAGAAAGAGGTGGTGGGTTCTCTTCTACTATGCATGTGGGTGGAGAATAGAAGAGGAAAATGAAGATAAATATAAGGAGGTGTATTTTGATAAATTCACCAGTTTAAGTGGTCCATGTGGTTTGGCTACATGGCTTTGCTAACCATGTGACAACAGTGTGACACCCTATGTATTTGCAACACACCACACACGGTTGGCCCACACAGTTTGACTGATTGTGAGAAAACCATGCATGAGCCTCTGTTATAAAATGTAGGAAAACCATACGGAAATTTTCCCATTGATGAATGTTTTTTAAAAATGTGTACATAGAAAATTAGGGCCACATGGGTTCACCGGAGTGGCCCCACAGTTTTTCCAAACCATGTGCATCAGTCTGTGCACCCTGAAATGTTGGGTTTTTGTCCTTTGATGTACTTGAAACCCACTTGAAACCCTTAGGAACTTGCCAATAATTGTAAAACATCTAGGACATGGTTCAAATAAACTCTCTGAATTAATATTCTAGGATCAAGAATAGAGTCAACCCTCTAACCAAACTCCAAAAAATTCAAATGGGTAGAGGAATTTCACCCGATCCAAAAAACCAGGTCATTACCAAGAGTGTTTCTAAATTTGTATCATTGTGCCTCACCTATCATCCGTTGAATGTTGAGAACCATGTTCTAGAATATTTTATCTAATTCATTGATGTTACATAGTATAATTGGTATAGTGTATTGATGTAGTTCATGGTAATATTTATACAATCATCTAAGGGACATGATGCTCTCTATGTTATTGTAAACTGGTTGACCAAGAATGCTCACATTATTCTTATTCAAGATAACATTTTAGTGGATAATTTGAGATTCCTATGCATAGATGAGATTTAATAGTTTCACTATGTTCGTTTGATGATTTTTTCTAGTCATAATTATTGATTCGTATCACAATTATAGAGGATATTTAAGAAGGATTTTGGGACTCATTTGCATTTGAGTACTTTGTTATATGCCTAAAAAACAATATGGAGAGGACTATTCAGGATATCAAGGATATATTTTGGTTTTGCATGATTTATTTTTGGAAAGAGATGGAATGATCACATTCCAATATTGGATTTTATTCATAACAATATCTATCCCTCCACTATCATCTTAGCATCGTATGAGGCCCTATATATATGGCCATTAGGTCACCTATTTACTAGAATGTGATTAGAGAGACATCTCTTTTTGGGTAATATTTGGTGTAGTTGATGATGGAGAAGGTATAAGTGATCTATTAGAATACAAATATCATGGAAATACACCATAGTTCATATGAAAACTGATGAAAAAGGTCATTGGATTCCATGAAGGGATATTGTGTGTTCTTAATGGTCTATAAATGATGTGGTTTACATGGGTTTGGTTGGAGAAAAAAGTTATCCTCATGGTGTATCAGGTCATTAGAGATCCTAAATAGGGAAAAAGAGGTTTCTTATCATTTATCATTTCCACCATAGTGGGATGATATAATGATATGGGAATCTCATACATGAATATTACATCTTTTTAGATGAATATTAATTACATTACACAAAAAAAAACAGTAGAGGAAGATAACAGTTTACTGCCTTTGGAGAATTGGAACCAAATATTCTAATCTCACGAAAGATATTCAATTTTTACCAAAAATATCATCCCATTTAGTAATCTTTATAGAAATTCCCTACATAAAACCTTTCTTCATAACCTGGGGAAATAAAATATAAGAAAGGGTCGTCTCAAATGCTCAATAAGGGTAAACATGGAAAATATATAAACCTAATGAGAGAAAAATGGTATGAGAATGTGAGAATAAAATATGAAAACCATACACTACATATCAAAGATTAAATTATTAAGTCATGACATAAATATTAGTAGTTCATAATAGATGAATCATAATGAAAATCAAAGAACACGAGCCATGAGAGAATAAAATTGTCATAATACATAGAATTTTGGCATATAGATAATCAGAGAAAATCCATTCATTAGTAGTCAAGTATTATTTCAAAGACTTACCAGATCACTGCATGGGTGGATACACCTCCTGGGTGGGACCCCCAACCATCCCAAATGTAATCCCTTTACTTATAGTAGAATGAGTTCACTCTCTAAAACATCATAGTATTCAAGGTTTACTCAGAAGACTATCATAGAGGAAAAATTCTCTTAATGAACCGAGTATACTCCCCATTACAGTCCTATTTATCTCACGAGATATAAATCTTTACCCAATGAATTAGGGGATATATAGGTCTCACCCATCTTTGGAAATAATGTAACCACCATCCTTGTTTATAATGTATCCACCATACATGGTTATAACATAAACACTATCACATAATAAAAATATTACATATGTATGCCACAAGATCATAAATCATTCAGCATATCATAACTCATGAAGTAAAATGGGTTTCATAAACATCTCATCATATCAAAACCTATATGATAGATTATTTTATCGTAATCATTTCAACATTTCATCATAGCGTAACCCTATTAAAAGAAGTAGATTTCATAAAAAATTTATCATGGTATAACCCATGAAATAGAAAAGTGTTTCATAAACATATTACTATAATAAAAATAAAACACTTAGAGAAATAATAATAATTGTATCCTAGTTTCATAACCCTAATAAAGAATAAATTATCTCAAATTATTCATTCATGTATGGAGAATAATTTTGAAATATAAGCCACTTGGAATGTTTCGCAAGGGACGTACATTTTCATCGAAAATAAATTTATACAACTAAAACATTTATATATATTTTGAATTAATTTTCTCCTAAAATAAACATATAATCTTATAAAGTAATATTCAAAAGTCATTTAAAACCTTTCTTGAGTAATATAAGCCTTCTACTTTGAAAAAAACTTTTTAAAATATTATGAAAATCCATTTTTAATTTAAAATCAATTATTTAAATATATAAATTTTATAAATATTAAGGAAAACATTTTATTTGAAAATAACTTTCAAAACATATAAGGTAATATTTAAATTAGTGATGAAAATGATAAATAATGTTTGTTCCATGCATGTTAAAAACAAAGGTTCTTTTCACATTTTTGATAAAATCAAAATGGGAATTTTTTTAAAGAAACATGAATATTAATTTTATAATATTTTATAAAATGTGAAAGAGGGGTCAAAATTTCTTTAATAAAGAATTTTAAAAAAATTTAAAAAAAGTTTGAATTTTTTTAGAAAACTTGATTTTGGAATAAAACAGATTTCTGGTCGAAGAGAGAAATAAAGTGAGATTTCATTAAAAATATTTTCTCAATTACTTTGAGTACCAAATAGTGAAAAAGGGTAATATTAATATAAAATTTCATGAATAACAAATGGATACTAAAATTTAAAATATTATAATGCAATGGATCATAATTTTTTATAATCAGAAACATAATCATAAACTATCCCAATAAATGATGACATTGTAACAAAAAATACTTACTACTTTGCTAACTTTGAATCTTAAGACGCATTAAGGAATAACATAAAATGAAAAATAAAATATTACGAGGATAAATAAATTCCTAACATTACATGTAAAAGTGGATATATATACACCTCATAAAGGAAGATAGGTGCATAACATAACATATTCCTCAAAGAAGGCCAATAGAGACAAAAACCCTTACCGCTTTAGTAATCTTTTGAATCATGATCCCAAACAAAGAATAACATAATTTTACACTTTATGTATCATTAAAATAAATTGATTAATGATATAACATGTCAAAGGGGTAGAATATATACCACATAAAGAAATGAGTGGTGAATTTTCATATGTCTCCCAGAAATAAAAGAGAGATTGGAAATCCATTACCTTAAGTATCGACTTCCATTATACATATTCAAACCACATGTATATTAAATATAAGTTTATTATAAATATAATATAAGATAATATTTATATATATCATACCTTATATGACTTTCTTATGGCATGCTATTATCTATTTATTAATAAATCTATGTTAAAGTTCTGTTTCAGGTAATACCGCTTTGTTTTTCGTATATGTTTTGATTTGTTATCTTTGGTCATATTAAATTGATCATGATTTAATCCTATAAATTTTTTAAATATTTTTTAAATATCATATATATTTATTATATATGTATTTATAGTAATCGATAAAATTTAGAGATGGAATATTAAATACATTGTCTATGGAGATGGTAGGTCGTACGTACGCATGAACGTTGTATGCATTTTATTGTAATATTGAAAGAAAGAAATGTAAATTACAAATTAGAATTCCAGAATAATTTTAATATCATATATATCGAATTTACTCATTAAAACTATCCTTATTTCCTTACATGTAAAGTGTGAATGAATCACATCGTTTCAAGAGACAATAGTCTACTGTACATAAGAGCGACACTACCATAATCCCAAAAAATGGGGAGTATGAAGGAATGTGTTATATAATAATTCAATAATTATAATAATATACTAAATATAATATATAAATAACAAATCCATCATTATTTCTGGCTTTCATAGGTGGATGGAAAAAATGAATGATATCGGTTCGCGAGGTGGTAGTCGATGTACACATGAGCTATGATTTCGTAACCCATTTTATGGAAGTGAAGATGGTTGTAGGTAATGAAATAAACATAGAAATATAATTATATAGAATATAATTTTTTTATTATATCATTATGGTTTAAGAATAATTGTAATATGTGCATGAAGAAATAAAACTAAAATGCTCGTTGATAAACATTACCTCTTCTTTGGGTATCCTTTTTAGGATTGCACCAAAAGACATACTACAATGGATTTATATCCAAAATAGGGATTATAGTATTAAGTTATGAAAATTGGGAAGTGATTTTGTTATGAATTTTCCTAACCAATTTTTTTTAATATGTGAATAAGAGAGGAGACTGGGAATCCGTTTATAATTGAGGAGAAGTGACATATTTTTAAATACCTGAAAGTATTCAATAATGTGAGGTCAATATCACCTAAAATGGATCCAAAACTGATAAATAATGTATTATAGGTATGATATTATTTATAAAAAACCCCACCAAAAAAACACATATTTTAAATAGGTCATTTGTTAGCCTTCAAGTTTTACTCACTTTTACCGTTTCAACATCCACCACAATAACTAGTTTTTTAACCTAGGTAATTATCCATTTAAGATGAAAATAAAAATAAAAATATTTGATAATTTATAACTAATAACTATAATTATTAAATAATTTTTTTTAAATAAAAATCCTATGTGTGTGTAAAGCTAATTTTAACACAAGCACATGTAATGCACAAAACCCTATATTAACATTAATTGTGGGAATTAATTTTTAACTTTTTTCACTAAACATTATGGTAAAAAATGAATTTGAAATTATTATATAATATAAATTATTCTGATTAAAAATATTTCATCCATTTTTAGAAATTAAATTCACTTAATTGTTAAATTTTAATTTAAAATTAATCCCATAATGGGATGAGAAAGTGATTTCTCAAAGAGAAATTGTTCAGAAGATTACAAAGTTTTTATATAAAAATTCATTATAAAAATTTTTCCAATTAAATAAATTGGATTAATATATATATAATTTATCTAAAAAATTTAAAATATAATTTTACTTTATAAATAATTTAAATGAAAATGCAGTTTTCAATTAAAATTCAGTATTTTTTATTATTTATCAAAAAATGAAACTTTTTTGAAAATACCAAAACATTAACCTAAGATAATTTTATATTAATATTTCAAAAATCAAGTTTATTTTTTCAAATAAATTTTATAATAGTATTAAAAAATAATTTTAAAACAAGTGCACCAAAGGTGAATGAACTACTATGAATAAAATACAGTTTTAAGCATAAATTGAATTTATTCTTATCTATTGCCTAAAAAAACACATAAGATGAATGGTAAAAATTTTATTGAATATATAATATAGAAATTTCATTAAGTTTATACACAAAAATTTATTTTTATAATTTATTTTTCTAGAACACATTTTTGTTTCTAAAAATAGTTTTTCACAAAAATATTTTTTTTATTATTTCTAGATAGTTTTTATTTTCATTTTTAATTAATTGGTCACAAAATAATTATTTTTATATACATGTTTGAACCATATATTATGATAATTTAGTTAATTATATTCATACCTACCATTCCACTAGCTAGTTGATAAATATACTAATAAATAATAATATTTTAAATGATTTTAAGGTTTTCTTAATTTCAGTGTTGTGTGTAATGAAAGATAAATATGGTATTATGTGTAACACAATCCAAAATTAGTATTGAGTGTAATGTAAGTTAAACTTAGAGTTATGTGTAACACAAGTCGAACTTAGGGTTTCATGTAATTCAAGCTAAAATCAGAGTTGTGTGTAATGAAAAATATTGAAAATATTAAATTCATTTGAAAAAATATTTCACAAAAACATTGTTTCATAACACTATAACCACCTTAAAATAAATTTTACCCTCGAAATTTGTCTCGTTCATCAAAGGTTTTACATTTTAAAATTCCTTAATAGAAACCCACATTTCAAAAATGGTTAATAAAACATCGTTTTTAAAAAGATAAATGGATGTATGAAAGTCATCTGGAATAACACATAACATGTTTCCAAATAGGATAACCTAAGTTGGAAGTCAAAACATGGACATAGAAGATAAAACTACCAAAAAAATACTGATGGAGAGTGATAAAGAACATGTCCATGATAAATTTTATGACCAAAAATCCATAAACAAACATGGAATGAAAAATTTCATTGATATCCTTAAAAATAATGATTTCAGGACAAAATTTTATTACAATATCCTTTTCCTAATGTTGGAAAATTTCATTAACATATAGATTGAGAATATATGAAAATGTACTTACTTGATAGATTTTTATTTTATAGGAACAATTTCATCCTTTGGTTCTACCTCAATCAATTTCCACATCATATCATACTCTAAGAGATGAGGTTTTCATGTTTGAAGAACTAAATAAGATCTATAATAGGTTGACAAGTTATTCCTTCAATCTCTAGTTAAAAAATGGTCAACACTAGTTATCCAATATGGATAAATCTTCACATTCTTAAGTAATAAGTTAATTTCTAAAACATCATTTTAAGTTCTATGTAAATAATTCCTTATATAGTTAACCTTAAAGCCATTCCAATATTCAAAATTTATAAATAATATTACTAAATGTCAAAAAATAAACTCAACATTAATCCCCCATATCATAAAGTAGATCTTGATTGTCACATATAAAAAAAGTGAATACCTTCATCATATATTCTCTTTAAACATAGCAATAACCATAATTACCATAAATATTTATTGAAAAAATACATGATTCCTCATCCCTTCCATATAAATAGATTATTGGATATATTACTTAAATCAAAAAAATTTGTAAACTCCTTTAGTGATAGCATAAAACACATTGTCAAAAAATACATTATGAGTTATAAGGACATCATTAATATCCCATTTAATTCATCCATACCATTAATGAATTTATCCAAACTAAACACCATTTTCTAAACTTTAGGAACATATTAAGGGTTATCTTTCCTTAATAACGTGTTTTCCATAAAATATTACCCTGCTATTAAATCTCTTTTCTTGGTTATTAGAATTATTCAACATATTCTTGCATATCCTAAAAAAACACGTTCTAAACAATACTTATATGTTTCATGATTATTTTAACATAATACTTAAATTATAATACATTAATACTATAATCATTAAATCTCATCCTTAAGCTTTTAGCTAGGATTTATCATCTTATTCCTTAAAACATGTTTCCTTTCATATGTCATTCGTAGTCTCTTCATCATTAATAGAAAAACCATTACTCATACAACCTTTCCAATTATCTTATTTAGATTTCCCCTTAGGACATGTATTTTCATAATGCCCATACTTTCCAAATTTAAAACATTCAATAGTCAATGATATATTTGAGAGACCAATATTTCCATCCACTACGTTAACTGAACTTTTCATTTTCCCTAAGAAACTACTTAATCTATACCATTCTTATTTACACTAAAAACATATTCTCGTTCCTTTGAGATATTACATTGAGTGATTCTTCCCACATTCTCAACATATAGAAAACTGAATATTCTTTCGTCCATGATCTCCACTAACCAAAATCTTATAAAACTCTATTATTTTCTTCTTTGGAGAGTCTGAGAGTTGGTTAAGGATCATGTTGTTAATCATGTTTCATGATAGCTGATTAGGAATAATCACAACACCGTTCACTCTATTCATTATCTCATTTGTCTTCTCATGAAAGAAGTTTCTATCACATTACATGTTAACCCAGATCCTTATTGTTCTCATCATTGACTAAAATAAAAAAATAATAGTGTGAGCAACACTAATAATAATATAAAACCACATAATCATGAAAAAATAACTTATATGATGTTTAAATGAAGACACCTCATTTTTAGTATATGAAACATTATTTTTATCCAAGGTCACTCATAAAAAAATCAATTTAAATCAGTTGTGATGGTTTCTAAAGAGTTTCTATATTTCCAAATCATAATCCCTAGGAGTGTTAAACTAGGTGTGCAGTAAGGCCCGTTGTCATACATTAGGTGATAATCGAGTCTAGCTCAATGAACCCTTTTCAGAGTTATTACCCCTAGGAACCTCTATTCTAGAGATATGTCTACCTGTAGTATCTGGAAAAGGATTTATTTCATCGAAACCACTTTCTATAACCATTACCAATATTCTGGGACATTTTCCTATACTTTGACTTATCCTTATAATTTTCCTTAAATGAACCCCTAGAAATATCCTAAGATATATCCATATGGATCTTGCTAATGATTAATCATCATAGTTACAAAATAATAACTAAAAATTTCATTTGATACCAACTATAGTGACCCAGTCTTCTCATAGATGGATATTATAACTTTTTAGATGAATATTCATTTCATTACACAAGCACATTCTTGAGGACCATAATAGTTTATTTCTTTTTGAAAATTCTAACACAATATTATAATCTTTTGAAATATATTCAATGTTTTCCACAAAGATCTTACCATTAATTACACTCCATAGATATACCTTATATAAAAATTTTCTTTAGAACATAGGGAAAGGAACAAAATTAATGGTGAGATCATATGCTAAATCAGGGTAAATAAAAGAAATACATAAACATAACACGATCATAAGTGTATAATAACACGAGAATAACATATGAATACCATATCATATATATAAAAGATCAAAATATTAATTAATTACATAAATATTGGATGTTCATTATAGATGAATCATAAGAAAATCAAATAACATGAGTCAGGAAAGAATAAAATTGGCATAAGACATAGAATTGTGGAAGAAAGATAAGAATAGAAAATTCATTTCTCAGTATTAAAGTATTATTTCTAAGACATATCAGGGTACTATATGGGAAGACACCCCTCATAGGTGGGGAAAACCACCATCCCTTGTGGAAATACTTTTCTCATAGTGGAATGGTTTCACTCTCCAAAGCATCATAGTAGTCAAGGTTCACTCTCAAGAAAATCATAGAGGACAATGTCCCTTACTGAACCGGTTTCATGCCTCATTCTAGTCATGTTTATCTTAAAATATATAAATATTTACCCAATTCATTAGAGGGATATATATATATATATACCACCATTATGTGGTTATAATGTAATTATTGTCCTTGGTTATAACGTAACCATTATCTTTGGTTATAACGTAACCATCATCGCATAATTAAAATCATACATATGTGTGACATAAGATCATGAAACCTTCACCATATCATAAAACATTAAATAAAATGTGTTTCATAAAAATTTCATCATAACATAACTTATGGAAAAGAGATAGGTTTTATAATCATTTCAACATTTCATTATATCATAACCCATGAAAAGAAGTGTGTTTCAAAAATAGTTTATAAAGGTATAACCCAAGGAAGATAAATGAGTTTTATATACATATTTTCATCATAAACATAAAACATTAAGTGAAATAATAAGAATGTGGTATACTTGGTTAATATCCTTAGTAAACAATAAATAACATCAAAGGATGTTATCTTATATAGAAAATGATTTTGAAAGGTAAATCACTTGGAATAATTCTTAAGAAGATGAATTTTATTTAAAAATCACTTTTTAAAACTAAAAATCATAATTTTTTTTTAAATAAACATCTTTTAAAATAAACTCTGAAACTTTTAAATGAACCTTTAAAAAAATTTTAAAAAATTTCTTGAATAAAATTTCATCTTCCACATTGAAAAAAAAATTTTAAAACAACTTCAAAATCCCTTTCTTACTTTAAAATAAATTATTTAAAAATATAAATTTTCCCAAATATTAAGGAAACCAATTTCATGGAAAATAAATTTGTAAAAATTTAATGGAATATTGACATTTAGAGTGGTCATAATAGTGTGAAATATTGTTCATTTTATTCATGACTGAAAAATATTCTTTTTATATTTTTGATAAAAGCCAAATAGGCATTTATTAGAAAGAGAAATGAAGGTTAATTTCAAAACATTTTTAAAAAATTCAAACATGGGTTAAATGTTTTTAATAAACCATTTGAAAAATCATAAAATCATTTTTGAAAACATTTTTAGAAAACATGTTTTTGGAAGAAATTTTTTTTTCCGACCAAAGAGAGAAATGAATTCGTATTTTCTTAAAAACATTTGATCAATTAATTTGTGTATCAAATAGTGGAAAAATGGTCTATTACTTGAAAATATCTTGAAGTACCCAAGTATAGTAAATTTCACGAGTTTATTGAGAGTTTTATCAAAATATTTTATCATCGAAAACTTGATCATATAGAATCTCGATAAACAATGAGATTGTAACATAAAATATTTATTACTTTGGTAAATTTTAATAGTAAGAACCCTAAAGGAATTACATAAAATAAAACTTAAAATATCATGATGATAAATAAATTCATGATATTACATGTCAAAGGGGATGCATTACACCTCATAAAGGATGATAGGTTCATAACATAACATATGTCTCAATGAACGAAAATTGAGACAAAAAACCCCTTTCTGCTTTAGTAATATTTTGGATTGTGTAACACCCCCCAATATGGTACTTTCTCACACAGTCGGAAAGGGTTGGTAATGAGACCTCAATCATGCTACCCCATATTCTAGAGGCTACCAACTAGAAGTGGGATGAAAATAGTATAGGTGGGAGACTATACCACTGGTATGAAGTGTCATAGCAGTAAAAACAATTCATATTAAAATGGAAATAATCACATTAAATACATTAAGGAAGATAATAATAGAATCCAACTGAATAATCCAATAAATAAATAAGGAATAATATAATTATGTGATGAAATGTATCTAAATTTTATTCTAGAATAATACAATAAAAATACTACTATAATCTAATAAAATTTTCAAATTCCCGAGTCCTGAATGCCATGTCGGTCCCATATCCAAACATCAGTCTCATAGAAAATAAGAAATAAAAAAAGTTAATTTTCCCAAGTCCAAACCTGCATCCACAAAATCTACTCGGTTACGGAATGGAGGTTGGAATTGGGTGTGAGTATAACATGTGAGCTCAACACCACTATGTTTAAACAAAACTAGTCTAATAAAAAGTTTATGAAATGAAGCGATAAATAAGTGTATTAATTAACATAACAATTAATAAAATAAAAAAATAATCTTGATTTGACTTCATGATGGAATAGTTTTTGTTCATATATTACAACCATTCCAACCGCCACTATATAACCAATATAAAATAACCTTCTTCACTTCCATTCCAGAATATCTATAATAATCTCTTATGACTATTTCAACCACAACCATATAACCATGGTAAAATAACCTTCTTCGGCGCCATACAAAAATATGAATGATTATGTATTATGACCATGCCAACCACCACTCTATAACCACACTATATTCATAATAAACAATATGGTAAATTCCCTTTAAGGCTTGCATAATTCCGGGTCAAAACCATATAATCATTACAACATTCTAGGTCAAATCCTTATAAGCATTAAAACATTCTTGGTCAAATCCCTATAAGCATTACAGCATGGGACTGGTAATATCCCATTCTCTATAAGCATTACAACATTGGACTGAGATGGTTCTACTCAATATCAATATTTCGGAAGGGCTAAAAGGTATGCCACAGGACCGACCCTTACAACTATTTCAAACGGCCCGACAAACCTGGGCCCAAGCTTCCCATATTTCTTGATATGGAACTGCCCCAACCTAGGTGACACCCTAAAGAAAACATTATGACCAACCTCAAATTACAAATGTTAACTATGATGGTATTCAAATAAAATTTTCCTATTATACGTGGTATCTAACCACTGTGTAATCAACTGAACCTGCTCATATGTCTCTTATATGAGAGTAGGCCCAACAAGTTCCCACTCATCTACCTCCATCCATAAAAAAGTTGAATGAATTTACCTTCCATACAGGGCCTAAAAAGGTTCCATTTGGATTGATTCATGGAATAAATTATTATATGAAAACTCTATGAGTTCTATATATTTCTCCCATAAACCAAAAAATCCAAAACATAGGCTTCTAACATATCCTCCTGAACCTGAATAGTCTTCTCAGATTGACCATCTGTCTATGGATGATAGGTTGTTATTAAAAGAACTTGTGATCCAATGGCTTTCAAAATACCCTACTAGAAACACGATGTGAAACAAGGATATATATCTAAAATGATAATCCATAGAACATCATGCAACCAAACCACATCACATACATAATTATATCCTATATAATCAGCTGTGGAGGTTAACCTAATAGGTACGAAGTGGGCTACCATAGTTAGTCGATCCAAAATAACCCATACAACACCATTCTTCGGAGTTTTCCTTGGTAGTCTTGTTAAAAAATCCATTGTGACATCATCCCATTTACACTTAGGAATGGGTAAAGGCTGCAAAAACCTAGATGGCCTCCGATGCTTGGTTTTCACCAACAGAAAACTGAAGCATGTAGCCATGAATCTTTCCATCTATTTATTCAATCCTGACCACCAGTAATGTGTAAAGATATTATCATACATCTTTGTTAAACAATGATGGACCACCCATATAGAAGCATGAAACTACCTCATCATCTCCTCTCTCAAGCCCATAAGAACCCATAATCATTTATATATAAGAATATAATTTCCACTACAATGTGGCTATCCTGATCACATCTCCACATCATATAAATTTTCTCCCGGAACTAAGCCCTCTATATCGAACAATTTCTCAATATTAATCTGGTCCAAAAACATGGGTATAATGGATGTCTATGTTAGAACTACACACCCATGATATTCATGATTATCCAGATGCATGTTCACAAAGAGGGTCATTATCCACCACTCATCACAAGACTCATGTTCTGCCACTTTTTTGTTTCTTTTAGCTCAAAGTTTCACCAACAACATATCTCTTTCCTGGTGTATAATCTAATTCAAAGTTGAAAGACTGCAGATACTCCACCCACCTCTTCTACTGAAGGTTCATGTCCTGATGTGAAAAGATTTACCTTAGGATTTTGTGATCCTTTTATACCAAAAAACTCTAACCCATGAGGTAGTGTCTCCAACATCTCAGGGAATGTACCACTATCTCTAACTTTAGATCATTAGTAGGGTAATTACTCTCATGTGTTCTCTGCTACTTAGAGATATAACCAATTACATAATCCTACGACATTTGAACTACTCTGAGTCCAACTCTCGATGCATCAAAGTAAACAATATATGATTTATCTATAATAGTTAAAGTGAGGATAGGTGATGTGGTCATCTTGCCTTTTTAGCTCTTAGAAAGATCTCCCTCAAGAATTAGAACAAACAAAATTCACCCCTTTATTGGTCATCACACACATTGGAGATTCCTAATGGGAGAAATATTGGATAAAATGACAGTAATAACCTGCCTAACCTATAAATCTATGAATTTCAAAGATGTTATTAGGATGTTACCAATATATCATGATTGCAACTTTCTTTGGGTGTAATGAAACTCCTTCCTCTAAGATGACATAGCCCAATAAGTGAACTTCATTAATCTAGAAACTATATTTGGTTAGCTTGGTGTAAACCCAATTCTCACTTAATGTACTCAAAATGATGTCAAGATGTTTGGAATGATCATATATTTTTTAGGATTACACTATTTTATCATTGATTAAAACTATAAAAAACTAATCCAAAAAGGATGAATGGTCCTATTCATTAAGCCCATGGATACCATAGGTGTATTAGTCAACCCAACTGACATCACTATGAATTCATACAATCCATCACTTCTCTAAAATGAATTTTATGGTATGTATGATTGTATAACCCTTAACTGATGATATCTTGATCTCAATTCAATCTTGGAGAAGATATTAGAACCTCTCCACTGCTTGAAAGTATCATCAATGCATGGAAGGGGATTCTGGTTCTTAACCGCCATTTGGTTCAACCTATGATAATCCACACATATGCACAAAGATCCATAACCCCTATTAGAGAAGATAACTAGAGAACCCCTAGTATATTTACTAGGTCATATGAATCCTTTTGATTCTTGATATTCCAACTGAACTCTAACCCCCAAATCTCTACTTGTTCCATTCGGTAAGGCGGGATAGAAACTGGATTTGCTCTTTACACCAACTCGATCGTGAACATGATCTCTCACTTGGGAAGTAAGATATAGACCTCATCATGAAGAAATCTTGAAAATAGTATACCGTTGGAGTAAATTTATACTACCACATTCCACCATTATCTAGAGCAGGACTTGTAATTTAAGCCATGAGACAATCTAATCTAAACTAAATTGGTCCCCCATGATGAGCCTGAAGATCCCACTAACCATGGTGAGAATAGTTGATTCTTTATTGTGATAGAAAAGTAAATATCCTCCTGTAATAGTCAAAATGAGCCTGGTATATAACTAAATAGTCCATACCAAGAATCAAGTCGAAGCCTATCATTTCAAGCCCGAACGGTTCCCAAATGAAATGGTAACCAGAAATATCTACAGAACATTTCTTGAAACATTTGATATTTTCAGACCATACACCCAATGGTGTGTCAATGGTTAAAACACAATCTAATATTTCCACTTCCAATCCAAAACCATTTTCAAAAAGTACATAAAAATAATAATTCGATGCCCCTGTATAAAACAAAACACAAGCTAAGTTAGATGATACAATAATCGTACCTCTGACAGTAGATGGTCTTGTATCCATATTAGTTGGAGTAGTCTAAATAATGTAAAACTGAATTTTCACCCTTTCCTAGGATCCTATCTGACTGACCTAAGATATTTTCCTTGCATATTACTTCTTCTCATGAACTGGGGTACCAAATCCCCTCCCTCAGCCTAAACAACAAATAGAACTCCAGATACTAGCCTATTGAGGGGTATCTGAGCCCCATAAGGATTTTAGGGTCTATATTGATCCTATAAAACTAGTATACTACATAATGTTCACATAGAAACTTTTAATATGGCCCATTCTACCACAGATACGACACTCAACTATGGGGTAAAGATACTATTGGAACTTGTGTCCAAACATGCCACACTGATAGCACTCGAATGAAACACAATATTGATATGGTTTTATACTTCCCCGACTACTCTACCCATATCTGATTTAGCGTAAAATTTCATAATGATTCTTATTAACACATAAAGAAGAACTCTCAGATCACCCTACTAAAAAATCATAGCAACTTCTTAGGGACTCTCTTAGATTCTCTTCCATGATTATTTCCTGATTCATCACCTCTTCAAAGATATTTAAATAGGATATGTTTACCTATGACCTGATCTCATAATGAAAACCATCCTAGAAACATCTCACCCTAGAGATATCATCAGTTTCCAAAATGGAATAAAGAACTGTAGGTCGAAAAAACATCTAGCATAGTCCAATACTAACAAACCCTCCTACATCAGATGCATGAACTCACGATATTTTTGTCCCTTAAGGTCTCAGGATAAAAATGGTGTAGTAAATTCATCTCAAATTCATTCTAATAAAACTCATCATGATTATCAACTTCCCCCATAATATCCCACCAATTCTTGGAAGTTCCATGACCCATATACGTAGCAATATTCACCCTCCTATTCGTGGGTGTCTTAACACGATTTAAGATTATCTGTACTGACTAAATCTAGAACTCAGCTGCCTGGGGTCCCTCTTCTCCAATAAAAATAGGTGTATGTTGAAGCTAAAATTATATTTTCAACTTAGACATTGAAGGAATGGTATGAATAGAATCTCTTTCCAGGGATTTCATGACCCTAAGAAAGATTCTTTGAAGTTGAACACCCATATTCTCTCTAGGAACTATTGCGAGTTCTGGTTCATCTGTGTTTGGAGCATGTTGATTTCCACTCTCCTAATGCACAAATTGAAGATGATGAGGTGACATTTTCTCTACATTAAAAATTCACTCCTTAGGGAATTGGATTGCACTAAAGTCAACCCCAATAAGTGACTACAACAGAGAACCACTGACTCTTGATCTCTATAGACACAACTTAAGAGTATTTTATCATGAAAAAACAACTCATTTTACTTATCTAGTGAAATATCCATCACATATCATAGTTTAACAGGAATTTATATATCTCAAGAAAAATAGATATTCCCCTATTATGTACAATTGAGGTCAATATATCCCATTGGGCCTATTATGATTCATGTATTCTCAGCTTGTTTCATTCCAATCCATGAGTACAAAACTCAAGAAACAATAACATCATAAAACAATAGCCTCACATAACATGTGAATCAACCAAGGTAAAATAACATCAATCGTAACAAGACCACAACACAAACAACAATTCCATCAATGGGTATTCAAATTTTCCTCAAACATGAGATAGCTACTCCCATGTACAATCTCATTACCAAGTCCCGGCACATCATAGTGTCCTTATTACCTTTCCCAAAATATTAAATCAAAAGAAAAGAACACTTTCTCCTTTGATACCACTTTGCCGCATCCCCTAGTCTGGCACTCGGTCACATGGACAGAAAAGGTTGGTTAGGAGACCTCAAGTGCTCCTTCCCATATGCCAAAAATTTCCGACTACTAGAGAGGTTGTGAATAGTATTGTGGTGATAATATACACCATGGTATGATGTGTCATAGCAGTATAAAAGATTCATAATAAAATAGAAATAATGAGAGTAAATACATTTCATAATACAACAATAAAATCCAACTAAATAATCCAATAAATAAATAAGGAATAATTTAATGGCGTGCTAGAATGTATTTAACTGTCATGGTAGAAAAATTAAAGAAAAATAATAATATATTTTAATAAAAGACTCAAATTCCCAGGTCCCTAACCCCACATTGATCCCATATCCAAACTCTAGCCCAAAAAAACAAGCAATCAACAACAAGGTCCTTTTCCCTTTTCAAATCCTTCATCCATGATATATGTTCAAGTACTAAATGAAGGTCTAAATAGGGTGTTAGTATAACTTAGTAGTTTGACACCACTATGTCTAAACAAAACTATCCTAATAATAAGTGTGTTCAATAAAGTGATAACCATGTGTATTAATTAATTTAACAATTGACAAAATACAACAAAAATTGCTTCAGATCAGTGTCAGAATATCTCTAATCATGTCTTACAACCATGCCATCCACCACCAAATAACCACGGTAAAATAACTTGCTCTGGTGCTATGCTTGAATATCTCTGAGCATGTCTTACGTTCATATCAATTAGAACCATATAACCATGATAGAATAACCTAGTTCAATACCATGCTATAATATCTCTGAGCATGTCTTACGACCATTACAACCGCCACCACATAACCATGGTATAGACACAACAAACAATCTGGGTCCAAGCCCTATAAGAATTACTACATTCTGAGTCAAATCCCTTTCAGCATTACAACATTCCTTGTCAAAACCCTTCAAGCATTAAATCCTTCTAGGTCAAAGACCCATGGGACTCGGCATAACCCACACTCTATAAGCATTACATCATAAGACTAGGCTGATCCCTCTCAATATCATCATTACATCATATATGTGTGAAAGTTCCAGAGCTGAGCCAAATATATAAGAATTACAACATATAACACATTCTTGGTCATATAGAATGGATATCACAATATCAAAAACAAATTTTCAATGGTTAATTATTTAAATTACATTATTCTTTCACATTCTACTAGAAAGTTAATTCACAATTTATTAAAAATTATATCAAAAGTAAATAAGCCCCAATTTATGGAATCTATTACAATATATCCCTCTAGATTGCATGTCATGATAAACATACTTTAAATTTATTTAAAATTCAATTATAATCATGGTTAGCTCTCCCCATGGGTAACCATAAGCCAGTTTGGATACTAATTGCAAAAAAAAAGACTTTAAGGAATAATTCCACCAATTGTTTTATTTATTTGGGTGCATTCTACATTAGAGAAATCACAATATTGCATAAACATAGTAATTATCAAACCATAGGGTTATGATTTAGACTCCCTACATTTAACTGATGATCCAACAATTCTTCTAATGAAGAATGACCATGAAGAAGAAGGTGCATATGATTTCTTCTGGTTCATAGATTAAAACTTATCAATATCAAAATGAGAAATTCAATTGGTCAAAATATTTCACCGCAATGATTGGAGGAGAAGGAAGATAAGGAAGAAACCTAACAAAAAGGACATAATAAGGATTGATCCAAAAAACAGGATGATCATAAGGTATGTTGGAACCCTAAAATAGCTTGTAGAATTACCTAGGGTTGAGAGGATAGAATCTACAATTGATTAGAATAGAAACCAGCCGCAAATCATGTTTACAATAGTAAGTTGGGAATTTACGCATCATGTAAAATGATTACATGTTGTGTAAATGTTTTCCACAGAATTAAACAAAAATACCTTCACCTCAGATTTATTTTATTAAATCTCTAAAACAATTACATGACTTCTAATCCCTTTTCATTACGTGTAAATGTTATGTAGTTGATTTTTCATCCCATTTTCCTTTAAAACGGCCTGAATCCACTTTGAAGCTTCTCAATTTAACAAGAACCCATGAAAAACATAACCCATTCATACCTGGACTCCATTAATTTTAAAAATCACACATCCCTAAACCGTAGTCCATTTTTTTCCAAAAAAGGCTCCCCATCTCTGAACAAGACTCATCCACCAAGACTAAAACAAAAAACTCAGAGATAGATATGCCTAATAAAAGATGGGATCGTACAGATTGTAAGCCACAATAAAGCATAACTTCAAAACCCACATTATGTGTCATGAGAATAATGAGATTAATTTTATAACATGTCAAAGGTGTAGTATATACACCACACAAATATACAAGTGGTGAATTTATGTATGTTTCCTATAAATAAAAGAGAGACTAGAAATCCCTTACCTTAATTATTGAATACAATAATAAATGTTTGATCCTCATGTATAATAAATATAAGTTTATTATAAAAATATTATAGACCTATATAATATATATCATACCATATATTATTTTCTTGTAACGCCCGACCCCAGTTACCCAGAGTTGGTGCATTATTACATAACATTGGCATGATCACAAGATTGATCAAATCTCGAAAGACCGATTAGTTTAGTAGCCTTAAAAACACTAGATATATTCATAAAGTTTTTCATTACATCATAAAAATGAACACTACAACAACATAGTCTCCATAGTCCACACTCTTATCCCCTCATACTATCCCTACAGGAAATTCATAATTTACTTCTTCACATCCTAGGAAAAATAAAACATAGAAAAGGGCTGAGCTCAAATGCCCAGTAAGGATAACAATATAGCGGAAACTTTCATAAATAAACATACAAATTTAATGTAATGTATAACTAAAACAAAAGACTTTTAAACTTGAGCTTCAACATAATATATCAAGGATAAAATGAAATAATGCCATTTACTTATTCACATGGATATTATACTAATCAAATAATCACATGCAATATCAATAACCACTTTCATAATGATGGAATGCATAATGCCAGACTATCATAACCACATATCCAAGGCCTCGTGCCAATACTACAAATAAGATTTTGTCAAGGCCTTGTGCCAAGACACTAGTTTGTCTGATGAGACCTACCGATGAATCGAGGAGCAATAGCAGGCTCCACCAGTCACATATTAAGTCCAATGCATTCCCATATGAAAAGGTTTAAACATGACATAAACATTCGTATTAAAACTAGCATATGAAATGTAAATACTTCATCCATAAAACATGAATGGTATAAAAATAACACATACACAGTCAAACATATCACAAAACCTTCAATACAATATAGAAGTTTTTTATCATAATAAATCAACTTCAAATAAGCGTAAAATCCATCAAAGGATGTTGTTATAGATGAAATCAAAACTCTTTTCAGAGAAATATCTCTTTCTATTTTGAAATAATTTAAGAGTCATACATTTATAAAATAAAAAATTTTATTTGAAAATATTCTTATAATCTTGTAAGGGATGCTTCGACGATTTTATAATGGCGGAAAATAGCCGCACCCGCCGTATAAGTTAAAAAAACATTCTTACCTTAATACTGTCGAAAAGGTTAAAAAACACCTTGTTTGGAAAATGAAGAAAAGATTACTTTATAAACCTCTTATAAAAAGTCAAAAAAGGGTATAAATGAATTTAACCCATATTCTTGTAAATATTAAAAATGTTTTGAAATACATTTTTAAGAAACATGGATGTGGATGATAAAGAGATCCCAGTAGACTATTTCGTATAAACAACCTCGGATAATGAAGAGATTGCGAAATAAACCCTTACCTTGTACTTTTCCTTGGTTGGGGGTAGTTTAAACTCCTATATAATGGTGAAATAATTGTTATTAAATTATACAAGAATCATATACATTAATATGATATCATATATGATCTTTTAACATTGATTTTTTAATAATATCTTAGTATTATCGTTGTTTCGGGTGTTAACTTACTCGTTTTCTTTTATATGTTTTGTTATGTAAGACGTGTTTGTCATGGATAGGTTGTATCTTAATCATATCTAGAATGATATAAAGTCCTTAGATACTATTATTAATCATCAAATGAGAATTATACTTGAATGGATACGATGGAGAATGAATCTCATCGCGTTCGTGGAGACGGTAGTCCGTATGCACGCCCGAGCGACAATATCATTATTTTGATATTAAAATAATATATAATTGGATGTTATATAATATATAAATAATAATTATCATCTTATATTTATTATTTACATGAATTACACATCATTATTATACCCATCCAAATAATGATTTATTGAATGACAATTACACCATGACGTGGAGACGGTAAGCCGTACGTACGCACGTATGGTGACATGCCATTCAAAGGATGGAAAGAATACTGAATATGGTTTTACCATATTTATAATAACATCATAGTATATATAATATACTGGAGTTATAATTTTAGAATAGAAAAAACAAAGAAAGAAGAATTTGAAGAAGAAAGGAACTTGAAAGAGGGTGGTGAAAACATTACCTCTTCTTCGGGTTCTTACTTTTGATTTGATCAAAAGGGCTCAATAGGTTGGATTTATGATCAAACTAAGTCCTCTAGGTTTTAGTGAGGGAAGTTGAGAGAGTATTTGGGTAGTTTTTGGCCGAGCCAAAAGGCTTTGAATGTGTGAGTTAGTGAGAAGGGGTAGTGCCATTTTATAAGAGGGGTTAGGGGAACCTTTGGAAAAGCTAAAATTATTATTTTATAATAAATTCATATTCAGTTTCTAATGGCTAAAAAGTGGATTATTTAAAGTTTAAGGTGGGGATGGGTCTAAAACCACTCAAAAAATAGAATTTAGTCTGGTTTGGGTCATTATATTAACCTTATCTTTAAGTATTAACTCTTAGTTAATTAGTTTCACTTTTACAATGTCTCTTTGTATTTTTATATTATATGGTTAATAAACTTACTATATACATCCAAGATACCTCCAAGTGGTCCATTAATGATACACCTATAATGATATAAGTATCTTGGATGATCCTTATATTTTTATGAATTTAATATCAATTAATAATATAATATTTTATTTAGAAACACTTTTATGTCAATTTTGACACTATTGAATAATTGATTTTTTCAAAAATCATAACAGAATGATTACATCAAAAAACGTTAATTAAATCAATTATAACATGTCATATTACCCTATAAAATTATTGGTATTTATAAAAAGTCTCAAATTACATTTATTTGGGTATTTATAATATCAATTATTCTAATTTTTCATTAATTAGGTAATTACTGCATCACCATTGTGTCATAAATAAATTAAATTAGTTAATTTCTAAAAATTATAAATAAAATACCATTATGTATGAAATATGTTTATCTCTCTAATTAAAATTTAAAATCGAATTTATCTTATGTATAACCCTATATTAAATTTTTTTAGTAAATAATCTTTGATTTTAACTCTTTTAACTCTTCCTTGAATTAAATAATAATAAATGTCCTAATCTAATAAAAGTGGACCTAAATGATAATATTTTACTACTAATATTGTTTTTGGTCGAGATACACTTGTCCAATAGAATTAGGACATGTGTTAGGGTAATATTAATATCATTTGTACCATTAATTACCCTATTTACTTTTAACCGTGGCAAATAAAAGTAAAAAGTTACTATTCACAAAAAATTATTTGCATCTCACTGAACCAAATTTTACATCTTGATATTAACTGTGTCTCTCGGATTTTTGAAATTCCACTCACAAAAGCGGTAAAATTATGTTTTATGAAAAATTCAGTTTTTTAAACTATAACTTAGTGGTTTCACTATTCATCAAAAAACGAAATTTTCAAGAAAAATACCAAAAATTAGGCTTAAGCTATATTTGATATTATGAATTCAAAAATAATTTCTATTTTACCAAATTCATAACATATCAGTTCCATTAATTAATTTAAAAATTAATTCCCATCGTCAAAACAAATAGCGTGTTTTTAAGAGATAATAACCATCAAAAGATTGACACTTGTTTATGTCTGGTTTAAATGTAAAATTACATCCAATGACAAACATTGTATTAAATGGTAAAAATATATTCTAAATATACTTTAAAACCACTCAAATTAATAATTTATCACTATTAATTATTTCGGTTAAAAAAAGTTGTTTTTAATTAAAATTTAGTAATTTTCCCTATTCATCAAAATATGAAAGTTATCCGAAATGTACCAAAATTTCACCCTAAGCTAATTTCGATATTATGAATCCAAAAATGATGTCCATTTAGAAATATAAAATTTATAAAATTTCAAAAAGTATGTATTACTATTCATAACGGCTAGTTTGATTGGTTGTGGTGCGTTAGAATCTCGTAGTTGTGTACAATGCACGCCATTCAATTATTCAAAGGGAAACATACCATGGAAGCTTGGGATGTTTCATTGTAAATTTTTGATGTCCCCATTCTAAAAAGTAAATTTATTAATCAAATTGATTATATAAAAGTTTAAAATATTGGATTTAAAAAGGGTTCACTATTAAAAGTTTGTAAAAGTGAAATACTGAAAATGAATTTGTTCTTACATTATGTCTAAGAAACTCATAATATGGATTATAAAATTATAAGGATTATATAAAGTTTAAAATTTAGTTAATACTATTCATAACCTATTTTGAATGGCTTGTTTGGTAAGTCATGGTGCGCTTGAACTCAGTGTTGCGTGTAGTGCAAGTTATTGAATTATTTTGAAGAAATAACACACTATGAAATCTTGGGGTGTTACATTCTCCCCTCCTTCAATAAATTGCGTCCTCTCAATTTGAAATTGTTCTTCGAAAAGAAAAGGTTGAATATAGAAAATATCTTTGTGGGAAAACCCACATCGGAAATTGGGTTAATAAAATTTAGTCTTAATAAGAGGAAAATTGAAATGAAAGGGTAACCACAAAATTATGATCTCTATTAGAAGAACATTGGTGGAAATTAGAGACATATAATTGGAGGAAAAATGTAAATATTTATAGGTAGTGATTGAGGTCATCAATCACAAACAAGTGTAAAATTGAGGGCCTTAAATTCATCAATCTATGATGATTTAAAATACCGTCGGTTCAGAAAAACATATGGTATTAGGATAACAAATTTTTTATTTTAAGATCCCTTTACTAAAGTATAAGAATTAATTTCTTCATTGAATAAAAGAAGAAGAAAAATATATACATGAAAAGTAGAGTCTCATCCTTTAACTATGTTCTACCACAAACTCATCTTTCACTCTAAAAGATAATAGAACTTAAAAATAATATTCTATTTATCCTAAACGTATAGGGTTAAAAAAATGAATTTATAATTCATCTAGAAGAACCATTGAAAAAAATGACATTATTCAATCCCGGAAATCACGTGGGTCAGTGGTAGGTGATACAACCTTGTCGCCCTTCGGTTGTGGGTTCAAGTCTCGCGGCCTTGTCGGACGCGACGGGTTGCCGCCCGACCTCCGGGTTGTCCTTTTATGGCAATCCAAAATAATCCAAACTAGAACTATCCAAAATACTTCAGCCCAAAATTTATAAGGAAGGTGAACACAATGAAGATCCTTTTTTCCGCGTAATAACATGTGATCACCTTCATCATGTATTCTTTTAAAACACTGTAACATCCCGAATTACCATAAAACCTTATTGAATACATTCATGATCCCTTATTGCTTAAAGAATAATAGATATACTCATTCAATCCAAAAATGTTGTAAACCCCAACAATGATGGAATATACAAATCATTAATCAGTTTCAAGGTAGTCAAGAATATATAATATAATTTATCCAAATCAATCATGTATTATTCTAAAATCACTACCTCGGTATCAGAACTATATTATGGTTTATCTTTCTCTCAACCATATATTTTCCAAAAATTTAACCTGCTATTGAGTCACTTTTCTTTGTTCCACACAATCTCAAGTCCTTAATGAAATAGTACTGCAGTACAATACTTATATACTCCATGATTATTATAATAAGTACATTGTTGATACAACACTCAAATGACATAATCAACATAAGAACTCTAATCAATTATATTCATCTGTGGTAGTATAATAACTTGATTATTATCCAATAGCATCATTTGCGACATAGTCTGATGACTGGGACATAGGTTCGTGTAGTGTCCAAACTCCTTGCAAATGAAGCATTGTACATTTGAAACCATTATCTTTCCCTTGTAGTTACGTACTTTGTGCCATTTTCCTTCACACTTATAACAAAATATCATTCCTTTCCGGCATGTTCCAGGGTGTTTCATCCCACAGTTATCACATATGGGAAAATTCTTCTTTTCCATCTTCCCTTTATCCATATTTCTCTCTTCCATCCTTTTTTTCTCTTGCTTCCCTTCAAAGCCATAGGACTCAGTAAACTCTTTACTTATCTTATCAACACATGATATTATTTCTTCGTATGATGATAATACATGGGAGACTATTTCTCTTATAAATTCTGGCTTAAGACCATGAAAGATATGATCCTTATTTCTCTTTGGATCATGTGCATTGCTGGAGTTCTCATTCCTTCTACTGGGTGCCATTTCTAAACAATGGAATACAATGGATTAGTTTATGAATAACAATACCTAATCCCAAACATGTAAAACACATAACATAAATTAAATAGTTTATGGATATAATCCATAATCATAAAAATGTCTACTTTGAGGAAGTATATACTCATAAACCCTTCATAATGGTTTGTAAAGAAAATGAGAATTATCTTAAGCATATCCCCTGGGAGTGTCGTAACCAAGAGTTCACCAAAGCCCGTTGTCGTGCACCAGTTCCCGTTCGAGTCTAGCTCAAAGTGTTGTTTTTTGGGTTTTACCCCTAGGTACATCTGTGCCAGAGCTGCCTCTACCTGCTCGTATCCAGATAGGGATGTATTACTATGAAAACTCCCAAAATTTCTACAATACCAAAATTCTAGGAATTTCTTCTATACTAATCCTCAATGTCCATCTTAAATCTATGTTCTCTTTTCAGAGTTTATCTAAATCTAGTTTCCAAGGTTTGTACCAAACTTCCTCTGATACCAACTGTAACGCCCCGACCCCAGTTATCCAGAGTCGGTACATTATTACATAACATTGGAATGATCACAATAAAGATCAAATCTCGAAAGACCGATTAGTTTAGTAGCCTTTGAAACACTAGATATATTCATAAAGTTTTACATTACATCATAAAAATGAAAACTACACTGACATAGTCTCCATAGTCCACACTCTTATCCCCTCATACTATCCCTGCAGGACATTCATTATTTACTTCTTCACATCCTGGGAAAAATAAAACATATAAAAGGGGTGAGCTAAAATTCCCAGTAAGGATAACAATATAGCAGAAACATTCATAAATAAACATAAAAATTTAAGGCAATGTATAACTAAAACAAAAGCCTTTTAAACATTAACTTCAGCATAATATGGCAAGGATAAAATGAAATAATGCCATTTACTTATTCACATGGATATTCTACTAATCGAATAATCACATGCAATATCAATAACCACTTTCATAATGATGGAATGCATAATGCCAAACTATCATAACCACATAGCCCAGGACTCGTGCCAAGACCACAAATACGATTTTGTCAAGGCCTTATGCCAAGACACTATGATGTCTCATGAGACCTATCGATGCATCGAGGAGCTATATCAGGCTCCACCCATCACATATTAAGTCCAATGCATTCCCATATGAAAAGGTTTAAACATAACATAAACATTCGTATTAACACTAGAATACGAAATGTAAATACTTCATCCATAAACCATGAATGGTATAAAAATAACACATCCACAGTAAAACATATCACAAAACATTCAATACAATATAGACGTTTTGTATCATAATAAATCAACTTCAAATAAGCTTAAAATCCATCAAAGGATGTTGACATAGATGAAATCAAAACTCTTTATAGAGAAATATCTCTTTCTATTTTGAAATAATTTTAGAGTCATATATTTATAAAATAAAACATTTTCTTTGAAAATATTCTTATAAGCTTGTAAGGGAAGCTTCGACAATTTTATAATGGTGTAAAATAGCCGCACCCACCGTATATGTTAAAAAACATTCTTACCTTAATTCTGTCGAAAAGGTTAAAAAGAACCTTGTTTGGAAAACGACGAAAAGATTCCTTTATAAACCTCTTATAAAAAGTCAAAAAAGGGTATAAATGACTTTAACCCATATTCGTGTAAATATTAAAAATGTTTTGAAATACATTTTTAAGAAACATGGATGTGGATGATAAAGATATCCCAGTAGATTATTACGTATAAACAACCTCGGATAATGAAGAGATTGAGAAATAAACCCTTACCTTGTACTTTTACATGGTTGGGGGTAGGTTAACGTCCTGTATAATGGTGAAATAATTGTTATTAAATTATACAATAATCATATACATTAATATGATATCATATATGATATTTTAACATTGATTTGTTAATAATATCTTAGTATTATCATCGTTTCGGGTGTTAACTTACTCGTTTTCTTTTATATGTTTTGTTACGTAAGCTATGTTTTTCATGAATAGGTTGTATCTTAATCATATAAAAAATGATATCAAGTCATTATACACTATTATTAATCATAAAATGAGAATTATACTTGAATGGATACGATGGAGAATGAATCTCATCGCGTTCGTGGAGACGGTAGTCCGTACGCAAGCACGAGCGACAATATCATTCTTTTGATATTAAAATAATATATAATTGGATGGTATATCATATATAAAGAATAATTATCATGTTATATTTATTATTTATATGAATTACACATCATTATTATACCCATCCAAATAATAATTTATTGAATGTCAATTACACCACGACGTGGAGACGGTAAGCTGTACGTACACACGTATGGTGACATGCCATTCAAAGGATGGATAGAATACCGAATATGGTTGTACCATATTTACAATAACATAACAGTATATATAAGATACTGGAGTTATTATTTTAGAATAGAAATAACAAAGAAGGAAGAAGTTTAAGAAGAAAGGGACTTGAATGAGGGTGGTGAAAACATTACCTCTTCTTCAGGTTCTTCCTTTTGATTTGATCAAAACGGATCCTTAGGTAGGATTTATGATCAAACTAAGGCATCTAGGTTGTAGTGAGGGAAGTTGAGAGAGTATTTGGGCAGGGTTTGACCGAGACAAAAGGCTTTTAATGTGTGAATTAGTGAGAAGGGGGAGTGCACTTTTATAAGAGGGGTTAGGGGCACCTTTGGAAAAGCTAAAAATATTATTTTATAATAAATTCATATTCGGTTTCTAATGCCTCAAAAGTGGATTATTTAAAGGTTAAGGTGGGTATGGGTCGAAAAACACTCAAAAAATATAATTTAGATAGGTTTGGGTCATTATATTAACCTTATCTTTAAGTGTTAACTCTTAGTTAATTAGTTTCACTTTTACAATGTCTCTTTGTATTTTTATATTATATGGTTAATAAAGTTACTATATACATTCAACAGACCCCCAAGTGGTCCATTAATGATAAAACTATCATGATATAAGTCTCTTGGCCTAAAAGTAGATTTTTAGAAATTTAATATCAATTAATAATATAATATTTGTTTTAAAAACTCTTTTATGTCAATTTTGACACTATTGAATAATTGATTTTTGAAAAAATCATAACAGAATGATTATTTCAAAAAAAGTTAATTAAATAAATTATAACTTGTACTATTACCCTATAAAATTATTGGTATTTATAAAAAGTCTCAAATTACATTTATTTGGGTATTTATAATATCAATTATTCTAATTTTTCATTAATTAGGTAATTACTGCATCGCCATTGTGTCATAAATAAATTAAATTATTTATTGTCTAAAAATTATAAATAAAATACCATTATGTAGGAAATAGTTTTATATTTATAATGAATATTTACAATCTAATTTATCTTATTGTATAACCCAATATTAAAAATGTTTTAGTAAATAATCTTTGATTTTAACTCTTTTAACTCTTCTTTGAATTAAATAATAATAAATGTCCTAATCTAATACAAGTGGACCTAAATGATAATATTTTACTCCTAAGATTTTTTGTGGTCGAGATACACTTGTCCAATTTAATTAGGACATGTGTTAGGGTAATATTAATATCATTTATACCATTAATTACCCTATTTACTTTTAACCGTGGTAAATAAAAGTAAAAAGTTACTATTCACCAAAAATTATTTTCACCCCATTGAACCAAATTTTACTCCTTGATATTAACCGTGTCTCTCATATTTTTGAAATTCCACTCACAGAAGCGGTAAAATTAAGTTTTATGAAAAATTCAGTTTTTTTAACTACCACTTATTGGTTTCACTATTCATCAAAAAATGAAAGTTTCAAGAAAAATACCAAAAATTAGGCCTAAGATATATTTGATATTATGAATTCAAAAATGATGTCTATTTTACCAAATTCATAACATATCAGTTGAATTAATTAATTTAAAAATTAATTCCCGTCGTCAAAACAAATAGCGTGTTTTTAAGAGATAATAACTATCAAAAGGTTGACACTTGTTTATGTCTGGTTTAAATGTGAAATTACATCCAATGACCAAAATTGTATTAAATGGTAAAAATATATTCTAAATATACTATAAAACCTCTCAAATTAATAATTTATCACTATTAATTATTTCGATTAAAAAAATTTGTTTTTAATTAAAATTTAGTAATTTTCACTATTCATTAAAATATGAAAGTTATCCGAAAAGTACCAAAATTTCACCCTAAGATAATTTCGATATGATGAATCTAAAAATAAAGTCCATTTTTAAAGATAAAATCTATAAAATTCCAAAAAGTAGGTATTACTATTCATAATGGCTAGTTTGATTGGTTGTGGTGTGTTAGAATCTCGAAGTTGCGTACAATGCACGCCATTGCATTATTCAAAGGGAAACGTACCGTGGAAGCTTGGGATGTTTCATTGTAAATTTTTGATGTCCCCATTCTAAAAATTAAATTTATTTAGTCAAATTGAATATATAAAAGTTCAAAATATTGGATTTAAAAAGGGTTCACTATTAAAAGTTTGTAAAAGTGAAATACTGAAAATGAATTTGTTCTTACATTATGTCTAAGAAACTCATAATATGGATTCTAAAATTATAAGGATTATATAAAGTTTAAAATTTAGTTAATACTATTAATAACCTCTTTTTAATGGCTTGTTTGGTAAGTCATGGTGCGCTTGAACTCGGTGTTGTGTGTAGTTCAAGTTAATGAATTATTTTTATGAAATAAAAAACTATGAAATCTTGGGGTGTTACATTTCTTATGAGATTTCATTTACAGTTTTTTAACATTTCCATGTTAAAGTTACATTTCAGGTAATAACCGCTTTGTTTTTCATATGTTTTTTTATTTTTTATTCCTGGTCCCCTTACTCGGATCATGGTTTCATAATATGCATAATTTTAAACATGATATTAAAATAATATATATTTAGTTTATGTGTATTTATTGTAATTCATAAAATTTAGTGATAGAAAATGAAAGACATCGTTCATGTTGACGGTAGTCATTACGTACGCATGAACACTCTTTCCATTTCTTTTTTATATTGAAATAAATAAATATAAATGATATATTATGTTTCTATAATCATTATTATGTTATATATATCATTATTTTGTTTAACCCATCGTTATTACGTTCTATTTAAATTGTAAACGAATAACATCGCTTCATGAGGCGGTAGTCCATCGTACACATGAATGACGATATCATATTCCCAAAATAAAGGAAAATATGAAAGAATGTTTGAAATAATAATTAAAAAAGTATAATAACATCATAAATATCGTATATAAATAATAAATTCATCATTATTTACAGCCTTCATAGGTGTTAATGGAAGAAAAAATGACATCGATTCGCGAGGGGGTAGTCCGTCGTACACACGAGTGATGATTTCGTAACCCATTTGATTGAAGTGGAGATAGTTGTATATGGAATATACTGAGATTATTAAATTATAATGGTATAATAATAATTGAAGGATGTGTTGGAATAAATAAAACATAAATTCTCATTTATGAACAATACCTCTTCTTCTGGTATCCTCCTTAGGATTGCACCAAAATACTTCCTAGGATAACTTTATGTAAAAAATAAGGATTATAGGATGATATTAATGAATTTTTGAAGTTAGTTTGGTATGTATTGGAAAACCAAAAATGTAGTAAGTTTTTAAGAATATGGGATAGGGGTGACCTTTTATAATTTAAGAGGAGTAACATTTTTGTAAATACCCAAAAGTATTCAATAACAGGATCCCAATATCACCTCATATGGCTCAAAAATTGATAAATAATGGATGGTAGGGATGATATTTTAGATCCACACCACTAACACACACAAAAACAAAATTTTTAATCATTTCATTCTTTAGCCTTTAGTTTTACTCACTTTTACAATTTCAACTTTGACCTTGATAACAAGTTTTTTTTAACCTTGGTAATTTTCCATTTAATCCTAAAATAAAAATATCATTATTATATAGTGTACAAATAATGATTATAAATATGAAAAAAAGTTATTAAATAAAAATACTATGTGTTTGGAAAGTTAATTTTAACACAACTACGTGTAATATGCCAAACCCCGTTTTAACCTTAATCACATTAATTAATTTTTGACTATTTTAAATACTCATTAATGTAAAGAAATTAAGTTGAAATTATTATTTAATATAAATTATGATTTTAAAAATTATGGAATCCAATTTTCCAAATTCCATTCACAAAAGTGAAAAATTTTAATTTAATATTAATCATCCCGACACACCAAGAAAGCGTATTCTCAAATAGAAAATGTTCAAACATTTACAATGTTCTTATATGAAATCCATTATAAAAATTATTCTAATGAAAAAGGTGGATCAATAGATATATAATTGATCAAATATTACATTAAAACCAACTTATGATATAATTTAAGTTAATAAATAATTTACATGAAAAGGTACTTTTTAATTAAAATTCATTATTTTTCACTATTTATCAAAAAATTAAATAATTCATAAAAATATCAAATAATTAACCTATAATAATTTATATACGCAAAATTAGAGAAAAAATTTATATTCTCAAATAATATTTCTATAATTTCTAAAAAATAAATTTAAAATAAGTGCGCCTAAGGCAGAAAATCTATTGTTTATAAAATATAGTTTTAAGCCTGAAATTGGATTAATTATTATATATTATCTAAAAAAAAGATGAATGTTAAAAAATTTATTGAAAATATAATATATTAATTTCCTTAAAATTTATTTACCCAAATGTATTTTTTAACTTCTTTATGTAGAACACATTTGTTTGCATAAAAATAGTTTTTTTTCAGAAAAAAGATATCATTTATTTTGAAAAAATTTTATTTTCATTTATAAGTAATTAGTCACCAAAGAATTAATTTTATATACACGTGTAAACCATATTATTTCATGATTTTATTAATATTATTCATACCCTTCTTTCCAATGGCTAGGTAATAACCATTATATTAAATAATAATTTTTTAATGGTATGTCACATTACATTTAAACTTTGTGTTTCATGTAATGTAAGCTAAACTCGGTATTATGTGAAACAAAATCCAAAATTAGTGTTATGTGTAAAGAAATTTAAACTTAGTGTATTGTGTAATTAAAACTAAACTTATCATTTTATGTAATTCAAGATAAACTATAAGTTGTGTGTAATGCAAAATATCGAAAAGATTATTTAAAAAAAATATTTCACAAAATATCATGGTGCTATAGAAGAGGTGCTCAATGTATTTTACATGTTTAAACTACAAAGATATGTACATAATGTATCAAAAAATATATATTTGGTAAATCTAGACATTAAGTATGAAAATAATTTTTTCAAGTACCCAATGGTGATCAAGGACTCATTAGAGAAGACCCTTAGAGGGTGGGTGATACCCCTAGTTCACATTTTATAACAACATGGGAATCTTCATGTGAGCCCTTGGGAGTGTGAGAATAATATGTGACCTCAATACCATTATCTACTTTAATACGTTGATATTTTTAGGATCAAATACAATGAACTTGGTGAGGATGCAGACACCTGTATTTTCATATTACATGATTTGAAATATTTTTGATAACATTTTTATTATATGGTCACATGGTCAGTGGAGAGAGAGGTAAAAATATTAATATTACCATTATTAGAATAAAATTTTGAATTCACTATTATATTTAGGATGTTATATTTTTCTTTTGGTTTCAATTTGTTAATTTTATGATGTGTTTGGTTTTTTCCATAGTTGTGTGATGTTGGAATTTGACTATTATTATTATTAATAATAATAATATTATTTCTTCAAGTAATTAATTTTTATTTTGAATTATTTTTATAAATGTTTTTAATGAATTTGATGCGTTTTCCCATGTTTCAATGATGTGAAAGATTATATAGATTTAATGTTCTATTTTTAGGATTTAAATAAGTCTTTGATATAGAAAGAGAGAGTAGATTTTATAGGAATTAATAGAGGGAGTTATTATAACATGTTGAAATTTTAGAGAGGCATTGTTTCTTCTAAATTTTGGTGAATTCTCGTTATGTTTTTGTTTTTTATAATCCCCCAGTAATCGCACCTTTAGGTTGGTAGGTTTGTTATTGGAAAGTAAGTACGATGGGTGGGGATGGGGGTGTGTGGGTGGGGGTCTAGCTACAGAACCAATTCAGGACTTGAATCGCTCCTGACAAACCCCATGAATTTTAAAGATTACCATGTTGCCTCATTTAAACTCTGTTTGTTCGAAATTGTTTTCCATAGAGGAAACATGGAAGATGAAGTAGGAAGGAAAAAAATGGATTATTTCCTTCCAAATCAAAAACCTAGAATTTTTAGAATTGGAATAGATTTATTTTTATTATGATGGATACATTTACACTAGCTATAAATGGCGGTGGCATCCATACGAGGGAGAATCCATGTCCTCAAAAAACAAACATGTCTATAGAAAATCATTTCATGAATCAAAAACCTCCTTTATTTTGTGGATATTCTAACATAGTGACAGTTGGGGGATGGATTAAAGCATGGGATAATATTTTCAAAGTCACGGGATACTCAGATTATAAAAAGGTAACTCTTTCTATTTATCATTTTAAATGTGAAGATGAAAAATGGTGGTCAATAGTTAAGAATATAATAGAAATAAAATATGTTGATAATATTTAATGTGATGAATTTAATAATATTTATTTTAGGAAATACTTTTAAATGGATATTCAAATTAGGATGGAAAAACAATTCATGGGATTGAGATCGAAGGAGGATGATTCTGTGTCTGTATTTGAAGTAAACTTCACCCAATTGACATGGTATGCACAAAATTTTATCTATAATATTGATGGTACAATTAATGTTTTTACTCAATATTGAAGATAATATAACAAAGTGAATTTTAGTCATGTGAATTAAAAATTTATGAGAAACTTGTTCAATGTTTTGAGAAGGTAGAATTGGAGTTTATCAGATATCAACTATTCTATAAAAACACGGAAAAGAAAAGGTCCATATGGAATGAAATGAAGAGGAATCTATCAAATAAATATAGAGTTAAGAAAATAAAATTTCCATATTGTGATAATTGTGGTAAAACATTCCTTGTATAACTTCTTATAAAATATGAGATGTTCATCCAAAATATTTTTTTTTGACATTTTCATCCTGATTTCAAAAACAATTATTATAAAAACAATGAAAAGATAAAGGTAAGATGATTTAATTGTAATGAGATAGGTCATTATGTGGGTACTTTTACAAATATATGAATTAAGGATAGAAATCAATGACATCCCAAACATAAAGGTGTGGCTTAATCCTTTGCGACTAATTTAATAAAAGTTGGATCATTCAATGATGTGGCATCAGGTACATTATTTTTTTATTCATAATATGCCATTATATTATTGGAATTGGGGTCTACACACTATTTCATTTCAAAAACATTTCTTGATAAATTGGAATTTTCACATCAAGAATTAAAGCTAGAACATATGGTAAAAATACCCTGGGGAAGTATAAAGGAAAAAAATTATAATAATATGCATGTTATTTTATATTTAAATGATTTTCCTAAAAACCTTGTTGTATTTACCATTGTATAGTTTGAGGTTATTCTGGGGATAGATTAGGTTTTTATTTACTATGATATGACATATTATAGAGCTAAATATTTTTTTCATAATGGGTTTTAGTTTTTTTTTTAAAATATTGAATTCTAACCTTTGATAATAAATCCAAAAGTAGAGAAAATATTAAAATATATAAATGAAAGTTATCTTAAACATATTGTTCAAAAAGGGAGTCTGTTCATATTATTGATGTCCCTATAGAGAATAAATATATTATGTTATTTCCTAATGAGTTTATTGGTTTTATACATTATTAAGAAGTTAAGTTTATTGTTTAATTTGTTCTTTATGATAAGAAAACATCAAACCCCTTTATTGAATGGATTAAGTTTAAATTTTGGAATTGGAAAATAAGTAGCATAATTTCCTAGATAAAGGTTTCGAATGACAATCATTTGTTTATGATGGATTTGTGTCAGTGGAAAGGGAAGCACCTTGGCATCATCTAAAAATATTTCAAGCAAGGAATAGACCATGGTTTGTGGGGGTGTGGGGGGGGGGGACTTTAACTCTGTTGTTGATCGATTGAAGGAAAAATGAGGGGTTGGAGGTACCGACAACGGTATGCAGGACTTCAAGAGTTTTTTGTCCATGGCTGGGCTTATGGACCTAGTCTTCGTGAGAAACAAAAACACATGGTGTAATTCTCGGAAAGGGATGAGAAAAATTTAGAGTTTTCTTGATCATTGTGTCTCTAATATTCAGGGACTAGATTACTTTAGATTGGCTTTAGTGACTCATCTGGATAGGTTCTTTTCTAACCATATCCCTATACTGGTTGAGGTGAAGAAAAGTTTCTCAAGACAACACCATATTTTCTATTCATCTTGCTGGAACCAGAGGTAAGGTTTCATGAAAATGATGAGATCATCTTGGGAAAGTAAAGATATTGGGGGTAATTGGATTTTCCTGTCTAATTGCCTTATGAGACTGAAGAAATGTATCCAAGATTGGATGATAGAGAATCCAACTGGGAATGTTAATTTGGAGGATCTGAAGGATCAAATAGAAAATTTAGAGATGGGTCTTCATGACCATTGGGATGACGATGTATTCTCTACTCGCAATGAAAAACGGAAGTTACTAGCTGAGAATCTTTTGGAGGTCGAGAGGGCCTATAGATACAATTTAGCACCTTATGGTTAAAGGAAGGGGATCATAATGCTACATTCTTCCATGATTGTCCGAAAGAGAAGAAAATTAATATTCATATAAATATAAAATTGGAAGATGGATCATTTATATCAGATATTGAGGTGGTATGGAGACATGATCTTGAACACTTTGAAGATCATTCGGCTGGACCTAGTAGGAGAGAAGGTCCAAATAGCTCTAATGAAGAAGATATCTTTTTGAGTTGAATGAAGGAGATAGTGAGTGATAGTGAAAAAAACATTATGGTCAAAATTTTTAAGGAGGAGGTGGTGAAAGAAACCATTATCATCTTGAAACATGATAGTCCACTAGGACACGATGGCTTTCCTAGTGCCTTCTATGTGGAAACATGAGAATTTGTGGAACATCAAGTTGTGGGTGCTATTAAGAACTTTTTCAGAGGTTTTCCCCTTCTAAGAAAGGTGTGTACTTCTAGCGGGGTCTTAGACCCAAATATTAAAGAACCCTTAGGGTTAATCAGTTCAGAACTATCTTCTTATGCAACTTTTCCTATAACATTCTCACCGTCCTCAATGGCAGAAGGATAAGTGGTATTATCCTAAGACTTGTCTCGAAGGAGAAACATGGTTTTGTTAAGGGTTGAGTCATTTAGGGTGTGATTGGTATTTCCCAATAAACGGTTGGGGATCTTAATAAGTGATCCATTGGTTCCAACATCATCATCTAATTAGATATAGACCAATATTTTTGACCACTTTGAGTGGGGATTTATCATTTGGGTGATGAGAAGTCTGGTATTCCGTGAATGGTTCTGCGATCTTTGTTTTAAATGATACTCTTCACCTTGGATCACTATTTTGCAAATAGTTAATGGGTTTGGATTCTTCAAAAATGTGTGTAGTGTCAGATAGGGAGATCCTTTATCCCATTTTCATTTCTTATTAGATTAGTAGGATTTATCAAAAAACATCAATCATAGCTTAGTAGAGGAGAGGATATACCCATTTATCAATAGATATTGTAGTAATCTGGTCTCTCACTTGATGTTTTCTAGCAATGCGATTTTATTTACAAATGGAAGGATACAATACTTAATTCAATTCATGGACATCATGTTGACTTATGGAAGAATTAGTTGTTAAAAAATTAAATTTCATAAGAGAAAATTTCTCATCTTTAATAAATGCTTGGGTCAGTGTTGTGAAGTTATCCAGGAGATCTTAGGGATTCACAGGAGGAATATTCCAATTAAATATCTCTGAGCTCCACTCACTAATGGTTGTATCAAGAAGGAACTATTTGATGATCTTATTAACAAAATTAGAGGCAGAATTAACACTTGTTAGAACAAGTTCCTTTCTTTTGGAGTGAGGGTTACCTATATTAATAGCATGTTATCCTCTATTCCAATTCATTTCCTTTCGATCATCTAACCTCCAAAGTGGAAACTTTTCAAGGTGGAAAATATCATGAAATCTTTTCTCTAGGCTTCTAAGAAAGAGGGAAAATGTCACTGGATATCATAGAAGCATTTGGAAAATCTTATTTAAGAATGAGGTGATGGTATCCATAATATCTCTAAAATTATGAAATCCATGAAAGCACGTCTAGCATGGGAAGTGGTCGAAGACAAATCATTATGGGACGAATTTATGAAGGATAGAAATAGAGAGAGATTGGAGGATTAGTCAAGAAATTGGGTGATTTATAGGCTATCTAAATTCATATTGAACGATATAGAAGACATTTAGGATTATTCTTGTTGGGTGAGTGGTAGAGGGGATATCAGTCTTTGTAAGGAAAACTTGGTAGGGGTTAAACCATTTTTTAGGGTGTTTATTCCCTGAAATTTCTTTCAAGGAGTATGATAAGCATTCAATTTTTATGGAGTCTATCCTTAATGTAGACTAGAAGGTCATTTTTGATAGCATATGCTTGGTTCATACCCCTGAAAAGTTCCGCTTCACTTCTTATAAATCTGGATGATTCTCCAGACGTGATTAAAAAGTTTTTTTCTCATGTCCAGAGCTCACCGGATGTGCGTGACTCAAAAATATGTTGCAGGGAACTTCCAAATAGATTGATCATTATCATATTGAGCATAATGAACCAAGATATCCCCATAGATGACAATGTGCAGCATAAATGTATCAACCTGGTCTCTTGGTGCTACTACTGCGATAGTACTCTGATAGAATCCTTAGTGCGTTTATTTTTTCAAATTAAATGGGAAAGTGGTCTATGGAAAATAGTGGGGTTTCATAGTATAGTTGAGGGGAAATATGTACATGATTTTATATTTGAATGGATCTAAAGAACTGGTTTAGTAGATCTTGAAATTTGGTTGCATTACATTCTATTAGTGATTATCAGATAGTCCCTTTGGGAAGCCTAAAATATAGAAAGGGAAGAATATCTATGCTCATCTTGATATTAGAAGATTCATATGAAGGCATTGATAGTGGATCTGGGACGTCTCATTAGAGGAGGAATGAAATATGTTCTGATTTCCAGACTTCTTCATAGATTTCCAGCGGCAGCATGTGATCTTCAAACTGTGCTAGGTTGATGATTATATTGGATTCTACCTAGTAGGGGTCTGAAATTAATTTTTTATGGCTTATTCAGGGATGACATGATGAATTTAGGTGTACTTATGAGAAATAATATGGGATCAGTCCACATAGGTTTAAGTGATTTTTACGGTTCCTGCAACTATATGGGTGTGGAGGTTAGAGCCATGCTCATAGGTATTGTCCTTTAAAAAAGGTTTAACTTTTTGGTATATTAAATTGAATCAGACTACAAATATCTAGTTCAAATCATTCAAGGTATAGTGAAAACACCTTGGAATTTGTAGTATTATGCCAAGAAGTGAAAATTACTTATTAGAAAACCAAACTCTGTTAGGAGAATGTGGAGAGAGAATTTTTTTGCAGCGAATGGGTAAGCTTGGGTAGGTATAGAAGATGAAGACCGTTTTATTTTTCAAACAATTGGTTCCTTACTAGTTTAATTCAAGAATATTATCAAAGGAGATTCTCTGGGGATGCACCATTACAGGCCTCCATGGCCTGTTTAATTATTGTTTGTATGTTTGTGTGTTTTTGGTTATCGATTTTGTATGACTTTATCTTTAAATATAAATTTAATTTTCTGTAATTATTCATATGAATTCACCATGGGGTGATCCTATTTTATTTGTTAAAAAATAATATGGCTCAATAATATTTTTCATTTATTATGGATCCTTGAATAACGTCATTTCCAGGAACAAGTATGTTTTTCCACATATCAATTATTTGTTTGATCATCTCCTGGGAGAGAAGTATTTTTCAAAGAATGATTCTAAGTCAGGGCACCATTAGTTAATTTTGAATAATAAAGATATTTTTAATATATTGTTTTGGTCTATATACATGTATTATGCATTTGTAGTTATTCCCTTTGGGTTGTCTAATCCCTCATAAGTATTCATAGATCTCATGAATAGATAATTCCATCACTGTTTAGATATGTTTTTTGTTTTTTTATTAATGATATATTAGTTTATCCAAAAAGTCCTTAGTTTCACAAAATGCACTTAAGGATTATTTTTAAAACCTTAAATGAAAATAAATAGTACAAAAATATTTATAAGTGTGAATTTTAGTGGAAAAAATTTATTTCCTTGTGTATATTGTTTCTAAAGATGGAATATCTATTGAACCTATTAAAATTAAAGTTGCTAAAAAAATGAAAAACTAAAAAATTTCACAGTGATTAATAGTTTTTTAAGATTGGCAGGTCACTATCGAAAATTCATTGAAAACTTTTCATTGTTATCTATCCCACTTACTAATTTAACACAAAAATGAGTCTAATTCATCTAGATGAAAGAGTGTGATGACTATTTCAATGAACTAAAAATAAGATTTGGGAATGCATTTTTGACATGCCATCTAGAAATGGTAAATTTTTCATCTTTAGTAATGCCTAATTTAAGGTACATGGTTGTGTTCTGATGAAAAATTATAAGGTAATTACTTATGTTTCACGTTAAATATAATACCATGACAAAATTTATCATACTCATAACTTTGAACAATCAGCTATATTGTTTGAGTCAAAAATTTGGAGACATCGTTTTTACAGAGTAATGTGTGAAACATATACTAATCATAAAAGTTTAAATTATATATTATCATTAAAATAGTTTCACATGAGACATGGTAAATGTATTGAATTGATATGGGATTATGAATGTACAATTCATTATCATCTTGGAAAAGAAAATAGTGCAGTTGAAGATTTGAGTCAGAAAAATAATTCATCTTTAAATATGCTAAATCTTGAAATTTATCCTTTGGTTAATGACTTGAAGAATTTTATCTTAGAAAATGTGCTTGTAAGAAGTCCCTATATTTTGTTATAGGTTTCAACATAATCATCTTTGTTCGAATGTATTAAGTAAGATCAGAAGGAAGACCATTTTTTATATGAAAATATAGAATTTATTCATAAGGGTAAGTTTCTATTATTTAATATTGATGAAGAAGGTGTTTTCAGACATGTATAGAGATTATGTGTTCCTTTTCATTCCCAATTTAAGATAGAATTGTTGATTGAAGCTCATAGCTCTCCATTTTCTATTCATCTTGGAAGCACTAAGATGTATAGAGACCTTACAGAACATTTCTTGCGGGATAGAATAAAAAGAGATATTGCTAAATTTACCAAGAAATGTTTTACATGTCAACAGGTTAAATAGGTATAAAAATTACTAAATGCGAATATTCATGCTTTTCTAATTCCAAAATGTAAATGGGAAAATAAACCTATTGATTTCATGGTGGTACTTCCTAAGAAATCTCAAAAATTAATGCAATTTGGGTTATTTTTGATCAATTTACTAAATATGTTAATTTACATCCCATTTGAGATACTATGAGTTTAGATAAGATTGTTTTACCATACCACTAGGAGATAGTCAAGATACTTTGATTTCCTCTCTCCATTTTATATGACCATGATGCCAAGTTTAATTTTAATGTTCTGAAAAGTCTTTATAAGTCATTGGGTACTGAATTAAATATCAGTATAGTTTTTCATGATCAGTTTGATAGACAGTTAGTGAGAATGATTCAGACCTTGGAAGACATGATTTTTTCTTATTTAATGGATAAAAATGGTAGTTGGGATCAATATATTTCATTAGATTAATTTTCTTATTATAAAAAATTTCATTTTAGTATACAAATGGATCATTTTGAGGTTTTATATGGAAAGCGGTGTGAGACTACAGCTTGTTTGGATTATGTAGGTAAAAGGATGAGACCAATATTGGAAGAATAAATGGTTGAGAATGAAAATATGATTCCACAACTCTTGATAATAGCTCAGAGTAGTTATAAAAGTTATTTAGATAATGGGAATAAATATATTTCTTTTAAGGTGGGCCATCATTTTTTTCTTAAAGTTTCTCCGTGGAAAGGTGTTATGTGTTTTGATAAAAAATGGAAGCTAAGTCCATGATACATTGGTTCATATGAAATCCAAGAGAAATATTTATATTTTTCTTATCGAGTGCCCTTACCTAAAATTTTATCTCAGTTGCACGATATATTTCTTGTTTCATTATTAAGAAAATATATTCCAAATGCATCCCATATTTTGATCACTCAATTAGTATAATTTGAAGAGAACCTTTATTATGAGGGATATCGAGTTAAAATTATTTACCATATAAATAAAGTGTTTTTAAATAATTAAATTCATCAAGTTATGGTTTTTTGGAAAACCATATGGCTGAAGAAACAACATGAGAATCAAAAAATACTATGAAGTAAAAATATACCCAGTTGTCTATGTAATAAATAAAATTATGTGGTCGTAATTTTAAATAAAGGGGAAGAATGAAAAAAACAAGTTAAATTAAGATAAATAATTTTCATGTCTTATTAATATTCATTAATTATATTTTATATAGTTATATTGATTATAAGAATATTAGGTAATTTTTTAGTTGAAAGGAAAAAAGATTTATTTATAACCAAACGATGTTTTCATGAAATATATTGTTTTATTTAAGAAATTTATATAGAAATTATAGAATTTTAATTTTAGAAAATAAAATTCATTTTTTAATACATCATATCATAATTAACTAATGTTGAAATTTTCTTATTTTTCTGAAAAGTTCGATTTTTCAATGAATAGTGAAAAATACTGATTTTTGTAAAACTGACATTTATTTTAATTAAATATAGTAATTTAAAAGTACTAATACTATTGGAATTTTATATCATAGTAACATAAGTATTAGTTACTTAATATAATATAATTAATTACATTTGAATAATCTTTGTACCTAATTTGGTATAAGTATAATTTTGGGCTTAAAAACAATTTTTTTTTCTAAAAGTTGTTTTTCATTAAATTTTGTGTTTTAATATTAAATTATTATTTTTAAACTTCTATAAATTAAATATCTAAAATTTATATTCTATATTTGGAATAATGAGATCCAAATTTGGTAAATATGTCCCATTTTTTTGTCATTATGAATAGTAATAATGTTAAATATTTATCACCTCAGTAAGGGTATATCAGTTTATTATGGTTAAAAATAATGTGATAATGATTGAAATTATACATAAAACTTATATTTACTTCATTTAATGACTTTTTTTCATAATTGACTATATAATATTCTAAAATTTTGAAATTTGTAGCAACTTGAATTTGATTATAACATTTATATTATTTTAATTAAATATAATGATAAAAATTTCACCCTTTTAATTTTATTATATATAAAATATTGTGAAAATGATAAAAACAAGTTATATTCAGTTATAATTGGAAATTTTAAATATAAATTATTTTTTATCATTGTAATTTATTTATAATTTTTAGTTATGAAATAATCACCATAAATTCTCACACAACTCCAACATAGTGCTAGTGCAAGGAGTAGAAAAATCAAGTAAATAATAATAATAACTCTAAATGTAATATTTTTTGAATGTGTTTTATAAAAGAATTAATTATATATATTTATATATAAATAACTTATTATTGAAATTTTAGTGTATTATAATATAATTAATTTTCGGGCATAGTATTTTCAAATTCAAATTAAATGAATAGCTCTAAAAATTACATTAATAATATTCTATAATAAATAATATTTTATTAAATAAATTTAAAATACCTAAAAATATTATCTTCAACCAAATTAATGGTATATGGTTTTAAATATCCATCATGCCTCATTTATGAGACATGTTCTCTTTTATAAAAAAATTTCTTGACTCCTTTAGTGTAAAATCTTTGATACCACGATAATAGATAAAACAGTTAACAGGTGTTACAACCAAACGATAAGGGTGAAAAAATCACCTAAACTTGTCCTAATTTTATTCTATGAAATAATTTTGTCTGATAATAATACTATATTTTAATTATATCAAGTTGGATTAATTTTTCCGTGATAATTAATTTATATTAATTAAATACTTTATGAAATTCCAAGAATTCCTTTCCCTTCACTTATAGAAGGGTACCCACTATCTTCTTTTCATCACACTTAAAAAATACGTTTGGTTTATCAAATAATTACCCAAATAACTTCCTCACATACATAAATACTTACTATATTTCCTATTTTTATCAATAAAACAACCTAGGAGGGCTCTTGGTTTAACCTAAAGAGGTTGTCTATGTAACTCCCCGACTCCAGTTACCCAGAGTCGGTGCATTATTACATAACATTGGCATGATCACAATAAAGATCAAATCTCGAAATACCGATTAGTTTAGTATCCTTGGAACCACTAGATATATTCATAATGTTTTACATTACATCATAAAATGAAAACTACAACAATATAGTCTCCATAGTCCACACTCTTATCCCCTCATACTATCCCTGCAGGTCATTCATAAATTACTTTCTTCACATCCTGGGAAAAATAAAACATAGAAAAGGGGTGAGCTCCAATGCCCAATAAGGATAACAATATAGCAGAAACTTTCATAAATAAGAATAAACATTCAAGGCAATGTATAACTAAAACAAAAGCCTTATAAACTTGAACTTCAACATAGTATGGAAAAAATAAAATGAAACAATTCCATTTACTTATTCACATGGATATTCTACTAATCGAATAATCACATGCAATATCAAAAACCACTTTCATAATGATGGAATGCACAATGCCAGACTATCATAACCACATAGCCAAGACCTCGTGCCAAGACTACAAATAAGATTTTGACAAGGCCTTGTGCCAAGACACTAGTTTGTCTAATTAGACCTACCGATGCATCAAGGAGCTATAGCGGGCTCCACCCGTCACTTACTATGTCCAATGCATTCCTCATATGAAAAGTTTTAAACATAATATAAACATTCGTATTAAAACTATCATACGAAATGACAATACTTTACCCACAAACCATGAATGGTATAAAAATAGCACATCCACAGTCAAACATAACTCATTCAATATAATATGGAAGATTGTATTGTATCATATTAACCTCAATCAAGAATGATGAAGGATATTGACATAGATGAAAATAATCATCAAAACAATTAGAGTGAAATATCCCCCTTTTTCTTGAAATCATTTAAAAGTCACACTATTTGTCAAGAATCCATTTAAAATAGATTTTAGAATCAAAATGTCCCATACCACTTTGAAAGTTTTAAAAGGAATTTTGATTTTAAAACTTTAATGTCCATATAAATAAATAATTAAAACCATTTTTAAAACATGGACATTAATGAGAAAGATTTAGAATAATCAATCTTTAAAACACTTAAAAATGTATTTTAGTTAGAGTTTATAACCAAAATAGAGACACTTGAATACAAATAATTGTGGTAATAAAAACTTTAAAATATCATGAGAATAAAGGGATTCATGATATACTATGTCAAAGTACATTATATACACCATATAAAAGTGATTTCGTGTATAACAACAAAGAATTCTCAATGGAATGTAAATTGAGATGAATTCTCTTATAAAGACCATATCTTTAGTTTAAGGATAAATCAATGACATAATTATGTGTGACAAATATAAATACACTCAATAAGATTTCATATTTAGTGTAAATCAATCAGATGACATTCACACATATTCTTGTAAAAACAACACCAATGAATTGGATATTTAACTCAACAAATAGAGATAGAGTTATAATTACTCTTATCAAGTTCATACTGATGACTTGAGAATTTATCAATGGAGTGATTATGTGTATAAAAGTTATATCCACAGTAAGGGGAGTTGAAATTATGACATAATCAAATGAATAGTGATTCCACACATAATATTGGAGTAAAATAATCAATGAAGTATGCGTAAAGCCGAATGAGTGGAAATTGAAATATGAAATTACCTTATAGATTTGGTAAAATTAAAATAATACACCCATGAAATAAGGATCATAGAATGATGATGTAGATATACAAAAATTAAAGTATATTACACAATGAATACAATCATGGGCAGTACACACACCACATGCAATAAATAAGTGGTGAACAATGGAAATCTCACGGAATTAAAAGTGATATATGAAACCCCTTACTTTGTACTTTTTCCTTGGTCGACGGTAGGTTAACCACCTTTATAATGGTGAAATAATTTTTATTGAATTATGAAAGAATCATTTACATTAATATGATATCATATATGATCTTTTAACATTGATTTGTTAATAATATCTTAGTATTATCGTTGTTTCGGGTGTTAACTTACTCGTTTTCTTTTATATGTTTTGTTACGTAAGCCATGTTTTTCATGAATATGTTGTATTTTATTCATATCCAGAATGATATCAAGTCCTTGAATATTATTTTTAAATAATCAAATGATAATTATACTTGAATTGATACGATGGAGAATGAATCTCATCGTGTTCGTGGAGACGGTAGTCCGTACGTACGCACGAGTGACAATATCATTCTTTTGATGTTAAGACAATATATAATTGGATGGTATACCATATATACAGAATAATTATCATTTTATATTTATTATTTATATGAATTATACATCATTATTATACCCATCCAAATAATAATTTATTGAATGACAATTACACCACGACGTGGAGATGGTAAGCCGTACGTACGCACGTATGGTGAAATGTTATTCAAAGGATGGATAGAATACTGAATATGATTGTACAATATTTATAATAACATCACAGTATATAAAATATACTGGAATTAGTATTTTAGAATGGTAATAACAAAGAAGGATGAAGTGGAAGAAGAAAGGAACTTGAAAAGGGGTGGTGAAAACATTACCTCTTCTTCGGGTTCTTCCTTTTGATTTGATCAAAAGGGATCCTTATGTTGGCTTTATGACTAAAGTAAGGCCTCTAGGATGAAGTGAGGGAATTTTAGAGAGTATTTGGGCAGGGTTTGGCTGAACAAAAAGGCTTTGAATGTGTGAATTAATGAGAAGGGGGAGTTCCCTTTTATAAGAGGGGTGAGGGGCACCTTTGGAAAAGCTAGAAATATTATTTTATAATAAATTCATATTCGGTTTCTAATGGCTCCAAAGTGTATTATTTAAAGGTTAAGGTGGGTATGGGTCTAAAACAACTCAACCAATAGAATTTATATAGGGTTGGGTTACTATATTAACCTTATCATTAAGTATTAACTCTTAGTTAATTAGTTTCACTTTTACAATGTCTCTTTGTATTTTTATATTATATGGTTAATAAACTTACTATATAAATCCAGGAGACCCCCAAGTGGTCCATTAAGGATAAACCTATCATGATATAAGTCTCTTGGCCGATCCTTAGATTTTTAGGAATTTAATATCAATTAATAATATAATATTTGTTTTAAAAACACTTTTATGTCAATTTTGACACTATTCAATAATTGATTTTTTGTAAAAATTATAACATAATGATTACTTAGAACAAGGTTAATTATATAATTTTTAACATGTCATCGTAACCTATAAAATTAGTTTAATTCATTAAAAGTTCGAAATTATATTTATTTGGGTATCTACAATATCAATCATTTTAATTTTTCACTATTATGGTAATTACTGCATCACCATGGTGTCATAAATAAATTACATTTTTTAATGTCTAAAAATTATAAATAAAATACCATTATGTAGGAAATTCTTTTAGATTTCTAATGAATATTTATAGTCGAAAATCCAACATATATAACCCTATGTAAAAATTGTTTTTCTAAAAGATATATGCTTGTGTCATTTTTGTATTCATTTAAACTTACTTAAAATAAAGTGTCCCTATCACTTACAAGTGGCACCATGGGGTCCCAAAATCGACCCAAAGATGCCCATGGTTGGAAATGTATCAACCAGTAAGGTTAGGGCACGTTTTAGGGTAATTTTTTATTATTATAATATTATTTGTTAACCCTTATTTACCGGATTTACCCTTTAACCATGGTAAATAAAATATTTACCGAAGTAATTATTCAAAATGTCTAAAAATAAAAGTTACCTATTTACACAATTTGAACATAATTATTCAAAATATGGAATCCATTTTTCCAAATTCTAAACACATAAGTGACAGAAATTAATTTAAAATTAATTCCCGCTGTCAAAACAAAAAGCGTGTTTTTAAGAGATAATAACTATCAAAAGATTGACACTTGTTTATGTCTGGTTTAATTGTGAAATTATGTCCAATGAATACAATTGAATTTAATGGTAAAAATATATTCTAAATATACTTTAAAACCACTCAAATTCATAATTTATCAATATTAATTATTTCGATTAAAAAATTTGTTTTTAATTAAAATTTAGTACTTTTCACTATTCATCAAAATATGAATGTTATCCGAAAAGTACCAAAACTTCACCCTAGGATAATTTCGATATTCCGAATCCAAAAATAAATTCCATTTTGAGAGATATAATTTATAAAATTTCAAAAAGTAGGTATTACTATTCATAACGGCTAGTTTGATTGGTTGTGGTGTGTTAGAATCTCAAAGTTGTGTACAATGCACGCCATTGCATTATTCAAAGGGAAACGTACCATGGAATCCTGGGGTGTTACATTCTCCCCTCCTTCAATAAATTGTGTCCTCACAATTTTTTAAAATTGGGCTTGATAATATTATGGAAAGTCCCACATTGGAAAAAGAGTTAATAAAACTATCACATTAAAAGAAAGGAATAGAGGTATAAAGGTCACCCAAGATAACCCATACTAGGATTACATGTAGGAAAACATGGATATGGATGATAAAATAAGTGATCATTTCTGACGGAGAGGGATAGAAAACATGATCAGGAGAAAGTTAACAATAATAAAATCACAAACTTGTCTTGGGACAAACGGTCCTTAGTCTCCCAGTAGGAAAAGTTAACGGACAAATTTTTTTTGTTTTAAGTTAAATTAGATAATGACAATGAATTCATTTATGATATTGACTAAGAACATAAAGAGATATAATTACTTTTTAAGTAGAGTTTCATTCTTTAATAACTATTTACCACTAACTCATATTTTTTTTGAAAAATGAGTATTCAAGAAGACTTGGTCACAATGGAAGAGCTAGAATAAACATATATAGAAATACATGATCGACGTAGGATAAACTATATATTTAACTTGTCTTTAGAGATTAATCAAAACCAAAATGGTTAGTATAATATTTGATGATCCCCCAAATGGATATTCCATTAGAGAAAAAAAACACTAATCTTAATTTCTAAAATTAAACCATCAATACCCCAAAGTTAAATAAATACCATTCAATGATCAATTGTCCTTAAAATCCTTCAATATAATCCAAATTAATATTGAAACCCAAAACATATAAGAATGTAGTCTTACATGTTAAATTATATCTCCAAATGACATTAATTACTCTTAAAGTCACATACTTAAAAGTAATTAACCTAATCATTTCCATAAATAACCCAAATCACTATAAATCCACAATAAAAACATAGATAAAAATCCACCATTATTCCTCAAATGAAATCCCATAATATTCTATTTTCTTTAGGCATATAGTGTTCACAATAAAGCGAACAACTTCCAAAATAACATTTTTCACTTAATCACCAAATCATTTTCCTATACTAAGGGTATTCATTTAACAAGACACAAGGTCCCAAATCCAATTATTATTGATAAATAAAATCATTTTACTAAAAATAATAGTCACACTAACCAGGGACTTCATGTAGTCCAGTGGTAGGCGATAAATCGCAATCGCACTTTGGTTGTGGGTTCGATTCCCACAGCTTTTTCCGACGCGACGGGTTGACACACGGTCTGCATGTTGTCCTTTTTCAAAAACTATATTTTATAACATTACCAAAATGAGATAAATTCCTCAAAATAACCATAACATAATTTAACCACAAATATTATCTCATACCTTTCATTTTAATCCCAAATTATAATAACTTATAATTTCCTTAAACTCAACGATCATATAAAACCAAATGGTTATTTATAACTATATTCACAAGAGAAAAGATAATTATTCCTCAAATATCATTCTCACATGGAAAACTGCAGGTTTATAAATACAAGAGAAAATTATTCCAAAGTAAACTCATCAACAAGGAGCACTAATAATTTTTAAACATTTCTCCGACCATTTATTTCCACATAGCTTATTATTTGACCTAGAAAATATCCTATAGAATAGGGCATTCACTCGGGTAATGGCCAGGTCCGCTACATTTACGGCAAATGACTGTAAATGGATTCTTGGGACCATTTATATCTTCTTCCATAGTACTCTTCATTTTTCTTCGGAAATTCTTCACTTTATGTCCTTCCTTCCCGCACGTAAAGCATTTCTTTGACCCATTGAGACACATTCCTGGGTGTCTCTTTCCATATTTCCTGCATGATGGAAATTGAGGATTTCTTTCTCCATGGTCTCCACTACTGGAGCTCTTATCATTCATCACCATTCTCTTCTTTGTTGAGTCCGGTAATTGGTTAATATATATATTGTTGATCATATTTTTGGAAAATTGATTTGGCATAAAGACGATATCTTTTACGCCTATGAACATTCCATTTTGTTGCTCATTTCCACCACCGTTCCCACCTTGTACATCATTCTCAAAGTCACTATGACTTCCTTGGAATCCAGCCATTAACTAAAACTAGAAAGCATTGTGTGAGTAACTATAGTCATAAAATCATTTAGAGATTAACATGTCACCATATTCTCAATTTGAAACACATTAGGATTAACCAAGGTCATTTACTCTCATATTATATATAATACTTCAAATTGGTTTGTAAAGAAAATGTAAATTATCCTAAGCATATCCCCTGGGAGTGTCATAACCAAGAGTTCAGCAAGGCCCATTGTCGTGCACCAATTCCCGTTCGAGTCTAGCTCAAAGCTGTGTTTTCGGGTTTTACCCCTAGGTACATCTGTGCCAGAGCCGCCTCTACCTGATCGTATCCAGACAGGGATGTATTGATCGGAAAACTCACAAAATCTCTACAATACCAAAATTTTAGGAAGTTCTTCTATACTAATCCTCAAAGTTCATCTTAGGTCTACGTGCTCTAATCAGAGTTTATCTAAATCTAGCTTCAAATCTTTGTACTAAACTTCTTCTAATACCAACTGTAACGCCCCGACCCCAGTTACCCAGAGTCAGTGCATTATTACATAACATTGTCATGATCACAAGAAAGATCAAATCTTGAAAGACCGATTAGTTTAGTAGCCTTGGAAACACTATATATATTCATAAAGTTTTACATTACATCATAAATTAAAAACTACAAAAATATAGTCTCCATATTCCACACTCTTATCCCCTCATACTATCCCTGAATGTCATTCATAAATTACTTCTTCACATCCTAGGAAAAATAAAACATAGAAAAGGGGTGAGCTCAAATGCCCAGTAAGGATAAAAATATAGCGGAAACATTCATAAATAAGAATAAACATTCAAGCCAATGTATAACTAAAACAAAAGCCGTTTAAACTTGAACTTCAACATGGTATGACAAAAATAAAATGAAATAATGCCATTTACGTATTCACATGGATACTATACTATTCGAATAATCACATGCAATATCAATAACCAGTTTCATAATGATGGAATGCATAATGCCATACTATCATAACCACATAGCCAAGGCCTCGTGCCAATACTACAACTAAGATTTTGCCAAGGCCTTATGCCAAGACACTAGTCTGTCTCATGAGACCTACTGATGCATCGAGGACCTATAGCGGGCTCCACTCATCACTTACTAAGTCCAATGCATTCCTCATATGAAAAATTCTAAACATAACATAAACATTCCTATTAAAAATATCATACGAAATGTCAATAATTTACCCACAAACCATGAATGGTATAAAAATAGCACATCCACAGTCAAACATCTCTCATTAGATATAATATAGAAGATTTTATTGTATCATATTAACCTAAATCGAGAATGATGAAGGATATTAATATAGATGAAAATAATCATCAAAACAATTAGAGTTAAATATCCCCCTTTTTCTTGAAATCATTTAAAAGTCACACTATTGGTTAAGAATCCATTTAAAATAGATTTTAGAATCAATGTTTCCCATACCACTTTGAAACTTTTAAAAGTAATTTTTATTTTAAAACATTAATGTCCATATAAATAAATCATTAAAACCATTTTTAAAACATGGAAATTAATAAGAAAGATTTAGAATAATAAATCTTTAAAACACTTAAAAATGTATTTTAGTTAGAGTTTCTAACCAAAAGAGAGACACTTGAATACAAATAATTGAAGTAATAAAAACTTTAAAATATCATGAGAATAAAGGGATTCATGATATACTATGTCAAAGTACATTATATACACCATATAAAAGTGATTTGGTGTATAACAACAAAGAAGTCGCAATGGAATGTAAATTGAGATGAATTATCTTATAAAGACCATATCTTTAGGTTAATGACAAATCAAAGACATAATTATGTGTGAAAAATATAAATACACTCAATATGATTTCATATTTAGTGTAAATCAATCAGATGACATTCACACATATTATTGTAAAAACAACACCAATGAATTGAATATTTAACTCAACAAATGGAGATCGAGTTAAAATTACTCTTATCAAGTTCATACCGATGACTTGATAATTTATCAATGGATTTATTATGTGTATAAAATTTATATCCATAGAAAGGGGAGTGGAAATTATGACATAATCAAATGAATAGTGATTCCACACATAATCTTGGAGTAAAATAATCAATGAACTATGCGTAAAGCTGAATGAGTGGAAATTGAAATATCAAATTCCCTTATCGATTTGGTAACATAAAAAACATAAACCCATGAAATAAGGATCATACAATGATGATGTAGATATCCAAAAATTAAATTATATTACACAATGAATACAATCATGGGCAGTACACACACCACATGCAATAAATAAGTGGTGAACAATAAAAATCTCACGGAATTAAAAGTGAGATAAGAAACACCTTACTTTGTACTTTTTCCTTGGTCGACGGTAGGTTAACCTCCTGTATAATGGTAAAATAATTGTTATTGAATTATAAAAGAATCATTTACACTAATATGATATCATATATTATCTTTTAACATTGATTTGTTAATAATATCATAGTATTATTGTTGTTTCAGGTGTTAACTTAGTCGTTTTCTTTTATATGTTTTGTTATGTAATCCATGTTTGTCATGGATAGGTTGTATATTATTCATATCCAGAATAATATCAAGTCCTTAAACATTATTTTTAAATAATCATATGATAATTATACTTGAATGTATAGGATGGGGAATGAATCTCATCGCGTTCGTGGAGACGGTAGTCCGTACGTACGCACGAGCGACAATATCATTCTTTTGATGTTAAAATAATATATAATTGGATGGTATACCATATAGACAGAATAATTATCATGTTATATTTATTATTTACATGAATTACACATCATTATTATACCCATCCAAATAATAATTTATTGAATGACAATTACACCACAACGTGGAGACGGTAAGCCGTATGTATGCACGTATGGTGACATGTTATTCAAAGGATGGATAGAATAATGAATATTATTATACCATATTTATAATAACATAACAGTATATATAAGATACTGAAATTATTATTTTATAATGGTAATAACAAAGAAGTAATAAGTGGAAGAAGAAAGGAACTTGAAAAAGGGTGGTGAAAACATTACCTCTTCTTCAGGTTCTTCCTTTTGATTTGATCAAAAGGGATCCTTATGTTGGATTTATGACTAAAGTAAGGCCTCTAGGATGAAGTGAGGGAAGTTGAGAGAGTATTTGGGTAGGGTTTGGCCGAGCCAAAAGGCTTTGATGGTGTGAATTAATGAGAAGGGGGAGTTCCCTTTTATAAGAGGGGTGAGGGGCACCTTTGGAAAAGCTAGAAATATTATTTTATAATAAATTCATATTCGGTTTATAATGGCTCCAAAGTGGATTATTTCGAGGTTAGGGTGGTTATGGGTCGAAAACCACTCAACTAATAGAATTTAGACAGGTTTGGGTTACTATATTAAACTTATCATTAAGTATTAACTCTTAGTTAATTAGTTTCACTTTTACAATGTCTCTTTGTATTTTTATATTATTTGGTTAATACACTAACTATATCAATCCAAGAGACCCCCAAGTGGTCCATTAATGATACAACTATCATGATATAAGCCTCTTGGACGAACCTTAGATTTTTAAGAACTTAATGTCAATTAATAATATAATATTTTTTTAAAACTCTTTTAGGTCAATTTTGACACTATTCAATAATTGATTTTTTTAAAAATCAACACAAAATGATTACTTTGAAAAAAGTTTATTAAATCATTCCTAAAATTTCATATTAACCTATAAAATTATTGTAATTCACAAAAAGTCTCAAATTATATTTATTTGGGTATCTACAATATCAATCATTTTAATTTTTCACTATTATGGTAATTACTGCATCAACATTGTGTCATAAATAAATTAAATTATTTAATGTATAAAAATAATAAATAAACTACCATTATGTAGGAAATTTTTTTATCTTTATAATGAATATTTATAGTCTAAAATCCAACATATATAACCATATGTAAAAATTGTTTGTCTAAAAGATATATGCTTGTGTCTTTTTTGTATTCATTTTAACTTAATTAAAATAAAGTGTCCCTATAACTTACAAGTGGCACCATAGGGTCCCAAAATCGACCCAAAGATGACCATGGTCAGAAATGTATCAACAAATAAGGTTAGTATATGTTTTAGGATAATTTGTTATTATTATAATATTATTTGTTAACCCTTATTTACTGGATTTACCCTTTAACCATAGTAAATAAAATATTTACCGAAGTAATTATTCAAAATGTCTAAAAATAAAGTTATCTATTCACACAATCTAAACATCCTGATTCCAAATATGGAATCCATTTTTTCAAATTCAAAACACAGAAGTGGCAGAAATTAATTTAAAATTAATTCCCGTTGTCAAAACAAAAAGCGTGTTTTTAGGAGATAACAACTATCAAAAGATTGACACTTGTTTATGTCTGGTTTAATTGTGAAATTATGTCCAATAAAAAAATTGAATTAAATGGTAAAAATATATTCTAAATATAATTTAAAACCACTCAAATTCATAATTTTTCAATTTTAATTATTTCGATTAAAAAAGTTGTTTTTAATTAAAATTTAGTAATTTTCACTATTCATCAAAATATGAAAGTTTTCCGAAAAGTTCCAAAATTTCACCCTAGGATAATTTTGATATTATGAATCCAAAAATGAAGTCCATTTTGAGAGATATAATTTTTAAAATTTCAAAAAGTAGGTATTACTATTCATAACTACTAGTTTGATTGGTTGTGGTGTGTTAGAATCTCAAAGTTGCGTACAATGCACGCCATTGCATTATTCAAAGGGAAACGTACCGTGGAATCTTGGGGTGTTACATTCTCCCCTCCTTCAATAAATTGAGTCCTCACAATTATTTAAAATTGGGCTTGATAATATAATGGAAAGTCCCACATCGGAAAAAGAGTTAATAAAACTATCACTTTAAAAGAAAGGAAGAGAGGTATAAAGGTCACCCAAGATAACCCATTCTAGGATTACATGTAGGAAAACATGGATATGGATGATAAACTAAGTTTTTAGTTCTAATGGAGAGGGATAGAGAACATGATCAGGAGAAAGTTAAAAATAAGAAAATCACAAACTTGTGTTGGGAAAAACGGTCCTTAGTCTCCCAGTAAGAAAAGTAAACGGACAACATTTTTTTGTTTTAAGTTACATTAAATAAGGACAAGGAATTCATTTATGATATTGACTAAGAACATAAAGAGATATACTTACTTTTTAAGTAGAGTTTCATTCTTTAATAACTTTTTACCACTAACTCATTTTTTTGAAAAATGAGTATTCATGAAGACTTGGTCACAATGGAAGAGCTATAATAAACATCTATAGAAATACATGATCCACGTAGGATAAACTATATATTTACCTTGTCTTTAGAGATTAATCAAAACCAAAATGGTTAGTATAATATCTGATGATCCCCCAAATGGATATTCCATTAGAGAAAAAAACACTAATATTAATTTCTAAAATTAAACCATCAATACCCCAAAGTTTAATAAATACCATTCAGTAATCAATTTTCCTTAAAATCCTTCAATATATCCCAAAATAATATTGAAACCCAAAACTTATAAGAATGAAGTCTTCCACGTTAAATTGTATCTCCAAATGATATTAATTACTCTTAAAGTCACATACTTAAAAGTAATTAACCTAATCATTTCCATAAATAACCCAAATCACTATAAATCCACAATAAAAACATAGATAAAAATCCACCATTATTCCTTAAATTAAATACCATAATATTCTATTTTCCTTAGGCATATAGTGTTCACAACAAAGCGAACAACTTCGAAAATAACATTTATCACTTAATCACCAAATCATTTTCCTATACTAAGGCTATTCATTTGATAAGACACAAGATCCCAAAAGAAATTATTATTGATCAATAAAATCATTTTACTAAAAATAATAGTCACACTAACCAGGGACTTCACGTAGTCTAGTGGTAGGCGATAAATCCCAATCGCACTTTGGTTGTGGGTTCGATTCCCACAGCTTTTTCCGACACGACGGGTTGTCACACGGTCTATGTGTTGTAATTTTTCAAAAACTATATTTTATAACATTACAAAATTGAGATAAATTCCTCAAAATAACCATAACATAATTTAACCACAAATCTTATCTCATACCTTGCATTTTCGTCCCAAATTATAATAACGTATAATTGCCTCAAACCCAATGATCATATAAAACCAAATGGTTATTTATAACTATATCCACAAGAGAAAAGATAATTCTTCATCAAATATCATTCTCACATGGAAAAATGCAGGGTTATAAATACAAGAGAAAATTATTCCAAAGTAAACCCATCAAAAATGAGCACTAATACTTTTTAAACATTTCTCCAACCATTTATTTCCACAGAGCTTCTTCTTTGACCAAGAAAATATCCTATAGAATAGGGCATTCACTCGGTTAATGTCCAGTTGCCCTACATTTATTGAAAATGAGCGTCAATGGATTCTTGGGACCATTTTTATCTTCTTCCATAGTACTCTTCATTTTTCTACGGCAATTCTTCACTTTATGTCCTTCCTTCCTACACGTAAATCATTTCTTTATCTCATTGAGACACTTTCCTGGGTGTATCCTTCCGCATTTTCTACATGATTGAAATTGAGTATTTATTTCTCCATGGTCTCCACTACTGGAGCTCTTATCTTTCATCACCATTCTCTTCATTGTTGAGTCCGGGAATTGGTTAATATATATATTGTTGATCATATTTTTGGAAAATTGATTTGGTATAAAGGTGATATCTTTTACGCCAATCAACATTCCATTTTGTTGCTCATTGCCACCATCGTTCCCACCTTGTACATCATTCTCAAAGTCACTTTGAATTCCTTGGAATCCAGCCATTAACTAAAACGAGAAAGCATTGTGTGAGTAACAGTAGTCATAAAATCATTTAGAGATTAACATGTCATCATATTATCAATTTGAAACACATTAGGATTAACCAAGGTCATTTACTCTCATCTTATATATAATAATTCAAATCGGTTTGTAAAGAAAATGTAAATTATCCTAAGCATATCACCCGGGATTGTCGTAACCAAGAGTTCAGCAAGGCCCGTTGTCGTGCACCATTTCCCGTTCCAGTCTAGCTCAATGCGGTGTTTTCGGGTTTTACTCCTAGGTACATCTGTTCCAGAGCCACCTCTACCTGCTCGTATCCAAACAAGGATGTATTCCTCGGAAAACTCACAAAATCTCTACAATACCAAAATTTTAGGAAGTTCTTCTATACTAATCCTCAAAGTTCATCTTAGGTCTATGTGCTCTAATCAAAGTTTATCTAAATCTAGCTTCCAAGGTTTGTACTAAACTTCCTCTCATACCAACTGTTATGCCCCGACCCCAGTTACCCAGAGTCGGTGCATTATTACATAACATTGGCATGATCACAAGAAAGATCAAATCTCGAAATATCGATTAGTTTAGTAGCCTTGGAAACACTAGATATATTCATAATGTTTTACATTACATCATAAAATGAAAACTACAACAATATAGTCTCCATAGTCCACACTCTTATCCCCTCATACTATCCCTGCAGGTCATTCATAAATTACTTCTTCACATCTTGGAAAAAATAAAACATAGAAAAGTGGTGATCTCAAATGCCCAGTAAGGATAAAAATATAGCGGAAACTTTCATAAATAAGAATAAACATTCAAGGCAATGTATAACTAAAACAAAATCCTTTTAAACTTGAACTTCAACATAGTATGGCAAAAATAAAATGAAATAATTCCATTTACTTATTCACATGGATATTCTAGTAATCGAATAATCACATGAAATATCAATAACCACTTTCATAATGATGGAATTCATAATGCCAGACTATCATAACCACATAGCCAAGGCCTCGTGCAAAGACTAAAAATAAGATTTTGCCAAGCCCTTGTGCCAAGACACTAGTTTGTCTCATGAGACCTACCGATGCGTTGAGGAGCTATAGCGGGCTCCACCCGTCACTTACTAAGTCCAATGCATTCCTCATATGAAATGTTTTAAACATAACATAAACATTTGTATTAAAACTATCATACGAAATGTCAATACATTACCCACAAACCATGAATGGTATAAAAATAGCACATCCACAGTCAAACATAACTCATTCGATATAATATGGAAGATTGTATTGTATCATATTAACCACATTTGAGAATGATGAAGGATACTGACATAGATGAAAATAATCATCAAAACAATTAGAGTGAAATATCCCCCTTTTCCGTGAAATCATTTAAAAGTCACACTATTTGTCAAGAATCCATTTAAAATAGATTTTATAATCAAAGTGTCCCATACCACTTTGAGACTTTTAAAAGGAATTTTGATTTTAAAACTTTAATGTCCATATAAATAAATCATTAAAACCTTTTTTAAAACATGGACATTAATGAGAAAGATTTAGAATAATCATTCTTTAAAACACTTAAAAATGTATTTTAGTTTGAGTTTCTAACCAAAAGAGAGACACTTGAATACAAATAATTGAGGTAATAAAAACTTTAAAATATCATGAGAATAAAGGTATTCATGATATACTATGTCAAATTACATTATATACACCATATAAAAGTGATTTGGTGTATAAAAACAAAGAAGTCTCAATGGAATATAAATTGAGATGAATTCTCTTATAAAGACCATATCTTTAGGTTAAGGAAAAATCAATGACATAATTATGTGTGAAAAATATATATACACTAAATATTATTGCATATTTAGTGTAAATCAATCAGATGACATTCACACATATTCTTGTAAAAACAACACCAATTAATTGGATATTTAACTCAACAAATGGAGATTGAGTTAAAATTACTCTTATCAAGTTCCTACCGATGACTTGAGAATTTATCAATGGAGTGATTATGTGTATAAAATTTATATCCACAGAAAGGGGAGTGGAAATTATGACATAATCAAATGAATAGTTATTCCACACATAATCTTGGAGTAAAAAAATCAATGAACTATGCGTAATGCCGAATGAGTGGAAATTGAAATATCAAATTCCCTAATCGATTTGGTAACATAAAACACATACAACCATGAAATAAGGATCATAAAATTATGATGTATATATCTACAAATTAATGTATATTACAAAATGAATACAATCATGGGTAGTACATACACCACATGCAATAAATAACTGGTGAACAATGGAAATCTCACGGAATTAAAAGTGAGATAAGAAACCCCTTACTTTGTAATTTTTCCTTGGTCGACGGTCGGTTATCCTCTTGTATAATGGTTAAATAATTTATATTGAATTATACAAGAATCATTTACATTAATATGATATCCTATATTATTTTTTAACATTGATTTGTTAATAATATCTTAGTATTATCACTGTTTCGGGTGTTAACTTACTCGTTTTCTTTTATATGTTTTGTTACATAAGCCATGTGTGTCATGGATAGGATGTATCTTATTCATATACAGAATGATATCAAGTCCTTAAACATTGTTTTTAAATAATCAAATGATAATTATACTCGAATGGATACGATGGAGAATGAATCTCATCGCGTTTGTGGAGACGGTAGTCCGTACGTACGCACGAGCGAAAATATCATTCTTTTGATGTTAAAATAATATATAATTGGATGGTATACCATATAGACAGAATAATTATCATGTTATATTTATTATTTATATGAATTAGACATCATTATTATACCCATCCAAATAATAATTTATTGAATGATAATTACACCACGACGTGGAGACGGTAAGTCGTACGTACGCACGTATGGTGACATGTTATTCAAAGGATGGATAGAATACTAAATATGATTGTAAAATATTTATAATAACATCACAGTATATATAAGATACTTGAATTATTATTTTAGAATGGTAATAACAAAGAAGGAAGAAGTGGAAGAAGAAAGGAACTTGAAAAAGGGTGGTGAAAACATTACCTCTTCTTCGGGTTCTTCCTTTTTATTTGATCAAAATGGATCCTTAGGTTGGATTTCTGACTAAAGGAAGGCCTATAGGATGAAGTGAGGGAAGTTGAGCGAGTATTTGGGCAGGGTTTGGCCGAACCAAAAGGCTTTGAAGGTGTGAATTAATGAGAAGGTGGAGTTCCCTTTTATAAGAGGGGTGAAGGGTACCTTTGGAAAAGCTAGAAATATTATTTTATAATAAATTCATATTCAGTTTATAATGGCTCCAAAGTGGATTATTTAAAGGTTAAGGTGGGGATGCGTCTAAAACCACTCAACCAATAGAATTTATACACGTTTGGGTTACTATATTAACCTTATCATTAAGTATTAACTCTTAGTTAATTAGTTCACTTTTACAATGTCTCTTTGTATTTTTATATTATATGGTTAATAAACTTACTATAATAAACTTACTATATACATCCAAGAGACCCCCAAGTGGTCCATTAATGATAAAACTATCATTATATAAGTCTCTTGGCTGAACATTAGATTTTTAAGAATTTAATATCAATTAATAATATAATATTGTTTTTAACAACTCTTTTATGTCAATTTTGACACTATTCAATAATTGATTTTTGTAAAAATCATAACAGAATTATTACTTCAAAGAAAGTTAATTAAATCATTCATAACATGTCATATTAACCTATAAAATTAGTGTAATTCATAAAAATTCTAAAATTATATTTATTTGGGTATCTACAATATCAATCATTTTAATTTTTCACTATTATGGTAATTACTGCATCACTATTGTGTCATAAATAAATTACATTATTTAATGTATAAAAATTATAAATAAAATACCATTATGTAGGAAATCTATTTATCTTTCTAATTAATATTTATAGTCGAAAATACAACATATATAACCCTATGTAAAAATTTTTTGTCTAAAAGATATATGCTTGTGTCATTTTTGTATTCATTTTAACTTAATTAAAATAAAGTGTCCCTATCACTTACAAGTGTCACCATGGGGTCCCAAAATCGACCCAAAGATTTACATGGTCGGACATGTATCAACCAATAAGGTTAGGACTCATTTTAGGGTAATTTTTTATTATTATAATATTATTTGTTAACCCTTATTTACCGGATTTACCCTTTAACCATGGTAAATAAAATATTTACCGAAGTAATTATTCAAAATTTCTAGAAATAAAAGTTACCTATTTACACAATTTGAACATCCTGATTCCAAATATGGAATCCATTTTTCCAAATTCCTAACACAGAAGTGGCAGAAATTAATTTAAAATTAATTCCCGCTTTCAAAACAAAAAGCGTGTTTTTAATAGATAATAACTATCAAAAGATTGACACTTGTTTATGTCTGGTTTAATTGTAAAATTATTTCCAATGACAAAAATTCAATTAAATGGTAAAAATATATTATAAATATACTTTAAAACCACTCAGATTCATAATTTATCAATATTAATTATTTCGATTAAAAAAGTTGTTTTTAATTAAAATTTAGTAATTTTCACTATTCATCAAAATATGAAAGTTATCCGAAAAGTACCAAAATTTCACCCTAGGATAATTTTGATATTCCAAATCCAAAAATTAAGTCCATTTTGAGAGATAAAATTTATAAAATTTCAAAAAGTAGGTATTACTATTCATAACGGCTAGTTTGATTTTTTGTGGTGTGTTAAAATCTCAAAGTTGCGTACAATGCACGCCATTTCATTATTCAAAGGGAAATGTACCGTGGAATCTTGGGGTGTTACATTCTATATAAGATGTATAGTTCTTAATCAAGCATTTTCATTTTGTTTATTCTTACACCACCCTAAAATATTATTAAACCACTATAAAATAATAAAATAAGTATATTAGAAATTTTTATTTATCAATATGTTAATGTAATAACTTATATCCATATCCTCTTCCATCAAATGGGAAATGAATCTGTCATTCGTGTATATGGTGGACTACTGACTTGCGAACCGATGTAATTCATTCTCCATCACCACCTATCATGTATGATTATAATTATGGATTTAATGTATATATATTATATACATAATTTATTTTTAATTTTGTTAAATTAATATATCATATATTTTATTACATTTTCATCCATTAAAAAATGATAACATCGTTCATGCGTACATGTAGACTACCACCTCCACGAGGTTATGCGATTCGTTCTTCATCATAAAATCACATTGATGATATATATATATAAGTGTATTTAAATATATTATATGATATTTATGATTTAATTATTATTCAATAAAGTTGAATTAATACTTACATTCTTTCCATCACGGTCATTGAAAAATTGAATTGTTACTCATGCTTATGTATGGACTCTCATATCCATGATTGTAATGTAGTTCATGTTTCATAATAATATTTAATGTTTATTCTTAAAAGTATAATTCATGAATAAAAATGATAAATATTTCATTATTATTATTCTATATATTATTTAATAATGTTCTATTTGACCATAGTCAACCTACCAAAGTCATTTCGAACATATGAACTTAATATTATCAAAAAGTATGACATGAAATTAAATGATTAAGTAATTAAATATAACATAGATGTTAATAAAATAAATGTAATAATAAACATGAAATTTTTTCTTAATCAAGTAAAAAATTAACATTATTTTATTATTCCATAAGATAAAAATTGAACGTGATGATTCTGACCCAAGGAAAGGGATACTATAACTTAAAACCTTATTTTAAATGTTTCAGAGATTTGTTTTATAAACATTTTTATTCCATGTACATATTCCTGAAATTATATTATTGATGTATTTATATATACATTAATTAATTATAAAATAAAAATTTTAATTTCTTATAAAGGTTTTCGAAATGAAAATTATATGGAATGTTTTGAATTTATTTTCAAAAGGAAAAAGTAATTTTCTATTTTTACATATACTGTGTTAATGAATTTTCCCTATATTGTAATAATTATTTTTTGTTTTGGATTCTTTTATAATATTACATGTTTTCTTTAAATAAAAAACCAATTTAACTTTTTTTCTGAAAATTTTGGAATTGAAAATTCGGTTTTAAAGGAAATGGATTTATCAATATATGAATTTTTTTTCTTATGTATATAAAAGGATATTTCTATGTGTTTGATGATGTAAATTTAATATATTTTATATTTCATGCATTTTAAATACCTTGGAAAATTTTTATGATAATTGGCAAGCCTGATATAGCCGATGATGATGGGTGAGCCTGATATAGCTAATGATGATGGTTGGAATCGATATAGCTCTTCATGTATTGGGTAATCATTTTGTTATTTGAAGAATTATGTTAAACTTCAACCATAATGGTTGTCAAAATTTTAACTGTTTGGTAAGAGCTCTATTTAGATGATTTCCCAAGGCACTTATAAGATTTTTATATGATTTTAATGGGTTTTCATGGAAATCATTTTATTTCAGAAGGTAAGATAATGATATTTTGTTTTACTTGAATTATTATGACCTTTTGGTTATAAAATTACATTTTTAAGAAAAAAATTCATGGGTTATCATGTTTTATATTAAAACCTTATGACTATGTTTTTTTCATTATGTATTATTATGAGGTGTCTTATGAAAAACTTTGGGTAGTAAATCTAATTTCATGTGAAAGTAAATAATTATTTTTGCTTAACTTTTACTATGTTAAAGGATAACACTTTTTATGATCACATAATTTTATAATTCTCCAATGAGATTATTTTTTAATGTACCTTACCATTATTTTTTTCCTCATTCCAAGTTTCTAAAGTTTTCATAAGGTTTAAGGATGTGTATGACCAAGGATGAAGTGATGTTGAAAGTTGTAAAGATTTTTCATGAAAATAAAACATGTTTCATTTTAAATGTTTTATATTACAGAAAAATGAAGACTAAGATGAATTATCCAACATATATTGTATGGTTTTTTTGGAGTTATGATATAATTCTTTAAAATTCATAACCTTAAAAGATACTCAGAAATAAAATAAAGTGAATTATTTTCAAACAATGATTCTATGGGTTGAATAGGGATTGGATCCTTATATCCCAATACTAAATGATGGTACAGAAGATATTATCCCAAGCAAGAAATAGGGTAAATATGAGGTTATCACAATCCTAAAGAGGGTGCATGGGGGGGCTATCCCAATCCCAATGCATGATGAATATCCTGGTAGATAGCCTTGACAAAGGATTTCTATAATTATGGTTATGCCACAGTATTGACACTATTTAAGGTTATGATATTATGCGAATTTTATGATATCATTGATTATATTATTTGATTATTTTATGATTCATATCATATAAACTCCCAATGTTTATTTCATAAATCTTGATTGTGATTTATTAATTTATTGGAATTATTTTCCAATGTTATGTGCATATTCTCATACCCTTTCTCTCATGATATGCTTATATATGATCATTGATTGGTTTGTCTCATGTTTACCCTTATAGAGCATCTAAGATCAACCTGTATTATATTTCCTTCCCCTTAGTATATAACAAAATATCCTAAGTTTGATTTGTCTGAAAAGGGTTCTAGTTTTGAAGAAATTAATGGGAGATTATGTAGATCTTTTATGTTCCAATTTTTTATATGTCTATGTCTCCAAAGACACTAAACCATTATGATCATGGAATGGATCATATTTATATGTAATAAATATTCATCTAATAAGATTTAAAATTTATATATGAAATGTCTGGGTTACATCATGTCATTTATAAGAAAATATATATAAATATATATTTATGTATTAAAAGAAATTGAAAATTGTATAACACTTTCCATCATACTAGTTTATGAATAATAAAGGGTATGAACATTGGTAAAAATAATGATGTATATAATGAAAATTTTTAATAAGAAAGTAGAAGTATTCCCACAATCCGCATGAAAAACATATCACCTTGTATTATATATAATTTTAGATCCCACTAGTTTTACCCTTGTACCCTTTATAACCCAAATAACACAAACTTTTAGAACATTTTTATTTATAGAAGATATAATAATAAAAAAATTGATGTACCCAAGTTTATTTATATATATATATTGAAACATAAATGTATAATGTCTAATTATTAGACTCTTAAAAGTGTAGGAATAAGATATGAATGCTATCTTTTTTACTTGTATGAACTTTATTGGACACATATTCAACATTTTATTCTAAACAATTATTCATGAACAATGCACTTTTAATATTATTTAATTATCATATAACTTGGTCTAATTCCTTTATCAACCTTTTAATTTCATAGTTTAGTTTCTAATTATCCCTATATATGAATTCTAAATCATCACCATGTTTATAATTTATAGTGTAAGCGGTATTTGTTAACATCACATTCTCAACTATTAGCTTTTAAATTTCTTACATCACATCCTTATGAGAATTATTATGATTTTAATAATTTATAATAACATTTTTTGCAACCTTGGACAATTTTTTATATATATTTATAAACACTTTGTTACATAAACTGTTAGTTTCATTATTAGTTGATTCATTTGAAGAGTGGGAGAAGGAGGATGAATATGATAAATTATTTTGATTCCCAATTAATAAAATATTATCAATGTACATTTCATCCTTAGTTGATTCCTCTGTGGGATCCAATTTTGATAAATGTTATATATTTATATGAGATTTATTTTTCATTAGGCTGAGATACTTTTCATTTTTCATATCCATACATTTAATCCACGTGTGGACATGATTCATACATTTAAATCACATAATTCTCTTGAATTCATCATGTACAAAATAGTCTCCGAAGATACATTTTCTAATTTTTATTTTTATAAAACAATTAATTTATCTAAATGTTGTTGTCTCAAGTTACTTCCAAATCTCTCGAGCAATAGAAAATTTATAAATCTAAAAAAAATATTTCATGAAAACAGGGAATAACGAACATTATAAACTTTAAAATTAAGCTCATATCTAATAGATTATATATCTTTTAGATTCAATATATCATATTTATTAAAAAGATAATACATTTGTAAGAACTCAGATATTAATTTCAGATATGGATCTTGATTTCGGGTGTTTTTGAGAAAAAAGGAAATTTTTGGAAATTTTCTAAGTACACACTGTGTACTTTTGAGTACACGCCGTGTACCCAGTTTCCTCGTGGAGCCATGTACTGGTTGTGTAACAACTAAGTACATGGATGTGTGGACCTCCTGAAGAGGGGGCTAGTTGAAGAATGTACACGGCCTGTACAATAAATGAACATTCCGTGTGCTTCTCTTTTTATTTGATTAGTCGTACTGGGGCCGCGTCTAATCTTCAAAATGATCTTATAACCTCATTTTTTCTAGGAGAAACTAGGATACATGATTAAAGTCCAATCCATCATTTCTCTATCCAAGGTCTTATTCGAACTCTGGTGGGTGCGTTGGAATCCAACTGGTGAGTCCTTCCTTCTTCTAGAGCCTCAATTCATATTTTATCCTCTCTCTTGAGTTATCAAAGGTTGAATGTTCTTGACCTCTTTATAGATATATAACATTATAGGATGATTCAAGGGTAGAATTTTAAGAGTGTTCATTGCACAACATCGAGGTAGGTGTTGGATCGAAATATAGATGTATATTTATATTAGATGGAACAATACAAGAGGGGGGTGAATTGTAAGTTTAAACACTTTTTATTCAAACACATAATAAGGAACGTAGTTTAACAGGTCTTAAACTAATAAAATTCCCAAACAATACAATTTACCACAATGGTCTTGGATATGATAGATATGAAATGATTTAATACTATAAGTAATGTAAAGCAATCGTATTCTAATTGAATAAATGATCTGAGTAATATGAATAAAAAATATTCTACCATACAGGGTATAGAATCTATTAATACAATATGAGTCATAATTGAAACAATTAAAATTGAGTTGAGTATGAAAATAAAGGGGAAATAATACAATTCCCTTTCTAATACAAATAGCAGTGGAAATGTAAAAGTATTACAATTATTTTAACCCAAAGAAAAGGGCATACTTTCACATAGGATAGAAGGTATGTCTTACCACCACCTTGGTAAGCCCTCGATATGATGATCGGCGCATCTGTATTGCTATCCTCAAAAGCCCCCGATTTTATAGGTAATCAGAACCTCTGTCTTTCAAACACTCGAAATCCCTCGATACGATGATCGGTACGTCCATTTTCCTATCTCCAACAACCCTTTATCATTATCACCTAATCAGTCACATAAAGCAAAAAAATCACATACTGAAATACAAAAGTTAAGAATGAGTTGTTCACATTTCTTAATTCCAAGGTCTTCACATGAAGCAAGAGATAAGTCAAAACTTCTCTCTCTATAACATGATAGAAACGAAATTTGATCAAAGTCTATAAGGTGTGTTCTCAGCTTCAAATGACATTTTATTTATAGGCCTCAGGTTCCAACAATCATATTTCCTCCAACGGTCATATTTCTCCAGAAAACTCAGAGGGACTTGGACACCAGGAATTATAATGGTCATATTGAGAAATAGAACATGACATCAATTGGATTAGTTTATAGCTAAATCCACAACATCATTTTGGTTAAAAAAAGTATATGTAAATGATAACATTAGTATGACTGATGTAACCATGTTTATGAATAAAAACATGTGTGAGATAAAAAATAAAACATCAGTAATATTTAGTATTACTTAGTGCAATGTATTGATATGATGCAGAGTGAGTTTGATGCACAATAGTTAGTATGATAGACAAAGTCAGTATGATTGATAGAGTCAGTACGATTGACAGATTCAATACGATTGACAGAGTCAGTATGATTGATAGAGTTGGTATAATTGACATAGTTAATACGATTGACATAGTCAATACGATTTATAAAGTCAATACAATTGTCAAAAAAACATATTCAAAGAAACATTTATTTTAGAATAATGTATAAAAAGATATATGATATCCATAACAAAAGTTATTAAACTCAAAAGAAGACTTTTGACTTAACAATCTCCCCTTTTCTGGAATGTACAAAACACAAATTAAATCTTGAAGAAATACTTATCTCCCCTTGAGTTATACAAACTCTTCTAAATAAAAAAATTAATACCACTAACTAACCCTTAGAAATAGAATTTACTAAGGATTGTATTTGTATATTTTCCTTGATTTAGATGTATTAAAATTGAGTAAGACATTAACAACTCTCCCCCTTTGTGAAACTCTCTCCCCTTTTTATAAAACATCTTCCTACTTTGTGATTTACAAAAAGAATGGGATATCCTTGAGTTTCCTGAAAAGTTTTGAGAGAGACAAGATGAAAAAATTGAAATAAATACATGATTCATTTAACCTTAAAATATTAACTGTTAAGATAAAATGAGTAAATATACAAAAAACATTTATTTGTTTTCTATTTCTTTCTCTTTCTTGATCGACTCATTAGGAACAAACTTCTTCTTCTTTATCTATTTCTTGTCTTCTGAGATAGAAACACCCTAGGATTTGAGAAGCTCTTGTTGATCGGCAAAACATTGATCCCGGTTTTTGATAGTCACTTCTTAAACTCTGATAACTTCTTCAAGAGTATCAATTCTATCTTGAAAATTCTTATTCTCTTGAGTCAACACAGTATTTTTCTTCTTTAACAAATCTATTTCATCTCTGAAAGATGGAGACTTAGATAAATCTTCCTGGAAATCATTCATCCTTTCTTGCAACTCTTTTACAGAAGGAATTTCAAATCTATGTGTTTTTTAGATATGATTACACGTTTCAATTGTTTCCTTTTTAAACTTATTAAAATCAATATCCAGATCATTTGAAATCATCCTTAATTATTAAATTGATTATTCATGTTCATTCATTGAACATTATATTTTGTACGACCACATAGTAATCTTGTTTCAAGCCTTATTATGGGAAGATGAACTATCACTCAACAATTTTAAATCAACTTCTATTGAAAAAACACTCTTTCTGAGATCTCTTACTGAACAAAATATCTTCCCTTGGTTATCAGTGATGAAATAAATTTTTTCCTTCAATTCTAGGAAAATAAGGAATAGAATTTTCAATTATTCTCAAAACATGAACAATGTAATCACTTTTCATCAAATAAATTGTGTGTTTTGAATGAGTATCATCATCATACGATTCTAGATCATTTGGTCGGCTCAATTATTCAACAGACTGTTTTTCATTGTCTTTTTCCCTTTCTTTCTTATTCCAAATTGTCACTGTTGATAATTAATTTATTGGTTTGAGAGGTTTGAGCTCATTGCTTGACTGGATATGGAGATTCTTTCTGAAAGGGTTTCTTAGGATTGAGCCAGTTCTTGATCTTCATTAGGATTTTGTTGAATTCCTTAACTTTTCTTTTTAAGAGAAGATTCTTCTCTACTCTTCTTAGAACTATGAAGAAATTCCAAAAGAAATTCTTCTTCATATTCTTCACATTTTTGAAGTTCTTGTACTATTTTTTCCCTTTATCTGTCTTTGGAAAAGTATGTACGATTGGTTCTTGTTTCACTTATTTTGTTAGTTGAGCACTTTCCAACTCAATGCCTTTTAGGATTCTAGAAACATCAATATCTTGGGATTTTCTTTTCAAAAGAGTCTTCTTTTTCTTCAAATCCAGTAGAGTATCCTCTACCCTTCTCCTCTTAGCTAGAGATTTAGATAGATCAAGACCAAACATAGGATCACCTTCTTTTAATCATTATTTATCCTTTCTTTACTTGGCCACAACCGCCTTACTATATTTTTCTTCTTCTTCGGCTTAGTACTGACTTGAGGATCTGACTTCAGAGAAGAAACAACTGTTGTAATTGATTCTATTAGCATTTGTGTCAATTGATTAAGTGTTGATTATGCATCCACATCTTTGACAAATAGTTTTTAATATTTATCAAAACAAACATATAATTTCTTCAATGTATTTTTACTTATCCAAGAAGGCTTCAGTTCTTTCAACTCCCCTTTCAATGGAACATTACAATGCTTAAAAATTTCAAGAATGAACTTTGTAAGAATGGATGGATACATGATAATATGAGACTTGATCACTCATAAATTCACATTCTTGATAGTTCTGAAAATGTAACCCATGTCATTAACCTTTCTCATGTTTTAAAGATAATCTAACATAATAATGCCAAAAACCTTACAATTTTCTCTATCCCATTTCCTCAGAATTAGAAAACTTTGCATCCAAAGAAAAAACAAACTGTTTGTCTATAGATAAATGAGATACTTTTCTTTTCTCTTCATTTATAAGAAGTAACGATTTTCATCTCTTTCCTTATTAAAAGTACCAACATAATCAGGTAGCTTGTGAGATGGAAAAAAGAGTCACATTCTGTAGAAACATTGAGGAAATGTGCTGCTTGTTTTACCGACATTGATAATTTTCTAACGGAAACAAAAAATTTCATCATATTATTATCAAAAGACACTGTATTGTATAACTTTCTAACCTCTTCAACAAGAATTAGGTCTTGAGATATGGGTTTCTCAACACAAAGGCATTCCTAGTATTGAAATAAGATAATCCTCTTGATTGTTGAGTCATAACTGTCAAAGAAATCATGGGAAACTAACCTTTCTCTGAAGAAATATTTCTTTGAGAAAATCTCTGAAAATTTTCGAAAGGAGTGTTGGAAGAGGACTAAGACATAAATATAAGAGGCAAAAGAAAATATCGTATGAAGTATTAAAACGTAGAGGTAGGGCTTCTCCAAGAAATCTAAAAAACTGTTGTGGGTTCAAGGTGGGGGTCCTCTATTTATAGTCAAATTTTGCTGAATGTTGGTCTTCTACAGATGAAAATAGAAGATAAAAAAATCCAACAGTGGAAAGAAACCATTTTTTATTTAAAAAAACTAAGAAACAAAAAGACAAAAGAGAAGTAATTCAAAAAGAAAAGATAATATACATTTAGGATATTTCAAGTAAGTTGTTAATTTCCTAATATTATTTGAAATGATGAAAAGATAATATAATCAAACAACAGATCTATGGAATGAAATTGAATATGATCGGTTGTCAGACTGATGGAAAATAAATTCATTATCATATGTTATCAAGCTGATGGAAAACAATGTCATTTTCCTAGGTATTCAAGCCGATGGAAAAGAGAGTCATTACCATAGGTTGTCAAGATGATGGAAGACAATGTCATTACCATAGGTTGTCAAGCTTATGGAAAACAGTGTCATTACCATAGGTTTTAAGGCTGATGGAAAAAAAATCCATTACCATAGGTTGTCAAGCTGATGAAAAACAAAGTCATTACCATAGGTTGTTAAGATGATGGGAAACAAAGTCATTAACAAAGGTTGTCAAGCCGATGGAAAACAAAGTCATTACCATAGGTTTTTAAGCCGATGGAAAACAAAGTCATTGACATAGGTTTCAAGCCGATAGAAAACAAAGTAATTACCATAGGTTGTCAAGACGATGTAAAACAAATTCATTACCATAGGTTGTCAAGCCTATGGAAAATAAAGTTAGACCAATTAACAGGATATCGAAATGATAAAAAGAAAGTCCAGATGATAAACAGAATGTTAAGATAATAAAAATAATTTCAAAAGAATAAACAAAATTTCAAAATAAAAGAAACAAATAAAACAAATACAACTCTAAACTTAAGTAAAAAAAATAAAAATAGGTAAAACAAAGAAAAAGACTAATGTTATCCCCCTTTTAAGAAGAGTTATTTAATGTAAGTAGAAATGTAAAATAGTTAGTAGATGTGAATGATTATTTTAGAGTAATCATTCCGAGCTTCTATTTAATAAATTAAAATCTATCTAAAGGAAATGGTTTTGAAAAAATGTATGCAAGTTGTTCTTGCATCCCATTGAATTGTAAAATAATATCCCCTTTTTGTGTGTGATCCCTAAGAAAGTGATGCCTAATATCTATTTGTTTTTCACGTGAGTGATGTCCTGGGTTTTTACAAAGATCTACGACACTAGTATTATCACATAGTATTTTAGTTTTAGAAAAACCCAATCCATAGTCTGTGAGGGTTTTTTCCATCCACAACACTTGAGCACAATAACTTCTAACTACAACATATTCTTCTTCAATAGTGGAAAGGGCTATTGAGTGTTGTTTCTTACATAACAAAGAAACTAAAGAATCTCCTAAGAAATGAAATGTTATGGATGTAATATTTATATCCATTTTACAACAACCAAAGTCAGAATCTAAAATCCTTTTTTAAAACAAAATCATTTCCAGAAGAATAAAAAAGACCTATATCCAAAGTTCCTTTTAAATAACGAAAAATAAATTTCACAACTTTTAAATGATATTCTTCTGGATTTTATGATATCTTGCACATAATCATATCAAAAACATTAATTCTCAATTACTTGCTATCAAGTATAACAAAATTCGTATCGTACCTCTAAAAGTTGTTTGATCCACATGTTTTCCAGCTTCATCGAGATCAAGTGTAATTGAGGTACCAATTGGAGTGCTAATAATTTTAGTATTTTCATATCCATACTTTTTGATTAAGTATTTAATATACTTGTATTTAGATATATAGGTCCCTTCTAGTTTTTGAAATATTTTAAAGCCTAAAAAGAATGTTAAGTCACCCATCATACTAATTTCAAACTCATATTTCATTATATTTGCAAAGGAATTAGTTAGAGATTGCTGAGTTGGCCTGAATATAATGTCATTAACAAAAATTTGAACAATGAAAACATCTTTATTTTCCATTTTTATAAAAATAATTGGATCCGCCATACCTTTTTCATAATTATTTTGTAAAAGAAATCTTGGAAGTCTATCATACCATGCTCTAGGGGCCTTTTTAAGGCCATATAACGCTTTAGTAAGTTTAAAAACATGATCAGGATATTTTGAATCTATAAAACCTGGAGGTTGTTCAACAAAAACTTCTTCTTGTAAAAAACGATTAAGAAAAGAACATTTTACATCCATTTGAAATAGTTTTAAATTAAAGTATGCTACAAAGGCTAATAGAATATGAATATATTAAAGTCTAGATACCGAAGCATACGTTTCTTCATAGTCTACTCCCTCTTGTTGATTATAGACCGTAGAAACAAGTCTTGATTTATGTCTTACAATGACTCCATTCTCATCACATTTGTTATGGAAACCCATTTTATACCTATTACAGTTGTTTATTTAGGTCTTTCAACCAAAGTCAAGACTTTATTCCTTTCAAATTCATTTAGTTCATCTTGTAATGCTTTAATCCAATCTTCATCACCTAATTCCTCACTTGGTGTTTTAGGTTAAATTTGGGATAGAAATGAAAGATGTTCTATTTCATTTCTCAAGGAATTTCTTGTTCTTATAGTTTTATTTACATCACTAATGATATTATCACTGGGATGATTCCTAAGAAACAATTGATTTGGGTTTTGTAAAACCAGTTCATCAACATAATATAGAAAGTATTCCAGAGTAAATATTTTAGAAACATTTTTTTGAGTATTCCCCTTATCATAAGAGTTTTCAATCATGGGTTGATAATAATTTTGTGAAAATACATCAGTTGATGTAGGTAAGGATTTTATTAAAAACAAAGCGGTCAGTTTCATAAAATTTAGCATTTACTATTTCTTCAACAGTACATGAGTTTTTGTTAAAAACTATATAAGCTTTAAAAATTGTGGAATAGCCTAGAAAGATTGCTTCATCATATTTGGGTGAGAATTTATGAATATTAACTTTTGTATTCAATATGAATACATTGCATGTAAATAATTTGAAGTATGAAACTTTAGGTTTTCGGCCAGTCCATAATTCATAAGGTGTTCTATTAATAAAAGGTATAGTTAAAACACGATTTATAGTATAATAATATGTACTAATAGTTTCATCCCAGAAATTCTTAGCAATAGAGTATTCAGTCAGCATGGTTCTTGTCATTTCCTGAATAATAAAATTTATTCTCTCAATGACACCATTTTGCAGAGGGGTTCTTGGTGCTGAAAAGTTGTGAGTAATAGCTTTCATACTAAAAAAAGTTTTAAAATCTGAATTTTGAAATTCACCACCATGATCACTACGTATAGTTATTAGTGGTAGGTTTTTATCATTTTTAACTTGGACTATGAAAGTTTTAAAAAATAAAAAGGCTTCATATTTCATTGTTATAAAATAGACCCATGTAAATCTAGTATAGTCCTCGACTAAAAAAAATACATTGTATTTGCCTCCGATGCTTCCAATTTGTGTAGAACTAAAAAGATCCATGGTCACTAGCTTTAATTAATTAGAAGTTAAAACATCATGGTTGATTTAAAGATAGTTTTATGTTTCTTGACATATTGACAAGGATCATAAAATTTTGAAGAATCATACCTAAAATCTAGTAGATCCTTAATAGGTATTTTCTTTGAAATTTTACAAAGGTTTATAAGGTTACAATGTCCTAACCTTTTATACCATAACCAATATTGTCCTTCTGTTATACTTAATCAAGGTAATTCTTGGCTCCAAAGGTCTTTTAAGTTAATAGTGTATACATTCTCTTGCCTATGGGAAGATATAATGAATTCATCCCTGGAATTTTGAATTAAAAACTTATCATTTCTAAAATTCACAAGGTATACTTCATCACATAATTGAATTATGCTGATGAGGTTGTGCTCAAGACCATTGAAAAACAAAACTTTTGAAATTAAAACTTTACCAAGGAAAACAATATTACATATTCCAAAAATATTTCATTGAGCATTGTCTCTTAAGGTTACCTTTCCACCTTTTGTTTTAATAATCTTTTCAATGAAATATGTGTTTCCGGTCATGTGATGAGAAAAGACACTACCCATGTACCAAATTTTCTTGTTGGTACACTTGTTGTTTTCCTAAAAAAGAAACAATTAATTTTTCAGAACCCAAAGTTTTTTGGATCCAGAAATGCTAGATAAAAGTATTTTGGGAATCCAGATTTGTTTTTCAAAATGAGCTTTATGAAATCCTAACGATTGAGTTTTATTAAGAAAAAAATTCTTTCCCAATGTCCACCACATTTGAATTTAATACAGAATGTGAAACATTTAGGAATAAAATAATTATGACTAAAAAAAGTTTTGAGTGAGTGTAAAAAATTCCAAAACAATTTTTAAGAGGACGAATTAGAGAATACATTTTATCAAATTCTTTTTCTCCCAAGGTGGATTTAGATAGAAGTTTCTTACGAGAAATAATTTCAGAATTTAGACTAATGATTATATTATCATTCTTACAATAATTTTTTTGAATTGTTTTTCATTTCTAAAACAATTTTATTTAAAATAAGTTGGTCAAAATTATTAGGAATTTTATCCTTCTTAGAATTTACTTCCAAAATATTTTTTTAAATATTTTCAAAATAAAAAATTTTCTTATCAAGATCCTTTGAAAGATAAGATATTTCTTCTATAAGAACAGTTACTCTAGAATTGGCCTTATTAAGATTTTTCTTGAGTTTGTAATTTTCGTTATCATGTAATTTTGAAAATCGGTATAATTATTCAAAAGAGGGTAAATTTTTTTCAGCTAAGGAAGATTCTTCATCTAAAGAGTAACATTGTTTTTTGACAGGGTAATTTTCCTTTAAAGAAGCATTTGTAAGATATTCAACATTGTGCACCTTAGCCATGAAACAATGATTTTCAATTGGTAGTCTGCCTATAAGTCAAATATTCATTTGTCCAGAATATTCCTATTCTGAAGAATCATCTGATGATTCACCACTACTTTCACTCCAAGTATCATTTTCCTTCAAAAATTTCTTTGTTATTAGCTTGTAATACTTTTTTTTGTTTCGTTCAGAATGTTTCTCCTATCTATCTTTCCTTTTTAGTAAAGGAAAATCAGGTCTAATATGACTTGTTTTCTTGAATTCAAAAAAAGTTACTTTTGAGTCTTTCGTATCCTTCTTATATTTCTTTCTAAATCTATATTTAAAGTCTTTCTTTCCCACAATCTTGTTCATCCTTCGAGAATGATTCTCTAACTCATTGTCTGAGTGATCACTATCACTTGATTCTGATATAACAATGGATTTATTAGCTTTGGATATTTTTATCCTTTCAGTCATCTTACCTTTAGATGTAATAGTAAAATCTACACTTCTATTTCCATTTTATTCTTATTGAAATCATAATCTCGTTTCATTATTGTCTTGTGTAGTAGAAGAGTTATAAATAACACATCAAGATTTATTTGAGTAACTTTTCTGTTTTCACCAATAGATGTCCTTTTTGATTCCCATTCATTTGGAATTATATCAATAATACTTTCTACAAGAGCTTCATCATCAATACCTTTTTCTCCCATAGATTTTAAACTATTTATGATTTTCATAAATCGTTGTTGCACCTTACATACTGGTTCTACATAAGTAAAAAGAGACCCGTGATATTCTTCTCGAAGCATTGTTATTCTTGTTTCTATAAATTTATATGTACCAAAATGTGTGACTTGCAATTTGTTCCATATACAATTAGCTGTTTCACATTATGATATCTGGCTATATATATTCCTGGTCACAGAACATAACAAAGTATTTCATACCTTGTAATTCAGTTGATATTCTTGGTTCTCTTGATTGGTGAATGCTTTGAATTCTTTGTCTGGGATTTTGTAACCTCTAGTAAGCATTATAAATTGTTTACTCTAGTATTAATAAAAAATGTTTTCATTCGATCTATCCAGTACTCATAATAATTTCACTCAAAAATAGGTGTTCTAGTTGGATTCATATTTTCAATTGATCCAATTTTCATTCCTTCCGTCTTATAAAAAAATACTTTTCCACTCCACACGTTAGTGTAGTAAGTAGTTATAAACAAAAAATTATAATAACAATACAATTGTATTGTCAAAAAAAATAATGAAAGTAATAACAAATCAGTGAAAACATTCTCTTATAGTAATTTTTGGATCAAAATATAGATGTATATATATATATATATTAGATGGCACAATACAAGAGGGCAGTGAATTGTAAGTTTAAAAACTTTATATTTAAACAAATAAGAATGAACTTAGTTTAAGAGGTCTAAAACTAATACAATTCACAAACAATACAATTTACCACAATGGAATTGGATCTGATAGATATGATATGATATAATACTATAAGTAATGTAAAACAATTGTCTTCTAATTGAATACAATGATTAGAGTAATACGAATGAAAAAGATTCTACCATAAAGTGTATAGAATCTATTAATATAGTATAAGTCGCAATTGAATCAATTACAATTGTGTTGAGTATGAAAAGAAATGGGAAATAATATAATTACCTTTCTAATAAAAATATCAGTGGAAATGTAAAAGTATTACAATTATTTTTAACCCACAGAAAAGGGTATCCTTTCACCTAGGATAGAAGGTCTGTCTTACAGCCAACTTGGTAAGACCTCGATATGATGATCAGCATGTCTCTCTTGATATCCCCACAAGCCCTTGATTTTATAGGTAATTATCACCTTTGTCTTTCAAATACTTGAAAGCCCTCAATACGATGATCGACACATCTGTCTGCTTATCCTAGACAACCCTTGATCGTTATCACCTTATCAGTCTCACGAAGCAAAAAAAGCACTTACTGAAATAAGAAAGCTAAGAACTAGCCCTTCATGTTTTTTAATTCCAAGGCCTTTGCACAATGTAGGAGAGAAGTCACAACATCTCTCTCTAGAACATGATGGAACCAAAAGTTGATCGAAGTCTATAAGTTGTGTTCTCAGCTTCAAATGACCTTTTATTTATTGGCCTTAGGTTCCAACAGTAATATTTCTTCCAATGGTCATATTTATCCGGTATACTTGGAGGTACTTGGACACCTGAAATTATAATGGTCATATTGAAATTAAAAAAACAATATCGTTTTGATTAGTTTATAGCTAACTCCACAACATTTTTTTTTGTTAGAAAATGTATATGAAAATGATAACATTAGTATTATTTATTTAAACTTGTGTATTAATAAAACCATGCACGAGATAAAAAATAAAACAACAGTACTATTAAATATTACTTAGTGAAATGTATTGATATGATGTAGAGTGAGTATGATGCACAATTTTTAGTACGATTGACAGAGTCAGTACGATTGACAGAGTCATTAGGATTGACAGAGTCAACACAATTTATAGATTCAATATGAGTGACATAGTTATTATGATCGATAGAGTCAGTACGATTGACACAGTCAATACGATTGACATAATCAATACGACTGACACAGTCGATATAATCAACAAAGTCAATTTGATTGTCAAAGAACCATATTCAAATAAACATTTATTTGAGAATAAAGAATAAAAATATTTGTTATTTCCAAAATAAAATATATTTAAGTCAAAACAGGACTTTCGACTTAACATTAGGTGGTTTGTTTCCTTTCATAGTTTATCTTTGAGTTATATATGCCTAAGTGTTGATTACCCATGACTCGCGAATTTCGTTTTAAATAATTGAACCCTATTATCATCTTCCATAGATTGATTGATATATTAAGGGTTTTAGTTGATATATTATGCTAAATTTCATGTATTTGGGACACCCCAAGTGTTAATTTCCTTGTCTGAATGTTTATTGTTCTTTTGTCCAAGTTGCTTATGAGGTAAACATTGTTCCTTTCCTTTCTTATTAGGTTGGAATTGACTGGTTAATTTTTGCTTGTTAAATGCTTGTTTTATGCATTTTAGCTCCTTATCCTTGTAGTCGTTGAGATTAATTTCCGATATTGGATATCATTTGTTCATGATTGTATTACAAAGGGCTGTGAGAACCTGATGTAGTGAGACTATAGGGGGAATTGATATTTAGGGCTTCCCCATAGTGTTTGTCATGTCTATGTTGTGAGACCTTAGGGAGTATTGATGTTGAGTGCTTCCTTATAGTGTCTATAGTATACTGTTATGATACCACATAGAGAATTAATGTTGGATTCTTCCTCAGGGAGTCTGTAATTTATCATCAAAAGACCACTGAGGGAATTGATGGTGAGTGCTTCCTCAAATAGTATTTGTTTTTTGAGACTATGGGGTTTAAATTGTGTGAGATTCCCTAGAGGCTCATTATATCCTTGTTGATTAGATGAAATGCTGAACCAAAGGGGTTATACTATGAGAAACTTCCTAGAGGGTTTCTTTTGAATGATTGATTGATCATGACGAGCCTGCCAAGCTGAAGCACAATCTTGGACTTAGTCTTAATTGATTGTTAGATGGTCCTATGAGACAAATTTTTTCTTTTAAACAAGGTATACATATCTTAGGCTTGATCATGAGGTTACATTATTCAACTATTTTAATAATAAATAAATGTAAATGAATGTAATTGAAAAATGTTGGATTGTTTACTTTTGAGTACTTCCTTGTTTATTGCTTCATTTTTCATGTTGCTTACTATATATATTCACTAAAAATTAGGCCCAAATATTTTGGTGGTATCTTATTCAGATTCATCTCACACTAGGTTTGGGTTAGTATTTTCGACCCAAACATATTATATGGTTGCAGGTATAGAGAAGGTCAAGCACCATTCTATATTAGGTACTTGATTTCCATAGAGCTGGAGAACATGGGACCAACCTGAGGCTTGCGATGCTTCAAGAGTTCACTTGATTTATTTTGTACTTTGGTTTAGTACTATATTTCCATTATTATGACTAGTTTGGATATTTTCTAATACATATGCGACATGAATAATTTATATATATTCTCATGTTTTTTATTTATTATCAGTCTTCCACTGTTTACTTTTGTTGTATGGTATTACTACTTCCGCTAATGTTTACTATTTGCTTCCACTGTGTTACTCTACCAATTAGAGCATAGTTTCCCCAATATCACACCCCAGGCCCTCGCTGCTAGTCGAAAGCCTCCGGTATTCGGGGAAATGCGATTGAGGCCATGTGACCAACTGGGTATGAGGCCCCTTTTGTCAGCAACCAGACCTAGGACATTACAAAGTAGTATCAAAGCAGGTTCTTTTATGCTTTATGTTATTGTGTAGAGCCTATAGACATGAATATGAAGGAATATCTAGTTGGTAATAAACTGTGTCCGAGAGTAGCTAACCTGTGTACAGGGAAAATCCATGTTACCTCAAATATTGCAAATTTTATGGTTTTTCAATTGTTATAGTATATTTGATTTCACCGTTAGGTGATAAACATGTTTTGTGCTATTATGATTTATATCATTGTGGTTCTATTTCTGTTTCAACCCAATGATATGAGGGTATGCCATCTCATGTATCATATAGGCACTTTCTAGAGATCACATGCCATGCATTCTTTTCATGCCATGTAGGTTGAATAATTGATTGCATGTTGTTGTGATAAATTTTGTGATAGAATACCTGTTATTTTGATAGGGTACTGAAATATGTAATGTTTCATGTGGATGGATTCCAAAATTTTGTCCTTGATGTGTTATGGGACCACTTGGATCGGAATTTTCTGGATCATGTATGAACATTAATTTAATTTTGTATAGTATGGTGTGAACAAGGTTTAGAATCATTGATTAGTGATATTATGGGCTCTCAAGGGTCGTAATTTATCATTCCTTGAACAAAATTTTACGTTTTTAAGGGTTCCTAAGAAGTTATAGAGGCCTACAATTAGGAAACCCATAAAACACTATGCGTGGTGTAATGGAAAGACGTCATGTGTTCTTCTATTCTAAAAGGAACAAATTTTCTTAAGTTCACGCCATGTACTGTATGTACAGTTCTGAGAAGGGTCTAGATATTATATTAGACATAGGTTCTACTAGAAAATCCTCCCATCATGCATGTATTAGCCCTAGCTATTATATTAGACATAGGTTCTGATGCACAGTTCTGAGAAGGCTTCATTAGGTTTATAAAAACCTACCAACGATCACCGCATCCTGCCCCTCTATGGAAGAGTTGATGTGAGCTTTTCAATAGCAGCATCCTCCCACTTTCTCAAGGGATGGAGGACCTCGAGCTGCAAAATCATGGTTAGAATCCATACGGTCCATCTTTGAGCATCTCGAGACACCTCTTGAGAGGAGGTTGAAGCTCTCAACCTACATGCTTCAAGATTCTTCCAAGAGATGGTAGGATGTGATATCATAGGTGGTATGCTAATGAGTTATGTATTGGGATGAGTTCTTGAAGACCTTCTATGACTACTTATACCTAGAGACTTTGAGGGTCGACCGTGATTGAGATTTCATGGGTCTGGAACATGGTACTCTTTTAGTCATGTAGTATTCTTCTTGCTTCAAAGATCCGTAGCACTACAACCCCATTCTACTGGTGATAAGTTATTTTTGGCTAGAAAGTGTGAGGATGGTCTCAGAGATGATATCTGATCCTAGGTGAACATCTTTAGGTTGACTTCCATATCTTCTATAGTCAACCACCCATTGATCACCAAGCTTAATCTAAGGGTGTTTGGAGCCGTGATCCAGGGCGGTTTGGTATCCAGAGTTGGTACTTATCTGACTGATAGTAGGAAGCACTGTAGGGAGTCTACGTGTGAAGATCCAAGTAGATGGGATACTCTTTCAGGAAGCCAGTTAATAAGATACTAGTGTGGTAAAAGTAGGAGTACGAGACCTTAGTGCACAAGAGACCCAGTCGAGTGCTGATATTGCAGCAAGATGGTCAATATGAAGTTTTTTTTTCTGGTCTTTCTCAGCAGCATCTACTGATAAGGGTTCTTCTACGACTCCACGTTCAGGAGTAGGACCACCAGTTTCTCATCAGTATGTGAACTGGAGTTCATCAAGCCGTTTTGGCCAAGTAGGTGGTTGTGGTTGTGGGAGTCAGGCTATAGGTTTTCAACGATTGTAGGGTGGATCATCTTAGGGAATTCAAGCAGGGTTATAGGGCCACGATACATGTTAGACTTTTGTAGTGGATCAAACTCAGTAAGAGTAGGATCTCGAACCCTCTATGGTTAGAGGTACGATTCTAGTTACCTCAGTTCTAGATTATTCACTTTTCGATATAGGGGATTCCCATAGTTTCATATCTGTTTTCATTATAGAGAACCTTGGGATCTATATATTTACTTATGAGGATTTTATGATTATAGAAACTCCATTGGATTTTAGGACAGCTAGTGTACGTCAGTGCAAGGAGTTCCCTCTTGAGGTTTATGGGTGTGACTTCTTGTGGGACCTCTATGTATTAGAGATAGCAGGGTTCGATTTCATTCTTAGAATGGACTAGTTAATATCTTTCCAGGCTTTTATTGACTGCTATTTCCATAGGGCGAGTTTCACAAAACTAGAGGGAAGATCTCTTCTACATAAGGGATAATGGGATGTCTAGGTGAGCAGAGCGGGACTCGAGAATCTTGGGTTGGGAGGAATTACAACCCATATTTCTAGATTATATCTAGATGACCAAGGGACTTCACAGATGGACTTTCCTCCAATGGAGGATCATTCCAGGGATGTCTTTCTAGATGGCTTTTTAAGTTTACCTCCAGAGTGAGAGGTAGATTTCTCTTTTGATCATGTTTCAGGGGAGGCACCGGTGTCCATTCCTCCCTATAGGATGGCTACAACAGAGTTATAGGATATCAAGAAGTAGATAGAGGAGTTAAATGAAAAAATATTCATCCAACCTAGTACTTCTCCTTAGGGTTCTCATTTCCTATTTGCAAAGAAGGTGGACGGTACCCTCATAATTTGTGTGGATTATCAAAAACTGATCGAGTTGATGGTTAAGAACTAATATCCCTTGTCAAAGATTGGTGATATATTTGATGCACTTTGAGGATCCCACATGTTCTTGAAGATTTACTTGAGATACAATTATCCTCAGTTGCAAGTTATATCATCGGATATACCTCTTACATCCTTTCGGAGAAGTAATGGTCTACATGAGTATGTGGTTATGCTATTCAGTCTCACCAACACACTAGTAGTTTTCATGGTACTGATGAACCAAGTGTTCCATCCTTACTTAGACTATTTAGTTATTGTTTTTGTTGAAGGTATCTTGGTTTACTCTCACACTCAACATGACCATGCCACCCATCTTGAGATTGTTTTGATTATACTAAGAGAGTATTATTTATATGTGAAGCTCTAAAAATGACACTTTTGGATGGATTAGATTGACTTTTTTGGTAATGTTATCTCAGATATAGGAGTATTAGTAGACCCAGAGAAAGTGAGAGTAGTAGTTTTCTGGGATCATCCGAAGATCTTCATTGAGGTATGGAGTTTTCTAGGAATGGATGGGTACTATAAGAATTTTATACAATACTTTTCATGCTTAGAAGCATCATTTATGGGCCTCACTAAGAATAGTGTGAAGTACTCGTGGATAGATTATTGTGAGTCATACATTTAAGAGATGAAAGGTAGGTTGACTTCAGCACCAATACTGATTTTTCCAGAGCTGGGAAAGAGTTACACTATTTACTATGATGCATCAGGTATTGGACTGGGAGCAGTGCCTATGTAGGGGGAAGGAGTCATTGCGTACATGTCTCAGCAATTGAAGCCACATGAGAGGAACTACCTGACACAAGATCTCGAGTTAGCTGTAGTTGTGCATTCTCTATGCTGTTGGAGACATTACCTTTTGGGAAAGAATTTTGTGGTTTTAACTAACCACAAAAGTATCAAGTATATCTTTAATCAGCATGATCTGAATTTGAGACAGCAACGGTGGGTTGAGTACCTTCAGTCATTTGAATTTGAGCTCTCCTACATGCCTGGGAAAGGCAACACAGTGCCTAATGAGTTGAGCAGGAGGACTCAAATACATGTAGTTCAGAAGGCTAGTAGTGAGTGGCAGCTTCTGGATATGTTTTCTGAGATGCATTTGGAGGTTCAAGACAGACATGGTAAGACATTTATTTCTTTTGTAGGTGTTACCTATACCCTTCATGAACGAGTGCGAATGAGGTAACCATTAGATTCTGAAGTCCTTGCCCTACGAGAGAGTGTGTCAGAAGAGGACCCTACTCTAGGGTGGACCATTGGAGAATATGAGATATTGTGTTTCCAGGGGAGTGTGTGGGTATTAGTAGACATACGCAAGGATATTTTTGGGGATTTTCACTCATTATTTTGGGTAGTTCATTCTGGTGTCACCAAAATGTATCATGATTTACACCATAATTTTTGGTGGATAGGTATGAAGAGGGATGTTGCTAGTTTTTTATGAGATGTTCCACCTGTTAGCAGGTGAAGGTAGAGCATCGGTGACCAGCAGGACTTTTATAGCAGTTAACTATTCCCAAGTGGAAATGGAATGATATAATGATGGATTTTATGATGGGTTTACTGAGGTCTTCTAGAGATAATGATGCAGTTTGGTTTTTCATTGATTCGAAATAGGATGGATACTACACAGTCTCACCAGAAATCCTATGATGATCGATGGAGAAGACCTCTAGAGTTTGAGGTCAGAGATCAGGATTTCTATCTTGTCATAATGAGGTTAGGACACAAAAGGATTAGTAGATAGGTAAATCCTTCACTGAGGTACTTTGGGTTGCTTGAGGCATTGGAGAGATTTGGGCTGGTTTCCTATCGGTTGCAGTTACATCAGAGGTCCTTGGATATGCACAACATCTTTCATGTTTCTCAGCTACGACGTTACTTTTCAGAACCATCTCACATTTTTCAACCCGAGGAGGTTTATTTGAAGGTTTATGCATCCTTTGAGGAGCACCCTATTCAGATTGTGGATCGCAGCATGAAGGTTCTCCATGGCTGGTATATTTCTGTAGTATGAGTGCTATGACATCACATACGAGTACAGGATGTGACTTGGGAGAGGGAAGCCGATGTACAATCGCAGTGGCCAGAGTTGTTTGAATTTTATTCTTCGCCACCCTTGGAAGGGAAATTCAGGGTTAAATTGCTTTAATGGTGGATCTTGATTTCAGGTCTTTTTGAGGAAAAATGATGTTTTTTGAAATTTTATAAGTACATGCCGTGTACCTGGTTTCTGCATATAGCAATGTACTTTCTGTGTAATGGTCATGTACATGGACATGTGGATTGCCAAAAGTGGGGGTTGGTTGAGGCATTTACACACATGTACATTAAATGAACATGTTGTGTACTTTTATTTTTTTTGATTAATAGGACCAGGGTCACATCTAATCTCTAGAACGATCTTCTTCTAACCTCCTTTCGTCCATAAGAGACCGAGAGTGACTAGCAATGTTTGAGCCACCGTTTCTCCATCTAAGGTTCGATTCAAACTCTGGTGGGTGTGTTGGAATCCCAGCGGTGAGTCCTTCTTCTAGATACTCACATCCTAGTTTCTCCTCTATCTTGAGTTATCAAAGGTTTCCAGTTCAAGAACGTTTTGTAGATTTATGATGTTCTAGGCTGATTCAATGGCCGACTCTTGAGACTTTTCATCGTAAAAAGTTGAGGTATGTGGTTTGTTTCCTTTCAGAGTTTTTCTTTGAGTTATATATGCCTAAGTGTCGATTACCCTTGACTCAGGTATTTTGTGTTAAGGAATTGAACCCTATTATCAAATTTCTTAGATTGATTGATAGATTAACGGTTTTTGTTGATACATTATTCTAAATTGCTTGTATAGGGGACACCCAATGGGTGTGTTTACTTGTTTGAATGTTTATGGCTGTTTGGTCCAGGTTTCCTATGAGGCAGACATTATTCCTTGCATTGATTTTTAGGTTGGAATTGATTACTTAATTATAGATTATTAAATTCCCATGTTATGAATTTTAGCTTCATAGAATTTTAGTAGTTGAGATTACTTTGGGCTGCTGAATATCGTTTGTGCATGATTTTATTACACAGGGTTGTGAGAACCTGGTGTAGTGAGACCATAGGGGGAATTTATGTTGAGGGATTCCACAGAGTGTCTGTTATGTTTGTGTTCTGAGACCATAGAATGTATTGATGGTAAGTGCTGCCTCAGAGTTTCTATAGTATATCATTACAAGACCATAGCAGGAATTGACATTGAGTGATTCCTCAGAAGGTTTGTAGTTTATCCTTAAAAGACCATAGAGGGGAATTGAAGGTGACTGCTACCTCAGAGAGTTTTTGTTCATGAGAATGAGGGGGTAAGACTATGTGAGCTTCACCAAAGGGTCGTTATATCCTTTTTTATTTGATGATATGTTGAACCAGAGGGTTTTAATTATGATTACTAGAGGGTTTCTTGTGAATGATTGATTGATTTTGAAAAGATTGACATTCTAAATAACAATCTTGGACTCTGTGTTACTTTATTGTTTGAAGTTGTTCTCAGACATCTATTTTTGTTTTACACATGGGATACAGATCTTAGGCTATCTCCCTAGGTTACATTATTCAACATTTTAAATAATAAATAAATGTAAATGAATGTAATTGAAAATTTTAGGATTGTTTACTAATGAATACTTCCTTGTTTATTGCTTCATTTTTCATATTAGCTGCTATATATATTCACTGAGAGTTAGGCACAGATATTTTGGTTGTTTCCCACTGGGATTCGTCTCACACCCTATTTGGTTTATGCTTTTTGACCCAAACAGATTCTATGTTTGCAGATATAGAGAAGACCATGTACCCTTCTACATCAGGTACTAGATTGTTGTAGAGAAGAAGAGCATAGTCCCAAGTTGAGGTTGTGATGATGCAGGAGTTTACATGTTTTCTTTTGTACGTAGTTATAGTACTGTATTTCTAGCATTGTGAATTGTTTGGATGTTTTCCTAGACATATGTGACATGCATAATTTATATATGTGCTCTAGTTGTTTATTTATTATCAGTCCTCCGCTATTTACTCTTGTTTTAGGGTATTACTGCGTGTGCTACTATTTACTATTTGTTTCCATTGTTTTACTCTGCCAATGAGGGAATAGTTTTCTCACTATCACACCCAAGGCCCTCACTGCTAGTTATAATCCCCTGTCATAAAGGGAAATGCACTTGAGTCCATGTGACCAAATGGGTACGGGGTACCTTTGGGTGGTACCTAGACCCGAGAAATTACAAAATTATCATAATTTCACTAAATAATATTTCAAAAAAAAATATAATCTTTGATAAAGATTTTCCACATATAAAACTTCCAACCATTGAATAATGATGAAAATATTGAATAAATTGTTTTTTCATTCACCAAAAATATATTTTCCTTTGTTATTTTAAGGCCTTGGAAAATATGTTTGATAAAAAAATTACAATCACAAAAATATAAGTAAAAAAAGAAAATATATCCTAAAAATAAAATATATTAGACAATAAATATTAGACATGGTAACAATAGATAATAAATATCCTAAATGGGTAAGACCTAACACCAATTGCTAGGTATTATAATGAATAGATTGGGAAAAAAGTGGGAGGTGGATTTTTAAGTTGATAGATAGTTAGAGTAAATATGAAACATAATTCATGGAATATAGAAGATATAAAATATCATAGCTCAATCCAAATAGATTAATGAATTGGGTGAAAGTATTTTTAAAATAAAAAATTAATGAGAACAAGAGATTTATAGTGTTTTGATAATCCTTAATACACTCTTTATACTCCTAAACTATAAGAAAATATGTGAATCCACTAAATACTCATAGGATATATACTTTTATATTGAGTGTAGGCGGTGATATCTTGAGTTTGATGTGTATGTTCCCCTATGATTATTGGTGGTATTGGGTAGTCTTTTGAGTTTTAGAAGGTGTATTAAACATTGTATAGTCATCGCATATGGTCTCATAAACTATGTAGAAGGTTCATATAAAATGGTTTGATAAATTGAGAGGAGTTCACAATTGGTTCATGGTATCGGGTTATTGTTCTCAAGATCATGCACATGGGGATGCTAAATAGTAAGGGAGACATGTTTGGTGAATAGTCTTGGATGATTGTTCATCCTGGACATTCATTCGGGTTCATATATCATTATTTGACTTTTAAAAATTTGATGAGCCTTAGTAATCCCCATTTTATTCCTAATTTTACTTGGGACAACCCTAGTGTTACTTGGGAGAAAAATTAGAGATTCTTGGTCACAAAAAAACTATCATAATGATTGATCTGATCAACACCATATCTAAGGTTTATTATTTGTGATCTCAATTTTTATTTGATATATCTTTTCCCTCATTGAATATTTATGATATTTCTTCTAGATTTAGAAGGTTTGGATCATTAGTGATGATATCGAATCTAAGATTTTGGGGTCATCATGCGATAAAAATCTATGGTAGGTGGAATTTATTTATTCCTTATCAAATCATGATTTATTTATTTTTTGCAATTAATGTGATTTTAATCGATTTTTCTACATCGTGTGATTTATCAAATAATGTTTTTTAAATTTATTTTCTAATATTTTATATTTTTCAGATTTTTAACCATTAGGATTTTTGTAGTTTTTTATTTAAACTATAAGAGTTAGTTTAGAATGGAATTTGAAATTAATCCATCATTTTTTTGGTTTTATACATGTTTTGTGAAAAAACAATTTTGTGTATTTTAAATTGATTTAATTTAAGAATTTTTTAATGGGTTGTTTCGGTAAACCATTTTCAAAATAAAAAATTATTTAGATGATTAAGGTTTTTGGGTATGAGAAACAAATATATGTGTCAAATATGGATAGAATATTTAGGTATTTGGGAAGGATATAAATATCCAATATTGAGTGTGATATTAATGGAACATGCTAGGAAATTTAAAAACCACTCGAGTGGGTGATTGTCAACAATGGATATTTTCTATGATAATAAGTTGGAGTTTATATTTTGTGATTATTTATTACTCACTTATCCTTTTGATATATTGGTTTATTATCAGATGTGTAATAGGTTGGAACCATGAATGGTTACCTTTTTAGGGTAAGTGAAATATAGAATTTTGTCTTTTGTTGACTTGGCATTTATTTTTTTTGAGATAAATTATTTTGTTTTATGCATTCTATCAAGTTTTTAATGTAAATGGTCACATGGATTAGAATAGGTCTTCATGTTTAAGAACCTAGTTTGAATATGCGGTACAAATTCTTCTAATTTAGGCTGACATCCTTATTTTGTACCTTTTATGGATTTATAATGAGTTAATAGAGGTTATGATGACATACAGAGCTTTCTCAGAGCTTGAAACCTCGATAAATGAACTGGACACATGGTTAGAAGAAGCTGTTTAGGCCAGTCTACATGGTTTCCCTTAACCATGTGGGGATAGAGAAACGAGTGAAGTAGGGAAAATGGTTTTCCCTATGTTTGTTCCAGGGGTCATACACCAATGTGAAAAGTATAGGAAAATGTAGAAATGGTGTTTCACACAGGTGTCACATATTTTCCCTAATCATACAACATAAATACGTGTGTGCCCTCCTTAAGTCATGAGAGGCGCACTATTTGGCCAACCATGTGGCCAAATCATGCAACCCGGATATCTTGGCCTAAAATACCAAATTTCCCTTAAATGTTTATAATTTTACCCCTCCTCATTATTTCTCTTATTATCTAGCATGCAGTAGGTTTTCTCTTCCATTAAAATACCACCTTGGATCCACCAAGGTTCTTAAATAACTCTCTAATTTATTGTCTGATTCCTTAACATTCATCTCATTGGATATGTAATGGTAAGTTATTCAATCATCTTGAGTCATTCTTCATTTCTATTCTCCTCAAAAAAGTTATTAAGGTGCAGGCTCATATGCCCTATTTTTAGGGGATTGATCTATTCTTCAGATTTATTCTGATCCTGGCCAAACTAAGGGTCGATACTAGATAAGGAGTGTATTACAAGCATAAGGTAAGTGGTCTAGTAACTATCCCTCAATTCATGATGTTTTGTAATATGTGTCATTATGACACATGCCAGTTTCACTGTTCATTACATTAAATTGAATCTTACATGAATGGGTTGACTTGTTAGAACCAAAATCATATCAATATCACCCACCTCAGACTGATCCATCCCTTGGATTTTTCCATTTTACATGTCTAATTATATCTCATGGTTATAAAACCAAAAACCTACTGGTGTGTTTGGGATTACTTTTAAATGAAAATATTATACTGATTGTGGATAAATGTATTTACATAACATGCTTAACACCAGTTAAAATTATAATGAATTGAATTGAATATGGGTGTGTGGTAAACCCACATCACAAAAATAAATGGAAAAATTGTTTTCCACTTGTCATTATTAAATATAAATATAAATGAATTATGAATTATTATTTGTCTCTTATTAAAGACAACAGATAATTATGTATAATGATATGTGGGAATTACAACCCTCTTTAAATATGGTAAATGGGAATAATGACCCTTAAGCATGTTTTATAAATATGGTAATGGAATCCCTTATATATGTTTGATACATGCACGGAGTCCCTTATATAAATGTGATACTGGCATGGTGTTCCTTATATAAATGTGATATGGGCATGGAATCCATTATATAAATGTGATATGGGTATGGAGTACCTTATATAAATGTCATACATTCATGGTGTCCCTTATATAAATGTAATATGGGTAGATATCCCTTGTGTTACTAAATGGGCATGACTTTCCTTGTGATATGATACTGGTCAAGGTGACCCACTTATTTGATACTAGACATGACAACCTTATACTATGATTCTGGGCATGAAATACTTATACAATGACACTGTCCATGGAATCCCTTATAGATGTGATATTGGGTATGATGTTCCTTATAAATTTGATCCTGAGCATTATGTCCCTTGATACTTTTTCAGAGATATTTCGACAAGGTACAATGCATGTAGGGGTTGATTTTTTAATTTCAAGAACTAGATCCAACTCATTTACAATTATTATCAATGTTTATCAGTATTATATATTCACACTATCATGTTATATACACGGACTGGATATTTATAGATACCATTTATGGTTGCCTACTCAGATTATCTCAAACCATATTTGGGTAGACTATGATACCCAGGTAGACTACATAATTGTAGGTGTAAATAAATGGATTATTACTCTTATGAATTAATGAATCCTTTCATGACTTAAGTTGAGATAATGGTTTTAGATGATCGGGCTAGAGCTCGGTATTCATGGATATATTTTGGCCTTTTGGTAAATTTTTTATATCATGTATTGTATTCACTGCCTAATACTTTGTATAAATGTTTTCTATGTTTTTTAGACAAGTGACATTATCATCCCTTGTATATGATTTGGTTTACTACTTTTTATTATTATTCAGTGCATGGTTAATATGTATTATTCCACTACGGTGGGTTACCAGTCCAATCATTATAGTGTCTTATATTCATTAGGTCGTCTGTTTGTTTATGATTACACTATTTATATATTGATACTATATCAACTATGCTCCACTATAACATGGATGACTAGTCTTCCAAAGGACACACCCTAGTCCCTCGTTGATAGTCGGTAGCCTTTGGCATACATGGAGGCACACTTGAGGTCTTGTGGGAAACTAGTCTCAAGGCACCTCTGAGTGGTACCCAGGCCCGAGATGTCACAAAGTGCTATCAAAGCTTCCCTTTCTTACCATATTATTTTTAGATAATAGATAGGATATTATGAACACTTTTTAATTTCTTAATAAGCTATTCCTATGATTTGTTTACACATATATATGAAAAATCCAAATTTCCACGAATGGAAATTGTTGTTGTTCTATATTATGCAATAAAAGTTGATTTGATTACACCATTGGGTGATGCACTAATATTGTGATATTATGATTGATATGGATGAGTTTTTTATTTTATCCTTGTCCTAATGATATGAGGGAAAGGAACCACTGATCATGCATCTTATTAGGAACCTTGTAGGAAATTCACATGTCATGCATATTCCATTCCATATAGGAGCATTGTCTTATTTTCATTACCTATGATTTCCATGAGTATTTTGACTATTATAAATTGAATTATTATTATATAAAGTTTCTTGTAGGGTTTTAGTAAAACATATTTGGTAATTAGGGTGATTTACCTAACCTAAGCAGTCAACTATGGCATATTGAGTAACAAAACATTGGTCACATGGACTGGAATGTGCTATGGTGTGGATTCAATGGATGCTGCATTTTGGTTCATAAGGTCTGTGGGACCTTATGGATCGGAAGTGGTAAATTTTTTGGATTAATTATCTATATTAAATTTAAATATAAATATTAATTTAAATAAGAAAAATTGAAATATAAATATTAATCTCAATATAAAAAATTGAAATTCCAAAACATAGACCTTGACCCAGACCGAAACTTATTAGTGGGAAATTGGTACCAACTCTTATGTTCTATATAAAAGTTCTTACCACCCAGATCTAACTCTTCGAGATGGATGTGGGGTGAAGTTATTATATATAAAGAATTTTTATGAGTTCTATAACAATATCTTTGTATTATTCCACTATAAAATTTAATTTGAGGCGTGTATTTTGAAATTCTAGAGTAATTCCACCATGAAATCTTCCAATAATATGATAAGAGGGTGGTGAAATCCATGCCCTAGAGGTGGTGGGAAATGAGGATTCAATGATACCTCCAGCAGTGCCTCCTATAGAAGATGTTCTTATTCTAAACACAAGTGATGGTGTGTTGTTTTGAGGATACGTTTTTCATCTTGTGCAGATGATACAAGGAGCTCCACGCTCTACCCCTTCTATGGGAGTGTTGACTCATGAGTTCTAACCAAAGCATCTACCCACATTTTTTGGGGGATAGAGGACCACATACTACATATATATGGATTGATATGGTCATATATATATTTTATCATCTCGAGACACCTCTTGAGAGTAGAGTGAAAATCACTATTTATATTTTTTGAGGTTCTGCCAAATGCTAGTAGGATATTCGGAATCAGGATGGTTAGTATAGGGAAGTGACTTGGAGATATTTCTATTCAATCTTATTTGATTATTTTTTTCCTGGGATTCTAATGTCCAATAATTCTAGGGATTTCATGAACCTAAAATAGGGTTATTTAAAAGTTTTGGAATATTCATCTAATTTTTTTGTGCTTCAGTTCTTCACACCCATCTATATTGATAATGAGCTAGTGAAAGCGAGATGATTTTAGGATGTTGTGAGGCATCCAATTCATTCTCATGTAAATGTTTTCTAGTTGACTATCTTATCTGATGTAGTGAACTAGGCCCTTATCACCAAGATGAATCCAAGGGAAGAAGATAGTGTGAGGAAGGGTGGTTCATAACCTCAAAATGGTAGTGGTTCGATTAGTGGTAGGAAGTGATGCTTTGAGATTACGTGCGTTAGAAGTAGTAGCTAGCTTACAACCACCGGCAGTTATGAGGTATTCCATTAGTGTGGGAAACCTAGTAATAAGAGGTCTCTATGTCATAGAGACCTCGTCGAGTACCAAGGATATGACAGATTTGGGAAAAAGCGATTCTACAGGACCTTACCATTCGTGTCAAGTGGTAGAGGATATATTCTCTCTCCACCTTTAGGAGAAGGTTCAGTAGCACCTCACTAGGATGGTAACTGGATTACTACTGGCCATACAATAATAGGAGGAGGTTTTAGCTTAGGTATTAAGACTTTAAATACACAACTCCAATTGATCAGACCCGCTCCATGTTATTAGGCCACATCAATGGGTCATGGATCTAGCCATATTTACTTAATCCAGCATAAAATAGAGGAGTAGGACACCATGCCATCTACTTTTTTAGGTACTATTCTGATAGCCTCCACTATCATTTCTTACTTAGTCGATATAGGTGCATCAGATTATTTAATATTTGCGCCTATGGTGGATATTATTGGGATTTATGTGGATTACTCTTGTGGAGTTAATATTCTTGATACACCAATGGGTATACTCAATAATATAAAAAAGGTTTTCACATTAGTTTTTTTAATATTTTGACGTCGATTTTTAAACAACAATGAAAATTCCATCATTAAAAGTTGGATATTCGACATAGGTTTTTATAAATAAATATGATAATGTAAAATTTTGTGCTTTCAAGGTCCACTATTTGGGAAAACTAATGTTGAATTTCTGATTCCCCAATATTTTTAACATTGGTTTTTATCAAAACATCTGATTCCAAATGTAAAAAAAATTGTTTTCATGTTATTTTTTTACTAAAAATGACATGGAAACATAAAAAATATAAATTATAGTACATATATGGTTTCTTAAGATTATATTGGACTGGTCCACGAGCTAAAATTGAATATGGATCAAAAGTTATGGTCATAAGAATTTTTAATTCTACAAGTTTCAATAAATACTATTAACTTCAAAGAAAACTTGAGAAATAAGAACTGAAAGTTATGAAAACCATATTATAAAAACAAGTAATAAACTTAAAGATTCATCCTAATTTCAATTCTTTAGGGTATCTACTTAAAATCTATGTGATTTTTGTAATTATTTCTCTTATTTTCAGGGAAGATATCATACAAAAATAAGAATGGTGATTGATGAGGAATTTTCTACTTCGGTTGGTAAATATTATGTGGAAGTTTTATATTCATGATATAATCATAAAAAATCCTCATAATCATAACAAAAATACTCAAAATGTTTAGTGATTAATAAAAACAACAATAAATAAATTAAATGAAGAGAATAAATAAGTTGTTTAAATCATCGATTGAAGAATCATTGATTATTTTTTTGGATTTAAGGGGATCAAAATAATGAATAAAATAGAATAAGGATTTATATTTTTTAAATGAAAATATTTTAAGTGGAAATGTATTAAAATTTAGGTAGGTTTTTAAAAATTTAATTATTCTTTGTGAAAAAATTGAAATACCAAACCCACATAGTCGAAAAAATAGTTTTGGTGTTGAATTTAAAAAAAATTGATACTAAAAGTATACAAAATGAATTTTGCCATCATATTTATCCTCAAAATTAAGAAATAAATGATTACCAAGTTTTATTATATTTCCTTATATTTTATTTTACTGGTCATTAATCTCAAACAAACTGATGGATCAAAATTTATAGTCATCAAAAGTTGGGCTTCTCTAATACTTCTCTTAAAGAAGTCCAACTTCCGAAGACCGTAACATTTGATCCTTAAGTCTGTTTAGCTCCACCACTAGCCAATTAAAATATTAGAAAATTGAATATGACTTGGTAATCATTTTTGACATCTTTTTTGGAAGATAATGAGGAAAAAGGTTTCTTTTAACTTTTGAAATCAAGTTTTATGAAAACTGACACCAAAAGTTATGAAAATACATTTTCGGCCTCGATTTGGGTTGGAGTTAGTGCCCTAGAACCCACTATTTTGTATGTCATGATAATATATATTCATAGATTTTAATATTAAAAAATACTTATCACACCATCATTTCTCTTCTGCAAAACATATTATGTGATAATGTCCTAAAAGTAGTTGTCTCACTAAAAGGTCATAGAAGTTCCCAACAATGTTGAGAACATGAAAGTGCTACATAACTATTATTAAATATACTTACTATATCCAAATAATTTAATTTTACAGACAAAAAAGATACAGTCTATCAAGGGTGGAGACTTATAGGACTTTGAGATAGATTCTCATGGTGTACACCCTTGGTAATATGCAGTAGGATATTATAAGAATGAGACCCACCATTAGGAAATCAACATTTATATGTGTCATTTGAAGTTACTATATGTGGACATGTGTATTGATCCTTAGACTTTAATATTATCATTAAAAAGTATTATGAGTCGTGTTTTTTGATGTATTGATAAAAACTGTGATGACTGATGTTAGCGGTGAGGTATGATACACTAGGTGGGTCATGATTAATATTGCATTAATGAATAATGCAAGAAAGTATTTTTATCTTATATTTTTAATGGAAATTGATATCTCAGGACCATTTATGGAAATGCAATATCCAAAATAAATCCATGTTTGTGGTGTTCTATTGGGATGTTCATTTTCTGGGAAGCCAAAGATATGGACATCGAGCACATAGGTTTATGGCACAAGCATGAAACCTACTTGATTTGAGATATAATGATAAAGGGATTATATTACATAGTAAGCATTCGTATGAGGTATTATATTATTGCAACATTAAATTCTTTCTCTATGGGTTCCTTGGTGTGTTGGTAGATGCTAAGCATGGACTTTAGGTTGCTTTTTCTAATTCCCCTGATAAAGATGCATAGAGGGTCACACATTATGTGTATCCATAATCTCAGTTCAATAATATATTATTATTGGTTATTTAACTAGTAGAATAAATATTATTACCATATGTGGTCTAATAATTATTCATGTATGGTTGATCACATATATCATGTTACCAATTATTCGATAGAATATAATTTGAAATTTTTTTTATAAATATTTATTTTCTATTTAGTGAATATAATATTTATTTATTTATTAGTGAATATTGTAGTGATGTTTACTTTACAAATAAATAGTCATTATTCAAGGTATAAAAAAATATTTTGTAGGAATGAAAAACCAATTTTAAGTGGTCCAATGAGAAATAATAAATATTTAATATTATTTAATTAAATAATATTTAATTGAATTCTCATGTTAATCACATGTCGAGAAATAATAATATCAATATTATTAATTGACATGGGCTTCTGCAGGGATTAAATAAATAATAAATAGAACTTGTGCAATTAGTTTATTTTAACCCTACTGATATATATTCATAATTATTTTATTTTATATGAGATCCAATTCATTTGTTTGGTTGTGCACAATAGATTTGGAGAATCCTCTATATCTATAGATAGCTCCCTTATCTAAGAATACTCCCAAGAACAAAGAGTGATCTTCCTCCACCTTCCACTCTCAAGTCAAGAGAGAATAAGGATAATGATTTGCAAGCAGTTCTCTTAGAGATCAAAGGTGGATGATGCAAGCGATAAGATCTATCATACTGGAACCTAGAGATTCTTATGGAGACATTCAATGATATTTGGAATGCATGTGTATCATAGCTAGATATAATCTTCTCTTGATTTCTACAATGCAACGACAAAAAAATACATATCTACTGTCATATACATATATCAATAAAGAAATAATTCCAACACTATAAGTATTTAACTAATTAAATTAATTTTAAATAATATGTGATGATCCTCCCCTGGTTCCGGTGTTATTTCCCTTGTCTATTTTCATTGATTCAATTTCATTGAACATAGAGTTTATCATTTTTTAGATCTCAGATTGATCATTGATCATGAGAAAAATAAAAGTTGGGCATGACCCATTCGATACTTTCACTAAACCCAAAAAATGTAGAAGCGGTACCTCACTGGTCACTTAATTTTTTTAAATTATTTAATGATAATTGATTGATTTATGTATTTGTTATTTAGTTTTCAATTCTATTTTAATCGTTTTTTAATTCAAATTGAAAGATATACTTATTCCTCCTTTATTTTTCATAGATCTAATCGATATGCTTAATTTTATGAATAAAATAAAAATGAAGATTGCATTCAAATGTGCCAATGATTCTGGCAGAATAACACATTAGTACATATCGTGTAACTCTAGTTACACATCATGTAATTTTGTTTAATGCATCTCGAATTAATTCTGAAATTAATTCAAAGCGCGTGCATTGAGGACACATGTTGTATTTAATTATTACACCAGATTTTTACCAGGCCATGGTGGCACATAGTTAGCTAGATTACACCTTGTGTAGCCCACATACATGGAATGTAGTACATTTGAGTCATAGATGAGCTCTGTATTACCATACATGACCTACCTGACTAGTGAACGTGTAACTCAAAGAGCACATCCCATATATCCCACTGTACATGTCATGTACTCCATTTTTTCAAGGAACGATTTATATATTGAGTCTCAAGGCATGTTCCTCGGATAGACGGTTAGTGATGTACACACTGTTTAGCTCGCCTGTACATGTCGTATACTTATACCGAATTACGCTGATTTAAAATTTATTTATTATATTGTGTAAACCTTCAGACATGTTCTTGAGTGTGGTTATTAATTTTATAGGTCACACCATGTTAAAGGTTTTAATATATATATATATATATGTTAAATTAATATCTTCATATTTTTTCATATTATCATATCATGTATGACTTTTATTACAAGTTGTTACTCTACATGAATTGAATCATAACACGTGATTGAAAAATCATGTAATTCATGTAATCATTAAGGTGAAGTACACATCATGAAAGTATGTGATAAGTCATGTATTCCATATGCCATAAGAGTAAAAAATATATGAATATAATACATATTGGGAAGAATCAAATATGTATTCAACATGTTTCCTCCAAGGTACATTTATGTACACAGTTAATTTTAGATAAATTTATTTAATTTGTTTGACATTATGATGAATTAGAATCTCATGGAAATTCAGATGATAGTTTAGATAAAATAATTTATTAATTAAAGAATATTATTATTTTATTTGAGCACGATTTATCTTAAATAAGAATGATTAAGAATATAATTATAGTTTTATTAAATGTGTAATTTGTTACATTCATGTGGATGATCATGATCATGGATCAGAACTTTGTATGTGATTGGTTTCATTTAATTTATTATTAAATTAAATTATTTGCATGTGTTTCTTGTCTCCTCTTATTATGTGAGTGCCTACTTTACTATTATTTATTTTATGTAAACCTGTTTTTTCCATCACCTACATGTGAGTAAAAGTATATGTAATATATGGATCTCTCAATAAATTGGATGCAATTTATGTTTGGATCCAAAGAGAAACCAATCCAAGAGATAGACATAGGTGGATAGGTGGAAAGCTGTAACATGAACCTTAATTGGTTCAATACATTTTCCCTAGGTCAATGGTTATTTTATGAACCACTAGATAAAATAAACATTAGCAAAAGCTCATGATCATACCCCTTTATTATTTTATTTCTATCATGTTTCATGGTTATTTCATTACAAATGTTTTTTCACAATCACATGAATTAATAAAATTAATGAGCATGAAAGATAGAACTAAAATAAATTGGCTTATGCATAAATATTATCTAATAAATGGTTAATCACTTAATAAATACTACTTATTATTAACAAGCATGTGATAAAGATAATAATTGTAAATTTTTTCATAAAAGGATAAAATCCCCCAATTATATATATTATGTATGTATGGCCTTCAACTAATTCAGTTAAAATAGAACCATAGTTTAAAGTGCTTGACCAGCCAAAGTTGTGGTGATTTCAATTATCTGGGAATTCTAACATGACGTTTTTTACTAAATTAACATAGTTTATATAAAGGGTTGACTATCAAAGAACGACTTGGGAGTAACTTAGAGGAAAAGGTTTAGGAAATCCTATTTAAGGATTTCTTGATTTGGGAGTCCACTTAGTATATGAAGGAATTGTGAGTTAATGCAGTTAGCATTAGGAATGCCTACATAAAAACATTAATGTTTATTGACTAACCAAATTTGGGGTAATGAAAAGGGGAGTACAGATCCCTTCCACATGAATATCCATGCAATGGGATATTCTGAAGCCAGTGGTGTGGGGTATTGGTTTTTGATAAATTAGTGGGAGATTAATAAATATAATATTTGTTTATTTGTTTAAATTTTATTAGATAAAATACTAAAATCAATGATCAACTTATCTATAGAAACAACAATAAAATATAATCAAACACGTCATTTCAATTAATACTTGATAAGGACATCCTTCTCACTAACACAAATTTATATGAGTGGAAAAGTAGCTTAGGATTTATCTTTTTCTACGAAATGAAATTGTATATATTAGATGAACATATTCCTACTGCGGTTGGTAATTAGGCAAGTGATGAACATGTAAAAATAAATTATAATCATTTGAAAGATTCCATATATTTTCAATGTTTCATGCTATCATCCATGACCAGAGAGATTTTGAATAAGTATGAGGACATGGATTCATATAGCATGATGTCTCACCTTCATGATCTACAACAAGAGAAGGCGGTACAAGAGAGGCATGAGATCTCCAATTCTTTGTTCAAAACTAAGATTGGAGATTCAGTTATATTTTACCTCTTGTATTTAATATTATTATCTAGATTGAATTATTAGACATATTAGAGATTAAATTCTTAGTAGAGTTGCGTACAGATCACATACTTTCATCAATACCCAAGACCTTCTCCTGTTTTATTTTTAATTACAATATAAGCTATAATGAGAAGAGTCTTTTGAAACTTATTTCCTTGATTCACTAAGTGGGTAAGGACACGGGGTTTGATAAACCCACAATCATTATGGTGAATAAAAAAGTAAGAATAAGGGAATGGGGCTCAAGACTCATAATAAGTATAATTATCCCAAGCACCATCCTTCCAGGAGGAGAAAGATCTAGAGTCTGGGAAAGGAAAATGATGCATTTTGTTTTCATGTGTCAAGACAGGACACTGGAAGATGAACTACCCCCATAAGTAAGAGGACTCTAAAGTTGTATTCATTGCCAGATTTAATATTTCAATATATACACATTTTTTTGTTAGATATACCTTGTGGTGCTCACATCTGTATCCAAATGTATGAAAAAAGTAAATTCTGAAAGATTTCTAGAGGAGAGGTAGATTTGAGAGATGATAATAGTGTGGGGATGGATACTCTAGCCATCGGTGAATACCACCCTCCATTTCCAACCTAAATTAATTTGGTTTTAAGATATTCTTATTATGTACCTATGATTACCAAGAACATATTTTTTATATCATTCCTATATACAGATGGGTTTATTTTCAATTTTAGAATTAAAAGTTGTTTGTTTTACAAATAAAACATATGTTATGGTATGCCATATTTAAGTAACAGTATTTATGTATTAAATTATGAAAACTAGGTATTGGTAATTGATAAAAAATAATATTCACATGAATCAGATAACACCAAACTTTGGAATCACCATCTTGGTCATGTAAATGATAATAATTTGAAAAAGATCTATCAAGATGGTCATTTAGACTCCCCTTCGCTAAAACCACATGAAATATTTCATGATTTTTTCCAAGGAAAAATGACCAAACCACCATTTTGTGGATAGGTTGAAAGGACCACAAATCTTCTAGGATTGGTACACAATGATGTGTGAGGACCGTTTCCATTAGAAGTTATAGGTGGATATTCTCATTACATAACTTTTACTGATGATTTGAGTAGATATGACTATATCTACTTAATGAGGTATAATTCTGATTCCTTTGAGAAATTCATGGAATTCATGAATGAAGCAAAGAATAAATTTAGTAATAAGATAAATAATATTCGACTAGATTACAGTGGTGATTATCTTAGTCAATGTTTTATCAACTTTCTATTGGGGTTTGTGATTCAATCTCAAATCACTCCACCTTACATGCCATAGTGGTATGGTGTTGGTGAAAGGAGTAACTATAAATTTTTAGAAATGGTAAGGTCGATAATGAGTCACATGGTTATTCAACTTTCCTTTTTGGGGGTATGCATTACAAACAATAGTATACACATAAAACTGAGTACCAACTAAAGCTGATAATAGAACTCCCTTCGAGTTATGGAGTGGAACAAAACTTGTTTTGTCACATACGCAAGTATGGGATTTCAAGGAATTTTTAAGGAAATATCAAGAAACAAACTAGAACCCTATGGAAATAAGTGTATATATATATATGGTATCATAAGCAAACAAAGGGATACTACCTATATAACCCCTTAGACAAGAAAGTTATTATCGCCAGACAAGGCATATTTCTTGAGAGGAAGCACATCCTCCAAAAGGATAGTGGGAGAAAGATTAAAATCAATGAAGTTAATTCTCAAGATATACAAGAGTTGGTACAAGATTAGATTCCATAGGTCCCCGTATAAGAAGTAGTTCCAAAAACATAATTATTGTGTAAGAGAGCAAGAGATGAAAGGGAACTAGATAAATATGGTTTTCTAGTCACCGAATATGGTGAATCATTATTGGTTGATAATGATGAACCTATATTCTCTATATAGGTAGTATAGACATCATATTATATGGTATGGAAAGAAGAAATGAATTATGAAATGGATTCCTTATATCATAACCGAGTTTGGGTTCTATTCGATGCTCCCGTTGATGAAAATATCGTTGGATGTAAATGGGTATTCAAGTGAAAACTGTACATGGAAGGTAAATTAAATACCTATAAAATAAGGATAGTTTCTAATGTGTTTAAATAGTGTCATGGAATTTACTACAATGAAACATTTTCCCCATTTTCCATGTTTAAATCAATCATAATTATACTTTCTATAGCAGCTTACCATGACTGTAAGATTTGGAAGATTCATGTCAAAACTTAATTCCATAATGGGAACCTTTATGAATATGTCTATAGGACACAACTATAATGGTTTGTGAATATAGGTAATTCCAAAAGGATTTTCATGTTACATAGATATATTTATGAATTGAACCAAGAATCCAAGTCATAGAAAATTCTATTTGACGAATCCATCAAATAATTGGTTTTAATAAAATAGAATGTGAGGTGTGTGTTTATAGACGGTTTAGTGGGAATGAAATTGTCATCCATGTAGTATATTTCGATGACATATTACATATTTGAAATAACATAATGGTCCTACAGTCTGTCAATAATGGGTCAATTAAGTGTTTCTCTGTGAAGGACATAGGATAAGAAGCCTATATTTGAGGGATCAAGATCATTCTTCATAGATCCAAGTGGATTCTTTGACTAAGTCAAATCACATAAGTCAACCAAATATTAACAGTATTTAGAATGGAATAAATTAATAGGGGATTGGTTTTAGTGTCACATGGTTTACATATTTCTAATAAAATGGGTCCTTAGACACAAAAAAGAGACAGATAAAATCTGTAAGCTACCATATGATTCAGAGATAGGATCAATCATGAATTTCATATTATTTACTATAATTAATGTTTCCTATGAATTGAGAATGGTAGGATGATATCAAAAAACTCCAAGATAAAAACATTGGTCTGCTGTTAAAGTTATCCTTATGTATCTGCCAAAAACTAAGGATGTGTTCTTTGTGTATGGAGGAGATGAGGAGCTTGTCATCAGGGGTTATACTGATTCTAGTTTTCTGATAGATCATAATGATATGAAGTCACAATCAATATATGTTTTCTATCTCAACATAGGATCTATGAGATGGAAGAGTTCAAAGCAACCATTTATTGATGATTCTATAGAGGAGTCCGAGAATATAGCGGCTTCTGATGTATCCAGGGAAACCATTTGGATGTGGAAATTTGTCCAGGATCTTGAAGTGGTGGCTAGAAATAAAGTCCATATCATATTGTAATGTGATAATACTAAAGTGGTGGCTCTTCCAAAAGAGCCAATGTCACACCGACGGACAAATCATATACTCTGAAAGTGTCACCTCTTGAGGTATTTTTATCAGAGGGATGATGTAGAAGTAAACAGAGTACCCATAGAATAGAACATGGTAGAACCCTTTTATGAATTCCTATCTTAGTAGAAGTATGAGTATAATATGAGATCTATAAAAATGAAGGTTTTATCATTTGGATCTCATGTAAGTGGGAGTCTATTGGAGTTGGCTCCCTAAAACCAAATTATGTGTACTTTATTATAACCTATATTCATAATTTCAAATATTAAAAAACTTATTATCACATCATTATTGTTCTTATGCATAAAATATTATGTGACAATCTCCTAAAAGTAGTTATTGTATTAAGAGGACATAAGAGTTCCCCACTATGATGAGAACCCGGAACTTCTATGACACTATTCTTAACTATTTGTTATATAGCTAGTTTATATCATTTCATGGACACAAATGATAAAAATATCAAGGTTGGATTCTCGTAGGACTTTGATACACCTTCTCATGTTATAATCCCTTGGTAATATTGATTAAGATATTATGAGAATGTGACCTGCCAGTAAGAAATCCACATTTATATGTGTCATTGGATATTCCCATATACAGACATCTATATTGATCATTATACTTTAATATTATTATTAATGTGTTTTATGAGTCACATAATTTGATTTATTGATGAAATTTGTGGTGATATATGTTCTCAGCAGGGTAGGATATGTTTGGTTCATTTGTAATTAATATTGCATTAATGAATAATTTGAGAATTTTTTTTCCTTTATATTCTTTAAAAGATGTTGATATCTCAGTAACTTTAATAGAAATTAAATAGCCTAAATAAATCCATGGTTGTGGAGTTGTATAATCAAGTTCAATTTCAAATAATTCAAAGAAAAAGGCATCGAGAACTTAGTATGATGGTACCAGTATGCAACCTTCTTGATTTGAGATATCATGATAAAGGGATTATATTACATAGTGAGCATTCGTATGAGGTATTATGTCATTAAAACATTAAATTCTTTTTCTATGGGTGGGATGGCATGTTTCTAGATGCTAACATTGGAATTTATGCTACTTCACCTAATTCCACTTAAAAAGAAGACTATACGGTCAAACACTAAGTGTATCTAGAATCTCAAATAAATAATATTTTATTATCTATTATTTTACAAGTTGAATAAATATTATTCCCGCAATCAATTTAATAATTATTCATGTATGTTTCATGACATGTATTCCGTCACCAATTATTCGAGAAAATATAATGTGAGAAAAATATTTAATAAATATTTAAATTCTATTTAGTTTATATAATATTTATTTATTTATTAGTGAATTCTACAATGATATTTATTTAATAAATAAATAGTCATTATTATAGGATAGATAAATATTCTAGAGTAATGAAACACCGAGTTTAAAGGGTCTGATGATAAATAATAAATATTGAATATTATTTGATTAAATAATATTTAATTTAATTCTCAGGTTAATCACTTGTTGAGAAATAAAAATATTATTATTATTATTTCACATGAGGTTTCTTAGTAATTAAAGAAATAATAAAGGTCCCTTTTTAAATTATATTATTTTAATCCTGACGATATATAAACCAAATTATGTTATTTTCTCGAAGATCCAATTCTTTTTTCTGGTTGTGCCCAACGGATTTGGAGAATCCTATCCAGACTTAGAGAGATACATTCTCTAAGAACCCTCCTAAGAATGGAGAGAAATGTTCATCCACCTCCCACTCTGAAGTCAAGAGAGATCAACAAGAATGATTTTTAAGCGGTTCTTGTGATGATAAAAGGTGGACTACCTAAGATATAGGTTCTTTGTTGCTAGAACCATTATAATCATATGGATAAATTTGATGATTTTTCTAACATGTGTGGATCATTGATAGATGGAATCTTATCTTGATTCTTACAACTCAATGGAACAACAACACAAATATGTTTTCAGTTCCATCAACAAAGTAAGAATTCCAACCAGGTAATTCTATAATTAATTAACTTATTTATAAATAATATGTGATGATCCTACCCTAGTTATGGTCTAATTTACATTATTCTTTTATTTGATTCAATTAAATTGAACGTGCTGTTTATCATTGTGTAGATCTCACATTGATCATCGATCATGACAAAAAGAAAAGTGGGAAACTACCCCTCACATTCCACCAATGTGCCCATAACCTAAAGTTTATTCATAAAAATAACATCATAAATTACTATAATGTTTTATTTTGACTTCAAATATTCAATTTTATTGGTCATTGAGATCAAATGGCATTACAGATAAAAAAGTTATCTCAGTCTAAAGATAGACTTCTTTAAGACTTATCTTAGAGAATTCTAACTACAGATGGACATAACTTTTGATCCATAAGTCTATTTTAGCTCCACGACTAGTCAATTTGAAGCTGAGAAAATAGACTAAAACCTATTAATAATTATTGGAATTTGTTTTATTAAAAAAGGATTCAAAAAAATATTTTTTTAACTTTTTCCATCAGTTTTTATGGATACTGACATGAAAAGATATATTTGATAATCTTGCCATTAGTTTTAGATAAAATCGAAGAAAAAATCGGCATTCAAAATGTTTTTGCATTATTTTTATAAAAAAGTCACCAAAAGTTAGACAAATGAACTTTTCACATCATTTTTATGTAAAACTGATGCCAAATTATTCCACCACTGACCTTTTCTGTCAGTTTCTATATAACAGACCTCAAAAACATGAGGTCAAAGCTATTATTTCCACTAGTGAAGGTTAGAGAGAGTACACCAACGCATGGACTATACTATTGAGATAGGAATGATTCATTTATTATAGAACCTCTTCATCATCCAGATGAAAGGATTTGATATCATTCTCATGATGGACTGGTTGGTTCCTTATCACACATAGGTGGATTATTATCTCCATAGGGTGTCATTTACATCATCAGAGGAAGGTACTTATCTTCAAAAAGGGAGTAAGATTTCTAGGCTAGTAGCACTAGAATAGAGCATTGTGGGATTTGATCAGTGAGCACCCAAATTTCCAGCCTTTATATAGAGGATCATGGAAAATGTCAGATGGAGTTACCTTATGTAGTTGATTGACTTAGGGATGTCTTCCCTGATGAATTTTTAATGCTACCTCCTGAGAGATAGGTGGAGTTTACAATATAGATTGTGCCTGGAGATACAATAGAATCAATTACTCCTTATTGTATAGCGAATACTATATTGTAGTAGCTCAAGAAGAAGCTAGAGGATTTTATGGCCAAGGGTTTCATATGTCCCATTACTTCTCCCTAGGGTTCACTAGTTAGGATTTTCATGGATTACCGGAAGTTGAATCAGCTTACAATGAAAAACCGCTATACCTTACCTCACAAAGATGATCTTTTTGACCTACCTAAATGAGTGAGGGTATTAACGAGCATCGACATGAGATTGGGATATCATCAGGTTTGATTCAAGCCTTTAGATATTCTATATACAGATTTCTATAATTGGTATTGTTTGTATGAGTGTCTCGTGATTTTGTTCGATCTTACAAATTCACCTGTTATCTTCATGGATTTGAATAATAAGGATTTTCATCCCTATCAAGATTCCTTTGTTTTGATCTTAGTAGATGACATATTAGTGTATTCTCTTACAGAAAGCGGCCATGCCACTCATCTTAAGATCATTTTTAATACACTAAGATAGAAACAACAGTATGATAAGCCTAGTAAATATCATTTCTGGACCAAAAATATACACTTATTGGGTCATATTATCTCATATGTAATAGTTTAAGTTGACCTAGAGAATGTGAAAATGTGGTTACCTAAGTGAAGCCCAAAAATTTATTTGATATAAAATCTTTCTTGGGGATGGTTTGTTACTAAATGTTTTTTATATGGGACTTCTCATGATTATGATCACCTCTTACGATATCAAATAAGAAGGGTGTGAAGTTTATATGGTATGAAAGCTATGAGATAGCCTTTCAAGAGATGAAATGGAGACTAAATTCGGTGATAATATTGATTTGGGAAAGATCTATATAGTCTATTGTGATGCATTAGGTATTAGGATAAGAGAATTTATGATGCTATAATATTGATTCGTTGCATATGGGTTGCGGTGGTTGAGACATCATTAGCCAAAGTACCCGACACAAGATCTTGAGTTATTAGTAGTTGTACACGCCTTACTTTTTTAGAAGAATTACATATTGGGAGAGTGTTTTATGGTGTTCAAAAACCACAAAATCCTCTGGTATATTTTCATGTAGCATTATTTTACCCTTAGGAAGTGCAGATGGGTTGAATATCTATAGTCTTTTAACTTTGAGTTGTCCTATATTCCTGGGATTGGAAATGTTGTTCCCAATGCACAAGGAAGAGGGACTCAAACACATGCAGTTTGGGAATCCAGTAGAAAGTGGATGCTTATGGATTTTTCTAATATGCGCATATAGTTTTATAACCATCATTGATAGTCTATAATTTTATCTCTATTAGTGACCAATTTACTTCTAGAAAAGGTGATGATGAGGAATTTTTCAGATCCTACAGGTTTGGTCTATGAGAGAGTATTGTTGTTGAGGACCCGCCTCTATATTGGACTATTGATGATAAAAAAAACAGGTGTATAAATGGGTGTATCTGGGTTCCCATATATATGATGGAGGAGATGATGCGTGAGTTGTATGCTTCATAGAGGTATGTTCACTCGTGTATCTCCAAGATGTATCGTGATATGCAATGATAGTATTGGTGGCCATGGATGAAATGTTTGATAGTAGATTTTAACACTAGGTGTTCTGCCTTTAATCTGGTGAAGGCATAGCACCATTGACCTGCTAGATTGTTAAAACCATTACTGGTCTCAAAATAGATATGGGGAGATTATTCAATGGATTTTTTCATCGACTTAACAAGGTTGCCTCAAGGCAGGAACACCGTTTGGGTATTTATGGATCGACTGATGAATGTATCCCACTTCTTTCATATCGGGGAGACTTTATCTATTGATTAGCAAGAATGATTTTATGTATGTGAGATCATATAGCTACTCAGGTTCCCTCGCACTATCATTTAAGATAGGGGTGATTGCTTCAAATCAAGGTTCTGGAAAGGTTTGTTTAAGGCTATGGGTATAAAAGTTATTCTGAGCACAACTTTCCACCCTCGGATTGATGGTCAATCAGAATGAACTATACATATTCTATTGGAAATTATCTGAGCATGATTCTTTAATTTTATACACTATTGGGAGAGGAATATAACTCTCATTGAGTTCTCCTACAATAAAAAATATCAAGTGACGATTTAGATGGATCCTTATGAGGCCTTATACAGTAGGCTGTTCCATTCACCACTATGCTGGTTAGAGGTACGAGAGGTGGTACTAATTGGTCCTTGTCTCATTCAGGGGACATCAGAGTTGGTTGAAATGATCAAGAAGTGAATTTATATTTCTCAATCTAGACATAAATCTCATGTCGATTACTATCAACGACCTTTGGAGTTCGATGTCGAGGATCATATCTTCTTACGTGTATCACCCAAACATAGCCATAAATGGAAACATAGACAAGGGAAGTTTCCATTATGTTACTTCATGATGTTTGAGATTTTTTAGAGAGTCGGGATGGTAGCCTATCAGTTTATATTATCCTAGAGGTACCATACCATGCATGTTGTCTTCCACGTTTCACATCTTCACCAATATCATGTCGATATGTCTCATACTTTTAATCTTAATCAAGATGGATTAGATGTTGATACATCTTTTGAGGAGTATCGTATATGAATCGTTGATCTTAGAATGAAGGCACTATAAGTCCCTTCTTTCCCTTTAGTATGGGTTCTATGGAAGCATCGCCTTGTAACTGATGAGACTATGGAGTGGTAGGACAACGTATGTTCTCAGTGGATAGCCTTGTTCTCATAAAATGTTTCATCACCCTTTGAAGGTGAACCCGTGGATGAGTTCCTTTAAGGGGAAGACCGTAAAAACCTGGTTTTTATATGAGGTACAAATCCTTTGAATGTTGGTCTAACTCATTGTTTTGGACATTTTAGGGATGCCAAATGAGTTCATAGAGGTTATAGGGGTATCTGAATCTTGTTCAGAGTTTGAAACCCCAACTGATGGAAAAAATGCACTGGATACATAGATAAAAGAAACTATGTAAGCTAGTCTGCACAGTTTCCACTAGCCATGTGGAGCTAGATTGAGCAGTGAATCTGGGAGAATTATTTTTCCTAACCTTACACTAGGGTTCATAGAAAAATGTGAATAGAAAAAAAATGTAGTATAGGTGTTTCATGTATTTTGATCATGGTTTCCCTAACCATGCACCCTAGCCATGTGGGTCCCCTCCTTAAATAGTTGGAGGTATAGAGTTGGTTCATAGTTTGGAAAACCATGGGACCAAACTGTGTGACCCAGATATTTTTCAAAATGTTACCAAATTTACATTTAATGGTTATAATTTTACCCCTCCTCCTTATATCTCCTATTATCCAATGTGCAGTGGGTTTTCTCTTCTATTAAGCTCCCACCTTGGCTCCTCCTAGGTTGTTCAATATCCAACTAATCCAGTGTCTAATTCAATCATCATTTTCCTATTGGATCCATGCCAGTAATTTCTTTAATCTTCTTAATCCATTCTTAGTTTCTTTTCTCCTCTACATATTTATTAAGGTGGAGGATCATATTACGTATTCTTAGGGAGTTGACCTGTTCTTCATATTTATTTTTATCTAGGACAAACTAGAGGTTGATGCTAGAAGAGGAGAGTATTATGAGCCTAGAGTAGGAGGTCTAGTAACTATACATGAAGTCTTGATGTTTTATAATATGTGTCATTATTCCACACATGGATATCACTATGCATTGCATTAAATTGCATCTACCTTGAATTGGTTGTCTTATTAAAACCTAAATAATTTCAATATTGTCAACCTCAGAGTGAGCCTTCACTTTGGGTGTGTCACATGTATAATTGGATCTCATGGTTATAAAGACAAAAAACATATTGGTGTGTTTGGAATTATTTTTAAATGACTTTATTATTTTGATAGTGGATGAATGTAGGGTCATATCACGGATAACTCCCTTGAAATTATAATGAATTGAATTGAATATGGGTGAGTGGTGAGCTCACATCACCCAAACAAAAGGGAAAATGTTTGTTCCCTTTCCATTATTAAATGTAAATTAATTATGAATTATTCCTTGGTTAGTATTAAAGCTAATATATATTTATCTCTAATGTTGTGTGGGAACGAAGACCCTCTTTAGATATGGTAAATGGGCATGATGAAACTCAAGCATGTATTATAAATATGGTCATGGTTTCCATTATATAAATGTGATATGAGTATGGAGTCCCTTATATAAATGTGATATGGGAATGGAGTCCCTCATATAAATGTGATAAAATCATGGAATTCTTTATATAAATGTGATACGAGCATGAAATACCTTATATTAATGTGATACGGGCATGCAGTCCCTTATATAAATTTGATACAGGTAACTCAGACTTTGTGATACTAAATGAGCATGTCATCCTTTGTGATATGATACCAACCATGGAGACCCTATTCTATGATACTGGTATTGATGAAGCTATATTGTGATAATAGGAATGGCATACCCATACTATGATATTTGGCATGGTGTCCCTTATAAATGTGACATTGGGACTGACATACCTTATAAATGTGATACTATGCATTGAATCCCTTGCTACTCATTCAGATATATTCTAGCATTCGTTGAAGCTTGTAGTGTCCGCCTGGTTTCCTTTAGTAACCAGATCTGACAAATTTACAATTAAAATCAGTACTTTTAATTATCATATCTTCACACTACCATGTTATATACACAAACTAAATATTTATAGACATTTTTGGTGGTGTCCTACTAATTTTTTCTCACACTCTATCTGGGCTATCTATGGTACCCATGAATACAACATTCGTATATGTGAGGATAAGGGGAAGCATCCTCTTACAGATTCATGACTCCTAACATGACATAAAATTGGATCATGGTAGTAGATGGCTGGGATAGAGCTCAGGATGTGTACATATATTTTTTTCCTTTTTATACCTTTTTTTAACTTGTATTGTATTCACTACCCGATACTTTGTATACATGTTTCCCTATTTTTAGACACATGGAATTATCATCCATTATATATGATTCAGTTTACTACAAAAATTATTATTTAGTGCTTGGTTACTTATGTCTACTTCTTCGACGGTGGGTTACAGGTCCAGTCATTATAATGGATATTATTCGACATTCCTTATGTTTTTTATGATTTTATAATTTATCTATGGATTCTACATCTAATTTTATCCACTATTACATGAAGGAATAGTCTCCCCATAGACATACCCTAGGAACTTACTTCTAGTTGATAGCCTCTTGAGTAAGGAGAGGCATGCTTTAGTCCCTATGACCAAAAATTCACTGTGAACCTTTGAGTGAAACCTGGGTCTAGGATGTCACATTATGGGATTTCATGAGAGTGAGTTTGAGAAGTTTTACATTCATACATGCCCCCTACCCACACATCATGGAGAGTGTGTGCTTGTGTAGATGTATTATATATTAATTTAGGTAAAGGAAACCTCGAATTTACTTGGGAGATGAATCTTTAGAATTTAATTCTTAGTGAAAATTTAGGTGTCTAGTTGTGCATTAATGGAGGGGTTAGAATATCCACTTTGGTTAGACATCATTGGATTTGTGGGAACATCATTTCCAGTTTAATACATCTTTCGTTTTTTTAATGTTGTACTATGTATGGTTATTATACTTTAAAAGTTATTTTAATATAATTTTATTTAAATAAAATTATATGAATGTTTAATATATTTGTTTTAATTTGAGGTGAAATAATTCATCAATTATTATTTTAATCCCATGAAACTTGTTTCTATCCTTTTTAAATCACAAAACATTCTTTAGGTCTTACGGGAAATCCTGGCACGGGTCTCGAGACATAGGCTCCTGGGTATGGGTCATCAAAAATGGTATCAATTTATAGTTTTAAATGTTGATACATGGGAAGTAGGTAATAATGGATTTAATTATGTTTTAAAATCAATTGGTACACATAAAAAGGCATAGATAACCTCTTTATGGAAAGGCCTGAGTTAATAAAGAATTTTGGTAGAATAAGTGATTAGAAGGATTCCTTATAGGACGTTGATTTTTTGTTCCTTGTAGATATATGTGACCATGGTTGGATGGGATCAATGGTGTTATCATAAATCATGACGGGAATGTATGTTATTGATATAAATTTCATGGAATTTTCATAATTTTTCCCCACTTATAAGTTGTTTCAAAGGTGATTTAAAATTCTTTTTGAAAGTATTTTTGTTTTAAAAGAATTTGGTTTAATTTATTTTTGATAATTTTGTGATATTTATTAGTAAATTAATATTTATACGGTGAATAAAGACACTTAGATATAGAATTTATATCTGGTATTTTGGGATTTATGGATTCAATAAAAGAAATTTATATATAGTTCCTCATGTGGAATTATTTCTTGTATTTTGGTTCTATAGATATAAATTATTATTGAGAGTAGGTTCATGAGTAAGAGGATATGAAAATAAACTGGGATTATGGATTCCAAGAAGTAATTATAAATGTAGAGAGTGTTCATAGAATCTTGAATGTGTTGGTTTAACAGATCCTAACACTCAAAATGAAGTTGGATTATGAGTGACGTAAGGAAGTGGATCTAAATATAGTGTTCTAGAAAAATAATCTTAACTTTATAAAAGATGGTGGATTTGAATAATATAGATATTGTTTATAAAATATCAACCAAATCTTCCAGTTTATCCATACACCTGATTCATCAATGGTTGATTTCACTATTTATATGCTTGATAGAGATGCTCGTATGTAGTGGTAAATGGTTTTGGAAGTGAATTTAGAAGAGTATATAACATTGTTTCGATTATGGAAGATGTTATATTAGTAGTTTCATCTCAACATGTTGATTTTGAGGAAAAATCATCAATTCCTAGAGCTAGATAAGGGAAAAAATATGGTGCTGGAGTATTTTTCTCACTTTCAAGAGTTAGATAAATTTTCATTAAAGTTGATCACTAATTATAATCTCAAGTCATAAAGGTTTGAGATGAATCTTTAACTTGATATTTGATCATCATTTATTCTTTAATATTTACCTATATATGTGGTTATGGTAAATAAGTATACTTTGGATGAGGTTGATATGATGGTGTTGAACTCACTTGAGGATGGTGTTGTATTTTTTTATTAATATATGTGTACGAGGAATTCATAAAGAGACGAATTGAAGTGTTTTTATATTAATTTAAAAGGTTTGAATTTACTATAAGTTTATTTTAATAATTATAGAATTTATTGTTAAAGGTGGGAAATATGAAAAGGACTGTCATGAAAAAATGTAATTATGAGATAAAGTTGAATATTTTATAAAGTGTGGGAAGTTGGATGAAAATATAAGAGTTTTCTTGAAAACATATAAGAGTTACTTCTAGACTCATACCGATGAATATAATAGTTTGTTTTATGTATAGTGTAAATATAGCTGGGGAATAAATCTATCTAAGGAACATACGATTAAATATATCTTGCGTAAGAGTCGGTCCATAACAAACTTGAAAAAATGTTGAATTCCCATTATCATAAGAGTATTCTTGTCATTCATTCAAGTAAATGTAATCCAAAGTGAATGGAATGAAAAATGCATGAAATTTAAAATAGTTATTTTAATGAAAACGTATGAGTCATTCAGAATGTCAGGACTATATTTTATATATTCCACAAATATATGAGTAAATATGAGGCATATGTAAATATTATAAGTCTTTTTAGCATATATTCTTCAATTTTGGAAAAAATCTCAAGTATAAGATTCATTTCTAGAATATGTTAAAGTCCCTAACTTATCCAAAATTTATAGGTTATTATAAATTAACTTGGTATTTTTGAAGCATACTTTCCACTAGTTAATGAAAATTTTCAGAAGAAGTATTTGGTGGGTTTAGGTATGATGATGTTGTGATATTCTTAAAATCTAAAATATAAAAATACTAATTGTTCTTATCCATGAATTTAGGTGATATTAAATTATTGATGGAGGTTCATAAATATTTTTTATGTTTTGATGTGTGTTCCATGTCATGGTGCATTATGAAGAAGATATCATGGGTGAGCTTCACACTGTGTTGTCATGTTGTATGAGTACAGAATAGTGTTGAAAATCATTAATAATCTATGTCACACCATGAAATATGGTGTCATAATGTAAATATAAATAATTAAAATAAATCTCACAAAAGGAAAAAAATCCCCCTATATATAAATGTGGAGTGATTTATATAGTTATCATATAAAGAGAATGTAGAGATTGTTATGTTTATCATGTGAACCATAAAGTCAAAATAGCATGAATATTAAATATGAGATATAATAGGTGTTCAATTTAAATGATTTATAAAGATCAAAATATCTTTATGATTTGAAATTTTATAAAATTAGGGTTTCATATATATAATATATAAAAACCAAATAAAAGATAATTATTAATTATAAAAGAAAGATAAACAGAATCTAAAAGAAGTTATTGAATAACAATACAACTATTATGAAGAAATACAGTAAGTGAATATTGGACTATATAGATTTTAATTTTATAAGTAAAAGAATAATGTCTATATAAAATTATACCAATTATGTCTCACACAAAACTGGTGATATTTTTTGTTCTGGCTGATGCTATTGGGTTGCACTATTTTAGACCACCTTAACAATATCTGTAAAGGATTTTTTGCATTTTTATTTTTAATAAAATAAAAATTATGTTGGCTGGTAAAGGATAGATGTGTGTAGATGGGATAAAAACAACCATACACCTATGAGATAGTCATCCTTTTTGGTGGAAACCTTTTTTAACAAATGTGTTGTGTGTGTATTTATTTCTGTGACTTCATGAGTTTAATAGGGTTGTAATGGATGAGAAAATATAGTGATTAAGATTTGAATAAAATATAAACAATAATTAACCCCCTATTTTTATAATATATTGAGTGATCCTGCAATTGGTATCAGAGAACTAGCATTCTATCTTTGATCAATAATGAAGACTTTTATGGACCAGTACAACTTATTCAACAACAAAGGCACTCATACATTCACTGAAAAGAGTTTCCATATTTAGAAGGATATAATGGTACCATATCTTATATCCTTAAATATAGATTTTTATTATTCTGTTAAACTAGGTTTGATAGTTCTGAGCGAGATTTATAAATGGTATATTCATTATAAGAAAAATATTTAATGTGATGAAAAAGATAGAATTTTTTTTGATTCTTTATATCGTGGATGGAACTAACAAAATACATGAGCTGAAAAACTATTACTTCCTTTTGGGAAAACATTATATTATTTATGATAGTAATAAAAAGGTGAAGGAAGAAAAGTTTTAAATTTAAAGATAATATTTTGAAGATGTTAGAATACATGTAGAGGAATCATTTAATGAATACTTTACAAGAGTCAATTTGATTTTCTTCTCAATAAGAAGATTTGGAGGAACTATTAAATAATATACTATGGTTAAAAGACATTTGATAATATTACCAGAAAATTTTATTTCTAATATCTAAACTCTCAAAGTTAAAGACCTTAATGATTTCACTATTGATTAACTACATAGTAATCTGATTGATTAATAAGTTATAAGGGGTGTTTCTATGAAAAGTAATGAAAATAAATAGAATGAAATAAATTTTAAAATTTTTATCTACCTAAAGATAGAATATGATCGCACAAATTAAAATAAATAAGATAATCCAAAATATTTTGATAGAATCCTCTCCCTCGTGTCAAGAATCATTAATAATAGCGAAGGAAATTATTAAATGAAACTTACATTTAATTTATTCAACTGTGGAGGGATATTTCACTTCTCTACCAAGTTCCCCATGAAGAAAAAAATGATAAAAATATAATGAAATAATTTATTCATCCTCTATAAAAATGAATTATTCCGAATAAATCAATATCCATCAAAATGGAAGAATAAATTTACATTTAAATTCTTCAGATGTAAATACTTATTAGTTGAAAAAGGAATTTCAAATAGTGATGAGATCTCTGATTATGAGAAAAATCCTAAAGATTTTTAAAATGGCCTCATGGAATATGAAAATGATGATATTGAACAGTATAGTATGAATTACCAATTGATAATAAGTTTCTTATTTTATAAAGAAAAGTATTTATGGAGTATAAAAGGAGAATATAGATCAAGTTTCGATTAAAATGAATTAGAAGGTTAAGAGATGAAATTTTACACATGATAAAGATATATGATAATAATGATCAAATATAGGTTGATAAATATGGTTCAGTTAAATAAATTAAGAGTTTAAAGCTTGTGACTGATGAGAAAATAAGATAATTGATTATATTAATTCTAATATAATCATTCAGGATAATATGGTAGAAAGGCTAAAATTGAATCTTGTTGATGCAAAGAAGAAACAATATATATTCAATTATGATATTAATTGGAATGGTGCATAATTATGTGATTTTTTAAAACAATAAACATAAATTACTCATAATTATCAATTTATTATACATAAATAAAAAAATTATACAAGTGATCAACTTCAAAATAAATTCAAATTCTATATAAGATCCTATGAAAAATAGAAATATTGATCAAGTTTAAAGTCTGAAGTAAAGGGTTAATTTTATAATGTATGTAAGGGTAAAAACTTATGAAATATGATAAATTCAATTCAAAATAAAAAATATGAGATAAAAAAATGTATTTGATTAAATTAACACATTGGATGTCTGAGAATAGAGTTAGATAACAAATTTTTAAGGAATAGAATATCTATTAATAAATGAGTTTTATGGCTATTGATGGTGTTGGGGTGTATTTGTACATAATGAATACAATTTTTGGTAAAATATTTCATTTTCTGGAAAAATAATGGAGTGTGAACATAGTGGTAGAGAATAATAGTATTGAATAAATCAGTAAGTGAAACTGGTTGAGAAAAAAAAAGTTAAAAATGGTTTTGAGAACTTTTAAATAGTGTGTCAAATGTATAAACAAAAAGGAATCATATTGAATGAGCACCTTACAGTCATACTAGATAAATTTAATCCATTTTTAAGATATGAAATGTTTAAAACTAATTTATTTCAAATAATTGGAAAAATGTTTTTGAAGTTTCATTGAAGGAATATAAATCTGAGAGGCCATGGATTATGGATAGTGGTTTCTCTTCACATATAAAAGGTTATTTAAATAAAATAATGTATAATGAAGAATATTATGGCGTTTTAACCTTTTTAAAAGATATTTTATTAAAGATAAAATGACTTGGAGTGGCCTAAATTGGAAAAAACATGTTTTCTCACATAATGTTTTATTTTTTGATGGGATAAAACATAATTTTTTTAACTATTTCAAAAAAATTAATTATGTAAATAAGGTAATATTCATAAATAATGGATACATGGTGAAAATAATTAAATATAGATCTTTGATAACATGGGTATTGTGAACTCTGGGAAACATTATTTGGGTTAGAGAATCGAAAACAATCTGTTATATGAGCATGAAAGTCGAGACCAGTTTCTGGCATTGATGACTGGTCTATCTTAACTAAAAAAATAATTAATTAATAACTAAATTAGTTTTTCTGAGTAATATTATGAAATAAGAAGCTATTGGAATTTGAAAATTATATCAAAAGAGAAATGTATTGAGTATAATTCACAAGTATGTTAACATTCAAACTTAAAAACCATTGGAGATAGTTCACTATAATGTTTGTGGACCTATAACTAAGTAGTCAACAATTGGAGATAGATATTTCATTAATTTTACTGATGAATTCACATGAATGAATTTTTTCAAGTTAATCTCTTATAAATATAAAGACTTAAACATGTATAAAATTTTCCTAAGGATAGCTGTAAAACAAATAGATTTTTCTATAAAAGGATGAGTTCAAACAATAGTACTGAATATACTAAAAAATATTTCCGAGATATTTTGATAAACATGGAATAATACATGAATTCAATGTATACTACACTTCTCAAAAAAATTAGTGGCCAAAAGAGAGAACATTATCATTTTTGATATGGTTAAAACCATTCTAAAAAACCATAAAACCTCAAGATACCTTTGTATTTAAACAATTCCAACAAATATAATTATTCAAACTAGATGACTACTAAATAAAATTTTAGATATAAATCTATATAAAAAGTTGTTTATGAAAAATCCAAAATGAAAAAAAATTATAGTGTTTGAGAGTCCTTTTTTTATCAAGAAGAACGACATAAGTAGTGTGAAGTTTGATGAAAAATCTAAATAATTAATTTGAATTGGTTATACACCGACTAGAAGTTCATAAAAATGTTACAATGATGGAGTAAAGAGAATAGTGGATTGTGATGATGAAATAGTCTTTGATAAAATAGAAGTTATCATGAAATCCAACATAAATATTGATGAGAATGATTTTATAACCACTTGATTTACAACATAGATTAAAGTAGACACAAAAAATATAGAAATTCTAGATGATGATGTAGATTTAGCATACACAAGTGATGTGGGTATTAATTTGATAACTATAGGGGGAAACTCCTGACCTAAAAGGCTGTTTGATATTTGAAATATCATAAGTGATAGAGATCAATTAGTGGAAACTATAAAAAATCATAGAAACTATTATCATTAGTCTACTATCAAAACTAGAACCTAAAACTATTGATGAATCATTTGAGATAACACAGTGGATTCAATACATGAATAAATAGATGGATCAAATAGAAAATTATATTAAATGGAGCTTGTTCCCATTACCTAGGAGGAAAAAAATATTAGGAAAATGGGTTTTCAAAAATAAGATAAATGAGAAAGGTATAGTCATGAAAAAAAAGATAAATTTGATTGAAAATGGTACTCACAAATTAAGGGAATTGAATTTGATGAAACATTTCCACTTTTTTCAAGGATTGATACCATAATTTTTTTTTTACATTCACAACTCAAATATGATTCAAGGATTTCCAAATTAATATAATGTATTCATTTTTATATGGAGAGATAAATCAATAAGTATATATGTAAACACTTTAGACTTTTGCGATTGATAAGGATAGAGATAGAGTGTACATATAAGGCCCTAGCCTTAAACCTTACTTAATCTTGAGTTATTACAAGATTACACATTGAGGATCTTTTCAGGTTTAGAGTTTTAGAGAATTAGATCATAAAACTTTCATTACATTCCACATATAAACAAAGTGGTTACATAAAGATAGTATTCTTCATTCCCATCAATGGAAATATATTTAAAATAAACATGGATTCTTTCTTGACACTTCCTTGACACTATCATCATATCATATACCTTTCCCTTGACCTTTGAAAAACATTTCAAAAAAACTTGGGATGAGCATAAAAAGCTCAGTAAGGGATATAAAAATATGGAAAGGAAACATCGGTACATATATACATAAGGATGAGATCATACTTTACCCATAAAACATAAGCACTTTAACATACCTCATCAAATCATGAATAAATCATAGAAATCATAAGACATAAAGGTAAATTGAGGCATTCATAATATTCTTACGTAGGGAGTAACCCTCTTGGTTATGTTTGGAATACCCATCACAGTATATTCCCTAAATCTCTTCGGAGAAACCTTAATGTTTCACTCCTTCGCGTTACCCAATGCATTGGAGAGCTATATCGGGCTCACCCGCCCTTAGTTTATCACAGAACCACCCGTCTTCATAATAATTCCCAAGAACCATAACATAATCATCTCACATAAAACATGCATAAAGGAAACATAACATTTCCACATTTCAATCACAAGATATCAATACAACACATTGATATAATAAAAACATTATGAAAACTATTTTCAATACCAAAGTAAAACATGGTATTTATTTTTCATTTAAAAAAAGGTATGGCTTGTAGAGGAAGCCGAAACTCAAATAACGGTCACGGCGGCGGAGAAGTCGTTGTCGCCGCATACGTACGACAAAAACATTCCCTTTTGTCGTTTAGTAAATGCTTCGTATAAAAAAATATTCATTTTGAATAAATGTAAAATTCAAAGGGGTTTACACACCGTATAAAAGAAGGTTGTGTATAAAACAAAATATGCCTCAATGAAAGGAGATTGAGACGAAGTCTCATACCTCGTATCCGACTTGACCCGACCGTTCTTTAATCTCCTGAATAATAAACTTGAGTTAATCTCTACTTTCTTAAGAACCTTTTTCAAGTTCATTATTCCTTTTATACCATGTTATGAACATCATGTAATCATTTAAGTTAATAATGTTCATTTTGTCGGTATTTGGTTCTTAAGTCAAAAATAGACTTCTTACACTTACATGTTGTTAATTTGGTCAAAGGTTCATTATATCCAGAATTATATTATTTATTTGGATAAAATATATATCATATATATTTAGCATATTCATGTATTTATAATATTACATCACATTTAGAGGTAAGAAATGAAATGCACCGTTCATGGAGATGGTAAGCCGTACGTACGCATGAACGCTACTTCCATTTCTATTTCGTATTTATGGAATGGAATCATAATGATATAAGAGTATATTATAATTCCAGTATAATAACATATATAATATCATTAACTTTATCCTTTACACATCCCACGTATGGTATTAACGAATCAAATCACTTTCAGGGGGCGGTAGTCCGCACTTCCTAAAATGAAGATATCGTGTTTACCCATAATGGAAACAATAATGGTATGCCATAAATGAAAAATACAGAAGATTAAGGAAAGAAGAAACATATTATATATCATATATAAAAATAGTGACATCATAATGGCCACCTTTGAAGGTGTTAAATGAGTATTGAACAATCATCATTTTGGGAGGCAGAATTTCGCCATCCACGGAAACCGTATGTTCTTTAACCATTTGATGTAGTTGTGTGAGAGTGTAGCTCGAATAAATCTTATAACAACATCTTAGTATATTGAATATACTGGTGTTGTTACAAAATAAGTAAATAAAAAGAGTTTAGGGGGTTGGAGAAGCAAAATAAAAAAAATGAACATGAGAGAATGAATTACCTTTAAAAGTGTAACTCCTTTTGATTTCAGCCTAAAGGCTTCTTTTGAAAGGATTATGCCCAATGGGAATCCTCTAGGATGAGGAGAGGGATGTGGAGAGAGTAAATGGGCAGGGGTTGGCCGAGCCAAAGGCTTGAGGAGTGTGTGAAATGAGGTAGAGGTGGGGGCCTTTTATAAGAGGAGAGGAGGGGCACTTTTGGAAATCATGAAACTATTATTTTATTTTCAAAAGTGTTTCGAATTTCTAAGGTCCCATGTATGTCGGATTTTTGAAATTCAAAACACAATGATGACAAAATATCATTTAAACGGAAAATCAGTTTTTATAAGTACCACTTAGTGGTTTCGCTATTCATCAAAAATTGAGGTTTTTCAGAAAATTACCAAAAATTCACCCTAAGCTATATTTGATATTCTGAATTCAAAAATGAAGTCTATTTTACAAAATTCAAAACATATAAGTCACATTAATTAATTTAATAATTAATTCCCGATGTCATGACAAATAGCGTGTTTTTATGAAACAATAAGTATCAAAAGATTGACACCAGTTTAAGTCCAATTTCAAAGTGAAATTGATTCCAATGACCACCATTGGATTAAATGGTAAAAATATATTATAATTCCACTTCAAAACCAATTCAAAAGATAATCTAATCATATAAATAAATTAGATAAAAAAACAGTTTTGATGTAAAATGCAGTATTTTTCACTATTCATTAAAAAATGAACATTGTCTGAAAAATACCAAAAATTCACACAAAGTAAATTTTGATGTCCCAATCATAAAAAATAAGTTTATTTTGAAAAAAATAGCTTATAAAATTGTCAAAAGATAAATTTAAAAAAGGGTTTTCCATCAAAAGGAAGTAAAACAATCTTTTAAGAATATCAGTGTATTCCATGCATAAGATTGTATTTATTTTCATTTTAAGCCTCTAAAACACTATCTAATTCAATAATAGACATATATAAAAATATATATTATTCATTACTTACTTGGGATGTTACATCCTTCCCCCCTTTAGAAAATTTTGTCCCCTCAATTTATTTACTTATCGAATAAATGGGGGTACTTATCCCTAATTGCATTTTCAGATTCCTATGTTGCCTCTTCCATAATGTGGTTTTTCCACAAAACATTTACCTGCTTAATCTCCTTATTCCGTAACACTTTCTCCCTGTGGTCAAGAATCCGGACCGGTTGTTCCTCATAAGATAGGTTCTTTTCCATCTGAACTACCTCTGGACTCAAAACATGAGATGGATCTGGCATATACTTTCTCAACATCGAAACGTGAAAAACATTGTGTACCTGAGATAAACTCGGAGGTAAAGCCACCCGGTAAGCAACTGATCCAACTCTCTCCAGAATTTCATATGGTCCAATGAACCTTGGACTCAGCTTTCATTTCTTACCAAATCGCATCACACTTTTCCAGGGTGAAACCTTGAGAAAAACATGATCACCTACCTCAAAAGAGAGATCCTTCCTCTTGTTGTCCGCATAACTCTTCTGCCTGCTCTGAGCTGTTCTCATGTGTTTCCATATCAGCTGAACTTTTTCGGCCAACTCTTCTACCAATTCTGGTCCCATCAACTTCCTTTCACTGACTTCATCCCAGAAAGCTAGATTTCGACACCGCTTCCCATATAATCCCTGAAATGGTGCCATCTATATACTGGAATAAAAACTGTTATTATATGAAAATTCAACCAAAGAAAGATGTTGGTCCCAACTTCCCTGATAATCCATCGAACAAGCTCGTATCATATCCTCCAATGTCTGAATTGTTCGTTCTGACTGCCCATCTGATTGAGGATGAAAAATTGTACTAAAATTTAATTCAGTACCCAACGACTTCTGAAGGCCTTTCCAAAAGTTAGAAGTGAACCTGGGATCACGATCAGATACAATGGAGAGGGGAACTCCATGTAACCTGACTATCTATTTAAGATACAAACGAGAAAGTTGATCTAGGGAAAAAGTATCTCGTATAGCAAGGAAATGAGCAGATTTAGTCAAGCTATCAACAATAACCCAGATTGCATTATTACCTCGAGATGTCTTCGGTAATCCCACAACAAAGTCCATGGATATATTATCCCATTTCCACTCTGGAAGTGGTAAAGGCTGAAGCATCCCTTTCGGTAACTATCGCTCTGCTTTAACCTGTTGACAATTCAAATACTTCACAGTAAAATCAGCAATATCTCTTTTCATTCCATCCCACCAGTAATACTCCTGCAGATCTCTATACATCTTAGTACTGTCAGGATGAACTAAAAAGAAAGAACTATGAGCTTCACATAACAACTCTCTCTTCAACTGTGAATCACAAGGCACACACAATCTCTTACCAAATCTCAAAACGAAATCATTATCAATGTTGAATTCAGGAAACTTACCTTTCTGAACCAGCTCTACCTTTTTCTACAACTCACTGTCTTGCTTCTATGCTTGCTTGATTCTATCTGATAGAGATGATCTCATTGATACCTGAAACAAAACAGAAGAAATTCCTGCACCAACAACTTCTATGCCAAAGTTCATCAAATCCTTAACCAAAGGATCACGTTCCAAACGCAACATTGTTAATGAAGCATTACTTTTTCGGCTCAAAGCATCAGCCACTTTATTTGATTTTCCCGGATGGTAATGAATTGTACAATCATAATCCTTGATTAATTCTAGCCATCTCCTTTGTCTCATGTTCAATTCTTTCTTAGTGAATATATACTTTAAACTTTTGTGATCGGTATATATTTCACACTTTACTCCATACAAATGATGCCTCCAAATTTTTAAAGCAAAAACAACATCAGCTAATTCCAAATCATGTGTAGGGTAATTTACCTCATGAGTTTTCAACTGTCGTGAAGCATAAGCAATTACCTGATCATTCTTCATTAGGACGCAACCAAGTCCTTTCAATGAAGCATCACTGTAGATAACAAACTCACCATTCCTGGAAGGTAGTGCCAAAACTGGAGCATTCACCAATCTTCTTTTCAATTCCTGAAAACAATCATCACATTCTTTTGTCCAGATAAACTTAACTCCCTTCCGAGTTAGATTAGTCATTGGACTAGATAGCCGTGAAAAATTTCTAACAAACCTTTGGTAATAGCCTGCCAAACCAAGGAAGCTATGAATCTCAGTTACATTTGTGGGTCTTGGCCATTCTTCCACAACTTTTGTTTTTGCAGGATCAACAGTTATCCCATCTTTAGAAACAATATGACCAAGGAAAGAAATTTTTTGCAACCAAAACTCACACTTTCTGAATTTTCCATACAGTTTCTTTTCTTTTAAGATTTGAAAAATAACCCTTAAATGTCTTTCATGCTCCTCTTTACTTTTAGAAAACACCAAAATATCATCAATGAAAACCACCAAAAAACTTATCCAAGAACTCATGGAAAATTCTATTCATTAAGTCCATGAATACAACAGGTGCATTGGTTAGCCCAAAAGGCATTACTACAAATTCATAATGGCCATATCTCGTACAGAACACGGTCTTCGGAATGTCTGATTCTTTTACTTTCAACTGATGGTACCCCGACCTCAAGTCAATCTTTGAAAAATACTGAGCTCCCTAGAGCTGATAAAACTTCATTTGATGGGCCGACATCTGCTGAAGTAGTTGCAATGGATTTCACCACTCCTTTCTGCTTGTAGTCTAACTTCTTCCCATCACTCAATCTCTTTGTCGGACACTCGTTTGCATAGTGGCCCATCTCATGGCACTTATAACATTTCACTAACTGTAAATCAAATTTTTTCTTACCTTCACCTTGATCCTTTTCAGTGCAATCACGAGCCTTATGTCCCATCTTACCACATCGGTAGCACTTTCCAGAATTCCGAAGACATTCCCCAGCATGCCTTTTTCCACATTTATCACAAACTGGAAACATAGTTTTCTTACCATCAGACGTTTTTGAAAAATTCTTACCTTTCTCCTGCCACCTCGGTCTCTTCTTCTGTTGGTTGTTATAGAACACTTGATTATCGGAAAACTCCATTTCCACCTTCTCAGCACATCGAACAAGCTTTTCATAACTTTTAAACTCATGAGAAGCTAATGCCCTTCGATATTTTGGCTTTAATCCTGAGTAAAAATGATTGATTTTACTATTAAGGTCTCGGATAAAATTTGTTGCATACCTTGCCAATCGAGTGAACCTTTCTTCATAGGTAGCCACTGAGTCTTACTCTTGCCTCATTTCCAAAAATTGTTTTTCCATCCTAAGTCGAATAGCCTTTGGAAAATACTTCTCAAGAAACATACCTTTGAATTCATCCTAGTCAAGAGCATCAATCTCATCAGCGTCCCTGATATTTTTAACCATCGACCACCACTGATCTGCCTCACCCTCCAAACGGTAAATAGCAAGACTAACCTTTTGATTGTCTGAACACCCCATGACATCGAAAATCTTCTCCAGTGCTTTAATCCACCCTTCAGCTAACACAGGGTCAGATGATCCTCTGAATGATGAGGGATGTTTCCTCATGAAATGTTCCACCACTGACATGTTCCTCTGCAGTTGATCTGGCTGATCTCGTGCATGGATACCACCACCATTTATCGCTTGAGTGAACTGCACCATTACTGCAACAAACTGTTCAGTTCCAATTCCGACCATCTCAGGATGCTAATTCGGAAGGTTATATCCTTCTGTATGCCTTCCTAGCACTGCTTCCCTGTTTCCTCTGCGGAAACCCATTCTGAACAAACATGTCTTAGATGAAGCAACATGGTAATCTTCAAATGCTATATCACTTCAATTTGACCATAAATAAATATTTTTGGATAATCATTTAATAGAATTCTAACTCCTAAAGTTATCTAAACCGACCTCTGATACCAACTATAAGGCCCTAGCCTTAAACCTTACTTAATCTTGAGTTATTTCAAGATTACACATTGAGGATCTTTTCGGGTTTAGAGTTTTAGAGAATTAGATCATAAAACTTGCATTACATTCCACATATAATCAGAGTGGTTACATAAAGATAGTATTCTTCATTCCCATCAATGGATACATATTTAAAATAAACATGGATTCCTTCTTGACACTTCCTTGACACTATCATCATATCATGTACCTTTCCCTTGACCTGTGAAAAACATTTCAAAAAAACTTGGGATGAGAATAAAAACCTCAGTAAGGGATATAAAAATATGTAAAGGAAACATGGGTACATATATACATAAGGATGAGATAATACTTTACCCATAAAACATAAGCACTTTAACATACCTCATCAAATCATGAATAAATCATCGAAATCATAAGATATAAAGGTAACTTGAGGCATTCATAACATTCTTACATAGGGAGTAACCCTCTTGGTTACGTTTGGAATACCCATCACATTATATTCCCTAAATCTCTTTGGAGAAACCTTAACGTTTCACTCCTTCGCGTTACCCAAAGCATTGGAGAGCTATATCGGGCTCACCTGCCCTCAGGTTTTCACGGAACCACCCGTCTTCATAATAATGCCCAAGAACCATAACATAATCATCTCACATAAAACATGCATAAAGGAAACATAACATTTCCACATTTCAATCACAAGATATCAATACAACACATTGATATAATAAAAAAATTATGAAAACCATTTTCAATACCAAAGTAAAACATGGTATTTATTTTTCATTTAAAAAAAGGTATGACTTGTAGAGGAAGCCGAAACTCAAATAACGGTCACGGCGGCAGAGAAGTCATTGTCGCCGCATACGTACGACAAAAACATTCCCTTTTGTTGTTTAGTAATTTCTTCGTATAAAAAAAGATTCATTTTGAATAAACGTAAAAGTCAAAGGGGTTTATACACCGTATAAAAGAAGGTTGTGTATAAAAAAAATATGCCTCAATGAAAGGAGATTGAGACGAAGTCCCATACCTCGTATCCGACTTGACCCGACCGTTCTTTAATCTCCTGAATAATAAACTTGAGAAAATCTCTACTTGCTTAAGAACCTTTTTCAAGTTCATTATTCCTTTTATACCATGTTATGAACATCATGTAATCATTTAAGTTAATAATGTTCATTTTGTCGGTATTTGGTTCTTAAGTCAAAAATAGACTTCTTACACTTACATGTTGTTAATTTGGTCGAAGGTTCGTTATATACAGAATGATATTAATTATTTGGATAACATATATATCATATATATTCAGCATATACATGTATTTATAATATTACATCACATTTAGAGGTAATAAATGAAATGCACCGTTCATGGAGACGGTAAGCCGTACGTACGCATGAACGCTACTTCCATTTCTATTTCGTATTTCTGGAATGGAATCATAATGATATAAGAGTATATTATAATTCCAGTATAATAACATATATAATATCATTAACTTTATCCTTTACACATCCCACATATGGTATTAACGAATCAAATCACTTTCAGGGGGCGGTAGTCCGCACTTCCTAAAATTAAGATATCATGTTTACCCATAATGGAAACATTAATGGTATGACATAAATGAAAAATACAGAAGCTTAAGGAAAGAATAAACATATTATATATCATATATAAAAATAGTGACATCATAATGGCCACCTTTGAAGGTGTTAAATGAGTATTGAACAATCATCGTTTTGGGAGGCAGAATTTCGCCATCCACGGAAACAGTATGTTCTTTAACCATTTGATATAGTTGTGTCAGAGTGTAGCTCTAATAAATCTTATAACAACATCCTAGTATATTGAAGATACTGGTTTTGTTACAAAAGAAGTAAATAAAAAGAGATTAGAGGGTTGGAGAAGCAAAATAAAACAAATGAACATGAGAGAATGAATTACCTTTAAAAGTGTAACCCCTTTTGATTTGAGCCTAAAGGCTTCCTTTGAAAGGATTCTGCCCAAAGGGAATCCTCTAGGATGAGGAGAGGGATGTGGCGAGAGTAAATGGGCAGGGGTTGGCCAAGCCAAAGGCTTGAGGAGTGTGTGAAATGAGGTAGAGGTGGGGGCCTTTTATAAGAGGAGAGGAGGGGCACTTTTGGAAATCATGAAACTATTATTTTATTTTCAAAGGTGTTTCGAATTTATAAGGTCCCAAATTGATATATTTCGAAGCTAAGATGATAAGGCTTTGAAATCTACCCAACCAATAGGTTTTGGACCAGTGTAGGTTTTAGATATTACATTATCTTTCCATTTTATTTAAATTGTTCATTAATGAGGTCATCGTTGCATCATCATGATGTCATAATTAAATTAATTTATTTAATGTCTAAAAATTATAAAAAAAATACTATGATGTATGAAATCTTTTTATCTTTCTAATGACTATTTATAATAAAAATTCTGATCTTTATAACCCCATGTAAAAATTTTTTTTGTAAAACATATTATGTTTGTGTCATTTTTACTTTTACATTAAATAAAAAGTTATTTATATCATTTCCCAACCAAAGTGGCTCCATGGGGTCCCCAAGTTGACCCATGGATTTTCTTGGTCGGCCATGACACAACCAATGAGGGTAGGACATGTTTCAAGCTCATCTTATTTTATTAAAGCATTATTTTTACCTTAAACTACACTAATTACCACTAATCGCGATTAAAAACTTAAAAGTTACTATTCACCAAAAAATTATTTTAATCTCATTGAACCACATTTTACTTCTTAATGAAAAACATGTATGTTGGATTTTTGAAATTCAAAACACAATGATGGAAAAATTTCATTTAAACGGAAAATCAGTTTTTATAAGTACCACTTAGTGGTTTCACTATTCATCAAAAATTGAAGTTTTTCAGAAAATTACCAAAAATTCACCCTAAGCTATATTTGATATTCCAAATTCAAAAATGAATTCTATTTTACAAAATTCAAAACATATAAGTCACATTAATTAATTTAATAATTAATTCCCGCTGTCATGACAAATAGCGTGTTTTTATGAAACAATAAGTATCAAAAGATTGACACCAGTTTAAGTCCAATTTCAATGTGAAATTGATTCCAATGAACACCATTGGATTAAATGGTAAAAATATATTATAATTCCACTTCAAAACCAATTCAAAAGATAATCTAATAATATAAATAAATTAGATAAAAAAATAGTTTTGATGTAAAATGCAGAATTTTTCACTATTCATTAAAAAATGAACATTGTCTGAAAAATACCAAAAATTCACACAAAGTAAATTTTGATGTCCCAATCATAAAAAATAAGTTTATTTTGACAAACATAGCTTATAAAATTGTCAAAAGATAAATTTAAAAAAGGGTTTTCCATCAAAAGGCAGTAAAACAATCTTTTAAGAATTTCAGTGTATTCCATGCATAAGATTGTATTTATTTTTATTTTAAGCCTCTAAAAAACTATCTAATTCATTAATAGACATATATAAAAATATCTATTATTCATTACTTACTTGGGATGTTACAGTACATGTTGAAGAAGTCACTTCATAGGTTAAAATAAGTTGCAAGTGATTGAAACCTCAAACTAGATGAGTACCCACAGAGCATGGAATTCAAGAAAGTATAGTTAGATAATATTCTATAAGAAATAATACAAACACTGCATCATTCATTGTGATTGTGTACGTTGATGATATCAACATTTCAAGTTATGATAAAAAAATTGTGATGATTTTTCTACACAAATAAAGAAGTTGCATGAAACTATAATACATAGGGAGATGAAATATTTAATTAGTTTACAAATCAACCAATTTATTGGTAATATTTCCGTATCTATAGAAAAATATGTGAAGTAGTGTCTACACTAGTTAAATTAGGAACTAATTCAATCAAGTATGATGAAGGGAATTTTGTTAATGAGAAAAAATTTAGAAATTTGATTTTCTCATATACTTTTTTTGGGTCAATTCCACATTTTGTTTTTGTTGTTAATCTTTATTAAAGGTATTAATCCAATAAAAATAATCAAATCTCCTTAAAGAAATAGAATTTTGAGATATGTTATGAATACTTTCTTTTTTTATTTTTATATAAAAATAAATGTGAGAAGGAATTAAAGGGATTTATAGATACAGATTGGGCTAGTGGTGTTGATGACCAAATATACACATTAGGCAGAGCATATTTTATTGGAGAAAGGTGTGTATAATGGAATTACAAGATGAATAATTTATTATAATTAATAACCAATAGATTTAAGAATGTGGTTTCATCACATGGAACTATACAGATGATTTGTATTATGACTCAACATGAGGACATGAATGTTACTACTTGATACCCACAAGTTATTCATTATGAAAATAAAAGTTCCATAATATTTCTAAGAATCTAGTTTAACATTTCAAACAAAATAATATTAATATTAAGTATAGATTTATAATGTAAAAAGTGGTTGAATAAATATTGAAGCTAAAATCTATTCCATATAAGGATTATATTACTCATATTCTTATAAATCAACTTTAAACTAACTCTATTTGGAAGATAAATATTTAATGGTAGTGAAACCCACTTATAAACACAAATTTATGTCTTTTCAAGTCCCTCACCATATTCCACTTTCCCTTAAAATCTATATGAATTGAGAGAGTTTATGAAAAGAGTATAAATATACTTGTCTTTTTACTATCTTAATCTATTTATTGAATGAGTGTAGGAAGATGTTTAAATTTATTTTCTCATTTCTAGACTATAGATTAAATTATAGTATATCTTTTGATGTTATTAAAGGAAGGAATTGATGTCCTATCTAATTTCTATTGATTTTTAACCAATCTATCTCAATTGGAGTAAGAGTTGATTGATGGGGTGTATATTTCATATCTAACTTGAAAATGTGATGTACGATATTAGTATTAACAACAAATCTAAAGGGGGAGATTATTGGACCCATATGAAGATGATGTTTATTTGTTTTTATTGTATATTTTCATGGCCTTAAGAATTGTTTTGACATAAATTAAAGTGTTTGGTTATGACTTATAATGTTTTAAAGAGATTCTAAGTTGAATTATAGAATTATTGAATTCATAGTTAAATGTGGAAAATAAGAAAATTCATTTCATGCATAAAAGTAATTTTTAGTTGATGTTGAATATTTATAAGGTGTTGTAAGTTTCATGAGAGTGAAAGGGTCATCTAGATAACACATAAGAGTCAATTATAAACTCTCTCTAAGAAATGTAAGAGTCTTTTTGATGTATAGCAGAAATATATCAAAGGTAGGAATATATGTGAGGAGTGTGAGTGTAGACATCTCTTACGTAAGAGTAAATTTATCATTCTTAATAGTCACTCTAGAGAAAGCGTGGAAAAATAGAGAAGTACCATGATCATATGAATCATATTATCATTCAAAAAAGTAACTCTAATCCATAATAGAATAAATGAAAAAAATCCTAAAATTTATAAAATTCATCTTAATGAAAATATAATAGTCATTCAAAAGGTGAAAACTGAATTTTGATAGAGTCCTCAAATGAATAAGTAAATCGTAAACAGAGGTAAAATGTATAATCCTCTTTGAGAAAATAGTTTGGAATTTGAAAAAAGTCATTATGTTTAATATTTGTTTTTATAATAGGTTAAATTCGCTATCTTAATAAAAAATGCGTGGTTACCAGATGTTTCCAAGGTATTTTAGAAACTTAATTTGTGTTTGTTAAGGTAAATTTATATAAGATAAATTTTTAGGATTTAAGTCTAATAATTTTGTTTTATTCCCAAAATCATAAATATCATGATGATAATCTTTATTATCCATTGTTAGCGTTTTGATGAATTTGTTAATGAATATTGAGAAATATCTTTTTCACACCATGATAAGAGTGTCATGATATAGTATGTGATTAAGAAGAAATCATGGGAGATCTTAATATTGGGTTCACATTCCATAGGAGTTAGACGCAATGATGTAAAAAGGTTAGGTTATGTGTCACACTATTATATAAGATGTCATTATGTAACCATGATGAATTAAAATGAATCTCATGTCACGAATAGATACCAATTCATGTATATACGTGGAGATTTACAAATATATCTTATAAAGAGAATGTGGAAATTATTTTGATTATCACAAGGACCTTGAAAAACAAATTTTATGAAAATTAAATGGAAATATTTCAGTTGTTTGGTTTAATGGAGTTTTATAAAAGAAATATCAAGAATATTTTAAATTCCATAAAAAAGGGTTTTTCATAAAATAAATATATGAAAACCAAATATAAGATAATTTTATGTATAAAATAAACATAAAAATAAATGATAATATATTATTCAATAATGCTACCTCTATTTTAATGAAATACAATGACTCGAGAATATACATTTTAAGATCTATTTGAGAAGATATAGAAGAATATATATATCATATTAGCCTAATGGGGATCATATATCACTAGTGATCTTTTCCATTAAAGTGTTTTAAATTTTTTAATAAAGTTATCATTTGTTCTTTAAGACTTGTTGGTTCCGCTGTTTGTAATAGATTTAAAGGCTAACAATTGTATTTATATTATTCTTGATAATAAATGGATTGATGTGCATGTTTGGGGTAAAAAACTATACACCAGTTTGGTAATCATCCATTGTGGTGGTGAACTTAATTAACTAATGTGTTATATTCCAATTTATTTTTTAACTTTGTGAGTTCAAGTGGGTTGTATTGAATAAGAAAATAAAGTGATTTGTATTTTACGAAAATATGAACACTTATTTACCACTAGTGTTTCCCATATCCCAAGTGTTCCTAACCGATGGATGAGAAGAGAGACACCGATTTTATTCCCCATCTAAATGGTGGAAATAATTGTTTAGTGGGACAAAAATAAAGTAAGAAGATGATCAGCAGAGAGGCAGCTAAAAGAATTCAATAATCTTTGGTTCTTCTAAATTAAGATAGTAACTTTGGAGCTACCAGTGTTGTAGAATGGTTTATCTAAAACTATAAAGTACTTATGATATTAATACATGTCACTATGTGGGGATCTTTGGTGGCTATGAAAGTTTCAGAATATTTTATCTTGAGGTTCTAGTATTTTAGGTTCTAACAAATCATTAGGATTAATTATTCTGTAAGAGATGTTAAATCATGTTTGATATAAATTCTAAGGGAGGATTTTTGGAAATCCTCATCATGGTTCATCTTAGAAGGTTCAATGATAGTTGTTTTCTATAGATAATATTTCATAGGAGTCAGAATGAAGACTTACGATAATAAGAGGCACTATACTTAATGATTATATTATGGTATGTTTTATGTTTGATACAAATTCCTCCCATTCATTTATATTTTCATGAGCAATAAACTAGTTTAATATTTTTTTCATGTTATTGCATTATTACCTAAAGATAGATACACCTCTTAGGGAAATGATGGATCAGGGGTTTAAGTGTCATTCTTGTTCCCTTGTATTCAATGATGTGGATATCCCATTGGGATTATTGGTTATAGATATCAATTTTTTATATTTCATAATTGGGATGGATTTTATGAGGATGTACAAGTACAACATTGATTTTTAGAATAATTAGGATTCCTTAACATCACATGAATTCAATGTTCACACTTTTTAAGGGGATTTGGATATTTATTCTAGATGGGAAGGACACATTATAAAAGTCCTCGGGGATTTAGAATTTATACAAGAAAGGTTTGTTCTTGGATTAAAATAATTCAACATCCCATTTTAGTTTCTAATGATGGTGGAAGATTCAGTTTGAGCATTTTGTAAAAAAAAATGATATATTCAACTAATAATTTCACATTGGGTAGAACCTGTTATATCTTTTCAATAAATATGATGTTATATTTCAGGTGTGCATTAACTATCATAAGTTGAATCAAGAGATGGATAATAAAGAATAACATTGGTTATTGAAGTAAAATTTGTGATATAAATATCACCAGTTTTGTAATCGAGGAATGAATTCTAAATATATCATTTAAGAGAAGGTATGTGAATTGTTAGTTTTTGGTAATATCATTATCGGGCTACTAATGTTATTTTTTTCATGTAATTGATAAATTGTGTCTTATATAAGAATATCAAATCATTATTATCCGTATTTATGGATAATATTTAGATTTAATTTGGATCATATAAGGATAATGTGAAGAATTATTGGACTATGTTGGGATTCTTCAAGAGTATAAGTTATTCATGAAGTAATATAAATTTCTATTTTGGATGTGAGAAGTGATGTTCTTAGGTACCATGATCTCTAAGCAGGATGTCACAGTGGATATATAATTTTTTTAACATTAATGTCTTCATCTTGTCCTAAGAATATATTTTAGACTTAGTTTTTCCTTAGGTTGTAAGGTTACTACTAAAACATCACTTAATGAATTTTAATTTAGATTCTTTTATGAGGATATTAACAAAGAAAGGAATAACGATTGAGTGGGATGAGAAGTTCCAGGGAGATCTCAATGAGCTAAAGAAAATTTTTATAACTCAGAAAATATTTATTTTTATTACTTTTAGAAAAGGTTTCACTATTTATTATGATGTATCGAGATGTGGGATTATTCATGCAATTGTGCAAGGGATTAATGTTTCTTTGTAAAATTTGAGAAATTGATGAACACATGAGTAAAATATTTTGACACTCAAGAACATAACATATATATGTTACATAGAATAACGATGTGTCACAAACATAAGAATAGAAATCCAAACATATTTCAAGACTTACCACAAATATATTCACATTATAATGGGATAGTATAACAAACATACCATAACATAGTGTACCTGGGATAACCCCAATAATCCCTTGATATGGTGGGATTGGGCTAACAACCTACATACCTTAACACAGTTGAATTCAAGTAAATACCCTCTCCTATCCCGATATCATAAGATATAAAACATTACCTAATTAATTATAGGGTTATAACAGACCCACCCATAAAATATTAATAAACCATACATATTTTTTCCACATGATCATGAAAACAATTATAATTATATCATAGATCATTTAACCAATAATAAATGGGTATCAGGAAAATGGTTTACATATCATGATCATAAGTCATCCAGAGAAATAATTTAGATGGTATAATTTTATAATATCTTTGGTGAAGCATAAGAAACAATAAAGTATGTCGACAAATATGAAAATACTTTTTTAAGAACATTATAATATTACTTAAAAAATGGAATGAAACATAATATTTTGTTATAATTTTTTTGAAATAAAAAAAATACCAAAAAGAGGGCATAGATATTAATTCACAAATACATGAAAACTTGGAGGAAGAATAATTAAGGAAAATGGTTATAAAATCAGGAAAACCAGTTCATATGGAAAGTGTTAAAAATATTATTTTAACACTTTGGTAAAAGGAGTGAAAGTGGGAGAAAAATAACCATACCAAAAAATTTAAAATAATATTCTTTCGGTAAAAGAATTTAGGTACATTGAGTAATACTATATAAAATAATAGAATAAATTATAAGGACATATATAAAATAAAATAAAATAATTTAGACATAGAAGAAAATTATTTACGACTAAAAAATAAATGATAAGGTAAGATTTACTTACAAATAACCTTTCAGTTGAATTATTAACCCGAAGGATAAGAAATATATATAATACATGTAAAACCCATTAATAAATATAGGATAAGATAATACTTGGTTTTTATAGATAATAATAGATAATTTTCCAATATGTAAGTACAAAGATAAACAACATTTATTTAATAATCATATTAGTGAATAAACCCTTACCTTAACTCATAAATTCCAAAAAAGTTATTTATCCACCTATATAATAAAAATAATTATTTTAATTAGTTATTTTATAACATTATTCACATATCTTACATATTATACTATTAAATTACAATCATTAATTCTATATATATTAGTTATTTTAGTTTATTTTCATTATTGGATGTTAAATTTTTTTATTGTTTCGTAAAAGTATCATAATAGAGATATAGGTCACCAGTATTTTATAAAAAATTCATAATTAAAAAAATATACAATATATTTGAATCATTATTTTCAAATTATTTAAGTATTACCCAATTAATTTGATGGAAATTATGGTTGTGGTTTGCAAAAATTGAATCCACATGGAACATTTTTTTGGGTAATTTACTGATAACCATGAGTTAATTTATAATGGTTATTCATTTTTATGTCATAAATATTAAACAATATTCATTAAAAATATTGTGAGTTAATTTAAAATATTATCAGTATTAGTGTTTAGATACTCATTCATGGTGAAAATTGTGATGTTGGTATATCAACATTCATGTAGGCGATTAAATTGACCCAAACAAGAATATGATATACTAATGAAGTATAATGGTTTATAATAGTAGTATCCATTAATCTAAATCATAAATATGCTAATATAACATCATAGTAGAGGATGATATTTATAAATAGTGAATTTGAGAAGGTAATTTAAAAATTTATGGAAGAACTCAGATACTTACATGATGAATTCACTCCTTCTTGACAAAGGTTTCCTAAGAACAAAAGATTTATGATTCTTTCTTAAAACAAAATCTATAAAAAAAATAGAAGGATTATTTTTGTGAGGTTAAAGTATGAATTTATTCAAGATAAATTTAATTATTTTTGTGGATTAGGAGGGGTAAAGGAGGGGTCCTTTTATATGTGAGTTTTCGTGGTATTTCTATAATTATATATTCCATAATTTATAAGGTTTTTATTTTAAATGGAAAGTGGACAATAATGGATATGATATAAGTTTTATTAAATAAACACCTCATATACATAATAATAGATAGGTTTTTATGATATTTTTTTCATTACTACTAAGTTTAACCACCCTTTACCTTATTTTACATTTATTTTCATTAACTAAATTTTTACCTCCAAAACTTATCTTTATGATAAATAATAAAAATGAGATCTTTTCCTAATTTCAATGTGTTGATTAAAATTTGTTGACTCCACTTAATCTTGTTCAATTTTAAAATATAGAAAATATAATTTTTAATTGAAAATACATAATATATAAAAAACTCTTTTTATAGAAAAATAAATTTTTAAATTGTATGTGTTCTTAATCATATTTTATATCTATTAAAAATTAAATGAATATTAATATATTTTTAATAATTTAGAAAATTATATTATATTTATCATTAAAAACTGACCAGTTTAATTTATTATGATAAAACAATACACAATTCAAAAAAATAGTTCATTGAAAATAATTTCATTTTTAACATTAAATAATTTCAAAAATATCTTATTACAATTAATTTTTCATCTTCTAAACAATTAATTTATTCAATTCATAGGTATTAAAATATTTTTTTTAATTTTATAAACATATAAAATAATTCTTTTATAATAGTATTTTATGAATAATAAGAAATATATTTTTTTAATAAAATATTTTAATTTGATATTATTTTATTATTTATTATTTATTAATTATTTTTTAAACAATTACACAAATTACCCATTAGATATACCTAACTACCATATATCCAATCACCGTATTTCCAAAAACCATATATTCAATTATCATATTTCCAACAACCATATATATAATGACCAGATTCAATTCATATATATAGTCTTTCATACATTCATAGAACCATTAATCCTATTTACTTCTTTCACTACATGTCTATCATATTTATAATTATCTACTATATTTCTATAGTTTCAATCAGAGGTAAGATCTTCAATATTTATACTAATTGTTTCATAATATGTTATCTATATGATCCAATATTTGTATTAATTATTCCTTATAAGAGAGTTCATGTTATTTTTTTACTACATAATATTATAAAAATTGTAAAGTTTAGGTATGTACTTCCTCCAATGTGAGACATGGAACACAACATGCACCTAGGAGAGGTTTAGTGAAATTGAAAGATGATAAGATACTATCCACACATGGTCAAGTATTTCAAATGGACTAGTGTATCTAGGGATAAAATTTATGTTTTTTTTAAATTTCATAACCCTCTTTCTTCATGATATTAGAAGGAATACCTTGTATCTAACATCAAAACTTAGATATTTAAGATGATTATCATCATATCTATTTTGTAAAAAAAATTAGTTTTCATACGATATTGAATGGTTTGAATGTTATCTATAATTTTCTATGAAAGATCTAGTCCCATTATTTTACACTCATAGGCATTATTCTAACATATTATAGTTATACACCAATTCCTATAAATAGCCTCATATGATTCCATTTTATTTCTAGAATAAAAATAGTTGTTATATGAGAACTCAACCAGGGGAAGGTGTTAATCCCAACCTCTTTTGAAATCCATCAAATAAGATCTCATTATATATTCTAGAGTTTTAATAGTCTTTTTAGATTGACCACCATTCTGTAGATGATAATAATTACTAAAAATTATCTATGTATACAATTATTATTAAAGAATTATCCAAAACACCAATGTAGAACTCAGATATCGATTAGTTACAATCGAGAGTGGTAATACTTACTAATTCCTTTTTGTATATCTTATAAAGTTAATCAGGGGATAAATATTCCTAAATAGAAATGAAATATGCTAACTTATTATTGTAATCAACTATATCCTAAATGGAAATATGGACTTTAGATATCATGGAAAGTCCTATAATAAAATCCATGGGGATGTTTTACCACTTCCATATTAGTATGATTATTGGTTTCATAATCCCCGTATAATTTTTTTATTATGCCTTAAATTACCAGTATATCTCGAATCTAGATACATATTGTAAAATATCCCTATTTAGGTTTTCATGTTAGAAATTATTTTTGTGTTCTTTATAAAACTTTTTAATTCCATGAGGATAGAGAGTGATGAGTCATGTGATCTGTCTAATAACTCCTTTAATTCTAGTATTGACATAACAAATATTAATTTCCCAAATATTATAATTCCATCATTTTCAAATTCAAACTCTAGAATATTCCCAACATTATTCTATGGATCCAAATCCTCCTAATGTGCCTCATCGATCTTTACTTTGACGGATGGTTAAGAATTCATTTAGGAGAAATATAATTTCTCCTCTTATCATAGAATTTCAAGGTCCATACTTTTGAAATCCATAAGGATTGGGTCTCTTTCAATTTGTATCATAGATAATGTAGTATAATCCTTCCTACTGAGAGTATTAACCAACTTTTTTTTCTTCCCAACATGGTAATTTATTGATCAATCATAGTCTTTGTTCAACTTAAACCATTTTCTTTGGTTCATATTCAACTCTTTCTATGTGAATATATAATTTAATATTTTCTGATAATTATATTAAAATACTTTTACCATATAGACATTTCCACTAAATATTTAATGAAAATTTCACCACTACCTTCTCAAAATAATTCTTTGGGTAATTTCTCTAATTAATATTTAATTGAGATAAATCAGATGATAAAATAATTTAATTATAGATGTGGACACATCCTAATCCCTCCATTTATGTATTAATTTATATTAAAAACCCTCCCCCACTGTAGGGTAATGTGAATATATGTGAAGTGATCAACATAATATTGAGATCCTTGAAATTTTATTTAGATTCATTTTTCCATAAAAACTTAACTCCCTTCTAGATTAATTTCTTTTGCAAATATGACATTCATGAGAAATTTCTCACAAGGATTAAATATTATCCCTTAAATCTATGAAAAAATTGGATATCCATTACTCTGTATGGTTTGGGACACTCTTTAATCACCAATATCTTTTAAAGATCTACATATATTCTCTCACTAATGATTATATCACCTAATAATGATACCTTCTTCCACCATAATTCAAACTTGAAAAATTTGGCAAAGAACCTCACCATCCTCGAAATTCAAAGTACAATATTCAAATAATCTTCATGATCTTCTTTTATCTTAGAATACAAAATAATATCATCTATAAAGACCACCAAAAATTGTTTAAAATAATCTCTAGATTATCTATTCCTTATATCCATAAAGATAATATGAGAATTGTTTAGTTTTAATGGAATCACTATGAATTATTAGTGCTCACATCTTGTAAGAAATGTTTTTGTGGGTACAACCACTCTTTTAACCATTAATTGATGATATCTATATCAAAGGTAAATTTTTATTAGTGTTAAACCCCTTATACGTGATCTAAAAATTCATAAAAACATGTTAGTGGATATTTTTTCTTGATTTAGATTTTCGTAAGTTCATGACAATCAATGTATTGTCACATTGATCTATACTTCTTCTTAAAAAGGATGGATGCACCCCATGGTGAAGCACATGGGTGTAAAAAACTTATCTATATTATGTTGAATTTGATTCATTAATTACACCAATTTAATTAGATTAATTATATAGGTTTCTTTGAGGTTGTCATAGCACCATGTATGAGTTCTATTGAAAACTCAACCTCACGATCTGGGGGAAGATCATGAAACACTTCTAGAAATACTTTTAAATATTCGCATACAATACTCATACCTTTAATATAATGTTTTTTCACCCATTTTAGATAAATACCCATTAGGATTAGTTATTAATACCCATATAAATAAAGAAATTTCCATAGGGAGTGCATGGTTATATTTTCACCGATTGATAATCATAGGTTGATCTTAGATGTTAAATACGACTTCCCTATCCTAGAAATTAATATGGGATCTATATAAATTGAGCCATTATATACATAATGTTAAACTATATTTCACTAATTTGGGAATAATAAGGTTTTCAAGAATCAAATTCTCATTTACTTCTACTAGATAGGATCTATAGACTTGGGATGCAATCATCATGCCACTTAGATTTGTCACCAATAATTAAATATATATATATTGTTTTATTATTTTTTTCCCTTATAAGAAATACCAAATATAACGGATTGGGTAGGTAAATAATAAATTAAGGAATTTTTAGTTTTATATTTGATGATAAGTGAACCTCTCACTGCCTCTTTTTTGTGACTAGCTTCATTAGTTTTTATTGCAAAGGATCTCCCTTAGTTTTGGGAGTTGGTGAAATATGTTTTCATCAATAAACCTAGGATTGGAGAACATGTTGGTATATTTCACATAATACTTATAATTTAATCATTATTTTGTGCTTGGTGTATTCAGATAAAACTACTAGAAAATGGATCTATACTAATGCATCTATACCCACAGTTTAAAAAACTGTGTGTATAGATGTGGTGTTTTGACCTATACCTGCGGTTTTTTGAAAATTGTTCGTATACTAACAATGATTTGATGTTTTTATCCGGATCCTCCTCCAAATTTCTCATTTACTCCATTTTATCTCCCTTTAGTCGTGGCCTCTCCACCCTCTCCTCCCCTCACGAACCTCAACCTCCCACCCTCGCCTCTGCCTCCTGGCCCACCTCCCTCCCTCCACCTTTTTCCCTCCATGGATGCCTCTACCTCTGCCTCCTAGCCCTGCCTCCACCTCCTGGACATCACCTATACTTTTTTTGATGCCTCTGCCTCTACCTCCTCTCAGCTGTGGCCGCCTCCACCTTGGCCTCCCAACCCTCACCTCCACCTCTGCAGTATCCTCTACCTCTATGGCGGACTCCGCGTCTACCTCCTCCCGACCACAACCACCTTCACCTTGGCCTCATTATAATTAGTGATATAGTGTCCCTATGTATGGATTTATACATATTATCCATGGATTTATTGGGTTATTTGGTTATAGGTTGGTGTTTCAAGGTTATATTCTCTATTCTCTTTTACTTATTCTCATGCCATTTCAATAAATTTTTATGTCAATTTTACCCAAAAACCTAGGGGTGGGTTTTTATAAATCTATCATGGTTATTTATTTTATGGCATGTTGATTGTTTTTTTGGTCCTCCAATTCTCATATCCAATGTATTTTATCACCAATGTCCATATTGAGATGTTTTTTCTCCATTCATGACTCTTTAATTTTAAAAACATGGTTTCTTGGAATTTCAAACACAATATTTTAATGGATTATGTCCTTTAGTGAGTTATTTATTTATTTATTTTCAAAAATAATCTATTTTACACTTGATATAATGGATTAAAAGAGGGTTTATTTTATTATTTTTTGTTTAATGTTTTTTTAATTTCTTATACACATGTTCTTTTTTAATTCCCTTTTGTCTCATTAAAAATGGTTTCTTAAACCATGAAGGGTGTTTTGGTTTCTAAACAAATACTAATCTTCTATCATTATAACCATGTTTGTTTCTATGACTATTAAATATTTTCTTTTTGATTCTTGTATTTTTATACAATTTTTCTTTTAAAGTAAATTTTATAATTTGAGTTGTAATTGTTTTTTAAGTTTTATATTAAATATTCAAAATGTGTTTATATAGAATTTTTTTTCACTTTATTTTAAAATTATCATGTGAATGATTTTAACTATGTTGGATTATAAAATTAATTTCATGTTTTGGTACATTAAAATAGTTAACAAGGTCTTATTGGCACTTTATAGAGGTGTTTTGTATCATACTATGATTATTTATTTATTATGATTGATGTTTAAATGAAACATGAATTATCATGGAAATGATAACTCCTAGAAGAGGTGAGTTGGGAAATTATATGTTCTTGATTCATCATGTGATTTATCTTGTGTTTTTTATTCTCATCACTACATATTTGGTTAGGGTAACTTTGGAATTGGATTAGGAAACCTAGAACCAACTATGTTTTTTTCTACTCATCATATGTGTGTCCTTAGCTAGTGAAAATGTATAAAACATACCACCATTGGACTATCGATGTTTTTCTATCTCCATAAGTTAAGTTATGGGTTTCTCCAAATCTATTGAATTAATTTCACTATGTAACCACAACCTTATTCTTCCTATAACCACTCTTTTTATGTTATATAATTTTAGTTATTTATTTTATGTATTATAATTTATTTTAATTGAGTTCCTCCACTTTATTTAGAGAATTATGTCACCGTATTTACTATATATTTTATTATCTAGTAATTATTGTTGTTTTAATTATTTATTTACATCTCAAATAATTAGTATCACTACTTTTTTAAATGTATGATAACCATGTTGTGGAATTTTCTGAAAGTAAATTATTCAAAAAAATGTTTTTAAATCATGTTGTTGATATTCTTTGGTTTTCAATGAAATTTTAATGTTTTAATTAAAAATAAACCTAAATGAGTTTCTATAGTAAATTATTGGTGTTTCATAAATAATGTAGTTTGATTATTGATTGTCAAATATAGATTTTAATTAGGTGTTTTTGTTTTCTTAAATGATAAAATGGTCCCAATTTCATAAACTATATTTCAAACTAGCATAAAAGGGTTTTATGATTAATTTATATGTATGGGGTGTAGGGATGATACCAACTGAGAATTTTTATGCTCACGCCTATATAAATTTTAGGTTATTCTCATCTACTAGAGGTGTTCTCATTTTCTTATACATTTCTACTAGATTCATCTAATATGGGTGTAGTGTTGAGGCGTGATGGTGACCATGGGTTATATGGAAAATAATAGTTGGTTTTGACCCCTTTTTGTTTATTTTGTATTGTGTATATATTATTCACATTATCCTTCTTATATCTCAATAACATCCTCTTGTTTTTCTCATCTCTTTTATGTTATAAATTTTATAAATGTTTATATATATGGTTGTTACATATTTCATATTATTTATATTTTGAAACTCTTTATTTGGATTGAAAGAACATTCAAATTATAGAAGGATTATGTAAGATTCACATCATAATTGTATTCTATATTTAATTATGATAACTAGGTGAAACCTTTCTGAAAATATTATATTTAACACCTTAGTGATTTTATATGGCCTAGGGTGATCGAGAACATGCTTCAGATTATATCACAGGTAGGCACAGTTTCTAGTTTGAATGGTGTCTCCAGTTGGTTCATAAAGAGAATCATTTGTGTCCATCAGTGTGATATATATTGACTATATAAAATATATTTTATATAATAGTTGTAGTTTCTAAAAATTCTCATTATTTACTTTAGCATGGACCCAATGTACTATTTTCCTATAGGATGTGTTTATAGATTTTACATAGAACTTGTCTAATGTTATGATGTAAATATTTTTTATTGTTTTATATAGAGAATTTTTTTGGGGTTTTGTTTAGGTTGATTCTTGATGATTAGGACTCTTGGTGGTGATTTGACTTTATAAGAAAATTGTTCCATATTGAATGAAAAAAACAAACCAAACCAAAATTGTACCTCTCCAAATAGAACTAGAATGCAGAAACCCATTCTAACCCAACATGAAAAGATTAGAACTAAACCTTATTGAATTGAATAAATTCAAATCAATGGAACCTGATCTGTAATGGATAGAATAAAACCATATAAAAAATAGAATGAAATGTTTTTTAAAAAACATTCACAAACTAACTGAACCATACTTGAATAAATGTAAATCAGATTAACCAAAATAGATCTAAATGATAAAAACAAAGAAAATATAATTCTAATAGAAAAAAATTGGAATGAAACTAAATTAGACCAAGTAAAACATTCATAACTTGATCTAATCTGATATTACAAATAATGAATAAAATTGGATCTAACACAATGAATTCAAACCAATATAACCGAAAGTGACATGAAATAAAAAAATTTACCAAAATAATATAAACTAAATGTAATAAAATTGAGTCTATTAGAAACCAAATAAATGAAATTTTCCAAGATAATATAAATAAAAAAAAGATAAAATAAATCAAATGAAAATTTCCCAAGAAAACTTTTATCGAACAAAATCAAAATAGGGTCCTTTGGGGCAAAAAATGGGATTTTAAGCCTTGTATTCATGACACTTGGCCTTGGGCCTTCGGGCTATGCAATGGGTCTCCCTCTGCCGAGTCTAAAGAGTTGTTTTATTTAAATAATAAATTGAGGCTTCAGCCCCAAACTTAAAAGAAACAAAATCAAACTAAACTAAAACTCGATCCAAAGTAATTATATACTATTAATAGGCAGAGTAATTCCTAATTAATAGGAATATAATATTTTAAAATATCATTTTAAAACTTAGATATATTTTCCCCTTTCTTCCAGGAACATACCTGGACCCATGGGGAATTTTGGTTCTTGTATGTTGGGGGTGGGGGTAACTTGTTTAATCATATGATATATTTATGTTATAGTTTAGTTTAGTTTTTATTTTATTTTTTTATTGCATCGTCCACTTAGGCCTTTTTTCTATTTTTATGGATGGAGGGTACTTATATTCTATGAAGGTTTCTAGAAGGGACATGGAGCTGGCTATAGATTTTTTTTATAGGGGAAGGATATAGGGGTAGTTCAAGGATTAATAGTGTGTTTCATTTTTGTCTTTTTTTACTATGTTGCTTCTGTTTATTTTATTTTCCTTCAGAATGGATATATAAAATATAGATGGTTAATATTTATTTTTTTTATTTTACATGGTTGTTTTAATTAATTTTTATGGTAGAAACCCTTCCTAAGAGGAGATTCCCAAACTATAACTCATGCGAGATTCTAAAAGAAAACCGACCCTGAATGATCAAACCATAAACCAAATTCATGGTTCTAAAACACTACACCCAAAAAACATTCAGTAAATGTTACCTGAATGATCATACCATATTATGTTCATGGATGGGAACATGGTCCCCCATGTAATTAGATTCCCCTCGTCAAATTTATTCACTACAGTGTGATGAGAATTAGACTCATGTGTTACATTTTCCACATTTTTTCAGTGACACTACGAGAATCAAGTATATAGTATAAATATGCCCCCCTTAAAAACAGAGGGAATTTACCACAAGATTTAGGGATGCCAAAATAACAAAATTATTCCTCTAATTTTTATCCGTATTTGAGTAAAGAAGTTCTTCATATTTAGATGATTGAAAAAGAGGCTCCCAAACATGAATTTTAAGAATTTCAAACTTCAGACCAAAAAATTCACCAGTTTCTCCTCACCCATTTCTATGTAATTTTCTACCATATATATTTAATCTCACATGATGAGGTAAAAATTTCCAAAAATAAGTCACTCAGTATCCACATCACTAATATAAACTTCATCTAGTTGAGATAATCCCCCTCAAATGTTACAAAAATAATAGGCATAAAGTAACTGATTATTTTAATTATAAAAATAGTAATTAGTATGTCATTAATGTATAATAGAATTATAGTGAAACACCCTTAATGAAATACATTATGGTAGAATAAATGTTAATAATTTATATGGAAAAACTTTGTCTCCTTCATTAAATCATTTAAATCTGTATTCCAATCTCTTCGAAAATTCATTTAACCATAATGGATCTAGTTGATCCTACACACAACATCCTAGTTATAATAATCCATAAAAACTATTGGTTAATCCATGTAAATTTCTTTATTTAGGTCACCATGAAGAAATTGTTCTCCCCATACAACTACTCAAGATGATTTCCTTCCAATGCAACTATACTTAACAATTTCAAAATAGTCATCTGTTTAATGACATGACTAATTTACTCTTAGAAATATACACCTTCCATGAGTTGAAAATATTTTACAACTATATACTCTTTGTACCTTCGTTTATCTTCTAATTATTCCATGATCTAAAAAACCATTTTTCTTATATGGTATTATTTAAAATTTGGTCCTTCATTCAGATCCCTTAATTCAGAAACTTGAAGGGAATTGATTACAACCCTCATATTTAACACCCACTAATTTGAGTCTGATTAACACAATTATTTTTTTGGGATTTCAAAAATCTATTATACGAAAATAGTGAAAAATAAATTTCATACCCATACACTCATCCCCTCCACCTAGTAGTTCTCAATAATTTCCTCTATGGCTGTGATCCTTCAGATAACAAAATTTTCAAGTCTTATCCACCAAATATTTTTATCATGATTCCATATTCCTTGATAATTATCATACTTTAGGTATCAAAACACTGTTAGATGTTTTTAACATTTTAGTAATTACTCCAGATATATCATCACTTCATATAGAATTTGGTATCTTGATCTTTTGGAACATCAATAATATCGAGTTTCATATCTAGTTAAATCATAGATTTCTAGGACACTTATCTGTTAACCAAATTTTCCTCTTGGATTTATTCCATTACTCAGATCTCCTCATTAAATATTAAATTACGTATTTTGAATTCAGATGACCTTATGAGAGTTTTTTTCCTAGAGTAAAAAAATCAATTATTTTTCACTATATTTCAAAATGTAACATGCTCAAAACATATAATCCATAATGTATCACTCCTTGGAATAATTATATACATTGGTGAATTCACTAAAAATATTTATCTGGATGAATTAAATATTCCTTCTAGATAAATTTTTTAGATAATGTCACTATCCAATTTGTGATAAGAGAATATTTTGGATCATGTAAGTCCCATTGTTCACTACTTCAGCCTAAAAAAACTTATAGACCTCTTATTGAATCCTAATCCTTCATTCCATCCCTGATAGTACCTAGTTCACCATTTCTACAATTCTATCATGTTCTAGTGTCCATGGAATGACCATTTCAAAACTAATCCAATTTCTCTAGCATAGCCTCTGTTACCATTTAAACTATACTCCCAAACGTTTTCAAACCATAAGAATCTTCCATTGAATTTGACCTCTTTTTCTATTATATACCTTTACTATGTGATAACTTAACTAATCACATATTTTTTCCAAATGAATTTCACCTAAACCTTCTATGTGGTATCATTAATAAAGGCCACATATAAAAGCGATCCTCTATTATAATGCACCATATCTATCTTGAATAATCTTTTGTGAACCAAATCTAACTTATCATTCTTTTGTGAACTATGATTGTCTAAATTTTTTGGATTGGTGTAGCCTGTTCAGATTTAGATAATGTTTAGTCCAAATTCTTGTGGACCGTACTTCACACCAAACCACAACTATTTTTTACAAGTCAAGGATCTATACGCACAGTTATTGAACCATGGGTATATTTTATCTGGTGTGATAGTCTATACCCATGGGTTTGTAAACCATGGGTATAGATGTATTACCATGGTTTAAATAAAACCATGGATATTATGGAAATCTCTAGGTCTAACCAACAGTTTCTATAAAACTATTGGTATAGCTCTATATCAATGCCTCGGTATCCCAATTTTTTTGCAACTATGGGTATAACCTATACCCATGGTTTTAGGGGATATACCCATGGTTCCAGAACGTGGGTATACACATTTTTCCTGTGTTATAAGAACTCACTCCACCCATTTCATTAGTTGGACTCTTCATATATCATTGACATTCACGTTCTTGATGTCATTATCTTCCAAAATTGAAGAATTAACATATTCCATCCATGATTATTCCCACATTTTTTCATGTAGGAAGGCGAATTTTCATTCCCTAATGGATTTTACCATTTTAGTTTCCTTGAAAATCTATATTTATCTTATTTTAAGGAAATCTATGAGAATAATGTGACTCTCAAATCTCCCAAATTCCCCTATATCCAATTTCATTCAGAGACTCAGTTTTAATCCAATAAAGAAAAATTCTATTTTTTTAGGATTATTGATGAATCCTTAAATTTACATTGAAAGTTTTTTTATTTTGGATTCATAGGTACTAATGGATTTACCCTCCTTTTATTTCAACTCAAGAAATTCTCTCTCTATTTATTTATGAAGAGTGCTAGGAAAATATTTTTTGAGTAGTATTTTCTTAAAAACCTCCCATACTATTGAGTTAGATTCCCCCTTTATTATCATATTATTAATGAGAATTCAACAGTGGTCATATTTTCTTACCAAATCTTAAACAATTAAAAAAACTATTTCATAGTTCAAGAACACGAGAATAGAAAATATATTTTCTATAGTATTAATAAAATTCCCAATAATTAGTGGTTCTAAAGACCCACTAAAAGAGGGTGAACCTTTCCACATGAAGAAGTCAATGTAGTGTTGTTCCTTCCTTCACACATTCGTGACTTTGGTAGAGTTTGTATTATTTTTCTAAGATTGATATAGTTGTGAGATCATTTATTTATCAGCCCAATATTTTAGGAAATATATATATTTTTTAAAAAATTATTTTTTTGAGAGCTTGTGTTACATGGAAGACAAAGTTTTAACGAGCTATGATATACTATTAATATTATTATTTAAAAATGAATTTATAACCTATCCATTAAAAATTCTAGAATGAATAGGAAAAATATTTCTTAAAAATTAAGTATAATATTGTTATATAAATAAAACATATTGATATAAAAACTACTTAATTTTTATCAAACTCCTTATACGCTACAAAAATACCTTTTTATCAGAAAATGTTTTTGATGGTTTTTGTGAAACATTATTGAAAGTAAAATTTTATAATTTTAGATTTTTTTTAGAAAAAATAATCTTAATTTTTTAGATCTAAAAGTAAAAATTATCTTTGAGTGAATTTTTGATAATTTTCTATAAAAATTGATTTTTTGATGATTAGTAATAACATACTTTTTTTTATTAAAAACTACCTTTTTGTTAAAATATATTTCAAGATCAATATTATTTTAATATGGTTTTAAAATTAACATAAGTTAAACAATTTATTTATTAATATAATTTAGTTTATTGTAATCAATTTTATATTGAATTTCTACATTAAATGTTCCTTCACATATAAAAACTTTTTCTTTGGAAGAACTAATTTTCGATCACGTCTTCCGGTTTAATATTAATTTATTTTCGGCCACTTCAATGAATTTATTTTGGTAAAATTGATTCATTATTTTTTAATAATTAATGGGTAAACTTAATATTAAAGGTTAAGCATAATATTATTACCAAACTTAATCTTATTCAGCCACTTCTATGAATTTATTTTTTTAATATTATTGTAAAGGGTAAACTTAATTATTGTTTATAATGAATATTGAAAATAGTAAAAAAATTAATTACCAGAGTTGATGTTAAAACGGGTTTACTAAAGAATAAACCAAACGAAAAGGGCATGTTTCCAATAAAACTATTAAGAATACTATTTTTTGGCCATATATTCACCTTATCTCATCTAAGGGTCTATAATGAGAAATATTTTAGCCTTGTCTCACATGTAAAATGTAGGTATTCTTTTTTTCTTTCCAATGATTCCAAGTGTGTCCTCTCCCCCACTTATAAAAGGAAACCCACTCTTCTCTCCTATTCACACTTCCAAATCCTATTGGTTCATCAAATACCTAAAAAAATACCATCCTTACTTACCTAAACACTCCCTAGATTCCATATTTTTACTAGGAAACCCTCTAAAAAAGGATTTTTGTGCAAATGTAAGGAGGTTTTCTAAAGAAGAGGCAATGTTCATGAACGAGCATTTTTGTTTTATTTCTTCTTAATCTGCCTTAAAATGTTATTAAGAAATGATGATATAATAAAAAAATTATCTCCCATATACTGATATTTTATTATGTTAATGGAATAACCTATGTCCATCTCCTCTTCCATCAAATGGAAAACAAAAACTTCGATCTTGTGTTTGGCAGATTACTGCCTCATGAACCTATGTAATTTGTTTTCCATCACCGTATAGCATAGAAAGATAGAATGATGGATTTGACATATTTTTATGATAATTTTTAATAATTATACTCCTATAATAATAATAATAACACATATACCTTCTTACATTCCAATCTTTTGGAAAATGATAATGTCGCTTTTGTGTACGTGTGGACTTCTGCCTCCACAAAGCTATATAGTATGTTTTTCATTTTATTTTAACATGGATGATAATAAGGAAAAATTAAATGAATATATATGATATAAAAATTATTATTTATATGTGAAATAATAGTTACCATTATTTCATTCTATACATTACTAAAATGAAAACAACATTCATGTGTACGTACGACCTACCGTCTCCATGAACAGTGTAATTCATTCTATATCTCTAACTATTATGGATTACTATAAATACATACATAATGAATATATTTGATATTTATATCATTTTTAAATTATATATATTTTTAGTACCATTATCAAAGTACAATTTCTAACAATATCAAACCAAAACACCAATGAAAAACGAAGAAATTATTACCCCCACATGATTTAGACAAGGAATTGTTTATAAATGGATAATAAAAGGACATATATAAATAAATTATGGTATTATATATATTATTATCATAATTTTATATATTTATAGTAAAAATATATTTATTATACATGAGGTTTGAACATATAAGAATAAATTCAAGACTTGAGGTAAGGGATTGTCATCTCACTTTTATTTTTGTGAGACTCATACCATACTCACCACTTGATTCTTTTGTGTGGTGTATATACTATACATTAATGTCTTTTTTATTATTATTTTGAAATTTATGAATATTTTCATGACCATATAAGGTTATTTTTTCATGGGTATTATGATTGAAAAGTTACCAAAGTGGTAAGGGTTTGATGTTACAATCTCATGGTTTATTTGGATTGTTTATGATTTTGATTCAAATGATGATATATTACAATATAAATCTCAAGAAACTCATAAATATTCATTTAATATGTTAGTGTTTTAAAAATACATGCTTTACTTTAATATTAATATCTTTAAGTACTCAAGAGACTGAAAAAAGTTTTCTAATAAAAACTACCTTATTTCTCTATTTGGTCGAAAGCCCTTTTTCTTTCATATATACATTTTCCAAAAATATTTTCAAAAATATTTAAAATATTATAATATAATTTTTTAAGATCATTTTTACCCATATTTTACATTTTTTAAAATTATTTTAAAGGAATATTCTTGCCACTTTCTGAAATGAGGTACTTATGTCTTTTTTCCAAAAATGTGAAAGGACTATTTTTTTTAACATGTGCGGATTGAATGGTATTTTAAACTATCATGAACGATCAAGGTTTTAAGGTTTACATTAAATTTTTATAAGTCTATTTTCAAATTAAAATTTTCCACTAATATCTTATAAATATTTATATATTAAATAACTGATTTCAAAGTGGAAATGATATTTATCTCAATAAATGTTCCATGTGATATTTCGAAATCATTTTACATCTAAGATGAAATACTTTAATGTTACAAAAGATTTAATGGGGATATTAACCAATGATACCATAATTATTTTCTCTCTATATATTTTGTGTTTATAATGAAAATATTTCTATGAAACCCATTCCTTTTAGCATAGGTTACACTATTATTAAATGATGAAGTGTTTTTGAAACTGATTTCTTTTCCATGGGTTATGCTATGAGAAAATGTTTATAAAGACCATTTATTTTCATGGGCTTTGGTACGATTAAAGTTTTATGATCTTATGGAACAAATATATATTGGTTTTATTATGTGATTTTTGGGACACATATCGCCATTCAATTCATTGGGCAGTGATTAGTGTTTTATGAGATCAAAGGGTACACATGAGGTTATCTCAAGCCCAAAGGAGGGTACACAAGAGGTTATCCCAAGCCTGAAAGAGGGTACATGGGAGGTTATCCCAAGTATAAAATAGAGTACACAAGATTTTATCTCAAGAATGAAGCGAACACTTGGTTGGTTAGCCCAATACTAACATGTTATGAATTTATTAGTGGATAGCCTTCACATAAGATTTTTTATGCTTGTGTGTATGCCAAAAATCAATGTATTATGCCAATGTTATGTTCTCATGTATTATTTTAATTGATCAAATTGTAATTAATGTCTTATTAAATTCCATGATTTATTCCATAAATCATGTTTATGATCTATGAAATATAGGGTATAGTTTTTCAGATGTTATTCTCATGTCCTCAAACCCTTATGCTCATATAAAGTTGATATCTACCTTTTTTAACCTTACTGAGTATCTGATCTCACCCTTTCTTATGTTTCCTTTTCCCGATTTATGAAGTAAGTTATTATGTATGATATGTCTTAAATTTATTCTAGTTATGAATAAGTTAGTGGTGGATAATATAGTTCACCAATGAAATTTTTTTTACCTATCTAGGTTTCAAAATCACTAAACCTAAATGATGCTGGCATGGGTTGTTATGTTACGTAATGCATATTCATCTATAAAGATATAATATTTATATATGAAATGTATGGTTTGTTATTTTTTATATTAGAGAAAGGTTTAATTAAACTTTAAAACTTGAATGAGGAAAATTTAGTGATACCCCTAGGGGTATGTTTAAGGATAAGTCTAGGGATTAGTCTATGTATAAGAAATTGTCCTCTAATTTTTGTGAAGGATAGAGTGAGTGGTTTACAAGAAATTGAATACCTATCTGGATAATACTTGAAAATTTGGAACAAGAATAGTTTAACCTAGGGGTAACAAATCTAAAAAGGGTGCATTGGGATTTCACTTGATCATCACCAGGTGCATGAAAATGGGTCATGCTTCACACCAGGTTTGACACTCATGGGTGATATGTTTTGTAAAGTCACGAACTCTTTATGAAACATAATAAATGATATAAATATATTATGATCATGTATAGCTTTGGTTAAACCTAAGGTTTCATATATTGAAAAATGGTTTCATGATTTAGACATCCTATGAATGTTTTTTCATGATTGATCACTTTAATCAAGGATGCTAGAAAATCATGATAACCATTTTGGTTTTATCATGGGATTGAAGATAAAACATTGAAGTTGAAATGATGAAAATTACACTCAAATATTAAAGATTATTATTTTAGATTATTTATAAGAATTACCTAATATCATAAAAATTCTATAGGAATGTTAATTCATATCATAAAAAATAAATTTTGAATTAGAAGTGAAAAACCCTAATCGTACAATGATGGAATATTAAGTCTATGAAACATTTTTAGTTGATTTTTGTGGGAATGTGCTTCCATAATACGTCATTATTCTTCCTCTAGTTGAATTTCATGATATCTTAGGCATGGATTGGATTTCTCTACATAAATCCCACATCAATTTCCAAGGAAGAGAAGTCACTTTTGATATTCCAAAATAACCTATAAGAATCCATTAGTGAGATGATAATCATAAATTTCAAATGTACATCACATCCATTTTCTAGGAATTTATTCCCATAAAAAATGGGTACTTATCTAATATGGTTAGAAAGAAAATTAATATCAATGATATGCCTATTGTTCAGCAGTTTTTTGATTTATTCTAGAAGATTTCCCTAGTCTTTCACTAAATCATGATGTTGAGTTCTAAATAGATCTCATACCAAGTTCTATTAATATTTCAAATACTCTCTACATAATATCCTCGATTGATTTACAAGAATTGAAGAATCAACTCCAAGAGAATATTCATAAGCGATTCATTAAGCCAAGTGTGTCACCTTGGGGTGCACTTATTCTTTTTTTAAGAAGAAATATGGATTGGTGCGACTCTGCATTGATTATCAAGAACTGAACAAGATCATAAGCCATAAAAAGTACCTTATACCCCATATCGATGTTTTTTTATCATTTGTTCAGATATCAACACTTTTATAAACTTTATATTCATTTTGGATATCATAAATTATGGACCAAGAAGGAAGATATACCCCAAAAAAATTCCATACAAGGTATGGGCACTATAAATATATAGTGATTCAATTTTTGTCTTACTAATACCCCTTCTATCATTGTAGATTTAATGAATAGTATTTTGAGGTTACCCTGACCTGTTTTTTGTCATGTTTATAGATGATATTTTTATATATTAAAAGAGTAAGGAAGATAGAAGGGTAATATCAAAATACTATTATGATTTGAACATGATCTATAAAATATGTTTTGAGAAGATTAAATATTATGATTGCTCAATATATTACCACCCTGGGAAAGTAAACAAGGTGGAAGTTGCTTTAGTTTGATAGGTTAATGCTAAATTATCCATGATGAGGATCACAAAAGATAAAATATATTTGTATTTACATAGGATGGATCTAGATATCCTAAATTAAGGGGAGAAATATTGTCTTTCTCAAATGTGTGTTTAACCTTCTATATAAGTGAATATTAAATAGGTATAGAAGGAATATATAGAGCTATAGAAGAAGGTGAGAAATTTTACTGAGCTTATCCTTGATTGTGATAGATTGATAAGGTTCATGAATAGTTAAAATGTTCTATATATACTAGATTTGAAAAGAGATTTGTTAGAGTAGGATCATAGATCTTAATTCTCTAGTCATCCTAGAAGATTAAAAGTTTTATAGACATTTGGAAGAGTATTTATGGTGGGATGTCCAAAAGAAGATATTATAGAGTTTTTATATTGATTCTTGGTATATAAGAAAGTTAAGGCTATGATACAAAATTGTAATATACTTTTATACCCATTACCCATACCAGGATGGAAATGGAAAAACATCACTATGGATTTTGTCTTTAGTCTCCCCAAAATATCAAAAGAGCGCAATTCTATTTGGGTTGTAGTTTATATAATAATGAAGACCACACACTTCATCGTTATTAGAGAATATTTTTCACTAGATTATATTTCAAGTATATACATTCAAAAAGTGTCAAGGCTACATGTATTAACACATTCTATTATATCTGGTCGAGATCCAAGGTTTGCCTCCAAATTCTGGTAAATCCATAAGTAGGCCCTGGAAACAGAGTTGAGTTTACAAATTGTGTATCATCTTTATATAGATGGTCAGTAAGATATAACCATTCAAACACTAAAAGATATTTTGACATCTTTTTCTTTTCATTTCAATGGTGGTTGGGATCTACACCTCCCTCTACCCAAGTTTTCATACAAAAATAGCTTTCAATAAAGAGTTAAAATGACTCCTTATGAATAACTCTATGTAATGAAGTGTAAAACCCCAAAATGATGGGATTTAGTTGGATAAATAAATTTATTGGGGCTTGAGCTAGCTAAGGAAATTCTAGTTAAAGTTAGATGCATTTAATAGCACATCAAGGTAGCTCATAGTTGATTGAAAAGTTGTGATGACATTCATCAGTGTGATCTGAATTTTAATGTTGTTGAGATGTTTTTGCTATGAATTTCTCCATGGAATAAGGATTTGAGATTCAAGAATAAATTAAAGTTAATATGTAGGTATATTGTCCCTTTCACCAAACCTCTCTCAAGTCCATGATGTGTTACTTGTTTCTCTCCTGAGGATGTAAATACCCAATCATTTACATGTACCAAACTTAGTGGTCAAACTAATGGATCATGAACTTTAATATAAGGATTTTTTTGGAGATTCTAGATCATATAGAGAAATTTATAACAAACAAGACCACTCACCAGGTCAATGTTTTGTAGTGAAACCACTAGTTTGAAGAAGCTACATGGAACCTGAGGATATGATGAGGCATAAGTACCCTCAGTTATTTGTATTAGGGTGAGAAATTTAATTGGAGAAATTAATTTTAATTGTCATAGAATATATTACCCTAAGATTTTATTAAAAAAAATTTCCTTAAAAATAAATTTTATTATTTTGATATCTTATGTTACATGCACCATTGGGTTTTAATGAACCATTTTATACTATTTATATTGATATTCAAAGATGACCTTTATAAACTAGTTGTTAAACCTAGTGGTATAAATTGGAATAACCAATTTTTTAAAATTAATTATAATGGTTTTATATAAATATAACACATAGAAAAAAAGTACATAATTTTTAGTAAATTCTTTATATGCTTCAAAAATACCATTTTTATCAAAAAAATATTTTTACGGCTTTTTGTGAAAAAATATAAAATGTAGTTTTTGAAAAAAAAATTAAAATGTATTTAAAAAAACAAAATTTATTTTTTAAATTTACCTTTCGATATTTGAGTGAATTTTTGATAACTTTCAGAAAATATTTGTTTTTTTATTTATAGTAAAAAATAGAATTTTTTATCTAAGGGAACCCCTCTTCTCTCATCTTCACAAATAAAAAGAATTTTATTTCAGACAATACCTGATAAAATAAATTTATCACACACCTCTAAATCTACTAGAGTCCTGATTTTGATTATTAAACCCTCTTAATAAGTATTTGGTGAGAACCTACGGATGTTTTACAAAGAAGAGGTAAAATTCTTAACTGAGCATTTTTGTTTTATTTATTGTTCCACCTCCTTCAAATATAATTCCAATATACTGATATCATAACATCATATAATGAAATATATTTATATGGTATTATGTTAATTTTATAACCAAGATCCATCTCCTTTTTTCATCAAATGGGGAATGAAACCTTCAATAATGTTTACGGTGGACTACCGCCCTGTGAACCGATGTAATTCATTTTTTATCCCCACCTATACGGCTGAATATAATGATTTATATCACATATTTATATGATATTTATGAAATAATTATACTCCTCTAATAATAATATCATACCTTCCATCTTACCTTTTAATCCTTTTGAAAATGATAACGTCACTCATGCATAAGTGTGGACTACCGCCTCTACGAAGCGATGTGAGGCGTTTTAATTTTACTTTAACATGGATCTTAATAATGATATATTAAATTAATATATATTATATATATGATAAAAAATTATTCTGTAATGTTAAATTTATATATACCTTTCTTTTCTTCCATCCATTGAGAAAATGAAAACAACATTCATTCATACATACGACCTAACGTCTCCACAAACGATGTAATTAATTTTATATATTTAAATCTTGTGAATTACACTAAATAAATATATAATGAATATATGTGATATTTGTATAATTTTTAACAATATTTATTTTATTTAACCATGATTAAATTAAATGTAATGAAAATACCAAACCAAAACAAACATGAAAAATGAAACAATTATCACTCGAAATCTGATTTTATCATGGAATTGTTAATAAACACATAATAAAAGGTGATAAGTAAATAAAATATGCTATGATATATACAATTTTGGTTCTTTAATATATATATATATAAGAGATATATATTATGAATGTGTTTCTAATGTATATGATAAAATTGAGACTTCTGGAAGCTATTGTTATCTTACTTTTATTTCTGTGAGACACATGAAATATTCACCACTAGTTTCTTTTGTATGGTGTATATAATGAACATGAATGACTTTTATGATTATTATTATTAAAGTTATGGTTATTTACATATCAATATAAGGTTTTTTATTTCAAGTGGATTATGATTTAGAAGTTATTTAATGGTAAGGGTTTGATGTTTCAATCTCAATATTTATCAGTATTATTTAGGATTATGCTTGCAATGTTGAGCTATTATAATAAAACTCTGAATAAATTCATGAATTTTATTATTATATATTTATTTATGTAGAATAAATGTTTTAATTTCATTATGTCTTCTTCAAGAACTTAGAATACTGAAAAATGTTTTTTTAACAAAAATTGTCCAATTTTTTCTCTTCGGTCAACATTTTTTTTCCTTCCATATCCATGTTTTCTTAAAAAAATAATGAATGTTTTAAATATTTTGATATGGTGGTTTAAATTATTTTTAAGAATTTTTAAATTTTTTTCACAATGGTTTGAAATTAATATTCTTATCACTTTCCAAACCAAATTTCTTTTGACTTTTTACTAAAAATGTGAAAGGAATAATTATTTTAACATGCATGGAATGAATTATACTTCCCATCATCGTGGCCTATAAATGAATTAAATATTACTATAAATTATTACATGTGTATTTTTAATTTAAATGTTTAATTTAATATTTTTGAAATTTTTAGATTTTAAATAATTTGTTTCAAAGTTGAATGGATATTTTCCTGAAAAAATGTTCTAAGTGATCTTTTAAAATCATTTTCCATCTAAGATGACAACCTTTGATGTTACATAATATTTATAGGGTATATGATACAATGTAACACTACTTATTCTTTATTTTGGAATTTTATGTTTATGATGATAATATGGTTATGAAAATGATTACTTTTTCATATTTTATGCTATGATAAAATATTCATAAAACTCGTTTCTTTTGCATGGTTATGCTATGATGGAATTTTTATGAATCCAATTTCTTTATAGGGGTTATGATATGATGAATGTTTTGTTATATTGTGGAATAAATATATATGATTTTAATTATGTGGAAGGTGGGACCTATATCTCCCTATAATAAACTTGGTAATGATTAATGTTTTATGAGCTCAAAAGGTACACAGGAGGTTATTCCAAACTTGAAAGAGGGAACATGAGAGGTATATCAACCCTCTATTTTCCTAATTTAACATTACATCACTTTTTTGGAGTACTTAAAACATTATAAAAAAATATTACCAAAGGCCGTATTATTCTAGTGCCTTTGGAAATAAAGAAATAAGAAAACTGGTACAAAAGAGCTACATTATCTCCCACAAGGTTCATCTTAACAAGAACCCCTCTTAGAAAAATCAAACATAATACATATCTTCATAAACTATGATAAAGAAAACATAAAAAGGGGGTGATATTAGATTATAAGTAAGGGTTAACAAGTGATACGTGTAATCATAAAATGAGAATTGGAGTATGATAACATGATCACAACATTATAAGATAATACCCTGCATATCATAAGATCATAAGCATGAATCATGGCATAAATCATGGAAGTTCATAATATATAAATCAAAAGTAAATACAAAAAATAGAACATTAATGAATAACATAAGAATAATACATGTAATTATGGAAGACACATAAGTATATAAAATTATTTCCATAGTAGTCAAAGCATCACTTCCAAGTCTATCTTGGTAGTATGGTTTCACTGCCCGTACCATCTTGGTGGTCATGGTTAACTAATGTGGCCATATTAGTGGCATGAGTTCACTCCACATACCATATTATTACTTATGGTTCACTACCATGTCCATATTAGTAGTCAAGGTTCACTCCCAATACCATATTAGTCTATCTCATGAGATATAAATCTTTATTCAATGCATTAGAGGGAGATATCGGTCTCACCCATATCAAAGTGAAATCATACATACATATTCCACAAAATAATAAACAATCATATCATAACCCATGAAATGGAATGGGTATAATTAACATGTAATAATATTATAACCTATAGAAAAAGATATAGGTTTCATAATCATTTCATTATAAGTATAACCCATGAAAAGAAGTGGGTTTCAAAAACATATAACCAGTGAAAAAGAAACATGTTCCATGAACATCATGCTATTAAAACATAAACCATTCATAGAAATAATATATTTAGAAACATTTAATAGTTTCACCATAAAGGCATTAGTAACACCTTGGTTTGCCATCTTAGAAGGGAAATAATTTATAAAGATCTTTTAAAAACATTTCTTGAGGAAAACATCGTTTCTTCTTGGAAAAACTCTTTAAAACACAAAACACATGGAAATATTTTTCTCTGAAAAAAAATTAAAAAAATAGAAAGAGGACTTGAAATAATTTTGAAAACCTCTTTCCTTGATAAATTATAAGAGAATATTGAAAAAAATTATTTTTTTGGAGACATGGTTTTTGAAATAATGTAGATTTCCAACTGAAAAGATAAAGACGATGATATTTTTATTAAAAAAAATTATTATTTATATTAAATAAAAAATAGTGGGAAAATGGTTCTAATAATTGGAGATATCTTGAATAAACAATGGTGAATAAAATTCATGAGTTTCATTGAGATATGGAGCATAATATTTCATCAATGGAAACCTAATCATAAACAATCCGGATAAACTATGTGATTATTTCAATAAACACTTACCACATGGTAACTTGGGATCATACTATCCATGAAAGAAATTAAAATAAAATTATTCTTAAAATATAATAAAAATAAAATTATTCTCGATATAAAAAGTCAAGTACACTTCAGAAAATAATTTAGGTGCATAACAAAACATGTGTCTCAAAGAACGCAAAATGAGACAAAATTATCTTACCAATTTGGTATCTTTTAGAACATAAACCCCATGAAAGAAAAATCAAAGAATTGATATGTAAATTACTATAAATTTATGATTAAAAATAATATAATACATTTATGGGTATTATACTAACCACAAAAAAGAAAAGAGTGGTTAACATGGTTTGTGTCTCATGGATATAAAAATTTAGATAAAAATCTAGATAAAAATCTCCTACCTTGTGTCTTGACTCTCTTCGTACTCATAAAATAATCTTGTATAATAAATTTATGCTTATTATGCATATTTTAAATTATAATATTCTTATTTTGGTTTTCTTATGACCTTATATTACCTTCTTGTTAATAATTTAATGTTAAGGTTTCACTTCAGGTAATATCTACTTTGTTCTTCCCATGTGTCTTAATTTGTTATATGTTTGGTCCTTATACTTATAGAATGATTTCCATATTTTAAAACATGATATAAATATAATTTATATTAATTGTTTTTTTATTATAATTATATATAGGATATATAATTAAGAAATCGAATACACCATTCATGGAGATGGTATGTTGTACGTAGACATGAATGTTGTTTCTCTTTTATTGTCGTATTGGAAGAAAGAGAGTAAATAAAATATAAGAATATATATATATTCATATATATAATTATTCCAATATAATTATTATATAATATATATAATATATTTTCACTAATCACAACCTTATTACATTCCATGCAGTGTGTGAATGAATCATATCACTTTGAGGGGGTGATAGTCCACACTCTCTCAAACCAAATTATCGTATTTACACAAAATGGAAACTATAAATATATGTGTTGTAAAATAATTAAATAAGATTAAATAAATAAAAATTACCATATATATCATATATTAATTGATTTTCGATCATAATTTCCACTATGAGAGACGATAAAGAAAGAACGGACAATCATCGTTTTGTGAGGCGATAGTTCACCGTACACATAAAGAGTATGTTCATTACCCATTTGATGGAAGTGTGTGTGAGTGTAGATATAAAACTTAAAATAAAAAATATTATAATATTGAGAATACTATTTTATTATTATAATAAAAGAATAATTAGAGTTTAGGTGGTGTATAAAAAAATAAAAGAAAGAAGCTTGAGGGGGGGGGGGTGTTTCCTCTTAATCAGGTAAATTCTTTTGGTTTGCACCAAAGAGATTCCTTAAAAAGATTTATGAACAATTGTAGGATTAAAGGTGTAAGGGAGGGTTTTTGGGAATTGTATTGGGTAGATATTTTCTAAAGAAAATCTGTTTTAGGGGTGTGAAGAAGAGGGTGAGGTGGTGGCCTTTTATAGGGAAGGGAAAGGACACACATGGAATTGTTGAAAACAGGTTAGTTGTATCCACGTTTTTACCCAGCAAAGTTATAAAAAACCAACCGAAATCAATAATGGAAGGTTTAAAGACAAAATATGGATATCCAATGGGCTTTAGACAAGTTTATAGGTCATTTGGGCCCTTATTTTTAAGGTTTATTCCCTTGTTAAACTTAATTTTACATTAATTAATATATTTAATTTTAACTGCACTCACTAGTATTTTTAGTCAAAATCTAAGTTGAATTTATTGGAATTATTAATTATACTGATTCCAAATATGGAATCTATTTTCAAAACTCCAATCATATAAGTGGTATAAAGTAATCTAAGTTTAATCCTACTAACATGACGACAATTTGAGTTTTTTAAAGTAAAAAAATTCAAAAGTTTGCAATGTTTTATACCCAATTTCTAAGTACAATTTATTATAATTTCCTAAATTGGATTAATTGATAAAAATATGATCTAATTAATCTTTTAAATCAATTTAAAATATAATTTAACCTTAAAAATAATATATGAAAAAGATGTTTTGAATTAATATTTAGCATTCTCTACTATTCATCCATAAATGAAGTTTCTCCAAAAAAATCACCAAAAACTAATTTTGACATTATAATTTCAAAAATTATGTTTATTTTATCAAATTAAATTTATAGTTATATCTAAAAATAATTTGACTGTTTTTCACACAAGAACATGAAAAGTTGTTTCTTTGAGAAAATATTATTTTTAAACATAAAAGGACTTTTCCAAAAATTATATCTTTTATTATAAATTTTTTAATTATATGAAATCATTATAAACAATATTTAAAAATTATTTATTAATATTCATATCACTATTTATAATGAATAATTATAACAATTAAAATGTTGTTTCATAGAAACTCGGTGTTGTGTGTAATGTATGCTAAGTTGGTGTTGTGTGAAGCACAAGATTATTCATTGAAGTATGAAGGGGATGTTTGAATTAGTGAAATGAAATATATCAATGAAAAATAATTCATTCTATAAAAAAATGGTCCAAAAAACACAGGGTGTTACATTTTACCCCTCTTAAAATGAATTTCTTCCTCAAAATTCGTCATTTGGGTAAAAACAAATGAGGATACTTATAGTTCATCATATCTTGAAGTTCCTAAGTAGCTTTCTAAAACAAGTGATTTATCTATAAAAGTTTTACTAGGTGAGTGTTCTTATTTCATAGAACTCTCTTTGATCGATCAAAAATTTCAACTAGTTATTCTTCATAAGAAAGATCCTACTCCAAATATATGACCTCTGAGTTCATTACATCTAAAGGGTTAGGTATGTACGTCCTTATAAGAGATGCATGGAAACAATCATGGGCTCAATAGATATTTGGAGGGAGGTCCAAGTGAAAATATACCTTCCCAATGTAATCAAGAATTTTAAATGGACCGATATACCTAGGGATTATTTTACCTTTCATTCTAAATCTCATAACCTTCTTCCAGGATTATTTTCATAGAAACACTTTTTTTGCAAATTCAAATTATAAATTACACTGATGGTTATCAATATAATTTTCTTACTGACTTTGTGAAACCTTGATATGATTCTTAATGTCTCAAACCTTCTCAACCATTTCTTTAGTGATCTTAGGTCCCAATAGTTTTCTTTCTCCAACTTTATCCTAGAATTTTGGATCTTTACATTTATTTCCATAGAGGGATTCATAAGGTTCTATCTGAATGCTTCAGTGAAAGCTAGTGTTGTATGAAATACTCAACTATAGGAAGGTGTTGATCCCAACCACTTTTGAAATCTATAGGACAAGATCTCAACATATCCTATAGGGTTTGAATTTTTCTTTTATATTGACCATCATTATAAGGATGATAAGTAGTGATGAAACTTAATTATATATCAAGTTCTTGCTAAAGAATTCTCCAGAACATTTAGGTAATCCTTAGATCTCGATCTAATAAAAAGAAATGTGGTCCTCCATGCAACCATACCACTTCCTTAATGTATATCATAGAAATATTACCTAGAGATAAGTCTTATCTAATTGTGATGAATTTTATTGACCTTGTTAGGCAATCAACTACCACCCATATAGCATTAACATATTTATAGGTTTTGTATATTCTAATGAAACAATACATAGTCATGTTCTCCCATTTCCATTCTGGTATGGGTAATGGATGCATAATCCCTTTACTAATTTTCCATCAACGTTAACATGTTTTCATACCAATCACCTAGATAAAAAACTCTACAATATATCTCTTAATTCCATCCCACTAGAAGTATTCTTTCATATCTATATACATATTTTTACTTCCATGATGAATATAGAATTAAGAGATATAAGAATAATCTAATATATCCCTCTTCAAATTTGGTATAGAATGAACACTAACATGGTTCCTGAACCTCATCATTCCATCCTGTTAAAGGTCAAAATTAGGAACATTTATAACTTTCTTTTACAGCTATAAATATAATTTTTGTGCCTCTTCAATCCTCAATTGGAAAAAGGGTAGAAAATTCATTTGATAAATATAATATTTCCCCATTCCTTAAGGATTTCTAGACCCATTATTTTAAAATACAGAAATAATGGATCTTTTTTGATCCTCATCATGGATAAGGTAGCATTATTCTTTTGACTCAAATCATCGATCATGTTGTTTACTTTCCCATGGTGGTAATGTATTGATAATTCATAATCCTTTATCAAATATAACCACTTTATCTAGAGAATGTTTAATTCCTTATGTGTGAATATATATTTCATAATTTTATGATCATTATATATATCATAGTTTTTGGCATAAAGATAATGCTTCTATATCTTTAATGAAAAAATTTACCGATTCTAACTCCAAATCATGAGTTGAGTAATTTTTCTCATGAATCATCAATTATCACTAGGAATAAGCGATAACCTTGTTATTTTTCTTAATAACACATCTCAATCCCTTCTTAGATAAATAACTATTAATTAAAAACCCCTCTATAATACAAGGTAATGTAAGCATAGGTGCACTGACCAACCTTCTCTTCAATTACATGAAATTTTCCTCACATTCTTCTTTCAAGAGGAACTTGAAATCCTTATGAGTTATCACAGTCATAAGATTAGATATTCATGAGATATTCTCCAAAAACTATTGATAATATCTATCTAAACCAATAAATCTATGAATATTAGTCACCGGGGATGGTTTAGTACAATATTAATTCTCTTATATATTTGTTGGATCTATTGATATAACTCTCTTGAGATTATGTGACCCAAAAATGATACCTTTTACATCCAAAATTCATAATTTGAAAATTTTTCATACATTTTATCCTCATTTTATGTCATTAGAGGAATTATTAATTGATATTAATGCTCTTATTTTCTCTTTTAATAGTAAATAATATCATCTATAAAGACTACCAAAAACATATTGGGGTAATCTCTAAGGACTATATTCATCAAATATATGAAGATAACAGAGGCATTAGTAAGACCAAAAGTCATAACTATATATTGATAGTGTCCATACCTTCTATGGAATGTTTTCTTGGGTATATCCTCCTTCTTGAACTCTGGTTGATGATATCCAGAATGAAGGTCAATCTTGCAAAGGTATTCATCTTTGCAGAGTTGATTAGAAAAGACATATATACAGGGAAGGGGATAACTGTTCTTGATTGATATTTCTTCAACTCCAGATAATCAATGTAGAGTAACATTGATCCATCTTTCTTTTTCACAAAAAATAATTGGTGCACCCCCTGGTGACACACTTGGTCGAATGAATTCCTTATCACAGTTTTCTTAGAGTTACATCTTTAATTACAACAAATCAATTGGGGAAATTCAATATGGAGTCTTTGAAATTGGTGTAGAATGAGGAATGAGTTATATTGATAAATCAACATCAAATATTAGTGGGAATCTAGGAAAATATTTTATAAATACACCCAAAAATTCTAGAATATTAGGCATATCATCTATGTCAATTTTCTCCACAACCAATTGAGAAAAACAGCCCTTATTAATGGGAATTAATACCCACACACTGGATTTAATCTCCATAAGAAGCTCATACTTATCATCACATTTATGGATGATCATGTTTTAAATGTCGAATATAACATCCTTTCATCAATAATTTTTGTGGGATTTATAATGATAGTGAAAATCCATACCTATGATGACATCAAATTCAACCAAAGGAGGAATGAAAATATTTTCAAGAATCATATTCCCACAAACCTCAACTGGAGAGGAATCATATACATGGGATGCAATAATCATACTATTAAATGTGTTCAATGAAAATTCTACATTTAATCATTTTTATGTAATATTAACACCTTTAAAAAATATTTAGAAATGTAAGTGTGGGTATATCCAAAATAAAATAATACATTAGTAGTTCTGGAGTTGATATTAAGTATACCTTTAACCACACTGTTATCACACCCATCATAGAAAATAAATATTACATGATATTTCACCTTCTCCCTTGGATTAGGAGATTTCTTATTTCAATCATATTCACCAGCCCCTGGGTTTTATCACTGGTTATACTAAAGTATTAGAGGTTCATTTTGTGCCACTTTTTCTCCATTTACACTATTATCTACCTTCATCCCATCACTTCGGTAATCAAATTCCCAATGGACATCCATTAAAAAATTAAAACATTTATTATTACCATTAAATAAATTTTCTCCATGCTTTTTCCCATAGTTAGAGAATGAAGGAAACATTTTCTTCTTCTCTTCATGGTTTTTAGATTTTCCATTAAACTCCATCTTTATTTTCTTGTCAAAAAAAAAGAGATTGATACATGACTCTAACATCAATTTCAACCTTGATTGAACAATTCACAATCTCTTCATAGCTAATAAATTATCTTATGGTGAATGAATTTTTGAGACTCAAATTTAATCCACTGATTAACCTATCAACTTTACATTTAGGATGGATGATAATTCCATAATAGTACCTCAAAAGTCTTGTGAAATTAACCCCGTAGGTATGAAAAGATTCATCATTCCTTTATTTCAACTAAATCAACTATTTATCCATCTTAGTATGAATAATCCTAGGAAATTAGTAATTGAAAAATAAGTTCTTAAACTCATATTTATCGATGGATTCAATTTCATCTTGATTCCTCAAATTCTTGATTAGAGTTCACCACTAGTTTGCTTCACCTTGTAGATGAAAATCATAGCCAGAATAACTTTATAATGATCTGAACAATAGAGAAATAATAACATAAGAATAATACAAGGAATTATGGAAGACACATAATCATAAAAATTTATTTCCATTGTAGTCAATGCATCACTTCCAATGTATCTTGGTAGTATATATTCAATCCCCATACCATCTTGGTATTCATTGTTCACTCCCATGGACAAATTAGTAGCATGAGCTCACTCCTCATACAATATTGGTATTCACGGTTCCCTACCATGGCCATATTAGTAGTCACGTTTCACTCACATGACCATCTTAGTCTATCTCATGATATATAAACCTATACGCAATGAATTATAGGGAGATATAGCTCTCACCCATCTCATAGTGAAATCATACATACATCTTCCACAAAATCAAAAACATTCATATCATACCCCATGGAATGAAGTGAGCATCATAAAAATGTAATAATATCATAACCTATGGAAAAATATACACGTTTCATAATTATTTCATCATAAGTATAAACAATGAAAAGATGTGGGTTTCAAAAGCATATAAACTGTGAAAGTGAAACAAGTTTCATAAACATCATGCCATCAATACATAAACCATTTAAAAAATAATATGAATGTAAATAATGAATATTTCCCCCATAAAGGCTTTATTAACACCAATATATTTCATCTTATATGGGAAATAATTTTGAAAGATCTTTTAAAAACATTTATTTAGGAAAATATTCTTTCTTTGTAGAAAACGTCTCTTTAAGAAATAACTCATTTTAAAAACAATTTTCATTGAAAATAATTTGAAAACATATAAATAAGACATAAAATAATCTTTAAAGACTTTTCCCTTGAAATATTATAAGATAATATTGAAAAAATTTTGAATTGTTTTTTGAAAACACTATTTTTGGAAAAAAACAGATTTCCGACTTAAAAGAGAAATACAGTCATATTTTTCTTAAAAACATTTTCTTATTTATCTTAAGTACCAAAGAGTGGGAAAGTGGAACTAATAAATGTATATATCATAAATAAATAGATAAAAATAAAAATAATTATTTTTCCTAATAGATATATTATAATACTTACTCAATTTAGACATAATTATAAACAATCCTGATAAACAACCTGAACATTTCAATAAACTCTTACCACATGGTAATTGGGATCATAATCACCATGTAATAAAACAAAATTATATGAATATTAAAATATCATGAAATTAAGGATATTAATGATATAACATGTCTAATACACATCGTAAAAGAATTTAGGTGCACAACAAAACATGTGTCTCAAAGAAGGAAAATCGTGACAAAACTATCTTACTGATTTGGTAATTTTTGGAAAGTAAACCCCATGAAAGAACGCTCATAGAATGGATATGTAAATTCCCATAAATTTAAGATTAATAATCATATAATACATTCATGTTTAGTATATAAACAATTCAAAATCAAAGAGTGGGTAACATGTCCTGTATCTCACGGATATAAAAAGACAGATGAAATTTTATTCCCTTATGCCTTGACTCTCTTTATACTCATACAATATTCTAGTATAATAAATTGTATTTTATTACACATATTTCACATAATAATATTATTATATATAATTATATATATGGTTTTATTATGATCTTATATTATTCTCTTGTTAACAATTTTATACCAAGGTTTCACTTTGAGTAATATCTGAGTTGTTCTTCACATGTGTCTTAATTTGTTTTATATTTGGTCTTTATACTTATATCATGATTTAAGGAATGTAAACCATAATATAAGTATCATTTATATTTATTATATGTGAATTTTAATAATCTATAGGATATATATTTATGAAATGGAATACACTGTTCATAGAGATAGTAGGTCATACTGATGTTATTAATATTTTCATGACTTATTATATTCCCCCTTTATTGATTTTATATGAAATGTGAATAATTTGTGTGAAATATTAATGTTTTTATATTAAGTATAATTATTGAGCATTTTTAGAAGTAGTCCAATTGAGTCAGTTTAATGTTTTAATAATAAATATCACTATAATGATCCTAATTGTGTGGTTATTGTTTTTTAGGAATCTCCTTTCAATATAAAACATTTCATTAGATGGTACCATGAGCCATTTCTTCCATTTGAATGGTCATATGGTCCTCACAATCAAGACCAAAGAATCTGTGAACAAACTGGACCAGCCTTGAAGATTGATCTACTGGGCTCAATACAGATGTACAAAAACATTAAATCTCCACCACAATTAGGGGGACACTACATGTCATCTTGGATAAAAATTTCAAGGCCCAAATCCAAGTACAAGTGGCCCAAATAAAGCATTGAAGTCCCGCCCACCATTCTGGCAGAGAATTAAAATCAGTATAGTATCCATGACATATCTCATGATTTAAGCATCAAATCGAGCTGAGATTTTGCAGTGTGAAATAGGGGATATAGGCGGCCTAATTTGTTGAATAACCCTTTCGGATTTTAAGGCATCTTCATATTCAAAACCCCTTTCACATTCTGGACTTCAAAAAGACTGGATTTAAATGGACAATTTTACTTTGTTTAATCAACCGGCCCTAACTTTTGATCCTTAAGTCCAAATGACTATAAATTTTGAGATTAGTCATCCAACGTTATTATCTACAACTTTTAAGAAGTAGATTTCTCAAGATTCGGCTGTCATGATGTCCATATCTGCGAGACAAGTGGAGGGGTATTGCTGGAATGTAAACAGTCCACTCCTTGGGCTATAAATACTGTCTCCTTCTCTCCTTGAGAGGGGTTGGAATTTCAGAAGAGAGGAGAACATATTGGAACGACCAAGGCCTTTCCAAAGGCTTGGGAGGATCTTCCATACTCATGTTTTCACTTGAGATACCTTTCCTCCTCTCTTTGTTTTCACTTAATTTCGTGTTCTTCATTTTTGTAATTTTGTAAATCTCTTTCTTTGTAATTCTGTTTTAATGCAAGTTACATCTTCAATATATCTTATTCTAATCCACCTTCTGTAGTTTAATATTTATGTTCTCAAAATAGTTGAAATTAAGTTCAATCCATTTCCCTTCTTTAGCTTCCTCATTCAATCGAATGTTCATTTTTAATTATCATCATTGTTCGTGTGTGTGTGTCGATGTACCACTATTTTCTTATCCCTTTCTTTTTCTTCTCTTATTAATTTATAATCATAATCATTATAACCAGATTATTAAACACCCAAATGGATGAGTAAATATATCATTGGGGTGAGTTATAATTTAGGTATGTTAATTGATTGGGAGCTTCTGCTCGATGAGTATTCATTGAATTAACATTGTGTATGTTGGACTTAACATGTCATGGATTAATGACTTGTTTTGTTTAACATGTGGTTTCCATGGATTATTGGAACCATAAATACACTACCATAAATAAGATCTGATTGAGATTATAACCTTATGTTAAGTTAAGGCTTGGTTTAAAGCCTTAACACTTAGGAAATCTAATCAACATCATCTTGTGACATGGGTGTTAATTTAAATGCAATATAAAGCAATACTCAAGGATATCACAAGCATAACTAACCTAATGATGAACTCACACCAATCTTTATCAACTTGTTAAATTAAACATCATCCATTAGTCATTTAAATTATGCTCTGCAATCAAAACCCCCCCAATCAGAATACAATCAACTAAAAACAAACGACTATTTCAAAGTATCATCGCCGAGGATTCGAACCGAGTGCTGCTATACACATTAGCAGAGCACCGGAACTTTGACCGTTCAATAGGCGACAATAGGACGTGCATTTCAAATGGTGCCATTGCTGGGGATGGTGATTTAGGTAGTCATTAGTTTCTGGTTATTGTCAAAAAAACTGAAAAAAAAATTAAAACAAAATTGAAAAAAAAAACACAAAGAAAAACCCATCTTCCTCTTAAAAATCATAAACTGAAAAAAATACAAAGAAAAACCCATCTTCCCCTTTCTTCCAAAATCTCTCTGAATGCCTCGTAGCCTTCCAAACAATCCCTCAGATTTGTTTGACCTTGAAATTGACCGAACACTTCACCAACATAGGAGGAACATAAGAGATAATCAACTCATTCAAGAACCAGTCCTCATCCAACCAGTTGAATTTGAAATGGCCAATCATAGGGAAAAAACCCTTAAAGAACCTGCTACCCCTGATACGAATTACCAACCTCTTGGTATTCAATATCCAAACATAGAATCTGACTTCGAACTCAAATCGGGTTTGATTCATCTTCTCCCTCATTTTCACGGGCTAGCCGGTGAGGATCCACATCTTCACCTTAAAGAGTTCCAAGTAGTGTGCTCTACCATGAAGCCTCAAGGGGTTTCTGAAGAACAAATCAAACTTCGAGCATTCCCTTTCTCCTTAGCTGACACTGCTAAGTCATGGCTCTACTACCTTCCTCTTGGTTCCATAACCACATGGAATGACATGAAGTGACTCTTCTTAGAGAAATTCTTTCCTGCTTCTCGTACTGCTTCTATCCGAAAGGAAATAAGTGGTACCCGTAAATTCCCAAATGAATCACTCCATGAGTACTGGGAGAGGTTCAAAAAGATTGTTGAAACCTTCCCACACCACCAAATTCCTGACCAACTCTTGATCCAATAATTCTATGAGGGGTTATTGGCTATGGAGCGAACCCTCATTGATGCCGCAAGTGGCGGTGCTCTTGTTGAAAAAACTCCAGCAGCTGCAAGAGATCTCATAAGTAACATGGCTACAAAAACACAACAATTCCATACTCGAGCACATTATCAAGTCAAACATGCCCAAGATAATCAATCCATAGAGCCTAACAAGATTACTGAGTGGATGAGTGAACATACAGGTCTTGTGCGTCAACTAGCAGTGGCTACCAAAGCCCCAACCTTATCTTCTCCACAGTCACTATCCCCTGGACCTATCCAGAATTGTGGAATCTATAGCTCCCCACCTCATCCAATAGACACATGTCCACAACATCAAGAGGATCAATCTGATTCATCCGGACCAATGGAGCTCAATGCATCATATGCTCAGCAGAACACCAATCCTCAACTATCAGGTCAGTTTGTTAGAAACTTCAACCCACCTCACTATGAGCCCTTCTCTTCTAACTTTAACCAAGGCCTTAGGTATGGTAATCCCACATCTCATCCCCCTCAATTCCCACCTCAAAACCGAAACCAGTTTCAATACAGTCAAGGTGTTGGTAACTTCCAACAACCTTACCCTTTTGTCCCTCAACCTCAAAGGATCAATCCTCCTATTCCTCCTCCTGGATTCCATTATCCTATTGAGCCTTCCCAATTACAAAACCAATACAATCGATTTACCAAGAACCAAAATCAAGGAAATCCCAACCAGGGACAAGCCTCTTCTTCCAAGCAACCATGGGAAAGTGCAGTGGAAGATCTTGCCTCCTTCAGCCATTCTAGCCTTAAAAACATTGAAACTCAAATATGTCAACTTGCATCCCACCTGAGCCGGAAACAACAATCAAATTCTTCCCAACTCCCAGCTCAACCATTACCAAACCCCAAGGGTAATTTAAGTGCAATTGGACTTAGATCAGGAAAGAAACTTGCTATGCCTCAAGATAAATCCTCAAACCCTCCTTTTAATGTTGACCTAGAAAATGAAAAGAAAAATAAACTTGAAAATGAACCTGAAACCATTCCCTCACCTCTATCCATTCCACTTAGGAATCCAATTCCTTTTCCTCAAGCTGTTTCTAAACCAAGGAAGTCCTTTGAACCCGATCCTGAAATGCTCGACATGTTTAGACGTGTTGAAGTAAACATTCCCCTCTTAGATTCCATAAAACAAATTCCTAAGTATGCCAAGTTTCTTAAGGAATTGTGCACCCACAAGAGGCAACTTAGGACCTTTGAAAATGTTTCCACCCAGCAGTCTATTCCCATTAAGTGCAAAGATCCAGGGACCTTTACAGTCCCATGCCAAATTGGAAGTTCCAACTTTGATGATGCACTCATAGACCTAGGAGCCTAAATTAATGTCATGCCCAAATCCATATTCTCCAACCTTGGTCTAGGACCCTTGCACCCAACGGGTGTTGTCATTCAGTTAGCCAATCGAAGCACAACCAGTCCTGAGGGAATAATTGAGGATGTCCTTGTCCGAGTCAATGATCTTATCTTCCCTGCTGATTTCTATGTTCTTGACATGGAAGGTGAGACGAACTCTTATCGATCTCCCCTAATTCTAGGAAGAACATTCCTCATGACTGCAAGAACCAAGATTGATGTCCATTCAGGCACCTTATCCATGGAATTCGGTGACCAACTGGTCAAGTTCAACATTTTCCAAGCCATGCGATACCCATCTGAGGATTACATTGAATTCTCAATCCATGCTTCTGAGGACACTTCTAAGAGTCAATAGAACCCCAATCCACCATGTTCTTCATGTTATAAGGATAATGGATCTTGTGAAATCTGCACCATGATTAACAAAGTCATAAATGGTGAAGTTGATGTGGACCTTTTTTTCATAGAATCCATAAATATAGTGGAACTTGAAAAATCTCTTGAATCCCATCTCAACTATGATCTCTACTACTCCACTTTGGACAATATTAAGGAAAATGAACCCGAAGCAACTGAAGTCCCTTCTTCCATTCCTGAGTTTTCAAGCCCAAAAGTGAAAGATGAGACTGATCTGAAACCTCTTCCTGCACACCTGAAATATGCATTCCTCTTCCATGATCACTCATATCCTGTCATTATCTATGCCACCCTTACTGAAACTGAGGAGTCCAAACTTATTCAAGTGTTAGAGGAAAACAAAAAGGCCTTAGGTTGGACCCTAGATGACATACCATGAATCAAACCTGCCCTTTTCATGCATCACATCCATCTTGAGGAATCATTCAATCCAATTAGAAAACCACAAAGAAGACTCAATCCACTCATACTTGAGGTAGTTAGGGAAGAGATCACCAAGATTCTTCAAGCTGGTATTATCTACCCAATTTCTGATAGTGAATGGGTTAGTCCAATTCAAGTTGTACCTAAGAAGGGTGGGATAACTGTTGTCACAAATGAACATGGAGAGGTAGTCACAACTCGAGTGAAGAAAAAATGGCATGTATGCTTCGATTATTGAAAATTGAATGCTGAAAAACAAAAATATCACTACCCTCTTCCATTCCTTGATCAAATGCTAGAAATATTAGCCTGAAAGTCACATTATTGCTTTCTTGATGGATGCACTGGCTATTTTCAAATCCCAATCTCACCTCAGGACCAAGAAAAGACTACTTTCACATGACCCTTTGGAACATATGCATATAGAAGAATGCCTTTTGGCCTTTGTAATGATCCTGTAACATTCCAGAGGTGTATGATGAGTATCTTTTCTGGATTCATTGAACACTGCATGGAAGTCTTCATGGATGACTTCACCATTTATGCTGATTCATTTGAATCTTTTCTGAATTCACTCTCTCTAGTCCTTCAAAAGTGTGTCAAGTGAAACCTTGTGTTAAATTTTGAAAAATTTCACTTCATTGTTTCAAATGGGACTGTTCTAGGGAACATAGTTTCAAAAGATGGTATTGAAGTTGATCCTGACAAAATTGAAGTGATCCAATCACTTCCTGAACCCAACTCTGTTCGAGACATCCATTCATTTCTCAGTCATGCTGGTTTCTATCAGAGATTCATCCATAACTTCAGTAAAATTTCCCTCCCACTCACTCGTTTTCTCCAAAATGATGTCACTTTCCATTTTGATGAGGTTTGCAAGAGAGCCATCATTGAACTCAAAACTGCTCTTACATCTGCCCCGATAATCCAACACCCAGAATGGTCATTACCCTTTGAGTTGATGTGTGATGAATCTGATAGAGCTGTTGGGGCTTTTCTTGGTCAAAGAAGAGAAAAAATCCCTCATGTCATCTATTATGCCTCAAAAACATTGGATGAAACTCAATCTCACTACAATGTGACTGAAAAGGAACTTCTAGCAGTGGTTTTTGCCTTAGATAAATTCCAGTCCTATCTCTTAGGTGCCAAAATCATAATCTTCAAAGACCATTCTGCTATTAAGTTCTTACTTAAGAAAAGTGATTCCAAACCGAGGCTAATAAGATGGATCCTAATGCTCCAAGAGTTTGACCTTGAAATTAAAGATAGACCAGGAAAAGAAAACCCTGTTGCCGATCACTTGAGTAGAATTTCTAGTTCTTCTCAATCTGAAATCATCGATCCTAAATTCCCCACTGAGCACCTTTCATCTCTCACTCCAAAAATACCATGGTATTCCCCAATTGTAAATTACTTGGTTTTTGGTGTTTTTCCTGATTTTTTTTCAAAAGAACAAAAAACGAAGTTGAAATGTGATTCAAAATACTATTTTTGGGAGGAAAATATACTTTGGAAAACTGGGTCATACATGGTAATTAAGAGATGTGTTGATGAAAATGAGCATTCTTCCATCTTAGAATTCTGTCACTCACTTCCCGGAGGTGGCCACTTTGGACCACAAAGGACCTACCGAAAGGTCCTAGACTCTGGATTCTTCTGGCCTTTGCTCCTCAAGGACTCACATGAGTTCTTTCAATCTTGTAACACTTGCCAAAAGTTCGGTACAATCTCCAAAAGAAATGAAATGCCCCAAAAGCCCTTAATATTTTGTGAAATCTTCGATGTTTGGGGAATCGATTTCATGGGACCATTTCCTCCATCCAATGGATTATCATACATCCTTCTGGCAGTTGATTATGTTTCAAGGTGGGTTGAGGCCAAACCCACTAGAAAGGATGATTCACATACTGTTAGTGAGTTCCAAAAGACACACATCTTCCATAGATTTGGCACACCTCTTTCTTTGATAAGTGACTTAGGAACCCATTTTTGTAATAAAACCATGAAATATATTTTGAAAAAGAATGGGGTTGTTCATAAAACTTCAACTGTATATCACCCCCAAACAAATGGTATGGATGAAATTTCTAATAGGGAAGTGAAAAGAGTGCTTGAGAGAATTGTAAAACCCACAAGAAAAGACTGGCCTGAAAGACTTGGTGAAGCACTTTGGGCTTATCGAACTACCTATAAAACACCCATTGGGATGTCTCCTTTTAGGCTTGTTTTTGGTAAAGCATGTCACTTACCAGTTGAAATAAAACATAAGTCATTTTGGGCAGTGAAAACATGTAATTTTGATCTTGAAAAATCTGGTGAAGAAAGATTTTTGCAATTGGATGAACTGGAGGAGCTTCCACTTGAATACTATGAGAATTCCATTATGTACAAAGAGAATGCTAAGGTACTCCATGATAGACACATTCTAAGAAAGGTATTTCATGAAGGTGAAAAGGTAATTCTCTTCAATTCTCGATTCCAACTTCACCCAGGTAAGCTTAATTCTCGTTGGGAAGGTCCTTTTATTATCACTAATGTTTACCCATTTGGTGTAGTGCAAGTCCAAGACCCCTCTTCCAAAAGGACATTCACGGTTAATGGACATCGGTTAAAGCATCACCATGAGAGGACATGCAGTCCTGGAACAACATCAACTTCCAATGGCTCCCCAAATTCTCTAAGCTGAACTACCACTAGATGGAGAAGGCGACCCGCCAAATCCAAACCAGGGGGCACCTCTTTCCCTTTAACTCTCTCTATCTTTTCCTCTCTCTACATCTTTCTTCTTCTTCCTCTCTCTCTCATTTTTTTACCCTTTCTTTATCAAAACTTTTATTTTTCACTTTCTATTTTGTGTGGGTGTATCTTTACAAAAATAAAAACCTAAAAAACAAAAAAAAACAAAAAAAAATCACTTAAAAAATACAAAAAAATTATAAGTCATGCTTATTCACCATCGAGTTTTGAAATTTTGTACAACCATTTTGGGGAGTTAACAGACATGTTTTCATCTCAAAAAGTTTATATTTTCATTATGACTTTGGATAAAGAATTTTGTGTCAAAACCAACACATTTTGAATGCTCAATTTTTGATTTGGAAAATTATTTTCCCCAACTGTGAGAACAAACATTTGCTTTCATGCGAAGGCCACCTATGTCCATCTTTTCAAAATGTGTGTTTCCACCCCCATTTGTGAGTCTTGAGTTTGTGGACCTTTGAGCTGAATTTCCTACCTTAGTGTGTATTAATATGATAGAGGCATTTTTTGAACCACATGAAAATCACAATAGCCAAATAGCCTCCCATTTCCCTTACATTAATCCTCCTTTTGAAAGCCCCTTCGAGTCTATGAAAACCTTTTCATTGATAGACACATTACAAGCCCAATAACTTATCCCACCAAATATCAACATGGATTTTCATTGCATAAGTTTTTGAAATTTAAGTTTGGGGGGGGGAATGGATTTCATTTTTGGGTATCATTTCCTTACATTCTGGTGTGTTATCATATGCTTGAGGGCAAGCATCCATTTTAGTGTGTGGGGGAGGTTATCATTCAGTGGGATTTGGGAATGTATTGTACAAATTATATTGAAAAGTTTTCAAAAAAATTCAAAAAAAAAACAAAATTGAAAAAAAAATCAAAAAATAAAATAAAAATGGGTTGTGTCTTGGGTAGGTCAAAAATCAATCTTCCTCAACCTTTGATCTTGTTATAACTATTACAATTAGTTTCATGAGTAGATAAAACATGGGTTGGGAAATGAGTGTGAGATCTGTCTCAAGGTCAACTTTCGAAAAAAAAAAATTAAAAAAAAAAGAAAAAAATAGAACACTTGCATTATATTCTTATATCATTGGGAGAAGTTTGGTGGTTTGTAAATACTTCATCTTCTCATAACCTTCATATTTTATTTCTCTACTGTGTCTTTCTTCACACAATCATTCCCTTATAAATATGTGTTTTCATTTCCTTCCATGTTTTATTTCAAAAAAATGTGCATTGTTTTTTTATGTTGGTATTTTAACCCTCTTATTCTCTCTCTTGGACATTATATTCCTACCGTCCCATAGCCACAGAAAAACCCCTTCAAAAGACCTCTTGATTTTTGAGAACTTTGGATAGGGAGTGGAAGCTGAGAGCTCTTACAAACTCTATGATTTTCACTTTTTGTTGGTGAAAGAGTGAACCTCCACAAATGAAATTTATCATCTTGAGAGGTGTGAGTTTTGAGTGTCCACATTTTCCATTTCTAAATTTGTGCATGAAAAAATGAATTAGATTTGGAACATTGTTTCTGTAACAACATGTGGTGGAATTCAAAATGGATTAGTGAAATAGTCTAAACCTCCCCTGATTGGAGAAAACAAAATTTTAATATCTGTTGGTGAGTAAAAATGATTTTGTCATGTTTTTATATTTGTTGCACATGAGGACATGCACAAAACTAAGTGTGGGGGAGTTGATGTTATTAATATTTTCATGACTTATTATATTCCCCCTTTACTGATTTTATATGAAATGTGCATAATTTGTGTGAAATATCAATGTTTTAATATTAAGTATAGTTTTTGAGCATTTTTTAGAAGTAGTCCAATTGAGTCAGTTTAATGTTTTAATAATAACTATCACTATAATGATCCAAGTTGTGTTTTTCTTGTTTTTTAGGATTCTCTTTCCAATATACAACATTTCATTAGAAGGTACCATGAGCCAATTCTGCCATTTGAAGGGTCATATGGTCCTCACAAACAAGACCAAAGAATCTGTGAACAAACTGGACCAGCCATGAAGATTGATTTACTGGGCTCAATACAGCAGTCCAAAAACATTAAATCTCACCCATAATTCTGAGGACACTACATGTCATCTTGGATAAAAATTTCAAGGCCCAAATCTAAGTACAAGTGGCCCGAATAAAGCATTGAAGTCCAACCCACCATTCTGGACGAGAATTAAAATCAGTATAGTATGCCTGACATATCTCATGATGTAAGCATCAACTCGAGCTTAGCCTTTTCAGTGTGAAATAGGAGATATAGACGGCCGACATTGTTGAATAACCCATTTGGATTTGAAGGCATATTCATATTAAAAAACCCTTTAACATTCTGAACTTCAAAAAGACTGGATTGAAATGGACAGTTTTACTTTGTTTAATCAACCGACCATAACTTTTGATCCTTAAGTCCAAATGACTCCAAAGTTTTCGAGTAGTCGGCCAAATTTATTATATACAACTTTTAAGAAGTATATTTCTCGAGATTCGGCTGTCATAAAGTCCATATCTACGAGCCAGGTGGAGGGGTATTGCAGGAATGTAAACAGTCTACTCCTTGGGCTATAAATACTCTCCCCTTCTCTCCTTGAGAGGGGTTGGCATTTCAGAAGATAGGAGAAAATATTGGAATGACCAAGGCCTTGAAAAAGGATTGGGAGTATCTTCCATACTCATGTTTTCACTTGAGAGACCTTTATTCCTCTCTTTGTTTTCACTTAATTTCGTGTTCTTCATTTTTGTAATTTTGTAAGTCTCTTTCTTTGTAATTCTGTTTTAATGCAAGTTACTTCTTCAATATCTCTTATTATCATCCAAATTTTTTAGTTTAATATTTATGTTCTTAAAATAGTTTAAATTCATTTCAATCCCCTTCCCTTCTTTAGCTTCCTCATTCAATCTAAAGTTCATTTTTAATTATCATCATTGTTCATGTGTGTGTGTGTCGACGTACCACTCTTTTTTTAACCCTTTCTTTTTCTTCTCTTATTAATTTATAATAATAATAATTATAAACATAATATTATACACACAAATGGCTGAGTAAATCTCTCATTGGGGTGAGTTATAATTTAGGTATGTTAAGTGATTGAGAGCTTCTGCTCGATGAGTATTCGTTGAATTAAAATTGTGTATGTTGGACTTAACATGTCCTGGATTAATGACTTGTTTTGTTTAATATGTGGTTTCCATGGATTATTGGAACCATAAATACACCACCATAAATAATATCTGATTGATATTATAACCTTATTTTAAGTTAAGGCTCGGTTTAAAGACTTAACACTTATTAATTCTAATCAACATCATCTTGTGACATGGGTGTTAATTTAAATGCAATATAAAGCAAAGCTCAAGGATATCACAAGCTTAACTAAACTAATTATGAACTCACCCAAATCTTTATCAACTTGTTAAATTAAACATCATCAATTATTCATTTCAATTAATCTCTGCAATCAAAACCCCCCCAATCAGAATACAATCAACTAAAAACAAACGACTATTTCAAAGTATCATCGCCGGGGATTCGACCCGAGTGCTGCTATACACATTAGCAGAGCACCAGAACTTTGACCGGTCTATAGGAGACAATCATCCGTGCGTTTCACATACATACCCATGGAATTTTTTTTGGTTTTATTGTCATATTGGAACAGATTAAATTACAAAAGTATATATATATATGTGTGTGTGTGTGTGAGTGTGTGTGTTTGTGTGTGTGTGTAAATATATAATTATTATAATATAATTATTATAATATCATTATGATATCTTATAATTTCACAAAACACAACCTTAATACATTTTATAAAGTGTGTGAATGAATCACATTGCTTTGAGTGGGTGGTAGTCCACTCTTCCACCAACTAAATTATCGTATTTACAAAAAATGGAAATCATAAAGATATGTGTTGTAAAATAATTATAGAATATTAAATAAATAATTATTATCATATATATCATATGAAAACATATTTTCCATTATAATTCCCACCATGATAGGTGGAAAATGAAGAACGAACAATCGTCGTTTTGTGAGGGGGTAATTCACCTTACACATAAACAGTATGTTTGTTACCCATTAGATGGAAGTGTGTGTTAGTGTACGTCAAATACATATCATAAAAAATCTTAGTATTTTTATGATGCTAGTGCTTTTTTATAATAATGTAATAAGGATAGTTTTGGGGGTGGAAAAATAAAATAAAAGAATGGAGTTTTAGGGAGGGGTTACCTATTAATCGGGTAAATCCTTTTGGTTCGCACTAAAGGGATTCCTTAAAAGGTTTTCTGAGAAAAGGGAGGATTAAAGTTTGAATTTAGAGTTTTTTGAATGTGTATTTGGCATATTTTTGATGAAACTAAGTAGTTTTAGAGGTGTGAAGATGTATGAGTGGAGGTGGCCTTTATTGGGAAGGGAAAGGACACAATCGGAATTTTTGAAAAAAAGTTAGGTGTACCCGCTTTTTTATATTTAATTATTCTTACAGAGCCAAAATTCTCAATAATGGATGTTTTATGGCCTAAATATGGACATAACATAGTTTTTGGACAAGTGGATAGGTCATTTTAGTCATTATGTTTATGTTTTATTCCCTTATTAATCTTAATATTACCATAATCACTCTAATTAATTTTAATTGCATTCATTAATATTTTTGGTTAAAAAATAAGTAGAAATTATTATATAATATAAATTATTATTATTAAAAATATGGAATCCATTTTTCTAAATTTAAATAATAGAATTGGTAGAAATTAATTTAAATTTAATCCTGTGGACTGAACAACATTTCGAGTATCTAAAGTAAAAAAATAAAAAATTATGCTAATTTTTTATACCAAATTTCAATGGGAAATTGATTCTAAGTTCCTAAATTGGATTAATTGATAAAAATATGATATAATTATACTTTTAAAAAAATTAATTTTTAATTTTACTATATAAATAAATTATCTGAAAAAACAAATTTGTATAAAAAATTATCACTTTCCACTACTAATCCAAAAAGAAAGTTTCTCAGAAAAATAACAAAAATTCAACCTAAAATAATTTAGACAATATATATTCAAAATTTAATTTTGTTTTAAAAAATTAAATTTTTATGTGTGTCTAAAAATAATTTTATTGCTTTTCATAGAAATACATGAAAATAAGTTTATTTAAGAAAATGGTATTTTTAAACATATAAGGAACTTACCAAAAAAATATATCTTTATTTGTCAATAAGTTTTATTAATATAAAACAATTGTAAAAAATATTTTACAAGTACTTATTACAATTCATATCACTTTGTTTAATGGGTATGTTATAATTATCTCATTTAAATGATTATATCAATTAAAAGGATGTTTCATAGAAACCCGGTAGTGCGTGTTACACATGCCTAGTCGATGTTGTGTCTAGCCCAATACAGTCTAGTAAATAATGGAAGGAATGTTTGACTTAGTGAAATTAAATACTCCAATGAAAATTAATTCATTCGAAGAAAAAAATAGTCCACAAAAAACTGGAGGTGTTGCAAGAGGTTATCTCAAGACTGAAACTGGGTACATGAGAGGTTATCCCGAGCCTAAAATTGGATTCATGAGAGGTTTTACCAAGACCTAAGAAGGTAAATGGGTGGTTATACCAATAATAACATGTTAATAATGTTTTTTTCATATCCTTGACATAAACGTTTCTATGGATATGTGTATGAGACAAATCAATGTCTTATGGAAATGTTATGTTCTCATGGATCATGTAATTTAATTCCATTATGATTCATGTCTTATAAACATACAATAATTACACCAAGAATCCTATTGATGGTCTATGATATTCTTGGTATGATTTCAAAATGTTATTCTTAGGTTATCATATCATTATGAACATATTATGTTGATATGTCCCTTGTTTACCCTCACTAGGAATATATACTCACCCTTTCTTATGATTCCTTTCCCCGAGTTATAAACAAAGGTATTATGTATAAAAATTCCTAATAATGGTGATAGTTATGAATAACATAGTGTGAGATGATGTTGTTAACCTTTGAACCAGTTGTTTATCTGTCTAGGTGTCCAAAGACATTGGACTTAAATCATTATTGTCCATATCATTATAATGTGTAATTAATATTCATATATGACAATGTTATATTCATGTATGAAACATATGGATCATTATAATTACCATGATATATTGTAATTTTACTCCTATCATGTACGGTTACTCATTGGAGTTATCATTTCATTGTCCATCATATTCCTTCTTAACTAGATTCATCTCAGTACCAATTGGTGACTAAAACCAAGATAGTTAGTGTGAGTATCAATCAATAATAAGTAGAGTAATAAATCTTATGATAAATTAATTCAATTCTATAAATTCCTAAATTATGACACATTCATTTCGAAGAATAAAATTTAAGGATCATTCTTTATAACTTTTAGATCATCATAGGTTATTAGGTTATATCCTCAAATTATTAATATCATGATTCCTTAAAATAAATAAACCCCTTTTTGATACCTGTTGAGGTGACCCGAAAACAACATAACTATTCTTTACAACATTTTCAATGAATATTAATTACATCTAAAAATAAATCACACCTGAGAATATAATGGTTTATTTTCTGGGATATTAGATACATAAACAACTTATTTTATAACATATTCAACATATATCACAAATAGACTTCCCAAATGATACCATTTATCTATGTTATACATAATATTCTAATTTATAACCTAGGGAATGGACAAAATAAGAAACAATGGGCTCATAATCTCAATGAGGGTAATCATAGGAGACATCAATAGATGATAATATGTGAGCATAATATGATAATATGTGATTGAAAAAATAATAAAGGTATATAGAAATAATCTAATCTAATCATGACATACATTATAAAATCTGGGTGATGGAATAAGGATTTTAGCATATCATGAGACATGAGTCACAAGAGTGTGGAAAAAATAGTAAAAAAATCTTGATCATTGAGATTATAACATAGGTATGTCACTGACGGAAAATTGTTTTTTTTATTATTACACAAACACTTTAAGGAAAAAGTGAGAAACCATACATGACTTCACTACATCACCAATTCACCACTTCACCCTATAAAATCATACAATCACAATGGATGAAAAATAAATTCAAGAATTCAAACTAACAAACCATCATATCTGGAGCTGAAATCACCAAGATAAGGCTGAGGTAACCCGAACCAGGGAATACGAACATCAGGAAATCTAGGCAAACCTCAGAATCGGTCTCATTAAATGCCCACCGGTGCGACCGTCGACACCAACCCAAAACCACAAACCCTCCAGCGGACTCCAGATGGAATTATCCCAAACCCTCCAGCTAAGTGAGATGGACCCTAAAAAGAGAACATCCATAATGGGTAAAGAAGAAACTAGTGCAAAGAAGACTAGGTCATCTAGACACACACCCTACTCTGCTGGCAACCGCAGCGCAACCTCAGATCAAACGAAACTCCACGGACCCCATTCCATCATTTACAAAGCAGATCAAATCCAAAACCAGTATAATTCAGCAAATAAAACTCATCCCAAGAAAAACCTCGAAACATCCACAATATCCTCCAAACCAAATTCATTTAATCGAACCAAAAACACAACCCCCAGCGCCGCCTTCAAAGCTGGTCAAGGAGACTGCATCTTCCATCCCACGCCTCGTAGTAGGCTCCAACCACTGGACCTTCACCACATTGCCAAGGAGACCAAGCACATGAACCCACACTGCATCATATCCTCAACGCTGAGTAAGAACAACCCAAACCCTCTACTATAGAGCACCCACAATCCAGGTCTCCACTGAGTAAGAAAAGTGGAGTAACACCACCTTGGGCTGCAAGCACTGCAACCAAACCCTGAGAAGACCTCTGCAGATGACCCCTTAGATAACCCAATGTGAGAGTTTCCACTGTGGTCCTGACAACGAGCCAGTAAAGAGAAAGATGATTGTAGTCTGATGGAACGTGCAAGAATGACAGTGTGGGGAATCGAGCGAAACCTCAACCAGGATGCAAGGAGAGAAGCAACAGGACAGATCCAGACCCTCAAAGCCACCACAGGCAGCACTCCAAGCTTGCTGGGAAGAACCAAAATAGAAGGAGGACCACAAAAATCTGAATATGAGAAGAGGATGGCAACGGTGGGAGGAAACCCTAGCTAAAGTCGCGCCCCTTATGTGCCCATCCTATAGGTAAGTCACATAACATAAAAATTTGGAACAAACATAAGAATAGAAATCACAACATATGTCAAGACGAACCACCAATACATTCAAATTATAAAGGTGTAGGACAACTACTTTCCCAGAATATAGTGGTCTTGGAATAACCACATACATCCCTTATGATGGTGGACTTGGACTAATCAACCACATCCCTTAACATAGTGAAGCTAGGCTAACCACCCTTATCCCATCAAGATCTCATGAGATATGAAAAAATAACCAATGCATTATGGGTCTCTAATGGACCCACCTATCACATAATGGTAAACCATATATATGGGTTCTATATGATCATGAAAACATTCATAATACCATCATAACTTAATTAGTTCATGAAAAATAAATAGTTATTACGATAAACTTTAAACAACATGACTATAATCCATATATATAAATAGTTTGGATAGTAAAATTAGATAATACCCCTAATGAATCATGAGAAACTATAAATTATGTAAAAATATATGAAAAAATACCCTTTTAAGAGCATTAGAAATTTGCTTAAAAAATAAGGAGAAATATCCTTTTCTTTTGATAGATTTTTTTCAAATAAAAAATTCACAAAACAATAGGAATATATATTACATTGGAAAATAATGAAATTATGGAGATAATTATTCATTATTTAAAATAATTATAAATGAGTGAAAATAAATTCATGAAAAAAGATTTAAAAAAATATTAGTTTCACACTTTTCTAAAGAGAGTAAGAGTTGGTGGAAAATAATAAAAATGAAAAAATTTAAAGAAGAATAATTTTGTAAATAAATTCAATTAAATTCAAAATAAAATCATTACGAAATCAAATAATCATAGATAAGTATATCTAAAAATTAAAATTGAAAATATATATATGGAATTGAAACATTGTAGGATAAAAAGAAGAGATAAGGTCAGCTCTACTTAAAAATTTTGTTTCAGTCGAATTGTGAACTAAAAGGATGATAAATGTTAAGAAGATATGTAAACTACTAAAATAAAAAATAGTATAATAAAATATATGGGTTTTATATTTAATATCATATAATTTTTTTAAATGTAATTTCAAACTTTAACAATCTTGATTTCAAAATGAGATTGGTGAAGAAACCCTTACCTCAACCTCTGACTTCCATGAATGAAATTTAGCCTCATATATAATTAACATAATCACCTCAATAAATTATTTTAATACCTTATTAATATATATTTCTTTTTATAAGATTCAATTAAAATAATTTATTAAAAATAATTTAGTTAGTTGTCATTTATTTTCATCATTGTACATTATATTTTTTTATTAGTTCATACAAGATTCATAATCGTGATTTTAGTACCCATTATTTGATACCAAGTTCATCATTAAAAGATTATTAATGATAGAAGAATAATTTTTTTTTCAAATTATTTATATATTCTCCTATTAATTTGATGTAAATTATGGGTATGGTTTGTGAGAATGAAGTCCATCAGGAACACTTTTCACGTAATTTACCGACAACCGTGATTTATTTATAATGATCATTCATTTTATATATTTGTTATATAAATATATTCATGGAATATATTACTCCTTAAAAATATATATCATTATTATTAATGTCTTTATACTTATTCATGGTGAAATTGGTGATGTTGGTATAACAGTGTTCATGTAGGCGGTTGAACCAACCCTAGCCAGAACATGTTATACTAATGAATGAGTAAGAGTATATATTTATATAATAATTGTATAATTTTATAAAAATAATAATTATGTTAATATAATATCATTATGTTATAGGATAATATTTAAAAATAATGGACTTGAGAAGGAAATTTAAAACAAAACGGAATAACCTAGATACTTACTTGATAAAGTTTCTCCTTTTGGACAAGAGTTCATTCAGAAAGAAGGGTTTAGGATTATTTATTTGAACTAGAAGCTAAAAAAGTTATAATAAGGATTTTTTAAAAACTAAAATAGGTAGTTAATCAATATAAAATCAAATTATTTGAGTGGTTTGATAGGGTAATAAAAGAGTTCCATTTACAGGTTAGTTTTGTGTTTTATTTCTTCAATTATTAATTGACTAATATATAATGTTTACATTATAGAGGTAAAGTGGATAAAAATTAAAAAATAATTGATATGATACAAGTTTTAGTCAATAAAACCATCATAAAAAATCATAGGTAGTTTTTCTTTTGATATTTGGTATCTTTACCACTTAGTTTAACCCCCTTTTACCCAATTTTACCTTTATCGTGGTAACTTAATGTCTAAATCAGTAAATTATTGTTATTATTAAAAATGGAATTTAACTCCATACCTAATTTTGAAATTTTGTTGAATTTTTTTCTCTATTTAATCTAATTAAATTTATAAATATGGGCAATTTAACTTTTAAATGATGTTATAAAATATACTAAACAACTATTTTATAGAAAAATTACCTTTAAAACTTTGTGTGTTTTTAATCCATTTGTATAATAATTAGAAATTAAATGAGTGTTGATATATTTTTTTTAAATTGTAAAATTAAATTTGATTAATCATTTAAAAGTGATCAAATTAATTTATTAAGATAAATATACAAAACAATAAAAAAAATCTTTGAAAAAATATCATTTCATAACATTAAATAATTTCAACAATGTCATATTAAAAATAATTACTCGTCTAATAAGAATTTAAATTTATCAATCCATTAGTATTAAAATATTTCTTTTACTTTTATAAATACGTCAAATAATTATTTAATAATAATATGTTATGCATAATAAAAAAATATTTTTATTGTAATATATTATAATATATTTTAATTAAATAACATTTTGATTCCATTACTATATATATACTTTTATAAATTATTAAAATCATTCGTCTTATTTAATTATCCCACAACATGTATGTTATATTTTTAATTCTATATATTATTTATATAGTTTCAATCAGTGGTATGATATTTTATGATATTTGTGAGGATAAATATTAAATGATCATGGTATTTTTAACTACATACAGTTACCCTTGTAATTTCTTTAAGGATGATTCGTATTTTATTACCATAATTTATTAATGTTTATCTTCTGTTATAATATTTTATCTTAATAAAATATACCATGGTCCTTTTTACTTTAATGATTCATGTGAAACAATACATTAAACATAGTATTTATTTTAAGGAAAAAATACATTGTAAAAGAAAGGGCTGTAATAGAAAATTACATGAAGTTGATAATTATGATGTTGAAGTTTTGATAGGTTAGGATCCCCTTAAAATCATGGTAGTTTGAGCCCTTGTTTTTTGTTTTTGGAGGTTCAATAGATAATGAACAGTCAAGGTACATGGTCCCAAGGACTGTGCAATAAGAGTGTACAACATGATTTGTTAACCAGAGAGGGGTATATGGTTAGTGAATAGTCCTGAGGGACCTTGCACCTGGGATTTTAAAAAAAGGTGGGTCACATTGTTCGTGCAAAGTCATGGATAAAAGTGTTTCTTACACATAAAATCATGCTTTTATCTAAAAACCTCTCTTTTAAAACTCATATATCCTTTCATAAGTCCTATTTGAGGATTAATTAGACTTGGGATGTTCCAAGGGTTCCATGGGAGACACTTTGAGGATTATTCATCACCAAAAATTTTAATTCTATTTAAGATAAGTCATATCAACACCATATCTAAGGTTTGGTCTTAGTGATATCTATTTTTCTTTGATCTATATTTTCTCCCATTGCCTATTTATTCTTCCTTACATTGATCAATCCCTTTTGATTGAATCTAGATCCTTGGATTTTGGATTTTAATCCTGAAGGGGAGAAGTATGATCTTGTTGTTTTCACTCACAATTTCCCAAAGATAACGATGGAATGAGGCTTGATATTTTTCAAAATGGAACCAAGTATGACACTTATGCATTCATGCACTAAATCTCTATGTTCCTTACATAACACTAGGACTCTTTTAACCTAGAATACTTATGATTGGTCTCCTCACACATCTATTTCATGCCAAACCACCTCAAACCTTACCTTACATCTAGACCCCACACACTCAGCCTCTCTACATCACTCCTCACACCCATCCCTACCTCCCCATACTTTATCTCGTTCTTGGTTTCCTCATTCCCTTACATCATGCTCGACCTACTCATGGCCTAGTATCATATCCATACTGTTTTCATATATAACTGGGGAACCCAAAGAAGTTATGGATGATTAACACACTAGACTTCGAAACCTGTCTTAATTATCCTATAAAAAGGATGATATACCTCCCAATTTTAGGGTATTGATATCAAAAATTTTATAAGGTTATTGATTAAAAGAGTGATCAAGAGTTCCCAAAGATTAATTTTTCACGCCCAAGCCCCCAATTTCTCATTAAGTAGACTCTTTATGTAAAAATATAAGTTAAATTAAGTGGAATCTAGGTATTTGTGTCTTATGAAGGTTTCAATACACAAATACTTCATGAAAAAAACACTTCTTTCATGCCAAACTAAGGTTAGGGATAAGAATCCTTCCGAAGAGAAAAACAAGGTCCCGAATTAACCAATGATATCCTAGGGTAAAAACTGGGTATGCAATTAGCACAAGATTTCCCAAATGTAGCACTAGGGTATCATTTTTTTTCAAGCTATCCTAGGATAGACACTGGTTATATAATTCATCCAATGTCCACAAGATCACCACTAGGGTTTCAATTATCCGAGGGTCCCCTAAGGAACCATTAGGGGAATATTTCACTCAAATATATTATATATGGTTATGATCAAGGCTACCACACATAGAATTAAAATCTATTAAATTAGTATTAAATCCTAGCTTTTAAGACCACACATAGGTTCCTTATTCATTCATCCTTCCAACATGGGTTCTCTAATTACCATGGTCCCCTTCCTTTTATAAATATAATTGCTTTGCCCTATAGGACCAAAAGATATTTCTAGCACTCTTTTTCCCAGTCTAAAACTTCATACATCCTCACCCACCAAGGACTCCTCCATGGCCACCTTAGGTACATGAATAAGTTGTGTATATTGGATTTATCCCTTTCCGTTTTGAATTCCTTTAAAAGAGAGAATCCTCATTATTAAAGGAGTACATTAATTACTCCCTATTATAATAAATGGGATATGAATATAAATGGGCCTCTAATCTTGTGTGATATCCAACCTATATTTATCTAAATAATCTATTATGTTAAACCAAAAATGCCACTCACGCATAAGTACCATGCCAACCCATTTTTAGAAACCTTTCACCTAGTGTTCTATTTTGAATGACATTAAACTACATTGAACTGGTCTATGTTTTATAACCTTAAACCAAAATATATAATGGTTTTAGATTCATATAATTACATAACCCATATAATTAGGTTCGAGCCAGAGTAATGTATAGCCTCATATATGTCTCTATGTATAAAATAGATTATTGACTTGTGGTGAGGGTCTGATACATGTATGGGGGATACTATGCCTTGAATATAACTTAATGAGAATAAGTAAACCAGCATAATAAATAATGGATAATCTTAATAATAAACAACAGCCTGAAATCATAGTGGTAAGCAAACCAAAAAATAACATCACATGCATCATCAATTGAACTCATGTCATAGATTTGACGACAGTTAAATTCATTACATTTAGTGACTAGATATACACAATAAATAAACACAAAAGATAACAAAGGAAATATTTCATGTGATAAAATGTATTTCCTAGAATTACCTCTATCTACCCCAAGTTGTACCTGCTAAAGAACCTAAAATTGACACTTTCCCTTGGTTGGATCCATGATAACAAAGACTACATGAGGACCATGGTTCTTGTGTAGGGAGTGACTCATATACTCTATAGGAAACCACCAATGTTTCCTTATCATAAATTAAATGGTTACATATGAGTGGATGAACTAAAAATAATCTAAATAAAATATAAAATAATATCTTCCATTTCGATCAATAGTGTGCTGACCAACCAAGAAAATAACCAATTTTATTATCTTTGAATATTTTCCTATAATATAAGCCATACCATAATTTAAAATCATATCAACTAGCCTTTTTCCATCTCGCAAAGGGTAATTCCTTAACATGAACACCATATCATTAGGCTTCACTATAATGAACTTTAAATTAAACAACCCATAAATATGATCTTAATATAAATGAATTCACATTTTATACATTTCCAAGATCATTTTTGTTTACAGTTTTATAGAATTACTAAAAATATTACATAAAAAAGTGGAAACTTCCATATAGGGTACATTTTCTTCCAACAAAATAGGGCTTTAAGTTTACACCAATATTTCATTCAAGTCCCTTTTTCTTCTTTCAAGATGATCCCAACACAGAATTATTGACCTTATTACAATTTCTAGGCATCCTTAGATATAATTAAGAAAATTTAACAATGTCATATAAGCAAAAATATATCAATAAGGGATAAAAAATAAATTAATCCTATTTATCCAGGGAAAACTTGAATACCCAGGAAAATGTTTAACTTATCCAAATAGAACATTGAGAACATAAATAAAACATTTAATCATATTAATATAAACCTTTTATAAAATAAAATAATTTATAACCCATTATTAATCATTTTAAAACCATGAATTCATCATGAGGCAAGTGGGAACTCATGAAAACACTTCTTTGAAAAACAAAAATTTCACCTTTAGAAGTTTATAAAACTATCATACCTTAAAAATAAAATTATTTCCATAAAAATACTTTTTTGAAATCATGATATAGGTATCTTGGAGATTCATATTAATAACCCATTTCCCTCATGTTTAACCCATTTTAAAATTATTGAATCCTAGTTAATTCAATCAGAGTAACCAATATGGTCATCTTCCTCATTTTTTTCTTCAAATACAAAATCATTACTCAATTAATTGGAGAGCTATATCTAGATCAAACATCATCATGAGATATATTAGTATCTCCCATAATCATATATAATGTTAAACTACCATATCATGAAATAAAAAAAATACTCTTTCACTTTTCATCATAAACCCCTTGAAGAACTCATTTGAACTCATAAGAAAAACACTTTTCATTTTCACATAATAATAAGTAGAAATACCCTTTTATTTGAATACTCCAGAAGGGAATTTTTTTATAGAATATAGGGAATTAAATATACTTTTAAAAACCATGATAAATTTTAGAGGAAGTTTTATAACAAATAATGGGTATGATAGTGGGAAAAGGAGTTCAATTACAATACATTAAAAACCATTCTTTTTGTACTTCATTAAAAAGTCAACAATAACCCATATGGAAAATAATAAAAAGTTTTCTTTTTAATATTTTAAAATAAAGTAATAAATAATTAAAAATTACAATTACAAACCTTTTAATCATAAATAATAACATTCTTAAAATATTCAAAATACCCTCTAAACGGAATAAAAATAATTATAAGGAAAAATTTAGAACAATTTTTTTAAAAGAAATCCCCTTACCTTAAGTCCTACCTAGCTTAGTTCATTCTATAAATCCAAAATAATAAATTTAAATTAGTTATTTACCTTATTAAACACCTTTTACAAGTTCATTACCTTATAATTATTCCATTTATTCAGTTTCTTACAATGTTTTATTTAGTTTTTAAAATGTTGATGCTCATGTTGGATGTTTTGTGGTCATTCAATTTATAACCTAAAAAAATTGATGCATTGATCGTGGTCAAAGGTTTAATGGTTCCATAAAATAAGGAAATTAAAAAATTTATAATTATCATATTTATACATTAAATAATATTTTAAAACTGAATTCGCAATGCAGTCATGAAAAATTAATCATACCATTTCCTTAAGACTATAGTTTGTACGTACGCATGAACGACGTTTTCATTTTTATATTAGGTGGAAAAATAAATTATTTAATATTTTAATTTTAGATAATCATAAATATATTATAAATTCCATATTTATTCATTATTTTGATCCATATGACTAGCCTTATATGGCGGAAATGAAAAACGAATCACACCGCTTCATAGGGGTTGTGGTCCACATGTACGCATGAGCGATTTTATCATCTTAAAAAGATAAAATGACATGAAGGTAAGTAATATATTATCTTTATATAATCTCAATTATGTATTAAATATCAAATATATTAATTTTATCCATTATTTTATCTAGAAATATGATCCAGTGATGAAAAAAACACATCGCTTTGTGTAGGTGGTGTCTACGCATACACATGTGGAATGTTTTTATTTACCATAGGTTGGAGAAGGAGATGAAAAAGGGGTTTAACATAAAAATAATAACATTTAAGAATATGGAAGATACTAATTTCATTATATCATAACTGTTAAAAAATATTTGAAGGAGGTATAAGTGTAAATAAACAAGAAACCACTCAGTTAAGATTTATACATCTTATTTTGGAATCCTCATTTGGATTAAACCTTAATACTTCTTAGCCTAGTCTTTTGGTGATACTAGGACATCTTAGAGGTGGGTATGGATGTTGTAAGGGTATTTAGTTAGGTATTTTTCAAACAAAATGGCTCAATGTGTGATAATATGGTAGGATATGAGGTTTCCTTTTATAAGTGAGGGGTTGCCCATGTGTATACTTAAAATTTTTAAATTTATAATGTATTTATCAATGGAAAGTGGCACTAAATTAAAATATTTTAAATTCGGTATAATTATGAATAAAAAAATACTCATATAATAAAATTTAAAAATGTTTTTATAATGTTTTAAATCTTATCTCTTAGTTTTAACCCCATTGTTAACTCTATTAACCATTACAGTGGTGGAAAAGTTCTACGAAGGATACTATTCATAATGACCAAATATAAAATTGGGATTATTACCAAATTTGAACCTCCTAATTCAAAATATTAAAACCATTTTGATTTAATATAAATATGAAAACCGAAATGAAAACATTTTTTAGACCAAATTCTCTTTTAATGATAAAAATGATTTTATACCAAAATCAAGAATAATGTTGATTAGTATGGAATTAATTAGATTGTTTTTAGTAAAGGGGGGAATAATTTAAATTTTAAAAAAATGAAAAATAGAATAGAAATTTTTAAATACTTGAAAGGAAATGATAATTTTAGTAAAAATCACTAATTTTTCCTATTTATTCACCAAAAAAAATCTTTTAAGAAAAAAAATACACCCTAAGCTAAATTATATATGAAAGATCAACAAATGAATTAATTTTTTAAAAAATTAAAAATATAAAATTAAAAATATAAATTTTAAAATTTAACTTTTAATTAAAACCATGTAATGCTTGTAAAATAAATTAGTTAAATAAATATATTATTTCTCAATTGAAAAACGATATAAAGTCATTTATAAAACTATTATTAATATGAATCAAGAAAAATGAATACTTATAAATCCTAAGATTGATTTATTTATAGGATTTAATGTGGTTTCATAATCTCCTTATCACTCAGGGTTTTCCAACAACCTATTTCTACATCCCACATTATTACTTAGGTTGATAACACCCTCTCACTCTTTCCTTATATAAAATGGAATCCCAAGGTGCAGCCTTTTCAAATCTTGCATACAAGGAAAACCCCTACCCATAAAGAAGTCAATCTAAAGAGAGCCCCATCCAAGAAGGATTTGTTTCCAATCAAGATGGTACATCGTCCCGAAGTGTGACAACCTGAATCTTAATGGTTCAAAATAGAAATATGTAAGCATGTGTGGGTTGCACCTAATTTCACCCACCCAGTCAGGGACTAGGTGACCCGACAAGATGAGTGGATCCTTGGGGTGGAACAAATTCTCCCAAAAGTGGGATCCGAGGAATTGAACCTCAGAATTCCCAAATAATGGTGTTGGTATGCCCCTCACATTCACCACTACGCCACTATTAAAGATTCAATTACACCCGCTCACTCTAGTTGTGAATATTCTATTGTAACACATATCAATAATAAACACGTATTCCACTTTTTCAATCAGGGTACCATCACCCTATCACCCAAGTCATAGAAACTTTCACATTTTTATAATTCCCGCCACAAGTACATCTTGAAAAACACACATCAGGGTCATAAGATAAAAAACATTACAACCTTCCATCCCAAATCACTCCCAATCCCCCCACGGAAGAGGCTAGTTTCTCACATTGGGACAAACTCACTAAGGTGGAAGACCCAAAGTCATAGTTCGAAAGTGTCTACCATTATCCATAATAGACCCAACAAACCCAAAACTACCCACCATGGGCTCATTCCCATTAACTTGATTCTACCCAGGCACACCAATATGAAAAGAAAATAAATTCCAAACACACACACACACCCATATGAAATATATTCCATATTGGTGTGCCTTTTTAAAATAAAGTTTATGTAAATGATACCATTCATACTAAAATTATAAAATATGGTAATGAATTACTACCCAATTTATAGGGATTTCTCTTGGAAGTTTATACCACCCAATTCAAATTAAATTCACCAGAATGATAAAAATTGGTGAAAAACTTCTAAATTATGAATTGCATAAAAAGAGATAAAATTTGTGATAAAACTCGGGGAAATGGGTCTTATTGAATAAGACTTACCAAAACTGGAATAAATTAATTAATGACACTTTTTATCAGCAAAATAACATTTAAGGGGGGTTTATTAGAAGTAAGGAGAACCCAAAAATCAGGTTTTAATTTGTGTCAGTTCGAGGGGGAAGAGGGGAGGGTTTAAGTGGTGAAATAGTTTAAAATTATGAATTAAACATTAAAAACAACCAATTAAATCCATAGGGTTCCCAGTTACCAAATACCAATTACCAAATACATTACTATCCACCGAGTGGTCTGATGCATGCTGGATAGTGGGGCCTTTGGCCCCACAAGGCCACTATCCAGACTATTGGGTATCCAATGTCCTTCTACTAGGTTATTGATAATTTTCTACATCAACTAATGTACGGGTTAATCCTAGTACCCACTTGATTTTCCCTTGATCCTTGAAACTATATAAACACATCTTAATACAAAAAATATTAAATAATACAAGGTAAAATGTGATCCCTAGATTCATAATTCAAATTTGAGGGTCATTACAAACTCCCCTAGGGTTTCTCATCCTCAAGAAGTTCCTCTAGTGTTATAATACATACTAATTCATACACTAAGATTAATCATATGAATCACACTCTCACATCTCCACTTCAACATTCCCATTCTACCAAAACACTTATAACATAGGCATAGTCTTCCTATGAAACCCCTTCTCACTCCATTCCATAATACGCATCAGGAATTCCTTAAACAACACATCTACTTCCATTTCGATATCAACACCATTGATCACATGTGTGGGTTCTAATTCATAATTCTAGAACTAAAAAACATTAACCATGTCATGCATATATCTATGTTCTATAGGAATAAGAAACTGGTAATTCAATACTCCAATCAGATCCACCAATTCTAATGGATTGGAAAACTGTGGCGTGATATTTTCATGCCTTCATAGATATCAATACCCTAACTAGTGTGATATCCAAAAGAACACCAAATATCTCATGAAAAATATAATAATATTATTCTTATGTAGATGTATGAGAACTACTTTTTCTAAGAGGTAATTAATTACTTTGAGTTCACTTCAACCCACTAAGTGTTAACATGTACCAAACTCATCCCGAGTACTACTGACTATCCCACATCTAAATAGTGTAGTGGTGAGTGACATGGACTACCATAAAGTTACATTAAGGGGGGATCTAGTTTTAATATTTTATTTTACTATTATATTAATATTATTCCATGTTCAAATGGCCTTCCCAAGCTCTACCAAAGTCGATCACACATTCTCTAATCATATCCTCGTATATCTAGATCATCCTCTTAGACTTATTGGTTTTATATAGGTGTAATGATATACTTAGTTTATAAAAATAACCCATGTCCTTTTGTAGTACCATCTATAATCTCAAGATTAATTTTTTTATCTCAATCCAATAATATTTCCCTCAGTACCTCATGAATCCATATTACCTCTTGTGTCTAAAACATTCCCAACTGATCCACAGAATGAGTAACTGAATTGGTAAGTAATGTTAAACCTTCCCTAGTTAGTTGACCATAGCCCTTGATTTATTGTGAACCATCGTTGTCTAGGATAGTCTAATGAATAAGTATATGACCACCTCATTACATTTCAATACCAGAACATAAAAGGGTTAAAGTAACCCACCAAGTCGTAATGCTTCGTGTTTATCCTATGATAGGTCAGGCAATGAGAAACAAACCCAATGTTATCCTACTCATACCCAAACACCTTAAATGATTCCTAATTTCATGGTACTTTTTGGTCAATGCTAAATGTACTAACCAACATCATGGGAGTCCTTTATCAGCTATTATCTCATGGAAGTAGGTACCACCACCCTACCATAGATGTAAATCGTGTTTTCCTCATCCTAAAACCGTCTTGAAACCATGAAAGATCATATCTGTTGATTCCTCATCATCATAAAATCAAAATTAGGCTCTTGGAAATCCTTAAACCCACCCATAAATAAATATATAATGACTAAAGTGGAACAATTCATTGCCTCTCATCCCTCCGACACTTCCATTTGTTGGTCAGTGAGAAAGATCATTAGTTTCCACTTCATGTTAGACATACAGACTCCCTACTCCTAAGTATTTGTAAAAAGGTAATCCATGATGGTACTACCCTTCACACACTATCTCAAAATCAAAGCTCTTTAGGTACTCATCCCAATATCTCAATTGTAGTTTCAATTCCTATATGGAGAAGATATATCACTAGATCTTATGGTTTGTGAAGAAATCAAATATCTCAAAAAAATATGCCACTTCAGTGGTGGTGCGGTGGTGAAGGATAGTGGCACATCCACACCTTTCTTTGGGAGGTTCAAGGTTCGAATCCTGGAAGTCCTCTTTCGGGGCGAGCTTCTCCCCCGGGATCCACCCGCCTTGCCAGGTTACCCAGTCTCTTCTGGGAGGGAAAAATGAGGCGTGGACCAATCACTGAAGGATCGCTTGATGAACCATCACTGCCGGGCTGTCACCCTCTGGGAAACTCTACCATCTTGGCTGGCAATGGATCCTTCCCCGGCTGGGGTGCTACCTCAGGGGAGTGACCTCTTCATGGGGGAGGGGGGTTTCCATGTGTCGAGGGTTTGAAAAAGACACACAGGGGAATTCCCTTCTAAAAAGAAGAAATATCTCAAAAAATAGACAACAACACAGACACATTAAGTTGTGAATCAAGGAAAAGCAATCTATTTAATGGGTAGGGCAGTTCTTCTTGTTGGGTTAGAGCAGACAACACTCATAAGCCAGTTCCAGATCTCACTGTATCAAAAATAAACTCACAGAATAACCCCTAAATCATTGAAATAGATGATATAACCATTCCTATGATGTTGAATAATTAGAATCATATTATATTAGAATGTATATTTCAACTCTTTAAAGTTCTATTCACACCAATTGGTATACTCATACTTCACTCCCTTAGTGGTATTCCCTTTCATGGGAACTATCAAGTGAGAGAAATCCTTTGTGAAATGCCTTTAGTACCTATCCTAGACAAGGAAAATTCTAATATCAGACACATTCTGAGGTCATTCCCATGACCTTAATACCTCAACCTTATCAAGATTGACCAATATTCCTACCATTGAAATCAGATTCTCAAGAAAACCCACATATTAAATCCAAAAGTGATACTTTAAGTACTTCTAATAAATCTAATGTGCTTAAATCATACTCAATACAACATATAGGTGTTTATAATGTAACTATCTGATGTGAGAATATAAAATAATATCATCAAAAAATAATATAATGATGGAGTCTGGGTACAGATGAAAAATATTTTTTCATGGGATCCATGAACACCATCGATATATTTGTGGGACCAAATTGAATTAAAAAAATACTCATATAACATATACATAGTATGATATGTCATATTTGATATATCCTCCACCCTAAATCACAACCAATGATAGCCCAATCATAGGAAGATTTTGAAAAACTATCATGCTCTACTCAACTAATAAAACTAATCATCTATCTAGGGAAATGAAATATATTCTTCACGATAACTAGGTTCAACTTCTGATAATCCACTGGAAATATCATGCTACTATCTGACATCTCGGTAAACCAAACCAGATCTTCTTAAGAAGAGGTCCATGAATGGATAAAAATTTTCACCTTAATATCCTCATGGTGGATATTGAGCTCTTTCAACTCATCTTGTGATATTTCATAAGGATATGTCAATATGGGCTCTATACCATTGACATATCCTCCACCCTGACCCATAACCAATGATATCCCAATCATAGGTGGATCTTGAAAAAATATTTGGATCTACTCAACTAAAAAAACTATTAATCTATATAGGGAAGTGATATATATTCTTCACCACAGCTAGGTTCAACTTCAAATAATCCATGAAAAATATCATGCTACTATTTGACTTCTTGGTAAACAAAACAAGATCTCCTCAAAGATATGTACTTAAATGGATAAAAATATTCACCTCAAGATCGTCATGGGGGGATACTGAGCTCTTTTAACTAATCTTGTGATATTTGATAAGGACATATCAATATGGTATCTATACCTTTCTTGAGATCAACTGAAAACATGATCGCCCTCTCAAGAGGAAACCCTAAGAATTTAACAAGGAAAGCATTCTAAAAATAGACCGTTTCTTTAGGAAAATTCACTTTAATTGTCACCTGATCTATTACAAGAACCATAACATCTGCTTATTCTATAAGGGATATCATCTGACTAAGGATAAGTACTTCTCTACTTGCCTCAATATCCCACTCTCCTATAAAAACAAACTCTTACCCTATTAGGGAAGTAATAGACACATGCCTTTAGTAACAGTCATTATTATCATGAAAGTTCATTATCTTATCCCTCCCAAAGATGACATCAAATATTATCATATCAATAATAAGGAAACCAACAAATTTCTAAAGTCCCCTACCACTATAAATATATTGAGAGCCTCTAAATATGATTCAACCTCTTACTAAGATGTGTATAAATCACCAAAATACTTGTAGAAAACTCCATGCATAGGACCGACCATGATACCACACAACCATACAAAAAAAAGTGTATGATCCATAATCAAATAAATAAATATAAATAATACAAGAAACCATAATCATATCCCTCATGGTAGAAGGACCTCTACCCCATCAGCTAGAACATAGTCTAAGGAATATACCTTTTCTATATTGGATATGCTTCCCTAACCCCTCTAAATCATTGTATCTTCTAAAGAATTTATCCCTAAAGAATATACAGTTCTAATTCCCCTCAAGCCCTTTTCTAGCTCTATGGACTGACCTCCTAGATGATTCCCTACTCTCAATATACGGCCCCCTATCCAATCCTCAAAGACTTTATCTTCCTTGAACCGCTATATAATCCCCGATTTTCAATCCCTAAACAATGATTATATAAATTCCATGAGTGTATATATGAATGAAACTCCTTTAGTAGACTAGGAATCAAAATATGGAAGTTCGTGATACATCCACACTGATAACACACAAGGGGGTCCTTTATAGAGAAGAAAAATATACCATTTTCATTCCCTATACCTCTCACCACCTTGGCATGTATTATTAAACCTCATCTTCCTACCACTAGATGAGGCAACACCAACTGTAGGATAAGTTCTTATTGTGTTATCCTCCATCAAAACCTTTTCAATGGTAAGGGATTTGTGAATCACATTAGAATAAGATCTCAAATTGATCATCCTTAGTTGGAGCTTTACATCCAAACATTGATTGATATAAAATTCATGGGGCCTATAAACCTCATTCCATACCAATGATAGATAAAACACAGTAGATCAAAACAAATGTGTAGCATAGTCTTTCATAGAAATCATCCACTCCTATAGATTTGTAAACTCCTGAGCTTGATTTAGCTTCAATGAAACATGGATGAACTCATTAAAAAATTTCCTTGAAGATCTCTCATTTCAGAGCCTCGTGCCTCCTATCCTGAACCATCACACCCCACCACCTATTAATGGGCCTAGATAGTATATATACTACCAACTACACATATTGATCACTTGGTGTATCAAAAATCTCATATATTTCTTTCATCCCCTAAATATAAACCTTAGAATCCTAATGACCTCCCATAACATTGAAAATAAGAGGGTTCTACATATATAAATATTAGATGAATTTTACCATTTTAACTCCATCCCCATGACCACCTATTACTATAAAAATATGAAACACCCCAAGATGGAGTTGATCTACTACCTAAAACATTAGAGCAAACTTGGGATCATGCTCTGTGTAAGAACTCGAACCTTCATTTTAGGTATGTTTTTCCTTTTATGGAGTTTTAAAAAAAAATGAATTTTGTGGAAATTTTCAAAGTACGCGCCTTGTACTTTCTGAGTACACACTGTGTACTCTTCTCCGGCTCGAAGTCGTGTGCTGTCCATGTTGGGCCACACACACAGTGTGTAGGGGTGACATGGAGGCCGATTTTGGCGGAGTGCGGAAAATACCCAGTACACACCGTGTACTTTAAAAATACACATCGTGTACTTTTATTTTTTTTACTAAACAGACTGGGGTCACACCTCATCGCGATATTTTCCTTCTTCTAGGTCTGATTCATCTGAGAGAGACCCATACGACCAAATCATCCCCGAGCTCCCGGCTCGCCGTTGGTTCTCTGATTCGAGCATGGTCAGTTGCGTTGGAATCGCAGCGTGGAGTTCTCCCTTTTTCTTGAGCCTTATTTTCTGATTCCTCCTCATTTTCGAGTTATCATGGGTTGAGCGTTTTGTGTGTTTTCTCAGATCTACGACGTTCTAAGGGGAATCTGTCACCGGGGTTCACGTATATCGATCTCCTAGGATCGAGGTAGGTGGTTTGTGCCTTTCCGTGGAAATTTGATGAGTATTTTGTGCAAATTCCACCAATACCCATAAACAGGGTATTGTGTGTTACTTTTTTTGCTATGTTGTTTGCCTAGTTTACTTGATTGCTATAGTAGAGGTTTATTCTTATGAGTAGAGTAATTTATTTTTGTGCTCAGGTTTCTTTTCCATGCTTGTTCTGCCTTTTGGGCCTTTTTCCAGTTTCCCTACCTAGTCATAGGATAGTGGAACTACAACTTTTTATGCTGTTGAGCCTTAGAATGATATCCAAGTAGTTCTTGAGGTTTACTTGGATGATATACGTGCTCTAAGCATGTTTTATCTTCCACTCAGGACTGTGAGAACCTAGAGTAGTAGACCAAAGAAAGAATTGACAGAAGGGCTTCTCCATAGTGTCTTTTAATTACGATGCGAGACCACAGGGGGAATTGATGTTGAGTGCTTCCTCATAGAGTCTATAGTTCCTCGACGTGGGCCACAGGGGGAATATACGTTGAGTGCTACCCCAGAGATCCTTTAGCACGATACGAGACTATAAGGGGAATTGACTGTGAGTGCTTCCCTAGAGAGTCTGTTATTTTTCATAGCTAAACCAGAGGGGTGATACTGTGTGTGCCTCCTAGAGGGTTTCTAGTACTGGTAGGTTGAACCGTAGGGGTTAAACTATGAGAGCTACCCAGAGGGTTACCTATTTTTCTTCTTGTTGCTGGCTGTTTACTTGTGTGCTTTGTTGTTAGAACTATGGATTGTAGCTGCTTGTGCTTTCCTATTTACTGCCTCTTGTTTTATTACTACCATGTTTTAATTGACTGTTAGGAACAAATCATTGGATGATTACCTACTTGGATTGTATCTCACACCCTGTTTGGGCCATGCTATTGGGCCCAAGCAGACTATGTTGCTGTAGGTATAGAAAAGGGAAAGCACCCTTCTACTTCAGGTTCTTGATTGCCCAGGAGTTGGAAAGCATGGGACCGAGCCGTGGCTTGCAATGCTAAGGAGTTTATTTAGTTTTCCTTGCACTTTTTTTCAGTTTTATTTCATCATGTTGGTTTGTTTTCTACTTTCCATAGACATATGAACCATATTACATCATTATTAGTTATCCATTGTTTCTGCTGTTCAGTTCAATTATTTGTATGCTGTTTATTGTTTCTGCTATTGTGTTTGGTTGTTTTCTGCTGTATACTTTACCGGGTGAGGGCATAGTTTCCCCAATGACTCACCAAGGCCCTCTCTTCTAGTCAGCAGCCTTTGGCATTTTGGGAACCATGCTTGAGGTCATGTGGAAAACCGGGTACAGGGAACTAGTGGAGGGGCTTCAGATTCGGGTCATTACAAAGTGGTATCAGAGGAGTTCTTTTCCCTTGATTTACTGTTTGGAGACTTTATCCAGGCATAGGACGGATTCGGTACTTGGTATTAAGCTATTCTCGGGAGTAGCTAACCCATGTACAGGGAAAAGCCATACGACCTCGTTAATTGCAGTTGCTGATTTTGAGATTTTATGGTTGATCTGATTTCACCTAGAGTGATTCATATGACTTGTGCTATTATTGTTTTGATACTTCAGTTCTATTTCTGTCGCAACCCGATGATATGAGGTTATTCCATCTCATGCATCATATAGGCAATTGTTGAAATCACATTCCATGCATTCTTGCTATGCCATCTAGGGTGAATTATCTAGTGCATGTGAATTATCTAGTGCATGCTGTTGTGATAGACTCTGTGTAGATTATGCATGCTGTTGTGATAGATGCTTGATAGATGCTCTGTCGTTATGTTAGAGAATTGTTTTTTTTTATTTTCTTAAAAATGATCCTATTTTCCATTGTATGTGACTGTAGAAGTTTCCAAGATTTGATTCGTAGGGAGTATGGGCCCTCACGAGTCGGAATTTGGCACCTATTTTCCTTGTTTTTAGTGTTTCTGGGGTTCTGTGTAGTTTCTGAGATACTTCCCAGAAAAACCCAGAATGCACGGCGTGTACTTTTTGAATACACACCGTGTAGTTTTCAGGCTGTGTCACTGACCGTGTGAGCAGAACATGGTGACATGAAAGTAACCTGGGAACACGCCGTGTACGGTATGTACACGCCGTTTATGTTCGGAGTCGTGTACCCGGTCATGTCAATAACAACACGGGTTGGGGAGCACGGGTAGAACACCCCATGTCCAGAGGGAACACACCGTGTAGTCTTATCCAGGTACCCGGCCGTGTCACGAACAACACGGGCTGACTTTACCTTCTTTTCCACACGCCGTTTTTGTTCAGAACACGCCATGTAGTCGTGTCTAGGTACCCGGCCCTGTCACGGACAACACGGTAAGGTGTCACCTTCGCCTATACACACCGTGTTTGTTCGGAGAACGCCGTGTAAGGTTCATCCGTGTAAACGGCCGTGTGCTTAACAAAACGGGCTACCGAATCCTTTTCTAGTGCACGCCGTGTTTGTTTCGAACATGCCGTGTAGTCTCAGGTTGAGTCAGACTGTGTGGGTTAGACGTGTGAAGAGACTCGGGCAGGGGAATAGTTTCTAAGTACACGCCATGTGTTGGAGTCAACACGCCGTGTAGTTTGAGATGTACACAACTTGTAGGGCAGGAGTACATTCCCGTGTTAGTGGCTTATGAGGACACGCCGTGTAGTTTTTATACACACCGTGTAGTCGTGTTTTGCAATCTTGTGTGTTTTCCTTCCCATGTTTCCATTTTGTACTCTTGTGTTCTCTATCCTTGTTTTCTTGATCTAAAATGTACCATTGATCTTTCAGATCTATGCCTCCGAGATGTCCTCCGGTCGAACGTCTGTCGTTAGGTAGTGATCAGACCCCAGACAGGGCTGATCAGGGACATCTTGCTGATCCTCCATTCAGGCCAGCCTTGGAACCGGCTATTATACCAGTCGCAGGCGCTAACGCACTGTTCAGGGAAGGTTTCATGAGGATGATGCAGGCCTTCCAGGGATCACCACCTCCTATCACGACTATGATAGACTTGATGCGGGTTTTCCAGCAGCAACATCATCCTACTTTCTCGAGGGAAGGGGGACCTCAGGCTGCAGAGTCATGGATGGAAGCCATGCTGACTATCTTTGAGCATCTGGAGACGCCTCCAGAGAGGCGGGTCAAGATCACCACTTACATGTTCTTAGAATCTGCCAAGAGGTGGTGGGACTTGATCTCATAGGCGGGTCAACAGCAGGCTATGGCTTGGGAGGAGTTCTAGCACGTGTTTTACGACTACTTCTACCCGGAGACCCTGAGGGCCAACCGAGCCCGGGAGTTTATGATCTTAGAGCATGGTACTCTTTTTTTCATGGAGTATTCCGCTCGTTTCACCGAGCTGCAGCACTTCACATCCCTCCGGGATGGGAGTGGGGTGTTCTTAGCAAAGAAGTTTGAGGATGGTCTCAGGCGGGAGATCCGCTCGTAGGTGAACATCTTCCAGTTGACTTCCATCACTTCCATCATCAACCAGACACTGATTGCGGAGCGCAATCTGACAGACTCTAGAGCTGCAAGCCAGGGTAGTCCTACTTCCAGAGCTAGTTTGCATCCAGATGATAGCAAGAAGCACCGTAGAGAGCCTATGCGCTGTGATCTGAGGAAGCGAGATGCATCATCAGGAAGCCAGGTGACATGCTACCAGTGTGGCTGGTTAGGGAACACGAGGCCGCAGTGCGAGAGGGACCTCGTGGAGTGCCGATCTTGCGGCAACATGGGTCACCTTCAGCGTTTCTATCAGGTTTTCTCACTAGCAGCTGGTGACCGGGGTTCTTCCATGACTCCTCGTTCAAGAGCAGCACCACCAGTTTCTCACCAGTCGGGGAACTGGAGTTCTTTTGGCCATTTGAGCCGAGGTGGAGGTCAAGGCCGTGGTAGTCAGCTACCAGTCCCTCGGCACCAGCAGGGAGGTTCAGCTCAGAGTGGTCAGCCAGGGGCGTAGGGCCGCGGTACAAGCCAGTATTTTGCTGTGGAGAAGACTTATCAGAATCATGTTTCCGACCCTTCTACTGTTCGAGGTACTATTTTAGTAGCCTCAGTTTTATCTGAAGCTCATTTCGAAATTGGTGCTACCCATAGCTTTATCTTTTTTGATGTCATGGAGAGCCTTGGACTCTGCATCTTTTCTTATGCCGACTCGTTGACACTAGACACACCTTTGGGAACGAGGACATCTAGTGCATGCCAGTGTAGAGAGTGCCCCCTCGAGGTTGCAGGGTATCACTTCTTATGGGATATCTATGTTCTAGAGATGACAGGCTATGATGTCATCCTCATCATAGACTGGTTTATTCCCTTTCAGGTAGTCGTCGACTGTTATCACTGGAGAGTGAGTTTCGTCTCACCAGAGGGCGAGTCTTTTCATTATATAGGCGAATGGGACATTCGGGCGAGTCAGGCAGGACTCGAGCGTCTTGGGCTAGGAGGGGAGACATCCCAGATTGCTAGTCTTTATCTAGATGATCATGGGACTCCACAATTGGACTTTCCTCTAGTGGTGGATCGTTTTACGGACGTCTTTCCAGGGGACTTCTCAGTTTTGCCTCTGGAGCGTGAGGTAGACTTCTCTATTGAGCTTGTGCTGGGAGCGGCACCGGTTTCCATTCCTCCCTATAGTATGGCTACACCTGAGTTGAAGGAGCTCAAGAAGAAGTTGGAGGAGTTCCAGGCAAAGGGTTTCAGCCAACCCGGTACTTCTCCTTGGGGTTCGCATGTCCTGTTTGCAAAGAAGGCAGACGGTACCCTTCGGATTTGTGTGGATTATCGGAAGCTGAACCAGTTGACGGTCAAGAACCGATATCCCTTGCTGAGGATCGATGACCTCTTTGATCAGCTTCGAGGAGCCTGGGTGTTCTCAAAGATCAATTTGAGGTCCGGTTACCATCTGTTTCACGTTAGACCATCAGATATTCCTGTGAAAGCCTTCAAAAGCAGGTGTGGTCTATACGAGTATACAGTCATGCCGTTCGGTCTCACGAACCTGCCTGCAGTTTTCATGGCACCGATGAACCGAGTGTTCCATCCTTACTTGGACTCCTTTGTTGTGGTCTTCATGGATGATATCTTGGTGTACTCTAACACTCTACACAACCATTCCACACATCATGAGATCATTCTGAGTACACTGAGAGAGTATAAACTTTATGATAAACTCTCAAAGTGCAACTTCTGGATGGATCACATTCACTTCTTGGGTCACGTCATCTCAGAGGCAGGAGTATCTGTGGACCCAGAGAAAGTGAGAGATGTAGTTTCATGGGAAAAGCTGAAGAATGTATTTGAGGTACGGAGCTTCCTAGGGCTGGTTGGAAACTACAAATGATTCATTCATGACTTTTCTCATCGAGTAGTACCTTTGATAGGTTTGACCAAAAAGGGGGCGATGTTCTTATGGTCAGATTCTTGTGTGTCAGCCTTTTAGGAGCTGAAAGGGAGGTTGACGTCAGCACCGATACTAGTCTTGCCGGATCCAGGAAAGAGCTACACTATTTACTGTGATGCTTCATCTATCGGGCTGGGGGTTGTGCTTATGCAGGGGGATGGAGTAGTTGTGTACGGGTCTCGGCAGTTGAGGCCACATGAGAGGAACTACCCTACACACGATCTGGAGTTGGAAGTTGTTGTTCATGCCTTACGCTGTTGGAGACACTATCTGCTGGGAGAGCACTTTGTGGTCTTCACTGACCACAAGAGTCTCAAGTATATCTTCACTCTGCGTGATCTGAATCTGAGGCAGTGTAGGTGGGTTGAGTATCTTCAGTATTTTTATTTCGAGCTTTCCTATACGCAGGGGAAGGGCAACGTAGTGGCAGATGTGCTAAGCAGGAGAACTCAGGTTCAAGCAGTTCAAAAGTCTAGCAGTGAGTGCCAGCTTATGGTTCTGTTCTCTAAGATGCATCTGGAGGTGCACGACAGACAGGGACAGACCTTCCGATCTTCTGTAGCTGTTACCTCTACACTACTTGGTTGGGTACAGATGAGGCAACTATCAGACTCAGAAGGCTTATTCCTAAAGGAGAGTTTGTTAGGAGGGGACCCTCTTCCTGGATGGACAGTGGGTGAGGATGAGATATTGCGTTACTTGGGATGCATATGGCTTCCAGCAGACATACGCGAGGAGCTCATGCAGGATTTTCATTCCTCTTTTTGGGAAGTTCATCCTGGTGTCACCAAGATGTATCAGCATCTTCATCGCCAATACTGGTGGCTAGGAATGAAGAAAGATGTTGTGGGCTTCTTCATGAGATGTTCTACTTTTCAATAGGTGAAAGCAGAGCATCAACGACTAGTGGGTCTTCTGCAGCAGTTACCCATTCCAGAGTAGAAGTGGAACGACGTTGCGATGGACTCCGTGACTGGGTTGCCGAGGTCGCCTCGAGGGAATGATACTGTTTGGGTTGTCGTCGACAGGCTCATGAAGGTTGCTCACTTCTTTCCGATCAAGGAGACCTTCAGTGTCGATGATCTGGGATGAATTTACATCCGAGAGATCATTCATCTTCATGGAGTCCCACACTCTATTGTTTTGGGTAGGGATCCGCGCTTTACTTCTCGGTTCTGGTAAGGACTTCAGAAGGCTTTGGGTACACGGGTACTTTTGAGTACGGCATACCATCCCCAGACTGATGGGCAGTCCGAGCGCATAATCCAGGTGCTAGAGGATATGCTCATAACTTGCATCCTGGACTTTGGCGGTTCTTGGGAGAAGCATGTTCCTCTTGTGGATTTCGTCTACAACAACAGTTTCCAGGTGACCATTCAGATGGCACCATACGAGGCTTTGTACGGTAGGCCATGCCGATCACCCTTATGCTGGCTGGAGGTAGGAGAGGCAGCTTTGTTGGGACCTCGTCTCATTCAGGAGACCTCAGAATAAATAGACCTAATTCGAAAAAGGATGGCTACAGCACAGTCTCGACATAAGTCTTATGCTGATCAGTGGAGATGACCTCTGGAGTTCGAGGTCGGGGATCAGGTTTTCCTGCGTATTGCACCGAGGTTGGGGCATAAGAGGATTCGGAGACAGGGAAAGCTTTCACCGCGGTACATCGGGCCATTTGAGGTCTTGGAGAAGGTGGGGCCAATTGCTTATCGACTGCAGTTACCTCAGCGGTACCGGTCCATGCACGATGTCTTCCACATCTCTTAGCTCTGATGCTACATTTCAGACCTGTCTCATGTATTTCTGCCCGAGGAAGTCAAGCTTGAAGCGGATGCGTCGTTTGAGGAGCATCCTATCCAGATTGTCGATCGCAATATGAAGGTTCTCCACAGGCAGTCTATTCATCTGGTACGGATTCTATGGCATCACGGGCGAGTAAAAGACAAGACTTGGGAAAGGGAGGATGATGTACGATCGTAGTGGCCAGAGCTATTAGGGGTTTCTTCTTCTCCACCTCGTTAGGGAAATTCGGGGACGAATTTCTTTAAGGGGGGAAGTTTGTAAGAACCCGAACCTTCATTTCAGGTATATTTTTCCTTTTCTGATGTTTTTAAGAAAAATGAACTTTCTTGAAATTTTCGAAGTACACGCCGTGTACTTTCTGAGTACACGCCGTGTACTCTTCTCCAACTCGATGCCGTGTGATGGCCATGCCGGGCCACACGCACGGTGTGTAGGGGTGACATGGAGGCTGATTTTGGTGGAGTACATAAAAGACCCAGTACATGCCATGTACTTTAAAAATACACACCATGTACTCTTTCTTTTTTTTTCACTAAACGAACCGAGGTCTCGCCTCATCATGATATTTGCCTTCTTTTAGGTCTGGTTCATCCAAGAGTGACCCGTACGGTCGAATCTTCCCCGAGCTCCCGCCTCTCCGTCAGTTCTCCGATTCGAGCACGGTCAGTTGCGTTGGAATCGCAGCAGTGAGTTCTTCCTTCTTCTTGATCCTTGTTTTCTGATTCCTCCTCATTTTTGAGTTATCTTTGGTTGAGAGTTTTGTACGTTTTATTAGATCTACGAAATTCTAAGGGGAATCTTTCTTCGGGGTTCACGTATATCGATCTCCTAGGATCGAGGTAGGTGGTTTGTGCCTTTCTGTATAAAGTTGATGAGTATTTTGTGAAAATTACCCCAAGACCCTTGAACGGGGTATTGTGTGTTACTTGTTTTTCTCTGTTGTTTTCCCGCTTTCTTGATTATTGTAGTAGAGGTTTATTCTTCTGAGTAGAGTAAATTATTTTTGTGCTCAGGTTGATTTTCCATCCTTGTTCTGCCTGTTTGGCATTTTCCCAGTTTCCCTACCTAATTGTAGGATAGTGAAACTGCTACTTTTTATGCTGTTGAGCCATAGAATGATATCCAAGTAGTTCTTGAGGTTTACTTGGACAATGTACGCGTGCTGAGCATGTTTTATCTTTCACTCAAGACTGTGAGAACCTAGAGTAGTAGACCGAAAGGGAGAATTGATGGAAGGGCTTCTGCAGAGTGTCTTTTAATTACGATGCGAGACCATAGGGGGAATTGACGTTGAGTGCTTCCTTAGAGAGTCTGTAGTTCCTCGACGTGGGCCACAGGGGGAATAGATTTTGAGTGCTTCCCCAAAGAGCCTTTATCATGATACGAGACTATAATGGGAATTGACAGTGAGTGCTTCCCCAGAGAGTCAGTTATTTTTCATAGCTGAACCAGAGGAGTGAGACTGTGTGTGACTCCTAGATGGTTGCAAGTACTGGTAGGTTAAACCATAAAGGTTAGGCTGTGAGAGATACCCAGAGGGTTACCTGTGTTTCTTCTTGTTGCTGGCTGTTTACTTGTGTACTTTGTTGTTAGAACTGTGGATTGTAGCTGCTTGTGCTTTCCTGTTTACTACTTCTTTTTTTATTAATTCCATGTATTCATTGACTGTTAGGCACAAATATTTGGGTGATTTCCTACTAGGATTGCATCTCACACCCTGTTTGGGCCATTCTTTTGGGCCTATGAAGACTATGTTTCTACAGGTATAGATAAGGTCATGCGCCCTTCTTCTTCAGGTTCTTGATTGCACTGGAGTTGGAGAGCATGGGACCGAGCCGTGGCTTACGATGCTTAGGAGTTTATTTATTTTTCCTTGCACTTTTTTTCAGTTGTATTTTAGCACGTTGGTTTGTTTTCTGCTTTCCATAGACATATGTACCATATTACATCATTATTAGATATCCATTATTTTCGCTGATCAGTTCAGTTGTTTGTATGCTGTTTATTGTTTCTGCTATTGTGTTTGATTGTTTTCTGCTATATACTTTACCGAATGAGGGCATAGTTTCCCCACCAACTCACCACAGCCCTTGCTGCTAGCTGGCAGCCTCTTCCATTTGGGGAAACGGGCTTGAGGTCATTTGGTGAACCTGGTACGGGGCACCAGTGGAGGGGCTCCGGATTCGGGTTGTTACCCTCTGATCCACCCCTGAACATCCAAATGTATCTCAAGATCATGAAAAACATTTGGTATATCCCAATATCTATCCCTAGATGGAACCACAGGATGTATTTGTGGAGTAATTTTCTAAAATACCAAAATAGAGACAAAAAACATCCTTAACAACATAAATCATAACAAAATTCAAGAAATTAACTTGTGAGCACATACAAAACAAATCTATGAGACATGATTTAAGGGTTGACCCACAAAATACTTAAGGACCACTACCCCTAAGTCAACCAAGGATTGATCCAATTACACTTATACCTACATGATACTCATAGTTATATATATATATATATATATATCATTATTAGATAATCAGGTTAAATTATATAAATGTAATCGATAATGTATCTTGAAAAAAGTGAATATATTACTATTGGAATTTTATTAGTTTAAACCAATATCATTTAAAGGTAATCAAGGAAATAACATGTAAACCTATGTGGAAAACCATGATTCTTGAAACCATGCATTATCACTATCATGGAAAGAGGATATCCCACAAAACATCAAGGTATAGTATCATTTATTTACAGTATTAAACCCTAATATTGAAACCAATAAAATAATCCCACCACCCTAGAAACTCAAGCATATACAATACATGTGATTTCCAGACATAGTTATATCTTCTCACCTGAGTCTCAACCATCATATCTTCATTCCACCAAGACCTAATAAATATTAAGAAATGGTTTTGATACCATTTTATAATGCCTCATCCCAAATTAATAGTTTTGAGGTGAAGTGGAACATAGTCTCATATGGATCTCCTTGTATGTAAGAGATTTTCAATAAGTGAAGAGGGATCAAAACACACACTAGGGAGACTATTCCCTCAATATCAGATAACCAATAATAAATATACAAATATAATATATAATGCATTGAATAAAAAACAATAAATGGATATAATTATGTTAAGACAGCTAAAAAAACATCACATATAGTATCAAATGAATTTATTTTAAACATGCCACATCTGTCAAATTCACCATATATGGTGAATCGGTATATATGATAAATAGAAATAAAATATTCTTGACTAAAAGTGACCTGGGTTACTCCCTAAAAATTCCTCAATCCACACAAAGATCCACCGACTCCAGAATTTGACATTATCCCATTTTCCATGGTCGAATCCCTAACAATGAATTCTATGTTCACACTAATGATCCAATTTAGGCTATGAGTAATATAAAAAGAAGTACACCACCAATGTTTCATTACCACAATTGAAGTAGGTGTATGTGATTGGGTTCAAAAATAAAACATTAAATAAACCATACAAGCATACAAGAATTTTTGAGCTATAGGGTGCTAAGAAGATCACTGCAAACCCTAACCCTACATTCCAGAAGTATAATTCATACCATTATCATAAAACATATCAACCAATAATTTTATTCTCAATTAGGGTAATTCCCATAACAACCAATCATATGAACAATGATTCCGATCCACCACCTCCTCACTCAGGGTATGAAAACAGATATGTTCTACATAACACTCTATTACTCATGGTGTTGAAACCCTTTCACATAGGGAATGTCCATAAAACCACAACAAATCCATATAACATACACTTATTCAACCCTTTCTCTCAGGGTATGATCAATGTCACACTCAGGTCATTGTAACTTTCCTAGTTTTCCAATATCTACCACACTAAAAACAATAAAACCTCACAAATTCTTATTCCAAACACCACACACAACCTTCTATCTTATGTCACTATAAATTCTACACAGAAGGAATCAATAGATCTCATTAATCCCAAATCAATAATGTGTATATCTTTAAGGTATAGCATAAAATTGGATACTATTCACTATACCCAAACCAAAATATGCACAATTTTTCACCATGAGGTCATTTATATCATATTGATTCTACTTTGACACACCAATATCAAAAGATGATCAATTCTAGGAATATGTACTTGCTCACATGAATGTAAATCCATATAATCACATACAAATTTTGAAATATGGTAAGTAATTCCTACCTAAATCCATGAGGAGATATTTTGCGAATTCATAAAGCCCAATTAAAATCTAATTCACTAGAATCATAAATATTGGGATAATCCCTCTAAATTAAGGATTACATGGTGATAGAAATGAAATGGTTCCAAGTTCTAAGGATCATATGGTGTTAGACATACCAAGCATGGACTAAGGTAAAAGAATAAACTTCAATCCAATAACGAATGAGGAAATATAAGCACTAATAAGGAAGGAGAACTAAAAAATCATGTTTTGGTTTGCATTGGTTTGGGGAAGGAACATGAGAGTGTTCATGGGGGAAATATGGTGAAATTATGAAATCACACTTAAAATGAATAAGAATACCAATGGGGACTCAATTATCCACTAGCCATTAGGTTATCTCCCACCACACGGATGGTAGAGATCATGATCTACAATGATACTTCTTAATCTATCAAGTACTTAGTATCCTTCCAATAGGTACCTAGTACCACTAAACAGTAGATTTGGTAGGGGGTGTCCCCTAGTACCCCATTAGATTTTATTGTTATCCCTAAATCCCTCTTAACACATGCTAAAATATCTAAGATTAAAAAATAAATGTTCAAAAAAAATCCTCAAATTATACATAGAATTTTAGGTTCATTACAACACATAACCTAAAAAAGGAACTTTTTATTCCTAGATGCATGGTCTTAAATATCCCTTCCTCATTCATGGAATTATAGCCTTAAAAATAACCACTATATTCCTAATCACATGACAATAAATGGAACAATTTTTCTTATTAAATGTAACTAAACTACATGGGTTTCAATACCCTTCACTAGGGTAGGTAAGTATCCCTTTTCATTGGTGAAATCCCAATTCCAAAACTCCTACCTCCTATGTGGATAGAGATAAATTCAAGAGTAAAGAAATATATGGATTTAAACTAGATTTAAACTAACTAATGAAGGGTAAGGTGGAGAATATTTCATAAAAATATTGACGTGGACATATGGTTTTTATTGATCGCTCTCACAACAATATTAACTGGTATTGTTACTAGGAAGCATTTCATGACCATATCTCCAATCTATAGGAGAGTTGCACACTATAAAATGAGTACATTAATGGTATTAGTCAACCTATTATCCAATTGGTCATGATTTCCAATTATAATAATAATCACCACATATTAACAATTACTTTCCTTTGAAAAGTGGGTTTGTGACTAAACAAATAGCAAACACAAACTCGACAGTAATAATAATGGATAACTCGATGTAAAATATTTTACTCATGAAAGAGACTGATTGACCATTCACTCATACTTGTGATTCTACATTGATGGGTTCCTCATTCTTGGTTTCATTCTATATTTATATCATCAAATCGAAATGGAATAATATCAAGATACCATCATGAATCAAGTTTCCAGTTGAAGCTTGGGGAAATCGTGGAAAGTCTCAGGTGGTTTTGAATCCCTAAATAATAATCCCCTATATATATTGTTTTTAAATGAAAATTGTGTCTTTACAGTCTTATTATACACTATCAACAACACAAAACCTCCAATTCTAGTTGTTTAATGCATTGATGCATAAATACATGCACAATAGAATCATTCCCTTATTAGAGACTACATGTACCAACCATGAAGAGATGAAGATACGTAGATCTTTTCAGCAAATATTGGTCATCCGGGGAAAATTATCCCCTATATATATATATCAAACTACTTCAGGATACTATTATTGGAGGTAAGAAACACTTACCTTCCTTATATTAGGGAGGTCTATTAGGACATTCACTGTGTCCCTATAGCCATCCAATAGCCACCTAGTAGGGAATCCTTAAATTATGGTCATTAATATCATCACATAGACTCATTACCTTAGGAGGCCAAATATGTAGTTATTACCGCTATAGTTGTCCAAAATAAAGAACCTAGGATGGGGACACCAACACTTATCAACTAAAAAGGATCGAGTGAGGACCCCTACTTTTGATGCTGGAAATGTCCCCAGAACTCATTACCATATCCCAATAGTGGATTAAGGATGATTTCAAGACACTATTTTTTAAGGACCATTATATTATGTTGTGGAAATAACCAATGGATACTTCAAAATGTACCTTTATAAAAAGGTAATAAATAACCCACTATATAAATCATATCTGTAGTAATGTAGCCAAAGCCCCAGAGTTCCTCCCTAGATAACTCATCATATAGTCCTTAGCTATGACGATGGAAAATCCAACCACAAAGGTTATCCCAGTGGAAGAAACCAATAATTCACCAACCAATAAGGTTATCCTTATGGTAAAACACAAGTCGGAAAATCTAGAGGTCCTACATAGAGTCAAATCTATAACGGTCCTCTTCACTAAAATAATAATTCTAGTCACAGATTCCTTCCCTTTGTTGGAATATCGTCTAGAAATCATAAATTAATTTCCCTTGATTCCATTTTTAAAGGTCCTTGCTGTAGTGAAATAATTAACTCGAAAGGTTTCCATTAACTTTTTAATCAACCATTATATGTCAACCATAGAGTCCCTATTTATTGTGATTAATAAATAAACAACTAAAGTTGAGGTCCACCCTATCTCAGCAAAAACATTTTAAGAAACCACAAAGGACCTCCCCATCGTGATCAAACCAGTTGATTTACTGTTTTTTCTTAGTGTATATGTTATAGAGTTCCTCCATATGATAAAATATATGACCAAAGTGGAGTCCCTTGTTATCTAGTTGATTGAAAAACCAGTAACCATAGAGGTCCTCCCCAAAGTGATCAAGTAAAAGGTTAAAGTGTAGGTCCTCTCTATAATGGTGAACTAAATATCAATGCCCATGGAGGTCCACCCCATTGTTCTCAATGATTCTATAGTTTCCCTTATACTAAGATAACATTAAATATTGAATCTAGCTACACCACATACCCCACCACAGATCAATGGTATTTCATCCTGACCAATGGAAAAATCATGGAAATGATAATCATCTGTCCCTCCCCCATATCAGACAACTCTGGATGTAGTAAATTAAATTCAAAATAATCATGCTCCACTTAAAATAATAAAATTTTAATTACCTATATTGTTATATAATTATGAATAATCTCTCACAAAATATTAGGAAAAATCCAATATTATATGGGGATAACTAACTATGAAAAATATTAGTCTTGTTTTGTCCCGTTGAAACTCCATGGTTTGATGTTTCGAAAACCATGGAAGAGGAAATGAAACCTCATATTCACCAAAATCTATGGGTGAAATTTCATCACCTTAAATTTAATCACCAACCCTATGGAATATATGATAATCACCAAAAGGTATTAGATGAAAAATGCCTCCATTTTGATCTAGACTCTATTTTAATTCCTCGAAATCCTAAATTTGGGGAGTAACATGATTGACTCTAAAAATTTTTCCTTGATGGTTTAAATATTATTTATAATGTAACTGAGGACACTCCATATAACATATGCATCATAGGGTGGGGTGAATATGGAGCACTTCACATTACTCCACTTACTGGACAACAATGTTCATAGAATAGGGTATCTTACAATGTCATTGTCCCAAAAAAATTATTAGGACGTGGATTTTGGTAGACTAGTTGTTAATATGATAAAAATACCTTTATAATAAGATCTCTGAAAAGATAAAATTAATGTGAATGATTCATTTATAGACATATATACCAAGCTACTAGAATTGTGAAGTGGGTGGCTAAGTTGAAAAAAATAATGGTCTATGAAATTTTAACCACTTTTAATGGATAACACCACTAATTCAAATTAGAAATAATGCACACTAGACCTAGATCATGCCAGTGTGTGATCTTGAAAGGATAAGATAAAATTAGTAAAATCTCTAAATATAGCATAAGGGAATCGTCAACACACCGGGTTCAGGGAATTTTATCCTCCGCCACTAACCCCTATGAACATCAAATATACAACAAGGTGTATTTGTGACCATACTAGTGTAGGATCCGCCCCAAACCATGAGAAATGCTGAATGTTTACCTACAAATCCTTTAAAAACATTATTATTATCTTGTATTGGAGATTCTCTACTATGAGTGCCCCCATGGTTCACTCTGTTGGCATTTTATAGCTCAACTTTTTGACTGAGGTCACGTTCTATTGGAATTCATAAGATATTCAACCAATATCACCATACATGAATGATTTACCACTTTATCTAAACAGGAGTACCAAGGGAGGGTATTGAATCCTTTAAACGGTCAAAAGTACAAGATATCTCTTGACATTGAAAGATAAAAGGAATATTATGATCTATCCCTTGAAGGATACTCAAATGTTGATGAAGATACTCAAAAAAAAATCTTTGGAAGTGGTAAAGGGTGTAAACAAATAAACATCAGAATGTAGGATCAAAAATATGTCCACAATTCTACCTGTGGCTAGTATTACCATGGAAATAACCTGTGGAGATATTTTCATAGGCACACCCATGGATAAAGGTAATATGGTTTCAGAACTTTCTAACATCCATAGAAAATACATGCTTCCATGGTCTCAATTACTTATAGAAATAACCTAAGGATTATTGCATTGAAAACACCATTCATGGGTATTAGACCTATGAAAATTGTTTTCCCATGGTTGTAGATTTTGTTTCAAATTTCTGTGGCATAAGAGACACTAAGAAAAATCTTACACATTTTATTTATAGATGTTTCCCTATTATAGGAACTCCATATTAGTAAGAAACCATAAAACTTAGACGATTCATGAAATATTTGTAAGGACCTACATTTTATGGTTCAAAAACCAAGCAGTTGGATCTATCACTAATTGAAATGTAATTTAGTGGTAGCTCCTCAATATATTTTATAGAATGTTTATGAGGTTGTAAATTTTGTATTTGTATAATTTAAAATGACATAAAAATAAGAGGGTTTCAAAATTCATCACTAGGTGGATGCTCATGACCTATTCCATATGGACATCAATCTCCTTGAAGAATAGATATTTTATGTTTGTATAGATAATATCCAAAACGATCTATAAACATCACTCAAACTATTAAAATAACATAGTATATTTTTAGACTTCACTGTATTGTAACAATGGTTATAATTCACCCATCTACATTCCAAATCGAAATATTGGAAAACATTCTAAATGATAGGAAATAAATCTAGCAAGTTAAAAAGTGGATCCCTTACTCACAATATGGCACATATTCTAGCTCCAGATCCTGAGTCCACCGACTATAATGTGGTACCTCCTCCTGAGTAATGATATAAACAAAACCCAATTTAAGACATAAATAATGAATAGAATGGATGGAATTTTGAGGGTATAAAGAACCATGTTTATTCCTTTAAAAAAATACACAAGTATTTAATTTCTTTTTTGGAAAATAAATTGTACATATTTCAAAAAATCAACGGGTACAACAAAGTGGGGTTATATGATAACCATAATTTATCCCTTATCATATAAGGATGAGGCATAATATTCATGATTTATTTGAATTCATGGGATTTCTTCATAATATGATAACCAAAGGAGATGTAAAGTGGGGATAACCATATGCTCAAGTAGCTTATGTGACTCCTACTCCACTTGAAGAAAAAGAAAAATGGAAAATAATTAAACATGTAAATATGGAGAAAATTTATAATTGGATGACTTTAAAATCATCCAATGGTATACATTCCATCATCATGGAAAGACTGAATCAATTTCCCCTAACCCCAATTCCCACAACCACTCTTAAAGTGGGATCTTCATCTTCATAGACTTCTAGATGTTGAAGAAACCATAATTTATATAGAAAAGCACAAGAAAATTATCCCTCATGGAATACCTAGCTAGCCGAAACTCCTATAGGTTTCCTTCCCCCATAATTAGAAGGATAATAATGCTCAACCAAATATAATTTTCATCCAACCTGATTTCAAGATATGGTTATATTAATGTTTTCTACTTGATAGGACCCTTCACTAATGAAGAAGGATATTATGAAGAATAATTACCAATAATTTGTTATGGATAATGTCATATAGCTCAAGAAAGGTGAGTTCATAGAGGACCCCAATGTTCATGAATTATTCTTGTTGAAATAATACATATAATTGAGACTCAAAGAAAAATGCACCAAAATCACAAAAAATCCATCAATTTGATGTTGAGTTTTTAAGGGTCATCTTGATATTATCATATTGGTAGACTGATTAATAGGAAAGTATTCAATCGGTGATCCTTTGGGGGTGGGAATGTTGACTCAATATGAACTATAAATGACAAAGATACCCCTATATTTGACCAAGGGATGGGGTCATCATTGTAAGAAACTCTATCCCATAATAATTAAGCACATGAGAAACTATATAAAAGGAACTAATATCCTATGGCTTAAAAATAAAATTTGTTTAAAAAATTCTCTAGTCTCCCCACTCGAATTTCAATCTTGGATTCCCTCAATATCCATAAGGAGTTCTGTGAAGCCAATTCTAAGGACATTTCAATATGTCAAGGCTTTAAGAATAATGTGGTAGTAGTTGAGGTATATCTTGAAGACACAAGTTCTAATTAATGCCAAATTATCAATTACTTCATGGACCAAGGTTCAAAAAATATCGTAAAATGACACATAAAAACCTAATATGTTTCTACAAATATCAATGATGTTGAAATTTTCCATTCCATGTTTGATAATGATTCCAGAATCAACTTCATCCCAATCCAGAACCTTCATCATTTAGTCTATAATGATTCTGAATTGTATCCTTCCACACTAACAATCCATAAGTATGAAAAAATTAATAAAAAAATCCTATATGATTAGTAATATGAGAACCCAAATTGGAAACTATATATCCGATATAGAATTTACAGTTATTTAAGAGTAAACTGATTTAAGTGAATTTTTAGTAAGTTTGTGGTTTCACATGCATGTATTAATTCCCTTTTTATATCACTAATACCTAAAATATTTAATTTATTAAATTTTTAGTGTACTCTATGTTGATGAACCCTCATTTTATTCTTGTACTTATCAATACATTGATGTAGAGTATTACAATTGATTAGGGAAACAACTTTTGGTAAATAATTATACATAATATTCCAACCTTAAATGGTTTAGATGATTCTCCCATTAATACATCAAGGTAATGTGTGAAATATTTCATTCTTCCCAATAATCGTATTGCATAAAAAACTCAAGATGTTGGAAAACAACAGATTGTGTTGGCTAATGACACATACCCTCTAATCACCTTTCTATTCTATGATGTTAAAGGAAATGTTTCCTATGAATGACCATCATCAATAGAGGATGAAACTCTTATGTAGTTTATACAAATCAATATTTCCCTTTAATTTCTCTAATTGAATGTGATTTTCCCTTATATTTGTTCAATACAACCAAGTCTCTTTGATGGGATGGATATGAACCCTTAGAGGATTAAAAAGAGTTTATTGAACTTCACCTCTATTAATATGGTGTCAATAACACTTTAAGAACCTTAAAATTTTATATTTATTTATTTTCAATAGAGATGATGACTTTTATATTGACATAATCCTTTTAGACATTTCATTACATGATTTTTAGAATAAATATCCATTAAATAAAACCAAATGATTTAAAGGAGGAATATCTATGGAAGACTAGGTATGTAAAAAATAAAAATGAAAATTTTATTTATTTAAATATCTATAATGTGATCATAAATACCCTGGATATCCTAAAACTGCATAAGATAACATAGTGAATACATAGATAAAAGTTTTGATCTAAAAATCCTAGTAAGGGAATAAACATGAAAATGAATCATTACATGTGAGTCAAAGGTATAAAATTATATAATAAAATATAAGGATCATGAGTAATCACATGGTAGAATAACATAAATAACATGGTGTCACAATATCATGGATATATAGTTAATGTGGAGACAACAAAAAAATGAAGAAAATAATAATTTAAGGAAAACTTCCAAGACAACACCACATGGTAGATAGTGTCCCATAGTTGATTAGTTTTACTCCCCAATCCAATACAGAATGCCTCATGTGAGAAAAGATTTACCCAATGAATTGGAGTGAAATCTTGGAAAACCCATCATAACATGTTCATGATTATTTTTTCTAGAAAAAGGAATTAAATCATAATTAATAAGAATAATAATTACCCATGAAAAAAATGGGTTTCATAATCTTACCTAATATCATAATCAAAAGAGATATCTTAAAGAAATAATTTAATAATCAATCAAAAGGAATTTATTCATTCATAAAAGGAAGGCAGAATAATATAGGTATATATCTTAGAGACATGTATATAGATGATAGAATCATTACATAATATTAAAAAGGTAGAGGGAATGTGAGTTGGATAGAGAATGGTCATAACCTAAAGAAAAGGGTGTTTTAGAGATATCCCTTACCTCGATCCCCACTCATCACCTGTGCTTCATATATTCTTCAATAATAAAATTATGTTACTTTTAAAATTTATTAAGAATTTTTTTAAATTTTATTATTTATTTTATTTTATTTATTACCATGTCATATTCAATTACTTGATCAATTAATTTTTCATCGGACAATATGACGATATTAAGCTCATATGTCTAAAATGGATTCAATAGGCTGACTATGATCAAAAAGTTAATTATTTAATCATATATAAAATAATTATCATGATATAATTATCATAATTATACATAAATTATACTTTTAAAACTAACCATGAATTTTTTTTTATGAAAAATTAACTATAATTCACTCATAGAGACGACAAGTTGTATGTACGCATGAGTAACACTTCCATTTTTCAACGATCATGATGGAAAGAAGTAAAGTGTTACAATTCCTTTATAAAATGATAATTATATAATTAATATAATATTAATTCTTTAAATAAACTTATATAAACCATATATGTGATTTGGTAATGAAAAATATCGCATCGTTTCGTGGAGGTGGTAATTCACTCATACGCACGAACGATGTATTCATATTTCAATGAATGAAAAGGTAAGAAAATATATCATATATTAATTTTAAAGAATTATAAATATATTATAAATATAACATATATTAATTAAATACAACATAATATATATTCTTGATAGGGAATGATGGAAAACTAATTACATTGGTTCGTGAGGCGGTAGTCTTCCTTACACACAAACGATGGTTTTTCTTCCCATTTAATGAATGTGGTGAAGGATGTAGGATATTAAGTTAACATAATAACATCTCAAAATAAGTTATAAAATTAATTTATTATATAATAATGGTTTAATACTATTTTATAGTGGTGTAATAAGAAATTAAACAAAAAAATCTTGATTAAGAACAATACCTCTTCTTCAAAAAACCTCTTTAGGTTTACTCAAAAATAATTCCTCAGAGGGTTTTATAATAAACATAAAGACTCTATGAAATGAGAAGAAAATTAATAAATGTATTTGGGTTGAGACAATCTAAACCAATAGGCCCTTTATGTGGGGATAGTATCAGATATGTGGTGCCCTTTTGTAATTGGGGGAGAATACCTTCTTGGAATTTTTGAGAAGAATAAAATATATAAATGTATAATTCAAAAACATATGGCTAAAAATGGACCTTTAAATAATATTATATGATATATGTTCAAAATATGTCTATAAAATATAAATTATAAAAAAAATAGTTCATTTTAACCCTTATCTCATTAGTTTAACCCCTCAACAAACTAGTTTTGACCATAATCATGATAACAAATTTTTGTTTTTTACTATTTATTATGAGATAAAATTAATTAAAACTTATTAAATAATATAAGTTATTAATATTAAAAATACATAATATATTTTATCAAATTAAATTCAATAAAATTTCATAATTTAATATAAAATTAAACTCACAAAACGTGATGAAAATCCCTTTTTTAGGAAATACATTTGTCAAGCAATAGATGATCTTATATTAACTCTATGACTAGAAATCATCATTTTATGAATTTAAATTCATATATATATATATAATCTATAAATTGTATTTAAATATTTCTTTATTAGGGTTTATTTTATTTAATTAAAATGGATATACTTTATGTGGATAAAAACAGTTTTAAAAAACTGTGTTTTATGCAAAAAAATAAACCTATAACAAAATTTTGAAAATCACAGATGAAAATAAATATAATAGTATAAAAAAATAATTCATATGACACTTTAATATCCACTAAAAAAATATAATTTTCTTTTTAAATTACTTATTTTAATGAAATGAAATGATAGTATTTTCAAAATTAGTAATTCTCACTATTCACAGAAAAATCAATCATTTTGGAAGTATCCCAAAATATCACCATAAAGTAATTTTGATATAATAATTTAAAAAATTATGTTAATTTTATAAAATAAAATTTATAAAATTTACATAAATTAATTATAATATTTTCTCACAAAAATCAATAAAATCATTTTTGAAGAAAATATTGTTTTTGAAGAATAAAAAATCTTTATTGAAAAAAGAGTGGTTATTTCTGAAGTATTTATCAATTCATTTATATTTATTATTGAATTTATACATATTTCATAAATTATTTAATTTTTTTTATTACGCTCCAATCCAATTGATAAGTTATAATGGTCATATTTAAATAATCATGGTTCATTTATTCTTGGTTTTGTGTGTCGTATATACTATCGAACATAATTTCATTTTTTAAAAATTTAAATGTTTTAAATTCTAAATCCCATAAGGGATTTCACCCAAAAAAAATTATTACATACTAAGGTGGAAAAAAGTGAGGGTACTTCTATTTCATTTCTTCCTCTAGTTTCCTAGTTTTCTCTTCATATTTATGGTTCTTCCATAGTACTTGGACTAGATGAGCTCTCTTGTTGCACAAAACTTTATCTCCATGGTCCATGATATTCACCGAATTCACCTCATAAGAGAGATAATTTTCTATCTATATCACCTCTTAATCCAGTACATGTGAGAGATATGGTATGTACTTCTTCAAAAGGGATACGTGGAATATTTCGTGTACTTTGAAAAGGGTTGGTGGGAGTGCTAGTCGATAAGCCATGGCTCTAATGAAATCAAGAATATCAAAGGGAATGAAGTAACTAGGTCTTAGTTTTTTCATCTTCCCAAATCTCATGACTCTCTTCCATTAAGATATATAGAGAAACTATTTATCCCTAACCTCAAACTCCAGTTATCGTCAATGATTTTCAGAATATATCTTATGTCGACTCTACACGTCCTTGATGTGTTGTTGAATGGTATTGAACTTTTATACCATTTCCTCAAATAGTTCATGTACTAATAGCTTGTGTTCACCAATTTAAACCCAATGTGAAGGTTTTATACTTATCTTCCCATAAAGGGATTCAAAAGGATTCATAATATGATTAAGTGAAAGCTGTTATTGTATGAGAACTTGACCAAAAGAATATTTTGGTCCCATCCCCCTTCAAGTCCATATATCATGCTATCAATATGTATTCTAGTGTCTAAATAGTATTCTCATATTTTCCATCATTTTGGGGTGATAAGATACACATAATTTCAACTTAGTATTTAGAGAATGTTGGAGACTCTTCTAAAACATGGAGGGAAATCTTGGATCTCAGTTAGTTACAATCAATAGTGGTGTTATATGTAGCCTCACTAACTCTTTTATGTATATCCTTTCATGTTTATTGAGTGGGAATTACTATTTAATTTCAATAAATTGAATAATATTTTTCACACAATCCACTATAACCCATATTTTTTTCTCATGATGCATTTAGAAGACCAGTAACAATGTTCGTGACGTTGTTTTCCCATTTCCATATAGGCATGTGTAAGGTTTGTATCATCCCTGTATAAATTTTTCTTTTCATCCTTCACTTGATGAAATACGAAACAGTTTTATTTATGTTTCATGATCTCCTTCTTCATATTTTCCCACAAATAGTGCTCTCATAGTTCTCGATGCATCTTCATGCTCCCTAGGTAAATGGAGGAGGTTGATCTATGTGAATTATAAATAGTTATTTCGTTATATAAGTATTTTATGGTACACATAGTCATGACCCAAATCTTAAAACTCCTTATTCATCAATTTTAAATTACAAGTATCTTCATTTTTTTATAGTTTTCACCATATTTTAAATTTTGGTGTCATCTCTTTGAGCATCCTTTATCTTCTCTAGAAGGGACAGTTGCGTAATAATTTGAGAAAGGAATAATGATGTTCCATCATTTATAATTACAATTTCAATCCTTTATAAGTTTAATAATATTTTATCCTTATTAATTCCCATCATTTATAAAGAAGTTGGATCTTTTCTACTTAGAGAAACTACCACTCTATTTGATTTTTTGGGATAGTAATAGAATGATAAGTCTTTTTCCATGATCATATATAACCATAATCATTGTATATTATTAATAACATTGTTTGTAAATATATTTTTTAGGATATAATGATCCATATATATTTCACACTTCTACCCATAGAGATAATGTCGCCATATTTTCAATACAAAGATTACTGTATGCATCTCTGTATACTGTGTTGGATTGTTCTAATCATGAACATTCAATTAACTTGAGGTGTAGGTTATCAAATTTTCATTTTTCATTAGTACACAACCCAAACCCTTATTTTAAGCATCATTTTATACCACGAAAAGTTTCCCACTTGAGGGTATCATGGCTATTAGTGCAGTGATAAGACTTATTTACAACTCCACAGATCTCTCTTTGAATTCACTTATTGTGAATAAATTAACTCCCTTCTGAGTTTTTATTCTTATAGGGTTTTACAATAATGATATGTTTTTCAAAAATCATTAGTAATACACATCTAGTCTAAGGAAACCAAATATCTCTATTACAGATGCAGGTATGGGTCACTTTTAAATTTCCATTTTCTGATAAGGGCCTATAGATATCCATTTTATTGTGATAATATTCCCAAATAATGATTCTTCCTTCATAAAAAACTCACATTTATAGTACTTTACATATATTTTCTCATTTCATAAAGTCTTTATCATAGTATTCCAATGCTCCTCTTGATCCTCATTACTTTTAGAGTATATCATAATATCATCTATAAAGACTACCATAAAAGTTTTTAGGTAATCTCTAAAGAATTGATTCATTAAGTCTATAAACATTAGTGGAGATTTAGTGATTATGAAATGAATCACTATGAACTCATAGAGTTAATACATTTTTATAAATTTACTTTTGGGATATATTCTTTATGTACCTTTAATTGGAGATATCCTAATCGAAGGTCCTCCTTAGAGAAATACTAGGCTCTATGTAGTTGAATGAACAAGTCATCTATCCATAGAAGGGGATACTTTTTCTTTATTATTATTATTTTTGGTTAATGATAGTAAATATATATGCACATTGAAACATCCTTTCTCATTATGAATATGATCAAAACACCCCCATGGTGCATCACTTGGTCATATACATTATTTTCCCCAATTATCATATAACGTTTTTTTTAGTTCTTTCAACTCAGTGGTGGTCATTCTTTAAGATGACATCAATATGAGTGGAAATGCATGTATAATTTCTATTGGAAACTCAATATCATAATAAAAAATAATACCATGAAACTCTTTGGGGAATACATCAATATAATCTCTCAAAATGTGTATTTATTCAAGCATGTTTCTCTACATTATCTCAATCATTTGGGATATATATTCTTTCCCATTAAGAAATAATATCCATTCTTGATTAGAAGATTCTAGGAGATATTTATCCTCTTGCTTTAACATGTATAAAATCATAGGATGACTCTTTATGTGATGTTTGATCTCTCTCTCCAAACAATTGATGTTGAATTTGTATAAGGACAGTAAATCCATGACTAATATAACATAAAACTCTAATAAAGTAAGTAAGATAAATTTTTATGGAATATTTAGTCCATAAAAATAAATTGGGGAGGTGTTATATACTTGGGATAAAAAAATTTCTTCATTTTATATTCTCACATATAGCTCATCCCCATGTTTTTAGGTGGTTATTTAATTTTTTTTCTAAACATGGAAGATATGAAAGGATTTATATAACTATAATAAAAAAGTACCTTTTATATTCTTAAATGAATAACCAATGTACATGTCCCCACATCATTTTCACAATAAAACTTAGTAGTAGTGATAACATATGACTTTACATGGTCTCTAGTACTTGGAGGTTATCATCATTAATTCTCTCTGGAAACCCTTATATTTGGGAACTTTCATGTATAGTTCCCACGTTCCTTGAAATTGAAACATTGTAACTCATTATGAGTGTTGATCTGAACCTTCTCTTCTTCCATCACACTCAATATTTTCTTTAGATCTCTCTAACATCAATTATCCCAATGCCCTTATTTTTTATACTTTAATAATCTACCAATTCTCTTCAGATAGTTTTTGGGATGCTTCTTCTCACACTTCTGACATGTGGGATGTCTGGTTTTCATTTCTCTATGGGATTTATCTGTTGATCCTCCTAAATAAAACTCAATTTTATGCTTTTTTATCTCCAATACCATGATACCAATAGGATTAAATAATCTCAATCTCAACTTTTAGGTAACAATTAACAATCTCTTTATAGCTTCCAAATTCCAAACACACTAAATCTTTCCATAGAATCGACTTTAACCCACTAAAGAAATGTTCCACCTTAATTTTAGTATTGATGAAAAGGCCATAGGTATACTGTGAAATCCTTGTGAAGTTTTCCTCATACACGCCAATAGACACCTATAACTTTTTATTTAATCTGAGGAACTCCATATCCATTTTAATATAAATATATTAGGGGAAATATTTATTGAGAAATATTTTTTTAATTAATCCCATTCCATGGAATCAATATCCTATTTGGACTTCTTGTTCTTGATCATTATCCACCACTAATAAAATTCCACCAACATGTGATAAATGGACAGAACAAGTTTTTATTATTCTATGAATTTATGGAAAGAAGAATATCTTTACAATAGAGTCAATCCATTATTCTACAACTAGGGAATCAGAAGATCCACTAATTGTATGAGGCCATTTTCACAAAAATGACTCAATTGTAACATACTCTTTATTAGTATAAGGAGGGTGTTCTGTATGATTCAATTTATTATTCATAAGTTGATTTATTTGAGATAGTACTCCAACAAACTTCTCATCTTATACTCCCAAAAGGTTAGGCATATTACTAGAGAAATCATCACATGGCCTATCATATTGTTTTTTGGCACTGTTTATCCTATTTCATACCATTGAAAAAAAAGATGAGAATAATTCAAATAACATACAAAATGGATACTTATAAAATTAGTTGGAATGAAATATAAAAAAAAAATTATATCCTAACTTATGAGTATCTTGGTTTCAATCTATTTTATTTATAGTAATTTCACCATTTGTTTTTCTAGCCTAACAATTTTTTCAAATCTTTCATAATGGTCAATAAATAGTTTTTGAATTTCTAAATCATATCCCCCCAGGAGTGTCAAACGAGGTTTGCATCAAGGCATTATTTTCATGAACTAGGATATGAAAGATTCAATTCCCAATACACCCTTTTGTGGTTATTACCCTAAGGTAAAACTATGCTAAATCCACAATCACTTTTAGTATCCAGACAGAGATGTAATTTCTTAGAAACCACTCACTCAATACTTCATGAAAATTATTGTATATTTTTTTATACTTGGAGATAACCCTAGGGTTATCACTAATTTATTCTAATACTAATCCCCAAAAATCATTTTACCATTATTTTATACCAACTATAGTGACCTAATCCTTTAACACATTTTATTACAAGATTTTTTACATAAATATCCATTAAATACAGCCAAATGATTGAGATTCCTAATGAATTTTGAGGACTTGGTACGTAAAAAATAAACATGAAAATATTATTTATTTTATTCTCCATAATGAGCACATATATCCCCTTGAAATCCTAAATCAAAATGGGATAAACTGAGGAATACATAGGAAAAGGGGGTGAGTTAAAAATCCCAGTAAGGGAAAATCATGACAAGTAAACATAACATGCGAGTCAAAGGTAAAATATGATATCATACAAGAGAAGAATAATGACTTATCAAAAGGGAACATAACATAACTAAAATTGTATTCTAAGATCATATAGGTATATTAAATTTTGGGAAAACAAAAAAAACATGACATAATCATAAGTTAATGTTAACTTCCAAGACAGTGTCATATGGTGGATAGAGTCTCGTGGTGGATTAGGTTTACTCCTTAATCCCATACATAACGTATCATGAGACAAAAGCTTTAACCAATTAATTAGAGTGATATCTAGGAATTACTATCTTGAAATGTTCATGATTATGTGTGCCACAAAAAATAAATCAATAACATGGCATAATTTTAAGAATTGCCCATGGAAAGAAAATTGGTTGCATAATCCTAACTCGTATCATAACCAAATGAGATTTATTAAAGAAGACATTTGGGAAATATCGTCAGGCATGTATTAACCCATGAAAAGACTGGATAATAATATAGGTATATATGTGAGAGACATATAAACAGAAGTTATAATAATTCCATAACATAAAATAGTTATTCAAAGTGAGTTAGAGAGAGAATGGTCATGACTCAAAGGTAATAGTGGTTTTGAGAGATCCCTTACCTCGAGCCTGAATTGTCGCGTGCATTAGTTATTTTCCTAAATAATAACCCTATTTTAATTATTTACTTTCTTAATATAATTTTTAGATTTATTATTCCTTTTATTTTATTTATTATAATTTCATATTAAATTACTTGATCAATTAATTTTACATTAGATGTTTTGATGATATTCGTCTCATTCATTCAAAATGGATTTAGTAGGATTACTATGGTAAATGAGGATATAATTTAATAATACATAAAATAATAATGAAATAATTATCAAATTTATAAATAAATTATACTTTTAAAACCAACCGTGAAACATGTTTTTTGAGAAATGAACTATATTACAATCCTGGAGACTGTAGGTTGCACGTACACATGAGTAACATATCAATTTTTCAACGATCATGATAGAAATAAGGTAATTGTTATTTTATCTTTCTATAATAATAATTATATTATAATTGACATATTATTTCTTGGAATACACTTATATATGTCATTCATGTGAGGTTTTATTGAAAAATGAATGAAAATGCTTTATGGAGGTGTTAATCAACACCCAAGCATGAATGATGTTATCATATTTTAATGAATGGAAATTTAAAAACATATATGATATATTAATTTTAAAAAATGATAAATATGTTATGAATATCATATATATACATTAAATATATTATCAAAAATATTCATGAGAGGCAATTATAAAAAATTTATTACATTAGTTCGCGAGGTGGTAGTTCATTGTACACACGAATTATGGTTTTGTTTCATAATTCATGGAATAGAATATGTATTTACATTATTAAATTAAAATAATAACATCTCATTATAAGGAAAAACTTATTTTATTATATTTTTAGAGATGAATAATATTTTAATGTTGTGAAACATGAAATAAAATAAAAACGCTTGATTAAGAACGATACCTCTTCTTTGGAAAACCTCTTTAGGTTTACACCAAAAGCCTTCCTGGGAGGGTTTTATAAAAAAGGGCTATAGTACATGGTAATTTAAGTAAGTAAATGATTTGGGTACATATTTTCTGATCCAAAATGCATTTTAAGTGTGGAGATGAGAGGGAACGAGTGTCCATTTATAATTGGGAGAGCGAACCCACTTGAAATTTTTGAAAATAATAAAATATATAAATAAATTATTCATGCCAAATAGATAAAAAATATACCATTACCGAATTTTACATGATATATGGTAAAATATCATATAAAACAGAAATTATATAAGTTTTTAGGTAATTTTAAACCTTATCTATTTAGTTCAACCCTCTTGTAAACTAGTTTTAACCATAATCGTGGTAATAAATTTTTATTATTCTTACTATTAAATATAAAAAAATATTTAGATTAAATTATTAAATAATATTCTTTATGATAATTAAAAATATTTTAATCATTTTATAAAATTGAATTTATAAAAGTGTAAATTTTTATTTATAATTAAACTCACATAAAGCGATGAAAAGTCATTTTTCAGGAAATAAATTTTTCAAGAAATAGATGGTATTATATTAAGTATATAATCAGAATAATAATTATATTAATTTCAATTAATATAAAGAGGTATATAATATATAAATTTATTTTAAATAATTATTTATTAAGTGTTATTTTAATTAATTAAAATAGATAAAATATATTCACTTTAAAATAGTTTTTAGGAAATTGTATTTTTAAGTAAAAAAATAAACTTAAAGCCAAATCATGAAAAATGTTTATGAAATTATTTTTATTATTCTAAATAAAATGGTTAATATTTAACTTTAATATTAAATAAAAAATATAATGGGACTTTTAAATTAGTTTAATCTTTGAAAAGAAATTATAGTATTTGAAAGATCGGTTACTTTCACTTTTAACTGAAAAATAAAACATTTCTAAACAAATATGATAATTTCTCCCAAGTTAGTTTTTTTATGATGATTGGAAAAATTAAGTCCAATTTTTTTTAAAAAAATATAAATTTTACATAAATTAATTATAATATTTTCTCATAAAAACAATGAAAATCATTTTTTAGGAAAACATGTATTTTTAAGAATAATATATATATATATATAAAGAATTGAGTGCTTATTTCCTATGAATTTATCAATATATTAATATATAGAAACACCCTTATATATATCTCATAAATTATTTAATCATTTTTATACCCTGTAATTTAATAGCTATTTTATAACGGTAAAATTTAAATAATTATGGATTGTATTGGCTCACGATTGCATATCGTATACAATATCGAACATGGTTTACTTTTCTGAAAATTTTATGGTGTTATAATGCTCTGGAACCATCCCCCTGATTTTATTTAGTTAACCTATCTTTAACTCCTCATAATGAAGAAGATAAAGACATCAAGGATGCCACTCTGGCTTTTGATGAGGGATTTTACACCATTATTTTTTATCTCAGTCTGGTAAATTTAGTTATTGAATAGGACCCATAACCATCACTAATAAGTGCCTCCATAACCCTTGAAGATATTCAATAATACATATCATTTCTTCAGTAAAAATTAGATTTTTATATTTAAAAGTACACTAATATTTCTTAGTTAGATCTCAAAGTTGAAACTAATACCATGGGGTTATTAGAAAATTTCCAGGGTTATAAACAAATATAAATGAGAGTACATTTGACTCATGATTCCAAGGTTGAAGTTGATATTGATAATTTGATAAAATAAAAATTCATCTTGGAGGCACAATAACATAAGTGTAATGCATAAATTATTACCATCAAGAAAAAAATAGAAAAATTGTGTTGTACATTGACATTTGAGATTTCAATCACCACTACCAAGAGGATGATTTTTTTCCCGATAAAAGATCTATTAATTGATGTGACAAACAATTTTCAATCCATCTCATTTATGCAGGGGTATTTTAGTTGAAACCAAATCTAAATGGACCATGATAATGAAGAATAAATTAATTTTAGGGAACCCCATGGGGTATATTACTATCAAGTGATTATTTTTGGTTTAGATATTGTTGAGGATACCAATTGGTGTTCCATGCAACACATTTTCAAGTCCATTATCTATAAGATAGCGTAATATTATGTGGATGATATGGTAGTCAAATTATACTAGATCCATGATCACCTTGTCTACCTCTAGGTAGTATTAAATAATATCTTATTGTATGTCTTGAAAATTAACCCACTAAAATGTTCCTCTATGGTTATGTTAGGGAAAGTCCTTTACTTCATGGTTCTCCATTACAATATCAATGTTGATCCTACAAAACAGTTAGATACTCAATATACCCCATAATTAAAAACATTGAGAGTTGAAATTTATTTAAGGGATACTTTCTTATATCAGGATATTTATAAAAAAACTCATCAATGAGTTCTTACTATTCATGAATCTAATGAAAAAAATGGTAACTTTTTAGTGGGATGAAGATTTTTAGAAGGCATTTTATTACCTAAAAAATTATATCCACCATAAAATAGTATTGATTATACCTGTAAATAAAACATCTATCATCATCTATGTGGAAACCATGGATCAGACACTTAGTTCCCTTCTTTATTATAAGCATAATGTACCAAAAAAGAATAGCCTCTATTATCTTAGCAGAAAAATATTGGAAGTTGTGAACTAATACACTGTAATTAAATAGAACTACCATACTTTGCTATTTTTAGTGGAAAATATTTATAATTACCTATAGAACCATAACATACACTTGGTATCTCATATGTATCTTCTTAATTATATCGTTGGTTGTCCCATATTGATAGGATTATTAGCAATATGTGTTGGAATCCTATAATAGTTCATTATCCACTATGTATCCAAAAATATGATCAATATAAAAGAACTATCAAGATTATTATAAGTGTATTATACCCCAAGTAATCTTAATTGGACACAAAACTCCTTTATGAATAAGATTTATCCTTCCATGAAAATTCCCAAACTTGGGAAATATATTTAGCTGGAACTTCTCAAAGTAAAATTGGGAAAAAGGATGGAGGTTCTGAGACTCAACCATATTGGTCTCTAGATTTTTCTTGTTTCCCTAACAAATTCAATTATGACTTATTATTACCTCTTATCAGAAGGCATTCCAACAATGATGTTGAATAATGGGATCTCATCCTAATCTTGGAATTGGATATAGAGATATCAATTACTCGATTGAACATAAAGGGTAACTCATAGTTTGTATGTAAGTAATGACACCAATACTATGCCTAAAATAATGAAGAACTAATACCCCTTATTAACTGTGTATGGGATTTTATATCACAATTTTGATTAGAGTTGGTACTATTATATATTATATACTCGCAAAATGCTTTATCTGATGTTTTAGAAAATGAACATATTACTTTAGCTAACCATGATCTAGATGAAAAAGTGAATAAAATTATTCATTTTAGGGTGTTCTCCCTTTTTATTATTAGTGATATCTATAATATAAATAAATTTAGATACAACTTAGGTCAAATAGATTCATCATTCTCACAAACTTCCAGAATAGATTTTTGAATGTCTCCCATAATAGAATAATAGCATTATATGACCCACACCCCCATAATATTGGTCTAATAAAGATAAAATCCATCAAAAAGAAGCTAGTTTCATCCATTATAATGACTTGAATTTTCAAAAATTACTTTAGAAATGAGGATTTATGGGGTTATTCTCAAATTTATTAAAATAGAGACCCTCGATTTTATGTACAAAGAATATAGTATCCCTTTTTGTTCTCATAAAATAATAACCAATATCTTCTAAAAAATATATTGACTTGTATATTTTTGTCCATAAATGATGAATGATTGTATAAAATTCACTAAAAATTACAATAAATTTAACACACATGATAACATTATTCATCATCCATTGGAGTTATTACATGCTACTAAATACTCCTAGTTATTTTCCACCTAGGGGATAAATGTAAATAGTTAATTCCCTCCAACCACAATAGTCTAGTTCAAGTTGATCCATAATATTATCGATTTCTTATCAAAATGGGACAAAAGTGTATCCTTTATGGAGTTTAGGATACAGGTTATTAATAACTTCATGAAATTCAATATCATCACTAGATCTAAGATCCTTTATGAAATCTTGATAGAAAATGGAACTATATTCTATTCCTCGAAGCTAAAGAAGCACGACTTTGAGTATAATATTCAGTCCAATCAGTCTTATTTTAATGTTATAGTGGAAAATAGATTTATTGAGTAATTGAATAAGACTCCATCAAATAAGATTTAGAAAATGATATATGATACAAGAAGTCTAGGGCTGATAAACACATTCATGATTTATGAGTTTATCACACCATGAGTATTACATCTATATAGCTGACCCTATTTCTGGTTAGCTATATGAAAATGAGTAGTATCGTATATGGATTGATGAATTAGAGTGAAACTATGAGAATTTTTTCCACTAAATAACCATTGAGTTCTTCAGAATCAAGACATAAAATTATTCAATAAAAAGGTCTATGTATCATGTTATTACAAGGTGAATTGTTGTTAGCCTAAAAAACCAATGATTCCTTGAAAGAATCCCATAAATATGGAATATAAATATAAAGGGACTTATATTATATATAAGGTATAATCCACTAGATCTCATTTCAGGTCCATAATAGATAGAGAGTATATCATGGCTTCATCCAATAGTTCTCTCATGAAATAAAATACATGAATTTGTGATGAGATCACACAAGTCCCCACTGCATGAATTTAATCTTCATGAAATTATACCCAACTCATATGGCCTTAAAATATAATATATAATGGTCCCATTCAAATAAACCTAAATTACATGGAAACTAATCCATTAATGCATAAATTTAAACAACATATATTATTGTACTGTTTATGTTACATTAAAATGAACATAACGAATTATAACTTGTATAACCCTTAACCTTATTGGGGTTGTTGGTTTTACATTGCATAATTTTCTTAAATGAGACTATAATCTATATAGGAATCCTGGAATCTAGTCTCTTTGAACCGTAATCCTATGTTAGGATAAAATTAGTCCCCTATATCACAAAATAATGCATGGTTTGATTCTTTTTATTATAGGATACATACTGAAACCATGATTTTATACCTCATTTATAATTTAAAATATCATCCACCTTAATATTTCTCAACATTTTAGTGTCTGGGGAAACTTTCTTTCATGTCAGGTTTTCTAAAGCAGCCCTACAATAGTATGGAACCATTTTCCTCCTGCACATAAGCCATATCAATAAAGATATCTATCTAAGAACTATGTATGGATGAATTTATATTCTTACAAGATATATTGTGACACCTTGATTTCTTTTCCTATGTCTATCCATAGATTCCATCCACCCTAATTTCTCAATTTATCCTAGTGTGGAGTCCTCATTCACTTTGTGTATCATTCTTTTTTCTCTCATAAGTAAACTCGTCTGTTTCTCTATAATTCTAATGTGTATAATCTAGATACCTATAGAGGCCTTTATAAGAACTACATGTGGATTTATTTCTATTATTCTAGGACATGTAACAATTTCTAAACCACCTATCTCAGAAAAAACCATAAATTTCAACCTTTTTAGTTCCCTATATCATACTAATATGAAGACCTTGTCAATTCATACCAATTTTACCTTTATAAGACAAAATTAAGAAGCAATCAATTCATTTTCCCCCTGTATATGAGTCATATCAATGAAAATAACTCTTTTCTAGAACTACATTTGGACAGATTCATATTTTTATAGGATATGGAGTGATGTAAAACACTATCATTCTTGGCCTATCTGCAAACTCCATCACCATCAAATCCCCATGCTAATGTATAATCTCATCATTCCTATTAAGTCTTTATGTACTTGACTCTATGTTGGGATGGCATGTTTTCATCATAGAACTATGTGTGGATCAATTTATGTTATTATAGGATATGTAATGATACTAAAATCATATTTTATACCAAAACCAAAAATCGTCATCCACTTCCACTCCTCCCTAAAGTCATATAATAGATCGATCTTAGTTGGTTTCAAATTAGAGTGTTCCAATTACATTTTGAATACTCTCTTCACATATAAAATACTTTGTAAATTAAATATTTTAATCACAAAAAAACATTTCATATCCCTTCATAATGAGTATATATGATTATAAATGGATCCCTTGGTTTGTTGATAGCATATACTCCATGTATCTAGTCATATTATAACCAACCAGAGGAATTTTTTTAGGATAAAGATCCTATAATTCCATAAAACATTAATATCATTATATTAAAATCTTCCGTTTAAATGGTCTCAACTAAAGAAGCCCATAGATTTCAATCTTGTTTTGTGAAATCATTAAGATCCCATGGGTCTTGGTGAGTTTGGGTTATTGTATATGTTGATAACATTCTATAAGGAACTCTTAAGATTAAGGATGCTCAATATGATTTTTATGGAATTATATATCATAGAAAGAAGTTTTTTGATATAAGTGTTTTTGGAAATGATTGTATATCTGGTGAATCAATTTTGATTGATTTTGGGTAATTTATGAATCCACATAGCTGACTTTGTAAAGGTAATATTCACATAGTCGTTTACGCAACATATCTAATGTGATATAATTAAATTCACATAAGAATTTCATGTAGTCATTTGTGATATGTAGGTAAATCATGTATCTGATTCATCCATGTAACTGAATACTTCACATGGAAAAATGATCAACGTATGCATTTTGGGAAGTCATGTTGCTTTTTTCAATGGAGAATGACATCGGTTATTTGTGACATAGCTATTTTATAACCCACAAATGTGAATATTATATGTTTTTTTCTGTTTAAAACCACATATATGATTTCTATGTAGTTGATTAGTCTCCATGTAACTAATTCAGATTTATCACTATGAATGATTTTGTTTTAAATAAGTTTTCAGAATTTAAATATTCTAAAGAGAATTAATTGTGAAGATACTTGAATGTTTTTGAATTTTACTATAATCATAGCCTTAAATATTCAAGTCATGGTTATAGAATATTTTAAAGGTGTTGAAGTAGTTATTAAGGAGTTTTAAATTTTGATCTTAAAATGCTATAAAATCCCCTTTGATCCATGATGCAGATACTGTATTTTCCAACTTTCATAGAGATCATGGGGTGATAAATTAAATATAGAGATCATGGAGCATGATATCTTCAGTGTAACATAAGAGGAATAATAGAGGTAGTGGGGAATCTTCCCTACGTAGTAAAACAAAAATTGAAACATATTGATGTTCGGTAGAGAGAATATAGTGAGAGAGAAAAAAACAAGTGGGTGTTCTAAATTCGTGGTTGGTTCATCAGTGATCGACCCTAATAAAACTTGAAACTTTAGAAGATTAAAGATATTAAGATGGTCGAAGAATAAAAAGGTGATTACTACTTCACAAGAGTCAATGAAAGTGTTAATAATATTCGATGTTTTAGAGAGAAACTGGATGAATCAACTATTGTTAAAATATTCATGAGAAATTTTGATGACAGGTTTGATCTTACAGTGTCATCATTTGAGGATAGATAAGATCTTACACTTCATGAATTATATAGCATTCTCATTTATAATGAAATGGAAATTATCCCATATTTTTGGAATAAGATCATATATGAGATAGATTTTGAGATCATAAGGGAGAAAAAAATCAGAGATGATGAAATTTCATAATCAAGTGAATCTGATGATGAAGATGAAATTTATAAGAGAATCATTTTTCTTGTATCAAATCGATCCAAGAAGTATAATTTTAAGGGTGGAGGTAAATTACCACCAAGGTGTTAATATTGTAATGACATTTGATAGTTTTTAGCAAATTTTACTAGGAATAATTCTATTGAACATGAGACAAATGATAAGAAAACATAGAAATAGAAATAATGAAAAATATCAAAATTCACAACCATATTTGATGGGAGCAAGAAGATGTTATTTTAGAGATAAATATAATGCGTGATAAGAAATGAAAAAGATGCTAAATCCACATAAAATATCCAATCATAAGATCAAATTAATTTCATGTCTCTTGTGTAAGAAGGATTAGATACATATATAAATGTTGAAGATTAAAGAGAATTAATAGAGCTAGAGAACTTGTTAAAGAATAAATTAAATTCTTGTCTTAAGAAAAACACATATATAAAGAAGGATAATATTCTACTATTGAAATAAAAAAGAAAATATAGTTGAGTGATGTCAATATTGTGCAATGAAAGCAGCTTTTTACATTTATGAAATCAAAAGATACAAACTGCTTGTGGTTGAAATGGAAAGATGAAAAAAGACATTGAAAAAAACCTTTTTGTTAAAGAATAAGAATAGTCCAAAACTCATTTAAAATTTCATGAAGAATACAATATCATGAACAATATAATTGATGATTTTAACAAGGCAATTGATGTCAAGGAATAATCATCACAAGCTGGTGAAAATTGGGGTGTAAGGAAGTGGGTTGACTTACCTCCCTATGAATTTCAAAATAAATATGTTATCTCTAAATATAAAGGTTATAAAAATCAATTATATACTAGTATGGAGCATGAGGACTAGTGTTAAATGATCTTATAAATCAAAGGAATAAATAGATTCTTCAAGAATATATTTTCACCTAGAATATAGTAACCACAATATATAGAAATGAAAATTAAACAATATTTAGGATAAATATATTTTCAATATGGCAGATCAAGGTTTAGAATATATTTCTAGTGTTGTGGAGTGTTTGGAAATAAATATACTCATACTGGTATAATATTTCACTGCAATATGTGATACATTAATCAAGGAATATAATTTTTAGAAAAGGAGGACAAATTTAAAAAGTAATCAGTTACTAGGAACTCATCTTATCTAACAACACAAAAAATGACTAATTAGAAGAAATATATGGAATATATGATCATTAGGTCCATTATTTTTTGAAAATTTCATGACTAGTAATCCTAGAAAAATACCCAATGTTGATAAAGGGAAGGGAGTTAAAAAAATGAATAAAAAATCATGTTTTTAAAAAGTTTTTTTTAATAATAGTAGAAGAACTAAGTTGTGGATACTTGATAGTGATTTTTCTTAGCACGTGACTTGTGACAGAAACATTTTCAGCAACATTGCGAAAAACGAAATGGGTAGTCAATTTTGGAAATGGTTATTCCTTAAAAACTAATGGATTTGGATCAATAGATATTGAAGTTAATAATCTGAAGTTTAATGTTGAATTATTTATTGAATTTTTAAAGAATGATTTTTTGTCAAATTTGTGATGATGGAGATGAGGTGTTATTCAAAAAGGACTCATGTATCATCATAATCACAAAGTACAGAAGGATCACACTCAAGGAAAAAAGAAAAAATTCCAATCTATTTCAAATTATTTATTATATCAACTCTAGTTACTTGAGTAATAAAGAAGAAAACAACTTATGGAAAAAAGGATTAGAAATATTGGTCAAAAGAGTATGAGTAATATTTTGAAGAAATATATTCTGATAGATATTTACAATCTAAAAAGTGATAGGGATGAGATCTTTGAAACATGTAAAAATGTAAAAATTTCTGACAGTTCATATAAAAGAGTGGATAGTCTCACTATTGGACCACTTGATCTTATCCATACCAACATATGTTGTACAATAAGGAAAAATTATATCAACGGTGATCTAAATATCATTACATTTATTTATTATTATACTCTAATGACTAATTTCATGTTCATGAAATATATTCAGAGGTAATTAAAAAATTCAATTTTTTTAGAAGACAAGCAAAGGAGAAGTTGGGTCTCTGTATCCAAAAACTAAGATCAAATAATGGAAATAAGTTTATAGGTAATGATTTTGAAATATATTTTTAAAACATGGAATCAATAATCAGTATAAAATTCCATATTTTCCATAATAAAATGGTATAGATTAAAGGAATTATGGAATCATAGTTGATATAAGCAAGATGATGATAGTTAAACACAACCTTTTGAACTATTTATGGAGAGAAGCTATATGTACTACCATACACATACAGAATTGGTGTCTACTGAGAATATAGAACCAAAAGAAACCATAGGAAATGTGGTTTAAGATAAATCTAAATGTTAAATATTTTAGAGTTTTTGTAATTCCTTGCATTATAAAAATCAAGAACAGAAATCTAGGAAATTTCAAAGAGAAATATGAGGAAGGAATTTTCATGGGATACTTAACAAATGGAACTTGATACAGATGTTGGAAGATGGTTGTATAATCTATCTGACTATACTGACGTCAATATTATTTAAAACAAGAACATTCATATATAATACTAAATTCATATTTAAAATATTCGATAGAAAATTTCTTGCATAAGTTATAATAGAAGAATGATAGAGTTTAAAATAGGGATCCCATCACTATTGACAATGATTATGAACAAACAAGTGATGAAGGTGAAGCTTCTATAAATGAGACAAAATGGTTCAAAAAATGAATTAACAAGTTGAAACTGAAAATAACATTGGAAATAATTATGATCAAGTTCAAACTAGTATAATATTTATATTTCAAGTGAAAAATTCACTAATTAAACAAACTGAACTTCACACAGTGGAAAAATAAGTTCAGAATGAAAATTGGATACAAGTTGTAAATGAGGAACTTGATCAGATTGAGAATAAATTCACTTGGGATCTTATATCAATACCTAAAAAAAAATTTTATTCCCCCAAGTGGGTTTTTAGAAAAAAGTTAAATAGGAAATGTGATGTATTGGGAACAAAGCTAGGCCAGTGTTCAAAGGTTATTCTCCAGTAGAAGGTATTTAATTTGATGAAACTTTTTCACCTATAGAAACACTGAAGACTATCATAATTTTCATGGTAGTTTCAAGTGAAAAACATTACATGGTTTTTCAAATGGATGTGTAATATACCTTTACAAGTAGTGAACATGATGAAGAAGTCTATATTGAACAACCTAATGGTTTTATCTTAGATAATGATGGTATCATGATATATAGATTGAATACATCTTTGTATGGTTTAAAATAGGCCCCTTGATCCTGGTATTCTAAATTGGATGGATTTTTATGGGATATGAACTTCAAAAATAGTAAATTTGATTGTAGAGACCCAAATATTTATATACACATACATTAAATTACTTTTTCGGAATACATAAATCATGAAAAAAACAGACGCCCAAAGACCGTATTAGTTTAGTGTGTTTGGAAACATAGAACAAAATCTTCTAATCATGGTGAAAGATCATCAACATCTACCATAAAGATCTTATCCTTTGGATTTCCTACCTAAAACCTTTATTTATATCCTGGGGAAAATAAAACATAAAAAGGGTGAGCTCAAATGATCAATAAGGGTAAACATGGAGAACATAAAATAATCCCTAAACATTTGAACATATAAACATGAACATAAAACATCAAAATCATGAGTAATGACATAAATCTTGGTAGTGCTTAAGGAATAGATCATAAAGAAACATTAACCATGATAAAATAGCATGGAAATAAAACAAGTAATTGTGGAAACGATTAATCATATGTTATGATTTTCATAGTAGCCAAGGCATTGCTCCCAAGACCATCATAGTGGAGAAATTCCATTACTGAACTGAGTTTACTTTCCGTTCCAGCCCTGTATTACGGAACCATATTCAGTTATCAGTCCAACCATGTCTATCTCATGATATATAAATCTTTACCCAATTCATTTGTGGGAGATATAGGTCCCACCCATCTCATAATGAAATCATTTTTTCGTGTGCCACAAAATAAATCTAAATCATTCATCATAACCCAAAGAAAAATATGGGTTTCATAAACACCATCCCATCATAACATAATCCATATAAAATAAATGGATATAATTTTATCATAAGAAAAATGAAACCATGTAAGTAATAGAGACATTATATTTGAAATATAAACATATTATATTATGTCATCTTAGATGGAAAATGGTTTTGATAAAACACTTGAAATGAATTCTTGAGGAAAATTTCCTTTCAACTTGAAAATCATTTTCTTTTCACAAAATGCCATGAAATTTTAAAAGAAAATGTTTTTGTTTGAAAATAATCATGAAATCATGTAGATTAAGCTTCATTAAAATAATTTTTTATGAAACTGTAAATATCTGTTCATGTCGTATAAGTTAAAAAAAACAGCCCCCTCATACTTTTAATGGAAAAGTAAAAAATTACCATGTATGGTAAAAAATGATTTCATCCATAACACAAAGTAAAAGTAAGAGGGGTAAAAATGACTTTAAAAATACATGGAATAATATTAAACACTTTATGAAAAATATTTTATGTACATGGATGAAAAATAAAACCCCAGTAAATACTTACAAATAAACCATCTCGGATAAGAACGAGATTCGAATAATTATCCCTTACCTTATATCCAATTTCTTTCGTACCTGTCAGAAACTCCTATATCGTTGGTTTAAACATATTATAAACTTGTAACCAAACCATAATAATATTTATGATATCATATATGATTCACTTACAACTTTATATTACCCGTTCTTTTGTCAATTCTATGTTAAGGCAGCGTTTTGGGTAATAATCGTATCATTTATCGTACATGTTTGGACTTATTGTTCGTGATATTATTATTAATTATATCATGATTTAATTACTTTAATAATGTAATAGATGATTTATATATCATATATATTCAGTATATATATATGTATAATAGATAGATAAATGAAATGAAATTCACCGTTTATGGAGATGGTAGGCCGTACGTACGCATGAACGTTGTTTTCATTTCCTCATTGAACTGAATGGAAGTAAGTAGATGAAATACATATATATAAATAAATAAATCCAGTAGAATTATTATTTCATATATTTCATTATTATTCATTATATTTACTTTATAATCATTCTTTAATGGTTAACATGGAGAATGAATCTCATCGCGTCGTGGAGATGGTAATCCGTACATATGCACGAGCGATGATATCATTCCCATAATTATTGAATAGAATTATAGTGGATTATATAATATCTCAGAATTAGTATCATGTTATAGAAACCATATATAGTTATTATTTACACCATTATACCCATCCAAGTAAGGTGGTGGGGGAAAAACAGATTACACCACGGCGTGGAGACGGTATTCCGTACGTACGCACGCGCGGTGATTTCATTTTCCATAGGATGGATAGAAGGTGAAATAGGGTTGGTTCATATTTATAATAACATATCAGTATATTAGTGATACTGATGTTATTACTTTATTATGAAACAACTAAATAAGAGTAAGTAGAAGAAGAAATGAATTTGAAACAATCGGTAAAGGATATTACCTCTTCTTCGACGCGCCTCTTCTAAACCTCCTCTTAAGGCACTACAGTTGGTCTTTGAAGAAGATCAGGACCTCTAAACTGTCTCTAGTTAAGTGGAGAAGAGAAATGGACATGGGTTGGCCGAGCTTGAAAGCTCAAATTTGTGTGAGGAGGAGAGGGAGGATGTTCCCTTTTTTAAGAGAGGAGAGGGGAACTTTTGGAAACCTCTAGAATATTAATTTATAATAAACTCAAAAACCACTTATAAACCTCCAAAAATTATTCAAATTAGAATATTATATGAGATAGGGTTGTAATATCATCAACCAATAATATTTATACATGTTGGTAATTTATTTTAAACCTTATCAACTTGATTTATCCTTATTTAATCTATTTAATTTTATTTGTGGTAATAATATTCTAAATTTTAAATTGTTATAAATAATTACTCATGTGTTATGAATTGTCCATAATTTTATACTTTGTGAAATTTTAGAACAGATAAATTTCAATTTTTAATTTTTATTTTTTTTGTGATTTTTAAACAATTTTATAATATGTTATTTTTATAAAATAATAATAGTGTCAATTTTGGGACTATTCATTTATTTGAATTTAAATAAAATCCAAACAGAGAATATATTAGAACCAAAATATTTAATAGACTCCTAACATGTCATATTCATCTGGAACATTTTTGAAGAACATTAATTAGTTTATATAATATTTATTTTAAAATTTTTAAAATCATTTATTTGATATTTCAATCGATAAAATAATTTTATATCACTATTGTGTCATCATTAATGATAATTATTTAATCCCTAAAAATTCTAAATAAATTATCATGATGTATAAAATTTTATTATATTTATGGATACTATTTATATTCGATGTTTTATGAGGTTTTTCACTAAATTAAAATTATGACACTTATAAGATATAAGAGAGTGACATGTTGTCACTTTCTTTGGTTTTAATAATAATTATATCATTTTCATGGTCAAAAGTCCATGAAATTAATCTATTCCGACCCTTAAATGATATGAGTCGACTTTTATTTATCCAATATAATTTTTTTAGGTCTTAGGGTAATTTTATAATCTTATTTTTACCCTTAATTACCGGATTTACCTTTAACTGTAATAAATAAAAATTACCGTAGTTACTATTCATAATATCAAAAAAATAAAATTAACCTATTAACATAATTTGGACCCAATGAATCCAAATATGGAATCCATTTTTCAAAATTCAAAACACAAAAGTTGCATTAATTAATTTAAATTTAATCACATTGTTAAGAAAACGGGTTTTCAAAGTTAAAACATTGTCAACGATTGAAATGTTTTTACCTATAAATTCAATGTAAAATTAATTATAATTAAATAAATTATATTTAGTGTTAAAAATATATTCTATTTATACTTTAAAACAATTTAATATTATAATTTAACCATATAAAGTATCTTGATGAAAAAAGTTGTTTTTAAGTAAAATTTAGCTTGTTTTTACTATTCATCAAAATAGGAATGTTGTCAGAAAAATATCAAAACTTTATCAAATGTAAAATTTTATATCCAAATTCAAAAGAAGATGTTTATTTTTTATAATTGAACTTATAAATGTGTCAAAAATTATATTTAAAATGGGTGCACCATCAAAAGGCGGCAAAACTGAATTTTTTTAAAAATACTTCTTTTATCTGAAAAAATTGATTTTGTTCTCATACATCATTCCAGAAAATGTGTAAGATGAATTATAATGTTATAAAATTCAAAATTTAGTTAATAATATTCATAATGGCTAGTTTATAAATACTTTGTAACAATATATCATTATTTAGTGAAACTCGGTATTGCGTACAATAGAAGCTATTGAGGAAGGTCACTCTTGCGTGTAATGCAAGCCAAGTCATGGTTGCGTGTAGGGAAAGATTTATTTGGTGTTGTGTATAACATACTCAAAATATAGTTCAGTTATAAATTGATCAAAATCTATACTTGGTGTTGTGTAAATTGAATTTTATTCAAAAGAACTTGAAATTGTGTGCATCACAAGCCAAGAATAGTGTTGCGTATACTACAAGCTAATACGGTGTTGCGTATAGCGCAAGCTAATCTTGGTGAAGCATTAAAAAAAGACATCAATGAAATTAAAAAGAATAATTTTCATAAAATCTCGGGGTGTTTCATTCTACCCCCCTTAAAATGAATTTCCCCCTCGAAATTCGTTAGGGTTATAAATGGTTTTCTACTTGAAATTTTCTTTCATAGAAACCCACATCGTAAAAAGTAATACTAAATCATTATTTTAAAAAGGAACATTAGAAACATAATGGATACCCAATGTAACTCATCACTGGGATTCCACATAAGAGAATATAGGTGAAAATATGGATATGGAAGAGAAATCAAATCATCATGTTTGGATGAAGAGTGGTAGAGAACATGGAAATAAAAAAGACAAAAATCAAAAATCCATAAATTTTTGATGATCTATGGTACTATCTGATTCATCATATATGAGGTCACTTGGACAAAATTTTTGGTTTTAAAGATCATTACCCTAATGATGAAAAAGTTTTGAATTAAAAGAAATACTTAATTAATTTTGGTACAATCTCACTGTTGTTTGTGCCTTTAAAAATTTCCACTTCATCTATTAAAGAAATGAAGTTGAATTTGTCTTCCTTGAAGTGTTAGTAGATCATGAGATAAAATGATAGGTCATTCCATCTATCTCAAGCATAAGGTTAGAAAAAGTTATATACATAAGTCCATCTTATGGTGAGATTAATCGTATATGGTTCAAAAATGGACTTATACTTCATCTATCATACCTCTTAATAAAATAACACTAGTTTCTACTAACCAAGGACTTCCTATAGGCTAGTGGTAAATGATAAAGGCATGTCGCACTTCAGTTGTGGGTTCGATTCCCGCAACCTTGTCCAACACGATGGGTTATCGCCCATCCTGCATGTTATCATTTTTCTAAAACTACACTATTATAAAATTCCAGAAATAATAACGAAAAAAGGTTTTATCCTTAAAAAATATTATCTTATGTCCAACATAATCCATTTAAAATCTTTAGGCTTATCCAAAATACTTCTATCCAATATCATAGTATAAAGAAAATGATTACTAGAAATGTCATCAACCAAGCATGTGAATACCATCACTTATCCCCCATATATCATAAGATATATCTTGTTGGTCTCATTCCAAACATGTGAATACATTAATCATGTGTTCTCTTGAAAAATGAGTACCCATTAAACGTTAATGAAAACATGAATGCCGTCAAAAGTTAACACTTTCCACATACCAAAATACCAAAATTTCTATATACTCAAACCGTGATATAAATTTGTCCTTATATCAGTCATGAGATCATTAATACTATCAAACATTTCATTTTATCTTTATCCCTTCATTATGTGCATATCATCTGCTTTCCAAAAATATTTCAATCACGTTTCATCGTTACAGATACCAAAAAATTATTGAAAACCAATACATAGATATTCCAAAATTCCACGATACTATAAATGAGATTCCATGATACTATTTTGAAATCCCATTACATAAAAACTTAATCATTCGACAACATTATTGTCATACTCAACATCACAAATAGTGATCACATGTGACTTTCCTTTGTCCTTTTCCTTAAAAGGTTTCTCACATCGATCATCATTAACCCTTGGATTAGGGCATTGATTAGTATAATGCCCCATTTCCTTGCACTAGAAGCATTGAAGTGTTGGTGGAGTGTTATCTATAGTCTTTTCTCTATTCACGTCATTAGAAACATTTTTCCCATTACTTCGGCACTCAGCTACTCGATGAACTTCTTTTCAACACTTGAAACATTTTCTAGTACCTTTTAGATAATCTCCACCATGCTTCTTTCCACACTTTGAGCATAAAGAAACATTCATCTTTTTTCACGATTGTTCTGAGATTTTTCCTTGAACTCCATCTTTCGTTTTTTGTCAATACCATGGGATGGATATGTAACACCAACTTCCAGTTCTACCTTGATATCACAATGCACAATTTATTCATAGCTACTGAAGTATCTTATTGTTAATGCCCTTAGAAGACATGGTTTTAAGCCACTAAAGAATTGATCAACTTTACTTTCAGGTTGGATGATAAAGCCAGATTCATACCTTGCAAGCCTTGTAATATTCTCCTCGTATATACCAACATATTCATCATCCTTTTGATTAAGCTCAAGGAACTCCTTTTCCATCTTTGTTTGAAGAATATGAGGGAAGTACTTATTGAAAAATAAGTTCTTGAACTCATCCCATTCCATGGATTCAATTTCATCTTGGGGACTCATATTCTTAATTAGAGTCCACCACTAGTATGCTTCACCATCTAAACAGTAAATATCCAGAATGACTTTTTCATGTTCTGAACATAGAAGTATGGAAAATATCTTTTCAATGGTACCGATCCATTGTTCAGCAATAAGTGGATCAAGAGACCCACTGAAAGAGGGTGGACGCTGCCTCATGAAGGACTCTATAAAATATTGTTCCATTCTCTGCTCATTTGAAAGTCCAGAATGATTCATAGCTTGTGTAAGTATAGCAATAAGATTTTTAACTCCATCACCCATAACATTGGTTTTTTTAGTAGGACAATCATTGCATTGTCCATTACATTGATCAATACGGTTCCTTCGGGTTCCATCCATCATCTAAAACCCAAAAAGAACAGTGTGAGTGGCAAACATCATGCTAGGAAAACAATATAATTAAGGGGAAGTAACTTCAATATATAACATCTTAGGTTTAATTCAAAGGTCATTACCATAATTCAAGTATTATAACCTATACTTATACTTAACCTTAGAGACATCCCTAGACATACCTTAGAAATATCTCTAGAGATTTCACTAAAGTTTTCGCATCCTAATTTCCAAAGGTTAACTAAACCTTCGCTCTGATACCAACTATAGAGACCCAAATCTTGACGTACATAGACATCAAATTACTTTTGGGAAATAATTAATTCATGACAAAAACAGATGCTCAAAGACCGTATTAGTTTAGTGTCTTTGGAAACTCAGAATATAATCTTCTAATCATGGTGATAGATCTTTAACATCTCCCATAAAGATCTTCCCCTTTGATTTTCATACCTAAAACCTTTCATTATATCCGGGGGAAAAGAAAACATAAAAAGGGTGAGCTCAAATGCTCAGTAAGGGTAAACATGGAGAACATAAAAGAATACCTAAACATTTGAACGTAAGAACATGAACATAAAACATCAAAATCATGAGTAATGTCATAAATCGTGGCAGTGCATAAGGCATAGATCATAAACGAACATTAAACATGATAAAATAGCATGGAAATAAAACATGTAACTGTGAAAACAATTAATAACATGTTATGATTTCCACAGTATCCAAGGCATTTCTGTCAAGACCATCATAGTGGAAAACGTCCATTACTGATTCAGGTTTACTTTTCGTTCCAGACCTATATTACTGAACCAGATTCACTTTCCATTCCATCCATGTCTATCTTATAAGATATAAATATTTTATCAATTAATTTGAAGAAGATATAGGTCCCACCAATCTCATAATGAAATCATTCATTCGTGTGCCACATAATAAACATAAATTATTCATCATAACACAAAGAATAATATGGCTTTCATAAACACCATCCCATCATAACATAATCCATATAAAATAAATTGATATCATTTTATCATAAGAAAAATGAAACCATGTAAATAATCGAGACATTATACTTGAAATATAAACATATTAAATAATCTCATCTTAGATGGAAATTGGTTTTGATTAAACAGGTGAAAGGAATTCTTGAGGAAAATTTTCTTTCTACTTCAAAATCATTTTCTTTTCACAAAATGCCATGATATTTTAAAAGAAAAGGATTTTATTAAAAATAACCATGAAATCTTGTAGATTAATCTTCATTAAAATAAGGAATTATGAAACCGTAAAAATACATTCATGCCGTATAAGTTAAAAAAACATTCTCCTCGTACTTTTTAATGGAAAAGTCAAAAAGTACCACGTATGGTAAAAAAAAGAAATATTCCTTCCATAACAAAAAGTAAAATTACAATAGGGGTAAACATGACTTTAAAAATACATGTAATAATACTAAACACTTTATGAAAAACATTTTATGGACATGGATGAAAAATAAAACCCTAGTAAATACTTATGGATAAAGAATCTCGGATAAGAATGAGATTGGGATAATTATCCCTTACCTTATGTCAAATTTCTTTCGTACATATCTGAAACTTCTGTATAGTGGGTTCAAAAATATTATTAACTTGTAACAAAACCATAATAACATTTATGATATCATATATGATTCACTTATGACTTTATATTACCCGTTCATTTTTCAATTCCATGTTAAAGCTGCATTTTGGGTAATAATCCTATCATTTATCATACATGTTTGGACTTGTTGTTCAAGATATTATTATTACTTATATCATGATTTACTTACTTCCAGAATGTAAAACATGATTTATATATCATATATATTTAGTTTATATATGTATAATATATAGATAAACGAAATCAAATACACTGTTTATGGAGACGGTAGGTCGTACGTACGCATGAACGTTGTTTTCATTTCCTTATTGAATTGAATGGAAGTAAATGACATACATACATACATATATATATATATATATATACATAAATCCAGTAGCATTATTATGTCATATATTTCGTTATTATTCATTATATTTACTTTATAATCATTCTCTAATGGTTAATATGGAGATTGAATCTCATCGCGTCGTGGAGACGGTAATCCATACGTACGCACGAGCGATGATATCATTCCCATGATTATTGAATGGAATTAGAGTGGATGATATAATATATCATAATTAGTATAATTTTATAATAACCATATATATTTATTCTTTACACCATTATACCCATCCAAGTAAGGTGGTGGTAGAAGAATATATTACACCACATCGTGGAGACGGTATTCTGAACGTACGAATGTGCTGAGATTTTGTTCTCCGTAGGATGGATAGTAGGTTAAATAGGGTTAGTTAATATTTATAATAGAATATCAGAATATTAGTGATACTGATGTTATTACTTTATTATGAAACAACAAAAGAAGAGGAAGTAGAAGAAGAAATGAATTTGAAAGAATCGGTAAAGTATATTACCTCTTCTTCGACGCGCCTGTTCTAAACCTCCTCTTAGGGCACTAAAGTTTGTCTTTTAAGAAGACCAAGATCTCTAGTATGTTTCTAGATAATTGGAGAAGATAAACGGTCCAGGGATGGATGATCTTGAAGGCTCAATGTGGTGTGAGGAGGAGAGGGTGGAGGTGCCCTTTTATAAGAGAGGAGAGGGGAACCTTTGGAAACCTCTAAAATATTAATTTATAATAAACTCAAACCCCGCTAAAGAACCTCAAAAAATGACTCAAATAAAAATATTAGATGATATAGGGTTTTACTCTCCTCAACCAATAATATTTAGACATGTTGGTAATTTATTTTAAACCTTATCAACTTGATTTATCCTTATTTAATCGATTTAATTTTATTTGAGGTAAAAATATTCTAAATTTTAAATTGTTATAAATAATTACTTATGTGTTATGAATTGTCCATAATTGGATACTTTATAACATTTTAGACCATATAAATTTCAATTTATAATTTTTATGTATTTTTGTGATTTTTAAACAATTTTATAATATGTTAGTTTTATAAAATAACTATAGTGTCAATTTTGACACTATTCATTTATTTGAATTTAACTAAAATCCACACTGATGATATATTCAAACCAAAATATTTAATAGACTCATAAAATTTCATATTCATCTATAAAAGTTTTTTAGAACATTAATTAGTTAATATAATATTTATTTTAATATTTTGAAAACCATTTATTTGTTATTTCAATCAACAAAATAATTTCTACATCACTATTGTGTCATCATTAATGCTAATTATATAATCCTTAAAATTTAGAAATAAATTCTCATGATGTAGAAAATTTTATTATATTTCTGGATAATATTTAAATTTGAATTTATATGAGTTTTATCACTAAATTAAAATTATTACACTTATTAGATATAAGAGAGTGACATGTTGTCACTATCTTTTGTTATAATAATAATTATATCCTTTTCATGGTAAAAAGTCCATGAAATGAATCTATTACAACCCTTAAATTATATGGGTATACATTTATTCATCCAATAGAGTTTTGGAAGGTCTTAGGGTAATTTTATAATCTTATTTGTACCCTAAATTACCCGATTTACCATTAACTATAGTAAATAAAAATTACCATAGTTACTATTCATAATATAAAAAAAAGTAACCTATTAACATAATTTGGACCCACTAAATCAAAACATGGAATCCATTTTCCAAAATTCAAGACATAGAAGTTGTAGTAATTAATTTAAAATTAATCTCATTGTTAAGAAAATGGGTTTTAAAAGTTAAAACATTATCAAAGATTGAAATTTTTTTACCTATGAATTCAATGTAAAATTAATGCAAATGAAATAAATTATATTAAATGGTAAAAATATATTCTATTTATACTTTAAATCAATTTAATATTATAATTTAACCATATAAATTATCTCGATGAAAAAAGTTGTTTTTATCTAAAATTTAGCATGTTTTTACTATTCATCAAAATAAGAACGTTGTCAGAAAAATATCAAAACTTTATCCAATGTAAAATTTTATATCATAATTCAAAAGAAGAAGTTTATTTTGTAAAACTGAAATTATAAACTTGTCAAAAATTAGATTTAAAATGGGTGCGCCATCAAAAGGCGGCAAAACTGCATTTTTTGAAAGATACTTCTTTTATTCAAAAATATTGATTTTGTTCAAATACCTCATTCCAGAAAATGTGTAAGATGAATTATAATGTTATAAAATTCAGAATGACGTAAATAATATTCATAATTTATAGTTCATAATAATATTATAAAAATATATTGTTGTTTAGTGAAACTCTGTATTAAGTACAACACACGCTATTGAGGAAGTTCACTTTTGCGTGTAATTCAAGCCATGTCTAGGTTACATGTAGGGAAAGATTTCTTTTGTGTTGTGTATAACATACTCAAAATATATTTTAGTTATACATTGATCAAAATATACACTTGGTGTTGTGTAAAATGAATTTTATTCGAAAGAACATGAAATTGTGTGCATCACGAGCCAAAAATAGTGTTGCGTATACTACAAGCTAATACGGTGTTGCGTATATCAGATGCTAATATTGCTGAAGCGTTAAAAAAAAGACATCAAAGAAATTAAAAATAATAATTATCACAAAATCTTGCGGTGTTACATTTATTATAACCTTTATGTGAATGAAATGAGTAAATTTTCCCTCATTGTAAATGTTTATGTGGATGTTATCTTATTTATAAGTGTTAATGAGTGTCTCTGTAAAGAGTTTTTTGAGAATATGAAGAAGTATTTTGAGATGTCTATTCTTGGTGAGATGACATGATTTCTAGGATTTCATATTGATAAAAATCTGAATCATATCTTTTCATATGAAGAAAGTTATGTTGGGTTATTGCTAAAAAAGATTGAAATGGAAAATGGAAAATAAGTTTTAACTCCCATTTTAGTTGGAACCAAATTGTGCAAGTATGAATTTGGAGTCAGTGTTATAAAGAAATAATTCATAAAAATCATTATAATTGGGCTTTATTTAAAAGTCATAAGGCCAAATATAACTAATGTAGTGACTCTTTATATCAAATGTCAAAACTGATCCTAAAGAGTCTCACTTGTTGGATACCAAGAGAATAGTGATATATGTGAAATAAACACTAAAATATGGGATGCTATACAAACAATGTATATATTTGAACTTGTTGGGATTCACAAATGTAGATTGGACTGATGAATCTATAGGTAGACGATCAAATTCAGGTGGAACATTCATTCTGTGGTAGTATTGTGTTATTTGGTATAGAAAAAAAGTAGAATTAAATGACATTGATCCCGACTAAGGTAGAATATATAGCAGCTACACATTCTTATAAATATATGATTTGGATTCAAGTGAAGTTAGCAGCTACACATTCTTCTACAGATTTGAACTTGTTGGGATTTACAGATTCAAGTATAGTTAGCATATTTGGTACTAATTCTAAGGGATGGAATTTTTTAGTGCTCAAAATTTTCCAGTGATGAAGATCGAATGAGGTTTGATAATTTTAAAAGGGGAACAAAACATAACACCTTGAAATTTAAGAACCGAACCTCCTCACACCCTTTATCATACCCAACCTTCTTTTATTGGGTCTCCTTATGACCTTTATTTATGCCTAACCAATTCATGCCTTTCCTCATGCCTTGCCTTGTGTATGGCCTCCTCATGCTCTACCTCACTCCCTTTATCCACATTCCCATGCTTCACACCTAGCCTCCTCATTATTTTCCTCATGCCCAGTCTCTTTTCCCCAGTATCCCCACTCCCTTACCCTATTCCTTCTTGTTACTCTTACCTCACTAGGGTTCTTAATTTGGTTACAAATGATTACCACTCCAACATCAGTATTAAATCTTTATTTTTCTATAAAAATGATCACATACCTCCCGTTTTGGTGGGATTCATATATAAAGCTCTTTAAGGAGACTACATGTGCAATAAAGAGTAAAAAAAGCTCAATATTACACATTTAAGTAATCAATTTATACTCCATGTGATTAATTAAGTCAAAAACAAAGGGAAATGATGGGGGAATATGGTTGTTTGTATCATATAAATATTTTCACACCCAAAACCATCATTAAAGGACACATATCTCATACCCCAATATAGATACAATGAAGGACCCTTCCTAGAAGAACCGAAATGGTGATAATTTTCTTATTATGTCCGAGGAGAACCACTATGGCTCCAATTCATATATTTTGTCTCAGAAGTTCCACTAGGTATCCAATTCACCCAAACTATATCGAGAGGACCACTAGGGATCGAATTTTCATAGGGTCCTCAAGAGAACCTCTAGGGAACCAATCTTATTAGATTCCCCATAAGTATCTTTAAAAATACTTTTTTCCTAAATCTTTTATATGTGGTCATGATTAAGGCTACAAATTATGGATTCAAAATATCATTATAGTGTAATTTTTTCCATCCTTTAGGACCACACTTGGGCCATTCATTCACTCATCCTTCTAACTTGGTCACCTCAATTTCATTTATCCCTTTCCATGGATAACTCCAATACCCTATCCCAAAGGGTCCAAAAGATCTTTTTGTCACTCTTTTACCCAAGGAAAACCTTCAAAGAGACCCTCAAACCTAGGCTTCATCCATGAAATCCCAAGGTATAAGAATGGTTCATGAACATCCACATAATCCACTTTAATAATATATTCCTTTGATAATGGGAAATAGTAATCCTATAATATATTTACCACTTTTTGCCTCCAAAAAATGGGGTTATTAGGATAATTTCAATCTTATATTCTATTTATAACATGGATCCTCCCTTTCTAAGGACCAGTGGAATTATGTTTGTCTTATCCCTCCCAGTTCACCCATCACGACTATTATGAACCAGAACCATGTCAATTATTCACCCATCTAATCCATCAATTGGACTCCATAGTTCAATAAATGATCCATGAATATAAATGGTCCTCTAATATGGTGTAAATCCCTACCGTCTTTCACCTGACTCATTTTTCTGGTTAAATTATAAAGGGTCTCTCATGTGTAAGTCCCATGTTAAACCATTATTATGAACCATTCACTTAGTAACCCATGTTTTATGGAAATAATATTCTTGATACTAATATGTATCATATATCATTAAACTTCTATACATAATGGTCTTGGTTTCATAACATAAAAGGACACTTCTTTGGTTCTTTATGCATGACCTTAAAAGTAACTTCATCAATCATAGAAGTAAAATCTTAAAAGGAACCACCACAATCCTTGTCACATGACCTTAATAGGTATGATGTGAATTTTTAAATTCAACCAAAATATGTAGGTTTTTATTCTATTTTCCAGTATATATAGGTGTCCCTTTTCATGATTGTAATCCTAATAATAGAACTCATGTCACCTCTAAGGATATTGATAAATCTCAGAGTTCCTAGATATATAGATTTAAAAGAGAGAACAAATAACAAATTATTGGAAATATAGAGAACCTATGATATATACATATGTTCATATAGATTCATGGTATTGATTAATCTTTATCACAATAAGAATAAATAATAATATTATTATTAATCATTTCATGATAATTATTTAAATATATAAAAGGGCCTTGGACTATACAATAATAACGTTCATGGGATGATTTTACCACCCATTCTCTCGATCTCGTCACATAATTTAATGTATCATTAGTCCTTCATAAATAATGTTTTCCTTTAGGAACTAGGTCTACAACTAAACAAATAATGGACATGAACACATTGAGAACACATGTGTTCTTATTACTTGGGTTTAGATGTTCTGATCATGATTATTGAAATTGAGTCAATGGTTTATATATTTTTACATGATCTTCAACTATGTTAGGTGAATATTATTTATTACTTATTGGATAATGATTTCTTGTAGTTTTATTGATGTGGTATATGTTTTGTTTCATTTTCTATGTGATTTATCAAAAATTTTTTTTGATAATGATCATTTTTTCAAGATTGATAAGCCTGATGTATTTTAGGATTTTTTATTTAAACCATGGGAGTTAGTTTGAAATATAATTCAAATTTGGACAATGGTTTTTAAGTTATTCTATGAAAATGGATTTGTGTGCTCATAAATTGGTTAGATTTAGGAATTCATTTTAATTGGTAGTTTAGGTAAAATATTTTTGAGAAATGAAACTTATTTTTCTAATTGAACATGTTGGGTATGAGAAATGACGAGGGAGTTTGAAATATAGAGAGAATTTATGAGTATTTTGAATACCCAAGAAGCTCCATGATTTTTTGTGATATTTTTGGGAAAGGTTGTTGAATTAAAGAATCCCTCTTGTGGTTGATGATCCAAAATGAGTGTATGCTAAGATTATTTTCAAGAATTTATATTATGTGTTTATTTGAAAATCATGTATCCTTTTTCTATATTAGATTCTTATTGAATGAATATTGGGGTATAACTAGGAAGGTATTCTTGTATGATGAAATTAATATACTACATTATTTATTTTATTTCTTAAGGATTTATCTAGTTTGAGATAAAATGTTTTGTATTAAGAGTGATAACTGTTTTCAATAGAATTGGTTGTGTGGTTGGTAATAGGTCTTATTGGGATTGCATGAGAGTAATTTTAAGAAATATAAATGGGTGTTTTTAATCACTCATACCCACACATATTGGTGTCTATGTGTAAATGTCTTAGTTTGTGATATAAGTAAAGGAAATTCTCCAATGTTTTTTATTGATGGATCTAAGAAGATGCTTTTATAGTAAAAATAGTAATGTCTAGTTGTTTGTTACAGGAGTATTTGGATCAAAAAAATTCAATGGGGATCATACTATAAAATCTCCTCTCATTTATTATTTAATATATGTGTGTTTTTTTCGTTGTACTATATTTGGTTATTTTATATTAAATGGTATATTTATGTTGGAATGATTTTTTAATAGAAATTTTACTCATATTTCATATAGTTGATTTAATTTGAGGTACTATCATTCTATGATGATTATGTTTATCCCGTGGAACTAATTTAAAACCTATCATGGTTATGGAACATAATGAAGCCTTATGAAAAATCTCTGTTTGGGTCTTAGGATGTGAGCTCCTAGGTCAATGTTGTTAGACAATCTGAGCCCAAAATTTTAAAATGGTATGAAACATAAAAATTAATTTTACACATGATAATCCCCAAACAATATTTTTTAAATTTTTTAACCTAGATACACTAACCCAATGTGTGTATTTTTTCAACCCATAATTGGAAACCTGAAAATATATTTTTTGTTTAAAGAGAACCATATATATACCTTTTCATTGGGTTGGTATAACCTGTGCTCATGAGTATATTTCAACTCAAGTGTTATGATGAGACTATTTATAATAATTCTAAAACCGATTATTTTAATAAATATAAAAATGTATTAATTTATTGATAATAGTGAATTATATATCATTATCCCATGATTATCTTCTTTGAATAATGTAGAAACTAAAAAAACCAACAAGATTAACTCTATCTTTTAGAATATAAATAAGGAATTAATAATCAAGATCACATTTTTTTCATGGTAATGCATTAGGTATTTAAAAATTATTATTTTAGGGGCATATCATCATCTAATAAACCCATGAAATGGTTATCCATACCACATGGACTCCAAGATAATTCCCCTCATCTATATTTTAAACAATTAGAGTGTAAAAATGAAAGTATATAAATAGTCCATTGTTCTTCACATGGGACCATAAATAATTTTGGAGATCATGGTAACATTCAATTCATGTGGGTAAAGGTGATCGTGGGATATTTAAACACTTTACCATTGTTCCTACTTAGTACATGAAAATATGATGATAATGAAAGAATTTTGTGTTAGAGTTGGTGTTCTGAGAACCAACTATTTATACTTTGATTACATGAATGTACACTTCATATATATTGTTCGTTGTTCTGCATGACTATAATATAATAATGGCCTAGAATATTTTTTGCATTAATAAGGTCATGGCAGATCCCCGCTATGATGAGAATCTTGAAATGCTATAACAATATTCTTAAATAAAGTTCTATGGTTGGATGACAAACTATGATAGGACACATAGTATACAGACCGTCATGCGTGAGTACTCATAAGAAGACAAGACTCTCTCTCATGGAGTTCACACATGGTAATCTCTAGGATGGGAGATTATGAGAACATACCAACTAGTAGTAATTATGCATGTCTTGGTGTCATCGGACATTGATATCTATGAGCATGTGTAATGGTCCTTAGATTGGAAGATTATCATTAACTCATGTCATGACTCGCACACTTAGATTTACTGACAAAAACCATCACGAAGATAGTTGGCGGGAAGTAGGGTATGTTGGGTTTTTCATGAATGACATGCTGTTAATAGATAAATCGAGGAAGGATTTGTCCCTTGTATATTTATGGAAGTAGATATCTTGGGCCCTTTGATTGAAATATAACTATCACCCAAATTCCATGGCCATGGTGTCACGACGATTTATTTCTGAATGTCAAAGAATGGAAGATCAAGCATATAGGTTTATGACAATACCATGAAACCTAATTGATGAGATATTGAGCCAAAGGGATTAAATTACACTGTAAGCATTCGTGTGAGGTGACATGTCAATGTGGTGTCAACTTCTTTCTCTTGGGTGCCTTAACCCGTTGATAGACAGTAAACTTGTACTTTAGGCAAGCCCGCCTAATGCTAATGAGAAAGATGCCTAGAGGGTCACACACTAAGTGTATCTAAGTATCTCACGTAGAATAAGGAATATTCATGTATGTGGTTTAATAATTATTAAAGGAAGCATAAATAGTTTTAATGTTGGGGGGAGAATAAAATGAAAACAAGATATACAGGCCGTGTACATTGAATGTACACGCCGTGTAGTTTTCATTTGGGAAAGGAAATGAAAAACAAGTACACGCTATGTATTAATGATTACACACTGTGTAGTATTTCTAGTCGGGATTTTGAGGAAATAATTTTTTTTATTAAATGATATTTATTATAATCAGTGTTGGCGCATGTCAAGGAATTAATGATTCAATGTGGGGGTTTTCAATAAGAGTTCATGAAATAAATAAAACGTGTAACACATTAATTTATTTTCATAACTCTATAACCTCAAACCTGATTATAAATATCCTCACAACCCCAACACTTTTACCTAATCGTTGTGCACAACAATTTTGGAGAGTTCTCTCAAGGCTGAAAGAAATCCTTCCTCCAAGAACACTCTCAAGACCGAGAGAGATCCCCCTCCATTGGATCAAGGCGATCTAAGGCAGACAACACAATCAAAGGATTCTCCACGCTAACAACCAAAGATTCATTTGGTGATGTCTAGAGAAACGTGGTGCACATGTAGATCACCACTAGAGGAAATCTACACTTGGCCTCTACGATGAAACAAAGAATCACATCGCAATATGATCAGAAATATCAATGAAGAAAGAACGCCATAAATGGTACTTCTTGTCAATTAATTAAATTAATTATAATCAACTTCTGATAATCCTCCTTTGTGGTTCCAGGACTATTCTTCTTCTTTGTATATTTTTTTGATTCAATCCATGGAGTCTGGCGTTTATCATTGTATTGATCTCGGATTGATCATTGCGAATGACAAAAATTCAAGTGGGAACATCCACCCACAAGCTTCCACTGCACCCAGGACCTTTAAGTGGTATCAGAGGGATTAAAACCTTGATTATAGGTATTTATTTTTTGTTGATAATTTACATATTTATATTTGATTAAATTAAAGATAAATCGTTCTATAAAACTGAATGAACGAGATCTATTCTTCCTCCTTTATTTCCCAATTCACATCACAGAAACAACCTTTTAATTATAATTTTGATTAAAATAAAAATGAGGAACTCATCTGGAGGACCCGATTATTCTGCATGTACAACATAGGAATACACAGCTTGTAGTGTAATCTACACGCTATGTACTTAGGTTTGACGAACCGGTACTGGTCTGACAAACAACACCATGTGAATTAAACATACCTAAGTTTTTTAATACACCGTGTTGACCAGAACTGAATGGTGTGTGGAAACCAGAATACACGACGTGTATTTTGAATCAACAAAATGTGTAGTCTAATCCATCCCAGGTGAAACCGTGTACAAGGAGAAGTCGTGTGACCGCGTACACAAGATTTCCAGGCTGGTAACCGCATAACAAGGAAGTATATGCTATGTTAGATTAATCTACATACACTATACTCTAAAATTTCCAAAGTACAGAAAACACGTTGAAGCCCCTAGCCTGTACTTTGGATAAAGGGTGAAAACAAATAAACACCGTGTAATATAGCCTACAAGCCATGTACTTTCCAAAAATGTAATTTCACCCAGTTTCCTCTAATGTACAAAGACCCATCCAAGGAATATGGATGAGTAGAATCTCAAGGAAATTCAGAAAGGTATTTAAGATAAATAATTGATTAATTATAAGAATATAATTAATTGAATTCAAGTGTAACATATCTTGAATAAAATAATTATTAAATGAATTTGAATGCTAAATATGCGTAAATGTTGTTTCATGCTATGGATGATCATGAGCTAGACCAAAGACCCTTTGTGTGTGTATGGTTTCATTTAAATTTATTTAATTTAGTTTCGTTGGCTTACGAGCCTTCTCCCAATAAAATGTAGGGCATGCATGTCCATGGTTATTTAATGTAAACCCCATGTAATGGAGGATCTCCCAATCCAGAGGAGACAGTTCAAAATCTGAAGTTGAGGTGAATCCAACCCAAGAAGGTACAAAGGTGGACAGGTGGGAGTGGAAAAACATGAACCATCGGGTTCATGGTGTTTTTCCCTAGGCCAGGGTTACCTTATCAAAACCTTTAGATAATCAAACCAATGAAAAGCTTGTGATCATGCCATCTTATTTTATTTATGTCTGATTTTTTGGTTAATTTATTATGTATATGTTGTTGCAATCACATAGTTAATGAAATAAACAAGCATGCAATGATGGAATAAAATAAAAACCAAACTATGCGTAAACATTATCAGAACATGGTTAATCACTTAAGCAAGCATCACTTAATATTGAAAAGAATGTGATAATGTGAAACTACACATAAAGGATTGAAATCCCTCAAATACCATATTATGTAAGACCAAGCCTTCTGTTACTTGATTAAGGGCAAGACTCAATAAAACTATGTGTTTGACCAACCCTTGTTGGGAAATTTACTTTTATAAAGGAATCTCTTACGAATGTTTTGGGTTGACTTAAACATTTTACATCAAGAGGAGTAGCCCTTGCTAGAATTTTTTATAAAATGGAGGCAAGTGTTGAGGAAATCCAAGTCAGGATTTCAGGATTGGGGAGTCCACTCAACAGATCAAGGAACTGTAAGATCATAGTTGGAAAATACCTGCCTACCTGAATACCATTAAATAGCTTGACCAACCCTTATTGGGGTTATGTGAAGGAGAATATGGACCCTTGAAATTAGAATGTCATAGGAACAAGGCATTCCAAGTTCAATGGTGGGGGCTGTTGGGACATGATAAATAGTGGGAGAATTAATAAATTAATTTTTTTTTCATAAAATGTAATCAAAAGGCCCTGATAAATCTTCACATTTCATTTTTAGAATCAATTTGACAAACTCATCAACCACATTTTTTCTACGATCAATTCTGGATAAAGACAATATCCTCACTGGCAGTAACTTTCAATAATGGTTTAGGCGCCTTCGGGTTATCCTACACCATGAATGAATGTTTTATGTGATGGAGTCCTCACTTCCTAATTCGCATATCAAGGGTCAGTGATGAATATTTCTTGGTATATGACCAACATTTGAACGATGCACTCGACGTTCAATGTTTCATGTTGTCATCAATGTCTAGTGAGCTCATGAAGTCTCATGAAGACATGGATTCCTATAGAATACTTGAACACCTCCGTGGTATATACCAGGAGAGAGAAATATAAGAAAGGATTGAGATCTCCAAGGCTCTATTTTAGAGCATTCTTTGAGAGGGTGCCACAGCTGGGCCTCATGTAGTCAAGATAATTGGATACATTGAGCGCTTGGAGGTTCTTGGGTTTAAACTCCCCAAAGAACTGGGTACCAGTCTCATTCTTACATCACTCCCCTAGAGATTCTCTATCTTTGTTATAAATTTCAACATGAACAATATTGAGGAGTCTCTATCTGGTCATCTTATCCTCATTCGCCAAGTGTCCAATGATATGAAGTGTGAAAAGCCTTCTTCCCTTATGATGAATAAAAGGAAAGGGAATGCAAATAGCTTTAAGCACAAATATTTTTCAAGGCCTTCCAACAAATGGAAGATCAAAGGGGAGGAAAGAGAACATGAGGCTTTTGTTTCTCATGTGGCAAGAAGGGCCACTTGATGTAAAACTGCACCCAGCCAAGGAAGCAAGAGGAAGATTTAGGTGCGTTTATTATTGAATGAAATATATCTATTTTTACTAATTGGGTATTAGATACGGCTTGTGTTTCTCACATCTGTATCCAAATATAGGAACCAAGTAGATTTGGAAATATTGACCAAGGTGAGGTGGATCTGTGAGCAGCCAACGAAGCCAGACTCACTGTTGTAGCTGTTGGAGACTACCAACCCACATTTCCTACTAGGATGGTCTTGGTTTTAAAAGGATGTTATTATGTACCCTCTATAACCAAAAACAATCATTCTGTATCTAGATTAGATATTCATGGATTCATCTTCAAGTTTGGAAATAAATTTTTCTAATTTTATAAAGATTTCATTTGTTTTGGTAGGGTACATTTATATAATGGCCTTTATGTGTTAGACTACACAAACCATGTAATGGAAATCTATGACAGAGTTAACTCACATGACTCATACCACACCCAACTTTGGCATCACCAGATTGGTCATGTCAATGAGAAACGTTTGACAAAATTACATCAAGATGGGTATTTAGATTCTTTCAAATTAAAACCACTTGTTTTATTTCATGTGTGTATATAAGGAGAAATGACCAAAGCCCCATTTAGTGGGAAAGGTTAAAGGGATAAAGATATTCTATAATTAGTTCACAAAGATGTGTTTGGACCATTTCCAGTTGAATCAAGGAGTGGGTTCTTGTACTTCATAACTTTTACTGATGATTTTAGTAGATATGGATATATTTTCTTAATGAGGTATAAGTTAGATTATTTTAATCGGTTCAAAGAATACAAGAATGAATTTGAGAACCAGCTTGGTAAAAAGATTAAGAAACTATACTCAGACATAGGAGGAGAATATCTTAATTAGGACTTCATTGATTTCTTATGAGAGTTTTAGATTCTATCTCAACTCATTCCTCCTTAGACGCCTCAGTGGAATGGTATAAGTGAAAGGAGGAATCATACCTTGTTGTACATGGTGAGATCAATGATGACTCATGCGAGTCTTCCATTATCCTTTGGGGGATATGCATTACAAACAGCATCACACATAATAAACCAATAGTACTACAAATACCCCTTTTATCAGTGCTAAAAATGGCCTTTAATAGCACTAGAAATGTGTTGTTAAAGCCAGCGTAGATAAAGGGGGCCCCCTTTATCAATGCTCCAAAAAGAGCTAATAAAGACCCCTTTTATCATCACTAAAAAAAGCGTTGATAAAAGGGGTATTTTATCTGCGCTAAAATGAAGCGCTGATAAAAGGGTCCTTTATCAACGCTTTATTTTTAACACTAATAAAAGACCCCTTTTATCAACGCTTTTTTTAGTGCTGATAAAAGTTTAAAAAAAATTAAATTTTTTTTAAAAAAATCCTGTCAATCTCGGGTGGTCTTTTTACAGCGCTTGAGCCCCCCTTTATCAGCACCTTCCCGCACATCCAGCACCCCCAAGCACCCCCCCTCCACCCTTTATCAGAACTATCCCCCACCCATTAGCAGCACTAGATCCCATATTCTCCCATGTGCATGCGCCCCTGCCTCCACCAGGTTTTGAACTCGAGACCTTCCCCCATGTGCGCCTAAGCCCATACCACTCCTCTATTTTGATTTGTTTTCCCTTTCATGATATATCTATTTATATATATATAGTTTTATTTATTTGTATAGTAATATATATTTATATTAATATATATATATATATATATAGTTGTATTAATATATATATATTTATAGTGATATTAATATATAAATTTATAGTTATATTAATATATATATATATATATATAGTTATATTAATATATATATATAGTTAGAATAATATATAGGTATATAAATATTCATATATTTGTATTTTAAATAAAATGGATATTAGTTATTGTTTTGATAAAGCTAATATATTTTATATGTAAATATATTTTATTATTTATATTTACAATTTAATTTCTATGTGTGAATATATAAAAAATATGTATATATTGTCATATATTTGATTATAAATAGCAGTGCATTATAAAAAACGATAAAATTTAAAAGAAATAATATCAATATGAATGTAATACCATGGAATAAATTCAGTCCCCACCAAAAAAAATCCAATAATACCCCCCTTAAATGAGGCTAAAAATCCACAAAATATTAAAAAATAAGGGTATCCCAACTAAAAACTCACTTTTGAAGGCCTTCTAGGCCTTTTTTGGCCTCGAAAAAACCTTGACTGGGGTTACCCAAGTTATGTGGGCATAGATCTCATTGCAATCTTTGATTTGATAGATGGTAGAGCTCAAACGGACACCCGGATCAAGATTTTGGGCCGTTTGAAGTCCGAGTTGTGTTTTCAACATATTCTGGATCTTTTTTTGATTTTTTTTTAATTTTTTTAGGCTTTAAATTGTTATTAAATGACTATTACTGCATAATAATTAGCAAATTATTAATTAAAAATATTTTTTTATTTTTCTATAAGCCATTTTCACTAAATATGTTATATATTAAGTGTAACTGTATATTTATAATTATCAAAAATATATATATAATTATATTTAAAAAATATATAATATATTTATATCAATATAACTATATCTATATATTTAAATATTAATATATTTTTTTAATGAATTTTTTTTGGAGGTAGACCCTTTATCAGTGCTTTTAAAAAAAGCGCTCATAAGGATCCCCCTTTATTAGCGCTACTAAAAAAAGTGCTCATAAAGGGCTACCCTTTCACAGTGCTAAATAAAGTGTTGTTAAAGGGGGTACCTTCATCAGCGCTAAAAAAGTGCTGATAAAGGGGTACTTTTATCAGCTCTTTTTTTAGCACTAATAAAATTACCCTTTATCATCCCTTTTTTTACACTGATAAAGGTACCACCTTTATCAGTGTTTTTTCGTTAGCACTGATAAAGGGTGGTGTTGGCCATGGCCCATTTTGTGGTAGTGAAAGCACTAACTAAATCGATAAATGGTATTCCATATGAGTTTTGGAGTGGACACAAATCCATGTTATCAAATTTACATGTGTGGGGTAGTGAAGCATTTGTTAAGGCCTCTTTAGGAAACAAACTTGCACCCCGAGGCACAAAGTGTACCTTTATAGGATATCCAAAGGAAACAAAGGGATATTACCAATACAACCCCTCAGATTAAAAGGTTACAGTGGAAAGACATTCTATATTCCTTGAGATAGAGCACATCTCCAAAAGAGGTAGTGGGAGCGAGATAGACTTCTATGAAGTCGAGGCTCAAGATACACAGGAGTTGGCACAAGAAACGATTCCACAAATCCTCGTGGAAGAACAATCTATTCCAGAGACACAAGAACTACATAGGAGCACGAGAGAGGTGAGAGAACCAGAACAATATGGTTTTCTAGTTATCGAGTCTGGTGACTCATTATTGGTTGACCATGATGATCCTCTTACCTACAAGGAAGCAGTTGAAGGCATAGAGGTTGCCAAGTGGCAAGAAGCCATGAGTTCTGAAATGGATTCCATGTACCAAAACCAAGTCTAGATTTTGGTAGATCCTCCAATTGATGTAAAGCCTATTGGTAATAAATGGGTATTCAAGAAAAAAATGGACATGTAGGGACAAGTCAGCACCTATAATGCCCGACTAGTTGCAAATTGTTTTAGATAGCGTCAAGGAGTTGACTGTGATGAAACCTTTTCACCGGTTACGATGCTGAAATCCATCAGAATCCTATTGGCCATTGTCACTTACCATGACTATGAAATATGGAAAATGGATGTCAAAATAGCATTCCTTAATAGGAACCTCCAGGAAGATGTCTACATGACACAACCTGAAGGGTTTGTGACTCCAAAGGATGCCAACAAGGTATGCAAGTTGCATAAATCCATTTATGGATTAAATCAAGCATCAAGGTCATGGAACATTTGTTTTGTTGCAGCCATAATGGAATGTGGATTTGTTAAGAATGAATGTGATCCTTCTGTCTACAAAAGGTTCAGAGGAAGTGTAGTCATTTTTCAAATAGTATATGTTGATGACATTTTACTAAGTGGAAATGAAGTACCTATATTACAGTTAGTTAAGACATGTTTGGATAAATGCTTCTCTATGAAATACTTGGGCGAGACAACATATATTCTTTGGATCAAAATCCATCATGATAGACCCAAGAGAATGTTGGTCCTGAGTCAAAGTACATACATTGACAAGATAATGAAGAGATTCAGTGTGGAACAACCCAAGAGGAGATTGTTGCCAGTGTCACATGGCATTCATCATTCCAAGAAAATGTGTCCTTAGACACATGAGGAAAGAAAAATAATGGCAAGGATACCTTACGTATCTGCGATTGGGTTAGTCATGTATCATATTCTATATACAAGGCTAGATGTTGCTTATGCATTAAGTGTGGTAGGCAGATATCAAGTTGATCCAGGAGACTACAATTGGATGGAAGTCAAGACTATCCTTAAGTATCTAAGGTGTACTAAGGATATGTTCCTATTTAATGGAGGAGAAGAGGAACTAGTCATCATAGGACATGTAGATGTTAGTTTCTAGACTGATCAAGATGATATGAAGTCGCAGACTGGATATATCTTCAGTTTGAATGGAGGTGCAGTGAGCTGGAAGAGCTCAAAGCAAGGTGTGGTCTTAGATTCTACAGTAGAGTCAAAGTATATCATAGCTTCTGAGGTTGCTATAGAAGCAGTATGGATGCAAATATTCATCCAAGATATGTATGTAGTACCTAGTAGTAAAGATCCTATCACACTCTATTGTGATAATACTACAGCGGTGGCAGTTGCAAAAGATCCAAGGTCACATCCACAAACAAATCACATCCTTCGGAAGTATCATCTCTTGAGGGATTTTTATCAGAGAGGTGAAGTTGTAGTGAGCAGTATTTCCATGGAAGACAATGTGGCAGTCCACTTGACTAAAGCTTTGACTGAGTAGAAACATGATCATCATGTGAGGTCTAGCAGACTAAAATTCATAGGCAGTTGGATTTAGTCCAAATGGGAGTTTGTTAGATTTTGTGTCATGGGCAACAACTGTTTATACTTTGATTAAATTAATGTACACTTATTATATATTGTTCATTGTTCTGCATTACTATAATATAATAATGTCCTGGAATATTTGTTGCATTAATAGGGTCATGGAAGATCCCCTCTATGTTCAGAACCTTGAAATTCTATAAAATTATTCTTAAATAAAGTTATACGGTGGGATGACATACTATGATAGGACACATAGTATATAGACCGTCTTGTGCGAGAACTTGTAAGAAGACGAGACTCTCTCTCATGGAGTTCCCACTTGGTAATCTCTAAGATGGGAGATTATGAGAACAGTCCCACCAGTAGTAATTTGGCATGTCTTGGTGTCATTGTACATTTCTATGTATGAGCATGTGTAATGGTCATTAGACTGGAATATTATCATTAACTCATGTCATGACTCGTGCACTTAGATTTTCTACCGAAAACTGTCACAAAGACAGTTGGCAGGAAGTAGGGTGTGTTGGGTGCGTCACGAATGACATGTTGTTAATAGATAAGTAGAGGAAAGATTTTTACCTTCCATATTTATGGAAGTAGATATCTCGAGCCATTTTATTGAAATAGAATTGTCGCCAAAATTCCATGGCCATGGTGTCACGATGAGTTTATTTCTGGAAGTCAAAGAATGGCGGATCAAGCATATAGGTTTATGACACTGCCATGAAACCTGCTTGATGAGATATTGAGACAAAGGGATTAAATTAAATGGTAAGTGTTCGTATTAGGTGACACGTCAATGCAGCATCAGCTTCTTTCTGTTGGATTCCAGGACCCATTGCTAGACAGTAGTCTTGGACTTCAGGCAAGCCCGCCTAAAGCCAACGAGAAAAAGGCCTAGAGGGTCACACACTAAGTGTATCCAAGTATTTCAATTAGAATAAAGATTATTCCCATATGTGGTTTAATAATTATTCAAGGATGACTAAATCATTTTATTTTTGGAGGAAGAATAAAATGAAAACTAGATATACACGCCGTGTAAATTGAATGTACATGCTGTGTAGTTTTCATTTTGGAAAGGAAATGAAAAAAGAGTACACGCCTTGTATTAATGATTACAAGCCATGTAGTTTTTCCAGTAGGGATATAGAGGAAATAATAATGTTTTATTAAATTATATTTATTATAATCAGCATGGGAGCATGTCAGTGAATTAATTATTCGACATGGGGGTTTTCAATAAGATTTAATGAAATAAATAAAATGTGTAACGCTTTTATTTATTATTATAACTCTATAACCTCAAACCCGATTATAAATATCCTCACAACCCCAACACTTTTCCCTAATCATTGTGCTCAACAATTCTAGATAATTATCTCAAGACTGAAATAACTCCTTCCTCTAAGAATACTCTCAAGATTGAGAGAGATCCTCCTCCATCGGATCAAGGTGATCTAAGGAGGACAACGCAAGCAACGGATTCTCCACGAAAGCACCCAAATATTCCTTTGGCGACGTCCAGATATACGTGGTTCACATGTGGATCACCACTAGAGGAAGTATACACTTGTCCTCTATGACGCAATGTTGAATCACATCGGAACGTGATCAGAAATCTCAATGCAGAAAGAACGCCATAAAAGGTACTTCTTTTCAATTAATTAAATTAATTATAATCAACCTGTGATGATCATCCTTTATGGTTCCGATACTATTCTTATTCTTTATCTATTTCTGTGATTCGATCCATGGAGTCTAGCCATTATCGTTGTATTGATCCCGGATTGATCATTGCTAATGAAAAAAGTAAAGTGGGCACATCCACCCATGAGCTTCTTCTACGCTCAGTACCTTCAGTTTGTAAAACATAAGTTATACTCTTCATCAGTGTTAGTCGCATCCTTGTGTTGCTACTTAAATCACTTCGTCAAGTAACATTCTCCACATTCACAATAAATTACAAGTTACTAATAATATATTAACTTCACATCACATTTATCAGTATAATATTATACTATGTTCATATAAAAATATTATTATACTTTGCCACTAATTTAGCATTGGCTCTATAACATTGGTTGTGTCATCACCTATTATTTACTGATTAGATCACAATGTATATATCCCATTATAATATTTTACAATTTTTTTTATTTTCAATGTATTTTGTGATTTCAATGCAAACAAAAACCTCATTATATCATTATACCATCATTCTTTGAGTGGGTTTGATCTATTAAGATCGATGTTTGTGTTTTTTATTTATACTTTATTTCATGTAACATGTTTTTCAAATATTTTGTAAAAAATAAAACACTCTATCATATTAGTTTGGTATAAAAACATACACCCATTCTAATTTTTTTTATACTTTACATTATAAAAAAAATAAAATCAATAAAAACATATTAGGAAAAAATCATATTCTATCCTTGATATCATTTTAATATTCATCAAAACTTATCAAAAATATCTGAGTATATCACAGATAGATGATCTCTTAGGATTACAAAATTATAGTAGAATGTAGATTAAAATTAATGAAACAAGATTACATAAAGATCCAATATATAAAAAACATATTATTGTGATGATCTATATGATAAACCTTGATTATTGCATGATTCCTCTCTTCCAACAACGTAAATTAATTTTTATATATTCATCTTGGATTCTATAGGAAATGGAAAGATGTCAAAGTGTGTATTAATATTAGTATACAACATTGGATATATTAGTGTTTTTTCATTGTCTCACTGAATCATTTTACTGGTATCATGGTATAAGGATATTTTTCTACTGATGTTAAGTATGAGATTTTATGTTAGAAACCATTATGGAATACTTTCACATTAATTAATTGTTTCAGAATCATTCACTACCTTAATTAATCTCATGACACCATTTAGAATTATATCATGAGATTTTTTATATAGTTAACCTTATTCTTAAACTAAATCCCTTATGTGTTGATCATAACTGTAAGCAATAATTTCATAATTATATTTTTATGTAGATACCTATTTTACCATATAAAATCAATCCCCACGAACATGCATATAATTATAATAAATTAATTTAATTGGGTAGTTTATCTAGTTTTTATTGGAGTATGTGGAATCATGTAATCTGTATTATTCAAATACTATAAAAAATAAGATTCTTGCGTAAACATATCACTCTATATGCAATAATGTGGATATAAAAATCCAAAAATACATGTACAATAATCCATAGTTCATCAGAATTTACATTAGGCGGTGAATTTAGTTCATGAAAAAATAAACCTAACGTGCATAAATAAATATTCAAGACAAAATATATAAGTGGGTTAAAACAAACCATTTACACAAAAAAATATGACTTAACAAAAATGAAAAATAATTATATAATATATTGTGATAAAATAAAACTCATAAAATATAAAAAGGTGCATAGAATATTATGAATATTAAATAACCAATAAAAAACTATTAAAGAACATTAAGTTTTTAGTTAGAAATACATTAACAAAAACCGAAAAAATAGAGACATCCTTTTCTTGAGTCAATTGAAAAAAATCACAAAATCCTATTTCCAAAAGATCTAATCATTCGTTTGAATTTAATAAAATATAAATATATAATATACCTTATTACTATGTGAAGTGGATCTATCCATTCCCTTTTACAAAATTATGGCGGAGATCCCTAAAATAAAAAATAATTCCTCCTCTAAAGTTAATCTATGGGCTACTTAAATATTATAATGATTAGGATGCATATTCATTAAGTCATGGTCGTCTAGAACATTTAGTTAATGGTTGGATGGAAAAAAGAGCTTTGATTCATGGAGTTTTATGATATCATCATATTTTATTTTACTAAAATATTTTCATAAGGATTCACCCTCTTTATATAGTTTATAATGGAACTCCACATATTACCAAATTTCTAAAAAACATTTTTCCATATTTGAGATGTTTCAAAAATGTTTCAAAATTTTACAACTCGTTATAATGTGGGGTTCTATATCCTATTGATTATATAATGTTTAAACTAGAAATATGAACAATAAACACCTTAAACATCATAACATGATTTCCCAAATTATCATTATAGAATTTAGTGGGAGAAATAAGAAATCGATAAGCCTTATTTTATAACACATTCATTTCCATGTACAGAACCATAATGTGGTGACATTCTATACGTCATGGTTTACTACAACACAAACCATGGAGTGAGTAATAAATCCATTTTATTATTTATATTTATTTTATATATTTTTTATAATTTTTTTATAATTCAAAAACAATTATCTAGGTTTATCAGTGTTTTACACGACCTCTCACTGCACTTAGAACTTTCACCAACTTCTTTCATAGATGTCTCAAAGTTATACTTGAATTTATTCATATTATTTTCAGACTCTAAAACTTTTCACTAAGTAATTTCAAGATCTTTTTTTTGATGTTCTCCTCTATTGTTTAATTTATTTTCTTTTCCTCAACAAGTAAAACATTTATGTTTTAAACTTCCTTATACAATAATAATTTTTTCACCTTGACCATTCTTCATCTCCTTTTATTTTTGAGTTACCTTCTTTAACATTTTATTCTCTTTTACTAACTTTAGGATCTTTTATATACACTCATTAAATTAATGTTTTAGTATACTTTCAATTATTATCTCTCAATGTTCATTATTAGATATCTCATTTTTATAAATAGAGAATGCTTCGTTATTTACATAAGAAATCAATATCTTATCTTCGTGATGAATTAATTTCAAACTATCTTCAATTAAATTATCAATCAAAACCCTATTTTTTAGTTTTTCAAATATAATAATTTTAAAATTTAGTGGGTATAAGAATAATTCAAAATCATTCAAGAGAATTACAATGAAAGTCTGGTCATAACAGGATAACATCAAAATTCAAAATCTACAACAATAACAAAAAATTAGGTACTGATGTGGGAAATTAGGTGGGGAGATCGAGGATACACCTCTATCAATGAAAAAGACATAACCACCAATTGTGTCACATGTCATCACTCATTATTAATTGACACAATGCCAATAGACACCAATAATAAAAACCCACTAATACTATTACAACACTAATGACGCATCATTGCCAACCAAAGACAATAAAACCATCATCATTGTCACTGAATAACACATCACCATGTCTCATCATCCAAAAATAAAAACCCCATTATTTATCATCAACACTCACAACCATTTAAAAACTTCATCCCAAAAAAACTTCAACAATTGTAGAGAACCTCCCAATAAGAACTAGAAACTAGACAAAAAAACAAACTAAGAACTAGATATAACCAAATTTACTAGATAACACTCGAGAAAAATACCACCAAAAAATAGGCATGAAGAAAAAAAAACCATTTGGATAACACAAACACTTTGGAGAGAGAATAATGCAGTGATGACATAGCCTGGGAAGGGGAGGCCACTTCCATAAACCACCAATGGACAACCTCACGTATGGTTTAACCTATGTTGAATAATATACAAAAATTGAAACCCCTTAATTATCACAATAGAGGTATAATGCTTGATGATGAAAGATATGAATTATAGATAAGTAAAGAAAGGTCATTCCACATTGGGTTGTAAGCCCTACCATCAAGACAAAGTAAAAATACTAGAGATGGGACCAAGGTTAACCTTAATGTGGAAACACCACTTTGGGTTGTGATCTACACAGAGTCGAGCACCATGAAGAACCATAGATAGAGGCCCATAATGGAAAGTGAGCCCAAGGAAAATGACAATATGAAAAATCAGAATAAGTGTAACACCATGTACTAATAAAAAAGGAAAAAAATACTACACTGAAGAAGAAGTAAGACACCTAACTCCCCCATAAAAGTAGTGAAAATGGGATACAAAAACAAATGTGCTAGGATCCAAGGAATTTTAATTCCAGGAAAAACTATCCATACAAAAAAAGTAAAATGATGTTGAAAATTTATTATATGGGAGAGAATACCCAGTAAAGGGAGACATGAATGACATAGGGAGACATAGAAACCATGACCTTTAGAAGAGGGTACATAAGGAAAACCTTGAGAGTTCTCCCAATCTCTCCTAGGACCTTCAATGAATCCCTATTATTACTTATTTCTCAAGAAAATCATTTATATGAATTTTTTTCCTTTGATGAATATATTTCTTTCCCTTCAAGAAGAAACATTGAATTATTGAATTTCATGGTTTTATTTCTTAGTAATCTTCTTGAAGACTTACTAACATCATCACATTTATCATCTTTCAACTTAGGAAAATTAATATAAAAGAGACCAACTAATCCATAGATGAAACATTTCAATGTAAACATAACCTAATATTCTCCCTTTCCATTTCCAAATTCTCTTGAGATAAGAGGATTGAGTTTGTCAAAATTGACCTTAATGTATTCATTCAAATATAAATATTATTCTTCTTAATTGAATTTCACATTGGTTTCATATATATTATTCATCTTATCCTAAATTACTTTTATAGTCCTGATACCCATAGATTTAATGAATTTCTTCTCTAAAAGTGATACTATGATAAAATTAATTTCATGTCTATATTTATCAATGTTCTTTATATCAACTACTTTCATTGAAACACTTTATATTACTATAGTATACCCATCAGTGAAAATATCACCCATATCGATTATTAATGAAGAAATGTTTGGAAACATTCTATATTTCCATGTATAATATTAATTTATTTCAAATGTCATAATTAAATTTTAATTTACTAAATTGTTATGGTCAATTGAAGATATGAAATCCAGACATCAACTCATATTCAAATATTACACACTAAACCAAAGTAAAAAACATAAAATTTAACCTAGACTGATCTAAAACCAATTGAGTAGGTTTTTGTTAAAGAGATTCATTATATAATCCTCTAAGTTGGGGTGAATCAATAAATGAATTTCTCTTCCATATATTTTAAGAATTTTTATTCAACCTCTGCTAATCAATTATATAAACTACCCAATTTTATTTACTTTTTTTAATTGATGTGAATCAAAAAATAATAGCCTAAAAAAAGTGATCATTTTCAAGGTTCACTGATCAAAATTAATGACTATATCCTTGACATAACCCAGAATTACTCATAGTTATACTACTCAATAGTGTCATTTAGCGAATTAAACAATAAAATAATGTCCTAAAACATGTTATGATTTGTTTCTTCAAACTTATCAGGTGTCCTCACACATGTACATAGATAAGACAATGGTAATCAATAAATACTTTATTCTTACAAGAAAATATCCCTAAAATCCTAAACATTTAACAAGTCTTCACATCCCAACACAACTTAACATTCATCAATATTAAGCTATAATATAACTTGTTTTAAATATATTAAAAAAAATAAACTTATAATAATTTTTGATCAACAATATAAGACTTTATTCCCATCAAAGTAGACACTTAATCATCCAATCTAAGTTACCATCCATCAAAAAATGATTAAATGAAGTTTCTCCGTCAAGAATTGTCTTATCACTTCTCTATTATTATACTTTGGGTTGTTTCACACTCATAGTTATCTGTTGATACCTTTTACAAAAATTACATCCACTAAAATTTATCAAAACAGATAATAAATATAATTTTTTTAAAATTGTAGCATGTCTCCACTAACTTTGATGTGTTTCCATTCAATTACAATGATTAATTCTCAACTACTCTAAAATTATTTTTAAATGAAAATTTAATACATTACATTAACCTTCCATGGGTCAACCGACCTTAACACTTTTCTCAATCATGAAATAAACTCTGATCCACTAAAAAAATTGACATAATACCATGATTATTTTCCAGAATTGGAAATGATTGTGGGAGTAAGTCAGTTATTGCCACATGCACCTCACCCATGGTAACAGATGAAACTTATTACTAGCAATGTAAATTACTCATGGTAATAGTGCACCAATATCCACATGTGATAATTACTTTGGCCATGAGTGATGGAAAAATCAAATTTTATTGGTTATTGTTATGAAAAAAAACAAAAACTAAAACAAATGATTATTTATTATTCATTACTTATTATTTTTTATTTTTTATTTATTATCAACTACTAAGTATTAAATTTTAATTTTTAATTTTCTTTTTTAATTCCTATTTATTAAATATTAATTTTATATTTTAAATTTTAAATTCTTTAATATGTGTTCTTAACTATTAATTACTAAATATTAATTGTTATTATTAATTAATTTTGTTAAATTATTAAATATTAATTTTTATATTTATGTTACAAATTATTATTATTTATTTATTATCATTTATTAAAATTTTTAATTATTTATTATGTATTATTATTTATTATTTATTATTTTCTGTAATTTTTCTATTGCCTATTATTTATTATTTATTATTTACTATTTATTTTTTATCGTTTACCTATTATTTATTATTTATTATTCATTATGGGTGTTTTATCTTATTACCTGTACTATATTTTATCATTTATTATTTATTATTATGTATTTGGTATTAATTATTAGTTATTAGTTATTATTTATTAATGATTAATGATTAATGATTAATTATTAAATTATTAATTACTAATTGCTAGTTATAAATTATTATTTTGAACATTTTTATTTTCTATTTTGGATTTATTATCAATGATAAATTATTAATTATTTCCTATTTTTGAAAACTATAACTATCAATTATATATTATTATTTTAGTAATTAGTAATTATTAATTATTAATTATTTATTATTTCTTTTTTAATTTTTAATTATAATTATTTATTTATTAGATATTTACTATTAATTATTAACTATTAATTATTAATTATTAATTATTAATTATTAATTATTAATTATTAATTATTAATACATAATTATTAAGTGTAAATAAATAGTAAAATATAAATATTAAATCCAAATTATAATTTTTTTAAAAAAAATAAGTACCATGCCATCATGGTGGCCTGCACATGGCAGTAGGGTTCAATGGCCATAGTCATCACATGCTCGTGGTTGTTAAAATATTATATTGTCAATTGCGGTCATGAGTTGTATGTTTGTGGCCATATCTTATGGCTATTGTTGTTTTGTCCCACTGACATATAATTTACTTGTATAAACATGCCCATCTTCTAGTAGTGATGTTTTTCTATTTCCCACATTAACCAACCGAATACTTTTCTCCAACATAATATAGGCCATGACACATTACCTGCATATAGTTTCGACCTATAATAACATTACCAAAACTGGAACATGTCATTATAGTGATTTACCTTCCTTATGTAGACAAGTGTAATAGCCATCAAATACAAACAACAACATGTTAATGAATACCACAAATTTTTGATAATATGAACACAAATTTGCAGAACTTAATAAAATAACCACTATGTGTAGCATATATAACCACAACACTGTTTCTATCTATAAAATCCAATCTTTACAACTCACATCCTTTTTTTACTCAATCTAATATCATTCATTCATATGACTTATTCATCATGAGTGTTAATAATTTATATAAAATTTTGATCACCTTTTGATGAACAATTTGGTTGACAAAAAAATACAACCTTAGTAAATCATGTACTCATGTTAAAAGAACTTAGCTGGATACCAAAAACTTCTTCTTTGCAAACATTTTGAAACATGACCTCTATAGTTTTCCAATTTCTTCAACATGGTGAAACATAGTCACAACATCTATCACCCTAAAATACTATTATAAAAACACATGTAACCATAAATATTTGATTAAATAAAATGATAATTTTATAAAAAACATCATTTATTTTATATTTATAAAGATCATATCCCATCATCTCATATATATAGACTCCAATAATTGAATGTATTAATGGAAAGTTTACATTATTTTCATTATAAATTGATTACATTAAAAAATATACTTTATAAATATCACTAAGTTAGTTTTTGGTTCCTTAATTAGATGATTCCTTTTGAAGTAGGTTAGCCATGCTATGTCAATTATAATTATTCCCTTCCAATAATATTGTTAAAGGATTAGTCGAAACAAAATGTTATTCCTCATCGAATATGAATTAGATAAATCACAAGACACACATAAAAGTTTACTAGGTTCAACCACAATAGTATATGTTAAAGGATTATACATATAGTGATGTGTGAGTGTATCAAAATTAACAAAAGGAAACTTCTTGTTTACAAAGTTCAAAGTGGAATCACAATCCCTCAAGGTTCACAACCACTTACAAGATTGGAACTCCTTTTTATCTCCAAAAAAATATATCACTACCCCTCAAGAGTAAAACATTGATCACATAAATCAAAATAAAACATACTACACATCTATTAATAAAACAATACACCCCACATTAATCAAAATTGATGATCTTCTCTTCGACATCTCTAGTTTGGATTGATAGTAAACTCTGTTGTGGTTTCTACCAGGATATATTTTGAATTCTCTTTATCTTCCCTCATTCCATCATTTTTATCGTAGAAAATATCATGTTTTTATCACTCAATGTTACATTGATAAATAACTATTATCTATTTATAGAGACACATATTTTCCCAGTAAGTAAATGAAAATAGTTTTATTACTATTATTGGAGAACGGTAAAAATTATAATTTTAGCTTAATAAAAATGAAATGTAGAATGATTCAATAGATTTAGGATGTGATGTTTACCATGGGGTGGTAATTTGGTAATTTTTTAGGTGTTTTGTTTTTCAATAGTTGTTGGGTAGTGGTAGAATTTGATTATTTTTATTATTTATTTATGTATATTGTTTTAATTTTGAATTATTTTTTTAAATGATTTATTTGGCTCTGAGGTTTTATTTTCAGGGGAGAAGGCATTTAATATTATTGGAATTAAAGGTGGGGTTTTTTAGGAGTTAAAATGGATTTTATGGAGAAATGGAGAGGGAATATTTGAGGGTAATTAATTAGGGGAGTTATAATGTGGGAATGGTGGTGTAAATTGAAGGATTAAATATTCAAATTCATTTGAACTGCTAAGAGAATTCCTCTCACATTATTCTATTTTATCTATTATCTAAAAGAAGAAAACCATTTTTTATTAGTGGTTTTTGGTGAATATAAAGGTGGTGGAGAAAATAATAAGACCAATGATTAATGGAAATCATTAGAGGGATCAAATCTTGTGTTCATCATGGAATAAAGCTAAGATTCTAGAATTTATCTTTCTCCTTGGATTTGTTATGGGTTTAGCTTTCACATTATATTATTGGAAAATAAAATAAATGAAATAATAATAAAGAATTATAATTCGTAAAAATTAAGGATTCTATTATTGAAGTATTATTATTTTGGTATATTCAAGGATAAAGGTAGTGGAATATAGATAATCAAGTAAATATTGATTAATTATATGTTTATATAATTGTTTCCACAATTATAAATCCTATATTTTTTATTTCATTCTAAAAATTAGTTTATGATAATACTTTTATATGATTAATTTGTTATTTGTGATGGATATTATTATTACTTTTAAATAAAGTGATTATGTGATATTTTATTAAGACCTTATTTTACATTTTGAGCCTGAATTTTAAGAAACATAAATAAAATACTTTAGAGTTAAGGAATTTGATTTTATGCATTTGGAATGGGTTTCATTCCATTATTTAAGTAATTGGGTAGAAGTTTCAATAAGGGATAGGGATAAAGTGGTAATAGGATATAAGGGGTTGTGGCATATATATATGGGGTTGTTCCACTTTTTTATATTCAACAATTTGAGTGGTGAGTTATATAGGGTGGTGTATAATTTTTTAAATTTTTTCCACATTTGCATGGGTGTCGTGTGAAATCTTACATGAGGTTATAAACACTTCTAATTTTCTATATTTTTCAATAATATAATGCTGGATACTTATGGGATATACTATAGGATGTGTCATTAAACCAAAACAGGTGTTTAACAGTGCTAGTATTTATTAGTGCTAAAAAAGCAATGATAAATTACATCATTATGAGTACTAAAAAAGTGCTGATAAATTTAACCATTTATTGGTGCTTTTTTTAGCACTGATTAAGGGTAAAGTTTATTAGCCCATTATTTATAGCACTCATAAAGGGTACCCCTTATTAGAGATATATTTTTAGCACACATAAAGGAATCCATTATTAGGGCTTCTTTAGCGCTAATAAATGTCTGAATAAATAAAATGCAATAATTAAACAAATAATAATTATTAATGGGTTGATTAAAAATAATATGAAAATTTTTATTAGTTAATTAATTATTGATAAAAATGAATAAATTGATTATACTATATATAAATTATCAATACTAATAAATGATATGTATTAATTATATAGATATATGCAAAATAAAAATTAATCAAATTAAAATTAAAAATAAGTCAATTGGGAAAATTACAAAACATTTTATTAACTAGATGATTATTGATAATGTTAACAAATAGTATATATTAAATATATAAATATATGTTAATGTATATAAATATTACTTATATAATACAAAATATAAATTATGCTTTACATTAAATAGTAATGTACTTAGTGAATAATGATTTATATTAGAAATTAATATAAATTAAAAATATGGTCTAATTGCACCGAGTAATGAACATAATTGAATGTAATTTTATTTTTCAATTTATAACATAGATAAAACATCTTATATTTATTTTACATATATGTAATTAATGCATTTTTATATACATACGCACACACACAAACAATTTTTTCGAATTCAATTAATTTATATTATTTATTTTATATTTATTTATTTACTATGTTTTAATATTTTCGATATTTATTCATCTTTATTTGAATATATATCATTTTTTAATGAATTATATTAATCAATCTTATCCAAATGTTCACTATATTGTACCCAATTTTAATTAATTACTTTTACTCATTTGTAGCATTCATGAACTTAATATTAGATATTCATTAATAATGCTAAAAATACATTTATAAAAAAACTATTTATATATAACTATATTTATAAATGTATATTTACTATTTTTATACATTTCTAATTATAAATAAATAAATAATATTTGTTTAAAATGTATTTACATGATTATAAATAATTAATTAAAAAATTATAATAAATTATTTAAATAATGAATATATAAACAGTTTGTTTACATATATATAATTATATAAATATATATAATGATATAAATATTGTTTTTTAAAAGTATTTATATAATTGTAAATAAATAATTATAAATTCAACGAATGATAAAATTATTTTTTATTAAAATTGTTATTATAAGTATTATAATTAAATTTAATAATTATACTTTTATCAACGTATTTTTTAAAGGTTTTATAAGTATTTATCATCATTTTTTAGCACTAATAAAGATTAATTTTTTCATTTCCTATTAACATAGCACTAATAAAAGGTATCTTTATTAGTGGTTTTTTGAGGTGCTAATAAAACTATCAGGATCTATTTTCAGAACCCTACCCATCGCGAACCAGTTCACAAAATCCAAAGATCTCCACGAAAGATTACTTTTGATGATGCTCCTTGTTGTCAAATCCAAGATCTAATCTAGGCCAAAATCAAGGCTCCAACAACTCCAAGTCATGAACAATTAAAGGGATGAATGCAACCACATCTTGAATGAAATTAATTTTTTAATATCTCTAATATCCCATGGTTCTCCAATAAACATTTTCATCCCACACCCATGTATCAAAACAATTATAGTTTCACTATCCTATAATAAAACAACCCAATATTCATTATTTTTTAGATATATTGAAGTATCACATTCCCTGATAACTTGTGGGTCTCCTTAGGACAACATTTGTACTTTACGACTTGATATATGTCAAACCCAATGTTGGGTCATGTTGTTCTGAGGTATAATAGGATCCCAATACCTATATTCCATGACATATACCACTTTTTATCGTCAAATTTAAAAAAAAAATCATCCATATAGTGGTCGGTGTTATCAGTGGTTTGGAATATTACATTACAAATCACATGGATGATGAAATATCTGACATCATTAGGGTCTTAAATTTTGTCATGCAATAATTGGTACTAAGAGGATCGAGTGAGGAGGAACAGAAATATAGGGTTATCCCATTTTATTTGAAAGGTAATTCAAGAATTTTATTCAAAAAAATGTATGTTGAAATATCTTTCACATGGGAAATACTATATAATTATTTTTTCATGATTTATTTTCCTAAGATAATGAGTACTTAAATATGGTGTAAAATTAATGGATTTTTTAGGATGACTATAAACTATTTCATGATGTTGGAGATAGATTTAGGGTTCACTTATGAAATTTAACAATCATATTATTCTAATGAAACGGTAAAATTAGATGACAAAAAAATTATATATATTTGATTTTTTGCCTTATTTACTTAACTACTTTTTGAAAAAATATAATGTTGTCATTATTTATTTTTAAAATATTTGAATTTGAATTTAAATAATATGATTTAAATAATATAAAATGGAAAATCATACAGGTTTATGGTTCTATAATCCTTAGACCAGAAAAAAAATATTTTGAGAGAAAATATAATTAATATTTTGATTTTGGTTGTTGAAATATAGTCAGAAAATAAAAAATTGGAATGAATCATTTTATAAGAAAAACCTCATCATCATGGTGTTTTAATATAAAATATTGTCTCATTACATAGTGCAGAAGAAGAGTACATTATTGATAGAATTTATTGTTCTTAATCCTTTAGTATTGATCAAAATTTTTATAAATTTGATATTTCTTTGAAAAGTAACTTATTTAATAAGAAATGTTTTCTATTATTTAAATTTTGAATAATTTTTTAAATCATTCAAGAATAAATCTTATAGCCCTAGATTTAACTAATTTTCATCAAACAAAATAGTAAAATTTATTGTTGTAAATTTAATAAATAAGTTTTAATAGAATCTATTTTTGTTGAAAAAAATTATTTTTCATACATAAAATCATTACACATTTAGAATACCACTTCAAGTCAACTTTATTAGTTTGGATTTAATAATTTAATGACATTCTATGTTCACTATGGACTATTAATTATATTTAATTTTATGGATTACTAACATAAAATTAAATAAATTTTTTATGCTCTTTAGTGGTAATATAATGCACCTAAAATGTTACAATATCAATTACATGACATAAAGAAATAATTCATTACAATACATTACCATGACCTTTTAGGATAAGATTTTTATAGAATTATTAAAAAAAATTAAATAAAAATATCATGTATTTTTAAACCAATGGACATTTTTTAGAACAATATATGCTACAACTTGATCCACAAGAAGTATTCATTGTTCTTATTCAGATCAAGCTCCTTATGTCACATTGTTCTTATTTAGATCAAGCTCTACATGCATAGATTTGAACCAATTATCATCTTTTCCAGCCTCTCCAAATGATTTAGGCTCTAGTTGGGAAAAAATGAGGTTTTTTGTAGAGTCTTAGTCCGTTGATTTTTCACTGAAACTTTGTAATCACTAATGAAATTTTATTCATTGATTTTAGCCTTCGTATTATCTCTTACGGTTGATTAAAATATATCCATCTTTGAAATGATAACCCGCTCATTAATAATTCTTAAAAATCACTTCCTTTCCTTTATCACACATCTAATAACCACTATATATTTTTTAATTTAATACATATAAAAACATATCATTCTTTAACAATTCCTTTTGGTTCCACTCTTAGGAATCTATGATTACCATCCATGTAGTTCTCACAAACGGGAGGAATTCACATTTGATAATGAATATCTTATGTGTATTTATTTATTTATTTCACAAAATGAATATTTTATGAACCTAATGGGATTTATTTACTTTCAATCAGATGATTCAATACTTCAATCCAACGTATCATATTTTCTTCTCATCATCCTTACTCATTGATTATTTTTTGGCAAGATATATTTGTGATTTTTTATAATCATTCTTGTTTTACCATGGGCATATCCTTGTGGTCAATAATGTTTACATAGTAAAATCATTTTAGAAAGAATTAATGTAATTTTCAATATCTATGTTTTATTAATTTATTTTTAGTATTAGTCATATAATAATTTTTTTCTTATACAAGAATATTCATTTGTTCGAGTTGGGGTGGTTTGTTCGAAGATGCTCATGATCATGACGGATTTTAATTCAAGCCTGTAAATAACATAGTGACCACAAGGAAATGTGTCAAGAATTCACACAACCTTCCATAAAAGGTGAATTCATACTGATTATTTAATTAATTTTTTCATCATTTTATCTACTATAAGTAAGTTAATTTCCTTATCATTTTTATCTAATAATTATTTAGTTTTTTATTCACAAATCATTTGAGAAGTCTCATTTTCCTATCTACTATCTGTAAAAAGCCACAAAAGATATAAAATGATTCTTTCTGCAAATGTTACCATTTTTTCCATTTTAATTGTCTTTATTTATTGAGGTACCAACAATTCATATTGATTTGATGTTATTATTTGAAAAAACCTTTTTTATTATTGAAAGCCTATACTCTTATGACATTCAACAATTAGAATGGTTTTTTGGTTAAGAACATTGATTCAATATATAGTGTTGGAAGTTTAACAAAGAAAGAAAATGTAAATGGGGTAACATTGGTAGTTAGTATTTTTTTTAGAATTTAGGATGTGTAGAAATCAACCACACCTCACTCCAACAGACAGTGTGACAGGTATGACTCCAGGTGCTTCTTTTTATTTAAAATTGACATTAATTTTAGTAAAAAGGAAAACAAACATACTCAAAACTAAGAAAATATTTTTATCATTTTTATACTTTAGGTAAATGATCCATAAGTCATTAATATGTGTAGGAGTCAGCATAAACTCAATTTGATGCACGTTGTAACCAGTATGACTCAATTTGTCCGTTATTAGTTTAAAATAGACAGTTTAGTTCAAAAAAATATCACTCACTGAAAACAAAGAAACAAATGATTGTTATTCTTGATAATTTAATACATAGATTCGTAATTCATTTTTGACATGTAGTAATTGGTCTCACATCCAACTGATACATTATGTGATTAGTATAGGTCAAATTATGTGTTTCCAATTTAAAAAGACATTTTAGTAAAAAAACAAGTGACATAATCAAAACCAAAAAACCATTATTCCTATTTTTTTGAAACATTATAAAAATTATCCTTAAGTCATTTGAGATGTGTATAAATCATCTGTACCTCAATCTGACACATGGTGTGATCATTATGACTCCAAGTGCATCTTTTCATTTAGAAATGACATCAATTTTAATAAAAAAACGGTTGACCAACTCAAAACTGAGAAAACATTTTAAAATTATTTTTGTACTACATGAAAATGATCTATAAGTCATTTTAGACATTTAGGAATTAGTTGTAGCTCAATCCAACACACGGTGTGATCGGTATGACTCCAAGTGTGTATTTTTATTTAAAATAAACATTACTTTTAGTAAAAAGGAAAACTAACATACCCAAAACTAAGAAAAAATATTATGAATTTTTTGATACTTTAGGGAAATAATCCATAAGTCATTCGAGATGTTTAGAAATCATCTTCAACTCAATTCAACTCACAGTTTGACCGCTTTAACTCAATGTGTCTGTTATCGGTTTAAAATCGACAGTTTAGTTCAAAATATTTCACTCACTAAAAACGATGAAAATCCCTCATATTTTATTGAAAATTTTGTAAATTGATTCATAAGTCATTTTCGACATGTAGGAATTATACTCACATCAAATTGATTCATGATGTGATCAGTATAGGTCAAAGTATGTATTTCCAATTTAAAATGACTTTTTAATACAAAAACTAGTGACATACTCAAAACCAAGCAAACGCATTCAGATTATTTTGATACTATAGGACTATGATACATAAACAATTTGAGATTTTTAGTAATAATTTAAACAATTCTATGCATGGTGTGACTAGTATAACTCCAAGTGCATCTTTTTTATTTAATAATATAATCAATTTTAATAAAAAAAAGTCTGTAAAGCTACTCAAAACTATAAAAACACATTCGGATTGTTTAGATACATTAGGAAAACAATAAATAAGTCATTTGAGATGTATAAGAACCATACATTCCTCAATCTGATTCACTATGTGACTGGTATGACTCCAACTGCGTCTTTTTATTTTAAAATGATATCAATTTAATAAAAAGGACAACTAACCTACTCAAAATTATGAAAACACATTCTGATTTTTTTATACTTTAGTAAAATGATCCATATGTCATTTCTGATGTGTAGAAATCAAGTGCACCTCATACTGACACACGGTGTGACTGGTATGAGTCAAATTGAGTGTTTTCAGTTTAAAATGACATTTTAGTAAAAAAGAAAATTGAGATGATGAAAACAGAGAAAATACATTCAAATTGTTTTGATACTTTATGAAAATGATAAATAATTCAATTGAGATATATAAGAATCATCCACACCTAAATCCAATACATGGTGTAACCAGTAAAAATCCAAGTGCATTTTTTGATAATTAAGTATCATTTTTGTTTAAAACATGAATCACAATGCTAGAACTAAGATAAAGATCCTAGATTTTATTCTCTTAATTTAAATTATATATTAGTACATGATTTTGCTGATTTCGTGGTACTTTTGCTGTAGTGCTATGTTATTATTGTAAAATTCACTGGGTTTTTAGTGTGTTTTTATAGAACACTATAGTATGCCCCTTTATCAGTGCTTCTATAGGAACTGATAAAAGTCTCGGGATTTTAATCTCACTCGAGTAGTCAACGATTCTCTAGCACTGATAAACGCCATTTTTAGTTCTATTAAAGGCATATTTTGTAGTAGTGTGTGCATGTTTTTAGATGAGTTACATGTCATTAACCATGTTTTCATTGGTTCCCTATGTATCTTCTTATTAGATGTCATAACTGGATAGATAAATAAACTTTTTGGAGAATTTTTCCACACAGAGCATGATGGTTTGATACTATTTGTCATAAGGTACCATTTATTAGTTTTTTAGTATAGTTTATTATATTATATTCATAGATACATTCATAGTGTTTGTGTAAGAAATTCAGGGGTAAAATAGAGTCAATAACCCCCTTACCAACCTGTTGATACCAGGGATGAGTCCCAAAACCATGGATTAGGTAACACATCGAATGAAATGTATTTCCCTTGACAAGGTATGGTTCCTCTACATGGGTCAGTAACCCCATCAACCAAAGTATATATCATAGAATGGTACATTCCCCTCATTATGATGACAAAGATTTAGCGTGGAAGATATTGGTGGTGGTTAGTTTTAATAATTTAATCCCACATGGCTTATTCGGTATTTATGGTTCCCTTTGACATATAAAATTAATAGTTCTAAGCTATGATGATTTGGATATTACATTATTTATAGTTCTCTTTGTTTATTTCTTATCTTCTTCTTCCTTGAGTTTTGAGTTGATTTGTTTTTTCTCCCCTATTACATTAGTTTCTAGGGTGACCTGTTGATTTTTTTATACTCACCCTCGCATAGGCCACATTATTAGACAAGTTATTATTGTATGGTTGATGAAAAGTCTGTATAAGATTTCATTGTATATAGAGTTAGTGGAACTAGAGCTTAGCGACACTAGGGAGTTGGTGTGATGTGGAGTTTCCTCTTCTAGATGTTCAAGGTCTGACTTCATTGTGGGATGTTGGGCCCTTGTGTTTCCCAAAACCTTTTGGTGTTGTTTTCATCATACTATTATGGATAATATGAGTTTTCTCATGTATATTGCCATATATTCGGTTTTTATTATTGATTTGTCATTTTTTTATACTATCACATACATATGTGGTTGTGTGATGGTCTATCATGATATTTCCTCATATGTGTGTGGTATGTCTTCTTAGTGCTAACCACTAACCTATAATATATTGGATGTTGGATTATAGGGGTGCACCTTGATTACTAATAGATAAATTGGGGTCCTTGTGGGTTTGTGCATGTCAAAATGGTTCTAATTGGTTGAGTCCTAGGGATAAAGTTTAGATATAGGGGTTTTGTGAGGATGGTTTTGGATCTTAAATTTGGTTGTTAGACCTAGAAACCCAACATGGGTGTCAGTGTTTGGCACATCATATCACTAGTATTTTGATAATCCATTAGTTAACTCAACCTCAAATACATAATTTGTATGGAATAACAGGATGGCACATGCATCATTTATTGTATTAAATAAGAGTTTTTCTCATGTAATTTTTTAGTCATCTTAACTAGATATGTTTTCATAATGTATGGTTCATCATGGTGAATGTTGGATTAAACCTACTAGAAAAATATTTTATATTAAAAAGAAAAGGCTGTGACAATCCCATGATTGTGTTGTATCCTCCAGTTTCTCAACAGTTCAATGATGAGGCATGAATTTTGGGACTCGAGTAGGAGACATCTTTGCCCACTAAGTAGAGAATATTCCTTCCACTTGTAGAGCATATGGTACTCCATGATGAGTAGGATTATACTGCCACCACTACTAGAAACTGAGCCTATAGTGACTACCATTGGCGGTTGTTATAGCCCAATAGCGACCACCTTGAGATCGCCAATGGCGGTCTCATTTGGCCCGTCACTGCAGGGCTATATCGACCGCCAATGGCAGTCACTATAGGTAACCGGCAATTTGGTACACTGTGATCACATGGCGGTCACTGTTGGGTGGGTTTAGAGGGACCTCCATTGGCGGCACTATAGGAGGCCAGAAAATCGGCCTACAGTGACTTCCAATGGCGGTCACTGTAGGAACTGATCACTAATAGTGATTGTTGTTGGTATTGAAAAATGGTGATCGCTGTTGATATTGACCAAGAGCGGCCGCCAATGAGGGACGCAAACCTGGAAATTTTTTTAAAAAAATTAATTTATACAACATATTTCCAACAATCACAAAAACAATTGGAAAGCAGAAGAAACATAGTTAAATGACAAACAAAAAAATTCAAAATAGCATAAACATGATATTCCTCAAAAATAATAAATGATGGACATACTTCTTCACATGCAGCGATCCAAACAGCTCTAATCTATACAAATCTTACGCTTCAATAAGTTTACAATAATATAAAAAGAAACAACTAAACAAAGAAAATGCAAATTGTGCATATTTATTAAGTTAGTATATATATAAATAAATCGAATTGGGCCATCAGATCAATAGGCTAATATGATATTAGGACACTTGGTCATTATGTTGTTACACTAATATACCATTAGGACGTTTGGGAGGAATTAGTGCATTAGTCCCCCCCCCCCCCCCGAAGAACCCCCCTCCCCCCCACCTTTCACTCTGGACAGTCCCCCACCCCCTGGACCACCCCCCATCCCCAGACATCCCCCCTCACCTCGAATAGCCACAGACACCCTCTCTCACCCCTAGATATCCCCCCACCCCCCGAACAGCCCCCCACCCCTAAGACAGCCCCCGCACCCCACGAGTCTGCATGATGTAAATGGCCAAAACATGTGTTTCATGGTCAAATGCATACCGAATGACATCGGCATGACATGAAATCACACCAGAACACCCTAATTATTACTGGGGAGGTGTACGAGGATACTACACGTCATTTGGATGCAAGGTTTGCATGGAAAGGTTCAATATGTGTTTTTTAGGTGTTTGGCGCGCTTTAAAAGCATCCGTGGGGTGGTCAAAACCAGCCGAACGACCTCAGAATGCCAAGAAGATGGATGGCAACAAAGGTTGAGTGAATTGTGAATTGGTCAGGCTGATGAAACATCAATCTAAGGTGTCGTGTGACCGCGGTGATGGAAAACGCACTTCGTGTGTCGTAAATGGCCGAAACATGCATTTAACGGTAAAATGCAAACAAAATGACATCGGCATGATGTGTAATCACACGATAACACCCTAATTATTATTAGTGAGGTGTACGAGGAGATGACACATCATTTGGATGCACGGTTTTCATAGCACGACTAAATTTGTGTTTTTTAGGTGTTTGGCGCGCTTGAAAAGCATTTGTGGGTGAATTGTGAAATGGTCAAGTAGACGAAACGTAAATCGGAGGTGTCGTGTGACCATAGTGACTGAAAACTCACTCTGCGTGTCGTAAATGGATAAAAAATGCATTTAACCGTTAAATTCATACCGAATGACATTGGCATGATGTTAAATCACATGAGAACACCCTAATTATTAATGGTGAGGGGCACAAGGAGGCGTCATGTCATTTGGACGCAAGGTTTGAACGACACGGATGAATATGTGTTTTTTAGGTGATTGGCACACATGAAAAGCATCTGTGGGGTGTTCAAAACTGGAAAAACACCCTTGAAATGAAAGTTTTGTGCGGCGTGTCTGAATATGTGTTTTTTTTGTGTTTGGCGCGCTTGAAAAGCATCTGTGGGGTGGTCAACACCGGCCGAACGACCTCGAAATGCCATGAAATTGGACGATAGTAAATGATGGGTGAATTTTGAAATGGTCAGGTAGATGACACGTCAATCAGAGGTGTCGTGTGACCGCGGTGACTGAAAACCCACTTCGTGTTTCATAAATGGAGAAAACATGCATTTAATAGTCAAATGAATACTGAACGGCAATGGCATGACACAAAATCACACGAGAACACCCTAATTATTTATGCTGAGGTTCACAAGGAGATGTCATGTCATTCGGATGAAAGGTTTGCACGAAACAGCTGAATATATGTTTTTTAGGTGTTTGGCGCGTTTGAAAAGCATCCAAGGGGTGGTCAAAACTGGATGAACGACCTCAGAATGCCGTGAAATCAGACAAAAACAAAGGGTGAGTGAATTGTGAAATGGTCAGGTAGACGGGACCTAAATCAAAGGTTTCGTATGACCGCGGTGAGTGAAAACTCACTCTTCATGTCATAAATGGCCAAAATGTGCATTTAACGGTAAAATGCATACCGAACGACATCAGAATGATGCGAAATTACATGATAACACCCTAATTATTACTATTGATGTGTACGAGGAGACGAAACATCATTTCGATGCAAGGTTTTCATGACACAGCTGAATATGTGTTTTTTGGTGTTTGGCGCACTTGAAAAGCGTCTGTGGGGAGGTCAAAACTGGCCGAATGACCTCGGAATTCCTTGCAAATCAGACGACAAAAAATGGTGGGTGAATTGTGAAATGGTCGGGTATACGGAACGTCAATCGAAGGTGTCGTGTGACCGCGATGATCGAAAATGCACTATGCATGTCGTAAATGGCCAAAACATGCGTTTAACAGTCAAATGCATATCGAACGACATTGGCCTGATGTGAAATCACATGAGAACGTCCTAATTTTTAATGGTAAGGTGTATGAGGATACGACACGTCATTCAGACACAAGGTTTGCATGGCATGGATGAATATGTATTTTTGATGTGTTTGGCGTGCTTGAAAAATGTCTGTGGGGTGGTCAAAACCGACTGAATGACCTTGGAATACCATGAAATCGAAAGAAAAAAAAATGGTGGGTGAATTTTCTAATGGTCGGGCATACGATACATCAATCGGAGGTGTCCTGTGACCGTGGTGACCGAAAACACACTCTGCATGTCGTAAATGGCCAAAACTTGCGTTTAACGGTCAAATGCATACCAAATGACATCAGCATGATGTGAAATCACACGAGAACACCATAGTTATTAATGGTGTGGTGTTCGATGAGATGACATGTCATTCAGATGCTAGTTTTACGTTGTACGACTGAATATGTTTTTTTTCGTTTTTTTGGCGTGCTTGAAAAGAATCCATGGGGTGGTCAAAACTATCCGAACGACATCAGAATGCCATAAAATCGGATGACAACAATGGGTGGGTGAAGGTTGAAATGGTCAGGTAGACAACACGTCAATCAGAGGTTTCGTGTGACCATGGTGATCGAAAACGCACTCCACATGTTGTAAATGGTTAAAACATGTGTTTAACTATCAAATGCATCTAGAACGACATCGGCATGATGTGAAATCACTCGAGAACACCCTAATTATTACTGGTGAGGTGTACGAGGAGACGATATGTCATTCAGATTCAAGGGTTGCATGGCACATCTGAATATGTGTTTTTTAGATGTTTTGCGTGCTTGAAAAGCGTATGTGAGGTGGTCAAAACTAGACAAATGGCCTCAGAATTCCATGAAATAGAATGACAACAATGGGTGGGTGAATTGTGAAATGGTCTTGTAGAATACATGTCAATTTGAGGTGTCGTGTGACCGCGGTGACCGAAAAAGCACTCGGCGTGTCGTAAATGACCAAAACACGCGTTTAACGGTCAAATGTAACGCCCCAACCCCAGTTTCCCAGAGTCGGTGCATTATTACATAAAATTGGCATGATCACAAAAGATCAAGTCTTGGAAGGCCGATTAGTTTAGTAGTCTTGGAAACACTAGATATATTCATAAGTCTAACATTATATCATAATGTAAAAAAAACTAGAACAACATCTTGTCTTAATATCCCCTCATACTATCCCTGCAGGTCATTCATAAATTACTTCTTCATATCCTGGGAAAAATAAAACATTTAAAGGGGTGATCTCAGATGCTCAGTAAGGATAACAATATAGCAGAAACTTTCATAAATAAGCATAAACATTTAAGGCTATGTATAAATAAAACAAAGGCCTTTTAAACTTGAACTTCAACATAATATGGCAAAGATAAACTGAAATAATGCCATTTACTTATTCACATGGATATTATACTAGTCAAATAACCACATACAATATCAATAACCACTTTCATAATGATGGAATGAATAATTCCATACTATCATAACCACATAGTCAAGGCCTTGTGCCAAGACTACAAAAAAGATTTTGTTAAGGCCTTGTGCCAAGACACTAGTTTGTCTCATGAGACCTACCTATGCATCGAAGATCTATAGTGGGCTCCACCCATCACTTACTAAGTCCAATGCATTCTTCATATGAAATGTTTGAAACATAACATAAACATTCGTATTAAAACTAGCATACGAAATGTCAATACTTTAACCACAAACCATGAGTGGTATAAAAATAGCACATATATATTCAAACATAACTCATTCAATACAATTTGGAAGATTTTATTATATCAGATTAACCTCAATCGAGAATAATAAAGGATATTGACATAAATTAAAATAATCATCAAACTATTGAGAGAAATATCCCCCTTTTTCTTGAAAACATTTTAAAGTCACATTATTTTTCAAGAATCCATTTAAAATAGATTTTTGAATCAAAGTGTCCCATACCACTTTGAAACATTTAAAAGTAATTTTGATTTGAAAACTTTAATGTCCATATAAATAAATCCTTAAAAACTTTTTAAAACATGGACATTAATGAGAAAGATTTAGAATAATAAATCTTTAAAACATTTTAAAATGATATTTTAGTTAGAGTTCCTAACCAAAAGAGAGACACTTGAATACAAATAATTGAGGTAATAAAAACTTTGTAATATCATGAGAATAGAGGGATTCAATATATACTATGTAAAAGTACATAATATATACCATATAAAATTGTTTTGGTGTATAACAACAAAGGAGTCTCAATAGAATGTAAATTGAGATAAAATATATCTTAAAGGTCATATCCTTAGGTTAAGGATAAATCAACGACATAATTATGTGTGAAAATATAAATACACTCAATATAATTGGATATTCAGTGTACTACAATCAAAGGACATTCACACATATTCTTGTAAAAACAACACCAATGAATTGGATGTTTAACTCAACAAATCGAGATTGAGTAAAAATTACTCTTATCAAGTTCATACTGATGACTTGAGAATTTATAAATGGATTGATGTATCGAAAGTATATCCAAAAACAAGGGAGTGGAAATTATGACATAATCAAATGAATAGTGATTCCACACATAATCTTAGAGTAAAATAATCAATGAAGTATGCGTAAAGCCGAATGAGTGGAAATTGAAATTTCCAATTTCCTTATTGATTTGGTAACTTACGAAAAATACACCCATGAAAGAAGTACCATACAATGATGATGTAAATATACATGGATTAAATTATATTACATAATTAATACAAACATGGGCAGTACACACACCACATGCAATAAATAAGTGGTGAATAATGGAAATCTCACAGAATTAAAAGTGAGATAAGAAACACCTTACCTTGTACTTTTCCTTGGTTGAGGGTAGTTTAACCTCCTGTATAATGGTGAAATAATTGTTATTAAATTATACATGAATCATATACATTAATATGATATCATATATGATATTTTAACATTGCTTTGTTAAGAATATCTTATTATTATCGTCGTTTCGGGTGTTAACTTACTCATTTTCTTTTATATGTTTTGTTACATAAGTCGCGTTTGTTGTGGATAGGTTGTATCTTATTCATATACAGGATAATATCAAGTCCTTTAACATTATTTTTAATCATCGAATTACAATTATACTTGAATACATATAATGGGGAATGAATCTCATCGCGTTCAGGGAGACGGTAGTGTGTACATACGCACGAGAAACAATATCATTCTTTTTATATTAAAATAACATATAATTGGATGGTATATCATATATACAGAATAATTATAATGTTATATTTATTATGTAAATCAATTACACACCATTATCATACCCATCCAAATAATAATGTTTTGAATAATAATTAAACCACGACGTGGAGACGGTAAGCCGTACGTACGCCCTTATGCTGACATGTCATTCAAGGGATGGATAGAATACTGAATATGGTTGTAACATATTTATAATAACATCATAGCATATATAGTATACTGGAGTTATTATTTTAGAATGGTAATAACAAATAATGAAAAAGCTGAAGATGAAAGGAACTTGAAAGAGGGTGGTGAAAACATTACCTCTTCTTCGGGTTCTTCCTTTTGATTTGATCAAAAGGGATCTTTAGGATGGCTTTATGATCAAAAAAATGCCTCTAGGTTTAATTTAGGGAATTTGAGAGAATACTTGGGCAGGGGTTGGCCCCGCCAAAAGGCTTTGAAGGTGTGAATTAGAGGGAAGGGGTAGTACCCTTTTATAAGAGGAATGAGGGGCACCTTTAGAAATGCTAGAAATAGTATTTTATAATAAATTCATATTCGGTTTCTAATGGCTACAAAGTGGATTATTTAAAGGTTAAGGTAGGGATGGGTCAAAATCCTTTCATCCAATATATTTTAGACAGGTTTGTGTCACTATATTAACCTTATCATTTATATTTAACTCTTAGTTAAATAGTTTGACATTTACCATGTCTCTTTGTATTTTTATATTATATTGTTAATAAACTTACTATATACCTCCAAGAGACCCCCAAGTGGTCCATTAATGATACACCTATCATTATATAAGTTTTTTGGCTGAACCGAAGATTTTTAGGAATAGAATATCAATTAATAATATAATATATTTTTTGAAACTCTTTTATGTCAATTTTGACACTATTGGGTATTTTGTTTTTGATAATTTAATAACAGAATTATTACGTAAAAAATTAATGTAATTAAAAAAAAGTCTCAAATTACATTTATTTTGATTTTTATAATATAAATTATTTTAATATTTCATTAATTAGGTAATTACTGCATCACCATTGTTTCATAAATAAATTAATACATTTAATGTCTAAAAATTATAAATAAAATACCATTATGTAGGAAATATTTTTAGATTTCTAATTAATATTTATAATCTAATTTATCTTATGTATAACCCTTTATTAAAAAAATTTTAGTTATTAAACATTGATTTTATCTCTTTTAACTCTTATTTGAATTAAATAATAATAAATTTCCTAATCTAATCCAAGTGGATCTAAATGATAATATTTTATTTATAAGGTTTTTTTTGGTCGAGATACACTTGTCCAATAGAATTAGGACAGGTGTTAGGGTAATATTAATATCATTTTTACCCTTAATTACCCTATTTACTTTTAACCGTGGTAAATAAAAGTAAAAACTTACTATTCACCAAAAATTATTTTAATTTCATTGAACCTCATTTTACTCCTTGATATTAACTGTGTCTCTAGGATTTTCAAAATTCCACTCACAGAAGTGGTAAAATTATGTTTTATGTGAATTTCCAAATTCTCCTAGGAGGTGGGTAAACGACGGTGAAAAGTTCCATAAATATTTTATATATCTAAAATTATTATAAACTAACTTCAATGAATTACATTGAACTTATATAGTTATTATGTATCTATTTTGACCTTAATTAAATTTAAATAAAATAAATAACTATTTAAATAATAATTCAGTTTTAAACTATAACTCAGTTTTTTTTCAGTATTCATCAAAAATTGAAAGTTTTCAGAAAAATACCAAAAATTCACCCTAAGCTAATTTTGATATTCCGAATCCAAAAATAAAGTCCATTTTGAAAGAAAAAATTTATAAATTTTTAAAAAGTGGGTATTACTATTCATAACGGCTAGTTTTTTTTGTTGTGGTGTGTTTTAGAACTCGAAGTTGCGTACAACACACGCTATTGTATTATTCAAAGAGAAGACTACCGTGGAAGCTTGCGGTGTTACATTCTCCCCTCCTTCAAATAATTTCATCCTCGAAATTTTTAAAATTGGGCTTGGGAATATAATGGAAAGTCCCACATTGGAAATATATTCAACAAAACTATCACCTTAAATGAATGAAAGAGGAGTACAAAGGTCACCCAATATAACTTATACTAGGATTCCATGTAGGAAAACATGGATATAGAAGATAAACTAAGTTTCAAGTTCTGATGGAGAGAGATAGAAAATATTATCAGAATAAAGTTAACAACAAGAAAGACACAAAGTTGTGATGGGATAAATAATCATTAGTTTCCCAGTTAGAAAAGTATAAAGACAACATTTTTTTATGTTACATTTCATAAAGAAGAGGAATTAATTTATGAGATTGACTAATAAAATAAAGAGATATACTTACTTTTTAAGTAGAGTTTCATTTATTAATAAATTTACACCACTATATCATTTTTTTAAACGATGAGTATTCAAGAAGACATGGTCACACTGGAAGAGCTAGAATAAACTTTTATAGAATCACATGATCCACGAAGGATAAACTATATATTTACCTTGTATTTAAAGATTAATGAAAACCAAAATGGTTAGTACAAGATATGATGATCCCCCAAAAGGATATTCGTTTAGATAAAGAAACATTAATCTTAATTTCTAAAATTAAACCAACAATACCACAAAGTTAAATAAATACCATTCAATAAATAATTGTCCTTAAAATACATCAATATAATCAAAACTAATATTGAACCCCAAAACTTAGAAGAATTTGGTTATGTAGTCTTCCACATTAAATTGTATCTCCAAATGACATCAACTACTCTTAAAGTCACATACTTAAAAGTAATTAACCTAATAGCATATTCTATGTTATAGGTTAATCATTTCCATAAATAACCTAAATCACTATAAATGCACAATAGAAACGTAGATAAAAATCCACCATTACTCCTCAAATGAAATCCCATAGTATTCTAGTTTCCTTGGGCATATAGTGTTCCCAATAAAGCAATCATCTTCCAAAATAACATTTATCACTTAATCACCAAATAATTTTCCTATACTAAGGGTATTCATTTGATAAGACATAAGAACCCAAATAAACTTATTATTGATCACACACTAACCGGGGAATTCACGTAGTCCAGTGGTAGACAACAAATCCCAAACACACTTTAGTTGTGGGTTTGATTCCCACAGCTTTGTCCGACGCAATAGGTTGTCACACGGTCTGTGTGTTGTCCTTTTTCAAAAACTATATTTTATAACATTACCAAAATGAGATAAATTCATCAAAATAACCATAACATAATTTTAACCAGAACTTTTATCTCATACCTTTCATTTTCATCCCAAAATATAATAACTTGTAATTTCCTAAAACACGATGATAATATAAAACCAAATGGTTATTTATAACTATATCCACAAGGGAAAAGATATGTCTTCCTCAAATATCATTCTCACATGGAAAACTGCGGGGTTACAAATACAAGAGAAAATTATTCCCAAGTAATCCCATCAACAAGGAGTACTAATACATTTAAACATTTCTCCAACCATTTACTTCCACATAGCTTCTTATTTGACCATGAAAATATCCTATAGAATAGGGAATTCACTTTGGTAATGGCCAGGTCCCCTACATTTACGGAAAATGACTATAAATGGATTTTTGGGACCATTTTTATTTTCTTCCATAGTACTCTTCATTTTTCCTCGCCAAATATTCACTTTATGTCCTTCTTTCCTGCACGTAAAGAATTTATTTGTTCCGTTGAGACACATTCCTGGGTGTCACCTTCCACATTTCCTGCGTGATGGATATTTATGATTATTTTCACCATGGTCTCCACTTCTGGAGCTCTTATCATTCATCACCTTTCTCTTCTTTGTTGAGTCCGGGATTTGGTTAATATATATGTTGTTGATCATATTTTTGGAAAACTGATTTGACATGAACACGATATCTTTTACGCCTATCAACATTCCATTTTGTTGCTCATTTCCACCACCGTTCCCACCTTGTACATCATTCTCAAAGTTACTATGACTTCCTTGGACTCTATCTATTTACTAAAACCAGAAAGCATTGTGTGAGTAACAGTAGTTATAAAATCATTTAGAGAATATCATGACACCATATTCTCAATTTGAAACACCTTAGGATTAACCAAGGTCATTTATCATCATCTTATATTAAAATAATTCAAATTGGTTTGTAAAAAAATGTAAATTATCCTGATCATATCCCCCAAGAGTGTCGTAAACAAGAGTGTAGTAAGGCCCGTTTCCATGAACCAGTTCCCATTCGAGTCTAGATCAAAGTGGTGTTTTTTGGGTTTTACCCCTAGGTACATCTATGTTAGATCCACCTCTACTTGCTCATATCCCGAAAGGGATGTATTTCTTGGAAAACTCACAAAATCTATACAATAAAAATATTCCAGGATGTTCTTCTATACTAATCCTCAAAGTCTATCTTAGGGCTATGTTCTCTATTCAGAGTTTATCTAAATCTAGTTTCCAAGGTTTGTACTAGACTTCCTCTGATACCAACTGTAACACCCCGACCCCAGTTACCCAGACTAGGTGCATTATTACATAACATTATCATGATCACAAAATATCATGTCTCGAAAGACTGATTAGTTTAGTAGTCTTGGAGACACTAGATATATTCATAAGTATTACATTGCATCATAAATTAAAAAAAACTACAACAACATCTTGCCTTCATATAACCTCATACTATCCCTACAGGTAATTCATAAATTACTTCTTCACATCCTGGGAAAAATAAAACATTGAATGGGGTGAGCTCAGATGCTCAGTAATGATACCAATATAGCAGAAACTTTCATAAATAAGCATAAACATTTAAGGAAATGTATAACTAAAACAAAGGCCTTTTAAACGTGAGCTTCAGAATAATATGGAAAAGATAAAATGAAATAATTCCATTTACTTATTCAGATGGATATTCTACTAGTTTAATAACCACATGCAATATCAATAACCCCTTTCATAATGATGGAATGCATAATGCCAGACTATCAAACCACATAGTCAAGGCCTCGTTCCAAGACTACAAATAAGATTTTGTCAAGGCCTTGTGCCAAGACACTAGTATGTCTCATGAGACCTACTGATGCATCGATGAGCTATAGCGAGGCTCCACCTGTCACTTACTAATTCAAATGCATTCCTCATATGAATAGTTTGAAACATAACATAAACATTCGTATTAAAACTAGAATACAAAATGTCAATACTTTAACCACAAACAATGAATGATATAAAAATAGCACTTCTATAGTCAAACATAACTCATTCAATACAATATGAAATATTTTATTATATTAGATTAACCTAAATAGATAATAATTAAGGATATTGACATAGATTAAAATAATCATCAAACTATTGAGAGAAATATCCCCCCTTTTCTTGAAAACATTTAATAGTCACACTATTTTTCAAGAAGCCATTTAAAATAGATTTTTGAATCAAAGGGTCCCATACTACTTTGAAACTTTTAAAAGGAATTTTGATTTGAAAATTTTAATGTCCATATAAATAAATCCTTAAACCATTTTATAACATGGACATTAATGAGAAAGATTTATAATAATAAATCTTTTAAAAAAATTTAAAGGATATTTTAGTTAGAGTTCCTAACCAAAAGAGAGACACTTGAATACAAATAATTGAGGTAACAAAAACATTCTAATATCATTAGAATAAAGGGATTCATGATATACTATGTCAAAGTACATTATATACACCATATAAAAGTGATTTGGTGTATAACAACAAAGGAGTCTCAATGGATTGTAAATTGAGATGAAATATCTCATAAAGGCTGTATCGTTAGGTTAAGGATAAATCAACGACAAAATTATGTGTGAAAAATATAAATACACTCAATATGATTGGATATTCAGTGTAAAAAAATCAAAGGACATTCACACATATTCTTGTAGAAACGACACCAATGAATTGGATGTTTAACTCAAAAAATCGAGATTGAGTAAAAATTACCCTTATCAAGTTCATACCAATGACTTGAGAATTTATCAATGGAGTGATGTATAAAAAGTATATCCATATAAAGGGGAGTGGAAAATATGACATAATCAAATGAATAGTGATTCCACACATAATCTTGGAGTAAAATAGTCAATGAAGTATGTGTAAAGTCGAATGAGTGGAAATTGAAATTTCCAATTTATTTATTGATTTGGTAACTTAAAAAACATACACCCATGAAAGAAGGATCATAAAATGATGATGTAAATATACATGAATTAAGGTATATTACACAATGAATACAAACATGGAAAGTACACACACCACATGCAATAAATAAGTGGTGAACAATGGAAATCCCACGGAATTAAAAGTGAGATAAGAAACCCCTTACCTTGTACCTTTCCTTGGTTGAGGGTAGGTTAACCTCTTGTATAATGGTGAAATAATTTTTATTAAATTATACAAGAATCATATACATTAATATTATATCATATATGATCTTTTAACATTGCTTTGATAATAATATCTTAGTATTATCGTCGTTTCGGGTGTTAACTTACTCATTTTATTTTATATGTTTTGTAATATAAGTCATGTTTGTTATGGATAGGTTGTATATTATTCATATATAGGATTATATCAAGTACTTAAACATTATTTTTAATCGTCAAATGACAATTATACTTGAATGGATACGATGGGGAATGAATCTCATCGTGTTTGTGGAGACGGTAGTCTGTACGTATGCACGAGCAACAATATCATTCTTTTGATATTAAAATAACATATAATTGGATGGTATATCATATATAAAGAATAATAATCATGTTATATTTATTATTTACATCAATTACACATCATTATCATACCCATCCAAATAATAATGTTTTGAATAACAATTACACCACGACGTGGAGACGGTAAGCCGTACGTACGCCCTTATGGTGACATGTCCTTCAAAAGATGGATAGAATACTGAATATGGTTGTAACATATTTATAATAACATCATAGTATATATAAGATACTAAAGTTATTATTTTAGAATGGTAATAACAAAGAAAGAAAAAGTTGAAGAAGAAAGGAACTTGAAAGAGTGTGGTGAAAACATTACCTCTTCTTCGGGTTCTTCCTTTTGATTTGATCAAAAGGGCTCCTTAGGTTCGCTTTCTGATCAAAATAAGGCCTCTAGGTTTATGTGAGTGAAGTTGAGAGAATATTTGGGCAGGGTTCGGCCGAGCCAAAAGGCTTTGAAGGTGTGAATTAGAGGGAAGGGGGAGTACCCTTTTATAAGAGGGGTGAGGGGCACCTTTGGAAATGCTAGAAATAGTATTTTATAATAAATTCATATTTGGTTTCTAATGGCTATAAAGTGGATTATTTAAAGGTTAAGGTGGGGATGGGTTGAAATCCTTTCAACCAATAGATTTTAGACAGGTTTGGGTCACTATATTAACCTTATCATTTATATTTGACTCTTAGTTAAATAGTTTGACATTTACCATGTCTCTTTGTATTTTTATATTATATAGTTAATAAACTTACTATATACCTCCAAACGACCACCAAGTGGTCCATTAATGATAAACCTATCATTATATAAGTCCTTTTTCCGAACTATATATTTTTAGGAATAGAATATCAATTAATAATATAATATTTGTTTTAAAAACTCTTTTATGTCAATTTTGACACTATTGGGTATTTTGTATTTGATAATTTCATAAGAGAATTATTACCTAGAAAATTAGGGGAATTCCAAAAAAAAGTTTCAAATTACATTTATTTTGATTTTTATAATATCAATTATTTTAATATTTCATTAATTATGTAATTACTACATCATCATTGTGTTATAAATAAATTAAATTATTTAATGTCTAAAAATTATAAATAAAATATCATAATGTAGGAAATCTTTTTAGATTTATAATGAATATTTATAATAGAATTTATATTATGTGTAACCATATATTAAAAATTTCATAGTAAATAAACTTTGATTTTAACTATTTTAACTCTTATTTGAATTAAATAATAATAAATGTCCTAATCTAATCCAAGTGGACCTAAATAATAATATTTTATTCATAAGGTTGTTTTTGGTCAAGATACACTTGACCAATAGAATTAGGACATGTTTTAGGGTAATATTGATATCATTTTTACCCTTAATTACCCTATTTACTTCTAACCGCGGTAAATAAAAGTAAAAAGTTACTATTCACCAAAAATTATTTTCATCTCATTGAACCACATTTTACTCCTTGATATTAACTGTGTCTCTCAGATTTTATAAATTCCACTCACAGAAGCGGTAAAATTAAGTTTTATGTGAAATTCAAATTCTCCTAGGAGGTGGGTAAAAGACGGTGAAAAGTTCCATAAAATTTTAATATATCCAAAATTATTCTAATCTTACTCCAATGAATTACATTGAACTTATATAGGTATTATATATATATATTTACCTTAATTAAATTTAAATAAAATAAATATTTATTTAAATAAAAATACGGTTTTAAAGTATAACTTAGTGTTTTTTCACTATTCCTCAAAAATTGAATGTTTTCAGAAAAATACAAAAAATTCACCCTAAGCTAATTTCGATATTCCGAATCCAAAAATGAAGTCCATTTTGAAAGATAAAATTTATAAAATTTCAAAAAGTGGGTATTACTATTCATAATGGATAGTTTGATTGGTTGTGGTGTGTTTTAGAACTCAAAGTTGCGTACAACACACGCTACTGTATTATTCAAAGAGAAGCATACCGTGGAAGCTTGGGGTGTTACATAAAATGCATACCGAAATACATCAGAATGACGTGAAATCACATTAGAACACCCTAATTATTTCTAGTGAGGTGTTTGATGAGATGACACATCATTCAGATGCAAGGTTTGCTTGGCACAACTGAATATCTATTTATATCTCTCTAGGGTAGGTGGATTCTTAGTACCTGTTGGAGGCCTTATGTTTTTGTTATATGTATGTTAAAGACATGGGAACCACCAGTCTCAATGTTCTAAAACTCCGGATATCCACCCAGACAGCTCACCTCACCCCTGGACAGCCCCCCTCACCCCCGAACAGCCCCCTCCCCCCGACATACCCCGGACACCCCCCCTCTCCATGTGGGACTATATCTATTATAATATTTGACCATTTTCAATGTAACTCCCACCCTCAAACCCTAAAAGAAAGTTGGATTCATTAACCATACTTACCATACAAAGAAAATTCAAGAGACTTACCTGAAACCAATAATGATAGTGCAATAGAGATAGCATGACAGAGAGAGTGGAACCTCTAGAAACAACACTTCGAGAGTGAATCCCATCATTTAGTAGCATTATACTTCCCCTAAACCCAATTTTTCAATCATTACAGTTTCCGCTATGATGTCACCAATCTGGACACCCATTACATTTGTCCGCACTCATCTCGTGCTAAGAATTGGTTTCGTGACCCACCTCATCAATTCATTTTATTACCGAATTTGTTGATCACTCCTTCCCCATCAGACCATGGGACAAAGGGGATGATTAATACTTCTTTATATATAGGTTGAAGCTAAGCAAATGAGGCTGTTTTGTATGATTATAGGTCATCCAAACATCCCCCCCCCTCACCCTAGACAGCCCCCCCTCTGCCCTCACCCCGGACAACCCCCCTCTCCCCCGGATAGCACACCTCACCCCGAACACCCCCCACCCCCATATAGCCCCCCTCGCCCCGGATTTCCCCCTAACCCCAGGAAAGCACCCCTCACCCCGGATAGCCCCCCAACCCCCGGACAACCCTTCCACCCCTCGAAAACTCCACCTCACCCCCAGATAGCCCCCCCCCCCCCACCGTACACCCCCCCCGGACATCCCCCCCACCCCGTACAACCCCCCCCCCCAACCCTGAACACCCCCCAACCTCGGAAAGCCCCCATCCCCCGGACAACCCCCCTCACACCAGATAACCCCCCTTCCCTAACCCTGGACAACCCCCTCACCCCTGGACAACCCCCCTCAACCTAGACAGCACCCTCACCCCCGAACGGCCCCTCTCACCCCCGGACAGCCACCCCACCCCTAGACATCCCCCCTCATCCTGAACTGCCCCCCCCCTCTCCACAGTCCAGATAGCCCCCCTCACCCTGGACACCTCCCCTCCGCCCTTACCCCAGACAGCCCCCCCCCCCCCCCTCGGACAACCCTCTTCACCCCCAGACAGCCCCCTCACCCACCTGATATCCCCCTCACCCCTGGAGAGCCCCCTCACCTCTTATAACCCCCCACACCTCAGACACCACCCACCCCCGAACACCCCCTCAACCCGAACATCCCCCTCCCCCACCCCCAGACGCCCCCCCCCTCAGATAGCCCCCCACCCCCGGACAGCCCCCTCCCCCCGCCCTCACCTAGGAAATCCCCCCTGCTCCCCAGGACAGCCACCCTCACCCCACGGACAGCCCCCCTCACCCCAGACAGCCCCCTCACCCCCGGACAGCCCCCTCACCCCCCGGACAGCCCCCTCACCCCCCAGAAAGCCCCCCCCCCCCCCCACACACACACACCCATACAACCCCCTCCCCTGAATAGCCCCCCCAGACAGCCCCACCCACAACCCCCCACCCCCAAACATCCCCCACCCCCAGATAGACCCCCTCGGATTTGCCTCCCCACGCATGGAAAATCCCTCACCCCCAGGACCCCCCCCCCCCCACACACACACACACAACCCCTCACCCCGTATAGACCCTTACCCCCAGACACCCCCCCAAACCCCGTACACCCCCACCCATCAAACAACCCCCACCCCCGGACAACCCCCCTCACACCAGACAGCCCCCCCCCCCCCCCACACACACACACCCCGGACAGCCCCCCTCACCCCCCCGGATAGCCCCCCTCACCCGAAAAGCCCCCTCACCCCCGGATATCCCCCCTCACCCCAGGACAACCCCCCTCACCCCCAGACATCCCCACTCACCACGTACACCCCCCGAATAGCCCCCACCCCCTAGACAGCACCCCCTCACCACCCTGACATCCCCCCTCACCCCCGGATAGCCCCCAGCCCAACCCCAGATAGCCAGGCCACCCCCGGACAGCCCCCTCACCCCAGACAGACCCCCTCACCCCCAGAAATCTGCCCTCACCCCGTACATCCCCCCTCACCCCCAGAGAGCCCCCCTCACCCCGGACAGCCCCCTCACCACCGGACCCCCCGGACAACCCCCCTCACCATCGGACAGCCCCCCCTCACCCCAGATAGCACCCCTCACCCCCAGACACGCCCTCACCCCCAGAAAGCCCCCCTCACCCCCGGACAGCCCCCCTCACCCATACAGCCCCCACCCCCCGGATAGCCACCCACCCTCGGACAGCCCCCACTCACCCCCCGGACAGCCCCACCCCCCCCCCCCCCCACCCCAACCCTGGATAGCCCTGCCACCCCCCAGATAGCCCCCCTCACCACCAGACATCCCCCCTCAAAAAAATTTACATTTAAAGTATAAAACAATATATAAAATTAATTCAATATTAAATATAAAAGAAACACACCTCGTGAATATGATGCATCATGCGCGGTTATGGCTGCTACCTCCATCCAGTGTGTCAGGGTCCTATAAAAATAAAAATTATAAAGATTTAATAATGAAGATAACATAAAGAAAATAATTAAATTTAGTATGGACCTGTGTCGTATGATCTCCTACACCAGTACCCAAATGCCCATATCGCCATAGTTTTCTAACCTCAGTGATCAATTGTGCATTGATCTCCTCGGAAGCACGCAACCATGCCTCGAAATCTGAAAGATGTTGTTTCATCTGAGAAACAAAAGGACTGAAAAACTCAGCGCGTGATACTTCAAAATGACGAGTCCCCATTCCATAGGTCAAACTATATCCATGTCCGTCATGACCAATAATGCAATGGAAGATCTCATCCCTTCGCATGGGAAGTTGTCATTGATTTTTTGGCAGCTGTTCTAACTCAGCTTCAAATTGAGATTGTGAAATATTAAATTATATATACATTTATATGTTTATATACAGATGCATGTAAGTATTGGTAATGAGTACAAGCACTTACTATAAGAGCTACAACCTCGGGATCATTTTGATCACAAATCCTCAACGACACTGACATTTTATTAGTCGGTGCACCTTGCTCCCATAACTGTATACCAATAAAATAAAATAGTATAACACAAAACCATAATAAATAATAAAAAATGAATAATAAATACCTCATGTCATATCTGACACACGTGACGAGTCCCGAACCTATGAGGTGGTCCCTGCAGAGCTCGATTCTCAGAATGGCGTGTTGACACCTCCTATATAAAATTAATTCAAACTTCAAGAAAATATAAGGTCACACATTCTTGAAAATATATATATAAAAAATAAATATACTAACTGTGATGGTCTCATAAGACCAATATGAAACTAAGTCACGCCACTGAGACGGGATAACACTTCTCGGGACTTTTTCCAGAATGTCTGCGACACCCGTATTTGGTACCCAGTGCTCCCTCTTGACTTTTTCTTTATAATATTTACACATCTTAAAAAATTTGTTCATACACCCAGGTAGAAACTCATTGGGGAACACATTCAGATTATTCTATTTAAGAAATTAATCACACATTTTGGTATTTTTTTTAAACATAGGGACGAAACTAAATTGGTCATTTTACCTTAACATCCCTCCAAAGTTGATCTAATGTATCCTGAAGGATAGAAGTCCAGTCACATGTGGAAAATGGAAATCAATGTGGGTATTTTATAATATGGCCCACTTGATGAATAAATTCAGGGGTAGTCGGTCCCACAGGATGAAATTTGTCGTCAAATGAAACATCATAAATCATGTCGGAACTCCATGATAAAATCCCATGACCAGGGCCTCTCTTGCAAGAGGAAGAAGCAGTCAAGTCCAATACTATTGAAAAAAAAATTATACATAATTTGACAGATGTACAGACACACACACACACAGAGATATATATATGTTTATAAATTACATAAAAATCAGAAACAGTTACATTCAAACATACCTCAACCTGGGGACATAGATGGCTCAAATGGATGATGTGGTTCTGCTACATGTTCCCCAGACATGCCTAAGATCATACAGAACATTTATAAGGGGACCATCCACAATTTCAAAAAGATAAATTGGATTTTTTTAAGAAATCAAATGTGTACCAGAGTCAATCAAACAATAAGGGATAGAATAATTATTTTAAAATGGATTTTTAAAAATAAAAAAATTAACAAAATATAAATAAAATTATGTAAAAAACGCTTGTATTTAGAGGGGGTGTTGTGGGGTTGTCCGGGGTGGGGTGTGTGTCCGGGGTGGGGGGCCATCCGGGGGGGGCTGTCTGGGGGGTTGTCCGGGGTGGGGGGATGTTCGGGGTGAGGGGGGTTGTCTGGGGTTGGGGGGATATCTGGGGTGGGGGCTGTCTGGGGGTTAGGGGGATATCTGGGGGTGGGGGTGTCCAGGGTGGGGTGGGGGCTATTTTGGGGGGATGTCTGGGGTGAGGGGGGGCTCTCCGGGGGGGATGTCCAGGATGAGGGGGGATGTCCGGGGGTGGGGGGCTATCCGGGGTGGGGGACTGTTCGGGGGGGGGGAGGCTGTCCAGGATGGGTGAGCAGGGGCTTTCCGGGGTGAGGGGGGATGTCCGGGGGGTGGGGGCTGTCTGGGGGGGGAGCTGTCCGGGGTGGGGTGAGGAGGGGTTGTCCGGGGTGAGGGGGGGATGTTCGAGGGGTGGGGGGGTTGTCCAGGGTGGGGCTGTCTGGGTGTGGGGGGTCTGTCTGGGGTGGGGGATATGGAGGATGTCTAGGGGGTGGGCGCTGTCCGAGGTGGGGGGCGATATTCGGGGTGGGGGACTATGCGCATTGGGGGGGGGTGTCCGGGGTTTGGCGGGTAACCAATTATACACCCTTTATTAAACCTGCATATCGATTGTTTCTTCTACAACGGCTACTCTAACACAATACATATCTTCTTCACGTTGAACTAAAATATGTTGATCAAGCTGTTGGGAAACAAAAGGATCATTCTCGGGTTCATCTTGTTCAAACAGAAACACTCCTCTCCGAGACATTTTCACTACAACTTGCCAACTAGGATCCGAATGTAAAGTAACGAAGAATACTTGTTCCACTTGTGATGTCAAAATGAAAGGTTCATTATCAACTCATTCATTTATATATAACATATCGTTAAAATTCACCATTGTAAACTGATATTGATTGACTTTACTTCCACGCACTAGATCAACTCAATTACACTTTAACAATATGTACTTCAACTCGTGTGCGTATAAAACGTCAATAATATATGTCAATTGACCATAGTAATAACCAGAATCGACGAATGGAAAACTGATGCCATTGTTTTGTGTTTCTCATTTGTCGTTAACATCTTTAATGTGTAATCGAAATCCATTAGCGTCTATAGATTTATAACGATGAGTCGTTATAGATGAACCCTCAGCTAGATGGATAAATTCATTAGTTAGCGTGGGGTCACCTAACTCCCTCAGCTTATGAACCTACATAATTCACAGAATTAAATAATGATTTTTGCAGAAATAAAATTATTATAATACTTTACTCATAATGAGAATCAATTTATACGTACAAAATCCTTGAACTAATCATGAAATGATGCATAATGGGATTGTTGAATTTGATAATCTGGCGCCAGATACATCGCTTCTTTTTTCCTCATTAATGTGTTTCCTACAAATAAACAATCTCAATTTTTAAATGAAATACTTATGAAAAAAAACATGTAAACGTTAAATAATAAAATTGATAAGACACTTACTACATTAATGGTGCAACTGATGAATTATTGAACAAGATGTATTGATGCGCTTGTATCCTCTCGATTTTGTCCATATCAAATGTGGTTCCTTCTCCAACTAGACCATCATGAATCCAAGAGGGCTTATCTAATTTGGTTTCAACATCCATAAGATATTCTTCACAAAAATTTGTACACTCATCCATCAAATATCCATTGGCTATTGATGCCTTCGGATGAGCTCTATTTCATACAAATCATTTCTATGTATTCATATACTGCTCAATAAGATACATGCACCGGAATTGAACTGGACCAGCAACCATTATGTCATCCGTTAGGCATACTGTCAAGTGAAAAATATCATCAAAAAATGAGGGGGGAAATAGTTTTACAAAGTGAAAAAAGCATAAGTAAAATTTGGACCTGCAAACTTTTTAAATCCCTCATTCATTGATTTCTTAATCAAATCTGTCTAAAAAAATTACTCATACCAATCAACAGTTGAAGAACATTGGGGGATAAACAATCAAAAATTGCGAGTGGAATCAACTACTGAAGTAGTATATGATTGTCATGAAATTTCAACCCTTTCAATGTCTTTCTCTTCAAATTCACACACTTTGAAATATTAGAAGAGTAACTATCAGGAACCTTGAGCATCTTCAAAATGGAAAGAAATGTCACTTTCTCCATTGTAGTTATCATATACTGTGCAGTAGGCATATATTCCTTATTTCCCTCAGCTAACTATATATGCAACTATTTCCTTAAACCCATTTCTTCCAAATCACAACATCCATTAACACGGTCCTTCGATTTTCCACTAACACATAAAATGGTCTAAAATATATTATCACAAACACTTTTTTCAATGTGCATGACATCCAAATTGTACCTTTGTATATTAGTTTTCCAATAGAGGATATTGTAAAAAATAATTTTCTTTTTCTAATTATGACTCCATTGTCTACCTACACCACGAATATTACATAATGGATGAGCCAAAAAATCCTGAAATTCATATACCATGTGGATGTTTTCTTCCTTAATCCGCGATAACATTTCGACTCCTATAATGATCTTTAGTGTTATGATGAACTCTATAGAACCCTCAAATGTCACTCTGTCCTTTCTGAACCTGTGATGATGGGGGAGAAAATTTCTATGACCCATGTATGCCCATTTTTTAAAATGTTTAAGCCATACAGATTTTTTACTTTTATTGCAAAAAGGGCATGGAAATTCCCCTTTCTTACTCCAACCTGATAAATTTTCATAAGACAGGAAATCATTGATTGTCCACAATAAAGCAGCCTAAAATTTGAACATTTAATTCATTTTATAGTCATAAGTCATCACACCATCTCCCCAAAATTCATTCAACTCATCAATCAATGGATGAAGGTAAACATCAATCTTATCCCCCAAACTTCTCTGTCCATCAATAAGAGTGGAAAGTAATATAAATTGTTTCTTCATAAAAATCCATAGAGGAAGATTATACAGAACCAACACCATGGGGCATGTGCTATGAGTTGCACCAACCATAGACTTGAATGGATTTAAACCATCTACTTCTAACACCAATCAGAAATTACGAACATCTTTAGTAAAGTCAGGGTGTCTCTTATCAAAATCCTTACATGCACAGGAGTCTGTTGGGTGGGTTAATATATCACATTCCTGATTCCTTTATCCAAGCCATCTCATTAAATCAGAAACTTTAGATGACATAAAAAATATTTTCTACCTCGGATTTAGGGGGAATTAAGGCATTTAATTTATGACAATCAGTTTTCCATGTTTCACAGTCTGACTTTGATGAATCTGATTTCGCATGTTCTCTTTCCACCTGGAAGTGACACAGACAATACAAATATCCAAATTTGCAGTTTCCTTTTTAAACAAAATACAATTTTTATGAGATTCATCTATTGTCTCATATGTAAAACCTATTTTCTCTGTCAACTTACGAGCATGGTAATATGACTTAGGAATCTTAGTGTCGACAGGAATAACCTTTTTCAATAATGCCAACAGAATCTCGAACGATGTGTCTGACCACTGATTTAATGTCTTCAAATGCAAAAACACCATGATAAATGAAAATTTATTGTAAGTAATATATCCAAGATATAGTTCCATTTTCACATCATCAAGTACTTCATAAAACCTTCTCGAATCACGATATTCACCAGAGCGCATATTTATCTCACTGGTCTCAACATTCTGAATGCCAATGCCTTTAGGAGAAAACCCATGTACCATTTCAGTAAGCATTTCATGCATTGGATCATTCATCCTCACATCAACATTAATCTAATCTTCATCTATATTTTGAAAATGAATATATTCTTCCCCATGATGAGTCCAACTATTATAATTTTTCAGAAATCCGTTCAAGAATAGGTGCTCTTTCATGGTATCTCATGTGAATTGATATCTATTTGCACATTTTCTACATGGAAAACTAATATATTCACTTTTAAATACTCCAATGAACTCAATGAACTGCATAATGCCTTTGAAATATTCTCTAGAAATTTTATTTGGAAGATCAATCCAACTCTTATCCATAATAATATCTGTATAACAAACATTAACAAAAATGTGGTCAAGCCACAAACATTTTCTCATGGGATACACACACAGAATCAATAATGCTATAAATCAAATAACAACACAACTTAATATTAATCCTGTCCAAATATACATGGATTGTACATTGTATGTAACTTCCAACCTCAAGTAGAGTGTGATGTTTTCTTATACAAACACTGTTAACACACATTGTTTTATATTTATTCATGCACACAAGACCATATACAAATGAACTTAAATTTCCACAATTCATATCCACACACAATATTAATATATTCTTCATGCATGCCCATATTTGTTCTATAAAATTCTCAAAATCAAAACTCTTAAATTGATGTTAGGGCATACCTGATAGCACTACAAATATGGAAGGGAGAAGATCTAGAGGTGGTGTTGCGAGAGGGAGTAGGGATAGTGGCGGGGAGTGGGAGTATGAGGCGGTGCGGTGAGGGAGGGGATGGGAAATAGAGGGAGGCCGGAGATAGTCACACTGCACCGATGGTGACCAGTGATGGGCGAAGACTTTGCGGCGAGGGAGAACAGAAGTTCTGGGTAGGGTTCGAGCGCAAGTGGGGTTCGACCATGAGGGGGGGGGGGGGGAGGCGGTCGCGCGGCATCGGCGGTGCGGTGTTGGAAGTGATAGGTGACAGGTGGTGGCAGTGCGGTGAGGGAGAACATGCACTTCGAGTAGGGTTCAGGAACAAGGGGGTTCGACCGCGAGGGTGGGGGAGGGCGGGGTGGAGGAAAACATCGTTGGTGGTGCGGGGAACGGTTCTAGCGGTCAGTGCTGTGGGTTATGGTTACGACAGGCCGAGGGGGTGTATGAGGGGGTTTGAGTGTGAGGGCTGGGGGGTGAGCAGAGAGGGTGGGGCGGATGGAGCGAGGGCGTCCGACAAGCACGAGGGCGGCGGTGGTTTTCATGAGGGCGGCGACGGTTGGTGCTACGGGGTAGGGTTCCGACGGGCATGAGGGGGATTCAAGCATGAGGGGGTAGGGGTGATGGGGGGCATGGATGAGGGGTTTTTAACCTTAGAAACCATCAATGGTGGCTGCCTGTGTTAGGGGGGCTCCAAATCCCCCTTTTCTAGTAGTGCACCATTCTTAGAACATTGCATCAGTACCAACATCAGTGGCCTCCTAGGTTTTGAGCTATTTTAAATCCTTAGGAAGTAGAGGATTTTTTATAGTTCATGAAATATATATTCTATTTGGTTTGGACACTAACTAATGAAATTTTGATTCTCACATCGAGTCTTCGTTATGGTGAATCTAACCATTGGTGTTTATTGATAACTCAAACTCACGATGAGGAAACTCTAAAATGGTCTGAGTTTAAGTTCATTTTTAGAGAGGATTTATATCTTATGATGCTGAGGATGGTATGAAGTTTGAAGAATCTATACATTCAGTAGAGAAGAATTACTATAGTTGAGTATGCATCAATGTTCGTAGGCCTCACAAGTTACTCCCTAGACATAATGCACAATGAAAATCTATGAGCTCATAAGTTTGAGCGAGTTATCTAGAGAAATATTTGATTAGAATTTTTACCACTATAAATCCCCACTTATGTTATCAATATGTAGAGAGACCTTCTGACCAAGAGTTTCCTTCATGAGACGTAGTCTAGGTCCAGGGTGGGTTTCAGTCACCACGAGGAAAATTTGCTTGTAACAACCATTTGATGAAAAATATTGATATCTCGTCATCATACATAGACACATACATGATCCTAGTCTAAGGAGTCGATAAAATATGGATATCATGAAAAGTATGTAGACAATAATTACTATTCATGTAAGGGTAGATCCTTGGATCGCGTTTTTCTAACCAGGTGTCAGTACAAAAAATAGGCAATTAGCCGCATTTTTAAGATTGTTTTCAAAAAACATAACTATTTTTTAATTTAGCCATCTTTTCTTACAAATATTTATTATGTAGCCTTGTTTTAAAATGTGACAAAATTTTAATTTATCCACATTTTCATAGAAATGTGGCAAATTTAGTTATGTTTTTGTACCCCTATTTTAAAACCTAGCTAATTTATAACTATATTAATATATTAATTTATATATTAATAGCATATATAAATATATAATAACATATATATTAATTTATATGTAAATATATAATAACGTATATTGATTTATATATTAATTAAAAATAACATATATTAACATATATTAATAGGTATATTAATTTATATAAAAATATATAATAAAATATATTCTAATTTATAATAACATGTATAAATAATAACGTAAATAATAATGTATAATAAAATATATATTAATTTATATATAAATATATAAGAAAATATGAATTAATTTATAATTACACACACACATAAATATATTATATATAATAGCTTATATATTATTTTATATATAAATATATAATACTATATAATAAAAAATATATATGTAATATTTAATAACATATATTAATATATAATAAAATATATTTTGATTTATAATAACATATACATAATAACAAATAATAACATATATAATAACATATATATATATATATAATAAAATATATATATTAATTTCTAATTACATATGATAACATATATATATATATTAAAAGTAGGAACAAATTCCCTTTTATTGAAATAAAAACAAGTACAGAAAAATAGAAAGGAGGGGACAAACAAAACATCATTTCCTTCAATGAAAACAGTCAAACACCAAGCTTCTTCCAAATCATTATCTCAATTCTATGTTCTTCATCATGTAAGACATTACAATTGTTTCCTCAACCACATCCATGACTACGAACCCTATAATAGAGCTCTTTTGATACTTATTCTTGTTGGAGTAGAATTTCAATGTTAGTGTCATGTGAATCCGGATCTTCTAGTTTTCTATCCTCCTTTTGACCCGCCAATTCAGCACATCCATGTCCTCTACCACAAATTTTAGGGTGATGACCATGTTTCTATGACCTAGATTGTTTCCATGTTCCTTCTTGTTTTTCCTCCTCCACTTCATATTTGTTTTCCTCCATTGGCTTCAGCCAGTTATTATTGATAAAAAACATTGAGAAATCACTACCAAAATCTAGATTCCCTACATGAGATTCAGTTTTAGAGATCAACATTTCATTATTTGTATCCCCAACTGAATCTGCCCTCATAAAAGAAGTTGATTGTGGCTTCACTACTATAATGTAACTCTCTAAAAAGACTTCAACAACATCCACCTATAATCTAACTTCCTAGTTGAAAAAGGAAAATTGTTACTTCTCTACTAGTTGTGCATTTTCTTGAAAAATTGCAACAAAAACCATATTTGAGTTTATCACCCGAGTTAGACTAGGTTCAGTAAGAAATTCTTCCTCATGCCTTGAAAATTCATTAATTCAGTCAATAACTTCATAAGGATTTGAGTTTGTGACCAGCACTTCATTTTTATGACTATGGTAGACCAGGCCTCCATTATCCATTTAAATTCTGCTCTTCTCTAACTATTTAGAATTCAAAGATCTAGGTTTCTAACATTATATTGAAACACATCCTCTTATTTTTTTTATTTTAATCATCACATGAGAATCAATATCCATCATTTTTTACCCTTACGATTGCTTGAGGAAATCATCTATTTATTCCTGATTTTTCGAACATCTCCTCTTGAATGACATCCTTGTTTAGTGAAATATGATCATTATTCATAGTTGGTTGATGTGTGTTGAAGATCAGTAATTGGTCCAACCTAGCATCAAAACGATTACTATTTGGAGTGGTACCATCATCCTATTCATTATCATCATTACCCACTTTGTAGGCCCATGTTTTCTTCATACTTTCATGAGTTTTCTTAGCTAAAACTATTTTAGTGCCATGAACAGATGTCCACATCACTGTATTGTCATGAGATTTATTCAAATCCGAATTTATCAACTGCTTGAATTCCTCTTTAGGATCCACCAAAGATGTATCAGTCTATACATTGGTACTATTATAGGTTTACACAATCGTTCCATGAGATTTTTAATTTGCATCATTACAACCTTTGATATAATTTTTTTGGGGAAAAATCCTTACCCTCCCAGTAATCACACACAAAGTATGGAAACAAAACAAACATCGAGAACAAAAACTTTTGTGGTTCGACAGTATTAACTATATACATGGGGACGGAAGAAAATTAACTTATTCAAAAAGGGAATAAATGTATTACAAATTCCTATATTTTATCTCTTCTCTTATCCCGCACAAAGAAACATAAATTTATAGCTAGAGTGGAGAAGTGAATTCAAATGGCCCCATTAAAATTTATTCCGGTGGTCACCAACTCCTACAACCATTCTTCTTTGGCAGTACCAGGTCTTGTAGATATTTCTTCCTAGGTGGCCACCAATAACTCCAACAGGTCTCTTCTGATGGATGGTCATCAAAGGTCGTCACCCACCATAACATGATAGTGTTATTTTTTCATAAAAACTCAAAAATATCCACCTTAACGAAATATATCACCATGTTGGCACTCAAACAAATCATCATGTAACATAAATATATTTTCTTACAACCACTAAAACAAAACATTCTACAATTGTTTCCTTCCTAATTATTATAGCCATCTCATGTATGAGGCATATTAATCAAGTCCAAATAATGTTGGGACATTATCCTTGTATCATCCTTATTTTCCATTAGAGGAGGAATAATATCATATATCATATTCTGATATTGTGAATTCATATATTCTTCCATAACATAATTCCACTAATTTAATTATTTTCTATCCAAAATGTCTTGATAACAATCCAGAACACTATCATCAACTATATAAAGAGCAAATATAACTAATTATTTGTACCGAGAAGGTATTCATATAGTCCTTCATGTTCAACCAGTGGTGTTACTCTTATCTAATTTCACCACTCCGCCAATAATAGTCTCAGGATTCAAATAATACAAATCACCTTTTTTGAATACCTTTCATCACAAGAAGCAAACCACAAATAACTTTCATGAATCCATCTTCAATTGTTATTTTATGACCAAGATTATCAAAAACTCTAAGTTATATGGGGTTCTTCTCCAATTTAGGTACCTATCAAACATCTGTAACGCATCAAGTTGTACCATCATGCATATTCAGTTGAATCTTTCCAATACCTCTCATGTCTAAAGGGTGGTTATTCATAATAAACACCACACCTTTATCTGACTCCTTGATATTTGAAAACAAATCTCGATTCCTACACGTATGGAATTAATAACTAGAATTTAGAATCTAACCATCGAAATAGTTAACCATAAATGAAAATAGGATAGTATCTTCAAAATCCTTGATTCTCTCTACAAGATCTTCTTTAAGTTTCCCAATTCTGGGAAAATAATTCTTCCAATGACCTTTTTCATGATAGTAAGAAAACTCATCTTTTCCTGGATTTCTAAATCTAGACCCACCTTTTGATGTTGATCATGATTCATCTCTTCTAAATATTTCATATTTCCAATCAGATGACCATCCTCTAATTGTCATTAGTACCTCTGATGTGGATTCCCAATGGTTATACTTATCCTTGTCATTGTACTCAATATTAACTGATGAATTTGATATATCAAACAATTTTACATCATCCTTACCACATATAAATGTTTTAGTGAGATGATCAAAACTCTTAGGTAGTTATCTCAATAACAACAGATCCTTATCTTCATCTCCAATTGTTACTTCCAAACATTTCAAATTTGTTAGGATTTTGTTAAATGAATCATGGTGCTCAATTATTGACATACATTGATTGTACAAAAATCTAAAATTTTTATTTTTCATGTACCAATGATGTTCAATTCATTTGGACATATTATTTTTCTCCAAAATATTATAGAGTATTTTTTCAGAATTTTCTCACATCACACTATATTTTATATCTTTAGCCAAACAAATCCAAATAGTACTACATGCATAAAGGTTGAGTCTCCTTTAATAATGGTTGAATATGTTGGAAATATTTTCTTACAAGGTGAAATCTAACTCATTTTGAGTTAGAATATAAAAAAATTACCTTTCCACGTACTGAAGTTATTCATCCCATTGAATTTCTCAACCTCAAATTTGGTGATGGACACCATACTTATATATTTGGAATTATTTACAGACTCACATGTCTAGCTGGAAGAGACTCATGGGGTGGTACCAAATTACATTTCTTTTAGTATCATCAATCATAAAAAAATATCATAATTTCAAAAAATGGATAGTTCCAATGAATCTATAATAGTTGAAAATTCTGAAATTGACTATCAGATTACTTCAATCAGATCTGAAATGAAGATCCAATTTTTTACCATATTTTTTTCTAAAAAAACCACAAATGAAACTCGAATTTTTTAACAAATAATCCCCTTCTTTTGTCTAGGGTGGTCCCTATTTCATGTGGGTAGGAAAAAAAATCTCAATCACCCATTTGTTTTTTCAAACACACAACATGACAAAAACGAAAAGATCATTCTCCCTTTTTTACTTTTATGACTTCCACACCCCCTTGTCCTATCCCCCTATTTTTTATCCTTTTATTTATCCCACAAAGCACCTTCCCCTCCCAGATTTCTCTTTAATTATTACTTTCCACCAAGGGTGCAACCCAAAAATAGAGTTATGATGATAAATCAAACCACAACAACACCCAATAATTACAAAGGCATAGGGAATCGGGCAGAGGGTTGCAGAGGTGTGGAGTGTTGGTGAAGGGTAGATACGGAATGGGACCCCAAAAGATAGTAGTGGGTTGAATATGTGTAGACATGGGAAGTTCTCAATTTCAGGTTGGAGATGCACGAATAATAGCTTCTAGTGGGAAGTGCTGATAGTAGCATAGAAGCTCGAACATCCACTAGGAAGCACAGACACCATATGTGATTTCCTCTTAGGGTAATTGAACTCACCTTATGATACCAATTTTTTGGGGGTGGAAGCATAACCCTCTCCTAAATTGCACAAAAACTAGTGAAACAAAAAACATGGAGCACATAAATTTATGTGGTTCGGTCAGATGACCTACATCCATAGGGAAGATAGTAAGTTCACTTATTCGGAAAGGGAATAAATGTATTACAAATTCCCAAATATTTTATCTTTTATTATACCACATAAGGAAAAATCAATTTATATCTAGAGTGGAAAAGTGAATTTATATGGTTGCTTCAAAATATCTCTAGGTTGTCACCAACTCCTTCACCCATTCTTCTTCAACGACACCAACTCCCGCCGCTATTTCTTTCTAGGCAGACACCAACTGCTATAGTGGGTCTCCTCTTGTGGTTGTTCCTCAAGGTTTTTCACCCACACCAACATTATGGTGATATATTTTCATCAAAAAAATAACAAATTTGACCAAATCCTATTTTGATCAAGCTTTTGGCCCACTTGACCACCAGATCGAGGCTTCACCTGAGTGGCTTCATCAAAGGAATTATGAGCATTGAGATTTATGTTCTTATTCAAGATGTCCTTAAACTCATTCCCATTCATAGAGGAGTGGAATGGGTCTCCTTTTTTTCCTTGATATCGTTGTTTCAATCCACTACTTGTAAAAAATTTAAAACATTGGGGGAAGATTGATTGACGCGAGTGTGAGCGCATCTAGTGCGATGAAATGAGGAATGAGGTGTGTGACACATGATAGGGATGGCACATGATGAGGTGTAATGACTCATGAAGGTATGTGGGTGAATACATGTGGTGAGAACTTGAAAGGTGGTGAAATGTAGTGATGTGTGTGGGGTGAGAACATGTGGCACGCAAGATTTGTCACAGGGCACACAAGGTGGCACAAGGTAAGGAAAATGAAATTGGATACCAAAAAATTTGTAATATTAAAATTAAATTAAAAAAAATAGTTACCCAAGATTATTAGAGTTATGAGTATTTATAAAGTTCTTTACTATCATTTATGTTAAATGCAGTTTAGTAAACTACTAAACATGAATAAATTTACCCACACCTAGTTAACAATGTTTCTATCAAACATGGGTGAATTCATTTTCCATGTATATAATAATGTATATTATAAAAACTAAACACCACCAAATATTTTTTTCCATGTAGTGAAACCATTCAAGGGTAGGTAGTAGGATACTATGGATTGATCCCTTCCCTAGAGGTAACATCAAGATCAGGTGCCTTCCCAAGGCGGATAGAGTGTCCCTCTAGGAGGTAGATTCGATTGAGGAATTGGTATATTTGTAAGAGGAGATGGAAGAGGAAGATTATTTCATCCAATATAAACACTAAATATAGTTGTTTCTCATTAGGTAAAAGGTAATGGATTTTAGGGATGTAGATAGATACATACAATATTGTAGTAATATAACTAAGAAGAAAAAAATATGGTTCAAGGTATGGTATGTGTCTTTTCAACAATTCCACCTGTATATATCAACACCAAAATGATCCATTATTTTTTTCATCATTATTTCACGAGTTAGGGATAAAAATGAACCCTCTAGCCCAAAAATATCAACTAGATATTCCTAATGGAGGTGATCATCCTCTCACCCACTTTTTCTATCAACGTGACATTTCTCTAAAAATTGTGTTTTTTGTGGGATATCATCATGGAATATATGATAACCTTTGAAATCATCCTTGGTATGTAATTATTGAATAATAATTTAAACCTAATGAGTTTTACATTATTTATAGGGTCTATCAAAATACAAACATGATTTTGGTACATGGACTCAATCCCAGAATATATGACATATTTCCATTTAACATCCTTTTCTTCTACTTCTTCCTTGTAGGTTAAAGATTCATCATTATCTATGAGTAATGTGTCACCTAACTCGATGATAATAAAATCATATCACTCTAGTTCTTTAAACTCTCAAGTTAAACTATAGAGTACTTGTGTCTCGAGAACATCTTCATCTCCCAATATCTCTTGTGGAGATTTTTCTCGTACCATCTCTTGTGCATTTGGAGTATCAACTACTTCAAAGTCAATTCTACTCCCACTATTTCTGTGGGAAAAGTATTATATTTCTAGAAATATGGGATGTATTTTTATAATAATTTTTCTATTAGATGGTTTATATAGGTAATATTCTTCAGTTTCGTTAGGATATCCTATAAATACTCACTTTGTGCTTTGGGATGAAAATTTTTCATGAGGTATAGTCTTACCGATAGACTCTCATCCCCACACATGTATGTGTGACAGGTTGGATTTATTTATATTCCAAAACTCATATAGGATCTCATCTATTTATTTATTTGATACTTGGTTAAGGGTATATGTTTTTTTTTGCAATGTGTATCCCTAAAAGGATAATGTAAGAGTTATTTGATTCATCGTTGATCTAAACATATTAAGAAATGTTTGATTCTTCATTTCACTTACACCATTCCCCTGAGGTGTATAAGGGGGAGTGATTTGAGATTGTATCTCACACTCCTTCAAGAGATCAATGAAATCATGGTTAAGATACTCTCCACCTCAGTCCATGTAAAGTGCCTTAGTCTTCTCACCATGCTATTTTTCTACTTCATAGTGGTATACCTTAAACATCTGAAAAGAATCTTACTTATACCTCATTAAGTAGATATAGTCATACCTATTATAATCGTCAGTAAAAGTAACGATGTATGAGAACCCACCCTTTAACTCTACTGGAAATGGTCCACATGAATTAGTATGAATTAATTCTAGTAATTCAGTGTCTCTTTATCCCTTCCCAATGAATAGTGAATTGGTCATTTTCCCTCTTAAACAAGTGTGACATACATATAGGGGTTTTAACTCAACTGAGTTTGAAAATAATTGTTGATGTAATATCATTAAATTATCTTCATTTATATGAAAAATCCTGAAGATCCATTGGTGGGTGTTATATGAGTCTTGTTGATTTTTTTTCTACTGATTATTATTACAGGGTTTTCAAGTTTAGGTATATACAAACCATTGTTAAGATGATCCATACCATTACATTTGTTTTCCTTATAAAAGAGACAAGATTTATTTACAAATATGAAATAAAATCCCATGATTTCCAAAATCAATACTAATATTATGTTTCTGGTAACTGAAGAAATATAAAAAAAATTATTTAATATAATAATTAAACCACTAAAAAAAGTTAGGTGATAATCTCCCACTACAAGGCTACTAGTCTCGCACCATTCGTGGCTCATAGATCCACCTTTCTCTTTGAAATATTCTAAAATATACTCAGTTCCTGTATATAAATTAAAATGTGTGATCCACATGTTTTATATAATACTCAATGTGTAGATAAAGGTAGATTGCATTAAATAAAAAAATAAAATAAGTTGAAGTGTCACTTTAATTATTTTTTCCAACATTGGAATTATTCTTCTAGTGGCCTTTCTTTCCACATGAAATTATAAAACCTCCTACTTAGTTCCCTTACATTGTATCTTTATCTCTTTTGAAGGAAAGTGTATAGGTTTCTTTACCTTGGGCTTAGACATAGATCCTCTACCCTTTCCCTTATTCTTGTTGGTCACCATAAGAACTGAATAATTGGTAATATTCATATCTTTATCATCTTAGAGAACTAAATCTAAAAGACATGGGAGAAACCTTTTCAGTTTTTTCATGTCATAATTAACAATAAAATTAGAAAATCTTGGTGTTAAATAGTAAAAAATGAGATTAGTTGCTAGTTCTCAGTTCAACTTCAACCCAAGGGCTTCATGTCTCTCAATGTACTCGACCATCATGAGTGCATGACGTCATGATTGATTCCCAAATACTATCCTACACTTATAAAGTGCACTTGATATCTAATACCTTTATTTACTTTATCTTTTATGATATAACCATTGTATATGAGTTAGCATCTTGTATGAAACTTCATCCTCGTGAATCATCTACATGATTCTTATATTTATCTTTATTATCCCTGATTTCTCCCTAAGGGTGCTCAGTAGGAAGTGAGTGTAATATCCTTGAACCCGTATTCCCAGATCCAGTGAACAAAACATAAACATTTTCCCTAGAAAATAATACATGTAAAAAAATTGATTTATAATAATTTTAAATAGTTAAAAATGAGTTCTCATAAATTAAAATGCATTCCCAAAAAATTCTGAGCACAAATTGGGCACAAATCATAGCTCACCTTTAATGTACATGCCACCACCAAATATAATTATTTCATTTCAACATCATCCTCATAGTAGAGAATCCCTATTTTATTCAACATAGAACTTCTGACTTCCCCTAATCTTTTTTAAAGATAAATCAAGGGCATCCCTTTTCGAAGGAAAATTGACAAAAAATAGAACCTGAGTATTCATCGAGAATGTATTTAAGTTGTTTCAACTTCAATGACTCTCTAGGAACCTAGTGAAGAATATTTCTAAACAGGATTTTCAACATTATCATCCTTCCAATGAAGGCATCTAATTTTCAAATATCTAAAGAACTATTACCAACACCATCCTTTTGATCATCACCATCATAAAAAATATAAACATTAAATTTATAAATTTTATACTGATGAAGGTGACCCAATGTTCACCATCCAAAACATACAACATAAAAATGAAATATTTAATCAATTAGATACCCAAGGACCTTTTAGGTTTATATTTTTAGTTAATTATGAAAAACTCATATATAAATAATACCCTTGTCTTTAAAAGATAATTTTTACCACTTAACCTGGATTTTCTTATTTCACATTAAGTCATCATCATCATCCATATGAAACCCTTCTATACATAATTCATTAAATATTATTCTTCATAAACTAGGAAAAGGTAAACATAATAATTGTGATCTCAAATGCTCAATAAGGGTAAAAAAATTATTAATAATGGAATGCAATCAGTGATCATAAGAAGAGTAGAGGGGTATAATGACAAGATAAAAGTGCATGGGAATAACATAAGAATATTCATACCCATCAATACTTAGATCATAAAACATGGAAACATGTAATAAGGAATTAAAACATGAAATAATAATCAAATTAAAAAAATTCATATTCTATGTTATATCAATCTTGATCCAAAGAAACATTTTTATTCCATATAAAGAATAAAAAATATGTGTTGGTATCTCGGAACATCATCTTCATAACCTATTTTAGAATAGTTTCAAAAATATCTAAATGTTGGTTAAATCCATAGGAGAAACCCTTTTTTAACTCCATCATTATTTCATCTAAAGACAAGGAACATTACACAATTCATTAGAGCCATGTCTAGGTATACCCATTTAATAAGATATATCAGGCTCACTTAGTGCTATCTGGGTGCACCCATCATATAAGCTATCTCAGCCTCAACTGGTGCTATCTGGGTGTACCCATAATATATTAATTCCCAAGAACTATACAGAAAGTACATATAGATTTCATTTCATTATAATAATCATATATAAAATCATTATTCCTATCATTACTTGATTAACTCATGGAAAAGAAATAGGTACCATGATAATATCTTTGAACCATGATTAACCTGTGGAAAATAAACGGGTTCCATAAAAATATATTTGAAACATGAATAACTCGTTTAAATTAAATAATATCCATAAAAATATCTTAGAAACTTGATTAAACCACATAAAAAACAGGTTCAATAAAAATATCTTTGAAACATGATTAACCTGTGAAAAAGAAACAGATTCCCTATCAATATCATTGAAACAATATTCATATGTTTGTATGAATAATAAGGATGAAATAATTAAAAAATATCCTCATTAAATAATAATTAAAAACATATGTTTTTTGATGTTGATGAATTAAAATACCATTAAAATATCATTAAACACATTTGGAGTAAAATAATATTTTCATTTTGAAAATCACATTTAAAAAAAAAATCCCAAATTAATGTTAAAATACTTTTCTTTTAAAACAACCTTGGAAACATATGAAGTAATATTTAATTAAAATATAAGACATGACATAATGGAAATCTTTTCACATCATAAATATTAAAAATAAACATTCTTTTCAAAACATTTGAAAAAGGGAGTCAAAAGTGAAGCATTTGGAAAATGTTAAGAAATTTCATTTTAAAAACTTTTAAAAGGAGGTAAAATATCATGTAAAATTAATTTAGAAAATATTTTTTTAGAAAATAATATTTTTGAAAACATTTTAAAAAACTTGGATATGGAAAAGAAAGATTCCCAGTTTGGAAGAAGATACAGGATTAGTATTGCTTATAAATGAATTTATTGATATTTACTCAATCAATAATGGAGGAAATAGAAATTAAACATTTATACCACATTCATAACCATTGGATAATAAAATATATGTGGTTCAAGAAAATATTATCATATTATTTCCACCAAAGTAACCTTGAATTTAAACAATCTCGAACGAAAGGATATTTTAACATAATTCCCCTTCCACATTGGTAACTATTCAATTGTAATCCCCATGAAAGAATAAAATCAAAATAAAATTTAAATAGCATTATAATAAGTATATAAATTACATAACATGTAAAAATGGCAGTATATACACCTCAGAAATTAATATAGGTTCATATCATAAATGTATGTCTTAAAGAAATAGAATTTGGGACGAAAAACCCTTTCAAAAATAATACCATAGAATTTTAGAATAAATCAATGAATTGATTATGTGTGTAAATTATAAATATAAATAATTTTTTTTAAATAAATCATATTATAATTAAATTAAATTAAACACATAAAATCATAATATCAAATATAATGAGGGTGTAATATAACACAATGAAAATAAATTGAGTTTTGAAATTTTTTTCCACTTGCTAACTTTCAATTCAAACCTCCTTAGATGAAATTACTTAGATTGAAATTTAAAATAAGATTAAATATGAATTATTAATGATATTACATGTAAAATAGGATCTATATACATCATATGAAACAAATATGGTGCATAATATTACAATATTCCTCAATGAAGGGAAATTGAGATGAAGTCCCTTACAGCATCGGTAATCTCTTGATCAAAACCTCATGAAAGGTAAAACCAAATATATATTTTTAAATACAAATAATTTTCATAAAAATAATCATAAAATTCATTCATGGTCATTATATACTATACTAAATAAAAATAAGTGGTGACTATCAATATGCCCAATAGAACTAAAGGTGAGATGAGAAACCCGTACCTCGAGTTGAGACTTTCATTGTGTGTATTTTAACTTTTGTTTGATAAGATTACATAAATTATTGATTTATTAATAACCCTTTACTGGTTTAATACCTTATAATTAAATCATTTATTTATTTTCTTTAATGATGGAATATTTAAATACTAAATCATTTAAGTCCATGTTAGGTGTTTTGAGGATGTTTGGTTAATTGTTTAAACATGGATTTAGTGTTTTGAACATGGTCATCGAAGTAATTATTTCAACATATAAATAATAATAATTAAATATTTACCATATTCAAATATTAATTAATATTTTAAAACCAATCATAGAATATGGTTATGAAAAAATGAACTACATTACAATCATGGAGACAGTAGGTCGTATATAAGCATGAATAATGTTTCCATTTTTCAATGGTCATTATGGAAAGAAGGTAAGTAATATTTTGTTTTTATAGAATTATTATAATATAATAAATACCATATTATTTTATTAAAAATAATTATATATATCATCCATGTGTTTTGTTGATGAAAAAAGAATCAAATAACTTCATGGAGGCGGTAGTCCACATGTATGCACAAACGACATTATCATTTTTTAGTGTAAGAAATAAAATGATTTATTATATTTTCAGAATGATAAATATTTAATTAATATGATAATAATTAAATATATATAAAATTTATTAATTAACATTTTCCTTATTATGTTCCATGTAAATAGTTAGTGAAAAACTAATCACGTCACTTCACGAGGTGGTAGTCCACCGTACTCACGAGCAACGTTATTATATCCCCCATAGAACAAAAATTAAGAAGGTATATTTGATATCATAACTAAATAGGTATAAATATGTTAAAAATATTATACATATATATGTAATTTAAATCCATCATTATAACAATCTGTGAGAGGTGATGGTGGAAAATGATTAACATCAGTTCGTGAGGTGGTAGTCCGCCATACATATGAATGATGATTTTGTATCCAATTTTCTAGAAGAGGAGATGGATATAGGTTATAAAATTAATATATTAAAATACTAATATATTAAATATAATTTTTTATTATATAATAATAATTGAATAATATTTTAAGGAGGTGGAAGAATAAATAAAATAAAAACACTCAGTTAAGCATGATACCTCTTCTTCGGAAAAACCCCAATAGGTTAGAACCAAAAGCCTTACTATAATTGATTTATGATCCAAAAATGGTATCTATATCATGTTTAGGTATGTTATTCAGTCATTTATTTCTTTTTTGGATGATATAATGGAATTTTAATGTGTTATATCGAGAGAACAATGTATGACCTTTTAAAAGTGAGGTGAGAGGTACACTTGTGATTTTTGGAAAAGAAAATGGTGTACCCACATTTTTTACATTACAAAAGGCTAAAAAATAGTTTATTATTGATAACTATACATTATGAGATATAAATATGAACATAAAATATATTTTATACAAGTTTTGAGGTCATTTTAACCCTTATATTTTTAGTTGAACCCCCAGTGATCCCATTTTCACCTTAACTAATGTAATTAATTTTTTGTATTTTCACTATTCATTATGGTAAATAAATAATTTGACCTTATTAGATAGTATAAATTATTAAAATTTCAAATATGGAATCAATTTTACCAAGTTTAGTTTATAAAATTATAAAATTTTAATTTAAAATTAAACCCACAGACACGACCAAATAGTGGATTTTAAATAAGTGCATTTTTCATGAAAAGGATAATTTTATATCAATTATATGACTAGTAATAATTATTTTATGGATTATAATTAATATTTATTTATAAATAATCTATAAATTTAATTTAAATAATTCCTCAGTATTTTTTATAATTAATTAATAAAGAGAAGCATTATGCACTTTAAAATAGTTTTTAGAAAACCTAATTTTTAATCATAAATATAAACTTATACTAAAATACAATATAAAGATGATTCAAATGTAATTAAAATTATTAAATATAAATAAATTATAATTATTTTATTTTAAATGATATTTAATAAATAATGGAACTTTTAAATTGATATGACCTAGTCATGATCAATGTATCATTGATAGGGAGAGGGGGTATATCAGTGATATCATTTTAATTTAAGTTTTATTTATTTTGAAATAACCTTAAACTCATGTTACAGATTTATCACTTTTCTAGAGAAGTAAAAAACAATCACACATCAACAAGAACACAAGTATTTACAAGGTTACTACTCAACAAGAGTATTTATGTCCTTGGTAAGGTATGGAAATAATACAATACCATAAAATCCACTAGAAAACAATAAAATTTTGTGGATAAAAACATGTAGGATATACCCTTACACTTGTGTTGAACTATGATCAATCTAACATTGCTTGTGATTATTATATAGAAAATTATGTAATAAAAGTTTTTTAAACAATTTAAGAAACTTCCACCAATTTCTTCCAAACATGTTACCATGTTTCCTTATCAACTTTCACATTTGATAACTGCAAAAAACTTTATTCACATTCCTACCAAGCAGTAGGTAAGAACTTATCTAGACTTAATAATGATAAATTGTTTGATAACCTAGTTTGTTTCCTTCATCTAATTTCTTAGTTCAGAAATATAATTCTATTGTAATACCACTAAAACAATTTTTAATTGCTTCAAGCTCAGTCCAAAAATCTCAGTCTGATTTCCCAGTCTGATGACCAAGTTTGATCTGATAATCAATTACTACAATCTTCCTTCTTCTTTTTCTATCTAAAAAGATTCTGTAGGAATGATCTATCTATAAACATATTCTCTCTAAAAACAGTTATCACTTCTCTCTCTTCATCTGCACGTGAATAGTGTTCTAATTCATTAGAAAATACAATGTACTCTCTTCATTTTATAGGTTCACCATAATTTTTTTATGATGGAATCTAAAAAATTTTCCAACTTAACAAAAAATATTGAAACTTAATTTTCTCCTTTATTTTGAATATATATTTGACTTCTTCAGTGCTTCTAGACTTTTATTGATTCTTCTCAAACCTTCTTGAATCTTCTCGCATCTACATCTCACTTGAATCTTTCTAACCATTCTTCGGTCTAACTGTACTTCCATTTTATTCATTATAATTATTACATATGGTTGCTCAATTTTTTTGACCCACTTTATAATAAAAATAAAATGAATACTTATCATTATGATTATCACTTTTAAAATTAAAACATTAAAACCATTCTTCCATAAAAATAGTCACCACTTCTAAAGATATCAGAACTTCTTGTTAGTACTTCAAAAACAGCTTCAAAATCCCTTTTACTAACACTTCCTCAAAACTCTTCAAACAAACTTCAAGACCCACCTTTATAATAGATCAGTATGAGTGCCAGTCTGATGAGTCATCACCAATTCATATTCAACAACTCTTGACCCAGTTGACAACATATCAGAGTTTTTTTATTATTGAATCTAATGTAGATATCTAACATTTCATTTAAGAAAATGGTTAAATATATTATTGATCTTCATCTTATTGATTGGTCTATGATCTCGTACTGTTTGTTGGTCCCAATAACTTCCACTTAAATTTTTTTTGTCTCTAATATATCGACGACACACCACTTCCTATGGACCAGTATCAGTAACTTCGACTATTTCAACTTATTTCTTTTTCTAATTAAAGTACAAAAAAAATTCCACTATTCACCAAATTATTTCCCCAAATTTTTTTATCTTATGGATTATTTCCATAATTGAAAACATGTGCCTTTATATTCTCATGTTTCAAACAAAACTTCCCAACCTTCAAACAATTCTATGTCTAAAGATCTCACACCGATAAACTGAGACCGAATAACTTTGACTTAGTTAAATTTATTCTTCCACAAACTCTTTCTTGTAATCAATACTTCCTCATGATTATGAGAAAAATTTGGATCGGCATAGCATAGTATGGATTACATTAGAAAGGGTTCTAACTTCTTATTCTTCTAGCATCTTCTTTAATTCCAACCAAACCTCAAATCGATTGGAATAACCTTTTCTCCTTTTTTCCTTCATGAAGATTTCATCACATGTTTTCTATAAAACCTATCATTTATGAAAACTTTAACATTAAAAAATCATTATTGGATTTCACATTTCATCCATCCAAACTTCGATACCTTTCCTCATTCTCATTCAAACTTTCTTTTCGGACAAAATTTCAGTCCTTTGAACCTTTTATCAAAAAACGTCATCATAAACCAATGGGATTTCTTAATAATTTTTCCACTGATATTCTGATTATGTTGAATCATTTTATTCTTTTTTCATATCATCAAAATATTAAAAGTAAATTGATTTCTTTTCTTTAAAAGAAAAGACAATACATTCAACATAAAATTCCTTCAGCTTCCAAAAATAATTTCTTGTCAAATTGGCCCCAAAAATCTCCCCCTTTAGATTTTTATATCAACCAATGTTTATAAATCACTAATATTTATAACCTCAAGCTATGGATTACTTATTAATTAATTCTAATCCCACGAGAGCTAACTCATTTTAAGAAACCAAAATCATTGAAAGAAAAACCACGATATCCAGAAGTAGTGACTCATGAAACTTCTTCAACTTTCCAATTTTCCTTGAAATATTTCTTTACTTATTTATTAAATATAAAAAAATGTTTCTTACAACCACTCCTAAAAACTATTAAATAGTTCACATATATACATGTTGAATTTAAATCTTACTCACAACCCTCCACCGCAATATACTTACTTCCTTAAAAGGATTAGCACATATCAATGAATAGATTTATAAAAAAATTATCCACTTTGAAAACACTATCTAAAGACTAGATGAGAGAGGGGACAGAAAAAATACCTTGACTTTGATGAGAAAGAGGTTGGATGCCCATATTCAACCCTTATTTGAAAAATAATTCCTTCATTAATGGTTTTATGAATATGTTCGCAAATTGTTCTGATGTAGGAATATACTATAGCTTTAATTCATTCTTCAACACATTCCCTTTGATGAAATGATAATTTATATAAATATTTTTTGAACAAGAATATTTTACTGGGTTTCTTGTATGATTGAGTTCACTTTGATTATCACAACCCAAGAGAAAGGGTAACATTACTTCAATAAGTAATCCTTCCAATTGATTCTTCATCCACATAAGTTTGGTATCATATTGAGTGGAAGAAACATAATCAGCTTCATCCATTCATAGAGTTGTTAAATTTTGTTTTTTAGTATGCCAACTAACAAAACTTTTCACCAGAAATAAAACTCTATCTGATTTTGATCTTTTATCATCAACACTTCCTACCCAATCATCATCTTTATAACCAAAAATAAATAAATATTTTTTGATTGATCGTACCTGATTGAAAAATCTATTATTCCTTTGATATATTTGAGAATTTTTTTTCTAGCCAATAGATGTTATTATTTTGGAGAACTTTGAAATTGTACACATATGGTAACAATATAAACATTTTCTAGTCATAAGGAAATCAAATAAAAAAACTTGTAATCATATTCTAGAAATATTTAGAGCCAACTACCTTTCCTTATCTATCTTTTTTTAACCTGGTTCCCATTGAAATTAGTGTGGAAACTAATTTCAAATTTCCCATTCCAAACTTCTCAAAAAGTTCCTTAGCATACTTTTCTTGGGAAAGAAATGTTTTATTTGTTATTTTGTGAGATTTTTAACCCAAGAATGTATTTAATTTCACCCATCATTGAAATATCGAAAAAAAAATTTAACTCTTCAAAAAACATTTCAAAATTTATTTCATCATTCCCAATAAAGATTACGTAATCAATATATACCATTATAATGAGGTAAATCTACTAAATTTCATTGATTTATAGATTACTATCGACTCTTACTTTCTTGAAATTAAAATTTATTAGGAAATTATCAAACTTAGAATACCATTTCCTTAGATCTTTCTTTATCCCTTATAAGGATTTCTTCATCTTGCACACATAACGTTCATTCTTCCCAAAAATAATGGCACCTGTTTGTTCAATGTAAACTTATTCATCATTTTATCCATTCAAAAATGACAAATTCACATCCATATGAAATATTTTTTAACTTCTTTATGTGGAAATAACATGAAACATTCCAATTGTTTCTAACCTTAACACCATAGAAAAATTCTCATCAAAATAAATTCCTTCAATATCTGAGTATCCTTTGCTCACTAATATTTATTTTTTTCTTATCACATCACCATACTCATCTAACATGTTCTATAAAATACACTTTGTAATAACATTGTTTCTTTATTTTTCTTGGGAATAAGTTCCCATGTAAAATTATTCTTGATTTGATCCAACTCTTCATTCATAGAATAAAAATATTCTGGATGCTCAAAAGCATCATTCACATATTTCAGCTCAACTTTTTAATAAAAAAGTATGTATAATAGATTTTGATGTTCATCTTGTTTAAACCAATTGATGTTGATCACTAGTTATGTTTTGGGAATCGACTTGATTCTTCATCCTAGGATGAGATTTTCGACATCATTTTTTATCATTATAAACATATGAGTCTGATCCTTCTTATTGAGTAGGATTATAATTGTTTGCATCCTTATCAGAAATATTATATAAAATTATTTCATCCTGTTCATATTCCTCATCTGCATGAGTTTTTTTAACATCATCATTAGCTTTTTCAAGAACATTCACATCAACATAGTCAACTAATTTTTCTATCTCTTTCTAAAATCTTTTATACCCTCTTAATTCTAGAACATAGACAAGAAAAAATCCATCTTTTCTTTCATGCCTAAACTTGACAAGATTTCCACCTTTCTCCTTTATGATGCATGGAATCCCAAAAACTATTAATTATCTCTAACTTAGAGTTGTGTTATATAACGTTTCATATCAAGTCATTTATGAACTTGGTGAACATGATCCTCAGCCCAGTTGGTGAGGACTCAGAAAATGCATCCAAGAGACCTGAGATCAAATCTGGGTGGCGACATTTTTTTGGAATACTATAGAAGTATTGTAGTAGGCACTATAGTAGGTATTTTTTGGTACTATAGCAGCCAAAAAAATTCATCCATCTAGGACATTGGGCCACTGGTTTGGTCCTTAGGTCCTATAAGGCTCTTGGGCCACCCAAGGCCTTCAGGCCAGTTGTCTCTCAAGGCATTTGGGCAACCTCAAAGCCTTCGGGACACCCCAAGGAATTTAGGACACATAAAAATGCATATGAACTGATAAGAATACATGGGGCAGGGCTCCATATAGGGATTCAAGTGTAGGTGAATTCACTATAGCAAATCTAACCAGAATTGGAAGAACCAGAGGGTATGGAGATTCCATTGGTACTGGGCCTATATAGCTCTGTACAAGATAGATAGTCGAATTGGCTTGTTAATGTGGAGTGTTGATATCATTTCATGTGTTGGGGAAGATCATTTCCATGTTTTCTTTTCTGATATATTTCCTCTAAGATCTTCGGGTCATGCAATTATCTCTAAGCCTTCAGGCCATTTAAGGGTTCGACCACGGCCCTTGAAAGGTGGATTATCAAAAAAATAAAGGCCTCCATGCCATTCAGTCATATATGAACATGGATTATTGAAAAATTGATTTTGAATATAAATATTAGTGCTTATAGATTTCCTCACAAATTAATAAGAGAGACCATTTTCAAGTAACAGAGTCCACCCAATTTCAAATAAACTTCTATTTTTCTTTTTTGAAACACATTTTTGTTGAGGAGTGTAAGGTGTACTAAACTCATTCGAAATTTTATTTTTCTAAAGATAAATTTCCAACTCTTAATTCTTGTATTAAACACAATTTTTTGTTCCTAACTTCATCACTAAATAATCACATTCCTTATTACCTTCTCTCATAAAACATTTATACTTTTTCAAAGCATCTAACTAATGTTTTATATGCATAACACAATTCGTGCAGGTAAATTGATTGGTGAAAGTTATAAAGTTCTTATCTCCATGATTTGATTGTTTGATTATTGACCTGTAAATATCATAATGAATAAGTTATATGGGTAATTTTGAACAAATATCAACATTCTTATGCATAATGTTTTTAGTAATTCCCTTCTGAAAAATAATTAAAAACTGATATCTTCTTCTTGAAATATCAGGAATTATATGGACACTATCTATCTTTGATAATTTTCTCATGTTTCTCTAAAACATGTATCCCAAAGTTTATGAAAAAATTAATTATCTCCTATCATAATTAAGTAACCAGAGTTTTAAACCTCACCAACTTGGAACAAGTTTTCTTTAGTACATTGGCCTCTTGTAACTATCGTTCCATCTACCTCTCTTTTCACAATAAACCCATTTTTTCTAAAAATAACTTTGTTTTCTTTATCAAAAAGTTGTAAAACAATTATAAAGTTTCGTTTTAACCCACAAAAAATAAAATAATTCTTGGAATTTATCTTTTCTACCATGATAATAGGAGATCCAACGCATATGATTCCAAGGGATTCGTCATTACAAAATGGCATTGTTTCTTCTTATAAGTGTTTCACATTATTCAATAATTTTAAGTATCCAATCATATGAAAAGAAAAAAAACTATTCAAGAACCAACTTCATTCTCCTTTTGTAACTTTTAGAGAAATTTCTACAAAAATATCTATTTATTTCACATTTATCATTCATCAAATCTGGCTTGAGAGAGTCATTAAAAAAAAATTTGCGCCGGTAACAAAACAATAAAACCCTTTGCAAGATGTCTACATTTTTCACATCTTTCATGAATAGTTTCCAAAGGATGGAATATATTTTCATCTTTCACACCAACCTTCTTTGGTTTCTTCAAAACAACCTTCTTAGAATTCTTTCTTTGAGAGGATTGACCCCCCCACTCAAACATTTCCTTATGTAATTTTTTTAATATATATAATTTTTTTTATTAAACCAACACATATTTTTTGGGTTTTGGAATCCAACACAATACCAACAGTATCCATGTAAATAATATCTAACTCTATAACTTCTATATTGTTTGGAGTTATGAGTATGTTTATCAACAACCTTCTTTTCATTAAAATCAGAACTTGTTTTAGTCAAAAACTTTATATTCTCAACCAGAACATTCTTATTCAGCTCTTTTTTATATTTAGCCTTATCGAAGCCATTAGTTATAGTAACTATTTCAGACTTATAATTTTTAAAAACTTATGAATTCTCCACTTTATTGATTTTTTCCACATACACAACATTCCTAGCTTTCTTATTTTCAGAAACAATTTTAAATTTACTCTTAACCTTTAATGGTAACTTTTTATCCTTCTCAGGTTCACCCATTCTATAACGTTCACTAACTTAAGATATTGAGTTCTTGAAACTAGTAACCCTCTCCTCTCTTTTAGAAAGTTTTTGTTGAACAAGTTACAAATCTTATTCTTTTATTCATATTCATTTCCATATTCTCATTCTGGTTCTTCTCTTTCTAAACATATTTCTTCATGTCATCAATCTCTTATAGAATATTAACTTTATCATAAGAAAAAAAAATTTGATTATTTTTTGAGGAACTTTAATTTTTCAAATTTCCTTAATTATTTGTCCAACCTTCCAATCCTTCCCATACATTCCCTCAATTTTTATTTCAAATGAAATTCTAATCGAGTTTCTTATTTTTCAGAATTGCTTCTTCCGAACTCTACATTTTTAACGGTTGCAATGAAATTATTCTCCCTAGTATTCTTAGTAGACTTTTAAAATTCATATTAATTGTCTTATTCATCATCATTAGAAAAACAAATTCCTTTTAGATTTGGAGAATTTTTTATCTTTCCATTTGGAATAATATGTATCTTTATCACTATGTTTCTTCCAAAATCTTCTCTTCCTTATATCAACTTCATCAATGTTGTCTTCATTATTTATTTGGGGAAAATTTGTAGAAAATTTCCCAACAACTACACATTCAAATGGGTTTTTGGGAAGTTTCCCCTTATACTTTATTGTACCTATTTTCACATTTTTAGAAAATAAAGAAAAAAATAATCAAGTTTTTTACATTACTCATTTTCAGAATCAGAGACTCTAACGTATTATTATTCAAGAATATTCTTAGGCATTTCTTTTTTGGTGGACTTGAAAAATATTTAGCTATAAAAATTTTTCCTTCCATAAATTTCTATCATATCATTTCATTAGTGATTAGAGTACTATGAAAATAATTTAGAGATAATGTTTCTGGATCTTTATCTTTAAACAAGGAAAATTTAGAATCAAACTCTTTTAGAATAATTTTCGAAACATTTTAAACAATAATATAATCTTTCAAATTTTCACCAATACAAATAATAGTGCTAAAAATGTCCTAAACCATGGTAGAGAAGTCACCAACTGATTCATACTCACCCATATTGAGATCTTTATACTTCAATCTCCAAATTTTTAACTTTGCCTTTTAATTTTTTTTATTTCCTTCATAAATGTTCTTCAGATTATCCTAGATTCCTTTGGAAGTGGAAACACCCTCAACTCTTATAAACTGACATTCATAAAATGATGAGATTAAATCATTATTATATATTCTATCATTCTCAATATTCTTCTTGTCAAAATATGTAAGATGAAATTTTTCATCAATAGGTGGAAGTCCATCTGTTGTAGCTTCAAGAAACTCATACCAATGATACATAAGATAATAAAAAAAATTATATAATTCCATATATGGTAGTTCTTACCATAAAAGACCATAATTCCCTTACTATTCAAAACATTCAAATACTCCATCACATATTGTCTTTCATAAACTTCAGAAAAGATTAATGAAATGGAACCTTCCTATGATACCAATTGATATTACCCATCCAGGATCAATATATCACTAGGTGGGGGAGGGTTAATTAGTGATATATTTTTATTTTAAGTTTAATTCATTTTGAAACAAACTTTATATCTTGTTAAATATTTATCACTTTTCTAAAAACCAAAAAATCACACATCCACAGGAACACAAGTATTTACAAGGTCTACTAATCAACCAGAGTAGATAAGTACTTAGTATGGTATGTAAACGGTACAATACCTTAAAATCCACTAGAAATAAATAATTTTATATGGATAAAAACAAGTAAGATATGAACTAAAAATTTTGTAGCACTATGATCAATACAATAGTTTATGCACTTCTTCTAGCACAAATGATGTAATACAATTTTGTGTAACAAGTTAAGAAACTTTCACCAACTACTCAGAAACATTTAAATTTGGTTACTTATCATATTTAACTTCTGATAACTATAAAAACAATTCTCCACTTTCCTACCCAGCAGTAGGTAAGAACTTCTCTACACTTCGTAACGATACACAGTTCGATAACCAAGTCTGATTCCTTAACCCGATTCCTCAGTCTGGAAATATAAGCCTTCCAAAATACTCTTGAAATAATTTTGAATTTCTTCTACATTAATCTAAAAATATACGTCCAATTTCTCAATATGATGACACAATCTGATATGATAATCACTTAATATGATATTTCTTTTCTCTTCTTCTATCTGGAAAACTTCCATAGAAAAGCTCTATCCATAAACCTCTTCTCTCTAAAAACTTTTAGAACTTCTCTCTCTTTGTCTATATGTGAATAGTGTTCTAATCCATAATAAATTACAATGTACTCTCCTCCTTTTATAGATTCACCAAAAGTGGGTTATGTGGGAATCTGACATGTTATCCTCCTTAAAACAAATTCCCAAAACATGAATTTATCATTAATTTATAATACATATTTGACTTATTTAGGGCTTCTCAACTCTTCCTGATTCTTCTAAAACCTTCTCATATATTCTCTCATCTTAATATTTATTTAAAATTCCTAACCATTATTTAGTCTGATTGTCATTCCATTTTCTTCATTACGATGAAGACATACATTCACTCTAGTTTTCTTGACCCACATGATAATACATCAAAACCGAATACATATCATTACAATGATCAGTTTTAAACTTAAAATATTGAAACCAGTCTTCCATAAACATAGTCAAAACTTCTAAAGATTTCATCACTTACTAGAAGCACTTCAACAACAGCTTCAAAACCCCTTTTACTAACAATTTCATAAAACTATTCAAAAAAACTTTAAGATCAATGGCCATTATAAGGTGGATATGATGGCTATCTAGTAGGTATATTTGATAGAGGAATGGGCATATTAGTAAGATAATATATTGGAGGAAGATTACTCAATCAACTCCCACCAGTACATCTAGGTTATCCTCACCAAGCACAAGGTAAATGAGTTAAGGGATTTTATACATGTAATAGAGTAATATAACTATGTAGCACCAGATATAGTCTGAGGTATGGTTTGTGAATTTTATAAATTTTCACCTTTATATATCAACACTAACATGATCCATCATTTTCATGTTTCATTTTTAGTTCATGTGTTAGTGCTACCAATGGATCCTCCTGCCAAACCACATTGACTAGAGATTCTTACTTGAGGCAATCACTCTATCGCCCACTTTTTCCATCAATGTGACATTTCTTTATAAATAGTGTTTTTCCTATGATCTCATCTTGGAAAAGATGAGACCCTATGAAATCACCCTTGGTATATAATTCTTGAATACATATTTTTACCCAATGGGTTTTATATCAGTTGGATGGTCTAAATAATCCAAAATTTATTTTGGTACATAGACTGTATATCAGAATGTATGACATCTTTCAATTTAACATTTTTCCTTCTACTGCTTCCCTATAGATTATAGGTTCACCATTATCTAGGAGTAATGTGTCACCTGAATCTATGACAATAATACCATATCTCTCTAGTTGATCTATAAAGTACATGGGTATTAAGAACATATTTATCTCCTACTATCTCTTGTAGAGATTATCCCCACACTATCTCTTAAGGAATTGGAGTATTAACTTCATCAAAGTCAATTTTTCTCCCATTGTTTCTATTGGAAATGTTTTCCCTTTCTAGAAATGTTCCATGTATTGCTAAAATCACTTTTCTATCAAAAAGTTTATACAGGTAATATCTTTCATTTTATATATGATAACCTATAAAGATTCACTTTGTGATTTGGGATGATAATTTATCACTAGGTATATTATTAAAAAATTCCTCTCATCCCCACAAATGTATGTGTAATAGATTAGATTTCTTTCTATACCAAAACTCATATAGAATCCCATCTTTTTCTTTAGTTGATACTCAGTTACGGGTATATTCCATTGTATGCAATTCATATCCTCAAAAGGTTAATGGAAGAGTTGTTTGATTTATCATTGGTCTAAATATATTATGAACGGTATAATTCCTCCTTTCCCTTACACCATTCCACAGAAGTGTATAATGAGGAGTGATTTGAGATATTATCTGACACTCTTTCAAGTGATCAATTAAAGCATGGTTAAGATACTCTCCACCTTGGTTTAAGTAAAGAGACCTAATCTTCTTACCAAGCTATTTTTTACGTCATATTGGCATTCCTTAAACATATGAAATAAATCTGACGTATACCTCATTAAGTAGATATATTTATACCTACTATATTCATCAGTAAAGGTAATGAAGTATGAAAACCCACCCCTTACCTCTAATGGAAACAGTCTACATACAATAGTGTTAATAAATTACAATAATTCTGTGTCTCTTATTCCCATCCCAAAGAAGTGTTCTTTAGTCATTTTCCATCATAAACATTTGTGACATACATCCATGGGTCTTAACTCAGAGGAGTTTTAAACCCTTCTTGTTATAATTTCTTTAAATTATTATCATTTATATGACTAAGCATGATGTTCCATTGGTGAGTGTTATATGAGTTTTCTTCATTGGTTTTTCTATTGATTTTCATGAAAGGGTTTTTCATGTTAATGTATATATAAACCATTATTAAGATGCTCAATACCATAACATATTTTATCCTTATAAAATTAACAACATTCATTTTCCAAAAATTAAATAAAATTCCAAGGTGTCCAAATTGACAATGATATTATGTTTTTGGTAACTGAAGGAACATAATAACCATTATTCAGTACAAGAATTAAACCACAAAGAAAATTTATGTGATAATCTCCTACTGCCAATGCTACTGGTATCACACCATTCATGGCTCAAAGATCCACCTCGCCCTTTGAAATATTCTAGTGTATACTCAGTTCATGTATATGAATACAAATGTCTGAGCCACATGTTTTATATGATACCTAACTTGTATGTAATGATATATTTCCTTCAATAATAAAAATATTGGAAATTGAAGTGTCACCTTACTTCTATTTTCCCAGCTCTAAAATTTTTCTTCCAGTGGTCTTTCTTCCACATGAAAATTAGAAAACCTCCTGCTCATTTTCCACCCTCGGTATCTTTATCTTTCTTGGAAGGAAAGTGAATATGGGTATTTATCTTGTAGACTTAGACCCCTTACCCATTCCCTTTATCCTCTTGTACAAATTAAGGACTGAGGATTTGGTATTCTTCATATTCTTATCGGTATGGAGAACTAAATTCAAAAGACATCAGAAAAACCCTATCATATTGTTCATTTTGAAATTAATAATAAAATTATAAAATCTTGGCAATAAAGAGGAAAAAATGAGTTCAGTTTCTAATTATAATTTAAGCTTGAACTGAAGGGCTTCAAGTCTCTAATTGTACTCAATAATCTTGAGTATATGAGGTCATTATTTATTCCCTTATTCTAGCCTACACTTATAAATTGAACATGATATCTCATACCTATCTTGTGTTTCTCTCTCCTGATATAATCGTTTGAGATTAGTTAGCATCTTATAGTCATCTTCATCGTCATGTATTTTCTACAGTTTACAAGACATAGATTAAAACATAATAAACTATACATATAGTGCATTTTATACATTATTCTTATATTTATATTTATTATCCTTACTTTTTTCATGAGGGGGATCATCAGGAAGTGAGTGTAAAATCTCTTAACCCATAATCCCAAATTTAGTGTGAAAAATATAAACTTTACATTTTTGGATTTAATACTAATGAAGGTGAACCAATTTTCAGCATAAAACAATTACAACATCCAAAGTAAATATTAGATCACTTACATATCAAATAAATTTTTAGGTCTATATTTGTTCATAATTAGGGAAAACTATTATATAAGAAATACTGATGTATTTAAAAGAGTATTTATCCTACTTAACCCAGATTTTCTTATTTCAAATTAAGTCATCATCATCATATATATGAAACCCTTCTAGACACAATTCGTTAAACAATATTCTTGATAACCTGGGAAAATAAAAAATATAATAAGGTTGATCTCAAATGATCAGTAAGGTTAAACATAAGCATTACCAATTAAATGTCATTAGTGGTCACAAGAATAAAATAAGGGTATGATGACTTAGTCAAAGTGACTAAGAATAAAATAAGAATATGCATACCCTTCAATACCAAGATCATAAAAAATAGAAACATGGAATAAGGATTTAAAAAATGGAAGAATCATCAAATTAAATAATTATATTCCATGTGATATCAATCTTGATCAAAGGAAACATTAATAATCCACCTTAAGCAAAGAAGATGTGTGTTAGTATCTTAGAACATCATCTTTATAACCCATTTTAAACCTGTTTCAGAAATAATGGGAGCTCGGTTAAATACATAGGAGAAACCCCTCAGTAATTCCCTCCTTGTTTCCTCTAGAGACAAGGAACATTACCCAATGCATTGGATCGCTATCTAAGTTCACCCATCGTATAAGCTAAATTAGGCTCACACTGCGCTATCTGGGTGTACCCATCATATAAACTATATCGGGATCACCTGATGCTATTTGGGTATAACCATCATATAAAAATGTCAAATAAACATAAATAAAGCACATATAGATTTCATTTTAATAAAAAAAACATATAGAAACAATCATAATTACTTTGATATCAAGATTAAACCATGGAAAATAAATAGGTTCCACAACAATCTCTTTAAACCATGATTAACCCACATAAAAGATAAAGGTTCAAAAAAATGTTTGAAACATGATTAGATCATGGAAAAGAAACTAGTTCTATAAAAATAACTTCAAAACATTATTAACCCTTGTAAAAGAAATGAATTCAATAATAATCTCTTTAAAACATGATTTACCGGTGAAAATGAACAGGTTCCCAATCAATTTCATTGAAAAAATATTATTTCTTCCAAATAAATAATGACGATGATATCATTAAAAAATATCCTCATTATAGAATATGTAAGAACAAGGGTTTTTTATTTTAATAAATGAAAATACCATTTAAAATCATTAAATGTATTTTTGATGAAAATAATATTTTCATTCTGAAAAGCACTTTTAAAAACTAAAAAATAAGAATATATTGTGAATGTGATTTTCTTTGAAAATCCCATGGAAACAAATTGAGGAAACTATAAAATAAATAATGGATATGGTGTTAGGAAAATCCTTTCATGTCATAAAAGTTAAAAATACACATTCTTTTTAAAAAACATTTTGAAAAAAGGGAGTAAAAAAGTGACCCATTTGTAAAACATTAAGAAATTTACTATTAATGATTTTTAAAAGAATATAAAATATCAAGTAAAATGACTTTATGGAATAATTTTTTTTTAGAAAATAATATTTTTTAAAAAATTTTAGAAAACATGGATATGGAAGAGAAATATTCCTGATTTGGTAGAAGATACAAGATCAATATCACTAAAAAACAAATTTCTTTATATTTATTCAATCAATAAGGGTGGAAATAGAAGTTAAACATGTGAAAAAAATTCATAACCATACAAAAAAAATGTGGTTAAAGAAAATAATTCATGTTATTTCATCCAAAGGAACCTTCAACATAAAAAATCTTGAAAGAAAGTATATTGTAACAAAAATCCTTTGTCACTTTGGTAACTCTTCAATTATATGACCCATGGAAGAATCACTTCAAAATAAACATTAAATATCATGATACTATGTATAACCATGATATAACATGTCCAAATGTAAATATATACACCTAAAAAATGAATATAGGTTCATATCATAAACGCATGTCTCAAAGAAAGAGAATTTGTGATGAAAACCCCTTAAAAATTATACCATTGAATTTGAGAATCAATCAATGAATATATTATGTTCATACAATGTGAATACAAATAAAAAAGTTTAAATAAAAGATAATATAATTAAATTTTATTACACACATAATCTTATAATATCAAACACAATTAAGAAGTAATATAATACACCGAAAAGAAATTGTGTTATGAAATTTGTTACCACTTGGTAACTTTCAATTCAAACCCCCTTCAATGAAATAATTTATATTGAAACATAAAATAACTTTAAATATGAATTATTCATTATATTACCTATAAAATAGAAAGTATATACACCATATAAAACAAATTAGGTGCATAACATTACAATATGCGTCAATGAAGGGATATTGAGAGGAAGTCCCTTACTATTTTGGTAATCTCTAGTCAAATTCTAATCAATGGTAGAACCCAATATGGATCTATAAATTCAAATAATTTTCATGAAAATAATAATAAAATTATTTCATGGAAATTATATATACCTCAGAATAAAAAAAATTGGTGAATATGAATATGCCCAACAGAAGTAAATGCAAGAAGAGAAACCCTTACCTCGAGTTTAGACTTTCCTTATATGTATTTTAACTCATATATAATAAGATTGCAGAAATTGTTTCATTTATTGATAAACTGTTATAGGTTTAATACCTTATACTTTAATAATTTACTTTAATTATTTAATGATGAAATATTTAAATAATTAGTTAGTTAAGTCCAAGTTAGGTGTTTTGAGGATGTTCGGTTCGTTGTTTCAAAATGGATTTAGTGTGTGGAACATGATCAAAAAATAATTATTTCAACATATAAAGAATAATAATAATGGAATATTTATAATACTTATATATTAATTATACTTTTATAACCAATCATGGAATATGTTTTTGAAATATGAAATATGTTATAATCAAGGAGATGGTAGGTCGTACATAAGAAAGAGTAATGTTTCCATTTTTCAATGGTTGTTATATAAATATTTTAAGTAAAATTTTTTATCCATAATTATAATCATTTCATAAATAATATATTAATTTATTAAATTTTCCTATATATATCATCCATGTGTTGTGGAGATCAAAAAATAATCACATCACTCTGTGGTGGCAGTAATCCATAGGTACGCACGAACGACGCTATCATTTTTTAGTATAAGAAATAAAATGATTTATTATCCATTAAAAATAATAAATATTCCATTAATATAATAATTATGACATTTATATCACAAATATTCATTAAATTTATCCTTATTACTTTCCATGTAAAGTGTTAGTGAAAAACGGATCACATCATTTCAAGAGGCGCTTGTCTGCTATATACACGAGCAACGTTATTATATCCACCACAGAATAGAAATTAAGAAGTTATATGTGATATAATAACTAAAAAAGTATAAAATTGTTTAAAATATCATATATATACTATAAATTCATCATTATAAAAATCTATGAGAGGTGATGGTAGAAAACGATTAACATCAGTTCATGAGGCGGTAGTCCTCCGTACACACAAATGATTATTTCATATCCCATTTTCTAGAAGTGTAGGTGGATTTAAGATATTAAATTAGCGTAATAAAATATAATTATATTTTATATACTTGTGTTATTATATAATAATAATTTAATAATATTTGAATTAGGTGGAAGAATAAATAAAATTAAAACACCTGGTTAAGAATGATACCTCTTCTTCAAAAACCCTCCATAGGGTAGCGTCAAAACCCTTATTAGGATATATTTATGATAAAAACCCACTATTTCATGGTGATGGAATATGTTAATTCATTTGAGAATGTATTTTATGAGATAATGGACTTTTAATGGGTGAATTATAGAGGATAGGGGATGTCCATTTATAATTGAGGTGAGTGGTACGCCTGTAATTTTTAAAAATAAAAATGTGTACACACATTTTTCACATTTTACAAGGATCCTAAATTTAATATTATCACAAATTATAAATTTTTATATTTAAAAGTGTACTTAAAATAGAGTTTATAAAAGTTTTTAGGTCATTTTAACCCTTATCTTTTAAATTTTACCCCTGTTAAACCCATTTTCACCTTAACTGTGATAATTTGTTTTTATTTATTCACTATTCGTTATATTAAAAAAATAAGTAAAAATTATTAGATAATATAAATTATTATAATTAAAAATATTTAATCCATTTTACCAAATTCAATTCATAGATGTGGAAAATTTTAAATTAAAATTAAACCCACAGACGCGATGAAAAAGCGGGTCTTCAATTAGTGTATTTTTCAAGTGGAAGATGATTTTATATACTCAATGAATGTTAATAATTATATTTTGGATTAAAATTAATATTTATTGAAATATAATATATAAATTTAATTTAAAGCATCCCTGATTAGGGTTTTTAAAATAATTAATAAGGAAAAACATTATGTACTTTAAAACAGTTTTCAGAAAAATGTCATTTTTAAACATAAAAATAAATTTGTACTAAAATAAAACATAAATATGATTCAAATGAAATTAAGAATATTAAATATAAATAAATAATACTTATTTTAATTTAAATCATATTAATAAAATAATTTTACTTTTAAATAACATAATTTTTTGAAATGAAATGACATTTTTATAAATATTGGTATTTTTCACTATTAACTAAAACATCAATATTTTCTGAAACAATCCAAAATTTAACCATAAGTTAATTTTGATATTCCAATTTAAAAAATTAAGTTAATTTTATAAAATAAATTTTCTAAAATTTTATATAATTAATTTTAGTATTTTCTAATAATAATAATTTCTGAAGAAAACATATTTTTAAAGAATAAAATTATATTACTAAAAATTGATTGATTATTTACTAAGAATTTATAAATTTATTTATATTGATTAGGATATATATATAAATATAAATATAAAATAATTTATTTAATGATATTCATAAATTCCAATATAACATCCAAGTTATAATAGTTATATATATTGTGGGTCATTTAAGCTCGGTATTGTATGTTGAATATTCTATGGAACATAATATTCTATTATAAAATATATAGGTGTTACATCCTCCCCCCTTTAATATATTTTATCCTCATAATTTTATCTTTATCTTAGAAATAAAAGGTATTAAATTTGAAAATATCTTTATTGGAAACCCACATTGTAAAAATGTTTAATAAAACATCTTATTGATAAGAGAGAAGAGGAAGTATAGAGGTTATCTGGAATAACACATACTAGGTTTCCAAATTGGAGAACATAGGTGGGAATTGAATATTTGTACATGGAATAAAATTGTAAATTCCAAATAGTGAAAGTTATTTATAGAGATCATTGATCACAAGAAAGGGAATGATAATGATAAAGTCAACAAAAAAGAAATCATAAACCAAAGTGATGTGAAAAAGGATAATGATATCATTAGATATGATGATAATGAGAAAAAACTTTGTTTCAATATTATTTTACTGTATTTTATTAAGTGATTTACAATATACAATAATAAAATAAATAAATATACTTACTTGATGAGTATAATTTCATCCTTTAATCAATTTCCACCATAATATCATATTTTTCTCTAAATAATGAGTATTAAAGATAAATATTTTTCATGCCTAAAGTACATACCAAAACCAATAAACCAATAATACAATAAACCACATAACCATAAAAGGGATAATCAATCTATTCCACCTATATTTAGACATAACCCAAACCAATATGATTAGCATATGGTAATATGATTACCAAAATGAATAAACCTTTATATGATGAAATATACATTAAACTCTAAAATTCAATAGTAATATCCAAAGTTCAAACTAAATGATTTCATAAATAAATAACCCTATATCCCAAATAACCTTAATAAACTCGACATTAAAGAGGGTTTTAACCTAAAATGCTATCACATAAATTTCAACTTATATGCCCAAAAAGTAGTGATCTTCTTTTTAAATAACATTAATCACATAATCACTAAAATAATTTTTAATCCTATAGATATATATAAGACACAACATTTCTTCTCATAATTACCTCAATATTCAATATAATATAAACCCTAAAGGTTATTAATTCCATAAAACGTTTTCCCACAAAATGTAAATTCATACTTAACATTAAACTAAATCTTTACATATACTTTAACCAAATAAAATGTCTCCAAAAATTTCATTTATAACGTTAAGGTCTCATTACTTATAACCTTAAAAGATATTTCTAAGACTTTTTAAATTATGATAAACCCCAATATTATAGACCTATGATGTTATCCACAAATGAAAACATCCTAATCTCTAAATTTATCTAAACTATGATCTGAAACCAATTATAACAACCCCAAACCTTCACTCTAAAATCTGATGCTAAAAACACATACTTTACCATTATAGATTAGATACCAATGAAGAAGACCCAATTTTTACCATCCAAAATATAAAACATCAAAAGGAAATATTGTATCACTAACATACTTAAGGACCATTTAGGTTTAGAGTTTTACTGAATTAGGAAAAACTATTACATAAACAATACCCATGTCTTTAAAAGATAATTTCTCCCACATAACCCACATTTTCTTATTTTAAATTAACGTATCATCATAATCCATATGAAACCCAAATATAAATAATTCATTCAACATTATTCTTGAAACCTGGGAAAAGTGAAACAAAATAAGGGTGAGATCAAATTCTAGTAAGGGTAAACATAAGAATTAACAACTGAATGTCATTAGTGAGTATAAGAAGAGCATAAGGGTATGATGAAATAATAAAGTGTATGATATAACATAAGAATATTCATACCATTAATACCTGGATAAAAAAATATCAAAACCTGGAATAAGTATTTAATAAAGGAAAGAGTTGTCAAATTCAATAATCATAATCCATGTGATATCAATATTGATCAATGAAATAATTTATAATCCATATCAATCAAAAATAATATGTGTTGGTATCTTGAAAAAACCATTTTCATAACCCCTTTTAAACCCATGTCATAAATAATTGGATCCTGATTAAATATTTAAGAGAAACCCTTTAGTAACTATCTATTTTTTCTTCTAAAGTCAAGAAACATTATCCAATGCATTGGGTCACTATCTAGTTATACCCATTGTATAAGCTATATCAGGATCACCCGATGCTATCTAAGCACACCCACAATATAAGTTATATAAAGACCCCCCACCACTATCTAGGTGTACCCATTATATAAAACTTTATAATAATCATAAATAAATTATATAGATCTTTAATTTCATCATAAAACTCATAGAAAAAAATAATTATTACTTTTATAACTTGATTAAACTATGGAAAATAAATGGGCTCCATGAAAATATCTTTGAAACATGATTAATAAGTTGAAAAGAAACAGGTTCTACAAAAAATATATTTGAAATTTGATTATCTTGTGGAAAAGAAATGGATTCCATAAAAATATCATTGAAACATGATTAACCCATAGAAAAGAAATGGGTTATATAATTATCTATTTGAGATATGATTAACTCATGGAAAAGAAAGAGGTTCCCCATCAATCTCTTTGAAACAATTATAATCCATCCAAAGAAAGAATTAAAATTGTATCATTACAAAATATTCCTAATGTGTCATTATTAATAATAAGTGTTATTGATTTTGAGGAATTAAAATATCATAAAAATGTAATTAAAAACATTTATGAGGAAGATATCCAATTCAATTTGAAAATAACTTTTTAAAACAAATAAATCACAAAATATTTTTGAAAAAAATTTACTTTGAAAAAAATTTGCAATATAAAAATCACACTTCAAGGAAAATAATATACAAGACGTCAGGAAAATTCATTTATGTTATAAATGTTAAAAATAAACATTCTTTTCAATACTTTTCGAAAAAAGAAAGTCAAAACTGACCCTTTTTGGAAAATGGTAAGAAATTTCCTTTTAAAAACATTTAAAAGAAGGTAAAATATCGTGTAGAATGGAATTAAGTTAAAAAAATTTAGAAAACAATATTTTTTAAAAACATTTTAGAAATCATGGATATGGTAGGGAATGATTCCAGATCCGGAAGAAGATACAAGACTAGTATCCCATACATATGAATTTATGGATATTTATTCAATAAAAAAGAAATGGAAATTAAACTAGTGAACTAAATTAACAAGTATAGGATAAGTAAAAAAAGATGTGGTCTAAGAAAATAAGATCATATGATTTCACCCAAAGGAACCTTTAACATAAACAATCCATAAGGAAAGGAGATTATAACATAAATCCTTTTCCACATTGGAAACTCTTTAATCATATACCCCTTGAAATTATAACTTCAAATAAAAATTTTAATATCATGATTATAAGGATATACATGATATAACTAGTAAAAATAGAATTCTATGCACCTCAAAATTGAATATAGGTGCATATAATAAACGTATGTCTCAAGGAAAGAGAATTTGAGATGAATAACCCAAACAAAATTCATACCATTGAATTTGAGAATTAATCAATGAATCTATTATGTGTATAAAATTTAAATCCATATAAAACAAGTTTAAAAACAACATAATATAATAGAATTTAATTACACACACAATCTTAGAATATCAAATACAATGAGGAAGTAATATAACCTAATGAATAGAATTGAGTTATAATATTATTTTACACTTGGAAACTTTTAATTCAAATACCCTTAGATGAAATAATTTAGATTGAAACTTAAAATACAATGAAATATGAATTATTCATGATATTACATGTAAAATGGTCAGTATATACACTATATAAAATAACATATGTTCATAACATTACAATATTCTTTAATGAAGGGAAACTGAGATGATGCCCCTTACTACTCTGGAAATATTTGGATTAAAACCTCATAAAAGGTAGAACCTAATATGGATTTTTAAATGTAAATAATTTTCATGAAAATAATCATAAAATAAATTCATGTTCAGTATATAAGCCACACAATAAAAATAAGTAGTGAATTTGACATATGTATCATAGTAGTAAAAGTGAGATGATAACCATTACCTCGAGTCCATAATTTCCTCGTATGTCTTTTAACTCATGTATAATATGATTAAATAAATTATTTATTTCCTTAATAATCTTTCATAGATTTTATACTTTATACTTAATCATTTAATTTATTTATTTAATTATGACATATTTGAATACTTAATTAGTTAATTCCACATTGGGTGTTTTGAGGATGTTCAGTTCATTATTTCAAAATGGATTAAGTGTGTTGACCATGGTCAAAGTGGAAATTATTTCAAAATATATGGGATAGTAATATTTAAATATTTATCAGATTTATGTATAAAATATAATTATAAAACAAATCATGGAATATGGTTTTGAAAAATAAACTATGCTACAATTATGGAGACGGTAGGTCGTACTTATGCATGAATAACTTTTCCATTCTACACTGGTCATTATGGAAAGATGGTAAGTAATATTTTATCTTTATATAATGATAATAATATCATAATAAAATATTATTTTATTAAATATACTTATATATATCATCAATGTGTTGTGGTACTGAAAAATAATCACACCACTTCATGGACGCAGTAGTCCACACGTACGCATAAACAACGCTATTAATTTTTAGTGTAAGTGAGAAAATGATATATTATATTTTAATAATGATAAATATGACATTAATATCAAAATTATTTTATTTATATCAAATATATTCATTATATTTATCCACATTACCTTCCATGTAAAGCGTTAGTGAAAAACGAATCACATCACATCCTCAGACGGTAGTTCATTGTACACACGAGCGATGTTATCGTATCCCATGAGGAATGGAATATAAGAAGTTATATGTGATATAAAAACTAAATAAGTGTAAAGATTTTATAAATCAATTATATATAATTTAAATCCATCATTATAATAATTTGTTAAAGGTTACGGTGGAAAATGAATGACATCAATTTGTAAGGCGGCAGTCCGCCATACACATGAATAATGATTTCATATACCATTTGATGGAAGAAGAGATGGATTTAGTTTATTTCATTTAAAAAATAAAATATTATTATATTATATATACTATTTTTTTGATATAATATTAATTTAATAATATTTGAAGTAGTTGGAAGAGGATATAAAATAAAAATGCTCGGTTAAAAACAATACCTCTTGTTTGGACAACCTTCTTAGGTTAGCACACAAATCCTTCTAAGGATGAACCTATGATAAAAAAGGTTCTTTGGGTCATGGGGAGGTAATTTAGGAAGCAATTAGGTAGTTATTTGTTGATAAAATTGTCTTTTATGGTGTGAGGTGACATTTTATAAGTGAGGTGAGTGACACCCTTGTAATTTTTGAAAAGAAGAAGGCGAGAGCACATTTTTCACATGCCAAAAGGCTCCAAAATAAATATTATTTATAATTATTCATTATAAGGATGGAATGTGACTAGAAAATATATTTTATAAAAAAAATTAGGTTACATTAATCCTTATATTTTTAGTTTAATCACTATTAAACCCATTTTCACTATAATCGTGGTAATTAATTTTTACTATTTTTACTATTCATTATGGTAAAAAATTATGTTTTCCTTATTATATAATATAAATTATTATGATTCCATATATTAAATCCATTTTAAAAAATTAAATTAATAAAAGTGGAAAATTATAATTTAAAATTAAACCTGTAGACGTGATGAAAAAGTTTGTTTTCAAGAAATGTATTTTTCAAGCAAAAGATGATTTTATATTAACTCTAATAGTGTTAATGATCATTTTATGAATTACAATTATTATTTATTTTTTATATAATATATATATTTAATTTAAATAATTACTCATTAGTTATTTTTTAAATTAATTAAAAATTAGAAATATTATTTACTTTAAAATAGTTTTTAGAAGAATTCTGTTTTTAAACTAAAAAATAAACCTACACTAAAATCCAATATAAAGATGATTAAAATTTAATTATTTGAATTAAATATAAATAAATAATAATTATGTTACTTTGAATCTTATTTAAAACATAATTAATCTTTTAAATTATTTAATTCATTGAAACAAATGACATTTTTACAAATATCTATATTTTTCATTATTCAATGAAAAATAAATATATTTTCCAAAATACCAAAATTTAACCTTAAGTAATTTTTGTTATGATTATTTAAAAAAAATGATGTTTATTTTTTTCAAATAAATTTTATATAAGTTCCAAAATTTAATTATAATATTTTCCAATAAAAACATTTTTGAATAAAATATATTTTTGAGAATAAAATTACTTTACTAAAGATTGATAGATTATTAAGTAAGAATTTATAAATAAATTTATTCTGAGTAGGAAATTTAGATATATATATATATATATATCATAATTTATTCAATACTATTCATATAGGTCAATTTAATGACTAGGTTATAACGATTATATATATCATTGGTCGTTTAACCTTGGTCTTGCGTGTCGAATACGCTATAGAACATCATTTTCTTTTCTAAAAATATTAGGGTGTTACAGTGAGTACTCCAGCACACAAAGATTCATATCTTGGAATAGTACTATACATAAGAGTATGTACCTCTCCTGAAAGTTATGGATAGTTGGGATATTTTTATCCAGAATTGACCATAATGATAATAAACTAGTGGTGATAATTTCCATTTTTTTTAAAACAAATAAATTATAGTTAGTACTTTATATTGATTTCATTTTAGGAATTATAAATTAATTAATTAACTCATTAAATGTATCCCACTATTTTATTTAATCATAGTATCCCTCACTACTGGGTTGGGAATACCCTTTATCAACACTTGAGACCCCTTCTCAGTGCTCTACCGAACACCCCACACCCACCTCCTTCCTCGGGACTCATGACCCCCTTCCTTAGAGCTAGACCTCTACACCCCATGCTTACCTGGATTTGATGCTAGGACCTCTATGTGCATATCAAAGCTCTTTACCATTTCTCTACCTTACTTTATTGTGTATTATGATTTGATTTCTATTTATTTATATATATTTACATACATATTTATTATTCATATATATGTAATTTTTTTTAAACAAATTTATAAAATATATTTTTGTTTGATTCTGCATGTGTGTATGATATATATATATACTTAAATTTATTTAAATATATTATATATTAATACTCATTTACATATATTATAATAAAAATAAAAATAAAAATTTGTTTATCAATACACAGACATATATATAAAAATTATATGTGTGTATATATATACATATTCATGTAGTTTTATTTTCAATTAATTTATATACTATATTTATGATAATGAAATATTTATATAAGAATACATTTATATATGATGTATATGGACAATATTGACACACACACACATACACAAATATTTACAAACACATGTAATCTTTTATATTTCTCACATACACACAAAAATATTTACATATCTATGTATTGCTTTACATATATTAGAAAATACACATAAATATATATTTGTTTTATTGGCACACTGTAATTTCCTGGAATTTCCGTATAATTTTTTTTAATTATATGAAAATATTTCGTGAACGTGAAATATGATGGCGTGTGATTCTGAGGCCCGGAGTGCCCGGAATGATCCGTCAAAGTTTTGTTAAGCTTTAATTAGCACGTGTAAGTAGTTTTCCTAAAAAAGTGTAATAACTCTTAAATGGTTACTAGGATCATAAATCCAAGGGCACCGTTGCACTTAGGATGGCAGGTTTACCCTAGCTGCGACTTAAGTTTAGGCGGTGCGGGCCTCTTGTGAGAAAAACCAAAAATGGCATAACCATAAATAAAATAATTAAATAAAGTTATTCTATTTATCAAATGATTATCACTCACAAATGGTAACTCTGATTAAAAATCTGAGACCGCTGATGAACTCGTGGGGGTATGCTTTCTTTAGTTAGACACTAAAATTGGCTGGCGCGGGCCACCAGTGAAATTTAGTGTTAGACCGTAAATAAAATAAGTATGTGAAAATTATTTTATTGTAAAATCCATAACATTTAAATGGTAACTCGGATTGGAAATATGAGAGCACTTTTGTGTTCATTGGGGTGTTTTTCACTTACGTAGAGCCTAAACTCGGCCAGCACGGGTCGAGGGTGACTGTAAATAATTTTCCAAACTTTTTTTCGGGTACGTTGAGTAAACGCGTGAGTGGCATTTTGAAACTTTTGAACCAGTGCTTAGAATTGAAATTTGAGGACACCGTTTAACTTTCAGAGCCGATATTCTCTCAAGGGGACCTTCACCTCGACTGTAGTAGGTTGAGGGTGAAAGTTAGTTTTTCGGACATTTCGTGGGTGTGTTAAAAGAATGACGTTAGTTTGGGTATGAACTAGACATCCACATTTCATACTCATATTGACTGTATTAGGAAAAAGAGTTGTGGTTTATCTACAACATTGGAATGGGGTTTTACTTCGTTGGTGAAAAAGTAAACACAGGCAGCACATGATAAACTCGTGCATAGGAGGGTGCACCAGATCACTTTTGAGTTTTCCAGCCTTACCCTCACGCCAGCAGGAGTTTTTAGTTTTTAGTTCCCAATAGTAGTGGCAGAGTGTGGGGACATCTTTTCAAAAGATGTTTCCAGGATTACCTCCCCGAAGGGAGAGAGAATTCTACTTTTGTTGGGTACTACCGGAGTTTTGAACCAGACTTCTCCAGGGTAGCGACACTCTTGTCCGCTTTGATGAAGAAGGGGGATTCTTTTTTGTGGATGTAGAAGTGTCAGCAGAGATTTTAGAAGTTGAGATGGTGAGGATGGCTTGAGTTCCTCCAGGACTATGACTTTGAGATAGTATATACTCTTGGGAAGGGGAATGTGGTAGCAGATACACTCAGCAAGAGATTTGGTCTACAGCTTCTTAGTTTGGCATCAGATCAGCTAGTCCCGCTTCAGATATCCTTCATGGATAAAGATGGAGTATCTTAACTCTAGTATATGACTTTCACTCCTCCAATTCCTCTGCGAATTCGGGAGGCATAGCTTAGGACATTGACTGCAAGGCCCGAAGTGATCATATATCCTCAGGATGGTCTCCTGAAGGATTTTCTGAAGTTAGGGAGCACGTCATCATTTTTAGAGGTCGTACCATTGTACCAATGAAATTTTGGGAGGAGATGTTGAGGGAGACCATTTCTTCCTACGGGTCTCACCCCAATGAGGATTACGGAGGTTTGTAAGGGATAAAAAATTGTCTCCAAGGTTCATCAGACCTTTCAAGATTCTCAGTATAGTAGGTGAGGTGGCTTACTACTTGCCACTTCCACCACAGTTGGAAAAGGTGCACGACGTCATCCACATATCCCAGCTGAGGAGATACGTGCACGAACCATCTCATGTCATCGACCACGATGAGCTAGACTTAGACTATGGGGTGACGTTTACAGAGGTTCCGGTAGAGATTGAGGATCTACAGGAGAGGGTCCTTTGTGGTCGGTCGATAACTCCGGTCCGCGTACGCTGGTAGAACGGGAACCTCCAAGAGAGAACATGGGAGCGGGAGGCTCATATTCGTGCTTAATACCCTCTTTTGTCTATTAATCCTTTGTTTTGGATTTTGGAGATGTAAATCCCTATGGTGGGGAGAATTTAATGTCCCAAAATTTTCATATAAATTATTTTTAATTATATGTAATTATTTCATGACTGTGAAATCTGACAGCGTGTGATTCTGAGTCCCGGAGTGCCCGGAATGATCCGTCAGAGTTTTGTTAAGTTTTAATTAGCGCGAGTAAGAAGTTCTCCTAAAAAGGTTGACTAACTCTTAAACGGTTACTCGGATCAGAAATTAGAGGGCACCGTTGCACTAAGGATGGAAGGTTTACCCTAGGCGTGACTTAATTTTAGTCAGCACGGGCCTCCTGTGAGAAAATCAGAAAATGGCATAACAATAAATAAAATAATTAAATAAAGTTATTTTATTTTTCAAATGCTTATATCTCACAAATGGTAACTCAGTAAAAAAATATGAGACCACCACAAAACATGTGAGAGTAATCTTTATTTAAGTAGATACTAACAATGGCCGGCACTGGCCACAAGTGAAAGTTAGTTTTTGGTAGTATATAAAATAACTAAGTGATAATTATTTTATTGTAAAATCCAAAACTTTTAAACGGTAACTCAGATTGGAAATCTGAGAGTACCATTGTGTTCATGTGGGTGTTTTTCAATTAGGCAGAGCCTAACCTTGACTGGCACAGGCCGAGGGTGACTGTTAATAATTTTCTGAATTTTTTTTGGGTATGTTCAGTAAACGCGCGAGCAACATTTTGTAACTTTTGAACCGGTGTCTGAGGATGCCATTGAACTTGCAGTGCCGATATTCACTTAATGATACCTTCACCTCGACTGAAGTAGGTTGAGGTTGAAAGTTAGTTTTTCAGACTTTTCGTGGGTGTGTTAAAAGAATGAAAATAAAATAATACATTTTTATTTTATTTTTCTTTATGAAACCTCCAATTTGAATTTAGTGGTGGGGACCCCCCAACCCCTTGAACTCCCTCTTTAATGTGGAGTTAACCCTTGGAATCCTCCCAATTTAATGTGCCAACTTCAACTTAATTAATGATCCAACCTTTAATTGCATAATTAATAAACTTAACATATTAAGTTACCTCCTCATTTAATGTGGGAGAATTTGTGTTGGAAAAGGAGAGGAGTTTTAGGGAGAGATTTTGGAGGATAATCTTCCAACGAAGAGCCACCCCAAAGAAGAATGAGGAAAACAAACAAGCTCGGATCAGAATCATCTTGTTGGTGTGAAGAATGTCGACATCCCCTTCATCGACTTTGCCTTCTTCCTCGCACCGTCTCCAATGAGCTAACAAGTAGGGGTTTGTTTTTAATATGATTGAATTTATTTATCAATTATTCATATAATGGTTTCATAATGACATTTTCCAAACTAACATGGCCATCGTCCTACACATATACCTTGCCTCTTATCTTTTTATTCTCCACACATTCTTCAACTCCAAATATTTAATGATACTGGAAATGCAATATTTTGTTGAGTGCGACTTATAGATGAGGATCCCTCGACCTATCGATCATGAATAGGTGATCATTTTATTTTTTGGGCTTAGAAAGAAGCTGCAATGGATCTGATATGAAGGCGGCGGCCGGTACCCAACCGGCCGCGAGGAAGGAAGGGCAGCGCACGTCCACGCCACAAGATGATAAATAAGTCGTAGCCCATCGGCCCCGAAGGGTCCTGGTGGCGGCCGATATCTGGTCGGTCGGGTTAGGGGGGGCACGTCCTCACCACTGGAGGAGTAGGAGGAAGTTGCTGGTTGTCCGCGGAAGAGGCCAAAGAGCGGCCGACTGAGCCGGTCATGATGGATCAGTGAGGCGCGACCGCGCCGCTGGGTGGAGGACCGACCAGAACACCGGCCGGCCTTTACGGGACGGCGAGACCCGCATTGGTCCCAGAGGTATCATGGCAGCACCTAAGGTGCTTCCCTTCGGTAATAATAATGAAAGATGGTCTTATCCCCCTTCGGCACTGGTTCAGCCGCACCGCGTCACCAGGACCGCGCCATCGGGCCATGCCCAGCGGGCCGGGACATGCCTCGGCACAACGAGCTAGGCCTACCAAGGCCCAGGCCAGCTGTAACTAACCCGGGTCGAGTTGGGTAGACTCGGGTTAGGCCAGGTCGGGTCAGCCCCGGTGGGGTTGGTCCGAGTCGGTCCAACTAGGTCGGGTCAGACCCGGGCTCATCAGGATCCAGTTTCTCCTTTTTGTCCATAACTTGTGATCCAGGTTTCCGTTTGACGAACCGTCAATGGTGCCAGAATCCTTAGATCAAGATTATCCTTTTCATATACTTCAATTTATTTTTGGATAAGTTTGGAGAATGACAGGGTTGGATCAGACCCCGAGACCAATTGGGCCCTCGGAGCGAACACGCTAATAACTTAAAGATCGGGCGTCTGATTGACATGCCATCTATTGTGTTTGGTCCCTTCTGGCATGACAGACCTTTGAGACACTTCTACATGAAATTTTGGGTCGGTTAAAGTATAAATAATGTCTTAGGGAGTGTTTAATCCAAGCGCGCTATGTATGAAACCCTGCGACTGGCTGAGACTTGACGACTGCTGATCTTTTCGACTCAGAGTGACTCAGCGGCCCAGTGGGGAGTGCATATGTGTGACACGGCAGACCCATGGTGGGGATTGCCTCTATGTGATGCGACAGACCCACGATACTCGACAGGAGGAGTACCTCAGCAGGCCACGAGGGAGAGCGCCTCTGTGTGACGTGGCATACCCATGGTACTCGACATGAGGTGTACCTTATCAATCCAAGGATAGTGGGAAATTCCTCTATGTGATGTGGTTGGCCCACTGTACTACATAGAGGAGGAGTTATTTAGCAGCTGAGGTGTTCGACTTTGTGACTGAGAATGTTATTTATATTATCCCTAGAGAATCTCGTGGCTAGCTATCACCATTCATAAAGATCCTGTGTGGGTCAGATCATATGTGGGTCAGCACTCAGCGATCCTATGCGGGTCAGCGCATACTGATACTGTGTGGGTAAGATCCTCTGTGGGTCGGTGCTCAGTGATCTTGTGTGGGTCAGTGCATACTGATCTTGTGTGGGTCAGATCCTATGTGGGTCATTGTGAGGGTTAGTACCTATCGATCCTGTGTGGGTCATACTCCGTATGGTCAGCAACAGTGCCTCTTGATAGAGTAAGATGATCTAGCTTTGCGACTAATCATCTGTAATTATGTACTTCACTAATACCTTGTTTGAGCTAAGACTTCTATCTTCATGGAATTACTTGTGTGGTACTTCTAGCTCTGTGACGTTACCTATGTGGTGCTTCTAGATTTGTGTTGTTACCTTTGTGGTACTCATACCCTTGTTGGGTTACCTGTGTGAGACTTCTATCTTCATGGAGTTACCTATGTGGTACTTATATCTTTCTGTTGTTACATGTTTGGTAGTTATACCTTTGTGGTGTTACCTGTGTGGTACTTCTACCTTCATGGTGTTACCTTTGTGGTAGTTCTACCTTCGTGGTGTTACATGTGTTGTACTTCAACCTTCATGGTGTTACATATGTGGTACTTCTACCTTCGTGGTGTTACCTGTGTGGTACTTATATCTTCTTGGTACTACCTATGTGGTACTTCTATATTTGTGGTGTTACCTATGCAGTACTTCTACCATTGTGGTGTTACCTTTGTGGTATTCTTCCCTCATGTATGATATGAGTATATCATGATGACTTAGGTATATTTATGGGTATATACCTAAGTAAATTTGATGTTTTTATATGTGATTTCCCCTTTGTGGAACTCTAGGATATATATGAGGGTCTTGGGGTCCCTAATGAGTATCATTATACTCACCCCTACACGGGCTTCGCCTGCACCATGTTATGTCTTGTGCAGACAATGAGTAGCTGGCCTGAGACTTGAGGGAGCCAGAGCCAGGCAGTACACAGAGGAGAAAAACCGATGTGGGGTTCTGTGGAGACAATCTGTAACTACCTTTCAAATGACGAGTAGTTGGGATGAGACTTGAGGGATCCAGGACCAGGCGGTACACAGAGAAGACGGGCTAATGTGGAGTGTTGTGGAGACGATCTGTACCTACCCTTCAAGTAGGATCCTCGGTGGACAATCTAGGAACTATTTTATACTTCTCAGTTTTACTTATACTTTTATAGATGGGCTTATATTCTGGCCATTTTTTACTTTCAGCACTCTTTTACTATAGCAGTTCACTTCACAGTTGCTTCTTGTTGTGTTCTCAGACCATGTGTTTGTACAGGTTTAAAAGCAACACCTTCCCATTTTAGGTAATAGGCCTTTTGGTGGTAGTCACTATCCCCTGACCTATGGAAGGAAGGCTCGGGGTAGTCATGACACGGGCCCTGAGGGATGGGTCGTGACCCACACACATTTATATGTAATCATATTTACTTTTATAGGTAATATATAAATATTAATGCATTTTCATAAGTTAAATGAAATAGATAATTATTCATATTAAAAGAAATTAATAATAAATATTTATTTCCATATGGTTTATATATATAAAAATATATTTTTATGTAAATATGTATTGATACAATTGATTTATTATAAGTAACTATAAGAAAATAAGAAAATATTTAATTATAAATAAAACTAAATTATAAAAAAATGTTAAAAATTAAAAACCATAATATCAATATGAATGAAATACCTGTGAATAAATTCAGTCTCCACTAATGGAAGTCAATAAGACACCCTTATACATGGAAAATTTCAATTGAATGTTAAAAAATTGGATACCCCAACTAAAAAGATATTTTTGGAAGCCTTATGGGCTTTTTTTGGCCACGAAAAATGTGATAGGGGGTTCCCCCAGTTACCAGAGTGTAGATCTCTCTGTAGGATTCAATTTTATATGTGGTAGAGCCCAAATGAACACCCAGATCAAATTTCTTATTCATTTGAAGTTCAAGTTATGTTTTCAACTTATCTTTGACCATTCATTAATTCATTTTATTTTTATGTCTTCGAATTTTTATTAAATGACTATTAATCGATAATAATTAGAAAATTATTAATTAATAACATTTTTTATTTATTTTATAAGACATTTTTAGGAATATATTATAAATTAAGTGTAAATATGTATATATCCTTATCTAAAACATATTTAAAAAATATAAATTTTATTTATATCTATATAAATATATTTATATATTAGTATATTTTTTTAATGAACTGTAATATTTTTTATGAAATGTCCCCTTTATCAACTCTATTAAAAAAGTGATTTTAAAGGATTCCCTTTATCAATTCTCTTTTACTAAAATTGATAAATTTTTCCTTTATCAGAACTTCTTTTATAGCCCTGATAAGGGGACCCCCTTTATGAGATATTTTTTATAGTGCTGAAAAAGGGCCAATTTTATCCGCACTTTTTTATAAGGGATGATAAAGGTCCCCCTTCATCATCACTTTTAATAACAATGAAAAAGGGTTCCTTTATTTGAACTTTTTCTAACACTGAAAAAGGGTTCCTTTATCAGTGCTTTAAAAGCGTAGCACTATTAAAATCCTTTCTTATATTAGTGACCCAGTCACTTGAGTATTGTAGTTAGAATGATCTTTGAATCCTCCCATAATATTCCAAGCTATGACTGCACCATTACTTGTAGAGTTTCATGGTAGGTGCTAGGCTAGCAAATAACATTAACTCGTAGCTCTTTGAATTGTTGAGTGATGTTCCAGATTCTTGTAATTGTGACATTGATTCCCTAAATGGTTTACCTATAAAGTTGTATAAATCCAGCTATAGATACTTCTTTTCTACTATCCTTAGTTAACTCAATCCATTGTTTATATAATAACTCCCCATTAGTATGATACACCCTCAACAAGGGCTTACGATCACCTCATAAAGCCAGTTTTGTTCAAATGTAATCGAAAGAAGGAATTCATGATTCAATATTACATAGAGGGTTTTTAATATTCCTTAATGAATGTAATATTTTCCTATTAATTATATTCATAATATGGTTTTATGCTCACAACCGAACATGTATTAAGAAAACATTCACTGGAACTTTATGAATTTTTTCTATTAATTAATTTATGTGTTTCGTACAAACATGCATATAAAAAAATAAACAATGCATAAAATAAATTAACTACATGGCTAGTCTTGAGAATATAATATTGTTTGATCCATTTAAACTAAATGGATCAACCAAGACCTAGGTGTTTAATATCTATGTCGGGCCTTGAGTAGTTTTTATAGCTCCAACCCTGGTCCAGTGTTTTCATCTCTCATCTGGGTTACCATATCATCAGGGCATGGTCCACGTCTTACAACATCATCATTAATAGTAAAAACATAATCACATGTGAGTGAGGGGATATTGGGAAGCACAATATACATGCAGAAAAAATGATGGACATAAAGACCCTTATAAATATTAGAATGAAAAATATGATGCACAGACCATCAAAAAATAAATTAAATATTATAATCACCTCACAAAATTGTAATAATTAATTAAATAAAATAAAAACCATACAAAAAAGGTCGATCAAATCTCAAGACTAGTTGGTAGATAAGATAAATTCATGGTAAAAATTAAAATGTAATAAATTTATGTTTTAGGTCTTTAAAATAATTTAATTTAATTATTTTAAATTCAAAGAGTTTAATTTGTTTTGGATCCATAGTTAATTTAAATTTTTATTCTAAAATTAAATTAAGAAATTTGTTTTTACGAAAACAAAATTATTTTATTCAAATAATTAAATTATTTTTACTAATTTTAGTCCAAAAATTAAATAATTGGTTTTTTGATTGTACTAAAATTTTCCCAGGCCTCAGAACCCCACACAGGTCCCCAAAGGGTTGGGCCGAACCCAGGCATATCCATTCTGGGTTGTGCATAACACACCCAGGCCTTTTACATATTTGGAAGGCCCGTTTTAGTGTCGGCCAGGTTAGAAAAGACCAATAGGAGGTCAGCATGAGCTCAATCAGGGTAGGGGTAGCTGCATCAGACGTTGGGGTCTCTTGGGAGGGACAAATATTGTTGGGATAGAGGGGAACTTCAAAGAGGGAATGTGTGTGGAAGGCGAAGAGGGGGTTTTCGATCACTGTGAGGCAGTGTCTGCATATTGCTAGAGGAGGTGACATTGAATGGCCGCTCAGATGGCACACAAATGGCATTGGTATTATCTAGCGCTGGTCAATCAGGATGGACAGTGACATCGACATGCTACATGAAGAAAATATTGGGTCGAGGGTGATGCTGAGAGGTTCCAAGAGAGTCTTCGAAACATAGTTGTGCAGCGAGTGATGGTTGTCTAGGAGAGGGCATAGTGGGGAGGGGGTGGCGACATCGGGTGGATTCCTATAGAATCTTCATTTTAAAAAAAATCTTTAATGAGAAAAAAATTACAAAATTTTGTTTATTTATTTTTAATAAAAGGATACCAATAAGCTCTATGTTGGTCAACTAAACACCCTAATATTTTCAGTTTGTGGATTTTTTCCACACCCACAACCACCCCATTTTGTTTTTACAAAAAATAAAATCCTTTAATTTTAGGATTTCTTTCTATTATAAAATAAATTCCATAATCAGTACAATTTATTCCCATAGTACATAACTATTCCAGTTACCAGAATCCGGTCATATCCTAGATAGATTTTTTGGGTGACCGGAATCGTTATCAGATACTGAACTAAGGCTATTAAAATTTTTGTTCTTAAAAAATTATACACATAAATTAAACTACATTTGATTTGTATAAATTTTTCTAGATTTCTATAACTTGGCCATTCTAGTTCGAATTGAAGCACAATCAGAACCATTAAGAAAATAACAAATCCCTCTAATTAATTTAAGAAAATTTTAATTTTTCTCAGTTTAAAAAAATTAGTCGATACCTCTTTTACAAATTATTGGTATTGAGGTGCACAACGAATGCCGGTGGGTAGAGGATTTAATTTTTTTCATAACCAAAGTGATGAAAATACATCATATCTTGAAATATGACCCCTAGTAAAGGTTTTTATATCTAACATGAATTAATTAAGCATAAAATAAACTTTAATAATTACCTTTTTCAACTTTGTGGTACATTTGACTGTATCTTGTCACTAAGGATTGTTTCTCAAAGTATTTAAGGATAAACCCATATAGATCATCCACACATACATTAATATTATATACAAATTCTGATCATTGAAATATAGGTGCTGGCATGGAGCTCTGATAAATCCTTCAATGTTGCAATGATCCCCACTGCTTTGTTCCTTTGATCAGCGAAGGTGTTCTTGGATGAAACACTTGGAATGAGCATTTCTCTCTGTAGAATATGGAATGAATGATAGGGGATCTCTCAAAATAATGGGAATGAGTATTACCAAGAAAAAAGATTCATCTTTATTATATAGTGAAAATAAATTACCCAGAAAGGTCCCTCGAACCCCCGTATAAGTAATGACACTAAATAAGAGATAAATTACATGTTATGATGAATTAACTGCATCATAAACATAATTTTTATTTTATCACTTACTTTTAATATATAATAAATATATTACATTATAAAATTGAGTAATTAACTTGAATCTTAATTCTTACAATATTAAACAAACCTTGAGTATTCAAATAGTATTCATTCCTATAATATTTTTTCTGTGTATTCACTTAATACCTCAGGAATAATTTTAATAAATAAATTAAACTCCAATTATTATATACCTGAATAATAATGATTTTATTTATTTTTCGGTGGTCATTTATTCTCAGACACATCTCAGACCCCATGGTGGGGACCACCAATTCATGTATTCATATTATTCAAAACATGGAAGATTATTGAATATGTTATTGAGTTTAACACTATATGACCTTTTTTTGATACCATTGAATACTATTCATAGACCGAGAGTGAATTATAGACCCCAATCAAGGCCCATAAGCAGATAAAGAGGTGCCATAATAACGAAAACAATCCTACAAACACATGTCATGTAATATAATCTCTTTTTATCATGATATATCATAAAGAAGGATCCACACATTGTGTCATCATCCAATCGTGATTTATTATTTGTTAACCTAACTGGATAGACTAACAATCTTCTACCATGGCCATGGAATTAAAGAAAGTACAACCATCCTGATCAACAAGGCCCGAGGTATCACTTCTTTAACTGGGAAGTGAAAAATTATATTTTGATCATTCAACCAATTCCATTCCACCAAATATCCATGAGACACATCCTACCTCAAAATGAATTTAATGTCAAGGTTTCTTCCTTGCAACAAAGTATGCAATAAAATTTTATACATTGATAATGATGCAAGAGAGGGTGGTTTCTGATGTAACATGGAATCAATATCTCTAAGAAAATGTGTCCTCAAATATACGATAGGATTTAAAGAATGAGTAAAACCCCTTATGATTTAGTAGGGGAATCTATCATGTATTTCATACTATTTAAATGGTTTGATGTTGCCTTTTCTTTAATAATGGTGGACAGATATCAAGCTAATCCAAGAGAGATACATTGGGTAGCTATAAAAACTATCTGCAATTACTTATGGTGTATATAGGATATGTTCCAATTGTATAGAGTGGATGAGGAACTAATAATGGTAGAATATAATGATGCTAGTTTCTGGATAGATCATTATAATATAAAATCATAGTCAGACTATGTTTTTTCCTGAATGGTGGTGCAGTGAGCCGAAGAATCATGATGTAGTTTGCGGTCACTGATTGTAAAATAGAATTTGAGTATATCACATCTTTCGATGCAGCTAAGGAGGAGGTTTGGATATGAATATTTTTCTTAGACATTGGGGTTATATCAAGCAGTGTAGACCCTATTCTAGTTTATTGTGATAATAATGCGACAACATTTCTCGATGGGTTAATAGAAACCACTCTTGGTATATTAATAGTATTTACTAATATTAATATAAGGGTATAGAGGGCCACACACAATAGCACATTCCATAATATGCCCTATTCAGATGAATAGGGATATAGAACTTGGTGGGACCCACCATGGGGTCTGAGAAGTGTTTGAGAATAAATTATCACAAAAAAATAAATAAATTCACTATTGTTTGAGTATATAATAATTTGATATGAATTTATTAATTAAGTTAATACATAGAAAAATATTATATGAATAAATATTATTTTAATATCCAATGTTTGTTTAATATTGTGGGAATTACTAGTCAATTTATTTTCTCAATTTTATCAAAAAATGTATTTATTATATATTGAAAGTAAGTGATAAAAAATAAATAATGTTTATGATGCAGCTTGTTTATTATAAGGTGCCATTTATTACTTATTTAGTGGGTGTTACTTATACGGGAGCTTAGGATCCCTTTATGGGTAATTATTTTCTACTATATAAGTAGGATAGAGATCCTCTTCATGGGAAAATTATTTCCTATGATTTGAGAGATCCTCTCTAATTCCCTCATCTAATAGAGAGACATAGAGACTCCTTTCAAGGTTTCAATCCATGAACACCTTCATGGATTGAAGGACTGGTGTAGTGGTGATCATCACAACTTCAAAGGGTTTTTCTGTGCTCTATTCTAGCACCCATAATTTTTTATAATTGACATTTTTGTAAGATATTGAAGCATATGTGGATAATATAGTGGGGTTCATCCTCAAATCCTTTGAGTAATGATCTCTGGTGATGAGTTGTAGTTGAACACACCAATGATTCAAATGAGGCAATCATTCTTGTTTATTTTGTGCATAAATAATTAATGTGAGATCCTTAGACCTTTACGAGGGATTGTATTTCTGGATAAGACATACTTTTGTTTCTCATGTGATGAAAATTTTTAAATCCTTAGCCCACCAACATTTTTTGTATTCCCCCAAAACTAATAGTAGTGATTAACCATAGTCTAGGATTGGGTGGATTTTCATCACAGTAAGGTAATATGGAATTAATTGGATGGGTTGAGATTTACCATCACTAGTGAGTGGGACCCTCAAGTAGTAAATTTAAGGAAAATTATCAGAATGTTTCATCCAATTATCCATCAAATAGACAACTTAGCATTGTGAACTATGGATTCTCTAGAAAGGAAGTATCCCATGATTATAAAGGAATATATAAACATTCTTCTAGTAGATATTCCAAGGGTTCCCCATCTTTGGGAAGTAAATTTCATAATTGAATTACACACTAGGACCACACCAATTACATCCACAGCTTATCAGATTACCCCAACTAAGTTGAGAGAGTTGAATGTATAGTTGGGGAACCTTTTGGAGAAAGGTTTTATAAAAAAAAATAAAGTAATTTTAAAATTAAATTCAAAACAAAAAATAACTCATGTTTTTTAGAATCATAATTAATTATAGAGTCATTTACTAGTGTTTCTGTTAAATGTAGTTGGGTAAACTTCTAAATGTGACTAAATGTTATCACACCATGTTTATCAGTGTTTCTATCAAACATGGGTATATTTATTTTCCATGTTTATAATCATAAATATTATAAAAAATAAACATCACTAAATATGTTTTCCATGTAGTGTGGCCGAAAAAGGTTAGCATGTACTGTACTGTGGATTGATCACCATGTCAAAGGAAATGTTGAGATCAAGGGCTTTCCTAATGTGGATAGGGTTGACCTATGGGAGGTAGATTTGATAGTGGAATTGGTGGATTGGTAAGAGAATCTGGAGGAGGAGGATTCCTTGATCCACTCCCACCACTACAACTAAGTGGTCCCCATCAAGAAAAAGGTAATGGAGTTTAGATATGCTGCTAGATACATGAAATGGAGGTATTGAACCAAGTAGTGCTAGATATGGTTTAAGGTATGGTCTATTCATTTTGTACACTATCACTTATACATATCAACATTGACATGATCCATTATTTTCTTCTTGCATCGTTAGTTCATGAGTAATGGATACTAGCAGATCCTCTATCCCAACCTCACCGACAAGAGATTACTATTAGAGGAGGTTATCCTCTCACCCACTTTATCCATAAATGTGACATTACTCTAGGAATATAGAGTTTTTATTGGTGTTTAATCATGGAAAAGATGAGACCCCAAAATATCATCCTTGGTATGTAATGATTATACATAGTCTATGATCGGGTTGATTGTCATCATTGTAGGGTGACATGGAATTAGGTTTATGGGTCAAGATTTACCTTCACTGGTGAGTGGGACCCTCAAGTAGGAAATGTAAGTAAAAATCTCTATATTATCCATCCAATTATTTTTCAAATATCCAAATTAGATTTGTGCACTATTGATTCTTCATAAGGGTACTTTCCCATGCATATGGGGGAATAAGTAAACATTTTTTGGAGGACATTGAAAGGTTTCCCTATATTTTAGAAGTAAATTTCAGCATTTAATTACACCCTAGGACCACAATAATTTCATCCACATCTTATCAGATGACACAACTAATATAAGAGAACTCAAGGTGCAGTTAGAGAACCTTTTGGAGAAAGGTTTTATAAAAAATAATTTAATTTTAATATTAAATTCAAAACAAATAATTTACCATGTTTCTTTGAATTAAGAGTAATTATACAGTTATTTACCATATTTTATGTTAACATGGTTCATTATTCTTATAAACACCACTAAATTTACTAATACCTTGTTTAATAGTGTTTCTATTAACGATGGGTATGTTTTTTTCCATGTTTATAACCATAGATATTATAAGAAACACCAATAAATATGTTTTATAATGTAGTGTGCCCAACCAAGGGTATCTAGTATGGTACAATAGGTTGATCCCCATTCTAGAGGAAACTTTGAGGTTAGGGGCCTTTCTAAGGTGGATAGGGTGGCCCTTTGGGAGTAAGATTCGATAGAGGAATGGATAGATTAGTAATAGAAGATAGAGGAAGAAGATTCTATGACCTACTCCCACTACTACATCAAGGTGGTTTAGGTTAGGAACAGGGTAATAGAATTTAGTTATGTTGAATGATACATTAAATAGAGGGATATAACTAAGATACACTAGATAGTATTCGAGGTATGGTATTTGTCTTTTCGACACTATCACTTGAACATAACAACAACAACACCAACACAATAAATTCTTTTCTTGTTACATTATTAGTTAATAAGTTAGGGATACCAGTGGATCTACTCACCCAAAATTATCAAATAGAGACTCTTACTGGAGTAATCATCAACTCGCACACTCTTTCCATCAAATGCAACATTTCTCTAGGCATAAAGAGTTTTTATTGGGAACTCATAATGGAAAATATGACACCATATGACATCATCCTAGGTATGTAATGATTATACAAAATCCAGGTTTGGGTATATTTTCATCATTGTGGGGTGATATGGCATTAAGAGGATGGCTCAAGATTTACCTTCATTGATGTGAAAGACCCTCAACTAGGAAATGTGAGGAAAAAATTTTGGAATCTTCATCCAATTATCCATAAAATAGCTAGTTACCTTTGTGCACTATGGATTCTTTAGAGGGTAAGTTTCCCACTCTTATGGAAGAATAAATAAATGTTTTTTAAAAGAACATTACATGTTTTCCCCATCTCCAAGAAGTCAATTTATGAATTTAATTACGCCCTTAGACCACACTAATTCAATGAAAATCTTATCGGATATCCCCAAATAAACATAGAGATATGAAGGTGTAGTTAAGGAATCTTTTGTATAATGGTTTTATCAAGCCTAGTATGTCCCTTTAGAAAAATATTATTCTATTCTCCATGAAATAAAAAATTATTATAAGGATTTGTATTGACTATTTAATCTTAAACCCAGGTGATAGTTAACAATAAATACCCTCTTTTAAGGATTGATGATCTCTCCAGCTAGATAAATGGAGTGAAGTGGTAATAGAAGATTTACCTTAGTTCTATATATCCTTAGATTATAGTTTAGGATGAGAATATCTAAAATATAACACTGTTGTGTCATTATTGACATTATGAGTTTCTAGTGATGTTATCTAGAGTGATGGAAGTATTAAATATGTTCATGGGAATCCTTAATTGAATTTTTCATCCTTTGTTGTATTTCAAAGTATCATTTCTTATGGAATCTCATATTGGAGGGTGGAGTAGTAGTTAACCCCATAAATATTAGGACTATGATGGCTTGTTATTTACCCAATACTGTGTTTTAGTTTCATATTTTCCTTTAGCTACTAGGATATCACCAAATATTTTTGAAATAATTCTCTAGGATTACAGCTACCATAAATCCCCATACCCAAAAAGGGTAGCCTTTTTATGGTTTGATCAATGCCCATGAGATTTTGAGTAGCTAAAGAGGAGGTTTTTCATATCTCTAATTATGTGTTTTCTCAGAGGAGATGACTATCTGATGGTTTTTTATTCTTCAAGATCTAGTTATTAATGTGTGTTAATGAGAATTTAGGTTTTGATTTCTTATAGGTCCAAGAAATTTAGAACCCATGAGTATAACTACATGACCCATGATTCATATCTTCTAGATAGAATGTTCACCTTAAAACCTATAGACACTACCATCTTATAAATAATTTTTTTGTTTAAATAGATCAAATAAGTCTCATATAAATATTATCATAGTGAGATCTTTATCTGAGGTAGAGTAAATGGATTGATTTATTGTAATATTATGAATTTTAGATAGTATATGCTCTAGTAAAGGGAAACATGGTGGTTGATTCCCTTAGTAGTAAATCCCATGCTCATCCAATGTAGGAGTTATTTTAGAATTTGGCCCCATTAGAGTAGGTTTTAGTATAATATGAATATTTTTATTACATTTGATCAATGGTGTTGGACCCAAAATTTATTCACAAGGTAAGGTAGGCCCAACTTAGAGACAATGATTGTGAGGTCTGGCATGATTATATATTCTCAAGGGATACACCTGATGAATTATTTAAAGGGGGATATGTCATCATATTCCAAGGGAGGATACTGGTCCTAATTGGGTTGTGTAAGGAGGTATTGATAGAGTATCTTAACCAATTTTTCATATCATTCTAAAATTAAAAAAAAAATACTAGGAATTTGAGCATCATTTTTGGTGGCTAGGAATAAATAAGAGTGTAGTTCCTCGACCCATTTTTTCCACCTAAACAGTGCTCAAGTCTAGTTGTCCACTAGGCCTTAGGTACACCTACCAATATGGAAAAGTCTTTTAACTAGCATAAAGGGTGTAAAGTGGTGATAGTGGGGAGTCTATTCCCTTTAGCAGTCATAATAGTAATTGTATATAGATAAATATGGCATAGCAGAAGTAAAGACGAAAAAGGGAAAGATTAGTAACCCACTATAGAGGAAGCACATGCAAGTAGTATAATTAATAATCAATGAGCTCAGTAATGTTATTTTTAGAATAAATCACCATTTATAGATACTAAAAAAACATGATACCATATAAGAAGCATTCATACAAGTCATGTCATATAAGATAATAAATAAAAAGGGTCACCCATAGTCAACCTCAATACATACATATAATAAGCATACTGATACAAAATGAAACTAAAAAATAAACTCCATTTTATATAAGAACACAATTTACTTTATATATATATCCCATGATAAGAAATATGAAATGATCACTATGGTCCAGATCCTAATCCCAAACCCTCACTTGATTGCCAAACTAAAAATTTCACATGCTGCCTGAAAGGTCTGTGTAGGGTGTGAGAATAAATATCAACAGGCCACCACCAATGTGTGAATAATGTTAAAATGAAATAAAACAGGTATTATAAATATAAAATAAAATAAAACATGCACATCTTGTAAAAAACATTCTTCCCTTGTGCTCATCGGCTATAAGGAAGAAATCACCTACTTCATCCATCACCAGTATAACTATAGTTGACATGATCCATAATATAAATCCCAAGGAATATTTTGAAGAAAAAAATTCCATGTGAACCCTTATGTTACACCTATAAATATTCACCTATCACCTCGTGCCCTCGTTCATGTACTGATGCCAAAAAAGGCATGCCCTATAAGTAAGTACCTGGTCCCTCAGACCCCTACTCGAAAGCTCATGTCATCTCAACGCCTGAATTCCGGAGGCACAATTATGTATGTTCTCCAAAGAATAAAATTGTTAGATCAAAGACTGATTCCCTAAGGAATAGTGATGCCTATCCTCCCAATAATTTCATCCCAATATCCTCAATTTATGGAGAACCTTAGCCCCTAATTGACGGTATCATCACTTTCAACCAATGAATCCTCACCATCCACATGGCTTTATTTGGTAAGTACCTTGAACCTTACTGATGGTCAACACCATTTGAATCTACACCTAATATAGGTATGTACCCACATGAGTGGTCAACACCACCTCATCATCTAAGTCCTATCTATGTAGACATGTATCTGATGGTGCATCAGCCAATCATGGTGTGCAGAAATCACCAAAAAAGTACATAAGCCACGTCATCCTGACACCTCATACACCTGCAATGATGTCACTCAATCTGATCATCAAACCCATCACACATCACATGATCTATGCCCATAACTATACAATCTCATCAACTTAATCTAATGAACATGTTTCCCAATCAATGATCAATATCACCAAAAGTATCTGGGCCAAGCCCAACCTGATGACCAAGGTCACCTCCATCCAGGTGGTCACCACCACCTCCATCCTTGGTCCAATACCATCTTATTACTATGGAACAATTTCAATAATTATAATATATAATTCATTTTAATAAATAAACACACTAGCCTAATCTTCCCAAGCACCAAATCCTCTCACCATGCACATACCATATGTAGTCAATATAGAGAATTACCATAGGCATCTCATGGGTTCATTTTAATTAATAAAAGGAAATAATTAAATCTATAGGGTATCTTCTGATCAAACTAACAACACGCTCAAGAACTAATCCAATAAATAGAAGTAAAATCAAGAAAATATAGGCACCACCTACCTCAAGTTGGTATATGCTCACTCTCATGGTTTTCTCCTCTAGCTTGAGCTAGTTTGAAAGAAATCGAAAATTTAGATGAACGCCCTGAAAATAGAGTAAAACTTCTTTCATTGATTTATCACATCATATGGAGAGAGAGAAGGATAAAATATGTAAGAGGATAAAACACCATATCGATATAGTTCCAAAAAGACTGAAATTTATAAGAATAGAGCTCAAAGAAAAAAATATGGATCAAAACATAAGGGAGAAGGAGGATAAGGCTTATCCAATATTGTGCATGTGGGTGGAGATAAAAAGAGAAGGAAAGAAGACAAATTTAATGAGTTTTCTTTGGGTAAATTATCCACTATAAGTGGCCTGCACAGTTTGTCCTCACAATTTGTATAACTGTGTACCAACCATGAAACACCCACTATCTAGGAACCACATTACACATGGTTGGCCCACACACTTTACCTAACTGTGCTCAAATTATATGCGATACTCTACTAAAAACTGTAGAAAGACCACACGGTTTTGAAACCCCTCTTACATGGTTTTTCAAACCATGGAAAAAGCCAAAGGTGGTCTGCATGGTTTCTCCTGGGAGGTCGTATGGTTTGTACAAACCTTGAACCATAGTATGTGCATCATGAAAAGTTGTATTTTTATCCTTGGATATAGCCAAAACCATAATTCACTTTCCAAGCATTGAAAATAATCCAAAAATATGTCCTTGGGTCAAAGTAAATCTCAAAATTAAGTTATGTAGATCAATATAAGAGTTGGCCCCCTCACCAAAATCCAAAAAAAAAAGTCAAACGGGTTGAGGAATTCAACCCACTCTAAAAACATGGGTCGTTGAAGTCTCCCACCTTAACATAGCTTGTCCCTAATCTCTAAATAATTACACAATGATAGTACCAAAAATATTCATCTTAATCGAATCACCCCGGTCTATCCTAGTCACAAATCCACAAATCAACTCCCTCAAGGCCCTCCCCACCTCATGAGTTACCTACCCTGGTCTCTTCCCAACCCAAAACATGAAATTATTACGGTCCACTGGCCATCACTAAACCCAAAAGAACTCTAGTGATGCATATTCACACATTCACCTCATCAGGTACTGAAATACTTCTTATGTCACATATGAAACCCAACAAGTACCACATCTCATCAGATACCTGCCTCATGCCCATGTCCCACATGGTACCTATTAGGTTTTGAATCTCATCATATGCCCAAGACTAGTCCTAGTTCTACACAAATAAAATAAAACCTGTTTCATATTAATTCCAAGATTCCAAAACACCTCAAACAAGACACACATCCATCGATGCTCAAAATAAGTCCTGGTTCCATTCACATCATATATATATATATATGTTACACATCCTGAAGAACCTTTATGTTGTTTTTTTAACAAAGTTTTATATTTGTTGACAACAATCCTTTTTGTAAAATAATGTTTTTTATCTATGAATCAGATCCATCTACATTGTATTCTTCTCATCAGATCCAAAAAAATCAGAGGAAAAATTTTTTTTCTAGAAGTTTTCCTTTTCCATAATCAGAGAAAGAAAAAAGTTGATGAGGGAAGAAGTCATACTATTGATAAATAAGTTTGTTGAAGAAACTAAAGTTAGGAATTATAAAATTTTCATACTTTCTAAATCAAATCAGATGATGATTTTCTAGTCATAAATTTCTCACAAATCATAAAAACTATCACGATAAATTCTTTGGAAGAAATGGTGGAGAGTTTTGAAGAATTTCAATGTTATAGTATGGAGATTCCATCGTAATGGGATATCCACCAAAATGTGAATTCCATCATAATGGGAATTCCATCATAATGATAATTAAATCAGATTCAATGATAGGGATACAAAATTCAGATTCATTTAGAATGAAACATCCCAAGTAAGTAATGAATAATAGATATTTTTATCTATGTCTATTAATGATTAAGATAGTGTTATAGAGGCTTAAAATGAAAATAAATACAATCTTATGCATGGAATACACTAATATTCTTAAAAGATTGTTTTACTACCTTTTGATGGAAAACCATTTTTGAATCTATATTTTGACAATTTTATAAACTATGTTTGTCAAAATAAACTTATCCTTTATGATTGGGACATCAAAATTTACCTTGTGTGAATTTTTGGTATTTTTCTGACAATGTTCATTTTTTAATGAATAGTGAAAAATACTGCATTTTACATCAAAACTGCTTTTTAATCTAATTTATTTATATGATTAGATTATGTTTTGAATTGGTTTTGAAGTTAAATTAGAATATATTTTTACCATTTTATCCAATGGTGGTCATTGGAATCAATTTCACTTTAAATTAGACTTAAACTGGTGTCAATCTTTTGATACTTATTGTTTTGTAAAAACACGCTATTTGCTCTGGCAGCGGGAATTAATTATTAAATTAATTAATGTGACTTATATGATTTGAATTTTGTAAAATAGACTTCATTTTTGAATTCGTAATATCAAATATATCTTAGGGTGAATTTTTGGTAATTTTCTGAAAAACTTCAATTTTTGATGAATAGTGAAACCACTAAGTGGTAATCAAGCAATCTGATTTTTCAGTTAAATGAAAGTTTACCACTAATGTGTACTGAATTTTGAAAATCCAACATACATGGTTGTCATTAAGAAGTAAAATGTGGTTCAATGAGATTAAAATATTTTTTTTGGTGAATAGTAACTTATTAAGTTTTTAATCGCGATTAGTGGTAATTAGGGTAGTTTAAGGTATAAATAATGCTTTAATAATAGGAAATGACCTAGACAAATGTCCCAACCTTATTGGTTGTGTCATGGCCGACCAAGACAAGCCATGGGTAAACTTGGGGACCCCATGGAGACACTTTGGTTTGGAAATGACATAAATAACTTTTTATTAAATGTTAAAGTAAAAATGACACAAACAAGAGATGTTTTACGAAAACAATTTTTACATGGGGTTATAAAGATCAGATTTTTTTATTATAAATATTCATTGGAAAGATAAAAAGATTTTCTATATCATAGTATTTTTTTATAATTTTTATACATTAAATAAATTTAATTATTTATGACATAATAATGATGTAGCGATGACATCATTATTTGACGATTTAAATAAAATGGAAAGATAATATAAAATCTATGAAATAAACATGTCCAAAACCAATTGGATGAGTGGATTTCGAACCCTTATCACCTTATCCACGAATTATATCAATGTGGGACCTTTTAAAACCGAAGCACATTTTCAAATAATGTAATATTTCTTTCCTTTCCAAAAGTGCCCCTCCTCTCCTCTTATAAAAGGCCCCCACCTCTACCTCATTTCACACACTTCTCAAGCCTTTGGCTCGGCCAACCCCTGCTCATTTACTCTCTCCACATCCCTCTCCTCATCCTAGAGGATTCCCTTTGGGCAGAATCCTTTCAAAGGAAGCCTTTAGGCTCAAATCAAAAGGAGTTAAACTTTTAAAGGTAATTCATTCTCTAATGTTCATTTGTTTTATTTTGCTTCTCCAACCCCCTAAACTCTTTTTATTTACTTATTTTGTAACAACACCATTATCTTCAATATACAAGGATGTTGTTATAATATTTATTTGAGCTACACTCTCACACAACTACATCAAATGGTTAAAGAACATACGGTTTCCGTGGATGGTGAAATTCTACCTCCCGAAACGATGATTGTTCAACACACATTTAACACCTTCAATGGTGGCCATTATGATGTCACTATTTTTATATATGATATATAATATGTTTATGTTTTCCTTATGCTTCTGTTTTTTTCATTTTGGGCATACCTTTATGGTTTCCATTATGGGTAAACACGATATCTTCATTTTAGGAAGTGCGGACTACCGCCCCCTCAAAGTGATTTGATTCGTTAAATACCATATGTGGGACATATAAAGGATGGAACTATGATATTATATATGATATTATACTGGAATTATAATATACCTTTATATCATTATGATTCCATTCTATAAAATACGAAATAGAAATGAAAGTAGCGTTCATGCGTACGTACGGCTTACCGTCTCCATGAACGGTGCATTTCATTTCTTACCTCCAAATGATTATGTAATATTATAAATTCATGTATGTACTGGATATATATGACATATATGATATCTACATCATGAATACCATTCTGCATATAATGAACCTTTGACCAAATTAACAACATGTAAGTGTAAGAAGTCTATTTTTGACTTAAGAACCAAATACTGACAAAATGAACATTATTAACATAACTGATTACATGATGTTCATAACATGGTATAAAAGGAATAATGAACTTGAAAAAGATTCATAAGAAAGTATAGATTAACTCAAGTTAATTATTCAGGAGATTAAAGAACGGTCGGGTCAAGTCGGATACGAGGTATGGGACTTCGTCTCAATCTCCTTTCCTTGAGGCATATTTTATTTTATACACAACTTTCTTTTATACGGTGTATAGACCCCTTTGACTTTTATGTTTATTCAAAAGTAATCTTTTTTATACGAAGCCTTTACTAAACGACAAAAGGGAATGCTTTTGTCGAACGTATGCGGCGACAACGACTTCTCCGCCGTCGTGACCGTTATTTGAGTTTGGGCTTCCTTTACAAGCCATACCTTTTTTTTAAACGAAAAATAAATACCATGTTTTACTTTGGTATTGAAAATGGTTTTCATAATGTTTTTATTATATCAATGTGTTGTATTGATATCTCGTGATTGAAATGTGGAAATGTTATGTTTCCTTTATGCATGTTTTATGTGATATGATTATGTTATGGTTCTTGGGCATTATTATGAAGACGGGTGGTTCCGTGATAAACTAAGGGCGGGTGAGACCGTTATAGCTCTCCAATGCATTGGGTAACGCGAAGGAGTGAAACATTAAGGTTTCTCCGAAGAGATTTTAGGGAATATACTGTTATGGGTATTCCAAACGTAACCAAGAGGGTTACTCCCTACGTAAGAATGTTATGAATGCCTCAAGTTACCTTTATGTCTTATGATTTCTATGATTTATTCATGATTTTATGAGGTATGTTAAAGTGCCTATGTTTTATGGGTAAAGTATGATTTCATTCTTATGTATATATGAACTCATGTTTCCTTTCCATGTTTTTTTTATAACCCATACTGAGTTTTTATGCTCATCCCAAGTTTTTGAAATGATTTTCACAGGTCAAGGGAATGGCACATGATAAGATGATAGAGTCAAGGATGTGTCAAGAAATAATCCATGTTTTATTTTAAATGTGTTTCCATTGATGAGAATGAAGAATACTATCTTTATGTAACCACTTTGTTTATATGTGGAATGTAATGCAAGTTTTATGATCTAATTCTCTAAAACTCTAAACCCGAAAAGATCCTCAATGTGTAATCTTTTAATAACTCAAGATTAAGTAAGGTTTAAGGCTGGGGCCTTATAGTTGGTATCAGAGGTCGGTTTAGATATCTTTAGGAGTTAGAATTCTATTAAATGATTATACAAAAAATATTTTTTTTAAATGGTATAGAATTTAAAGATTACCATGTTGATTCATCTAAGACATGTTTGTTCAGAATGGTTTTCCACAGAGGAAACAGGGAAGCAGTGCTAGGAAGGCATATAGAAGAAAATAACCTTCCGAATTAGCATCCAGAAATGGTCGGAATTGGAACTGAACAGTTTGTTGCAGTAATGGCGCAGTTGACTCAAGCGATAAATGGCGGTGGTATCCATGCACGAGATCAGCCAGAACAACCGCAGAGGAACATGTCAGTGGTGGAACATTTCATGAGGCAACATCCACAATCATTCAGAGGATCATCTGACCCTGTGCTAGCTGAAGGGTGGATTAAAGCACTGGAGAAGATTTTTGATGTCATGGGGTGTTCAGACAATCAAAAGGTTAGTCTTGCTATTTACCGTTTGGAGGGTGAAGCAGATCAGTGGTGGTCTATGGTTAAAAATATCAGGGACGCCGATGAGATTGATGCTCTTGACTGGGATGAAATCAAAGGTATGTTTCTTGAGAAGTATTTTCCTAAGGCTGTTCGACTTAGGATGGAAAAGAAATTCTTGGAATTGAGGCAAGGGGAAGACTCAGTGGCTACCTATGAAGAAAGGTTCACTCGATTGGCAAGGTATGCTCCAAATTTTATCTGGGACCTTGATAGTAAAATCAATCGTTTTTACTCAGGATTAAAGCCAAAGTATCGAAGGGCATTATCTTCTCGTGAGTTTAAAAGTTATGAAAAGCTTGTTCGATGTGTTGAGAAGGTGGAAATGGATTTTGCCGATGACCAAGTTTTCTATAACAACCAGCAGAAGAAGAGACCGAGGTGGCAGGAGAAAGGTAAGAATTCTTCAAAAAAGTCTGATGGTAAGAAAACTAAGTTTCCAGTTTGTGATAAATGTGGAAAAAGGCATGCTGGGGAATGTCTTCTGAATTCTGGAAAGTGCTACCGATGTGGTAAGATGGGACATAAGGCTCGTGATTGCACTGAAAAGGATCAAGGTGAAGGTAAGAACAAATTTGATTTACAGTTAGTGAAATGTTATAAGTGCAATGAGATGGGTCACTATGCAAACGAGCGTCCGACAAGGAGCTTGAGTGATGGGAAGCAGTTGGACTACAAGCAGAAAGGGGTGGTGAAATCCTTTGCAACTACTTCAGCAGATGTCGGGCCATCAAATGAAGTTGTATCAGGTACTTTGTTTGTTTTTTCAGATTATGTCAGTGTGTTGTTTGATTCGGGGTCTACACATTCTTTCATCTCTGAAACCTTTTCTAGTATAATGGGAATACCATCTCAAGAAATGACTCCTGAACTTTTGGTAAAAACACCTGGGGGAAGTGTCGAGGCAAAAAGAATTTATAAGAATCTTCCTATCCTTATCTGTGGAAAGAACCTACTTGCAAACCTTATTGTTCTACCTCTAGTAGAGTTTGATGTTATCCTGGGTATGGATTGGCTCTCTATTTACCATGATAAGATTGACTGTAGTGCTAAAGAAGTTTCTTTTCAGAAAGACTTTCAGTTTGTTTACAAGAATGAATCCTTACTTTTGATAACATATCAAGAGGCCAAGAAACTTGTAAAAGATGGAAATGAATGTTACCTTGCACACGTCGTTGAAAATAAAGGAACTGTTCAGATTAATGATGTGCCAGTGGTAAATGAGTATCCTGATGTTTTTCCTGATGAGTTGCCTGGAATAATACCAGATCGGGAAGTCGAGTTTACTGTTGACTTAGTTCCTGATGCTAAGCCAATCTCAAAACCCCCTTATCGAATGGCACAAATTGAACTTTTAGAGTTGAAGGAGAAATTGCAAGATTTATTAGAGAAAGGTTTCATTAGACCTAGCACATCACCATGGGGTGCTCCTGTTTTATTTGTTAAAAAGAAAGATGGTTCTATGAGACTTTGTATTGATTATAGAGCCTTGAATAATATCACTGTTAAGAACAAATATCCTTTGCCTCATATCGATGATTTGTTTGATCAGCTCCAGGGAGCTCAGTTTTTTTCAAAGATTGACTTGAGATCGGGGTACCATCAGCTGAAGGTAAAGGAGGAAGATATTACGAAGACCGCGTTCCGTTCGAGATATGGCCATTATGAATTTGTAGTAATGCCTTTTGGGCTAACCAATGCACCTGCTGTATTCATGGACTTAATGAATAGAATTTTCCATCAGTTCTTGGATAAGTTTGTGGTGGTTTTCATTGATGATATTTTGGTGTTTTCTAAAAGTAAAGAGGAGCATGAAAAACATTTAAGGGTTATCTTGAAAACCTTAAAAGAAAAGAAACTGTATGGGAAATTCAGCAAGTGTGAGTTTTGGTTGCAACAAATTTCTTTCCTTGGTCACATTGTTTCTAAAGATGGAATAACTGTTGATCCTGTAAAAACAAAAGTTGTGGAAGAATGGCCAAGACCCACAAATGTAACCGAGATTCGTATCTTCCTTGGTTTGGCAGGCTATTACCGAAGGTTTGTTATAAATTTTTCACGGTTTCTAGTCCAATGACTAAGCTAACTCGGAAGGGTGTTAAGTTTATCTGGACAAAAGAATGTGATGATTGTTTTCAGGAATTGAAAAGAAGATTGGTGAATGCTCCAGTTTTGGCACTACCTTCCAGGAATGGTGAGTTTGTTATATACAGTGATGCTTCATTGAAAGGACTTGGTTGCGTCCTAATGCAGAATGATCAGGTAATTGCTTATGCTTCACGACAGTTGAAAACTCATGAGGTAAATTACCCTACACATGATTTGGAATTAGCTGCTGTTGCTTTTGCTTTAAAAATTTGGAGGCATCATTTGTATGGAGTAAACTGTGAAATATATACCGATCACAAAAGTTTAAAGTATATATTCACTCAGAAAGAGTTAAACATGAGACAAAGGAGATGGCTGGAATTAATCAAGGATTATGATTGTACAATTCATTACCATCCGGGAAAAGAAAATAAAGTGGCTGATGCTTTGAGTCAAAAAAAGTAATGCTTCATTAACAATGTTGCGTTTGGAACGTGATCCTTTGGTTAACGATTTGATGATCTTTGGAATAGAAGTTGATGGTGCAGGAAGTCCTTCTGTTTTGTTTCAGGTATCAGTGAGATCATCTCTATCAGATTGAATCAAGCAAGCACAGAAGCAAGACAGTGAGTTGCAGAAAAAGGTAGAGCTGGTTCAGAAAGGTAAGTTGCCTGAATTCAACATTGATAATGATTGCGTTTTGAGATTTGGGAAGATATTGTGTGTGCCTTGTGATTCACAGTTGAAGAGAGAGTTGTTATGTGAAGCTCATAGTTCTCCATTTTCAGTTCATCCGGGCAGTACTAAGATGTACAGAGATCTGCGGGAGTATTACTGGTGGGATGGAATGAAAAGAGACATTGCTAATTTTACTGTGAAGTGTTTGACTTGTCAGCAGGTTAAAGCAGAGCGGCAGTTACCGAAAGGGATGCTTCAGCCTTTACCAGTGCCAGAGTGGAAATGGGAGAATATATCCATGGAATTTGTTGTTGGATTACCGAAGACATCTCGAGGTAATAATGCAATCTGGTTTATTGTTGATCGCTTGACCAAATCTGCACATTTCCTTGCTATACGAGATACTTTATCTCTTGATCAACTTTCCCGTTTGTATCTTAAAGAGATAGTCAGGTTACATGGAGTTCCTCTCTCCATTGTATCGGATCGTGATCCCAGGTTTACTTCTAACTTTTGGAAAGTCCTTCAGAAGTCGTTGGGTACTGAATTAAATTTTAGAACAGCTTTTCATCCTCAATCAGATGGGCAGTCAGAACGAACAATTCAGACCTTGGAGGATATTCTACGAGCTTGTTCTATGGATTATCAGGGAAGTTGGGACCAACATCTTTCTTTGGTTGAGTTTTCATATAATAACAGTTTTCATTCCAGTATACAGATGGCACCATTTCAGGCATTATATGGGAAGCGGTGTCGAACTCCAGCTTTCTGGGATGAAGTGGATGAAAGGAAGTTGATGGGACCAGAATTGGTAGAAGAGATGGCAGAAAAAGTTCAGTTGATTCAGAAACACATGAGAACAGCTCAGAGCAGGCAGAAGAGTTATGCGGATAACTAGAGGAAGGATCTATCTTTCGAGGTAGGTGATCATGTTTTTCTCAAGGTTTATCCTTGGAAAAGTGTGATGAGATTTGGTAAGAAAGGAAAGTTGAGTCCAAGGTTCATTGGACCATACGAAATTCTGGAAAGAGTTGGATCAGTTGCTTACTGAGTGGCTTTACCTCCGAGTTTATCTCAGGTACACAATGTGTTTCACGTTTCGATGTTGAGAAAGTATATGCCAGATCCATCTCATGTTTTGAGTCCAGAGGTAGTTCAGCTAGAAGAGAACCTATCTTATGAGGAACAACCAGTCCAGATTCTTGACCACAGGGAGCAAGTGTTACGGAATAAGGTGATTCATCAGGTAAAGGTTTTGTTGGAAAACCACATGATTGAAGAGGCAACATGGGAATCTGAAAATGCAATGAGGGATAAGTACCCCCATTTATTCGATAAGTAAATAAATTGTGGGGAAGAAATTTTCTAAAGGGGGGAAGGATGTAACATCCCAAGTAAGTAATGAATAATAGATATTTTTATCTATGTCTATTAATGATTAATATAGTGTTATAGAGGCCTAAAATGAAAATAAATACAATCTTATGCATGGAATACACTAATATTCTTAAAAGATTGTTTTACTGCCTTTTGATGGCAAACCATTTTTGAATCTATATTTTGACAATTTTATAAACTATGTTTGTCAAAATAAACTTATCCTTTATGATTGGGACATCAAAATTTACCTTGTGTGAATTTTTGGTATTTTTCTGACAATGTTCATTTTTTAATGAATAGTGAAAAATACTGCATTTTACATCAAAACTGATTTTTAATCTAATTTATTTATATTATTAGATTATGTTTTGAATTGGTATTGAAGTGAAATTAGAATATATTTTTACCATTTTATCCAATAGTGGTCATTGGAATCAATTTCACTTTAAATTAGACTTAAACTGGTGTCAATCTTTTGATACTTATTGTTTTGTAAAAACACGCTATTTGCTCTGGCAGTGGGAATTAATTATTAAATTAATTAATTTGACTTATATGATTTGAATTTTTTAAAATAGACTTAATTTTTGAATTCGGAATATCAAATATAGCTTAGGGTGAATTTTTGGTAATTTTCTGAAAAACTTCAATTTTTGATGAATAGTGAAACCACTAAGTGGTAATCAAGCAAACTGATTTTTCAGTTAAATGAAAGTTTACCACTAATGTGTACTGAATTTTGAAAATCCGACATACATGGTTGTCATTAAGAAGTAAAATATGGTTCAATGATATTAAAATATTTTTTTTGGTGAATAGTAACTTATTAAGTTTTTAATCGCGATTAGTGGTAATTAGGGTAGTTTAAGGTATAAATAATGCTTTAATAATAGGAAATGACCTAGACACATGTCCCAACCTTATTGGTTGTGTCATGGCCGACCAAGACAAGCCATGGGTCAACTTGGGGACCCCATGGAGACACTTTGGTTTGGAAATGACATAAATAACTTTTTATCAAATGTTAGAGTAAAAAATGACACAAACAAGAGATGTTTTACGAAAACAATTTTTACATGGGGTTATAAAGATCAGATTTTTTTATTATAAATAGTCATTGGAAAGCTAAAAAGATTTCCTATATAATATTATTTTTTTTATAATTTTTAGACATTAAATAAATTTAATTATTTATGACATAATAATGATGCAGCGATGACATCATTATTTGACGATTTAAATAAAATGGAAAGATAATATAAAATCTATGAACTAAACATGTCCAAAACCAATTGGATGAGTGTATTTAGAACCCTTATCACCTTATCCACGAATTATATCAATGCGGGACCTTTTAAAACCGAAGCACATTTTCAAATAATGTAATATTTCTTTCCTTTCCAAAAGTGCCCCTCCTCTCCTCTTATAAAAGGCCCCCACCTCTACCTCATTTCACACACTTCTCAAGCCTTTGGCTCGGCCAACCCCTGCCCATATACTCTCTCCACATCCCTATCCTCATCCTAGAGGATTCCCTTTGGGCAGAATCCTTTCAAAGGAAGCCTTTAGGCTCAAATCAAAAGGAGTTACACTTTTAAAGGTAATTCATTCTCTCATGTTCATTTGTTTTATTTTGCTTCTCCAACCCCCTAAACTCTTTTTATTTACTTATTTTGTAACAACACCAGTATATTCAATATACAAGGATGTTGTTATAATATTTATTTGAGCTACACTCTCACACAACTACATCAAATGGTTAAAGAACATACGGTTTCCGTGGATGGCGAAATTCTGCCTCCCGAAACGATGATTGTTCAACACTCATTTAACACCTTCAATGGTGGCCATTATGATGTAACTATTTTTATATATTATATATAATATGTTTATGTTTTCCTTATGCTTCTGTTTTTTTCATTTTGGGCATACCTTTATGGTTTCCATTATGGGTAAACACGATTTCTTCATTTTAGGAAGTGCGGACTACCACCCCCTCAAAGTGATTTGATTCGTTAAATACCATATGTGGGACATATAAAGGATGGAAATATGATATTATATATGATATTATAATGGAAATATAATATACCTTTATATCATTATGATTCCGTTCTATAAAATACGAAATAGAAATGAAAGTAGCGTTCATGCGTACGTACGGCTTACCGTCTCCATGAACGGTGCATTTCATTTCTTACCTCCAAATGATTATGTAATATTATAAATGCATGTATGTACTAGATATATATGACATATATGATATCTACATCATTAATACCATTCTGGATATAATGAACCTTTGACCAAATTAACAACATGTAAGTGTAAGAAGTCTATTTTTGACTTAAGAACCAAATACCGACAAAATGAACATTATTAACATAACTGATTACATGATGTTCATAACATGGTATAAAAGGAATAATGAACTTGAAAAAGATTCACAAGCAAATATAGATTAACTCATGTTTATTATTCAGGAGATTAAAGAACGGTCGGGTCAAGTCGGATACGAGGTATGGGACTTCGTCTCAATCTCCTTTCATTGAGGCATATTTTATTTTATACACAACTTTCTTTTATACGGTGTATAAACCCCTTTGACTTTTATGTTTATTCAAAAGGAATCTTTTTTATACGAAGCGTTTACTAAACGACAAAAGGGAATGTTTTTGTCATACGTATGCGGCGACAACGACTTCTCCGCCGTCGTGACCGTTATTTGAGTTTCGGCTTCCTTTACAAGCCATACCTTTTTTTTAAACGAAAAATAAATACCATGTTTTACTTTGGTGTTGAAAATGGTTTTCATAATGTTTTTATTATATCAATGTGTTGTATTGATATCTCGTGATTAAAATGTGGAAATGTTATGTTTCCTTTATGCATGTTTTATGTGATATGATTATGTTATGGTTCTTGGGCATTATTATGAAGACGGGTGGTTCCGTGATAAACTAAGGGCGGGTGAGCCCGTTATAGCTCTCCAATGCATTGGGTAACGCGAAGGAGTGAAATGTTAAGGTTTCTCCGAAGAGATTTTAGGGAATATACTGTGATGGGTATTCCAAACGTAACCAAGAGGGTTACTCCCTACGTAAGAATGTTATGAATTCCTCAAGTTACCTTTATGTCTTATGATTTCTATGATTTATTCATGATTTTATGAGGTATGTTAAAGTGCCTATGTTTTATGGGTAAAGTATGATTTCATTCTTATGTATATATGAACTCATGTTTCCTTTGCATGTTTTTTTTATAACCCATACTGAGTTTTTATGCTCATCCCAAGTTTCTGAAATGATTTTCACAGGTCAAGGGAAAGGTACATGATAAGATGATAGAGTCAAGGATATGTCAAGAAATAATCCATGTTTTATTTTAAATGTGTTTCCATTGATGGGAATGAAGAATACTATCTTTATGTAACCGATTTGTTTATATGTGGAATTTAATGCAAGTTTTATGATCTAATTCTCTAAAACTCTAAACCCGAAAAGATCCTCAATGTGTAATCTTGTAATAACTCAAGATTAAGTAAGGTTTAAGGCTGGGGACTTATAAAGAAGGATATTAAATTTAGATTCATTGAGAAGGATATAAAATTCTAATTCACTAAGAAGGATACAGAATTTGGAATCACTAAGAAGGATACAGAATTCGGATTCACTGAGAAATAAATAAAATTCAAATTCATAGAGAAGTAAACAAAAATTAGATTCACTAAGAAAGAAGAATAAATTCTATTGGGATTATTATGAATAAAACTCTAAAAAATCCAAGATGTTTTATGAAGAGTTGAGGAGGGAAAATTGAAATTCGATTTTTTTTAAATCTTGGAGAAATATAATGATTTTTTATGAAGTTTAATTTGATGTTTTAAATGTGAGATATTTTTTTAGTATTTGAAATTTGAGGAAGCAGAGAATGTTTTTGAGTTTCCTGCCTTTGTTTTCTGAGTCACCTATAAATAATTTCTCATATCATTTTATTTCTGAAAACTTACATTCAAGTAAAAAAGCCATAGTGCTGAATAAATCAAGTGAAAGTAATTTTTGGATAGATATATCATGAGGAGGATCGGATATTTGAATGTTTTTTACTGGATTGAGAAGGATCGTATTGAAAATATTGTATTCAGTTGATTAGACTGATAATGATCGTATTGATAATTTGAGAAGAGTTTGAGTTTTGAAAATTGAGAATGTTTTCATTGTATTGATTCCATCATATTGAGAGAATAAGATCTAGAACCATTGTATTGAGAGAATTAGATCTAGACTCATCATATTGGGAGAATCAGATCTAGACTCAATGTATTGGGAGAATCAGATCCAGACACAACGTATTGAGAGAATCAGATCCAGATTCATCAGATTGAGGATCCAGCCAAATTAGAAAAATGATTCAGATAAAGAAATTGTGGAGTTGTATCAAAAAAGTATTTATTCTTTTCTTTGGATAATTTTTTTTAATAAGGCATTTTAAATGGATGGGAGTCAGTATACTCTTTTCTACAAGGATATTGAAGGTTTCTAAATGGATTTTGTACAAGTTTTATTCACTTATTCTTAATATCAGATTTTCATAGACCCATGGGAGTGACTATGGAAAGGATGTAGGTTCTCACACAAAGGCCAAACCTTGTAAATATTTTGTGATTTACTTTCTTTACAACATTGGAAAACATGAGTATTTACTCAAAGTTCATAAATAAATAAATTTTAACAAGTTTTAGGGGTTATGTTTCTAAAAGTTTTAAAACATATAAATAGATGAACAAATGATTAAACCCCCCACCCAACCCACCCTTATAAGTTGTTATTTTTTCCTTTGTAACATCAATTATTATCAAAGATGAAGGTTCCTTTATTGAATCCTTATCATGGATAATAATTCAAAAATTTGGTTGCAAACATTATTATAGATGAAAAAATAGTATTATTAATTATCTTCTATCTCTTAGCCTTTAATTTTTTATGCTACTACTATTGGGTTTCCACCTATTGAGAATGATTCTCCAATAACCTTTTCTAATAAGAGAAATATAGAAGTTGATGTAAAGGCAAGAAATTTTGCATTCATATACTTAGTAGAAAACTTTTATTAGAAAGTGATGGACCTAAAAACATCAAATAGTATATGGGACAATATAGAAAGTGTTTTAAAATGTAATAAAAATGCTAAGGAAGCAAAGCTATGAATATGGTATAGTATGTATAAAGACATCAGAATGACAGATGAAGAAACAATTGATGAATGCTTAACCAGAGAAAACGAATTTTTTTGCAACATCATAGGATTCTAAGATGTCTCATAAGATTCTATAATTTTGAAGAAACTTATGGTAATCCTTTCTAATAGGTTTGAATATAAATTTCTTATTTATAAGATAAAGATGATTTATCTCTTGATGAATTTCATAACTTTCTCATTTCTTATAAAATGAGGAAAGCTATAATGTTTTAAAATAAAATAAAATATGAAATATAATTTTAAGCTATGAGAATGATGAAAATCCAAGATGTTGACAAATATGATCCTTGTAAGTCTAAATAAAATTAAGATGATGATTTGAATGATAAGATTATGTCCCTTATCTATAAAAACTATTATAGAGGAAGAGAAAATTATGGACATAAAATTATTCTCAAAATTTGAGTGTGGTGGAACCATACACTTTGCTATGAATTTTCCCAACAATAATGTTGGATGTTATCAAGATGATTCTGATGAAAAAACTCAATGGAATAAGTGGAGAAAAAAATGATAAAGGAGAAAATTCTTCTAACAAATACAAGAATAAGTTTACTAGAAACACAATAAGTATGTTGAGTAAGATATTTTAATTTTAATCAACTGAAAATAACTCTTCTGAATATGAAAGTTCATAAATATTTAGAACATTCATTGAAAAAGTTGAGAAAACAAAAGATTCCTCAAAGAGTGGAGAAGATTATGAAGAATCTTATAGAGAGTATCAACTCAAAATAGAACTTGTTTCATGTCTTGATAAAAATAAAACTCTCAAGAAATAAATTAGAGTTATGAATAAATATTGTGAATAATTTTCTGATGGAAAAAAAGATGCCATAAAGGAGGAGGAAGAATACATTGAGTAGATTTTAGGTTACAAACTCAAAATTTCTGAACAGGGAAAGATTATTGAAGACCATTATAAGAAATTGGAAGCTAAGTAAGATGAAGTTAAAAAGTTTAAATAAAAACAACTTGATTCTGAAAGTACCTTGAGTAAGATGAATAAAAACTTCAACAATTCCTTATAATAAAAAAATTTATACTTCTAAAGTTGATGAGAAGGGTCAATACAAGAATTAGGGAAAATATTCACTTACCAAAATTAATATTTCATCTAATTATTTTAACATTTCAGGTTCAAGAAAAATTATTGGAAAACATTGGGTGGATAAAGTATGTGATAAAACTATCAAATATATAAAAGTATAAAACTTTCTCAAAAGAAAATATGGTATACATCCTAATAATGTTATATCTAAAATAAGTTACCAACCTCAATAAAGTATCTATAGAGAAAGATCTTTCTTAAATAGAAAACCAAGATTTGATGGCTATTGTTGGAGTTTTGGAATATATGGGAAGAGAGCATATAAATTTTGTGAGAACATATCTATACCCAGAATAAAGTTTGATAAAAGTTGAAGAAATAGTGAAAGTAGAATGAGAAACTTCCGTAACTTACAAAAATCTAAAAAGGTGAATTCTCAAGATGTTTTGAAACTTTCCAACAAAAAATAAATTTGAATGTTTCGAAGAATTATATGGAAGATGTGATCAGGCTGGTCATCATGATGAAATATGTATGACACTCCTTCTAGAACAAGTTTCTTATGATAGAAAAGAAAATAAAGTTGAATATAGAAAAGTTGAGGAAAGATCTCTTGTTGTTAAAATAGTTTTGAAACCAATTAAATAGAACAAACCATGAATACATTATAGTGGATGTTCTTCACATATGACATATAATATAATGTTATTGAAACATGTTGAAATTTATGATGGAGGAGAAGTTACCTTTGGGAATAATAGTTCCTTAAAAATCAAAGGATTGGGAACAACTGAGATTGATATAGAAAACATGAAATCTAAGTAAATGTTATTTGATGATAATCTAAAACATAACTTACTTATTGTAAGTCAAATTTGTGATGAGGGAAAATATGTTTTCTTTAATCATTTTTAGATCATAAAAAGTTTTAAAGATAAACAAGTTTTTACAAAATGGGAAAGCGCTTGTGGGAATCTCTTCCAAATAATGGAATTCAACAACTACTATTACTTGAGTGTTGAAGATGAAAAAAATTTGTGGCACTAAAGACTTGGTCGCCTTGGATAAAAAACATGAATAAATTTTCTAAAGTTGACGCTATCCAAAATTTTCAAGAATTGAAATAAAAAGATGAAGATATTTTTATAAATTTCCAGATAAAACAGACTACTAACAAAATTCATAAAAGATTTGAGGTTCAATCTTCCAAACCACTTGAGATTATTCATTCCAATTTATATTGGTCAATAAGATGTCGATCAATAAAAATAGATTTATATATTATCACTTTTATTAATGATTTCACTCAGATGAATAACATCATGTTTAAAAAGCACAAGTGACAGGATATTGAAATGTTCAAATTCATTATAAAATATGTTGAGAATGAAAAGGGGTTTCCATAAAGAAATTGAGAAAAAAAATAATTTTAGCTTATTGAAAAACAATAATTTTGAAAATAAAAGTTCCTTAACCAAAGTTATTGAGAATGTTGAGGAGGATAAACTAGAGAACTCCAACAATAGTATATGTAATTCAAAATATACTTATCAAGATTCAGAAGAATCGTGTGATGGGTAAATTTCAGTTAGGAAAGAAACTTTGAAATTTCCTACCTTAAAAAATTGGTTGAATCAAAAAATAGTATTGGGAATTAGGTGGATCAAGTTCAGACCAGAAGAATGTAGATATTAGATAATTAGGTTTCACTTTTCTCAAATGTTGATCCAAAAAAAGTTTTAGAAGTTATTCAGAATAAAGAATGGGTGGATGTTATGAATGAAGAGTTGGATCATATTGAGAAGAATACAACATGGGAACTTGTTTCGTGGACAATAAACAAAAATATTATCAAAACCAAGTGGGTTTATAGAAATAAGTTAAATAAACATGTAGGAGATTTAAGAAACAAATCTAGGCTTGTTTGTAATGGCTAGTCATAGGTGGAATGTGTGTATTTTGAAGAAACGTATTCCTCTATTTCAAGATTAGAAACTATTATAATGTTTCTTTCAATGGTTACACATCGTAATTACAAAGTTTATTAGATGTATTCATATTTAACTTTCTTAAATGGTGAGATTAAGGAAGAATTTTACATTGAACTACCTTTTGGGTTTCTACATGATGAGGATGAAAACAAAGTTTTTACATTTCATAATGCTTTGTATGGTCTAAAAGAATCTCCATGTTCCTTGTATTCTAAGCTTGATAATATTTTGATAATGTTGAACTTTTCAAAGGAAAAGTTGATAGCAACTTATATATGAAATATGTTGACTCCAGAACTCTAATTATAATTATCTACGTTGATGATATAATTTTTTCTTATGAGGGAGAAAAATTATTCAAAGTTTTTACTAAGGAAATGAATATTAATTTTTGAAATGTTAATGTTCATATAATTTACTTTATTCCTTGTCTTACAAGGTCAACAAAAATAAAAGTAATTTTTTTGTCTCAAGAAAAGTATTTGAGGGAATTTTTAAAGAATTTTGTGATGGGATAATCCAAAGAAGTTTCTACTCATATTTCAGTAATGAAAAAGGAGAGTAAAGATTAATTGGGAATTATTAGCAATTATAAATACTTTCATAATATAATAATAAGTATTCTCTATCACACAACATCAAGGCCTGGTATTGCTTATGTTATGAATTTTTATGTCAGGTGTCAAAGTAATTTGAAAGACTCACATATGTTGGAAGAAAAGAGGATACTAAGATATGTAAAAGGAATAAATTCACATGGGTGATTATACAAAAAAAATAGTGTGATAAAGTTTCAGGGTTATATTGATGCCAATTGAGAGGAAGATTGTAATTATAGAAAATCAACCTCAGGAGGAAAATTTGTCCTGGGTGAATGTTGTGTGAGTTGCCATAACATCAAACAATGTTCAATATACATGAGAAAAGTTGAATCATAATATGTTGTCGCTACTCAAGATTGTACAAAAATGTTATGAATGAAGGTTAAGCTGTAATATTTTAAAGTAAAAGTTTCCAAAAAATTGAATATACTTTGTGATAATCATAGTGAAATTAATATTTCTTGAAAACATACCCAAAATTCGAGATCCAAACACATTGATATAAAGATTCACTATATAAAAAATATAGTTTTTTAGATATGTTTTTATGAAATACATATTAATAAAGTATCAGATTTATGATATTTTCACAAAAGCAATTTCGAAAGAAAGTTTTATGGAATTGAGGCTACAAATTCATGTTCAGCCTCCTCCAAAGTCTTCTTAAACCTCATAATGAAGGACCCCCACCATTCTTTGGATTATGTGGAAAAAGGGTAAGAGAAACTAAAAACTTTTTACTTGGTAATAAGTTTTTAATTATCTTTATTTTATGAATCTATAGCTATGGTTATCATAAAATAGCGAAGAGGAAATGAAAAGTGAAAAAATGTAAGATAAAAAGAAAAGTGATGTAAAGTAATCGTTACATGGATGCAAAATTGTATTTTCACCAAGGGATATAATTCCTTTAAAATCATTCTCTATCCAGTACTGTGGTGTTAAGATGGTCTCTTTTTAGAAATTTCTATATTTTGATAAATGTCAACACACTTGAGTTGTTGACAAAAGTTGAGTTGTGAAAAAATTATAAGATTTGGAAAAGTTATTAACAAGGGTTGTCAAAAAATACAAAGGGAGATTGAACAACCTTTATGGTATTTTTTTAACAATGTTTTTTTCGAAAACTATCCTTTTTGTATAAGATTTTTATGTAATCTAGGAATCAGATCCATCTTCATAGTATTCATCACATCGGATCCAAAAGAATCTTAGGTAGAAATGTTTATTTTCTATTAATTTTCATTTATCAAAATCAGAGAAAGAAAGAAGTTGTTGTGGGGTGAAATCGTATATTTTCTAAAGAGGTTTTCTAAATAATGTAAAATCATGATTTAAAAAAATTATACTTTTTCATTCAAATTAAACGATTATGTTCTGGTCATAAATTTCAAAAAAAAATCTAGAAATCTCTCATGATAAAATCTTTTGAAGAAATAGTGGAGAGGTTTTAAGAATTTTAATGTAATAATATGTAGATACTATCATAATGGGACATCCATTGAAATGGGAATTCCATAGTAATTGGAATTCCATCATAATATGAATTAAATAGGATTCATTAAGAAGGATACATAATTCATCTTCACTAAGAAGTATATAGAATTCGATTTCACTGAGAAGGATACAATATTTGGATTCATTGAGAAGGATACAAAATTATGATTCACTGAGAAGGATATAGAATTTTGATTCACTATGAATGATATTGAATTAAAATTCACTGAGAATGAAATAGAATTTGGATTCACTAATAATGAAATAGAAATTAGATTCATTAAGAAGCAAACAGAATTCAAATTCACTAAGAAAGAAACATAAAACAGATTCACTGAGAAAGAAACAGAAATCATAATCATTTTATTACAAAGAAGCCAAAAAGAGAAAATTCCAAAAGTTTTATGAATATTTTAGGAGATCAAACGTTTTATTCAATTTTTCATAAATCTCAGAGAAATATAAGGAGTTTCGACGAATTCCAAGTTAATGTTTTAAATGTGAGATATTTTTAGAATTTTTGAAATTTTTGGAATCACTGAAAGTTTTCAAGTTTCCTTCTTTTTTTCATGGTCTCCTATAAATACTTTCTTAGATCATTATCTCTGTGAAAACTTTCACACAAGACGAAAAGGTGGATAGATGAATAAATCAAGTGAAAGTCATTATTAGCCAGAGATATTGTGAGGATCATACAAATGAATGTTGGTTTACTAGATTAAGCAAGATCATATTGAGATGATTGTATTGAGTCGATTAGACAAAGAAATATTGTATTGAGAATTTGATAAGGGTTTTATTTTTGTAGATTGAAAATGTGTTCATTGTATTGATTATATCATATTGTGAGAATTGGATCGAGACTCATGATATTGAGAGAATCATATCCATACTAATCGTATTGAAGGAACTAGATACAGACTCATCATATTGAGATAATCAGATCTAGAGTCATCGAATTGAGAAAATAAAATCTATCCAAATCATACTAAGTATTCTTACTAAAACATTGTGGATTAGTTTTAAAAAAAATATTTATTCTTTTTTTATTGCTCAATTATTTTATAACAAAACATTATAAGCTGATGAGAGTTAGTATAATCCTTCATATAGGGAGATATAAGGTTTCTAACAGGATTTGTCACAACTTGTATTCACTTTTTTAAAATAGTGGATATCTATAGACCCATTAGAGTAGATATGGAAAGAATGTTGGTTCTCAGATTGACGTTGAACCATGTAAATATTAGGTACTTTTATTTTTCCCTACTTATTCATGCATTAGTATCTACTGATTTCTTTAAATGGCCCGAAGGCCTTCATTTTTTATTCATTTTTGATAATCCCCCTATTAAGGGTTAAAGGGGAACCCTTACATGGACCTTAGGCTTCATTAAATTATAGGACCACAAGGTATTAAATGAATTCATTGCATACTATGACTACTTGAAACTTCCCCTCCACAGCATCTACATCTTGATTAGCTCTTCACCTTTTCATGGATGTTTAGCTCGTTGTCCTATACAGAACTGCACAGTCCTGGTACCGATGGTAAATGGCATAACATATCATTCTTCCAAATTTGTTATCTCTAATCCGTTGAATGTGCCTTTATCGACTACTTTCTCTTATCCTGAATCCCAACTTCCTGAGGTGTGGCCTTCCTATGGAGCTGCATCTGCTACAACCACTGACCCCGCTAATGGGTCCCACATTATCTTCCACAACCTCTTCATGTAGTTGAATCCCGAAAACCAGCTCCTAGTACCACTCCCAATCTGATCTAAGATCCCTGAATCTTCCATAGTCCCTAGATCATGGATATCTAAGAATTATTCTATAGAACCACTCCAGATTCCTGACCCGAATGCATGCATGACACTCCTTCAATGCCCGATAACACTACATCTGCTCACTTACCAGCTTCCCACATTAGAAGAACATTGTCAAAGACCCACTCCTCAGTGTCCTGCTCAATTCTCTATCCTAAACACCCTAATGAGACTCCTCACAACCTCACTTCTTACTATCTAAAGAATCACTGATGTAATCACCTAATGTCTTCAATCAAATCAAATATGATCGGTCCATCAAATTTCCCTCAACTATTAGTTCTGGATTCCCACGTCTAAGAATGATTCCAACCTAAAGATGTTTACCTACACCGGAATGGAGTGCTATAAAACTTCTTCAAAATGCCTCACCCATGAGGTTTCATCACCCGCTATATAGAGAGAAAGATAAGACAAGTCTTTGAGATTAGTGGAATTTTTCATGACGGACATGTCTCGCTGATGATGGTTTAGGAACTCCAAATATCTCTCCATCCACAATGTATCCAGGAATAAGTGCTTGAAGAACCTGGCCTCAATGTCCTTCTAAATCAGTCCCACTTTCCTTACCCCTAAACCCATACATCCCACCTGTGCTTTACTGGTCCTCTTATCATGTACGTTTCCAACATCAACCTCTAGCTTGGGGATGTCTCAAGATACTAAAAAATGGAATGAACAGACTCTATCCATTTCACATCCACCTGCGGTCTTCTCTCACATAGTAATAGTGTTGGGGATGCAACTAGAACTCCCAAGTAAGTAATCCATAAAAGGATCCACTCTCTGAGCTCCCCTTTCAATCCCTTGGATGACATGGACCAAGATTACCCAAAGTTGTTCATCCCGCCAAAACCCAAAATCTATCAAATCCTACAGTTTTCCCACCTATACCTGAGCTTATACCTATAGCAAACACTCATCCTAACCCTTCAGGTCATCATCCCAACCCTCATGGGCCTCAACCCATGTGTTCTCCTACAACACCATATCACCACTCTCCTGACACTCCATTTGAATCCACCTTGGTGGAAACTCACAGAATAACCAATATCATAGTCATAAACCCATAATAACATATATGTTACATAGATAGGGAAATATATAATAATCAACATAATATCACATTCCTTAAACATTCCCATAGAAACCATTCCACATGACTTCTGAAGTCATTGAGCCTTACCCGCCCATATCATATCTAGGTATCACATCTAAATCTAGAATCATGGCCCCTCTCCTACCAACATCAGATTCAAGCATAACATATCAATATGAGGTAGATGAGTAATGTACCAATAAATAGGTTAATTAGGAAAATAATGTTTAGCTTCTTTGTTGACATTTTAAATAGCTCGCCCATATCATCATCCCTATCAACTCTTATCATATCCAATACCATATATCATGACTTGAAATTAAACATTTTATTAAAGATATTTAAAAATTGGAGGGTAAATCAATGGGTTATGAAATGATTAAGCCCAAGGGAATTACCACTTAAAATATAGATATAACAAGAGGGGGATATCTGAAAGAAGTAAAACAATTATATGATCTTTTTGGGCTAACTCTTGAAGCCATGAAATCCACCGCCCGGTTCCCCTCGTGCCAAGTGTAATGTAGTGTACTGTATTCATTAATAGGTTACTTAAATCTATGCCTATGATAAATAATTGACCATAGAACCTTGATCTGGCCCTGAAGATAGTTAAATATGATCACTGATTTGGTCTCCACATTGGTCAGACTGATATTGTCACAACAAAACATCTCCAATACATCCCTCATAGCACAAGCCTCAGCCATTAAAGATTCACCCAGAACATATGATGTACTGAATGAAAGAATGATCGATCCTCCCTGATCATAAACCATCCCTCATTTTTTCATAAAACCATTACAAAAGGACCCATAAACATTAAGTTTGAATCCACTTTATGGAGGGTTCCATCAAATCCATCACCCATGAGAGACCACGCCAAATCTTCTAGAGTATTCCCTGACCGCTCACCTCATATTATGGATAGAAGGGGCCAACCCCATACATATGAGAAGAGTTTCCATCTCATATGGCAATAAACCCGATATAGTGGCCATAAGCATGAAAGATGCAATGTTCCCCTTGTGATATGATCTCAGTGTTTCCCATAAACACCAGCAGCATGATAATAGGAATAGGACACTCGCACAGTGTTCAGGGTAGTGCTCGCTAATGCCGTTAAACGAAATGTGAATAAAGGACTCTCTATTCCATGCATTAGGAATGAAACTTGAGAAATAACCCACTATGAACCACATATAGATGTCCCTATCACTTTCAAAAAATAAATGAGAAATAGACTCTTCTTGTGGGATGCTACAACAGTTATACTTTAAATCCATTTGAATTCCCTTGCGCCAAACCCGATCGTCTATGGAAATATCTACATTGAGGATCCTCTAAAATATGAAATTAAACATAGTAGTATATTGTTTACACCAAATAATCAAGAAAAAAGATTCATGATTCATATCTCATAACATCACACCCAGATTTCATTAAAACCACATGCCTGAGCTTGCTTAGTAGAATTCCACCAAATAGAGGCTAAGAAAGAAAAAACTATTTAGCTTCCATTATTGACACTTTAAACAACCCATCCCTCTTAGTGAAATCCACATTTCCAATGAAAATCACAATAAATTTATCATTGGAACACACACACACACAAATATATATATATATATATCATCATCTTATGTGCCTATCAAGAAAGCATAAATGATCATCCCTTACCATACCAGGAAAAGGTTTATATATTCTCCCTTACCATACCAGGGTAGGGGACATAAAGCATAATAGATAATAATAACACCCAAGTGCACTACATGAGGTGTAAATCATGTGAACTTTAAAAATATCAAAGCATAACACCAATTTCCCACCACTGGAAACTTGGTCTGTCCCCCATGCATGGGGCTTTAGGCACCCAAACATGTGGTATAAACCTAGTTCCAACAACATCCAAATCTCCTATATACCATATCCCAAATATTAAGACCCAAAATTAGGTAAAATAAACTCTTTTAATACCATTTGTAGGGTCCCAACCCATTTTTTCACCCGAACAGTGCTCAAGGTCGGTTGGTCAGTAGCCATTAGGTGTGCCTCCTCATGTGCCAAAGGCTTACAAATAGTATCAAGGCATAAATGGTTGATATTGGGAATAATATACCCTATTTTGGTGATTTTAGTAATGATATATAGATAAAAATGAAATAGCAGAAGTAAAGACCATAATTGATAGGACCAGTAACCCACTATTGAAGAAGCACATGCAAGTAGATGAAATAATAATTAACAAACTTGATCATAACACTAGTACAATGAAATTAAATTTATAGATACTTGAGAAAATATGATTCCATGGTATAATAATTCATACGCGTCAGTTCATACAATAAAATAAATAGAATGCATCACCCGTAGATGACCTTAATACATACATATAATAAGCATGCTGATAAAAAAGGAAAATCACAAATAAACTCTAACTGATTCCTAAACCCAAGATCCTTACTATCCATCCCATGATAAGAAATATGACATGATTAATAAGGTCTAGATCATAGACCAAACCATTAACTGATAATAATATCATAAAATCTACATGTGTCTAAAGGGGTCTACATAGCGTTTGATAATAAATATCAATAGGACACCACCAATGTGTACTCAGTTTCATCTATGATAAATCATGTGTTCTAAATATATAATAAAATAAAACAGTAACATCATGAAAATAACATTCTTCCCCTGTTCTTAGCATCCAAAAAGAATAAATCACCTTCTTTGTCCATTTTCGATATAATGGTAGCAGAGAGGATCCTTAGCATAAATCCCAAGGCATCCTATAAAGAAAAACATTCTAGTTGAACCATCATGTTCCACCGATAAATAGTCCCCCAAAACATTATGCCCTCATTCATGTACCGTTGTCCAAAAAGGTACACCCTATAAGTTAGTATCTTGTCCCTTAGACCCCTTCTCAAAATCTCTTATTGACTAAAATCCCAATGTCATAAGTCATAGTGATGTTTGAACTCCAAATAATAACATTGTTGTCTCAATGTCAAAAATATTGTGGAATAGAAATATCCATCCTCCCAATAATCTTGACCCAATGACATCAATGTATGGCCAGCCTCATCCCCCAACTGATGATCTCATCACTATCAACTGATGGATCCTCACCATCCACATGGATTTCTATGGAAAGAACCTCATACCTTGCTGATGGTCAACACCATCCAAAGCTGCATCTAATAGAGTCCTCTATCCACATGAGTTGTCAACACCACCTCATCATTTGAGTACTATCTGTGAGAACATGACTCTAATTTCATGCCATCCATAAATCACCAACAAAGTACCTAAACCACATTATCTCGACACCTCAATCCCTTATGGTCGTGTCTCTCAATCTGATGGACAACCCCATCCCATGTCACACAATCCATGCTCGTAACCAGATGACCTCATCACATCATTCTAATAACTATGTCACCCACCTGGTGATCAACATCACCCAATGTATCTAGTCCAAGCCTAACTTAATGACCAACATCACCTCAATCCTAGAGGTCATCACCCCCTCAATACTTAAGTAAATCGTTTATCACTCCAATGGATCCATCATTGGTATTATAATATATTAAAAAGTTTAATAAATAAACACCTCAGCCTAATCTGACCAAGGTTTGAAGCCACTCACTGGGATCATACTATTTGTAGTCAATAAGAAGCATGCCTATAGGCATCTCATCAGTAAATTTTAATTAATAAAATTTAGTACATAAATTTATAGCTTCTCTCTCGGACAAACCAACTAAATTCTTAAGAGCACACCCAAAAAGCATGAGAAAAATAAAGATAAATCTAGACACTACCTACCTCATATTGGTAGACACTCGCTCATAGGGAATCGACCTCTAACAAAAGTTTCTTCAAAAGAAATTTTCATTATAGAATAAAACTCTAGAAATATGGTAAAAAACTTTCATATATTTAGCACACTATATCTAAACAGAAAAGGATAATATATGAAAGGGAATAAAATTATTTATGGACGTGATTCCAATGAGACTGACTACTTTAAGAATATAACTCAAATGACAAACACGGCAAAAAACCTAAGGGAGAAAGAGGAGGAGGGTTATCCTCTACTATACATTTGGGTGTAGACAAAAAGTGGAGAAAAGAAGATAAATATGAGATTTATTTTGGAAAATTTTCTACTTTAAGTGGTCCACATAGTTTGGATAATTATGTGTCAATCGTGTAGTGCCCATTTTCCATGCACCACACCAAGCATGATTGGCCCACCCAATTTTCTTAACCATAAGTATACATTTCTTAATCCTCTATTAATAAATTTAGAACAGCCACATAGTCATGTGCCCCATCTTTTAGGGTTTTTCAAATCATGCACATATCCAAAGTAGGGCTACAAAATTTCACTTGGGAGGTTGCATGGTTTTTCCAAATTGTGTGCACTAGTATGCTCACACTAAAAAGTTGGTTTTTCAGCCTATCACACAATTGAAACCCACTTGAAACCTTGATTAACATTCTAAGAATTGAAACTCATATAAAAAGTATTTGGTTCAAATGAAATCTTAAAATTTAGTTCCAAAGCTCAATAAAAGAGTTTTACCACTCACCAAACTCCAAAAAAATCAAATGGGTTAAGGAATTCGACCCTCTCCAAAAATCATGGTTGTTATAGGGAGTGTTATTATGTTTGTATCATGGTGCCTCACCCATTGATAGGTGAAGGTTAAGAACCATGTTATATCCTATTTGATCTAATTCCTTGAGCTTCCAAAGTATAATTTGGATAATATATTGATGGATTTCTTGATAATACGTCTACACTCTGCTAAAAGACATAATGCTCTATATGTTATTATCCATCAGCTGGCTAAGTGAGATCACTATCACCTTATACAAAACAATGTTTTAGTGGAGATTATGGGATGTATATACATAGGTGAGATTATATGGTTTCAATATGTTCCTTTGATGATTATTTATAGTCATAATGATCGATTCATATAATAATTATAGAGTATATTTAAAAAGGATTTTTGAAAAGAATATGCTAGAGTACTTTGTCCCATGCCCAAAAAAACAGCCATATGGAGATGACTATTAAGGTTCTCAGTGATATGTTGTGGTTTTATATGCTTGATTTTTGAAATAGATGGATTGATCACCTTCCACTAATGGATTTTATTCATAATAATAGGTACCACTCCAATATCATCTTATCCCCATGTAAGGCCCTATATATAATACCATTATGGTCAACTATTTACTATAAAGTGATTAGAGAGTCATCACTTATATGGTCATATTTGGTGTAGTTGATGATGGAGTAGGTATAAGTGATCTAGTAGTAGACGAGAATAACTCAAAGCTATAATAGGTCATATGCATACTGATGATAGAGGCCTTTCAAGTTCATGGAGGGAGATGATGTGTTCTTAAAGGTTTATACATAATGTGGTTTGCATGGTTTTGGTCAGGGAAATATTTTATCCTTGAGGTTAATCATGTCATTCAAGATCGTACATAAAGAAAGTGAGGTTTATTATCAACTATAAAGTCCACTTTAGTTGTATGATATAGAGACATAGGATTCGCATACATGTATATTACATCTTTTCAGATGAATATTCATTACATTACACAAACACATGCCATAAAACGTAATAGTTTAGTGCCTTTAGAGACTTGGAACACAATATTATAATCTAGTGAAAGATCCTAAATGTTACCCACAAAGATCTTCCCATTTATTCCACTTCATAGAAATACCCTACATAAATTTTTTTTCATAACCTAAGGAAAGGGACATATGAATGGGTGACCTCAGATGCTCATTAAGGGTAAATAAGGGAAATATAAAAAATTAATAAGACAATAAGGGTATGATAGTGTGAGAATAACATATGGAAACCATAACCTATATATCAAGGATTAAAAAATTTATTCATGGCATAAATATTAGACGTTCTTAAGGCATGAATCATAAAAATTCAAAGAACAAGAGTCATGAGAGAATAGCAATGACGTAAGACATAAAATTTTGGTATACAGATAAGTATAGAAAATCATTTCATTAGTAGTGAAGGCTTATTTCCAAGACTTATCATATCAATCCATGGGTGGATACACCTCATTGGAAGGATACACCACCATACCCAATGGAATCCCTTTCCTCATATTAAAATGAGTATACTCCCAAAACATCATAGTAGACAAGGTTTATTCCAAAGACCATCATAGTAGAAAAATTCCATTATTGAACTATGTTAACTCTATATTATAGTACTTTATATCTCATGAGATATAAATATTTATCCAATTATTTTGAGGGAGATATAGGTACCACATATCTTTGGTTATAATATAACCACCATCCTTTTTTATAATGTAACCATCATCCTTGGTTATAATATAACCACCATCATATGATGAAAATCATACATATGTGTTCCACAAGATCATAAAACATTCACCATATCATAACTCATGAAATGAAATGGGGTTCACAAACATTTCATTGTATCATACCCTATATAAAAGATATAGATTTTATAGTCATTTCAACATTTAATTATAGCATAACACATGAAAAGAAGTAGGTTTCATAAACCTTTTATCATGGTATAACCTATGGAATAGAAAAGGGTTTCATAAATATCTTGTCATCATAAAAATAAGCCACTTAGAGATAGAATAATAATGGTATCCTGGGTTCATATCCTTAATAAATAATAAGTTACATGAAAGGATGTCTTTATACATGGATAATTTTTATGAAAGATAAATCACTTGGAATGTTTCATTAGGGAGATACCTTTTTCAAAAATTGCTTTTAAAAACTAAAAATTCATAAAAATATTAAAAATATTTTCATTGAAAATAAAATTTAATATGTATAAAGTAATCTTTAAAAATAATTTAAAATATTTCCTGAGGTAAATGGCCTTTTCTCTTTGAAAAACAGTTTTTAAAACATCTTCCAAATCCATTTTTACTTAGTAATAATTTATTTAAAATATAAAAATTTCCCAAATACTATGAAAAAAAATTATTTGAAAATAACATTGAAAACCTATAAGGGAATTTTTAAATCACTTAGTGGTCATGATAGGGACAAATATTGTTCATGTTGTGCATGTTAAAGAAAATAATAATTTTCACATTTTTAGTAAAATAAAAATGGGAATTGTTTGGAAAGGAACATGAAGAATCATTTAAAAAAAATTAAAAAGGAAAAAATGGGTAAAAAAATCTGTAATAAACCATTTTAAAAAGGTTAAAGAAATTTTTGGAAATATTTTTATAAATCATGATTTTTAAAGAAAATAGATTTATAACCGAAGAGAGAAATAAAGCAATATTTTCTTAAAAACATTTTCTCAATTACTTAAAGTACCAAAGAGTGAAAAAATAGTAATATTACTTTAAAATTTCATGAATAACTAAATTATAATAAAATTCATATGGATCATAATATTTTATCTTCGAAAACATAATAAAAAATAATCCCAATATACAATGAGGTTGTAACATAAAATCTTTACTACTTTAGTAGCTTTGAATCATAATCCACATGAAGAAATAAAATAAAACGAAACGTAAAATATCAGGAGGATAAATAAATTCATGATATTATATGTAAAAGGGGAAGTATATACACCTCATAAAGGAAGATAGGTTCAAAACATAACATATGTCTCAAATAAGAAAAAATTGAGACAAATTCCCTTATAGATTTAGTAATTTCTTGGATCGTGAGCCCCAATAAAGTATAAAATCAAATGAAACTTTAAGTATAATTAAAATAATGATATTCTTGATATAAAATGTCAAAGTGGAAATATATACACCACACAAAGAAATGAGTGGTGAATTTTCATATGTCTCCCACAAATAAAAGAGAGACCAGAAATCTCTTACCTTAGTCATGACTTCCATCGTACACATTCAAACCTCTTATATAATACATATAAGATTATTATAAAAATATTATAGAATAATATTAATATATATCATACTATATATGATTTTATTTTGACATATTATTATTTATTTATTAATAATTCAATGTTAAGGTTAGGTTTCAGGTAATAACGGTTTTTTCGTATATGTTTGGATTATTTATTTTTTTTCCACTTACTTTGATAATGATTTAATCATCTCCGGAATTTTAAAAATGATATAAATATAATATATATTCAGTATATATGTATTTTTAGTAATCTATAAAATTTAGAGATAGAAAATTAAATACACTATTCATGGAGATGGTAGGACGTTTGTACGCATGAATGATGTTTGCATTTTATTGTAATGTTTTTTTAGAAAAATGATAACTTTCCAAAAACTAAAAGTATCCTTTATAGATTAAAAAACAAGTTTAAAAATTTACGAAAGATTATTTTTTACAATAATCATTATGCCAAAAGAAAAAAGATCATAATGTATGTTATTGCATCAAGTCATATTAGGATTGATGAATCCTTTATTTTAAAGACCATAATCCAAATAATTTTCTTCATAGTAAGTATGAGTGATGATATAATTCATCAATGAGATCATATCACTAAATTTTCTCTATCTTGTAGCCGATTTCTATGATAAATGAATGATATTTTCCCTAATATCATGAAAAGTGGTGGTAGAGTCACATTCCATCCACAAGTTGGATTAACCTTACTGATATTAAATTTTTGTTGCATTGATAATACCGAGAATTTAAGAATCAAGTGAGGTAGAAATAAGTCAAGTTCTCTAAAGACAACCCACGGTGTCACTAAAATGATTTCAAAAAAAATGCACAATAACCATAATGACCCGGACTGTATTTTGTTTCAACATATGTGTTGCATTTAATCCATACAAGAAATGGAGATATAAACATAAATTATAAGGTTTCAAAAGGAGGGTGATAATTACCTATAATTTAAAAACATTTTAGTAAAAAATCGTGAATATAGTTACCACAAAAACCTTTTAGATTGAGATTTTCATATTTCACAACAGAGAATAGGAGGGAGAGAGTATAATGAAAATTAAAAGCATCACCAACATGAATCATTTTATTCTAAATATTCCAAAGTTAGTGAATTACTTCCATAATGAAGACAAGAAAAAGATTGCACACATGTTTTAAAAGATATAGAGAGATACATGCAATCAAATTTTCCCAATTGTTGAGATCGTGGAAAATTTTAATTTCAAAATAGTATGTAATAAAATCCATAATATATAAGTTTTTTAACACCCTAAGAATATATGATAAATTTTTTATCTATTTTGATGACATAGCATACATCTGAAACAAAGATCAATACCAAAACCCTATAAAAAATCATCAGCAGGGAGTTTATAATGCATAATTATCTAGGAAAAAGAAAATTTAGAAGTCATGATGAAATTTTTGTAAAAATATTTATCCTATGAGATAACATGTCTGTTAATTATCTCATTATAAAAATATTTAGTATAAATTCTCCTATTGGGGGTAGATTTAAAATTAATAAAATCCAAACCTTTCTTAAAATCATAATTTAAAACCAAATTCTTGACCTCAAGAGGACGAACATCCATGGGAATTTATAATTTCTCTTTAATAGGTATATTTTCATAAAAAAAGTATCATGAAAAGTAATATAGTTGAGAAGAGGAGTACATGTATAATTTTCTAACCAACATTTCAAATAAGAACTAACTCTTACTAACTAGATAGAGTTAATAGAGATGAGGGGGAAGGAATTCTTGAAAGCAGGCCAAAGAAAAGAATATAAATAATTTAAATTCATAATTTCAAACCTGTTTAAAATTTTATATTTCAAGAAGGTGATATATTATGAACATTTATTAATAATCCTACACATAAAATTATCTTGAAAATCATCATTGAATTTTCATATATTTTTAATGCCAAGTCCAATATGGTCAATAGGCTTACATCATTGATTCCAAGAAACTGTCGTAAGTTTTTTCTAGATAATTATTCCTTTCCATATAAATTTTTTATAGAAATATTAATACTTTTAATGAGGGATATTTTCAATATGTAGACCAAAAAATATTAAACAAATTTAGAGAGATCATAAATTTGAATATGATATCTATTCTATCCATCGAGAGAGTTTTACCTTTCTAGGAGGCTAACTGATTTCTAACATGGCTAATAATATGATAGAAATTCAAGATACATGGTTTCCCCCAAAACATGGGAACACCAAGATATATAAAACGAAATAATCCTTCTATAATACCTAATTCACTAATATCATCAATTTTCCTAGCAGATTTGATATTTTTTCCAAGATATAAAAAGGAGTTGTTCCAACTAATTTCCTTCCCATAAACTTCCTCATAATGTAGGAGGGAATATTTAATGTTATTAATATTTATTTTTGTCTCTTTGACTGAAACTAATTATGTCATCAACATACCATAATTGTGTAGGATCTATAAGATTTCTAAAAGCTCTAATTGAATCAAATTTATTATTTCTATCCATAATAAGAAAGAACCTGCTTTAATAATCTTCAAAAATAGAGAAAATAATGGATGAAAGAGGACCACCTTACCCGACACCTCTGGTTCATGTACAATATATCTCATGTGATCCATTAATAAGATTAGAGATATGATTTGGGCCTAAAATAATGCAAACATAATTGATGAAGGTGTTATCAGAAACCAAAATTATATAAAACTATGCATATAAAGCCCCAATATAATATATCAAATGATTTTTTAACATATAGTTTAATAGAAATGTTACCTCCCCTAATGGGTTTCCTTAGAATATTTATGCATTAAAATGTGGTAATAATCCAATCTAGAATGTTTATTCCTTTGATGAAACGGAATTGATTCAAATAAAAAAAATAGAAATATTGGATAGACTATTTACAAGAATTTTACCAATAATTTTATAAATAGTATTGAAAAGATACCCAAGTACAAAAAGATAAGTCTGATTCGGATTAGGAACTTCAGGAATAAGTGAATGTAATTGAACATTAAAACCATCTGTTAATTTTACACCTATAAAATAGTGTTTAATAAGCCTGCAAACATGACAGTGAATAAAATACCAGAAATATTGAATGAAAAAATCAGTAAAATAATTCGGACCAAGTGAGATACTATAGTTTAATCCAAAGAAATCATCCTTAATCTAAAAATCAAGGGGAAGAGAAATAATGATTGAATTTTCCTCTTGAGTGACAAGTCTAGGAAAGACATATTCCATAATATGAACACAAGAAATATGACTATTAAAGATATCCTTATAGAAAGGAACAATATAAACAAAACGTTCTTCTTTTTATCAATGATTACACAATTATAATTGAGAGTGGTCAAAGTTTTATGAAGCTTTCTAATATTTTGTAGAGATTTAGAAAACATGGTATTCTGATCGCCTTCCTTGATCCATTTTACTTTAAAATCCTCTCTTTTCATTAATTCTTTGATAATTAAAATATTATTTAGATCATTAATATTTTTTTTGTACAAGAAAAGCTTGAGAATTATCACATGTGTCAGTCTCTTGATTAAAATAATGTTGTGATTCAAGATGAGTAATATCATCCTCAAGATGGCTAAATGGCTCATGGCACCAAATTTTCAATCATTTTTAAGTATTTTAATCTTAAAGACACAATCTATGGTGTCGTTATTATAATTTAATGAATTAAAATTATCTTGCACCATTTTTTGCATTTAGTAAGCATTTTCCAGGAACTGTTAAATCTGAATGGGAAAGGAGTACAATCCTATTTAGTTAAAAGATTCATCAAAATAGGATAATGATCTGAGTTAATTCTTGTTAAAGTGGAACATGAAATATACTTCCAATTATTAAGGGATCTGTCACTAACAATCATTATCTATTTTACTAGACACTACCTTATTAAAGTGTTTCCTATACTAAGTACATTTTTCACCCACAAGGTTAACCTCATGAAAATCTCAATTCTCTATATAGGTTTAAAATTCCCTAGTTAATATAGAATATGAACTTATACCTAATTTTTCTTCTGGGTTAGCAATGGAATTAAAATCACCAAGAATGAACCAAGGATCCTTAATTGTGATTCTTAAATAAAAGATATTCATCCATAATTATCTTATTTATTTATAAACATTATAGAAAAAATTAAAGATAAATATTTTGTAAATCCAAAGTAAAAGTTGATAAGGGTAACCAGTTTCTTATAAGAAAAAAAGAGGCATACATTATCAACTTCAAAATAATAAAAAAACCAAATAATTTTCATTTCAATATTTTATTAATTTGTGATAATTGGGCGATATCATATTTAGGAAGAAAAAACTTCTCAGAAAAATAATTTTTATCTTCGTAAATTCCTATAAGATCTGGCTTGTGATTGTTAAGAAAAATATTGAGTAAAATAATAGTTTTAGGTTTCCAAATTCCCTAAAAATTCAAAAACATTATCTTTATTTAAATGTGGATTTGGAGCTATCACCCCCTTTTTTATTACCAAATGGTTACATGTTTCTATTTGATCTCTTGAAAGTAATGTTTTTCTTATCATATTTCTTAGCCAAAACATTACTATTGTGTAGGATTTTGGTATCAGAACAATATTAATCTCTTACATTACTAGATATATTTTTGAAAGGTCCTTTTGAACTACTTTCAAACATATGACTCAAAGTTGAAATATTATTTGAACTATATGATTTAGCAACATTATATTCAATAATATCAGCGATATCATCAATTTTGATAGAAGGATCAGAGGTATTTACCTATACAAGGCTTGAATTATTAATCATTATTCAAATATCTCTTATTGTAAATGGATATTTCACTATTACTACATTTAGATGACTTGTATGGTCTTACCATTATCAAGGTATTTTCAGTAGAAAGGATATACTTGGAACTGTTTTCATCAACCTTATTAATTGTATGAAAATACTCATATTCATCCAATAGAGATGTAATAAAATTTATAATATCTTGAGCCAATTCTATAAAAATTAATGACATTGGTTCATGAGGTGGTAACCACTACACACAAGAGAGATGATTTCGTAACCCATTTGATGTAAGCAGATATGGTTATAAATAATAAAATTAACACAAAAACATCTAATTATCCACAAGATAATTATTTTATTATATTATCCTTGTATAATAATAATTTAAGTATTCATAGTATGAAATAAAACAAAAAATGATCATTAATGAATGTTATCTCTTCTTTATTTTTCCTCCTTAGGCTTACACCAATAGCCTTCCTAGGATATATTTCTATCCAAAAAAAGGACTCTTGTGTGAAAGGATGGAATTTTGGAAGTGGTTTGGGTAAGTATTGGACATACCAAAATGGTTTTAAGGTGTGATGGGGAGAGGATAGGTGGTGGCCTTTTATAATTGAAGAGTGGAATTTTGGTAAATACCCAAAAGTATTCAATAATGGGAGGTCGCTTTCACCTCACATGGATCAAATTTGATAAATAATGTAGTGGATGGATGATATTATTTATCCTCACCTCCAAAAAAATACCTGTTTTAAACATGTCATTTATTAGCCTTCAAGTTTTCTTCACTTTTACTATTTCATCTTTCACCATGGTAACTTGTTTTTTTATCCCGATTAATTTATCATTTAAGAAAAAAAATTAAGGGAGAATTATTAGATAATTTAAACCTAATTATTCTAAATATTAAATTCAATTTATTAAATAAAAATATATTTTTTTTAAAGTTAATTTAAACACAAACACATGTAATGCGCAAAACCCCATATTAACCTTAATCATGACAATTAATTTTTAACTATTTTCACAAACCATTCTGGAAAAAATTAAGTTAAAATTATTATATAATACAAATTATTATGACTCCAAATATAGAATTCATTTTTACAAACTTCATTCACATAAGTAGAAAATTTAAATTTGAAATTAATCTCACATACGTGATGAGAAAGCGAGTTCCCAAAGAGAAAATGCTCAAAAGTTTTAAATGTTTTTATATAAAAATTCAATATGAAAACAATTAAAATGACCTAATTTAGATTAATAGATACATATTTTATCTAATTTTATGTCAAAAACAATTAAAAATATAATTTTACTTTATAAATAATTTAAATGAAAATGCATTTTTCAATTAAAATTCAGTATTTTTCACTATTTATCAATAAATGATTCTTTTCAAAAAAATATCAAAAAATTTACCCTAAGATTATTTTTATATTAAGATTTAAAAAATTAATTTTATTTTTTAAAATATTTTTTATAATATTGGTAAAAATTAATTTTAAAATAAGTGTGCCAAACACGACAAAACTACTTTTTAGAAAATACTGTTTGAAATATTAATTGAATTTATTCTTATATATTGTATAGAAAACATATAAGATGAATGATAAAAAATTTATAGAATATAGAATATATAAATTTAATTAAAAATTTTGATGCAAATTTATTTTTTAATTTATTTAAGTACAAATTTCTTGTGTGCATAAAAATAGTTTTTTAGAAAAAGATTTATTTTTTTTTTCAAATAGTTTTTTATTTTCATTTCTAATTAATTAGTCACCAAATAACTCATTTTATTGAACTGTGTAAACCATAAATTTTCATAACTTCGTTAATCCTATTCATAACATCCATTCCATCATCTAGTTGATAAATATCATATTAAATAATAATATTTTAATAGATTTCCATTTTTTGTTTAAACATGGTGTTGCTTATAATGCAAGTTAAACCCATTATTATGTGTAACAAAATCCAAAATTAGTTTTTCATTTAATGCATGAAAAACATAATGTTTCATGTAATGAAATTTAAAGTTAGTATTACATATAACCTAAGATAAACATAGTGTTTCCTATAATTCAGAACATCTAAAAGATTAAGATCACTTGAAATGAATATATTTCACAAAATCTCATGGTGTTACATTCTATACCCCTTAAAATGAATTTCCCTCTTAAAATGTATCATGGAAATCAAAGGTTTAACATTTGAAAATTAATTAATAGAAACTCACATTGTAAAAAGGGCTAATAAAACACCCTCTCTAAAAAGAGAAATGGATGTGTAAAAGTCATTTGGAATAACACATAGTAGGTTTCCAAACATGATAACATAAGTGGGAAGTGAAAACATAGAGATAGAAGAGAAAACTAACACCCAAATATTGATAGGGAGAGATAAATAACATGGTCAAGAGAAATTTAATGACCACAAATCCATAAACCAAATAGGAATGAAAAAATTCATTGATATCATAAAAAATAATGATAAGATGTCAAAAAATTTTTCAAGATCCTTTTCCAAGTGTTTGTGAATGTATTTTCTATATAAACTAAGAGCATTTGAAAATTGACTTACTTGATATATTTTTGGTTCATAGACACAATTTCATCCTTTAGTTGTGCCTAGATCAATTTCCACTTTATATCTTACTCTAACATATGGGGTTTTCTTATCTAATGCTCTAAATAATATCCATAATATAATGATAATTTATTCCTTAAATCTCTAGTTAAAAAAGGTTATAACTAGTTAAACAATATGGATAATTCTTCAAATGGTGAAGTAATACATTACTCTATAAACCCCATTATAAGTTTAAATTAAACCATTCTATAAATAGTTAACCTTATGAACCTTGAAAAATTCAAAATTTATAAATAATGTTACTAAATTTATCAAAATCAACTTAACATAATTCCCCAATATCATATAGTAGCTCTTGATTATCCCATATAAAACATGTTATTACCTTAATAATGGATTCTCTAGAAACATGGTAATAACCTTAATTTCTATAAAACCTTATTGAAAACATACTTTCTTCCTCATTACTTACATAAAACATAGATTATTGGATATATTACTTAAATCAAAAAATGTTTTAAACTCCATCAATGATAACAAAAACCACTTTATCAAAAACAATTATCATATCTGAGTCCATAAATACCATCCAATTTAGATTATCGAAATAAATAATCTCTTTATCCAAACTAAAAACCATTTTCTCAACCTAAATAACATATTAAGGGATATATTCTCTTAATCATGTTTTTTCCATATAATTTTGTGTTTCCATTGAATAAATTTTCTAGGTTATTAGTACAATTCAACATATTATTGCATATCCTTAACAAAAAACATATTATGAACAACCATTATATGTTTCATGGTTCATATAACATAATCCTTAAATTCAAAAATAGTAATACTTAAATCATTACATCTCATCCTTAAGATATTAACTAGGCTTTATCATCTGACTCATTAATACCTCTTTCCTTTTATATATCATTCATAGTCTCTTCATCGTCAATAGAAAAACCATTACTAATACAACCTAGTTTATTATCTTCAATAGATTTTTCCTTAGGACATTGATTTTAATAATTCCCATACTTTCCAAATTTATAACATTATATAGTCGATGATACCTTAGGGAGACCAATATTATCATCCATTGTATTAGATGAACTTTTCATTTTCCCTCAGAAATTGGTTCCTCTATACCATTCTTCCATACATATACAGAATATTCTCATTCCTCTAAGACATTCTATAGAGTGATTCTTCTAACATTCTCAATATATAGGAAACTGAATATTATATCTTCCATGGTATCTAATACAGAAACTCTTACAAAACTCTGTTATTCTCTTCTTTGGTGAGTCTGAGAGTTGGTTGAGGTTCACATTATTAATCATGTCTCGAAATAGATGATTAGTAATAATCACAACATCCTTCACACCATTTATAATATCATTTGGCACCTCATAAAAAATCCCATCATATTCAATGTTAACCCACTTCTTTCTTGTTCCCTCTATTGACTAAAATAGAAAATCATAGTGTGAGTAACATTAATAACTTCAAAAACCATATAATCATGAAAAAATCACTTATAGGATGTCTAAATAACGACACCTTATTTTTAATATATGACACATTAGGTTTATTCTAGGTCACTCATATTCATAATATATTTAAATCCTTCATGATGGTTTGAAAAGAGTTTAAGAATTTCTAAATCATATCCCCTAGGAGTGTCAAACCAGTTGTATAGTAAAACTCGTTTTCATGCACCAGGTGATGATCAAGTCTAGATATTTGCACCCTTTTTGAGTAATTACCCTTAGATACCTCATTACTAGAGACATATCTATTTTTAATGTATATAAAATTATTTAATTTCATGGAAATAATTCTCTATATCATTTTTCAAAATTTAGGGACATTTTCCTATACATTGAATCATCCTTAGAATTATCCTTAAATGAATTCCTAGACATATCCTGAGAAATATACCTAGAGATATCATTAATTTTTATCATCCTAGTTTCAAAATGTAAACTAAAAATTTCATTTAACACTAACTATAGAGACCCAGACATATCATACCTATATGTTACATCTTTTTAGATGAATATGCATTACATTACACAAACACATACCCAAGGACCATAATATTTTAGTGCCTTTGGAAACATGGAACACAATCATCAAATCTTGTGAAAGATCTTAAAGGTTTCCCACAAACATCTTCACATTTATTAATCTTCATAGACATACCCTACATATAATATTTCTTCATAATCCAGGGAATGAAACATAAGAAAGGGTGACCTCATATGCTCAATAAGAGTAAATAGGTGAAATACATAAACAAAATGTGAGAATAAGTGCATGAGAATGTGGTAATAACATATGAAAACCATAACCTATATATCGAAGATAAAAATCTTTGGTCATAAAATAAATATCTAAATTTTATAAATCCATTAATCATAATAAAATCAAATAACACGAGTCATGATAGCATAACATTGGCATAAGGCATAAAATTTTGGCATACAGATAAGCATAAAAAATGATTTCCTTAGTTGTAAATGATTATTTCCAAGAATTATCATGGAACTCCATTGGAGGATAAACCTCGTAGGAGGGACTCACCACCATCCCTATTGGTATCCATTTTTTTATAGTGGTATGATTTCACTCCCCCAAAACATCAAAGTAGTCAAGGTTCACTCCCAAAACCATCATAACAGAGAAATACCATTATTGAACTGGGTTTACACCTCATTATATTCATGTATATCTGATGAGAGATAAATATTTAACCAATTAATTTGATTGATATATACATCGCACCCATCTTTGGTTATAATGTAATAATTTTCCTCGGTTATAACGTAACCACCATCCTTAGAAATAATGTAACCATCGCCACATAATGAACATCATACATATTTGATCCAAAATATCATGAAACCTTCACCATATCATAACTAATGAAATGAAATTTGTTTCATAAACATTTCATCATATAATAACATGTAGAAAAAAGATAGGTTTCATAAACATTTCAACTTTTCATAATAACGTAACCAATGAAAAGAAGCGAGTTTCATAAACATTTTATAATGGTATAACATGTAGAAGAGAAAAGAGTTTCATAAACATATTGTAATCATAAAAATGATCTATAAGAGAAATAATATGAATTTAGTCCTTGGTTCATATCATTATTAAATCATAAATAACATCAAAGGATGCCATCATAGAAAGAAAATTATTTTGAAAGATAAATCACTTGGAACATTTTTTGAGTGAGATTAATCTACTTTGAAAATCACTTTTTAATAATAAAAAATTATTAAAAAAATATAAATCATTTTTTGGAAAATAATCTTCTGAAATTATAATTTAATCTTTAAAAATCATTTAAGAACTTTATTGGGCAAAATAGGCTTTCCACTTTGAAAAAAAACGTTTTAAGACATTTTCAAAATCTATTTTTACTATGAAATAATTTATTTAAAATAGAAATTTATACCAAATATTAAGGAAATTTTTTTCTTAGAAAATAATTTTAAAAAAATTTAGGGGAATATTTAACTCTTTTAGTGGTCATGAAAGTGTGAAATAATATTCATGTCATTCATTTTAAAAACAAATATTCATTTCATATTTTTGGTAAAATCCAAATAGTAATTTTTTAGAAAGTTTCATAAAGGATACTCTAATGAAATTACAAAAAATTAAAAATGGGTAAAAATGTATTTAATAATCCATTTGAAAAAATGATAAAAACATTTACGGAAACATTTTTAGAAAAAAATATTTTGGAAGAAAACATATTTCCAATAGAAGAGAGAAATAAAGTTGGATTTTCTTAAAAATATTTTTTCAATTAATTTATGAAATAAAGATTATAAAAATCGCACTATTAATTGAAAATCCCACGAATTAATAGGTAAGAATAAATTTTATGAGTTTATTGAGAGATGTATCATAATATTTTATCATCGTAAACTTAATCTTAAAAAATCCTAATAAACAATGAGATTGTAAAATAAAATCTTTACCAATTTGGTAACTTTGAATCATAATCCCCCTAAAGAAATAACATAAATTAATTCTTAAAATATCATGATGATAAATAAATTTATGATATTACATGTCGAAGGAGATTTATTAAACCTCATAAAGGAATATAGGTGCATTACATAACATATGTCTCAAAGAAGGAAAATTGAGACACAAATCCCTTATCACTTTAGTAATCTTTTTGGATAACAAGAACCAAAAAAGCGTAATAGAAAATGAAAAATTAAATATAATTAAAATAAGTATATTATTGGTATAACATGTTAAAGGTTAAGTGCATACACAATATACAAGTGTTGAATTTTCATATGTCACGTATAAATAAAAGAGAGTCTAGAAATCCCATACCATAAGTTTTTAATTCCATCTTAAACCTTAAAAACATCTATATAATAAATATAGGTTTAGATATAAATCTTTTATATAATAATATTTATATATACCATACCATATATTATTTTCTTATGTCCTTTTATTACTCGTTTATTAATAATTCTCTGTTAAAGTTATGTTTAGGGTAATAAACACTTTGTTTTTTATATATGTTTTTATTTTTTATTTCTAATCCTATTAATTTGATAATTTTTCCATAATATAAATAATCTTATCCATGATATAAATATCATATATATTCAACACATATTTATTTATAGTAATCCATAAAATTTAGTGATTGAAAATTAAATACACTGTTCATTGAGTTGGTATGTTGTTTGTACGCATGAAAAATGTTTCGATTTAATTATCTTATTGAAATAAATAAAGTAAAACGATATAATATCATTAAATAATAATTAATATGTTACATATATCACATATTTTTGTTAAACTTATTTTCATAAACTTCCATGTAAAACGTGAATTATTCACATCACTTCGCGAGGTGGTAGTCCCCCGTACACACAAGTAATGTTATCGTATTCACAAAAAATGAATATTATAAAGTAATGTGTGATATAATAATTATAAAAGTATAATAATATCATAAATATTATATATAAATAATAAATTCATCATTATTTCCATCCTTGAGAAATGGTAATGTAAAAATGAATGACATCGGTTCGCAAGGTGGTAGGCGGTCGTACACACAAGTGATGATTTCGTAACCCAGTTGATGGAAGTGGAGATAGTTTTAGGTCATGAAATTAATGTAAAATTATCTCATTATATGTAATATACTAATATTATTTTATCATCATGGTATAATAATATTTTAAGGAGGCGGAGGAATAAATAAAACAAAAAAATGCTCGTTGATGAACCCTACCTCTTCTTCGGGTATCCTCTGTAGGTTTGCACAAAAATCCTTATTAGGATGAATTTATCTCCAAAATTAGTCTTCTTGGACAATATTAGGGAATATTTTATGTGATTTAGGTTGGTATTTTTTAAACCAAAATGTTTTTATGGTGTGAATAAGAGAGAATATGGGAAACCATTTACAACTAAGGAGTGGAATTTTTCTAAATACCCAAAATTATTCCTATATGGTACACCATGAAGTTCACCTATGTTCTGGTTGGAGGAAGGTGAGTTAGAACTGTTGGGACTTTACCTTGTTCAGGATACTTTGGAGGAGTTAAGACATATTAATAATTATATGTATGTTGCTCAGTCTTGGTAGAATTTTTAAACCAATATTCACCATGGACCTCTAGAGTTTGAGGTGGTACATGATTTCTTTCTATGATTCTCTCCTAGACTTGGTCATATATGGATTAATAGAAAAGGAAAGTTACCACATCATTAGGTTGGGAATTTTGAGATCTTAGAGAGAGTCATACCAATATCCTATAAGTTAGCTTGACCTTAGAGGTACGAGGACATGTATGATGTCTTCTATGTGTCATAGAATCACCATTATTAATCTGACTAGTATCATTTGTTTGATCCTTTGTATATATTTCTGGAGCTAGATATGTCATTTGAGGAGCATCCAGTACGTATATTTGATCATAGAATGAAGGTCCTCAGAGTTAGGTAAATTCTTATGGTATGGGTTTTATGGAAGCATGAACACATATAGGATGCGACCTAAGAGATATATGCCAACGTACATTCAGAGTCACCGAAATATTTCCCGGTTGATGTGTTTCCACCCTCAAAAATGATACACTGTGATGATTTTTTTTAAAATTGGGATATTGTAATGCCTTAACTTTTTCAAGAGGTATAGTTTCTTTTAAATTTTTTTAAACACTTGTTAAATTTTTCTTTTGGATTAGGACCTGGTAACCACAACTTTAGGCTAGTCGGTTTGTTCATGAATGGGAGGTAGGGGTTCAATAGTCTAGTTGCAGAATCAAGTCACAATGTGAATGAAATTCGCAAAAATAATGAATTTTATGACATGAGTCACTCTAGATGGACCCCATTAAGTTTTATTATAGGATGTGAATATAATGAACTTTGTGACTTATATTTATGACGTGAATTGGTATTTTTTAGTAAAAGTAAAAACCTTAGGAATTCACAAAGTGAATTCCAATCCTATCGTGAATATGTCTCAATCCATTTTTAATTAATAGAATAACCCCATGTTTTAAAATATCCCCTTATCTTACCAACGAGAATCCACATGAATATATCTTCCAATTCCTAAATTTAGTCTCTGAGTTTTTTCCCTTGTTTTTTCTCCATTTCCTTTGTAGTCAGTTGCATTGGATGTGTATCATACATTTTCCTATTTTACCGATTTCTTACCTTATAACATGATCTAATAGATAATAATTGGAAATAATATTTCTACCAAACTAAGGTAGGTGGTATAGTAATTATCCATCATGTATTGTTGCTTTATATTATTTTTCATGATGTCACATGTTTTATTTTCTGTATGTTTCCATAAAAATACATGTTTCCCTTAATTAATTTGTTATCCTTGATAGAAGTGACATTGTGCCTCCTTAATCTAGTGATAATAGATCCCCATCAACCAATTCCATGCCTTGGGGAGTTCTTATGGAATTTACACTTGATATTATATATTATTATGTGACCAAACCACCTCCTAAGTGGTTTTGGATTTTCATCTAGATGAAATGACTATAATGAATTAAATTGAAAGTGAGTGGTATGACCACATCATGTGATTTTACATAAAAATGGTTATTCCATTATTTTAGTGGAACAATAATAAATTATAAACCATTTATTGGCTCATACAAAAGCTTATTTGACTACTTATTTCTTGTGATAATTAGGCATAGAATCCCTACTAATATGATACCCAGGCATGGAATCCCATATACCTATCACACTCAGGTATGAAATCCCTATTGATATGATACTCGAGCATATAATCCCATATACCTATGATATGTGAGAATGGAATAACTGGGGATATGACACTTAGAAATCTCATCCCTTATACCTATGATACATAGGCATGGTTACCCATATACCTATGATATTTGCGTATGGAAACCCTTATGATTTATGATACTCAATAATGGCATCCCTTAACACTTTATGAGACTCTAGTGACTAGACATGGACACCTGAGTTATGCCTCGAGTCTTTTCCAGAACTAAATATCTATATATATATATATATATATATATATATGGAAATAAACAGCATTACGTATATAGTGAATATATGTAAATACATGCATATATATATGTATGTGTGTGTGTTTATGGTGACATCTATTCAGTGGTTTCCCCGCATGTGCTGAAGAAAGTATTGTCACCCTAGTGTTCTTTAGAAACCATATCTAACATTTTACAGTTTATATTACTACTTATTCATTACTATATCCATACACTACTCATATTATATTCACTAGTTTAATAGCTCTATACACCTTTGGTAGTTGATTACTGAGTATATCTCACACCCTGTTCGAGGCGTCGATGGTACCTGAACATACTTCATGATTTTAGGTACCAAAAAAGGGAAGCACTTAGATTTGGTTTGGTTTCTTGATTCTCAGTATTAGGATGGTGTACAGGAGAAGAGGACCAAGTGCATGCTCATTATTCTATTGGAGATAGTTTTTTTCCCTATTTTATTTATATTATTGCATGTGGTACCTTGATGTTGACATTTATTATTATTTTTTGAATATTTTTTAGTACATAGATATGAAATAATTTTGTATATGACACTGGTTATGGTTTCTACCATTATTTTATGTGATTATATGATTTACCCATTATTCATTGTTTTTTATTTATTATTATGAATTTTCTTCTTATGTCATCTATAATACCATTATGATACTCTAAGACAAGAGGATATAGTCTCCCTACTATATCTTCATAGACCCTCATTTCTATTTGCTAGCATATGGCGTATGGGATATGAGCTTGAGGATATGTGGCCCATAGGTTTGACTACTATTAATAAGTGAGTCGATATAGGATTACATAGTTATAATTTGGTGATAGTTGTGAAAATTATGAATTTTCTAGTTTAGTTCATTTCCACCACCATGATAATTCCTCCCCTGTTATTCTTTTTTGTATATTCTCTTAAGGAAGAAAGGATTTTTATGTTGGTGGGTTATAGAGAATCCAAATTTTATGGAGAGTAGAATATTATGAATAATAAAAGGTAATATTTAGAGAGATCAGAGCTCACATTAATCATGGAATTGAGGTAGTAATCTAGTCTTTCTTGTCCTCCATGGATTCAATATAAGGAGAGAATTCTCTAAATATTACTTTATAATGAAGTGATAATAATAATAAATAATTATAATCTATAAGAATCAAGGTTTAAATTATTTAATTCTTAAAAAATGATTCTTTTATAATATTCAAGGGATAAATTAGTGGAATATTTTTCATGACCCAACCCATGTCGGGGCTCGAGCTGCAACTACACTAAACCCGCCTCCATAGGCCAGGGGGTGGTGACTAGTGTAGAAGGCACAACAACTCGGGGAGGCCTTTTCCTAATAACCTAGACACACACACACACACACACATCCAACTCAATGAAAATTTATAGAGGAAAAGGATTAAAAGATAAAACACAACTAAACAAAGGAAATTAAACATGCATCAAACACTAATCAGTAAGAGTACAAAAAAATAAACTGAAAGGGAAAAATGAAAAATACATGACCAACCAGAAAAGTACCACAACCTAGAAGTAACTGAAAAGTAAAATAACTACGAGAGACCCACTTCTAGATCCCACACACACACATCCAACTCAATGAAAAAGTATAGAGGAAAAGGAAGAAAAGATACAACACTACTAAACAAAGGAAACCAAACATGCATCAAAAACTAATCAGTACGAGTACAAAAAAATAAACTGAAAGGGAAAAAGGAAAAATACATGACCAACTAAAAAATTACCAAAACCTATAAGTAAATAAAAAGTAAAATAACTATGAGATACCCACTTCTAGATCCCTAGCTACAACCATCATACGTGGTCCAAGCACCGGTATCCCTAAGATTCTCTAAAGTCACGATCAACATGTCTCTTCTCTTCATATGGCATGACAAATATGAGAAAAACCCATGCAAGAGTTAGTATAAAAATACTCAGTAGGATGCCCTAAAAAGGAGAGGGGGAGAATTAAGAGATACACTAAATAAGAAAGCGGTAGATAGGACATGGTATAGTAAAAGAGTATAGCTCAACCCAATAAGAGAAATAAAAAAACTCATCCAAACACAAGAATATAGAAATAGTGAAAAGATGAAATTATCATTAATTCCTTTCTACCTATAGTATGAGAGTAGACTCGTTTAACCATGAGAAACTAGACACCTAATGGACATGTCATACCCCATGTGTCTTCAGCTCTCCTGGAAGGAGATTAACCAAAACCCAAGGAGTGGGTACTAAAAAAAGTTGTATACATATATATGATCAGTCAATGGAACCCAAATAATGAGTAAAGGGATCTCCATATCACACCCAATCCCAAGAAAGTAGTCTATAATAGTTTTATAAGTGACCACCATCGATTCCCATCATCCCTCATGTCTTTCCTGAACTACAAGTCAAAGGGTATCAAACACTACACCTCGATACTATCTACATTGGGTTGGTTTGTCTCACCCACACGATTTTTGGTTGCATCACAAGGATGTGTTTTAGTGGGTAATGTTCACATCTTACTCATGAGTCCAAAGTAACATTAAGGTACATCCTGTCACTGATATTCATAGTCCGGAGGTTGTGGCTCAAGGTTGAGGACCCATGGCTAGCTCGGCTAGAGAATACCAATCTAGTGTCTTTGAGGACCCATGCCCAGTCCACCTAGAGGATGCCACTCTTGTGTCATCGAGGACCCATTCCCATCCCATCTAGAGGATGACACTATAGTGTCATAGAGGACCCATGCCCAGACCTACTAGAGGATTCGAATCTTGTGTCTTCGAAGACTCATGCCCAACCTAACTGGAGGATGACACTCTTGTGTCATCAATGATCTATTCCTAGCCCAGCTATAGGATTACACTCTAGTTTTATCGAAAAACCATTCCCATACTTGCTAGAGGATGCCACTATAGTTTCCTTGAGGACCCATGCCCAGCCTAGCTAGAGGATGCCACTCAGAAGTCCTTAATTTCATCACCTGATCACTACTGTCATCGGACATCTTCTGAAAGGTGGAACTCCCAGAACATCTCACATCAAATCTTTAAATCCAATAATAAGGGAAACATCAGATTCTATATAGAAAAAACACTCAGGATAGGCTACTCACATGCCAAATTCTAAGTCAAAAATAATAATATATGAGATATGGAAGGTTTATCAAGAGTTACACAATTCATATGGGGACAAAATGATGAGCAACCCTACATCCTTACCTGGTCATGTACCTAGCCATTCTTAGGTACTAAACTGCAAACAAGTACCCCTAGGCATGTAATTGTACTCCCAAAGTACATAGAACATCCCGAAAAATGGCTAACGAGCACCTAATTCTCATCATTGATCTAAAGGGAAAAATCATAATTTTATTGATAGGCCTCCTCAAAGAGCCTCAAATAACCAAACAGATTGCACCGTTGTGATACTTGAAAAAAATCACACAATATTGACTATTCATTCGCCTGAATCAGACACCCCATGAAAAAGATGCATCTCTCAACGTCACACATGAATGGTTCTTCGTGGGGAATATTCCTTGATCCCAGAACACATCATATAGTTTACACCAGATTCACGCTCATATTTACCCAAGAGATGAGGGTAGAATGGTCCTTGTAGTCTAGCATGTGTTGTCGAATCCAGTGAGACCTAAGAAGATACCTATGATTCACAACCTATGTGATGGATTTTTGGCTATAAAGTTGCCAACATTGGGTTGATTTTAGATGGGTTTAAATTATCACAAAAATATTTTTGTTAATTCAAATTACGATAATGAGTTGATCCTAGGTTATCACTCAGGGTGGATTGGATGAATTCCTTTTTTTAATGATTTCAATTTCATTAACTTGACAAGGATTCATTAAATGAATTCAAACTAACCTCATCACCTACTGATTAAACGCCTTAAAAAAACATTATAATCACCTATACACTGGTAGGATCATTTTTAAGAGAACGCCAAGGTAAAGGATATTATTAGCACATAAAATTGGGGTGATTAAATTCAATATGGAAGAGGAAGAGAGAAAATCAATAAATAAAAGAAACTCAAATAAATGAAATTAATAAACTTTTAGAGATTGATAAATAACATTAAATCCATCCCCTTTCTACTCCCTTGGATCAACCCACAAAATATTTATCCCTCTATTGAAGACATGTCCTCAAAAGAAGCGGGAAGTATACTTACGGGGGTGGAATTAAAGAAGAAAAGACAACAAAATATAGATCACTCCACCGTTTTGTGATAAATTTCACAAGGTATGGTGGGAATAAATTTAAACTTTTAGGAAATGGTATCAACATGATATGTATAATAATATAATAAGAGTAAAGTAAGAAATTTTATTAATAAACTAAGGTGAATTGATCAACTTACATGATAAAGAAATGTGATTACAAACACAAAGTGGCAGCGTAACACTACAATGAAAGAAAGCACCAAAGATCCTCAACTATTCCACCACCACTACCTTAAATAGGAATTTAAAGAATCTTGGGTCGAACTCCCAATAGTACAAAGCATACCACTTGAGTATGGTAGGCCTAGGGTGGTGGAAAGTAAGGGAGAGGAGACTTTTCACCCTTGACCCGAAGTTGCATCCAGCTTTCCTCCACCGAACAGATGTGCCTAGATGACATTCTAGATGGCCGAATTAGAGTGATACATAGTAGAATAAAATGGATCCCCAGATTTCTTCTAACCTCCTGTATAATTTCAGCCTAAAATAAGATTTTCTTTCTGAGATATGATCAAATTGGTGGGCTATTTTTCTGGGATGTAGAATCTGGCCCAGAATTTTTTCTCCAAATTGGTCCTCCTTAATAACCACCATGGAGGCCGAATTAGAACTGGCCTGTGAATAATTATTTGTTTCTATATATTTCTTCTAGAATCCAATGAAATTTGGGTTTCATTGGGCATGGATTTTGGGCCCCACATTTTAATCAGTGGGCTTGTGTCCAATCTGCCTTCTCCAAAATTGTTTCCTTTCATCGCCAAATATCCCCATAATCCTTTATAAATCCTCCACTGATCCCTGAATGGTAAATGTTCATATTTTAGTGTAGATATATTTCCCAATATATGAAATTAAAATATTGATAATTGCATTCCTTAAAACTAGATGAATAATTGAGACTAAATTGTTGTACATTAGCCATGAAGTGCACAAATGATGAGAATAGATGTTCAGAACTAAAATCAACTATCTCAGGCCCATAAGATCAAAAATTAACATTTAATTCCATTAAAATTTAATTAAAATATGAGTTTCTATTGTCTAATCACACCCCCAACTAGATATTTTCTAGTCCCAAGAAAATAATTCAAAGACTATATGTGATTTCTTTTTTCCAAACACATTATAACAAACAGTGATCACAATGTAATCTACACACAAATATATCTTCATAAACTATCAAAATAATTTAAAACAAGATAAATTTAAAGGTATATATCAATAAAAATCCCATTCGTTGATCAAATCCATCAAATACTTCATCCAACTCAATTAGGTGTAATGATGTGTTGTGAATCACAATAGATATGGGGGTTCATTTTCATTCAATGGGGTAATCGTAGAAGCACTGGGTGGAATCAAATTTAATCCTAAGATGAGTATTCATCATTATTAATATTTTATTATTTTTTGAAATGTTGTCATAGTAATTGATATTGTAGTTAATCAAATTAACTCATCTAGCAAGACTTTGCTGAAGAATCCCAGGCCCAATGGCCTTAGAGCACTAAGTGAATCCCACATGCTTAGGAATCATCTCGAGTTAACTTGATAAAAAAAGTCATATTTCCATAAATAGAGAAAGAGTAAAAATCTCATGGGTATAAAACTCTGGATTCATGATCCCCAAGTGCTGAATGTCTCTCATTTTGTCAATCCATTGCTCTACACGCAAATTTTTATTTTATATATATATTTTTTGAATACTCATATTATTCATAAAAATCAAACCAACCTATGCTATTTATTATGGGACCCTGAGAATTCAAATTATTACCCCACAGTCTAGAGGACGTGCATTGTGGGATTTTGATTTAATAGAGGAAAAAAATGATATAAATTTTCATTGGACAAACAAACTTCCAATATAAATACTTTTAAACTTAATCATGAATTAAATTAAGAGTCAAGGAAATAAAAATTATTTGTTATGTAGTTTTAATGTGAGAAAATAAGTTATTATATTACTGAAAAAGGAATTTCACTCTTTTTCTCATCGTTTTTTTTAAAAAAAATTGTTTCCAAACCCCCCAACTTAGAATGAAACTGTCCCTAGAATCTTAAAAAGAAAAGAGGGGAGAATGTGGGTGAGGGGGAAATGAGTTGGAAAGGGAGTGGAACAAGTTCACCTGGTGGAATCATAATGATGATTGTGGTTCTCCCAAATCATTCTTTGTTCTCATGGGTGATGTAGGCACCTCATTGATCGAATATGTATCACCCAAAGTAGTCCCTGAACCATACAAACAAGAAAAAACTAGAAAAAACAAACATCAGAATAATTTACTTAATACCAAGTCTCATAATTTTTATGATTTTCCATTTTTTTAAATCAAACTAATGATAAATTGTCTTCTTTTAAAATTTCTTGGTATGGTATTACTAAAATATCTCACCACATGACCTGGATGAAAATGGAGCTCCCCTTTCATACCCATCCATACTCATAAAAGAAAAATAGTTAAACAGTCTATTAATTTTTAAATATCAAAATGATTCATTAATCCTATTTGAAAAATAAATATTTTTCAAAAATATTTGAAACATGAAAACCACGGTTTTCCTCCCATGCAGCGCTTTTGTTTTATAGTGTTAGCTCGACTGGAACCCCTGAAATTACCTTATACCAACTTTCAAAATTTTAAGGACCCCATATTTATACACTTCTACTAGATTGAGATTGATTATTTTTTTATAATTTATATCATGTACAAACCTATTTTCTACAATGAGTGGGAAAATCCATGGAATGCTAGAAATGGTGGATCTGATAGCTTCTGTATTCTTTCCTAATACATCAAGGGTCATTCCAATTTTATTTATATCAATATAAGAAACAATTAAAACATTATGGTTTTGGATATCCTCGATGAATGAAAAGTTGAGGTATGATGGAAATGACACATGTTCAAGTTTAGGAAGACTGACACTTTTAGACATAGGTTGGGACTTTGAATTAATCTCAATTTCATTTTCAAAATCTCTCAATATAATCGGATGTTTTGGAATAGAATATTCAACCAAAAAATTGGAAAGATCAGTGTTAGGAATGGGTATGAACTAAATGTTTGTGATTTCTCCCAATGGTTCAGTGATTGGTGTTTTTGAAAAAATATCAATGGAGTTATACTTAGGAGACTCAATCCATGATGTCAAATTATCCTCTTTTTAATACAAAAAATCAATTTCTTCCTGATTTTAAGACCCTTCAATAATTATTTTATCATATTCATCTATCCCAAATCCAAAGGTTTTTTCTTCAATAAATTCATGAGAGGTTTGTGGGAGAAAAGAGTCTTCCATCAATGACGAGGAAGGGATAACATGAGTGGGAATGGGTTCCATAACCTTATAAAATTTTTGTAGTTCTAATATCAATGATGAAACCTCAAAATTAATTATCTCCATTTGTTGACATAGTTTTTCAATTAATGGATGTTTGTTAGGATGGATAAGGGGTTGATCCAAATGGTCTATTCTAGGGGGATAATTAAGTTGTTGGAATTTCACAGGAGGGTGTTCATACTGGATTTGTGGGGATTAAAACTCATTATATGTTGGAATGTTTTGTTGATCGTATGAGTTAAAAAATTGTGGTAAATTAAGTTTTTGATGATCCCACCAGTAGAAATTATGATGTTCATTGTACATCACACATGTGGTTGGGTCATCAAAGTAGGTATAGGTTCCCCATGTTTGTATTTGTTCGAAATTGACTTCCATAGGAGTGAGGGATTGAGAATAGAGAAGTGGGATGAAAAAAAGGATGCTAGTGTCTAAGATAACTTACTTAGGTCCCTATAAATTGTTCCAAAATTTGATTCACTCTCAAATTTGCCCAAGAGATGAAGGTAGAACCGTCCTTGTAGTCTAGATTAGGTTGTCAACTCTACTTAGACCTAAGAAGAAACCTAAGATACACAAACTATGAGATGGATTTTATGATATGAAGTTGCAAACATTGGGTTGAATTTAGATGAGTTTAAACTATCACTAATAGATTTAAGTTAATTAAAATTAAGATAATGAGTTGGTCCTAGGTTATCGCTTGGGGTGGATTAGATGAATTCCTTTTTTAATGATTTCAATTTCATTAACTCGAGAAGGATTCATTCAATGAATTCAAACAAACCTCATCACCTACTGATTAAACACCTTGAAAAACACATTATAATCACCAATACCCTTGTAGGATCATTTTCATATGAACTCCAAGGTAAAGGATCTCATTATCACATAAAAGTGGGGAGATTAAATTCAATATGGAAGAGGAAGAGAGAAAATCATTGAATAAAAGAAACTCAAATAAAAGAAACTAATAAACATATAGATTTTGAGAGATAAAATTTAATACATCGAATTGATACTATCTTGGATCAACCCATAAAAGAGTTAGTCTTACATTGATGACATGTCCTCAACGAAAGCGGGAAGTAGACTTAAAAGGGTGGAATTGAAGAAGTAAAAACAACAAAATATCGATCACTCCACCGTTGTGTGATAAAATTCACAAGTTATAGTGTGAATAAATTAAAACATTTAGGAAACAGTATCAACGTGATATGTAGAAGAACAGAATAAGAGTAAAGGAATAACTTTTATTAAGAAACTATGGTGAATTGAACAACTTACATGAGAAAGAAATGTCATTACAAACACAATGTGGCGGCTTAACACTACAATGAAACCAAGCACCAAAGATCCTAAACTCCTCCAACACAACTTCCTTAAATAGGAATTTAAATAGTCTTGGGTAGATCCCCCAACAGTAAAAACCATCCCACTTGAGTATGGTAGGCTTGGGTGGTGAAAAGTAAGGGAGAGGAGACTTTTCCACCCTTGACCCGAAGTTGCTGCCAGCTTGCCTCCACCAAACAGATGTTCCTCGATGACCCTCTAGATAGAAGATTTAGAGTAAGACATAGGATAATAACATGGATACCCTGATGTATACTAACCTCTTGTAAAATTTCATCCCAGAATAATTTATGGTTTCCATGATGTGATTAAATTGGTAGGTTATTTTCCTGGGCCGCATAATCTGGCCCAGAATCTTATCTTCAAATGGGGCCGCCTTAATAACCAACATGGAGGAAAAATTACCACAAGATTATGAATAATTATTTGTTAATATATTTTTATTCTAGCATCCCACTAAATTTGGATTTCATTGGGCCTGTATTATGGGCCCCACATTCTCATCGGTGGGCTGGTGTCCAATCTGCATTCTACAGAATTGTTTCCTTTCATCGCCAAATATCCACATCATCCTTTATGAATCCTCCATTTTTCCGTGAATGAGAAATGTTCATATTGAATATTAGATCCATTTCCCAATATATAAAATTAAAATAGGGATAATTATATTCCTTAAAATCAGATGAATCATTGGGCCTAAATTTGTTTACATTAGGCATGAAGTGCACAAATGATGAGAATGGATGTTCAAAATTAAAATCCACTAACTCATGCCCATAAGATCAAAAATTTACATTTCATTCCATTAAAATGTAATTAAAATATGTTTTTTTTTGTATAATCACACCCCCAACTTGATATTTTCTAGTCCCGAGAAAATAATTCAAATATTATATTTTAATTCTTTTTTCCAAACACATTATAACAAACAGTCATCACAATGTAAACTACACACAAATATATCTTTATAACGTATAAAAATAATTTAAAATAAGATAAATTTAAAATAATATCTCAATAGAAATCTCATTCCTTTGATCAAATCCATCATCATGCTTCATCCAACTGAATTAGGTGAAATGATGTGTTGTGGATCACAACAGATATGGGGGTTCATTTTCATTCAAGGGGAAAATCATGGAAGCGCTTGGTGGAATAACATTTAATCCTAATATGAGTATTCATATTCATTTTTTTTTCTATAAATGTTTCCATAGTAATTGAGATTGTAGTTAATCAAACTGTCCCATGTAGCAAGACTTTGCCGATGACTCCCAGACTCAAAATCCTTAGGGAACCCAGTGAATCCCACATACTCGGGAATCATCTCAAGTTAACTTGATCAAAAAAAAGTTGTATTACCATAAATAGAGATAGAGTGAAAAAATCAGGGCTACACAACTCTGGATTCATGATCCCCAAGTGCTGAAAGCCTCTCATTTTATCAATCCATTTCTCTACACAAAAAATTTTATTTTTATTTTTATTTTATTTATTTCTTTTTGAATACTCATATTATTCATAAAAATGAAACCACCATATTCTATTTATTATTGGACCCCGAGAATTCAAATTAGAACCCCCACAGTCTAGAGGACATGCATTGTGGCATTTTAATTAAATAGATGAAAAAAATGATGGAAATTGTCATTGGAAAACCAAATATCCAAAATCAATGCTTGTAAATTTAATCATGAATTAAATTAAGAGTTAAGGAAATAAAAATTATTTGATATGTAGTTTTAATGTGATCGAAGATTTTATTATACTAATGAAAAAGGAATTTCACTTTTTTCTCATTGTTTTTTAATAAAATTTTTTTTTCCACAACACCCAACTTAGAATTAAACTGTCCCTAGTTTATTAAAAAGAAAATAGAGGAAAATGTGGGTGGGGTGAGTTGGAAAGGGCATGGAACAAGTTCACTGGGTGGCTTCATAATGTTGATTTTGGTGTTCCCAAATCATTCTTTGTTCTGAAGGGAGATTTAGGAACTTCCTTGGTTGAATATTCATCACCCAAAATAGTCCCTAAATTATACAAACAAGAACAAACCAGGAAAAACAAAAAACAAAATAATTTACTTAATACCAAGTCTCATCAATTTTATGATTTTACCTTTTTTTAAATCAAACTGGTCAAACATTGTCTTATTTTTTAATTTCTGGGTAAAGTATTACTCAAGGATCACACCATGAGACATGGATGAATATGGCTCTCCCCTTTCATATCCATCCATACTCATAATAGAAGAACATTTCAACAGTATATTATTTTTTTAAATATAAAAATGATTCATTAATACTATTTGAAAAATAAAGATGATTCAAAAAGATTGGAACATAAAAAACCAGGAGTTTCCTCCCATGCAGTGCTTTTGTTTAACGTCGTTAGATCAACTTGATCCCCCACAATTACCCAATAACAACTTTCAAAATTTTAAGGACCCCGTATTTCTCCACTTTTACTAGATTTATATTGATTATTTTTTTTATAATTTGTATCATGTACAAACCTATGTTCTACAATGGGTGGGAAAATACAAGGAATGTCGGAAATTATGGATCTGATTACTTCTGTTTTCTTGCCTAATACATCAAGGTTCATTCCAATTTTATTTATATCAAGATATGAAACAATGAAAACATGATGGTTTTGGATATACTAAATGAATGGAAACTTGAGAGAGGATGGAAAGGACACATTTTCAAGTTCACGAAGACTAACACTTTCAGACATAGGTTGGGACTTTGAATTAATCTCAATTTTATTTTCAAAATCTCTCAATATAATTGGATCTTTTGGAATATAATATTCAAACAAAAAAATATATATATCAGAGTTAGGAATGGTTATGGACTCAATGTTTGTGATTTCTCCCAATGTTTCAGTGATTGGCGTTTTTGAAAAATCATCAATGGAGTTATACTTAGGAGACCCAATCCATGATGTCAAATTATTCTATTTTGAATCCAAAAAATCAAATTATTACTAATTTAAAGAACCTTAAATAATTCCTTTATCTTCTTCATCTATCCCAAATCCAAAGGTTGGTTCTTAAATAAATTCATGAGAGGTTTGTGGGAGAAAATAGTCTTCTCTCAATGATGAGGAAGAGATAGAATGAGTGGGAATGGGTTCCATAATCGTCTAAAATCTTTGTAGTTCTAATATCAATGATGAAACCTCAAAATTCATTATCTCCATCTGTTGACATGGTTTTTCAAGTAATGGATGTGGATTAGGATGGATAAGGGGTTGATTTAAATGGTATATTCCAGGTGGATAATTAAGTTGTTGGAATTGCACAAGAGGGTGTTCATATTGACTTTGTGAGGATCGAAACTCATTATATGTTTGATTTTTATGTGGATCATAAGAGTTAAAAAAATTTGGTTCATTAGGTTTTTGATGATCCCATGAGTTGAAAATAGAATTTTCATTGTACATCACACATGGGGTTGGGTGATCAAAGTTTGGATAGGTTCTCCATGTTTGGATTTGTTTGAAATTACCTTCCATAGGAGTGAGGGAGTGATAATAGAGAAGTGGGATGAAAAAAAAGGATGCTAGTGTCTAAGATAACATACTTAGGTTCCCGAAAATGGTGCCAAAATTTGATTCACGCTCAAATTTATCCAAGAGATGAAGGTAGAACGGTTCTTGTATTCTAGCTTGGGTTGTCGAATCCACTAAGACCTAAGAAGATACCTAAGACACACAGCCTATGAGATGGATTTTTGGATATAAAGCTTCCAACTTTTGGTTGATTTTAAATGGGTTTAAAGTATCACTAACAGATTTAAGTTAATTTAAATTAAGATAATGAGTTGATCCAGGTTATCACTAGGGGTGGTTTGGATGAATTCATTTTTTAACGATTTCAATTTTATTAACTCGAGAAGGATTCGTTCAATGAATTCTAACTAACCTCATCACCTACAAGTTAAAAATCTTCACAAACACATGCTAATCACCTATAAACTTGTAGGATCATTTTCATGAGCACTCCAAGGTAAAGGATCTAACAAAAGTGGGGTGATTAAAATCAATATGGAAGAGGAAGAGAGAAAATCATTGAATAAAAGAAACAAAAATAATAGAAATTAATAAAGATTTAGAGATCGAGAAATAAAATTAAATGAATCCCCTTGATACTCTATTGTATCAACCCATAAAATAGTTATTCCTCCATTGATAACATGTCCTCAACGGAAACGGTAAGTAGACTTATGAGGGTGGAATTGATGAAGTAAAAACAACAAAATATCGATCACTCCACCGTTGTGTGATAAAATTCACAAGGTATGGTGTGAATAAATTCACACATTTAGGAAATTGAATCAACATGATATGTTTAATAACAGAATAATAGTAAAGGAAGAATGGTTATTTAGAAACTAAGGTGAATTGAACAACTTACATGAGAAATAAATTCGATTACAAACACAAAGTGGCTGCATAACACTACAATGAAACCAAGCACCAAAGTTCAGTAACTCCTCTAACACAACTACATTAAATAGTCATTTCAATAGGATTTGTTAGATAGCCCAATATTAAAAATCATCCCACTTGAGTACGGTAGGCCTAGGGTGGTGAAAATTAAGGGAGAGGAGACTTTTCCTCCCTTGACCCAAAGTTGCATCCTGCTTGCCTCCACCAAACATATCTTCCTAGATGACCTTCAAGATGGATGAATTGAGGTAATACATAGAAAAAGAACATGAATTCCCCTATCTCTACTAATTTCCTGTAAAAGTTCAGCCCAAACTAATTTATGGTTTCCAAGATATGATTAAATTGGTGGGCTATTTTTCTGGGCCACAGAATCTGGCCCAAAATTTTATCTCCAAACTGGGCCGCCTTAATAACCACCATGGATGCTGGATTAGAATTGGATTCTGAAAAATTATTTTTTTTCCTATATATTTCTTCCATAATATGATGAAATTTGGGTTTCATTGGGCTTGTATTATGGGCCACACATTCTCATCAGTGGGCTGGTGTCCAATCTCCCTTCTCCAGAATTGTTTCCTTTCATCACCAAATATCCCCATCATCCTTTATGAATCCTTCATTGATCCCCGAATTAAAAATGTTCATATTTAAGTGTAGATACATTTACCAATATATCAAATTAAAATACAGATAATTACATTCCTTAAAATCAGATGAATCATTGGGTCTAAATTGGTGTACGTTAAGCATGAAGTGAAAAAATGATGAGAATGGATGTTCAAAACTAGAATCCACTAACTCATGCTCATAAGATCAAAAATTAAAATTTAATTACATGAAAATGTAATTAACATATGTGTTTTTATTGGCTAATCACACCCCCAACTATAGATTTTCTAGTCCTGAGCAAATAATTCAAAGATTATATTTGAATTCTTTTTTCCAAACACATTATAAAAAATAGTGATCATAATGTAAAATACACAGAAATATATCTTTATTAACTATAAAAATAATTTAAAACAAGATATATTTAAAAACAGATCCCAATACCAATCCAATTCCTTTGATCAAATCCATCATCATACTTCATTCAACTGAATTGGGTGAAATGATGTGTTGTGAATCGCAATAGATATAGGGGTTGATTTTCATTCAAGGGGGAAATCATGGAAGCGATAGGTGGAATCACATTTAATCCTAATATTGTACTCATCATTCATTTTTTAATTTTATTTTTTCAATGTTTCAATAGTTATTGAGATTGCAGTTAATCAAATTAACCCATGTGGCAAGACTTTGTTGATTACTCCTAGGCTCAAAGGCCTTAGGGCACTAAGTGAATCCCACATACTCGGGCATCATCTCGAGTTAAATTGATCAAAAACAAATTCATATTACCATAAATTGATATAGAGTGAAAAATGGATGGCTAGAAAACTCTAAATTCATGATCCCCACGTGTTGAAAGCCACTATTATTATCAATCAATTTCTCTACATGCAAATTTTTATTTTATTTTATTTTTATTTTTAATTTATTTTATTATTATTATTTTTTTTTTTAATACTCATATTATTCATAAAAATAAAACCAGTCTATGTTATTTATTATAGGACCCTGATAATTCAAATTAGTACCCCATACTCCAGAGGATGTGCATTGTGTCATTTTGATTTAATAGATGAAAAAAATGATGGAAATTATCATTGGATAACCAAACGTCAAAAATCAATGCTCGTAAACTTAATAATGAATTAAATTATGAGTCAAGGAAATAAAAATTATTTTCAATGTAGTTTAAATGTGAGAAAATATGTTATTATATTAATAAAAAATAAATTTCACTATTTTTCTCATTAGTTTTTTTAACTGAAATTTTGTTTCCACACCCCCAACATAGAATAAAACTATCCCCAATTTCTTAAAAAGAAATGAGAGGAGAATGTGCGTGGGGGGAAATGAGTTGGAAAGGGCATGGAACAAGTTCACCTAGTGCCTTCATAATTATGATTGTGGTGCTCCAAAATCATTCTTTGTTCCCATGGGAGATGTAGACACCTCCTTGATGGAATATGTACCACCCAAAATAGTCCCTGAACTATAAAAATAAGAAAAATCCAGACAAAAAAACAACAAAATAATTTATTTATTTCCAGGTCTCGACATTTTTATGGTTTTTTTCTTTTTTTAAAGTCAAACTGATGATAGATTGTCTTCTTTTTATATTTCTGGGTAAGGTATTACTCATGGATCGCACCACATGACACGAATGAATATGGTGCTCCCCTTTTATACCCATCCATACTCATAATATAAGAATAGTTCAATAGTCTATTATTATTTTTAAATATATAAATGATTAATTAATCCTTTTTGAAAAATAAAGATGATTCAAAAAGATTGGAAACATTAAAACTATAGGTTTCCTCGTGTGCATTACTTTTGTTTAACATCGTTAGCTTGACTTGAACACCCAAAATTACCCAATACCAACTTTAAAAATTTTAAGGGCCCCATATTTATCCAATTATACTAGATTGAGGTTGATTCTTTTTTTATAATGTGTATCATGTACAAACCTATGTTCTATAATGAGTGGGAAAATCCAAGGAACGTCAGAAATGGTAGATCTGATTGCTTTAGTATTCTTGCCTAATACATCAAGAGTCATTCCAATTTTATTTATATCAAGATAAGAAACAATGAAAACCTGATGGTTTTGGATATCCTCAATGAATGAAAACTTGAGGGAGGATGGATAGGACACATGTTCAAGTTCGGGTAGACTAACACTTTCAGACATTGTTTGGGAGTTTAAATTAATCTCAATTTCATTTTCGAAATATCTCAATATAATTAGTTCTTTTTGAATAGAAAATTCAACCAAAAAATTGGAAAGATAATTGTTAGGAATGAGTATGGACTCAATGTTTGTGATTTCTCCCAATGGTTCAGTGATTAGTGTTTCTAAAAAATCATCAATGGAGTTATACTTAGGAGACTCAATCCATGATGTCCAATTCTCCTCTTTGGAATCCAAAAAATCAATTTACTCCTGATTTAAATACCCTTTAATAATTATTTTATCTTCTTCATCTATCCCAAATCCAAAGGTTGGTTCTTCAATAAATTCATGAGAGGTTCTTGGAAGAGTCTTCTATCAGTGACGAGGAAGGGATACCATGAGTGGGAATGGGTTTCATAACCGTCTCAAAGTTTTGTAGCTATAATATCAATGATGAAACCTCAAAATTCATTATCTTCATTGGTTGAAATGGTTTTTCAAGTAATGGATTTTTAATTTGATGGATAAGTGGTTGATCCAAATGGTCTATTCCTGGTGGATAATTAAGTTGTGGAAATTTCCAAGGAGGGTGTTCATATTGGATTTGTGGCGATTGAAACTCATTATATGTTGGAAGGTTTTTTGGATCATATGAGTTAAATAATTGTGTTTAATTAGGTTCTGGATGATTCCACTAGTAGAAATTAGGATGGTCATTGTACATCACACATGTGGTTGGGTGATCAGAGTAGGGATAGGTTCCCCATGTTTGGATTTGTTCGAAATTGCCTTCCATATGAGTGAGGAAGTGAGAATAGAGAAGTGGGATGAAAAACAAGGATTCTAGTTTCTACGATAACTTACTTAGGTCCCCAAAAATAGTGCCAAAATTTGATTCATGTTCAAATTTACCCAACAGATGAAGGTAGAATGGTTCTTTTAGTCTAGCTTGGGTTGTTGAATCCACTGAGACCAAAGAAGATACTTAAGATACACAACCTATGAGATGGATTTTTGGATTTGAATTTGCCAAAATTGGGTTAATTTTAGATGGGTTTAAAGTATCACTAATATATTTAAGTTAATTCAAATTAATATAATGAGTTGATCCTAGGTTATCGCTCGGGGTGGATTCGATGAATTCCTTTTTTAATGATTTAATTTTCATTAACTCGAGAAGGATTCATTCAATGAATTCAAACTAAACTCATCACCTACTGGTTAAAAACCTTCACAAACACATGATAATCACATATACACTTGTAGGATCATTTTCATGAGCACTACAATGTAAAGGATTGTATTAGCACATAAAAGTGGGGTGATTAAATTCAATGTGGAAGAGGAAGAGAGAAAATCATTGAATAAAAGAAACTCAAAAAAAGAAATTAATAAACATTTAGATATTGAGAAATAAAATTAAATCTAGCCCATTTCTACTCCCTTGGATCAACCCATATAAGATTTATCCCTCCATTGATGACATTTCCTCAATGGAAGCGGGAAGTAGACTTATGAGGGTGGAATTGAAGAAGTAAAAGCAACATAATATTAATCACTCCATCGTTGTGTGATAAATTTCACAAGGTATGGTGTGAATAAATTCAAACTTTTAGGAAATGGTATCAAAATGATATGTATAAGAACATAATAAGAGTAATGGAAGAACATTTATCAAGAAACTAAGATGAATTGAACAACTTACATGAGAAAGAAATGCGATTACAAACACAAAGCGGCATTATAACACTACAATGAAACCAAGCACAAAAGATCCTCAAATAATCCACCACAACTGCCTTAAATATGCATTTCAATAGGATTGGGTCGATCCCCCAATAGTACAAATAATCCCACTTGAGTATGGTAGGCCTAGGGTGGTGAAAAGTAAGGGAGAGGAGACTTTTCCACCCCTGACCCGAACTTGCAGCCAACTTGAATCCACCAAACAGATGTGCCTAGATGACCTTCTAGATTACCAAATTGGAGTAAGACATTGAATAATACCATGTATCCCTAGATTTATACTAACCTACTGTAAAATTTCATCCCCAAATAATTTGTGGTTTCCAAGATATGATTAAATTGGTGGGCTATTTTTTGGGCCACTAAATCTGGCCCATAATTTTATCTCCAAATTGTACCGCCTTAAAACCACCATGAAGACTGAATTATCACTATCTTATGAAGAATTATTTGTTCCTATATATGTATTCTATCATCCCATAAAATTTGGTTTTCATTTGGTCCGGTATTGGGGGACCCTCATTCTCATCAGTGGCCTGGTGTCCAATCTGCATTCTCCAGAATTATTTCCTTTCATCTCCAAATATCCCCATCATAATTTATGAATCCTTCACTGATCCCTGAATGATAAATGTTCATATTTAAGTTTATATCCATTTACCAATATATAAAATTAATATATGGATAGTTACATTCCTAAAAATCAGATGAATCATTGGGCCTAAATTGGTGTACAATAGGCATGAAGTGCACAAATGATGAGAATGGATACTCAAAATTAAAATCCACTAACTCAGGCCCATAAGATCAAAAATTAACATTTAATTCTCTTAAAATTTAATTAAAATATGTGTTTTTATTGGCTAATAAACACTATTTTAATTTTCAAGGAAAAACACATGAGATCGGCTATTCATTCGTCCAAAAAGGACACCCGGTAAAAAAGTCACATTTCACCGCAAACGCCAAAACTAGGCCTCATGATTCCCATGCCTCGATTTCAGTTTATGCTTTTGGAATAAATATTTAAACATATATCTAAATATTAGGGTTACAACTTCGCTGATAGTACATCGATCAAATGTCCTATGCAGAAGTTTGGCTAGATATAAAGATCCTCAATAATAATAATTATATTATTATTATATTGAGGTGTTTTTTGGAACCAAGCCACTAGATCAAAAAAAATAAAATTCCAAAACTGGCCTCAAAAGGGTCTATCTTGAAACTTGGGTTGTGCTTCTAGAGACAACATGTTAATCGGATGCTCCGTGTAGTTGTCACACTCTAATCAGTATTAGAAAATAATAATATTATTATTATTATTATTATCATCATTATTATTATTATTAAGTAATTTTATTGACCCGCTCCATGATTAATTGAAATATAATCAACATTGGTCTTAAAAAGATCACATCAAAGTAAGGGTTACATTGCCGCTGACGGCACATGAATTGGATTCCGTACTGGGAAGTTAAAGGTGTCTATAAGTTTTAATAATAATAAAAATAATATTTTTTTCTGGTTTTCTGAAATCCTGTTGGGGGGTTCCCGTGGCCAGCTACCCGCCACATCCTTTATCCCATTATTCTCTATCTTCATCCCGCGGTGCTCCGACGCCGCTTCAGCTGGCTTTCCACCGTTCCACCCCGGTCACCTCCGCTTAAAGCCCACTACGCCGCTGCCTATCAAATTTGTGCCTTGCCGGACCCATGCCACCACCTCCTTTCATAGACCATCAATAACAGTTATGTGTTTATAAAATTGAAATGATTATAGATCTAGTATCCACAGATCCCTATCTACAATACAACATGCTATGTTCAATGTTTTGTCGATGTTTTGACGTGATGAAAAGTATTCACTACTTCCACTATCCATTGCACCTCCCCCGGTTCTATAAACACAAAACTATTATAGATCCTAAATCCCTTGATCACGAACTTCACAGAACTATTCTTCTCTTGATGATTGGATTTCACTTCAAGGTGTTGAAATGTTATTTGATGAAGATGCGAAGAAAAAGTGAATAACACAAATAATGAGAGATCCAAAAATTAAATATTCAATAGTCGTTGTTAGTTTGGCCATTAGAAAAGGATTTAAAGGAAAAAAATTGATAAATGATCAAATTTGACAACAAAAACTTCAATCAAGGAATGCATATTCCAAAAGAAGAATCCTACCTAGATTTTGGATCCATGAGTGCATTCTCTACACTATGATCTTCTCATATCTGAAGATATGTTTTGATCCACCAATTATCCAACATCGATTCTCCATTTGAAGAAGAGGAGAGAGGTTCACTGGAATCCATGGGAGAAATGATCCAACCCTTTTCATTTCCCTTAAACACATATTCATAGGAAAATGTAAGCGTTTGCGGAATCCAAACCTCCCACACCCTCTCACATTATATCGTGCATAGGCAAGACACCTCATTCTCAACTTAACGACAGTCTCAAATTTCTAATCTAAGTCCCCATTCAAAAGTTATTTGATTTGTAATTAGAGATAAAATAATTGTTTTTAATTATTTTTTATTTATGAAAACACCCTATATGGATTTTTCTATAGAAGACTCGCACTGACAAAAGTTATGCCCTACCTATGGTAATCGCTATGCTCCAGACTCAATAGTGGACCCAAATTTTTGACATGAGATACCATTTGAGAGATATCCCATTTTCCATTTCTTGAATAGTATAAAATATACTTAATATTTTATAAAATTTATGCTAAGCACACTGGGCCTCAGAATCACACATCGTCTCAATGCCTAGCTATGGAAATATATGTAGAAATATTCCAAAGTCTTATAATCCAAAATCTGGGCCTATACATCATTCTATCCTTCAATATTTTCATCCTCATAAAGAAAAACAAGGATAAAAAACTTAGAATACTAAGAACACATTTAGCTCTCCCACTCCTAGGAACTCTCCGGCACATTTTTCTGCAGCCACCACACGTGAACCAAGGGGATGGTCTATCCTTGTAACGACTTCTCCTTTCGATGTCGTGTATATGATCATGAACATATCTCCTCAATAAGGAAATGTGTAAATCATCATGCATCCTCTCCAAATTTGTGTGTAGGGAAAGGCCAAAGGAAACCTCACAAACCCTTTGCATGATCTCGAATGGCTTGGTGAACCTTGGGGATAGCTTGCCTTCTTAGCTAAAAACCAACATGAAAGCCCTTAGCATATCCTTAAACACATTGATAGTGTGCTCAGTCTTTCCACCAATCTAAGGAAAGAAAGGTTGCACTCATCTGCTGTTAGGTACCGAAATCCTCCTATAGTACTCTCTATAATTGGGACGTAAACCGTGTATCAAGATCGGAGACAAACATCGAGGGTACCCCATGAAATAGGATGATCTCTCTCATGTAAAACTACACCAACACTCCACCAAACTCTACCCCCTGATTTGAAGGAAGAGCACTGCATTCTTGAGTCAGTATAATATCACCTAGTTGGTGTCATGTCCCTTTCCTCTGTGTTGAGTATATGTGAATAAATTCATGGCTATTCTATCCCATTTCTACTCTGGGATTTCATGAGGTCGCAAAAACCCACTAGAACTTGTTATTAATCCTTCACCTAAATCACAACCAGAACCACTATTTGTATCTAAAACAAGGTCTCATGATTCCCTCCTTCAGAATATCCATCTGGTGTGTCACCTATGGATATCTTATTCACACTATATATCTCAGTTTATGTCTAATAGTTGGTACTCTCTCACATTCTCAATAAGGGAAGGAGTAAACATCATCAACTAAAGAAAAAATATACCCTCTTGCTCTACTAGGGTCTACTTCTAAGAAGCTGTCTGCTCTGAAAATTCCCACACTAGGAGATCCTAGGACTTCCTGTTAAGGGAATCTTCTAAAATGTTTCCCTTTCTTGGAGTATAGACTATCTTGAAGTTATAGTCCTATAGGAATTTGAATTAGTGTTGTTGCCTTCGGTTCTGGTCTCTCTGAGTGAAGATGTACCTGAGACTCTAATTTCCTGTGCAAACCACAATGTTCTCTCCCAAAATGTAGTGTCTCCACATCCTCAAAGAGAAGACTACCACTATCAATACTATGTAGTGAGTCACATAGCCTTGTTCATGGAGTCCCCATCACCTTGGAATGTACTTAATAACTGCTATATCAAGATAGATATTGATCACACAAAGGTGCCAACGAAAAGGGAAGGTTAGTAAACTCATCCAACCGCAAGAAGCCAGACATGTAAATCACGTGGCATACCCTATGTGTCTTTGCTTCCCTTGGGAGGATAGAAATACCAAAACCAGACAGTCCCCCACATCCAATAGTGTAATTCCAAAAAAAGGGAGTTCAAGCATAAAAACTCCGCTAGAAAATCCAAGACCTACTACGACAATCCACTACACAACCCCATCCATGAATACACAAGTTAGAGGGACTCATCCACCACACGTCGATAATTTCATCTTTGGTAAGCACTGACCCACCCTCATGGTTTTTGTTGCATCAGAAAAACGTGTCATGGGGGGGAAGGACCCCACTTCCTCATGCATTCAAAGCAATATTGAACAACACCAACACAGGGTTGCCTCGATGCCCTATGTCACCTTTATAAAACATCAATCAAGAAGCATGGAGGAAAGAGTACGTCACACGGTGTCCCACAATTTCTACTTCAAAAGGTAGAATTGACATAGCGCATACCTCTTATCATATAATTAGTTATAGGATTGTAGAGATCAACAGCATGAAGCTATCCACGACCCTGTCAGCCAGCTCCCTGAGCATGACATGGGCCACCTAGTGGAGGTGGAGGGACCTCATAGCATCATCCACCAACCATAGTTCTTCCCACTTCTCTCCCAGCACCATCTCCTTGGGAACTACCCTATACTCACCTGGGAGATATTTACTCATGGAATTGTCTCGGATGTGACGGCCCACCTACTATTTTCCTGGAAAGCTCAGCACGTCTAGTCGTGCAGTCTTGTGCCATGTGAATTAGACCATCATAAGAATAGTACCCCCCAAGTTGTCCCAGTGCCCTACTTTGTCCCTGACCATGTGCCTGAGTCTGATCAAGTGAATAACTCATATGTCGAGGTTGTACTAACCAACATCCTCTAGCTACGACCGATATATAAGCTCTGTTGTGCCCACTACAAGTTCTAGTTAACTAGAACCCCACTAACAGAAATCTCTCTATCACTACTGCTCGCTCCAGCACCCCGAAATAGGTGAGAATGCATAGGGGTACAATGCTGGCATGGATCTCTTGGAGTATTCCCTTCTTAAACTCCCATGCTCGGAAGTAGTCGTCACATATCATGTCTAGAGAGTACTAAGACAGGTCTGTGAACCTGGTATCATACTCTTCCACCATCATCCCTCCCCTCTAAAGCTTCATAAACTCCTAAATCTAGACATCACATAAGAATGAGGGGTAGTACTCCTTACATAATGGATGTTGGAAGTCATCCCATGAGAGTACTGACTCATCGGGCATCTGAGTAACCAAGATCCAGGAATATCTACTCGTTTCATGGAAAAGAATGACTTAAAAATTCACCATCTGATATATCGGTCTACAAACAAGCCTAAAGAGGTAGACCAACGACTCTATACAATCCTCTATGGCCTAAAGATATGGATCAACAGGGAACATCAGTGATCTCTGACACTAGAACTCATCAAGTGTGCTCAGTCTTCACATGTCCTCAGCCTACTCTACTAAGACTAACTGCTTCCCAATAGGTGGAGGTGCTTCTACCTGTCCACCTATAGGATGGGTGATCAAATGATGGATCCGGAACTGATGACCCATCACTCATAGGTTCATTATCATGAACCGAAGCTAGTATTTTGGGTGTCTATTGTCGCGGAGGCATCCTGAATGTTATCAATGAGTACCATGGTCAGATGAGAATATATATATATATACAAAAAGTGGGGATCTGACTCAATAAGGACAGTAAAATACTCAATCCTATATGATTCATGTACCATTGATCCCTTCAACTAATTTCACAACATGGTGAGTTGACAAGCGGGTAATTAGGGTCCTTGTGAATCTCTATGTTGGTTGTCGCACCATCACTAGATTCCGTAGCCTAAGAGCCTCTATCAAGACATGTTGACACTATTTCTCTAAACTCAACAAATAAATTTTTAGGGAAACATCCTCACAAAATCCCAAGGGTTGAAGCACATATGATACCACTTTTTCACAGCTTGACCAATGTCAGGACTCGATCCGTAACTACCCCAAGCCCACCGCCATAGGCCAGGGGGTAGAGACTAGCACCGAAGGCACAAAAACTTAGGGGGGCCTTTTCATAAGAATCTGAAAACACACATGTAACCAACTCAATGAAAAGCGTATAGAAAAGGGAACAAAAGATACAACACTACTACACAAACAAAACCAAACATGCATCAACCTCTAATCAGTACAAGTATAGAAAAATAATCTGAAACAGAAAGGTGAAAAATACATTCCCAACCAGAAAAGTGCCACAACCTGGTAGTAACTGAAAAGTAAAATAGCTTAGAGAGCCCCGGTCTTGAATCCCTAGATACGACCACTATACATGGTCCAAGAACTTGTATCCCTAAGCTCCACTGGAGTCGCGATCAACCTATCTTTCATCTGTATATGGATTGACACATGTGAGAAAATCCCATATAGGGGTGAGTATAAAAATACTTAGTAGGATGCCCCGAAAAGAAGAAGGGGGATAATTAAAAGATTCACTTTAGAGGAAAGTAATAGATAGTACAAGATACTTTAAAATATTAATGCTAAATCCAACAGGAGAAAGAAATAAAACTCATCCAAACACAAGGAGCTAGAAATGGTCAGAATATGAACTTCTCATCGAGTCTCCTCTACCTATAATAGGAGATTAGACTCTTCCAACCATGAGAAGCTAGATACGGAATGAACGTGGCATACCCTATTTGTCTTTTCCTCTCCGGGAATGAGATTAACCAAAACCCAAGGAGTGGTTGTTGAAATTAGATGTATAGATATATATACTCAATCAAAGAAACCTAAAAAATAGTAAGGGGATATCCATCTCATCACTCTGCCCAAAAAAAGAGTCACCAATAGTTCTAGATTTAAGCACCATTGATGCCCAGCATCCCTCATGTCTGATCTAAACTGCAAGTGAAATGGGCTCAATCACCACACCTCAATACTATCCACTTTGGACGAGTCAGTATCACCCAGATGGTTTTAGGTCGTGTCACAAGGACACGTCTTATTGGTAAAAGTGTCTCTCTTAGTAGTGATTAAAAAGTAACATTAAATTACTTCTTGTCACTAATCTGCATAGTCTAGAGGTCGAGCCTCAAGGTCGAGGACCCATGCTCAGCCCTCCTGGAGGATTCCACTCTAGTGTCTTCAAGGACCCATGCCCAGTCCAGCTAGAGGATTCAACTCTAGTGTCATCAAGGACCCATTCCTAGACCATTTGGAGGATTCCAATATATTTTTGTTAAGGATCCATTCCCTGCTCCACTGGATGATTCCACTCTAGTATCGTCGAGGACCCATGCCCAGCCCAGCTGTAGAATTCCACTCTAGTGTCGTCGAGGACCCATTCCCAGCCCAACTAGAGGATTCCACTATAGTTTCATTGAGGACCCATGACTAGCCCAGCTGGAGGATGCAAATATAGTTTCTTAGAGGACCCACGCCTAGCCCATCTGGAAGATTCCACTTTAGTTTCATTGAGGAAACATGCCCATCTCAACTGGAGGATGCCACTCAGAATTCCCCGATGTCATCGCCTGATCACTACTGTCATTAAACATCTTCTGAAAGGTTCCATCCCCGGAACATCTCTCATCATATGTCAAAATCCACTATAAATGGAACCATCGTGTTATACATGAAAAAACATAGAATAGGATACTTGCATGGAAAAATTGAAGTCCAAAAGAAGGAGATATGAGGGATAGAATATTTATCAAGTGGTACACGGTGTGTATGGGGCCCACATGATATGTGACTTCGCCTAATAACCTGGTCACGTACCTAGAAATTATCTACTACTTAACTGAGAACAAGTACTCTTAGGTGTTCCATTGTACTCCCAGAGTACATGGAACATCCTTCCAAAAGGTTGAAAATCACCTGATTCTCATCATTGATCAGAAGGGAAACATTTGATTTTACTAACAAGCCTCCCCATATAGCCTTGGATAACAAAATAATTACACCGTTGTGATCCTTGCTGAAAATTTCATAGGATCAACTATTCATTTGCCCGAATCAGATACTAGGTGAAGAAACTGCATATGTCAGCATCGTAGAGGAACATTAATTTATGGGACCCACACCTCAATCATAGAACATATCATACAGAACACACCTTTTTTATAATCATAGAAAAATAAATGGGATTGGCTATTCATTTGTCTAAAACAATCACCCGGTTAAAAAGTCACATTTCACTCCAAACACTCAACCCAGGCCTTAGGGGGGGGCCCATGCTTCAATTTCCGTTTAAATTTCTGGAATTGGTCATGAAACATCCACCTTAATTTTAGGGTCACAATTCCACTGATGGTATATCGATTGGATGTCGTATGTAGAAGTTAGGCTCAATACGAATATCCTCAATAATAAAAATTATATTACTATTATTATATTTTGGCATTTTGTGCAACTGAGCCATGACCCCAAAACATAATTCCCAAGCCTGTTTTAAAAGGTTATGTCTTGAAAGCTGAGTCGCACTGCCATAGATGACATGTAAATTGGATAATCTATGTAGGTGTTACGTTTGAATCAACATTATAAAATAATAATCATGTTATTATTAATTTTAAGACGTTTTATTGACCCAGTCCATGAGTAGGAAATTGGTACAAAACATTGGTTTTAAAAACATCACATCGAATTCAGGTTCAAATTGTTGTTAAAGGTGCGTGAATTGGATTCTATATAGGGAAATTATGAGTATTTAAAAGTTTTAATAATAATAATAATACTATTATTATAATAATTATTATTATTTTCATGTTTTCTAAAAACCCAGGGGGTGTTCCTGTGGATGATCTCTTTCCACCGCCACTGTCCCTCTACGCTATGTCATCGTCCCATGGCGCTCTTCCCCCACCTCAGTCAGCCTGCCACCATGCCGCCCCGGTCGCATCCGCATGCAGCTCGTTGTGCCACCGCATACCTAAGCTACGCCTTGCCAAACTAGTGCTACCACCTCCTCCTACAAGCCATCGGTAACACTTCAGTGGTTAGAAAATTATAACAAGGATAGATCTCAGATCCTCAGATCCCGATCTCCACTTCTGCATTCTCTACTCGAAGTTTCTTCAACGTTTCAATTTGATGAAAACTATCTGCTACATCTACCCGCCTCTACACTTCCTCTAGTGCCAAAAACATAAAACTATCACAGATCCTGAATCCCTAGATCAGAACCTTTACAGAACCATTATTTTCTTGAAGATAATATTTCATTTCAATGTGTTAAAAACATATTCGATGAAGAACATGAAGAAATATGGAAGAACACAAAGATTGAGTGATCGAGAAATTAAAAAGTCAATGATCATTTTTTAGTTTGGCCATCAGTAAAATATTTTAAGGTAACAAAATTTATAAATGATCAAATTCAACAATAAAAACTTCAATAGGGGAATTCAAAATCGAAATGAAGAAACCTACCTAGATTTTGGATCTTTTGTTGTGTTCGTTGCGCTCTGATCTACTTAGATCTGATGTTTCATCACAATCCGCCAAATATCCGACATTGATTATCCATCTAAAGGAGAGGAGGGAGCTTCACCAACATAAATGGGATAAATGAGACAATCCTTGTTCATTTACCTTAAATATATATTTATAGGAAATCTCCAATGGTCGTGGAATCAGAACCTCTCACGCCCTCTCACTTTAAGTCGTTCTTAGGAAAAACACCTCATTCCGAACTCAATGGCGGCCTTGGAATTACGATACGAGTCCCCATTCAAAATTTATTTGATTCTATGGTGGAGATAATATAGTTACTTTTAATTATATTTATTTATGAAAATTCCCTCCATTTATTTCCCTACAGAAGATCCACGACGATAAAAATTATGTCCCGCCTAGGGTAAACACCACGCTCTAGACTCAACTGTGGCCTCAGATTTCTAGTCTGAGCTACTTTTTGAGATATGTCCCATTTATATCAAGTGAATAGTATAAAATATACTTAATATTTTATAAAATTTATTCCAAGAACATCTTTCCTTGGAATGGCACATCGTCTCATTTCCTAGATCTAGAAATATATGTATAAATATTCTAAAGTCTTAAAAGGAAAAAACCAAGTCTCTAAAATATGGATTTACAAATAAATGCTTCTTAATTTTACATTTATATAATTTTTTCAAATATTTAAAATTATATATACATGAATTATTTTTCCAATGGTGTTTTATGATTCATTTTTAATTTAATTAATATTTTGGTTATGAAATAAATTATTGTTAGTATTAAAATTGTTGAATATGTGATATATTGTTAAGTTCCCATTTGATATTTGGAACCAAAATTTGTAAAATCCTATATAAAATACCTTAGAGGTAAGAAAAATATTTTTTACAAACATTGGCATGGCCTTTTACAATTTGGAATGGGTTTTATTACATTCTCTAGGTAAATTGGCAGATGTATTAACATGGTATGGGGACATAGTGGAAATAATTTACTTGTGATCATGTCATATATACACAGTGCCACTTTCCAGAGAAATAAGTCTAAAAAACTGAGTTACAATGGGTGGTGTATAATTCTATAAGGTCGTTCCACCTTACAAAAATGTCATGCCAAATATTTCATAAGTTCATATAGTCATATAAATTCCTTTAGTTTTTCCATCAACTAAAATAGGATACTTATGGGATGAGATAAAAGATGTGAATTTGTGGTTAGATGAGGTATATATCATGAATATTTTGTTCTTTTGTGTCCTATAAATCTTACCACTAGGTGACACACCCAAACACATAAATAGCCAATTCTAATGATTTTTTGCATAGAGCATGAATGTATAATCCCCTTAGTCATTAGAGACCATTCATGGTATTTTTAGTGTCATTTATGGATCATAGACCCATAGGCATGTCAATAGTGTTTGGTCCAAATATTCAATGCTGAAATGGATTTGGTAACTCCTTAGAGACCCATTGATACAAGGGTGTATTTCCTCCTCGAACTTGTTGAATTCGGTACCTCATCGTGAATCTAAGGCATGGGTCCTCTACATCACACACTTCACACATGAGATCAATACCCCCTTAGTACTAATAAGGAAAGGTTCCCCTATTATATCAATTGAGTATATAACCACCTCTATGATAGGGTGTAGTTTATCTACACATGGAATAGTTTACCCCCCCCCCCCCCCCCCGACCTACACATATTTCCATCGACACGTTATGGGTACTCCATAGGGTTGTAACCCCCTTGACTAATATTTATACCTTGATGAGGTATGGGTCTCCCATAATGTTATAGAATATGGGAATGAAAGTTATAGGTATTTGGTAGTTTTCATACTATTGGGTCTGACGACTTAATGGGTTTCCTTGGTTACCTTAATGTTGTGACCTTGGTAGTGATTAGCTATGAAAATTAAGATATTCAATTATTTTTTGGTTTCCCTATTAAGGATGTTCATGGATGATTAATATCGGTTAAGAACACCAATATCAACTAACTGATTGAAACATAATTACCTTAATTGAAAAATACAACCAACCAATGATCAACCTAAACCTGACATAAACTAAACAGGATGGATTATATAAATTAAAAATGGTTTAGATCAGTTAACAAAACTTGGAAAAAATATATAATCAAAAATTGATTCATAATTATTAGGATAAAACCCAAAAAAATATTAACTAAGAGTTCAAGGACAATGAAAAGATTATAAAAATTAATTATGGTGAGATAATATAACAAAATAAATGTACAATTAAATATTAAAATGAAGAATATAATTCAATGGACAAGTAATTCCTCGATATGGGAAATATTTAAAGGGATTTAATAATGTAAGGGGAAAATTTTAATGTGTTTTAATAACTTATATTCACAAAATCATTGCATATGTTCATTATGTTTCATTATATTGAAAAATAAATAGTTTTTTTGTTATATTAAACATTTATCATAACTTATGCATTAAAAAATTCTTTATATATATATTTTTAATTTTTTTAGTATTGACTAAAAACAATTATAAATGGTTGAGGTTACCGAAACTGAACCAAAATAAAAAAAATATAAAATATTCTTTAACGTAATTGAAATAATTAATAAATTAAAAATGAATTTTATAAATTTAAGGTTGTTTATTTAGTTTAGTTAATGATATTTAATATAATATTTCACTCTGTTGTTCCCTAACCTTAAAGCATTTCTAGTTTATATTCTATTATTATGTATATTTTTTCTTCTTGAGTTTTGAGATAAATTGTTGATTCATGCCCCTTAATTTAATTTCATGGGAATTTGACTAAGTATTTCATACACACCTGTACATAGACCTCATTCCCACACATGTTGTGTTTACATATCCAATGCATAGTTTGGTGGAGAATTTATTGGGATTGGATTCGGCGGTGTCATATCTTAGTGGTTCTTGGTGATAATGGTTGTAGTTACTATTTATTTTAGGATTTGGTGTGGCATACAGTTCCCCCTTCCATTTTCTTGATGTTTGGCTTCATTATGGGATATTGAACCCTTCTGTTTTACCTTATCTTGGGGTGTTTTTTCATCACATTTTTTTGAATGTTTATGTTTTTTCACATGCATATTACCTTAATTTAAGATATTACGTTTGGTTTTTAATTATAATATACTAATACAAAGATATGTGGTTTTTTTTGTCCTAACAAGCTAAGGTCTCACATGTTTTTGATATGCCTTATTGGTGTTATGCACTTGGCGATAGCCAAATGGATGTGGGCTTGGGGTGGCACACTCAACATACTCTTGACCAAGGTAGGGCCCTAGTTGTTTGGGTCATGTTAATAGTTATTTTGGTAAAATTATTTATGATCAAGATATTTATTCTCCACCATTATTAAGGAGTTTATGTTATCTATTAGGGTCATTTTATATCTCCTTATATACTACCTCAATATCTAATTTTAAAGGATTTTGAAATATTTAAAACATTACTGTTAAAAATTCATTATAATGAAACACAAGAAATCATGGTGTAATTCCTTAAAAAAAATTTCTACTTTAAAATTTATGAAATTATCTATATTTTTCCTCTAAAAACTATAACATAACTAAATTTATGAAATTATATATGATTAAATAATTATGGTAAAACCACTATCATCATAGTTAAATTTAGATTTTATGACACAACTTTATAGATTGATGCACATGTTTTATTTCATAGAATTGTATCCCTTTTTTAGAAAAATATTGCATAGAAAACCATAGAGTAATATTGTGATGTGATCATCTTCACACATTTTCCAGTTTTGCATCAATTATTTAAATCTCAACTCTTTACACATAATCATGACATAATAATTAATCATTACAGTGTGATTTATACTTTTCCATTTCACTCAAATTATTCCATAAAATATTATTTCTTTTACATATATATCACATTATAAACATCTGGCTATAAGAATGAGTCTCGTATAAAATATATTAAAACATAATTATTAACCCATTATGGTGTTATTTTTTCTTAATATAGAAAAACTTCCATAAAATCATCCAAAAAATAATAAAATTAAAAAATAAAATTAATAAATTAATAAATTATTATTTAAAATTATTTACACTATATTTTTTCAATAAAAATAACTTACAATATACAATTTTATTTTTCTAAAAAACACCCCATTTTGCATTTACGAAAACATTTCACACATCACCAAAACCAATTCCTTCCATCAAAATAAAATTATCCATATTATATAAAATGATTCAAAAAGAATTCACTCTACGACCAAACAAGTAATTATAATCATGAATATAAGACTTAAATTAAAATTTTATCAATGAACCACTTCATTATCTTATAACATTGATACAACTTATCACATTTTGTAATAACTCATTTTTTGAAAATAGTTTTTTCTTATCAATTTATATAAAATATTAAATGAAAATTTCCACTTTATATACTCCCCCAGATTATATATCCATGTTACTCTCCACTAACCATTCTTTAAAGAGTATTCTACCCCCATTTCAATTTCATAGAAAATACCCCGTGATTTTTAACTTCTCTACTAGAAGAATTAAGCATCTTTCCTTTTTAATAAATGAATACAATGATTTCTTCTTTGGATGTTAAAATAAGGAATTAATAGCTCAATAAATCAACTTAATAGAGTAAACATACCATGTTATTAACCACTTATCAAAAATAATAATACCTATGAAATTTTAAGTTAGTGATACCACTTATTGAACATAAAACATGGAATGTAAATCACCTTTAGGGGAGTGGGGTTTTTTTATCCAACCATTCAAGTGGAAAGATATGGTTAAACTACAAAATACAACTACTTTCTTTGAATAATTTATTTGGAAAGTGTCTCTATTATATTTCCTAAAATTTTCTCATTAGTATACATATAATCAAATCTCACTAATACATGCTCAATTTTCTCCTCTATCACAATTTGATTCATCATAGAGTGATGAACTTTATTTTTTATATAATTAATAACACTTGAGTTATCATATTTGATAAAAATATGATAATTTACCTCAACTCTATTATCTTAATTATTTTGTTTCCTCCTTGTTTTATGATACTTCACACTATGACTATTTCATTGGATTCATTTGCATGGTCGTGATTTGATTCTCATATTCTAGTTTTTCAATGGTGGGAATCTTATCATCACCAAGGCTATTCTGAAATGAAAATGATCATAATGAGAGGATGGGATGTTGGAACATACCATTGAAAAGTTCTTTTACTAGTATAATACCCCCTCATATATTTAATAAATGCTTTTGAATCCTCTTGTTAATTACATTTTCATGTCGACATTGGTTAATTACTTCCCTTTCTACCATAACAACATGAACATATTTGGTTGAAAAAAATGATTTTTTTCAGGATTTTTGGGTATTTTGATATTTATTTATCTTCTTTAGGTTAGTACATTAGGGTATCATATGCTTGTTGTATAAGGTATATTAGGCTCATCACCTGAGGCTACTAGTGATTTTCACATTATGAATCTTATGGTCATCATATAATGCATCCTATTCTCATCATACATGGAATCACATACTCATTACATAAGAAATTTTAGTATCATCACCTAATGATTATTGTTCTTTTCATATAAATAAATCAATTCTCATTACAAGAGGTGTCTTAGGATATCCACCTAAGGAATCATGTGCCAATCACACAAGTTATCTCATAAAGGGTGGTTGATACTTTCACACTTGTCACATAAAGGAAGGAATGGTTTAATGCCTAGTGGGGATGAATTCCTATACACCTATCAAATAATGGGAATAAAATTTTAATGAATACTGGGGATTAATCCTTATAGACACATCACATAAGGGAAATAATGTTTTAATTTTTAGTGGGTATGAATCCTCATACACTCATTATTTAAAATAAGGAATGCATTAATGCCTGGTAGGGACTCTCTATATAATTAATCCTCATAGGTAGGAACTCTATGAGGATTGTTACTTCTCAAAATAGTAGTTGGAATTATGGGAATATTATATCTTGATAGATATATTGGATGGTATTGGTGTTTTGATGTTTGGATTGAACCTCAAAGAGTCAACCTATGTATTCTATTAGAGTATGAATCAAAACGCATGTAGTTTCAGTTACACAGTTTAAGGTCATGTTATTGGACCAATACATGTAGTTTAACATCATATAATAATGAAATTTGTGTCTATAAATTGATAACATAAACTGATATAATTATTATTATGAATTGGTGTTTCCTGAACTGTTCTTGGGAAAAACAATAATGGATTTTTTTTCCTGTGTATGGTGAAAAGGTCATAGCTATGAGATTCCATGATATCAAGTATGTAAATGGAGTTTGTATGAGTGAATCTTGAATGGTAATATATGGGTGCCATGAGCCATGAAATCCCATAGAAGTTGGTATTATAGAAGAGGTATCTAATGGGGGACTAAAAGATGATTTTACATAACTTTGGAGTCATGTCAAAATTTTCCATTTGTGAGAGTTAGTTCCTTTTCGCAGTTAGTGTTCATCATACAAGGGAGTTTTATGGTAATATCTAAAATGTATTATAATATATTGAAGGCCTTTCATGAGGGAATTCATATAATTTTATCACCTATAGGAGTCTATGGTTGTTTTTGGATTGCATAAAGTGTGAAAGTTGGATTTATAAGAGTTGAGAGATTTATATTCCTTGAAATTTTAAATCCAAAGTCCAACCCCTTAAAATGGCGATTTAAGGTATATTTGTAGAAATATGTCTCATGAAATTTGTCAAAGAAAAAAATATTTCTGAAAACATTAGACAATGTCCATCTACAGTGCCTAATGACATGTTTCGCAAAACCCTTGAGCTTGTGGAAATTTAGGATTTCATCATACTATGAGTTCCTCACTCATTCAACTCAATTTGCATGAGAATATTCCATTTTCTCTAAATTTTCATCTTTAAACCTTTTTTCCTAATATATCCTTCTTGGATTCGATATTTGATTTTAAAAAATCCCCCACTAAAAATTAGGTTTGTAGAGGAATATGAGGATTAAATTATGGGGAAATAAATGAATTTAGGGAATTATCTCCTCTAGGTTTTCACATATCGAGTCAACCCCTTAACTATAAATAGTAGCGTGTACCTTAGATAGGTCCATAATCCTTTGAAATCAAATTAAATTCTTCTTCTATTTTCATGGAACTAGTGACTTTCATAATATTTTTGTGATATAAATATTTCTCATCGATGTTACTTGCCTTTTACATGAGAAAAATTCAATGAAAGAATTGGTGATAATTGGACTTTATAAAATTTTTATCCAACACTCACATGAGAAAATTTGTGTAAGGGAAGTTTCATGATCTAGAGTTAGATGATTTTTCATGAAATAATTTAATATACACTTAAGGTGCTAGAAATGTTGCTACTTGGAGGAGGTATATGGGAGATATTCCAAAGATAATATCAAGAAAATAAATCCAACCTAAAAAATGAATACCAGTGGACATGCTGATAGATGACCAGAAAGAATATTCATTGTGAAACTAATTACCCTTTTATGGGTTTTTACAACACGAATACATCAAAATCTCATACAACAACGTTGAAACCCCCATCTATTACTTTATAAGTTTAAGGGAACTCATTTTGTGTAACATTTCTATTATCCACCACCCTATAACGGATATAATGCTAATGATGACCTTCATGCTCTAGAATCCAACATGGATGATTAGAAATAATCATCTGGTTTTGAGTTCACCCCCCCCCCCCCCATACACACACTACTCCAACATCTCCCAAGATAGCATCATGGATAGTTGTTGGGGGTATATGAAAGAGGGGGGATTTTTCCAAAGGGGAATTTATAGAATTAGTGGGTGTGATCCTTTTAGGTCTTATATGTGTGTGAGGAGTTTGGAGATTTTCTTCATAGATTCAGGTTATACAAGGCAATGTGGACCTCATAGTTCCATGTTTTTTCGCACCCAAACCTGATGTCAGAATCACTGAGAAGGTTGTTTCTGGAAGTGAACACCTTCCACCTCCATCATAGTGAGGTTAGAATTATTATATGGTAAATCCACATGATCATAGGGATCCCCATATTTGGAGAGGTGTATAGTGATTTATTTCTAGTGAGTAATGTTTGTGAGGATACAGCGTAGCTCCTAATGTTGGCCAAGGAATTTTTGGGAGCAATATTATATGTATTGTGGTAAGATCTACACATATACCTAGACACCTATTTCAAGGAATAGTTTAAGATCTATCATATTCAGACCTGAATGAAGTTTGAGGAGGCCAAATTAGTTCCTTGGATCAAAAACATGTAGTAATATTGGTCCATACTAGTTCCTTTTGGAAGAGGTGTAGCACACAGAGTGGGGAATCAACATGAACAATTGTGCCATAAATTCGAGACTGGTGATATTTTTGGTTGCATTCCTTTATAGAAAGATGTTTTAAATAGTAGATTCTGATACAAGCGTGTGTCTAAGAACTTTTATTATGGTTGTGTAGATAGAATAAGGATTCTTTCTCAATATTTAGTTCTTGGTGTTGGTAAAGCTATAAAATATACCAAATAACATTATCCAAGGTAATTATCTATTTCATATCTAAGGAACATTCCAATTATTTTATAGGTGGATCTTCATATACTTCATGGATAATGAGTATCCAAATCCTATTACCTCCCAGATACAATCTTCAAGCGAGCACTGCTCAATGCTATTGAGAACCAACATTTTCAAATCGATGGAACTGGGGTGACCAATCTGATTGGATCGCATAAGCTGTACATGTTCAACCAATTCCCTAACATTTTTTTGGGAGATGGTGGGTGAAAACAAGGGTAACATTTATATAGGTTATACATAGTGTCCTTCATAGTTAGGGTGTTGGTCTCATGTATCGATCAAAATTTCATCTCTGAACTAAATAACTCATATTGAGTAATATGTCAATTCAACTACATTTAGTTTCTCATTTTATAGGTTTATACCAAATTTCTCCATGAAAGGAAATTCATGATCATCTAGAAAGTCTATTTTATTCTTACTCATAGAGGCACCGATGAGAGGGATTTCCTATCAAAATTCAGCACTCCAATGAGGTTGTTATATGAATATACCATAGTATATATAGTTCCATACCTACGTGAAATACAAAGGTAACCAGTGAGCTTGGTGGACCTACTAGAATGAGACCAATGGTAATAGGGTGAAATAAATATCTCTAAGTGGAACTCACCACCAAAGAATATGGGTCCTATAGAAAAAATGGAAACTACTTAGTGATATTTAAGTCATACCACTCACCATCTAGGTACACCCTCCATTATATGTGGACCTACTAATCAAAGGCTCCTTGGGAATTGATTCTCGAATCCTGGGGAATATTTTGGGACCATTGAATCTATTATAAATATAGTACTAGGGAAGAAATAGTTTAGAATTCTAGAGATACTAGAAGATTCATTGTTTCTTAGATCATATAATATTTGGGATATTATGAATCCACATTAATCTCAAATCCTACTATAGTGTAAACTCTAAAAAATCTAGATAAACATTCATTACCTTTTACTCACCTAGGTCACACTCACAATCCTTTGGTGGAACTTATATCCTATCTCCCATATCAAGATGACCGAGAACACTATTTTTTTTAAGGCATGGTCTTTATTGGACATGTGTATAAAACATTTGGTGGGAAATATAGTTAATTAAAAAAGGTAAAACAATTCCTAGGGATGTATATATGAGGGATTTTAGTGATAAAGATACATAGGGAAGAAACACAAGTTCAATAGAGTCTTTCGTGGAAAGTGAGGAGACTCTACCAGCTGAGGATCCAAGAGATCTCACATCAGATTCAGTATGTTCTCAAACTTACTAATTTTATGAAATTATTCATAAAATCCTAATATTGTTGATTTATTCTCACTATCAAGAGATGTAATTAGATATTGGTGTAAAATGGGATTCCTTATAACAGCCTATAGAGCATACACTAAAAAAGGATGGTAGGAAGTTCCAAGGCATCCAAGAAGTTAGGGAAGTAATGCATAACGTCTTGGTATCCCAAGAGGTCCATGGAGTAATTCCTCCCAAAAATTTTGGGGTGAAACAATCTAATAAATAGGTCCAAAATTCAATGTGTATTAAAATTCACATACTTTAAGTCTTTGGAGGTAAACTATAACTCTCTCCTTTTCTTTGAGAATTTTTAATACTCTTTACTGTGTCATTTTATTTTTTACATTGAAGAGACAATATATACGGATGAGAAATCTCTCTCAGTGCTTTTTGAAGAATCCACTAACATCAAGGGTTCATGGGTGATGGATCTTTTGACTATTGTGTTGGGCCTCAACCAACTAGCAGGTGCAATGACTGAGTAGGGTGAGGTACCTAAGACCATTGAAATTCTGGATAGAGGGATATCACAACCCTTTATTCAGAATTATGTCTCCATACTATAGATTATACCTAAATTTAGTACTGATATATCCCACACTAACACTTGTTTTTTATAGTAGTGTATCCCCTGGTAAGAAATTTCCTTATCGTACCAAAGGACCAGGAGGAGCTCATTTTCAATCTGATGATCGAGGGGTAGAGAAGGAAATAAAAGTATCAAATTCTCATGATGGAGATCCTTCTAATGATTAAATTATGGGGAAGGACCTTAAGGTTATATCCATTTAATAATAACTTATTTTCACCCTGGAGTTGGAACTAAAACCTATGGAAGAAGCATATGATAACCTGTGGGAGTCACTGCTTACATTGTAACACATCCCATTAGTGTTGGAACCTAAATTCAATTGTTCATCCCCCCAAGTTGTGTTATTCTTGACATATAATATAGCCCCTAAAAATGTGGAAAAATCATGGCCAAACAATGCTCAAGGAAACTGGGTGGTTTGGTGAAGGGAATGGAAGAAAATTTCATGCCTCATCAACCGCATGTTGTTAGGATAGATGGAGGTCAGGATGGGAAGCCTTTTCCATTAGATTATGAACATAGGATTTGGTGGCATTAACTATCATGCACTCCACACAATGGATCATGAATTTATAACTAATTATGAATTTTTGGTAGCATGATGGTATAAAACTACCATAGATACATCTTCAGCTCACTATGTGGTAGATCTTTAGGGAGCTCAATAAGGGATTTCTAAGTAGAATGAAGTGTTAAATTAGTTACAAGACATTGCATATACACGGGGGGTGTATTCTTATGGACCCAATTATCCATTAATGAAGACACACTGGCTCAAACCTCATCATTAGTGGTATATTTCAAGGTTCATTATGATGGGTTCCAAATAATAGTGATTAAGGTGTGTCTATAGACATAATAGGACATGGAAATTTTGTTTAGTCTATAGAAAACTATTGAATCCTCTCATGAAGGGCAAGATGATATCAGGTAGGAAATGTATGTTGTATAACCATAGAATATTTTTTTATCAAAGGATAGGTTCCAGTCTATAGGTCAGCAACCAGATTTATTTTCAATTAATAAAAATTCTACATGTTTCAAATCCCCATTTTTAATTATATATCTCAATCATATTAATGAAAGAATAAATAAAAATCTATAAACACATATGATTAAAGATTGTTGTACAAAAAAAATGATAAATAGAAGACCATTCATATTACACTAGAGTGCGTAAAAACGGTATACTGGTTGGGATTGGAATATCAAATCATCCATCATGATGGAACCCATCGAGATGGGAGAATTGAGTGGGTGTGATTCCAAAAGTTTTATTCACCTAATAAATATTTCAGATGCATGGGGCCACAACACCATGGGTGATGTAAATACACTTGATAAAAGGGTAAAGGGGAAAATATAAATATTGATTCCAACAATCTAAACTAACAGATAAGAAGTGGAGGAAGGCTGAGGATGGCCATTGAAAAATTTTGAAAAATGAGTTACACTATTTTATTTTTAGGGATTATTCCTCTGGGATGTGTAACTTAGAAGAGTGGTGGGCCAAGGGGTTACACTATCACTATAGTGAAGTCCATTTTCAAATTTTGAGAGTGGTTCCTCTAGGTTGTATACCCAATATGGGAATGGGCCATGAGGAATAGTGCCATCGCCGTAGGTGAGTCTATTTAGAAACAAAGGATGATGTTGATCCAAATCAGGGAACAAAAATAGTGTCTATGGAAGATGGGGATTCTCAAAAAGAGTTAAATAACTATTAGGGATGTACCATCATTAATCTAGAATATTTATGAAACATAATAAAGAAAATAGAGGTCATTATGTTTAGTTGTCCAAACAAAAATGCCAACCCATGTGATATATGATAACATGGCCCAAATATGCTCAAGAGATGGGACTGATGTGATCCCAAGGGATGCTAGTTTAAGTTATCCTAGATTTGACCAAATAAATCCAAATTATTTATGTTCATATAACTTATACCATGAGGGTGAAAAAGATTAATCTTATACAACATTGACCAAGTGGTTATTCCTAGTTTAAGTTCATGGAACTAGGACCAGGGTTGTGCCTTTTAAGGTCATACAACAATGCCCAGGGGGTGCGCCTTTTATGGATGTGTAACCAAGACCATTGAATGAGAAAATATATATATAAATGAGGTAAAGGTAAACCTGATGATCTCTATCCACCCAAGGCTAATAAGGACTATCTCAAGGGTGGGTGCACAATATTTAAGGTCATGATTCTTGGAATATATGATCTCTAAAGTTTCATGTAAATAATCATTTAATGAATAGGGTTTAATAGTTTATGTTTGTATATCTTAGACCTTATTCTTGAAAGGGGATATTCATCTCAATTACAATCAAGAAAAATTAACCAAATATAGGGAGAATTTGACATGTTTGTAGGATACAATTATGGGAGATTATCAGTTGGTCTTGGTATAGGTAATCCAGATGTCAATAAGTGTCATGTGGAGTGGGAATCAAGAAACATGTAGTTCTCAGAGTGAATAATTTTTCATAAATATGACTCGTGAAAATAAATGGTGGTGAAAATACAAGGGTAACCTAGTGAGAAAAGTGGAATAAATCCCAACCTCATAATACTTAAAAGGAGTCTCTACTAAAGATAATATAGGAGATAAAATATTGATTTAAGGGTTTGGCCAAGGATGAAGTATCCAGGTGTCACTATGTATCTCGTGAAAAAGGAATAAAATACACATGGTTATTTGAAAATTTATTTTACATTGATCTAGATTTTACATGTGAGGTTGAATGAGGTCATTATCCAAGTGATATGAAGTAAAAAAGGGTGGTTCAACATGGGCCAAAAGAGTATCCTAACACTAGAATGAAATGAGGTTGGAGTGTGTGGATGGGCCTAGGATAACACATATTGGTGTCACTATGTATCCCATGGAGTTATAATCTTGTTACACGTAGTTATTAGGGGTAGTGAGGTTTTTTTATCAGTTTGAGGGTGGTGGTTATTCATATGTTGGGAATTACCTACACTCTTTGAGAGTTTCCAAATGGGATTTATTTGTGGAATAAAAAACATCCAACATTTCCCTCATCTGTGATGGGCTATGGAATTGTTTTCCAAAGGCAAGCTCTCAATGTTCATTTCTCTAATGACACTTATAAAGTCAAATTGCTCAATAAAACGGATTTAAAGCTCATTTCACCCTAATAGGGGGAATAATTTCCCACTTCAGAGATCTCTTGTAGATTTAAAATGTATTCAAGATTCCTTCCCAAATCATAATTTGGGCCCAGTCACCCCTTTATGTTTTCAATATATTATTAACCTATGTAGATGTGTACTTGTGTATTTATCATAGTTTCTCAATGGATGGTACCATCAGTATGTATCGGTGGTTCTCCATCAATGGAACCATCTATATATATCATAGGTTCTTGATCAATTTTACCCTCTGTAGGTATAATAGGTTCCCCATATTATTTTGTAATTATTTTTTGATTACTAAGTTTAGATAACTATGGTTTAGATATGCATAGATGGTCACTTTGGAGTTTATTTTCATCTAGGGAGGTGATTACTATTTTTATTTTGGGATCAATCCCTTGATGTGGTTTCCTATGTAAACTCGTGAAATTAATCTAAACCCACGTAGTTTGATTCTACTTAATGGGACATGTCATACCATTTAAGGTCATTTGATGACAAAGATACCATATATTTTAACATCACAAAATAGGTACATCTTGGTTAAAAGTGGCTAGAAAAGGATGGTGAGGGACTTATTCCGGAGATTGCCTTTATATTTGAAATCTTAGGGGATGTTTTAAAATGAGATCATATTGATCTTATAAGGAATGTGGCCCTATATAGATATATCTTATCAGGAATGTGGTCTGATGATGACGAAATTAAAGTCCTTAGAAGGATTGTATCCCTTCTAGTGGGGGAATGATTTTATTGGTAATATGGATGGTAATAAACTAAATATTTTGGGTTTGAACATTATGGAGGATTCTTAAATATCCCATAAGAATTAGAATCAAATACCACATAGTTCAGTGTAGTTTAGTCATAAACCTAAGGAAAAGGAATGATGATGGTATTTTGATTATACTAGCGGAATTATCTTCACTAATCTCAAATAACATGGGATATACACTCTGTGTGAGAAATAAGGGATAGTGTAAGATCCACCATATCACATAATTACATTTGGATGAGACTTACACATGATTTGGAAGCCTAGGTTTGACCTTCCTTCCTCACTCACTAATGGAAAAGGGAGGCGATATGGAATTTAGGAGGAATATGAAATCTTGTTAAAAAAGTATAGAGACTTACTCTAGGAGGGATTACAATATAATAACCAAGTAATTTCCCACTGATGGGTGAGGGTGGAGCTGTATTAGGAAAGATGTGAAGAAAGAAATGGTGATTACTCTAAGATGGATTCCCATCTTATAGTTTATTTCTAATCCTTTAATTGTGTATAATGATTCCAAATATTAAAAAATCACATAAATGATTCAATTTTTTCTTTCTATTTCAAGAAACATTTGGGGTGAGTATCACTATATAAAACAATAAGGTTCCTATCACTCACTCCAGGATTTAGTACCTCAGTACTATAGGGATTCATAATCATAAAAACATTGAATAATTTACCTATTAGGGAGTTTGAGTAGGAAAATTATTTTAAAAATAGAATTCATGATCTAAGTAGGACAAGTTGGTGTTCTATAATACCTTTATCATGTGGATCTGGTAATTTTTTTAGGAGGTCTTGATCTAACCTTCCTCAAGTTCCGGGTTTGATGAGAGAGAAATATAAGGGTAATTCACATAGGACTAATAAGAAGACAACTATTATACATGAGGATAGTGTTGAGAATGGGGAGATTAATACCTTAGGGACAACCAATTTCATATAGTGGTGTGGCAATGTGATATGGGGGATATCACAAAGCGGGTCCTCTATAAAGGATGTTACTTCATGAAGGGACTCCTTCATGAAGGGGAGTACCTCTTTTATGGATGTTAAGTGTGTTCCTCCCCTTTTTGAAGGGTTTAATTTTTAGACAAGCCCCTTTTTATAAAGGAATCTTTTGGGAGGAATTTTATCTACCTTGGTGGTAAGTAAGTTGCCTACAATATTTTGTGAGACCAAGTCTTAGGTTTCCCGAAATGGAAACCTTTTTTTCTGGATATTTCTCCTTCATATCTCACTCTCTATTATCCCTCTATGAATGAATTAGGTGTTTATAGGTGATGTGATAAATCTTGTTTTCCCAAAATAGATAGCCACATAGCATATCAGACACTATGCAGTGGGTTAAAAATTGGTGCCTTTCTCTGCAAATGAATTAAATTTAGTATATATGGGGGCTAGAGGCACCACCCCAAACTGCAAAAGAATTTCATTTTCGGGTGGGAGGCTGTATAGGCATCACCTCAATCCATAAAAAATCATTGGGGGGCATAAAAATGATATGGTTTCACATAGCATCATGGTGTGCTATAAGGAAAATAACAATTTCAATATGGTTTCCTATCCATTATCCAATTCACTATGTTTTTAATTTGTTTGATCTAGTTATTGCATCTATAAATTTTTGAATACGATTCTCAGGTTTTTTGAAAACTTTTGGTCAATAAAATTCCCAGTCAAAATGGGGTCTGATTGTCTTGAAAAAGATTTTGTTCTGAGGAATAAACTAGTCTCAAAAATATGATATTTGCAATGGAAATTGTACTTACAGAGGGGGAAACTGAATATAAACTTGTCAAAAGAATTTATTTTTCACATAGAGAGAACATGAACTTTTTGGTTATCTCTTAGATCATGATAAATGCACCAATTTTCATAAAGAGATTCCTTTTCGGTCGATCACCATTGAAAATTTATAGAGTTTCATATACATAGGGTCCATAAAACTATTATCGGTGCTTTTTGATTAGATCTCATATCTAGTAATAGCCATTATCATTTCTTGTAATAACCGTTTTAATGATTTATTTATTGTTTCTATTTGTATATACAATGAGTTATGATCTAATTTTCTTACCTGGTTTGGTTAATGTAGTGGAAATGACAATGGTTAATACTATAAATGTTGAGACCAACCCTCAAAGCCATATTATTCCTTATGATAGGATCCTAAAAATTATTATTCAACCTAAGTTTTAGAATTATAAATTTTCTTTTAGAATACCTCTATACAATTTTGGGTTGAAATATGAAAAAATGATTCTAGTGGGTAATCATATATTACCACCTATTTGGTTTAAGTTTTTTCTCAAACTGTGTTTAGGAGAACTTATCGACTATGGGTAAGATGGTCCCACATTAATGTTAAGGTAATGTATTCATTTTGAATTATATCCATTGAATTAGGCTATCCAGGATAGCCTTGAAATTCCCCTAAAACTTACCACTCCAAATTACTCATCTATTTTTAATCTTTCATTAAATAATTCTAATGGAGGATAGAGTTCAAAGTGTGACTTGCAGTATAGTGAGAGATTCTATAATGAATGGGCATGGGATTTCTATATGTACCAAATCTATAAAGAATTTACCAAGTGATTGGAAGACATTAGTTTATATAATTTTTTATGGATTTCTCAATTTAGGATGTATCCACCAACCAGGCTCTTACCCAAACTAGTAATTTGTTATTTTTCAAACACCAACACAATCCATCTACCAGACAGTGATGTTGGGATTATTCTATGAGATATCTATCAATTGGGATGAATCCAAAACATTTGGTTTATGTATGGTTAATTCCTCCCTATTAAAAAAATTTAGGGAGATATATATCATCTCTAGTGAGAGACTTATTAACTATGTTAGAGAAGTTATTCAGAAAATCTCCCCATACCCATTTAATTATCTCGTTCAGTGACTGGGTAAAGATCTTTTTACACAATAATGGGATGAGGAATAATGTAAGGTACACCAAGACCCACAATTCTTAGTAGACTTGATATATTCAAGGCTCATACAGGGATACCCTAGAAGCGGGTAAATACACCACATGGGGTTATAAGATCCATTCTGATGTAACTTCAAATCTTCAACTAGTAGGATTCTACACCATGTCTCTAAGAGTATGGATTTTCCAAGCCTATAATTCTCATATAGGTGTCAATATTGGAACCTTGATGATGAAATTTACATTGTCTTAAGTACATTACATTAACTTTGTTTTCCCACCCTTTCTCATATTTATAGGTTTTTTGGTCACAGAAAATAAATTAGGTCTCCATATAACCTTATTGGGCTATTCGAATTTCTATATTGTTGAATCGTATAACACTTTAAATGTTATAAATATAAAAATACTAAAATAATTCCTCATTATACATATCACATAAATTTTCTCAATATTTTTTTGTTCATCCAATATCCTTAGATGTTTATGATTCGATTTTGATGTTGAATAATCCCCTTGAATTTTCATTCATTACACACATTTCACCATCTAGAACTGTAACATACAATGGTAGAGGCACCCCAAAATAATGTTATCGTATAATATCATTTTTAGATGGGATTATGATCTATCCAATAGATTTATTGATCATTTTTGAACATTACACAACTTATATTTTTTCATGGAAGTTTGGATTTCTGCAACAAGAAACATACTTACCTCTTACCAAGATTAAGAAGGACCAACATCCATACATCCTTTTTTAATATTGGTCTATTCTTATGCATGATGGTACTGATATAAAAATCATATTTCCATACATTGGTACTCCATTTAAATTTTCATTGGAATATTAGAATGTATGGTTGAACTATTACTTAGATGGAATATTAGGAATGTCATTTTGATGGGTAAATAATCTATCGATCTCCCAAAATCCCTCACTTTCCATCTTCTTATTACTAGATTATAAGATGGATAATCATGTATCCAAACATCCCAAACATTGTGGACAATTTTTATTTTCAATTCCCTTTTGTGTTGGAAGTGGTATAAAACTAGTGTTGTTGACTAAATATTCTAGTTATGTTACTGACATTGGTCTCACTATGACTGTTCTAAGAAATTCATTTGTGGGGATCACTCCCATTGAATCAATCACTAATGTCAACCTGAAACCAATGACAGAAGGTCTCTCTATATCTATACTATCAATTAAATAAAACTCATCCATATTGAACTTAAATCGAGGATATATAACTATAATTGATAGTACATAGAGTTTGGATCCCAATACCACTATTGAAAACTAGGTTGTGATAAAATGGGATTGGATCCATGTTTGTGTTATCATCATAGGGACTCCTTTAGAGAAGATATTTGATAAAGTGGATAGAATTATCCAGGTCTTATCTAAATTGGGTGTAGGTGGGTTTTACTACCAACACTTTCATGCTCTCCTCCATCAAGTTATCATCTTTCAATAGGAGCTGATGGCCCAAGAATACAACCCCATACAATTAGATATTTATAACCATCATGAATAAGCTCTCAAGTATTTTATTATAGAGATATATCAATAGTAATAGAGGTATCCTAGCTTCATGATAGGATAGATATGAAGACTATAGAACTGTGGGAATATGGGGATCATGTGGAAAGAGTGAAGTAACATTTTTCATTAGTAAACACCAATTTTGAATCCATTGAAAGAAAAAGTTTAGATATAAATACTTATGTCGAACAAACACAACCATTATCCAAAGTGAAAGTTGACCAATGGAAAAACCTTTATCAACCCCTCAAAACATCTCCCTATGTATTAGATATTTTTGTGGAAAGAACTATTCAATGAATATTTTAGTTATTCTTTTTGCTTTTTTCTCTTTATTTATAATGTCAATGAGGGACTCTAGATTTTGGATACTCCTCTTTCTTCAGCTTTTTTTAATAAATAAAAACATAGTTTTCCTCAGTTATATATCTCTTATCTTTTCCTAAATACCTTTTCATAACAACTTTCAATTCTTTAAGGTACAACATAAAGATAACTCAGATTATCCAATCATCGAACAACAACATTAGTCGTAATTATGGATTCTTAAATCAAAATGATCTCTTTTTTATCATGAATATTGTATGGGTATAGGTATAATTTTACATCACTATAACAACATATTTTTTAGGTTTAAATGGAAGATCTTGTATTATTATTTATAAGATTTTATGGAAAGAATCGAAACTGATATGTCAGTAATGCAATGATAAACAATATTTTTTCTAATATGAGGGACCAATTGAGCATATTTTGAATTTTTATAGGGATATATTATAGTACCAACAAATTTTGATTATTTAATGTCATTGCCCTATATATTTACAAATCATGATATAGAGAAAACTTAGTGAGAAATAGTTAGATTTTGAGTAAGTCTCCCTTTATAGGTTTTCAACCTAACACGTTTTGTGCCTTTTCAATTTCAAGTGCTTGATTTTTACCTGAACATGAAAAGTACATGTTTAGAAAGTGGAGACTAAATTTATTTATCTATAATTCTATTTATGGGTTTTTTGTTCAAGATATTTCTATGTATCTTTTCTCAGGTAGTTTAAGATCATGCAATTTGGACCAATGATTGTTTCGTTTTAAGTTCATATAGCTTTGACCAATGGTTACTAAAATTTAAGCTCACATAGCATTGACTAATGGTATTTATATTTTAAGGTATCTTAAATTCTACCAATTATTTTTCTCAAGAAAATGATTTTAAGACATTGGTATGTAATGTCAAGGATGTTGAATCTTATTAAATAATAAGATTATGGAATGTGTAAATAATATCTAATGAATGTACGAACAAACTAAAAGAGAGATTGAGAGAGATAGAGAGACCGGTTTGAGTAGAATAACACTTAATAGAGGCAAAAAACTAATTACATGCACATTTGATGAAGACTGGTGGGAGTAGTCTAGCTATTACGACACACAATCAATCCCTATTACCAAATTTTCTATGAGGGAGAGAACCGAGAGGACTGATCGACTCATGGTTAAAGGATTCCAAGAGGGTTATATCAACTCAAGGAACTTCTTAGAGTTTAATCATACATTAGATATATAAAATGGGTTTAAAAAGGATATGAATTTTAAAAAATAATCTATTACCATTAGTAATTATATCACTATGTGTGAAACACTTAATCAAGGTGGGATGATGTCATTTGGAACTAATCCCATGAAAGTGTGTTCATGGTTTAAGGTTATGGTTCTTGGTCTAGTGGGAAAGTAATAATGACCCAAATTAATAATTACATGGTAACAATTATTCAACAATTTCTATATGTGGGGAGAGAAATTATATGTTGTGATCTTAGGGCTCTAAGATCTAAGGTATTGGGATGTGATAGTTACGTAAGGAATTACTATGAAATTTTTTGAATGGTGTCTTCCATTGCAATGTTTTTAGGGTGAACGAAGATAAACTGATTTTATCCTTAGGATAAAGATGAATTTGGTTTATGGGACATGTCAAGGGGTTCATATATAGATCTTTATTGGGGGTGTTGTATGTATATTCAAAATAGAGGTGTCCTTTGGAGTCTGATGCTCTTGTCACCGATATCCAAGGGATTTTTGTTATAGTCTAAGTTTCTCAAGACACAAAATTTGGTTTATAAAAATAATATGTGCAAAAAACATGATGAAATAATTTAGATGCAAGTTTTCAACGACTGATTTATTATTATCTTATCGAGAGGCAGATTCTATACTCTATGCGGCTCTCCTAAGGATTTAATTTTTTAGATCCAGCTCATATACAAAGAAAGGGGAATTATTTTTATTTGTGGATGGGCCTAGAACATAGGGTCCATGTGTCACTATGTATCTCATTGGAATAGGAATCAATTCATATATAGTTCATGGAAATAAAGTTTTCCAACATAGATCTGACTCATATATGGGGTAAGGTCACTTCATTCCATGTATGGGTATATAAATGAGAGAACCTATATTGGAATATCCTGTTGTAATGTTTGGGACATTACAAAGTTGTATCATAGATTCTTTTACTTTGTCTAGCTATTTTGGGTTTGTAGAAAAGTGAATAAAACTATATCGATTCTTGCTAAATAGTCATGTCTAGGAGTGATCAACCCACACACAGGGCAAATTCCAGGTGGCCAGGGAGGAAATTATTGTTCATGTTGTTCACTGTTATAGTTTATTTTGATTTTAACTTGAGTTAATGGTTTAATTTACACTAATTACTAATTTACGAGATCTATAGTAATATACCCTTGGAAAATTTTGGTAAGGAATAATAAAAACTTGCATCATTATAGGCATGTTGGGATTCACATTCCATGCATATACCAAGCCATGTATATTACATTGAAATTCTATTTTAGATTCATTGATTTTCCTTGTCTGTTTATTAGCATTCATGTTATATAAAATGTCAAGTTTTTTAGTAACATGTTTAGTTTTGTGCTTGATTAGTTATCTTATTAGCGTGATTTCTTGTATAACTTGATATGTGATTTATTTAGTATGTTTTTTATAAATCGTGATTTTTCAGTTTTGTACTTATGATTAACTTGTTTATTTGTGTACCATGCTTGGGTGTTTCCCTACATATGTATTAGGATTCCATGTTTACTTTTCATGATTTTGTGCTTATTTAGCATGATTACTTTATTTACTTCTCCTAATTGAATACATTGTTGTAATTATAATAAATGGTTTCTTAAATAAAATTCCAGCATCAATCTAAGAAGTGCTTTCATGCATATCATGATGGTGGAATTATATTTAATCAACCAATCTAGACATGTTTCAGCCATGGACCCTTGGTAACATAGGCTGAAACATTTATAGTTGTAATTAAATGGGTAACTAATAGAAATTTATAAGGTGTATGAGCCCTTATAAATTGGTAGGTATAATAGATATAATCAAACCATGACATATAGACTTATTATATTTTTAAATAAAAGAAACAACTTGGTTTTAGTTATATAAATGCCAATTGTAATTTATAAGGGAAACTACCTTTATATATTTGGAATAATAATTCATCTCACCAAACCATGGTGCTTATATTTGTATATTGAAATTAAATTCTAGTCATAAATGGTTTATTGTATCAAGATTTTAACTCAACCACTTTGTCATGAAAACTCGTATGACTAAATTTTAAAATGCACAACTGGACCCAAGTAGGTCGTTTGGGGAATGTTTCTTATGATATAACCCACTAAGGGTGTTTTAAATTATTTATGTTTTAAATAAAATGGGGTTGGATTTAGATGAACCCATAGAGGTTTAACAAGACCCTCATAGGTTTCTTTATCCTGTTATGCCTTAGTATTTATCCCCTTGGGGATATGTTTATGTTATACAAGGATTGTAATTTAAAGTGCCTACAACCACTTATATGGTTTTAAATGTAGATGTACAGTGGAATCTTACTTGAACAGCCCGTTTTTTAAATTATAACTAACCTATTATCTACTTTTGGGTTGTACTTATATGTGGTGTTATTTAATTAAAATTCCAGTTGCAACCTAAAGGGTGTTTTCCTCTATAGACTGGGATTTACATTTTCTTGACTAATAGATTGGGAAATATTATGAATAATAAATGATTTTTAAAATGGATTTATGTAATAAATATCAAATTATGATAGTAGTCCCGTTAAATATCAATGTATAAAATGATGTTTAATAAAAGTTTCCTATGATTCCTTGTGGCATTACCCAAGAAAGTACCAACCCACTTTTTCCTTATAATTAGAACTTGATGTTTTAAAATGGATCATTTAAAGTGTTTAAAGATAAAATTCAAATAAATGAGTTGACTCGAATAAAACCTTTAGTGGTTATCTTAGTCTAACCCTAGTGTAAGGTTTAGAATTTTTCCTGAGTTCTGCCTTGAAATGGAAACGTGAGTGTTACCCATAGGCCTTTTCTTTTATAACTCAAACTTAAATGATAAGTGATAGTGACTATTGAGCTTTTCAATGTGACCTAGTCATTTGGTCAATGATTTATGTTTTCGTAAGGGTCTGGCCCGAGGAAGGTATTTCCCTTAGATCCCTAAACCCTACTAAAGTCATGTGAACCATTGTTTATGTGTGGTGCCTTTCAAGCATTATTTAACCAATGTGGGGCTCTTAGTTTCTAAAATGAAACATTTTTCATAAGGGGTGATCATTTAATACATTGAGCCTTGTTATGGGTTAATAAACATGAAATGCTCAGTTTTAGTGGGTTATAAATGCCTAGGGTATGTTCAACCACTTAGTAGGTCATGTGACCCTTCTTCTTCCTCCTCTTCTATGTTGGATGACTCTGGAGGTAGTCAACCGATTTTATGGTCGTATGTGATTTTGAGACTAAAAGCTAGTTCTTTTTTACTATCCATCAGACACTAGGATCCATAGGTATGATAAGCCTATGCATAGTATCAAGTAGGTGTTTTTTTTGTGATACCTTGGGGTAGTATGCACAGATACATGTGGTACCCACTGAGTTGATAAATAACATAGAAAAATATATGAACTCGGTGGAAACTGTGTAAGTATAAGGCTATTATACTTTGATTTCAGGTCATCTCTGAAGTAGAGTGACCTAGGAGTTAAAAGAAAATATGACTAATACTAATTCTTGGAATGATGTTGTAAAAGGATAGGGTTTTGTGACACTATAAGTAGGTTTGGTTTAGACTTTACGCCTGATGATAATGGAACATGTGGATGTAACTCATAAGAAGTATCACATATACATATAAGGTAAATCTGGTCTAACATGCTGATAATTTGTTAGAACACTTCTCTTTAAATTTAATTCTTGTTAAATCATATTGGCCACATCTATAAACAATGTTCAATGGTTTATAGTGTGTGTGTTGTGGGATGAGAACCCTTTCTTAGTAAATAGTTACTAGGACGCTCCTGTGGTGGGGAGTGTCATGCTGAATGTGTTTTAATATGTTTCCTTCTAAGTAAAAGGAATACAATCCAAGAGGACTATTTGGAAATGGTCAGTTCTATTTTTGAATAACCTTGAGATTGGTTAGCTCAGAACATTTGGGTGCTTGTGACCCATCATGATGATAATATGGTTAGATTTTTGTGTAACCTTTTAGAAAAATGTTATCCAGGTATGGACTTTAGTGGTTGGTATTGATTGATCATGGGATTCCATAGTTGGTAAGGTAATCATAATTAGTTATTGATAATGCATCAGTTGTAATAGCCAGATGCTCTTAATGTAAGTCAACCAAAGGTAATTCAGTTTTTCTTCCCTCTAAATTTTGGTTGATCGGTTCGAAACCATACCAAGAACTTCATCATTGAGGTAGTGGGAGTGTCTCGGGTCCTTTTGGGAATTTTTCAAACCCTATAATAATACACTCGACATTATGATGTTAGTGTCCCCTATAATAACATTTTATAGGTATACTGAGAGAGCATCATTTATATTCCATGATAGGTTTAAATTCCTCTAGGCTTGTTAAATAAACCCTTGGGAGTTACGCTTCCATCGCTTGTTAAGTTAAGTGGTGTGGTTATCCCGAGTGAGACTCAGATTCCTAAGTAGAAATTTATTGAATGGAATCATTAGCACTATCATATTCTTTGACTTAACCACCATTGGGAATAGTTAGTGTTCTTGATATGTGGAAATTTCATCTTTTTACTAATGTCTCACTTCTATTGTTTGGGTTTAAATTACCTTAGATGAGATTCTTGGACCCCATTTGATGAATTTTAGGTTACCACAAGCTTTATTTGGGCTCGAATGGGATGCTTTAAGGGTGAAAATCCAAGTGTATAAGATTAGGTTTGCACCCATGTTCATGCTAAGTCATGAAAACTTAAAGTGACCTTTTTGGCTTGGGGTTTCATCATAAGCTGGTTATGAGCCTCAGTGGACATGTTTTAAGTAAACATGGGGTTCCTTTGAATAAGGAATCATGTTTTGGGTTGTGTTATGTTGACCATCTAAACTGAAAATTTTTAGGATGTCTAGAAGTAATTGGATCGACTCACTTATTTCTTATCTCAATGAAGTGGGCCAATGTGGAACCACTTCAAGCACACTGTTAAGTTAAGATGGGTGCAACGTAAATATCGCAATGCCTTTCAAGGAATTATTTCATGACTAGTTTCAGCTCATTCAATTGTAATTTGACCACCTTGATCAAATTAGGGTCATTTTATGTCCTCTGATATAATTAGGTTTCCAATTTTCAAAATCATTCTATAAGAATAATTATAATTTTTAAGGAATGCTTTAATTGGATATTCCAATAGGGGAGACATTGTGACTTGGAATTGGTCTTTAAAATATTGAACCTTTTTTAGGGAGTGAAATTGGCTAAATGATTAATGAAATGATGAAATTATCATGTCTAGAGTTAGGTGGGCTCAGGTAAGCACTATCTTGATGCTTTAGTTCTTAATTTGAGCATTTAATCGAGTTTATGCGGCTTATGTACCATATATTTAAGTGATTATTGAAGGTGCATTGGGCATTTGGAAATGAAATGCATCCATTTGAAATAAATTTCAAAACCTGGGTAGGTTGGGTGATGTATTCATCTTCCCCCAAGGCTTATTAAGGATGATAAGTTCTTATGTGTGGAGTGTGTAACATCTTGTGTATTTGGACTATGAAAAAATTCCAAGGTAATTTTAGTTTTACCTCTTGGTGGATGGGACGTTCAATAAATAAATCTTTGGAATGTGAATCCAAGATTAATAACACTTAAAGAGTGTTATTTTTAGACTTTTTTTTAGGACTAAGGAGTGTAATGGTAGTTCTGTTGAGTTTCGGGAGCACCGGGCCCCAAAAACTCAAGTTAAGTTTGAACTAGTAAGGGTTCATAGTTTTTCTGAAACTGTGTGGCCCACTAGGTGAAACCATTATTCTGATCTAGTGGAGCTAGAGGTCTCTCACAGTTTGTTCTAACTGTTTGAGAAGATCCACATGGTCTTGCGCTTGTTGTAGGCTCTTTAAAAGAGGGGAAATTCACAGTTTATGCATGGTATCCCAAACTATGCACATGAACCATGTGAGCCTCTTTTTTGGGTAATGGATCATGCATGGTTGGCACATGGTTTTTCCAACCATGTGGAAAAACCATTCACCTCATTTAAAAGGGGTAAAACTTACCCTTTCCCATCTCTAGCCTTTATTTTCTTTATCTCCTCCTTTTTCTCCTCCTCCATACGCAGTAGCCCACTGAGGGTTCCCTCTTCATTTTCTCCTCCCATGGGAATATCTTCTTCATTCGGCCTCCATTTTGAGCACCACTCAACATGTTAGAATTTTATCAGTAATTATTTAACTCATCTTTCCACTATTATCATTTATTTCACCATATTTAGTGTTATCTTCATGTGATCTGATTCTCCCTATTTTAAGGGCATTTATCTATTTCTTCGATTTCTATAAAATAGAAATGATTAAAGCCTCATTATTGGACTTGTGGACCATCCTTGTTATAAGGTAGGTGGTCTATATATATTTTTTAATGTATATATTTTTTATTAAGAATTTTTTTATGTCATACGCCAGACTCTCCATGTGATTCCCTTAAATTATTGAATTTAAATTTTAGAATATAATTCCTTAAATCTAGTAGCCTTTATGTATTAAATTGTAATGATTTATGGTCATGATTAAACCAACCTTAAGTTAGTGTTCCTTTAATTAATTTAATTAATTATTTCCTAATAAAATCCCTTATTGAGGTGTGAGGTCTTATAAAATGTAACAAGTTAATTAATTGGAATTTGGAAGGGTGTATCTGTCAACAATATTATCTCCTAGTGACTGAATCACCGCTTAAGGGGGTTGACACCTTTTATTATTCGATGAATGTGTTGATTCAGGTGTGGTATGCATGTTAGTATGACTTATTTTATACCTCTTTCATATATAGTGTTATCTATTATGGATAGCTCACGTAGACCTCATATCTCTGATGAAAGAATGAACCAAATAATGAAACTAATGACTTTTATTGAAATGGTAAGTGTGTATGCCCCTCTTTATTTTCACTTAACTTGTGTTGTGAAATGTTTATAAATATGGTCCCTATATTTATTTATAAATGAAATGTGTGATTACATGACCTATTTCTAAATGTTAAATGAATTATATTAAAAGGATCTGATGCGCCTTGATTGACACTAATTTCCTCTTTATGGAATGTTGGTCTAGGGGATCATTGGGAAAATACATTACCTTATATTCCTTGATTACTAATGGGATCTTGAGTAGGTTTTTTTCCCATGACGTGTCACATCCCTCTTGGTTGAGGATGATGGTGTGACATTAACATCACTTGAGATGTTGGGAATGATGTACCACAACCCCTTGATTAGGAGGTTGGGTGTCACCATCCTCATTATTGATTATGATACTTGGAATGGTAGCCTATATTTATTACAATATTTAGGTATAGTTCTTATTGTGTTACACTATCTTGGGCATGATGACCCTTATTTTTTATTATGTGAATATTATTATTATTATGAGTATTATTACACATGGACACATGAGTTATGCCTCATGTCCTGGATAATAATACATATCCATATATTGGGATATAAATGTTACTATGTGTATAGTGCACACACACATACACAAAAACACACATATATTGTATTCAGAGGTATTCTGCAATGAATAAAATTAAGTATGGATAGTCAAGTGTCCCTTTATAACTTGAGACACCTTGATTTATTTTAATTATTTATTTTTTTATTTGTTATATATACACACTAATATATTAATATTCTCAAACTGTATTATTCATTAGATACTATTTGTGGTGTCCTACTGAGTATATCTCACACCCTGCTCAGGCCTCCATTTCACTGGGGTACCTGAGAAGACCTCATGTTCATAGGTCCATGTATTATTACTTGTTTTGTGCATTGTAAATGGGAGATTAGGACCACATGACTATGTTTTTACTCAGAATGATTATAGAGATCACCCTTTGGGAATTTTATACTTTTTTTATTCATTTATTTTTCTGTATTTTCTTGCTTGTTCTCTAATACTACTTATCTTAGGGAGAAACATCTAGAAATGAATGAAAAGTTATATATTTGGGAGGGATTTTTTTAATATTTCTCATTTGGGCCTAGGATAGGAAGTACTATCATCACTATGTATCACATCATAACTATAATCAAGCCCATAAAGTTCTTTGAAAGGAAATAATTTCCCTGTATATTTGATTCTTATACATGGGGAGAGATTTTTCTAAGATTTTATGATTGATCCTAGGATATAAAGTCCCAGTATCGCTGCATATCTAGTATAAATGAGCCAACCGTAGTTCTTTAAAGTGGGTCCCCTCCATAGATCCAGCTCATATGTAAGTGGAGAGTATTATTATGGAAAATATTCCTTGAATAAGTGGAATTAATGCTTTTAGTCATGGGCTGACTATGCACTCTATACATCTAAATGGATCAAGATCTCACGTAGTGAAGAAATAGTCCATTTAAAATGAGCCACCATAATAATTTTAGATTCATGGAGGATAAACTTTTACCATGTAGTTTAATAATTTGTGGTAGGGATGATGACCATGCAGTTTAATTTAATATAGTAAGGATGCATTATTCCCTAACATTGGTCATAGTGTAGCTTAATCATACAAATTGTAATAATCATATCATTCCTATAATATCATGCCAGTCATGATCTGTTTGAGAACAATATAGAATTAGAATATCACCCAAATAATTTTAATATGTAGACCAAGGATTTATTCCATTGTACACCACATGATTTTTTATTATTATAATTTTTTGTGTTTTGAATACATTTTCCTACAGTTTCACATCATGAGACTAATATACATGCTAGGAAGTTTAAATTCATGCAGTTTAGACTATTATTTCATACAGTTTAACATCATATGACCATGTAGTTAGCCACATATTTTAACATAACAATGCAGGGATGTAGTGGTTACTATATTTTAAGTTCTCATAACTTTAACCAATGGTTTGAAAATAGTTCAAGGTCCTGATTCATATAAATGGTTTTAGATTATGTGAGGTATTTATTGAGAAACATTTCATTGGTAGGGGAAATTATACACTCCATATCAATAGATATTAGTGAATATATACTATTTGAGTAGACCTTATGAATAATAAAATTCCCCTCTTATTCTGGTTCATGATTTGGAGGATTCTTACCAGAAATCATTGGGGTTATAAGATCCAATACTAGTTTCACTTAGAGAAATTAATGAAGGTGGACATTATTATTGAAATATCATGCTACTAACTTTTGGTTAAACTATAAATGGTGCAAGGTATCCAACCTTTTTTCATAAAGATATTCTAACTTGTACAATCGCTTTTGAGATTTATATTCTGTGGAAAACTGATCGAAAAATAGAGATGTGGTGAAAATGTAATTATAACTCTATGAGTATAAATACCTTTATTCTATATATAAGTGAATATGATGTTTCCTTTGTGTAAGTGTGGGTTGTGGTGTGATACTCCCAAAAAGCATGTCAGCGTTTATCAATCCATGATTTCTTGTCTTTATCCACCATCTTCTAAAGTATGTTGGATAGGGTTTTATTGAAAGCCTATATCTATCCATTTTCCATTGTATGGTAGTGGGACGAGTGAACATACTGAATTTCATATTGTTTATATAACCTATTCAGTTCAAAATAGTATAAGTTAGTTTCATTATTCTTTAGTATTGTATGAGGAACACCAAATGTTCTAATAATTATTTTCTTAAAAACTAATGATATCCTTTATCCCATATACTTTAAGGGATATGGCGTCATCTCACATGGAGAATAATTCTGTTAGTATTTACTTAAACTACCTCCTGGATTCTAGGGTTTATGAAACCATTACATATATTACCTAGATAAAAACGACCATAAATATTTGGTAGTATACAATAATTCTGGGGGATGATGGATGAATTTGTCATGTATATCAAAAGAATGAGATTTCTTGATGAATTTTGTACAATATTATGTCATTGAAGGAAAAACAATACACAAGCCTCCAAATCTGATTGGAAATCTTTCTCCCTAATTTTATGATAACCACATGCACCTATATAGACTAATTTCATAATAGTGAGAGTTTCCCCTCCATTAATACATATAATAAGAACTTTTCAAATCCTTATTTATAGATAAATCTATGGGAATTTGTCCCATCATAAAGAGTAAAGCTGACTAATCATCATCAAATTTTCCCTTTTCTTTCTCTATCTCGTGGAAGAATACCTCTTTAGAGGTATTCTCTATAGGACACATCCAAATATTTTGGAAATAATCTTATTTAGGGGTGGATTTAACCACAATTATCCCATCTATATTGTTACCAATGAAATTTGGTACCATTCCATAATACGTGATTCTGATAACTATTTTGTCTATGTATGGATCTTATAAATTTGTAGATGTATTAGATAATGTAACTTCCAAGGTATTATGGGAGTATTAGACATGGGTCAGTGTTGGAATTGTGGGGAATTCCACCATCAACCCCCATATATAATTGAGGTGTGTAATTATTTCCTCCTTTATGATAGAAGAGTTATTAGTTATCTTCATGATTACCGGTTCTGAATAAAATTTTAATTTCAGATGGGATACTTGTGTTTGTAGTGATAGTTCCGACCCTAAAATGAGCTATTTTTATTCTACCTCATTATTGATGTATCATTCTGAAAACAAGAATTAAAAAGGTATAGCTACATTGGTTGGAGAAATTATTCTGACTCAAAAACTATCTCTATTGAGTTTATGTTTTTTCATTATGTTCCTTGATGGGATTTTGACAGCACTATCAAACTATATATACCATGTATAGGGGTATTAATATATAAACAAAACTTTTTCATTATTTAAATCAGTTCCCAATGTTGTGTTTTATGTATAATTATGCTCATTGATAAAATCTACCATTTCCTATCCTTTTTTTTCCTTTTTTGGTATGAATAGAACGTTAAAATATTGAAAATTTACCCCCCCCCAATTTAGCAAAAATCTTATCAACATGGTATGATTGAGGACATAATTGAGTGGGTCTTTATGAGAGACCAAGTTGATGTCAAGGTGTTGTAGTTAGTGCCTCAGTTTTAAAACTACAAAGATTAACGCAAGGTAATTTTTCTTGATATCTGAATATCGGTTATCGGTAATAATCATAGTTATACTGAGGTAATGAGACTATTATTATTCCTTTCATCATTATTTTATTCAAGGAAATATTCTATTGATTGTTCTAAGCCTATCACATAGAGAATTAGTGAATTTAATTCAATATGATGCTTAAATATTAGGTAATTTACATGATATTTTAGAATATTATCAAATGATTATTGAAAATCATCAGTCCAGTGATATTTAACTCCCTTATTTATCAGTTTGGTGAAGGTTAAACATTTTATTGAAAGGTTATCTATGAGGCATTGGATATAAGTGAGGTTTCACTGAATCCCTCTCAAATATTTCAATTTTCTAGGAGGAAATGTTTCAAGGATTGACTTTTTTTCGTAGGATTGACTTAAATACCATGGTGACATACTATAAATCTAAGAAACTTCCCTGAAGTGACCACACAAGTTCATTTCAAGGGATTTATTTTTAAGCTATGATGTTTTATCTTGTTAAAAAAAGTTATCATGGTATGTAAAATTATCTAGATGTTTCTAGGATTTAACTAATATATCATTGAATTAATATTCAAATATCTTATCCAAGAGGGATTTGAAAATACTATGCATTGCATGTAAATATATGGCTTAATAATTCTTCAAACTGAAAGGTATGACTCGATAATAGTATATTCCTCTATGTTACATAAAAATAGTGGCCTCTTAATTTAAGGATCCATTTGAATTCGGTTGTATCCTGAATAACCATCCATAAAGGATAGGTATTCATAGTTGACATTTTCATTAATGAAAAGATCTATAATCGGAATCTAGAAGTCATATTTTGGGAAATTCTTAATGAGATATCTGAAATTTGTGAAAAATATGATCTACCCATTTTTTGACCAAGATAATATTAGTGAGCTATTTGGGGTAATATACCCTTGCGATGAAGTTTTATTTTATAGGATTATAAAATTCAGATTCAACCTCAGAATCATGATTTTTATGTGTTCTTCTGGATTACTACTTATAACAATGATGATCCTTTAGAAAGCCCAAGTGGTGGAAAGCTACATTAGGATCGAGTCCTATTATTTCTATGTAATTTCATGTAAAATTTCATCATTATGATTTATAAAAGAGATATAGACCTCTTTTTCCTCATAATTCATGGATTCACTGATCAAAGTTGGTCTTCGATCTTCCTATGTCTATAGATTAATTTATCATAGTTCATCAATAGTGGTGGAGACACCCTCCTCAAATGCTAGAGGGGAATCTCTGAGATCTTCTTATTCTTCCTCCTAATCTTCAATGTCACTTGAGGTGGAAGAGTTATGATATATCCTCATTTTAGAAATAAAATAGATATTTATAAATTTCTATTAGTTATATGAGATTATATTTTATTCTAGCTGATGATTTGGGGGATTTTTGAAACTCTGATGACAATGTGACGGAATTTTCACCTGGGGTGTTACTGCTATTATGGAGATATGATGCATCTTCCTCAATTTCAAGTTCAATTGACGTGACTGATATCATGATATTTAATTAATATATACTAATTTATGAACTTTTATCTTCAACTTGATTTATGGTGAATACATATTCCTCACCAATCTCTTTAAATGGGTTTTCTAGGGTCATTTCCAGACCATTTGGGGTGGTAACATGAGTGACATCATCAATCTTGGGTTGTTTATTTCTCTTTAATAGAACATTTCATCAAAGTATTGAGATTCACAATATTTAAATGGAGCTCTTTCACTATAAAATATTATAATTTTTTCATTAACATAATATTTGATACATTGATGGTATGATGAGAGAACTACCACATATTGATGCAACCAAGGCCTCCCTTGTTGGAAATTAAAGTTTGTATCCTACTGAACAACCAATATTTTAGATTTAGATACAAGATCCCCAAATTGAGCTCTCGGGCTGACTTGACCAAGTGTATTTTTTGCACTCTTTTCATAACCCTGATGTGTTAAAGAATAAGGTAAAAAATTGAAATCATTACTAAACAAAAAAATTAGTATATGAACCAGAATGATATTTATTATTGAACCATTGTTAATGAAATATCATCATATTTTAATGTTATCCAACTTTCTAGATATGTACAAGGGTATGATGTGTACTTGTGTGATAGTTTCCCTATCCTACTATGTAAAAGAGATTACTACATGACATTCTATAGGATCGGCATGTACGTGATACAATTCTACAGTGGTAAGCTTCTGTTAGAACTCTTGAGGGATTAATAAATCCTCTATTAGTGATTCTTAGATCTATTTTTATAAGCTAAGAGAATCCAGGATTGAGAGATTGGATGGGAGTGCAACAACCTATTTCAAGATATTATATTTTTGTGAGAGGGTTATGTGCTTCTTAGACTGGTGGTTCCCCTTTGGCATATGTCATTGGGGCTAAAGTGTTTGAGATACATGGTCCATGAATTTGAACATGAGTTGAAAGCATGAATCTTTCTCATACACTATGTTTAATTGGTCTACCTAGTCATCTATGATGGTTGGATAGTTGAAAACTCATTAATCAGTCCTCTAAAAATAATTGGGTTTGAATGAATCTTGATAGATGTGGCAATGTCTTCATGATTCTTCCGGGATTACTGAATTTATTTTATATGGGTTTTTTCATGTATGTAGCTTTAGTGGGAATATGGCTTGGATATTGGGCTTGACTATGACTGTATCATTCCTTATATCCTTAGCTAATGTGACATCTACCTCTGGTTCGCTGACCTATAATGGGGAACTCAGGTTCATAATTATACTTATCATCAGATAAGGGGGACAATAAATGAATTTCATTAACATAAACAAAGATTTATTCTTTATTTGATGAGGATTTTATTTGGTGAGGTAGTTATAATTGTATTGTTTGGTGGTATGACGCTCATTGTCTAATTACTAGAAGCTTGAAATCTGAGAGGGTTAGTACTAGCTTTTGAAATGGTATAGCTTCATCTTCATGTACTTTAATTTTCCTTTTTATTTATTCCATATTTTAGAAGATCAAATCCTGGAATACTGCATCATTGATGAGGTTGGTCTTTCCATAGTAGAGGAAACTAAGATCTTAACTGGTTCGTTTATCTATGCTCTGATGATGGAATGATCTTGATTGATCATCTTTATAGTCATCCAATCATTAAAATTATTTGAACTACTTATTTTGAATTATTTATATTTACTATATTCCTCTAGAAAAATAGTATGAACACATACCACATGTGCCCCAAACTTTCAAAATTTCACTTCTCCGGATTTAATGTTGGGAAAAACCACTCAAGGTAACATTGCATCATTTTTGGGATGATTTTGTTTATTGACAAAGTAGACTTCTAAGGTGAATTTTCTAGTTCCAGAGAGGTTTTTGGAAATCCTTGTTGAGAAAGAACCGTGAAAAGGGATTGGAAAACCTGAAGGCAGTACAAAAAGAGCAAATACAAGGCGGCGCCGTTTCCCAGTGTTTGCCAAATTTTTGGGTCCAAAAATTGGAGTTTAGTGAGCATTGTGAAAATTGGATTTCCTTGAAGATCTAATTTAAATATGGAAAAGTCATGAGTTTCGCGAAGATAGGATTCTTGGTTTGGATTTTGCGAAGACTAGAAGAATGTTGACAGTGATTCCTCGTGATTACGATGAACTTCGCGAACGGAAGCATTGAAGAGCATTGCAGTGTTGAAGGGAATTGTGAATAGAACTTTATAGAGAAGGCAAAAATGAATTAATGGGATGCTCTTCGATTATGATGAGCTCTGAAATCGAAAAATTGATGTGGTGATTCAATATATTGAGATAATTTTAGCGGGAACTTAGGAGCTTCGTGATTTGAGCTAATATGGCATTTACTTCACGTGAAAGGTTTGAGAGTCAGTGGAATCGCCAAAAAATTGACATGGACCCCCTCGAGAGAAGTAGAGAGTTTTTGAAAAATATATTTTCCTCTCGGCTCGTGAAGGCAGTTTGCTTCACGAAAGGATGGAGCTTCACGATGGCTATTCCCGCTCCACGAAAGTTGGGTGCTCCACGTTGGCTCAGTGATATTCTTGAGGGAAGTTGCTCTGCGAAGACTTGAGCTTCGCGACGGCCTGAGCTTTGTAAAGACGTGATCTTTTTGAAAAGGCAGGAGCTTCATGAGGGCTCGCTTGAGCTTTGCGAAATTGGGAGCCTCGCGAAGTAGGGTGTTTTGCGAAGGTATTTCCAAAGTAATTGCCTAGTTTTCAGGGGAAAAGGGGTATTCATCAGTGGATGAAATTTGGACATCAATAGATCATCTACATAAAGTAGAGGATGTATTCATTAGTTATAATGAAGAGACCTAAAGGTCTATAAACTGTGAGTGGATCCCTTCCAAGTGCAGTGAGAAAAGGAAGAGGAAGAAGGTTATTCTTTCTACTGGTAGTGAGCCAGAGAGAGAGAAATAGGGATGACCCTTGGGAAAGCAGTGAGCTGATACTAAATATTGTAAAGGAAGTGAGCCTGATCATAGAATTGATCTATCTCGAACATTATAAAATGGATGTTTCTTCTCTTTTCTCCAATAATGATGGGAATATTTGTATTGTGTTATCTTTTCAGAAGGAGGTTACATGAAATATTGTATTGGATTCAGAGCTAGAGTCAGTGTATGATTTGGCTTGAGTGTGATGATTATGGTTTCCAATTTACCAATCCTCCTCCCTCGAGTTAATGGCATTGGTCAGGACTATTATTTGGTTTTCTAAATGTAATATTCCAATATTTTCACAACTATAGAAAGTTCACAAAATCATCCAAGATATTTGACTTGGTTGAGTGGTGTTTGTAACTAATTATAGAGTTTTTATATGAACGATCTCAACAAATCCTCGGCTGGGAGATATAGATTCAAGGATTATGTTAAAACCTTCCACCTAGAAATAAAAGTTCAGACTCCATCATTCTGACATTATTTTCAATTTGAGAGTTTGTGGATTTTTTTTCTATATAATATAGATGAATTGATAAATAAATTTTCAACATATGCCTTCTCATCTTGTGATAGACCCGGTAGGTAAACTGGTATACCATAAAAAATTTGTTCCCTTTAGTATCTATATGAAGCATCTGATTTTATCTTCTTAATCCCACTAATGGGTTACTATTATGGGACTATACAAGGCAAAAAATGAGTCAAGATCCATTCTAGACCCCTTCTTCCATTGAATTTTTAGAATTTAGGGTTCCCAAAATTGGGTGGGGGAGAGTTACATCTACCCAGTCAAGGTAAGGTTTTATTTTTTGGTTGCACCAGTGCACACCATACTTCAATATCCTCCATATGTGAAGTTAGTGACTAAATTGTGTCAATTAACTCTAACGGTATAGGTAGTTGGGTAGGGACTTTATTAGGAGAAGAAAAATTAGAGACTAACTTGGAGGTCCCACCTAAATTTGTGATTGAAAATTAGCATGGGTTGTCCTGGGTAGTTTCCCTGACATAGTTATGGTATTTATCTTAAGGGAGGTAACTCCTAACATCTTACATCCATTGGATCCAAATAAATTAGATATCTAGGTCCCATGTTAAATGGATGTCTTGGATCCACTTTTGTTTTCATTATGGGCTCTTCCTATTGAGGAAGATCTACTGAAAGGGTATGGTGAGGATCTTTTTAAAAAAATACCCCAAAAGGATACTTTCCCTTAGTAAATCAGTGTTAGAACTCCTCAATTCTTTCATTTCCATAATAAACAAATCTAATCTTCCTCAATTATAGGAGGGTTGAATTATTCAGCTAATGTATGGGACATAACCAAATATAATAGTCTCTCCCGCTGTGAGAGAATCCTCCTAGGGTTTCCTAGGGCTTCAGTTTCTCCTTCGCGCTTTGCTCGTGGCGGCGGGGGACGGTAACATTTTCCTTCGGGTTACAGGCAACCACCGCCATCACCAATTCTCTTTGTTGCGGCTCCGATTCCCCTTTTGCCTTGGCTCCGTTTCCCTTTTCGCCTCGGCTCCGTTTCCCCATTTCCTGTTTCTTGGACCACCTATAGGTGATCCGGCTCCTCCGGGCTCCATCGGTTCCGGCTCCATTGTTCCAGAACTACTCGGGCCGGAAACAGTTGCTCTGATCTTATCACGCCCCCCCCCGGCACCTGTGCTATAGAGGGGAAGGGGATTGACTTCTTCCTTTCGGCGCCATTTGTGGACTCTGCGTCCCCGCCTCCACGTTGACTTCCCGACGACGACCCCTCTTGTGGCAATCCAGATCTGGAGTGCGTAGGCTGTCCGAAGAAGAGCATCTTTTAAGGGGTCCTGCGCGGACGCCGGCACGAAGAAGAGCATCTTTGGGGGTTCCCGACGACGACCCCCTCTCGACCCATCTGCTTCGCGAAGAAGGGAAATTTTGACCTTCTGACTTGTGGGCGGTGCGTTGGTGTCCCGATCCGTGGATCTCTTGGAAGCGAAGATGAGTCCCTCGACGCCTCATGGGACTAGCGGGTGAAGGGTGGGCAGTTATGCTTCAGCCATGAAGTTTGGTCGCCAAGAGGTTGTCACGCAGGGTTGCTGCGCACAAGTTGGTGTGCCCTGCATTTTGGCCGTTCTGGAAGTGCAAGGGCGCCAGCGAGAGATCCGATCGCATAACCCTAGCGCGAGGGAGCTGACCACGCAGGGCTGGTCGCGGAAAGAGGTTGTCCCCTGCGCGAAAGTTCTGGTCGCGCAGGTCTGGTCGCAGATAGTGTTTTTCCCCTACGCGAAATTCCTCACTCGAATGTTGCTTTTTTGGCCTCAACTACTTTCGCATCAATAGAGAACTCTCCCCCTATTCAAAAAAAATGTGAAGCGCCTGGTCGCGAAGCTTCTGGTTGCGAAGCAGAGGCCGCATTTCACTGTTCGCGAGGCTCCTGGACGCGAAGATCCGTGTCGCAAAGCACTTGGTCGCGAAGCTCCGGGTCGCACAGCAATGGCCGCATCGCACTGGCCGCGAAGCTTCAAGCCGTGATTCTCCTGGTCGCAAAGCTTTGGTCGCGAAGCCGCGGGTGCTCGCACTAGTTGTGAAGAACCAGCTTGTGCTTTCTCGGATTGGGCCGGAGCCCCTGGGTCAGGGACCCCTGTTGGGACGGACACCCCCTAGATAGGGGACCCCTGTTGGGCCAATCACCCCCTAGGAGATTTCGTGGCTCTCAACATGGAGGCGGATCTGCTGAATCAATGGAAGAACCTCACCTTGACAGACAAAGAAAAAGAGCCACTTGCAACCCATAGAAATGAAGACAACACTTTGAAAAAACGTATGGCTTTATTGGTTATCGGAAGACTGGCGACCAAGGCACCAATTAATCTAAAGGCCCTCAGGACCACCCTTCAAAATCTTTGGAAATTGGAAGCTGGAGTAGCCATCCGGGAAATTGAGAACAAACTCCTAGTTTTTGAATTCTTCTGTGATAAAGACAAAGATAAAGTCCTCAGAGGACGACCTTGGTCCTTTGACAATCATCTCATCCTGATGGAGTAATTTAAAGGGGGAGAAGAGATCTAGAATTGCACACTTACCTGATCCCCGTTCTGGGTAAGAATTAAAGGAATACCGTTTCATGGGAGATCAACACGTGTGATGAAAGAAATTGGAGACCGGATCAGTCATTTCCTAGAGTGGGATTTCTCGGACCCAATCCAATGGGGCCCCTGGGTTCGAATAAAGGCTGAGATCGATGTGTCAGAACCCCTAATGCGAGGTATGTTCCTGAAAATTGATGACTCCAACACCTGGATCTCGTTCGAATTCGAAAAACTACCAATCTTCTGCTTCTTTTGCGGACGTATCGGCCACATTGAGAAAGCATGCGATTCAAAGTTAGAGAATACCGCTGAAAATATTATCCTTCAATATGGTCCGTGGCTCTTGGCCAAAGCACATAGAGAGGAATATATCCCTGAGGCGGAGAGACAAATGGATCGGGACCGTCTCATTGCAGCCCATCTAAGGCGACCGGAATCTGGACAACCTTATGTTATAATTATGGGAACACCTGTCTTCCCTAAAGAGTACCTAGCTGATCTTAGGGGAACTGGAAACGCCTCCCAAGATATTATCGTCAGATGAAATGATGGGGCTCGGCAGGACAGTCACCCGATTCAGGGTAACACCAACTCCAACTTCGTTTCAACTGCACTGAATTTAAAGATCTTTACTTCAAGTGGGCCGCTACCTAAACCAAAAGAACCTCCATTGAAATTTCCGATGCAGAAACATGTTTCCTTGGACCCGCCTGAAGCTGAGCTGACTCCAAATATGATCCCAAATGACGCCCTTCTACAAGCTGATTCTGGGATGGCTGAAACCTCACCTTCAGGACATGTTACTCATAGAATGTGGAAAAGGGCACACGGCGATGGTAGAGGTGATTGCTCAGGGGATCCCAAGCCAGGAGATCTGAAATGGCAAAGCGAGTCCAGTGGTTTGCACACCAGTCCTCCCATAAGGAGGAAAGCATCAGGTACGTCATTAACCCCACAAGAGTCAAAGGCAGAGGCGGGTCAGGCCCGGCCCCGCCTAGAGCAATGATTGCATTATGTTGGAACTGCCGTGGGCTTGGCAACCCACGAATGGTTCGTATGTTTCAGAGCCATTGCACTCAAAGTTTCCCTGATATGGTTTTCCTGTCCGAAACCATATTGGAAAACAAGGACATCACAAATCTTGCTCTAAAATGCGGTTTCCAGGGTTGTTTCCTGGTTCCCCGACAGGGTCATTCAGGGGAATTATGTCTCCTTTGGAAGGATAATGTTGATGTCAGGCTCCTATCTTTTTCCCAGCGCCACGTGGCAGTAACCATTTATGATTCCCACAACCCCCCCTGGATTTTTGTGGGCTTCTATGGCTGGCCCTCCCAGTCTGAAAAGTGGAAATCTTGGGATCTCCTTTGTAAACTCCGTCGTGATCTGCCAAGCCCCATTATGTTTGGAGGGGATTTTAACGAGATCCTTTTTCAGAAAGAGAAAAAATGTGGAGCTGTGCGCTCCTCCACGTCTATGTCTGATTTTAATGACGCTATCCTTAAGGTAGAGCTGATGTACCTGGGTTACACGGGTAATCCTTTCACTTGGTTCCGAGGCAGTTCAGATGGGAACCGAATCGCTGAACGTCTGGATAGATTCCTTGGCTCAATGGATTGGATGAACCTCTTCAAAATGTACCATATCAGACACCTCACGCTCAACTGCTCGGATCACTGCCCAATTGTCATTAACTGCACCCATCATGAGCACGCTACTAGTTCCAGGAAACCATTCAGATTCGAAAGCTTCTGGTCAAAAGATCCCGAGTGCGAGGAGGTTATCCGTTCAGGCTGGAAGAATGGGCAAGCTGATCTGATAACCAACCTTCACTGAGTGGCGTCTGATATGAAGACATGGAGCTACTCTAAATTCTGTCACCCGGATCGGCACTGCAATTTTCTTGAAAGGACGCTTGGCTATCTTCTAAGCAAACCCCCTTCTAGAAGCATTCTCTCCAAAATTAGTGAAACCCAACGAGAGCTGGATGTTTCTCTACGCAATAAGGAAGGATTCTGGGCTATGCGAGCGCGTGATATTCATATAGCAGAAGGGGACGCTAATACCCGTTATTTCCACTAGAAGGCTTCAGCAAGACGCCGAAAAAACTTTATTTCTGGAATTTTAAAATCAGATGGTAGTAAAGTGTCTGACACAGGGGGAATCCAAGAAGCATTCTTGAGCTATTTTTAGAAGCTCTTCTCTGCAGGCCAATCTAACATTTCTCCTGAGATTGAGGACTGCATCACACCTGTGATATCTGACGATATGAATAGACAGCTTTCTAAAGATGTGACGAATGACGAGACTCTCAAGGCCTTAAAGAAAATCCACTCTACGAAGTCCCCAGGACCAGACGGTTTCCATACCCTCTTTTTCAAGAATTACTGGCACATCATTGGTCCAGACATCTGCAATCTGATGAGGGATATTTGGGCAGGGAAAACGGACCTGTCTACTATTAATGAAACTATTCTTACCCTCATTCCCAAGATGAAACATCCTAAAGGGGTTTCGGACTTTCGACCTATAATTCTGTGCAATGTTTCGTATAAGATCTTTTCGAAGATCCTGGTGAATCAGTTGCGTCCATGGTTACTCGACGTCATTTCAGAGAACCAAAGCGCTTTTTTGGAAAAAAGGTTAATCACTGATAATGCCATTATTGCTCATGAAATTTTTCATTCAATGAAAACATGAACACGAGAAAAGAGAGGGATCATGGCATGGAAATTGGATATGGCTAAGGCCTATGATAGAGTGGAATGGAACTTCCTTGGATTTGTGATGCTCAAGATGGGTTTCTGCACCAAATGGATTGACATGATCATGCAATGCGTCTCGTCAGTGTCCTTCTGTATTAATGCCAATGGGGTGCTCACCCGAGGCTTTTCCCCGTCCCGTGGGCTTCGCCAGGGAGATCCTCTTTCACCTTTCCTCTTTATTTTAGTGGCTGATGTGTTTTCTAACCTCCTTTCCAGGGCAGCTTCGTATTCCAGAATTCATGGGGAAAAAGTGTGCCGCAAGGGCCCTCCGATCTCCCACCTCTTCTTCGCTGATGATTTCCTTTTATTTTCCCGAGCTACCCCTAATGAGTGTACTTCAATCTGCCAGGCAATTCAACAGTATGAACGGGCTTCAGGACAAATGATCAACCAGAGTAAATCAGAAATTTCTTTCAGCTCTAGAGTCCCTCAGCCAAAAAGAGAAGAACTCTGCTCTTTAGCAAGCATCCCTGGGGTCGATAAGCACCAGAAGTATCTTGGGCTTCCGACAGTGGTTGGACGGTCAAAGAAAGAAATTTGTTCAGCTATTGTGGATCAAATTGAAAGAAAAATACAAGGTTGGACCCCCAAAAAAATCTCCAAGGCCGGGATGGAAACCCTCATCAAGGCAGCACTTCAATCTGTCCCCAGCTATTTGATGTCTATTTTTAAACTTCCTGACGTGGTGCTTTCATAGATTCAATCCAGCACATCTAACTTCTGGTGGGGTCGAAAGGACGGAAAAAATAAAGTCCATTGGATCACTTGGTCTGCTCTCTGCCAACCAAAATCTGAAGGTGGAATGGGCTTCTAGGACCTTTCTCTTTTTAATGATGCTTTGCTGGCTAAACAAGGTTGGCGTATGATTAATAACCCATCATCCCTATGCACGCGAGTTCTCCGGGCTAAATATTTCCCACATAAGGATTTCTTGGATTCTCATCTTGGCTATCGACCCAGTTTTCTCTGGAGAAGCATTTGGGGTGTTCGCAATCTTCTGATGAAAGGACTAGGCTGGAGGATTGGGAATGGTTTAACGGTCAAGATTTGGACTGATCCCTGGCTTATTGATCAGGCAGGCGCGAAGGCATCATCCCCTATTTATCCAGGCTCCGAACATGCCACAGTCTGTTGTCTATTTGATAATCAAGGGGCGGGATGGTGTCTGGAAAAACTCTTTTCGTGGTTTAATGAGAGGGACAGGAGAATTATTCTGAGTATCCCCTGTGTGCCAGACGTAGGGCCAGATCATCTCTACTGGACAAATGACACCTCAGGAGAGTACACAGTGAAAGCTGGCTACCGGCGATCTCTCACTGCTCAAATTACAGAAGGAGATGCGAGGCCCTGGACATCAATTTGGAAGCTTAATGTTCCCCCTAAAGTCCGCTTTTTCTGGTGCAGGTGTGCACCGATATCCTTCCTACTAAGAGCCTCCTAGACTATAGACACTTTTCAAACGACAACTCATTCCCCTTCTGCCCTACTGTGCCTGAATCCCCTCTTCATGCTCTCATTCAATGCCCCGGGGCTCAGGAGGTTTGGAATGGCTGGGGATCTACTACGGAGCTGTCCCTGGACGTCGCCTCGGATCATACCTCTCTCCTGATGCTATGGTGCTCCTCCTTTTCACTGGCTAAAGCAGGTGCCCTGTACATTCTGACTTGGATTATCTGGGATAGGCGGAATGAGGCCATTTTCAATCTTTTTCGGAGGCCCCCAGATTTTGTATTGACCGGGCATCATCATGGATTGCGGTTTGGCAGAACCACCCTGAGTAGAAAAGACTTTTCACCCCCTCTCCTCATTCCCAACATTGGTTCCCCCCACTGGAAGGGATTATTAAGATCAATGTGGATGCCTCTCTCCCTAAGGATGGCCCAGTTGGACTAGGTTTGTTGGCCCGAGACAACCAGGGAAATCTTATCACAGCCAAATACGAAGCACGCTACACACTTTGGGAGTCCTCAGTCGTGGAGGCCGCCGCCATCCTTGCTGGGTTAAACTTCGCAAAATACCACGGTTGGGATTCCATTCACATCGAATCTGATTGTCTCACCGTAATCAATGCCATCAATCTCACTGACAGAGGGCTTCAACCTTTCGGCTCCATTAGTCGGTGTATTCACTCTTTGAGACAAGGCTTCACATCCTGCAATTTCTCATTTATTAAAAGGGAAGCGAATGAATCCGCTCACAAGATGGCAGCCGTTTGCTCTCCTTACGAGGATTTGCTCTGGGTTAATCATTTTCCATCGTGGTTATGCGACTGTATTTATGCTGATCTCCATCATTAATGGATCCGTCTTATTTTGTCAAAAAAACCACATATTTTCCATTTTATCTGTTCAAGGATCACCAGAGAGGTGGAAACTCAGAAATTGGGGGATATTCTAAATTTTTATCCAACCTTTCGTTTCTGGTATACACACCATCCTTTGTCATTTTGGTGTCGATTGGGTTTAAAAAAATCATCCTCCTCTTGTTCTTCTACAATGGATTTATATTCCGTAATATCTACAGGGCCATTGATTATGACATTTACTAATGCATATTGAATTACATACATCATATCACTATTATAAAGATAGGGGAATTGGTCTCACTTAGGACATCCATGATTGAAAATTCAATATCTTCAAGAGGGGTTTCCATTTTGATAGGATGCTTCACCTTGTAGCCTCTACCAAGTTACAAATTTACCTTCTAGGATTCCCCCGGGGATATTTTTTGAATGCAAATAGAAATAGAGTATCCAAAAACGCCTTATTATACATGTTACCTAGGAGAAGTATGGAGTACAACACAAGATAAATTGTGAGGGCTCTCTTTGCAGTTCACCTCCTAAGTAGGAAAATAGCGAACTTTTTGAGGGAGAAAGTTGAGTTATTAATTCCACCAACCCTAAGATATGAGGCTTCTATTAATTCATTAAAAAAACAATTTAGACCAAATTTGATGACCTTAAATGATGAAAGTTTGGTAAAAATTCCCCACCCCTATAGGTGAGGGATTATTGTGGATATTTTCTATTACAACTACCTCTACTACCCTCTTGATCTTGAGGATCTTTTTTTGCGCATGATTTGGGTACAATGCATGTTTTAAATGTGAGTTGATTTATTCCAAAGCTAATGTCACCACTTGATGCTTATCTTTCCTCAAATGATAATCTTGTACAGTATTTTCAAAATATGTTTGTAAGAGCCTTTTGATGTCCTACACTCATCTGATTTGGAGCTTCTATGATTTGGTCAGGATGGACCCCCACTGAATATATTAACTATGACATGCAGATCTCAATTCCAAGATTCGTCCCAGAGTGATCACATTTTATGAATTCAATTTAGGTTGGATTTAATTATCGGGGAGTTAAGTGAAATGTAATAATCAGTGTTCTCCTCATTCATTGATATGGACACCAGGTGGGCTTAAGTGATCAACTGAAGTAGGTTTCCTAAAGCATCAAGTCATGCGTGTTGAATATTTTTATGTTTCTTTACCAATTTTGGGAATTGTATAGCTAAAAGGGAATCCAAGTCAATATTTCATAAAAAAAATTTACTCCCTTAATGTAATCCACATATCATTCATAAGAAAATAATTTCATATTTAAATGGTAAAGAATCATCCATATATTAAGAAAAATATGATGTGTTTAATCTTCTATAAATGTTTTCATAATGTGATACCAAGGAGTTTATAGGGTCCAAAACATGACTAATATGTTTTCTTCTGTTAGTTAATTCATCATGATAAATGTTTTCTCCTTATATTTTATGAAAAATTCCCCTACTTTCACTGACCAATGGGGTGTTTCTTGGTTTCCTTGTTTGTATAAAAAATGCTCAATAGGAATATTCTCTACTATAATGGAAGCTATGTAGTCCAAGGGTGGTTTGGAGAAATACTATTTCCTTGGGATATCTTCCAGTTGAGAAATAATATATTTGGTCAAAGAAAACATTTCAAGCATGGCAGACCTCATCTTCTCAAGTTCTTCAAGATATGAGGTCTTTCTCAAAATTGATTCATCATGGTGTGGAATTTCTTGTTGAAATGAAATATCACTATAGGGAGGACCCTTGTAGTAGACACCATCATGAGCAGGACTATCATCATGTCCCAGTGTTCAGCCACATGGAGGAGTCTTTTAGTATATTCCCAAAGGAGGATATTCAGGGTGGACAATGGAAAGAGATAGCCTTCTTTCAATTTTATTTTCTAACCATGAGGAGGTATTTTGTGGTAATCATCATGAGAAGAGTTTTCATGATAAATTATATTATGTTTATGACGTATTCCTTCATGGTAAACACTCTAGGGAGGACCTCTTGGGAATATAGTACAAAAATTGTAGGTAGAACTATCTTAACTGAAACTACTACCTCGTTGATCTATCAATGAGAAACCAAGGACTTGGGTCACCATTAATAAATGTTCTAGGGCCTTAAGAACACCGTCATTAAGAGGAGTATGAATGCAGGCCTAATTATGAATTTAATACTTCCCTTAGTGATATCTCTTCTTAGATTGCCTTCATCAAGTTGCTAGAGTCACATTTTGTGAACAATTACTTTAAATAATGGGATTTTTCCTAGGACAATCTTATACTACTATAATGATATGATAACAAATGTTTATTTTTTTGGAACGAATATGTGTCTGACCAAAAGTTCCCATCAGAATAGATTTAATCCCTCCATTTGGAATGGGAATGTATGCATTATCTTATTGTACACTTATTGTAAGAGTGGTTCGACGACACTCCTAGATGGGAGTAAAAATGTGTGACCTCTTCTAAGTATCCCCACAAATGTGTTGATGATATAATACAGTGGTGGTTTTGGGCATGTGTTCCTACCCCCTGACTATTTTTTCTACTATGATATGATTATATCTTTTTTGAATGTAGGTAGTGATGTATTTATACCCCTTCATTTCCTCTAGGACATGTAGATGGGCTTCTATTTCTCAAATGGGAATTTGTTCCCATTTTTTGGTTAGAGTACTTATGTGTGTCAGTTAATGTACTCTAGTTACCACAAGGATATACTGGTGGGATACATGTGTGGGTAAGGAATGTGTGTCTACCCCTATCAATTATTGGGATATGCTGACAATTATCTAAATGATGCGTGCATATTTCATCTGGATTTTTGGGTGTGGGTAGGGGTTTTTTCCTACTTTCAATTTCTATACATAGTATATTGGTTAGATTTCCCATTGGAATTTGGGATATAGGCATACTTATATTTTTTTATGGTTCACTACCCTTGATAAGTTGTCCTAGGTGCTCGGATTTGGGTGACCTAAGTCGAGACCCATGGGTTTTATCCTCATTAGGCTAAGGGGATTGATACATAATAGATTTGATGGTGGATACTATTGATATGATCCCTTCAGGATGAATTCTATTCTTAGAAGAGGTTATTGTCGACCTCCAATTCTACCTCATTGAGATAAGGAAGATACATGCTATTGTGTTGTGTAGAAAGGCTTCGAAAACTATTTAACATGGTAACAAGTGTCATTTTCATCCTCGCCACCACTTTTTTTTGGGAGGATGGTTAGTGGGGTTTCTTGAATTAGAGGGTTTCATTTGAAACCTCTAATATTAGGATAGTACCATTCAGGTGTCACTCTCTATCTGTGCATTCTTTAATTGAAATTGATGGCGTGGGGTGGGTGATGGTATCCTCTAATTTGATGAGGACCCAGTTCATATGACTGCTGATGTGTAATTTCATCATGATTGAAAGGGAACCATTTAGATCATAGGGAGTTATAGTGGTTGTTGTGATGTGTTTAAATAATAAACATAAATAGTGAAACTTGTAAAAGTAGAATCACAAGTAAACAAATTCATTCCTGACTGATTACTTAAAAGGATCCATGTTAGGATCATTTTTTTCATAATACAGAATGGGCTGGCATGTGGGAAACATGGTTATTTTGGTTAATAAAAGGTTCAATTTGGGTTTATCATTTTTATTTCTCACCCTGAGGGTGGTTCTTATTCATATGTATGTAATTTCATGCACTCATCAGATAGTTTCTAATGGGGTTTATTCATGGAACTGAAAACACTCAATAGTTCATGCATATGTGATGGGCTACAACCTACTTCCTAAAGTCTAGTGGTCACTGGGTATTTTTATAATGACACTTATGAACTCATATTGTTTGATAGGAAGGGAGGTTGATCTATTTATACCTTTTTAGATTAAATTATTTCCAACTCTATGACTATCATATAGATTTAATAGGTATTCATTAATCCATCCCAAATTCCAATATGGGACTAGTAAACCCTTTATGTTTTCAATCAGTTATTAACATATGAAAATGTTATAATATATATGTATAAAAGGTTCTACATAAATGGTACCGTATGTATATATCAATGGATTCCCATTAATGGAACCATATATATGTATCATAGGTTCGTTATCAATGGTACCTTATGTATGTATCAGAGGTTCTCCATCTTTATTTGTTATTATATTGTGATGTATGACTTCAGGTAACATTAGTTTAAATCCACAATACTATAAAATCTATATATTATTTTCATCCAGGGAGGAAATTGTTGTTTTTATGTTGGTATTAGAAACCTAATGCAGTTTCTTATATATCCTTATAAAAGTAATTAGAACCCACGTAGTTCGGTGACACATAACAGGAATCATTGTAACTTTTAAGGTTATGTGACAAGGACTAAACCATATAGTCTAACATCATCTGGCAGTGAAGTCTATGAAAAAGGTTCCAAGAAAAGGATAGGGTGGGGCTTATGAATGAGCAGCCCTTCATAGTTGACATCACAGAGGTTGTGTTACCATGATATCAGATTGATCTTATAAGTAAAGTGGCCCTATGAAGATGGATCTCTTAAGGTATATGGTCCAATGAAGATAAAATGGAAGGAACCAAATTTAATGTTTTCATATAGGTGGGGAAATTGTTTTATTGGTAATATGTCTCAATATGTGTGCTAACTATTTGGATGTATTGGGTTCAAACCTCAAGGGAGTATCCTACATAACCCATCGAGATGAGAATCAAAGCCTATGAATTCAGTGTGGTTAGGGATTACCCTAGAGAAGGAGGCCCAACAATGGAATTTTTATTATGCTAGGATCATGGTCATCACTAATATCTAAATACACATGAGTCACATTTGGTGTGGGAAACAAGAGATAGTGGAAGATCCACCACATCACATAATTGCATTCAGATGGGACACACACTTAAACTATAAGCACGAGTTTGAACTTACATACCCACTCACTAATGAATGGAGGATGGGATATAAAAGGTAAGAGAAATGTGACATCCTGTAAGAAGTATAGGGGTTTACTCCAAGAGGGATTCCAATATATAAACCTTATCCCCGCTTGCTGATGGTTGTGGGTAGACTTGTGGAAGCTTATCCAAGAAGAAATACTAGTAGATTACTTGAGTAGGGATTCCCATATTATAGAGTATTTCTAAACCCTGAATTTGGGATTATTCATCCACTAATTAGAAAAAAAATGGTATATGTGATTCCTAGTTCTCTTCACATTTCAGGAAGCATGTGGTGGGGTGAGTGTCACCGGCAGAAATAATAAGGTTCTCATCACTGCCTCTAGGATTGGGGACCTCATTACCAAGGAGATACATAAACAAAAACACCTCTAGGAACCTACGTATTTGGTAGATTGAGTGGGATAAATAGTTTTCCAACGGAATGTATGATCGAAGGAGGACATACCACTGCGCTCCAACACCTTGATTATGTGGATCCTATGGCTTTGGAGGAGGTCCTGATTTAGCCTTCCTTGGGTTTTTCCTTTGATTAGAGGGAACTATTAGGGTACTTAATGTAGGGGATAATATTAAGACATTTTACAAATGAAATAATAATTTTGATAATGGGGAGAGAAACACCCAAGGGATACCACATTTTATATAGTGGTCTCACTATGTGTGATGGGGGACATTGAAATGGGGTCCTCTATAAGGGATGTTACTTATCACATGTCCTCTTTCAAAAGGGGAGTATCTATTTTTTTTGATAGATAGTGTGAACCTCCCCTTTTTGAAGGATATCCTTTCTGGGAAAGGCCCTTTTTTGAAGGACTCCTTTGTAGAGAATTTTCTCTTTCTTTAAGGTGAGTGGGTTAACTGTGATTTCTAGTGAGACCAAATCTTGAGCTTCGCAAAATGGTAATTTCTTAGTCTCGACCATTCTCCTTCATCTATCACTCTATATTTTCTCACTGTGTGAATTGGGTATTTATAGGTGGTATGAGAAAAATATCTTTCCTTAAATGTCCAGCAGCATAATATTTCAGATGCTATGTAGTGGGAGAAAAACCTATACCTCACTCCACAACTGAATTTCATTTGTGGGGGTGTAGAAACCAATGCCTAACTTCATAAATGTATTTTGTTTTTGGGGGGGATAGATTCACTGGATCATGTCATAAATGAATTTCATTTTCAAGGGGATGAACTACCTCACTCCACAAAAGAATTTTCTATGTGTTGGGAAGAGAGGCACCACCTCACTCTGCAAACAGATTTTTTTTGCAAGGTGGAACATAGGATTGAGCGCATTCTTCAAATTTTCTTTGTGTGCTATGTGGAAAATTTCAATTGTTATGTAGTTTCCTTTCCTATATTCAATTAAATTTAATTTTTTTTTGGTTTATCTGTTTGTTGGATCCCAAACTTTTTCAGTACCATTCTCAATTTCTTTACATACTTATGGGACCAAAAACAATAGTTGGACGAAACTATAGGTGAGGTATTATAGGATACCCTTACCACTATAAGTGGTTAATCCTCTCAATAGAGGACTATGTAACCATGTAGTTTAGATTAATTTTATGGGTATTCTCCCACATAGTTTAACATCATGTGGTGAGGATGTTTTTCCTGCAGTTTAACATAATATGTTAAGGATGGTAATTGGTTTATTTAACATCATGTGATAAATATGATGAGCACCTAGTTTATAATCATATGATGAGGAGGGAATTTATATGTAGTTTAATTTCATGTAGATAAAACCATTTAGGTATATTTAGTTTACATTAATAAAGATAGGAAGATTGGTGGATGTACAGTTTAAATTCATGTAGCTATGATGATTGGAGGTTGTATAGTTTTTAATAATGCGGTTAGAACAATTTGAGTCAATCTACTATGACGAAACTCAAATTTGTTAGGAAATAATTGAAATAAAAAACTAATCCCACATGATTCGTGCTTGGTGTGAAAAATAAGGGGTTATAGAAGATCTATTATGTCTCACTATATAACATAATAGGGGAATATGGGTTGGGGTTGAATTGACTATTGAGAACGAACCTATAAAAATATGGAAAACTGATCATGATTGAGATTTTTCAAAACTTATTCACCCTTAAAACATATATCAACACACATGATAGTAACACTAAGGGTGTTTAAATTCCACTTGAGTTAAGGAGGGTAGAGGAAAAGTAAATTATGACTTATAATATTTGAATTGAAAATGATGTCACATATAGGATGAGGATAACCATAAATCATATATGAAGAGGATATTCCACTAATTTTTCATAAATAATTGGGGAAAAGTTTGACTTTGACTATTGGACATATCTGAAGAGTGGGATACATCATTTTTCTATAGATAAAGTTTAATCCAAGATTCATAACTTTGATGGGAGGTGATCCAAGACTGGGGATTTATTCCATCACTACAAGGGAGTTCATTAAAAAGTGTATGGTTGATAGTTCTTCAAACTGTGGAGATTAAAAGTGTGGAGATTAAATACCGGAAAATTAGAAAGGGTTAATGAGAAATATATATATAAACCATTTTGTATCAAGCTCATCGATGGGGTACACTAGGCCAAGTGGACTTCCAAACCAATGAGATAAATGGGAATGCTTCTAACATGCCTTGGGAGAAACTAGGTTGGTATCTAATTTTCTATAGTTTAATTTCATATATCTCAGAACATGGAGATGGATGTTTTGTGTCATGCACGTTAGATCATGAGACACTACCAGTTTAAGGTTGTGGAACATGGACTGTAGTGGTGAGGCGGTCTATATAACAATAGGAAAAAAGTACACTCGATGAACATTAGGGGCCCAATGATAATATTGACAGCCTTAAGGGGGGACAGTTCCATGATTAAGGTCATAAAACATATTCCATAGGTGGATACTATTTTAGGGTCATATATCTCAGATAGGGCGAGCTAAGGTAGTCTATATAGAACAAGGAATGGTAAACCCAATATGAGTTGGAGATCCAAATTCAAATATATAATTCCTTTGGTATTTGTTGAAAAAATTTATGGTCATGATTCTTGGAACATGGGTGAGATGGAATTTAAGTTCACGTAGCTTCAACCATCACTTTTTGGGTGTGGAATAGTCTCAATGCTTGGGGAAAAGGAAATATGATGAAGGAAGACATAGCACCAAGACTAGATGAATCCAATGGGATTCTTGTAGTAGTTGTGACTTGGATAAGAGAATTGGTAATCATTGAATATCCCATGTAATTGTAATCAAGCCACACATAGTTTTTAGAGGTGGGAGAGTTATGAATAGATAAGAATTATGTTCAGAAGAGGGGGAAATAATTTCAGGGTTACTATGGTGTGAAAAGGAAAACTAAAACATAATATGGATCACTAAAAGTATACTCACTAAGAATAGAATGGGTATATATGTAAAGTATATGGATGGGATCGGGTGGGAGGTCTAAGCATCAATATGTATCTTATTATAGGGGAATCAAGCTATATATAGTTTTGTTAAGGTGGTACCATAAATGACCAACAGAGAAGTGAAATAAGGCATCCTTTTTATTGAGGACCCAATTATATATTCGTAGATTAATCATATTATAGAAATACATTAGCTATATAGATTAAAAGTATGTAGCAAGGATTGATATCATTTCAGTTTAACGTCATGCGACAGAGGTTTTTGACCTTAAATTTTAATTTTATATAGTGAGGAAAAGGTTTGGGGGATTTAGGTAGACTATACAATAAAGAGGGCTATAAAAAACCTGACACAAATGATGGAAAACTTAAATATGAGTGTACATTGTTTAAGGTTATGATTCTTGGACCATGGTTCCTAGTTCAGGGCCATGGAACTATACCACACATTTATAGAATATTTTTATCTCAACCTGAATTAGATAAAGGTAACATAGTGGGTGAATCAAACACCAAGTTGAAATTGAGGCCATGAGTAATTTATTGTTAGGATTGTGATATGACATTTGAGTTTCTATATGAATCCAATAAGATATAAATCAATCTAAAAGTAGTTATGAATGGGAATATCTATGTATATATTTGGCTCATTTACATGATAGAAAGAGGGAAATTCATGAATTTTATGGTGGAAGAAAAAGATGAATAACCTTACATGAGTTATAAAATACCTCACCATCATAGAAGAACCAAGAATAAGATCACATTAAGAGGTAACTCACACACTGTAGAGTGTTGAATGGATTCATCATCCGAGAGTTGGGTGAGTAAAGGGGACTGGACATTAATTGAAGGAGAGGCCAAAGATCCAAGACATAATGAGTTTGGAAGTTGTGGCTAGGGAAAAAAATAAGACAACCAAGCATCTCTATATATGCCTTGATATGGAAATTAAGATACATGTAGTTCATGAAAAGTGGTATGGTTGGTGATCAATACCACTCATAGAGGATGTATCTTTTTGATCATGGAATCCAAACCATTTCTATAGTTTAAGAATAATAAAAAAAGACTTATTACATACAGTTTAAGGCCACGTAACAAATACCATAATCAATTTAGTTTAATACAATGTGGTAATGATGAATAATGAATAGTTTAAATTCATAAAATGAGGGGAAAGTGTTTCATAGTTAAAATTCATACAGTTAAGAATCTCATGTCATACTGTTTAGATTAATGTGACTAGGACATGTTCTAAGTTGTTTATAGTTATACAGAATATATTTGAATGTTATTTAATTTAACATCATATATCTAGTATTATGTCCAATTAGTTTCAATTTATGTAGGGTGGATTATCATATCCTCTTCATGAAGTTACATAAATTACATCTTGAGTAACATTACATTTGTGGGAGGTGTGATGTGCTTCAAATCTATGGTGACTAATGATTATACACAATTGGAGTAAACATTATGAATGGTGAAGGGGAAATACTATTTAGATTCTGAATTTTTTGGTTTTATTTTGGGCATCAACAGTCTTCTCAATACCTATACCAAACCATCTTGAAGGAATTATTTTAGGAAAACCTTCTTATTGAATGTTTGGTCCATTATATTTTGATAGACCAAGAGATTTTGAAACACTTGGATCTTATTTTTATTGAGAGATTATAAAATTTAAATATATAATTGTGACCTATATTTTATATTTAAAATGGTCATTGATAAATATTCAAATAAATGGAAACTGAACCTTGATGGGAAGCACTTCCTCTGTTTCAACACCAGAGAGTAATGAGTCACTTCGGTTGAAGTCAAAGACATTGTATAATATGACCAAAAAACCATTAGAGAGTTTTTTATGATAGATATTTTCATTCTAATCCACCATATTTTGTATAATTTTATATTAGAATTTGTTAAATGGATCTTTACTTTTTCTCAGGTATGATAGCGGCAAGTATGGTTGGATTAAATATTGTAATTGGCATACAACTTCCTCATATTAGAAACTAGGAAGTTTCTACCATTTCTATGAGAATGGTATGATGTTTCCCAAACTAGTGAATGATATGGGATTTATAAAATTAATTAACAGATCTATCCATATTCCCCTTGATGGTAATGGATAAAACCAATGTTTTAAAAAAATTAAGTTTCTGTGAGAATAAACTTGAATTATCTCAATGTTGTCGGTGGGTAGGGACTCATGATGTCAATTCTCCACATAGAAAAGGTCCAAGAGTACTTGGTGGGATGGATAATATTTGGAGACTGATGCATGAGGTGGGAGTGAACCTATAATTAATGATACTTCATAGTGAATTCCCTTTAGTCACAAACCATGGTAGGCTAATAGTATCCCATCCTTCCAGAATTCGACGAGAGAGATTCAATCCTATTTTATTATCTCTAAGTATATTGGAATGATACTCTTAAAATAATCGGGGAATTTAATTTCATTTTATACTATAGATAATTATTCTATAAAGGATAAACTTATATATGACTCTCTTTGAGTTAGGGTCATCATAGTGGATAAAATTCACTATGAACTAGTGGATTTATTACCACGCAACTTGACTTAATAAAATCATTTCATTTTGAAGGTTCTCACTGAGTAGAGTTATCCATTCAAAATTTTCTTCCATCTCATAAGGAATTTTACATCCCTTCCTCAAAAAATATTTTTTAAAGTTGATTCACTTCTTGGCTCTCTTCATCTGGAGTGGTGTAGGAAATCACTTATCAATACACCATGTGGATGATCATGTCATCCTAATATGGATTAGAAATGGAAATGACCAATTTTTTTAGGTAATCTTCTTAATATTTATGAGATCATGGTACAAGAGATATATTCATCTTGGAAGTAAATATTTCCATCAACTAGTGGGTTAGTCTAGAAATAGGTTGATCTCATACTTCCCAAAATTATAGTCACTATTGATTTTCTTGATGAATAGCATAGAATTGGTCTTCAATTGAAACTGAGAAACCATAATCTTGAGGGCCAACTCGAGACCCATAATGAGGTCTTGGCATTCAAACTCATTTTACGTGCATTCCTCGGAAATGAGGGATGAGTACCGAATAAGGGGCATAGTGGGAGTCATAATGAAAAATCCAGGGATACCCTTGTTGATATTAAGGTTATTCTTTCTACACTGAGTCGAACTTGGTTGGAATCATAAAATTCAATATTCCAATATAGAATTTCTTCATTGATGATGATAATGGAATCTTTTAGAAACATAAAATCCATGGAAAATTTCTATAGGGTTGGCTTTATAAAAAGTAAATTTGTTAGAACTTTCCCTTTAACAGCCTATTATGGGATGAACATGATGTCGAACTGCTAAAGTATCACTACCCATCATTCCAATCACATAGTCAATATTGGATAGTTTAGAATGTATTTTAGTAGTTTGATGGGAGAGATCGTATGGAACTCATGATTTTGTAGGTAATAACGCATCCTATGAACCATAAATACTAGGAAAGATAGTTCTTCTCAATGGGATAATATGTAACCTTTGTATCAAGAATAATGTAATTGAGTTATTGTAAAGTGTTCTCTTTTCCTTGATTATTATTCTAAGCTAAGAGTTCATTGAGGGATCTCTCTAGAGCCATCACATAGAGGACCAAAATTTTCCTCATGATAGACAACATCAGAACTATAGAACACAATAAATACTTATAGATTTTATAAAATGAACTTTTTAAATCTCCATTCCATTTATAGGTGGTTCCTTTATTTGTCATCTTAGAGAAATACTTTCATTTTACCATTAAGATGGTGAAAATTGTCCAGATATAATCCAAATACCATTAAAATCCTTATAACTCTCATTGATTGCATGGATGGGTAAATTCAATGATGTCATTGATATTTTATGGGTTGATCTTTATTCCTATATAATAGAAAATATATTCATAGAATATCCCATTGGATACATCAAATGCATACTTTGATGGGTTCATCTTCATATTATTAGAATGGATCATGTTGAACAATTTCTCAAGATCATTGAGATGGTCTTGGAATTGGTGGTATATGACCACCAAATCATCCATGTATCACTCTACAGTCATTTTGAGGAGGGTCATCAATATGTGAGGCATGCACCACTGGTAGGTTTCTTTAGAGTTCATCATGATGAAGTTCACCACCTGGTAGAACTATTTTCATTATGATTCCATGAATATTGTGACCTCTTCATCTTCAAGGACCATCCAAAAATGATTATATCAAGATTATTGATCCATGAAAGATAGGTCCTATAATTATATGGTGGAATAGATCAAAAAATTTATAACTAGGATGAGCACTTCATCCTTTGGGTAATATATATTAAGATCCCAAAAGTAAATATAGATTGAGGTATGATTATTTCTTCCATTTTGGGACTTTGTTAGCTAGGAAGATGGGATTTTAAACTTCCCTAATGAATTTTTATTTGATCAATTTATCAAATTTTTTCTTGACCATGGTTCTATGGGGGGATACATTCTCATGGGAATTATTGTGTATCCATGATGTCTAGTCAGATAACTGAGATGGTTCATGGTAACCGGGGGGTCGAGACCAGAAATATCCTTATAGTTCCACAAAAATAATTTGTGATTATGATGTTGATTAAATAAAACAACATACTTCTCTTGTTTGACATGATGAATGGAAATACTTATTAGTGTTATACTTAAATCTTTCATGATATAAAGGTTTACCTCTATCATCTCATAAGGGATGGTTGAAACTTATTGTTCAAAATTAAGAGGGGATTCATCTAGATATTCTTCATCTAAATTATGAGGAATGGAGGAGGAGATGAGTCTTTAGGGGAAGGTGGTTGAGATTTGTAATCACCTTATTGGATGGGGTAATAATCCACATAAGTTTCCATATGGGCGAGTTAATGATTGATAGGTATAGGAAAAAATTCTCGATGTGAAATTGGAGATGGATTCCCTGAATTCAGACACACCTTTAATTCATCTGAATGGTAAGTGTTCTAAGGTTACTCTATCATCACTAATATAGTGAATTATATGTATAAATTAAAGTGTTGTTACTTATAGATAGTGAATATGTAATAATAATCTAGTCTTTAAGTCATTTCATGTATCGTTCTAGGTGAGTATCAAGTCATTGTGACCATTGACAAGCTCATCTCCTTCAACCTGAGGCTTCTTTCCATCCTTCTTGTAATACTAAACAAATAGGTAATGGGTTTTACATGATTAAAAGGGTTAGGAATCACCATGAATCACCCTTACTCAACCATTTAGATAATACTTAAGGTGTCGATGATATGATGAAGTTATGATTTTATGTATGTGGATCCATGGATTTACCAATAATGTGTTTAAGGTGTAGACTTTCAAAATAACCATGAATTCGGTATTAGATAAAAAAATCAAAAAAATGGGCCTTTGGTTAAATCATATCAAGTAGATTATATTCCATCTCATGATATCCCTAAAAATTAGGTTGGATGATGATATATATGTCTTTGAATTCCCTAGATTTTTGAGCATCCAGGTCTGGATGAGATTGATTTTGTAGCCACTGTATACCAAAAACTAGTAAACATTGATGTTTTTTAGATTTATTGAGAATTAAATAGGGTGTGAATGGCCCAATATGATTTTATTCACATCTTCCCAAGACAAGGATATGACAACATAATAGTCTTTATACCCATCTTCCTCTTTATGGTAGACTTCCGAATTATACGCTTCAATCATGAACTCCTTGGTCTCTATAAAGCCTCGATGAGAGCCTTACAAAGAACCTTTGATAGGAATAGTGCATAGAGTATTGAAATATGGGTCAGGATACTAGTGAGGTGATATGGAACATCATACTTCTATGCTAATGGAATATTTTTTTTCTTCTTCTAAGGGGTCATACCTTGGTGAAAAGCATAGAGGGACCAACTAACTGAGCTTGTGGTTCTTAGTGGAAATATGTATAATTCTATTATCAGTTGTATGGTTTCATCTTAGTCAGGTGATCAACCAGTCTAATAGGTTATGGTGATGTATCAATGTTTGTTTTCATGGATGGATGTTCTTACTTATCATGAATCAATTCTTTCTCTCTTATCTTAGTAGTATAGATAGTGTTTCAAGGATATCACCTTGGTTTTTATTCCTCTTGGGAAACATTTTTCCATATCTTGAGAATGTTGATGAGAATTTCCTAGAGAATATGGTCGACATAATACATCTATAGGTTTTACACAGTGGTTCACTAATCTGATGATATTAATGATTAAAAAAACATGTTCCTTATCAGTGGAGGAACCTAATAAAGTTTTGAAAGTTATGGGAACTCCCCCCAATGTGAGATTTATAAAGTACATTAGGGTTTACATCATTTTTGGAACAAGTAAAGGCTCTTGATCATTATATAATGATGAATCTAGGTATTTTTATTTTTATAGGGATACAAAACTAATAGTGTTGTTAGAGAAGCTGATCTAACCAAGGAGGGTTCTAGATGATTCATCCATAAATGAATTATCTCATGGGATTGAGTGAACAACTTTCAATTTAACCAATCATATAACTTATACACACCTCAACTCAAAGCCAACTATCATTCCCCAAAATCCTGATCAGGATAAAGGGTAGAATAGATGCATGTGATGTACACATAAGGATATACAAAAACCACTATGTTGTGTCCTACCATGCCTAGGATCCAATCCTTAAAAACAACATAGTATTGGATAATGTTTCCAAGGAACTTAAAGTGGGGAAAATAATTTTAAAAATTATTAAGCTCATCCTCTTATGGATTCCTGATGTTTTAAAGCTAGGAAATTTCCATCTCCATGGAACATATGAAGAATCTAGGGAATTTCTCATCATTGAAATTTAGACCTTATTCTTTCGATAAGATAATGTTCTAACAACTTATCCCAATAATGGATGATGAAAAAAATTCTTAGCATGAGAGAGTAAATGAAGAGGCTTGTTTTGTGGGGTTTCATAGAGACTGATAGGGAATGTATATTATATAACAATAGTTGTCTCTGCTCTTCTATACTTCCATACAGGTAGGGAAGGTGTTGTAAAATACCTTTTATGAGTCTATTTCAAGGCCTCCCCAAGACACTGGGCTCTATCAATGAACTCTTGGAATACATATGGGCACTTTAGAGAGATCTGGGTCAGGAAGAGATCATCCAAGATATTCCCCACACACTTCCAAAATTACTATTCTTAGGGATGTTAGATGTTGAGGGAATATATCATACCTTCCCACTAAGTGATAATGTTAGTATCATATTCATTCTCTTTCTTCTTTCATTCATAGATGTTAGTGAGCCTTTTTTTATACAAGGTAGAACAGAACTGATAGTAGAATTTCTGACATAGATCTTTCTAGTTAGTAATGGATCATAGTGGTAGTTTTTTATTCCATAAGAAGGAAAGTCCATCTAGAGTATGGATAAAGAATCATAGCTTGGATACCTCATATTTCTCTAGGGTTCCAAATATTGGGCCACACTAAGAGGTGATGTTCACATGGTGTTGCTCTAGGTCTCTCATTCCTTTGAAGGATGAAAAACATGGATTTCCAAAATTTGGTGGTGGGGGTACATTTTCTACCCACTCTGGGTATAGTTTATTTTCTAGTTGTATAGAGTCTTTCTATGTTTCTATGTATTCTAGGTAAGCTATAAAGGAATTGATTAGTTTATCATAAATCACTTCGCCATAGGTATTACCCTTGTCTAGTTGATTGACTCATGAATTGGGGTGGTTATAATCTATTGGTGGGAAGTCACATTGATTCACTGAATATACTAGGTGGGAAGAACCTCTTACCTTAGTTTTTTTTGATTGATTAATGAATTTTTTTTCTTAGTCTCTATGAGAAGAGTGTTGAGGATGTCTTAAACTTCACCATGATTTAGTGTATATCCTTAGAGAATCTTGGAATTAAGCTACTAATAAATCCTTATCTCATGGATTATAATAGTGATATAATCATATATAATGATTATCTTATAATACATGGGAATATTGAAAAGTTTAGTTATAACATTTCTTTTATTGAGGTTCCTGTGGGTGTTTGAGAGTGGTATCTTATGTGGGATCTCAAGACCCATTGCCTACCTTTCACTAATGAGTGTAGATTCCCATAGGAGGGTTCATGTGTCTAGTAGATATTCCTTAGGAAACTATTTCTCTCCCAACCCATCACCAATATCATGAATCAAATTTTTATAGTGAACAATGATAATGATATTCACTATGGAAGTGGTTAGTAGTGGATATTTTCTAACATTATCATATGGTAAATCTTTGGGAATTTGTTGTTGAAGTACAAGGGGTAAACTATAGAGTTTTACAGTTAGTTTCCTAGGAAGAATAGTTTGTACTTTTCTTGCATGTATATTAGATTCATTGAATATTAATAAAACGTCATATTACATATTGTTCATTTTTATGCGTGATTCTGATGTTGTAATTTCCTAGAGTATACATTACATTGATAAGGTCGTAGTATTTCTCCACTATGATGAGAACTTTGAAGTTCTATGATGATATTATTAAATAATGTTATATAGTTGGATAAATTAATATGATGGGAGACATAGTATATATAATTTTAGGTGTAAGAAATCATAAGCATATGAGACTTCTTCTCATGAAGTTCTCACTTGGTAATCTCTAAGATGAGAGAATATAAGAACATACATGCCAGTAAGATTTCTGAATATTTTAGTGTCATCTAATATTCTTATCTCTGAGCATGTGTAAAGATCCTTGGGATTGAAGATTATTATTAATTCATGTTATAACTCACAAACTTAGATTTATTTCATAAACCATGATGATAACACTTCATGGTAAAGTTGGATATATTGGGTGTGTCACGAGTGACATGTTATTGAAGGATTAGTCGAGGTAGTATTTTTCCCTTCCATATTTATGGAAACTAATATCTTATCCTTTTGATTAGAATAGAACCATCACCTTAAATTCCATGGTCATGGTGTAACAACGTGTTTATTTGATATAGTCAAAGAAATAAGTATTGAGTAGATATGTTGGTGGCAAGGATGTTCAACTTTCTTGATGAGATATTCTGATAGAGATTATATTACACAGTGAGTTTTTGTATGTGGTTGTCATCTTTGTGACATTAATTTATTTCTCTTGGGTTACTTGACCCACTTTTAGATATTAATCATGGACTTTAAGAAATCTCACCTAATTCTAATGAGAAATAATCCTAGAGGTTCACACAGTTAGAGTTACTGATGTTCATGATTACATTATAAGGGAATTAAATTAATATAATAAACATTATTATCAATATTGAGGAATAATTTTATTCATTTTTTATCGATAAATAGTTTTTATAGGTGAATAAAATATTTACTTATTAGTAAATTAATAATTCGGTATTCAATAAATGATAAGGAGTTCGAATGGACTAAGAATCTATCTGGGGATGGATATTTATTTACAACATGATAATTGATATTTATCATATGTGTGTGTTGTTTCATGCCGCATAATTAATAATAATTATAATATTATTATTTTGTGGAATGGGATTTATTAATAATATGATATTATTTTTAAGAGTTGACATGAAATTAAAATATTTATTAACCTAAACCATAGCTCTATAAATAGAAGGTTATGTCTATTATATGGGGTGAGAAATAGAAAATAGAGAATTGTTTCACACAAATAATTCTCACTCGATTACTCCTTCTATCTCCCTATCAAGAATGAGAAATGAAAGAGTTATTACTTCATGACTAAAGGATTATAAATGAACACAAAAAAATAAGATAATAGATTCATTGCGCTATCACCCAAAGATCAATTAACATTTCTTAGAGATCAAAGGAAAATGTGTGGATAACCACTAGAGGGATTATATACTAGGATCCTCACAGCTAAACAAAGTCCTTCCAAAAGGAATTTTCAGATGATCAACATCCACATCGACGAAAGATCCCTATCCAATATATTTTTTTCCTTCTGATCTAAATAAATTGATTATAAATTTAATGTGTAAGATCCTATATTTGGGTATCAGGAAACTAAATATTAAAATGATATTTAATATATCACCCACCACCACATACTTATTCTATTCCTATAACCATAAATTGGTATCAAAGTGGTCACGTTTTAATTTTATAATTATTTATTTGATTGTTAGTCTATACATAATCGTGGTTGAATTTTTCCATTTCACACTATTCATTACCTAATCCAATTTGAATTAACATGTTATTGATATATTAGTCTTGTTTTTTCAGTGTTTTATTTTCATAAAGGTCTAAGAACAAATTATGAATGAATATATATGCTATTGGAAAGTGCTAAATATCTTGTCAATAAAGCATGGTTACACATCATATAGTTGGAGTACATGTCGTCTACCCATGTGCACTACACATATATGTATTGAGGGATACACTAGATAGTGAGTAGATAATTATATGTTGTGAATTTATTTCACACCCTGTGTATACTAATACAACTATGCACATGTGATGTCAGATTACATGATGTGTATATGGCATGCAAGATGTGTAGTCTACACAGGTTAGTGGCACAAATCATGAAATCTATGCGGTCATTTTACATAATCAAACTGCATGAGACTAATAGCCTGGATACTGATATAAAAAATGGGTATGTGGTATACATTCTGTGTAGTTGAACATTTTCAATATCCAAAATACACATTGAGCCATTTGGTGAGAACAACACACACGGTATAAGAGATACATGATGTGTAACTAGTTTTTACACGAGATGTGATCCCAACAAGAAAAATGCTGAAGACTCCAGCAAGTATCTCGTGCATGAGAAAAGTGGATACACAGCGTGTAGCTCGAATTTTCACATTGTGTAGTCTAGCCAAGTCAACACCCCAAATCCATATTCCTTTAACCCAGATACATAACAACTAAGGTACACAGTGTGTATCCAGACAGTACATGTTGTATAGTCTCCCAATTAATGGAAGAATTTAATATTACAATGAATTAAAAAATAAATGATTAAAACTATATTTCATTGATTGGAACATTAAGTGTTTGACAGTTTAATATGGTTTTTAAAGAATTTTAAATTCTCAACTAGTTTATCGTAATAAATCTTAAACTACTCATGTATTTTACATTAATGCCATTGTGACAATTATCTCCAAGATGATTCATATGGTCATTAAGATGAAAAGGAATTAATTAATTAGTTAATTAATTAATTAATTAATTAATTAATTAATACAAGCATTTTTACATTAATAATAAATAATAAATAATAAATGAATGTTAGCCATTTACTTTGCGTATACATTGCATATATGACCATTCATGAGCATGATAATGACCTTTTCATGTGTTGGATGTTTTCATTTAATTTATTTCACAGGTTTTCAATTATTTATTATTCAATTAAATATGATAGCCACTGAGTCATACCTCCATCCATTATTATGTAGGACCTACCTATCCATGGTTATTTATGTTATTTCCCTTCATTGATCCTCTGGTTCCTCTCATGTTCATGTGATTTATAGATAAATTTAATTAATGGAGTATCCCAAGGAATGTGGATGTAGTTTAAGAAGTAACCATAATGATTCAAACCTAGAATATACAAAGGCGGATACATGGAATGCTATAACTCATTCCAAGACCAGCAATAGGAATTATTTTTCCTCAGTTAAAGGTTGATTTAATGTTCACTCATTGAATAAATCATTTTATAATCTCATGATCATGTTATTTATTTATTTATTTATTTTTATCTACGCATTATTTATTTTATGGATGCAAGACGTCGATCATAAATAAATGAATTAAAGTGAAAAGATGTAATTTAAATAAATAGATTATGCATAAATGTTTTTTTTCAATATGGTAATTTAATTAAGTAACATTCACTTAATATTAAAAAGACATATTGGGGATAAAATATGATAAAATTTATTCATAATTAATTAAAATCCCTCAACATAATATTAATTTAGAATAATCCTTACATAACTTGATTGGGAATGAAACCATAGAATTAAGTCTAGTATATGGCCAATGTATGGACACTTGATATTATCAAAGAGTTGTCATGAGGGTTTTAGGTTGACTTAACCAAAACATTTCTGAGTTTAATGAAACAAATTGGTTCAATACAAATTTGGAGGTGAGGGTTGATGAAATCCAAGTAATAACTTTAGGAAATGGGAATCCACCCAAAAAATCAAGGAGTTACATACCCCGAGTTAGTAACACCACCAACCTAATTAATTTTTTATGATTTGCATTTCTAAATTATAGATCATTATGAAAAGTAATTTGGATCCTTTCCACTATAATTTCTTAGAAACTAGACATTTTTAGTACAATGGTGATGGAAATTGAGACCTGATAAAATAGTGTGAGATTTAATAAAAAGTCAATTAATTTATTATCTCTCAAAAACGTTTTAATCAAGTGTGGAAATAATTATTTTCTCTTTTAATTTTAGAATAAAATGTAAATTTCTTCATCCACACTATCCCTTCGATCTGTATTTGGGAAATATAATCTCCCCACTAGCAGTAACTTCCAATAATAGTTCAGATTCCTTTGGGTTGTGTGGCACCTTGAATGGAAATCTCATGCGTTAGAATCCTCAATTCCCAATACACCTGCCAAGAAGGTGAGTGATGAAGAGTTTCATATATTTCAAAAAACATTGAGTGATAAAATCAATATTCAATGTTCCATACTTTCATCTATGTCTAGTGAATTCATGAAGTATCATGAAAACATTGATACATATAGAATGATTTTGAAACTCTTAGGTTTATACTGGGATTGGTCAAGACAAGAATGGTTTGATATTTCCAAATCACTATTTTAGAGTAATCTTATGAATGATTCACCTGTTGGGCCTCACATAGTTAATCTTATCATCTAAATTTAGTGCCTAGAGTTTATAGGGTTTAAAATCCTTGATGAACTACACACCAATCTCATTATTGAATCACTACCTCAAAGATTATCTAGTTTCTTTATTAATTTTAAAGTAAACAACATTGATAAATATCTTTTAGATCCTCTCACACTTATATTACATGTAGATAATGAGACAAATCATGAATATCCTACGATCCTTATGGTGAGAAAATGTAAAAGGAAAGGAAAGACCTCAAGTCAAAAGCTTCTTCATACCCTTTCAAGAGGAGAAATATCAAGGGGAAACCTTGGGAATAATATTTTTTCTATTTCACGTATGATAAGAAGAGCCACTGGATGAAATATTGAGCCCATACAAATAAGTAAGGGGAAGATTCAGGTACATTTTTAATCAAGTGAAATTTTTCTATTTCTAAAAAATTGGGTATTTGATACATATTATGGTACTCACATATATATATATTAAAATATAGGAACCAAGTAGATTTAGGAAGATTGACTGAGGGAAGGTTTATATATGAGTTATAAATATAACTAAACATAATGTTGTAGCTATCGGTGGATACCACCTCACATTTGCAACTAAGATGAACTTGGTTTTGTAATATTGTTATTTTTCACCTTCAGTTACCAAAAACATTATATCAGTATCCATCTGAGATACTAATGGTTTTATTTTCTATTTTGGAAATTAATGTTTCTACTTTATAAATATAACGTTTTTATGGTAAGTCATATTTAAATAATGTTATTTATATGTTGGATTATACAAAACAAGTAATGGAAATTGATAATGAAACAACTTGACATGACTTGTGCCACATCCAACTTTGGCTTCAATGGATTGGTTATGTAAACAAAACTTTTTTGACTAAATTACAAAAATTTGGATATTTAGATTATTTTGAACTAAAACCACTTGGTGTATTTCATGCTTGTTTATAAGTAAAAATGAACAAATCCCCATTTATTGGAAAAGGTGAAAGGACTAAATGAATATTAAATTATTTTATATGGATGTGGGTAGAAGATTTCTAGTTGAAGCAATGGTGGGTAATCATACATCATAACTTTTACTGATTAATTTAGTATATATAGATATGTCAACATTATGAGGTATAAGCAGTATTATTTTGATAAATTTAAATAATACAAGAATGAATTTGAGAAACAATTTACAAATAATATTAAGAAACTCTACTTAGACCATGGTGGATAATATCTTAATAAATACTTCATTGATTACTTATTGGAGTTTGGGATTCTATCCCGACTCATTGTCCATTATATTCCTTATTGTAATGGTGTAAGATAAAGGAGGAATCATACCTTGTTGTACATTGTAAGAACAATTATGAGTCTCAAAGTTATTCTATTATCATTTTGGGGATACATATAATAAGAAAAAATATATATACGAAATCGAGTTCTAACTAAATCATCAGATGGTATACCATAACAATTTTACAATGGAAAGAAGTCCCCATTTTCTTAAATACATGTGTGGGGTTCTAAGTCATTTTTAAGGCCTTTTCAAGTAACAATCTTTCACCCTGAGGCACAAGAAGTATCTATAGAGGATATACCAGTGAAACAAATGGATACTAGTTATACAATCTTTCAAAAAAAAGATTATGGTTGACATATGTTCCATATTTCTTGAGAATGATCTTATCTCCTAAAGAGATAATGGTTGTGAGATAGACTTAAATTAAATCTACGCTCAAGATACACTAGAGTAGGAACATTAAAAAATTCCACAAAGCCCCATGGAATAATAATTTGTTCTAGATACACATGTAATGTGTATGAGTACAAGAGAGGATAGACAAATAAAACGGTATGGTTTTCTAGTCACTAAGTATGGTGAATAATTAATAATTGATAATAATGATCCTCTAACCCATAAAGAAGTAGTAAGTGGCATAGATGTTTCTATGTGTTAAGAATCCATAAATTGTGAAATGGATTCCATGCACCAAAACAGAGTCTAAATTTTGGTTGATCATTCAGTGGAGGTAAATCCTATTTGTTGAAAATGGGTATTTAATAAGAAACTATAGTGGAAGGATAATTAAGTACCTATAAAGTCAGACTTGTTGAAAAAGGTTTTAAATAGCCTTAATAAATAGACTACCATGAAAAAAATTCACCGGTTTTAATGTTAAAATCCATTAGAATTTTAATTGTCATTATGACTTTACATGACCATGATATTTGTAAAATGGATGTCGAAACAGTCTTCCTTAATAGTAACCTTCATAAAGATATCTATATGACCCAACCTGGAGGGGTTTTGACTCCAAAGGATGCCAAAAATATATGAAAATTAAATAAATCCATTTATGTATTAAAGAAATACTCTAGGTCATGGAAAATTTGTTTTGATGGATCCATAACTAAATTTGGTTTCATAAATAAAGAGCACGAGCCTTGTGTCTAAAAACAGTTTAGTTGGAGTGTAGTAGTTTTCCTAACTTTATATGTTGATGAAATATTACTCATTTGAAATGAAATATCAGTATTATAGTCTTTTAAGGTGTGGTTGAATAATTTATTCTCTATGTAGTAATTCGGAGAGGTAGGATATATTCTTGGTATTAAGATCCCTCATGATAGATCCAAGATACTATTCAACTTAAGTCAAAGTTCATACATTGAAAATATACTGAAGAAATTCAGTACGGAAAAATTGAAGAGGGGATTTTTTCAAGAATCACATGAAATTCATCTTTCTATGAAAATTTCACCTTAAACACATGAGGAATGAAATATAATGGCAAGGATTCCATATGAATTAGTGATTGGGTAAGTCATCTGTGTTATGCTGTGTACATGGCTAGATTTCACCCATGAATTAAGTTTGGTAGGAAGATTTAAAGATGACCCAATTGACTTCCATTATATGGAAGTCAAAACTATCCTTAAGTATCAAAGACGTAATAAGGATATGTTCATGTTTTATAGAGGATATGTGGAACTAGTCATCATAAGATATAAAGATGTTAGATTCCAAACATATAAAGATCTCAGGAAGTCACAAATGGGATACATGTTCACTTAAAATATAGGTGGTGTGAGATGGAGGAGCTCAAATAAGGCTATGGTCATAGATATTATAGTAGAGTCCGAGTATATTGTGTCTTCCAAGGAAGATAAATAAGAATTATGGAAGAAAAAATTCATAAGAGGTTAGAATGGTACCAATTAGTAAATATCCTATCACATTATACTTCCATAATACTTTAGTGGTCACTCTCATAGAAGAGACAAGGTCACATCAGTGGATGAAGAACATACTTTGTAAGTATCAACTCCTGTGGGATTTTTCTCAGAGAGTTGAGGTATCATTGAGTTGTATTTCCTTAGAAGAAAACTTGGTGTACCCCTGGACTAAATTATTAACTTAGTGGAAATATGATTATCATGTGAGTTCTAGAAGACTAAAATTTATAGGAAATTGTCTCTAGAGTACTAAAAGTCATAGGAAGATGGTTGTAGCAACTCCTATCACTCTTAAAAACTCGCTCTCAGAAATAGTTGAGAGTAAATAATTTTTAGCTCTCCCATCATTCTCAATATTCTTTTTATCAATAGGTGTAAGGGGAACCTTGTAATAAATATGAGTAAATCCATATTTTGTAGCTTTATGACCTTTATACCCAAGAGACATAAGATAAGGCATCATTCTGTATTTCTAGATATGATAATTCTTCGTATAAAATATTGTAACCCCCTTACTGTTCACACAATTCAGATTCTTTATTATAACTTCTCTTCAAAAAATTAGTAAGTAATAAATGAAGGTAACCTTCCCTCTGATAGCAATTGAGGTTTCTCAATCATGATTAAATTATCACTGAGAGGGGTAGGGTTGAATCATTGATATCTTTTTTTATGATCCCTTACTTTTAAAAAAACCTTCACCTCCTATTAAATATTTCATTCCCTAATTAACATAATTCAATAATGCATACATAGGAACACAAGAATTTATAAGGTTTACTACTCAACAAGAGTACATACGTCCTTGTTATGGTTTGGAAAAAAATCTAATACAATACAATCCACTAGAAAAGAACACTTTTTTATGGAAAATAATGGGTAAGATATTCCCTTACACTCATTTAGTACTTTTAAAAAAATAAAATAGTGTGTGTGATTTTTCTAGCACAAAATGATGCCAAATAATGTTTTGGTTATTCTTGATCAACTTTCACAAAATTGTTCTTTCAAAAAAATTCTTCTCATTCCTACATAGAATCTAGTAGGGACATCCTTGAGTCCTCTGTGAACTATCCTAATTTCTCCATGAACTTCATGTATCCTTTGCGAACTGAATTTCACCATGTGGCATGAGTTCTTCACGGACCACCTTCTTCTTCCACATATCATTCCTACTTTTTGGATGCCAGATTCTTCTGCAGACTAGTGCTAGTTCACAAACATATGGTTCCCACATGGATCACCTCTCCTATGTGGTCTCCTTTACTTTGTGGACAAAAGTTCCCCAAAACATTATTCCACATATTGTCCCCATGAACTTTATTAATCCTAAAAATGATCCCCCATGAACTACTTTATCCTTCATAGAAACAATCCCCCATGAACTACTACCCATCATGGAATAATCCTTTGTAAACTACTACATAATTCTCCAAATTTATTCCCACAATGATGATATCATCTTATAAATTTTTTCCTTTTTTAATGAATGGATTTGGGTCCATTATATAGGAAAATAACTCCACAAATTTTTCTAATCCAATTTTCCTAAAGATTCAATGTGGTAAAGCCTTCACCACACACAATGCTTCTCCCACAAACCTTTTTCCCCTCTATATTCCATGTACCACCTTTCTTCCTTAGCGGTGGCATATTCCATCCATGAATGGATCACCGCCTCCACACCGTGAATGATAGAATTATTTTTAAACTTCAAGCCTTCTACAAAATTTGGTCCTCCCGTAAACTATGTCTCCAATGTGGTCCATGTACTATGCTTTGTAATCCATATAGTGCTGCTATGTGGAATCCTTACTTGAATGATTTTCCTTCCTTGCTCTGTGTACCTCCTATGCGGTCTGCGAACTATCCTTTGTATTCCATGAACTGTGCTTCTTGAACTCCTTTAAAAAAATTATGCTTCATAAAGAACACTCATGTTGCCTCACTATCATCTAACTTATTCGAAAAACTGGTGCTTTCATTGTGAACCTTATATATCGTGATATATAGTATTTGATCGATCACCTTTGTAATCATCATATTTTCCAAGGAAAGTGTTTTAACTTTCTTATCTTCTAGTAATATCTCTCTTTCCCATCAAAACTGAATACAATTGGAAACTTCTTTTATCCTCCTTTCCTTATTGTATATTTCATCACAAGTTCTATAAACAACTTATGATATTTTTTAAATACAAATCATAAAAGAATAACCATATTTTCCAAGAGTTTATACAAATTAAATTGATTTTTCATTTCTGACAACAAAAGATAACACTCTTGAAAAACAAACTATTCTTTCTCCAAAAATATTCTTTACTCAACTTGGTCCCAATAAACATGGTGTGCCCCTTGACTAAATTATTTACTCATCAGAAACATGATTATCATGTGAGGTGTAGAGGACTGAAATTCATTGGTAGTTGTCTCCATTCTAAGTGGGATATTTTTAGAATTAGTGTCCTAGGTCCAATTATTTGAACTTTTATTAAATTTATTTTAGATGTATGGAATATTAAAAAAATTATTAGATATTTTTCATTGTTCTTTATGAATCTGATTTAATAATTCCCTATAGTATACATTACATTAATAAGGTTATAGAAGTTCCCCACTATGATGAGAATTTTGAAGTGTTACGATGATATTCTAAAAATAATGTTATGTAGTTGGATAGTGTACTATGATGGTACAAATAGTACATAGACTCTCAGGTGGGAGTACTCATAAGAGTATGAGACTTCTTCTAATGATGTTTACACATAGTAATCTCCAAGAAGAGTGATTATGATAATAGACCTACCAGTAGGAATTTTGTATGTTTTGGTCCCATTGGAAATTCCTATATGTGAGCATGTGTAATGATCCTTGGAATTTAAGATTGTTATTAATTCATGTTATCAACTACATAATTAGATTTATTTCCTAAACCATGATTATAATAGTTCATGAAAATGTTGGATATGTTGGGTTCATGATGAGTGACATGTTATTAATTGATAATTTGAGAAAATATTTTTCCCTTCTATCATTATAGAAGTTGATATCTCATCCATATGATTATAATAGAACCATCACCCTAAATTCCTTGTCCATGGTGTAATGACATGTTTATTTTATATATTAAAAGAAATTTGTATCAAGTATATGGATTGGTGACATGGATGTGTATCCTTCTTTGTGAAATATTTTTGTAACATCCCAGTTCCAGAAGCCACCCAGAGGCGCCCCGTACCCGGTTGGTCACATGGCCTCAAACGCATTTCCCCGAACGCCAGAGGCTGCCAACTAGTAGTGAGGACCTTGGGTGTGATAGTGGGGAAACTATGCCCTCATTGGCATAGTACACAGAGGAAGTACAGAAATATATACAATAGTGGAAGTAGTAAATACCAAACAATAGTAACAGTGGAAGACTGATAAATGAAACAACTGGATAAGATATATATATAAATGATGCATGATACAAATATGTCTAGGAAAGCAGCCAAAAAAATCACAATGCTTGAATACAATAGGGCTAAACCAAAGTGCAAAATAAAGTAGATAAACTCTTCAACATCGCAAGCCATAGCTTGGTCCCATGCTCTCCAGATCCACAATAATCAAGAACCAGAAGTCGAAGGGTGCTAGACTTTATCTATACCTGCAACAATATAATCTGTTTGGGACCAAAAGCATGACCAAAATAGGGTGTGAGACAAAATCCTAGTAGGCAACCACCCGAAGATCTGTGTCTAACAGTCAGTGAATATAGGGTAGGTAAAATTATAGAAAGTAGTAAATAGGAAAGTACTCAACAGCAAACAATCCACAGTTTCTAGAATATAATTTACAAACAATAAGTATAACAAACAGGTAAAACTCTAGGTAGTTCTCATATTCTAACCCCTCTGGTTCAACCAAAAATTACTAACAACCCTCTGGGAGGCACACACAGTCTCACCCCTTTGGTTCAGCTAAATAATAGACTCTTTGGGAAAGCACTCACCGTCAATTCCCCCTATAGTCTCGTATCGTACTAATGGAACTCTGGGAAAGCACTCAATGTATCATTCCCCCTGTGGCCCGCATCTAGGAACTACAGACATTCTGAGGAAGCACTCAATGTCAATTCCCCATGTGGTCTCGCATCGTATTATAAAGACACTCTCGAGAAGCCCTTACATCCATTCTCCTTGTGGTCTACTACACTAGGTTCTCACAGCCCTGTGTAAGTCAAAGAATCATAGTGCGCGTATCACCCAAAGTAACCTCAAGAACTACTTGACTGTCATTCTATTGAATCTCAGCATGGAAGAACAACAGTCACACCATCCTACAATGCTAGGCATGGGAAAAAAATAACAGCAGTCAAAAAGGTATCTAGACCCAACGATCCAGACAGGCAAGAACATGAATGGAAAACACTTCCAAAGCCTAAAAATTTTCCCAAAACACCATCAAAATCATCTACTCTAGAATATAAGAAAATCAGGCAATCAATATGGCTAAAATCGTAAACACACAATACCCCGTTCAAGGGTATTGGTGGAATTTGCACAAAATACTCAAGGACTTTCTACAAAAAGGCACAAACCACCTACCATGATGTTAGGAGATCTATATACTTGAACCAAGGTTCTTGAATCGCCTTAGAACATCAAAGATCTACAAAAACATCTAAAACGTTCAACCCACGATAACTTGTAAAAGAGAAGGAATCCTGAAATGAGGTTCTAGCCGAAGTGAGAACTCACTAATGTGATTCCAACGCAATCGATGGAGTTTGATTTGGAGGATGGACGATCACATGGGGGTTCATTGAATATTTGCGGCCGTTCGGGAGCTCTCGGCCGAACGAGACCTAAAAGGGGACATTTCTGGCAATTAGACACGTCCCTGGTGCATTTAATGAATAAAAGAAAGTACACAGCATGTACTTTTGGAGTACATGAACTATACTCACCTTTTCTGTACTCCTCTTTAGGCGGCCTCCATGTCACCCCTACATTATCATGTGCGTGTACATGACACGGCCAGTACACGGCCCTAGTGGCATCGTAGTACATGGCGTTTACTTATAAAGTACATGGAGTGTACTTTGAAAATTTCTAGATTTTCCTCTTTTCCACAAAAATAACCAGAAAAGGAAAAACATGCCTGAAAATAAGATATGGGTTCTTACAATTATGATAAAGGGATTATGTTACATAGTGAGCATTTTTATGTGGTTTTCATAATTGTGACATTAAGTTCTTTCTATTGGGTTCCTTGAGCTATTTCTACATAGTAATATTGGACTTTAGGTAAGCATACATAATACCATTGAGAAATAATCCTAGTGGATTAGACACTAAGTGTTACCAGTGATCTCAATTAAACTCTATGTGAATTTAAATAACATAATAAATATTATTCTCGTAAATGAAGAATAATTTTCTTCACATTTTATCAATCGTATATATTTATTAGTGAATAAAATATTTATCTATGTATTTAATAACTATCGAGGAGATTGAATGAACTGAGGCCATGTTCAATGATAGATATTTATTTACATGTTGGTAAAGAATCTTTATTATATGTGCGTATTGGAGTGTGCCACAATAATAATAAAATTTTTATTATTTTGTGAAATGATATTTATTAAGAATATGATATTATTTTAAGGGATGAAATGAAATTAAAATATTTCTTAACACAAACCCTTAATCTAAAAATAGATGTTTGTGTCTATTTTGTAGGGTGTGAAATATAAAATAGATAATTTTTGCACAAAAAAAATTCTATCTCAGCTCCACCTTCTCTCTCTCTCTCAAAAACAAGAAACAAAAGAGATATTACTTTAAGAATAAAGGATAAATGATCAATATAAACAATTAAATACAATCAATTCATCATGCTAGCACCCGAAGATTGATTAGCATTTCTTGGAGACCAAATCCTCATGTTTGGGTCACCACTAGATGTATTCTATCCTTGGATCCACATAGTACAATGAAAAAAATATGAAAGGGACTTTTTAAATGATTAACATCCACATCAAATAAAGATCATACAAAAGGTATTTTTTTCTTTTTATATAAATAAATTGATTATAAATTTATGATGAAAGACCCACTATTGTGGTTTTGTGAAACTAAATATTAAAATGATTATTAATATATCGCCCACCGCCACATGATTTCGCTGCACCCATATCCATCATAGTGAGGTATACTACCCCCATCCTCTAACATAAACATGGATATGAAAATATTAAACAATTCATCATAGTATCTTGAGACTTTTAGTACACACTTTCCTAGAGTTCTGGTAGTTTCTACTAAATTCATGATATTGATCTACTCAAACTATCATGAGTTCGCCATTTCGACACCATTATTTGAGAGCTTGAAGGTTCTTAGAGAATTTGGTATAAGATAAATGACTACTTTAGAGGTGTTTGAATGTTTCCTCTAGATTCTATCAGATATATGTCTTATGTTTTTTAGTAATAAATTCTCGGATGGAGAAATATAGGTTTGTATATATCCAAAACATTACCAGTTTTTTGTCATTTCCCAGAGCTTCCCATAGGATTTCATCCTCCTCTTCATCATACTTGGATGGGTTATTCTATTATGAAGTGGAAATTGGTTGGAAATGATAGAAGGGATAGGTGAAGACCTATTTTTTATCGGATCATAGGGTAGTAGTGCTTCTATCTAAGAGACTCTACTCTCGGAAAAAGAGTTTGTTGTATTTAGTTAGACTAGTATTTAATAGCATTTTCACGTAGGGTGGGGAGTCTATGTCCTCATGTTGTGGATTTATATTAGGTGATCATATTTTAATTGGATATTTATCCTCATCCAAGAGTTCTAGCATAGATCCTAATATCTCTCCTAACACCATTGTATATGTGGAGAGAAGAGATGTTGGAAGTTATAGGGGAAACTATATGGTTATTAACTGGAATGAAGATAAGATACCCTCCATATATAGTTATTTTAAATGGGTATTCAGGACCTTGTGAACTCTAGAATTTTGAATTTACATCCACAATTGATGAGTTCCTACGGCCATGATTTGTGATTTTGGTGGAAGATATTTATCTCATGAATCCTCAGTGGTCTTGGATTCTAAAAGATCAGGGGTGACCAAGATTTGGCATCCCAATTATGCCTTTAGTTTTAGTGTGTAAGATCATCTAGAATGAGTATCTTAAATTCATAAATATCACTTATACATGAATTATTTTTTTTGTCAAGGAGAGTGCCTCTATGAAAACTATTAGTCAAACCACTCTTGGGTATACCTTCAATGTGGTTGACTCCTTCGATGTGGGGAGAACCTCCAAGACTGTTTCTAGAGGTGTTATTAGTTAGAAAACCCGATCTATAATTCTTTGTGATAGATTAGAATCAAAATTATACTCTTGAAAATATGTTCCCCTATACAATGGAAATGAAGGAAAATATTTCGATGATAGCTATAGGAATGGGATCTTATGGATTAGGAGTGGAAGATTTCCCCTAATGTGGGTGTCGTATAGTTTGGACTAGGGTGGAAAATTTTTTAGTAGAATCAACCTATAAATTTTTTGGATCAATGTTCCTATGTTGATAGTGATTTCAATTGGACAGATCCCTTCTCAATAACTCTTTGGTGGATTTTGAATTTGTCACACCTTGGATTTCCCCTACCTCCTCATCTTAAGGGAGAGTGGGGTTAGAAAGCTCTGGGAAGAGACTCGCAAAGTGGTTGGTAGTGTTTACAGGTGACTCTTTACAATTGTAAAATATCTATTATTGGGGTCACTAACATGGTTTCATGGTATTTTATCTTCTCAATCCCTCTGTTAGGTTGGAATGATTCTCACCCATTCATAACAGAAAACAGGGGCATTGTTGACCCCAAAATAGATGATCTCTCTTGGGAAGAGGAGGAGAGGGTGCATGCTATTTTTGGGAGATCTGACTACCACCACCAAGGTTTATATCTATGAGATTTACACATGTGAGAACCCAGGGATAGAAGAAACATCCTAGGTGCCTCTCCTTACCGCACACCAATTAGTGGTAGCTGGGATACCTCACTTGGCATGTTTGGTGGATATAATTTTGTTGAAGTATTTGATGCCAATCATGAGTACATTTATAATTATATTGATGACCAATAAACCTAATTTTGATCATCCTATAATTGTTTAAGGATAAGGGATTTACAAACTGTTCACCATTTTTCCAATTCTTTCCATTAGGGAAAGTTCATCAAATTCTATAGGATGGTTATGATCCAGGTCTCGAGTTCCCTTTTCCCAAAGTAAAGTGACATGTCCTCACTAGGTTGTCGGTGATGAAACTTTATTGGAATGAGAGTAATAGATGTATTCACTTCCCTTAGAGTGTTTCTTTTCTATGTTTGAGACTCCCTCATTGATTTAATATATTCTTATGATTATAATTCCCAATCACATCCTAATGTGGAAATCAGTTAATTACTTTACTAACTACCTTAGTAAGGAGAATTCCTTCGGTTGAAGGAGATGAGTTCCTTAGGCATGTTGGGAATCTGATGTTGATTTACCTTACTCAATCCAGTCCATTAAGGTATCATTTTCTCATCACATAATGAATCTTAGTATTGACTCTAATGGTATCTTTTTCTCATCACACATTGCATCATATGCTCATCGTATAAGGCATCCTATACTCATCATACAAGGCATCTCATGATATTCACATTAATCATCTTAGGCTATCTACCTAAAGAACATTTTTCCCATTAAAAAGGAATCACATTCTTGTCTCATGAGGCATATTAGTCTCATCATCTTATGAATATTGTTCTTATCACATAAGGAATCGTTTTCCCACCATATGAAGTACCTTATTCTTATCATATATGGTAGGATGGTTTTTCGATACATTTGGTCGGTGGATCATACTCTTCATATAAGGAATATTATTCTAATAGAATAAGAAAAATAAGGGTCCTATCGTACTCATCACATGATAGTGTTTGATCCTCTTGTTCTAATCACATAAGAATGGTTTTTCGATACATTTGGTCGGTGGATATACATTTATGATTCTCAATTATATTAAATTTTACTTCTTATTTAGCCAAAAAATAAATAGATTTGAAAGAAAAAATACATCGCTATAATATTACTTTTTTTCATTCAATAAACCATCCTAATTGATATTAATATATCCTAATAACTCAAATTGTAATGTTATTATATTAAATAGTCATAAATCCACTAGACCTTTAATATACATCAGTTTTATTTCCACCACAATATAGTGGATTTCATTAGTAAATTTTTGATATCTCATCACATGACATGAATAAAATACAGTTTTTATTTTTGATGTTGTTAGTTTAAATTGTATTCCAATTATTTTCCTATACCCTATAATATCAACCACTTTTATATCATCATCCTTTAAAAAATAAATCCATGTAACAACAAGGTAATTTGAACATTGTTATCCTCTATGAGAAATATTTTTGGTACCTATTTAGCTTATCTAGATTGTGAAGTGAAAGTTAAAATATTTCATTTTATTATATAAAAACCAAGGAAAAACAATATCTCACCAATAATTAATATTTTGAAATTTCAATAAATAAAGTATAAAAAATTAATGAATTAAACTTCATTTGATCTTATTTATATTGTAAGTTGAAAGCTAAAATATTTCATTGTATTACATAAAAACTAAGGAAAAATATTAGCTCACCCATATTTAATATTTTGAAATTTATATTAAAATATTTTAAAAAATATTGAATTAAACTTCATTTGATATTATCAGGATCATGTAACCCACATAAATCATAACCATCATCCTTTGGTCAGCCGGTGTTTATATTTAGAGATTATGATTAACTCCTCTAAGTTGGAATCTAATATTTTTTTACTATTTATAAATCCTTTGAAATTAATCTCTTGGTTCTTGATTCATCCCATAAAGTTTATTCTTTAACAAATAATCATTTACCCCATCTTAATGAATGATAAATCTATTTTACTATTCTATATACCCTTCTTCTTCAATGATACTATTGAGAAAGATAATTTAGCATCCATTTGAAATACCTTGAACTTATTTTACACCACAATAGAAAAAAAAATATAATTATCTCAAATCTCTATATAGGAGAAAATGTATTACCCACATCAATAGCTTTAATTTTAGAGTATAATTTTCACAGTAGTTTCACTTTATTTCAAATCAATTTTTATTTTCCTTTTAATTTTTTTCTGAAAACTCACTTTGTTTTGAAAATATTCTTATCTTATGACCTTGAAAAGTATACCATATTTACATTTTATCTATTTTGTAATCTATTCATTCATATTATTGATCAAAATTTCATTGTTAGTAAACACACTAAAACTTTTAGGTGATACTTGGGATATTAGTATTTTTGTAATAATTTAATTCTCCTTGTTTTCACTAGACCTTCCCATTAAACAATGATGTTTTCTTCATCAATTACAAACCTAATATTTTAATTCATTATTATTTATAAACTAATTTAATAATTTTCATTGTTTATAGACTTATTGTAATAATTATCATCCCCTTGTACTCCCCCTATGTATCTAAATTAAATACCTATTACTTTCATAATTCCTTGACTATTTTGTTTAAAATTCATCTTTTTTTATACACTAATTAAATCCACACTTTCAAATAATTTCCTAATAATTTTGTTAGAAAATTATATACTTTTATACTTAATGTGTATCTGATAAAAATTCATTCTTCCCCTCAAGATTCAAACTTTTTTTGTCTTTTATCATTATTAAGAATAAAACATTTACTTCTGAAGATAAAAAATACTTCAATGATTTAATCTTCCCATAACACATCTCATGTAGGGTTTTATCATCCCATGAACATATTAAGGACCTATTTATAATTTTGATCGATGTTAGTACTACTTCATTCCAAATATTTTCTAGTGTGTATTTCAAAATGAGAATTGTGTAAGCCATGTTATTAATTATTCTGTTTCTCCTCTTAATGACTCCAAATTTTTAGAAGTTCTCAAAGCTGAAACGTAAATCCTTATTCTATGTTTTTTAAGATAATTCAGTAATTGGATATATATAATATTTATGCCACCATCAATCTATAATTTCAAGATTCTATTACTAAGATTATTCTCTACAAGTCTTTGATACCATGTAATATAATTAAACACTTTATATGTATGAGAAATCACAATCCACCATTCCATCCTACTATATTCATCAATAAAGAGTACATTGTACTTATATCCATCAAAATTAAGTAGTTATTTAATCTCATAAAAATCAACATGAAACCATTACAATAACCAAATTGTCTTATTATCTTTTGTATTATATATCTTCTTAATAGTCTTTCCATTTTGGAAAATATTTCACATATGATTATGATCATGTGTAATCTTTGGGATTTCATGTGAACCTTAATGTTTCACTAAATCTTCCATATCAAATTCTAAAGATGCATATTCCATGATTTTATTAATCCAATTCTATTGAAAAAATCATGTCTTATTCATTAATTCTAAGGTAAAGATTCCCCTTTGTGTGCCTCCTTTAAAAAACATTCGATTTTATTTTACTTTGATAGTACTATTCTTCTTAGTAAATCGTATTACATGTCCCATGCCACACAATTTTCTTAAACTTTGGATATTGTGACCAAGACCTTCAATAAAAAATACAGTCACCTTTCTCTTATATTTTCCTCTAATTTTCCCTTGTTAAAGATAATAATATTTAAAACATCATAATTACCAGACCATATAAATCATTCCTTTTTATATTTATATATTATCACAAGATCCTTGTTTTCTATCATATGGGAGGTAAATTAACTATTAAGGATCCACACTCTGAATTAGTCTGCTACTTTAAAAGAAATATCTTCCACTTTAGCCTTCTCATCCCTTTTCTCCTTGATCCAAAATAATTGATTTACATCTAAAAGGGATGGATTCACATGTTTCTCTTTTGGATATGATGAACCCTCCTCATCCTATAAATTTGAAAACCCAATTAGTGTTTTATCTTGAAAAATGACTCTTTGAGATGAAACATATTACCAATTAAAGTCTCCATAGGAATAATCCTTCAGATTATTAATGATAAATCGATGGAATTTGTGACTATAACCTTTTAAATGAAAATAGTATCTGATATAAACATATTTATATTATTTATTTATATTTTTTCCCTTCATTTATCATTTTATTTGAAGATCTTATTTTCCTTTGAATGTCTATTTTTCATATGCCTCATCATTGCACAATAATAAAAAATATTTAGTTGTGTTTTCTTACATGTATTAATTGAAGATTTTATGATATTTTTCATCTCTCCCATGTTAATATTCTTACTAGGAGTAGAAGATTTTGGTTTTTAATCAACCATGATGGCCTTTTATTTTCAATAGAAACCCACACCTAATTTTAATTCATGATGGAATTATTGTTTTTATAGGAAATTATTTAACATATTATAGGCATATCCATTTCATTACTTTACCTTTTTCACTATATGTGTGATCTAACTTCTCAATATAATTTTGATATTCATCATACTTTTTTGGTCTTTCAAATTTTACCTCATCCTGAAAAACGTTTTTTCTATCTTATCAATATGTTTTACCCTTTATTTTACTATATTATTAAATAATTGATAATTCAGCATGATCCTCAATTTTGAGCTTCAACTCAACTACATTCTTTGATTTTTTCCATTTTTCAATCTCATTATTCAACTCATATTTATCTTCTTCCTTAAACTACATATAGTCTATAATAACTTCTACATTATCATATTAACCTTTTATATTCACCTAATTTTTGTTTTTCTCAAAAAACCCCGTGAGAAATTCCTTATTATGATCTAATAAATCACTAGTTTATATAATTCTGATTATTTTGATTCATTACACTACAAAAAAAAATAATTTTTTTCTTCTTAAATAAAATTTCCTTAGAGGTTTTTTTCCTTAAAAATATTTATAAGATTTATTCATGGGTGGATAAAATTTATATTTGTCTTAGAACTTCATGGAGAACTTGGTGTTAAGGTTCCAAACCATTCCAAATTTAATGAATGTGAGTGGAAGCTTCCATTTGAAATTTTCTTTTCACATTATTGGATATTTTAAAATTAGTGATATTAGCTCATCAACCATCTTTTATTCAAAATAATCCGCAACTATGAGATTATTTATTTCCCCTAACACCTCTTATCTATAGTTTTTTTGTAGGATCATCCTCATTAATTTTCATCTCATAAGAAACAAGTATGCTAGAAAATAGAATATGACAATCTTTGGATAATTTTCCTTAATAACCATGAATTTTTAATTAAACCGAGATAGTAATGTTCTCAATATATACAATATAATGTTAAAATATTTAAGGGTTTCACTAGTTCTATGCATTTTAACCGTGATAAAATTCACCTAATCAAATATTTGATCAGTGGATTCATTTGGGTGTATCCTCGAGTCATAATAATTACTATACAAAACATATGATTTTACTTATCATTATTTTGAGTCACCTTCATAGTTAATCATATTATTTTCTCACATTTAATTTAAGAATATTTATATAATCACCTTTGTATGGATTTTTAACATATTGAATTGGTTTTATTACTCAAAGATAACCCCAAACTAAATCAAAATTCTACTCATCCCTTGGCGCTATCCCATAACCACAAAAGTCTTAATTGATAAATATAGTTTCCAATATAAACCATGAGCAATGGTATAAAAATCAAACTCACATGAAAAAAATACTTGCAGAATAGTTCACAATGGAATCAAATTAATAACATGTATACAAAATACTCTAAAAATAACAATATAATAATATATGTGGTATAAATATAACCCTATATAATAACCAATATTCCACTAATGATACAACACCACTACACTATAGAGTCATCCTCTTCAATTCCACCCCACCCAACAAGGAAATCATCCTCACAATTGAAAAATAATTTAAATTAATCTTCATGTACACCAAGATGCATGTTCATAAGGTGAGTATAATAAATTAGTAGTATTTATAAAATATATATAATTTACCCTATGTTTTTGAAAATTAACTAATATATAAATGAGTTTTATAGAAATGTACCCCACCCATGAAATTTTATAAAACAATAAACAAACATTTTTCATAACCAAGAGTAAATATCCTTAAAATAAGTAATAACAAATATGTCAAAATATCCAATCTTTCAAACCACACACATATATCTAAATACTGGAACAAAACCAAAGGTAACCCCTTCAACCATGAGTAATAACCAAAATGGATATCATCTAATCATGTGTGAACTAACTTATCCCAAAACTATCTTTTACAGTACCAGTAACATTTATACACCCTAATGAGAGTTTTCTACAATCCATGATCCATATCTAACCCAAAAAGGAACCTATACACAAGTAGCAATTATCCACTATGTTGATCATTATAAACCAAACAAGGAACATAGATTCAGTATTAATTGTTATTTTACACTAAAATCACACAAAACATCATTTCAAACACATTCCCAATAACAATAATGACAATAAATTAAAACTAATGTAATATATAAAGATTTTGAGTATGTATTTAATTTTATTTTTAATTTTTTGCAAATTATTTTTAGATTAATTTTCATTCATTTTGGGAGAATTGTGAGAAGGAAGAATAAGGGGAAGTAGTTAACTTGTGTTTTAATTTGTAATTAACTTAGAAGGAAACACCAAGTACACAATGTGGGGTACTAATTACTTGGTGGAACTAATAGTTGTGGGTTTCCCTAAATAGTCCACCATGTACCTAGTGGAATACTAGGTGATTTTTTTAAAGAAATGAACTTTTTGTGTTATCATGGAATTTAAATCTAAATAAGTGTTTTCCTAATATATAGGGGACTATTATGAAATTTTATCACCTTATACTCTCCATTTATTCACTTTTATTTAAGTGATGATTTATCTTTCATTTTAAGTTAGAATCATTATTTTTTGGTGGTGATTGATTCCTCTCAATAAGAGCCTTGTTGTTTTGTGATAAGGTGATGAGCTTTAATCAATGTCACATTCTAATTCCCTATCATTTTTTATAGTTTTTTAATTTTTAGATTTATCTATTTCTTGGGAGGAGTTGTATAGCGGCCCAAAATTTACATACATAAATATTATATCATTTTATAGGAATATTTATTACATATCAATATGATCCACACAAAAACCATAAAGGTTTAGTGTCTTTGGAAACATAGATACATAAAAATTAGTACAAAAAAGATATGCATTATCATCAAATTAGATTTTCATAACTAATACCCTTCTTAGACATAATATACATAAAACCTTTCTTCATATCCTATAGAAATAGAAACATAATAAAAGGTGAGCATAAATGATTATCAATGATAAACAAGGGAGAAATTAATCAATGATAACATATAAGCATATCAGGAGAATAAGGCTATTAGAAGGTAATATTATCATTTTATATTCATACCCAAAAATTTATATAATCATGATCCATGAAATAAATATTGATGATTAAAAATACATAAATCATAAAGGAATTAAAGAACATGAGTCCTGAGAGAATTACATTGGCAAAAGATCATGTCATAAAAGAGTATAATAAAGTGTGGCATAATCATAATCATAGAAATATCAGGTTAGGATTACCCAATAATAAACTCACCAAATATTAGTCTTGGGATAACTACCTATGTACCTATTTCGGTCTTGGGATAACCCCCTATATACCCTCTTTTAAGTTGGGGATAACCTCTTATATACCCTATTTTGGGCATGGAATAACCTTATGTATAACCTTTGAGCTCCTAAAACATTAATTTTTACCTCATTAATTAGAGTTATATAGTAGGACCACATGTCACATAATCATAATCCATTCATATGTATTCCATAAGGTTATAAAAACATTTATCATTACATCAAATATTAACATGTGGAAAATAAAATGGGTTTCAACAATATCTCATCATCATAATCATAAACCATCTCGTGAGAGAATAAATATGGTAAAAATGATTCATATTCCCAATAAATAATAATAAAAATCAAAGGATTTCATTATAAATGAAAATAACATAAAAAGATAGTTGGAACATTTCTTGAGGAAAATTACATTTCTTGTTATGAAATCACTAATTTAATATATAAAAATTTGAAAAATACTAATTTTTTTTAAAAATAACCATATAAAATTTTAAATAAATATTCAAAAAAATATTAGTCATGATTGTGGTAAAATTAATTCATGCGTTGTATGTTAAAACAAATATTCCAATCACATTTTTGATAAAAAGTCAAAAAATATTGTGTTCAGAAAATGAAAAGAATACTCATTTTAAAAATTTTAATAGAAAGTAAAACAACATTAAAAATTAATTTAAATAAACATTTTATATTATTAAAAACATTCTTTAAAACATTTTAAATAAAATATGGATATGGAAGAACATATTCTCGACTGAAGAGAGGAATGATGTTGGTTTTCCTTGAAGACATTATTTCAGTATCTTGAGTAATTAAAAAGAAAAATTTAAATAAAAACATTTAATCTCAATAAATAAAAATATTATAATAAAATTCATATTATTTTATAGATATATATTATTTAATTTCATTATCATAAATTTAAGCATAAACAATCCCTGTTAAAAATGAGATTGTAACATAAAACCCTTACCTCAAATTTTCCTTTATTAGAAAGTGATCAGACCACATCTATAATAAATTTAAATTTATTATAATTATATATCAGAACTATATTAATTCATATAATACCATAAATTGTTTATTTATTACATATTTTAACCTGTTAATTAATAATATTTCGTTAACATCATCATTTCTGGTGTTAAGTTCTTTTTTTCATGTATGTTTTGGTTCGAAAGTTGTGGTACTTGAACTTTGATAATGGTTCTTATAAATCCAGAATTTTAATAATGAAATAAACATCATATATTTTCATTATATATATATTTATAATCCATCACATAAATTGGTTATGAAAAATTAATTAAATTACTATTTTGATATTGTAGTTCATAAATACACATGAGTGATGTTTCCATTTTTAGATAGATGAAACGAAATAAAGGTAAAAAATAATTCACCATTATAGAAACGTTATTATATAATAAATAATATATATATATATACATTAAATCTATCTTAATAACCACCCATTTAATATGGGGAGGGAAAATGAATCATATCGTTATATTCAGTTGGTTATCTATACATACGCACAAGTGATACATTCATCTCCCATTTGATGGAGAATAGGTGGGAAATATTTGTTCCACTATAATAATAAAATCTCCATCTATTTATTATATAGTATTAATAATTTTATTATGGATAAAATAGGTTTATATAAGGATGAATAATATATAAAATAGAAAGATATCGATTAATATTTATATATCTTATTTGAGAGACCACCTTGGGATTACACCTTAATCATTGAAGGATTGGTCTTAGAAGAAGAAAAAATATATTGGATTAAGAAAAGGAATAGAGTAATGTTTTTATGTAGGTTTTGACTAAGACATAGGTTTCAAATTGTGTGAATAATGGAGGATAATATGTGCTTCTTTATAAGTGAGGGGAAGGATACATATGGAATTTCTTAAAATATTTCTATGATATAAGGTCACTTTCATAAAAAAGTTTCTCTAAATGAACATGAATTATAATTTTGGATAATATAAGGTTAAAATATATTTTAAAAATAGGAATTATATAAGTTTAAGTGTAATTCCTACCCTTATCTCTTGGTTTAACCCACCTGGTAAACCCAATTTAACATTGATCGTAGTAACAACTTTTTACTATTTTTACAATTCATTATAACAAAAAATTAAGTTTTACCTATTAAATTATATTAATTATTATGTTTCAAAAAAATTAATCCATTTTACCAGATTCAATTTCTATAAGTCATATAATTTATTTTTAAATAAGTGCATAAACTGCAACGAACCAGTTTTAGAATAATGCATTTTTTAAGCATAAAAATGAATTTACTTCTAGTACTTGCCTTATAAAAACCATAAAACAAATGATAAAATATTTGGTTAAATCTATAATTCATAAATATCATTAAAAAAATTAATAAATATTTATTAATTTAATTCATTACGATAAAAATACATTGAACTCTTCAAAATATTTTTTTTATAAATGTGTTTTTAAGACCAAAAATAAACTTATACCAAAATCAAGTATCATGATAATTATTATGTAATAAATTAAATTATTTATAATTAAATGAAAATTATGTTACATTATCATAAAATTTAAAACATAATGGAACTTTTATTTGAAAATATATAATTGTTTTTAAAAAATTGGTATTTTTCACTATTCACTGAAAAATAAATCTTTTAAGAAAAATCCTAAATATTCACCCAAATATAATATTAATATTATTATTTAGAAAATTATATTAATTTATTGAGATAAACGTTCTAAAAATGGTATAAACTATTTATAATGTTTTCACCCCAAATTCAATAAAAAATATTTTTTAAGAAAATATATTTTGAAGCATAAAATGACTTTACTAAAAATACAGTAGTTACTTGTTATGAAATAATCAGTAAATTTTCATTATTTAATACATTTATACATAATTTTTCATAATTTGGTTATTATTTTTTATACCTTTGAATTCAACAGCTAATTTATAAAGAAAATTTATATCATAGTTAATTTTAACTTAGATTTGTGTGTAAAGAAATCTATCAAATACTTTAAGTTAATTTAAAAGGAAATACATATAAAAAATAAGGGTGGTACAAGCTGAGACTTAATTAATTATGTGAATTTATCCTTCAGTGTGAGGTAGGTAATCAATTTCTTCCATTAGTGTTTTAACATATGATTTTAGGACATTTTCACACTACTTTTAGGATTTTATTATTCTTGTGAATGGGTTTGTCAGAAAGTTTTTATATTTCAACATAACATATCTTATGATTTGATTCTAAAAAAAATAGGTTTATTTTACTGATTATTTTACATTAAATGAGTGATATGTTATTTATTAATTTATTTAATAGTTTCTCAATGTTAATTTATATTGAGATTATAATTCATGAAGGGCCTAGTAAAATATATTATACCTTGGTAAAGACAATTTCTCAACTACTTGAACTCAACTAGGAGAATCCCTAGTAAAAGATTCTAAATAAAATCAACAAAATGAATTAATGTGGGTGTTATGAGGTAGGGAATTATCTTGGAGATCTCAAACCATTATAAAAGTTTTAATATTTTTTTTGTTTTTATATTTCATTTTATTCAGTTACAATCATGATTTAAGAAAGGGATAGAATTAAAGAAATAATTTATAAAGGGGAGTTAAAGTTTTAAAAGGTGAAATTCAAGAACTTAATTCACCCCCTCATAAGTAAGTGTAATCAATATAACTGGGAAAACACATGGTATTAAATAAATATTTTTGAGTTATCTATAGTGGTTAGTTGAACATAATATTTGGAGTACTCAACAAGATTGTAAATATGATATTTACACATGTGTTATGAATTATGTTATTTTTTTTAATGTCAGTTCTGAATCCTATACTTATTATTAAAGAAAGGATCCTTTTTCATTCTGGGTAGAGGGGAACCCATTACATGACCTGAAGGCCCATGAACTGTAGGCACAATTTGAGTGGAAAGAAGGCCCTGGGGAATAAAGACCTAATACAAGGATTGAAAGCTCATTTTTTTTCCCAAAGTACCCTCCAGCGAATAATACCGTTAGAGTACCTGGGCTATTATAGTAGCTGGTATGTTACAGTACCTGGGCTATTACAGTACCATCGCCACTACAGTTTAGGATACTGTACTCACTGTCGCTATAGTTCCACCACAACTACAGTACTTCTATGGCACCACAGAAATTATCCCCTACACAAATTTGATCCTAGGTCTTTTGGATTCCAAGAAATATCCTCTACCACTTGGGTATAGACACGTTGGAAATGAATTCTATTATCTATGTTTTATGACCAGATGAATTTAATAGATCTTATAAATGTACTACAACTTATGATATATGTGAAAACAATTAGTTGGTTATGAAGTCATGGAAAAAATAAGATAATTTAGATTCAATCCTTCCAAATTAAATTTTGATACATTCAATCTGTTTGATGGATATAATATTACCCAACTCAATGGAAGATTCATTGAGATTGTCCACAATATTGTTACCTTAAAAGATATCATATCATAATCTGATCAAGCTTCAAAATTTTTGAGAATTTTACCTACTATATAAAGTATAATATTAGCTATTATAATATATTATGCACCTGTTAAAGGTATGAAAATGAAGAAAAAATATTTTTTCTCTAACGATGTATGAGGATGAAATGAAAGATGAATTTTATGACAAAAAGATGACCAATAATGATAGTTTTTCTCTTAAAATAATTATATAAAAGGATGAAAATAATTTTAGAGATATATTTTATAATTTATCTTATGAAATAGATTTTAGTATTTCAAAATTTTTTGATGAAATTTTTCTATTCAAAAGAATATTTAACAAAAAAATTAAGAGAATAAAGGGATTTAGAGGGTCCTTAAAGAAGCTCATGAATAATGATATAAATTCAAAATGAATTAATATACTATAAGTATAATGAAATACACTTGGTGTAATTCAAAAGTTCTAGTGATGAATCTAAATTTGACTTTGAGGCTGAGCAATCAAACCTATAAGCTAATATGTGTTTTATGGATCCAACTAAATAGGTACACCTTTTTTCCCCTATACTTTAATCTGATTATTTATATTTTGATGATCATAATTAACATGGTTTTATCCTTGGGGATAAGTATGATTATTTAAAGAAATAATAATGAAAACAAAGAAAATCATATGATTGTGTTGTTATTGAAAATGATGCTTTATCTTATAATTTTTTATAATTAAAGTCTAAATTTGATAAAGTTGAATCTTGTTTAGTTAATAATTATGGTATAATTAAAAACATATTTTTTGAAATTTCAATTTTAAGGATTCATACAAGTAATTTTACATGGGTGGATTCCTCAATAATCTTTGGTAGTCAAAAGTATGTTAAATTTAAACATGGGATTGGAATCAATGACCCAAATCCAAAGTTTTATAAGAATTATTTTTCACTTATTTCTAGTAAAATGTGTCTAATTATGTCTAATTACTCAATGGAATTTTTGGATATTATGATAATTATTTATGTATAATATTTTATTAGTCTTATATTGTTAATTATGGCTATATTTAAAAATATATATCTACTATTAAGGTTGGAATTTCTTATCAAGAAATAAAACATGTATTTTTAAAGGGAATTAGAATACCAGAATTCAGTTAAACTTATCAAGAAACATCATACCTCATAATTTTTTGTGATAAAGACCATAGTGTTTCATTTTAATTTTATGCATCCATGAACACTTACAATTAGTTTAAATTCATCCAAAATATAACCCTAGGTGAAAGGAACCAAGGAATGGTTTGGTATAGGACTTATATAGAACTTTCTCTTTCTAGTCTAATGTAGAATATGAGTCTTATGATGTCAATCTAGGGAACCAATAATAGAATATAAAATCATGTTATTTGATAAAAAAATGATAATAGTGACATATGGTATTTTTGGATGTCAAGAGGAGAATCTAAACTCTAGGAATTTTTGGAATCCAATAAAAGAATATCGAATTTATACATATTTTGGGACTAAGGGAATATCTTGACTTGATGTATTTAGGGAAACCAAAAGAAGGATTTTGACTCTATGTGTTCTCTAGGATCAAAGTTGGGGTTGTGGGTTTCACAAGAAAAATCAGGTTTGACCCAATCCAAAATTTTCATGGTGTGAATCTCATTTTTTCATGGGGATCAGTGATAAAAGTGAAGAGATCAAGCTAAAGGACCATGACCATAGCCTGCCAAAGGCTCTAATTTTATAAAAAACTTATTTCTCATCACACTTTTTCATTTATTGAATAACATTAAATAAGCTGAAATAGTTATATCACTAAGAATGATATCATGATTGGTGGGATGAAACCTATTAATTCTCCTCCAAAGAATAGTATATCATTTAGTGGGATGATGATCATGGTCTCCTTTGGTGGGATGATGCATGTGGTATTGTTTTGTGGGATGGTGCATGGGTATTATTTGGTAAAACATTTCCCATTAGTGGTCTACATGAGAAGAGGTTCTCATTTAGTGGGATAGTTCATGTGGTCTCATTTAGTAGGATGATGCTTGTGGTCTTGTTTAGTGGGGTGGTGCCCAATTCCTCATATAGAGGGGTGATACCCATGCATAGTTTGGTGGGATGGTGCCCATTTTATCATTTAGTGGGATGGTAAAAATTGTCTCATTTGTTGGGATGGTTCCCATTGTATCATTTATTGGGGCATTTCCCATTGTCTCATTTGGTTTGAGGGTTCCCATTTTCTCATTTCATGGGATAGTTACTATTATATCATTTTGTAGGATAGTTAAAATTGTCTCACTTGGTGGGAATGTTCTTATTATCTTTTATAATGGGAAAAATTACATTTTATTATTTTTTTGGGGATGAAGACCATTTCCTTATTATTGGGTAGTTCCCATTGTCTCATTTGGTGAGATATCTCTCAATCTCCCAGGATTGGGGTTCTAAAAACTGTAAATGTTTGGATTAGTTTAATAATACTTGGGGATACCTATAAATATTTGACATTCATGTTTTGAGTATATATGATATTGGGAGGTTTATAAGTAGAATATTTTTCAATAATGGTTTCAGAGGAAATTTGGGCCATGACTAGTTGATTCAGTCAGTCCCTGATGATGGATGGACAAGATTCACTATATTCCAAACTGTTACATCATCACATGTTTTCATATTACTATATGAGGCCTTTTCCCTTAATTATTATTCTTTATTGAGAATGGTTAATTCAAATTTCACATGTACCCTGGGAAATTTCAATGATACTTGACTATCATAGACCACATTTTTCAATATATCTTCAAATATGAAGCATTCTTAGATCATTTGACCCAACATAAATTGGTAAGGGTAGTAATTTGGTTAATCATTATGCCCAAATTTATCTAACTTATTTATTTAGGGCATGCTAGTTAGGTTTTTGTATAAGGTATAAATGAAGTTCTCTAGAACCAGATCATTATTGAAATAATAAACTTTGTTCCTCAAATTTTCAAAGTCATGTCACTTTAACTTATTAATTTGATAGTTCAAGTATTTGATTCTAATTTCCCTAACTTTTTTATTTGTGATGATCATGTTTGAAGTGATATTTCCTTTATTATTCAAATGGAATCCTATAGATGTTGTCTTATAGTTACAAACTATCAAAACCCACTATGGTACTTCAAGGGGATGTGTGTGGTTGAAAACTTGTCATTCCCTAAAATCATAACGGCCTAATATTTTTATATTTTTTTGGATAATCCCCTTTTAAATTGGGTTCAGGGGTAACCTAACATGACCCATTGTCCTAGATTCCAACTTCCTAATAAATGACCCTAAATTCCACAATGAACTGACACCACTAGAACATACCCTCTCAAGAATATTTTTGGTACAATTAACCAGATACCAACCTTGATAGGTGACACATAAAACATTTCTCCACACATAGATGCATGGTGCTTGGTACTGATGGTAGAAGCCATACCTTATCATTCTTCTAATCTAGTAGCCCACAAAGCTGGTTTCTTATACTCTGAAGCCCCATTTGGATCTTCAATAAATGTATTTTTTAGCCCAACTATTTTCCCCATTGTCAAAAACACTGATCCACACCACTCGATCCATGCAAGAGTGGATCCCTGCCTGCACACCTGTCCATACATCGAGTCACTATCAGATCACCCTCGTCATCATGCTACCACCATGACCATTGAATCTACAAATTGTTGCGACACTCATTTTTTATGTCTCCCATAGACCATCACCCACCATTTCAATTATAAGGGTCTACCTCCATCACCCTTGGGGGTCCCTAACACACCTCCACTATCCGCGCATGCAATTATATGGTTCAAATATAGTCAGTCTTCTCATAATAGAGATGAATTGATATAATAATTGCTGAAAAAGAACTTCCCACCTTGAAATAGACCAAGTTTAATGGTTATTATACCAAAAAAATTGGGAACTTCTAGATCTACACCAGGTATTTGAGTATGATTTCATCTTTTTATTCTAGGGATCCCAACATTGGGTTGTACGGGGATGAAAAATGGGTTAGATGTTGCTTTTGATCTCCCATTATATCAAATGCTGAGTAGTTTGTATTACCGAAGTTGGGTGGAGGAGGAGTCAAATAAACCCACTAGGGATATAACTTTATCTCTAGTTGTACTACTTGATGTTTTCTTTCCATAACATAAATCTATATAGTAATATCCTCCAATAATTATCAAGTACCACCACCTGAGTTGAAACTTGAGATGGAATATCAACCAAAGCTTGGTATTGTTGGCATGTTTGAACCAAAGGTTGGTGACTCACCTTAGTAAGCCCTAGATGACTTTCCTAGACTAGCATCAGATGTTTCCTATGTGATATGAATTCTTGATAATTGATCGACCCATCAGTAAAATGGTCTTTTTGATACGATCATAGTTTGATGGGGTAAATCAATTAAACCATTACGGGTTGAGAAATATATGCCTATTGAAGAGGTTTACCTGAGTAGGTATGGTCTCAACTATAAAATATGACTTAGAGGGTGTGTTTCCCCTGATAAATTCTTTATTGATCCACTCAAGATTATATATTATATTCTTAAACATAGAAATGTACTTATTCATTGAGAAATTATCACCATCCTCAGGTAGTGTGTGGGATATAGATGTGTTTATGTCTCTTACATTTTTATTATAACTATCCCCGTGAGTAGTCGGTAGAGGAATATTAAAAGGGGATAAAAAATCATGGGCTTTCATTTGATTTTTGGTATCTACTCCATCCTCACATTAATATGAGTGAGTATATATCTCTATATATTTCTCCTATTTATTATGTTATTAGAAAATATCATGTTCTATTACATTAGTTGGGTCAATATTTATGACATTTATGAGTGTAAATCATATGAAATAAAACACATATTTTCTTTTGATGAAGTATATCCATAATTTTTGTATATTTATTCCTAGTAGATGATACTAAAGATGATTTTGGGGTAAAAATACCCTCATCCCTATTAGTTGGGTTTTCTCTTTGATTTTCCATCTATATCTAAAACTCTCCTTGCTTTTCATACCCATATTCTATTGAGTGGTGGATGTAGTGGGATACCATTATGAGGAAATCAATGCTATTAAATTATCTCCCACATTGGTGATAAGTCTATTGAAGTAGCCACTAATTATAGATTTGATGAAGTCTTAAGCTTTTGTATAATGGTGATCTGGAATTGGCCCTGGGGAACTATCTAGATATGTCGATGGGACATAGGGATGTTGGTAGTTTTGGGGATGTGGACCTTATCTTGACTTGCACAGGTTGGATCCTTATAGAGTGATATATTTTAGGACGTTTGGGTCTGGATGACTAGGGAAATTACATATTCCTCTAGAGATTCTTATAGAATTAGGGGTGTGTATTGATGGTCAGGATGTCCTTGATTGGTTGGATTCCTCCCCGGTAGCTCTAGGGTAACATTATAGAAATAAGTGACTTCCTCCTCACTCTTTTCAAGGTATGTAAGGTCGGGATCATCTATCTCTAAGGAGAGACTCTCAAAGTTGTTTGATATTAAGATAGGGGATGCTTACCCCATGTTAATTTTCCCTCCATAGTGTTAGCCTCCATGGCTTCATCACCTCTAAATTATCATGAGATATATCCATTGTTTGGATTACCACATCATAGAGGTATTCCTATACTATTACATTCACCATGTGGGGTTATAGGTGTTGGGTGGGTAGCAGCCTATATCGATGATTCATAGCCGAGGCAGTTGTAGAAATGATAGATTCATAGGAATGAAGTTACATCAGCTTGTGGTTTATGGAAACTCCTTTTGTTGTACAATTTCCACTAGGGTGGTTGGATATTTGGATCTCTCATGGTATATTCATCACATATTCTATTTGGATCCTAAAGGATACACTAATATAGTTTTGGGTTTATTCTATGATGGCTTTTATCAGTGCAAACAAAAATATCTGATAAAGCGTAGATAAAGGTTGCATTTATCAGTGGTAAAAAAAGCATTGATAAAGGTCATCTTTATCAACACTAGTTAAATCCCAAATAAAAATAAAACACGAGTCTCACATCAAAAATGTGGATGGTTGGCTGCTTGTTTTATATCATTCTGCAGCATCAAGACTTCAGAAGCTTGCTGTGGGGATGGCCTCCCACATACATGCTCCACACAAACCTATATGGGCCCATGCCAATACCCATACGCTCGTGTGGGACATGGACAACCCTGTGTTCTCAACAGACTTTGGCCCACCCTCTATTCAGGAAGCCTTCTCTATCGGGCTACCTAAATGGCTAGTCCTTATTGAGGGTTAACTTGCTTAATAATTGTTTTTATAATTAAATTCTTATTTCATATATAAAAATATATATTTATATATATATATATATGAATATGAATATATTAAATATTAATATGTGTGTGTGTGTTTTTAATTTTTATGTGTTTAATATTGTTTAAAATTTATTCATTTTTAATAGTTATTTATATTTATTAAATTTTTTTATAATTAAATTCTTATTTTGTATATAAATATATATATATATATATATATTAGATATTGATATATATTAATATATATTGGTAAATATTAATAAATAGTATATTAATTATTAAATTAAATATATTTATTTATTTATTTAGAAAATGTATTTGTTTAATATTTTTATAACTTTATTTGTTTTTAATATTTATTTATATTTATTCATTTTTTTATAATTATACTATTATTTCATAAATAAAAATATATATTGATATATATATATATATGTTGATATAAATTAAATATTGATATATACTAATATATGTTAACATATATTAATAAATAGAATATTAATTATTCATTTAAAAATTAATAAATTGAAAAAAAAACTTTTATATATATATTTAATTAAATATGTAATACATTATTTATAATAAATAATAATGAATTAATTTATTAAATACTTAATATACTAATTAAATAATTAATTTACTATTTATTACTCTTTTAATAAAATTTGTGGGATCGTGGATTTGGACTAAAAAAACATAGGATCTAAACTATTCTTCTATATTAATACGAGTTCACAAGCTGGACCGGGCCAACCGCCAGTTTTTTATAATTAAATTTATAAAATTTAATATATATATATATATATAGTAATAAATTCTATATTAATTATATATATATAATTAAACAATTAATATATTGTTTATAATTAATAAAAAAGAATAAAATTTTTAAATACTTAATATACTAATTAATAATTAATATACTATTTATTGTCATATACTAATTAAATACTTAATATACCAATTAAATACAGATTATATTATATTAGGATCTTGGGGGTACAATTACATCAAACACATACACACCACACACATAGGGCCCTAGATGGCAGATCATAGCCCCCCCAAGGATAACCCACCCAACTACTGACTTTATTACATCATATATTTAGCTCAAAGGTCCAGTGGGCATGTAGCCCATTACATGGCCTGTAGGCACGAATTTTTTGGCCTAAGGCAAATTCTGTGAATTGTAATGCTATATTACCAATTGTTGCTACAGTGCCCTCCGCTGCTACTACTACAGTGCCCATCACCACTACAGTGTCGACTTTGATGTAGTTCCTCCACTGCTACAGTGCCACTACAGTACTATTAAAGTAACCTATTCTCAATGGGTTTTGTAACCCTATTTTTTATGTAGGATTACGGGGTGTTTATCACTAACCCAAAACCCAACTACCTAATTAAATACATAATAAAGTAATTAAATAATTAATATATTATTTATTTCTATATATATTAAATTTATTCTTTTTAATAATTTTATTAATTTTTATTAATTATAAATATTTTATTAATTTATATATATATATATATATATATATTGTTTTTAGCATACATTCATTTAATCTAATTGATTCATCAAGAATGTTAAGTGTGTGGTTACTTTTTTTATAATTTATAGATTTTAAATACTTGTTCTTTTAATATATTTATTTATTTATTCATTTTTAATGTTTTTTGTACATAATTATTCTTTAATATATTTAACATTTTTGTAATTAATTAGTTTTTAATTTTTCATTGTTCAAATTTCTTTAAATTTTATCCTTTTTTTAATATTTATTTATATATTTTTCTCATTAACATTTATTTTCTTAATATGGTTATAATTTATATAATTAATATGTATTGATTTCTATTTTAACATATATAAATATTCAATTTTATTTTTTAAAAAATTTCTATATAATTAATAATAGTTATTCATTTTTTAAAATTTATTCTTTCTTATTATTATTTACTTCATTAATAGACACTAAATATTATAAAATGTTATTGTTCAATTTAACATATATCAAACTTTTATATATACATACATTAATTTCACCCATAAAAATATTTAAAGAATTAAAGAAATCTTATATAGCAACACATACACCTAATATTTATGTAATTTATACAAATTTTAATATTCATTTTAGAATTTAATTAGTAACATAATTTGTTTGATATATTTTTTTAATTAGGATATTTTATTTATTTATTTTTAATATTTTTTCAATTAGTATTATTTATTCATTTTTAATGTTTTTTATTTTTTATTTTTTTAGAATTTTATAATTTCCTTATATTTATTTATACATATTTATGTACTATGTTTCATTATTTTAAAAATGTATTCATCTTCATTTCAATATATATCCTTATTTTATTTTTAAAAAAATTTTATAATTAATAAAACTTATCCATTTTATAAATATTTTTAAAGTCTACTCATTTTTAATTATTCAATTCCACTCATTTTTAATATTCCTGCATTTAATATTATATATTCATTAATAATGTTAAAAATATATTTGTAAATAAATATTTATAAATATATATATTTATAAATGTATATTTCTATAATTATATATTAATAATTATAAATAAATAAATGTAATTTTTTTAAAAGTATTTATATAATTATAAATATATAACTTTATATTTAAGTATTTAAAAAATATAATAAATATATTTAAATAATGAATATATTTACTATATTTATATTTACTTAATTATATAACTATTTAAATATATATAATGATATAAATATATTTACAATTTTATAAAAAAATATAAATATATATTTTCAAATATATTTATTTATAAATATATTTAAAAATATATTTATTCATAATTATAATTATAAATATATATCTATAGTTATATTTATATAAACATATTTATAATTCTTTTAATATATTTATAATTATATACAGTTATATTTATTTATTTATTTATAATTATATATATTTAATTTTTTTAATTATATTAATTATATTATTAAAATTAATTATATGGGTCTTTATCAGCACTTACATAGCACTGATAAATATGTATTTCATCAATGCTAGTTTATAATTAATAAAGATATATCTTCATCAGTGCTTATTATTTTAGAAGTAATAAAATCCCTCTTTATCAATGCTTTTTTGGGAAGTGCTGATAAAAATCTTCCCAATCTTTTAATCGCTCCATTCAAGATCTCGTGGAAGTTTATCTGTGTCTCCACTTCCCTTCAATCTTCTCTTAGATGAATCAACTATCAAATCTAATGTATGTTATTTTTTCTCCTCATCTATCATTTATCTTTGTCGTTAGTCATCTCTCTTCATACTGTAAACTCAATCACAATGTGAACTGAACTTTACAAGTATCAACAATCTCTCCTACACTCACTATCTTGAAAACACTAGGGTGATGCCCCTATAAATATGATCTGAGTGGAACAATTAGAGTTATATTCTGAGTTCACTCCTTCACCAATCATGGAAATCAGATAATCCATATTTTTCTCACTGAGGTGTTTGGGGTTATCATCATTAGCTAGTAAGAGTGGTCCGCATTAGCCATGTTGAACAAGCCGCACTGACAGGTTTGAGCAAGGAAATTGTCTTATAAATATGGGTGGTTCCCCCGTCACTTGAAATTTGATAATCCACATTCTTCTCTCTTAAACTTGTTAGATGTTTTATTCCTTGTTTGGTTTTGTGTCTATTTTCAAAACTTTTTTTTCAAATGGTTTAGGTTTAGATATTCATTTTGTTTAGTTGATATTGTTTTTTTTTGTACTCATAAATTTAAAAGGGTTTTAATAATTTTTTCATTCATTTTGGAAGTTTTTTATTTGATTATTGATTTTCATTTTGTTTGTTTTCGAATTTAGAGTTGGGATGTGTTTTGATGGAGTAGAATAATGTGAAATTATTAATTTTAAACTTTTTATATGATTCTTGACTATTATCAATTGGTTTAGGGATCATATAGATTTAAAACATTATTTAGAGGAATGAACCACGTGTAATACAAATAAATTGGTATATTGTGTTTTGGTTTGATTGATTTTGAATGAGATTTGTGAAAATGGAATATTGAGTTATTGAATACTCGTGAAATTTGTAATGATTTTTAAATAAATGGGTGGTTGAATGAGTAAAACTCATTAAAACTAATTTTTGAAAGCTAAAACCCACATATAAAAGTTACATTTTAGTGTTTAAAATGTATCATGAGAGTTTAATGTTATAAGTATGAAAAAAAAGCACCAACTAGGCATTTAAAAATGAAGGTGTTGTGAATTTTCCTTAGTTAATATAGATGTTGAGAAAATTATTTTTTAGATTCAATTTATTATCTAATTACCATAAATATGCAGGTTTGATAAGGAATAATTTACCCATGGTTTGAGGTGTGTGGGTATTTATATGTTTTATTTTCTTATTCATAAAATTATTATTTTTTTATTAATCCATGTACACAACATTAGTATTATTTTGATCTATTGTGTATCATTAAAAATGGTTTGAGTTTCACCTATCATATTTACTAATTTAAAACAAATTTATCTTAGAAAGATATAGGATTACAATATTGTGGAAGAATTTAATTAAATTTATTATAATCTCCCCTAACCATACATGTGGTATGGATTTTATTTAGAATGAGTATACTCTTTTCGGATATACATATCAAGGTTTTGACTACTAGATGTAGGTGATAGCTAATAGTGATCTTTGTTATCGTTAGAGGTGGAATCAGTATTTTTTGGATCTCAATGATGTGAAAACCCAGCTAACCAAATTTTCTAGAATGTTTATTAAAGTAAAGTATTTATGGTGTTTTAAAGGAAATTTAATGGAGATTTTGGATATTATAAGATATTTGAAATATACCTAATATTGATAACTCTACTATTATTGAAATTGTAGTTTTTTAGTGGTTTATATCACAAATATATTTTTTGGTTTTCTTATAGCACATGGTCTAGAATAATTTATAGAAAAAGCAAGTAACATGAAATCCAGCTTCATTTTTATCATCTATAATAGTTTCATCCATTCGTTTCATGAAATTCAAAGCTCATTGACCCTATGTCAAAATTCAGTTATTACATTACCTTGTATGTTCTAAGAAAATATATTTTCAAAAAAATTTAAAAAGTTAATTCACAATTAAATAAAAAGTAAGAAAAATAATTTATAAAATAATTCTTCCATCCAACAATAAATAAATTTTCTTTATCAACATATTTATTACCACCCTTTTCCCACACAACATCATATTGAGATCCTAGACCAATAGATACATGTTTACCCTAGGTTGTCTCTTTTAATTTCACCCTTGTGTAAAATGATAACATTTCAGTAATCATAACAGATAACATTCAAATGTTGTGTTCCCTTTATTAAATTTATATCTAACATTATCCTTTGATTATGAATATATTATGTGTATTTATGTATTTATTTTACAAAATGAGTAATTTGTGAACCTAATTGGATGAATATGAATTTAAAATGGATGCATACTAATTTTATGAAAAATGATTATGAAGATGGAGTAGAATATTTCATTAAGTTTGTAATAGAGAATGCCTACAGACCTTCTCAATTCCCTTTTCTATGTTTTTTTGTTATTATTCAAGAAAAATTAGTCTGAAAGGGTATAAATAACATTTTATTTGTCAAAGAATATATCATATCTATAAATGTTGGACTAAACATGAGGAAAATATGAATGTGCACACTGATTGGGATGATACTATGGTATATAGATCATTTTATATGAAAACCAATGTAAATAATGATGGAGATTGTAGGGAAGAAATGAAAATGGATATTGAGGATGACCTTCATGATTTCCCAAAGAAGTTTTAGAAGTTAAATAGCTGTGATAGGAGACCATTGTTTACTAGTTTTACTGAATACACAACATTGATAGCTATATTGAATTTATATAATTTGAGAAATGGCAGTGGATGGAGTGACTCCAGCTTTATAGAACTACTTGATCTCCGAAATGATATGCTACTAGAAGAAAATAAACTTCCTTTTTAAACATATCATGTTAAATGAATACTACGTTTAATGGTCATGGTCTCTAAAAAAATGCATCCATGTCCAAATGATTGCATTTTATTTATCAAGGACCATGAATAACTCATAAAATGCCCCATGTGTTGTATGTATTGATATAAGAAAAATGAATAAATCCCTTTAAAAGTTTTATTGTACTTTCCTATCCTTACATGGTTTAGAAGACTATAAATTTGTCAAGAAACTATGGTAAAATTGACATGTCATGCAGATATAATAATTAAACATGGGAAACTAAATCATCCAATAGACTATATGAAATATATTAAAACTGATTATGAGTATCCTGAATTTGGAAATAAGACAATGAACTTCTATCTTTCATTATCTATAGGTGTAATAAATACATTTTCTATATATAGTAGTACTCAAAGTACATGGGTAGTTATGTTGGTAAATTATAAATTTCTATCATGGTTATACATGAAGTGAAAATACATTATGTTATATCAGCTAATACCTGAACCAAAACAACTCAGTAATGATATTGATGTCTATTTGGATTAATTGATTGAATATCTGAAATTGATGTTGGATATTGGTGTTACAATGTATGATTCTCATAAAAGTGAATAATTCACATAAGGGTCATGTTGTACGGGCTAATAAATGACATTATTACTTAGGTAAATTTGTTAGGATATTGAATTAAAGTAATGTTTGGTTGTCCCATTTATGGATAATGTACACACTCATTAGGGTTGAAATTTTTATTGAAGAATACTTTTTTAGTAAATCTGAGGTTTTTACATCGACACCATAAATACCAATCTGCGACGATAATATTTGATGGGAATATCATAAAAGGTACAACAATGTCTCTATTATTGGGTGATGAACTTTTCAATAAAGTAAAATATATTGACATTGTTTTCAATAAACCATTCTCAAATAAACCTTAAGAAACCAAGTTGGAAAAATTGATAAATTTTCTTTTAATTACCGTACAAAAATTGTTTGTTTGTCATACATTTTATTGATTTCATACATGTAGACAAAAATGTATTTGATATTGTGATTGGAACATTACTAAATGTTTATAGAAAAAAAATATGGCATCAATGCTAGGTTGGATATGATTGACATGGGGATAAGGGAAGAGTTGTCACTGGTGATGGGTAGAAGGAAGTATTTTCTTCCTCCAACATCTTGCACTCTATCCAGATAATAAAATTTTTAATTTTTCATTTCCCTTAATGTTGTAAAATTTATGTAGGTGTATTCATCAAATATCAAGAATCTTGTGTCAATGAATAATTTGAAATTACATAGACTAAAATAACATTACTGTTATGTTTTGATGTAAGATTTTATTTTAGTTACTTTATGTTGCATTATGTCTAAAAATGTATGATATACATTAACCAAGATATTCTTATTTTTTAAATCCATATGAAGTATGTTTATAGAACCGATAACGTTTAAAATCATGAATAAGGATTTTGTAGTCATATTATTTAAATTCGAGATGTTATTCCCACCATAATTATTTAATATAATGGTTCACCTGATGGTTTAATTTTTTAGAGGTTCAAATATGTGGTCCTTTTGATTACAGATGGATGTACCACATTGAATGGTATATAAATATTTTTAAAGGGAATGAAAAGAATTGAAGTTGACCAAAAGGTTGTATTGAAGAATGATATATTATTAAATAATCATTTAAATTCCATACTGATTACCTATCAGATGTTGATAGAATTACTCTCCCAAAGTAACATAATAGAAGATGCCTAATGGGTGAAGGGTTTCCAGAAGAGATGTTGTTATAATTGCGATTATAGAACGGGAGCAATATCACCTTTACATTTAACGTAATAGTGAAGATGTTGATCCATACATTAAATCCCACAAATCAATTATTGTATATTTATATATTCTAAGGACTAACATATGGATATAAAAAACACATAACCAATGGTTTATAGGATGGTTCTGAGATCATATTTATAATTTTTTATCTAAAAATACAAATTTAATTTCTGATTTAATTCGATGGCTAGTCGGGGGACCAATGGAAAATTTTATATCTTACACTGGTTTTATAATTAATAGTTATACATTCTATTCAAAATAAAAAAATTACCATAGTAAGATGAAAATAATAGAGTTACACTTGTGAAGGAAGTGATTCACATATCTGGTTCCAAGTATAAAAATCCAATTTATTTGAATATGTCATATTTTGGAATCATCAAATAGATATTGGAGTTGGATAATACAACATTTTAGGTGCCTATTTTTAGTTGAAAATGGGTTGATAGCATGAGTGAAGTAAAAGTTGATTAAATGGGCATTAATAAGGTGTATTTTAGTGTATAAAAGTAAAAGGATGAGATATTCAAAATAGAATCGTAGGTATTATTGGTGTTTTATGTCTCATATCCAGCAAACAATAATAGGTCAATTATCTTGGTGGAGAAAAAAACAACTATAGGGTCAGATGAAAATTCAATCGAGGATGACCCTTTCATTGGGAGATCACAATCATTTCATGATGTTCCTAATATAGAAAATGTCTTATACATTAGAGGGGACTATAAAGTGGGTATTTTGACTCTTAGTAGAGGAACCAAATGCCCTTAACCGTTAAATAAATCAAAGAGAGTTCAGTGAGTAGGATAATGTGTTGTTTAACATACTATGATTTTCCTCATAATATTATGTGTTCTCTACTGTATTAACACAATCTAAATTAAATTTTTGACTACTCATGTAGATAATGACATATTCACATGATGACGTTACCAATATAAGGGAAGAAACAATGGTTGATGCTGAAGCTATTGAATTATTAGGGGATCAACAACATATTGATGAAAAAAATGGTGTATTGTCACTGTGTTGACTAAAATTATCAAGGCAAGAAGAAATGGTATTAAATTTAAGGTTGGATTGAATCAATGTGAACAACCTACTGAACACAACAAGTCAATATTCATTAGTTATGTTGGGGTCATAATGAGAATAAATTTTCTAATTGATATAGATTCATGGATCAATTTCTATCCTCTAATGAAGGAAACCCTTTGCGAATATATTAATTTAATTTTACAGTATAGTTTCTCTATTTTACGAATATATATATATAATTAAACATTGATTTAATTTTCATTATCTCCTATAGAGATCATTTATTTTAGATGATTTCTAAAATAAATATATCTTAATGTCCACTAGAAAATCCAATAGAGGATTTTGGACACTTCTTACCAAGTTTCATCTTCGGGATGCTAAGGGGAAAGTAAATCCCCACCCACCAGTTACTTATGCCCACATTTTAAGGAAGAAAACATAGAATGCTTTCATAATTCATAGTGATGAGAAATCAATTCAAGTGAATTATAATCGATAATATATTATTTGACATTACTTATTTTATCCAATTTTATTCAAAATTGTTAATTTATGAAACCATAAAGGAGAGGTGAAAATAAACAACATGAATTAAAACTAATGTACCTCTATCACAAATAAAGGATGGGGTATGCTTCACTAAATAAGAAAATGGTTTGTATTTTAAATCTACAATAAAAATTTTATGTGATTTGAAACAACATATGTTCCTTTTTTATATACACATGGATGAATCAAAATCCAAATCCACATTCATCCCACATCTTGTGATATGAAAGGAGTCCCTTGTAAATAAATATGGTAAAATAGTTAATGAAAAAACAAAATAAGTTTGGGAAACATGTGTAAGTATGACATAATCGTAATTAGTTATTCTTTATAATATTATTACATAATAATATATATTTATCTTAATATTCTTTTTTACATGGTTTAGACACAAGAATCAGTTGTGACCATACCTGAAGAAAAACTACTTTTAGTAGCATTGATGTGGTCTGAACAATATGGTCACATTAGAGGTGTAGATTTTGGAGTGTCACCTCAAACATATTTCAAGAAGATAAAACTGCAAGAAGATACACTTCAGATGATGAAAGGATTTTAGGTGAAAATGAATACTTTGCAAGATATTGTTTCCTGGTCTGGTTTGGCAGACCAATATATATAATAGATCAAAGTGAATTAGTAGTGGAACAAATACCAACACATGAAAAACCAAATGACCCCACTAGATTCTGGTTATTCATTCCCCTCAATTAAATACCTTAACTAAGTTAATCAACTTTTTCATTACTCTTTATCCTAAATGTTAATAAAAAACTCCTGATAACTTAATATTACAAAAAAAATTGGGGTAATGTTTTATGTGATTTTTATTTATCAACACCCATGCACTACCTTGTTGTGATGGGTATGGTGTATAATATACCAGGAGACATAAAACACAATAAAGAACTCCCAAAAGATCACATGAGAATGTGGACTGAAGTAGCTCAAGATCCGAGCCCTGATTTCCACATTCCACTTGATGATCTAGATATTACAACAATCAAATATTCTATTTAAAATTTTATATCATGGATGTATAGTCTTGTAAAGATACATGAGGTATGCACTTAAAAAAACTTATCAAATAAAAAACCTGTAACATTTGATAAAAAATGATCTTAAGTGATGTATGGTATTAAAAATGCATAAAAATATGGGGAAATGAAATTTTAGATCGATACAATTCAATAAATCAACCAAGAAAACAAAAATACCTTCCAGGAGTACCTTCTCCTTTCTAGTTCCACTATAACATGTATTATCATCACAACTCCATTTAGAAACCCCATTAAAAGATGGATATGTTTCCTATATTCAATATAAAGTTAAATATTTGGAACTTCTATTACTGACACCATTGGTATCAAGAGTATAAATGAGATCTCATGTTTTAATGGCTAGGAGTCCCATTTTTTAATACATACATGAGGTATATTTTCATAGTACGACTATCCAAAAAATGATCTAATATTATCTCTAAAGTTAATAAATAGTCATACTTTCTGTATCAATTAATATTACTACTAAATAATGGTAAAACCCTACAAATCATGCTTTGGATTCATTAATCCATTTTTTTACACTGATTAAATTTCTTTTTAGTTGAAGGAAATTGATAAGAAAAAAATATGATCTAAACGATGTATTTGAGAATAAAATAATAGATGATAATTTTTTTTATTTCTAAAATGATAGTATAAAACTTTTCAAACTAATCATATAAAATATACTTTAATTTTTCTTCATTACTTATCTATTTTTGTTCTTCTAGGAACCACTGGATGCTGATTACTATCAATTTGGATACCCCAAATATTTACTTTTTGGATCCAATGCATGGATTTCCATCAAAATGAACACGCATGATGTGTATTGTAAATATTTAATACATTTCAATCAACATTTTATAGATAATTCATTTTTTATTTTTAGAAATCAACCACATGCCAATCCAACACTCGATGTGGTCAGTATGACTCGAAGTGAATGTTTTCAATATAAAAGTTTCATTTTCATTTAAAACATGTTTATCATTACCAAAAATAAAAAATGAGTTATTTTTATACTTTTAGAAAATGATATATAGTTCATTTTTGACCTATAGGAATTAAATTCATGTCAATATGGCACCTGATGTGGTCGGTATGAATTAAAGTGAGTGTTTTCAATATAAAAGTTATATTTTAGTTTAAAATTTGTTTCATGTCATGCCCCCTCCACACAAAGTGTACCCTCCTGGGAAAGCATTGTGATAAGAGAGATAATGACCCTCGAGTCCTACCTCAAGTAGGCCCCAGGTTGACAACTAGCACTCAGGGTATAATAAACTCACTGATGGGAGGCATTACCCTCTAAGAGAACATATGAGAAAGTGAGAGATAAGACAGACACCAACCAAATCCTACTCAAACTACAATATAAAATAAACCCAAGTACACCTATGTAATGTCATACAGAACTACTAAAACTGAAAGGGAAATAGTATGTAAGAAAAGAAAGTAAAACAAGAGCGACCATGAAGCCCAAACAGCTCTTGAAAAAACCCGCAAGCTAGTAGTAAACAGCATGATATCCAACCTGCTCCAAGTGACATAAAAAACAATTTATATAATGTAGGATGATTATAAAAGTATACTAAGTAGGATCATCCCTAGAGCCTCTCGTTTAAAAGTAAAGAAATCATGTTAAAACATAGTGAACAACAAGTGAAACTAACTCGTCTCATAAATAGGTATACTAAGTTCCCAGCCTCACCATGGATACCCTCGCCAAGTATCACATACAAGAGTATATAATATAATAAAGAATATCAAGGGTACCCTACTACCACTTCCCCATTGGTTTTACACTTTCTTCAATGTCATGCGTCCTAAGAATCTCTCTCCAAAAAAGATATCCCAAAGAAACATGGGTGTAGAACCACAACATGTACCATGTGAAACACAAAGGGTAGCCCACAAACACCTAGGAAAACCACTACACCATCCGCATAACCATAAGTAACCAAGTAGTTTCTGGGAGCCACCATAACCCGCATAATGTGTATCATACATCAGGTATTATACCTAAATCCATTATATCCCATAAGCTGAGTAAGGATCCTCAAACCAGCATAGCCTATACACATTATACCTATAGTAGTCCATTTGAAACAATATCTAGAATATATGTGTGGGAAGTAACTACAAGACATTACATCCCTCTATACATATATATGTGGAAAACTAACCATCATGCATACCAACACAAGTATCTACCAATACAAGAGAGTGGGGCCAATGGGTGTAGTCATCCATCCATCTTCCCACCGAGATGTTGGGAAAAACACCCCCCCCCCCCTCAGGGATTAGAATCCTTGAGGTATCAGTTTCCCTAACCAACATGTTGGGTTAGAGTATAGAAACACAAACATTACAAGATATAACATAGCTTGAAACCACAATCTAGTCAAAACCTAGTCTTAGAAGCCACTGAATCTAACTTCTCTCAAACTTTCGACTGTCACTGCTAAGACTAGATATCGTATAAGCACACAACCATTTAAAGAGATAAATTAGGTTAATTTATCCCTTTTTATCAATTCCACTTTACAGTAATTAATTCTTTGACCATTAATTAACCATTATCAAATCCACATTACATCCCACAACATTCCAACCAAGATCCATGCCCTGCAGGCATAACCAAACTGAGTCCACGGATTCTCATAAATATTGCCTAGGAATTTCATCCCACCAAGATTCAACCCCATGGGTTAACATCATTAATTAAATCATTTATTAACATAATTATCACTTTTCCATAATTCCAGGTATCCTAAGGAAACATTCTAAGCTACCAAACACAATAGGATCAACATGGTGAGTAGATAAACTACTCGTCGAGTCTTTTCCACCTATAGTATGATTGTAGACCCATACATCCTTGAGAATCTAAACACATAAAGAACATGGCATGCCCCATGCATCCTTCTCAATATCACACCACAACAAATGCAATAGGAAACAAACAACATAGCAACTGGGCTCTTATCCCTGAACAAGAAATTAATCCTTCAATGACAAAAAACACTTATAGCTCCAAAGTATAAGGCACTTGTCCTTTACAGCAAGTGGGTAACTCAAAACACTAAAAGTCACTATCTTTATCACACAACGGGTTCCTTATTCCATATTGAATTAACTGATTCATTATTTAGGTTCCATCTATAGGCAATATAAGAAAAATGAATCTCAATCTATCACCAAATTAATTCAACAATTAATTTGACATCCCTTACATCTTTTTTCAACATGAATTAATATGCTTTAGGTTCATCAGAAAATTCAATTAAACATGATCACTTGTATCAATTTGATTATCATCAAATTACAACAACAACAACAACCAGATTCATTAAACATTACTCTTTATATTTTGGGAAATTAATTATCAATTAATTTAGTCTTTGCATTCTTTACCAGTTTCCATAAAGAACAACATTCTAACCAAGTAAGTCATATATATCAAACTATCTAGAAAATCAAGAGGAAAACCATTATCACAGAATAAAGCAACAACATATGATCGATACCAATTCTTTAACCCGGTTCATATAATTATTATGTCAGTTCCATTATGATCTAGGGGATAAACCATGCAAACTATATGATTGCATTTAAATAAATATAGAAGCATCAAATCCCCTACATCAAAAGGTTTTCGATATTCTTTTCATGAGAATGGGCCAACACAATGGATTATGATCACCTATCCCGCAATGACTGCATCCACCCGAGGATGTCGCGTGTAACGCCCCGACCCCAGTTACCCAGAGTCAGTGCATTATTACATAACATTATCATGACACAAAAGATCAAGTCTCGAAGGACCGATTAGTTTAGTAGTCTTGGAAGCACTAGATATATTCATAAGTCTTACATTACATCATAAATCAAAAAAAAACTACAACAAAATCTTGTCTTCATATCTCCTCATGCTATCCCAGCAGGTCATTCATAAATTACTTCTTCACATCCTGGGAAAAATAAAACATTGAAAGGGGTGAGCTCAAATGCTCAGTAAGGATAAAAATATAACGTAAACTTTCATAAATAAGAATAAACATTTAAGGCAATGTATTACTAAAACAAAAGCCTTTTTAACTTAAAATTCAGCATAATATGGCAAAGATAAAATGAAATAATTTCATTTACTTATTCACATGGATATTTTACTAGTCGAATAACCAAATGAAATATCAATAACCACTTTCGTAATAATGGAATGCATAATTTCATACTATCATAACCACATAGTCAAGGCCTCGTGCCAAGACTACAAATAAGATTTTGTCAAGGCCTTGTGCCAAGACATTAGTTTGTCTAATGAGACCTACCGATGCATTGATAAGCTATATCGAGCTCCACCCGTCACATACTAAGTCCAATGCATTCCTCATATGAAAAGTTTAAAACATAACATAAACATTTGTATTAAAACCAGCATACGAAATGTCAATACTTTAACTACAAACAATGAATGGTATAAAAATAGCACATCCATAGTCAAACATAACTCATTCGATACAATATGGAAGATTGTATTATATAAGATTAACCTCAATTGAGAATAATGAAGTATATTGACATAGATCAGAATAATCATCAAACTATTGATAGAAATATCCTCCTTTTTCTTGAAAACATTTAAAAGTCACACTATTTGTCAAGAAGCCATTTAAAATAGTTTTTTATATCAAAGTGTCCCATACCATTTTGAAACTTTTGAAAGGAATTTTGATTTGAAAACTTTAATGTCCATATAAATAAATCCTTAAAACCATTTTTAAAACATGGACATTAATGAGAAAGATTTAGAATAATAAATCTTTAAAACATTTTAAAATGATATTTTAGTTAGAGTTCCTAACCAAAAGAAAGACACTTGAATTAAAATAATTTAGGTAATAAAAACATTGTAATATCATGAGAATAAAGGTATTCATGATATACTATGTCAAAGTACATTATATACACTATATAAAAGTGATTTGGTGTATAACAACAAAAGAGTCACAATAGAATGTAAATTGAGATGAAATATCTCATAAAGGCCGTATCCTTAGGTTAAGGATAAATAAAATACATAATTATGTGTGAAAAATATAAATACACTCAATATTATTGGATATTCAGTGTAAAACAATCAAAGGACATTCACACATATTCTTGTAAAAACAATACCAATGAATTAGATGTTTAACTCAACAAATCGAGATTGAGTAAAAATTACTCTTATCAAGTTCATACTGATGACATAAGAGTTTATCAATAGAGTGATGTATCAAAAGTATATCCACAGAAAAGGGGAGTGTGAATTATGACATAATCAAATGAATAGTGATTCCACACATAATCTTGGAGTAAAATAACCAATGAAGTATGCATAAAGCTGAATGAGTGGAAATTGAAATTTCAAATTCCCTTATTGATTTGGTAACTTAAGAAACATACACCCATGAAAGAAGGATCATACAATGATTATGTAAATATACATTAATTAAATTATATTACACAATTAATACAAACATGGGCAGTACACACACCACATGAAATAAATAAGTGGTGGACAATGGAAATCTCACAGAATTAAAAGTGAGATAAGAAACCCATTACCTTGTACATTTCCCTGGTTGAGGGTAGGTTAACCTCCTGTATAATGGTGAAATAATTGTTATTAAATTATAAAATAACCATATACATTAATATGATATCATATATGATCTTTTAACATTGTTTTGTTAATAATATCTTATTATTATCGTCGTTTCAGGTGTCAACTTACTCATTTTCTTTTATATGTTTTGTTACATAAGTCGTGTTTGTTACGGATAGTTTTTATCTTATTCATATACAAGATGATATAAAGTCCTTAAAAATTATTTTTAATCATCAAATGACAATTAGACTTGAATGGATATGATGGGGAATGAATCTCATTGCCTTCTTGGAGACGGTAGTCCGTACGTACGCACGAGCGACAATATCATTATTTTGATATTAAAATAACATATAATTGGATGGTATATCATATATACAGAATAATTATCATGTTATATTTATTATTTACATCAATTACACATCATTATAACACCCATCCAAATAATAATGTTTTGAATAACAATTACACCACGACGTGGAGACGGTAAGCCATATGTACGCACTTATGGTGACATGTCATTCAAAGGATGAATAGAATTCTGAATATGGTTGTACCATATTTATAATAAAATCATAGTATATAGAAGATACTGGAGTTATTATTTTATAATGTTAATAACAAAGAAAGAAGAAGTTGAAGAAGAAAGGAACTTGAAAGAGGGTGGTGAAAACATTACCTCTTATTCGGGTTCTTCCTTTTGATTTGATCAAAAGAGCTCCTTAGGTTGGATTTCTGATCAAACTAAGGCCTATAGGTTGAAGTGAGGGAAGTTGAGAGAATTTTTGGGTAGGGTTTGGCTGAGCCAAAAGGCTTTGAAGGTGTGAATTAGAGGGAAGGGGGAGTACCCTTTTATAAGAGGGGTGAGGGGCACCTTTGGAAATGCGAGAAATAGTGTTTTATAATAAATTCATATTCAGTTTATAAGGGCTCAAAATTGGATTATTCAAAGTTTAAGGTGGGGATGGGTCAAAATCCTTTCAACCAATAGATTTTAGACATGTTTGGGTCACAATATTAACCTTATCATTTATATTTAACTCTTAGATAAATAGTTTGACATTTACCATGTCTCTTTGTATTTTTATATTATATAGTTAATAAGATTACTATATACCTCCAAGCGACCCCAAGTGGTCCATTAATGATACACCTCTCATTATATAAGTCCTTTGGCTGAACCTTATATTTGTTGGAATAGAATATCAATTAATAATATAATATTTGTTTTAAAAACTCTTTTATGTCAATTTTGACACTATTGGGTATTTTGTTTTTGATAATTTCATAACAGCATTATTACTTTGAAAATTAGTGGAATTCATAAAAAAGTCTCAAATTACATTAATTTTTATATTTATAATATCAATTATTTTAATATTTCAATAATTAGGTAATTATTACATCACCATTGTGTCATAAATAAATTACATTCTTTAATGTCTAAAAATTATAAATAAATTACCATTATGTAGGAAATATTTTTAGCTTTATAATGAATATTTATAATGGAATTTATATTATGTATAACCCTATATTAAAAATTATTTAGTTGTTAAACTTTGATGTTATCTCTTTTAACTCTTATTTGAATTAAATAATAATAAATGTCATATTCTAATCCAAGTGGACCTAAATGATAATATTTTATTCCTAAGGGTGTTTTTGGTCAAGATACACTTGTCCAATAGAATTAGGACATGTGTTAGGGTAGTATTAATATCATTTTTACCCTTAATTACCCTATTTACTTTTAACCGTGGTAAATAAAAGTAAAAATTTACTATTCACCAAAAATTATTTTCATCTCATGGAACCACATTTTACTCCTTGATATTAACCGTGTCTCTCGGATTTTTGAAATTCCACTCACAGAAGTGGTAAAATTAAGTTTTATGTGAATTTCCAAATTCTCCTTGAAGGTGGGTAAGAGACGGTGAAAAGTTCCATAAAATATTTATATATCTAAAATTATTCTAAACTAACTCCAATGAATTACATTGAGCTTATATAGGTATTATGTCTCTATTTTGACATTAATTAAATTTAATTAAAATAATTAATTATTTAAATAAAAATTCGGTTTTAAACTATAACTTAGTGTTTTTCACTATTCATAAAAAATTGAAAGTTTTCAGAAAAATGCCAAAAATTCACCCTAAGATAATTTCGATATTCCAAATCCAAAAATGAAGTCCATTTTGAAAGATAAAATTTATAAAATTTTAAAAATAGCGTATTACTATTCATAACAGCTAGTTTGATTGGTTGTGCTGTGTTTTAGAACTCGAAGTTAAGTACAACACACGCTACTGTATTATTCAAAGGGAAGCATACCATGGAAGCTTGGGGTGTTACATTCTCCCCTCCTTCAAATAATTTCAACCTTGAAATTTTTAAAATGGGTCTTGTGAATATAATGGAAAGTCCCACATCAGAAAAAGATTCAATAAAACTATCACTTTAAAAGAATGAAAGAGGAGTACAAAGGTCACCCAAGATGACTCATACTAGGATTCTGTGTAGGAAAACATGGATATGGAAGATAAAATAAGTGTCAGGTTCTGATGGAGAGGGATAAAAAATATGATTAGGAGAAAGTTAACAACAAGAAAGCCACAAACTTGTGATGGGACAAACAGTCATTAGTTTCCCATTAGGAAAAGTATAAGGACAACATTTTTTTATGTTACATTACATAAATATGAGGAATTCATTTATGATATTGACTAAGAAAATAAAGAGATATACTTACTTTTTAAGTAGAGTTTCATTCTTTAATAAATTTACACCACTAACTCATTTTTTTAAACGATGAGTATTCAAGAAGACTTGGTCACACTAGAAGAGCTACAATAAACTTCTATATAATCACATGATCTACAAAAGATAAACTATATATTTACCTTGTCTTTAGAGATTAATCAAAACCAAAACGGTTAGTACAGGATTTGATGATCCCCCAAAACGATATTCCTTTAGAGAAATAAAAACTAATCTTAATTTCTAAAATTAAACCAACAATACCCCAAAGTTAAATAAATACCATTCAATAAACAATTGTCATTTAAATCCTTCAATATAATCCAAACTAATATTGAAACCCTAAACTCAGAAGAATTTGGTTATGTAGTCTTCCACATTAAATTGTATCTCCAAATGACATCAACTACTCTTAAAGTCACATACTTAAAAGTAATTAACCTAATCACATATTCCCTATTATAGGTTAATAATTTCCATGAATAACCCAAATCACTATAAATACACAATAAAAACGTAGATAAAAATCCATCATTACTCCTCAAATGAAATCCCATAGTATTCTAGTTTCCTTGGGCATATAGTGTCCCCAAAAAAGAGAAAATCTTCCAAAATAACAGTTATCACTTAATCACCAAATCATTTTCCTATACTAAGGTTATTAATTTGATAAGATATAAGAACCCAAATCAACATATTATTGATCAATAAAATCATTTAACTCAAAATAATTAGTCAGACTAACTAGGGACTTCACGTAGTCCAGTGGTAGGCGATAAATCTCAATCGCACTTTGGTTGTGGGTTCGATTCCCACAGCTTTGTCCGATGCGACGGGTTGTCACACTGTCTACGTGTTGTCCTTTTTCAAAAACTATATTTTATAACATTACTAAAATGAGATAAATTCCTCAAAATAACCATAATATAATTTTAACCAGAAATGTTATCTCATGCCTTGCATTTTCATCCCAAAATATAATAACTTGTAATTGCCTCAAACCCAATCATGATATAAAACCAAATGGTTATTTATAACTATATCCACAAGGGAAAAGATAAGTCTTCCTCAAAATCATTCTCACATGGAAAACTACGGGGTTACAAATACAAGAGGAAATTATTCCAAAGTAATCCCATCAATAAGGAGTAATAATAAATTTAAATATTTCTCCAACCATTTACTTCCACATAGCTTCTTCTTTGACCAAGAAAATACCCTATAGAATAGGGCATTCACTCGGGTAATGGCCAGGTCCACTAAATTTACAGCAAATGACTGTAAATGGATTTTTGGGACCATTTTTATTTTCTTCCATAGTACTCTTCATTTTTCCTCGGCAATTATTCACATTATGTCCTTCTTTCCCGCACGTAAAGCATTTATTTGTTCTGTTGAGACACTTTCCTGGGTGTCTCCTTACACATTTCTTGCATGATGGAAATTTAGGATTCTTTTCTCCATAGTCTCCCCTGCTAGAGCTCTTATCATTCATCACCTTTCTCTTATTTTTTGAGTCCAGGAGTTGGTTAATATATATTTTGTCGATCATATTTTTGGAAAACTTATTTGTCGTGAACACGATATCTCTTACGTCTATCAACATTCCATTTTGTGGCTCATTTACACCACCATTCCCACCTTGTACATCATTCTAAAAGTTATTATTACTTCCTTGTACTCCAACCATTGACTAAAACCAGAAATCATTGTGTGAGTAACAGTAGTCATAAAATCATTTAGAGAATATCATGACACCATATTCTCAATTTGAAACACCTTAGGATTAACCAAGGTCATTTATTCTCATCTTATATTAAAATACATCAAATTGATTTGTAATGAAAATTTAAATTATCTTAAGCATATCCCCTGGGAGTTTCGTAACCAAGAGTGTATCAAGGCCTGTTGTCATGCACCAGTTCCTGTTCGAGTCTAGCTCAAAGAGGTGTTTTCGGGTTTTACCCCTAGTTACATCTGTGCCAGAGCCACCTCTACCTGCTCGTATCCAGAAATGGATGTATTGCTTGTAAAACTCACAAAATATATACAATCCAATATTCTAGAAATTTATTCTATACTAATCCTCAAAGTCTATCATAGGGCTATGTGCTCTAATCAGATTTTATCTAAATATAGTTTCCAAGGATTGTACTAAACTTCCTCTAATACCATCTGTAACGCCCTGACCCCAATTACCCAGAGTCGGTGCATTATTATATAACATTGGCATGATCACAAAGTATCAAGTCTCGAAAGGCCAATTAGTTTTGTAGTCTTGGAAACAATAGATATATTCATAAGTCTTAAATTACATCATAAAGTAAAAAAAAACTACAACAACATCTTGTCTCCATATCCCATCATACTATCCCTGTAGGTCATTCATAAATTACTTCTTCACATACTGGGAAAAATAAAACATTGAAAGGGGTGAGCTCAGATGCTCAGTAAGGATAACAATATAGTAGAAACTTTCATAAATAAGAATAAAAATTTAAGGCAATGTATAACTAAAACAAAAGCCTTTTAAACTTGAACTTCAGCATAATAAGGAAAAGATAAAATGAAATAATGTCATTTACTTATTCACATGGATATTCTACTTGTCGAATAACCACATAAAATATCAATAACAACTTTCATGAAGATGGAATGCATAATTCTAGACTATCATAACCACATAGTCAAGGCCTCGTGCCAAGACTACAAATAATATTTTTTCAAGGCCTTGTGCCAAGACACTATTTTGTCTCATGAGACCTACCGATGCATCGAGGAGCTGTAGCAGGATCCACCTGTCACTTACTAAGTCCAATGCATTCATCATATGAAAATTTTGAAACATAACATAAACATTCGTATTAAAACTAGCATACGAAATATCAATACTTTAACCACAAACCATGAATGGTATAAAAATAGCACATCCATAGTCAAACATAACTCATTTGATAAAATATAGAAAATTGTATTATATCAGATTAACCTCAATCGAGAGTAATGAAGGATATTGACATAGATTAAAATAATCATCAAACTATTGAGAGAAATATCCCCCTTTTTCTTGAAAACATTTAAAAGTCACACTATTTTTCAAGAAGCCATTTAAAATAGATTTTTGAATCAAAGTGTCCCATACCACTTTGAAACTTTTAAAAGGAATTTTTATTTGAAAACATTAATTTCCATATAAATAAATCCTTAAAACCATTTTTAAAACATGGACATTAATATGAAAGATTTAGAATTAGTAAATCTTCAAAACATTTTAAAATGATATTTTAGTTAGAGTTCCTAACCAAAAGAGAGACACTTGAATACAAATAATTGGGGTAATAAAAACTTATTAATGTCATGAGAATAAAGGGATTCATTATATACTATGTCAAAGTACATTATATACACCATATAAAAGTGATTTGGTGTATAACAACAAAGGAGTCTCAATGGAATGCAAATTGAGATGAAATCTCTCATAAAGGACATATCCTTAGGTTAAGGATAAATAAACGACATAATTATGTGTGAAAAATATAAATATACTCAATATTATTGGATATTCAGTGTAAAAAAATCAAAGGACATTCACACATATTCTTGTAAAAACAACACCAATTAATTGGATGTTTAACTCAACAAATCGAGATTGAGTAAGAATTACTCTTATCAAGTTCACACTGATGACTTGAGAATTTATCAATGGAGTGATGTATCAAAAGTATATCCACAGAAAAGGGGAGTGTAAATTATGACATAATCAAATGAATAGTGATTCAACACATAATCTTGGAGTAAAATAATCAATGAAGTATGCGTAAAGCCGAATGAGTGGAAATTGAAATTTAAAATTCCCTTATTGATTTGGTAACTTAAAAAACCTACAACCATGAAATAAGGCTCATACAATGATGATTTAAATATACATTAATTAAATTATATTACACAATGAATATAAACATGGGTAGTACACACACCACACGCAATAAATAAGTGGTGAACAATGGAAATCTCACAGAATTAAAAGTGAGATAAGAAACCCCTTACCTTGTACTTTTCCTTGGTTGAGGGTCGGTTAACCTCCTATATAATGGTAAAATAATCGTTATTAAATCATACAAGAATCATATACATTAATATGATATCATATATGATCTTTTAACATTGCTTTATTAATAATATCTTAGAATTATTGTCGTTTCGGATGTTAACTTACTCATTTTCTTTTATATGTTTTATTACATAAGTTGTTTTTGTTATAGATAGGTTTTATCTTATTCATATACAGGATGATATCAAGTCCTTAAAAAAAATTTAATCATCAAATGACAATTAGACTTGAATGGATACGATGGGGAATTAATCTCATCGCGTTCGTGGATATGGTAGTCCGTACGTACGCACAAGCGACAATATCATTCTTTTGATATTAAAATAACATATAATTGGATGGTATATCATATATATATAATAATTATCATGTTATATTTATTATTTACATCAATTGACCATCATTATCAAACCCATCCAAATAATAATGTTTCGAATAACAATTACACCACGACGTGGAGATGGTAAGCCGTACGTACGCACTTATGGTGACATGTCATTCAAAGGATGGATAGAATACTGAATATGGTTGTACCATATTTATAATCACATCACAGTATATAGAATATGCTGGAGTTATTATTTTATAATGGTAAAAACAAAGAAAGTAGAAGTTGAAGAAGAAAGGAACTTGAAAGACGGTGGTGAAAACATTAACTCTTCTTCGGGTTCTTCCTTTTGATTTGATCAAAAGGGCTCCTTAAGATGGCTTTCTGATAAAACTAAGGCCTATAGGTTGAAGTGAGGGATGTTGACAAAATATTTGGGTAGGGGTTGGCCGACCCAAAAGGCTTTGAAGGTGTGAATTAGAGGGAAGGGGGAGTACCCTTTTATAAGAGGGGTGAGGGGAACCTTTGGAAATGCTAGAAATAGTATTTTATAATAAATTCATATTTGGTATCTAATGGCTCCAAAGTGGATTATTTAAAGGTTAATGTGAGGATGGGTCAAAATCCTTTCAGCCAATAGATTTTAGATAGGTTTGGGTCACTATATAAACCTTATCATTTATATTTAACTCTTAGGTAAATTGTTTTACATTTACCATGTCTCTTTGTATTTTTATATTATATAGTTAATAAACATACTATATACCTCCATGTAACCCCCAAGTGGTCCATTAATGATACACATGTCATTATATAAGTCCTTTGGCCAAACCTTAGATTTTTAGGAATAGAATATCAATTAATAATATAATATTTGTTTCAAAAACTATTTTATGTCAATTTTGACACTATTGGGTATTTGGTTTTTGATAATTTCATAACATAATTATTACTTCTAAAATTAGTGGAGTTCATAAAAAAGTCTCAAATTACATTTATTTTGATATTAATAATATCAATTATTTTAATATTTCATTAATTAGGTAATTACTGCATCACTATTGTGTCATAAATAAATTAAATTATTTAATTTCTAAAAATTATAAAAAAATACCATTATGTAGGAAATCATTTTATATTTATAATGAATATTTATAATTGAATTTATCTTATGTATAACCCTATATTAATAATTTTTTGTTATTATACTTTGATTTTATCTCTTCTAACTCTTATTTGAATTAAATAATAATAAATGTCCTAATCTAATCCAAGTGGACCTAAATGATAATATTTTATTCCTAAGGCTGTTTTTGGTCAAGATACACTTGCCCAATAGAATTAGTACATGTGTTAGGGTAATATTAATATCATTTTTACCCTTAATTATCCTATTTACTTTTAACCATGGTAAATAAAAGTAAAAAGTTACTATTCACCAATAATTATTTTCATCTCATTGAACCAAATTTTACTCCTTGATATTAACTGTGTCTCTCATAGTTTCAATATTCCACTCACAGAAGCGGTAAAATTAAGTTTTTTGTGAATTTCCAAATTCTTCTAAGAGGTGGGTAAAAGGCGGTGAAAAGTTCCATAAAATTTTTATATATCTAAAATTATTCTAAACTAACTCCAATGAATTACGTTGAACTTATATAGGTATTATGTATCTATTTTGACCTTAATTAAATTTAAATAAAATAATAAATTATTTAAATTCAAATTCAGGTTTAAACTATAACTTAGTGTTTTTTAACTATTCATCAAAAATTGAATATTTTCAGAAAAATACCAAAAATTCACCCTAAGATAATTTCAATATTCCGAATCCAAAAATGAAGTCAATTTTGAAAGATAAAATTAATAAAATTTCAATAAGTGGGTATTATTATTCATAACGGCTAGTTTGATTGGTTGTGGTGTGTTTTAGAACTCGAAGTTGTGTACAACACACGCTACTATATTATTCAAAGAGAATCATATCCTGGAAGCTTGGGGTGTTACATCATGGCCCAACCCCATCAACCGAAAACCAAGGAAAATCCCTTAGAAACGTAGGATATCATCTACCATTTCATGGAGAGAATATGAAAGAGGAAACAAGGTCAAAGAACCACAAAATAGAGGTAGAACCTACCTTGGATCGAAGATGGATCGAAGTTGGAATCCCATGATCGATCCCCATTGAAGGGATCTATAAAACACCAAGGAGGGGAGTGTTGAGTCACCTGGTAAAATAGGGAGGGGAGAAGTAGCCATCAGTTTATGAAAACCTTAGTGGATGAAATGTTTTAAAAACATACAGCTTCAGGGAATTACATGACGTGTAATCCCATTTCACATCGTGTAATGCATCAAGGTCGAGTTTCACCAAAAAACATGTTGCGTTGGAATTTTATTTATTTTTTGAAGTCCAAAATATTTCACCCATGAACCCCAATTTCACTCTGTGAAACAACCTATGAAATAGGATGTCATGTCATGTAATGTAGTTACATGATGTGGAATCCCATCTTCCCATTTTTTTTACTTCACCAAACTTCTTATGATCCACCTATGATCACTTCGAACTTTGAAAACATGAAAAGGGTTGATCCATGAAGATTCAAGCCCTTATATCAGATACCTCTCAGAACATTCTCATCATCAGTAATCCAAAGGCAACATAGAGAGGAAACAGAACGGTTTATCTGAATAGCCACCTAGTGAGATACCTCTCAAGGCTCTCACCACTATAGGATCTCAATACCTCCCTAAAGGAACAAGAATAAAACCATGAAACAACAACAACCACCTCCTAAACACTCTCTCGGGGAGATACCTCTCAAAATAGAGAAAGCCAGAATAAGAAACAAGAGAAATCCATCTCATAAATAGGAAAGGTCTACAACCACAAAAAAAAATTGTTATAAGAAACGAGATAAACATCAAACATCTCAAGGTACTAAGCACGTATCTGTGACTCACATTCCCAAGTACTCTCTTCCACACCACCATGCCATGATATGACAATAAACAAGGGGATATCATGCCCATGAAACACCTTCTCCTTACAACCCTAGATCATTATAGGCCGCTCCTCATAGGTTGCATCATCATCAATGTTGATCTCCCCCAAATCGATGACATAAGATTCATCATAAAGATAATGATGGAGCCGTGACTCATGAAAAACATCATATATCATACTCATCTATGGGGGGAAGTGCTACTCGATATTCCATGTCTCCAACATGAGCCAACACTTCGAAAGGACCAAAAAATTGGTGAGAAATATTACTCCCATGACCAAACCTTAGCTAACCATGATGGGGAGTAACCTTCAGAAACACATGATCCCCAATGTCAAACTCTAAAGGTCTCATCCTATGATTGGAATAGGACTTCTGACGAACTTGTGCTGCTTTCATCCTCTCGTGAATCAGCTGAACCATCTATGTTTTATTCTATACTAGTTATGGCCTGAGAATTGCTGACTCTCCAACCCTAGTCTATCACAACGGAGAATGGAAATTTTGGCCATAAAATACTTCAAATGGAACCATACCGATGGTGGAGTGGAAAATATTTTTGTAAGAGAACTCTACCAAGTTCAGGTGCTTAATCCACAAACCTCTAAAATATTGGACACAAGAGCGCAACATGTCTTCAAGATTTTGGATGGTTCATTTTGTTAAACCATCCATCTACAGATGAAAAAGTAGTGCTAATCCATATCTGAGAACCGAAATCATTCTGGAAACTTCTCCATGCCCTGGAGGTCAAATGAGAATCTCGGTAGGAAATGATCTTCCTCAAAACTCTATGGAGTCTCAACACCTCTTCTAGATATTACCTTGAAAAAACCTTCACTGATCTTGAATCCTTGATTGCTATAGAGTGGGATTATTTTATAAAATGATACACTGCCACCCATATAGCATTATATTTACCCTGAGATTGAGAAAAACCGGTAACAAACTCCATCGATATGTCCACCCACTTCCATTAAGGAACATATAATGGTAGGAGAAAACCACCAAGAACGCGGTGCTCAGACTTCACATTCTGGAAGAACAAACATTGATACACAAGCTCTACAACTGCACACTTCATCCTAGGATACCAAAACTGACTCCTCAAAAATTGGTACCTCTTTCTCATGTCAGGATGTTCCACTAAGGGTAAACTATGTAACTCTCTGATAACCATCTCATGTATCTCCAAAGGAATGAAAAGACTCCCCCAAAACAACACTTAGTGTTCTTCATCCTCAGACCAACTAGAAGGGGCCTCACCATAAACAAATCTGTCTCTCTAGACCTCCTCATCATGATCCCCCAACTAGGACTCCTCCACCTACTACACTAGAAATGACTGCACTGTCATCTCAGAAAGAAAACCATTACCCCCAAATTCTCCCATATCGAGATGTAATACAATAATATATTCCAGTACTCTCCAAGAATCATATTATTCACACATTGTATCACTACACGACTTCATGATCAGTGCATCATCAAAAAAATTTCCCTTACTAGGTGTATATGAGATTTTGAATTCGTAATCCTATAAGAACTCCATCCACTGATGATGTCACAAGTTCAAGTCATGCTGGGAGAAAATTTACCTTAGGCTCTTATGATCAGTTAAGACCAAAAAACACTCACAAATGAGGTAATGTCTCCAAAACATTAAAGAAACACCACTGCTGCCAACTCAAGATCATGGGTGGCATAGTTACGTTCATGGGGACCTAAATTTTGAGACCCATAAGAAATGATTGATCTTTTCTATATCAGAACACAGCCTAACCCTAGACATGAAGCCTCATAGAAGACCTCAAACTGAACTATTTATTCTGTAAAACAATGAACCAGAGCACATACCAACTTCTCATTCAGATATTCAAAATATTCCTAACACTGATCAGTCCATATGAATTCTTGATCCTTTTTGGTCAATGTTGTGAGAGGAGTCTCCACTTGAGAGAAATTGGAAAAAAAATCTCATGTAATATCCTTCATGATTAAGGAAACTTTTCACCTCTTCCACTATCTTGGGGGATTCCCAAGACACAATTGCTTCTATCTTCGACGGATCCATGGCTACTCCCTGTTGGGATACACCATGCCCCAAGAACCAAACTTCTTGATCCCAAAAATCACACTTCGATAACTTCCCAAATAGCTAATATTGATGAAGAACACCCAAAATAGCATGAAGATGCTCTCCATGCTCCTCCTCATATGTGAAGTACAAAAGGATTTTGTTGATGAAGACCACCAGGAACTTATCCAGGAACTCATGAAACATAGTTTTCATTAACCCCATGAACATAGCTGGACTATTAGTCATACCGAACGACATCCAAATGAAGTCGTAATTCCCATGAAAACAACGGAAAGTAGTATTTAGAATATCCTCATCATTCACTCACATCTTATGATATCCTGACCGCAAATAAATATTTGAGAACCAACTTTCACCCTTCAATTGATTGAATAAATTATCAATCTACAGAAGAGGATAGAGTTTCTTTACTGTAACTCAGCTCAAGTGATGATAATCGATACACAACCACAAATTGTCATCAACCTTCTTCATGAACAAAACTAGTGCACCCCATAGGGACACACTCGGCCAAATGAAACCAAACTGCAATAGACCATCGATCTATATATGCAGCACTCAAAACTCAGAAGGCTCCATCCTATACAGATACATCGAGGTAGAAGACACGCCGAGCTGTAGCTCGATCCTGAACTCAATCTCTCATCGAGGGGGTAAAACCACATCCTCTTCTGGAAATACAGCAAGGAACTCTTTTATGGCCCTAGGAAACACCTAATCCTGAACCTCAAATATACTAAATATCATCTTAGACATCAAGGATAACAAGTATGGAACACACCTCTGACCCATCTGAGGGTCTCTCTCACCAACAAAAATTATAGTCTCTCCTTCAACATTGAAGAACACCACCTATCTCCAGAAGAAATCCATGATAGCATGCACCAAATACAACCAATCCATGCTAAGGATAAAATCATATGATCTTATTCATAAACATAGTAAATCTCACCAATAGTAGTTTTTTCACATCACTAGCTCACAGTCTCTATATACTTTAAACAAGTCAGTTCGGCCTCTAACTGGAGTAGTCAATTCCAATGGAACTAGAATTCTCTCTACCTAAAGTCCCAAAGCATGAAAATAGGCAGGTGATATAAAGGAGCATGTTTTTTCAAAATCAAATAAGGCATGCACCCAAGTAAAAAATAAGAAAAGGGTACCTCAGACAACATCTAGCTCGCCTAGCGCTGGCAATGTTGACGCCTGAAGCTGACCATGACCTGCTCTACGGGATCTCTAACCCTACCACCGACCACCTCCATAGTCGCTCTCTACTCTATAAGGATGATGATCTTCTCAGGGATTTCCTATATCTACCCCATATGATCACTAATGATCCAAAATGGGTTCCATCTATTTCTACTGTCGTGGTAGAAACTTCCTCAACAGAGGAACCTAAAGTGGAACACCTGACCTACACTGACTGCTCAGAAAGTTTGGACACTCTCACTGCTGATGGCCTCATCCTCCACAAGAAAACTAATCACCTGATCCCTTGTCATAGGTTTGAGATCTTATTTCCCTGGAGAAACAAGATACTGAGGGATGGGACCTACCCTCAGTTGAACAGAAACTCTTCTTCCTTGAAAACTTGGAACCCCAGACTATAGATATACTTCGTGAGGAATCTTGATGACTCTCCTCTTGTATTGATCCAATTCTGGATAACATCCTATTGGTGACCTCTAACCTCACCATCACATCAATATACGTCTTCAGCATAAACAGGGTAACATGAAGCTGGATATATGATGGAAAAGCCTCCTCAACATTCATCTCCCTACACTCCTCATCTAGAAACAGGTCTGAATCATATCATAAAAGGTTCCTAAAACAGATTCCAAACTCTCACACACTAGATGTCCCCTTTTGGAGGGAAAGCAACTCATGGAAACTAGAATCCTTCTCAGTTGAAGAAAGAAACTTGACTCTAAACTGGTCTTAAAACTCCTCCCAAAATACTGCTGACTCCTCACAATCTCTAAGGAATAAGAACCACCATTTCCTAGCTACCCCACGCAACATCGTCACAACTGAAGATGCCCGGTGATCCTTCTGAACATGGATCGAACTGAAAGATATCTCAACAGCCTCCAACCAGTCTTTCAAGACTGCATCTAAAATAGATCCCTCATACTTCTGTATAATCTAACGCTGAGACTAATAGAGTTTCCTCCTCTAAGGGCCATCATCTTCAACCTCTACTATGTGGCGATCAGCTAGCACAACCTGCTAAACATCTTCTACGTGAACTTGACAAGGACGTAAAACTAGAGCCATACATTCAAAAAATTAACATTTAAATATCATAAACCTAGAATATGGAAGACTTAAAAATAATTAATTTTTTCCTTTTTATTCATTTTATGTTAACCTTTTCCATGGTCTACCCATTCAAACATAGGTGAAAAGAAGAATGATGCATGATCCTTCCCTTGGTCTCCACCCTTCAACCAGTATCACCTCATTTAGTATCCACCGTAAATTTAAAGGTTCGTGCATCAAATCATAGGGGCCCTAAATACTTATGTTGTAGTCGGTGTCCAGTTTTCACAGCACTTAGTAAACTTAGCTGACACAGTTTCCCTACCAACCCATGAAACCTCACTTGTGCTTAACTCTAAACTCTATCCTATCCCAAAACCAGACCACTGATACCACTCTTTCATGACACCCTCCCCACAAAGTGTACCCCTCATATGCTGACAATGTAATGAAAGAGATAATGATCCCTGATTCTTGCCTCTAGTAGGCCCCATTTTGGTGACTAGAATCGATGGTATAGTAAACACACTGATGGGATACATTACCCTATAAGAGAACACATGTGAAACAAAGAGATAAGACATACACCAACTAACTCCTGCTCAGAATACAATATTAAATAAACCCAAGTACACATATGTAATGTCATGAAAAACTACTACAACTAAAAAGTAAAATTGCAATTACCAAAAGAAAGTAAAATGGCAGTGACCACAAATCTTGAACAGATCCTACAAAACCCACAAGCTAGTATTAACCAGCTAGATCTCCAACCTACTCCAAGTGACCTGAAAAATAGTTTATATAACATAGGTTGAGTATAATAGTATACTCAGTAGGATCCTCCCTGGATCCTCTCATGAAAAAGTAATGAAATCATGCTAAAACATAGTGAACAACAAGTGAAACTAACTCATCACCTAAATAGGTATACTAAGTTCCCAGCCTCACCACATCTAATCTCACTAAGTATCGCATACAAGAGTATATAATATAATAAATAATATCAAGGGTACCTCACTACCACTTCCCCATTGGTTTTCCAATTTTCCCCAACATCACACGTCCTAAGAATCTCTCTCTAAAAAGGCTAGCCCTAAGACACATGGGAAGAACAACACAACATGCACCTCATGAAACACAAAGTCTTACCCACAGACACCTAGGAAAAGCACCACACAATCCACACAACTAATATTAACCATAGTAGTTTTTAGGAGACAACACATCCCACATAACAAGTATTATACATCGGTTATTGTACCTCAATTCATTATAGCTGAGACACCGAGTAAGGATCCTCAATCCATCACAGCCTATACATGTTATACCTATAGTATTCCATAGGAAACTATATCCATAAATACATTTGGGAAAAAACTACAATCTATTGCATACCTCTACACACATATATGGGGAAATTAACCACCATGAATACCAGCACAAGTAACTACCAAGAGAAGAGAGTGGGGCCAAAGGGGGAAGTCACCTATCCATCCTCCCACTACGATGCTGGGAACCCCCCCCCCCCCCCCCAAAGCTCAGAATCCCTAGGGTGTCCATTTATATAACTGATAGAGTGGGGTAGCATATAGAAACACAAAAATTAAAAGATATAACATAGCTCACAACTATAATATGAGAAAAACTTAGTCTTAGACTCAACTGCAGCTAATGGCTCTTGAACTCCTGGCTTCCACTACAAAGACTAGATATCTTATAAGTACACAACCATTTACTTTATCCATTTTTATTAGTTCCACTTTACATTAATTATTTAATTAACCATTAATTAACCATTATCAAATCCACAATACATACCATTACCATTCCAACCAAGATTCATGCCCTCCAGGCATAACCACACTGAGTCCACAACTTCTCATAAATATTACCTCAATATTTTATCTGACCAAGCTCCATTCACAAGGGTTAACATAATTTATTCAATCATTTATTAACATAATTATCACTTTTCCATAATTTTGGATATTCTATGGAAACATTCTATGGTACCAAACACAAGGGGATCAACATGGTGAGTAAATGAACTACTCATCGAGTCTTTTCCGCCTATAGTAAGAGCGTAGACCCACACATCCTCAAGAATCTAAACACGGAAATCATGTGGCATACCCCATGCATCTTCACCTTTTTTGGAAGGAGGGTAAGCAAGACCATATAACTCAATTAGTAGGGAAATTGAAGTATATAAACAAATAATAGATTCAACAGCAACCACTTTCACATCAACGGGTAAGCCCAACATCAACCTGTTCCATCATCCCCAGTGTCATCCCTGACATCCACATAAATAAACTGATGCATATCACCACTCTAGGAATCAACTGCTACCACCACCACTAGGCCTCCGTGCCCCCACATACCACAACAGCCCCCCCAGGCTCATCCATCATAGGCTCACACCATAAAACAAGTAACAGGAAACAAACACCATAGAAACTGGGCTTTTGGCCCTAAATAAGGAATTCAACCTTCATAGACAACGAGCACTCACAACTCCAAAGTATAAGGTGCTTGGACTTTATAGCAAGAGGTTAACTTAGATCCATACAAGGAATTATCTTTATCACACAACTGGTTCCTTATTCCATCTTGAATTAACCAATTCATTATTCAGGTTCCAACTACATGAAACCCAAGAAACAAGCTTCTCAAGCTATCTCCAAATTAATTCAACAATTAATTTGACATGCCTTTTACTCTTTTATCAACAAGAACCAATATTATTCATGTTCATAAACCAATTAAATTAATCATGATCACTTTCATCAATTTTATTATTATCAAATTACAAAAACAACAACCAGATTCATTAAACATACCACTTTATCTTCTAGCCAATTAATTATCAATTAATTCTGTCTTTATATTCTTTACCAATTTCCATAAATAACAACATGAAAAATAAAAAATGTGTAGATATCACACTATCTATCAAATCAAGAGGCATACCATTATCATAGTATAAAGAAACAATGTATGATCGTTACCAATTCTTCAATCTGGTTCATATAATTATTAGGTCAATTCCATTACGATCCAAGGGATAAACCATGAAAACTATATGATTTCACAGAAATAAATAGAGAAGCATAAAATACCCTACCTACAAAGGTTTTCGACATTCTTTTCACAGGAATGGGCCAACACAATAAATCATGATCACCTATCCTACAACGAATGCATCCACTCGAGGGCATTGCAGCACAACCTAATCCACCAAAAACCAAGGAAAACATCATTAGAACCATAAGAGATCATCTGATATAGAATTTTGAGTGAATTTGAGAGGAAAAAATATCAAAGAACCAAAAAATGGTGGTATAACCTATCTTGGATTGAATATGGAAGCCCATGATCAATCCCCATCGAAGGGATCTCCAAAACACTAAGGAGGAAAGTGTCGGGTAGCCTAGGATGAGAGGGAGGGGAGCAGCATTCATAGGTTTGTGAAAACCCATGCAGATGAAATGTTTTCAAAACATATGTTTTAGGGAAATTACATGATGTGTAATCCCCTTTCACATTGTGTAATGCCTCGAGGTCGAGTTATGCTGAAAAACACATCACCTCAGCATTTTAATTATTTTCATAACCCTAAAATACTTCACATCGTAAACCCCTCTTTCATGTTGTGAAAAAAACCCGTGAAATATGATGTCATGTTGTGTAATGTAGTTACATAAAATTTAATCCCCTCTTCCCAGTTTTTACTTCCCTGAACCTCTCTAAACTTCTTCTAAGCCACCTCTGAGAACTTCTATCTTCAAAAAAACTCAAGGGTTGATCCACTTGGATTCAAGACATTACATCTCACATCACTAAAACTGACAAAATGATCTTTGATTGTTTTCAAACATTAATAAATTGGTTCATAATTAATTTTTGACATGTAGGAATTTATTGTATGTAAATATGAAAAATGATGTGAGAATTATGACCCCAAGATCATGTTTTCAATAGAAATGTTCTACTTTAGTTTAAAACTTTTTTTAGATTTCCAAAACTAAGAAAACAAGATCATATTGTATTTGAAATTTAGTAAAATGATCAATGTTTCGTTTTTCATCTATAGTAATTGACCGCACACCAATCTTACACACAATGTGTTCAATATGACTCTAAGTATTTTTTTCAATATAAAACTATAATTTTAGTTTAGAATGCATCAAATAGAAAAAATATGAGAAAAATAGGTTTAATTGTTTTCAAATTTTAGGAAAACAGTCCATAATTCACTTATGGCCCGTAGGAATCAACCAAACATCAATCTGACGCCTGATGTGCTCAGTATGATTCAAAGTTGATGTTTTCAATACAAAAGTGTCATTTTAGTTTAAAACAAGTATCAAAGAGCCAAAACTGAGAAAAAAAGATCATATTGTTATAAAAATTTAGGATAATGGTACATAATTCATTTATGACATGTAAGAATTGATTTCATGTCAATATGACACATGATGTGACCGATATGACTCAGAGTGCATGATCTCAATAGAAAGGTTCCATTTTAGTTTAAACTGTGTGTCACATCGCCAAAACTGATAAAACAATATCAAATTGTTTTTAAAGATTATAAAAATTATCCATAATTCATTTTTCATGTGTATGAATTTACTTCATGTCAATATAACACATGTTGGGATTTATATGACTCAAAGTGTGTTTTTTCAATATAAAAGTTCCATTTTAGAATAAAAACACATCAAATAGAGAAAACCAAGAAAAATAGATTATATTTTTTAAAAACCTTTGTAAAATGGTATATAATTAATTTATAATGTGTACGAATTGACCACACATTAACCTAACACGTGATGTGACTGGTATGGCTCAAAATTTGTGTTCTCAATATAAAGATTTAATTTTAGTTTAAAATTCCTGTCACTAGAAAAAACCAAAAATATGAGCTCATATTGTTTTCAAATATTAGGAAAATGTTCCATAATTCATTTTTGATATATAGAAATTTACCTCACATCAATCAGATACATGATGTGTTTGGTATGAATTGAAGTGCATATTTTCAATATATAAGGGACATTTTAGTTAAAAACATGCATCACATTTCTAAAACTGAGAAAAGGATATCATATTATTTTCACATATTTTTATCTATTTTTACTTAATTAGTTTACTTATCATTTTTATATGATACTTATTTAGTAAATTTTCACAGATATAATTATTTAAGACATCCAAAAAATAGTGTGACATTTGAAGGCTTGTTCTCAAAAAGAAATCCCTCTTGAATTGGATCCCATTAGTAGTGTGTTTTTTATCACCATAGATGATAGACAATTCAATGGGACCTATTTTTTAGAATAATAAGAAATGGTGTTACATGTAAGAATGAATTTCAACTCAATCTGATACACGGTGTTCTTGGTATTACTAAATGTATATGTTTTTAGTTTAAAATTTACATTTTGTGTTCAATTTATTTCATTAGAGTATTACTAACATATGAATTATTTTTTATATAGCTGAATTATTTTACATGAGTTTTGGTGGTTTGTTCAACAACTAATAGCATGAATGAGGGTCAAGGGTCAAAGACAAAAGAACATTGATGTTTTTGAATTTATTTAATAATTTTTTCTTATACATTTAATTTTACAAACCAATGTTTGAAATTCCTATAATATAGTTTTTTTTATTTGTGTTGTAAATTTTATTTTAATTAAATTGTGTATTTTATTATATATTTTCTTCTATATTTACTGTTTTTTCTATTTCATTGTGCTATAATTTTGACAGCAAACTACAATAGTATTCACCTTTATCAACACTATTAAAAGAACTAATAAAGGGATCATTGATTAGTGCTATAAAAATTGCTCATAAAGGGGTCATTTATCAGTGCTAAACTAGAACCAATAAATGAATACCTTTATCGATGCTATTTTTATCATTGATAAAGGGACACTTTATCAGTGCTAAATAAAAGCACCTAAAATGTGGTTCCTTTTTCTATAATAATAATGTTTTCCTTTATCATCACTTTTTTATCATTGATAATGTTTCCCTTTACCAGTGATTTTCTAGAATTGATAAAGGTCTGGGGTTTTAATCATGCTCTAATTTTTAGTGATTTTTTTGCACTGACAATAGCCTATTTTAGCACTGTTAAAGGCATTATATGTAATAGTAATAGAATAATAATCACCTGAGGGTCGTATCAAAAATTAAAATGAATATTAAATTAACTTATTTCATAATTAAAGAAATTCAATTTTGATTCACCATTTTTTTCAAACACTTCCTTTTCTCAAAGTCCTAATTTTTTGGGCTTGGGTCTCACACAACTTTCCCACTTTCCAAAGGTAGGATGCCTCTTGATCACCTGGGTTAGTGACAATAGCACCTTTAGTTAGATGAGAGGATGGGAGGTTGGTTCATCCCATTAGGGGTCATGTTTCATAGTTTGGGACTCTACCATGAATTTACATTTTCTCCATGAAATCCCTCCCAATAACTATATCATTTACCATTAAATGAAATCAATTGACTTACAACATCCATTTTAGAGTAAATTTCATATAGGAATTATGTTTTCTCTCATTTGATCCATTTAGTTGTTTACTAAATATTTTAAAGTCGTATAGGAAGGAACAACCAAATTTATCTCCATACAGGGAGGTGTTAGGATCTAGTGAAAGGATGTGGGATGTGTTTTGGAGTTTCTGTAATGCCCATGAAAGTGGATTCCTACATATCCCTATGAATGGAATTGGAATTCATATAGTTCATTTCCATTTGATGAGGTACATTTTTTCTTTTAAGGTCATGTGATAAGGTCCATAGTGGCACCTTTTAAGATGGTGCATCCATAACCAATTACAAGAACTTTAATTTCATACAAAGTGGAGTACTTTGTTAATGTAACCTAGAAATTTTTTGGTATGGGACTTACACCACCAAAGTGGCCCTTTCTGGTTTAACCCAGTATATGATTCTGGTGAAGGAATTTTTGGGAACCAATAAGACAATAATAACTCAAGGTATTTGAGGAAACCGAGAGGATAATCCCTAACGAAGTTATTTTAGAAATCTAATAAGAGAATCTCACATCTCAAATTTTGGGAATCCAAGAGGAGGGTCTCAACTCAAGGAATATTTAGTGAGGAATAGGAGTAACTTAACTCATTGTGTTTGGGAAACCCAAGAGAAGGATTTTGATTCAAGGTTTTCCCTAGGATCAAGTTTTCAGTTATAGGTATCGTGAACAAAACTATGTTTGACCCAGCCTAAAAATATCTTGTTGAAAATATTGATTTTTCATGGGTGGTTAGTGATGAGAGTGGAGGTATCAGGCTAAAGGAAACCAAAACCTATTAATGATTAAAACCATGTGTGTGGGGGTTTATCCACCACATTATGGACTTATGGGAACCAAGGTAGTTGACTTGGGTATTTTGGGTTCCAAGTTAGGTGACCCAGGTGAATTGGTTCCTAGGTAGGTGAATTGTGAGAATTGCCTCCGATGTTGGTGACCTGGGCACGTGGGTGGTCAAGTAGGATACATAGGTGGGTGGGTTCTTAAATAATCTACAAGTCTTATTTTTGGATCCATGTGATAACTTTAATGAAACTCTAAGGGTTGGGCACAAGTACATGGGATAAACTGAGCAGAAATTCACTATGGGAAAACCCTAGAACCATGGTATTTTACCCTAGTGAGGGTCTATGAGGGCTAGGTGTGGGTCAAATCAAAATTATTCATGGATCTGTAGTATTTTTTCCTTATCTTAAATCTCATTACCTTAGGTTATGATTCAAAAATTACTTATTAGATCCCATTTAAGACTTGGTCATGTAAGATTTTGAATTGGGTTCCCAAGTGGTGTAGCCTCTCAAAGGAGTTATACATGGTAATGAAAATAAAATGAAAAGGGTTATTTTCATTAATAAAGGTTGGGAACCTAGGTAATTGGTTATAACTACTTCAGGAAGTCGGGTATGGGTTTGAGTTAATGTGGTGGTGTATAAAACTATATGCGTATATCAGGTCACGTGAAGCTGGGCACCCTCTGGTCATACAAGGAGTTGGGATTAAGACTAAACACATATAGTAGGGTGCACAAAGTTTGGAACGGGAGGAGTTGGGCATGAGACTAGCATTATCTATATGGGTGTGCATAGTTGGGTATGTGATTGGGAAAATAATAATAGTGTTTATAGAACTTCATCTCCACATGTGATTGTATGATGAGTGCATAGAATTCATCTAGGCATGATTTGGAACTTCTTTTAAACTCCTCCATAAAAGTATAAATTTAAATGACCACAAATGTTCATCCATAAGTCTTTTTTCACAAGTTATAAAATATAAGCCTATGAAGCGAACTACTGCATTGGCTACTAGGTTTACCCATATAATGAAGTTTATTGGGTGTTAAAGTATTTGGTTTGTGCCCAATAATAGTTTTCCATTTTCTTCAATAGATAATATCAAAATAACTTGATGAAGGAATCCCTAAAATATCATATAGATGATCATTCACATATAATTTATATTTAATTTAAAACAAGAATTACCTTAAATCAGGAATTCCTCTTTGATAAATTCGGATACCTCTTTTTTTCTTTTTTCATTATGGTGGATAATCCAAGTGAGTATTCCTCTAATTTAATCCACACATTCTTTATTAATCTCAAAATAGTATTCTTGGTATTCTAGTTGTGAGTGTGTACGAACATAATGATTCATGTCATTCTACATTAATCACAACAAGTGATTCTTTTATTCTCTCTGTGTTCTCAAGAGGGAGGGAAGTGATTTTCACTATGGTTATTATAGAGAATTCTATATATCCTTTTCAATATGCACAACAACTCTATATTCTCTAAAATGATATAATTAGTATTTTATACTTTGGAATAAACAATTAATAATTGCACAATGGACCTTTATTTGAATGTTTATTCTAAGTAATCCACTTGTAAAATAATAATAATAGTATTATTATTATATTCCATGACATGTGCTAAAATAATGGATAAAATATCAGCTCTCTTAGGACCTTAACTCATATCATCAATCCCCCTCAAAATTTATTCAACCTTAAATAACAAAATATTTTTTTAAATAAATAAATATTACCCATTCAATAAATGAATAAATTTTATATTCACTAAAATAATTATTATTTGTTTATTTATTTATTAAAATAATTAAAAAAATATTTATATTAATCTATTCACTAAACTAGTAAATAAATATTTATTTATTTATTACAATGTGAATAAAAACAAGAGCAAAAATTATGCTAACATATTCTTCAACTTTAATATCTAGTGATTTAATTTGAATGATTTACAATAACTAAATTATTATTATTTTACAAGACAAAAAAAATATTTATTATTAATATTAAATTCAAAATAATTTTATAATATTTTATATATACTTAATTTGTGACCCTCTAGTTCTATTTCATAGTATAATTAGGTAAACTTACCTAAATTCCAAGATCAATGTCTTGAAACACATTAAATTATAGAGAAATAAGTTAATGTTGAAATAATAGCAACCTTCCTACTATGTAATATAATCCATTTTTTATAATATCTCAAAACATAGAATATGTACTTGTTTCATCATATCTTTCATCATTATTTGACTTTCTAAAATGAACTTGTTGATGAACTACTGATGCACACATGTCGTAAGGTGCGGAAAAGAGTATTTTTATGTTTTACTAGTGCAGCATAGAGGCTGATCAAGGTCACCTCACTTGAGGATATTTCTCAGTTCGTTTCCCTACTTAATCTTTTTCACATAAATTAATTATTTTTGTTGTTTTATATTTTGTGAAATAAATGGAATTAAATAAAATAAATGAAATTCATAAATCAAAAGAAACTAAAATTTAATTCTAAATTACCATGAAATGCTAAATAGATAAGAAAAGAGGTTCTCCCGAGAGAAATTTCAGGGAGCACCTTCATTGGCCAGATTCAAATATTCTTAGTGAATACACTCCATAGTATGTGTGAAAACCTTATTATACCCCAGTTATGAATGAAAATACTACTTAGAGATCTCCAAGAACACCCTCCATCCACCTCTTTAATCGAGGGAAAATGGTTGTTTATTAATAAGTTAATGCTTAGACAACCACATCGAGGATTACACCCACTATAAATTATCCTTAGAATTAACTCAAAGAATATTAAAAACATATTCTTGGGTTAAAGAACCTGATTAATCCCTCGGGATATTCCTTGGATTAGTTACTCATGATCATTAGTATTATAGTTCATGATGGTAAGATGATAGGAAGAAAAGAGGGTGGATGGGTGGACACAATAATAAAAACAATGCATGAATTTATTTGAAATCTAAATTACAATTGAAAACTAAAATAAAAATAAAGAAAATAAATAAGTTAAAAATAAATTTGTAAGATTTACAGTCGGCCTCCCTCGGTGGATATCTCTTCCTTGGTTCCTTGAAGGAATGGATGGAGAATGGGATGATTTGGGAAGGAGGTGAGGGTCTCCTTTTATAGGAATAAATCTGTACTCAAAAATGTTTCCCATTATTGACATAATAAATGGAAGTTTCACGCATGTACCCCTTCTTCAAAGTTGTTAATAAATATGTTTTCATGTTTACCCTAAAAATTTCATATCCTTTGGACCCCGGATGAAGGCGTTATGAATTTTTCATTGGCAGTTTCTGTTTCTGGACGAAGCTTCCAGGAAGGTTCCTCCGAAGGTATGTCATTCAATGGCTGACTTAATGACTTCAAACCTCCCCCAAATTTATTTTAGAGACTATCCTATCTATCCTTGTTCTATCCCAAGTGGAACCACATCAATTGGATTTGTGAAGGCCAATTTTTGGTTACATTACGGTGGTGGGGTCCATCTTGTCCGCCCAGAAAAATGTCCAACTTTAATGAATTGTTAGGTCCTTTAGATGGCCGCATAATCTCCTGGTCCAGAAGACAAAGTTGAAGGAAATAAAATCTGTATTCTTAAAAAATTTTAATCACAAGATTTGGACTTATATACTTCATGAAATGACTAAAATATCCTTGATGTAAAAATCTGTCAAATATCCCGAATTAACCACTTTTTGCATTTAAGCTCAAATTACCACAATAACCTAAAAATGTGACAATTACCCATACAATAACAGTATGGTGAGATTATAAACAATTATTTACCATATAAAATATATAAAAATGTGAGCTTCATCAACTACCATGGTCGTAGAATTTAATTAGACTATTCCATTTCAATAAAATGGATATAAATATCTTCTTCTGTTAACTCAAATTGGAAAAATAGCTTCTTGTATTATTTAATTAATTTAATATCATTTATAATGGAATAAATATATGATACCTCAATGTGATCATATATCATCATTATTTCATTCATAAATAAATGTATATGATTCATTATATGAATTAATAATAATCTCAATTATGAGAATCAATAAACATGTTCATAGATAGAAATATATAATGGCACATAAACATGTGGAATTATTATTGGAGGTTCATTCATCATAACCTATTATCTTATATATTGTTAAGTGATAACTTTATAAGAATAAGTCACAATGTATTTTGAGACTCCATCACCTGATAGTAAAACATTATCTATGTTACATTAGATGAATTTAATCTACACCATAGGATATATGTTTCATAATATTGTTAGACCATCTCTAAGTTTTCATTATAGTGGAGAACTATAATAATATTTTGAGTTGAAAAATACTCTAGGGAAATTATCATGATAATTTGTTTAGAATAATAATCATCTTGTGATAATATATTTATTAATATTCTGATAATCAAAAGTACAATGTCAATTGGTTCTAGTTCACAAACACCAACAGACTCCCACTTGCACTAGATCAAACGTTAAACTATAAATTATCTAGTATCACATGATAAAAATGATTATTTTGAGGTATGTAAATACCTTATAGGTATACCATGTTTTTTTTGATACTCTACTTGTCGTAACTTCACTTCTTTGAAAAAATACCTCAAGAGGTTTTATCACCAAGTAATTGCCTTTTTCCCTCTATTATAAACATTAAATCTCAACTAATACCATATTAATAATCCTATAATACAATATATTATGATAATACATTACTATATTGGTACAATTAAAAAAAATGGATCAAATAATTACTAAACTACTTCTTAAGCTACATCAAAATATGCAACATACTTGATCTATCTAGATATGGAAACTAATAACCATAATAATAATGTCTTTATTATTCACTTAGCCTTACTATAATAATATATCCAATTTATCTGGAAAAAAATACTAGTTTTATGTCCCCTGGATAACTATTATTCCCACTTCTCTAAGTACCGTGAACTAATCCTTCACACTTTCTCAAGTATTGTTGGATAGTTCTAACTGCAAACCTATACAATTATGCTATTTATATTTGATACCTTCCCACCATTCTTAATGAATAAAAAATATAAAATATTTTTATATATTATGGTATATATGAATAATTCAAACACTTAATAATTTTTAATTTTATTCATCATAAAAATCCCTTCTTGTTCCTTGACACGACATCTTAGATAAATTTAATTCCATGTGACATAGGTAACAATTATCTCTTGAATTGTTCCATTTTTTCCTATTAAAAACCTTGTAATATTATGTACTATGAGTTGATCAAAGTAAACCCATAGATAAATTTAATTATATCTTATTTTTTAGTACCTAGGTAACTACTTTAAGTCATTATTCGAGAAGTCTATTTTATCTTTGTCTTAAATAGCTGTAATACATATCATTTTTTTGCTTATGTTGTTAAAATATTTTCCATAGAAAATAATAGTACTACCACAAACCTCATGTAGAAACATAGATAATATTATTTATAAATAAAAAATATATCATGGATTCATAAAAACAAATATTATATTATCATGATATTTGTTTCAATCCATAAATGGATATTTGTAACTTTCATACCTCATTAAATTTCTTTAGAGTCAGAAACCCTTCATGTTGTGTCATATATAAATCTTATATTGGGTTTAAATTTTGGAATTTGGTCTTGAAATATAATTTTATAATTTCATGATCAATTAAGATTTCTATGAAAATTATGATTATAATATATTTTAGCATGATGACTGGTAAAAAGTTTTCATCATAGACTATTTCCAGAAACTTCTAAAAACCATTAGTAACAAATAGTGCCTTATAGGTACAAAATTTACCATCCATTAATAGTTTCTTATTGAATAACCACTAATGGATTTACATATATTAGAGAAACCACCTAAATATAGAACATGTTTTTGTACATGGAAACCACTTCTAAATTCATTTGAAGTTTTCAATCGTAGATAGTATCATTTTTCTACTTTCTCACATGATTCATTATTCTTATCGAATAATATATCACTTAACTTTGTGAATACAAAAACAACCTATTGGTTTTTTATTTATTATGTAGTGTGTATCATTGTAATAGTTTATCACACCAGATATTATGGAGTTTAGTGTTCATAAACTAAAACAATTTAATATAGAGTCTTGACTGCAATGAAGTATATATTTATTGCACTATCTCAAAATATATGTTCTCCTAAATTATAAAAATATATTCAATTACTTGACTAATACCGTAATATATTTGGGAAATTTATTTGCTAAGTATATTTTAGGATAATTAAATGAGATATGATTAGTGTTTTCCTTGATGTAAGTTTGTTTCAAACATTATATTTAACAAACTATCATAATAAAAACATATCAAGATATGAAATTATGGATTTGTTTATTATTATTACTTATATTATAAGCTTTATTCAATACAGTTGACATAAGTTTAAGTGTTAATGTTGTTATTTATAAAGCAATCCATGAAAGGAATTATATATGACTTTAAATAATTATATAATTCATAATCGATGTTACTTTTACTACCATCTTTTATTTGATGTTTATAAGGTAATGTGAGTTTAGGAATATATCCACTCTATATTTAAATTATTGATGAATACTTTTCAAATATATTCTCAACTTTCCCACCCAAGGATCTTATATATTTTACTAAGTATATTCATTATCTCTTAAAGGAATCACATGAATTGTATGAATTTACCTCTATCTTCTCTATATAATAGGTCAAACATATCATATTGAACTAACTCTAGAATCATTGTGGGTTTTGGACCTCTAATTTATGAAGGTTTATTTTGTCTTAGAAATTAATATGTAAGTATGTAAAAATACCTAAGAGTGTTATATATAAAGATATTAAACATCCTTATAGGTATATCCTTGAAAATTACTTTTATTTTTAATTGACCAAGAATTATCTTTCCATAACTAGGTATTATTTTAATCTTATATTTAATATTTACCTTTAATTTCCAATATTATACATATTTTATTCTTGTATTACAGAACTATTAACTAGGTATGTAATACTATAACAGTCATTTGAAATATAAAATAATGTATTGATGTGTTTAGAACTACACACTAAGATAAATTTTCCAGTAATACTCTATACACAAAAATATTTTTATGAGAATCAATCCACTATGAAATGTTAAGTTGTGACATTCTCTTACCTAACTTAGGAATCACCCTATGTTATCTACTTAGAGAGTCCACCTTACTTGTTGTAATATTTTTTAAATTTTTATGTTCCAATATTTGAACTAAATTAGATGAATTTTATATTTTATTTAATACCCATAAATTTAAATATAAATATTACATGAAATGATTAATATACATAAATTAGAAGCTTTGACTTTCTTCTTCTTCAATTCATTACAATTCCTCTTCTAGTGAACTTTCTTTCCACACTTGATTTATATATCCTCTAATTCATTTCTCTCCCTCTAAATATTTTGTCTTTTTTTAAGGTTTTTATAAAGCTTATTTTGGTGTTAAACTCAACATAGTATTTTAAACCCTTTCATTAAATTTTTTCACTATAATGGGTGAGGAAGAATATTCTGACCAATCCATATAAACTTGGAAAATCATAGTCAAAATATTACTGAGCAACTTATCTATACTTCTCATTTTTTTAATTCATATTGAATATAGAGAATCATAGTGGAAATGGTGAAAATATGAGATTAATGGATAATTTAATATCTACATAGAAGACTAAATTTTCTAACTAATCAATAAAATTCACTATCATAAAGTAAAAAAACTATTTATGTAAATATATTCTAGTTTTCACTTATACAATTTAGTGATATTCTCATTTATCGTTGTCCAATCTTTCTCATTTTTAAAGTTATAAGAGATTATTTATCATTGTGTATGCATGAATATCATTATATTTCATCTTTAACTTTATACATAGATGATAAAATGATGTGATAGACATCTGAAGCATCCTTCATGTATCTTTTATAGGCATCCTTGTCACCCTCACTCACTTGCTGAGGTGTATGATTAAGTATAATGTATTCCATAACAAAATAAAAATTTAGCTATGATTGTGTGGTATATAGTGAAAATACAACTCTTGTAAAAAAATTGGTGATAAAAGTTTTTTTATCCAAGAATGATCAATGATTCCCATGGTTTTTCTTGTAATTTTTTTAATAAAAATTAAAAGTTGATTTTAGTACTTTATCATGATTACCATTTGTGATGCACTAAATTAATTTTATTATTATACAGAAAATTTTATCAAATCCCAATAACCCTCACTAATGCGTTTGGAATATCCTATATCTTGGATATTATGGTGAAATGGATCCATATCCCAATTCAAACAACCAAAAAAAGAATTATCAAATCATTTAAAGATACATATGTAGGTTTTTCTTTCCAACTACATTAAATCATTTTTAATTGATTTGTTGAGTGGAATAACCATATCTGAAATCCAATAATTTTATTTCCCTAACACTTTACTCTATGATACACCATGTTTTCCAAGGAAAACTACTCTTTATTCTAATATAGTTAAGTTACGTAAAAACATTCCTTAAAAATCCTAGATAAATGAAAGTATCCTGATGAGGTATAAACCAATACTTTGATCTATTATTGCATTATAACTCAAGAAATGTAAGGCAATCACTAACTTAATTTTTTATTTGAATGATTTTTTAACTTATACATAAATATTAATTGTTTTCTTATTCATACGCTTGTTAATATTATGTTAATTTAACATAATTAATTAACCATGTCTGAAAAAATAATTTACACCAAATATTTTTTAATTTATTTCATCTTAGAAATATTTTTAATTTATTTAATATACGTGATCATGTTTAATCATCCAAATAAACCATGCATCACATAAATTAATAAATAACCAAGAAATTGAAAAAAAAAAATATGTGATACGATCATGAGATTTTATCTACTTGTTGCTTTATCGAGTGGAGATAAATCATCCTCAACCCTTGGGGAAATAAATCCATTAGATAATGCCTAGGTAAAGTTACATAATTTCTCAATTAAAATATGTATCACCTTCATTGGTTTCACCTAGGATCAAGTCTTGAACCATCTCCTCTCTTTAGGATATCCATACTTTACAAATTCTCACTCACTCAAACGTGAGGGGTACTGAGGGTTTATGTTACATAAAATAAAACTTAAACACATATACTTGTACAAATAGAGGAGGCGGGGATGACTCGTATATCATCATATTCAATTTAGTAATAAATCTATCACATAAAAACCCCCATGAAATAAATAATTAAATTAAATAAACCTAAAAATTACGAAGGGAGGTAAAACTAGTGATCATTCACAATATACAATGACTATACATTAAGACTTGAATCCATTAATTCCAAATTAATTATAATTAATAATTAATACACTAATTAATTAATTAATTCTTTATATATATATGTCCTATCCATATATTTCTTGAGATACAACAAGGTTAACATCCTATATTATTTTAAATAAACATAATAAATTTAATTATTAAATAAAAATTAATTAAGTATAGGGCATGTACTGACGAGGTCACATGGTGTGTACCTTTTCCACATTAGATTAAATTTATTTTTATAATTTAATATGCAATGAAATAAAGTTTTATAAATGAAATTCCCTTTTCAATCAAGAAATTCCTTATTAGTAATAAATATATAGAAAAAACATGCACTACATTGGTTATATTGGACCATTATAAGTAATATAATGTTGGTTTTAAAATATCATTAAACAACATAACCATTAATAATAAATTCATTGTACAGTGACTGTTATGATTATTATATATTAAGGATGATGATAAGATCTAATTAACACAGATGAAAGAGGCAATGTCATCAACCAGCAGGATCGTACACTATGAAGCCCATTTATCATAGCTTCTAAGGGAGATGGAATCACTAGAATTTGACGTCAAACAATTTCATGTAAAGATTCAATAGATACAACATGAGTGAAACCATTTATGAGATAAGTTCAGGATTTTCTAAATCATGGCCCAAGACATGTTTGTCAAACCACCCTATGAAATCACCACCATCACACACCTTACCCTTAGGGCGTATGTTGTTTTAATAAGGGATTATGTATCTATAAACTAGTAATAAAAAAATTATATTTTATTTTTAATAAAATAATGATTATATTTATCTCTTTTATTAATGATTTGATATGAATAAATCAACATCTTATTTTTTTTCAATATATATATATATATAGTTTAAATTAAGTCATTTTTTTGTATAATTTCAATATTTTTTAAAATAAATATCATTTTAATAAATAATTGTTATAAAATAATATATATTTTAATATAAATGGTAATATAATTTAATTAATTCCAACATAATATTTAGAAGGGTCAGAAAACTGTTATCGTCATAAAAACTAATATTTTTTAATAAATGAGGATTTTTAATTTAAAAGATTAAATTATCAAATTTAAAGAATTATTTTTATAAAAAATATTATGTTTTAAATAATCATGTCAAAATTATCCAATGGTGATTTTTTCATAATTTTATAAGACAGTTGAATTTTTCGATAAAAATTAAATATGGTATAAATATATAATATATATTATGTCCTCATAAAAGATAAATAATAATGTAATAAATAATATAAAAAGTATACAAAACCAAAATTATGTTTCCATTTTAAAATAATGTGTTTCTTATGTTATTTGATTAATTTTTTAAACACTTAATGAATCCTCTAAAACATATATTATATTTTAAGGTAATAAAATTAATTCTTTATAAACTTGGCTCACATCCACATCATCAAGGATATTTTTTTAAAGATCTATTATGTTGTGATTATAATATATTAAAAAACTCCTCTTTGGTTAAAAACATGGTAAAAACTAGGGGAAGGTTTATGGTTTTTAATATTTTATCATATAGAGTCAAAAACCTAGGTTTAGAAATTAATAAAGAATCCCCATCTCTTTTTCTATAAATACCCACCTAATCTACCACAACTATTATCTCAAAGCCCATTTATAATGAATTTATTCTCCCTATCCCTCTCTAAATATATACCAAAGTTTTCCAAAACTCTTAAGAATCTCCCCCCAAACATTTAGAAGTTCCCTATCATGGTAAGAGACTCTCTCATCTTCTTTTTTTACTTTGAGTACATTATTTATACTAAGAAATTTTTATTTTCAATTTTACAATTTCTAATACAATTTTTAAAAATCCTTTTATTTTCCTAATTATTACCATGTAATTAAATTCCACCTTTCACTCTCACTTTCCCTTTCTATAAACCTTTATGTACACCCATTATGCTGCAGATATTATCCTACAATTTTCCATGCTAAACATCTGTGTAGTGAATACCCATCCCTATTTCCACTCAATGGTATTAATATAGTTGTAACTATCCTTAATTGATTGGTTACTTCCATTTATATAACTGAAACTCCTTAAACATGGGGTTAAAATTTATGAAAATCATTTTTATGTTGTATGGTCTGTATAGTACACAAATGCATATACATGATATGAATGTGATGAGTGGGCCCGGAATTATATTTCCCTCCAATGAATTTTATGATGTTTTAATCTCATGAGATACCATGTATCGTGCAAGATAGGTTATCCTAGTAACATTATGTTATGATTTATCAGTTGTTATCCTTAACATATGTTTATGATGTCTTGTTTTATGATATTTCTACAGTCCTATATTGCCATGATGTTATCATCTTATATCATGATTTGATATAAATTTTTCTGACTCTAACCCCTTTTATGTCATCATTATATTCCTCTTTACTAAATTTTTTTACATTCATCATGTTATGATTTGATTATCCCCTTACCGGGATTTATATCTCACCATTTTCCTATATACATCCCTAGGTTATCTCATGTAGTTTTAGAAGAGAAATGGAATTTTAAGAGCATGATAAGGAGTTTTAAATAATTTCATTTTATCCTTGTTCAATTTATTATGTTATGTACCTAATTTACCAAATACACTAGTCCTAATGATTTCCTTGGATTTTATTAAGTGTTTTTATTTAATAAATCATGAATTATGGAGTACTAAAATATGGGTTGTCAAAGTTGGAATTAGAATCATTTTTATTTATTTTTTGGTATTATTATGATAAAAACATTGTGATGGACTTCAAGATAATACTAAATATAGTAAAATAAAACCTATAAATTCATAATGATAAGGAATATATAAACTTTTTGAGTTATCCATTAAATTTTCATATTTTCCCTTTTATGTATTTAATAGTATAAAAATTTTCAACCCTAATTTCCATTTATTTTAGTCAGGGGTTGGAAATATGAGGAATTTAGTTGTCAAAAAAAGTTGAGGTTAATTTGATGATATCCCAAATGAGATGTCTAACATATGGGATCTAAAGTAATATATCCTTTAATTATGAAAAACTAGTTATCAAAAATTATGACTAATAACTAGAACATTGTTTAATCTCCAAACATGTCAAAGAAGAGGATGACAATGTATAAAATTAGTTCATGTGATAAAGTTGATAAAGGAAAAAAGTTGCAATTTACAATGTGTAAAAAGTATGGAAATAAAAACCAAGGGAAATTTCACAAAGGAACTGGAATATTTTTTAGTTTGGAAATATTAGAAATATATTAATATATTTCCATGTAAAAAATGATTAATTCTATTAACATGATAGAGGGGAATAAAGTTTAATAAAAGGTAGCATTAATTATTCTTTGTTATAAATGTAGGGAACTTGTGTATTATCCAAGACAATGCGCTGATCCATGGGATAACAAGCACTATGAGCACCGAAAATATCAAAGTTCAAGGGAACAAGGAAGGTATTATGTTATGACAATCACCTATATGGATTATAAATATTTAAGTACACTTAACATCTACTCTAGAGTTTTGTATGTCTTGTTTTATTTTAATTCATGTCAAAGAATAATGTCTATAAAGTTTTTTAAGGACAACCACCCAAAATGATTTTATATCATAAAGGAAATACTATATGATTATTTTATTACAATTTAATGTTTTTGGGAATTTAATCATTTGGAATATTATTATTCTTCCTTTAGAGAAATTCGATGTTATCCTATGTATGGATTGGTTTTCCTTGTATGAAGATACATAAATTGTTAGGAGAATAAATTTACCCTATGTATTATGAATCACCCTCTTATTCTATAAGAGTGTAAGGAGGAGGATGGATATCCTTTGGAATCATCACCTCAAGCATGGATATTATTGTTTAATGATCAATCGTATCTTTCTAAAATGATTGAGACTAAGGAAAGAATCATCCTTGATGACATGCCCATTGTGATATAATATGTTCCTCAAAGAATGGAATTTTCTCCTTCCTAAAATAGAGTTTTAGATATCAATAGAACTTATAACTGGATCAATTATCACTCATGGGTCATGTTATCACCAAAAAGAGATATTTTTGGATCCTTTAACAATAGAGGCAATTGAAGGATGGCCCAGACCAACATATGTGACAGATATCTATAGTTTCCTTGTATTATATAGGTATTATCATCTATTTTTGAGAAACTTGTCATGATTTTAAATCCCAAAATCCAAGATAATTCAAAAGGGAGTGACGTTTTTCTGGACTAAAGAATATGAGGAAATATTTAAAGAGTGAAAGAAGAGGCTAATCACTGAACCTATGCTCACATTACCCACTAGTGGAGAAGGATTTGTGATTTATAGTGATGAATAACAAAAAGTCTTTGGTATTATACTCATGCATTGTGAAATAGTGATACCATATTCCTATTGAAAGTTAAATATCCACGAGCATAACTAATAAATGCATGATCTATAATTAGCTATAGTGATATTCACATTGAATATTTAGCAACATTTTCTCTACGAGATGAAGTGTGACATATACATGGATCATAAAACCTTTAAGTATATATTCAAAAAAAACTGAGATAACTATTACCTAATGAACGTGATTAGAGATAATCAAGGATTATGATTGTTCAATCCATTACTATGTCACCCCTCCTTTTTATTACATAACTTTTCATTACATTTTACAAAAGATGATCTTTAACGTCTAGTGTCTTGGAAATCACGAACATAATACATGAAAACAACATAAAATATTCTTCTAAACCACTTGTAAGGATTTATCATAGGTTCATACTATGTACAATTACTGAATCTCATATCCTGGATACATACATCAAAGGAATGGGTGAGAAGAAGGCCCAGTAAGGGTAAACAAGGGAATCAGTTTACTATTGATATCAATAAGAACTTGATAAAAACGTAAATACATGAGCAATGTAAGTTTAGGCATATAGTAATGAGAATAACTTGAAACATAACATGAATATATGGCTACAACACTTAATTTAGACATTCATGAACATATCACCAAGGTTCGTCCCCAAGGTGTCATAAAAATTACAACGGTTATTCACCAAGATATCGTGAAACTTGTCATCTCTAGAGATTAAATTATTTACCCAATGCATTAGAGCTATATCAGGGAGAACCCTTAATATGTATTTATTTTCATGGGATATACATATATCATAATCAAACATTTCATAAATAACCCATATAGAATAAAATAAATGGGTTTCATTTCAAAATCGTGACGTTTTAAACGTTCTTGACAACTTAATCGTTATGTCATTTATAACCCATGGAAAGGGAGTGAGGGTTATATGTATGTCAATTATAGAATAAAATATATCATTTTTTTATATAAACACCCATATAAACTAAATAGGTCTGGTTATTCACATAAATAAAATAAGAGAGTTTCTTGAGAGAAAGAGAGAGAAATTTTGAGGCCAAATTTCAGTAGTATAAGGACTACATATCATGGTTTTAGAAAATAATAATAAGAGAGGGGACAAGGGTCACTCTTCCATAAATGAATAATTTTATTTTATAGGTACATAATAAAATTAAATAAGATCATGGGGTGTATATTTGAATGAAATACCACATGAAAAGGAAACTTGATATAAAAGAGAAAAGGCGAATTATTTTACGAAAATTCGGCAGCCTAACAGTGTCACATAAAAATTCAGAAAATAAATTGATGAGAGAGAAAAGGTTCTCTCAACATTTGGTCACGAAATGTAAAGTAATAAGAATATATAAGAACATACCCCCATATAATAATATGGAAAATCGAATACATATAATAAAGGGAATCATGACTAAAAGAGGAGGGTGAAAGTTTCCCTTACCTTGAAGAGTAACTTCAAAAGCTTGAAGGTTGGGACTTTGTGGGATTTAGGGCACCTTAAGAGGACTCCATGGAATGTAAAAAGGTCAGATATTTCTTGATGAATATTTTGGAATGAAATTAATGAGGTAATGTCTTGGTATTTATAGCAAAAGTGACAGAATAATTAATTAATTTCCAAGGGACACCTCATCGGTGGTATTTGCAAAACCATGGGCTTTCTCATGGTATTTTCCCATGGTATTGGACACTTGGGACATATAATAACATATATTCCTATTCATAATTCGACCAGATTTATTACATCATGATTACATCATCAATGATGTCATTAAACACTCGAAACTCAAAACTATATTTTTACTATTCAATGAAAATTGAACTGTTTCAGAAAAATCCCAAAATTTCACCCTAACCTAATATCTATGATCTGAATTAAAAAATGAACTCCATTTTATGAAAATAATTTTCTAAATATTTTTAATTTAATTTTTTAATAAAATCATTATTTATTCAAAAAACAACTCTAAAACTATAACTTATTTTGTAACACCTTGAAAAAGTAATCAAGGTCCCATAAAATTATCGTATAACAGTAATACAATAATGTTACAATTTATGATTACATTTTATGAAAATAAATTTCCATTTTATATAATTAAATTAATTATAAAATTGTAAATAAAATATTTATGACATACAAAAATACCAAAACTTATACTATGATCATTTTTTCAGTTTTAGGATGTCTACATTGTATTTATACATTCATGGGTGAAGTTTCTATTTTTTTGGCCAATTTACTATTCATAACTATTCATAAGGGTACGTTACTATTCACACTTTACTATTCACTAAAAATCAAGTTGATCATATTAGACTCTAAATTTCTTACTAATCACAACTGTAGAAGGCCATTTTTTGAAAATCATTTTACATTATTAATTATTCAATGTTTACATAAATATTCTAAAATACCCATTTTCCATAATTCATTAGTAATATGGAACTATAAATTCATTGTACATTTATCGAGATATTTTAAAATCGTAAATTTTACCGTAATAAGAAATAAGAATTTTTTTTATACCAAGGTATTATAAAAAGTAACTAAGGCCTCGTTACGTAGCCCCTTATAACTCCTGTATAAAACCTAAGTGTAAGGTGTGCTATGGTGATAGAATCTTGGGGAAGATTGGAAAACATTTCTCGAGTGGTGATTTCTATCATCTTGAACTTCAATCTAAAGCAATTTCATTCAAGTTTTACATTTTGAATCTTAGTTTGGGCCTGGTCTAGAGCAAAGCCCAGAAATGTTACCTCCTTCCCAAGCTCTGATAGATGGGCTTTGTGCTGCCTGAGTCTACTGGATGAGGTCATCGACTCTTATTTTGGTATTAATTAACCAAGATCACTTGTATTTAAAAAAAATAATTGGAATTCTAAGATTTTAGTTTCTAACGGTCATATTAACCAATGGTCATGTAACAATCAAAACCCAAAGTTATCACTTCATTAATTAGAGGATATAGTTTTGTGGAGTATAAAATGAAATAACACACAAATTTAGGAAACAAATATTATTCAAATGTTTGGGTCATAACATTATTCCCCCCTTAAGAAATTTTGTCCCCTAAATTTTAACTCATACTCTAAGAAGAGAAAAGGTGTGGGTAATTCTGCCTCATAGACTCTGATGGTGCCTACATGGATTCTTCACATTTGTGGTTACTCCACAACACATTAACAAGGTGGGTAGTCTTGTTGCATAGAACCTTGTCTCTATGATCCAAGATCTCCATCGACTGATCCTCAAAAGAGAGGTCATGTTCTAGTGGTACCACCTCTGGATTTAGTACATGTGAAGGGTCGGGTATGTACTTCCTCAAGAGGGATACGTGGAAAACATCATGAACTTGTGCAAGATTTGGAGAAAGTGTAAGCCAATAGGCCACTACTCTACATGATCAAGGCTTTCATAGGGGCCAATGTACCTTGGGATGAGCTTCCCTTTATTCCCAAACCTCATGACTCTCTTCCAAGGTGAAATCTGAAGAAAGACTTTATCACCGACATCAAACTCCAAGTCTCTTCGACGGTTGTCAGCAAAGCTCTTTTTCCATGTTTGAGTATCTTTAATGTGTTGCTAGATGGTGTGGACTTTTTCTGTCATCTCTTGCACAAGATCAGGCCCAAGAAGCTTTCTCTCACAAGATTCATCCCAACAAGTAGGAGTTATACATCACTTTCCATATAGAGCTTTATAGGGTTCTATTTGAATGCTCGTGTGGAAATTGTTGCTGTAAGAAAACTAAACTAAAGGAAGATGTTGATCCCATCCTCCTTTAAACTCCATTGAGCATGTTCTTATCATATCCTCTGGTGTTTGAATAGTTTTTTGAGATTGGACATCAGTTTGGGAGTGATAGGACATACTGAAATTCAATCCACTGCTCAGAGCATGTTGAAAACTTCTCCAGAATTTTGATGTGAAACTTATATCACGATCAGATACGATAGAAAGTGGAAGTCCATACAGCCTTACCACTTCCTTCATGTAAATCCTCACAATTTGATCAAGATAGAAATATTCTCGAAAGGAGATAAAATGGGTAGTCTTGGTGAGACGGTCCACAATAACCCATATCGCATTGTTTCATTTGGAAGTTCTCAGGAGACCAGTAATGAAGTCCATGTTGACATTTTCCCACTTCCATGCTAGTATGGTTAGTGGTTGCAATACGCCTTTAGGAATTTGTCGCTCTACCTTCACTTGTTGACATATTAGGCACCTTGAAGTGTAGTCAGCAATCTCCCTTTTCATATTATCCCACCAATAATGATCACAAAGGTCCCTATTCATTTTTGTACTTCCATGATGTATAGAGAAAGTAGAGCTATGAGTTTCATCCATCAACTCCTTTTTTATTTCTGGAATAGATGGAACACATAGTTTGTACGAATTTTCATTACACCTTCTTGATCAATATTGAACTTGGGAAACTTTTCATCCTTCATAGCCTCAAACTTATTCTATAAAAAAGGATCTTCTTTATAAGCTTTCTTGATCTTCTCTAGTAATGATGGTTGAGAAATCATTTGTGTTAGGGTTGATGATGTCCCTTCCCTTATAATTCCAATGTCCAGCATTACTATTTCATTGATCAAATGATATCTTCGAATACTTATCATGGAAAGAACGGCTGGGTCCTTCCTGCTTAATGAATCCGCGACTTTTTTTGCTCTTCTGGGATGATAATGAATTGATCAATCATAGTCTTTAACAAGTTCCAACCATCACCTTTATCTCGTGTTCAATTCCTTTTGTGTGAAAATATACTTCAATCTTTGATGGTCTGTGTATACATCACATTTATCCCCATAAAGATAGAGCCTCCATATCTTTAGAGAAAAAACGACTATAGCTAGCTCCAAATCATGCGTAGGATAGTTATTCTCATGAGTATTAAACTTTCAATGTGCATGAGCAATGAACTTTTCATTTTGCATGAGGATTCACCCAATCCCTTTCAGAGATGCATCGTTAAAAATAATGAATCCTTCTTCAGTTGAGGGCAGAGTTAACACGGGTTTAGTAACCAATCTCTTCTTCATCTCTTGGAAACTTTCCTCACACTCCTTTGTCTAGATGAACTTGACCCCTTTTCGAGTTAACTTGGTTAAAGGATTATAAAGTCTTGAAAAGTTTTTCACAAACCTCCTATAATATCATGCTAATCCAAGGAAACTATGAATCTCATTTATTGTTGTAGGCTGAGGTCACTCCTCTACAACTTTTGACTCTGTAGGGTCAACTATGATTCCTTCATTAGTAATAATATTCCCCAAGAAAGAAACTTGTTGTAACCAGAATTCACATTTACTAAACATTCCAAAAAGCTTCTCCTTCCATAGAGTTTTCCAAATAACCCTAAGTTGATCCTCATGCTCCTCGCGACTTTTTTAATATATCAGAATATCATCAATAAAAACATCCAAAAAGTTACTAAGGTAGTCCTTAAAGACTCTATTCATCAAATACATAAAAATAGAAGCTGTATTAGTCAGTCCGAAGGGCATAACAACAAACTCATAATTCTTATATCTCGATCAGAAGTCAGTTTTTGGAATATATTATTTCTTTACACTCAATTTATGATAACAAGGTCGAAGATCAATCATAGAGAATCATTCAGCCCCATGAATTTGGTCAAATAATTCATCAATTCTTGGAAGAGGGTATTTGTTCTTCACTGTGATCCCATTCATTTCTCTATAATCAGTGCATAGCCGCATCAATCCATCCTTATTCATTACAAATAAAAATGGTGCCCCCCAAGGAGACACACTTGGTCAGATAAACCCCTTCTCCAAAAGATCTTGTAGTTATTTCTTTAATTCCTATAGATCCACATTTTCCATCCTATAGGGGGTCTTTGATATCAGATGAGATCCAGATACCAGTTCAATGGATAACTCTACCTCTCTTTTGGGGGGGAGGTCTGCGTAACTCCTTAGGAAAGACATCAACATATTCTTGGACGATGGGGACATTTTCTATCCTAAAACTCTCATTTCCTTCATTTTTTTCACCGATTAGCTCCATAAATAATACTATAGGAGGTTCTTATAGAAAAAAATCAGGTTGAGATATCTCTCCTTAGAAGATAACTGTAGGTTTTTCTTTATAGACTACTGATATTTCCTTGCATCTTCATTTGATCTTAGCGTTATACTTTGAGAGTCAATCCATCCCTAGTATAATGTTGAATTCCAGCATGATAATGACTACTATATTTGCGAAAATATTGTGCTCACTAAAATAAATACTATAGTTTATAAACACTAACAATGCTTGGATAATCCCGCTAAGAGTCATGATTGATAACTCTACTTTTAGGAAATCGGGGGTTGATTCTAAATTCTTTGAAAACATGGAGGAAATAAAGGAATGTGTAGAACTAGATTCAAACAAAGTACTTGATATCTTGGAGAGAACAACAAGAGTACCTTACACCACATCATTTGGTTCTTCAACTTCAACCGTAGTGATTGAAAAAGTATGACCTTATTCCCTTGGCTGTTGCTAAGGCTGATGGTGATTCCCCTCCACTGCCCTCGGATTTGGATAGTGATTGGAAAAGTGACCAAGTTTTCCAAATTTATAGCATTGGACATCAGGTAGGGACTGAATCATCTTCCCCTTTTCATTTTTGTTTGGGATTTGAGGCTTCACCTCACTGGGACAGTTCCATGCAATATGACCATCTTTTCCACACTTGTAGAACTTCCCTCACCTTATCAGGTAGTTCCCTAAATTCTTCTTCCCACATTTATTACACATGGGATGTTATACTTACTTTCCTACTCTCCACTAATCAAAATTCCACCCTAATATTGGATCTATCGATCTCTTCTTGTCATTGGATTTATAAGACCATTTCATCTCACCGAACTCTAGTTCGACATTCATCACACTCCGCACTATCTTCTCGTACTTGTCATAGTCTTGGTTGGCTAGATTCTTCCACAGATGAGGTCTTATTCCCCTGAAGAATCTATCAACCTTACCATTTGGATCCATGAAAAAGCTAGAGGTGTAATGTAAAATCCTTGTGAAGTTCATCTCATAACTTCCCACAGATTCATTCTCCTTTCTCTTTAGGTCGAGAAACTCCTTCTCCATTCTTGTTCTCATGGAATGAGGGAAATACTTACTAGAGAATATCCCTCTAAACTCTTCCCACTCTATAGCTTCAAACTCCACTCTTGTCCTTGTGTTTTTAATCAGTTCCCATCACTGATCAGCTTCTCCCTCTAAGAGATAGATATCCAGGGTGACCTTCTCTTTCTCTGAACTTCAGAGCACAGAAAACATCTTCTCTATAGAGTTGATCTACTGATCATCAATCAATGATTCGGTTGACCCACTGTTGTTTGGTGGTCATTGACACATAAAGGATTCAATATAATGTTGTTCCCTTCATGTTGATATTAGTCTCTCAGCTTGATTCAAGTTATTTCTCATAACTTGAGTCATTTGGTTCATCATTTGCATGAAAGTTTCCATTACGAATTCCATCGGAGGGTCGTCAGCAGATGGTCCATTGCGGACACCATTTGCATGGTTCCTCCTATTTCCTTCCATTTTATAAAAGAATAAAACCATAGTGAGAAACTTATTTGATTTAAGAATATTTTAACTATAAATGATTTTATGTCCTAAAACTTCATGCTTTTAACAAATACATTTCTCTATAAATCCTTCAAAATGATTCATAAAAATCTTATGATTAACCAAACATATCCCCTGCGAATGTCATAACCAAGAGTGCATCAAGGGCCATTTTCATGTTCGAGGATACCCTAGGTCAAACCCGAAACTCCTTGTTAGAGTTTTCACTCATAGGTACATCTGTTCCAGAGCCGCCTCTACCTGTTCGTATCCACACAGGGATGTATTTTCATGAAAAACCACTTACTCAATACTCACCAAAATACCAGGAATTTTTCTTATATTTAAACTTTTCTATAGGTTTCTTACTAAAGTTTTTGGTAGCCTAATTTCTATAAATAACTATACTATCCTTTGATACCAACTATGGAATCCTGCCTTTTTATTACATAACTTTTCATTACATTTTACAAATAGATGATCTTTAAAGTTCAGTGTCTTGGAAATCAGGTACATAATACATGAAAACAATATAAAATATTCTTCTAAACCACTTGTAGGGATTAAACATAGGTTAATCCTATGTTAAATTATTTCATCTCATATCTTGGAGAATACATCAAAGGAAAGGGTGAGCAGAAGGCCCAGTAAGGGAAAATAAGGGAATCAGTTTACTTGTGATATCAATAAGATCTTGATAAAAAAACATAAGGACATGAGGAATGGAAGTATAGGCATATCATAATGATAATAACTTGAAACATAACTTGAATATGTGGCTAAAACACTTAATTTAGAAATTCATGAACATTTCACCAAGGTTCATCCCCAAGGTGTCAAAAAAATTACCACTGTTATTCACCAAGGTATCGGGAAACTTGTCATCTCTAGAGATTAAATTCCTTACCCAATGAATCGGAGCACTATCAGGGATCACCCTTAATATGTATTTATTTTCATGTGATTCACATATATCATAATCAAACATTTCATAAATAACTCATAGAGAATAAAAGAAATGGGTTTCATTTCAAAATCGTGACGTTTTAAAAGTTCTTGAAAACTTAATCGTTATGTCATTTATAACCCATGGAAAGGGAGTGAGGGTTATATGTATATCAATTTTAAAATAAAATATATCATTTTTTTGTATCTATGAACACCCATATAAACGAAATAGGTCTGGGTATTCACATAAATAAAACTATAGAATTTCTTGAGATAAAGAGAGAGAAATTTTGAGGCGAAATTTATGCAGCATAACGGCTATATATCATGGTTTTAGAAAACAATAAAAGGAGAGAGGACAAGGGTATCTCTTCCATAAATGAATAATTTTATAGTATAGTTACAGAATAAAATGAAATAAGATCATGGGGTGGATATTTGAATGAAATACCACATGAAAAGGAAACTTGATTGAAAAGAGAAAATGTGATTTCTTTTACGAAAATTCGACAGCCTATTGGCATCACATAAAAATTAAGAAAATAAATTGATGAGAGAGAAAAGGGTATCTCATAATTTGGACATTAAATTTACAGTAATAATAATATATAAGAACATACCCTCATATAAGAATATGGAAAATAGAAGACATATCATAAAGGGAATCATGACTAAAAGAGGATGGTGAAAGTTTACCTTACCTTGAAGAGTAACTTAGAAAGCTGGAAGGATGGGACCTTGGGGGATTGAGGGAACCTTGGGAGGACTCCTTGTAAGGTAAAAAGATCATATCTTCATTTAGGATGATTTTGGAATGAAAGGAATGAGGTAATGGCTTGGTATTTATAGAAAAAGTGAGGGAATATTTAATTAATTTCAAAGGGACACCTCACCGGTGGTATTTGAAAAACCATGGGCTTGCCAATGTTATTGTCTCATGGTATTGGAAACTTGGGAAACCTCATAACATATCTTACTATTCAAAAGTCGATCACATTTATTGCATCATGATTACATCATCAATGATGTCATTAAACACCAAAAACTCAAAACTGTATTTTTACTATTCACCGAAAATTCAACTGTTTCAAGAAAATTCCCAAAAAATCACCCTAACCTAATATTGATGCTCATAATTAAAAAATTAACTCTATTTTATAAATAAAAATTTCTAAATATTTTAAATTTAATTTTTAAATAATATCATTATTTATTCAAAAAAAACAACTCAAAAAATATAACTTGTTTTGTAACACCTCAAAAAAGGAATCAAGGTCCCATAAAATTATTTAATGACCACAAGACAATAAAGTAAAAATTTATGATTACATTTTATGAAAATAAATTTCCATTTTAAAAAATTAAATTAATTATAAAATTGTAAATAAAATATTTATGACATACAAAAATACCAAAACTTTTACTATAATCGTTTTTTTTACTTTTATGATGTCTAAATTGTATTTATACATTCATGGGTGAAGTTTCTATTTTTTTGGCCAATTTACTATTCATTACTATTCATAAGGGAATGTTACTATTCATACTTTACTATTCACTAAAAATCAATTTGATCTTATTAGACTCTAAATTTCTTACTGATCACAACTGTAGAAGACCATTTTTTTAAAATCATTTTATATTATTAATTATTCAAATTTTACATAAATATATTAAAATACCCTTTTCCATAATTCATTAGTAATATGGAACTATAAATTCATCTGGCATTTATCTGGATATTTGAAAATAACGTATTTTACCATGATAAGAAATAACAATTTTATTTATAACAAGGGATTACAAAAAGTAACTAAGGCATTGTTACATGGCCCCTTATAACACCTGCATAGGACCTAAGTGTAAGGTGTGCTAGGGTGATAGAATCTTGGGGAATCTCAGACAACATTGCTTGAGTGGTGATTTCTATTAGCTTGAACTTCTCCCTTAAGCTATTTCGTTCAAGCATCACATGTTGAAGATCAGCTTGGGATTGGTTGAGAGCAAAGCCCAAAGATGCTACCTTCATTCCCAAACTCTGACAGATTAGCTTCGTATGGCCTGAGTCTACTGGATTAGGCCATTGACTCTTCTTTCTGTATTAATTAACAAAGATCACTTTTATTTTAAAATAATAATTGTAAGGTTAGAAGTTTATTTTCCAACAGTCATATTGACCAATGGTCATATAACAGTCGAAACCCAAAGGTACCACTTCATTAATTAGAGGGTATAGTTTTCTGGAGTATAAAATGAAATAACACACAAATTTAGGAAACAAATATTCTTCAAAATTTCGGGTTGTTACAATTACAATTATATAAAGTAAAATAAAGTGGCAGACGCTCTGAGTAGAAATAATCATGAAACCCTATCCATGATGAGGATTGAATGGGGTGTGTAAAAACATAATTTTTATTAAATGTATAGATCATTTTTTTTTGTTTAAATTATTTCGTGTGATCCTTCTAATGCTATCTAACGGAGTCACAAAGGTCATGTGTGTATTTGGGGATTTTTCAAATCCCGGAAACCCAGATTTTGGAGAAATAAACTGGGATACCCATTTAGAAGAAACCATGCCACGTAGCCCACATAGTTACTCTTAATAGTGAAGGGAATTTTAGAAGGGAAGAGGGGGCGCATGGTTTTTTGGAAACCATACGAGCCTAGGTGTATGCCCGTGCAGGTTTTAAATTGTTTGGGAAAGTGGATTCATTCATGGATTGCACATAGTTATCCAAACTTTGGAACAATGACTATTTTCTCCTTTAATGATTATAAAATCTCAAATCCATCTTTCTCCTTCTCATTTCCAACGGCTGAATATCCTCCTCTCTACAATGGATTCTTCCTCCTCCCAAGCTAGTGATCTTTAGTACTCCCTCATTTGGACACTGAATCAAGTTTCTTCTAAAGCATTGGATCCATATCGATATGCACTTAAATCCTATTGATTTTTATTTCAGTTTATCTCCCTATATTTTGTAATATTTTGGTGTGAGTTTATTCACTCTATTTTCAGGGTGTTGGACTGTTCTTGGATTTCCTTCAAATATACTTCAAATATGAAGCTGATATTGGATGAGGATTCATCTACGACCTTATGGTAGGTGCTATAGTTTTTTTCCATAAAAGTCGAGTTGATTTCATAGCTCCTCTATTGTTCTACATGCCAAAAATTGTCACACATTTCCTTAAAATGTGTTCTTCCATTGTAAATAATTGTACTCACATTGTTAAACTTCTATAAACCCTTGATAAGTGTTTATAGGATGTCGACCTCAATCATATCCATCCCCTTGGGTGTGCCAAATGAAATACTTCTTTTTAAATAATTTTTCAAAAAACCAAACACCATATAAGTGTTCAGATTGAACTGTAAATGGAATTTCCATCTTTGTGAAATTCCCTAGTTGATTAAATCATCTTATAAGTTCTTGGTTTCATTTATTTTTATTTTTCTTACCTTGATTAATTAAAAGGATTTTTTTAAATGAATGATAATGGGTGGAAAGGCCTAGCCATGTGATGAATGCATTATTATCTGGATTATATGAGATGTGACACCAATTTATATATTGGGGATTGATGGATATGATGCATATGAGGTGATCCATCAGTTATTATCATTATTATGATTATTCCAGTACTATTGGCTAGTGAAATATGGTTATGGGACTTGTTGTTCATAGAATTTTACTCTCCTTTACATTGGGTGTTGAGCATGACATATCTCACCATTATACTTCTATTTGGGTAGATAGGCATGGAATTCCATGTTCCCTTTCTTTGGGTGTTGGGCATGATATATAACCTCACTTATATTGAGTTCTGAAGCATGATGTCTCACATTCACTGTGAGATTTAGGGCATATACCCTTTTCTTGAGCCTATCGGCTCGTTAGACTGGTTATGGATGTCTGAGTTATACCTCAGGTCTAGCCAACACCTAGTATCCTTTTATATATCTAATTATGTCCTAACATACTTATTTCATATATGTGTATATATTATATAAATATAAGTATTATTGTTATTATATATATATATATGGTTACGAATTAGACAAATTATGACCTAGGTTGAAGTAGGTGAAATCTTTCATGTGTTCTTTAGGAACCTAAGTTGACTGTTATTTATTTATTTCTTGTATTTCTTATTATTCGGTTATATCTCCAGACTACTTATCTATATACCCTGGCTATAATATTTCTAGATATCGTTGGTGGTGACCTACTAAGTTTATATCACACCCTACTTGGACTCCTTTGGTACTCGAGTAGACTTCATGTCTAGAAGTATGGATAAGATAAATCTCCCTACTACAAATGCTATATTTGTTTATCTTATAGCATGGATCGTGTAATAAGAAGAATTATAATATTCTCATTATTCTAGTGGAGAATTATTTTGGAATTTTTTTATTTTTGTATATCATGTTGTATATGCATGTCCCAATTTTCCTCTTTTTGCATATCAGCATGCCATGACACCATCATGTATATGACTCAACCTCTTAGATTTCAATATTATTACAATTTCTTAGTTATTTATTCTTCCAAAGTTTTTTATCATAATTATTTCTAATGTTCTTTATATTTATATATACTTTCTTTATTTCCTGATTACTATAACTACTTCTTATACTTCCACTACGGAGTGTTATTGGTCATGTTGTTATAGTCTCTACTTCCACTATTTTTTTTATTTATTACATCCACTATACAACTATGATATGGGGGTATAGTCTCCCTAATGTACCACCTTAGACCCTAACTGCTAGTCTGATGTATCTGGAAAAAAAAGGAGGTTCACTTGAGAGCATGTGACCCATCGGCTCAGGGCACCGGTTAAGTGGATCACGATTCAAGACATTAAAAAGTGGTATTAAAGGGTTTCTTTTCCTTTTATATTATTGTTTGGGTATTAGATAGAATACTAGGAGGTAATGGAATTTGGTAATGATCTCGTACTTGGGATTATCTAACCCATATACAAGGGAAACCCAAATTACCTGGGATGGGTTTATATTGTTAATGTAATATTCCTATTATAGTTGATACAACTTCTCCATTGGGTGATGCACATGACTTATGATGTTATTATCATTGGTGTTATTATAATGGGATTTATATTACTCTATCTTGATGAAACAAGGGTTTTTTAGTTCATGATAAGCACACTAAGACTGGTATTCCATGCATTTTTTCAAGACATGTCTATTTTTTGCATACATTTTCCTGTTTTAAATGGTTAGTGCCAGATTATAATATATTGAAATTTGATGAAAATTCTTGTAGGGAGAATATAATTCGACAAACTAAAGTGCCTTATCTAGTTTAAATAGTGTTTTCCTACATAGATTGGTGATAATACCTTAATTATCCATTTATACCATGTTGTGGGTTCTGGGGATACTGGTTTTGGACCGTGATATATGTATTATATGTATACAATATTAATAACTCTAAGGAATTTTAAACTCTTAAACTAAAATTTTTACTTCTAAATGGGATTCCAATTGAAAATTAAAGGTTTTTTTCTCTATATATTAAACTTGAAACTCCATATATTAACACCTATATCATTTGAAATGAGACATAGACCTAGACCTGGACATAGTAGTGGGAAGTTGGGATTCTCTTACATTTTTATGGCCTGATATGGTCTTTTCCTTTTCACCTAGACCTATATTTTTGAGCATCCAGTGAGGTGTAATATTTTTATAGGAAGTCTATGTGCATATCCCAGTTATCGATCTATAATTATTTCAACAGTTAAGTTCTCTTATGAGGCATGTGTTTGCAATTTTATAATCATTCCCCCATTAAAGCCTTGAGTCGTATGCAAACAAGGTGGTGAAAACCATGCACCAAAGGTGGTGGGATCTGATCCACCGGTGATACCTCCTATAGTTCCACCAATGAAACCACATGTTGTTCCTGATATGAAAACTGAATCCAAGTGTCAAGAATCATTTTTTCATATGATGAAAAATATGAAAGGTGTTACTCGACCTTCCCTAACCATGGCAGAGTTGACTTGGGGGTTCTAGCAGCTTCATCCTCTCACAGTGTTGGGGGATGGTGGACCACATGCTATGGAGTAATAGCTGGAGGCTATTCTTTCTATCTTTTATCATATAAATACACCTCCATAGTGGAAGTTCAATATCACTAATTATATATATATTTAATTCTTCCAAGAAATGGTGGGATGTCATTACCTAGGCAGACAAATATTGAAACACGGTATGGGTAGACATCCAAATTATCTTTTATGATTATTTATTTCTAATGAATCTAATGGATGACTAGACTAGAGAGTTTATAAACCTCCAGTAGGGATCTATGTCTGTTATTGAGTATTCTTCTCATTTTACTGAGTTGTGGAATTTCTCTCCTACTTTATCTGGTGATGATATTATGACTACAATATTATTTGAGGATGGGTTGTTATACATCATCCGATCATAGTTTATTGTCTTTCAGCTGAAGACTATTTTTGAGATAGTGAATCGGGCCCTCATTACTAAGAGAAACTGAGGGTAGATGATGGTGGGAACCAGGTAAGTTTAGCACCTATATCTATTATTGTTTCTTTTAGGTGTAAAAAGTGGTATTTAGAGGCTTCTCTAAGGGGTAGTAGTAGTCAGGTAGTTCATTCTAACAACATCCTTATCTATCAACAGTATAGAAATCTAGGACATACAAAACCTCAATGTTTAAAGGATCCAATTTAATGAAGAGGATGCAACAATAAGGTGTATATCTACTAATTCTACATGACCCTTCCATCAGTTCCCAGATAGTAGGTATCTACACCTACCCCACATTCCAGAACAGGGCTAGTAGTATCTTTCCAGGAAGGTAGATGGAATACCACCAACCACTCAGGCTGAGGTAGATTTCAAGGCAGAGGTAACCAGACTCAAGAAATGTAGCGCAAGAAGAGCGGGCCTAATCAAGGCACTCAGGCTATGAATCAGGGTCGTTGTACAGTCCAGTTACATGTATTGTAGCCTATACCAGAGGATTAGAGTGTCAAACCTTCTATGTTTAGAGGTACTATTCTAATAGCCTCTACTTTAGTGTATGTTTTTTTATATAGGTTCATAACAAACTTTTATATCATAGAAAATTAGGAAGAGTCTAGGCCTCGAGACATAATTTTACTATGAAATTTTGACACTCAATACCCCATCGGGTATTCGATGAGAGAGAATTCATCATTGTAATGATTTTTCCCCTTGAGATAGGTAGATATCTTTTTGATTGTAGTATTTTAATCCTCAACATGATAGGATATTATGTAATTATCAGGATGGATCAGTTAGTTTCCTATTGAGACCATATTAACTAATATCACTAGAGGGTTATGTTTAAATCAGTAAAGTATGGTAGAAACATGCACAAGAGAGAATGGGATGTCTAGGCTATGTGATCAGGACCTAAGCATCAAGGGCTAGGCAGTTTGATAGCCTATATTTCAAGTCTCTTCTTAGATGATCAAGGATTAGGACCCATTGTTTTCCCTCCTATGTTGGATGATTTTAGGGATTTCTTAATTGATTACTTTTATTGGCTATCTCTATTGTGGTATGTATAATTTACCATGGAGGTAGTTTTAGGATCATATCTAGTGACCATTCCTTCTTATATGATGGCACCTATAGAGCTTTTAAAGATAAAGAAATTATTGGAGGATCAGGATGATAAAGTCTCTGTACACCCAACACTTCTATTTATGGTTCACCATCTTTTTTACCAATATAGAAGATGGTACCTTCAATATTTTCATGGATTACCATCGATTAAAACAACTCATGTTTAAGAATTTTGTTATCCGCTTCCTCGAATAAATGACCTCTTTGACTATATTTTGGGATCGAGAGTGTTTTGAAAGATTTATTTTTGGTTGATCTATTATCGGGTGCATGTCGGGTCTTTATACAAATCTCACATAGCTTTTCATAGTAGGTATGGTCTTTAGTAGTACCTATTTAAGTCATTCAATCTCAAAAAAACACCTACTATCTTTATGGATTTAATGAATTGGGTTTTCTAGTCATATTTGGATTATTTTATGGTTGTCTTTGTGGATGGAATCTTATTGTAATATTTTTCTCCAAATTACCATTCCAATCATCTTGAGATCATGATGAATATAATTATAGAGCATCATGTTTTTGATAAGATCAGTAAATTATACTTTTGGATTAATAAATTCCACTTACTAGGTCATATCATCTACGAGTCAGGAGTTTTATTAGACCTTGATAAAGTTAAAGATGTAGTTTATTGGGAGAATCCTAAGATAATATTTGATATGTAGAGTTTCTTAGGGCTAGCCTGATATTACATATGCTTTATATAGGATTTCTCATGCCTTTTAGTGCCTTTTACTAGTCTAAATAAAAAAGGGTGAGAAATTCGTATGGTTAGAAGCATGTGAAGTATCCTTTTAAGATTTTGAGTAAATATTGACTTTATAACCAATCCTAATTCTTTCGGAGCCAGGAAGATTCTATATTTTTTACTTTGATGCATCAGGTATTGGGTTGGGAGTAGTTCTGATGGAGGATGAGCGAGTTGTAGCATATAGGTTTTATCAGTGGAGGCCTCACAAGTAGAATTACCTAACGCATGACCTTAATCTCATTATAGTTTTTCATGTTCTACATTGTTAGAGACACTATTTACTTGGGGAACATTGGGTTTTGTTCACTATTCAAAAAATCTTCAAGTACATCTTCATGCAATGTGATCTCAATCTCAGGAAGTGCAGATGGGTTGAGTATCTGCATTCCTTCGATTTTGATCTTTTACTTACATCTAGAAAAGGAAATGATTTAAACGATTCTCTAAGATTGAATACTCAAACACATGCAGTTTAGGTATCCAGTGGTGAGTGGCATCTCATGGACTTTTTTAGAGATGCATGTTGAGGTTTAGGATGACCATGATCATATAGTCCTCATGGATTTATCAATGACCTATACCATTTTGGAACGGGTGAAAATTGAGGAAAATTTTAGATCTAGAAGGCTTGCACCTAAGGGAAAGAATCTCATATGACAACTCATCTTCTAGTTGGACCATGGATGTGGATGATACCTTATTCTTTTATGGGTGTGTTTAGATTCCAACTAATATCAGATATAAGATGATGCGGGAATTTCATGCATCATCATGGGTGGTGAATTTCAATTTAACCAATACATATCAAGGCATTCATTAATAGAATTAGTGTCCTGGTATGAAATGAGAGGTTTCTAGATTTATCACTTGGTGTTCCACATGTCAGTAGGTGAAGGTGGAATATCAACAACTAGTAGGAATTTTATATCCATTTTTCATTCCCTAGTGAAAATGGGATGATTCTTCTATGGATTTTTCAACTGTATTTCCCATATCACCTCATGGAAATGACATGGTATGGGTAGTAGTTGACCATTTGATGAAGGTCACACACTTCTTACTTATTCAAGAGACCTATTCGGTAGATGATCTATGTAGTATATACACTAAGGAGGTCATATGTCATCATAGATATCCTTGTTCTATCGTATCTGATAGGTGTTCTCACTTCATGTCTTAGTTCTGGAAAGGGTTTTAGAAGGCCTTGGGTATATAAAAGACTCTAAGTACAACCTATCATCTTCATACTAATGGATAGATATAGTTCACAATTCAGGTGTTAGAGGACATTCTTTGGGCATGTTTCCTTAACTTCAGGGGTTCCTGGGAGAAACACATACCCCTTGTAGAGTTCACTTATAATAATTTCTTTCAAGAAACCATTGATATGGACCCTTATAAGTCCTTATATATTAGGCCTTTCTGATCTCCTTTATGCCATCTAGAGGAAGGGGAGGAAGTTTTTATTGAATCATATCTCATCTAGGAGACTATAGAGTGGGTCTAGTTGATCAAAAAGCACATATTGATGGATCAGTATAGAAAATAGTCATATGAAAACTATCATCGATTAAATCATCAGTTTAAGTTTGGGGATGAGGTTTTCTTTTGAGTTTATCTCTGGTTATTCCATTGATGAATTCGTAGGCACGGTAAGCTTTTTCCACAATTCATTGGACCCTTTGAGGTTTATAAAAAAATCAGACTTGTGGCTTACCAGATAACACTTCCTCAAAGATATTGATCTATGTATGATATATTTTATGTATCTCATATTTTAAAATATTATCCATACTATTCACATATTTTTTCAACTTGATGAGGTTGAGTTAGATATGGATGCTTCTTTTCATGAGTTTCTAGTGCGTATTGTGGATTAGAGCGTGAAGACACTATGAGATAGGTGAGTCCCTTTAGTACATGTGATATAGAATAACACTCTAGTATAGGATGATATCTAGGATATAGAGGCTAATATACAACCTTGTTGGTCAGAATGTTTCTTAGAAGATACCTCTCTACCCTCAGAAATCCAACTTGGGGATGAGTTTCTTTAAGGAGGGGAGTTTGTAATGAACTAAATTTTATCAAAGGTAAGGATCATTATTTTTTTGTTTAAATTCTTTAGTGTATCCCTTATAATTTTAAATAATGGATTCATGGAGTTCATGAGTGTTTTTAGTCTTGTTTGGATCCTAAAACCCCAGATTTTGGAGAAATATACTGTGAAGAACGGTTAGAAGAAATGGTGTCGCCCATCACGCATAGTTACTCCTAACCCACGGGGTGTTTCAGAAGGGAGTAGGTGGTCGTATGGTTTTTCTAAAACTGTAAAATCCCTGTTTCATGCTTGTGTGGGTTGAAGAGGGTTTAGGATAGTGTCTTTATGAATTTATTGCAAACAGTTTTCTAATTCGTGCGTCGAGCCTGTGTGTTGTCCCTTTTTAGGAAGAAACTGGTGCATATTTGGTGTAGGGTTTAGACAACTGTGCGACCCAAGTATATCTAGGTAAAATGGATCTATTTACCCCAATGATATTAAAATCTCAAATACCACTTTCTCTTTCTCATTTCTAGTGACTCAAGCTCCTCCTATCTCTCATGGCTACTTCCTCCTCCCAAGATAAAGATCTTGATTACTCCTCCATCCATACCTTGAATCAAGTACCATCAGAAAAATTAGATATGTATTAGTAATAACTTGAATCCTATTTCATTCTATTTAAATTTCTATTCCCATATCTTATGTTATTTTAGTGTGATCTCATTCACCCTATTTTCAAGTTGTTAAAGTCTTCTTCCTTTTTTTCGATCTACTTCAAATATAAAGACGATATTGGATGAGGAGTCATCTAATTCCCTAAAATTCGAGTTGATTTCATATCTCCTTTACTGTACGGCATGCTGGTCATTGATGCACATTTCCTTAAAATGTGTTCTTACTTACAAAATAATTTTAATCACATTGTTAATCTCCCACATACTCTTCCTAAGTGTTTAGAGGATTACAACACTAATCATAGCCACCCCATTGGGTGTGGAAAATGAAATAATTCTTTTTAAATAATTTATTAATGAACTGAATAATATTTAAGTGTTCGTCTTAGATTGTAAATGAAATTTCCCACTTTTTTTAATTTCTTAGTTGATTAAATAACATTCTAAGTACTTTGTTGCCTTGAATATTAATTTCCTTGCCTTGATTAATTAAATGGATTGTTTTAAAATGAATGATAATGGGTGGAAAGAACCTTCCATGAGATTCATTATTTATTATATAGATAATATGAAATATGAAACCAATTTATATATTAGGGATTAATGGATATGATGTATATGAGGTGATCCCTCAGTTATTATCATTATTATGATTATTCTATTTCTATTGGCTGGTGAATGATGATTAAGGGACTTTTTGGGATTGGCATTTTCCTCTCCCTTACATTGGGTGTTCACCATGAGTTCTCCTACCATTGTAGTTCTATTTGGGGTGATGGAAATGATGTTCCACATTCCCTTGATTTTCATGTTATGCACGGTGTCTCACCGCACTTATCTCATGTTTTGATCATGTTGTCTCACATTCACCATAATATTCAAAACATATAACCTTTTTTGAGCCTATTGTCTTGTTAAATTGGTTATGGATGCCTAAGATATTCCCTAGGTCCATCCAGTACCTAGTATACATGTATATGCCTACTTATGTCCTCATGTTCTTTTTGTATATACGTGTATACATTATATAATCACATATATATATATATACATATATATATATGGTTACTAATCATACACATTACAACCTATGCTGAATTAGGTAAATTCTTCCAGGTTTCCTTTAGAAACATGTGCCGACTATTATTTATTCATTTCCAGTATTTCTTATAATTTAGATATATCTACAAACTATGTAGTTATGTACAGTAGCCAGATTACTTCTAGACATCATTGGTGGTGGCCTACTAAGTCTATCTCACACCCTACTTGGGTCGCCATTGCTACCTAAGTAGACTTCATGCATGTAGGTATGAATAAGGACAAGTACCCTACTATAGATTCTTGATTTGTTTCTATTATAGCATGTATAATTGGATTATAGTAATTAGTATATTCTTGTGATTCTAGTGGAGTGCTATTTTGGACTTTTTATTTTTATATAACATGTTGTATATGTTTGTCACCTTGTTTCCTCTTTTTGTTTATCAGATTTCCATGACACTATCATGTTTGTGACTCAGACTCCTGGATTTTGATATTATTATAGTTTCTTGATTATTTATGCTTCAGTAGTTTTTTATAATAGTTATTAATATTGTGACATCTGTTTATACATACTTTTTTTATTATTTTATTTTTATTATTGCTTCTTATTCTTCCATTATACTGGTTTAGTGGTCATGTTGTTATAGTGTTTTCTTCAATTATTGTTTGTTTATTTATTATATCCACTGTTACACTCAGATATGATGGTATAGTATACCCACTATACCACCTTAGACTCTCATTCCTATTCAGAAACCTCTGGAATTTGGGAGGTACACTTGAGACCATGTAGACCATCGACTCGAAGTACCGGTTGTATGAATCCCGAATCAGGATGTTACAGGATCAAATCCTATTAGACATGGGAATCATAAAAGGAACTTCATCCTACCTTTATCAAAAAACTTCTAGACCATATATTCTTAGGAGGATCAAGGAGACCAAAAAAGGTGATGAGCTGCTATAGAAAAAGGTAGTTAATTTCTAGAGTTGAACTTTTCTAAAGGTAGAGTTATGAGGTTTGGAACCCCAATATGTGTCCCATAAAATCTAGAGCAGGATAAGTAACTTTTGGATGATGTGTATAGCTCTACCTTCACTATTCATTTGAGAAGAACTATGATGCATAAGGATCAGAAGTAGAACTTGTGGTGGGATAATAGGAAAAGGGAGATTGTAGAACTTTTATCATGATGCTTGGAATGTCTATAAGTCATGGTTAAATGAAAAAAAATCTAAGGGTATGATTCAATAATTTCCAATACTAGTATAGAAATTGGAAAACATTACCATGGATTTCATCATAGGAATTCTTAGAAAATCTAAAGGAAATAATGCCATTTGGTTGGTAGTGAATTGCCTTAAAAAGTCAATCCATTTCATTACCGTCAAGGAATATTTATCTCTTGACTAACTCACTAAGATATTCATAAGGGAAGTTTTAAGACTACATGTAATTCCACTATCCATTGTGTCTTATTGAGATATGACATTTACCTCAAGGATCTAGTGAATCATTCATCAAGAATTAGATACAAAATTTAGTTTCAATTATTCTTATCACCCTCATATGGATATTCAATCTAAAAGAAACATTAAACCTCTAGAGGATATTCTAATATTTTTTAAATGGATTTCCAAGGATTTTGAGATCATTACCTTACCCTAGTGAAGTTATCATATAATAATTGTTTCTATTATAGCATTAAAAAGGAACCTTTTGAGGTTCTGTATGGAAAGAGGTATCCAACTTAAACATTATATAATTAATTTGGAGAGATAAAGTTGATGGGACCTAATATTTACCAAGAGATGACATAGACGGTTTAAACCATTCAATGTCATATGAAATCCTTACAAAGTTCTGAAAAAATCTATACTGAAAATCATTTGTGTGACCTAGAGTTTGATGTCGGAGATAATTTGTTCCTTATTATATTACAATGGAATAAATTCATGAGATTTGGGAAGAATGAAAATCTTAGTCATAGATACATAGGCCCCTTTGAGATCCTTGATCACATAAAATTCATGTCTTATCGGCTAGAAATCCCACCAAACATATATCAAGTACATGACATGTTCCATGCATCCCTCTTGAAAAAGTACATACCAGACCCCTCACATGTACCAAATATATAGATGGTACACTTAGATAATGATAATTCATATAAGGAGTATCCTATTATTATATTAGATCATAAATACAGAGTTATAAAAAACAAGATAACTCACATGGTCAAAGTGTTGTGTTGGAACCAACAGTTTGAGAAAGCAACATGGGAACCATAAGAGGCAATGAAATAGAATTACCCCCATATATTTTATTATATGAAATGAAATTTTGAGGGTGAAATTTTTGAAAGAGGGAAGAAATCAACAACCTAATTATTTATAAATGAAATTCCCTTTTTCATATGAATAAATACCTTATTAAGTAATGAATTTATAGAAAACACATGCACTACTTTGGTTATTTTGGACCATTATAAGTTATATCTTGTTGAATTAAAATATAGTTGAGAATAATAATTTTTGATAATATATCCATTTTATATTTACATTTATGATTAGTTTATAGTAAAGGTGATGATAAAATAAATTTTATATAAAATAAAGAAGTGATGGCCTCGACCAGTAGGATTGCCCGCAATAAAGCCCATTTAATAGAGATTTAGAGGGAGATGGAATCCTTGGGATTTACCCTCAACTAATCCCAATATGAGATTTAACAACTAAATTATAATTTAAATCATTTATTGGATAATTTCAAACTTATCTATATCACGGTATTCACCATGTTCATTGAACCACCCCCACGAAACAACCATTGTCACACACCTTACCCTTAGGGTGTACACCAGTGTAATAAGTGGTTATGTATATATACCCTTGTAATACGAATTTTCAAATTTTATTTTTAATAAAATAATTAATATATTTGACCCTTTAATTAATAATTTTGATAAAATTTTGATTTTGATACAAAGAAAACAAAATATTATTTTTTTTTGTAAAAATATCTAGTTAAAATTAAGACAATATTTTTGGATAAATATAATAATTTTTAAGTAAATTTTATTTTAATAAAATATTCTTATTAAATAATATATATTTGAATATAAATGTTAATATAATTTAATGAATTATCATACATTATTATTTAAAATTCATAATGTCATGTGATAATCTAGTATATGCCACTATTCAGAGACGGGCCGTAGAAAAAAATTGTACCAATGCTCACGGTAAATGTAGAAATTTCCCTACTGATCAAGACAATACCCCTGATGTTGGATATGATAAGATCATAACTATATTAGGGTAGCTTAATTGGGTTGTGATAGGTAAAGTTTCCATAATAGGGCTACCTGTTGTTCTACAGTGTGATTATCTTATGTTGGAATGATTTATATGATAGAATACCCCAAAATTTAGAGGTACTACTAATCCTATGGTAGTTAAGAAATGGATTGATTCCCTTGAAAATATATTTCTGGCCTTGGGATTCGATAAATAGGAAAAATTGATACTTGTTATGTATTGTCTCAAGGAATATGATTTTGATCAGTTGTGGTCATTAATCCAAAATACTAGGGATGAAGAAGAAATAGAACCCATGTAATGAAGATATTTTAAAGAAACATTATCAAAAAATATTTCCCTAAAAAAATGAATTAAAATGAAGAGAAAGTTCATTAGATTAAATAAAATAGAACAGCAAAATATTGTTAAGTATGTGAAAATATTTAAAAGTTTAACCAAGTATTCTATATATCACATATGCAATATGAAATAGAAGATTAAACATTTCTTTGAAGGTCTTAATCCAAGTATCCAATGGTTTCTGGTCTCTCAAAAAAATTTATCATATGATGACATATTTTTATGCACCGCTGAAACTGAGAAGGAATTATATAGATTTTATATATTAAAGGGGAATAAAGATAATAAGAGGTCATCTGAACACCAATAAAAAGGTAATGTGTCAAGAAAAATACGAAGATGATGATTCAATTTACATCATATAAAATTTGCAGAAAAAACATCCTATGAAATTCTTAAAGGGCATGGGATTTAATTAAAATTGCAGCGACAAGGGTCATTTGAAATATGAATGTAAGGAAAAGACGGATACCACTATTATCTAATTATTCAAATTTAAAGAATTGGGTTATTATTCAAACAAATTTCCCAAGTGTCAATGAAATCTAACACATAAGATGATAAGGGGAGAAGACCAAGCTTATGCGATCACTAAAGCTGAAGTGGAAGTTCCACATGATGTGGGGGAAGGTAGTTTAATCATAGTTTCAAATTTATCTAATTATTTATTTTATTCATTATCTTCATGTTTTTTTATATATTCAATGTTTTCCAAGAAAATTAGATATTTTCTTAGAACCATAATAATGGAGTTTTCAGACAAAACTCCTAGTGGAAGTATCACTATAATAAAGATGTGCCAAAAATTCCCCATTATTACACATAAACATGTTCTATTTTCATCCTTAATTATCGTACCTATGGTTGAATGCAATATAATCCTTGGTATATATTGGATATCAAAATATGATAAAAAAATTTATTTAAAGGGGAAGGAAATTATTATTCTTGATGAAGATGAAAAATTCCTTATCTTTAGAGTCGTGACTTAATTATCTAAGCCATGTATAGATCCACCCCAAGGAGCACTTCTGAATGATATTCTCGGTGAATAAGATCAAACAAAATTAGTGGATAGAGTGGATAATCTTCAAATTGAGCATATACCTATTATATAGTAATACATTTATTTATTTCCTAAGGAATTACCTAGACATCTAGTAGATCATGAAGTCAAGTTCTCCATTGATTTAATCCCTAATTAAAGAACTATATCAAAGTATAGATATAGAATGGCCACTATGGACTTATTGTATTTGATGAAACAATAAAAATGGTTTTATGATAATGGATTTATTCTCCCTAGTGTTTCACCATGGGGATACCATGTTCTTTTTATTAATAAGAATGATGGATCCCTGAGTCTACACATTGATTATAGGTAAATCAATAATATTATGATAAAGGAAAAGTATTATCTACCTCACATTGATGACTTATTTTATCAACTTCATGAAGCTCAAATTTTTTTAAAATATTGACCTTTGATATGGATATCATCATTTCCAATTAAAAAAGGAATACATCACAAAATAAACATTCCAAATGAGGTATGGAAATTATTATTTTATAGTAATTATATTTTTATTGAGTAATGTTCCATCTATTTTTATGGATCTAATTAATAATGTATTCAAGGGAAATATTAATGATTTTTTGTGGTATTCATTTATTATATCATGGTGCATTCTAAAAGATATGAGGACCATGATAATCAGTTAAATATCATTATTGATACTCTTATAATAAAATAGTTACATGGAAAATTTAGTAAGTGTTATTTATGTCTTCAGGAAGTTACTTTTATTGTCCATATTGTCTCCAAGGATGGAATATAGTTGATCCTATAAAGTTGAAGGTCATTAAATAATTTCCAACACCAATAAACATAACTGAGGTACATAGTTTCATTGGTTTGTAAGGTTACTATTATTGATTTGTTTATAATTTTTCCAATTGGATAACCCCTTAACCATGCTTCCACATAAAGGGTTTATGTTTATTTGGACAAAGGAATGTGAATAATGTTTTTATTAATTGAAGAGTAGATTGGTTAAAGATCCATTTTGGACTCTACTATCAGGAAATGATGGGTTTGTGATATTAATGATGCATTGAGGAAAGGATTTGGTTGTTTCCTTATCAAAAATGATAAAGTTATTGCATATGAATCATGGTAGTTAAAGAATCATGAAAAAACCTACCCAACTCATGATCTTGAGTTGAAAGTTATAATCTTTTATTTGAATATGTGGATACATTATCTATATGGTTAAATATGTGAGATATGCATAGACCATAAGATCCTAAATACATATTTTCATACAAATATATCAACATGAGGTAGATTATATGGATCAAGATACTCAAGGATTATGATTTTTCAATACACAGCCACCCAAGGAAGGAAAATAAGGCATAATATGCATTAAGTATGAAGGAATGTGGAGTTGTAACCTAAATGAGGATTTAGAGGGATATTATATTCATATATATAGTAAATTTGGATATAGGAATTATAAAATAAGTGGAGACATCACTACTTTTCCAAATGATTTTGAAATCATATTTATTGGAAAAGATAAAAAATTCTTAATTTGATGATGATAATTTTTAGAAGAAAATTAAACTCATGAAATATGTGGATTTGGCCTATATTGTCTGTGAAGATGTAATTATAAAATATGGAAATTGAATACGTGTTTCATATATACCTAATCTGAAAATGTAATTTTTGGATGATTCTCACAACTTGAATTTGTTTATACACTTTAGTAGCCCAAAGATGTATAGGGATTTGAGGGAACATTTTTGGTTGGATGACATGAAGTGGGAAATTGATTATTATTTATCAATATGATTGGTTTTTAAATAGGTGAAGTTAGAGAAAGAACATTCTATAAGATTCATGAAAACTAATCCTATTTTTGTATGGAAATGGGATGAAATTAATATGCACTTTTTCATAGGATTTCCAAAGGCTCCTATAAATAATGATGCAATATGGGTTATTATTGATCACCTAAAAAATATACACATTTCTTTTCTATAAATTAATATTTACCTCTTAATCACCTCACAAGGCTATATATTAAAGAAGTTATTAGACTTCATTGAATAAATTTTCAATTGTGTCTAGTCGTGATCCCCATTTTGCATCAAAATTCTGGAATAGTCTTTATGTAACACCCCAAGCATCCATGGTATGCTCCTCTTTGAATAATAGAGCAGCGTGTGTTGTACGCAACCTCAAGTTCTAACACACCGCGACAAAAAAAAGTAGCAGTTATGAACAATAATACCCACTTTTTGAAATTATGTAAATTTTTTATTTCAAAATGGACTTCATTTTTTGATTTGGAATATTGAAATTAGCCTATGTTGAATTTTTGGTATTTTTCTGAGAAATTCCAATTTTTGATGAATAGTGAAAAATACTTAAAAATAACTTTTTTCATCAAAATAATTTATAGGGATAAATTATACAATTTAGTGATTATAAAGTGTAATTAGAATATATTTTTACCATTTTATCCAATGGTGGTCATTATAATTAATTTCACTTTGAAATTGGACATAAACAATTGGCAATCATTTGATTGATATTCTTTCTTAAAAACACGCTATTTGTTGTCACAGCGGGAATTAATTATTAAATTAATTAATTAAACTTATATTATTTTAATTTTTTAAAATATACATCATTATTTAATTAGGAATATCAAATATAGCTTAGGGTTAATGTTTGGTGTTGTTCTGAAAAACTTCGATTTTTGATGAATAGTGAAACCACTAAGTGGTAGTTAAAAAACTGATTTATTGTTTAAATGAAAATTTACCACCTCTGTGATTTGAATTTCCAAAATCCGACATACATAATTGTCATTAGGAAGTAAAATGTGGATCAATGGGATTAAAATAATTTTTGGTGAATAGTAACTTTTAAGCTCTATTAATCGCGATTAAAGGTAATTAGTGAAATTTAAGGTAAAAATGATATTATAAAAATATGAAAATATCTTGACACTTGTCCTACCCTTATTGGATGAGTCATGGCCGACCAATACAATCCATGGGTCAACTTGGGGACCCCATGGAGCCACTTGGGTAAGAAAATGACATTAATAACTTTTTATTTAAAGTAAAAATAAAATCGACACAAACATGTGTTGTTTTACTAAAACAGTTATTACATGGGGTTATATAAGTTAACTTTTTGACTATAAATATTCATTGGAAAGATAAAATGATTTCCTACATCATGGTAATTTTTTTTATAATTTTTAGACATTAAATAAATTAAATTTTTTATGACACCATGATGATGCAGCGATTACCTCATTAATTAACGATTTAAATAAAATGAAAAGATAATGTAAACTATAAGACTTAAACTTGTCAAAAACCTATTGTATGAGTAGATTTAGAACCCCTATCACCTTACCCTTGAAATATATAATTGTGGGACCTCTAAAATCCGAAATTAATTTCATAATAATGTAACATTTATTGACTTTCCAAGAGTGCCCCTCCTCTCCTCTTATAAAAGCCCCCCACCTCTACCACATTATTCACACCTTCAAATCCATTTGGCTCAGAAAAACTTTACCCAAATACTCTCTCAACTTCCCTATCTTACTCATAGAAGCCTCACTTTGGGCAGAATTCTTCCCAGGGAAGCCTTTGTCTGAAATCAAAGACTTACCCGATTTTATGGTAATGTCTTCTCTTATGTTATTTTGTCTTATTTTGCTTATCCAACCCCTTAAACTCTTTTCATTCCATTATTTTGTAACAAAACCAGTATCTTAAATATACTAGTATGTTTTTATGAGAAGTATTTGATTTACACTTACACACACCTTCGGATAATGTTTAAAGAACATACTGTTTCTGTGGTTGGGGAATTTCTGCCTCACGAAACGATGATTGTTCAATCTTCTTTTAACACCTCTCATGGTGGCCATTAAGATGTAACTATATTTATATATGATATATATTATGTTTATGTTTTCATTATGATTCTGTATTTCTCATTTATGTCATACCTTTATGACTTCCATTATGGGTAAATGCGATAATTTCATTTTAGGAAGTGCGGACTACCGCCCCCTGAAAGTGATTTGAATCGTTAATGCCATATGTGGGATGTATAAAGGATGGAGTAAATGATATTATATATGATATTATACTGGAATTATAATATACCTTTATATCATTATTATTTCATTCCATTAAATATGAAATATAAATTAAAGTAGTGTTCATGTGTACGTACGGCTTACCGTCTCCATGAACGGTGAATTTCATTTCTTACCTCTAAATGTTATGTAATATTATGAATGAATGTATATACTGGATATATATGATATATATGATAACTAAATCATGAATATAATTCTTGAGATAATGTATATTCTACCACATAAACAACTTGTAATTATAATAAGTTTGTTTTTGACTCAAGTAACAAAGATCGACAAAACGACCGTTATTAACTTAAATAATTACATAATGTTCATAACCTTGTAATAAGTGATATAAAAGGAATAATGAACTTGAAAAAGGTTCTTAATCAATTAGAAATTAACTCTAGTTTATTATTCAGGAGTGTAAAGAATGATCGAGTCAAGTCGGACATGAGATAAGGGAACTTCTTAACCCAATTTCTATTCTTTGGGTTAATCTCCTCCTTTCAAATTATGTCATGATATTATTATGTCCTATATTGTATGTGTACTTAATTTATGTGTACTTATAGTGAATACACATAATAGATCTATTTTTTTAAAAAAATTATCTTTGTAAGGGACTTCATCTCAATCTCCTTTCATTGAGGCATATTTTGTTTTATACACAACTTTCTTTTATACGGTGTATAATCCCCCTTTGAATTTTACATTTATTCAAAAGGTTTTCTTTTATAATTATGTGATTTTTAAATGATTTCAGAAAAGAGATATTTTTCTCAAATATATGAAAATCTAGTGCAAATGTATACGTATTTAACGCAAGCTTAAAAATGTTTTCAGAAAACCCGACTCTTGAGTGTGGTAGACTGGAAGGGATTGGGAGTGGACCCATCATGGCATGTAATTAGTTGAGAAGTCTCAGAATTAGTTATTTTTTTCAGAATCTTGCATAATGTTTTCATAAAAACATTGGAGTATATTTAATCAATTTTAAATGTAAGTATCTTCTAAAAAAATTGCATTGGCAGGTCTCATGAGACAAACTAGTGTCTTGGCACGAGGCCTTGACAAAATCTTATTTGTAGTATTGGCACGAGGCCTTGGCTACGTGGTTATGATAGTCTGGCATTATGAATTCCATCATTATGAAAGTGGTTATTGATATTGCATGTGATTATTCGACTAGTAGAATATCAATGTGAATAATTAAATGGAATTATTTCATTTTATTTTTGCCATTTTATGCTGAAAATCAAGTTTAAAAGGATTTTGTTTTAGTTATACATTGCCTTAAATGTTAATGTTTATTTATGAAAGCTTCCACTATATTTTTATCCTTACTGAGCATCTGAGCTCACCCCTTCCAATGTTTTAATTTTTCCATGATGTGAAGAAGTATATTATGAATGACCTGCAGGGATAGTATGAGGGGATATGAAGACAAGATGTTGTTGTAGTTTTTATTACTTTATGATGTAATGTACAACTTATGAATGTATCTAGTGTTTCCAAGGCTACTAAACTAATAGGTCTTTCGAGACTTTATATTTTTTGATCATGCCAATGTTACGCAATAATTCACCGACTCTGGGTAACTGGGGTCGGGGCATTACACTTTATATGTCTCTTGATACAGAGCTTCATTTGAGCACCGGCTATCATCCTAAAATTGATGGGCATTCTAAAAGGACTATTCAAACATTATAAGACATGTTGAGGTCATAATTAATTGAATTCCAAGATATGTGAGATAAATGTTAACCTTTGGTATAGTTTTCCTATAATAATAGTTTCTATTACAGTATTCAAATGGCATCGTATGAAGAATCATATGTCAAAAGATTTCATACTTCATCTTGTTAGGGTCAATTTAGTGAAAGGAAACTTATAGGACTATAACTTGTTGAAGAGACAAAAAAAATGTCAGACTATTCGGGCTCATATTATAGTATCTCAATGTAGGTGAAATATTTATTCCAACAATCAAAGGAAAGATTTATAATTTCAAGTGGGAGATCATGTTTTCTTAAAATTATCTCCATGGAAGGGTTCCATAATTTCGGTAAGAATGGAAAATTGAGCCTCAGGTACTTAGAATCATTTTTAATTTTGGAAAGGATTAGAGCTATGGATTAATGATTATAAATTCCACCGGTCCCCTCTAAAGTAAATTATTTGTTCCATATATCATTTTTAAGGAATTAAATTTCAAACTCAATGCATGTGTTCACCTTTGAAGAAATAGAATTGGAACTTGGTCTATCTTACTGTGAAGATCCTATACATATTCCTGACACCACCGATAAATTGTTGAGAAATTATATAAATATACTATAAATTTTACTTTAGGGAAATCATAAAATTTAATAAACAACGTGTAAACCATAGTATTTTATGAATAAGAACCATCCACAAAATTTTAGGAGGTAATATCCATGAAAATTCCGAGGGTGAAATTTTTGTATGATGGAAAAATGTAACACCCTAGATTAAAATTTAGTAAGTGAAAATTATATTTCAATAAAACTATCCTAAAACAACTATTTTAATATTTTATTGAAAAATAATAATTTTATAATATGAATATCAATTTTTATATTATTTGGTCAAAATAATACTTTATTGAATTTTTTAAAATTTCACATAGAAATAAGATTTCATGAATAATAGAAAATGTGAAAATTAACTATTCATACCTTTTTTTTAAAATAATGTTTAATAATAATTATAATTAAAAATTTATTAAATATTAATATTATATAAATAAATATAATATCATTTGGATATAAAAAGGGTCATTTTTCAAAGAACTATTTTTTTTCATAAAATTATTTTGGTTTAAAAAGACATAATGTTTATATATTTTAATTAATTAAAATAATATTTAATGATGTATTATTTAAATTAAATTTAGTTATTATATATCTAAATATATTAATTTAAATCCATATATTTATGAAAACTAGACATATAATTAATATAATATCATATTATGCTTGAAAAATGCAATTCTTGAAAAACAGTTTTTCGACACGTTTTGTGGGTTTATCTTTAAATTAAATTTTAAAACATAACTGAATTTAATTTGATAAAATGGATTCCATATTTTTAATTAGAATAATTAATATTATCTAATATGTTAAACTTAATTTTTTGTTATAATGAATTGTAAAAAGAGTAAAAATTAATCACCATGGTTAAGGTAAGAATAACTTTACGAGGGGTTCATCAATAAATATAAGGGTTAAAATAATCTTAAAATTTGAATAATTACTATTTTATAGTCCTATTTATAACATTTAACATATAAGGTTTGTTAATTATCCATTTTTATCCTTTTTCCATGTGAAAAATGTGATTACAATTTATTCTTTTCCAAAATTCAAAGTGTGTCCTCCTCTTCAATTATAAAAGGGCACTCCCTCCCCTCACTTATTAAAAACTAGAAATCCCATTGGATAAAAAAACAATAAAAAATCCAACCTCAACATCGTTATTTAAATTATAGAGCTTATTTTCATCCCAAAATACTAACCCTAGGGTTCTTAAGAGGAGATCCAGTGGAGGTTTCTCTAAGGAAAGGTAATTATCTTCACTAAACTCTTTCTTTTTTACTTCTTATTTTATCACATTAAATTATGACTTAACACTTACAATATAATAAAAAAAGTATATAACATATATTTAGGTGTTATTAAATTTAAATAATAATATTTATCCATATTCTTCTCCATCAAATGGGAAACAAATCCATCACTCATGTGTACGGTGGACTACCACCTCGCAAACCGATGTGATTTTTCCCATCACCAACTCATATGGTTAGTCATAATGATGGAAATAATGAATATATATGATAAATATGAAATGATATTAATTATTTAAAATTTATATATCATCCACTTCTTTACCCTTTATCTCATTAATGGAATTATATCATCACTCATTTGTATGCGTGGCCAACCGTCTCCACGAAGCGATGCGATTCATTTTCCATGTACAACATTCAAGAATGGATATAAAAATGTATATTATGAGTAAATATGATTCTCATAAAATTAATATAAATATTTAAATTTTTAATCTATATCCCATACACAATAACATTAACTTTCATGACAAAACATGCATGAGAAAATAAGGTAATTAACACCCAAAATAATGAAAGTAATGAAATATTATTAATAAATTGGAATTAAAATGTTATAATAGGGCCATTTATGATATTATAAATATTAATATGATTATGTTATAAATTAATAATATTTTTAAAACAATTTTATAGTATTTTAAATCATGTTAAACTAAAGGTAAGTGTGAGGTAAGGGATTTCATCTCAATTTCCATTCCATTGAAACATATTTATTAATATGCCCCCATTCACTTTTATGTGGTATATATACTATCACTTTTATTTATTTAACATTAATAACTATTTATTCATGACATTTAATTTTAAATTCAAGTTTATTGTTTCAAGGGTTTACAATTTTAAAGTTACCAAAGAGGTAAGAATAAATTTTACAATCTCCCTTTCTTTTGTGATTGATTTTAATCTTATTAAAGATATCTTATCATTTATCCTTCAAAAGATACAATAATTTTCCTATACAATAGATATTCAAGGATTTTTTATACATTATTCCTAATTTTTCACTCTTTTATACATGATTCAAACAAATATATGATTAAATGAAAACCTATTTTTATTTCTCTTTAAATCAAATAAATTTTCCTTCCATGTCCATGTTTTTCAAAATGATTTTAAAATATTCCTCTTAATTACTAAAATAATTTATTAAGGTAATTTTAAGTTATACTTAAATTTTAAAAATGGTTTGAAAGGAAAATTTATACTATTTTTCAACATGGACGTTTTTTACATAAGTCAAAAGGAATGTTTTTTAGCATATACATTGATAACAAACTTTCCCACCATCGTAACCATTTTAAAAAAATGTTTATACTTCTATATTTTTTTAATGGTTTTAAAAAGAAAAATATTTAATGAAATCTAATTTTAGTGTTCTAATTCCATTCCCTTTATTCTTCTATAGGAAATTATTTTATTACAAAAACCTATATTCCCAATGAACTGATGGTCTCATCTCGTCTCTTGTTTAATTTTGTGATTGTTAAATTTATCTTGAGAAAATAAATTTTTTGTGATAATTTTTCATTATAAATTATATTTATCTTAAATATAAATATCATCTATATCATGGATATTATTATTTCCTAAATAATATACCATTTTTAGATATGGTGTTTACTTTAAAAGTTTTTTGTTTAATTGGGGAAATATTGATAAATTTGTATCCTTTAATTAATATAGGTATTTGTTGATAAGGCATATTGATTCATGAATTAAATAAATAATTTGATATATGGGGAATTATTTGGACATGAAATAATGGGAGGGGCCCTAAATTATGCATCCCCTCAATGTATCAATGGGTATCATGAAACAAATAAGTTAGCCAAATTAAATGGGTTTCTACCCACTGTTTTAAACTGTCTTGTGAAAGGTATTGATAGTATAGATATCACGATATCTGAGATCTTGATGTCAGAAATTAAGAATTTTCTTAATTGAGAATTTAATTTTTATTATCTATGAGATTATTACATTGATATTATTCATGGATTCATTTTTTCTCAATTTATTCATTAAATGGCATGTGTGTACAATGATTTACATTTCCTTATTGATTGTGCCTTATATAATCATGATATTAAAGTTGTTGATTAAATTCCATGTGTGTCTAGTTATTTACATTGTAATATTGAGTATTACTTATTGATTCATGATATATTCTATTGTATATAACTCTTACTGATCATTTTAGATCATACTTATTCTGTTTCCTTTCCCTAAGATATGAAGAAAAAATCATTGAATAGGTTAAAGGATGTTGAATGTTTTCCATTATTATGATTTATTTTCTATTCCCAATATAAAATGGGTATCATGTATGTATCTAGTTACGTAGTACTACTAATTTATTACATATTTTAATATTTTACCCCTTGTATCTATACCAATGTAATAAACTAGATGTTGACTCAGGATTATTAGAGTTGTGGTTATTACAGTAGAAATTAGAGGAAGTTTAGTAGAAACCTTGGAAACTTGATTAAGGAATACATAGATTAGGGAATATAAATCTATGTTAGACTTTGAGGATATGTATAGAAGAACATCCTAAAGTTTTTTTAAGGTATATATTATGTGGTTTTCCCTATAAATACATATCTATATAGATACTGCAGGTGTACATGGTTCTAGAATAGATGTACCAAGGGGTAATAACTCTAAAAAGTGAACATTGGGATTTGAGTCTATTGTCACATATTTCATGAAAATGAACCTTACTGTGCACCTATTTTGACACTCTATGGGGATATGCTTTAGATAATTCAGATTTTCTCTATAAACCACTATGGAGGATTCTAAAAAAAATGTATCCCCAACAGAAACCAATTACATTATATCAAGACTAAAAATGCATAAATTTTTAATTTATATTAATTATTATACATTATGATTTAGAATTTAAAATTTCATGAGATAATCTCGTTTATTCCATTATTTAGAAATGGATCCTGAATGAAAGAATAATGTCAACACTCATAGTCAATGTAGACATTTTTCTACTGAGCAACTAATATATTTGGTATTAGATCTCAATAGATCATGGCTATATTATGACAGCTTACTCAAACTATGATGAATAAAATTTCTTGAAAATAGAAACCTTTTGTTCTATAGTGTGATTCTCCTATGTTGTATTGTTTCATGAGATAGAATCCCCCATAATTTATTGGGACTTCTAATCATGTGGTTTCTGAGAAATTTATTAATTCCCTTGAGAACATATTTCAAGCCTTAGGATGTGATGAAATAAAAATGTATACATTTAAGTGTACTATATTTAGGGAGATGTTAATCAATGGTGGTCATTAATTATGACTACTAGGGAGGAAGAAGAAATAAAATACATGGAATGGATATCTTCTAAAGAAACATTCTTTGAAGAATATTTCCCTCATGAGCAATGAACTAAAATGAATAGATAGTTCCTTATATTTAGTCAAAATGAATAATAAAATGTTATAGATTATGAGAAAAAAATTAAAAAAATATCTAGGTATACTACATATTGAATATGTAATACAAAATAAAATATTGACCATTTTTAAAGGGATTAATCCAAGTCTCTAAAGGGTGATGGTTTCTCAAATTTTTTCATCATATGATGAAATAGTTTTATTCACCATAAAAAAAGATAAATAATTATATTGATTCTATATATTCAAGGGTAATAAAGAGAATAAGTGGTTATATAAACACCAAGAAAATGGGAATGAATCAAAAAATATTAAGTAGATGAAAATAAATCAAATTTCATCAGGTGAAAATTATGGAAAGAAACATCCAGGAAAATTCTTGAAGGGGACGAGAGTTTATTATAAGTATGGAGACAAGGTCAATTTGGTTCATGAGTGTGAGGGAAAGAAATAAACTACTATTATCCAATTCTTCAATAGTAAATAGAAGGGGAATTATTCAAACCAATGTCTCAATCATCAAATAAATCTACCAAAGAATAGGCCAAGGGGAGAAGGATAATCTTATACAATCACTACAGTTGAAGTGGAAGTACCCAATGATGTGGTGGTAGATACTTTAATCATAGTCTCAAATTTAACCAATGGTTTATTTGATTTGGTATATTCACACTCTTTTATATCTTCCATGTTATCCAAGAAAATTAGATATTTCCCTAACAGCTTAATAAGGACGTTGTCAGTAAGAAATCCTAGTAGAAGTCTTACTGAAACAAGGATGTGTTAGTCATTCCCCATTACGACACATAAAAATGCACTATTTGTGTACTTTATTATCATACCTATCATTGACTTCTATATAATCCTTGGTAGGGACTTTTTTTCAAAATTTTATTCAAAACAATTATTTCAAGTATAAGAAAATTACAAGTCATGATGAAGATATGGAATTCATTATCTTTAGTGCAGATATTTCAACATTTGAGTCATGTCTAGATCTAAATATAGTAGCACATTTGAATTAGATTCTTGGGTAAGAAGAGAAAACAAATCAATGGATGGAGAAGGTAATCTTAAAAATCAGTATGTACCTATTATATAGGAATATGTTGATGTATTTCTTGAAGAATTACCTTGACATCCACCAATGCATGAAGTAAAGTTCTCCATTGATTTAATCTCTAATGAAATACCTAGATCAAAGTCTCCCTATAGAATGGACAATGTGGAATTGATGGAGTTAAAGAAACAACTATACGAGTTTTGTGATAAAGGATTTATTCTACCTAGTTTTACACTATAGGGATCCCCTATTCTCTTTGTTAATAAGAAAGTTTGATCCATGAAGTAGTGCATTAATTATAGGTAAATAAACTATATTATGATAAAGAAAATGTATCATATGTGTCATATTGATGACTTATTTTATCAACTTCACATAGATTAAAAAACAAATATTAGCCTTCAATCTAGGTATCATCAATCACAAGTAAAAACAGAATACATCCCAAAGAAATATTTTCGAATGAGGTATGTGTAGGTTCCAGGCGTAGCGGAAGCGCGTTGGTAGGTTTACCCAAATTTAATGTTAGCATTAAACAACGCTCAATCTGAGATCCATCATGATAATAAAATGCCGGATTTTCGGAATAGAACAAAGAATTAAAAGAAAGAGAAGGCTCCCTGAACCATCGATAGGATCATCGTATGTTGGTTATGATTAATTTAATTAATTGACAAGAATTACCTTGATTAAATTCTATCTTCATTGATGTTTTACGATCATGTTTCGATGTGATTCATCATTTCATCTTAGAATCCAACAGTAGACTTCCTCTAGCGGTGATTCACATGTGCACCACGTATCTCTGGATGTCGCCAAAGGAATCTCCGGGTGCAAGTGTGAAGAAGCCTTTGCTTGCGTTGTCCACCTTAGATCACCTTCATCTGACGGAGGAGGATCTCTCTCAGTCTTAAAAGTGTTCTTGGAGGAAGGAGTTCTCTCATCCTTGAGAGAATTTTCTAGAATTGTTGTGAATAATGATTCATCGAAAAGTGTTGGGGTTGTGTGGATATTTATAATCGGGTTTGAGGTTATAGAGTTATGACAATAAATAAATGTGTTACGCGTTTTCTTTATTTATTTTAACACTTATTGAAAACCCCCATGTCGAATCATTAATTCTTTGACATGTGCCCATGCTGATTATAATAAATATCATTTAATAAAACAATATTATTTCCTCAAAATCCTGAATGGAAAAACTACACTGCGTGTAATCATTAATACACGGCGTATACTTATTTTCCATTTCCTTTCCAAAAAGAAAACTACACGGCGTGTACATTCAATTTAGATGGCATGTATATCTTGTTTTTTCATTTTAATCTTCCTTCAACATTAAAATGATTTAGGCTTCCTTGAATAATTATTAAACCACATACAGGAATAATCATTATTCTACTTGAGATACTTGGATACACTTAGTGTGTGTCCCTCTAGGCCTCTTTCTCGTTGGCATTAGGCGGGCTTGCCTAATGTCCAAGATTACTGTCTAGCAATGGGTCAACACACCCAAGAGAAAGAAGTTGACACCGTATTGATGTGCCACCTCAAATGAATGCTTACCGTGTAATTTAATCCCTTTGTCTAGATATCTCTAATCAAGCGGGTTCCATGCTTGTGTCATCAACCCATGTGCTCGATTATTATATCTTTGACTTCCCAGAATTGAACTCTCCCATACCTTACCATGGCCATGGATTTATTTAGGCTATATCAATTCCATCAAAGGGCCTGAGATATCTACTTCCTTTATGGAACAGAAGGGAAAAATCCTTTCTCGCATTATCTATTAAAGCAGTATCACTCGTGACGCACCCAACATATCCTACCTCACTGCGAACAGTGTGTCGTCACAGTTTTCGTCAATACATCTAAGTGTGTTAGTTGAAATACCCATTAATAATAATCTTAAATTCTAAGGACAAATACACACATCCAAAGATAGGAACATCCAATGACACTATGAAATGTGGATTTTCTACTGGTGGGTCTCGTTCTCATAATATCCTCCTGGATATTACCAAGGGTGCACACCATGAGAAGGTGCCTCAAAGTTTTATGAGTCATCACCCCTAACGGCATGTATTATTTTTCTCCCTCAAATAACATCATTCGTTCATAGAACATATATTCATGTATAGTGTTATGGAACTTCCGGGTTCTCATCATAGCGAGGATCGGCTATGACCCTTTAATGCAATAGCTGTCCTTAGGACATTATCACATGCACTGTCATGCAGAAGAACAATCAAGATGTGATAAGGTATTTATTAATGAATAAAGTACAAAGTAGTTGGTTCTAGGACACCAACTCCAATAGACTCCCACTTGGACTAGAGCCAACTGCTAACAACCTTTAACTCGCTAGCTCTCACATGATATTCATGCTTCTGCTGAGATAGGCCTTTAGTCATGGGGCCTTCCATGTTCTCTTCCGTGGATACTCTTCTCACTGAAACTTCACACCTTTGATAGAAATCCCTAAAGAGGTGATACTTCTAGGGTATGTGCTTTTTCTATTGATGTGACCTTGGTTCTTTTGCATGATCCACTGATGTAGTATTATCACAATAAAATGTGATTGGATCTTTATTTCTAGGAACCACATCAAGCTCCTCGAAAAAGTTCTGAATCCAGATGGCTTCCTTGGCTACATCAGAAACCGCTATATATTTGGAATCTACTGTAGAATCGGCAACAACTGGCTGTTTTGAACTCTTCCAGCTCACATCTCTTCTATTGAGATAGAAAAAATATCCAGATTGTGACATCAGATCATTCTGATCTGTCTAAAAACCAGCATCATTATACCCTATGAAGACAAGTTCTTTGTCTCCTCCATACACCAGGAACATATCCTTAGTTCTTCTCAGATACTTAAGGATAGTCTTAACAACAGTCCAATGTTTTTCTCTTGGATATTCTTGATATATTCCTACCATGCTCAGTGCATAGGCAACATCAAGACTGATACATAACATGGAATACATGATGGATTCTATAGCCGAAGCGTATGGGATCTCACTCATTCTATCTTTCTCTTATTGTGTCTGAGGACACATTTTCTTAGAAAGATGTAGGCCACGTTACATAGGAACCAATCCCCTCTTGGATTGTTCCATACTAAATCTCTTTAGTATCTGGTCAATGTATGTACCCTAACTTAGTCCAAGAATTGATCCCTAGAATGTAGGTTGATTCACCCAAGCCCTTCATGGAGAAACACTTGTTCAACCACCCCTTAACTGACTGTAAGAATGGTACATCATTTCAAATAAGCAATATGTCGTCAACATATACTACTAGGATAACAGTCAAATTCCCATTAACCGCTTATAAACACATGGATCTCATTCATTCTTAATGAAATAAAATTCCTTTATGGATTCATCAAATCTAACATTCCATGACTTGGATGCTTGATTAAATCCATAAATGGAGTTTTGTAACTTGCAGACCCTTTTGCCTTCACCTGGTGTCACAAACCCTTCTAGTTGGGTCGTATAGACATCTTCCTAAAGGTTCCTGTTATGGAATGTTGTTTTGACATCCATTTTCCAAATCTCGTAGTCATGGTAATCTGTTATGGAAATTATAATTCTTATGGATTTAAACATGGAAACTGGTGAGAAGGTTTCATCATATTTAATTCCTTGACGCTGTTTGAATCTTTTAGCCATCATCCTTTCTTTATAGGTTCTAAATTGACCTTCCATGTCTAGTTTTCTCTTGAATACCCATTTTCATCCAACAGGCTTTACATTAACTGGCTCATCGACCAGAACACAGACTTGTTTCTGATATATAGAATCCATCTCACAATTCATAACTTCTAGCCATATTATAGCTTCTGAGATTTCTACTAGTTCCTTTTAGGAGAGAGGTTCATCATTATCCAGTGATAATGATTCACCATCTTCGGTGACTAGGAAACCAAATCTCTCTGGTTCCCTTACCTATCTTGATGTCCTACACAGTACTTGTGTTTCTGGCACCCCTTCCATGGGGACCTGTGGAACTTGTTCCTATACCAACTCCTATGTATCTTGAGCATCAACTTTGTCGAATTCAATATTGATCCCACTATCCCTTTTGAGGATGTGCTCCCTCTCAAAAAAGACGGCTTGTCTAGCGATAGTCACTTTCTTGTCTTGAGGGTTATATATGTATTATCCTCTTGTTTCCTTGGGATATACTATAAAGATACACCTCGTTCCCTGGGGTTCTAGTTTGTTTCCTGAGAAGGCCTTAATGAATGCCTCGCTTCCCCATACATGTGTGTGCAAAAAAATGGGTTTCTTTCCATTCTATAACTTGGAGGTAATTCCATTTTCCACCTTAGTTGATACTCGATTTAATGTGTATGTTGCAGTTTGTAATGCATTTCCCCAAAAGGATAATGGAAGATCTGCATGACTCATCATTGACCTCACCATGTCCAACAAGGTGTGGTTACTCATTTCACTAACCCCATTCCACTATGGTTTATAAGGAGGAGTGAGCTGAGATAGAATCCCAGACCCCCGTAGAAGATCGATGAACTCTTGGTTCAGATATTCTCTACCTCAATCCGATCAAAGTTTATTTGTCTTCTTACCAAACTGATTCTCTACTTCATTCTTCAATTCCTTAAATTTCTCTAGGGATTCTGACTTATACCTCATTAAGGAGACATATACATATCTACTCAAATCATTAGTAAAAGTAATAAAGTAAGAATACCCACCTCTATCTTCTACTGGAAATGGTCCACACACATCTGTGTGCACCAATCCTAGAATCTTTTTGGCCCTTTCACCTTGTCCACCAAAGGGTGGCCTGGTCATTTTTCCTTGTAAACAAGCGTGACATCTATTAAGTGGTTTTAGCTCAATAGATTCCAAATAACCATCTTGGAAGAACTTTGAAAAGCTCTTCTCGTTTACATGACCGAGATGGTGATGCCACAACTGAGTGATGTATGAGTCATGTGAGTTTGTTTTGTTATCGATTGCCCACACTTGGTTTTCGTAATTTAATACATACAGACCATTATTTAAATGTTCCATTCCATAACATACATTATTCTTATAAAAGAGAAAACCCTTATTTCCAAACTTGAAAATAAATTCATCCATATCCAAACAAGATACAAAAATTATGTTCTTGGTAACACTAGGCACATAATAACAGTTATGTAAAACCAAAATCATCCCAGTTGGAAATGAGAGGTGGTAATCGCCAATAGCCAACGCAACCAGCCTTGTTCCATTGGAAGCCCAAAGATCCACCTCTCCTATGGAAATATTTCTAAATCCACTTGGTTCCTACATTTGAATACATATGTGATCCCCACAATCTATATCTAATACCCAATGTGTAGAAATGGAAAGATTACACTAGATAGCAAACTCACCTTTAGAATCCCCATGCTTCTAAGTGCAGTTCCTCTTCTAGTGTCCTTTCTTTCCACAGTCAAAAAATACTTCCTCTCATTCCTTTCCCTGCCTCTGGATCTTCCCCTTCTTGGAGGGACAGCACTCGGGGGCTTCAGACCGTTTATAAGTCTTTGGCCCCTTTGCCTTGTCCTTCCTTTTCCTATTCACCATAAGGACTATGGGTTTTTCATGCCCCATGTCCTTATCTACCTGGAGAATTACGGTTATAAGTTCTAATAGACTCTTATCATTGTTTCTCATGTTATAATTGGTAATGAAGCTAGATAAGGTCTTGGGTAGTGATGATAGGATGATATCTGTACGCAACTCATCCGATAATTTAATCCCTAAGATGTCTAGATGTTCAATGTAGCCTATAAGCTTGACTACATGAGGCCCAGTTGGAACATACTCTCTAAGCTTAGTTGTAAATAAAGAATTGTACATATCATATCTCTCTTGTCTCACATTCTTTTGGTAGAGATCCTTAATGTGGGACATTGTGCTATATGCATCCATGTTTTCATGTTTCTTCAAGATCTCATTAGACATGGACGATAGCATGAAACACTGGACATCTATGGCATCATCCATATGTTTCGCATAGAGATATATTTCTTCATCACTTTCCTATTTTCCAGGTGCAACTGGAATAGGCTCTTCCAGCACATACAATTTCCTCTCGTGGCAAAGGATGACACGTAAACACCTCTGCCACTCTTGGAAATTGGTGCCAGTGAGAAGTTTTTCATTCTCGAGTATGGTTCGAAATGATATGTTTGAAGTCATTTTTCTTGTCGTTTCTACAAATTAAGATGATCAAAGGTTTTAGTAATTTATAAAACTGAGACAAATAAATAAATTAATATTTATTTGTCTCCCACTATTTTATCAAAATCCAATAGGCCTCACCATTAACTTCGGAATATTCTGTTGCCTGAATATTCTAGTGGAAAGGATCCATATTTCCCTTCGTATTACCCCAAATAGGGTTGGACAAGCAACTTGAAGGGTTTTAGGTAGGAATTCCAAATGCCAACTTCATTAACTCACAGCTCCTTGATCCGTTGAGTGGACTCCCCAATCCTAAAATCCTTTTATTTTGGATTTCCTCAACCTTTGCCTCTTTGTCACACCAAGTCCTACTGTGGCAGTCAACCCTTGATGTGAACCATGTCAATTCAACACAAAACCTTGAATTATAATTCCCTGATAATTGAAATCAATCCGTCTAGGGTTGGTCAAGCACTTTGAACAATGGTTCGATTCTAACCAAGATTATGGAAGGCTATACCGACTTAATATTTCTTTGAGGGATTTTATCCTTATACATAAATTTCCATTTTATTATCTTTTATTACATCCTTGTTAATATTAATTGGGATATACTTAAGTGACTAAACATTTCTAAGGTAATATTTATGCATAAGCCGATCTTATTTTAGTTCTATCTTACATTCTTGTTTAATTCATTAATTGTGTGATCATGGCAACACACCCACAATAAATAAACCATGAAACTGATAGAAATAAAATAAATCGTATGATCATGAGCTTGTTATATTGGTTAGTTTATCTAGTGGTTGATAAACTAACCCAAGACCTAGGGGAGAAACACCTTGAACCTTTTAGGTTCGTGTTTATAGCTTTCCACTTGTCCACCTTTGTATCTCCTTGGATTGGTTTCACCTTAGCTCCTAACTTGAGCCACCTCCACTATTTTTGGAGCTTCATCCATTACATATGCATTTATCTCACATACAGGTGAGGGGTAAAAGGGGTTTTTACATAGAAGAATCCTTGGGAGTGCAGGCCTTACATATTAATGAGGAGAAGTCTCGCAAGCCAAAAAATTTAATTTATATAAATTAATTAAAATAAACCATTCACATACAAAGGTCTTGCTCTAACTCAGGATCATCCATACATGAAACGATATTTATTCATAAATAAAACTATAATTCAATTATTTAATCATTCTTTCTTAATATAAATCACGCTCGAATCAATTAATTATCTTTAATTAATCAATCATTTTATCTTAAACCCTTTTCTAAATTTCCTTGAGATTCTCATCTATAATAATTTTAAACAAATAAATTCATTTAAAATTATCTTTGTACGTAACTTGTACCTTGGAGGTGACCTGATGAATTCTTGTTCATTACATAGATGTTAAATTAAACACACACATATATATATAAGACCTATCACGTTTTGTGCCTCAGCTTTACGCCTACACTATGGTACACGTCTCAAGGGTTTTTATAATATAATAATAAATTTTAATAAATATGCATAATTTGGATGAGTACACGGTGTGTACTTTTGTTCACCGTCCAGCCGAAGTACACACCCGGGGAAATGGCGTGTAGATGTAATTTGGATTTTTTTTGGAGCACACGGCGTGTCATGTGGGACACACGCCTTGTAGTATCCGCATTACATAGTTTCCAACCGGGCAAGTCGTGTACGGGGTACATGGTCTAACCCTAACCTGAAGGGACTAAACACCGTGTTTAGTGGAAAACACAGCATGTAATCTGGAAACCATGTGCCACTTGTTCCTGGTCAACACACGGTGTCATTTATGACTTAGGTATACTCCAATACATGGCCTAATTTGGAAGACCAGTATGATGCATTGAACCTAGACTACACGGCGTGTACTTCTGAATACATGTCGTGTATTATTATGTTGTATGTCCAGGAATGTTTTTCACCTCCGGATGAGATCCTCTATTTTATTTTAATCAACGTTAAAAGAAAAATTCATTTCTGTAAGGTTAACGAGAAACGAGACAGGAGGAACAGATCTCGAGATTCAAATTTAAATAATGATTAACGTGAATTGAAACAACTAAATTATTAAATGCATAAATCACCAATTAAAAAACTAAATAATTATAATCAATGAATTGACTGCTCTGATACCACATGTAGGTTCTGGGCAAAGCGAAAGTGAATTGGTGGGTTTGCCCAAATTTAATTTTAGCATTAACCAACGTTCAATCTGAGATATGTCACGATAATAAAACATCGAATCATCGAAATAGAATGAAGAATGAAAATAAAGATAAGGGTCCCAGAATCATCAATAAGATCATCATATGTTGGTTATAATTAATTTAATTAATTAACAAGAATTACCTATATGGAATTATTTCTTTTTTGATGTTTTCCAGTCATGTTTCGATGTGATTCGTCATTGCATCACAAAATCCAAGTGCAGACTTCCTCTAGCGGTGATCCACATGTGCACCATGTATCTCTGGATGTCGCCAAAGGAATCTCTAGGTGCTAGAATGGATAAGACTTTTCTTGCATTGTCTGCCTTAGATCACCTTGATCTGATGGAGGAGGATCTCTATCGGTCTTGAGAGCGTTCTTAGAGTAAGGAGTTATCTCGACCTTGAGATAATTTTCCAGAATTGTTTTTCACAATGATTCATCAAAAATTGTTGGGGTTGTGAGGATATTTATAATCAGTTTTGATGTTATAGAGTTATGACAATAAATAAACTCATTACGCATTTTATTTATTTCATTAACTCTTATTGAAAACCCCCATGTCGAATCATTAATTCCTTGGCATACACTCACACTAATTATAATAAATATTATTTAATAAAACAATATTATTTCCTCAAAATTTTGACTGGAAAGACTATAAGGCATGTAATCATTAATACATGACGTGTACTTGTTTTTCATTTCCTTTCCAAAATGAAAACTACACGGTGTGTACATTCAATGTACACAGCGTGTATATATTGTTTTTTCATTTTATTCTTCCTCCAACATTAAAACTATTTAGTATTCCTTGAATAATTATTAGACCATATATGGTAATAATCTTTATTCTACTTGAGATACTTAGATAAACTTAGCGTTTGAACCACTAGGCCTCTTTCTCGTTGGAATTAGGCGGGGCTGCCTAATGTCCAAGATTACTATCTAGAAATGGGTCAAGGAACCCAAGAGAAATAATTTGATGCCTCATTTATGTGTCACCTCATACAAACTCTCACCATGTAATTTAACCCCTTTGTCTCGATATCTCTAATCAAGCGGGTTGCATGCTAGTGTCATCAACCCATGTGCTCGATTATTCTTTCTTTGACTTCCTAGAATTGAACTCGCCCATACCTTACCATGGCCATGGATTTGTTTAGGCTATATCAATTCCATCAAAGGGCCGGATATATCTACTTTTTTATGGAATAGAAGGGACAAATTCTTTCTCGCATTATCTATTAATGTAGTATCACTCGTGACGCACCCAACGTATCCTACCTCGCTGCGAATAGTGTGTCATCATAGTTTTCATCAATACATCTAAGAACATGAGTTGTAACACCCATTATTAATAATATTAATGTCTAAGGACCAATACACACATCTGCAGATAGGAACATCCAATGACACTATGAAATGTGGATTTCCTACTGGCGGGTTTCGTTCTCATAATATCTTCTTGGATATTACCAAGGGCGCACACTATGAGAAGGTGCCTCAATGTTTTATGAGTGCTCACCCCTAATGGACTGTATTATTTGTGTCCCTCAAATAATATCATCCAGACATACAACATATATTCAAGTATAGTGTTACGGCACTTTTGGGTTCTCATCATAGCAGGGATCCACTATGACCCTTTAATGAAATAGTTGTCCTTAGGAAATTATCACATGAATTGTCATGAAGAAGAACAATCAAGATGTGGTAATGTATTTATTAATGAATGAAGTAAAAAGTAGTTGGTTCTAGGCCACCAAATCCAATAGTATGGACATTATGATTTTACAGTAATTCTATTTGGATTGACGAATGTACTCTCTGTTTTATGGATCTAATGAAAATAGTATTCAAGGAATATCTTTGTGATTTTATTATGGTATTAATTGATGATATTGACTAATGTACTCGACTTCCTCCTTATATAAAATGATAATATCATTTCATGTGCATCTAGATAGTTTAAGACTCATGAAAAAAACTATCCAACCCATGAACTTGAGTTGGTAGTTGTAATATTTTCTTTGATGATATTGATACATTATCTCTATGGTATAAGATATGATATATACATAGATCATAAGAGCCTAAAATACATCATTTCATAGTTTGGTCCCAAAATTAGGTAAATGAGATGCCACAACCTACTCAAGGATTATGAATGTTAAATACACTAACACCTTGGGAAGGAAAATAAGGTAGCAGATGCATTAAACAGGAAGGATCATGGTGTTTTGACCCAAATGAGGATTCATAGGGGTCCTATGCTCATAGATCTAGTAAATATGGATATGGTAATTATTAAAGAATGAGAGTAATCACTCCTTTTCCAGATTATTTCAAAACCATATTTATTGTAAAAGATAAAATGTTCTCAATCTAGTAAAGATAACTTTTAAAAAAAATTAAATTTGTGAATGGTGGGAAGTTTGAATACTTTTTTTGGATGATACACATAGCTTAGACTTCTAAATGCACCCTGGTAGAACTAAGATGTATAGGGAATTGATGGAATATTTTTAGTGGCATGACATTAAGTGGGAAATTATTGATTATGTATCAAGATGTTGGGTTTGTCAATAGTTGAAGGAAAAGAGATAAAATACTAGAGGGTTTATGTAACCTATTTCTATTTATATGTGTTAATTGGATGACATTACTCTATAAATTTTCATAAGACTACCAAATACCCCTAGAAGGAAGGATGTAATATGGATTATTATTTATCTTCTGATCAAATCTATATATTTCTTCACTATAATAGATTATTTACCTCTTGAGTACCTCACAAGGATATATGTTAATAAAGTTGTTATACTTCATGGTGAACCTATTTCAATTGTGTCTGATCATTATCCCTATTTTACATTGAAATTTTCAAAGAGTCTTCAGAAAGATCTTGATACAGATCTTTATTTGAGCACCTCCTACCATCCTCAAACTGGTGGATTGTATTAAAGGACTATTTAGACATTTTAAGACATGTTGAGGTCATGATCACTTGAATTTAAAGGTATTTAGGATAAGTATTTACCTTTGGTATATATTTTCTATAATAATAGTTTCCATTAAATTATTCAACTGGTGTTTTATAAAGCATCATATGAAAAGATATGTCCTCATATAAATTTTTGAGATGAAGTTGGAGAAAGGAAACTTATAGGTAGAGAACATTTTGAAGAGACAATGAAAAAGGTAAAGGTCATTCAAGATCATATTAAATAATATCAAAGTAGGTAAAATATTTATGCCATCAATCAAAGGAAACATTTGTAATTTCAAGTGGGAGATCATGTTTTCATAAAATTACCTTTATGGAAGTGTGTCATAAGGTTCGATAAGTTGGAAAAACCGATCCCTAGGAACATTGGACCATTTTTTATTTTGGAAAGGATTGGATTTTTAGCTTACAAATTGTAAATTCCAATGATAATCACTAAATTACATGATTATTTCAATATATCATTATTAAGGAATTACATATCATACCCAATGCATGAGCTCACCTATGAAGAAATAGATTTGGATCCTGATATATCTTACAATAAAGGGCCCTTCTAGATTCTTGAAACCAGCAAGAAAGTATTAAGGAATCAGATGAATAGATTGGTAAAGGTACTTTGGAGAAATCCTAAAATAGATGAATAAAAATGGGAACTATAGGTTATTATGATGAAGAACCACCCTCATTTGTTTAAGAGAAAATATCCATGAAAATTTTGAGAGTGAAATTTTATAGGAGGGAAGAATGAAACACCTGAGCTTAAATTATAGTAAGTAAACATTATATTTTAATAAAATTATAATATAATTAAAATTTTAATATTTCATGGAAAAAATCCAAATTAGATAGGTTGAATATGAATTTGAATCTTACTTGGTCACAATAAGTCTAGAATGAATTTTTGAAATTTTCTATTATATATAAAATTTTATGAATAATAGAAATTTTTGTATTTAAATACTCTCAATTTTATTTATAATAATGTGTAATAATAAGTAAAATTAAATATTTGTTAAATATAAATTTGATAGAAATAAATATATAATCATTTAGAGATAAAAGGGATATTTTTCATAAAACTTTTTTTTCAAAAAAAATTGTTTAAAAAGGCCTAATGTATATCCATTTTAATTAATTAATATTGTATTTTTTGAGGAATTATTTAAATGAAATTTATAGATTATATATCCAAATATATGTATTTAAATCCATATAATGATGATAAATAGTCATATAATTACTATAAGATCGTCTTATGATTGAAAAAATCCTTTCTTGAAAAATAATTTCTTAACATGTTTTCCAAGTTTATATTTCAATTAAAAATTTCCACTTATTTTAATTTAATTTGGTATAATATATTTCATATTTTTAATTATAATAATTAATATTATATAATTTAAAAATAGGTTTACTGAGGGTTAATCTATAACAATAGTGGTTAAAATTGCCTAAAAATTCTATAATTCCTATTTGTTACCCATATTTCGACCTTATAACTTATACGGTTTGATAATGAGCCATTTTGGAGCCTTGTGAATGATGTAAATTTGGAAAATTGTTTTTGTGAAGATGGTATTTTGAAATATGGAAAGAGATTATGTGTTTCATCTATACCTAAGCTAAAAATGGAATATTTTTGAAAATTCTCGTAGATATAATTTCTCTATACACCCTTATAGCACCAAGATGTATAGGAATTTGAGGGACCATTTTTTGGTGGGATAACATGAAGTTGGAAATTGCTTATTATGTATCAATATGATTGGTTTATCAATGGATGAAGGCACATAGACGAAATCATAGAGGATCCATGCAAGATATTGTTATTATTATGTGTAAATAGGATTAAATTACCATGGAATTTTTCATAATGCTACCAAATTATCCTAGACGTAACGAAGAAATATGTTTTATTGTTGATCAGCTAACCAAATATTCATATTTACTCACTATAAGAGAAGATTTACCTCTTTAGAACCTCATAAGGCTCTATATCATTGAATTTGTAAGACTTTGTGTCATACCATTTTCAATTGTGTTAGATTATGTTCCCCATTTTACATCAAAATTCTATAAGAGTCTTTAAAAGTATCTTGATATTGAACATCATTTGATCACAGACTACCAACATCAAACTGATGGGCAGTCTGAAAACACGATTTAAACATTATAAAACATGTTGAGTTTGTAATCACATGAATTTAAAGGTTTGTGGGATCAGTATTTACCTTTGGTAGATTTTTCCTATAATAATAGTTTCCATTCAATTATTCAAATGGCGTCGTATGAAGCATTATATAGAAAGAGATTTCATACTCCAACTTGTTGGGATTAATTTGGTGAAAGGAAACTTATTGGGACATAATTTGTTGAAGAAATAATGTCAAAGTTAAAGATTATTCAGGCTCATATTAAAGTATCTCAATGCAGGTAAAAGATTCATTCCAAATATTGGAGGAAATATTTGTAATTTTAAGTGGGAGATCAAATTCTCTTGAAAGTATCTCCATGGAAGGGTGTGATAAGGTTTGGTAAGATGGGAAAATTGATCCTCAGGTACATCATAACCTTAGTAAATTTTATAAGGATTGGAGATATGGATCACTGATTATAAATTCCACTTATCCTATTTGAAAGTAAATTATGTGTTCCATATATCATTTTTAAGGAAGTACATGCAAGACCCAATGCATGTGCTCACCTCTGGATAAATATAATTGGAACCTAATCTATCTTACTGTAAAGTCCCCATCAGATTCTTGAAACCAAAGATAAATTATTGTGGAATTAGAGGACTTGACTATTAAAGGTATTTTGGAGAAATAATAAAATGAGGAAGCAATGTGGGAATAAAAGGATTTGATAAATAGGAACTACCCTCATTTTTTTAGGAGGTAATATCCAAAAAAATTGAGGGTGAATTTTTATACAGGAGAGAAGAATGTAACACTCAAGATTCAAATATAGTTAGTAAAAATTTTATTTTAATAAAAATATAATAAAATGTTCATTTTCATATTTCAGGGCAAAAAATCCTAATTTTATAGGATGAATATTAATTTTGAGCTTACATGGTGAAAATAAGTCTAGAATGAATTTTTAAAATTTTCACTTGGAAATAAACTTTTATGAATAATAAAAAAATGTAAAATTTTACTATTCAACCTTTTATTTATAATTATGTTTAATAATAAGTGAAATTAACAAATTATTAACTATTAATTTTATAGAAATAAAGATAGGATCATTAGGAGATAAAAAGGGGATATTACTCATAAAACTATTTTTTCTCATAGAATTGCTTTTTTTACGAAGGCATAATGGATATCCATTTTAATTAATTAAAATAATATTTAATGATTATTGATTTAAATTAAATTTGTAGATTATATAACTAAGTATATAAATTTAAATCCATCTAATTATTGTAACATATCAGCTTTTTTTCAAAGGTATAGACCATTTTTTTTTGGTTTAAACTACTTTTTTGGATATAATAATGATGTATAATGAAGTCATAGAGGTACTGAGGGTGTCCAGGTATTATTCGGAGCCCATATACTTTAAATTTGAAGAAAATGACTAGGATGAATGGTTAGTAGAAACTATGTAGCCCAGCCCACAAGGTTTCTCTAACTGTGTGGCTTAAGGTAGTGGGGTGCAGGTGGTTGAATGGTTTTTCTAAAAACGTGCAGACCTAGGTACACACTAGTTTGGGTCACATGCATTTTTTAACAGAGGAATTTTTCACAGCCTATGCATGGTTAACTAAACTATGAGCCTAGCTCATGTGAGGGTCCTCTTTGGGTAGTGGCTTGGTGCATGGTTTGGCTAACCATGTGGCCAAACAGTGCACCCTTGCTTGTGGGGCGATTTTATACTTCTACCACTTAAATGTTTTTAATATTAAACTAGTATTTCCTCCTTTTTTTCTTCTCTAGTAATAGCCACCTGAAGCCTCTCCTCCTCCTCTTCAGAGGGTTTAATAGATCTCCTCCATACAGACTCCAAATATCTCACTGTCAAAAGAATAGGAACTGTTGAGGTAAGATCTTTAATACAATTACTTATATCTCTAGTTTTTATTTTCTTATATTGTTCTATTTTATTTCAAGATCATTTGACCCATTTTCAGGGAAACTGAAATTTTATTTGATATCTTCTATTCTAGATTGAATAAAATACCAAAGTTGGATAAATTAAGAACTATGAGGATAAGGTAGGTGTTCTAGGTTCTTTCCCCTTGTTTCATTTCATTATATAACATGCACTGTTTTTCTGTGAGCTGGAACATTCCGGTGATTCCTCTTAATTGTTAAATAAGTTAAATTAAAAGCCTTACCTTAACAAATGTGACCCTATCTAGTGGAGAATCAACCTTGGGTTGATCACCTTGGCTTATTACTCCTAAATTGATGTTTTGAACCTTAGATTCCCCTTTTCCCTTATTCTAAATTGTATAAAAACAACCTTGAGGTGTGTTTCTATATAATTAATTCTTGAATTGATGAATTGTTTTGGTTAGGGTGATGAAGTATGAGTTAGGCCCCCCACATCTCATGCAATAAATGAAATGGTTGGACTAAGTGAATTGTAAAAGTTAATATGCATTTCCCTTATGTCATAAATGGTTTTCTTCACTAAATTATTTGGCTCAATAAATTTAATTAAGAGAATTGGCTGGCCATTTTCTTATTCCATGTTCTATATTCCCCTTTTTCCGTGCATCTTGTTCCATAATTAAAAGGATTGAAATGAAATGTTTGTTTTTTTAAATCATGTCATAATTTCTTGATTTGTTAATGGTATGGTTTTTCTAACCAAATCATACTTTTATCTTATGTCATGGGTAATAAAATGGGTTCTGAATTAAGGACCCATTGGACTAGCTCATTGTTCCTTAGTCATAATTTGTTAATTCTTTGTAAACACACCAGGGGAAACAATAGCTATGCCTGGGATGGGCTCGCTAAGCGTTATTCATTTTTTACCTCTAGAAAAGTGACACTAGTTCCCTAAGGGAGACCCTATCGATGGGATCAGTGGCAAGTTGATTGTACCATAACATAAGATAGAATTGGGCCCCTATGTACGATGTCAATGATGGACTCAAAGGTGAATTCATGTCATCATCACATCATGCCTAGACTGACACTTGGGATATAATTCTTGGGTTTCCATGGATAGACTCCCTTAGCATTGGACTTATATAGATCCCCAAGAGTAATACTTATAATTCTCTTAGAATTTACATGGATGGGATTAGGGTAACTCTTAATAATATATAAAGAGGGTAAATAAATTAAAAGGGAAGATAATGTTTTGAATAATAAATGAACTCCAAAATTATAATTCAAGGATGTATCCACCAAGAAAAATCATAATCTTCTGGATAATCCATCTATTATTATATTATCATGCTTACTTTACTCGTGTAGGATCCCTTAGTTCAGACACATCGGCTTAGTCCAAAGTAGGTAGAATTGGATGGGTGTCCCAAGTGGAACCCAGACCAATGCACTTATTTATTTATTTATGTATTTCATTTATTAATTATGTAACACTGTTCATTTTATATTTCATAAGATGGATTGATCTATACACTATTTTTGGTGTCCAACAGAGTATATCTCAAACCTTTCTTGGGCTGTCGTTGGCACTCAAGTAGACTTCATGGTTGAAGGTATTGATAAAGCGAAGCATCTAGCTTCTAATGCTTGATTACTTTTCTAGGATGGAGTATGGGGGAAAAGGACCAATCTTATGATTGGGATTCTAGTAGTATCTACTTTTGCCCTCTTTTATATTTTTTTCATGATTCTCCTGTTCCCCATGCATACTTTTTTAGCATACATAACATGTCATCTTCATATTCTGTATCTATTATTGTTTATTCATATTCTAATTGTTTTTTATTTAACTTTCATGATTATTTATTTTTCTCCACTGTTATTTGTATGTTGATATTGTTTCTACTATGGCGGGTTACTAGTCCAGTCATACATTTTCTACTTGTGCTATTTATTATTTCTTATATATTGTTGTGTTCCACTATGATCAATGAGATTATAGTCTCCCTAAATACACTTCCTAGTACCTCGTTGTTATTTGAGAGCCTATGGAATTTGGGGAGGTTCTCTTGAGGTCTTGTGGCCACCATCCTGGGGCATAATTAAGTGGCATTTGGGGTAGTATACGATAAATTGGTATCATATATTTTCCTTTTTCCTTACTATTTGGGTTTATACATGAGACTAGGATATAGTAATTTGGTAATGATCCTATGCATTGAAGTAGATAACCATCGTATAGGGGAAACCAAAATTTACTGGGATGGGTAAATGCAGTTCTATCTTTTACTTTTTAGAGTTTCATGGATCTCACTATTAGTGATGTACTTGCTTTGTGCAATTTTTATTATTGATAAAATTATTAACATTTTGAGATTTCTTATTCTATAGCCTAATGATATGAGGGTGTATAAAATTAATGCATCATATTAGAAACCATATCACTTAAATTTCATGAATTTTTCCATTCCATATTTACTTTCTGTATACATTACTATTGTAGTATGTGATTATTGTGGTGGATTGTTTATTATTCCATGTAGTGATTCAATTATTATATATGGAATTGTGTTAACATTTCTTACGGGACTAAAGAAACATAACTAACACTTAAAGTTCCTTCCTTAACCTAAAATTGTATTCCTTCATAGGTTAAAGTAGACAACTTAATCAGTCGTCTATGGCATGTTAATCAATGGACCATTGGTTGTATGGGATGTAACATGTTATGGTTAGGATTAATTTGATGCCACATTTCAATTAATAAGTTGTATTCCCCCCTTATAAATTGGAAATTGTAATCTATATAATTCAACCATTTAATGGGATATACATACAAAATTAAAACATAATTAAAATGAATATGATCTTTAAAATAGAAATGGAAACCTTATATATATGAAACGAGAACTTAACCCTAACCCAACCAATTAGTGGGAAGTAGGATAGGTCTCTTCAGGCTTCTGTGACCCTTCCTCGTATCTAGACATGTCTATAGGACTAGTATGAGGGTTAAGTTGTTTCATAGGAAGGTCTTATGCATACTCCTTTATTTGTCACTTTCCCTATCTATTTTAAATCCTATCTAAGGTGTGTACTAGGAAATTGTAGATCTATTCCACAATGACAACCTCATGTTGTATTCCAAGAGAGTGGTGATGAGAATACTCCTGAGGAGGTGGTCCCTAAGCCACCTGTGATACCTCTTATAGTTCCTCCTGAGTCACCTCCAACAGATATTCCATTGGGTGTTGATGCTCAGTTTCGTGATAGTTTCTTTCAGTTCATGTAGTCTTTATAGGGTGCTCCTTCTCTAGCCCCTACTATAATAGAGTTAACCTAGGAGTTCCAACAGCATTATCCTCCCACATTCTGAGGGGATGGCAGACCACATACTGCTAAATCAGGGATAGAGGACATGATGTCTATCTTTTAGAGTATATAGATGCATCTAGAGAAGAGGGTCAAACTCCTGAACTATATACTATGTGACTCCACCGAGCATTGGTGGTATATCCTTACTCAAGTAGGTCGACATTAGGGTATAGTATGCGTTAATGTTTAGATATCCTTCTATGGATGCTTCTTTCCACAGACCTTGATAACAGACCATGTTCAAGAGTTCATACATGTTCTATAATGTGACATGTTAGTGATGGAATATTTATATCTCTTCACTGAATTATATAGTTTTTCACCATCCTTGATTGGTGAAAATCTGATGACGGTGAGACAATTCAAGGATGGGATTGCATATGCCATCTGAATAGAGGTGAATATTTTTTGGTTGACCACCATTTTAGAGATAGTGACCCAAGCCCTCATCCCTGAGTAGAACATGAGGTAATTAGGCAATGTGAGATAGGGTAGTTTATCTTCCAAGTGGAATAGTGGTTTATCCAATGGCAGGAAGTAGCATTTTGAGGGTATATGCAGTTGCAGTACCAGGTATGTGTCATGCACTGACTACAATGTGGTTTGTCACCAATGTAGCATGGAAGGCCACAAAAATACCTAGTATATGAGGACCCTAATCAAGTGTTAGGCTTGCGGTAGGATGGGTCACCTCCAATGTATTTTTTAATCCTTTCCTTTATTGTCTAGTGAATAAGGTTCTATTCTAGCACAACTTTCAGGTGTAGACTCAGGGACTCCATGCCATGCTAGAAGTTAGTATTCTATAGGCTATTCAGACTGAGTAGGTGGTTGTGGATATGGCAGTGAGGCCTCATAGTTTTAGAATTAGCAGAGTGGATATACTCAGTTTAGTCTGGAAGCATCTCATGGCCACAGTTCAGGTCATATTTATGTATTACATCCTACTCCAAAGGAGTATAGTCTAGGTCCATCTACGGTTATAGGTACTATTATAGTAGAATCTACTTTAATATATTCCTGGTTTGATACAAGCGCATCACACTATTTTTTATCCACTATAAATATGGGATTAACGGACCTAATGGTAGATTATTCTAGTAGTGTGATAACTCTTGAAACCCTGTTAGGATTTCGAGTAAAGGGCATATGCCAATGTAGGGAGTTCCCCATTGAGATAGGTGGGTATCATTTCATTTGTAGTTTCTTCATCCTTGAGATGATCAGCATCAATGTCATTATTAGCATGATCTAGCTTGTGCTTTATCGATCCCGAGTGGATTTTTATCACCTTCATGCGTATTTCACTTCACCTGAGGGAAGCATGTAAATCCAAGGAGAATGTGATATCAAGAAAAGTCGAACTAGACCCCAAGTGTACTCGAATAGTTGGAGTGACATCCTAGATATCTAGTCTCTTCATAAGAGATTAGGGAATGTAGCTTGTAAAATTTCCTCATGCTATTGATCATTTCAGGGATGTCTTCCCTGATGATTCCTTAAACTTACCTCCTGAGAGAGTGGTAGGTTTCACTATAGATCTTGTTCCAGTTGTGTCACTAGTTTTCATTCCTCTATATATAATGACACCTATAGAGCTCCAAGAACTCAAGATGTAGGTGAAAGATCTACAGGAAAAGGGTTTCAATAATCCCAACACATTTCCATGGGGTTAACCAATCCTTCTCACCAAAAGGCAGATAGTACCCCTAGATTTTTCATGAATTACCTCTGACTGAACTAGCTTGCGGTGAAGATCTAGTATCTACTGCCTCATATAGATGGCCTCTCTGACCATCTCTGAGGAGAAACAGTTTTTTCCAAGCTTGATTCGAGGTCAGTCTACCATTAAGTTCATGTGAGGAAATCATACATACCATGTATAGCATTCTGGATCAGGTAAGTCTTGTATGAGTATCTAGTTATGTCATTCAGCCTAAAAACACACCGAGAATCTTTATAGCCCTAATGAATTGGGTATTTCACCCATATCTTTATTCCTTTGTGTTAGTTTTCATAGATTACATCTTAGTGTATTTTAACACCATAAATGACCATGAAAATCACCTTGAGATCATTCTAAATATATTGATATTGAACCATCTATTTTTTAATCTTAGTAAATTCCATTTTGGATCAGAAAGGTTCACTTCTTGGGTCATATCTTATCAGAAGCAGGAAAGTTAGTTAACCTAGAGAAGGTCAGCATTGTGGTTTCATGGGATAATCCCAATAATGTTTTTGACATATGAAACTTCTTAGGGATAACTAGCTATTACAAGTTGTTCATAAAAGATTTATCACTCATGGAAGTGCCTCTTATGGGACTGGACAAGAAGGGTGTGAAATTTGACTAGACTAAAGCTTGTGAGATATATTTTCAAGAGTTAAAGGAAAGATAGACTTTATTGTTGGTCATGATTCTTCATGATCTATAAATAATCTATCATATTTATTGTAATTCTTAAAGAATTGGGTTGGCGGTAGTGCTAATGTAGGGAGATCGGGTCATGGCATATGGGTCTTTCCAACTGCGGTCTCATGAGTGGAATTACCCTACACACAACCTCAAGCTATCTACTGTGGTTTATGCATTAATTTGTTGGAGGAATTGTCTTTTGGTTGAATGGTTTTTCATTTACACAAATCAAAAAAGTCTCAAATATATCTCCACACAGCGAGACATGAATCTGAGGCATAAAAGGTTGGTGGAATACTTGAAATCATTTGATTTTAAGCTTTCTTATACACCCCAAAAATGGAAATGTCATAGCTGATTCATTATACTCAAAGCCTCGGACACAAGTTATCATGGAGGTCAGTAGTGAGTGGTATTTTATGGTTTTTTTCTCTGAGATTCACTTATAGGTTTTCGAATAACATAGGAAACCTGTTTTAGTAGCTCTATTAGTGACATATTCCCTTCTAGAGTAGGTTTGGATAAGGAAGATTTATGATTCTATGGGCCTCGTTTTAAGGGAGGGAATAACAGGAGAGAACCCATCTCCTAGTTGGGTTGTAGATTCAAATGATAACCTACTCTTATATTGGCATGTTTGGGTGCCTTCTGATGTAACGCCCCAACCCTCGTTACCTAGAGTCGGTGCATTATTACGTATCATTGGCATGATCACAAAAGATCAAGTCTCTAAAGACCGATTAGTTCAGTATCCTTGGAAGGACTAGATACATTCATAATGTTTACATTACATCATAAAATGGAAAACTAAAATAACATTGTTTCCATAGAAAATACTGAGATCCCATAGACTATCCCTACAGGTCAGTCATAATATAATTATGCGCATCCTGGATAAAATAAAACATAGAAATGGGTGAGCTCAGATGCTTAGTAAGGATAACAATATAGCGGAAGCTTTCGTAAATAAGAATAAACATTTAAGGCAATGTATAAAACTAAAACAAAATCCTTTTCAACATAAACCTCATCATAATATAGAACATATAAATCAAAATAATTCCATTTACTTAGTCACATAAATATTCTACTAGTCTAATAATCACATGCAATATCAATATCCACTTTCATAATGATGGAATGAATAATGCAAGACTTTAATAACCACATAGTCAAGGCCTTATTCCAAGACTACAAATAAGATTTTTTTCAAGGACTTGTGCCAAGACACTTGTTTGTGTCATGAGACCTACCGATGCATCATGGATCTATATCAGGTTACACCCATCCCTTACTAATTCCAATGCATTCCTCATATGAAAAGTTTTAAACATAACATAAACATTAGAATTAAAACTAAAAAATGTCAATACTTTATCCATAAACCATGAATGGTATAAAAATAGCACATCCACAGTCAAACATATCACAAAACCTTCAATACAATATGGAAGTTTTGTATCATAATAAATCAAGTTCAAATAAGTTTACAATCCATCAAAGGATGTTGACATAGATGAAATCAAAACATTTTTTGAGAAATATCTCTTTCTATTTTGAAATCATTTAAAAGTAATATAATTATAAAAGAAAACATTTATTTTAAAAATATTCTTTTAATCTTGTAAGGGAATCTTCAACGATGTTATAATGGCATAAAATAGCCACACCCGCCGTATATGTTAAAAAAACATTCTTACCTTAAATTTGTCGAAAAGGTCAAAAAGTACCTTGTTTGGAAAACAAAAAAATATTCATTTATAAACAACTTATAAAAGTCAAAAAAGGGTATATATTACTTTAACCCATATTCTATAAAATAGTAAAAATGTTTTGAAATACATTTTTAAGAAACATGGATGTGGATGATAAATAAGTCCCAGTAGATAATTACGTATAAACAACCTCGGATAATGAAGAAATTGTAGAATTAACCCTTACCTTGTACTTTTCTTTGGTTGAGGGTATGTTAATCTCCTGTATAATGGTGAAATAATTGTTATTAAATTATACAATAATCATATTCATTAATATGATACCATATATGATCATTTAACATTGATTTGTTAGTAATATCTTAGTATTATCGTCATTTCGGGTGTTAACAGATTTGTTTTGCTTTATATTCTTTGTTATGTGAGTCATATTTATTATGGATGGGATGTATATTATTCATATCAAAAATGATATTAAGTATCTAAACATTACTTTTAATCATAAAATGAAAATTAGTCTTGAAAGGATACGATGGGGAATCAATCTCATCGTGTTCGTGGAGACGGTAATCCGTACGTACGCACGAGTGACAATTTCATTATTTTGATATTAAAATAATATATAATTGGATGGTATATCATATATAAAGAGTCATTATTATGTTATATTTATTATTTACATCAATTATAAATCATTATTATACCCATCCAAATAATAATGTATTGAATAACAATTACACCACAGCCTGGAGACAGTAAGCCGTACGTACGCACGTATGGTGACTGTCATTCAAAGGGTGGATAGAATAATGAATATGGTTGTAACATATTTATAATAACATCAAATTATATAGAACATACTGGAGTTATTATTTTATAATGGAAACAACAAAGAAAGAGGGAGTGGAAGAAGAAAGGAACTTGAAGGAGGTGATGAAATATTTACCTCTTCTTCGGGTTCTTCCTTTTGATTTGATCAAAAGGGATCCTTAGGGTGGATTTATTCCTAAATTAAGGCCTCTATGATGAAGGTAGGACAGTTTATAGTTTATTTGGGTAGGGTTTCACCGATCCAAATGGCTTTGAAGGTGTGAATTATAGAGAAGGGGAGTGCCCTTTTATAAGAGGGGTGAGGGGCACCTTTGGAAAAGCTAGAAATATTATTTTATAATAAAATAATTTTAGGTTTATGATAGCTTAAAAATGAATTATTTAAAGGATAAAGTGGGGATGGGTCACAAACCACTCAACTAATAGGTTTTAGACAGGTTTGGGTCACTATATTAACCTTATCTTATAGATTTAACTCTTAGTTAAATAGTTTGACATTTATCATGTCTCTTTGTATTTTTATATTATATGATTAATAAACTTACTATATACTTCCAGGAGAACCCCAAGTGGTTCATTAATGATACTTCTATCATTATAAAAGTCTTTTGTCTGAACCTTAGATTTTTAAGAATATAATATAAATTAATAATATAATATTTGTTTTAAAAACTCTTTTATGTCAATTTTGACACTATTTGTTATTTTGTTTTTCTAAATTTATAACAGTATTATTACTTCAAAAAAATTCATATAAACAGCCCTAATATGTCATATTAACCTATAAAATTATTTAAATTCATAAAAAGTCTCAAATTACATTTATTTGGATATTTATAATATCAATTATTTTAATATTTCATTAATTAGGTAATTACTGCATCATCATTGTGTCATAAATAAATTAAATTATTTAATTTATAAAAAATATAAATAAAATACAATTATGTAGATAATATTTTTAGATTTATAATTAATATTTATAGTCGAATTTATCATATGTGTAACCTTATATTAAAAATGTTTTAGTTATTAAACTTTGATTTTAACTCTTTTAACTCTTCTTTGAATTAAATAATAATAAATGTCCTTATCTAATACAAGTGGACATAAAGGATCATATTTTATTCATAAGGTTTGTTTGTCTAATTTAACTTATCCAATAGAATTAGGACATGTTTTAGGGTAATAATAATATCATTTTTACACTTAATTACCATATTTACTTTTAACCGTGGTAAATAAAAGTAAAAAGTTACTATTCACCAAAAATTATTTTCATCTTATTGAACCATATTTTACTTCCTAATATCAACCGTGTCTCTCAGATTTTTGAAATTCAACTCACAGAAGCGGTATAATTAAGTTTTATGTAAATTTGCAAATGCTCCTAGGAGATGGGTAAAAGACTGTAAAAAGTTCAATAAAAATTTTATATATCTAAAATTATTATAAACTAAATCCAATGAATTATATTAAAATTATATAGGTGTTATGTATCTATTTTGACCTAAAATAAATTTAAATAAAATAAATAATTATTTAAATAAAAATTCGGTTTTAAACTATAACACAGTGTTTTTCACTATTCATCAAAAATTGAAAGTTTTCAGAAAAATACCAAAAATTCACCCTAAGATAATTTCGATTTTCCGAAACCAAAAATGAAGTCCATTTTGAAAGATAAATTTTTTAAAATTTCAAAAGTGGGTATTACTATTCATAACGGCTAGATTGATTGGTTGTGGGGTGTTAGAACTCAAAGTTGCGTACAAAACACGCTATTGTATTATTCAAAGAGTAGCGTATCATGGAAGATTGGGGTGTTACATTGTCCCCTCCTTCAAATAATTTCATCCTAGAAATTTCTATAGTATTACTGGGTAAAAAGACTCGGGTGGTTCTTCATCATAAGTTCCTCAGGTTCCCACATTGCCTCTTCCATCTTAGGATTTCTCCATAGAACTTTTATCAGATGAGTGGTCCAGTTTCTCAACACTTGTTCTCTTGTATCAAGAACCTTGAGAGGTTCTTCGCAATAAGACAGATCGAGTTATAGTTCTAATTCCTCATATGTGAGTACATGCATTGGGTCAGGCATGTATTTTCTCAACAGTGAAACATGGAATACATTGTGAACTTTGGAAAGACTTGGAGGCATTGCCAAACGGTAAGCTACAGCCCCAATTCGTTCTAGAATTTCAAAAGGTATGATGTACCTAGGACTCAATTTTCCCTTCTTACCAAAACATATAACATCCTTCCATAGAGATACCTTCAAGATAACATGATCTCCTACCTGAAATTCCAAATCCTTCCTTCAGTTATCGGCATAGCTCTTCAGCGTACTTTGAGCTGCTTTGATGTGGTTTTGGATTACCTTCACCTTTTCTATCATTTCCTCCACCAGTTCTGGGCCTACGAGTTTTCTTTCACCAACATCATCCCAACGGGTTGGTGTGCGACATCTCTTTCCATATAACTCATCATATGGTGCCATCTGAATTCTTGAAGATGAATCTATTATTATAGGAAAATTATGCTAGATTTAATATTGATCCCACATACCTTGAAAGTCAAGTGAGCATGATCTCAACATATCTTATAAGGTTTGAATAGTCCGTTCTGATAGTCCATCATTTTGGGGGTGGTAAGCAGTGCTTAAACAAAGTTCAGTATCCAGGGCTTTCTAAAGACTTTTCCAGAATCTTGATGTAAAATGGGGATCACGATCAGAAACAATCGATAGTGGTACTCCATGAAGTCTTATAACTTCATTAATATATAGTTTTACTAATAGTTCAAGTGGTAAATCTTATCTTATATCAAGAAAATGTGGTGACTTGGTAAGACTATCAACAATGACCCATATTGCATCCTTTCTTATAGGAGCCTTTAGTAGTCTCATGAAAAATTCCATCATAATATTATCCCATTTCCACTCAGGTATGGGAACAGGTTTCAAGACTCCTCCAAGTTGTTGCCTTCCACCTTTCACTTGTTGAAAAACCATACATCTTGACAAAAAAATAAGCAATCTCCCTCTTCATGTTGTCCCACCAAAAATGTTCCTTCAAATCTCTATACATTTTGGTGCTACCAGGGTGTATAGAGAAATTTGAACTATGAGCATCATCCAACAATTCCCTTTTTAGATCAATTATATCGGGAACACAAAGTCTCTTCCCAAATTTCAAAATTCTATCTTCATACACAAAGTCACTCAATCTCCCATCATTCACAGCTTTAATCTTCTTTTGAAACTCTTCATCATCGGTCTGATAACTCTTTATCCTTTCTAGTATAGATGATTTGGCAACCATTTGAAAAAATATTGATGTTTCACCTTTCCTGGTTATCCCCATATCCATCTTTACTATATACATGAAAATAGGATCCCTTTCAACTCTCATATTATTCAAAACTCCATGCTATTTTCTGGTCAAAGCATCTTCCACCTTATTTTCCTTCCCTGGGTGGTAGTGTATCATGAAATCATAATCCTTGAGTAGTTCAATCCATCTCATTTGCCTCATGTTGATTTCTTTCTATGAGAAAATATACTTCAAACTCTTTTGATCGGTATATATCTCACATTTTTTACCGTAGAGATAATGTCTTCATATCTTCAAAGCAAATATTATAGCTACTAACTCAAGATCATGAGTAGGATATTTTTTCTCATGAATTTTCAGCTATCGTGATGCATAGGCAATAACTCTAATATTCTTCATAAGGACAAAACCAAGTCCTTTCTTGGATGCATCATTAGAAATAATAGACCCATCATTCCCCGATGGTAGAGTCAAGATAGAAGAATTAACTGATATTATATTAAATTATTCAAAATATTATTCACACTCTTTTGTCCAAACAAATTTAACCCCATTTTGTGTGAGCTTTGTTAATGGGTTATCCAATCAGGAACAATTTTGGACGAAACGTCGATAATAACCTGCTAAACCAATAAAACTGCGTACCTCAGTTATACTTGTTGGTGCTGGACATTCTTGGATTTCCTTGGTCTTAGAAGGATCAACAGGGATTCCATCCTTAGAGACAATATGGCCAAGAAAACAAATCTCCTGAAGCCAGAATTCACACTTGCTAAACTTCTCATATAATTCATGTCTTCTAAGAGTCTTCAGGATAATGCGCAAGTGATTTTCATGATCTTAGTATCTTTTTGAGTATAACAAGATATCATCAATAAATACCACTATAAAGTTATCAAGATATTCCTTGAAACTCTATTCATTAGATCCATGAAGATAGAGGGTTTATTATTCAATCCAAAAGGCATTACTATAAACTCGTAATGCCCATACCTAGTTCAAAATGTTTTTTTCGAAATGTCTTCCTTCTTCACACACAAATTATGATATCCAGATTGAAGGTAAATATTTGAAAAGTATAGAGCTCTATAAAGTTGGTCGAATAAATCATTAATGTGTGGTAGGGGATACTTGTTCTTTATTGTTATAGAATTGATCTCCCTATAGTCAATTCACAACCTCATAGATCCATCTTTCTTCTAAAAAAAATGGCAGGGGCTCTCCATGGAGAAACACTAGGGAGAATAAATCCCTTATAACTAAATTCCTCTAGTTGTTTCTTTAGTTCCACTAATTCCACAGTGGCCATTCTATAAGGGGTCTTCGATATGGGCCTTGATCCAGGAATTAAATCAATGTAAAACTCAATTTCTCATTCTGGAGGATGTCCAGGTAAATCTTCTGGAAACACATCAACATATTTACAATAGGTACATACTCTATTTGAACATTCTTTTCCTCACCCATAGTTATTTCATTCTCTTCCTCCCCAATAATTTAATTTAGTTGAGCTACTGGGGGTGGATCTAGATTAGAATTAGGTGGTGACGATTCTACTGTAAAGATAAGGTGTTCTTTATCATCGTCATAAAAAATAGTAACCTCCTTCTTCTTAAAATAAATTTTTGCATCATGGTCTGAAAGCCAATCTATACCGAGAATTATATCAAATTCAATCATGGTTATGACGATGAGATCAGCAGATAAAGAACATTTATATGCCCTAAAGGGGACTGATTCACAAAACTTTGTTGCAATGATACTTCACTTAAGATTTTTTACTGATAACTCCCTTGTTAAATCAAATTGTAAATATCTAATTTTCATAGAAAACGGGGAAGATATGAAACAATGCGATGATCCAGAATCAAGTAAAGCATTTTCTAAACCTGAGGAAACCATTAAATTACCTTCCAATACGTCTTTCGGAGCTTCAACCTCAGCAATAGTGATAGCATAAGCTTGGTCGTTATCCCTTGGCCTTTTTTGAGGTAAGTTCCCTTGGTTCTTAGTACATTCATTTGCATAATGCCCCATTTCTCTAAAATTGTATCATTCAATAGTGGCAGCCTCTTTCTTCCCCATGCAATCATGAGCTTGGTGGCCTTTTCACCACACTTGTAACAGACTCTCATTACCTTCAGGCAAGCACCGGGGTGTTTCTTCCCACATTTACTACAGGATGTATATTCAAATCTTCCCTTCTTCCCCTTATTTCCATTTCCAGAGTGTTCAACATATATCTTCTTCTCTTTCTTTGCTTTAAAGTCGTAATACTTATAGAATTATTTTTCTATCTTGATATCACATGATACAATATCTTCTACAATGAGAAGGATTGTGAGACTAATGATCTATGTAGAAATGGTTTTAACCCATCAAAGAAATGATCAATATTACTTCTTGGGTTATGTATATAATCTGAAGCATGTCTCGCTAACCTTGTAAAGTTAGCTTCATACTTTGTGACATTCTCATCCTCCTTTTTCTTTAGACTAAGAAATTGCCTTTCCATATCCGCTCGATGGTCATGAGGAAAGTATTTTTCTAAGAAAATATCTTTAAACTCCCACCATTTCATATCAATGACCACCATTGATCAGCATCTCCAGTGAGGTGGTAAACTGCTATGACAAATTTTTCCCTTTCACTACTCCCCAAGGCATGGAATATTTTCTCTAAGGAATTTATCCATTTCTTGGATACTAATGGATTTGTACCCCCCCCCCCCCATTTAATTTTGGTTTTTATTTCCTCATGAAGCGATATAACATTGATCCTCTACATTGTGGATCAGGGTGCTCCATACGGGTAAGGTTATTATTCATAACCTTAGCGAGTTATCCCAGTATGGGGATTAGATGATCAGCACCAATTGTATCACTAGCTCTACTATAATTATCCTGAGCATGAGGTCAATCCATACATGGAGTGCATGCATTGATATGGTTTACATTCCTTCCACGAGGCGCCATTTCTAAAAAATGGCATAAACTAGATTAGTTTATGAATCAAAATACATAATTCCAAACTTGTAAAACACTTAACATAAATTGAATAGTTTATGGATATAATCCATAATCATAAAAAATGTTTTCTTTGAGGACATATATACTCATAAACCTTTCATAATTTCTTGTAAAGAAAATGAGAATTATCCTAAGCATATCCCCCAGGAGTATCATAACCAAGAGTGTATCTAGGCCCATTATTGTGCACCAGTTCCTGTTTGAGTCTAGATCAAAGTGGTGTTTTCAGGTTTTACCTCTTGGTGCATCTATTCCAGAGCTGTCTCTACCTGCTCGTATCCAGACAGGGATGTATTTCTTGGAAAACTCACAAAGTCTCTACAATACCAAAATTCTAGAAAGTTATTATATACTAATCCTCAAAGTCTATCTTAAGTTTATGTGCTCTAATCAAAGTTTATCTAAATCTAGTTTCCAAGGATTGTACTAAACTTACTATGATACCAACTATAATGCCCCGACCCTGGTTACCCAGATTCAGTGCATTATTATGTATCATTGGCATGCTCACAAAAGATCATGTCTTGAAAGACATATTAGTTTAGTAGCCTTGGATGTACTAGATACATTTATAAGGTTTACATTACATCATAAAAGGGAAAACTACAACAACATTGTTTCCATAGAAAACAAAAAGATCCCATAGACTATCCCTGCAGGTCAGTCATAATATACTTCTTCTCATCCTAGGAAAAATAAAACACAGAAAGGGCTGATCTCAGATGCTCAGTAAGGATAACAATATAGCGGAACCTTTCATAAATAAGCATAAACATTTAAGGCAATGTATAAAACTAAAACAAAATCCTTTTAAACATAAACTTCATCATAATATGGCTAATATAAATCAAAATAATTCCATTTACATACTCACATGGATATTCTACTAGTCGAATAATCACATCCAATATCAATAGCCACTTTCATAATGATGGAATGCATAATGCCAGACTTTCATAACCACATAGTCAAGGCCTTGTTCCAAGACTAAAAATAAGATTTTGTCAAGGCCTTGTGCCAAGACACTAGTTTTTCTCATGAGACCTACCAATTCATCTAGGAGATATTGTGGGCTCCACCCGTCACTTACTAAGTCCAATGCATTCCTCATATGAAAAGGTTTAAACATAACATAAACATTGGTATTAAAACTAACATATGAAATGTCAATACTTTATCCATAAACCGTGAATGGTATAAAAATAACACATCCACAGTCAAACATATCACAAAACCTTCAATACAATATGGAAGTTTTGTATCATAATAAATCAACTTCAAATAAGCTTACAATCCATCAAAGGATGTTGACATAGATGAAATCAAAACATTTTTTGAGAAATATCTCTTTCTATTTTAAAATAATTTAAAGGACATATAATTATAAACGAAAACATTTATTTTGAAAATATTCTTATAGTCTTTTAAGGGAAGCTTCGACGATGTTATAACGGCACAAAATATCTGCACCTGCTGTATATGTTAAAAAACATTCTTACCTTAAATTTGTCAAAAAGGTCAAAAAGTACCTTGTTTGGAAAATGACGAACATATTCCTCTATAAACATATTATAAACATCAAAAAAGGGTATAAATGACTTTAACCCATAGTCTATAAAATATTAATAATGTTTTGAATTAAATTTTTAAGAAACATGGATGTGGATGATAAAGAGGTCCAAGTAAACAACCTCAAATAATAAAGAGATTGTAGAATTAAACCTTAATTTGTACTTTTCCTTGGTCGATGGTAGGTTACCCTCCTGTATAATGGTGAAATATTTGTTATAAAATTATACAATAATCATATACATTAATATGATATCATATATGATCTTTTAACATTGCTTTGTTAACAATATCTTAGTATTATCGTCGTTTCGGGTGTTAACGGATTTGTATTCCTTTATATTCTTTGTTATGTGAGTCATATTTGTTATGGATGGGATGTATCTTATTAATATAAAGAATTATATTAAGTCTTTAAACATTATTTTTAATCATCTAATGAAAATTAGTCTTGAATGGATATGATGGGGAATGAATCTCATCGTGTTTGTGGAGACGGTAATCAGTACATACGCACGAGCAACAATTTCATTATTTTGATATTAAAATAATATTTAATTGGATGTTATATCATATATACAGAATAATTATCATGTTATATCTATTATTTAGATCAATTACACATCATTATTATACCCATAAAAATAATAATGTATTGAATAACAATTACACCATGACGTGGAGACGGTAAGTCATACGTATGCACGTAAGCTGACATGTCATTCAAAGGATTGATAAAATAATGAATATGGTTGTTACATATTTATAATAACATAATATTATATACAAGATACTGGATTTGTTATTTTAGAATGGAAACAACAAATAAATAGGAAGTGGAAGAAGAAAGGAACTTGAAAGAGGTGATGAAATATTTACCTCTTTTTCATGTTCTTCCTTTTGATTTGATCAAAAGGGCTCATTAGATTTCTTTTTGACTAAAGGAAGGACTATAGGATTAAGGGAGAACAGTTGATAGGGTATTTGGGTAGGGGTTGGCTGAGACAAATGGCTTTTAAGGTGTGAATTATAGAGAAGGGGGAGTTCCCTTTTATAAGAGGGGTGAGGGGCACCTTAGGAAAAGCTAGAAATATTATTTTATAATAAAATCATTTTCAGTTTCTAATGGCTCCAAAATGGATTATTTAAAGGATAAGGTGGGTATGGGTCGAAAACCACTCAAAAAATAGGTTTTAGACAGGTTTGGGTCACTATATTAACCTTATTTATTTATTTAAATCTTAGTTAAATAGTTTGGCATTTACCATGTCTCTTTGTATTTTTTTATTATATAGTTAATAAACTTACTATATACTTCCAAGAGAAACCCAAGTGGTTAATTAATGATACAAATATCATTATATAAGTCTTTTTTCAGAACCTTAGATTTTTAAAAATAGAATATCAATTAATAATATAATATTTGTTTTAAAAACTCTTTTATGTCAATTTTGACACTATTTGGTATTTTGTTTTTTCTAAATTAATAACAGCATTATTACATCAAAAAAATTCATCTAACCAACCCTAATATGTCATATTAACCTAGAAAATTATTTTAATTCATAAAAAGTCTCAAATTACATTTATTTGGATATTTATAATATCAATTATTTTAATATTTCATTAATTAGGTACTTACTGCATCATCATTATGTCATAAATAAATTAAATTATTTAATGTATAAAAAATATAAATAAAATAACATTATGTAGGAAATATTTTTTTATTTCTAATGAATATTTATAGTAGAATTTATCTTATGTGTAACCCAATATTTAAAATGTTTTAGTTATTAAACATTGATTTTAACTCTTTTAACTCTTCTTTGAATTAAATAATAATAAATGTCCTAATCTAATACAAGTGGACCTAAAGGATCATTTTTTATTCCTAAGGTTGTTTTTGGTCGAATTACACTTATCCAATAGAATTATGACATGTGTTGGGGTAATAATAATATCATTTTTACCCTTAATTACCCTATTTACTTTTAACCATGGTAAATAAAAGTAAAAAGTTACTATTCATCAAAAATTATTTTCATCTTATTGAACCAAATTTTACTTACTAATATCAACTGTGTCTCTCAAATTTTTGAAATTTAAATCATAGAAGTAGTAAAATTAAGTTTTATATAAATTTTCAAATGCTCCAAGGAGGTGGGTAAAAGACGGTAAAAAGTTCAATAAAATGTTTATATATCTAAAATTATTATAAACTGAATCCAATGAATTAAATTGAACTTATATAGGTATTATGTATCTATTTTTACCTAAAATAAATTTAAATAAAATAAATAATTATTTAAATAAAAATCTGGTTTTAAACTATAACGCGGTGTTTTTCACGATTCATCAAAAATTAAAAGTTTTTAGAAAAATACCAAAAAATCACCCTAAGCTAATTTCAATATTCCGAATCCAAAAATGAAGTCCATTTTGAAAGATAAAATTTATAAAATTTCATAAAGTGACTATTACTATTCATAACGGCTAGTTTGATTGGTTGTGGTGTGTTAGAACTCGAAGTTGTGTACAACGCACGCTATTGTATTATTCAAAGAAAAGTGTATCGTGGAAGCTTGGGGTGTTACATATGACATATGGGAATATCTAATTACGAAATTTCATTCCTCTTCTAGGTTAGTTCTCCCTAGCCTTGCTAAGATATAATGAGGCATTCATTGTCAGTACTGGTGGATAGGTATGAATAGGAAGATTGCAGGTTTCATCACTCAGTACTTCACCTTTCAATAGGTGAAGTCATAGAACCAGCGACCTACTGGGCTTCTACAGCCAATCTCTATTCCTAATTAGAAATGGAATAATGTAACCATAGATTTCATGTTGGGATTTTCAAGATCCCATTGAGGTAGTGATACTATATGGATGATCATCAAAAGGTTTACTAAGGTTTCACAGTTCCTATCAATCCAGGAGTCCTTCTTAGTAGATGATCTTGGGAGGCTATTTATCCAGGATATAGTTCACCTTCATGGTTTTCCCTATTCTATCATATAAAATCAAGACACTCGGTTTACCTCATGATTATAAAAGGGGTTGAAAGAGGCATTGGGTTAATAGGTTCCCTTGAGTCCAGCATATCACCCTCAGAGCAACAGGTAGTCTGAGCAGACAATACAGGTTTTAGAGGATATGCTTTGAATATGAATCCAATATTTTGGAGGTTCATGGGAAAATCATATCCATGTTGTTGAGTTTTCCTACAATAATAACTTTAAAAAATAATTATGATGGATCCATATGAGGCCATTTACTATAGGTTCTTCTATTCACCTCTATGCTGGTTAGTGGAAAGTGAGGCAGCTCTACTAGGTCCTCATTTCGTTTAGGAGACTTCATAGAAATTTCATCTTATTCATAGGTGTATGGCTATAGCTTAGTCCAGTCATAAGGCTTATACTGGTCGTCATCATCGACCTCAATAGTTTGAGGTTGTACATCGAGTATTTCTATATATATTTCCTAAATCAAGTCATATACAGATTCATATACAAGTAAATTTATCACCGCGTTATGTTGGACCCTTAAAGATAGTGGAGATATTCAGGATGGTAGCATATCGGTTACAATTACCTTAGAGGTATCATTATATATATGATGTCTTCCATGTATCATAGCTTTAACAATATCATCCGGACCTATCTCATTCTTTTAACCCTTTGGATATTGAGATGGAGGAGGATATGTCCTATGAGGATCATCTGATGTGTATCGTTGGTCAAAGAACGAAGGCTCTCCGAGGTAGGTCAGTTCCTCTTGTTCAGTTGCTTTGGAAGTACAGTCATGTTTAGAAAGATACCTAGGAGTGGGAAGAGTATAGACATGTACAGTGGCTGGAACTCTTCTCAGATGATGTTTTACCACCCCCGAAAGGGAAACTCGAGGATAAGTTTTCTTAAAGATGGGAGTTTGTAACTTATCATATTTTCTAAAATGTGTGGACCATTTTTTGGTTTAAGATTGTTTTTTTCCATAATAATAATTCCTAATGAAGTCATGGAGGTCTTGGGGGTGTATGGGGATTATTTGGAGCTTGAAGCCCTGAAACATGAAGAAACATACTAGGCTGCACAGTTTATTTACAACCGTATAGACCCAGGTGCACGCACATGCATTCCACCTAAAGTTTTTAATAGAGTTGTTTTGCACAGTTTGTGCATAGTTAACTAAACTATGTGCCTAGCCCATGTTTGGGTCCTCTTTTGGAAGTGGTTTGGTGCATGGTTGGTACACATTTTGGTCAACCATGCATCCAAACTATACAACCTTTACTGTGGCAGTTATTTTATATTTATACCCCTAAAATTTTTTAAGATTAAAGCCTTATTTCGTCATTTTTTATCCATTATAAGCCCCCTGAAGCCTCTTCTCCTCCTATTTATAGGGGTTAAGAGATCTCCTCCAGACGTACTCTAAATATCTCAACGTTGGAAGCACCATAAATCTTGAGGTAATCTCTTAAATCTTTTTTCTTCAAATTCTAGTTTCCCTCTTCCATTATTATTCTGTTTTGGTACAATCTCATTTGCACCATTTTTGTGGAATTTTATGTTTTCTTTGATATCATATGTTCTATCTTAAATCAAAGACTAACACTGGATGAGGGAAGCACTGTGGGGCTAATGTAGGTGACCTAAGTTCTTTCCTATTATTTCATTCTTTCATATGACATGTGTTTTTGTGCCACGAGTTAGACCTTTCTAGTGATTCCTATTAATTTTAAAATAAATTAAATTGAAATCCTTACCTTTGAAAATACAACCCTATCTATTGGATAATAAACCCCTTGGGTTGATCTCCTTGACTTATGCCATCCCAATGGGTTTTTTCTACGATAGAGGTCCCTTTTCCCTTGTTCTAAAATGTCTAAACACACCCTTGAGGTGTGTTTCCATATAATTAATTCTTGAATTAATGAATTGTTTCGGTTAGGGTAATGAATAGAATGTTATTCCTCCCACATATCATGTCGTAAATGAAATGGTTAGACTACGTGAATTGGAAAAGTGTATATGCATTACCCTTATTCCATAAATGGTATTACTGAATAAATGCCTTAGCTTAATAAATTAAATTAATATAATTGGATGGCCACATTCTTCTGACATGTTCCATATGACCCTATTTCCTTGAGTCTTGTTTTATGATTGAATGGATTAAATTAAATGAAATGTCCCTTTTGTTAAATCATGTTATACTTTATTTCATTGTTAATGGTATGGTTTTTTTAACCACATCATAACTTTATATTCTGGAATGGATGATAAAATGGGTTTCAAATTAAGGACCCATTGTATGGGATCATTGTTTCTTAGTTATAATTTTTTAATGCTTTTTAAGCATGGTAGGGTCGACACTAGTTATGCTTGGGATGGGATCACCGAGTGTTATTCCTTTTTACCTCCAGATGAGTGACATTGGTTCCCTAGTGTAGACCCTATGGGTGAGATCAGTAGTGATTTGGTTGTACCATTCTATAAGAGAGACTCGGGGCCCTATGTGTGATACTAGGGACAGACTCATATGTGATTTCATGTCATCATCACACCATGCCTAGAGTGACACTTGTGATCTTATTCTTGTGTCACCTTCGAAAGACTCCCTTGGCATTGAACTTATATCGATCCTCTAGAGAGATACTTATAATTCTACTATAATTTTCATGGATGGGTTCAGGGTGACTCTTAATAATCTATAAAGTGGATAAATAAATTAAAAGGGAAGATAAGGATTTGAATAAGAAATGAACCCTGAAATTGGAATTCAAGGACATGTCCACCAAGCCAAATCACAAGCTTGGGGACAGTCCACCTCTTCTTATTTTATCCCACTCATTTTACTCATACATGATCCCTTGGTTCATACACACAGTCTTAGGTTAAAGTAGGTATAATTGTATGGGATTCCAAAGTGGAACCTAGTCTAATGCACTTATTTATTTATTTTTGTTAAGAAATTATTAATTATGGAACACTAATAATTTTATATTTCATGAGATAGATTTATATAGACACCATTGGTGGTGGCCTACTGAGGATATCCCACACCCTTCTTGGGTTACCTTTGGTACCTAAGCATACATCTTGGTTGTAGGTATTGATAAAGGGAAAAAACCAGCTTTCAATGCTTTATTGTTTTTATAGGATGGAGTATGGGAGCAGAGGAATGGGTCTATGCTTGGGATTATATTAGTTGTTGTTTTTGTACTTTTTGTATATTTTTTTATCATGTGGTATATTCATGTATCCTTTGTTCCTTGTGCACACTTTTTTGGAGTACATGACATGTCATCATCATCTTTTGTATCTATTATTTTTTATTCAGATTCTTCCAATTGTTTATTTAACTTACATGATTATTTATTTTGTTTTGCTACTATCTATCTATTGATACAACTTCCAAAAGAGTGGGTTATTGGTCCAGTCATATAGCATCAACTTATATTTTTTTATTTCTTATATATTTCTACACTCCACTCTGGTCAGTGAGGGTATAGTCTCCCTGTGGACACTCCCTAGGTCCTCAATACTAGTCGGAAGCCTATGGCATTTGGGTAGGCACACTTAAGAAATTTTGGGAACCATCTTGTGTCACCCTTAAGTGGAATCAGGGTAGGAATTATAATATTATTATTACTATTATATAGTTCATTTAATATCATCTTATGCTTTCAAAATTCATTTCTTCAAAACCCGTTTTTTGACACGTTTTGCGAGTTTATCTTTAAATTAAAATTTTCCAATTCTATGAATCAAGTTTTTTATAAAATATTCCATATTTGGAATAAAAGTAATTAATATTATATAATATTTTCATCTTAATTTTTTGTCATAATTAATAGTAAAATCCATAAAAACTAATTACCACAATTAAGGTAAAAACGGGTTTGTCGGGTGTTAATATATAAAGATAAAAATTAAAATGACCTAAAAACTTATCTAATTACTATTTTATAGAAATATGTAGACCTTATAACATATAATTTATGAGAAATACCCACTTTTTAGACCAATGGAATGTGAAAAATGTGGGTACAAATTATTCTTTTTAAAAATACCAAGTACGTCCTCCTCCCCAATTATAAAAAGGCACTCCATACCCCATCTTATTCACAACTCTAAAACCTTTTTTATAGATTAAAACCTTCTAAAATACCTCCAAAAAATTAGTATATACATTATAGATATTCTATTTTTCCTAAAATACCAACCCTATATATGTGAAAAAAGTGGGTACAAATTATTCTTTTTTACTTCTATTTTATCACCTTAAATTTTGTATTAACACTTAAATATAATAACACCATTACATACAAGATACTAATATGTTATTATCTTAATTTCATAATAATTATCAATCTTATTCTCTATCAAATGGGAAGAAAATCCATCACTGGTATATACGGCGGACTACCACCTCAAGAACCGATGTAATTTGTTTTACCTCACCCAATCATATGGATAGTCATAATTATGGAAATAATGAATATATATTTTATATATGACATGATGTTAATTATGTAAAATTAATATATCATCCACTTCCTTACCCTTTCTCCCATTAGGGGAATGATATCATCGCTTGTGTGTGTGTATGGCCTACCATCTCTAAGAAACGATGCAATTCATTTTTCATATTCTAATTATAAGAATGGTTATAAAAATGTATATAATGAGTAAATATGAAATTTATAACATTAATATCATTATATACATGATGTATATATACCCTAAGTACAATAACTGAAACTTTCATGACAAAACATGTATGAGAAAACAAGGAAATTAACACCTAAAACAATGAAAATTATGAAATGTTAATAACAAACAGGTGGTAAAATGATATAATAGGATAATATATGATATTATAAATATTAATATATTTTTTTTATAAATTAATGACATGTATAAAACTAGTATACATGAGGTTAAAGCATGTTCATCTGAAGGTAAGCATGATTTAATGGATTTCGTCTCAATTTCCATTCCATTGAGACATATTTATTATTATATACCTATTCAATTTTTTGTGGTGTATATACTGAAACTTTTATATATTTAATATGAATAGATATTTATTAATGATAGTTAATGTTTCGATTCAGTTTTATTATTTCCAGGGGTTATAATTTGAAATTTACCAAAGAGGTAAGTATCTATTTTACAATACCACTTTCTTTTGGAATTTATTTTACTATCATTGAACAAATCTTTTCATTTATCCTTCATAATATCCAAAAAATTTCGTATAGACTAGATATTTAAGGTTTTTCTATATTTTCTTCAAAATTTTACTCTCTTTGGTACTTTAATCAAGCAAATTAATGTTTAAATGAAAAATGATTTTATTTCTCTTTAAATCGAATATATTTTCCATCCATGTCCATGTTTTTCAAAATTATTTTATAAAATTACTATTATTTACTCAAATAATTTATTAATGAAATTTTGAGTTATAATTAACTTTTAAAAAGGTTTTAAAATAAATATTTCTATTATTTTTCAGAAGTGATGTTTTTGAAAAAAGTCAAAAGGAATGTTTTTTTAACATTTACAACAATGATGAAATTATCCACCGCCATAACCATTTTTTGAAATAAAGATTCTTCTATATGTTTTAAATTATTTTACAAATAAATATATTTCATGAAATATTATTATAATATTTCAATTCTATTCCCTTTATTCTTCGAAAGGATATGATTTTATTTCAAAAACTAACATTCCTTATGAACAAAAATTCACCTCTCTTCTCTTGACTAATTTTGTGATTCTTAACTTTCTCTTTATACGATCACTTTATTATGATCATTTTTCATTTTAAATTAAATTTTTATTAAATATAAATAATATTTATATCATGGTTTTTATTATTTCCTAAACATTATACCATTTTTACATATGCTGTTTACATTGAAAGTTATTTGATTAATTGGGGAAATATTGATAAATATGTATCCTTTACTCAATATGAATATTTATTGATAATGAATATTGATTCATTAATTAAATAGATCATTATATATATATATGTATAATTTTTTGGACATGCATTTATGGGTGGGGCCTAGAATTATATAGCCCCTCGATGCATCGACTAGTCTCATGAGGCAAATTAGTCATCCAAATTAAATAGGTTTATACCCATAGTTTTAAACTATCTTGTGAAAGGTATTGGCAGTATAGATATCAGGATGTATGATATCATAATGTCAAAAATTAACTATTTCATTCATTTAGAATTTAGTTATTATTATCCATGAGATTATTTCATTGATATTATCCTTGTATTCATTTTCTGCTCAAATTATTGATTAAATGACATGTGTGTATAGTTATTTACCTTTCTATATTGATTATGCCTTTTCTAGTCATGAAATTCAAGTTATTGATTAAATGGCTTGTGTGTTAAGATATTTAACTTTATATATTGATTGTACCTTATTGATTCATGATAGATTCTATTGTACATAACCCTTACTGATCATTTGATCTTAACCTGATTTTGTTTCCTTTTCCTATGATATGAAGAAGAATTTTTTGAATGATTTAAAGGATACCAAATTTTTTCCATTAATATTTCTTATTTTCTATTTCCAATGTAAAATAGGTATCATATATGTATCTTATACTCCAAAAATACTAAACTAATCTTCCCTTTTTGATTTGACTCCTTGTATTTATGCCAATGTAATAAAGTAGATGCTATATTTGGGTTACTAAAGTAAAGGTTGTTATATTAGTGTTATGTATGTTGCCTTTGGAGTTGTGTGAAAGGGTTTTCCACACTTCAAATTATTTATATTTTTAATTATATTGTTCATGTATTGATACTTGAATTTTACTTTCAAGCCTTGTGATTATCCACTAAATGAGGATAATATTCATTGTTAATATATATAAGTGCAATTTCAATTACAGGGGTTTACTCTTTTGAGTGCAATTTCGATTACCATGGAAAAATTGCAAAAAAAAAACAAAAACAAAAAAAAATTGAATACTCATCTTAATAATGAAATGTGATTCTACATAGAACTTCTGTAATTTTCCCCTTGAATAAATATGAACCCCCATGTCTATTGTGATGCACAACACATCCTCATAATTAATTGATATTGGATGAAATATGGCAATGAATTTAAAGAAAGGAATGGGCTTGGGATTGGGATATTCTTATGAAAATATCTTTTATTAAAATATTTTAATGGGTTTCATGATTTTTTGGTATATGGGTTTCTTGTGATCATTGTGTATTAAAGTGTTTTTGGAAAAGGGAATTCGAATTTCATGTTGTTGAGATATATTTTGCTCGGGACTAGCAAAACTCAAGTTGGGGGTGTGATTAGCCACTAAATGAGGATAATATTCATTGTTAATATATATAATATTCATGTTATTTTTTATTCATAAACACAATTTTAGTTCATTTTACAATTTGAACATCATTTCACATTATGATTGTAATACCTTCTTAAAATGCACTATTATGTGGTACATTTTTTAACATCATTTAAAGTACCCAAATATTCATCTGATTTAAAGGAATTTAATTATCCATATTTCAATTTTATATTTTGTTAAATTGATTTAAACTTCAATATGATCATGTTTCATTTAGGGATCAATGGAGAATTCATGGAAGAAGATGGGGATATTTTGTGATGAAAGGAAGAAATTCTAGAGAAGTCAGATTGGACACCAGTCCACTGATGAGAATTTGGGGATTAACTTACAAGCCCAATGAATCCCAAATTTTTTGGGATTCTAGAAGACATGTATAGGAACAAATAACGCTTCATTATCCAAAGCTAATTCTGCATACATTGTGGTCATTTAGGCGGCCAAATTTAGAGATAAAATTCTGGTCCAGATTCTGTGGCCCAGAAAAAAATCCCACTAATATGATCAAATCTCGGAATCCACAACTCCAAATGGGTCAAAAAATTTACATGAAGTTAGAAACAATCCATATATCCATTTTAGTTATCTATGGCCCACTCTGATTCAGCCATCTAGAAGGCATTCGAAGCGCGTATTTTCGGTGAAGGAAAGCTGGCTGCCACCTCGGGTCAAGGGTGGAAAAATCAACTCTCCCTTACTTTCCACCCACCTATGGCCTAACACAATTAATTGAGGAGACTTGGACTATTGTAGGCTCGACCCAAGGGATGAAAAATGCCTCTTTAAGGCAGTGGTGTTGGATAATTTAAGGATCTTTGATTCTTTGTTCAATTGTAATGTTATAATGCAATTTTGTTGTCTCAAATTTGTCTTTCACATGTAAGTTGTTCAATTCACTTTAGTTTCTTAATAAAAGTTCTTCTTATACTCTTATTCTGTTTTTCTTTATATCACTTTGATACTGTTGGATCAAGGTGTTAATTTATTCACACCAAACCTTGCTAAATTATTCACACAATGGTGGAGTGATCATTTTATTTTTGTTGTTTTCTTTACTTCTCCATTTCCTCCATCATGAGTCTACTTTCCGCTTCCATTGAAACCATGGGATCTATGGAGGGATAACCCACTTATGGGTTGATCCAAGGGAGTATCAAGGGGATGTATTGGATGTTATTTATCACCTCATTAATGTATAATCACTTCTTTAATTGAGATTTTTATTTGATGTTTTTTAAACTCCATCATCCTGGTTGAATTTAGGGTCACACACTTCAAGTGCTAATACGAACCATTACCTTGAAGTGCTCAAAACTTTGATCCTTCAAGTGTATAGGTGATTAGTATTAAAGGGTGTAGGAATTATACCAGTAAGTTATGATGTTGTTTTATCTCCTGAAATGAACCCATCTCAAATATAAGAAATTGAAATCATTAAAAAGGAAATGTGTCCAATCCACCCCGAGCGATAACCTAGGATCAACTCATTATTTTAAATTGAGTTCACTTAAGTCTCTTAGAGTTCCTTTAAACCCATCTAAAATCAACCCAATTTGGCCACTTCATATCCAAAAACATTCCATAGAATGTACGTATCTATAGGTTACTTCTTAGGTCTCTGAGGATTAGACAACCCAAGCTAAACTACACGGACCGTCTTACCTTCTTCTCTTGGGTAAATTTGAGCAAGAATCAAATTTTGACGTCATTTACGGGGACCTAAGTAAGTTATATTAGACACTATCATCATTTTTTTCATCCCTCTTCTCTATTTTCACCCCCTCACTCTTATGGAAATCAATTTTGAACAAGCCCAAACATGGGGAACCTCTCCCTACATTGATCACCCCACCCCATGTGTGATGTACAATGACCATCCTAATTTCTGGTTGTGGGATCATAAACAAACTAATGAACCACAATGTTTTTACTCCTATGATCCACAAAAATATTCCAACATATAATGTGTTTCAATCCCCACAAAGCCAATTTGAACACCCTCCTGTGCAATTCCAACAACTTAATTATCCACCTAGAATAGACCATTTGGATCAACCACTTATCCATCCTAATTCAGATCCATTACTTGAAAAATTGTGTCAACAAATAGAGATAATGAATTTTTAGGTTTTATCATTTAGGTTAGAACTAAAAATCATTAAAACTTATGAGGAACCCATCCCTACACAAATTGTCCCTTCCATAACCTTATGTGAAGTTTCTAGTTTCCCACAAACCTCTTATGAATTTACTGAAGAGAAAACCATTGGATTTGGGGAAGATGAGGAGGATCATGGAATTTTTTATGGGTGTTTAAATCAAGAGGAAACTGATTTTTTATTTTCACAAGAGGGAAATTTGACATCATGGATTGAGTATCATGAATATAACTCCATTGATGATTTTTCAAAAACACAAATCACTGAAACATTAAGAGAAATCACAAACTTTGAGTCCATACCCATTCCTGAAACAGATCTTTCCAATTTGGTAGTTGAATCTTATATTCAAAAGGAACCAATTCTGTTAAGAATTTTTGAAAATGAAATTGAGTTCAATTCAAAGTCCCAACCTATGTTTGAATGTTTTAGCCTACCTGAACATGAACAAAAGGACTTTCCATCCACCCTTAAGTTTCCATTCATTGGGGATAGCCAAGAACTTCTAGTTGTCACCATTTCTTATCTTGAAACCAATAAAGGGGTAATTATTCTTAATGTCTTAGAAAATACTACAAAAGAAATTGAATCCATCATTTCTGATATTCCTTGGATTTACCTGCTCATTTTAGAACATAGGTTTTTGCATGAAACAAATTCTGAAAATAGAATTAATCTCAACCTAGTAGAAGTGGTGAAACATGTGATCCTTAAAATTTTGAAAGTTGGTATTTGAAAAGTTGGGGGGTTCAAGTCGAGCTAATGACGTTAAACAAAGCACTGCATGGGAGGCAACCCATGGTTTCCAAGTTTCTAATAATTTTGTTGTTTTAATCAAATTTATATTTTAAATAGGTTTAATTAATCATTTTGATATTTAATAAAAAATAGACTTTTGACCTGTTCTTCTATTCTAAGTATGGATGGGTACGAAAGGGGAGCACCATATTCATCTATGTCACGTGGTGTGATCCTTGAGTAATTCCTTACCCAGAAATTTGAAAAGAAGACAATGTATCATCAGTTTGTTTTATTTTAATGTGTTTGTAGGTTAAAAAAAATAAATAAAATATAATAATAATAATAAAAAGGTACACGTCGTGGATCTTGGGGCAAACCTCATCACAACCGGTGAAGCCGTGGGGATTCGAACCCGGGACTGAAGGGAGACAGGGGCACGCGCTTACCACTGACCTACAGCTTTTTGTGATTTTGTATTCTATAATTATATTTTACTTTCTTTATTATATATAAATATATATTTTTTTTGTTTTTTTTTCTTTTTCTACTAGGGAACTCTGCAAGTGACATGAATATCAAAGGATTAAAAGGGAGCATCAAGAATTTCAACTTCATCCACCAGGTGACTTCATTCCATGATCCTCATTTTCAATTTCCTTTTTTGACTTTCATTCTCTACCTATACCCCCATCTAAATTTTCATTTCTTCAAACACTGAGGGTAGTGTGGTTTTAAGTTGTGGGGGAGATAAAATAAATAAATAAATTATTTTGTGTCAAAAAAATGAGTTAAAAAAAATTGTGTAAATGGAAGGAAATATTCCATTAACTTTCAACATGGTAATACACATTGAACACTTCGAAACTAAATATCAAATAATTTATAATTCCATGATTCTGAATTTAATCCTTGTATAATTTTATGATCATAGATTTTGGAAATTGTGGTTTTCCAATGTGATATTTCATTGTTTATATTTTCATCCAAATAAAAAAAGATCACAATGCACGTCCTTTGGATAGTGGGGTATTAGTTTGAGTTCATGGGGTCCCCTAAATAAATAGAATAGGTTTGGAGATAATTTTAGTTTAATATTATTATTCAAAAAAAAATTAAAACAAAAAATTGGGCGTAGAGCAATGAAATGACCTAATGTGTGGCTTTCGACACTTGGGGATCGTGACTCCATAGTTCTCTGGCCCAGAGTTAGTAATTTTATCTCTATTTTTGGTCATTTGAATTTGTTTTTGACTGAGTTAACTCGAGACGATGCTCAAGTATGTGGGATTCACTTGGTTCCCTAAGGTCTTTGAGCTTGGGAGTCATCGGCAAAGTCTCGCTACAGGGGTTTACTCTTTTGAGTGCAATTTCAATTACCATGGAAAAATTGCAAAAAAAACAAAAACAAAAAAATTTAATACTCATATTAATATTGAAATGTGATTGTACCAAGCACTTCTGTAATTTTCCCCTTGAATAAAGATGAACCCCCATGTCTATTGTGATGCACAACACATCCTCATAATTAATTGATATTGGATGAAATATGGCAATGAATTTGAACAAAGGAATGGGCTTGGGATTGGGATATGCTTATGAAACTATCTTGTATTAAAATATTTTAATGGGTTTCATGATTTTTTGTTATATGGGTTTCTGGTGATCATTGTGTATTAAAATGTTTTTGGAAAAGGGAATTCGAATTTCATATTGTTGAGATATATTTTGCTCGGGACTAGCAAAACTCAAGTTGGGGGTGTCATTAGCCACTAAATGCGGCTAATATTCATTGTTAATATACATAATATTCATGTTATTTTTTATTCATAAACACAATTTTCGTTCATTTTACACTTTGAACATCATTTCACAGTATGATTGTAATACCTTCTTAAAATGCACTATTATGTGGTACATTTTTTAGTATCATTTAAAGTACCCAATGATTAATCTGATTTTAAGGAATGTAATTATCCATATTTCAATTTTATATTTTGTTAAATTGATTTAAACTTAAAAATGATCATTATTAATTTAGGGATCAATGGAGAATTCATGGAAGAAGGTGGGGATATTTTGTGATGAAAGGAAGCAATTCTGGAGAAGTCATATTGGACACCAGTCCACTTATGAGACTTTGGGGGTTAACATACAAGACCAATGAATCCCACATTTTGTGGGATGCTAGAAGAAATGTATAGGAACAAATAACTCTTCATGATAAAAAGCTAATTCGTTTTACATTGTGGTCATTTAGGTGGCCAAATTTAGAGATAAAATTATGGGCCAGATTCTGCGGCCCAGAAAAACATCCCACTAATATGATCCTATCTCGGAATCCATAACTCCAACTGGGCCCAAATTTTACAGGAAGTTAGAATCAATCCAGAGATCCATTTTATTCTTCTATGGACCACTCTGATTCGGCCATATAGAAGTCATTCTAAGCACGTATTTTCGGTGAAGGAAAGATGGATGCCACCTCGGGTCAAGGGTGGAAAAATCAACTCTCCCTTAATTTCCACCAACCTATGGCTGACCAAAATTAATTGAGGAGACTTGGACTGTTGGAGGTTCTACAAAAGGGATGAAAAATTCCTATTTAAGGCAGTGGTGTTGGAGGATTGAAGGATCTTTGATGCTTTGTTCAATTGTAATGTTATGATGCAATTTTGTTGTCTCAAATTTGTCTTTCACATGTAAGTTGTTCAATTCACTTTAGTTTCTTAATAAAAGTACTTCTTATACTCTTATTATATTGTTATTAATATCACTTTGATACTGTTGGATCAAGGTGTGAATTTATTCACACCAAAACTTGTGAAATTATTCACACAATGGTGGAGTGATCATTTTATTTTTGTTGTTTTCTTTACTTCTCCATTTCCTCCCTCATGAGTCTACTTTCCGCTTCCATTGAAACCATGGGATCAATGGAGGGCTAACCCACTTATGGTTTGATCCAAGGGAGTATCAAGGGGCTGTATTGGATGTTATTTATCACCTCATTAATGTATAATCACTTATTTAATTGAGATTTTTATTTGATTATTTTTAAACTCCATCGTCCTGGTTGAATTTATGGCCACACACTTCAAGTGCTAATACGAATCTTTACCTTAAAGTGCTCAAAAATTTGTTCCTTCAAGTGTATAGGTGATTAGTATTAAAGGGTGTAGGCATTATACCAGTAAGTTATGATGTTGTTTTATCTCCTTAAATGAACCCATCTCAAATATAAGAAATTGAAATCATTAAAAAGGAAATGCGTTCAATCCACCCTGAGCGATAACCTAGGATCAACTCATTATTTTAAATTGAGTTCACTTAAGTCTCTTAGAGTTCTTTTAAACCCATCTAAAATAAAACCAAGTTGGCCACTTCATAACCAAAAATAGTCCATATAATGTACGTGTCTATAGGTTACTTCTTAGGTCTCTGAGGATTCGACAACCCAAGCTAAACTATAAGGACCGTCTTACCTTCTTCTCTTGGGTAAATTTGAGCGAGAATCAAATTTTGGCATCATTTACGGGGACCTAAGTAAGTTATATTAGACACTATCATCATTTTTTTCCATCCCCCTTCTCTATTCTCACCCCCTCACTCCTATGGAAATCAATTTTGAACAATCCCAAACATGGGGAACCTCTCCCTACATTGATCACCCACCCCATGTGTGATGTACAATGACCATCCTAATTTCTTCTTGTGGGATCATAAACAACCTAATGAACCACAATGTATTTACTCCTATGATCCACAAAATATTCCAACATATAATGTGTTTCAATCCCCACAAAGCCAATTTGAACACCCTCTTGTGCAATTCCAACAACTTAATTATCCACCTAAAATAGACCATTTGGATCAACCCCTTATCCATCCTAATTCACATCAATTACTTGAAAAATTGTGTCAACAAATGGAGATAATGAATTTTGAGGTTTCATCATTGAGGTTAGAACTAAAAATCATTAAAATTTATGAGGAACCCATACCTACACAAATTGTCCCTTCCATAACCTTATGTGAAGTTTCTAGTTTCCCACAAACCTCTTATGAATTTACTGAAGAGAAAACCTTTGGATTTGGGGAAGATGAGGAGGATAATGGAATTTTTTATGGGTGTTTAAATCAAGAGGAAACTGATTTTTTGTTTTCACAAGAGGGAAATTTGACATCATGGATTGAGTATCATGAATATAACTCCATTGATGATTTTTCAAAAACACAAATCACTGAACCATTAAGAGAAATCACAAACTTTGAGTCCATACCCATTCCTGAAACAGATCTTTCCAATTTGGTGGTTGAATCTTCTATTCAAAAGGAACCAATTATATTAAGAATTTTTGAAAATGAAACTGAGTTCAATTCAAAGTCCCAACCTATGTTTGAAAGTTTTAGCCTACCTGGACATGAACAAAAGGACTTTCCATCCACCCTTAAGTTTCCATTCATCGGGGATAGCCAAAAACTTCTAGTTGTCACCATTTCTTATCTTGAAACCAATAAAGAGGTAATTAATCTTAATGTCTTAGAAAATACTACAAAAGTAATTGAATCCATCATTTCTGATATTCCTTGGATTTACCTGCTCATTTTAGAACATAGGTTTGTGCATGAAACAAATTCTACAAATAGAATGTATCTCAACCTAGTAGAAGTGGTGAAACATGTGAACCTTAAAATGTTGAAATTTGGTATTTGAAAAGTTGGGGGGTTCAAGTCGATCTAATGACGTTAAACAAAGCGCTGCATGGGAAGCAACCAATGGTTTCCAAGTTTCCAATAATTTTGTTGTTTTAATCAACTTTATATTTTAAATAGGTTTAATTAATCATTTTGATATTTAATAAAAAATAGACTTTTGACCTATTCTTGTATTCTAAGTATGGATGGGTATGAAAGGGGAGCACCATATTCATCTGTGTCACGTGATGTGATCCTTAAGTAATGCCTTACCCAGAAATTTAAAAATAAGACAATGTATCATCAGTTTGTTTTATTTTAATGTGTTTGTAGGTTAAAAAAATAAAAAAAATATAATAATAGTAATAAAAAGGGACACGTCGTGGGTCGTGGGGAAAACCCCATCACAACCGGCGAAGCCTTGGGGATTCGAACCCGGGACTGAAGGGAGACAGGGGCGCGCGCTTACCACTGACCTACAACTTTTTGTGATTTCGTATTCTATAATTTTTATATATATTCTTATATTTTATTTTATTTATTATATATAAATAAATATATATATATATATATTTGTTTTTTTTCCTTTTTCTACCAGGGAACTCTGCAAGTGACATGAATATCAAAGGATTAAAAGGGAGCATCAAGAATTTCAACATCATCCACCAGGTGAATTCATTCCATGATCCTCATTTTCAATTTCCTTTTTGAACTTTCATTCTCTACCTCTACCCCTGTCTAAATTTTCATTTCTTCAAAACACTGAGGGCAGTGTGGTTTTAAGTTGTGGGGGAGATGAAATAAATAAAAAATGCTTTTGTGTCAAAAAATGAATTAAAAAAATTATGTAAATGGAAGGAAATATTCCTTTAACTTTGAACATGGTAATACACATTGCACACTTTGAAACTAAATATCAAATAATTTATCATGCCATGATTCTGAATTTAATCCTTGTATAATTTCGTGAGCATATATTTTGGAAAGTGTGGATGTCCAATGTGATATTTCATTGTTTATATTTTCATCCAAATAAAAAAATATCACAATGCATTTCCTTTGGATAGTGGGGTATTAGTTTGATTTCACAGGGTCCCCTAAATAAATAGCATAGGTTTGGTGATCATTTTAGTTTAATATGATTATTCAAAAAAAATTAAAACAAACAATTGCGCGTAGAGTAATGAAATGACCTAATGTGTGGCTTTCGGCACTTGGGGATCGTGACTCCATAGTTCTCTGGCCCAAAGTTAGTAATTTTATCTCTATTTTTGGTCATATGAATTTGTTTTTGACTGATTTAACTCGATATTATGCCCAAGTATGTGGGCTTCACTTGGTGCCCTAAGGTCTTTGAGCCTGGGAGTCATCGGGAAAGTCTCACAATAGGGGTTTACTCTTTTGAGTGCAATTTCAATTACCGTGGACAAATTGCAAAAAAAACAAAAAAACAAAAAAAAATTGAATACTCATCTTAATATTGAAATGTGATTCTACCTAGAGCTTCTGTAATTTTCCCCTTAAATAAAGATGAACCTCCATGTCTATTGTGATGCACAACACATCCTCATACTTAATTGATATTGGATGAAATATGGAAATGAATTTGAACAAAGGAATGGGCTTGGGCTTGGGATTGGGATATTCTTCTGAAACTATCTTGTATTAAAATATTTTTATGGGTTTCATGATTTTTTGGTATATGGGTTTCTGGTGATCATTGTTTATTAAAATGTTTTTGGAAAAGGGAATTCGAATTTCATATTGTTGAGATATATTTTGCTCGGGACTAGCAAAAGTCAAGTTGGGGGTGTGATTATCCACTAAATGAGGCTAATATTCATCGTTAATATACATAAAATTCATGTTATTTTTTATTCATAAACACAATTTTAGTGCATTTTACACTTTGAACATCATGTCACATTATGATTGTAATAGCTTCTTAAAATGCACTATTATGTGGTACATTTTTTAACATCATTTAAAGTACCCAATGATTCATCTTATTTTAAGGAATATAATTATCCATATTTCAATTTTATATATTGTTAAATTTATTTACACTTCAATATTATCATGTTTTATTTAGGGATCAACGGATAATTCATGGAAGAAGATGGGAATATTTTGTGATGCAAGAAAGCAATTCTGGAGAAGTCAGATTGGACACCAGTCCACTGATGAGCCTTTTGGGATCAACATACAAAACCAATGAATCCCAAATTTTGTGGTATGATAGAAAAAATGTATAGGAACTAATCACTCTCCATGATCAAAAGCTAATTCGGCCTACATTGTGGTCATTTAGGCGTCCAAAGTTAGAGATAAAATTCTGGGCCAGATTCTGCGTCCCATAAAAACATCCCACTAATATAATCCTATCTCAGAATCCACAACTCCAACTGGGCCCAAATTTTACAGGAAGTTAGATTAAATCCAGAGATACATTTTCTTATTATATGGACCACTCTGATTCGGCAATCTAGAAGGCATTATAAGCGTCTATTTTCGGTGAAGGAAAGCTAGCTGCCACCTCGGGTCAAGGGTGGAAAAATCAACTCTCCCTTACTTTCCACCAACCTATGGCCTACCACAATTAATTGAAGAGACTTGGACTATTTTAGGCTCGACCCAAGGGCTGAAAAATTCCTATTTAATGCAGTGGTTTTGGAGGATTGAAGGATCTTTGATGCTTTGTTTAATTGTAATGTTATGCTGCAATTTTGTTGTCTCAAATTTGTCTTTCACATGTAAGTTGTTCAATTCATTTTAGTTTCTTAATAAAAGTTCTTCTTCTACTCTTATTCTTTTGTTCTTCATATCACTTTGATACAGTTGGATCAATTTGTGAATTTATTCACACCAAACCTTGTGAAGTTATTCACACAACGGAGGAGTGATCATTTTATTTTTGTTGTTTTCTTTACTTCTCCATTTCCTCCCTCATGAGTCTACTTTCCGCTTCCATTGAAACCATGGGATCAATGGAGGGATAACCCACTTATGGGTTGATCCAAGGGAGTATAAAGGGTCTGTATTGGATGTTATTTATCACCTCATTAATGTATAATCACTTCTTTAATTGAGGTTTTTATTTGATGATTTTTAAACTCCATCATCCTTGTTGAATTTAAGGCCACACACTTCAAGTGATAATACGAACCTTTACCTTGAAGTGCTCAAAACTTTGATCCTTCAAGTGTATAGGTGATTAGTATTAAAGGGTGTAGGAATTATACCAGTAAGTGATGATGTTGTTTTATCTCCTTAAATGAACCCATCTCAAATATAAGAAATTGAAATCATTAAAAAGGAAATGCGTCCAATCCACCCCGAGCGATAACCAAGGATCAACTCATTATTTTAAATTGAGTTCACTTAAGTATCTTAGAGTTCCTTTAAACCCATCTAAAATAACCCCATGTTGGACACTTCATAACCAAAAATAGTCCATAGAATGTACGTGTCTATAGGTTACTTCTTAGGTCTCTGAGGATTCGACAACCCAAGCTAAACTACAAGGACCGTCTTACCTTCTTCTCTTGGGTAAATTTGAACGAGAATCAAATTTTGGCGTCATTTCCAGGGACCTAAGTAAGTTATATTAGACACTATCATCATTTTTTTTACCACTCTTCTCTATTATCACCCCCTCACTCCTACGGAAATCAATTTTAAACAAGCCCAAACATGGGGAACCTCTCCCTACATTGATCACCCCACACCATGTGTGATGTACAATGACCATCCTAATTTCTTCTTGTGGGATCATCAACAACCTAATGAACCAAAATGTTTTTACTCCTATTATCCACAAAATATTCCAACATATAATGTGTTTCAATCCCTACAAAGCCAATTTGAACACCCTCCTGTGCAATTCCAACAACTTAATTATCCACCTAGAATAGACCATTTGGATCAACCCCTTATCCATCCTAATTCACATCCATTACATGGAAAATTGTGTCAACAAATGGAGATAATGAATTTTGAGGTTTCATAATTTTGGTTAGAACTAAAAATCATTAAAACTTATGAGGAACCCATCCCTACACAAATTGTCCCTTCCATAACCTTATGTGAAGTGTCTAGTTTCCCACAAACCTCTTATGAATTTACTGGAGAGAAAACCTTTGGATTTGGGGAAGGTGAGGACGATCCTGGAATTGTTTATGGGTGTTTAAATCAAGAGGAAACTGATTTTTTGTTTTCACAAGAGGGAAATTTGACATCATGGATTGAGTATCATGAATTTAACTCCATTGATGATTTTTCAAAAACACAAATCACTGAACCATTAATAGAAATCACAATCTTTGAGTCCATACCCATTCCTGAAACAGATCTTTCCAATTTGGTGGTTGAATCTTCTATTCAAAAGGAACCAATTCTGTTAAGAATTTTTTAAAATGAAACTGAGTTCAATTCAAAGTCCCAACCTATGTTTGAAAGTTTTAGCCTACCTGAACATTAACAAAAGTACTTTCCATCCACCCTTAAGTTTCCATTCATTGGGGATAGCCAAAAACTTCTAGTTGTCGCCATTTCTTATCTTGAAACCAATAAAGAGGTAATTATTATTAATTTCTTAGAAAATACTACAAAAGCAATTGAATCCATCATTTCGGATATTCATTGGATTTACCTGCTCATTTTAGAACATAGATTTTTGCATGAAACAAATTCTAAAAATAGAATGACCTAGTAGAAGTGGTGAAACATGTGATCCTTAAAATGTTTAAAGTTGGTATTGGATAAGTTGGGGGGTTCAAGTCGAGCTAATGACGTTAAACAAAGCGCTGCATGGGAGGCAACCCATGGTTTCCAAGTTTCCAATAATTTTGTTGTTTTAATCAACTTTATATTTTAAATAGGTTTAATTAATAATTTCAATATTTAATAAAAATTGACTTTTGACATGTTATTCAATTCTAAGTATGGATGGGTACGAAAGGGGAGAACCATATTCATCCGTGTCACGTGGTGTGATCCTTGAGTAATGCCTTACCAAAAAATTTAAAAAGAAGACAATGTATCATCAGTTTGTTTTATTTTAATGTGTTTGTAGGTTAAAAAAATTAAAAAAAAATATAATAATAATAATAAAAAGGGACACTTCATGGGTCATGGGGCAAACCCCATCACAACCGGCGAAGCCGTGGGGATTCAAACCCGGGACCGAAGGGAGACAGGGGCGCGTTCTTACCACTGACCTACGGCTTTTTTTGATTTCTTATTCTATAATTTTTATATATATTCTTATATTTTACTTTATTTATTATATATAAATATATATATATATTGTTTTGTTTTTTTTCTTTTTCTACTAGGGAACTCTGCAAGTGACATGAATATCAAAGGATTAAAAGGGAGCATCAAGAATTTCAACTTCATCCACCAGGTGACTTCATTCCATGATCCTCATTTTAAATTTCCTTTTTGAACTTTCATTCTCTACCTCTACCCCCTTCTAAATTTTCATTTCTTCAAACACTGAGGGCAGTGTGGTTTTAAGTTGTGGGGGAGATGAAATAAATAAAAAAATGCTTTTGTGTCAAAAAAAATTAGTTGAAAAAAAAATTGTGTAAATGGAAGGAAATATTCCTTTAACTTTGAACATGGTAATACACATTGCACACTTTTAAACTAAATATTAAATAATTTATCATGCCCTGATTCTGAATTTAATCCTTGTATAATTTCATGAGCATAGATTTTGGGAAGTGTGGTTATCCAATGTGATATTTCATTGTTTATATTTTCATCCAAATAAAAAAAGATCACAATGCACGTCCTTTGGATAGTGGGGTATTAGTTTGAGTTCATGGGGTTCCCTAAATAAATAGCATAGGATTGGTGATCATTTTAGTTTAATATGATTATTCAAAAAAAATTAAAACAAAAAATTGCGCGTAGAGCAATGAAATGACCTAATGTGTGGCTTTCGGCACTTGAGGATCGTGACTCCATAGTTGTCGGGCCGAGAGTTAGTAATTTTATCTCTATTTTTGGTAATTTGAATTTGTTTTTGACTGAGTTAACTTGAGATGATTCCCAAGTATGTGGGCTTCACTTGGTGCCCTAAGTTCTTTGAGCGTGGGAGTCATCGGCAAATTCTCGCTACAGGGGTTTACTCTTTTGAGTGAAATTTCAATTACCATGGAAAAATTGCAAAAAAAAACAAAAACAAAAAAAACAAAAAAAAATTAATACTCATCTTAATATTGAAATATTATTCTACCTAGCGCTTCTGTAATTTTCCCCTTGAATAAAGATGAACCTTCATGTCTATTGTGATGCACAACACATCCTCATACTTAATTGATATTGGATGAAATATGGCAATGAATTTGAACAAAGGAATGGGATTGGGATTGGGATATGATTATGAAACTATCCTATATTAAAATATTTTGATGGGTTTCATGATTTTTTGGTATATGGGTTTCTGGTGATCATTGTGTATTAAAATGTTTTTGGAAAAGGGAATTCGAATTTCATATTGTTGAGATATATTTTGCTCGGGACTAGCAAAACTCAAGTTGGGGGTGTGATTAGCCACTAAATGTGGCTAATATTCATTGTTAATATACATAATATTCATGTTATTTTTTATTCATAAACACAATTTTAGTGCATTTTACACTTTGAACATCATTTCACATTATGATTGTAATACCTTCTTAAAATGCACTATTATGTGGTACATTTTCTAACATCATTTAAAGTACCCAATGATTCATCTGATTTTAAGGAATGTAATTATCCATATTTCAATTTTATATTTTTTTAAATTCATTTACACTTCAATATGATCATGTTTCATTTAGGGATCAATGGATAATTCATGGATGAAGATGGGGATATTTTGTGATGAAAGGAAGCAATTATGGAGAAGTCATATTGGACACTAGTCCACTAATGATACATTGGGGATCAACATACAAGACCAATGAATCCCACATTTTGTGGGATACTATAATACATGTATAGGAACAAATAACTCTTCAGGATCTAATGCTAATTCGGCCTACATTGCGGTCATTTAGGTGGCCAATGTTAGAGATGAAATTCTGGGCCAGATTCTGTGGCCCAGAAAAACATCCCACTAATATGATCATATCTCGGAATCCACAACTCCAAATGGGCCCAAATTTTACAGGAAGTTAGAAGAAATCCAGAGATCCATTTTTCTTATTCTATGGACCACTCTGATTCGGCCATCTAGAAGGTCTTCTAAGTGCGTATGTTCGGTGAAGGAAAGTTGGCTTCCACCTCGGGTCAAGGGTGGAAAAATCAACTCTCCCTTAATTTCCACCCACCTATGGCCTACCACAATTAATTGAGGAGACTTGGACTACTGGAGGCTCGACCCAAGGGCTGAAAATTTCTTATTTAAGGCAGTGGTGTTGGAGTATTGAAGGATCTTTTATGCTTTGTTCAATTGTAATGTTATGCTGCAATTTTGTTGTCTCAAATTTGTCTTTCACATGTAAGTTGTTCAATTAACTTTAGTTTCTTAATAAAAGTTCTTCTTTTACTCTTATTCTGTTGTTCTTCATATAAATTTTATACCGTTGGATCAAGGTGTGAATTTATTCACACCAAACCTTGTGAAATCATTCACACAACGGTGGAGTGATCATTTTATTTTTTTTGTTTTCTTTACTTCTCCATTTCCTCCCTCATGAGTCTACTTTCCGCTTCCATTGAAACGATGGGATCAATGGAGGGCTAACCCACTTATGGTTTGATCCAAGGTAGTATCAAGGGGATGTATTGGATGTTATTTATCACCTCATTAATGTATAATCACTTCTTTAATTGAGATTTTTATTTGATGATTTTTAAACTCCATCATCCTTTTTGAATTTAAGGCCACACACTTCAAGTGCTAATATGAACCTTTACCTTGAAGTGCTAAACACTTTGATCCTTCAAGTGTATAGGTAATTATTATTAAAGGGTGTAGGAATTATATGAGTAAGTGATGATGTTGTTTTATCTCCTTAAATGAACCCATCTCAAATATAAGAAATTGAAATCATTAAAAAGGAAATGCGTCCAATCCACCCCGAGCGATAACCTAGGATAAACTCATTATTTTAAATTGAGTTCACTTAAGTCTCATAGAGTTACTTTAAACCCATCTAAAATCTACCCAAGTTGACCACTTCATATCCAAAAACAGTCCATAGAATGTATGTGTCTATAGGTTACTTCTTAGGTCTCTGAGGATTCGACAACCCAAGCTAAACTACAAGGACCGTCTTACCTTCTTCTCTTGGGTAAATTTGAGCGAGAATCATCTTGTTTGGATATATAACATATATGGGAATTTTCAAGATAATATTATGAAATATTGAGTATGTTTATATATTTTCCATTTCATATGGTTATTATTTTTTTATTTTTTTATTTTGGAACAATAGACCATTTTAAGAAAAATCAATCCTCAATTTATATCTTTAAACTCGCAACATAATTTACTAGCCTCTGGTTAATTGGGTGTGAACTAGAGACCATGTGATGCTTCACCTTGGTGGAACAATAGTGTTAGAGTGGGATTCTACAACAATAATCAATAATAACATCAAAACCCTTTTTCAAATCATTTTAACCATAAAAAATATTATTTAAACCCTATAAAATCATTTTAATAATTACAATAACATTAAAACCCCCTTTTAAGTAGATTTTTTAATTCCCCTAATTTCCTATAAACCACACATGCACCCAAAAATAACCCAATTTCATGTTTTCCAAACAACTCAATTGAAATACCATTTTTCTTAGGATCACACCTCAACCATAATTAAATTATTTCAACACATAAAATAGTTGAATTAAATCACTAAATTTAGTGCAATGATATTTAGTACACAAATAAGGGTGTATAATAATCCACATACCTCGAATCACTTACAAAAATCTGGTATTTCCCAAAAATGTCATCACTAACCTAATCTAATTCCATCCCTGATAAAAACCCCAAATTTCATATCCAAAATACTCAACCAAATGTTCCACTTCTAAATAAATCCTTACCTCACTTTTTACTGGCATCAATGTCCCTCCCAATGATGTGTATAAACCTCATCTATACTGTAACACCCCGAGCTTCCATGATACGCTTCTCATTCAATAATGCAATAGCTTGCATTGTACGCAACTTCGAGTTCTAAAACACCGCGACTAATCAAAGTAGCCGTTATGAATAGTAATAACCACTTTTTGAAATTATAGAAATTTTATATTTCAAAATGGACTTCATTTTTGAATTCGTAATATCGAAATTATCCTAAGGTGAATTTTTTGTAACTTTCTGAGAACTTCCAATTTTTTTATGAATAGTGAAAAATACTTAAAAACAACTTTTTTAATCAAAATAATTTATAGTGATAAATTATAATATTTAGTGGTTTTAAAGTATAATTAGAATATATTTTTACAATTTTATCCAATGGTGGTCATTAGAATCAATTTAACATTGAAATTGGACATAAACAATTGCCAATCTTTTGATATAAATTGTTTCTTAGAAACACGCCATTTTTTGTAACAGCGGGAATTAATTATAAAATTAATTAATGCAACTTATATGTTTAGAATTTTGTAAAATAGACATCATTTTTGAATTCGGAATATCAATTATAGCTTAGGGTGAAATTTTGGCTTTGTTCTGAAAAACTTCAATTTTTGATGAATAGTGAAACCACTAAGTGGTAGTTAAATAACTGATTTTTCGTTTAAATGAAATATTACCACTTCTGTGATTTGATTTTCAAAAATCCGACATACATGGTTTTCATTAAGAATTAAAATGTGGTTCAATGAGATTAAAATAAATTTTTGGTGAATAGTAACTTTTAAGTTCTTAATCGCGATTAGAGGTAATTAGTGTAGTTTAAGGTACAAATAATGTTTTAATAATATGAGATGAGCATGACACTTGTCCTACTCCTATTGGATTATTCATGTCCGACCAAGACAACCCATGGGTCAACTTGGGGACCCCATGGAGCCACTTTAGTTGGAAAATGACATTAATATATATTTATTTAATGTTAAAATTAAATTGACACAAACATGAGTTGTTTTACTAAAACAGTTTTTAAGTGGGGTTACACAAGTCCAACTTTTGACTATAAATATTCATTAGAAAGATAAAAAGATTTCCTACATCATAGTAGTTTTTTTATAATTTTTAGACATTAAATAAATTAAATTATTTATGACATCATTATGATGCAGTGATGACCTCATTATTTAACGATTTTAATAAAATGAAAAGATAATGTAAAATCCAAGGCTTACACTTGTCCAAAGACTATTGGATGGGTATATTTCAAACCCTTATCACCTTAGCCACGAATTATATAAGTGTGGGACCTTTAGAATCCGAAAAGCATTGTGTAATAATGTAACATTTCAATCTTTCCAAAAGTGCCCCTCCTCTCCACTTATAAAAGGCCCCCACCTCTCCCACCTTATTCACAATTTAAAGCCTTTTGGTTCGGCCAAAATCTGCCCAAATACTCTCCCAACTTCCCCCTATTACTCCTAGAAGCCTCAATTTGGGCATAACTCTTCTCAAGGAAGCCTTTGGCTCAAATCAAAAAGAGTTACCCGATTTTGAGGTAATGTCTTCTCTAATGTTGTTTTGTTTTATTTTTCTTCTCCAACCCCCCTAAACTCTTTTTATTCATTTCTTTTGTAACAACACCAGTATCCTCAATATACTAGGATATTTTTATAATAAGGATTCAGGCTACACGTACACACACCTACATCTAATGGTTAAAGAACACACGGTTTCTGTGGATGGAGAATTTCTGCCTCACGAAACGATGATTGTTCAACACTCATATAACACCTTAGAAGGTGGCCATTAAGATGTCACTATTTTTATATATGATATATAATATGTTTATGTTTTACTTATTCTTCTGTATTTCTCATTTATGGAATACTTTATGATTTCCATTTTGGGTAAAACGCGATAATTTCATTTTAGGAAGTGCGGACTACCGCCCCCTCAAAGTGATTTGAATCGTTAATGCCATATGTGGGATGTATAAAGGATGGAGTAAATGGTATTATACACTATATTATACTGTAATTATATTATACATTTATATCATTATGATTTTGTTCCATTAAATATGAAATTGAAATGAAATTAGCGTTCATGCGTACGTACGGCTTACCGTCTCCATGAACGGTGCATTTCATTTCATACCTCTAAATGTTACGTAATATTATAAATGAATGTATATACTGGATATATAAGATATGTATGACATCTAAATCATGAATATAATTCTGGAGATAATGGATATTCTACCACATAAACAACTTGTAATTATAAGAAGTTTATTGTTGACTCAAGTACCAAAGATCGACAAAACAACCGTTATTAACTTAAATAATTACATAATGTTCATATCATTGTAATAAGTGATATAATAAGGATAATGAAATTGAAAATGGTTCTTAATAAGGTATATATTAACTCTAGTTTATTATTCAGGAGGTTAAAGAACGGTTGAGTCAAGTCAGACACGAGGTAAGGGTTAATTCTACAACCTCTTCATTATTCAAGGTTGTTCATATGTAATTATCTTCTGGGACCTCTTTATCATCCACATCCATGTTTCTTAAATATATTTTTCAAAAAAAATTTACTATTAATTAGACAATGGGTTAAATTAATTTATACCCTTGTTTGACCATATACGTTTTTGAAAGGAACCTTTCCGTTATATTCCAAACAAGGTACTTTTTGACATTTTCGACAAAATTAAGGTAAGGGAACTTCTTAACCCAATTTCCATTCTTTGGGTTAATCTCCTACTTTCAAATTATTTCATGATATTATTATGTCCTATGTTGTATTTGTTCTTTCTTATGTGTGTACTTATAGTGAATACACATAATAGACCTATTATATTTTAAAAATGATCTTTTTAAGGACTTCGTCTCAATCGCCTTTCATTGAGGCATATTTGGTTTTATACACAACTTTCTTTTATACGGTGTATAAACCCCTTTGACTTTTACGTTTATTCAAAAGGAATCTTTTTTATACGAAGCATTTTACTAAACGAAAAAAAGGGAATGTTTTTCTTTCCGTACATATGCGGCGACAATGACTTCTCCGCCGTCGTGACCATTATTTGAGTTTCGGCTTCCTCTACAAGCCATCACTTTTTTTAATGAAAAATAAATACAAAGTTTTAACTTTCTTTTATTTTGGTATTGAAAATGGTTTTGAAAGCGTTTTTATTATATCAATGTGTTGTATTGATATCTTGTGATTGAAATGTGGAAATGTTATGTTTCCTTTATGCATGTTTTATGTGATGCGATTATGTTATGGTTTATGATATGTTTAAACCTATTCATATGAGGAATGCATTGGACTTAATAAGTGACGGTTGGAGCCCGCTATAGCTCCTCGATGCATCGGCAGGTCTCATGAGACAAACTAGTGTCTTGGCACGAGGCCTTGACAAAATCTTATTTGTGGTCTTGGCACGAGGCCTTGGCTACGTGGTTATGATAGTCTGGCATTATGCATTCCATCATTATGAAAGTGGTTATTGATATTTCATGTGATTATTCGACCAGTAGAATATCCATGTGAAGAAGTAAATGGCATTATCTCATTTCACTTTTGCCATATTATGTTGATGTTCAAGTTTAAAAGGCTTTTGTTTTAGTTATACATTGCCTTAAATGTTTATTCTTATTTATGAAAGTTTTCGCTATATTGTTAACCTTACTGAGCATCCGAGCTCACCCCTTTCAATGTTTTAATATTTTCCAGGATGTGAAGAAGTATTTTATGAATGACCTGCAGGGATAGTTCGAAGAGGATAGAAGTGTGGACTATGGAGACTATGTTATTTTAGTTTTTCACTTTATGATGTAATGTAACGTTTACGAATGTATCTAGTGTTTCCAAGGCTACTAAACTAATCGGTCTTTCGAGACTTGATCTTTTGTGATCATGCCAATGTTACGAAGTAATGCACCGACTCTGGGTAGCTGGGGTCGGGGCGTTACATATACTTTTTCTTGACCATAAAAAAACACACATCTCTTCTGAGAGGATTTCTCCCTGACTTGGTGAAACCCATGCACAAAAATCCCTAGATAAAACCCTAAACATGAGAGGATATTAATTAAAATAAGAAAATAGGTAGAATGAGGGGATTTACCTTTGATCCAAATGGAATAGATGGGATTAAAATTTCACCCAAACCCTAGATAATCACATAATAATCCCCCACTCTCAAGTTTTAGTTAAAATTGGGGAGTAAATGTGGTTATTGGGGTTAAAAATTTCATTTTTGGGATTCTTTGAAAAGTTTCATGGTCAAACTATACAATATCTAGGACCATGTATAAGAGAGGTCAACCTTTGTTTCCTTAGAAACAACATGTACACTCTCCCTTGACTCCCTATGTAACCATGAAAGATATAGTATATTTTACACTATATCATGTTTCAACCCAATTCACCTCCAAACATCCCCAAAAACCAACCCACTTCCTAAAAATTTATTTAAAGACTTTTAATACCTTTCCAACCCTTAACCACACTCTCATAATTCCTCAAATATTTCTTAACTTATTTTCCTCTGTCGACACATTTTACACCAAACATAACCCCTAGACATAGCTAAACATCCAATAAAATCCCTCTAAATATCTCTGGTCATAACCCAAAAATTTCCAATATTTCCAAGCATCTCCCATAATGGTCTATCCCAATAAAAACCTAGTCATTTGACCTTAATCCAAAAAATAAAACTTATAATTCTAACAACCTTAAATATTTTTATCCTAAAAAACTATGTACAATACATTATATTAAACAAAAATAAATATTCAGGTATAAAAATATCCCCACCATTGCTCTTTTCTCCCTAAAAATCTTATATGAAAAAAAGATGAAAATCTCCACTCTTAGGAATGAGAGTCATCTTGGTTCTCTCCATAATTAAGGATACTCATCTATTATTTAAGGGAATTAAATGGTGTTATACTATCACTAAATTACCTACCATATCTTCTAAAAATATCATTAATTCATTCCATTACATGGTGTTATCTCACCATATTACTTTAACTCATTTTATGATATAGACATAATGATGTTCCCAAAACCCATATAATTAAGTCCAACCAAAGGGTATGTTTAAAGAACACTTTAACTAAATCCCCAAGAGTGCCTCTAATATGACCATTGAAAAATGAAATCAATAAAAATTACATAATAGTGACATTATGTTTCTAAAAAATATACACCCCAAAATCTTTGAGTTTTCCTGACTCTGTCATAAAAATCCAATTCCAAAATGAATACAAAATCCACATTTAACATATCTTCTCTAAAAAACGGTTATCCTTCTCATAAAATAAATCCTATAGTATTTTCTAAAACTAATCACTAAAAATGTTAAATCAACCAACTATATCTATACACATCCCCAAAAATTACCCTAGGAAGTTCTAGTGACTTAAAACACCTCATCAAGATATCAACTAAACTTTAGATCCGTTAGAAGTTAACTACTTTAATCATACTATAATGATCTACCTATCAAGTTGAGAACATATCGTAAGTTTCTATGTAACTAATAAAGAAATCACTAAGAAATTTATACAACCTAAAAACCATACACTCATAGTATTTATATCCATTGGAAACACAATTTCATTATTCAAAATAATCCTGTGTACCCAATACTCATTGCTTATTTTACACTACATATGCCTCCCAAAACCAAATACTACAACCAATCTAAGTTTAATTACTTCTTTAACCCTTAATTGAAACTCATAAATCTATCCACATACTATCTCATTCATAAAAAAACTTTCATATTCTGATAATGTTAAAAAAAACATCAATACACCCATGCATCGCTATATCTTCCAATTAATCCCAAAAACATTTCATACACATTCCAACCATTACCTATTATCTCAATATTAATAATATCCCAATATGAATATTATCACTATTCCAACTCCCTCATACTACGAAAACCACTAATTCCTCAAACATAAACAAGTGAATCCTAGTTTGTATCCTTGTACCCTTAATAAACTACTAATTTAGAAACTCGTATTCTACTTCTCATGAAAAAAAACTCAATTCAATGATGCACCACAACTAGACCACCACCACCACCTCAAAACCAATAACAATAAAATAAATCACTATCCAATGTCATGTTAATTTAAGGAGATAAAAGATAAAATAAAAGGGACTCTATGTGGTTTCTTTAACTAGGAATATATTGGTATTTTCATGATAATGTAAAAAATATAACAAATTCATTGAGACTACATTAAAAGTGAATGAACCATAAAAAACCAAGAAACAATTCACATATGTTTCAACTAAAACTCTATTCATCCAATATAAATCAAATTAAAACACCACCAACCACCAATAGGCTAAGATATTCTGACAAGATGTCCACAACCCAATCCTAGGTCCTCACCTTCCAAAACATCCCAAAGAAACCTTCCATGACATATGGAGTATATATGGTCAAACAGATAGGTCATATCCTCAGTCCATCCATATCGCATGGATTGACTAAAAAAGAAAATCTATAAAAATTTCAATAAGTCAACCCACTTTTCCCCAGATTAACCCACCCATTGCTAATATCTTATCCAATGATAAAGCCTTCTCAACCCTAAGAACCCCTTACCACTCCAACAAAACCAATTTTGAAAAACCAATTCAATGAAAAATAATACCACCACATATAGTTTAACTAAATTATCTAATCATGAAAAATAAATTCCAAAGCTTCTTGAGACCTTGGTGGGTGAGCTACATTGATGATGGTGCCCTTTTGGCATTGTGTTTTATATACCCTAAGCCATTCATTGAAAAAATGGATTTCATAGTAGCATGACTTGGGCTATGTTCTCTTCTATTTTATTCATGTTAGTTATTGAGATATTTGGATATCTCTTCTTCATATCTAGGTTTCCCATTTGAACTTACATTTTTATTTTTTTCATCTATTTCTTATTTTTTATCATCTAATGGCATGGATTTTTTTTAATTCTACTAGATTCCCACTCAACCACAAAGTAGATTTTTAAAAATCAAAAAAAATTAATTAGTGAAAATTATAAAACTTCTGGTACCGCCATATATTTTCTAAATTCATTATAAAACAATGTTAACCTTTTAAAAAAATCCCCTCTCCAAGAGTCATTTGGTCCAAACGCATCTGTTTATAAACCAAAATACATATACAACACCATTTTAGAAATTTTGATAAACACATCATCAAAGGAAAAATATAATTCCTTAAACAATGTCCAAATATACCAAAACATTGAGAACTACCATTTGGTTTCCAATATACCATAAATGAAAATATCCTTTCAAAATACATGAAAAAGGAACTTATTTTAGACACCACTTATTAAAAACATATTTTCCTAAGAAAACCAAGTTAAATGACCAAATAATATAGAAATACTCATTCATCTCCATAAATCTAAACCATATTTAAATATTCTTTTTTAGTTCATAAACCATCACATTTTACAAATAAAGTGTACCGTAAAACATTTGAACATCATAAGAGAAATGAAAATAAAAAATAGTATTTTTGTTAAAATATTTATTTAATATCTTTAATTCCAATGAATTATTGGAACACCAAAATTGAGACATGAAAAGTTTCACAAAACCATCCACAAAATTAATAATACTCATTATATAAGATGTCCTCTAATATTAAAACAACTAGGATTTCACTAAATGAACTATTTAGACTTAGATATGTAGTCCTTTATTAAATTTTAAATTATTCAATGCTCGTATAATTTTATATAATCTAAAAAATAATAATTAAGACTTGATACCAACAATCATGATAACCTACAATGATTTTAACACTCATATCAAATATACTAAACAAAACGGATCATCAACAACTATATTCCAAGCCAATGATACTACATATATATTCATATCAACTTACTAGCACTGAAAATGTGTTTCTAGTATTTATCAAAGTATAATAATGGTCAATGTCCCACATAAAGGTATTTTATTTTTTAAAATTTCACAATAACTAAATACCCATTCCATTATACAGTTTGAAAATCATTTATATCTAAAACACATAAAAATCATACACATTAAAACATATCTCATGAAATTGATATCATAATATTATATGATGCATGATCCAAAAATATCATCTTAGTCTGCTATTGTCACACCTCCCCTCTATACAATGTATTACTTCAACCTAATTTTCACCAAGACTAATGTATTTCAATGATTTGTGGATGTTGTAGGTTTTAGAGGGGGAATGAGGGTCTTTTTTGGGAGAACGGGCCTGGTACCAAGACATATGTCTATTGAAATATGTTGTTGGATACCTGGTGGCTTGGTACTGGATACCAAGTGGGAAAGGTAGCAATCCTACAACTCCATGTAGGTAGTTGTCCACTCAGTGACCTTAGAGAAAGTACCTTTTGAGGGTTAAATAGGTACCCAATGGCTTATTGGTTTCTTATTTAATTATAAATTAATTTAATTAATAATTATAATTTCTTATTACATGAGATATACTTTCTTAGTTTTTCCCATCCAACAATTGTGAACATTCTCCCTTTCATCTTCTTCTTTACTACCAAAGGTCAGATCTCCCTTGTTTATTGCCAAATTAAGATGTTGTCAATCCCTAATAGTAACTATAGGTTATTATAAATATCATATCACCTAACTTTGATGTTTATATTGTAATTTTAGTGTTTTTCATTAGTTATTTCTAAATTTAAGGATTTGTCATGTTTTGGGATTTCTATCAGTTGGAGCTGATTTTTTCGGTGATACTCAGTGAGAAAGATTCCATTCGACTAAGGTAGGTGGTCCCTAACTAATATCAATACTTTGATCTTGTTTTGTGTGATGTGTGATTTTTGGTATCACCACCCATGTGGGATTGACCTAGAATTAAATTAAAATGGTTTCTTTTTTACCATAATTGAGTAGGGTAGATATGTTATGTGCAATGATAAACCTTTTAGTTCATATACCTTAATGAGATGGTTGTCAATGTCCATGATCTTGACATAAAGTGTATTATAATTTATACTTGGGACCTATTGGGGATTTATTTAAGGTATTCTATAATTCCTTAGACTATGAATTGGTGACTTTTGGTCTCCTTAGACTTAGGAGAGATATGAAATTAAGAAATTTCAGCTTAAGGCTTAACCATTATGGAAAAAATAAACTACATATAGCCTTTGGATAGTTGTATTTAATTGGGGTGAGTGTTCTTCTCCTATTATCCTGTTAAGACTGAGTAGGTTGTGCCTTGTTTATGTTTATGGATTTAGGTTAAGTGTGAAGGAATTGACCTAGTTATGGTTAAAATTTTATTGGATAATATACCTACCTTAAATGGAATTTTTTATATTTTGGTATTAAACTATTTTTCATGCCACTTTGTGAACTCAGCTTTCTTATGGGATGATATGCCCTTTTATACTAATGATGGATATTGTTGGGACAATATGCCCAATTTTATTATGATATTTATGATGGGGGGTGTTATTCTAACTATTTCATATATTTTTGATTGGGACTCTATTTATGTGGTGTTGGGATGTAATGCCCTCTAGGTCATGTAATGTAATTACAATGTGGTCATGATGACGATAGTGTTGGGATGAAATGCCTAGCTATTTGTTATTTCATATGGAAGCTGGATGCACTTCCCATGATGTGATGCCTCTAAGGGTGTTCGATGCACATATGAGATTAGTGATTATGGGACATAATTACCTTTATTATGATATGGCCCAGGATAAGGGAAATTTTTACCTCTATTATGGTTAAATCCATGGTTGGGGATGTTTGGTGTGAGCTGAAAATTACCATATTCTTATTTGTTATTACTTGAAAATACCCCCAATTAATTCAAATACTAGGTAAAATAATGATTGGTTGATGATTTTATTAATTCTATACTTAAATGTTAAAATGGATTAACTACTGATTGTATTGATATATTATTTTCATGAAATTAATCTTTCAATCCATATAATTGAAATTGATTCTGCATTTGAGATTATAATTTAACAGTTTTTTTAATGGATTTATCATTGTTTGAAAATTAGTTTTTTGAAGGTTTTATGTATGATATCAATTGATTTAACATTTTAATTGATTTTGGACAATATTTTTCATTGAACAATTTTATTTTTCAGGTGGATAAAATATATGAAAACACCAATCACAGTCAGTAGACAGGCCTTGTTCAGCTAACTGTGATGCCTAACCCAAGCCACCACTCACAGTCAGTCTACTGATCGTGAGTACCCTGAAAACATATCCACTCATTTTTAGTCTACTGACCATGAGAATTCTTCTCCCAGCTATCCTACCACACTATCCATGGTCACCCACCAGACCATGGAATTCACCCTACCACACACCTCTCCCATGGTCACCTTCAGTACCCCACTATATATCTCACCTGCGGCAACCTAAAAAACCCAAAACTAAAGCTACATAATAAAAATAGAAAATAACTAGATATCCTCCTCCAAGACACTATGAAACATGACACCATCATCCAACCACGAACTAAACCACAATTGATTTTCAGCTGATATCCTTCGGTTCTGGAAGAACCGATAGTAAACAGGCCAAATACCCGCACCACAGATGGAGTTCGAACCTACCATAAGGAGATCTGACAACCACCGAGCACATAAGGATACCACTTTAAATTATGATGTCGAACCGTTGTGAATCCAAAAATCATCTTCACCTCCTGATCTGAGGAGAATGACCACCAGTCCAATCCCAAACCAACCTCTAGTTGAAATTTGAGCTCACAGATAAATAACCTAAATCTATCCAATCCGTGTTCAATCCTAGGATCACCATACTAGTACTATTCTAATCTCCTTTGCACAAGATGCACCCACCAGATCTCCTAAGAAGAAGGAACTCACTACCGTGAGCTCTCCTTATAGAATTTGCTTGAGAACCCCACCTTTCCCCCTGCTTAAAATAAAAAAACAAAAAAAGAAAAGGAAAGAAAAATAATAAAATGAAAAAATGAAAAAAAAAACAAGAAATGTGTGTGTGTGTGTGTCATAATAATATTAATAATTATATATCAATTAATATATAATAATAAATAAGTATACATATAATAATAATAATATTCATATTTATATAAAATAATTTATATATTTTAAAAAAAATGTGGTCAAAGCCAATTTTTATTATGAAATCAATGACCCCTTACTATCTAAGTAGAGTGAGACCCATTACATAGTCCATAGGCCCAAGGCTAAGTGGCCCATGAAAATAGATCGGAGGTTTAGTGCAGTGTCATGTCTACATCATCCTGTTTGCATCATCAGGCCCGTGTCACCGCCTGCACTGTAAAACCCCAATAAGGGATTGCTAGGATTAGAACCCTGGTCTTTTGGATGCAGGATTATGGAGTTTACCGCTCAGTAACCATTTCAACTATGACATAACAGGGGGTTTATATGATCCAAAGAGAAATGTATATATAAAAAGTTTATATATATATATATATATATATTAATACTAATTAATTTTTGTTTACAGTGACTTCCAAAGACTCAGGACAAGCATTGAAATCATCCAGGATCAATGCTAAGACCCAACTCAATTGGTTCAATTACTAGCACTTTCAAATACCACCATGAAGCACTAGAATAAATGCATCTGAAATTGAAGGAAGAATATATGTCAGCTATTTTAATCTTAAATTCTCACTATGACACATGGAATCCATCGAAGAAGCTCATATATGAACTAAATTTGAAGACAGAGAAGGAACTTTATGTCTCACATACTCTACAAATATCCTTCTTCCTCACCCATTGTAAATATTTAGCCTCTACTGACTAGTTTCTTCTTCCACTTAGTTTAGTTCCTGTAATTTCTTTTTTCATGTTAATATTAATTTCACTCTATTTTGTTAATTGTTTTGTGATTCTCTTATTCCACAATTCATTTTTCTTTTCCCATCTTTGTGTCATTCTAGTGATCTCTTAAACTCTAAATCATGGAGAGCTAACCCAAGGTCTAGGTCCCCGGGGGAGATCACACAGGCACCATGTTCTTTATTTATATTCTAAATTCCATCCTTTATGCAGTATATAAATGGGGAGAAGAAGATATATGGTATTTATTATCTCTCTATGATGATCATATTCATCCTCAAATTTATAAAATCTTTTCTCCCTCCCCCTCTTAGTTCACAGTACATACTATTGGAGTACTGTGGATGGAGATATGAACACCATATGATGGATATGGGTGTTGAGATAGTGGATTCCTTTATTGAGTGTGTTTATTTCCTCTTAGATATGGATGAGGGGGAACTGGATGTACCAGCTGAGATCTCTATTGTGTATAATCAGAAAAAAAAATAGATATTGGAGTGCAATGGAAGAATGATATTGAATCCATTTTCATATGAGAACTAGATGAAAATGAAGAATCTATGTGATTAGCCCTAGATCTTGCCAATTTCACCCACTGTTGTATCTTCTATTTTAATTTGTTTCAATTATATTAAATCTAAAACTAAACAAACATATCTGAATGCTTTCAAAATTAACAAAACAAAATGAGGATTCTTCTTGCTATAAAAGAGGCAGCCACAATCTAGAAAGTCTGTTGTGACAATTCTGTCATTGATTATGAAACCCTTCGCCGAATTGGTGTCAAAGTTAATTTTCTAAAGCCACACTACACTATTGAAGTCTTCTGGCAGGCACCTCCACCTGGATGGATTAAAGTTAATGTGGACGGAGCCTCAAAAGGCAACCCTGGACTTTCGGGATACGGAGGAATTTTCAGAGACCATCAGGATCGGATCCTCAGATGCTTCTATGGAAGCTACGGCATTGATTCTGCACTGGAGACAAAAATGCTTTCTACCATCCATGCCATTTCCTATGCAAAGCTTTTCAACTAGAATAATATCTGGATTGAGAGCGACTAAACTACTATTGTGCAAGCCATTTGGAAGGGTGATGTTCATCTTGCTTGGTCTCTCACCCCCCGTTGGATGGACTGCCTCACCGCGCTCAATGGCCTCAACTTTATTGCCACTCATACCTATCATGAGGCTAATATGATCACTGATGGGCTTTCCAACATGGGTGTCTCTCATGAGATCACTTGGAAGAATGACCTACCTCTAGAGTTGACACCTTTTTTATTAAGGACTCTAGAAAATTGCCCTCTTTCCGTCTCATGTAATTTGTATGCTTCTCTTTTCTTTTGAATAAATCTTTATATTTTGGTCTTTTGACCAGAACTCACCCCTTTAAAAAAACAAAACAAAATAAAAATATAAAATTGTTATGATAGTGAGACTCATGAACCCTTTCACCTTGAAAGATAACCTTGTTCACCCAATAGGGTGCATTAGGAGTATAAATTTTGTTTGACCACAACCCAAGAAATAGCGAGATCAACTTGACATCATTTCTAGGGAGAAAAGTGGAGTTCCCACAATCTAAACACATTTGTAATTAAGTATTTTTTGACTTTCTTGTTTTTCATAGTTTTTCATTTTCTTATTTCTCTTTTTTTATTAACCTAGGATAATAATTCCAGTGCGATGATTATTTAATGGATTCTCACACATATGCCCAGTGCACATTACTATAGGTTTCCTAGGAGATAAACTTTCAAATGAAACATCAACAACAACCTTCAAAATATGTGAATGTCTGGGAGGATTGAATCTTATACATAAATTTACCCAACAAAAATCTACAACACATGACCCCACACAATAAAAGTGAATAAGAACTTACACTAGAGAAAATTCAAATATACCCATAAATAATGAGGAATTTTCATGTAAACCAAAAATTAGAGGAACATAGATATATGATTGAAGAATTAAAAGGTATGCAAGCTAAAATATCCACTGCACTTCAAGAAATAATTAAGAAAATGAACCAATAATAAACTGAACATTTAAATACCTTAGTATTTTCCAAGTAAGATATTCAAGAAGAAGAGGGATAATTTTTAGTGTCAGAAGATCTTCAATTGTTCACCCTTGAACACATCTTCCCAGAACTGATATACTGATCCAAGAATCTATATGTTGAAACATTCCAGGGAGACTTTATTTCAAAATTGTATTTCTTTAATTTTATTGATAACCAATTTTCTATTTATTTCCAGCCAATTTTTAATGAAATTATATAATCAAAACAATTATTATAGGCCCTGGAGGATGTTGAAACTAATAAATTTGATGAAATACTTTTTGAACAGATTCTTGAGTTTTCACTGCTTCCCCCATATTCATAAGACAACTTCAAAGAGGAATTGTTCCTTGAAAATGACTTACTTGATAAAATTAATGTGGGAGTTACCACTAAACTAAATTCATTTCTTTCTGAGTTTTTAAAAAATGAATTATCTTATAATATCCCTACTTTTAATCTTGTAATTAATCACTATTTATTTTCATCCTGAATGGTGAATATAAAGAACATTACATAGCTCACCATTAATAAAAATTAGAGCTGAAAATAATAAAAGAGGAATTGGAGCTGCTAGAAATTGTAAATGAAGTTTCCCAGGATAATGAGCAAGAGAAGTTAGATGAAGGGTACTTTGATAGATTACTTGAATCTATTTTTGAAGGATTTAAATATTCCACATAGGAATTGTCTTCTCAATAAGAAGAAGTTATTTTACCCAGGGATAAAACACTACTCCCTCAACCTCAATATGAGAACCAACTAGAGGGAGGCACTACAAAAATGGAGCTTCCAGTGGACTTTCATAAAGAGATAGAGGCAATGGAAGCTACATATGAAAGGGATATTTTCGTTTTAAACTCATACTATTTTAATTGTATTCAATTGGAACTTTTTACTGACTACCCCTTTAAAAAATATTGTGAATTAGAACAAAATAGATAAATATAAGTCCCCAATAAACTTGGTGAAACCCAAGGAGGCCCCATTTTTTATTCTACCACCCCATCTTAAGATGTACCTCACACTAACGAGGGGGTGAATATGCAGGACCTTGTCCAAGGGTCCCTCCGAGAAGAATTAGAAATGAGCTATGGATGAACATACATGTGGTGGTCTAAATCACTCAAACCCAATCTCCTGCTGATTGGGGATAATAAACTCATTGTCCGGCTACATACAGTATAAGTTGTAGCACCACTAATGGGGGTTAAACCCCAAAATATTTCCCCACATTTCCTTTTTATTTTCTTTGGTTTTATTTTTAATAAAATAAAATTTTTAATTTTTAATTTTATTTTTATAGTTTTACCAAAGTGGAAAATACACAGGAGGCTAACTTCGTTGTCCATAGTGCACTAGGGGAGAGATTACCTCAAACATGCTAGCCCATAACCACCCGATTATATCTCTCTTTTCATGCAATTTATTCATTGATTTTTTTCTCATTTTACTATATTTTAATGAAAAATTTTGAATAAGTGTGGGGGTTCTTAAACCTTTTTAAATTATTTATTCAATTTATTTTTACTTAATGTTTTAAATTCTATAAATAAAAAATCTTTTCACTGTTCACAATAATTATAAACAAAAAAAATAAAAAAAAGATCAAAAAGAAAATAAAAAATATATTTTTTATTTTTTTAAATATCCTTTTTATTATTTCCTATATTTAAAAAACAACCAAAAAACGAAAATCTAAAAAAATAGTAATCCATACATAATATGGTATTATGTTTCCTTACAAAATTTTTTTTTGTAAATACAGTATTGTGAAAAAATTTATATAGTGTTAATTTTTGATTTTTCACCCATTTATTGAACACAACTGCATCCCTTACTAGAGTGAAAATCTCATGATATATTTCATGTAATTAATTGGTTCTAAGAGGTAAGATTTTAAATGATTACTGAGTGATTTAATCACTAGTTTTATGAAAATTTGCTCTTATAATTAAGAGATGGAATGTGAGAGAAAATATATTGGTGGAATCTATTTAATAACTTTAAGTCACTAGAATTCTGAACTTAATCTAAGTAACTTGAAATTTATGTGACATAACACCTCAAGGATCCAACATAAATATAAATTATATCATTCTTTTAAACATAGAATACAAATGGTAAATTAGGAACCCAGAATGGATCTCTGAGACAAGGGCACTAGGTGGGTTGCTATAATTAAATAATTCTATCTAAAATAAGTGTTATGCATAGTGCTTTTGATATAATTATGGCTGAATAAAATAATTTAAAATAAAGGGACTTTTCAAAAATGATTCCATTTAGGTGAGGTGAATATTGAATCCATAAAAATATTAGTAATTGACTTAGAACACATTCATTTAATTTGTATCAATAATGTGGGAAATCAAACTATGATTTAAGAAAATTAAGAAATATGGATAAATAGAGGTGGTTTTTGATAAAAAAAACCTTTCATGTAAATCCAATTAAATCCACTCTTGACTTGAACCTTTGACTAAATTGTATTAATGCAATGACTTGATTTACAGATGAGGCATGATATTCACTTTGGAATAACTTGTGTTTTGTTTCAAATATTTCTGTTAAATTTAGACTTAAGAATAAAAAACCTTCTTTATTTTTCTTTTTAAATAAATTTAATTCAATGATAAATATCCTAGGAGTGAAATATAATAAGTGTGGGGGAGTAATGTGAGCTAAAAATTCCCAATTTTTATCTATTATTCCTTGAAAATAGCGAAATTAATTCAAATACCCTATAAAATAATGACTGTTTGATAATTTTATTAATTCTAGACTTAAATGATAAAATGGACTAATTAATGATTTTATTGATATATTCTTTTCTTGGAATTAATTTTTCAAGAAATATAATTGAAATTGATTTTTCTTTTTGAATTAGAATTTAACAGTTATTTTAATGGATTTATCATTGTTTAATAATTATTTGTTTGAAGGTTTCACTTATGATTTTAATTGATTTATCAATTTAATTGATTTTTGAAAATATTATTCACTAAATAATTTTATTATGCTGGTGAAGAAAAATATGAAAAGTTCAGGCATGGTCAACAGACTGACCATGCATAGATAACAGAGTTGCCTTCCACAAGCCACCACTCACGGTCAATTTATTAATTGTGGGTACCCCTGCCTGCATCTCCACTCATGGTTAGTCTACTAATTGTGAGTACCATTGCCTAAATCTCCACTCACGATCATTCTACTAACTATGATAATTCCTCTACCACCTATCATGTTGAACCATCAACTGTCACCCACCTGACTGTAGCATTCACCCTACCGCACACCAATCATGTGATCACCTCCAGCACCCTACCACAAGTCTCACTTATAGAGACCTGAAAATACCAAAACAAAAAATCTATATAATCAAAACATAAAAGTACCATATCTCCTCCTCCATTTCACTATGAAGCATTTATCCATCATCTGTCCATGAATTGAACCACCACTTATTCGTTGGTCACTACTCTTTAGATCTAAAAGCACTGGTAGAAAATGAATCAAACACCCACACCACTAATGGAGTTCAAACTTTCCACAAGGAGATATGACTACCATATATCCTTGGAGAAAACCTATTTCATATCTAATTTTAGACCACCACGTAGCCAAAAATCATTATTTTTACTGGATCTGAGGAGAATAACCACTAATCCAATCGAAAACACACCACCAGTTGAAATACAAGCTGATAGATGAAGAACCAAAATCTACCATATTGTCACTCTTGTTAATATTATTAACACCATTTTTAATGATCATAAAATCATGTTTCTTATACTTATGACAACATTTTACATTATAAGGTAGTTTGTTAAGAAATTTGGATAAGTATGACTCACCATTGAAGATGAATCACCACCAAGGATGATTCACTACCAAGGATGACTCACCATTGAGGTTTATTCACTACCAGTAATGTCTCAATATTGAGTACAACACACCATCAATTTGTAAAAATGTAAAAGTGTTGGAAACACTCACCATCATCTATGATTTAACACCAGAATGAAAAATTGGTAAACTATGGAATGAATCACTATTAAAGGAAGACTCACCATTAGACCATAAATTTGGATAAGTGTTGTAAATACCTACCATCAGAGTGAAGTCACCACAAAAATTAAAAATTGGATAAGTTTCAAGATGACCAATCGTCAGACTTGAGTCATTGTTAAGGTGAAATACCACTGAGTTGATTCATCTCCAAACCCACTCACTATCAAACTCACTCACTGTCAAACTCAAAAACTATCAGAGACTATCTTACCATTCTAAAGACTCACTGCTACTTCTCTATTTATTTTTAATTAAATTTTTCTAACATCACTTTTATCAAATTTAATGCCAAAACTTATTTTAATGATTTTTCGTAAAATATTTTAGAGATACATTAAATAATGTGTCATCCCTGATTATGTGGATGTAAGAGATCTGGATGATGCTTCCCGCATGCTGCTGTTAAAATATGAATAAAACTTCCTCATTCACATATAAGTTGAATAGAGTTAACAAGTGGATATGCATAGATACATATATAGAGATACACACATGAAGTGAGATGAACCTTATTGCAAGAACCAGAAGAGTTTCTACATGATGAATTTTGCTTACACATGACTATGAGAGTGAATCATCGAAAACATTCAGATCCTATAGTCAAAACAAAGTGTCTACGACACTCTTTTCTACAATAAATTTCATAAAGACAACTCTAATTTCATTTTAGACCACACTCAAGGAGTCACAAGTTTTTTAGATTATCAAACAGAACAACCAACATATTATTACACCTTTACTTTCTCTATTTGTTTGTATATTTTATTTACATTATGAGAAGTGTGTGTGTACTCTATTTATTACATGTACACTATCTCCTACACTCAAACTAGAAGATACTAGATATTTTCTAAACACCCTATTTATTTGTTTTCCCATGGTGTTTTGGTAGAGGTCTGGTTGTGACTATTCTATTTTTTTACTCCCATGGGTATTTTGGAAGAGGTATTGTGTGGCCTAGACAATTGTTTTGGTATTGTACACTTGATATAGGTTGTGGATCTTATATTATTTTTATATAATCTTCTTGGTGGAATGTGATTTCTAAGTGGATAGGATTAAGTCTTGAATTTATATTTAACCTCTTATATTCATTTCTATTTTTTTCTAATATTTAAGACTAATTTTTTTTGAACTATAAACAAAAACCACTGCATTTATAGTTAAACATAATTAGTTTTTATATAATATTTTGATTGAGTAAATTGATTTCAAAGGTGAAAATAATATTATATATTGTTTTAACTGAGACCTAATAAATCTTTGAGAATTATTTTAAAATTTCAAGTCTTATATAGATCGGCTATTTTAATTAACTGGGCTATTATAATTAATTAGAGGATTTTATTTAAACCTATTTTTAACAGAATTTTTTTTTGGGTAGTTGATTCACCCCCTTCTTGTTCAAGTTGGTGTCTTAGAACCAACTATTTGTATATTGATTACATGAATATTTAATGTATTTAAATATTAAACATCTTATTACATATTGATAATTGTTCTGCGTGACTATAATGCACTAATGACCTAGAGTATTTGTTTCATTAAAAAGGTCAAAGCAGTTCCCCGCTATGATAAGAACCTTGAAGTGCTATGAAAATATTCTTAAATATAGTTTTGTGGTTGTATGACATATTATGATGGGACACATAGTATACAGTACGTCAGGTGTGAGTACTCATAAGCAGATGAGACTTCTTCTCCTAAAATTCACACTTGGTAATATCTAAGATGGGAGATTATGAGAACAGACCTACCAATAAAAATTCCACATGTTTTTGTGTCATCAGATATTCCTATCTATAAGCATGTTTAATGGTCCTTAGACATTAAGTTTATCATTAATACATTTCCTGACTCGTGCACTTTGATTTGCTGATGAAAATCGTCATTCCATATGTTGGCGGGAAGTAGGGTATGTTGGGTGCGTCACGAATAACATGTTATTAATGGATAATTCAAGGAAGGATTTTTCCCTTCCATTTATGGAAGTAGATATATTGACCCTTTGATTGAAATGGAACTATCACCCTAAATTATATGGTCATGGTGTAATGACGAGTTTATTTTAGGTAGTCAAAGAAGGACGTATCAAACATATAGGTTGATGACACTATCATGAAATCTACTTGATAAGATATTGTGAAAATGGGATTATATTACATAATGAGAATTAGTATGTGGATATTGTCATTACAACTTTAAGTTATTTTTTTTGGTTCCCCTGACCTATTTCTAGATAGAAATCTTGGAATTTAGGTAAGACCACCTAATTCCAACTAGAAAAAATCCATGAGGGTCACACACTAAGTGTTTCTGGTGGTCTCGATTAAATTCTATTTGAATTTAATTAATGTAATAAATATTATTCTCAATACTAAGGAATAATTTTATTCAAGTTAAAATGATTTCATAAAATAAATAAATATTTATTCACCGGATTGTGAAAAAAATTTATTTACTTATTTTATTAAACATTTAATAAATATTTATTTACTAGTTTGTAAATAAAAAAATTATTTAAAAGAATTAAAATATTTTATTTGGATTTTCAATAAATGGAACAAGAGTTCAAATGGACCAAGACCATGTCCATTGATAAATTAATTATTTACAAGTTGTTAAATAATGTTTATCTAGTTGGTGCAAGAAATAATAATAATATTTTTATCATTATGTGGCATAGGATTTCATTTATGGTTCCATTTTACGCAAGTTGGTGCACCACAAATAATGGTGATATTATTGTTATTATGTGGCATGGGTTTTCTATAATTGTTATAATTGTATTTAATTGTTGTTTCTCAATTAAATATTATGACTGAAACCCCATGTAGATTAATAGGTAGGTGCGTCTATTGTGCCAAACCCCAATATTTTGAGAATTGTTGAACAAAATATTTTCTCTCTCGACTCCTATCATCTCTCCCTCTCAAGAATGAGATAAGTTCTTCAAGACCAAAGAACAAAAAATCAAGAATTATTGATGCAAGACATTCGTTTCTCTGTGCTAGCACCTAGAGAATGAGTGGCGTTGATTGGAGACCATTGGAGCACGTTTGGATCACCGCTAGAGGGATTCTACTGTGGATCCTTGCAATCATAATGAAGGCAATCTGTAACGGTCATTCTGGATGATCAACAATCATCAACGAAGAAAGTACCGAAGACCCAGGTATTTAATTTCTTCAGATATTATTAAATTAATTATAAATATTATGTAAAAGATACTCTTTCTTAGATCTGATGTTATTCTTACCTTTGTCTAAATCATTGATTTCAATTCATGGATACTGGAATTCATCGTCGCATTGACACCGGATTGGTTATCGATTATGGAAAAATCAAAGTTGGGCCCTCCCAACAGCCACGGTTCCGCTGCATCCAAAACCAATAAGTGGTATCAGAGTGGGGATCATCATCATATATAATTATTTAAATAATTTTTTGATAATTTATGCATTAATAATTTAGTTTTTCAATTAATGTTTAATCATTCTTATAATATTTATTTTGATATTTTGTCTTCCTCTTTTCATTTCTCATAGATCTAACAGAAATGAATAATTTTTTGATTAAAATTAAATTGAGGATCTTGTCAAGAGGTGTCGATGATTCTGTCCAAGTAACATGATAGTATATGCCATGTATTTGGAGTTACATGCAATTTAATCTACCATACACGTCGTGTAATCGGGATTACACATCGTGTAGTTGTGTTCAGTGCATCGAGAGTAATTCGGTAATTACTCAAGTCACATGGACTAATGAAACGCGGTGTAGTTAATTATTACACCATGTGTTGACCAATATAGACAGGTTCACGGTTAGCCGGATTACATGATGTGTAATCCACTGAACATGGAGTCTATTCCCTTTGGGTCAAGGGACAAATTGTGTATCCCATACATAGCTAAGCTAACTAGTAAGTGTGTAACCCAAAGAAAACACGGTGTGTGGCCCATTAGACATGCCATGTACTCCAAGATTTCCAAAGTACACCTCACACACCAAGTCCCTAGGAATGTACTTTGGATAATAAGGTGAAGGCAGTACATTCCATGTAGTCAGAACTACATGTCGTGTACTTTACCAAATTACAAAGAATTAAAACTTTAATGTTTGTGTAATTTTCATAATTACATATCATGTAGATTCGAACTATTTTTAATTGTGTTACCTCCAAGGTTATGGATGAGAATCTCATGGAAATTTGAGAAAGGATTATAATAAAAGGATTTATTAATTAAAGATAATAATTAATTGATTCAAGTGTGATTTATCTTAATAATAATGATTAAAGAATTAAATTCTAGTTTTATTAAATGAACAATTCGTTACATGTATTTGGATGGTCATGAGCTAGACCAGACCTTTGTATGTGATTGGTTTCCTTTTAATTTATTTTAAATTAAATCATTGGTCTTTGTGACCATGGTTTCTTTTATGTAAACCCCCATTTTTACCCCTCACCTACATGTAAATTAAAATTCATATATAACGGATGCAGCTCCCAAGATTTTGTAGGTGGTTCAAGTAAGGAGTTGAGGTAAAAGTAATCCAAGGATAAAAAAAATTAAACAGGTGGAAAGCTATATAAACAAACCATAAATGGTTTAATGTGTTTATCTACTAGGTCAATGGTTAGTTTATCAACTTCTAGATAAACTAACCATTATAATATCTCATGATCATTCCCTTAACTTTATTTTATTTTTATTGGTTGCAGGATTTTTCATTATGGATTTGTTGTCATGACTACATAGGTAATGAATTAATAAGCATGAAAGATGGAACTAAAATAAACTAGGCTTATGCATAAATATTTTCAAAACATGTTTAATCACTTAAGTAAGTTCCACTTAATATTAACGATAATGTGATAAAGATAATAAGGCAATTTACATAGAAGAGATAAAAATCCATCAAAAAAATATTAAGTCGGACTAATCCTTCCATTAATTGATTAAGGGAAAGACTCAATAAAACTATGTGTTTGACCAACCCTTCTTGGGACTCTTACTTTTATACAATATTCTCTCATTAAAGTTTTGGGTTGACTTAACCATTTTACATAGAGAGGAGTAGCCCTTGCTAGAATTGGTGTAAATTTGGAGGCAAGTGTTGAGGAAATCCATGTCAGGATTTTAGGATTGGAGAGTCCAATCAATGGATCAAGGAGATGTAAGACCATAGTTATCAAATACCTACCTACATAACTACCTTCAAATAGCTTGACCAACACTTTTTGGGTTTATGCAAAGGGAAAATATGGATCATTTCCACTAGAATGTCTTATCAACTATACATTACAAATTCAATGGTGAGGGCCATTAGGACTTGATAAAATAGTGGGAGACTTAATAAAATTAATTTATTATTTATCATAAAATTTAATCAAGAAAGTAATAATTATTTTCTCTTTTAATTGTAGAATAAAAATGAAAAACATGTCAACCACACTATCCCTCCAATCAATAATGGATAAAGAAAACATCATCACCAGCAGTAACTTCTAGGAATGGTTAATATTCGTTCGGTTCATTCTATGTCATGAATATAAATCTTATATGCTAGAGTCCTCATTACCTAATCCACCTGCCCAAGAGGCGAGTGATGAAGAGTTCTTGGTATACAAAAAACATACGAATGACACGGTCGACATTCAATGTTTGATTTTATCATCAATGTCTAGTGAACTCATGTTGTCTCATGAAAACATGGATTCTTATAGCATTGTTGAAAACCTCTGTGGTCTTTACCAGGAGAGAGAAAGATAGGAATAGTTTGAGATCTCCAAGTAACTCTTTTAGAGTAATCTTAGAGAGGGTACCCCATCTGGGCCTCATGTAGTCATGGTCATTGGCTACATTGAGCATCTAGAGGTTCTAGGGTTTAAACTCCCCGAAGAATTGGGTACCGATCTCATTATTGCATCACTCCCACAGAGCTTCTCCAATTTTTTGTGAATTTCAATATGAACAACATTGAGAAGTCTCTACTAGATCTTGTTATCCTCCTTCACCAAGTGTAAAAAGACATGAAGTGTGAAAATCATTCTTTCCTTATGGTGAATAAGAGATAAGGGAAGGCTAATATCTCTAATCCGAAAGCTTCTTCACAGCTTTCCAAGAAAAGGAAGATCAAGGGGGTGGAAGGGAGCTGTAAGCTATTTTTTTCACATGTGTCAAGTAGGGTCTCTATAAGAAACACTACACCCAGCTAAAGAAGTAAGGGGAAGCTTTAGGTGTGTTTGTTATTGATTGAAATTTATTGATTTATACAAATTGGGTATTAGACACAACCTATGGTGATCACATATGTATATAAATATCATAACCAAGTAGATTTAAGAAAATTGACTGAGGGGAGGTAGATATATGCATAGCCAACAGAGCTAGACTTGTTGTTGTAGCTGTTGGGGACTACCACCTCACGTTGCCGACTGGTTTGATCTTGGTATTAAAAGGTTATTATTATGTGCCTTATGTAACCAAAAACATTATTTACATAGCCATACTAGACACAGATGGATTTATTTTCATGTTCATAAATGAATATTTCTTCTTTTATAAAGATATAATTTTTTTTGGTACGACACATTTATATAATGGTCCTTATGTGTTGGATTCACTATTGCAAATATGGCCTTTATCAGTGCTAGAAAAGGGCATTAACAGTGCTAGAAAAGTTTTTTTAATCGAGGAAAAGATAAAGGGGGTCCCTTTATCAGTTCTCATAAGAGCGCTGATAAAGGCCCCTTTTATTAGTGCTCAAAAAAGTGCTAATAAAAGGTGTCTTTTATCAGTGCTAAAAAAAGTGTTGATAAAAGGGTCCTTTATCCGCATTTTTTTAGCACTGTTAAAAACCCCTTTTATCAGTTATTTTTTTCAGTGCTGATAAAATTCAAAAAAAGTTAAAAAATTTGAAAATGAATTTAGATATACAAGCATCTTTTAACAGCTCTTGACCCCCCCCCCCACCCCCCCCCCCCCTATCAGTGCTAGGCGAAGCCCCCTCCCTCTCACTGTACTCTGCACTTGCCCGCGCAACAGCCTCCCACTTATCAGTTAACCGCTGCTTTCACCAGAAATCGAACCCGAGACCTCCCCCCTTGCACGCCTGCACCATTACCACAAATCCATTTAGTTTTTTTCTCCATTTAATGATATATATATTTATTTATATATATATATAGTTATATTTATTTTTATATTAATATAGATTCATATTAATGTTAATATATTTAGTTATATTAATACATATATATTTATTCATATATTAATATATTTATTTATTTATTTATTTATTTATTTGTATATTAATATATATTTATATCTATTTATATTTATATATATATATATATTTAGTTATAATTTTTTTATACATATATTTATCTGTATATTAATATATATTTATAAGATTAGTTTTAAATACATTTATAAAATATTCTTTTTATGTGTGTTTATAAATAAATAAATACATACATATAAAAAAAACACACACACATATAAACACACACACACACACATACAAACACACACACACACATATAAATATATATATATTTACAAATAAATACATATATATGTGTATTTGAAAATCCATAGAATGTTAAAACGACCATAACATCTAATCCAGAAGTCCATTTCAACTCCACAACCATTCAAATAGAATAAAATAAAACATTATTTGATATGATATGTGGTGCAGGCCTAGAGGACATCCAGATTAGAAGTTATAGCTGTTTGAATGTTAACAAATCGGGGTATCTTGACTAAAAACTCAGTTTTGGAGGACTTATGGGCCTTTTTTGCATCTAAAATGTGAGAGAAGGTTCCCTTAGGTTAATATCATGTAGATATCATCACAGTCTCTGATTTGATATATTATAGAGCTCAAACGGACACCCTGATCAAAAATTATGGCCATTTGAAGTTTGACTTACATTTTCAACTTATTTTACATCTTTTGTTATTATTTTTTATTTTATTTTCTTTAAATTGTTATTAAATGATTACTATTTGATGATAAATAGTAAATTATTAATTAATAATGTTTTTTGAAATATTTTAAAGCCATTTTCAATAAATTTATATATATTAAATGTAATAGTCTATTTATACTTATCTAAAACATATTTAAAAAATATATTTTATATTTATATCAATATAAATATACTTATATATCAATATATTATTTTTCATGAAAGATTATTTTTTTAATATACACTTTATCAGTACTAGGGAAAAGCATTGATAAAGGGGTGCCTTTATCAGCGCATTTTTTAGCACTGATAAAGGGTGGCGCTGTAGAAACCCAGTTTTGTGGTAGTGATTACACAAACCAAGTAATGGAAATCGATAACAAAACTACTTCACTTGACTCATACCATACCAAAATTTGGCATCACTAGATTGGTCATGTAAATGAAACACTTGAAAAAGTTACATAAATATGGATATTTCTATTCTTTCAAACTAAAACCACTTGGTGTATGTCACAAATGTTTAAAAGGAAAAATTACCAAAGGCCAATTTAGTGGGAAAGGTGAAAGAGCCAAAGAGATTCTTGAATTGGTTCATACCGATGTGTGTAACCCATTTCCAGTTGAATCAAGTGGTGGGTACACATACTTCATAAATTTTACTAATGATTTTAGTAGATATAGATATATCTACTTAATGAGGTAAAAGTTAGATTCTATTGATAAGATAAAGGAATACAAAAATGAAATTGAGAAACATCTTGGTAAGAATGTTAAGAAACTCCACTCAAACCAATGTGTATAATATCTTAATCAAGACTTCATTGATTACTTACATGATTTCGGGATCCTATCCCAAATTACGCCTCCTTACACACCCCAGTGGAATGGTGTAAGCAAAAGGAAAAACCGCACCTTGTTGGACATGGTGAGATCAATGATGAGTCATTAAAGTCTTCTATTATCTTTTTGGGGATATGAATTACAAACAGCAGCACACATACTCAAAAAAGTACCAACTAAATCAATAAATGGTATTCCATATGATATTTGGAGTGTAAGAAAATGCATGTTATTGAATTTACATGTGTGGGTAAGCGAAGCGTTGGTTAAGTTCTCTTCAGGTAACAAACTCACACCACAAGGCACAAAGTGTACCTTTCTAGTATACCCTAAGGAAACAAGGGGATATTACCTTTATGACCCCTCATATAAAAAGTTTATAGTGGAAAGAAACACCATATTAATTGAGAGGGATCACGTATCCAAAATAGATGGTGGGAGTGAGATATACTTTGATGAAGTCGAGGCTCAAGGTACACAACAGTTGTTATAGGAGAAGATTCCACAAAGCCCCATGGAAGAAAGATCTATTCCAGAGACACAAGTACTGTATAGGAGTACAAGTGAAGTTAGAGAACTGGAATGATATAGTTTTCTAGTTACTGAGGATGTTGAATCATTATTATTTGATAATAATTATCCTCTAACATACAAGGAAGTAGTAAGTTTCACAGACATTTCCAAGTGGCAAGAATCCATGAATTTTGAAATGGATTCCAGCACCAAAACCAAGTTTGGATTTTGATTTATCCTCCAGTAGATGTAAAGCCTGTTGGTTGCAAATGGTTATTCAAGAAGAAACTGTATACAGAAGTACAATTCAGTTCCTATAAGGCACGATTGGTTGCAAAAGGGTTTAGACAATGTTAATAAATTGAATACGATGAAACCATTTCACCAATTTCAATACTGAAATCCATTGGAATTATATTGGCCATTTCCACTTACCATGACTATGAGGTTTTCCAAATGGATGTCAAAACAACATTCCTTAATAGGATCCTTCAGAAAGATGTCTATATGACACAACCAGAAGATTTTTTGACTCCAAAGGATGCCAATAAGATTTACAAGTTGAAAAAATCCATTTATGGATTAAATAAAGAATCTGGGTCATGGACCATTCATTTTGTTGAAGCCATAATGGAATTTGGTTTTGTAAAGAAGGAATGTGAGCCTTGTGTCTACAAATGTTTTAATAGGAGTGAAGTAATTTTCCTAATAGTATATGTAGATGACATATTACTTATTGGAAACAAAATATTAGTCTTATAGTCTATTGAGGCATGGTTGAATAAATTCTTCTCCATGAAGGACTTGGGAGAGGTAGCATATATTTTTGGGATCAAAATCCATCATGATATATCCAAGAGATTTTTGAGCCTAAGTCAAAGTACATACATTGACAAGATACTAAATTGATTCAGTATGTAACAACCCAAGAGGGAATTGTTGCCAGCATCACATGAAATTCATTTTTCCAATAAAATGTGTCCTCAGACGCATGGGGAAATAAATATAATGGAAAGGATTCCATACGCATTAGCGATTGGGCCAGTCATGTATGTTATGATATATACAAGGCTAGATGTCACCTATGCATTGAGTGTCATAGGAAGATATCAAGTTGATCCATGTGACCACCATTAGATGGAAGTCAAGACTATCCTTAAGTATCTAAGGCATACTAAGGATATGTTCTTGGTTTATAGAGTATATGAGGAAATAATCATTAGAGGATATGAAAATTCTAGTTTCCAGACTGATCAAGATGACATAAAGTTAGAAACATGATACATACTCACTTTGAATGGAGGTTTTGTGAGCTAGAAGAGCTCAAAGAAAGGTGTGGTCACAGATTGTATAGTAGAGTCTGAGTATATCACAACTTATGAGGTAGTTAAAGAAGCAGCTCAGATGTGGAGCATCATCCAAGATCTAGATGTGGTACCTAGTAGTAAAGATCCCATCACACTTTCTTGTGATAATACTACAGCGGTGGCACTCTCAAAAGAGCTAAGGTCACATCAGTGAACAAATCACATACTATGGGAGTATCATCTCTTGAGGAATTTTTCTCAGAGATGTGAGGTTACAGTGAGTAGTATTTCCATGGAAGACAATGTGTCAGACCCCTTGACTAAATCCTTGACTCAACAAAAACGCGATCATCATGTGAGGTCTAGCAGAATGAAAGTCATAGGCAGTTATCTCTAGTATGAGTGTGAGTTTGTTGGATTTGGTGTCCTAGAACAAACTGTTTGTACATTGATTACATGAATATATAATGTATTTAAATATTAAACATCTTAGTAAAAATTTTTCATTATTCTTCATGACTATAATGTAATAATGTCCTAGAGTATTTATCTCATTAATAAGGTCATAGCAGTTCCCCGCTATGATGAGAACCTTGAAATGTTATGACAATATTATTAAATATAGTTTTGCGGTTGGATGACATACTATGATGGGACACATAGTAGATAGACCATCAGGTGAGATTACTCATAAGTATATGAGACTTATTCTCATGAAGTTTTCACTTGGTAATCTCCAAGATGGGAGATTATGAGAACATACCTGCTAGTAGAAATTCCACATGTTTTGGTGTCATTAGATATTCCTATCTATGATCATATGTAATGGTCCTTATACTTTAATATTATCATTAATATGTGTCATGACTCATGCACTTAAATTTTTTGATGAAAACCATCACGCCATATGTTGGTGGGAAGTAAGGTGTGTCACAAATAACATGTAATTAATAGATAAGTAGAGGAAGGATTTTTACCTTCCATTTATGGAAGTTGATATCTCATTTATTTGATTGAAATACAACCAACTCCCTAAATTTCATGTCCATGGTGTAATGACGAGTTTATTTTAGGTGGTCAAAGAATAATGTATCAAGCATATAGGTTGATGAAACAATCATGAAACCTTCTTGATGAGATATTGTGACAAAGGGATTACATTACACAGTGATCTTTAATATGTGGATGCCATCATTACAACTTTAAGTTATTTCTCTTGGGTGCCTTGACCCGTTGTTAGATAGTAATCTTGGAGTTTAAGCATGTCCACCTAATTCCAACAAGAATTAATACAAGAGGGTCACACACTAAGTGTTTCTGGTGGTCTCGATTAAATTTTATTTGAATTTAATTAATGGAATAAATATTATTCTCAAGACTGAGTAATAATTTTATTCAAGTTAAAATGATCGCATAAATTAAATAAATATTTATTCACTGGATTGTGAATATAATTTAGTTATTTAATTTATTGAACATTTAATAAATATTTATTTACTAGTTTGTAAATAAAAAAATTATTTAAGAGAATAAAATATTGTATTCAAGTGTTTAATAAATGGAATAGGATTTAGAATAGACCAAGACTATGTCCATTGATAAACTAATTATTTATAAGTCTGTAAATAATGTTTATCCAGTTGGCACAATAAATAATAATAATATTGTTATCATTATATGACACGTAATTTCATTTATGGTTCAATTTTTTGCAAGTCGGTGCACCACAAATACGGGTGTTGATATTTTTATTATGTGGCATGGGTTTTATCTAATAGTTATAATTTCATTTAATTATTGTTTCACAATTAAATATTGTAACTAAAACCCTATGTTGATTAATAGGCATGTATGTCTATTTTTCTAAATCTTGGTGAGTTGAGAATTGTTGAGCCAAAAATTTTCTCTCTAAACTCCTCTCATCTCTCCCTCTCAAAAACAAGAGAATTTCTTCAAGACTGAAAAAAGAGTGATCAATAACGATTGACGCAAGATATTCATTCTGATGCCCTAGCACCCGAAGAATGAGTGGAATTGATCGGAGACCATTGGATCACGTGTGGATCACCGCTAGTGGGATTCTACTTTGGATCCTTATAAGTGTAATGAAGTAAATCTGGAAGTGTCATTCCAGGTGATCAATGATTGTCAATGAAGAAAGTATCAAAGACCCAGGTATTTAATTTCTTTAGAAATTATTAAATTAATTATAAACATGATGTCCAATATCCTCTTTCTTAGATCCAGTTCTATTATTCTCTTTGTATAAATCTTTGATTTCAATCTATGGATACTATCATTCATCCTTGTCTTGATCCTAAATTTTCTATTCATTATGGAAAAAAAAGTTAGGACCTCCCAACATCCACACTTCTGCTATGTCTTAAACCAACACCTCTTGAGATACTCACTCTGACTAACATTTTCTATAAAAGGTAGTTAGCTTTGGTATCAAATTTTTCAAAACTTTTCAATAGTGATATTAGTTTCTTTAAATATCTTAAATTTCTATTAATTATAAACTTATTTTGTTTAAATGGATAATATACAAGAAGGTTTTTCTACCAATATACCTCCTTTCTTCAATGGTAATAATTATTCTTAGTGGAAAATTTAGATGAAAATGCATATAGAGAGTATGTGTTTTGAAATATGGTTTGTTATTGAGGGTGGATATGAGTTACCTAAGACTCTTAGAATATATTGGGATGATTTTAATAATATTTATTATAATAATAATTTAAAAGCTATGAATTCCCTTTATTATGACTTAGGAGATGAATAATTTAATAGAATATCTACATAAAAAACTACTTTTGAGATTTGGGATACTTTAGTTGTTTCACATGAAGGAACTAAAAATGTTAAAAAGATGATATTGAATATATATACAATTAAATTTGATAATTTTAAGATAAAGCTTGATGAATTAATTTCGGATATGTATCTTAGGTTCAATGAAATAGTGAATTCTATGAGATCCGTGGGAAATTTAGTATCAGATAAGGATCAGATTATGAGACTATTGAGATTTCTTCTATAAATATGGATAGGAACATTTATGTCAATTAGGGAATCTTGCAACATCAGAAAACTACCAGTTAAGGAATTAATTGGAAAACTGATGATGTTCGAAGAATAATTGAAATTCAACAGAGAATAAGATGATGAGAAAAAAAATAAAATCTATATCATTCAAGACCAGTGAATACAAACAGAGATAAAATGGAAAGATTCAAGCTGAATATTCTAGTAATGATGAATCACCACCAGATAGTGATGAGGAGATGGCCCATCTGGCTAGAAGATTTAAAAATTTATATAGAAAGAATAAATTCTTCAGGAAGCCTGGTTATAAAAGAAAGTATGATAGAAAAGGAAATTTGAAGAAAGATTATAGAAATAATGAAAATTAAAATGAGAAAACCTTATATGAATGAAACTGAAAAGGAAATATTAAGGAAGATTATAAAAAAAATCAAAAAGAAATATGAGGAAAAGGATATAAAATTAAAGAAAGATTTGAAATAAAATGTGAGTGCCTTTGGGGACAACTCTAGTGACTCAGAATCTACTCTGAAAGATACATCTGACTAATCCAACGTGTGTTTCATAACAAAAGTATATGAGGTACCTATTGTATCTACAACTCTATGCTTAATTCGGACAACTATGAAAGTGAACACAATGATGATGGTATGTATCAAGAAGATTTTTTTGAATAATTTATAATGCTTGAGGACACTTTCAATGAACATAAGGATAAATATAAAGTTCAAAAGAAACAGAATGTTTTGTTTGGAATTATTAAAACTGATATTATTGTAGAGAAATAAGAAAATTATCAGTTGTTAAAAGAGAATACTAAACTGAAACTTTAAAATGAGAAACTTAACAAAGACTTGGAAATGTTTACAAATGGAAGGGAAAAAAATTAAAAGATTCTAGGTAAATAGATTGCTTTAAATTATGTTACAGGTCTACGATAGAAACCTAAATAGAGAATAATAGTTAAGAGCACATTTGTACCAAAATCTAAATCTGAAATCTCTACTGTCAGTTATTATTTTATAGGAACTAAAAAAGCTTTTATTTTAAAAAACCAGTAATTTATTTACTTGCAACCCATTTAGAAAATGTGGGTTCCTAAATATTTAATATATAACATATCTGGAACCAAGAAAATATGGGTACCAAAGTCATTATTGGTATAAATGTTTTTGGTAGTAAAGTTTCTTGAAGAGATCCTATAGAAGTCTATGGTACTTGGATAATGGATGTTCTAGGCATAAGATAAGATATTACTTGAGCTTCAAGAACCTCATAATGGTTGATGGTGGTCATGTCACCTTTTGTGACAATGATAAAGTGAAGATTATCATCCTTTTCCAAATAGGTAACACCAATTTAGATTTAATTTCCAAAGTACTATGTATAAATTTTTTGAAGTATAATTTTCTTAGAATATCACAATTATGTGATGATGGTTTTCATTTTAATTTTGAGAAAAATTCATGTAATGTATTTAATTAAAAAAATTTATTTAATATTTAATGCTTTAATTAATGAGAATTTTTATACTATTAATATTGATTCATTGATTTCTCAAAATGTTTCCTACTTCAGTGCATTTCCTTAAGAATTTTGGCTTTGTCATACGAGAATATTCCACTTTAATATTCACTCACTTGGGAAGATTAATAGGAAATTTTTATTCAATTATCTACCAAAACTTGAATTCCCAAATGATGAAGTCTATAAACCCTATAAAAAAGGAAAGCAACATAAGATTTCTTTTAAATCAGTGAAGGAAGTTTCAACTTCTCAACCTCTTGAGTTGGTTCATATGGATTTATTTGGACCGTCTAGAGTTTCTAGTAAAAATAGGAAGAACTATGTTTATGTATCTATATATTAATTTTCTATGTATACTTGGGTATTCTTTTTAGCTCACAAAAATTAATCTTGTTCTTATTTTACCAAGTATGCCAAATCTATATAAAACTTAAGTGGACATAGAATTAATTCTTTAAGAATTAACCATGAACGTGATTTTTAAAATCAATTATTTCAATCCTTTTTATCATAAAATGGATATAGTCATAACTTCTCTACTCCTAAGACTCCTTAGAAGAATAGAGTTGTAGAAAGAAGGAATAGAACACTTCAAGAGACAACTCAGGCTATGCTTAATGAATTTGACTTACCTATCTACTTTTGGGTAGAGGCTATAAATATAACCTGTTATATAAACCATAGAGTTTTAATTAGACCTATCTTGAGGAAGACCCCTTATAAGATTTAGAATAGTAGAAAACCTAAAGTTAATTACTTTAGATTTTTAGGTTGCAAAGTCTTTATTTTTAACACTAAGAATAATATTGATAATTTTTCCTCTAAAAGTGATGAAGGAATTTTCATGGGTTATTCAACCTCTTTTAAATCCTATAGATATTTTAATAAAGGGACCAAGTTCATAGAAGAGTTCTCTCATATCGAATTTGATGAGATAGATCCACATGAGCCAGAGACCTCCTTAAAAACCTTGAGGATGATTTATCCACTCTGAACTTAAATTCCAAACCTTTTGAATCTTCTAGAAAGCAAGCAGAAAAATAATCTAGTTATAAGGAACTTTTTGAACTTAAACCTAATCCTTTAGAGAATACTAGGGTAAACAATCCTTATTTTCTAGAGTTGTTGAGACCCTTATGTACTATCCTTTAGATACTCTATTTGGATACCTAGATAGAGGTAAAAAACTAGATATTCTCTAAGAAATAAGGTTGAACATCAAGCATTATTTTCACATCTGGAACCAAAGAACCTAAATGATACAATCGATGATGAATTTTGAGTAATGGACATGTAAGAAAAACTAAAAAAATGTAATAAATAAAGTGTGGGAACTTTTTGATATATTCAAATACACCTTAACTATAGGCACTAAATGGGTATTTAGAAACAAGGTAGATGAATCAGGTATGATAGTAAGAAATATTTATAGACTTATTGCACAAGGGTATAGTCAAGAAGAAGGCATTGACTATGAAGAGACCTTTTAACTTGTGGCCTAACTTAAATCCATTAGAATACTGCTAGCCTATGCCTCACATATAGATTTAAAATAATGTCAAATGGATGTCAAAATTGCATTCTTAAATGGGTATATAGTTGAGGATGTTTTTATTGAACAATCCCATGGTTTTTAAAATCCCTATTTTCCAAATCGTGTTTTCAAATTAACAAATACTTTATATGGTTTAAAACAATATCCTAGAGCTTGGTATCATAATATTATCTCTTTTATTATTTAAAATGGTTTTTCAAAAGGTATAGTTGATCCTACCCTTTTTATAAATATAATTTCAAAAGATTTTTTAGTTTTACAAATATATGTAGATGATATTATTTTTGGATCTTTTAATAATTCTTTCTATAATGATTTTTAAAAAATGATGTAAAGTGAGTTTGAAATGAGTTTAATGGGTGAAAGGAAATTATTTATTAGTTTTTAGATCTTTTAAAATAAATAAAGAATTATTTTAAATCAAATTAAATATACAAAAGAACTTTTAAAACATTTTGGTGTGGATAGCACTAAGAGTAGTGATACTCCTATGAGTACCACATCTAAATTAGATCTTGATGAAACTAGGAAACCAATGGATCAAAATAGTTATAGAGGTGTGATTGGAAGTCTTATCTACATAAATTCTAGCAAGCCTGATATTATGTTTAGTGTGTGTGTATATTCTCACTTTCAAGCAAACCCAATAGAGTCACACTTGGTTGCTAAAAAAATAATTTTAAAATACCACAAATATAATACCAATTTAGAACTATTTTACCAAAGAGGACAATCATTTGACTTAGTTAGTTATTCATATGAATATTTTGGTGTTTGTAAGTTAGATAGAAAAATAACCTACGGAACATGTTGCTTTTTGGTAAAGTCTCTAGTTTCTTAGTGTAGTAAGAAACAAAATTATATTGCACTATCTACTATTGAAGCTGAGTACATAGCTGCAGGTAGATGTTGTGCATAAATTTTGTGGACAAAACACATTTCTAGATTATGGATATCAATTCTGACATGTCCTTGTAAATTTTGATAATACAAGTGCTATAAATATTTCTAAAAATCTTGTATCTCACTCGAGAACAAAAAATATTGATGTAAGACATCACATTTTGAGAGACCATTTTCAAAAGGGAGATATCACTCTTTAATACATTTGTATAGAACATCATATTATTGAGATATTCACTAATATTTTAAATTCTAAGAGAATGAATACTGTTGTGATTTATAACCATTGTGATTTTCTCACCTTTTTTATTTCTCACCATCTTGATTTCTCACCATTGTGATTTTCTTACTATTGTGAAATGTCTCACCATTCCAACTTCACACTGTTGGTCTTTTTCACTATTGGAGATCTTATTCCTTTGTAAAAAAATTCACTATATACATTTTTTAGCCACCATTTTGAATATTTATTTAATTTTTATTCAATTGAAATTCTATTCAGTTTTTTAATTTTCAATTTTTGATTTATGAATCCCTAATTTCACAAATGATATGAACAAGAAGTTTTTCTAATTTCAATGCTCACTTTCCTTGTGCCTTTTCCCTAGAAAACTATTGAAACATTTTCACTCCTGACTATCAACCTTCCTTTTTTCCTTCACCCAAACGTGTCAAACCAATCTTCATGGTCAGAATAAAGTAGGCTTCTGAGTCTTCTCCAGACTTGTTGTGTCCCGTAAAGAAGTAGAAAGGTGAATCCCATCATTCAGATACTTAATATCCCATGAATCCAAAGCTTGTGAAGAGGGTTTTAGTACCCAAAAAGAAAGTAGAGGCTGAATGGTTTTTGACATGTAAGTCATTAGTGATCAAAGTTCTACAGGACCAAGGATTAATGGAATTATTATCTTCTAATTAGATATCTTTTTATCCTAGTTTATTGTATTTGTTCTATCATTTTTTAGAGTTTATTTTTAATGATAATGAGGACTGGGTAATGACTGGGATTAATAGCCATAATGTAGTGTTTTCTTTAAGGAAGTGGGATGAATTTTTAAGGTTCCACATGAAGGAGTTGATAAAGATTATCAAGGAACTATTCTAGTGTCCCGCAAGACCTTTATCTATGAATATGATTTAGCTGAGTTAAAAGAATATGGAGTAATGAGAAGGCCGATTTCTTTAGAGTTGGATAGTGAATACAGGTTACTTTTTAATTTCATTCATCATATGCTTTTCCCAAGGAAGGGTGACTTTTCCATGATAAGATATCAGTATTTTTACCTATTGTGGCATATGAAAAGAGGTGAGAAGGTCAACTTGTGTATATATTTGATGTTTAACCTATTGGAAATAAACAAGCCTTCTTCTAGATCCAATTCTTTGATCTACCCAAATTTTATTTTTTAAATGCTAAAAGAAAAAGTTTTGGTCAGTGAATAAGAAGAAATAGTAGTGAGATGTAAAGGTTTCTGTATCACAAGAGTGATTTGTGTAAGGATTAAAATTAGTTTCAACCCATGGAAGAAGCAATGGTTTAATGATAGTGAGAATTTTTATGTTGATTTCAACCCATTTTAACATCCTATGAGATAAAAAAAACTTGTAGATCTTGGTTTGGAACCATATGAAGTGGTGGAATACTAAGATGGGGAGGAATATTTTGCTTCCATTTGTAATGAAGAACAAGTGTTTCCTATGGTTAAAGGAAGTTATTCAAACCTATCCAAATGTCATCCTAAAATAACCTATGGTGATGTTATCCTTCCTAGGATACTCACTATCAGATAAAATTTTTTAAAAGATGATAGTGATGTGGAAGAAACAGAAGTGTCAGGTGAATATCAATTTAAGATTTTATTGAAATATTCTAAAGAGAATGGAAATGATAATGGAAGTGGTGATGATGATTATGATAGAGGATAAAACCCTGATTATCCTTTTATACATATTAGAAAACAGGATGTTGAGATATCTCAATATCTTCTTTCTTCTCCAATATTATCAGATGCTTCTCGATCTGAAGAGAGACACAGTCTTGTTAGAGATATTGATAGATTAACAAGAGAAGAGAAGGAAGTTATAGTTGAGGGGGAGGAATCCCCAAGTCTTGAAATTCATTTAATTGATCCTACTATTGATGTTGATCTTAGTATGCATGCAGATGTTTTTTAGAAAACTATTATTGAATAGTTATTGGTTGAGTAGATGAAAGTTTTTGTTGTTGAGTAGTCAGTTGCTGAGAAAATGGATGTTGAGTATACTACTGTTGAGAAACCAAGTCGTTTAAAGAGATTTTTTGAGGCATTTTTAGTTTTACTAGTTTTAATCGTATTTATAGCTATCATTTCTATATTTGTTGAGACTATTGGTAAGTCTTCTAATAGGTGGATGGACCTAATGTTTGAGGAATAGGAAAATTTTCATAGGATTTCACCAAAGAATGGTGAACCTAATATTTGAGAGGCAATAGATCCTAAGGGATATTTTGTTGACCATATTGATATTGCTGGTATGTTTCAAATATTTTAATCTAAGATATTTTTTTCTCCTATAGTTCCACCAGTGCCAGTGTATATTGTCACTAGAGGTCACCTAGAATCCTTTAGAGAAAGGATGTTTTCTAAATTCAGTCTATTTTTTGAGAAATCAAGTGTCTCATGTCTCTAATTTAAGTGAAAATGATTCAAGGTATTTATTTGAGCTAGTGATACATCATATTAAACCAAAAATGATTCACCACAATCCAGAAGTATAGATTTAAAATATGAGACTTTCCAATGAGCTAGAGTCTCTAAAATCTGTATTCGAATAGATGCATATAGCATTTGTAGTCAGTATGGATGCTTTTTTTTAGAGAGTGGAGAATATTTCTTCTTTATCTTCAAGTTCCAGTGATCCTCCTATTTTATATTTTGAGATGATCAGATCCATTGTGAGATAAGAGCATTGAGCTGCTTCTAATGATATTCTTGACCTGCCTTAGGAGACTTTGAGAAAAATCAGATATGATAGTGACCATTTTCACATGATGGTCAGGGAGTATATGAAATACATGAAAGCTGACAGAGATACCATCACCAAATCTATCAAGTATTATCTTTCAAGTATTTATACCAAGAACGAGTTGAATTCTCACTTCAAGTTTCTGGATGAAAATATGAGAATTTCTCTTATAACTCAATCATTTAAAGAATAAGTGAAGTGGTTAATTATAATGAATCAAATGATTCATTAGTTTATGTAAGATAATAAATACTTATTCAGTACAATGGTGAGAGGTGGAAACATCATCATGGATTTCATAAATCTCATGAATTTTTTTCTACATGTTCATGGAAATCTTGTTGTGGCTCATGAGTCCATTCTAGTTACATCTCATTTGACCCCTCTAGCAACTACTCTAGAGTAATTTAGAGATAGTGTGACTAGATACCTTCATTCTCCTTTTGTAGCTCATTTTTATCCTTTTTCACTCACTTACAGAGAAGCTATGTATCACCTCAAACCAATCACTATCATAGAACCTCATTCTCTTATAGGTATTCCCACAACCATTCCAAGAGATCCTTTAGTTTCTGATGTTAATCCCTCTACTTTGGATAAAGGAAAGGGAAAATAACATCCTAATCCATTATCTCATCCTGAGAAGCATTGATTATTAGAAAATTTGTCTTTGATGGGATGGTTTGTTATCACTTTTTGTTAGAACATTTTGGTTGTACTTTCAATGACTTTTCTCGATAGAAATTCTCTAATTATTGTTTTTCTATTTCTTTATATTCTTCTTCTATAACTTTACTACTGTATATTAAATTTTTGATAATTCTAAAAGGGGTATAAGATTATGTGGTATTTATTTTTTTATATATTAGTGTTCATTTGATATTATACTATTTCATTGATATCGTACTGTTATTCCTTACCATATATGTGTTGATAACTTTCTTTGATACTATCTATTCTATTATTTGATATTATTTACTATATAATTAATTTTAATACTATGTTTCCTTTATTTATCTTTGAAACCATATGTTTTTTACCTTTTATGCCCTATTTTAAAAACAATTTCATGATTTATCTTTGATACCATGTGTAAAAAATGTCATTATTTGTTATCATCAAAAAGGGGGAGATTGGTAGTAATCTTGTTGAAATTTTTAGTATGCTTGTTTTAATGATCATAAAATCATGTTTCTTATATTATTAATTAGTTTTATATGTTATGAAATCATCTTACATTATAAGGAAGGCTGAAAATAATTTTTACTAAGTATGACTCATCGTTGAAAATGACTCACCACCAAGGTCGACTCACCATTGAGGTTGAGTCACCACCATCAATGTCTCGCCATTGAGGACAACTCAACGTCAATGTGGAAAAATGGAAAAGTGTTGGAAACACTCACCATTGGCTATGAGTCACCACCAAAATGAAAATTTAGTAAATTATGGAATGACTCACTACTAGAGTATGAGTCATTGTTGGACTAGAAATTTGGATAAGTGTTGGAAATACCTACTGTCAGAGTGAAGTCACCACCAGAATGTAAAGTTTCCTAAGTGTTGAGATGACCTACCATCAGTCCTGAGTCACTGTTGAGGAGACCTACCACTAAGTTTATTCACCACCAGAATCACTCACCACCAGACTCAAACACCACCAAAGACTGTCTCTCCATTCTAAAGACTCTCTTCTACTATTCTAAATATTTTGAATTAAATTTTTCTAACAGCCCTTTTATCAAATTTGATTCCAAAACTTATTTTAATTATTTTTCATAAAATATTTTAGATATTATTTAAATAATGTGTCAACCCTGAATATGAGGATGTAGTAGATCTGGATGATACTTCCTACATGTTTCTATTAAAAGATGAAGTAGACTCCCTCATGTGCATATTTTCTAATTAGAGTGAACAAATGGATGCACATAGATGCATATAGATAGATGCACACATAAAGTGAGATGAACCTTATTTCAAGAACCAAAAGATTGTCTACATGCTACATCTTTCTTACACATGATTGTGAGTTTGAATCGTAGAGAACATTCAGATCCTACAGTCAGAACAAAGTTTCTACGACGCTCTTTTCTAAAGTAAATTTCAGAAAGATGACTTGAGATTCATTTCATACCATACTCAAGAATTCAAGAGATGTAGATCTTATCAGACTAAAAATATCTTCTTACACCTTTACTTGCTCTATTTGTTTTTCTATTTCATTTACATTATGATCAGTGTGTGTATACTCCGTTTATTACATGCACACTTTCTCCTACACTCAAACTGGAAGATACTAGATATTGTCTCAACACTCTCTTTATCCATTTTCCCATGGTTTTATGGTAGAGGTTAGGTTGTAAACTATCTGTTTTTTTACTCCCATGGGTATTATGGAAGAGTTCGTGTGTGTCATAGATAGTTGTTTTATTGTTATACACCTAATCTAGGCTGTGAATATTAGATTATTGTTATATAATATGCTTGGTAGTAGGTGATTTTCACGTGGATAGGATTAAGTATTAGATTTATATCAAACCTCTTTCATTCATTTCCACTGTGTGTTTTTTTATTTTATTACTAAGCTTTAAAACTATTTTTTTTTAAAATTGTAAACAAAACCACTACTTTGATAATTAACCTTAATTAGTATTTTTATAAGATTTTTATTTAGTAAATTGATTTTAAAGGTTAAAGTAATTTTATATATTATTTTAACCAATACCTAATCAATATTTGAGAAATATTTTAAAGTTTTAAGTCTTATATTGATATGCTATTTTGGTTAATTGGGATATTTTAATTAATTAGGGGTTTTTATTTAAACCTATTTTTAACAAAAAATAATAATAATAGGGTACTCAATTCACCCCCCTCATAAGATACTCACTCTGACCAACACACACGAGCCGTATTTGATTCTAGGATCACCACATCACTAATCTTCTAATATCCTCCACACAAGTCATACCAACTGGAGCTCTTGAGAAAAATGAACTCACTATCACGAGCTCTCCTTGGAGAAGCTATGCAAGAACCCCACCTTTCCCCTACTTAAAACCGAAAATCAAAAAAAAATTAAAAAATATAAAAATAAAAAAATAAAAACAAATAAAAAAGGAAAAAGAAAATATATACATATATATATAATACTAATAATTATATATGTATTAATATATAATAACAAATATGTATATATATATAATAATCATCATATTTATATAATATAATGTATATATAATAAGTTTATATCTATATATATAATTATATATATATATATTAATACTAATTACTTTTTGTTTACAGTGTCTTCTAAAGACTCGAGTTGAGTATTGAAATTGTCCAAGCTAACTACCAAGACCTAACTCAATGGGCCCAATTAACTACACTTTAACTATGTTTTTGTTAATTGTTCTGTGATTCTCTTCTTCCCCAATTATTTGTGTTTTTCCCCATCTCTATTTTGTTCTAATGATATCTTAAACTATAAATCATGGAGATCTAACCTGAGGGAAAGGTCCCCAGGGGAGATCACATAGGCACCCTATTCTTTATTTATATTCTGAATTATATCTTTTATGTAGTAGTAAAATAAAGATAAGAAGATTAATGGTATTCACCCACTCTCTCCAATGAGTGGATACATCCTAAAATTTATCAAATCTTCTCTCCCTAACTCTATTGTTTCACAGTGCATACTAGTGGAACATTTTGGATTGAGGTACGAACAATATACAATGGATATGGGTGGTGAGAAAGTGGATACCTCGATCGAGTATTTTTAATTCCTCTTCTCTATAGAGGAGGGGAACTAGATTTACTAGGAGATATATCTCTTGTATATGTTCAGAACCATAATTTAGATAGTGGATATCAATCGAATAATTATATTGAATCCAATGTTTGATTAGTACTATAGGAAAATGAAGAATATATGTGATTTAACCTGGATCCTACTCTTTTCACCCACTTATATATCTTGTATTTTAATTTATTTCAATTATATTTAATATAAATCTAAATGAACATCTCTAGTTTCTTTCTAAATTAATAAAATAAAAATAAAAATACATAAGTGTTAGGATAGTGAGACACCCCAACCCTTTATCTTTGAGAGGCGACCCTAGTCTTCCACTATGCTATATTAGGAGTAGAAATTCTATTTGACCGCGACACGCGACAATGACATGATCAATGATATTCCCTCACACGATTGATTTTTATGGGATGTCATGTCTACTTATATATGATTTATTGGGGATACTATGTCATGGGTTAAACATTATTATTGGGATATATTTCCCTTGTATTAATTGTTATGGTATCTTAGGGATGAAATTCCCACTATATTAACAATTTTATCAGGACACGTTTCCCATGTTTTGAATATTATAATATGATGGTATGTTATTATCAATAATTATGACTTGGGACATGATTCTGAGTTTTTTTTTTATATGTGCAGAGATGCCTCAGTACTGGGTGAAGTAGCTATGGTCACACCTTGAAAGTTTTATAGTACTTGTGATTATCACTAATTTATGATTAGTGTATTTAACTATTTAATTTATTTATAATCATGTCACATTTTACACACACTTACTTATATTTCACTTGTTAGGTGCCCCATTGGTGGTAGCATGATAAGTTGTACTCACACCCCGCTCGGGTACCTTAGTACCTAAGAAGAATTTATTGTTCATTTTCTAGGTATGGGAAAGGTCTCTTCTATCAATTGATGGGTTATGGAGCTTGACGGGAGCTAGGATTTGGGATCAGGATGGACTCGAGACTAGTTTTATTGTCGTATACAATTTTTCATTACTTTTGTATTGTGTGGTATACTATCTACCCATGGGGGATCTTTTTTGTTTATGCATGATTGTATGACATTACTACTATTCATTATGTTATAGTATGGCATTTTTTATTTATTTATTGATGAAATTTAGATATAATGTATGATTTTTTTGGTTTATCTGTATACTTACTATTGACTATATTAGTCAAAAGGTTATAGTCTCCCCACTTTACACATGGGTCATCTCCTCCAGTCAGAAGCCTCTGACTTATGGGGATGTATGCTTGAGGTATGTTACACTCGATTCAGTCACAGTAAAGGTGAATCAAATTGAAGACACTATAATGTGGTATAAAAGCCCTTTTATTTTCTTTTTTATTACTATTTGTGATATGGTATACAAGATATATGATGTGTTTTAATTTTATATGAGCCTTACACCCGAGTGTAACAAACCCATGTATTAGGAAAGTCCATATTTCCAAGGATATGATTGTTGTTATTGGTTTTCACTATTAAAGTTGGGTTACTTTTGGTGGATATGATGCATTATGATATTGACTTATGGTTTATTGAATTTTACTCTTGGAATAATGTCACAAGAGAGTGTGTGTACATGCATCATTCTTATCATGTAGGATTAACATGACATTCATGTGCATGCTTGTGTTTGAGTACACTCTGATTATGATTTGAGATTTTATTACATAAAGTATCAATAGATACTTATATATTGTTTTAATATATAACATTATGGTGTAATTATACTTAACCATTCCATGATTATTTTCAATTATTATTAAATTTGTAAATTGAATTCTATTTATATATTATTCTGCCCTTGAGAGGGACATGGTAAATAGGTCTATAGATAGTTCCAAAGGTTTTTTGATACCCCTAGTATGATAGGATGTGTATATAACATAGAAGGATGCCTTCAATGTTACTTATTACCCTATATTTTATATTATAACCAATTATATATGTGTTTTTGAGTGGTATGTTTGGAATTGTAGTGACATTTCAGTGCGATGCTATCTCATTGAGTGTCGGGAGGGTGGGGATGAGTGTGCCACACTGATTATTGAGCTTGAACCCCCTATTTCACCTATAAATACTCTTGTTCAACAACTTTGTTATAGTATAATTAATGTTATTCAGTCTATGGGATGTAGATATCCAAAACATATTCCATCCATTTATGATCTGATCAGTGATTTTTAGTTGTACCATCCACCTCTATTTACTAGAGAGCATGGACCTCAAGAAACTGAGATATGGGTTAATTCTATGTTATATACCTTTTATCATCTATAGACACCCATTGATAGTTGGGTTAATCTTTTATTTTATATTTTTCATGTAATAGTGAGGTGACAGTGGGATGTCCCTATCTAGGCATATCAACATGTGGGTCTATACTGGAAGGACTTCCAGACTCCCCTTTTCAATCATTTATTTCCCAATATGATGAGAGATGATAAGGATTAGGATTTTATGCATCCAATTTAGTGTATCATGTCATTTATGGGATATACTACTCATTTTATTGAGTTTATTTTCTTTTCTCCTTCACTGGAACCTGATGATACTATTAGTGTTCATCATTTTGAGGATAAGCTGAGACATTTGATTCAGTATTGGTTTGATATATTTCAGATCATTTCTTTTTATGGGGTCACTATTAAATACCTAATTATAAAAAGGAAATTATCAAAGTATAGACCTTCTTGGTAATAAGGTTCTTATATTAGGTCAGTAAGTGGATCTTCAAGTATCTAGAAATGGTATTTTTGTGATTCTCAGTAGATTGGTGGTGGGAAGTTCGGTCAGGGTCATTCTTATTCTTCCTCTCATCATGGGAGGTATCTATTCGTATTATATTATTTTGGTAGTTTAGGTAATCTCAACCATTGTTCCACTAACCTCTAGTGGAGTGTCACTCATGTGGTTAGATTAGAAATCTAATGCTTACTTTAAATTTACTCTCATCATGTTAGTTTTCATGGTGATGGACATTCTTAGGAATCAGTATTTGGATTGACTGTGGTGTTGTAGGGTGGTAGTTAGAGTTCTTCTGATAGGTTAGGTAATAAAGGTGGTCAATGTTATATAGTCCACCAATGAAAGTAGAGTTGTGATCCTAAGGGTATTTAGGGATAAGAAGACCGGGATAGAAGCTTGGAGTCCGGCCAGATTCATTCCATTGAGTTGACAATAACAAATGACGATAAGGATACTTTGACTACTTTTGGTGTGATCTTGGTATCATCTACCCTTGAATATTATTTATTTTATATAGGTCCATTGCTTTCATTTATCACTTTGTAGTATACTTGTGATTTAGGGTTTTCTATCGAGTACCTATATGGATATATGTCAATTGATACACCATTAGGGGTACAATATAAGGTTATTCTTTAATGTTTTGAATGTTACCTCATTTTCATTGGATATTAACATCTATGGAATTTATTCATGTTTGAGATGCATAGGTTTAATGTGATCATAGGTTTGGATTGTTTGAATTAGTATCAGTCGCATTTTGGATTTGGTGTTGTCGAATCAACTTTTTATACTTTGGATTACATGCAAATTAAAAAAGGTGAATATTAATTAAATATATCATTATATATTTTTCATTGTTCTGAATGAATTTAATCTAATAATTTCCTAGATTATATATCATGTTAAAAGGGAATATCAATTCTATGTTATGATGAGAACCTTGAAATGTTGTGATTATATTATTAAACCTAGTTCTAAAGTCAAATAACATTCTATGATGAGGAATGTAGTATGTTTACTGTCAGGTGTGAATACTCCTAAGCTGATTATACTACATCTCATGAAGTTCATACTTAGTAATCTTCAAGATGGGAGATTATGAGAAAAAATCCTCTAGTGGGAATTCCCCATATGTAGGTGTCATCATATGTTCCTTTTTGTGAGTGTGTGTAATGGTCCTTAGACTTTAAGATTATTATTATTTCATGTCATGAAACACACACTTATATTTACTTACAAAAACCATGACTCCATATTTTCATAGGAAGTAGGGTACTTTGGGTGATTCATGAATGGCATGTTATTAATGAATAAGTCAGGGAAGGATTTGTACCTTCCAAATTTATAGAATTTGATATATTGGCCCCTTTATTTAAATAGATCTATCATATTAAATTCCATTGACATGGTGTAGAAATGAGTTTATTTTAGATAGTCAATGAAATATATATCAAGAATATAGGTTGATGACATGGTTGTGCGACCTTCTTGATGAGATATTGAGAAAAATGGATTATATTACTGAATGAAAGATCATATGTGGTTGCTGATTCTACAAAATTAACTTCTTTATCTTGGGTGACTTGACCCATTTCTAGATAGTAATCTCGGACATTAAGTTGGCCCACCTAATGTAAATGAGAAATAATTCTAAATGATCACACACTAAGTGTTTCCATTGATCACAATTATATTCTATTTTAATTTAATAATTGGAATAAATATTATTCTCAATACAAAACAATAATTTTACTCAAGATTAATGATCACATAAATTAAATAAATATTTATTTACATTGTTATTTTTAAATTGCATGGATATATAATATTTATTTATTTATTGAATATTTTAAAAATAGTTTTTCACCAGACTATGAATTGAATACTTATTTTATGAATAAATATTTAATTCAATGTTTATTTGGGTATTAAATAAATTTCAAAGAGGACAAGAAGACCAAGATTGTGTTCAATGATAAATATTAATTTTCAATCCAGTAAAATAATATTTATCATTGCGCTAGTTAGATCATGCAATAGAAAAATAAAAATATATTATTATTATTAACATATATCATGGGGTCATACGTGGGTTTAACATTTTATTAAGGACACTTGTGAAATTAATTAAATTACAAACCATAATCCTAGGTCTACAAATTGACCTTTAATACATTCTAAGATATTTTAATCAATATTTTTTGTGTACAACAGATTGATATCTAGAATCCTCTTCTTATTTCTCACATCCTCTGAAGAATGAGAAGACCAAGATAATTTCATTAAAAATAAAGAATTGTAAAGCAATTAAAATGAACAATGCATGAAGATTAATCGACCATGCTAGCACATGATGATTCATCTATGTCATTAAAAGATCATAATAGCATGTGTGGATCACCACTAGAGTGATTATACACTTTGATATTATAAGTGAAATGATAGATTACCGAAAATGGTTCCATATGATCAATATCTATTATGAAGAAATATATCAAGAATGGGATAATTGTTCTTCTGATTTAATTAAAAAATGTAAATTTGTCATGAAAATATCTCCACTTGGTTCTGGTGACCTTTCTTGTCAATATTCTATTGGAAAACTTTCATTGTTCATGATGTTCATTTCCTGTATAATATACGAATGATTTATCAAATCCAACATTTTTTGTGTTGGGATCTGCCCCAATAATTGATTTCATTATGCCTAGAACCATAAAGTGGTATCAGAGTGGCCACATTTAAATTTATAATTATTTATTTGATTTTTTATCATTACATGTTTAAAAATTAAAATTCATTTAAAGTTTTAATTCGTTCTTGATCCATCATTGAAATATATTCTTCATATTCTTCATTTCTCATTCATATTACCAAGATTGGTTAATAATTAATCAAGATCACATCTACAGATCCCATTCAGAAGTTCCAATAATTATGGATGGATAATAAAAGACTACACGACATGTAATATTTTGTTACATGTCATGTATCCTTTTTCATTGCATAAGGACACCAGGTAGTTTTTGGGTCGTTGTGTAATTAGTACATGCCACATGAAATAAATGAACTATGTGTAGACTTTTCAGGGTGTTACATGGATATTCCATAATATACACCATGTAGACTGACTACATGTCATGTATCCCACATGATTTCAAGTTGGGAAACATGGGATCAAACTGCGTTGTGTGATTAATACAATGTGTACAGACTAGATGCTATATAACTTGAATTACATGTTGTGTATCATTTATACACATCATGTACTTCATAAGTGTTCATGAGAAGGACACATAGAGTCCCTAGGTGTGTACTGTAGATATTCGTTGAAGAGAAGTACATGTTGTGTGGCTGGCTAGAACACGTGGTGTACTTTACCTATTTATCTAGAAATATTAAATTTAATTAATTACTCTATTAATCTCATTTAATTGTGTTCTATGCATCATTAATTGCATAGTACATTCCATTCATTAAGTTTTATATTATATTAAATGATTAATTAATTCTTTTTAATATTTGAAATTATGAATCGTGTATGGTTATTGTAAACTAAATAATCAACACAATAAATCATACAGACTATATACTTTTCATGTGTTCCATGTGGTATTTAATTGAAAGTACACCCCTTGAAATTATAATACATTCGATGAACAAAATATTTCATATGATTACATTGTTTATAATTAAAACCATACTGAGTAGTTTGGACATGTAATTGCAGAGTTTCTTCAAAGTATAAAGTTGTGTACTATTTTATTATGTTTTAAATAAAATAAAATTATTTATCTTATCTAAAATAATAGTGGGCAGAAATTTTTGGGTGATTAGATGAAATAAGATTAGTTCATTCACATTTTATATTATTAAATAAAGAATTGAAATGAATTCTAGCTAGTTTTTTTAAGGAATAGTTATTGTATGTGTATGAATGATCTTGAGGTTTTACTAGAACTATGTATGTGTTGGTTTTATTTAATTAATTTTTACTATATAGTTTTATAATTATTTATTATTAAATTAAATATGATGGATTACGATTCATCCCTCCCTATTTTATTATGTACTACCTATGTGTCTAATGATATTTTATGTAATTTCACATAACTGCTCATTTGGTTCCCCTCAACTACATGTGAGTTATAAAAAATATTTAATAAAAGGAGAATATAAAGGTTCATGGATTAAGTTCAATATGAATTCAAAGAAGAGTTGTATAAAGATTTAACTAAGGCAAAACCCACGTGGGAGATACATGGGTGTAAAAGTGGGATGTTATAACTTCTGCCAAGACTGGAATAGGGAGTTTTTTCCCTAGGCTCATCGGTTGATTTATTTCTGGATCAATAAATCAACCACTAGATAAGATCATGAATGTGTCATTTATTTATTTATTTTATATATATCATATGCATGATTTTTTTTATGGATGCAAGGCCACGATCACATAAATAAATGAACTAATATGAAAATATGAAATTAAAATTAATAGGTTATGTTTAAATTCTTTATCAGAACATGGTTAATACCTAAAGTAAAATCCAATTTATATTAAAAAGACATGTAAATGATAAAATAATAAATTTTTATAAATAATAAATAAAATCCCACAAATAAATATTAATCTAGACTAATCCTTCCATTACTTTATTAGGAATCAAACCAATAGAAATATGTTTTTGAACAATCATTTTGCATCAATTAATTTTATTAGGGGATCTATAATGAAATTTTTGGGTTGAATTAACCATTTTACATCAAGAGGAGCATCCATTGATAGACTTTGTGTAAATTAGAGGCAATTTTTGAGGAAATCTGATTCGGGATTTCTAGATTGGAGAGTCAAATCAACACATCAAGGAACCGCAAGACCACTATTAGAAAATATATTATTACCTAAATAACTTTGAGTAACTGAATAAACCCTTGATTACATTATAATAAGCGGTTTATGGATCCTTGACATAAGAATGTATGAGAAACCAAACATTCTGAGTCTAATGGTGAGGGGTATTGGGACTTGATAAAATAATGGGAGCCATAATAAAATAAAATTCATTATGTCTCACATAAATTGTAATCATGTGAATTACTAGTAGTATTCCATTTTATAATTGTATAATAATTGAAATTTAATCAAACACATTATCCCTACAATCAATTTTGGAGAAATTACATCTTCTTACTATTAGTAACTTCCAATAATTCTTCAGATACCTATGGGTAGTTTTTCACCATGAAAGAAAATATTAAATTCAAGAATACTCAATGTTTAATCCTCTTGAAAATGAGGTGAGTGATGATGAGTTTGATGTCTATGATAAATATTTGATCAACGTGGTTAGAATTTGTCCTTTAATTATTTTATACATGTCTAATGAACTCATGAAGTCACATGAATACATGGATTCATATAGCATGCTCCAACATCTCTAGGTTCTATATCAGGAGAGACCAAGATAGGAACAGGTTGAGATATCCAAGGTTCTATTTCAAAGTAAACTTAGAGAAGATCTTCTAGTTGGGCCTCATTTAGTCAAACTTATTGGTTAAATTGACCACCTATATATTCTAGGATTTAAATTTCTTGATTAACTGTGCATTGATCTTATTCCTTCATCACTCTCTTAGAGATTATCCATATTTATTGTTAATTTGAATATTAAAATCATAGAGAAGTATCTCCTAGATCTTCTCACTCTACTTCACCAAGTTTATGAGGATATGAGGCATGAAAATAATTTTTCCCTCATGGTAAAAAAAATGAAAGTCCAAGAAAAGAGCTATATGTCCAAATATTCTTCACAATTCCCTTCCAAGAAGGTAAAGATAAAGGGGTAATCAAGAGAACATTATGCAATCTATTTCACATGTGGCAATAAGGGCCACTGAAAGAGAAACTTCACCCAGAAAAAGAAGTAAGGGGAGGCTTCAAGTGTATTTGTTATTGAGTGAAAATTATATATTTCTACAAATTGGGTATTAGTTACAGTATATGGTGCTCACATGTGTATTAAAAAGTAGGAACCAAGTAGATTATAGAAAATTTATTTAGGGGAGGTAGATCTACAAGTAACCAATGGAGTAATACTTATTGATGTGGCTATTCGGAACTATCACCTCACATTTTGAATGAGAATGATCTTGGTTTTGAAAGATTGTTATTATGTATCATCAGTTACAAAAAAACTATATATGTATCTATACTTCATACAGATGGATTTATTTTCAAATTTGGGAATAAATTATGCATATTTTATAAAGAATTCATATGTTATGTTAAGTCATATTTAAATTATATCCTTTATGTGTTCTATTATGAAAACCAAGTAATGGAAATTGAAAATAAAACTAGTGACATGATTCATAACATACCCAACTATGGAATCATTGGCTATGTCATGTAAATGAAATTTTTTTGACAAAATTACTCTAAGATGGATATTTTAATTCTTTTTAACTAAAACCAATTGGTGTATGTTATGCATGTTTACATGGAAAAATGTCTAAATCCCCATTTATTAGAAAAGGTGAAAGGTCTAATCAGCTTCTTATGTTAGTTCATACCGATGTGTGGTCCATTTCCAGTTGAAGAAAGGGATGGGTACTCATACTTCATTACTTTTAGTGATGATTTTAGTAGATATGGATATGTATACTTAATGAGGTATAATTTATATTAGTTTTATAGATTCAAATAATTCAAGAATGAAGTTGAGAACTATATTGATAAGAAGATTAAGAAACTCTGCTCAGACCATGGAAGATAATATCTCTATCAAGTCTTCATTGATTATTAACAGGATTTTGGTATTCTATCCCAACTCACTACTACTTATACACCAAACTAGAATGGTTTAAGTGAAATTAGGAACCAAACACTATTATAAATGGCATGATCAATGATGAGTCATGTGAGTCTTCCATTATCCTTTTAGGGATATGCAATATATATAGTAGCACATACACTAAACCAATTTCTAGCTAAATTGATAAATTTTATTCTTTATTAAATTTGATCTAGAATAAAATCCATGTTGGTGAACTTACATGTGTGGGGTTATGAAGTATTTTTTAAGGATTATTCAATTAAAAAACTTGAACCCAGAGGCATAAAGTTCACCTTTATAAGATAAGCCAAGGAAACAAGGGGATATTACCTATACAACCCCTCAAACAAAATTGTAATTTTGAAAGACATTCCATATTTCTTGAGAGGGAGAAAATATCAAAAATAGATAATGGGGGTGAAATAGAGTTTGATAAGGTCCAAGATCAAGGTATAAAATAGTTTTCATAGGAATAGATTCCACAGAGCCTTATGGAAGAAGTTATAGAGATGTAAGTACTATATTGGAGTACAAGAGAGGTTACAGAACCTAAAAGATATGGTTTTATAGTCACAGAGGATGGTGAATAATTATTATTTGATAATAATGATCCTATAACCTATAAGGAAGGAATTTATGTCATAGATGTTTTCTAATTGGAAATAAGATATGAGTTTTGAAATGGATTCCATGTATTGAAAAAAAAAGTCTATATTTTGGTAGACCCTCTAGTGGATGTAAAGCCTATTGGATGCAAATTAGTATTCAAGAATAAACTAGACATGGATGGAAAATTCAATGCTTATAAGGCAAGATGAGTTGTAAAAGGGTTCAAAAAACATCAAGGAACATAGTATGATGAAACTTTTTCAATAGTTTCAATCTTGAAAGTCATCAAAATTCTACTTACCATAGAAACTTACCATGACTATGATATTTGAAAAATGGATTTCAAAACAACCTTCCATAATGGGAACCTTCACAGAGATTTCCATATGACACAAACTAAAGGTTTTGTGACTCCAAATGATGACAACAAGTTATGAAATTTGAAAATATCAATTTATGGATTAAAGTAAGAATCCAAGTTATGGAATATTCGATTTTATGTTTCCATAACAGAGTTTCTTTTCACAAATAACTAACATGATCCTTGGTTCTATTAGTGGTTTAGTGGGAGTGCAATTATTTTCTTAATATTTTATATTGATGACATACTACTCATTGGAAAATAAATACTGGTCTTAAAATATGTTAAATACTAGTTAAATACTTGATTCTCTGTGAATAATTTAGGAGAAGAATCATATATTCTTGGGATCAAGATCCATCATGATTGATCTAGGAGATTGCTTTGTCTAATTCAAAGTACATATATTGACAAGATGCTAAAGAGATTCAGTATGGAACAATCCAAGAGGGTATTATTTTTAGTGACACATATCAAACATATTTCCAAGAAAATGTATCCTTATACAGATGAGGAAATATATAGTATGGAAAATATTCTATATACATCAGTGATTGGGTTAGTCATGTATGTTATGCTATGTACTAGGCTAGATGTCCCTGTGGCTAAAGTGTGGTAGGAAGATATCAAGTTGACCCTGGTGACCACCATTAAATGGTATTCATGACTATTATGAAGTATATGAGATGAACTAAGGATATATTCTTGGACTATATAGGAGATAAGGAACTTTTCATCAGATGATATGAAGCTTCCAGTTTCCAAACTGATCAAGATGAACTGAAATCACAGTCAGGATACATATTCACCCTTAATGGAGGTTTTTTGAGCTATAAGAGCTCAAAAAGGCCATGTTCATATATTATAAAATAGATACCAAATATATTTCAAATTTTGAGGTATATAACAATGTATTTTGGATATGAAACTTTTTCCAAGATCTTGACATGGTACCTAGTAATAAAGACCCTATCAAACACTATTGTGATAATATTGTAGAGATGGATCTTTCAAAGGATCCAAATTCACATCAATAGATGAATAAAATACTTCTTAAGTATCATCACTTGAGGTATTTTTCTCAAAGAGTTGAAGTTTCAGTGAGTAGATTATCTGTAGAATACACTATGGAATACCCCTTGGCTAAATCTGTAACTCGGCAGAAACATGATCTTCATGTGAGGTCTAGCAGACTGAATTTCATTAGAAATTGGCTCTAGTACAAGTGGGAGTCTCTTAGAGTTGGTGTTATAGAACCAACTATTTATAATTTGGATTACATTTATATTTAAATAATTTAATATTAATTAGACATCTTATTACATATTGTTCATTGTTTTCCATAAATTTGATGTAACAATTTCATAGAGTATCTGTCTCATTGAAAGGTTATAGTAGTTCCCCACTATAAGTAGGACCTTTAAATGACATGATTATATTTTTAAACCTAGTTCTATGGTTAAATAACATTATATATTGGGGAACATAGTATATTGACTATTATGTGCAAGTACTCATAAGTATATGAGACTTCATATCATGAAGTTCAAACTTGGTAAAATATAACATGGGATATTATGAGAACATATCTTCCAATAGGAATTATACATATTTATATGTCATAATATATTCCTATCTCTGAGTTTTTTAATGGTCCTTATATTTTAATATTATTAATATTGCATCTCATAAATCATGTACTTAGATTTACTGGCCAAAACTATGACACCATACATTTACAGGGAGTAAGGTGTGTTGGGTGTATCAAAAATGAAATTTTATTAATGAATATGTTGAGGAATTATTTGTTCCTTCTATAATTATAGAGGTTGATTTATTATCCCTTTTATTGAAATATAACCTTTTCATTCAATTCTGTGGCCATGGTGTAACAATGAGTTTATTTCAGATAGTCAAATAAATACATATCAAACATATAGGTTGACGATAGAGGTGTGCTATATGATTTATGAGATATTGATACAAATGTATTATGTTACATAGTGAGTTTTAATATGTGGTTTTTGATGTGGAAACATTAACTTCTTTCTCTTGGGTGCCTTAACTCATTTCTAGATAGTAATTTTAGACTTTAGGTAATCCAACCTAATTCCAATGATAAAGAATACTACAGGGTCATACACTAATTGTTTTCATTGATCTCAATTAAATTCTATTTGAATTTAATTATTGGAATAAATATTAGTCTCAATACTGAGGAATAATTTTATTCAAAATTAATGATCATATAAATCAAAAAAATATTTATTCATAAGGTAATTGTTAAATTACATGGATATATAATATTTATTTATTTATTGAATATTTAATAGATATTAATTTTCCAAACTCTTAATTGAATATTTATATTATGAATAAATATTTAATTAAATATTTATTTGGGTATTTGATAAATTTCAAGGATGATGAGTAGACCAATATTGTTTATGGTGATAAATATTAATTTATGAGGTGGTAAAATAATATTTATCAATTCTCCAATTAGTGCATGATGTGTAATAAAAATAATATATTATTATTTTTTATACATATCACGGGGTCAGATATGGGTTTATAATTTTATTAAGGGAACTTGTGTAATTAATTAAATTACAAACTCTAAACCTAAGTCTATAAATAAACCACTAATATTTTCTAAGAGAGGTTAATCAAGATTTTTCATGAACATTAAATTACTCTCTAGAATCCTCCTCTTCCTTCTCACATCATATTAAGAATAATAATATCAATAGAATTTCATGAAGACTAAAGAGACATGATTTTATCAAGTTGAAAAACACCAAGTGATCAATCAATGGCACTAGTACCCGATGATTTGTCGATTTCATTTGGAGATCATAGGAGTACATGTGGATCACTTCTAGAGGTATTCTATACTTGGATCCTATAAACGTAATGATATATCACTGAAAAGGGTTTCATATGATCAATATCTAATATGAATAAGGATATCAAGAATGAGGTAATATTTCTTTTGATTTAACTAAATTAATTATAAATTTAATATGGAAAGATCTCCTCTTGGTTCTAGTAACCTTTCTTACCAATATTAGATTAGAAAATTTTCAATGGTCATGATGTTAAAATCTTGTACAATGTGTGAATGATTCATTGAATCCAACATTTTTTGAGTTGGGATTAGCCTTAATAAGCGCTTCCACTTTGCCTATAACCATCAGAACACGTCGACTATTTTCATTGATGAGTATCTTTCATGTTAGTTAAGGGTGATATTTATACCCTTTCTGGTGAGTGGGATTTATAGGTAAACCATTCAAGACCAAACCATATACAATTGGGGATTCCATAAACTAAGTTTTCTAGTGTTTCTCTTGATTATGAGGAGATGTTTCATATAATATTTCATTATATTGTTGACCAATTATAGGATGTCAATTTTTAAGGACTTCTAAAGGTTTCCACCTGAGAGAGAGAGATCAATTTTATAATTGATCTAATTCTAGGTATGAAGCCTATATATATTTCTACAAATATAATGGCTCTTAAAAAACTTTGAGATCTAAAGGATTATTTGAAGGATTTATAGGTTAAAAGGTTTATTTTCCTAAACACATCACCTTGGGATTCTCCTGTTTTGTTCAAAAATATTATGAATGGATTATTATGCTAGTGTGGGGGTTACGAGAGGCTGGACCAGGTGAATGAAAAGAAATAGTATCATCTTACTCATATTGAAAACCTATTCGACCAGCTAAGGAGAGCCAAGTGGTTCTTCAATATCAATTTGAGGTTGGGTTGCATCATCCATGTGTGAGGCCTTCTAATAGTCTTCACACTACTTTTAGGAGATTTTATTATTTCTACGCGTATCTTATGATGTCATTCGAATAGAAAAATGCACCAGTAGTGTTTATAGCCCTGAATAATCAGGATTTCCATCCATATTTGGACTCATTTTTTGTTGTATTTATTGATGATATTTTATTGTACTCCCATTTAAGGAAGGACCATTATCGGCATCTATAGATCGTTATGAGTACACTGAGAGACTGTTATCTTTATGATAAAAATTTTTAAGTGCTAGTTATGGATCTATAAGGTATAATTCTTGGGGAATGTGATATCATAGGCATATAAGTATACCCTATTAAGGATAAGGTTGTGGTTTCTTGGGAACATCCCGCACACATTTTTTAGATCCATAGATTTTTAGGATTGGATAGTGATTGTAGAAGGTTCATTCAGGAATTCTCATAAATAATAGTGCTAATAAAGGCCATCGAAAAGAAGTGGGAGAATTTTGAGTGGTATTATCCATACAATATATCCTTCTAGAATTTCAAGGGAAGATTCACATCTACACAAGTTTTTACCTTACCTAATCTAGGTATGGGGTATACCATGTATTATAATTCATCAAGGGTTGATTTAGGATATGTTTTGATACAATATAGGAATGTGGTTATCTATTATTCAAAGAATTTAAGATTTTGGGAGAGTAATTATATAACTCAAAATCTAGAGCTAGCAGTGATAGTGAATTCTTTGAGACATTTGTGTCACTATATTTTAGGTAATAGGTTCATCGTATGTACAAACCATAAAAGACTTAGGTGTGTATTTTTGTAGTGTGACCTGGACCTTCAGTAGAGGTGGTGGGTCAATTATCTTTATTCTTTTGACTTTGAGATGGAATATACCCATGTTAAGGGGAATATTATTATTGATTCACTAAATAGGAAGACTCGGCTCTTCCTACAAAATTGATTAAGGGTGTTCCTCTTTCTTATTGGTCTATTTCTTATTACATAAGAAACTATATAAGACTTATTTATCATGATGTGGTGATGTAATATCCCAACCTTTTCTAAAGATATATCAAAATCATTTATAAGTAATCTTTTTCTTTCTGTTGAGTACTTTTGGTTTGGGTTATAACTTGGGGTGTGTTTGGTTGAAAATTGGAAATTTTGGATCGGATAAGGGAAGTGGATGGTTGGCGCAAGTTTTTCCCTAACTGTGCACCTCAGCCCAGCAAATTATGTGAACCTAGGAAGAATGGATTTATATATCTAGTGCATGGTTTGTCAAATTGTGTGCCCTTAAAGAGAAATTGTGCACCTCCCCCAGAACTGGTGCACAGCTAAGGTCCATGGTTAGGGGAAACTGTGCACCCTGAGTATCAAACCGTGCGTATGGGATTTTAATCCCACTAATTTTATTATAAAAAATCCCAAACTCCCGTCTTATACCCCCGAACACCCTAGATTTACCTATAATCAATTTATATTGATTCTAGAGCCTCCCATATGGATTAAAATCCATTATAACCTCTATTCTTGATGATTCTAAGCCCGAATGGAAGATATGATTCTCTTCGGGTAAGTGGTTTATTCCCGATTGATATCTTGTATCTCTTACGTTCTTCTTCCATTATGTTGGTGGGTTCTTATATTTTGTTTTGATGGATCGAGATATAGTATTTTTTGATCTAGATCTATAATTAAAGGGTATTTATTTTTTCGATCTTGATTTAGGGTTTTAGATCTAGATCTCGTTCTACATTGTTGTGCTGCTCAAATTTGGGGGATTTCCATTGGGCAATCGTTCGTCAAAAAATTGAGATAGGTGGGTTATAATTTAAATCCCAAATTCTTGATTGCTATCATGTATATGTAATTGTATAATTTCTATTAGACGTTTATAAATTGAGTCATTGAATTGATTAATTTGTTGAATTAGTTAATTGTGGAAAATGTGAAATTGGGGTTGTTGGAATTGTAGATTTTGAATAATTGATTTATGAATTAATTATAGGATAATGAGATTTTGAAATTTAATAATTAATTTATGAATTAATTATAGGATAATGTGACTATGAATTGAATAAATAATTGATGAATTAATTATGAGATTATTAGGGTGGTGGGTTTTGATTAATTAATTTGGAAATTAATTAAAAAATTGATGTGATGAATTATTGTGGAATTGGTAATGAAATTGAGGTGACTGATTAATTATTGATTTAATTAATGTGATTTAGATGATTAATTAATTATTGATTTGATTAATTGGATTGATATGATTAATTAATTATCAAGTTAATTAACATGATGGTGATTTTTTTAAAGGATGTGATATTAATTGGTCACCCAATTCATGCCCCAAAAAATCATTAAAGTAAAGGGGATATATTAAAATATTTAGGCGTAATGATATTACACCATCATAAAAATAAGGGGGGTACGTGATATAACAAAAAAACACAAACAGAAGATCTCACTGCTCCAATTATTCCTTCTTCATGAGGGTAGAAACTCCAAGATAACTAAATAATGATCCAACAGCCTCTTGAGAAACAGTACCATCAAGAAAGTGAGGTGAACCAACTGCACGAAAATGAAGAGTAATGGATGCCAGATGTGTCTAAATGAAACAGCAACAACACCAAATAACTGAGAAGAAATCCCAGCTTCTAGAAAGGTGGTGAAAAACTGTTCTGTAAAATTAACGGAGTGAGGCCCCCATAGAGTTCAAGAAAACCATAATTCATAACTCATTGCTATGGAATATCTTTGAATTTGAAGTTTGTTTCCTTTTTAAATTCCTCAACAACTTTAATAAACATCCTTTTTGTAATATCAAGATAAATATCAGCAGTAATGTCACCATTTTTATATTTTTTAAAGGTATTTGTTTCATTACCCTCCATCCAAGAATCAATATCCATTGGGAATTATAATTTCTCCTCTATATGAAAAGCATCCCTATTGGATGGATCATTTTCATTATCCTCACTTGAGGAATCCTATGAGTCAAAATAGTATTATGAATCTTAGAATACATGAAAAAATTTAGTAGGGATTAGTTGTGGGGGTAAATCATTTTTTTATTCATGTTGGAAGTTAAAGAGTGTGTGACAATTATCCTCTCAATATTAGAATTTTCCCTACATTTCTGATTTTTTTCTAGAACTCGAAGTGATGAATCCATCAGGGTCAATCATTTCTTTTTTCCATTTCTAGCTATCGAATTTAATAATTCCTCCTCTAGTTGACAGGAGTAGTCAAGGTATTCTTGTAAAGATTCATCATAATCTGATTGCATAGCCACTTTATCCCCATGATCTTTTGGTATGGGAGTCATTTGTTTTTTCTTCTTATAGGACATGGGTCTATGAAAAATATTAGCATTAAAAATGCTGTCAGATTGAGTAATTGAAGCATCCTTGAAGCTCAAAATGTTAGTGTTATCATTAGGATATCTACATAGGCAGTAGGGGTCACTTTTAGAGCATACTTTTCTTCCCAAATCGACATGAAGTGGGGTAGGGGAGAGGGGGATTCCTTTAAATCTCACATCTATTTATAGTATGACCAATTCTTAGGCATTTTTTACAAAAGGCTGGAACATTTTCAAAAACCACATCTTGTATAAACCCATTATCCCTATTTTGAATCCAAAACTATGATGGAGACACTTGAGAAATGTCAATTTCAATGAATATACTAGAAAATGAGGGTTTTGATAGTTTCAATGTAGTATCTTCAAGCTTGAGATGATTACCGAAGAGTCCATCAATAAAAAATAAAGCATTCTTATTAAAAAGAGGCAGAGGAAATCCTAGGAATCCAAGCTAGATAAGAACGATAGGGGGTTCAACATCAACATTGAAATCTAATGAACATTTAAAAAATTTCATGTAAGAACCCTCAAAAGACCAAGAACCACGAGTCCAGAGTCTATAGTAATCATTCTTGGTAGAAAACCGAAAAAGAAAATGCAAAGAGTTCAATAATCTAATATGGAAATTTGTGAATCATATGTTTTCTAGTGTTTTGCAAAGAAATTCTAAAGAGGGTCGATGTTTTGTAAATTTACCAACCAGAGAAAAATGAAGATCCATAGAGAGAATATGTTCCTATTACTTTGAGAATGAAATAGCTGATAAACCTTGATGCCAATATTTTTCAAGTTCAATGTGCTTGGAGGTCTTTGCTTCACCATGAAGAACATGACTCGCGTTAACATCCATGAAGTACCTTGTATCATGGATCCTTGTTTTTTCCATGATGCTAGGTTTTCTTGCATGGTCACTCGAGGGCGGCGGCTCCTGTGCAAGATTCATCCATTGTCACAACATGGAGAAATTCATAGGATAGTGATGATTAATTAATTATTGAGTTAATTAATGAGATTTATATGATTAATTAATTATAGAGTTAATTAATGTGATTGAGATGATTAATTAATTGTTGAGTTAATTAATGAGATTGATATGATTAATTAATTTTTGAGTTAATTAATAGGATTGAGATGATTAATTGATTATTAAATTAATTAATGGGATAATATTGAAATTATGAATAGTAATAATGGAATTCATTTGTGATATTGGGATGACGAATGGTAATAATGGAATTCATATGAGAATTGAGATCTAGAATGGTAAAAATGCAATTCTGATATATTTCCTGAGATATAGAATGCTAATAGTGTAATTATGATACATTATATCTCTTAGGGATAGTTTATACTCTAGCAAGGTCCAAAGCAAGCATTGAGGTTCTGGTGTCCTCGGGAACCCAGGGGTTTATGTGGTTAAATAAAGAATAATCGATAACATGATAAATGTTTACATATACATTGTGTTTATTTATTTATACAACTATATACACTGTTATTAACTGGATATTGTTTTAGATGCCTTTGGTGGTGGCCTATTGAGTTGCACTCACACCCTACTCAGGCTACCAGATCGGTACCTGAATAGATTTCATGGTTTCATGATAGGATAAGGGAATATTATATGTGTTAGGTGGCTGGGTTGGGATGGTTCATGGATGAGGTAACCATACATGGTTCAGGGACCACTTTATAGTTTTATATATCTTTTTTTTAGGTTTTCCTTTGAGACTTGGCACATACTTTAGAATGGAATATCTACTGTTCATTTTTTATATTGTATTTTTAGTTTTGGTCATCTTGTGATATTAGTACTATTTTGGATTGTTTATGGTGATATTATTCGGTCATTTTTATTATTTACTCTGGTGTTTTACTCTGAAAAGTAGGATATAGTCTCCCCATGATTGATATTAGACCCTCACTTCTAGTCGGCAGCCCTTAGCATACAGAGAGGCATGCTTGAGGTCATGTGACTGACCGTCTTGGGGCACCAGCATGTGGAACCTAGGTTTGGACATCACAAAGTGGTATTAGAGCCCATTTTTCTTTTATTTTTCTTTTGTCTTACTATTTGGGAATAGTGTATAAGATAATAGAAAGATTCAGGCCTTGGTTATTATCTTGTGCATGGGAGTATCGAACCCATGTACGGTGGAGAACCCAAGTACCTAGGGTGGGATCATTGTTATTTCTATTTGTTGTTACAATTAAATATCGTTTTACCTTGGGTGAAACACTTGTTGGGTGATGTGATTATAGTTTCTAAAAAAATTTCAGATTCGACTTGTGGCTTGGTATAAAAAGAGAGTTCAGTATGCATGCATCATTCTAGGAACTCAGGACAATTCTTACAAGCATCATTTTAGGAATGCATGAGAAAATAGGTTTTGGGAAAAATTTTAAACTTGAAATTTTTTCCCTTACTTATATAATTTGATTAAAAATGGTGCCTAACATGAAATTTAGAAAGCTTTTAAAATGATGAAAGATGAGAATAAATGGGGTTTTAAATGAGAAACTTGAATGATGAAAATGAGTTACCCTTTGTTAACCTTGACCTAGATGTAGGATGGTTAAGTGTAGTGTTAGAACCTAGATTCTGACCATGTGGTGAGGCTTGGAAAAAATAATTGCGGTGTCTTGTTGTGTTTTCCCTCTTATGTAAATGCGATAAAATGGTTCTATGTGTCCTGAGACATGTGTTTGACATTATAGAGATATGTCACAAAGATAATTCTTATTGAGGGGATGACCAAAGGATTTGGCAGTGGATAATCCTCTAGTGGTGGAACCTGAGGCACCGATTGTGTAGGGTGAGGAAGTTGGAGAGTAGTTCCAAGAGAACTTTTCTTGGTTCATGCAGTTTATGGATAGGGACACGGGCTGGGTTGTGAAGAGCATGTCTAATTTGATGAGGGAGTTACAGTTGTAGCACCCTCTGACCTTTGTTGGAGAAGGTGGACCTGAGAGAGATGAGTTCTAGATTGAGTCTATCCAGACTATACTTGACCAATTGGAGACCCCTACTGAGAAAAGGGTCAAGATGGCCCCATATACGCTATGAGGATCAGAGAAGTGTTGGTAGGACGTTCAGGCTTAGACTGGATAGGCTGATGGTATGTTATGGAATGACTTCTTGGAGAGGTTCTTAGAGAACTTATATTTAGAGATAATGAGGTAAGAGAGAGTATCTAAGTTAATGAGATTGACTTTGGGGGTATGTTTATGATGTACTATGATGTATACTTTATAGATCTGTTTCACTTTTCCCTAGTGTTTGTAGTAGATGAGGCCACATGAGAAAAACAATTTTAGGAATGACTTAAGTGTGAAATTATGTCCCATGTGAACATGTTCAGAATGAATAAGTTTTCAGAAGTGGTGAATTAGGATCTCAGAGCTGAGGGGAACCCGATGGAGGCTTCCAGTTAAGGACATCTAGTTGTTACTGGATGATCAAGAGGTACATATTCTGAGAGAAAGAAGCATCATTATGATAACTTTATCTAGAGTGTTGGAAAACATAGTTTCCATGGGGGAAAGTCAGTTTCCCAATAGTGGAGTGTCTATCTTGTAGCAATATGGGACATCTACAGAAGTTCCACAGGAACCCACGACAAACGGTTAATGATGGAATGGATATAAATAATCATAGTGTATGTAGAGGATCTTCTACACCATATCAGGATGCCAGTTAGAGTTCTACTAGATGTGGCGGTAGAGGAAGTGGACATTGTGATTTTGGGAAAGAGAACACATATCAAGAGATTGGTGCATCTCAAGGGAGTCAGACTACATCATAGGGAATAGGGGCAGGAGATTTTCATGTGGTGTAGCCTACACTTGTGGATAGAAAGTCTAGACCATAGACATTAAGAGGAACTATTGTTATAGATTATACTTTATCTAGTTTTATATTTGATACTGGTGCCTCTCATTCCTTTATTTCTACACAAATTTTGAATGGTTTGAGATTGGTGGTGGAGTTAATGGGTAGAGTGTTGATGATAGATATATTACTGGGAGTACAATCTAGAGACATCTTCTTGTGCAAGGCATGTTCTCTCAAAGTTAGAGATTATCATTTTCCATGGGATCTTTACATCCTAGAAATGTTAGGATTCGAAATGATTTTTTGTATAGACCATATTGATTATTACTATAGGAGAGTTAATTTTACATCTCCCAAGCGTTACAATTATATACACTATGGAGAGTGAGATATCAAGGCGGGCTGAGTAGGGTGAATTAGTCAGAAACTAAGAGAGTTCATAGCCCAAGTTTCAAGTTTATTGTTGGATGATAGATGAGTGAATCATTGTGTATCTCCACCACTAGTGGAGTAGTTTCAGGATGTATTTCTTGAATACTTTCCAGTGCCGCCACCTAAGAGAGACATGGAGTTTACTATTGATATCATGTCAGTAGATGAACCAGTTTCTATTCAACTATACATAATGGTGCTGATAGAGATTTAAGAGCTCAATACTTAGCAATAGGAGTTGATGGATAAGGGTTTTATCCATCCAAGTATGTTTCCTTGGGGATCACCTGTGTTGTTTTCAAAGAAGGTTGGTGGGAATTTGTACTTGTGTTCCTATTAACATAAGTTTAATTAAATGACTATGAAGAAACAATATCTTCTTCTATGAATCAAAGATATTTTTTACCATTTGAGAGGATCTTTTGTCTTTTCCAAGATTTAATTGAGGTTAGGGCATCATCAATTGAGAGTTGTAACTTCTATTATACAAAAGAAAACTTTTAGAAATAGGTATGGATTATATGAGTTCATCGTAATGCTGTTTGGGTTGACAAATGTACCAGTAGTGTTTATGGACTTAATGAAAAAAAATCTTTCATATATACCAAGATCAGTTTGTGGTAGTTTTTATGGATGAAATCTTGGTGTACTCCAAGACTCATGATGATCATGCCCAGTATATTGACATCATCCTGAGTACACTGAAAGAGAATTAGCTATACTCCAAGCTAACTGAGTTTCATTTTTGGATTGATCAAGTACATTTATTGGGTCAAATAATCTTGGAGGAAGTTGTGTATGTTTAACCAAAGAAAGTTTAGGCATTGTTTTCTTGAGATCATCCTAAGAAAATATTCAATATTTGTAGCTTTATGGGGTTAGGGGGATATTATCAGAGATTCATTCAGTACTTTTCCCATTTGGAAGCACCGCTCTTAGGCTTGACCAAAAAGGAGATAAAGTTTGAATGGTTGGAATATTGTAAGAATTCCATCTAAGATTTTTATAAGTGTTTGACATCATCGCCAATATTGATCCTACCTAAACTAGTTGAGGAATATATAGTGTTTTGTGATGATTTTAGGATCGAACATGGAGCAGTGTTGATGTAGGAAGATCGAGTTGTGGTGTATGGGTATCGACATTTGATGCCACATGACTGGAAATAACCTATGAATGGCCTCAATTTGGTAGTATTGGTTTATTCTTTGATGTTTTGGCAGCATTATCTGTTGGGTGAAAAGTTTATTGTATATACGGGTCACAAGAGTTTAAAGTATATATTTTCACAGTGAGATTTTAATATTACACGGTGGAGGTGGTTTGAGTATATGTAGTCATTTTATTTTGAGCTATCATATACACTCAGAAATGGAAATAGTGTTCCTGATTCTTTAAGCAAGAAAACTCAAACTCAGGTGGTTTAGGAGTCTAGTGCTGAGTGGAAGATGATGAATTTACTAGTTGAGATACATATTGTGGTTTAGAAGAGTTGGGAGCAGATGACTCTAGTATCAGTTTTAGTGGATTCTACTCTTTTGATATGGATCAGGGAGATATAGTATGAGGATCCATAATTTTTTGCCTTTAGATAAATCCTTGAAGGTGGGGAGACACCTTTAGATTGGACCATAGAAGAGGATGAGATTATCTATGTTGGGAATCGGGTCATTATGCCTTTGAGTGTGTAAGAGGAGTTGATGCATGAATTTCATTCATCAAATTGGATGGTACATATATTTGTGACCAAAATGTACTTCACCTTTTTATGGCAGTTTTGGTGGACAAACATAAAAAAGGATATAGTAAGGTTTGTGATATGATGCTACACCTGTCAGTAGTTGAAGGCAGAGCATCAATGACCTGGGGATTTTTTGAAGCTGTTTCTCATTCCTTAATGGAAATGGGATGACATTTCCATATATTTTTTGGTGGTCCTCCCAAGGACACCTTGTAAGAATGAATCTATTTGGGTTATTTTGGATGGATTGATTAAGTTATCACATTTTTTCCATATGGGAGACTTTCTCAGTGGAGCATCTAAGAGATTTGTATATTCAAGAGATAGTATGTCTATATGGGATGCCACAGACTAATGTTTCAGACCATGACTCATGTTTTACTACATTCTTATGGAAGGGATTATATAAAGTTCTTAGTACATAGGTTTTTTTGAGTATGGAATTCCACCCATAGAAAAATGGGCAGTCATAGCACACTGTACATGTTCTTGAGGATATGCTACGAGGATGTGCTCTTCACTTTAGTGAGTCTTGGGATAATCTCCTAGATTTGGTGAATTTTTCCAATAATAAAAATTATTTTGAAACTATTCATATGAAACCATATGATTCACTTTATTTTAGTCTGTGTAGATCACCTCTATACAGGGTGGAGGTAGGTGAATCAGGGTTGTTGGGACTAATTCTCGCTCAGGAGGCATCAGAGTAGGTAGATCTGATTTGGAAGAATATGGATACGACTCAAATTATACATAATTCATATGATGATATACGATAAAGACCCTTAGAGTTACAGAGTGTGATTGTGTATTCCTTCAGGTGTCTCCGAGGTTGGATCACATTAGGATACAGAGGTAGGGAAAGATGGTGCCCAGGTTTATTGGACTGTTTGAGGTTATGGAAAGAATCAATCCAATGGAATACCAATTGGATCTTCCATATAAATATTGTGCTATTCATAAAGTTTTTCATGTGTCGAAACTTCGGTGATATCACCCCGACCCTTTTCATGTGACCAATGTGGATGATGTTGATCTTGAGATTAATACATACCTTGAGGAGAATATGATATGTGTGTTGGATTGCAATGAGAAAGTGTTTTGGAGAAATACTATGCCAATAGTTTGTGTGTTGTGGAAACATGGCCTTATTCAGGAGGAAACTTGGGAGATAGAAACAGATATGAGGGCTCAGTGGCCTAATCTTTTTGAATTTGAATCTTAGAGAATCTCGGGAGTAAATCTCAAGGATGATCTATTATAATGTGGGGAGATTGTAAGATCCTAACCTTTTATAAATATGTATCAGTAAAATTTATAGGTACTATTTTTCTTTATGTCGATTACTTTTGGTTTGGGTTATACTTGGGGTGTGTTTGGTTGAAAATTGGAAATTTTGGAAGGGAGAAGGGCAGTTCATGGTTGGCACACAGTTTTCTCTAATAGTGCTCCCTAGCCCATCAAACCGTGCGAACCCCGGTAGAGGGGATTCACATAAATGGTGGACGGTTTGTCAAACTGTGAACCTCCCCTAGAACTAGTGCACAGTTAAGGTGCATGGTTAGGGGAAATTGTGTGCCCCTAGTATCAAACCATGCATATGAGATTTTAAACCCCTTAATCTTATTAAAAAAATCTTGAACCCATCTCTTATACCCCCGAACACCCTATCTCGACCCATAATCAACTTATATTGATTCCAGGGCCTCATGGAGGTATTTTGATCCATTCTAACCTCTGTTCTTAACAAATTGAATCCTAGATGGTAGATCTTATCCTCTTCGGGTAAGTAGTTTATTCTTGATTGATCTCTAGTCTCTATCTTGTTCTTATTCCATTATTTTGGTAGGATTTTATCTTCTATTTTGTTGGATCTAGATGTAGAATTAAATTATCTTTATATTTTCGATATTTGTTTAGGGTTTTAGATTTGGATCTCATTTTATATCGTTGTGCCACTCAAATTTTGAGGATTTCTGTTGGGTGATCGTTTTTCAATGAATTAAGTCATGTGGTATATAATTCAAATCCCAAAGTATTGATTGTAATTATGTGTATGTAATTTTAGAATTTCTATTAGACATTTAGCAATTGAGTTATTGAATTGACTAATTTTCTAAATTAGTTAATTGTGGTAAATGTGAAATTGGGGTTATTGGAATTGTAGATTTTGAATAATTAATTGATGAATTAATTATAGGATAATGAGATTGTGAAATTGAATAATTAATTGATGAATTAATTATAGGATAATGAGATTGTGAATTGAATAATTAATTGACAAATTAATTATGGGATTATTAGGATGGTGGATTATGATTAATTAATTAGGAAATTAATTAAGGAATTGATGTAATGAACTAATTATTGAATTATTAATTAAATTTAGATAAATAATTAATTTTTGAGTTAATTAATGGGGTTGAGATAATTAATTAATTGTTGAGTTAATTAATGTTTTTAAGATTATTAATTAATTATTGAGTTAATTAATATGATTGAGATTATTAATTAATTATTGATTTAATTAATGTGATTGAGATGATTAATTAAATTTTGAGTTAATTAATGGAACTGAGATGATTAATTAATTATTGAGTTAATTAATGGTATTGATATGATTAATTAATTAATGTATTGATTAATAGGATCAATATGATTAATTAATTGTTTAATTAATTGATGGTATGATATTGAAATGATGAATGGTAACAATGGAATTCATTTTTTATATTGGAATAATGAATGGTAACAATGACATTCATATGATAATTGAGATCTAGAATGGTCAAAATGGCATTATGAGATATGACATGAGATATAGAATGGTAACAGTGTCATTATAAGACCTGATGTCCCTTGGGGATAGTTTAGACTCTAGTGTGGGCCGAAAAAGGTATTGTGGTTCGGGTTTCCATGGGAACCCGGGGGGTTTATGTGGTTAAATAAAGAATAATCAATAATGTGATAAATGTTTACTTATGAATTTTTTTTATTTATTTATAAATATTTATACATTTTTATTGATTGGATATTGTTTTAGATGTCATTGGTGGTGGACAACTGAGATGTACTCACACCCTACTTGGGCTGCTTGATTGGTACATGAATAGATTTCATGGTTGCTGGACAGGATAAGGGAAAATGCCCTGTGTTAGGTGGATGATTTGGGATAAAGCATGGATAAGGGAATTGGACATGGTTCGGGCCCAATTGGGTGTTTTCAGTGTCTTTACTTTTGGGGTTTTATTTTACACTTGGCGTGTACTTTTTCATAGCATATCTATTGTTCAGTTTTGATATTTATTTTCAGTTTTGGTCATCTTGTGATATTGATACTATTCTGTATTGGTTATAGTGATATTACTCTATTATTGTTATTATTTCTACTGGTTTTTTACTCTAAAAAAGAGGGTATAGTTTCCTCATGACTGATATTAGACCCTCACTACTTGTCAGCAGCCTCTGGCATATGGGGAGACATACTTGAGGTCATGTGACCGACCGACTTGAGGCACCAATGTGTGGAACCTGATTTAGGATGTCATTGGTGATCTTACACACTTTGAATAAGAGTAAAAAAATTAAATATATTTTTTATTCTAAATTTAGTTCAGTTGATACCCATTAACTTTTCTCTGACACAGGTTCCCTTCCCATAATTGTAATGAAATTTTCCCTAGATATGCTCTTTGGATCCACTATTTTAGACCTCCTTAAACTTTTTTTAATCAATAATTATTTATATAGATAGGTGGTTTAGTTGGATTATAGATAATGTCATATCATGAGCCTCCTCGGTGACATACTACTTAACATTTGGGAGCATCATGGAAGGACGACCCTGAAATCTCTGAGTATTGTATTCTCAATCCTTAAGTGGGTGAAGGAGATCAATTATATAATTAATATTTCATAGTAATGAGAGACGATATATATAGTGGGTATCCTCTACCTGATTGGTTCCTTTATTTCATTGAAGAATTATTTGTTCAAAGTTGTGTAATAGTCACTATGAGAATTCATGGGGATCTGATATGGGATTCACATACCTCGAGATGGGATTTTTAACCAAAGCTTTCCAAGATGAACCATGATATTCATAAGTGGTATTAGAGGCTTGGGATAAAGAAATACATAGTGAGGTTTATCACATAATGCTTTACTTATCAATGGGTAAAGACTGAGTATTATTGAAATTTAGATCTTCTCCAGTCCCTACCCAATCTTGTGTAGAAATAGGATCATCTAAGTACGGATTTCGTGATGGGATTATCAGGGTCTTCCCATGGTAGTGATGTGACATTGTTTTTCATTGATTGGTTGAAAAAGGATTCATATTTCATATCTATCTGGGAGGATTTCTCTAGTTTTGAGTGAGGTAGTTTATATGTCTGTGAGATTATGCATCTTAACAGGATTCCTTAGATTATCATTTCATATCATGATCATTCTTTTACATACCACTTATGGAAGGGTCATTATAAAGAATTGGATATACAGGTTAGCTTGAGAAATTCCTACCATCCTTAAACTGACGAGTAGTCCAGGAATACCATATAGGTATTGGAGTATGTGCTATGGGTGTGTGCCCTGGATTTCAACAGTTCATGGAAATATCATCTTTCCTTAGCCTAGTTTTCCTGTAATGATTATTATTATTCACCAATTTAGATAAAACCATTTGAGGTCATATATGTTAGTTTGTTTCATTCCCTTTGTGTTAGTTAGAGGTAGGGGAGTCAGCTATTGTCAGAATGAGTCTCATTTATAAGATTTCAAAACATATTTACTTGATCTGGAAGAGGTTAGAAATTTCTTATAGTAGGTTGTACTCATATACAAATTATGGAATCCATCCTCAAAATCTTTAGGTGGGTGACTAGGTTTTCTTATAATTGTCCCCATATTTAAGATATCATAGTATTTGGTGGTGGGAGAAGTTAGTGCCTAGATATGTGGGGTCATTTGAGGTTATCAAGAGGGTTAGTACTATGGCATACTGATTATTTATTCCTTATAGAATCTAAGATATGAATTATGTATTTCATGTATCTCAAATAAATATAGACCACCCCAATACTCATGTGATAAGTGTTGATGATGTTAAGCTAGATTCTAATACATCATTTTTTGAGGAACCAATTCATATAGTGAATCAAAATTAGAATACTCTTCATGGTAAGATGATTCCTCTAGTACATGTGTAATAGAAGAATGAGTGTATTCAATAGGATATGTGGTAGTGAGAGTCATCTATGCTGATATAGTGGCTCGAGTTGTTCACCGACAAGGCTCGGTGTCACTCAGTGATGTATCTCGAGGATGAGTTACCCTATAGTGGGGAGGATATAACACTCTTTATTGATACTGGATGTGATTCCAACCTAATTTTTTATAAATACTATGTATTTAGATGATTTATGGATGTTTGAGGTGTTGTTGCGGGATCAAGGATTAGTTTTGGTAGAATGAGCCTCGTATAAGGACATCTATCTTTTGAAAGATTCCACTAGGTGCTCGGTGACTTAGTACCAAGTACTCAGTGAGATAGGTAGTGATCCTATAACTCCAAGTGGGTCAAAATACACTTAATGGACCTTGACCAAGTATGAAATAGGGAATCGAGTACCTTATGAGGGGTGACTGGGTACCTGGTGGTTACCTGTTTTATTTATAAAATAATAATTAAATTAATTACTTATTATAATTTATTATTAAATGAGATCACCTTTCTAATTTTATGTCTAGACTACAGTTACAATTCCTCCCACATTTATCCCCCTAATTGCTTCCTAAGGTTGTATCTCCGTTGTTTATTTCTAGGTTCAAGTGTCTTCAGTCTCTAAGAGTCATTGTGGGTGATTCTACACATCCTCTCCCCTCTCTCTGCTATTTCTCTTGAGATTTCAGTGGTTTCCATTGGTTATGCCTAAATTTTAGGATTTTTTTCAAGATTTGTAATTTCTACTAGTTGGATATGATTCTTCTGGTTATAATAAGTTAATAGGATTCCATAAGATTTATATAGATGGTATTTAACTAATTATGATGGTTTAGTCTTATTTTGTTTAATTTTTGATATTCAGTCTGACCACCCATGTGTGTTTGACCTATAACTATATTAAAATGGTTTCCTTTAACCCTAATTGAGTAGGGTAGGGATGTTTAGGTCCAAAATAGACCCTCTAGATGTTTTACCTTGATGATATGGTTGTTGATGGCCAAGATATTTACTAAAAGGGTATCAGACTTTATAATCAAGGCACATTAAGGATTCCGTTGAGTTATGCTATGATGCCTATGATCATGAATTATTGTATTTTAGCCTCCTTGTACTTGGGAGAGGTATAGAATTATGAAGGGTTAGAATGATGCTTAAAACTTATAGAATGAATGACATGCCTATATCCTTTGTCTAGTTATATCAGATTGGGGTTATTATTCCTCCCCTATCAGTTTGTTCAGACCAGGTTGGTTATGCCTCAGTTATTTTTATGGATTTAGGTCAAATGTACAATGACTGATCTAACGGTGGTTTAAAACTTGTTGACTGATATGCCAACCTTAAATATAATTGTTTATATTGTGATGTTAAACTATCTACCATGATAATTTATAAACTCATTTATTCTAATGTGATGATGTGCCCTTTTATGTCAATAATTGATATATTTGGGATAATATTGTTGTTCCCAGATCTGATTGGATCATTGAGAGGGGGAGGGATATATTAGTAATCACTTTTCTTTTTATGAGTTATTCCATTTTAACCCAATCTCTTGAACATGTTAAAGTTCTAAATCCACTCAATAATTTCTCATAACCTCGCCTTTGTATGAAGTAATAGAAAGAAAGAGAGCAACACACTGTATTTACAAGGTGATCCTAAAAGGCCTACTTCTTACCATTTTGGTTATACCCCCAATAATAGATTCTCCATTATATTCAATGATCATCTATAATGTGAAGTCCATTGTGCTATCCACTACTTCCAAAGTCCACTGAAAGATACAATGATTCTTCAAAAAAAATATAACAAAGAAATACCTTTGACTAATGGTGTTATATGAACCACTGGATGTTATTATTCCTCCATGATTAAATGGATCAATAAGTCTATATGTATACTCCCTCAAGAACATCAGCATTAGCACTAGTCTTGAGCCTTACTCAAGATCTTGAGTGATATGGATCTTCCTCAACTCATCATGAATACTTAAGTTCATAGAGAATATTCTTCATCTTTAATGGCTCCCATCTTTAACACCTTCTCTCTCCATGATAATAATGTATTAGGCTCTCAAAATTATCACATAGTGTGTGCAAATTCTCAATTATTCTCAATTACTTAGACCTTAAAAACCAACATATATTCATAATCACATAGAATTATATGTAAATATTATTCCACGTATTTGAAATATGAAAACTCAATGATATTTAGTAGTTTATATCTCATCTAATTTAAATTGGTCATAAAATTCTCAATTTATTCCTTAGTCAAACTCTTTTAAATCCTTGATCAGAACTTCCTTTTAGATCTCCTGAAGAATCAAGATTTTATTCTTTTATATGATTTTCAAATATCATGATATTATCATCTAGAAAATACACTTATTTTAATTCCATCGAAATATAAAGGTGGATAGAAGCATGCATCATTTCCACATGGACCTCCAACTTATTACATATGTCTCATCTAATCATTTTGTTTATATTTACAAGAATCTCAAAATTAAAGGATTATGCTAAATTATTGTGATAAATTCTTATGTTATTTATAAATAATTATTAATTAAAAATAATTATTCTTGTCTCAAAATATTTACTTCTAGCCAAAGGATTACTTTTTTGCACATAAAATCCATATATTTGGCCAAAGGATTATGTTCATCTCTCAAAGTTTTACTTTAATGTCTTTTTAATTTCTCATAGGTTCTTTTAATCTCAAAGAGTCACCTTAAGTTTGATACTTTGATTCTTATCATTTTAGATCATGGTCATATCAAGTGATCATAATGATTAATACCATAAATATCAAAACATAAACATAATCTAATTTATTTCTTCATTGTATCCAAAATCATGAAATGCATATTTTTTCCTAGAAGCTTCACTTAAAAATCCACTAAGTAATTGACCTACTGTGATTCAGATCAATCATGAGGAATGTTATTTTTTGAAGTGGCCTCACAAATTGGATCGACCGTGAGACATCAATATTTTTTTATCCTGAATTGTTGTAGTGACTATATGTAAAAATCAATTGAACATGCCTTTATGGATTGACCACATGTACAAACCGTTATGGATGATGAATCGACCATACGAAGAAACTCATACATATGGTCATTGGATCGACTATATGGGCAAGTGATTGTATGGAACTATGATCAGTTGACCTAAAACATTTAAAAATTAAATTTATTATGTTTTTCTCCATATAGAAATCACAAACATGATTCACTTAAACTTAGGACCTCCTAAAATAATCTTTTCATGCCTTAATCAACTCAGAATCACTTATAACTTGTTGAGACAATGTATCTTCATTGACCAACATGCACCAATGATTTCTTTGAATAATAACACATCAATCATCACTTTTAGTCCCATTTTTTCTTGAATCTAACTAATTCATAATTTCAAGATGTTTCCTCAAATACTTTACCATAGAATATGGAAGTATCTCACTCAAATTATGGACTTGGATGCTTTATCAAGCATAGAATAAAATTCCAACTCATGAATAAATAACAATCTTCAAAGAATAACCACCTCTATCACTAAAAACATATTAAAATATTGAAAAAAATGAAATAAAAAACTATTGGCTCAATAATTTTCCCTTTTTGTTTGCTATCCATACATCAAAAAACTTATATCAATATTTAATTTTATATTTATTCCCATTACTGATGATAAATTCAAAGCGATAGTGAGGACTTATCATCTCATCTATCCCTTTAAACCTCTTTTCCTACTTTAAAGAACATCTTAAGACACTTATGAGGTAAGGATGACACCACATGATTTTCCTTCACAAATATCTTTTAGTTAGTCCACTCTAAGTCTACTTGGGATAATCTAGTGTATAAAATAAGATAAATTAAATCAAGGTTTTAAATTTTTTCTATAAATAACCAACCATTTGATATCTTTCTCATATTATCATTCTATGGTTTTCTCATATAGATTCATTAAAAAACTTTGTATCCTGTACACATCTCAATAAACACATTAAAAAGTTCAAGTGAAAATCCTATAACTCCCCCTTTGTCTCATATTTTCATCAACCAGTAATCCCCCTTCATAAATATGGTTAATAAAATCATAACAAAGGTTTTTAAGTGTGATTATAATACCTCTTACCCTAAATTACATTGTTATATCTATATTTTCTTGAATTTACATATTCACACAATTTGTAATATATTAATAGCTTCATCTTCATGTTTTCTCCCCCTTAAGGGATAAAATAAATCCTCTACTTCATGGAATTTGAAACACCATGAAAAATCATTATTTATTGTATATTAGTGAGAAAATTACACCTTTCCATTAATTCCATGGAAGTTATCATAGATAAACAACAATAATATAGAATAAGGAGGAACCTTCTTTTTTTCTCATAGGAAAAAATCGATCTGAGAGTTTCCTATCACCCTAGACCATTATTTACTCCCAAACTCATAAATTATATTCTTATCAATATCTACACAATATTAAGTGATTTATTTTTTCTTTTAGCTATTTTTTCATGTGATTTTGTTTTCTTCACATAAAAATTCAAGGAAACTTCATTAAATTTTGATTTCATCATCCTTTTTATACTCACTTATTAAGATGGTAGGATTTTCATGTAATCCTTTGTGCCATTCCCAGACTGACCACTCCTTTAACATGATTTTTCTAAATCTTTAAAATCTATATTTGTAGAAATTTTCTCATGGATACCATCTTCTTCATGTGTGACTACTTTTTCCTATATCTTTAACATTCATATATTCTTTCTCTATTATATTTTCCAACTCTAACTGGTTTGGATAGATCACTAAGAATAATTTCCTAGCCTGATAAAATTCTTTGGGATCTTCACAAGTCATCTTGAAAGGATTAATATTTTATGACTCCTCCACTTTAGATTTTTGAATTTTCTTACCTTTCAAAACATAGGGAATCTATCCTTATAGTATAGTCATATAATCCCAATATTTTTTCCCTCTTGTCCATATATGTTATAAACCTCTTCCAAATACTCAAATCTATGTTGGTTTGAAATATTTGGTTCATTCTTGACACTAGCTTGCTTCATCTTAAAATATATCCATGAATGGTCAATAAAACTCCCCCTTGGTTCTTACCACATTCCTAAAATGACATATTAATCAAAAAAATTAAAGTATTTATGTCCATAACTTCCAAAACACAAGTAAAAACCTCTGAAATTAGATATTATATTTTCATAATAAATCTATCCTAAAATCTTGTATTGTTGTCCTACTATAATATGATCTTCCTTTTTCATAGGGTAAAGTGTACCTCTTGGCCTAAGTTCTTTCATTGATGGGGAAGAGTGTATATCATGATTATTATTGGTAAAAATAGGTTATTACTTGTGTTTTTCACCTACATTATTAGAGATAATAGATTTAATATGGGATATATTAGGTATAAATTTATTTTTCCATTTTGAACCCATCTTCTCATTGATTTGGGAAGATTATCCTTTAACCTAATGATAATTTTCAAAGTATTATCTAACATTTTTCATCTAATTTTTTAAATAAATACATATATATTGTGTATCTCCCAATTATATTTCTTTTTATTTGGATTCTCCTCAAGGTCACTGATAATTTTTTCTAATTCTTTAATCTTGTGTTTATTGATCCCATAAAAATATATTTCTTACTACTTGGAAAACTTCTATTTTTCTTTATCCTTCTTGATTTTATACTTCATTGTATTCATTTTATATTTCTTGAGTTATGTATTATACTCAAGAAAATATTTCTACTTGTATTTCAGCTCCCAGTCAATCTCTATCATTTCCTCTATATCACCATCACTACTTGATGAATCAAATCCTTACTCACCATGAACAAATAAATTGAATTTATTATCTGAGTTTCTAGATGAATAAACTTTCTATTTCATGATCATAAAGTTTCTTATTTTTTTATTGAAATTATTCTTATTATTCTTACCATTTTTTTGTTTTTTTGTTTTCTTATCCTCCTCATCAGATTCAGATTCTTTAACCTACTTATTTGGATAATATTTTATAATATGGAAAATATCATCATAATTATAACATATCAATAATTTATTACCTTTTATTTTCCATTTCCCTTCATGAATATATTTTATAGAAAATAAAATATTTGGTTTAAGTATTTAATATCCTCAGCATCTAAATCATTGGATTCAATAGCCTTTTCTTCTCTGAATTTTCCTTTTCTCATGGATTCAAAAGTTATCTCATATTTTGCCTTATTTTTAAATTGTTGAGCCTTTCTTATTCATATAAAATGGGGATATTGTGAAGTTTAACTAGGTAAAACTCTTCCCTTTACTCTAAATCTAAAACCTTAGAATCAAATCTACCTATAAATTTTCCTATCCTCCTCTTAACAACTATGGAATCGTCTATATTTTCACAAATACTAGAATATTACTGATTATCTAATTCACCCTTGTGAAATAATCATCTATATTCTCCTCATATTCCATTTTATTATCCTAAAATTTACTCATCCATAACTATAACTTGGATTTATTCACCTTGGAATTACCTTTATAGATTCTTCTTGATTTTTCCCATTTAACTTTTTGTTGTTTGAAGACCTATTACCTTTGTGTAAACCTTTTCTAAAAGGGACATAAAGGTTTAATTTTGGGATTTTCCATCTAGATACATATGTTTCTTATTATCTTAATTCATATCAGAACCTTCAGCAATGAGTAGAAAATCCACTCTAGTGGTATATTTATCATTTAGGCCAAATGAGAGGAGGTAGGGTAGCATCATATTCCTCCAAATATGGTAGTGCATTCAATTGATAGTAGGTATTCCTTGATTGTTCATAGAAATTAATTCACCATTAATCAGTAACTTATTTTTTATCTTTATAGGGAACTATATTTGATACCACTTTTCCCCTCAGATCTTATTAGATCATTGAGAGGGAGAGAAGGAATTAGTGATCACATTAATTTTTTTAAGTTATTCTCTTTTATCCCAAACTATTAAACGTGTTAAGGTTAACAATCCACTCAATGGATTCTCAAAGACTCACCTTCATGTTTAGTGATAATAATAAAGATAGTAGCGCACAATATTTACATGGTTAATCTAAAAGTCCTATCCTTTTCCATATTGGTTATACCCATAAACATGGATTTTCCATTATCTTCAATAATTTTCTATAATATAGAATTTTATATTTTATCCACAATTGATAGGGTATAATAGAATATATGATGATTCTTCAAAAAAAGATCCAAAAAATAAATATATATGAGTCTTGGTGTTATCTATACCACTGGATGTTGATCTTCCTCCACAAGCATATGGATTTGTAGGTGTTCGCAAATATTCTCTCAAGAATTTCAGAATTATCACTAGTCTTGAGACTTACTATATATATTGAGAGATATTAATCTTCCTCAAATATTAATGAATACTTGGGTGCATAGTATATATCCTTATTATTTAATAGCTCTTATCTTCGACTATGTCCCTATCCATGATAATAATATATTGGGATCTTAGAATTCTCACATAGTGTATGTGATTTCTAAATTATTTTCACTTTTTTTATCTTTCATAAACTATATATATTTATAATAAAATATATAATTCCATATTAATATTTTTCTATGTATTTGAAATATGTAAACTCTATGATCTTCATCAGGTGGGATCTTCCCTTATTTAAATTGGTTGATAGATTCTTGATTTATTACTTATTCAAAATATTTCAAATCCTCATTTGAAACTTCCTTATAAATATCTTGAAGACTCAAAATTTTATTATTTTATGTGATATTTAAATATTTTGATCTTAGCATCCAAAAAATACACTTATTTAAATTCCTTCAAAATATACACAAGCATGGAAACATGCATCATTTCCATGTGGTCCTATTTCTTGAGGTGTGGATTTCATCTCATAATTTTCTTCATATCTGTATACATCTCAAAATTATATAAGTCTTTAATTATTAAATTAAATTTATATGATAAAAACTTACATTATGAATGAAAACTTCTGAACTAAAAATACTTACACTTTCCTCAAAATTATTACATATATTCAAAGGTTTATGCTCAATAATTCAAATACTTAGGTTTGGACAAAGGTTTACATTCATCTCTAAAAGGATTATGCTCATTCCTTTACCATTTATCACAAGTTACTTAAATATAAAATAATCATCTTTGAATTGATGATTTGGTTCTCAATAACTTGGATCATGATCATTTTGAATGATGATGATGCTTAATCCCATGAAGATCACAGTAGCAACAACATCTATATTATTTCTTTAGAATATTAAAAATCTATAAAGTCATATTTTCACCCAATATATTCACTTGAAAATTCACTAAGTACATGATATATCATGAGTCAAATTAATAATGAGTAAATTTAATGTGTGAAGCAACCATTCCATTTGGAACTACCTTATAGATTGACTATGAGATTTCATTCTCTATTTATCACTAAGTGTTGGATTGAATGTATGTACAAATAAATCAGTCATGCCTTCCTGGATAATCCATATGTGCAGACTATTATAGTCAATGAGTTGACCATTTGAAGTAACTCGTGTATATAGTCAGTGGAACTACCACACATGAAAGTGATAGTATGATGTTATGATCATTGAATCAACCGCATATAAAAATCCAATTGACAATTTCTATCTTATTCTTGAAATTCTAGACTTGTTTCACTTTGACTCAAGGCCTCCTCAAATAATCTCCATCCTTCCTTAATAAACTCATAATCATTTCCAAAATTGTATAGATATTTTATCTTCATTCACCAACACATGCCAATGATTTATTTTAGGAACATCACATAAATCATCACTTTTAATGTCACTTTGTATTAAATTTGTCAAAGTTATAATTTCAAGATGTAGCATCAAATGATTTTCCATTGAAAATTATAGTAGCTTACTCAACTTATGTACTTAGATTACTTATCAAGCATGAAATCCAATGTATAATCATAAATCTATAGAAATCCTTAAATAACCATCACCTCCATCACTAAAAACATATTGACATATTCTGGAAAAATACAATCAAAAACTTTGGGTTCAACATATATTCTTTCTTGTATTATAAAGTTTATGATGAGGGGTTTTATTCCCACTATTTCATATGTTTTTGGCTGGTGGGAAATGAATCCAAAAATTATAGTATATGATTTTTTATTTATTTAATAATAGAATGGGGTTTTTATGTATTCTTTCTTTGTTTTTTTTGTTTATAATTGACTCTATTGGTTACATTGTGATTTATAGTGATTTGTACTGAATAGGGTATAGTCTCCCCACTTTATACATGGACCATAACTACTGGTCAGAAGAATATGGTGTATTAGGAGGCATTCTTGAGGTATAAAACACCTAGTTCATTTATAGTGGAGGTGAATTGGGTTAAGGATGCTACAACATGGCCAAGAAACTATATCTGGTTAATCCAAACCAGGAAAAATCTTTCTGATTCAACTAAAACTCCACATTCCTGAACTTCCCTGGTAACCCATGCTTCACTAAAAAAATGTTGAACAAGAATTTTTATTGTCTTCCGGTTGATTTACAAAAAATACTATATCCATGCTTACTAAACCCTAATTGAACAAAACTGATACCATTTATAAAATCCTGATCTGATCTTGCTACTCAAACCTGACCTGAGCCAAATTGTAATGTTACTCATCCCTTAGTGTCATCCCTCAACCACCAGAGGCTCAATAGATAAATAAAATATCATCACAAATCATGGATAATGGTATAAAATCCCAACTCACCTAAAAACTGCATCCCTATAGAATAATTCACAACATAATAAAATGAATGCAATGCATAAAAACTACTATAAGTGCAGTAATATCATAATATACATGCTAAAAACATAACCTTATCCAATACTTAATCCATCATGAATGATAAATCCACCACTAGTCTCCACTAGTAATCCTCTACTACTTCATCCCATCGGATGAAGAAACGATGCTCATAACCTACAACTCATGAAACATCATCTACATGTGCACTAATATAAACATGTAGGGGTGAGTATGATAACTCATTAAGATTTATCTAAGACCACCCATAAACCCCATGTATATGAAAATCATCCAAACTCTAAATGAGTTTTATAAAAACATGACCCACTCATGGAATTTTATAAAACAATAAACAAAAATTTTACATAACCAAGTTTAAAAATGTTTAACATAAATCATACCAAACATATCAAAATCTAAAATATTCTAACCCATACACACATATCCAAATTTTCAACCAAAACAAGAGGGAATCCACTTCAACCATTTGTAACAAACAAAATGGATATATTTTACTCATGAGTGGACCAAATACCCCCAAAACTCACCTTTTCATTGCTGAAAAGGTCCCTATACCCAAGTGGGAGTTTTCACAATGCATGATCCATATATAACCCAACAAGGCACATATACCCAAGTAGGAATTATCAAACACCCAAATCCTTTTCAACCTGAAAAGGTACCTACACTCTAGTAAGAATTCTTATTTCATGTACAACACATAAAAATAATCATTTCCAACACATTCAAAATAATAAAAATCCCAATAGCCTAAAGTAGCACTCAAAAATAACATTAAAACCCCATTGTAGCTTAATGAAACCAACAAAAAAATATTTAAACCCTAAAAACTCAATATAAGAATCACAGGAATATTAAAACCCCTTTTCAACCACACTTTCAAATTCCTCCAATTTCCAGGAAATCACAAGCATTTAAAAATACAACAATTTAATATTCACTAATTAACCCACACTAAATCCATTTTCTCCCTATATCACCCCTAAAAAATAATTAAAATATTTTGACACCAAAAAATAATTTAATTAAATCACCACATTCAATACTAAGAGATTTAGCACACAAATAAGGGTGTAGAAGAAGATATCTACCTAAAATTGAATATAAACAACCATTTCCTCACCAAATGGTCATCTATAAACTCATTCAATACCATCTTATAAAAAACATCAAATTCGATAAATTCCATATCCAAAAAAATTGACCAAACAAGAAAATTATAGAGAAACCTTTACCTCACTTTTAATCATCATTGGTGTCCCTCCCAATTAAGTACTAAAAGTATTGTGAAGTGAAGTATATTTTATTTCATAATAAGCACATCCATTATATTCAAGTTACTGTAATTATGTCACTGAAATTTAGAGTGGTGCGGTATGAAAACAGCAGCAGCGAGTCTTCTCCATGTGCAATATAATCATCAAAAGTTCACATATTTTAATGATGTTATAATGGATAATTGGATATCTAAAATTTAAACAAAGTTAAAGGGTCTCTTGGTTGGTAATCAAGTTTAGGCGTTCATGTTTAGCGGTCTATGATTTCAAGGGAGTAGGTATTACTTGTTGACTATATGACACTTAGTATATAAGTGGGTGGGACCTCAGTGTTATGTATGATCCCAGAGATAGAAATTTAGAGTGGTAAAGCTTGTGTATATTTCATGTACCTAGTAATCTTGTTTGTAATATCTTGTATCATCTAGTTATAAAGAACATGTTTCTCCCATTCACATAGGATTAAATATATGAAACACATTAATCTCTTGCATTTATTTATTTCTTTATGTATTTCTATTAAATTTATTTATGTTTACCTTGAATGCTTTTGAGTTTTTTTGTGTGGTAAAAGGATAAATTTGTGTAGTGATTAGGGTGTTAATTCTTCCTACTTCTAGAACACTCACTTATTAATAAAGGGGACTTATGGAGGTTAAATTTTTTACACAAGGCCTCTATGGTTTAAAGATCCGGTAAACCTAAGATCATTCTTCCACTGGTTTTATTAGAATCACGGTCTAAGGAATCCCTAAAAAGTTGTATCAAAGCAATTTCATGTTTTGATATATAATAATAATTAGTGTAAAATCACATGGTTTCTATAATCTCAAGTTCTATATTACCTTGATGATATCTCAATTATAGTGGGAGTTCACTATCATCAGAAGATATGACATCAAATGATATAAAGGTATGGGTAGATAAGTTAGATGAAAAGGATTTTGGATTTTGGATAATTCATATGGAAGATCATCTGATTCAAAAGGACCTTGATGTTCCACTTACTGGTGTTTTTTTAGAGAATATAGAAAATGTGGAATGAGAATAGATGCATAGAAAATTATTGGTTCTGGTGAGAATTTATTTGTAAAAGAATTTTATATTTTACATTCATGAAATAAATAATATGGAAGGAGAGATGAAGGTATGAGAGAATATATATGAGAAACTGATAGATTTGAATGAATTTTTCATGATTCAAAGGCTCTTTAGCCTGAGGTTGTCGAAAGGAAGACCCAAGAAAAATCATGTGAACGTTTTCAATATAAATTGAAGGTAGCTCAAATCAATGAAGGTAATGTTCACAGATGATGTCTGGAGATTCATAATACTATCATCACTTTTACAAAGTTGGTATGTGATGGTGACTGCTATTAGTAAATCCATCAAAAAGAATAATTTGGTATTCGATTATATCAGTAATTTGATACTCAATAAATAACTCCATCAGTGATAATTACCTGAATCGTACTATTAATATTAATGGATGAGGATGTTCACCTTAATGGAAGAAAGTATTCTAGAAAAATCCATCTGAAGATAAGTCATTGGATAATATTTGAGAAAATTTAGCTGGTCCAGGACCTATATATTTGAAGTGTAATAAAAGTGGACACTTTAATAAGGACTATAGGATTCATATGGAATGATATAGAATACCATAAATCTCTAAAATTTCAAATTCAATTGGTAAAATTGATGTAGATAGATAATTGTTTCTCAGTGTAAACATTCTAGTAGTGTCATGGTTAGTTGGCTGAGGTGAATCATTCTATTCCATAAGAGTGTTGATATAAATTAAAAATTATGTATTGGTAATTTTTGAAAAAAAAAATGCATTTTTTTGGATGATAAGACTTAAGTGATCATTGGAAAAGGATATGTGAATATTGAGATAAATAATTGGGGAGTATTAAAGCTGGAAAAAGTTATAAATATTATAGGGCTACGGAAGAACCTAATTTTATTTAGAAAACTAAATTAGGAAGGGTATATAACTACTTTTTCTAATAAAGTATATAAAGTTACTTGATGCTCTATAGTAGTTGAAAAATGAGTAAAGGATTGAAAACTATAAAAGATAGTAAGCACATATGCTATTACAATGGCTAAAAGTTTATAAAATCTAGATGTTTTATATTGCATACTTGTTCATCTCAATGAGAATAACATGAAGGTTATAATGATGAAATACATACTAAATCTTCATTACATGTTCACTAGAAGTTATGGTAGATGTATGATGGGGAAATAAAGGGGGGTTACCTTTAATGTAGATGAATGAAATCCTAAGTCTTGAAAATTATAACTTGTTCATAGTGATGTTTGGGGACCTTCCCATGTTAAGTTCCTTAGAGGTTTACTTTACTTTTTAACCTTTATTGATGATACTATAAGAAAAGATTGGGTTTATTTATTTAAGAATAAGTATGATGTGTTTTGTTCTTTTATTTAATGGAAATCCATGGTAGAAAGAGAGTGTGGTCAGGAGAAAAAATTCATATGTTATGAAAATAGTGGTGAGTAAACTAGATAGAACTTCCGGAATTTCTACAAAAAAGGGGGGTAAGGAATGAGAAGACTATGATTAGAAATTCGTAGCATAATGGAGTGGCTAAGATAATGAATAGTAAATTATAAAATACGGCTAAAAGCATGAGGTTTCACTCATTAATTTTCAAAGGAATTTGGGTGGAGGCACTCAACACAGCTTTATATATCATCAATAGAATTATAACATTGGAAATTGGCAGGAAATTTTTTAGGAGATATGGTATGGTAAAACACTGAAATTTAGCCACCTTAGAGACTTTAGAAGCTTGTAATAAAGGTATATTGATGATAAGGATAGGGAAATTCTTAATTCTAAGTTTAAATTTTATTTTATTTCATTAGGTATTATGATGAGAACTTTGACTACCAATTATAGGATGAAGAAAAGAGACAAGTCATTAGATGATGAGATGTTCACTTCAATAAAGGGGTTATTTGGAAAGAATATAAATTGGTAAAGATAGATGTTTAAAATAAATAAATTATTGAATTCCAAGTTCATTTGAGTAATAATAATAGAAAGGAAAAAAATTGGAGGTCTTAGATGTAAGCACCAGAAGTCCAAAGGTGAGACCTGCAGAGGATGAGCCAGAAAGTTCAAGGGATGATGAATCTCAAGTGGGAGTACTATAAGTTGTGTTACCAAAAGTTAAAGTTGAGTCAATAAATACATCACATATGACCAAGTTATGGAGTTCAACTAGGTTCAAAGATCCAATTCAGATATTTGGGGCTGACATGAACTTTCTTCTTCTAACATATGTTGAAGAGCTATATATCCCAGAAGAGGCGTCCACACTATAATGACCCAGACATTTCATACACAGATATTACATCTTAATATATGAATATTATTTATATAATATAATGATCCATTAAAAAATAATTTAGGTATAGTACCTTTGAAAACATGGACACATAAATAACTGGTTCATAGGTGAACTACATCTTCTCCCACTTAGTTCTTTATATCTATCACCCCTATTAGACTTATTATATATAAAACCTTTCTTCATAATCTGAGGAAGAAAACATAATAAAGGGAAATATCATATGCTTAGTAAGGATAAATAGGGTAGATATCAATAATAAAATAAAAATAACATGATAATATATGTATTATATTAACATTTGAAAACCATACCCTACATATCATAGATCATAAACTTGAGTCATGGCATAAATCTTAGTAGTTCAAAAGATGTGAATCATAATGAAATAAAAGAACATGATCCATGAGATCGTAACATTGGCATAAGACATAGATTATGTCATACACATAAGAATATAAAACCTTATGCCAAGGCTATCCACCAAGACATTCATAACATGTTAGCCTTGGGGTAACCACCTGTGTACCTACTTCGGGCTTGGGATAACCTCTTATGTGCCCTCTTTGGGGATTGAGATAACCTCCTGTGTACCCTTTGATCTCATAGAACATTAATCATTATCAAATTAATTTGATGTAGATATAGGTCCCACCTATCAAATAATGACAAATAATATATATGTGTTTCATAATATCATCAAACATTCATCGTATCAGAACCCATGAAAATAAATGGGTTTTATAAACATTTTATCATAGCATAACTCAAGGAAAATAAATGGGTTTCATAAATATTGTGTCATAATATTCATAAACCATATATAGAAATAATAAATATGGTATCATTGTATCATATCCACATTAAATCTTAAGTAACATTAAAGGATGTCATCTTAGATGAAAAATTATTCTGAAAGATCACTTGGAACATTTCTTATGGAAAATACACTTTCCATTTTGAAATCACTTATTCTAAAAAAAACTACACAATTATGAAGGAAAAAATTTCTTTCAAACTAACCATGTAAACATGTAAATAAGTCTTCAAAGAAAATATTATTTATTATGGTGGGAAAATATTTTCATTCAATATAAGTTAAAAAATATTCCTTCCATGTTTTTTATGAAAAAATCACAATATACCATGTTTGGAAAATGATAAAAATATTCCTTTAAAATCATTATATAAAAATTAAAACATGGGTAAAAATAACTTTAAAAATAATATGAGAATGTTAAAAACATTTTTGAAAATATTTTTAGAAAACATGGACATGGAAGATAAATATTCCCCAGTAGAGAGTTAAATATAAGCTATATCAAATATTGATGAGATTGTGAAATAAACTCATACCTTGAGTTAGAATTTCTTTGAAAGCACTCTAAACTCTTGTATAATAAATTTATATTTATTATAATACTAAAACATAGTCATTTTCATACTTATAATATCATATATGATCCCATTATAACACTTAAACATCCCCTTTTATCAATAATTCCTTATTAAAATTGTTATTTCTGGGTGTTAATTGTTTCGTTTATCATGAGTATATTAGTTTAGTGGTTCCAGTACTTCTAAATTTATCTTTTATACATAATAAAAAAATATTTATCATGATATAAATATAATATATATTAATTATATACATATTTATATCCATCCATAAAATTTATAGATAGAAAACTGAATTACATTGGTCATTGAGACGGTAGTTCATACGTACGCATCAACACTATTTTCATTTTTCAACGGATAGAATAAAAGAAAGTTAAATATTAATTAACCTTTAAAATATCATTATTATATCATATATATCATATATATTCAACAAATTTATCCTCGCTACCATAAATGTAAAATATAAATGAAAAATGAATCACATCATTTCGTGGAGGTGGTAGTCCACACGTACGCACAAGCGATGTTATCATTTCTCAATGGATAGGATAGTAAGGTGGTAGACATTATATTATTATTAAATTAGTATAATTTTTTCATTAATATAATATATAAACATTAAATCTATCATAATACCCATACATAAAATATGGTGATCAAAAATTAATTGTATCGCAACATGGAGACGGTAAGCCATACGCATATAAGAGCGATAATTTCACTTCTCATTTGATGGGAAAGAGGGTGTATAATGGTTTTTTAATAATCATAACAAAATTTTAGTATATTTATGATAATTAATTTACTATTTTATAATACATAACATAGATTTATAATAGGTAAATAAGAGTAGAAAAGAAAGTGATCGGTTAAGGTGATTACCTCTTCTTAGAAATGACTCCTTTAGATCTTCTCTAAAGGGCTCTAGGGTTGATATTTTGGGAAAAAAATAACCTCCAAAATGTGTTTAGGGAAGTTTAGAAGGTTAATTGGTATATTTTTGTTGATATATAAGGATCAATGTTGTGTGAATAATTGAAGTAGGATGTGCCCTTATATAATTGATGTGAGGGTCACTTTTAGAATTTCTCAAAAGATTAAATTATAATAAATTAATTCTCAATTAATATGACACAAAATGTCCATGTATTTGAAGATAAGATAATATAGGGTATTAATACCATAAAACAATATAATTTAGACAAGTTTTAGTTTAATTTTAAACTTTATCATTTTGATTAACCCTTAGTTAACAAATTTTAATTTTAACTACGGTAACGACTTTTTCAATGTTAAAGGGTTGTAATGTTAAATTATATGGTAAAAATTGAAAAATTAATGGGAAATTTATGAAATTTTAGACCATATCAGGTACAGGTTGTCTTATTTCAATATTTTTATTATTTTTAAATAATTTAATAAAATATTAATTTGATAAAGTATCATTATTGTCACTTTTGAAACTATTCATTATTAAGAAAAAAAAGGAATTATAATATATTACTTTAAAACCTCACTAATATGTCCTATAAACCTATAAAATTCTTGGATAACACTAAATCATTGAAATTATGTCACTTTTAATATTTTTAATATCATTAATTATATTGTTTTTATTAAATTGAGACATATTGTATCGGTATAGCATAAGTAATTAAGGTCATTATATAATTACTAAAAATTAAAAATAAATTTATATCTTGAACATAATTTAATTAATATAAAATCAAACACTTATATTCATTCATAATGTACTTTGTTTACTATTAAGACACATAATGGATATTAAAAACAAAAAGACTAGAATTTTGTAACATTCTTTAATTTAAATAATATATAAGTCATTTTCATGAACAATTTTCCGTTAAACAACTCAATTTAGAGACTAAGGTTTTTATATTATAATTATTTTCATCTAATAATAATTTGGATGAATAATTATGGCCTTATCAGTTATTTTTAATCTAGATTAACCAGGTTTACTCTTTACTGAGGTGATAAATTTTACCATGGTTACTATTCATATTGACAAAAAATAAAAGGGACCTATTAAGAAAATTTGAACCTAATGATAATAAATATATAATTAATTTTATCTAATTCAATACCTAAAAATTTAAGAACTTAATTTTAATGTAAGTGCACAAAATGTGATAAAAGCTTCTTTTTTAGAAAAAAAAGTATATTTTTAAGCATAAAACGGGATTTATTCTTATCCTATTCCTAAAAAACATTTAATATTTAAATAATTTTATCAATTAAATAATATATAAAATTCATTAAAATAATTTACCACTAGGGATTATTTTAATTTATTAAGATAAAAATACATTACATGCATAAAAATTGTTTTTCAAAAAAATATTTATTTTTCTTTCAAATGATTTTTATTTTAATTTATAATAAATTGATAACCAATGAATTAATTTTATACATATATAACCATAAATTTTTCATAATTTATACATTCCTATTCATACTTATCAATCCAATAGCTAGGAAATAGATTTCATTTTAAATAATAATATTTTAATAGTACATCATGGCTCGTTTAAACTCAGTATTGCATGTAACACTAGAAATTGAATAAATCAAATTATTTAAGAAGAATTATTTCATAAAAATAATAGGGTGTTTCATTATACACTATTTTAAATGAACTTACCCCTTGAAATTCATCACTTTGATACAAAAAGATGAGGATACATGTGCCTTATCACATCCTCAAGTTACCATGTAACTTCCTCAAATTTATGGTTTTTCAACAAAAATTTGATTAGGTGAGTGGTATTTTTTCATAAAACTTTCTCTATATGATAAAAAAATATCTAATAGTTTAAATTTAGAAGAAATATCTTACTCCAGTAATATGACCTCTGAGTTCAGTACATGTGAAGGATCAAGTATGTAATTCCTTAGGAGAGATACATGGAACACATCATGAACTTGAGAGAGATTTTTTGAAGCACTAATAGATAAGAAACCATCCCATTACAGTAAAGAATTTAAAATTAACAATATGTTTATGTATTATCTTTCCCTTATTTCCAAATCTCATCACCCTCTTCTAGGGAGATATTCATAGGAATATTGTGTCACCAACTACAATTCAGATCTTATTGACGATTATAGGTATAACTTTTTTATCGAATATGAGCTGATATTATGTTTTTTGAATGGATATAGCCTTATCTTCCATTTCCTCATCTATATTAGGTTCCAATATATTTATTTCTCCAACTTCACTCTCACATGTTGGAGTTATGCACTTCCTACCATATATGGCTTCATAAGGATCCATCTGAATGTTGGAGTGAAACTTATTGTTGTAAGAAAATTACACCAAAGGAAGGTGTTGATACCAACCACATTTTAAATATATATATCATGATCACAAAATTTCTTATAGAGTTTAAATAGTATTCTCATATAGAACATATTTATGAGGATGATAGGCAGTGCTAAAAATTAACTATGTATTTAGAGCATGCTAAAGACTTCTCCAAAACTTTGATATAAACCTTAGATCTTGATCAGATATGATGAAAAGTGGTACTATATGAAATCTTATAACTTTATTAATATATATTCTAGAAATATCATCAATATAGAAATATTTTTTGATATAAATTAAGTGTGTCGACTTTATAAGGTGATTGACCATAACCTATATTGCATTATGACCTTTGAATTATTTGGAGAGTCTGAAGACAAAATACATGGTGATGTTTTTCCATTTCCATTAAGGTATGGTTAATAGTTGTAAAATCCCCTTAAAATTATGTCTCTCATCCTTAACTTGTTGAAAAATAAATTATTGAAAAATATATTATACAATATCTCTTTTAATTTCATCCCACTAGAAACACACTTTTAGGTCTCTATACATCTTTGTGCTTCCAGGATGAATAGATAATGAATAAATATGAGCTTCATCCATTATATCCTTATTCATAATTGGTACCAAATGGAAATATACATGGTTCCTAAACCATATTATTCCATTATAATGAAGGTTAAATTCAGGAACATTCCTCGCCTTCTTTTGCAGCTCTGCATCTTTATTTTTTGCCTCTTTAATCTTTACTTGTATATATGGTTGAAAAAACATTTGAGAAAGATAATATTTATCCCATTCCTTCAATATTTAAAGATCCATACTTTTCAAGTCTAGAAATATTAGATCTTTTTTTATCCTCATCATATAAAATCTATCATGATCCTTTTGACTCGGAGCATCTACTACCTTGTTTTCTTTCCTGGGGTGGTAATGTATTGAGCAGTCATAATATTCAATCATCTCCAACCATTGTATTTAGAACATTTTCAGATATTTTTGAATGAAAATATACTTTAAACTTTTGTGATTATTATATTTGTAACACCTTTTTCCATATAGATAATGCCTCCATATCTTTAATAAAAATTTACTATAGCTAACTCCAAATCATGAGTTTGGTAAATTTTCTCATGAAAATTCAATTGGAATGAGGTATAAGATATCACCATATCATTTTTATTGAGAACACATCCCGTCCAATTCTTTCATGCATCGCTATATATCACAAAACGTTCTTCACTATAGTGTAGTGTGAGCACAGGTGCATTGACCAACCTTCTTTTCATATCGTTGAAATTATCTTTATATTCCTTCATCCATATAAACTTAATTCCTTAATTATAAAACTTTATGATTGTATTATATCATTATGATAAATATCTCATAAAACATAAATTACATATATCCAACCCAATAAAACTATGGATTTAAGTTACTGTTGTTGGTTTAGGCCATTTCTCAATAACTCCTATATTTGAAGGATCTACTGATATACCCTTACTTGAGATTATATGACCCAAGAATGAAACATTAAACAACCAAAAATCCCAATTATTAATTTTTTCATGAATCTTTTCCTTTATTAGGTTCTTTAGAAAAAAAAACCTCAAATTATCTTCATGTTATTCATTACTGTTTGAAAAGACAATAATATCATCTATAATGACTAACAAAAACTGATCAAGGTAGTCTATAAAGACTTTATTCAATAAATCTATGAAGATAGGGGGGAATTAGTAAGACTAAAATGAATGAATATAAATTCATAGTTCCCATACCTTTTATGGAATGATGTATTCGGTATATCCTCTTTCTTGACCCTTAATTAATTGTATCTAGAATAAATTAAAATCCTAGAAAAATATTGATCTCCATGTAGTTGATCAAACAATTCATCAATATAGGGTAGAGTATACTTGTTCTTGATAGTAATCTTTTTAATTTATTTATAATAAATGTAGAATCTCATTGATCGATCTTTATTCTTAACAAATAGAACAGGATCACCCCAAGGTGGCACACTTGGATGAATGAACCACATGTCAAGATTCTCTTGGAATTGTTTCTTTAATTCTTGCAACTCAATTAGGTCCATTAAATATAGAATATTTAAAATTGGTGTAGCACTCGATATTAGATCTATTGTAAAATCAGCTTCATGATTCGATGTAAGACTAGGAAACTCTTTTGTAAAGACATGAGTAAACTTATTCACAATAAGAATATCTTCTATGTTGAGTTTCTTCCCAACTATCTGAGATAAACACCCCTTTATATAAGAATAATGACTCATAAAATGGATCTAATTTCCATTAGAAGTTCATTTTATTCATCACACTGGTAGGTTATCAGAGGTTGGTTCATTATATCAAACATAACTTCCCTTCCTTAGAAATTGATGTGGTATTTATGTATAGAAAAAAAATTCATTCCCAGAATAACATCGAAGTCAACCGAAGGGAGAATACTAAGATTTTAAGGAATAAAATTCCCAAAAATGTCAATAAAAGAAGAATCATAGACTTGGGATGAAATCACCACACCATTAGAGGTTTTTACTACTAATTCAACATCTAATTATTAAGGTGATATTATGATACCCTTAGAAAATTCCTCAAAAATAAAAGGCTGGGTAGATATAGAATCAAATAAGACATTAGTAGTTCTATAGTAGATGATATGTGTACCTTTCAACGTGTCTTTATCACACCCTTTATCAAAAATATTGATCACATGATATTTACCTTTATCTTTAGGCTTAAAAGGTTTTTGGTGATCATCATCATCATTAACCTGTGGATTTGGGCACTGGTTAGCATAATTCGCATACTCTTGAAATTTGAAACACAATATTGTGGGTGGTTAATTATATAGAGATTTATATTTATTCACATAATTCTATAAATTATTCCTATAATTTTAGTACTTAGTCAATCGATGACCTTCCTTTCCACACTTAAAATATTTTTAGTCCCCTTAAGACAATTCCACCCATGTTTCCTTCCACACTTTGAGCATAAGGGAAGTATCATCTTCTTCTCTCCATGATTTTTATAATTTCATTTTAATTCCATATTTCTTTTATTATCAAAATCATGAGTTAGATGGATAACTCCAATATTCATTTCCACCTTGATATCACATATATCATCCCGCCTTTTTATCACATAAACTTTCATTACATTATACAAAACTGAGGATCTTTAAGGTTTAGTGTCTTGGAAACCAGGAACTTATTACATGAGAAAAAAACATTCTTCTTAAACACTTGAAAGGATTCTCCTTATTTTCATCCTAGGTTCATTACTACATCTCATAACCTGGGGGCATACATCAAAATAAAGGGTGAGAAAAAGGCCCAGTAAGGGAAACAAGGGGAAACATTTAACATGTGAACTTGAGATACATCAACAATGTCATGAAAAAGAAATTTAAGGAATGAGAAAGAAGTCATGAGGCATATCATAATAAAAATAACGTATTTCATAACTTGAGGATGTGGCTACAACATTTAACAAAGGCAATGATTTCTGTTTCACCAAGGTCCATCCCCAAGGTGTCAATAAAAACTACCAAGGTTGTTCACCAAGGTATCAGTCAAAATAGTCATCTCTAGAGATTAAGTATTTACCCAATGCATTGGAGCGCTATCAGGGCGTACCCTTAAATTTGTCTTTATCATCATGTGATACACATATATCATCATCAATAATTTCATAAAAAACCCATATAGCATAGAAGAAATGGGTTTCATTTCATAATCATAATGTTTTAAAAACTGCTTTAAAGACATGATCTTTATGTAACTTTAAACCCACGGAAAGGGAAAGCGGGTCTCATGTATCTAAATCCCGAAATTTAAAATAGAAAAAATTGGTATATATGTTAATACCCCTATAGAATAGATATCTTTGAGTATTCACTTAATAAAATAAAATAACTTTAGAAAAAGAGAGAGACATTTTGAGACAGAAATTCTGTAGCATAACGGCTATGTTTCGGGGTTTTAGAAAACATTAAAAAGAGAGGGGACATTGGTCACCCACTCATAAATGATCCATAAAACAGTAGGGGGACAGAATATATAGGATTTAAGAACATGTTAATGAAATTTGAAAGATATACCATATGAAATGAAGAACATGAAAGGAAGACAAAAATAAGATTTCTCTTATGAAAAGTCGGCAGCCTGACGGCGTCACTTAAACATCAAAAAAATGAATTGATGAGATCAAATAGGGTATCTCGTCATATGAACATAAAAGTTATGTATGATAGATATAGAGATAATACCACAACATAATAAAAAGGAACTTGAAAGACTTGACATGAAAGTAGAACTTTGAAAAATGAGAAGGGTGAAAGAATCCCTTAAAAATTCGGCAGCCTAACGGCGCCAATTAAATATTCTTAAAACGAATTGATGAGAGAAAGAGGGGGTCTCTCATCATATGAAAATGAAAAGTTCAGTAAGATGAATATAAAAGAACATCATCCAACATAATAACATGGAGCATAAAATAAATGACATAAAAGAGATTACTTGGAAAAAAAAGAGAGGTCGGATCCCTTACCTTAAACGTAACTCTTAAAACTCAAAGGATGGGACCTTGAGGGCTTGGGAGAACCTTTGGAGGACTCTTTGGGAGGTAATGAGACCATAGCTTAGTTGGGGGAGAGTTGGGAGTGAAAAATAAAGGAGGAAATGGTGGTTATTTATAGGGAATATGAGGGGACAAGGCATTAATGGCCAAGGGACACCTCACAAGTGGTTTTCTCAAAACCATGGGCTCTCCCATGGTATTTCCCATGGAGTTAGGCCACATGGGTCCCCCCATACAATAATTCATCACCTTTGGTCGGCCAACCCTTAAAATATCACATGACAACATCATGACACAATTATGATGTCATTAAACATATTGAAACCCTAAAATTGTATATTTACTATTCACTGAAAATTCAACTTTCTCAGAAAAATCCAAAAAATTCACCTTAACCAAATATCAATGCTCTAATTTCAAAAAATAACTCCATTTTATAAAAATAATTTCCTAAATATTTTTAATTTAATTTTTAAATAAATACACTATTCACTGAAAATTCATTTTTTTCAGAAAAATCCCCAAAAATTATCTTAACGTAATATCGATGCTATGAGTTCAAAAATAAAGTCCATTTTATAAAAATAATTTTCTAAATATTTTTAATCTAATTTTTAATTAAAAAACACTATTCACCAGAAAAAACTAATACTTGACTAATAATTTATGAAACCATTATTTAACCATTTTATTTCAATCACATTACCTAATCAAGGTGCCTAGATTATATTAATACTTTTTTTAAGTGAGATTACTAATCCATTTGGTCACATTACTAATCCTAAGCATAAAATCACTATTCATAAATTACTATTCATCAAAAATTAAGTTGATCTTATTAGATTCTAAATTTTGTACTGAACATAATTGTAGAAGACCATTTTTTAAAAATAATTATACATTTTTAATTATTTAAGGTTTACATAAACATTTTTAAAATATCATTTCTCTAAAATTCATCAAAAATATGCATACTATATTTATCCGGACATTTGAAAATTCATAAACTTCATCATAAGAAGAAATCAAATATTTTTTAAAACAAAGGATTAAACAAGGCAGTTACGGTCTCCTTACATAGCCCCTTATCACACCAGCATAGGGCCTAGGTGTAAGGTGTGCTAAGGTGAGAGAATCTGAGGGAGGCTTGGCCAACATCGCACGAGTAGTAATTTCTATCAGTTTGAACTTCTCACGAAGGCAATTCCGTTCTAGCTTCACACGATGAAGTTCGGCTTGGGTTTGGTCCATAGAAAAGCCCAGTGGTGCTACCTCTTTCCCAATTTCTGTTAGATGGGCTTCGATCGGTCCAAGACTACTGGGTGAGGCCATCGAATCTTCTTTATATATTAATTAACCAAGATTACTTGTATTTAGAGACAAAAATCGAAACGTTTAGTTTCCAGTGGTCATATTGACCAATGGTCATATAATAGTCAAAACCCAACAGTCTCATTTTAATTATACTCATGTTATCAAATGAAACAGTTTTGTTGAGTATAAAAATAAAATAACACACAAAATTAGGAAACAAGATTTATTCAAAATTTTGGGTCATTACAATCTTCCCCCCTTAAGAAATTGCATCCTCACAATTTTTAAAAATTGGGTTTTGAAATTTCATTGAAAGTCCCACATTAGAAAAGGATCCAGTAAAACTATTACTTTAAAAGAAAGAAAGGGAAGTACAAAGGTCACCTGAGTTAACCCACACTAGGATTCCATGTAGGAAAACATGGACATGGAGGAAAAAAACAAAGGGTCACGTTCTGAGGGAGAGTGATAGAAAACATGATTAGGAGAAAGTTAACAAAAAGAAAATTACAAACTTATGATGGGTTAAATATTATTTGATTTCCCAGTAGGAAACATTAACAGAAAACGTTTTTGTGTTACGTTCCTTTTCATAGTTTTGAGGAATTCATTTACTACATAAAACAAAAACATAAGAAAATATACCTACCTTCAAGTAGAGTTTCATCCTTTAATAAGTTTCTACCAAAACTAATCTTTTCTCCAAACGATGAGCATTCAAAAACACTTGGTCTCATCAAAACACAAGAATCATCTTCTTGAGAGTCACGTAATTCAAAAAAGATTAACTATCAATTTCTTCTATGTTTAAACATTATCCCAAAAACAGAAAGGGTAAGATAAAACAACTCTTCAAAAATAAAGAATCCCATAGGAAGGGAAACTAATTTTAAATCTTCAAAGTTCCATGGTACTACCCAAAGTTCATCATAGACCATTCCATAAATAACTGTCCTTAAAATTCCTCAAAATAAACCAAACTAAGATTGAAACCCAAATACAAGAAGGATTTGATAACATAGTCTTCCAAAATAAACTTCATCGTTCATATCCAAACAACATCAACCACTCCTAACATCTTATAACAAAAGTAGCTAACCTAAACATATTTTCCCCAAGATAGGTTAATCATTTCCATAAGTAACCTCAATTACTATAAGTCCACCTTAAATTCATCGATTCCTAAAAATATAAGTCAACCTTTACTCCCCAAATAAAATACTGTAGTAATCTATTTACCTCGATCAAATAGGGTTCCCAAAATAGTGAACATCTTCCAAAATAATAATCATCTTTTAATACCCTAATCATCTCTGTTATATTAATAGGGAAATCATCACATTTCCTATCACATTGGTTGTTTGGACATGTTCTTCTATTTCCCTCCATTAACTAAGAAAAGAAAGTATAATTAAGAGGCTTAAATACATAGCCAATAATCATGAAAAGGAAACTTTAATCAAAGAAGGATAAACTTGTAAAATAAAATTATATCCTAACTTGTGATCCCCTAGGTTCCAATCTAGGTTATCCATGATCATATATTCTTATGTGAATCTTTATTTTATTTTATCTTTGTTCCTTAAATAATGGTTCATACTAAGCTTATGAATTTACCAAAGCATATCCCCCGAGAGTGTCGTAACCAAGAGTGCAGTAAGGCCTGTTTTCGTGTACCAGTTCCCGTTCGAGTCTAGCTCAAAGCGGTGTTTTCAGATTTTACCCCTATGTACATCTGTGCCAGATTCACCTCTACCTGCTCATATCCATACAGGGATGTAATTGCTTGGAAACCCCTTACTCAATACTCACCAAAATACCAAGAAGATTTCCTATATTTAAACTTTTCTATAGGCCTCTTACTAATGTTTTCATATACTAATTTCCACAAATAACTAAACCATCCTTTGATACCAACTATATCATCTTGCCTTTTTATCACATAAACTTTAATTACATTATACAAAATTGAGGATCTTTAAGGTTTAGTGTCTTGGAAACCAGGAACATATTACATGAGAAAAAAACATTCTTCTTAAACACTTGAAATTATTCTCCTTATGTTCATCCTAGGTTCATTACTGCATCTCATAACCTGGGGACATACATCAAAATAAAGGGTGAGCAAAAGGCCTAGTAAGGAAAACAAGGGGAAACATTTAACATGTGAACTTGAGATACGTCAACAATGTCATGAAAAAGAACTTTAAGGCATGAGAAAGAAGTCATGAGGCATATCATAATAAAAATAACGTATTTCATAACTTGAAGATATGGCTACAATATTTAACAAAGACAATCATTTTCGTTTCACCAAGGTCCATCCCCAAGGTGTCAATAAAAATTACCATGGTTGTTCACCAAGGTATCAGTCAAAATAGTCATCTCTAGAGATTAAGTCTTTACCCAATGCATTGGAGCGCTATCAGGGATCACCCTTAAATTTGTCTTTATCATCATGTGAGCAAAATATATCATCATCAATCATTTCATAAACAAACCATATAGCATAAAATAAATTGGTTTCATTTCATAATCATAACGTTTTAAAAACTTCTTTAAAGAGATGATCTTTATGTCACTTTAAACCCACGGAAAGGGAAACCGAGTCTCATGTATGTAAATCCCAGAAATTAAAATAAAAAACTTGGTATATATGTGAATACCCTTATAGAAGATAGAGCATTGAGTATTCACTTAATAAAATAAAATAACTTTAGAAAAAGAGAGAGACATTTTCAGACGGAAATTCTGCAGCATAATGGCTATGTTTCGGGGTATTAGAAAACATTGAAAAGAGAGGGGACATTGGTCACCCACTCATAAATGATTCATAAAACAGTAGGGGGACAGAATATATAGGATTTAATAACATGTTAATGAAATTTTAAAGATATACCATATGAAATGAAGAACATGAAAGGAAGACAAAAATAAGATTTCTCTTATGAAAAGTCGGCAGCCTGACGGCATCACTTAAACATCAAAAAAATGAATTAAAGAGATCAAATAGGGTCTCTAATAATATGAACATAAAAGTTCAGTATGATAGATATAGAGATCATACCCCAACATAATAAAAAGGAACTTGAAAGACTTGACATGAAAGTAGAACTTTGAAAAATGAGAAGGGTGAAAGAATCCCTTAAAAATTCGGCAGCCTAACGGTGCCACATAAACATTCTTAAAACGAATTGATGAGAGAAAGAGGGGGTCTCTCATCATATGAACATGAAAAGGGAAGTAAGATGAATATAAAAGAACATCCTCCAACATAAGAACATGGAGCATAAAATAAATGACATAAAAGATATTACTTGAAAAAAAAAGAGGTCGGATCCCTTACCTTAAACGTAACTCTTAAAACTCAAAGGTTGGGACCTTGATGGATTGGGGGCACCTTGGGAGGACTCCTTGGGAGGTAATGAGACCAGTGCTTCATTGGGGGAGAGTTGGGAGTGAAAACTAAAGGAGAAAAGGGTGGGTATTTATAGGGAATGTGAGGGGACAAGGCATTAATGGTCAAGGGACACCTCACAAGTGGTTTTCTCAAAACCATGGGCTCTCCCATGGTATTTCCCATGGAGTTGGGCCACATGGGGCCCCCCATACAATAATTAATCACCTTTGGTCGGCCAACCCTTAAAATATCCCATGAAATCATCATGACACAGTTATGATGTCATTAAACATACTGAAACCCTAAAACTGTATTTTTAATATTCACTGAAAATTCAACTTTCTCAGAAAAATCCCAAAATTTCACCTTAACCAAATATCAATGCTCTGATTTTAAAAACGAAATCCATTTTATAAAAATAATTTTCTAAATATTTTAAATTTAATTTTTAAATAAATACACTATTCACCGAAAATTCATTTTTTTCAGAAAAATCTTCAAAAATTACCTTCACATAATATCTATGCTCTGAGTTCAAAAATAAAGTCCATTTTATAAAAATAATTTTCTAAATATTTTTAATTTAATTTTTAATTAAAAAAAACTATTAACCATAAAAAACTAATACTTGACTAATAATTTATGAAACTGTTATTTAACCATTTTATTTGAATCACATTACTTAATCAAGGTGGATAGATTATATTAATACTTTCTTTAAGTGAGATTACTAATCCATTTGTTCACATTACTAATCCTAAGCATAAAATCACTATTCATAATTTACTATTCATCAAAAAATAAGTTGATCTTATTAGATTCTAAATTTCGTACTGAACATAATTGTAGAAGACCATTTTTTGAAAACCATTACACATTTTTAATTATTTAAGGTTTACATAAACATTTTTAAAATATCATTTCTCTAAAATTCATCAAAAATATGCATACTATATTTATCCGTACATTTAAAAATTCATAAACTTCATCATAAGAAGAAATTAAATTTTTTATTTAAAACAAAGGATTACACAAGGTAGTTACGGTCTCCTTACATAGCCCCTTATCACACCAGCATAGGACCTAAGTGTAAGGTGTGCTAAGGTGAGAGAATCCGAGGGAGGCTCGACCAACATCGCATGAGTAGTAATTTCTATCAGTTTGAACTTCTCACGAAGGTGATTCCGTTCTAGCTTCACACGATGAAGTTTGGCTTGGGTTTGGTCCAAAGAAAAGCCCAGTGGTGCTACCTCATTCCCAAGTTCTGTTAGATGGGCTTTGATCGGTCCAATACTACTGGGTGATGCCATCGAATCTTCTTTCTATATTAATTAACCAAGATTACTTGTATTTAGAGACAAAAATTGAAACGTTTAGTTTCCAGCGGTCATATTGACCAATGGTCATATAACAGTCAAAACCCAACAGTGTCATTTTAATTATACTCGTGTTATCAAATGAAATAGTTTTGTTGGGTATAAAAATAAAATAACACACAAAATTAGGAAACAAGATTTATTCAAAATATCGGGTCGTTACAGCACATCTCACAACTTCTTCATAACTATTGAAGTACCTTATGGATAAAACCCTTTGGAGACTTGGTTCCAAGCCACTGAAGAGTCGATCTATCTTACTTTCAAGTTGGATCATAACACCATAAGAGTATCTAGTAAGTATTGTAAAATTTTCCATGTAGGCGCCAATGGATTAATCATCATTCTATTTCATCTTAAGGAATTCATTCTCCGTTTTCATATGAAGAATACAAGTAAAATACTTATTGATAAATAATTTCTTAAACTTGTCCCACTCCATGGATTAAATTTCATCTTGTTCCCTCATGTTATTGATAAGAGTCAACCATTAATCTACTTCATCATTAAAACAATAAATAATCAAAGTAAATTTTTCATGATCCAAAAACTAGAGAATAGAAAATATTTTTTCAATGGTACTAGTCCATTCCTCAGCAGCTAGTGGATCAACAGACCCACTAAAAAAAGTTTGATGATTCGTTGTGAAGGAGTTGATAGAACATTGTTCCATGCTTTTCTCATTTGGAATATTAGTGTGATTCATATCTTGAGAAAGCTGTGTAATCATAAAAATTATATTTTTTATTCTAAATCCAAAAACATTTGGTTTCTCAGGTGGAAAATCATTTCATTATCCATAACATTCAACATTAACATGTTTCATTTAGGTTACATCCATTGAAATGAAACCAAAAATCGTAGTGTGAGAAACAATAATCATTATGGAAACCACTAAAAAATAAAAAATTATTTATAGGATGTCTAAATCATGACATATTCTTCAATGAAAACATATATTTAACCTAGTTCATTCATGATCATTACCAAAAGTTTATAATTTTATCAAATACTTAGACATATCTCTAGGGTTCTTACTGAAATTTTATCATCCTAATTTTCAAAGGTTAACTAAACCATTCTCTGATACCAACTATAGTAGCCCTAAATTTTCATAAAAATATATTACATCTTAATAGATGAATATTCATTACATGACATAACAACCCATGTAGAATCCTTTAGTTCTAGTGCCTTTGGAAATTTAGTGTTAGGTCCACTATGCTAGATACCCTAAGAGGGGGGTGAATCAGGGTATGACAGATTAAAACCACTACCCCTTTGATCTTGTTTTGTTGTTATAAAAAACTCTCTTCTCTCTCCTTCTCAGTGCAGAGTATAAACAAAAATTAAAGCATGAACAGGACATCACAATTTTACTTGGTTCACCCTCACTGGGCTATGTCCAAGGAGTATACACCAGTGATGTGTCGATGTACCAAATCCACTTTAAGTGCACTGTTATTTACAATTTCTAAGTGGAATCATTGTCCCTCCTAGTTTACAACCACTCAAAATTTGATAACTCACTACTCTCTCAACTGATGTGAGATCACTGCTTCTTCAGAATATCCACTCACAGTTTATAGACTTATAAGTCTCTTCATTATCACTAATAAATGAATCCTCCACTATATATAGATTCTCTATTGAAGTGAAAATTTCATCCACTGATGAATACCCTTTTTCCACTAATCACTAGGCAACAACCTTTGGAAATACCTTCTCAAAGCTCCCTACTTCGTGAAACTCCCAGTTTTCCAATGCTCAAACAAGCCTTTGTGAAGTCCCTGCCTCTTCGCAAAGCACACACCTTCACAGAGATCACTTATTCATAGAGATCAATCCTTCACAAATCTCAAGACTTTGCAGAGATTAGGCCATCACAGATCTCAAGCCATCACAAAGAGACTTCCTTTGCAAAGCTCACTGAGCCAACATGGAACACACCTCTTTCATGAAGCTAGATTAGTCGCTGCGAAGCTCTTATCTTTCGCGAAGAACACTGCCTCTGTGAACCTACTTTTCGATTTGAGAGCTAAAAATTTTTCTTGGAAAAATATCTTCTTCTCTCGAGGGGGTCGAGGCCTATTTATAGGCGATTCCACCAACTCGATAACCTTTTACGCAAAGTCAGTTCAACGTCATATCAAATCAAAAAGCTTTGAAGATTATTCCAAAATTATCCCTGTATCACAAAGCACCACAGCAATTTTTGGATCACGGATCTCATCGTAATCACAGAGCATTCTATCAATTCATTTTCACCGCCACCGCAAAGTTCCCTCGCAATTCACTTCATCTCTATAATTTTTTAAGCTTGTCGTAATCATAGAGATCACCATCAACATTATTCCAGTCTCTTCGAAATACACTTCAAGAATCCCATCTTAACAAAACTCTAGACTTTGTCATATTTTTATGAGATATTCAAGGAAATCCACTTTTTCGATGCTCACCAAATCCCAAATTTTGGACTCCAAAAATTTGGAAAACACTAGAAAATGGAATCACCTTGTATCTATTCTTTTTATACCGCCTCCAGATCATCCATTCCTTTTTCATGGTTCTTTTTCAACATTAATTGTCAACAAAATATCTGGAACTTTACAATTCACCATGGAAACCGTCATTGTCAACAAACACAACCAACCCAAAAATGTTGAAATGTTACCTTGAGGGATTTTTTTTCAACAATCTCCCCCTTTGGGTTTGTTGACAACTCTTATCATAACGATTCTCTACACTTTGATACCTCACTGAATTTCCTTCCATCATTTACCACCATTTTCCTCTTGCGATTTAGATAGTGAAAAAATACTCACTCATCACATACTGTAAGCCCACATGAGTAATGCTTGGCATGAGAAACAATATTTGTATGAAAATTTCATCAATTAATTACTCCATTTTTTACACCAATAATTAATACAATACTGATACCAATAAATTTATTTCATCACAAACCTTAGCTGTCATGATATCTAATCTTTGATCAGTCACTTCAAGCATCGTCAGATTTAAAATGCATACTCCCCCTATCTTGTTTCTCTCCCCCTATCTTATTGATCTCCCCCTATCTCGCTGCTCCACCTGTCAGCTTCTCCCCGTGTCTTTGACTAAGACATTTTCTCCCTTCTTAAGCCACATTCTATCCACCTTAAGGAACTATTTCTCCCCCTTTGTCAATGAACCCAAAGGCTTATATTTTTTGGTTTTCAACAGAATAGAGAGCACATATCAGCACATTAGGGAAAAACACACCATACCTCAGGGAGAGGGGGGCACATTCACACTTTTTCAAGTGTGGGGAGTCGAATGAACTCCTAGATCAATTCTATGCCTCTCAAAAATCTTCCTTGGGTAAGGCCTTTGTGAGAATGTATACAACCTATAGTTCTGTAGTCATATACTCCAACTTCATGATTCCCTGATCAACATTCTCCTTGATAAAATGATACTTTATCTTAATGTGATTTATCCTTGAGTGATGGAAGAGATTTTTGATGAGATTTATATCACTTTACTTATCGCACTAGATTCTGATCGGATATTTCACTTCAACTCCCATACCATCAAGATAATGCTTCATCCATAGTAATTGTGTGCATGCGTGAGTGGATGCAATATACTCAGCTTCTACGGTGCTCAATGAAATGAAATCTTGCTTCCTTCTTAGCCAAGAAATACACAATCCACCAAGATAGAAATCACCTCTTGATGTTGATTTTCTATCATCTGTTGAACTGGCCCAATCTGCATCTATATATCCCAAAATCAATGTTTGAGATTTATCATTATACATTAGACTGAAATCCATAGTGCCCTTAATATACTGAAGTATTATTTTCACTATAGGCATGTGACTTTTCTTGGGATTTATTTGATATCATGTTACTTTGCATGTGTCGAAAATAATGTCAGGTCTTGTTGTTGTTAGGTATAGTAAACTTCCAATAACCTTACTATATTTTTTTACATTAATTGTCTTGCCATTGTCATCTTTTGATAATTTCATCCGGGTGGAAATAGGAGTCTTCATCTCCTTGGATTTTTCCATTCCAAATATTCTCAGGAATTCCTTGGCATATTTTGATTAAGAAATGAAAGTTTATTTCCTTCCTTGTGTCACCTATAAACCAAGGAAAAATGTCATCTCTCCAATCATTGAAATTTCAAACTCACTTTTCATGAAATTGGAAAACTGTCTGCAATGAGATTCATCTGATCCTCCAAATATTATTTCATTGACATAAACCAGCACCCTCATCCTTTGATTACTATTGTTCTTGAAATAGAGATTGTAATCAATGCCACCATGCTGAAAATCACGATTCTTCAAATACTGATCAAGCCTTGAGTACCATGCTCTTGGTGCTTGTTTCAGCCCATATAACACCTTCTTTAACTGAAAAACCTTTTTCTCATCCTCATGAATGAGAAAAACATCTAGATACTCGATATAAAATTCTTCCCCTAGAACCCCATGCAGATTTGACATCCATCTAGAACACTTTAAACTTTTGTAGCACTACAATGGCTAGGAATAATCTGATTGTATCCAACCTTGCAACCGGTAAAAATGTCTCATCAACATCTATTCCCTCTATGTGGGAGTATCCTTTTCACACTAGTCATGTTTTGTTTCGAATCATTGTTCCATATTCATTCATATTTTTTTGATAGACCCATTTATCCTCAATGACATTTTTATCTTCTAACCTCAAAATAATCTCCCACATCCAATTCTTCTCAATATGATCTAGCTCTTCATTCATAGCCTGAACCCAGTTTTCATCTTCAGTTGCATTAGGAATGCATTTAGGATCTACCTGAGATAGAAAAGATGTATGCTACATTGATTTCATTATTCTTGTCTGAACTGGAGCTAACTAATCACCAATGATATTCTTCCTATCAATTTTAGCTCGACTCCTTGGCTTTCGTGCAGATATAGATTTTACTTTCTCGTGCTCATCATCAGTATCTTCTTTTGAATCTGAATCATCCACTTTACTCCCCCTGCGTTTCTTTCCTCCTCATCACTTTCATCAGGAAATTTTTCACTATGTTGTTGAATGCTCTCTTCATTCTCCACTACAGTGATATCATTTCCCTTAACTAATTTTACTAGACTTTTTTAAACCATTTGTATGCTTTTCTTTTTCCTGAGTATCCAAGGAATATCCCCTCATCTCCACATGACTCAAATTTCCTATGTTTTCTTTGTTGAGAATGAAGTACATACTTCCAAATATTCGAAAGTATTTCATTGTTGCTTCTTTCCGTACCACATCTCATATGGAGTCTTTCCTTGCTTTGAACACAATAGAGATTTGTTAGAAATGTAGAAGGATATCAACACTGCTTCCTTCCATAACCTCTCTTTCTATAAGCATCATTCTGGCCATGTTGTTGATGATCTAATTTCTCCTTTCAACCACTCCATTCTATTGGGGATTTCTCACTGAGGAAACTTTATGCCTTATCCCATGTTTCTCGAGATGGTATTTCACCAGACTTTTTGTGAATTTCGTACCATTATCAGTATGAAACTTCAGAATTTTCTATCCAAGCATCATTTTGCACTCCCTCCAATATTGTTTTAAGTAGCTGAACACATCAGACTTATGGGAAATAAAAAATACCCATGCCATTATACTATAATCATCAATGAAATAAATACAGTACCTCTTTCTTTCAATTGATCTTAGTGTGATAGGACCACAAACATAATTATTCACCAATTCAAGCACTCTTGTTGACTTCTTTTACTTTTCCATATACATATTTCTGGTGATATTCCATTGTTTTCATGCATCACACATGTGATAAAGATCCTGTGATGGCTTAGGGAGGTCTCTATCTACATCACACTTTACTAAATATTATAGGGATGGCTGGAATAGATGACCAAGTTGTTTAGGCCACAACTTTTTTTCTTTCTCTCTAGATTAAAAGAAATATATTCTTATCCACTTACCACGTATAGATTCCACTTTGTCCTTTTTCTCTATAGGATCATTGTACCATCTCTTCCCTTGATGACACACGTCTTCTTGGTAAACCGTATAGAATTCCCTAAGTCACAAAGTTGACCGACGCTGAGAAAATTATGACTTAGACCTTCTAAAACCAAGACATCAGCATGTCTTATTTCTTTTCCCCCAAACCTAGCCTTTCCTGATCCAATTATCTTCAGGCATTCATCATTTCCAAACATGAAAACTCCTTCTTTTTCATATTTTATGCTTGTAACCAGATCCTTATTGCCTGTCATGTGAGATGTGAAATCACTATCAAGGATCCATATACCAGAACGGTCTGATGATTTAAGGGAAATTTTAGAAACCACTACCTTCTATGCTCTTTTCTTATTGGTCCATGTTTTTTTCTTCACACTCGGCATAGATTGATAATTTTGATCTTTATCAGAGTATGATGGACCGACTTCATCTTGCAAAGATGCAAATCTATTTTTCATTTTCAACTCACTTGTTGGTTCATTGATCTACTACTTGAAAAAAATTTGATTCTGCTTTAGCACATTCCTTTGTATGGTCTATGGGCAGTATCTAGCCATGTTCCCAAATACTCTGCACCAAAAACAGTGTCCTTCGAAATATGTTCTAGAGAATTTTTCTCTTCTTGGCTTCCACCTCTATTCTTGTGCCCTTTGGTATCTTTTGGATATAGAACACAAATTTTGTGAGTGTCCCATATTTCCACAGCAATAACACCTAATGAAAGGCGCATTCCTATGTGTCACTTATTTACTTCCAGTAGTCCCTTGAGTTCTTTGAATTTTATGATTCTTCTTTGTACCCACATCAATTTGCATTCTCAAAATAAGTGTTTGCGGTATGACTTAAACCCTGACTGCTTTCTATTTTTGATCGAGCCCCAAATTAGCCTTAACATATGAGCTCGATTACTGCTTCTTTCCTACTGAACTACTAGGCTCATCTTTCATCTTTTCAGTCTTTTTAATGATCTTCTTTCCCGATAACGTGCTGGGAATCAGAATTTTTTTTTGGTCTGTAACTTTTTGTCACAGACCGACAACTTTTCCTTCAAGTTCATCGATACGCTTGATTTTATCTTTCATTGTGTTATTCAAGCCATGGATCTCCATTTTCTGTTCTTCAATCTTGATTTTATATACACTAACAGATTCTGAGTCCTCTAGTGTTGATGAATTGATTTTATCAATTTCTTCCATCAACTCAGACTTCTATTTTTCATGCTGATGCATAAAGAGTTTGGAGTCACCAACTACTTTGTTGGATTTATTTTTTTAGCTCTCCAAACATCTATCTCTTCAAGAGAATCCTCTAACTTAGCTTTCATATCAACTCTTCCTTCAACTTCTTCTTCTTCATGAATGTTGGATTCTTCCTTTTTCTAAGTACTAATGAAAACTACCACCATAAACTTTTCTCCACAATCTTTACAGTTCTCTATCTCTTCTTCCTCCTCAACCTTGGACTCAACCGAATTATCACATTCTTGTGAAAGGATATTCTTCTTCATAAAGAAATTTCTCTTGAACTGTTTCTTTCCTTTCCCATAGGTTGAAGACTTCTTCTTGAGAATTTCAACTTCATCGACATCATCATCTTCTTGGAACTTTTTGGGACACCTTACTATAATATGACCATCCTTTTCACATATAAATAAATAAAGTGGAAGTTTTCCTTTAAACGTTCTTTTTCCTCTTTGGAGATTTGAGGAAAAGAATGGCACCACCTCATCTGTCTCTTCTTATTCCTGAGAATATTCAATAGTGAGATTATTCAAGGCCTTTAATGCCACCTCTTTAGATTTCCCCTTTTCCACAATATTTTTATCATCATTTCTCATTTCATATGTAATAATGGTGTTGTGAAGATTATCCAATGTCAGCTCTTTTGGGTCTTTATCTTCTTAAACTGAAACTTTTGGATTGAATCGAGGTGGAAGTTTCCTTAGTATGCGCTTCATAGTCTTTAGGTCTTCAATTACTTCACCAAGATCTCACATGTCTTCCACAACAACATTTACCCTGTCAAATAATGTATCAACAGACTCATTTGGGTTCATTCTCAGATCTACATACTTATTCCACAGAACTTGCATATTTTCCACTCTGACCTTTGTATCTCTTTCATATATATTCAATAGCTTTTCCCACATGGCATGTGATGTTTTTCATGAAATCACCTTTATATATATAACATTGGATAGTGATCCCCCTAAATCATTGATTCCCTTGGAGTCAGTATCCAATTCTATTCACTTAACTTCTGATAATTAACCACTATTAATATCAGCAGTTATACCATGAATTTCTACTGTAAACACATCAATTCACAAATATCGTAAGTAGTGTTGTATCTAATTCTTCCATAGCTGAAAATTGTTCCTATCGAAGATCGGAATCCCTTTATGATTGGTCACATCCATTTGAGAGAGAAACACTAATATCAACCTTTCTCTCAGATACCAATTGTTAGGTCCACTAGGTTAGATACCCTTAGAGGGGGGTGAATCAGGGTATGATAGATTAAAACAAATTCTCCTTTGATCTTGTTTCATTGTTAGAAAAAACTATATTCTCTCTTCTTCTCGGTGCAGAGTATAAACAAAAATTAAATTATGAACAATACACAACAATTTTACTTGGTTCACCCTCACTGGGATACATCCAAGGAGCATAAATCAGCGATGTGTCGATGTACCAAATCCACTATAAGTGCACTGCTATTTATAAGTTCAAAGTGGACTCACTATCCATCCTAGTTTACAACCACTCACAATTTGAGAACTCACTTCTCTCTCAACTGAAGTGAGATCACTTCTTCTTCATAAGATCCACTCACAGTTTATAGACCTATAGGTATATTCATTATCACTAATGAATGCATCCTCCATTGAATATAGATGCTTTATTGAATTGAAAATTTCATCCACTAATGAATGAACCTTTTCCACTATTCACTAGGAAACAAACTTTGTAAATACCTTCACAAATCTCCCTACTTCATGAAGCTCCCAGTTTTTCAAATCTCAAACAAGCCTTCACAAATCCTCTACCTCTTCAAAAAGCACACACCTTTGTAGAGATCACTAATTCGCAAAGCTCAAGGCTTCGCAAAGCTCAATCCTTCACAAAGCATAGGCCGTCATAGAACTCAATCCATCTCAAAGAGACTTCCTTTCTAAATCTCACTGAGCCAATGTGGAACACACCTCTTTCGTGAAGCTAGAATATCCACCATGAATCTCCTATCATTCGCGAAGCACACTGCCTTAGCGAACCTCCTTTTCGATTCAAGAGCTAAAAAATTTTCTTGGAAAACTCTTTGCTTCTCTCAAGGGGGTTGAGGCCTATTTATAGGCGATTCCACCAACACAAGAACCTTCCGTGTGAAGTCAGCGCCACATCAGCTCAAATCACAAAGATCTAAAGATTCTACTAAAATTCTATCTATATCGTGAAGCACCACGTAAATTTTTGGATCGCAGAGCTCATCATAATCCCAGAGTGTTCTGTCAATTCCTTTGTGCCACTGCCACAAATCTCCCTTGCAATTCCCTTCATCTATGCCATTCATGAAGCTCGTCGTAATCTCAAAGCTAACCATCAACATTCTTCTAGTCTCTATAAAATCCACTTCAAGAAGTACAACTTCTCAAAACTCAATCCTTTTCATATTTTGATGATATCTTCAAGGAAATACACTTTTCACGATGCTCACCAAATCCCACATTTTGGACCCCAAAAATTTAGCAAACACTGGAAAACAGAATCACCTTGTATCTGTTATTTTTGTACCACCTCTAGATCATCCATTCCTTTTTCATGATTCTTTTTCAACATTAATTATCAACAACATCTCTGGAAATCGACAATTCACCATGGAAACCTACATTGTCAACAAACACAACCAACCCAAAAATGATGTTATGTTACCTTGAGGGATTTTTTCCCAATATTTTGACACATAAAAAACTGGTTCATAGGTGAAATACATCTTCTCACCCTAAGTTCTTCATATATATCACCCTTATTAGAATCATCATACATAAAACATTTCTTCATAACCTAGGGAATAAAACATTAAAAAGGGTGATCTTAGATGCTCAGTAAGGGAAATAAAATAATCACATAATAATAACATGATCATAAGGGTATGATCTAAATATTTTAAAATAATAATTTTCATATCATAGATCATAAACTTGATTCATGGCATAGATCTTGGCAATTTTAAATACATGAATCATAAAGGAATCATAGAACATGACCCATAAGATCATAATATTAGCATAAGACATAGATTCTGGCATAAACATAAGAATATAAATCATTATCTCAAGGCTACCCACCAATACATTCATAACATGTTAGGCTTGATCTAACCACCCATGTACCTACTTTTTACTTGGGATAACCTCCTATTTACCCTCTTTGGGGCTTGGGATAACCTTATGTGTACCCTTTGAGATCGTAGAATATTAATAATTATTGAATTAATTAGAGGGAGATATAGGAACTAACCATCACTTAATGAAAATCATAGATATTTGTGCCATAAGATCAAAAAAAATATTAATCATATTAGAAATCATAAAAATAAATGGGCTCCATAAACATTTCATCATAGCATATCTCATAGAAAAGAAATGAGTTTCATAAATATTATGTCGTCATATTCATAAACCATCTAGAGAAAGAGTAAATATGGTATCATTGTATCATATCCCAATTAAGTATTAAGTAAAATAAAATAATTTCATCTTAGATGGAAAATAATTTTGAAATATCACTTGTAACATTTCTTGTGGAAAATACTCTTTCTATTTTGAAATCACTTATTTAAAAAAAACTTCACAATTATGAAGGAAAAAATTTTCTTTGAAATTAACTACATAAACTTGTAAAGGAACCTTAAAATAAAATATAATTCATTATGGAAGAAAAAATCATTCACACTGTATAAGTTAAAAACATTCCTTCTATATTTTTGTTGAAAAAATCACAAAGTAACTCTTTTGGAAAGAAAAAAAAACCTTTCAAACCATTTATTAAAAAGTAAAAAATGGGTAAAAATAACTTTAAAAATCATTATATAATGGTAAAAATATTTTAGAAAAAATTTTATGAAAACATGGATATGGAAGAGAAATATTCTCCAGTATAGTCTTATACATAAACAATTCTGAATATTGATAAGATTGTGAAATAAACCCTTACCTCGAGTACTCATTTATTTGAAAGAACTCAAACCCCCTATATAATAAATTTATATTTATTATAATTATATAATAGAGTAATTTTTAAACTTATAATATTATATATTATTCCTTTATAACATTTCAACCCCCCCTGCTCAATAATTACTTATTAAAACTGTTATTTTCTGGTGTAAACTATTTCATTTATCTTGAGTATATCAGTTTAGTAGATTTGGTCCTTGTGAATTTATCTTGGTTATATCATACCTGGGTTATTTATCATGATATAGATATAATATATATTAATTATATACATAATTTTATTCATCCATAAAATGTAGAAATAGAAAAATCAATTACATTGTTCATGGAGATGGTTGGTCGTACGTATGCATGAACGTTGTTTTCATTTTTCAACAGATAGAACAAAAGAAAGGTAAGTATAAATTAAAATTTAAAATATAATTATTATATCATATATATAATATATATTCACAAAATTAATCCTCATCACCATACATGTAAATATAAATGAAAAATAAAGCACATCGCTTTGTGGAGGTGGTAGTCAACACGTAGGCACAAGCGACATTATCATTTCTCAAAGGATAGAATGGTAATAAGTTAGATATGATATTATTATTACATAATTATAATTATTTAATTAATATAATATATAAACATTAAACTCATTATAATACGTATACATAAAATATGGTTATGAAAAATGAATTGTATCGCTACGTGGAAACGGTAAGTTGTACGCACACACAAGCGATACTTTCACTTCTCGTTTGATGGGAAATAGGGTGTATAATAGTGTTTTAATAATAATATTAAAATTTAAGTATATTTAGGATAATTTATTATTTTATGATACATACAATATATTTATATGAGGTAAAAAATAGTAGAAAAGAAAGTGATCGGTTAAGGCAGTTACCTCTTCTTAGAAACAAATCCTTTAGATTTCCTCTAAAGGGCTCTAGGGTTGGTCATTTGGGAAGACCAGAACCTCTAAAATGTGAATAGAAAAGTTTATATGGGAAATTGGTATAGTTTTTTTGATCTATAAGGATAAAATTGGTGTGAATAAGTGATGGAGGAGGTTCCCTTTAATAATTGAGTAGAGGGGCACTTTTGGAATTTCTCAAAAGATTAAATTATAATAAATTCATTCTCAAGCCATATGCCTCCAAATGTAAATCAATTAGAAGCTAAGATAATATAGGTTTGTAATCCCATAAAAAATAGAATTTAGACAAGTTTTATTGTAATTTTAAAGCTTATAATTTTGATTAACCCTTAGATAACAAATTTTAATTTTAATTATAGTAACAACTTTTTAAATATTAAAGGGTTTTATTTTTTAATTATAATGTAACTATTGGGTCATAAATGGAAAATTTATGAATTTTTCAATCATATAATATCCACCTTGTCTTATTTAAATATTTTTATAATTTTTAAATAGTGTAATAAAGTATTAATTTGATAAAATATCATTATTGTCACTTTTTCACTATTCATTTAATTTAACATTAAACACATCAATAAAAATGGGTAATTCAAATATAATTATTTAAAACCCTGCTAATATTTCCTATAGATCTAGAAAATTTTTGGGTCACATTAATGTAAGGGTTGGTATCCTGAGAACCAACTGTTTTGTACTTTGATTACATGAATGTCCACTTATTATATATTGTTCATTGTTATGCATAACTATAATATAATAATGTCCCGGAATATTTGTTACATTGATAAGGTCATGGAAGATCCCCGCTATGATGATAACCTTTAAATGATATAACAATATTCTTAAATAAAGTTCTATGGTTGGATGACATACTATGATAGGACACATAGTATACAGACCGTCATGTGCGAGTACTCGTAAGAAGACGAGACTCTCTCTCATGGAGTTCGCACTTGGTAATCTCCAAGATGGGAGATTATGAGAACCGACCCGCCAATAGAAATTCTGCATGTCTTGGTGTCATCGTACATTGCTATCTACGAGCATGTGTAATGGTCCTTATACTGGAATATTATCATTAACTCATTTCATGACTCGTGCACTTAGATTTACTGACGAAAACCATCTCGTAGACAGTTGGCGGAAATTAGTGTACGTTGGGTGCGTCACGAGTGACATGTTGTTAATGGATAAGTCAAGGAAGGATTTTTCCCTTCGATTTATGGAAGTTGATATATCATCCCTTTGATTGAAATAGAACTGTCGCATTAAATTCCATGGCCATGTTGTGAACGACGAGTTTATTTCAGGTAGTCAAAGAATGACGGGTCAAGCATATAGGTTTATGACACTACCATGAAACCTTCTTGATGAGATATCGAGACAAAGGGATTAAATTACACAGTAAGCCTTCGTATGAGGTGATACGTCAATGCATCGTCAACTTCTTTCTCTTGGGTGCCTTGACCCATTTCTAGACAGTAATCTTGGACTTTAGGCAAGCTCGCCTAATGCCAACGAGAAATAGGCCTAGAGGGTCACACACTAAGTGTATTCAAGTATCTCAAGTAGAATAAAGATTATTCCCATATGTGGTTTAATAATTATTCAAGGAATCCTAAATCGTTTTAATGATGGATGAAGAAGGAAATTAAAAACAAGATATACACGTCGTGTATTAAAGATTACACGCCGTGTAGTTTTTCATGGAAAACAAGTACATGTCATGTATTAATAATTACACGCCGTGTAGTTTTCTTTATGGAAAGGAAATGAATAAATGAAAATAAGATATACACGCCATGTACATTGAATGTACATGCCATGTAGTTTTCAATGAAAAACAAGTACACGCCGTGTATTTATTAATACACGTCGTGTAGTTTTTCCAGTCAGGATTTTGAGGATATAATATTGTTTTAAATGATATTTATTATAATTAGCGTGGGCGCATGTTAAGGAATTAATTATTCTACATGGGGGGTTTTAAATAAGAGTCAATGAAATAAATAAAATGCGTAATGCGTTTATTTATTGTCATAACTCTACAACCTCAAACCTGATTGTAAATATCCTCACAACCCCAACTCTTTTCCTACCCCATGTGAGACACAACAATTCTGGAGAATTCTTTCAAGGCCGAAAGAACCTCTTCCTCCAAGAATGCTCTCAAGACCGAGAGAGATCCTCTTCCATCGGATCAAGATGATCTAAGGCAGACAACACAAGCAAAGGCTTCTCCATGCTAGCACCTGGAGAATCCTTTGGCGATGTCTAGAGATACAAGGTACATGTGTGGATCCCCGCTAGAGGGAGTCTACACATGGCTTCTGCGACGCAACTACGGATCACATCGACAACGTGATCAAGAACATCAACGAAGAAAGAACACCCAAAAGGTATTTCTTTATAATTAGTTAAATTAATTATAATCAACCTGTAACGATCCTTGTTTCTGGTTCCGGGACAAACCTTCTTCTTTGTATTTTTCAATGATTCGATCCGTGGAGACTGGAATCTATCGTCGTATTGATCCCGGATTGATCATTGATAATGACAAAAAGCCAAGTGGGCACATCCACCCACGCGCTTCCACTGTGCTTGGAACCTTCAAATGGTATCAGAGCGAGGTTACAATGTTGATTATAGTTATTTCATTTTTGTTGATAATTTACGCATTTATATTTGATTCAATTCGAAATAAATCATTCTATAAATATGAATAAATGAGATATGTTCTTCCTCCTTCGTTTCTCGATTCATATCATAGAAACAACCTTTTAATTTTAGTTTTGATTAAAATAAAAATGAGGAAATCATCCGGAGGTGCCGCTCTTTCTATCTGTACAACATGGGATTACACAGCGTGTACTTAAAACTACACGCCGTGTACTTAGGTTCAATGAACCGGTACTGGTCCGCCAAACCACGCCGTGTGAATTGATTGTGCCTAAGTTTTAATCATGCCGTGTTGACCAGAATTGAACGGCGCGTGGAAACCAAAATACACGGCGTGTATGTTGGAGCAACATGCTATGTAGTCCGTTCCGGCCCAGGTGAAACCGTGTACAAAGATAAGCCGCGTACCGTGTACACGGGATCGCCAGGCCGATTACCGCGCAACAAGGAAGTACACGCTGTGTATGATTCATCTACCTGTCGTGTACTCCAAAATTTCCAAAGTATAGAAAACACACCAAAGCCCCGGCGTGTACTTTGGATAAAGGGTGAAAAGAAAAATACACGCCATGTAATTATAAACTACACGCCGTGTACTTTCCAGAAATGGAATTTCACTAGGTTTCCTCCAATGTACAAAGACACGTACAAGGAATATGGATGAGAAGAATCTCAGGAAATTCAGAAAGGAATTTAAGATAAAGAATTTATTAATTATAAGATCATAATTAATTGAATTCAAGAACGTCTTATATTAAATAAAAGAACGATTAAAAGATTTTGAATTATAAATATGTGTAAATGTCGTTGCATACTATGGATGATCATGATCTAGACCAAAGACCCTTTGTATGTGTATGGTTTCATTTAAATTTATTTAATTTAAATTTTTTGTCCTGCGAGCCTTCTTCCAATAAAATTTAGGGCCTGCGTGCCCATGGTTTCTTTAATGTAAACCCATGTAATGGAGGATCTCCCAAGCCAGAGGAGATGGTTCAAATCCCGAAGCTGAGGCAAAACCAACGCAAGAAGATACAAAGGTGGACTGGTGGGAGCTCCAAAACACGAACCAACAGGTTCAAGGTGTTTTCCCTAGGTCATGGTTATCTTATCAAAACCGCTAGATAAGCTAACCAATAGAAGCTCATGATCATGTCATCTTATTTTATTTATGTCTGATTGCATGGTTTATTTATTATGTATGTGTTGTCGCGATCACATAATTAATAAAATGAACAAGCATTCAAAGATGGAATAAAATAAAAACCGGACTATGCGTAAACATTATCAGAACATGTTTAATCACTTAATCAAGCATCACTTCATATTAACAAGCATGTGATAATGAAAAACTACGCATAAAGACTAAAATCCCTCAATACCATATTAAGTTAGACCATGCCTTTCATTACCTGATTAAGGGAAAGACTCAATAAAACTATATGTTTGACCAACCCTTATTGGGACACTTACTTTTATAAAGGAAGCCCTTATGAAAGTTTTCGAGTTGACTTAACCATATTACATCAAGAGAAGTAGCCCTTGATAGACTTGATGTAATATTGGAGGTAAGAGTTGAGGAAATCCAAGTCAGGATTTCAGGATTGGGGAGTCCACTCAACAGATCAAGGAACTGTAAGCTCATAGTTGGCAAAGACCTGCCTACCTAAATACCTTCAAATAGCTTGACCAACCCTTGTTGGGGTTATGCGAAGGGAAATATGGATCATTGACACTAGAATGTCAAAGAAACTAGAAATTCTGAGTTCAATGGTGAGGGCCATTGTGACTTAATAAAATAGTGGGAGAATTAATTCATTCATTAATTATTTCTCATAAATTGTAATCAAGAAATTACTAATAAATCTTCTCTTTTAAATTGTAGAATCAAGATGACAAACTCATCAACCACATTTTATCTGCGATCAATACTGGATAAAGACAATATCCTCACCGGTAGTGACTTTCAGGAATGGTTTAGGCGCCTTCGGGTTATCCTACGCCATGAATGAAAGTTTTACGTGCTGGAGTCCTCACTTCCTGATTCTCCTTCCCCAGGGGCAAGTGATGAAGATTTTCTGGTCTATGATCAATATTTGAACGATGCTCTCGATGTTCAATGTTTGATGCTATCATCGATGTCTAGTGAGCTCATAAAGTCTCATGAAGACATGGATGCCTATAGCATGTTCGAGCACCTCTGTGGTCTATACCAGGAGAGAGAAAGACAAGAAAGGTTTGAGATCTCCAAGGCTCTATTTCAGAGAAAGCTTGTAGAGGGTGCCCCATCTGGGCCTCATGTAGTCAATCTCATTGGCTACATTGAGCGCTTGGAGGTTATAAGTTTTAAACTCCCTGAAGAACTGGGCACCGATCTCATTCTTGCATCACTCCCCCAGAGCTTCTCGAACTTTATTGTTAATTTCAACATGAACAACATTGAGAAGTCTCTATATGATCTTCTTATCCTTATTCGAAAATTAGATAATGACATGAAGCGTAAAAAGCCTTCTATCCTTATGGTGAATAAAAGGAAAGGGAAGGCAAAGACATTTAAGCCCAAAGCTTCTTCAAGGCCTTCCAAGAAATGGAAGATCAAAGGGGAGGCAAAGGAACAGGATGCTGTTTGTTTTTCATGTGGCAAGAAGGGCCACTGGAAGAAAAAATGCACCCATCCAAGGAAGCAAGGGGAAGATTCAGGTGCGTTTGTTATCGAATGAAATCTATATGTTTCTACTAATTGGGTATTAGATACTACTTGTGGTTCTCACATCTGTATCCAAATACAGGAACCAATTAGATTCAAAAAGATTGATCAAGGTGAGGTGGATATACGAGCAGCCAACGGAGCCAGACTCGCTATTGTATCTGTCGGAGACTACCACCTCACATTTCCTACTAGGATGGTCTTGGTTTTGAAAGGTTGTTATTATGTGCCTTCTGTTACTAAAAACATTATTTTAGTATCCAAGTTAGATACTGATGGATTCATATTCAAGTTTGGAAATGAATGTTGCTACTTTTATAAAGATAGCATTTGTTTTGGTAGGGCACATTTATATAACGGCCTTTATGTGTTAGACTACACAAACCAAGTAATGGAAATTGATAACAAAGTTAATTCACATGACTCATACCACACCCAACTTTGGAATCACCGGATAGGTCATGTCAATGAGAAACATTTGACAAAATTACATCAAGATGGGTATTTAGATTCTTTCGAACTAAAACCACTTGGTGTATGTCATGCGTGTCTACAAGGAAAAATGACCAAAGCCCCATTTAGTGTGAAATGTGAAAGAGCTAAAGAGCTTCTAGAATTAGTTCACACAGATGTGTGTGGACCATTTCCAGTTGAAGAAAGTGGTGGGTTCTCATACTTCATAACTTTTACTGATGATTTTAGTAGATATGGATATATCTATTTAATGAGGTATAAGTCAGATTCTTTTGATCGGTTTAAAGAATACAAGAATGAAGTTGAGAACCAGCTTGGTAAGAAGATTAAGAAAATCCTCTCATAAAGAGGAAGAGTATATCTTAATCAGGACTTCATTGATTTCTTACGGGATTTTGTGATTCTATCTCAACTTGCTCCTCCTTACACGCCACAATGGAATGGTGTAAGCGAAAGGAGGAACCGCACCCTGTTGGACATGGTGAGATCAATGATGAGTCATGCGAGTCTTCCATTATCCTTTTGGGGATATTCATTACAAACAGCAACACACATACTAAACCAAGTACCAACAAAATCGATAAATGGTATTCCATATGAGTTATGGAGTGGACGCAAAGCCATGTTATTGAATTTACATGTGTGGGGTAGCGAAGCATTTGTTAAGGCCTCTTCAGGTAACAAACTTGCACCCCGAGGCACAAAGTGTATCTTTATAGGATATACCAAGGAAACAAGGGGATATTACCTATACAACCCCTCATACAAAAAGGTTACAGTGGCAAGACATGCCATATTCCTTGAGAGGGATCACATCTCCAAAAGAGATAGTGGGGTCGAGATAGACTTCGATGAAGTCGAGGCTCAAGATACACATGGGTTGGTACAAGAATAGATTCCACAAAGCCCCATGGAAGAAAAATCTGTTCCAGAGACACAAGAACTGCGTAGGATCATGATAGAGGTGAGATAACCAGAACGATATTGTTTTCTTGTCACCAAGGATGGTGACTCATTATTGGTTGACAATGATGATCCTCTTACCTACAAGGAAGCAGTTGAAGGCACAAACGTTTCCAAGTGGCAAGAAGCCATAAATTCTGAAATGGATTCCATGTACCAAAACCAAGTCTGTATTTTGGTAGATCCTCTAGTTGATGTAAAGCCTATTGGTAATAAATGGGTATTCAAGAAGAAACTGGACATGGAGGGGCAAGTCAGCACCTACAAGGCACGACTGGTTGCAAAAGGTTTTAGACAGCATCAAGGAATTGACTATGATGAAACCTTTTCACCAGTTGCGATGCTGAAATCCATTAGAATCCTATTGGCCATTTCTGGTTACCATTACTATGAAATTTGGAAAATAGATGTCAAAACAGCTTTCCTTAATGGGAACCTCCAGGAAGATGTCTACATGACACAACCTAAAGGGTTTGTGACTCTAAAGGATGCCAACAAGGTATGAAAGTTGCAGAAATCCATTTATGGATTAAATCAAGCAGCAAGATCATGGAACATTCATTTTGATGAAGCTGTAAAGGAATTTGGCTTTGTTAAGAATGAATGTGATCCTTGTGTCTACAAGAGGTTTAGTGGGAGTGCAGTCGTTTTCCAAATAGTATATGTTGATCACATATTACTAATTGGAAACGAAGTACCTGTCTTACATTCAGTTAAAGCATGGTTGCATAAATGCTTCTCCATGAAAGACTTGGGTGAGGCAGCATATATTCTTGGGATCAAGATCCATCGTGATAGATCCAAGAGAATGTTGGGCCTAAGTCAAAGTACATACATTGACAAGATACTGAAGAGATTCAGTATGGAACAATCCAAGAGGGGATTGTTTCCAGTGTCACATGGCATTCATCTTTCCAAGAAAATGTGTCCTCAGACACATGAGGAAAGAAAGAGAATGTAAAGGATCCCTTACCCATACGCGATTGGGTCAGTCATGTATGTTATGCTATGTACGATGCTAGATGTTGCTTACGCATTAAGTGTGGTAGGCAGATATCAAGATGATCCAGGAGACCACCATTGGATGGAAGTCAAGACTATCCTTAAGTATCTGAGACGTACTAAGGATATGTTCCTGGTTTATGGAGGAGATGAGGAACTCGTCATCAGAGGACATGTAGATGCTAGTTTCCAGATTGATCAAGATGACATGAAGTCGCAGATTGGATACATCTTTAGTTTGAATGGAGGTGCAGTGAGCTGGAAGAGCTCAAAGCAAAGTGTGGTGACAGATTCTACAGTAGAGTCTGATTATATCGCAGCTTCTGAGGTAGCTAAAGAAGCAGTATGGATGCGAAGCTTCATCCAAGAGTTGGATGTAGTACCGAGTAGTAAAGATCCTATCACACTCTATTGTGATAATACTGCAGCGGTGGCACTTTCAAAAGAGCCAAGGTTACATCAGCGGACAAAGCACATACTTCAGAAGTATCATCTCTTGAGGGATTTTTCTCAGAGAGGTGAAGTTGCAGTGAGCATTATTTCCACGGAAGACAACGTGGAAGACCCCTTGACTAAAGCCTTGACTCAGCAGAAACATGATCATCATGTGAGGTCTAGTGGACTAAAAGTCGTAGACAGTTGGCTCTAGTCCAAGTGGGAGTTTGTAAGGGTCGGTGTCCTGAGAACCAACTGTTTTGTAGTTTGATTACATGAATGTTCACTTATTATATATTGTTCATTGTTCTACATAACGATAATATAATAATGTCCCGGAATATTTGTTACGTTGATAAGGTCATAGCAGATCCCCGCTATGATGAGAACCTTGAAATGCTATAACAATATTATTAAATAAAGTTCTACGGTTGGATGACATACTATGATAGGACACACAGTATACAGACCGTCATGTGCGAGTACTCGTAAGAAGATGAGACACTCTCTCATGGAGTTCGCACTTGGTAATCTCCAAGATGAGAGATTATGAGAACAGACCCGCCAATAGCAATTCTACATGTCTTGGTGTCATCGGGCATTTCTATCTACAAGTGTGTGTAATGGTCCTTAGACTGGAAGATTATCATTAACTCATGTCATGACTCGTGCACTTAGATTTACTGACGAAAACCGTCACATAGACAGTTGGTGGGAAGTAGGGTATGTTGGGTGTGTCACAAGTGACATGTTGTTAATGGATAAGTCGAGAAAGGATTTGTCCCTTCCATTTATGGAAGTTGATATCTGGACCCTTTGATTGAAATAGAACAGTCGCATTAAATTCCATGGCCATGGTGTGAATGGTGAGTTTATTTCATGTAGTCAAAGAACAATGGATCAAGCATATAGGTTTATGACACTACCATGAAACCTGATTGATGAGATATCGAGACAAAGGGATTAAATTACACAATAAGCATTCGTATGAGGTGATACGTCAATGCGTCTTCAACTTCTTTCTCTTGGGTTCCTTGACCCGTTTCTAGACAGTAATCTTGGACTTTAAGCAAGATCGCCTAATTCCAACGATAAAGAGGCCTAGAGGGTCACACACTAAGTGTATTCAAGTATCTCAAGTAGAATAAATATTATTCTCGTATGTGGTTTAATAATTATTCAAGGAAGCCTAAATCGTTTTAATGATAGAGGAAGAAGGAAATGAAAAACAAGATATACACGCCGTGTATTAAAGATTACACGTTGTGTAGTTTTTCATGGAAAACAAGTACACGCCGTGTATTAATAATTACACACCGTGTAGTTTTCTTTATGGAAAGGAAATGAATAAATTAAAACAAGATATACACGCCGTGCACATTGAATGTACACGTCATGCAGTTTTCAATGAAAAACAAGTACATGTCGTGTATTTATTAATACACGCCGTGTAGTTTTTCCAGTCGGGATTTTGAGGATATAATATTGTTTTAAATGATATTTATTATAATCATCGTGGGTGCATGTAAAGGAATTAATTATTCGACATGGGGGTTTTAAATAAGAGTCAATGAAATAAATAAAACGCGTAACGCATTTATTTATTGTCATAACTCTACAACCTCAAGCCTTATTATAAATATCCTCACAACCCCAACTCTTTTCCTACCCCGTGTGAGACACAACAATTCTGGAGAATTCATTCAAGGCCGAAATAACCTCTTCCTCCAAGAACGCTCTCAAGACCGAGAGAGATCCTCTTCCATCGGATCCAGATGATCTAAGGTGGACAACGTAAGCAAAGGCTTCTCCACGCTAGCACCCGGAGAATCCTTTGGTGACGTCCAGAGATACGAGGTACATGTGTGGATCACCGCTAGAGGGAGTCTACACTTGGCTTCTGCGATGAAATGATGGATCTCATAGACAACGTGATAAAGAAAATAAACAAAGAAGAAACACCCAAAATGTATTTCTTTATAATTAATTAAATTAATTATAATCAACCTGTAACGATCCTTGTTTGTGGTTCTGGGAAAAACCTTCTTCTTTGTCTTTTTCTGTGATTTGATCCGTGAAGACTGGTGTTTATCGTCGTATTGATCCCGGATTGATCATTGCTAATGAAAAAAATCCAAGTGGGCACATCCACCCATGCGCTTCCGTTGTGCCCGAAACCTTCAATTAACTCATTCTAATTGTATCACTTTTAATGTTTTTAAAATCATTTATTATATTATTATTTTATTAAATGGAGACATACTGTATTGGTATTTCATAAGAAATTAAGGTCATTATATAATTACTAAAAATTAAAAATAAATTTATATCATTAGAATAATTTTATTAATATCAAAATAAACACTTATATTCATCCATAACATATTTTTTCACTATGTGGACACATAAACGATATTAAAAAAAGAATGACCTTTTTAAAATTTCTTTGATTTAAAAAATATATAAGTCATTTTTATGGAAAAGTGTCCATTAAACAACTAAATTTAAATACTATAGTTTTAATGGTATAATTACTTTCATACAATAATAATTTTGTTGAATAATTGTGCCCTTATAACTTGTTTTTAATCTAGATTAACCTGATTTACCATTTATCGAGGTGAAACATTTTACCACGGTTACTATTCATATTGACCAAAAATAAAAGGGGGATATTTACTAAATTTGAGCCTCATTATTATAAATATTTAATTAATTTTATCTAATTCAATTCCTATAAATTTCATAAATTAATTTTAAATTAAGTGCGTAAAATATGACAAAACTGCTTTTTTGTGAAAACAAATATATTTTCAAACATAATACAAGATTTATTTTTATTATACGACTATAAAAATATTTATAGATTGTTTAAAAAAAATTATCATGTAAATAATATATATTTTTCAATAAAATAATTCAAAAATAGGGATTCATTTAATTTGTTAAGGTAAAAATACATTACGTGCATAAAAATTGTTTTTCGAACAAATATTTATTTTTCTTTCAAATAATTTTTATTATAATTTATAATTAATTGAATAAACATATAACTATACATTTTTGATAATTTATTTAGTAATTTTCATACTCTTCAATCCAATGGATAGACGATAACTATCATTTTAAATAAAAAAAATTAATAGTACACCACAGTTCATTTAAACTTTGTTTTGCATGTAATGTGAGCTATTAAATAAATCAAATTATTGAAATAGAAATATCTCATAAAAATATCATGGTTTTCTATACACTTAATTATTCCAAACAATATAAGTTATCAATAAATGAAGAAATGAATTCATTGAATTTTAATGGAACTTGGGAGCTCACTAACTTAAAAAAATGGAAGAAGTCATTGGAGAGTTAGTGGGATTTATATGTAAAAGAATAAGATGATTGAAATATATTATATGGGGTGTGTCTATGTAAATTGGATTTTAATATAAATAGGATGTTTATTTCTAAAAAATATTCATGTCGGTAGTTAAACATACACCTATTCAAACTGATTTGATCATAGTTGCAAAAGAATATCAATACCTCAAATAGATGGATGTAAAGATGGTCTTCCTTCAGGTGATTTGAAGGAATAAATTTACATTAAGTAGCCAATGGGTTTCATGAAAGATTAAAATAGGAATTTGGTTTTCAATTTTAAGAAGAGTCTTTATGGGCTAGAGCAAGAATCATGATAATGGAATTGGAAATTCAATTCATTTATACCAGGAGAAGGTTTTATCAAGTGAAATACAAATCAATGTTGTTGTACAAAGAAATTGGAAGATGGTACTTTCATCATATTTATTCTATGTGTGGATGAAATATTTCTAGATATACCATATGTAGGAAGAATCCAAAAGATGGAAAGTGACTCGGCCAAAATATTTGAAATGAGGTATTTGGGGAAAGCTAAGAAGATTTTGTGGATGAATATTGGGAGAGATATGAGATCCTAGACTATGGATCTATCTCAAATAGACTGTATTTTGAAGGTGATCCAAATATTTTGAATGACCAAAATTAATTTAGTCCCAAATCCTTTAGGTGGATTCCCTAAATTTTAGAAGGATCAATCACACAAAATGGAATATGAAGTTTCATACATAGAGAAAGTTCCTTATGCATAATTGGTCATAATTTTAATGTATGAAATGATTTTCACATGACCTAACATTTTATTTTTAGTTGGAGTGGTAATTATATACAGGTAAAATATAGGAAAGGTACATTATAAGGTTTCCAAATAGATCCTTCAATATTTGAAAGGAACACAAGATATGACCCTATGCTATGGGACAGATGATCATTTGCGTAGATACATTGATGCTGATTTTCAATGGATTCAGACACCCAAAAGAGCACAATAGTACTTGTATTTACCTATGGATTATTAACAATAATTTGGATGTTAAGGATACACTATATTGTTACTCTAAGTACAATAGAATATGAGTATATAGATACAATGAAAGCTGGGGAAGAAATGATTTGGTTGATGATATTATTGAAGGAGATCAAAAGGATTTAAGAATGAGGAGTTATTTTTTATTAAGGAAAAAGTGAAATCCACATGGTTAAAAATATGGTATTCAATGCTCTTACTAAGAATATAAACCTAAAGTATCATTTCATTTGTAATTTTATGGAGGAGAAGACATTAGAGCAATAGAAGTTAGCAGGAATCCAAAATTTTTTGGATATGTTCACCATGATAATAGCTCATGAAAGTCTAAGGCATTGTCATGTCTTAGTGGGAATTGGGTGACCTGAAGAAATGTGGAGAAACACATTCATACTTTCAATGAATAATGAAGGATGGTTTCTAAAGTATAGAGAGTTGTTAATATTCCCTGAAACAAGTATTCAAGTTGAAGAGTTTGGGGAAGTGGAGTCTATTTCATTTCATTGGAAGTTAATGCAATGGATTCAAGTCACTAAAATTATAGTCATCGTAATTTGGTGTAGTGTAATGTTTAGAAAATGGTAGATGGTCTTATTCGTGGCTAGTTGGATCATCAGAAGTTCACATCTTTTGATGATGTTATGATAGAGCACTGGAGGTCTAAAAGTTCAGTAAATCTAAAGGATCATCATGTTGGTAATCAAGCTAAGAAATTCATGTTTAGTGATCCGTGATTTCAAGGGAGCAGGTATTACTTTTTCATCAGATAAAACATAGTATATAAGTGGGTGGTACCTCAGTGTTATGTATGATTCTAAATATAAATATTCATATTGGTAAATATTTTTTAGATTACTTATACTTAGAAATATATTTTTTTAATCTCTTATATCTTCTGATTATAAAGAAAGAAATAATGGAATTTATTTTGTGCACATTGGACTATTATCTTAAGAATGTTAATCTCTTAAATTCATTTATTGTTTTTTGTATTTTCATTCAATGTGTTTTTATTTTCCTTTAATGTATGTGAGTTTGATTATGTGGTCAAAGGATGGTTTTGTATGGTGTGTAGGGTGCAAAGTCTACCTATTTTCGGTACACTCAATCAGGGGGAAAGGTAGCTTTTAGAGGTTGAATTTTTGCTATGCAAATCCTCTCAGGTGTAAAGTTTTAGTGGACCAAATATCCTTCTTATGATGGTTTTATCGGAATCATGGTCCAAGGAGTCCCCAATAAAAACCTCTTCTAGACTTTCTGTAACGACCTAAAGTTTCATTAATGGAAATCCCTCTTGATCTAATTAAATGTCTCTTTATGTTTATATAAAATTTCAACTTCTTTGGTTTTATGTTAAGAATTTTGACCGTTGCTAATATAGTCGTTGAACAGTGATCACGTGATTAGTATAAATATAGGGCTTTAACAAATCCAATTTACTCAGACAAAAGAAGCGATGGCCTCGTCCAGTAGAATTGCTTCGTACGAAGCCAATTTGTCAGAGCTCGGAAAAGATGTGGCATCCTTGGGATTCTCTCTTGACCAAGACCAATCTGAGCTTCATCATTTCAAGCTCGAATGGGACCGTCTATGGGAAAAGTGGAAGTTGATAGAGATTACCACTTGAGCGATGTTATCCGATCCACCCCAAGAGTCTGTCACCATCGCACACCTTACCCTTAGGTCTTATGCGGTTGTTTTAAGGGGTTATTTAATGAATCGATAGTAATATGTTCATGTACATTATTTTTTTGTATATAATAATGTATATCATTTCTTGTCATTATTGATACATTGTAAATAGTTTTTAAAGGACAAATAGTGTTTTTAATTATTATTTAATTAAGCAATCTATTTTATTAAATTAATGGATTTTTGAATTAAATATTATTTTAATAAAATATTATTTTTATTATTAAATTAATTTTTATTAAATATAAATGATCTTATAATTTTATGAATGCAATTGTAATTTTTATTAAGATTTGAAAGCCATTTCTGTCAAAACCCATGAATTTTCGATAAATGTCAGTTTTTATTTTAAAAGTGAAAATTAACATATTTAGAAAATTATTTAGATAAAATAAATGTTATTTCTAGAATCAGGACGTCGAAATTATCCAACAGTGAATTTTTCATAATTTTCTGAGACAGTCAAATTTTTGGGTAAAAATTAAATACCGTTTAAATATATAATATGTTTTATGACATCATAATGACCAAATAGTGATGTAATAAAATACTATAATATTTATGTTCGGCCAATATATTTTTTAACATTCAAATAATGTAATTTTGTGCTTTTTTTACTTACTTTTCAAAGCTTAATGGACCCCTCAAGACTTATTAAACACCTTGTCTTTTTAAATTGTTTTTCATGGGAGTGTGACTCACCTCCACATAAGAAACCCTGTTATTTTGAGAATTTAGGACTTTGGCCTTATAAAATATTGTTTTCCTCTTCCCTTTTCCAAAAACCATGGGCAAAAACCGTGAGATGGTTTGTGTTTTGGATTAATTTAATGTAAGGGGACCCAAACCTAAATAATAAAGAATTCCCTCACCTTTCCTATATAAACCCACCCAATCTCCCACTTCCTCCTCACTCAAAGCCTTTGGAGTTCGTCCAACCTCTGACCTACACTCTCTAGAATCCTCCCAAGGTGACCCAAGCTCCCAAGAATCCTCTCTAAATCCTCTCTCAATCCTTTGGAAGCACACTTCCAAGTAAGGGTTTTTTCTTCCTTTCTAATTTTTGTCCAATTTTATTTAAGTAGTTTTTCCCATTTAATTTAAATTATGAATGTTGGGGTATGGTTTATCACCTCCCCCATACTTCCCTATTTATGTTTGAATTATGGGATACCCCTTTATCTCTCATTAAATTCCTCCCATGTACACCCGTTACTATGTCGAAATTCCGAAAGGAACTTCTCTCTCCTCTTTTACATTCAAGCAATACTTTTGTATCATGAATCTAAATTCCATTACAATTGTTTGGACATGTATCTATATGACCCCATTACTGTCCATTACATGTAAATATGATGAGGAACCCCTTTCTCTCTCATCAACCATTTCTATGAATTCTTATGTCACGTCGTTACGCTTCCGAAATCGCACCGATTTTCTAAACCAATGCCATTGTGTAGTGAATACCATGCTCATTTCTCCATCAAGGGTATTAACCTTTATGCATATTTACTTATTGATTATAATGTTTCATGTATGAATTACACATTCCTTTATCGTGGAATAAATTATTATGTTTTATGAATCCATGTTTTAGGATCCATGTGGCACACTTATGCATGAAATGAAATGTTTAAGAAGGGTGCGCCCTTATAGCACTCCAATGCATTGGGTAAAGTATAGTATCATGATAAGTCATTTGCAATGAGTGTTGAATCATTCTAATTCAAGTGAAATGAGGGTTTACTCATGCTTTATGTGCAATGAAAATTTACTCATGCTCCATGTGCAATGATCCTTGGCTCATGCTAATTCCATGTTAAGTGTTGTTTCCACATTTTCATGTTATGATTATCATGCTTTATCATGTCTTTATGTTCATGTTTCTCTTATGCTCTATTGATATGCCTATTGTCTAACATGTATTGTACTCATCATGTTATTCCATGTGTACTCCCTTACTGGGCTTTATATCTCACCCTTTTCTAATGCATGTCCTCAGGTTATCCCATGCAATGCTAAGTACGAGGGAATGTAGTGGTCATGTAAAGGAATTTTTCAATAAAGATGTTGTATTTCATGTTTTAAGTTTTTATGTAATGATAATAATCCCCAAAGACACTAAACCTCTTGATATTCTTGTTGTATCAAGTGAAGTTTTATGTAATAAATCATGTTTAAATTGTAATAAAAAGCAGGGTTGTCATACTTTTTTTTTGAAAATAATAAAATCCCTATCATCTAAGTGGGTTTAACTATGCCTCGATGAAACCCTCACACCAAAATCCCTAGATTTAACCCTAAATATGAGATGATATCATGAAAAAGAAAAGATAAGGGATTTTATCGTTGATCCATGAGGCTTTTAGGGGATGAAAATTTCCCTATAACACTAGAAAATCACCCCAAAACCCCCACTCCTAAGTAGGGTTAAAATGGGAAGGAAAGGGGTGTTTTGGGTTAAAATTTTCATTTTCAGGACACTTTAAAAAGTTTCATTATCACCCCCACGTGGTCTTTGATACCATTCAGAAGAGTGTAAATCTTTCACTTCCTTATAACCAACATGTACACCCTATCTACACTATCTCTAAGCTCATGCTGGAGAGAGAGCATTTTCCACAACACCTTGTTTCACCCTAGTTTTCCTCCAAACGTCCTCAAACACTACTCCACTTCTAAAAAAATAATTCTAAGAACTTATGAGACTGTTATAACCCTCAATAACACTCTCATAATACTTCAACAATATCCCACCATATTTTCCACTTCCACCCTATTTTATGTCAAATATATCCCTTAAACTAAACTAAACATCCAATAAAATCCCTCCAAACTTCTCCAAACATAATACAACTGTCAAGAACCAACCCAGATTACCCGAACTATCTATAACTAAATCTGATCTTAACATGGTTTGAAGGGAATTCCTGATCCCCATGGGTTGGTGAATAGTTCCTAAGCATCAAAAACTACATTTTGGAATGATTTTTATACAAAGAACATAAAACAAGGTGATATAAAAATATATAATATGACGGTATTTCAAAAATAAAGTCAACAAAAAAAGATACAATCAATAGGAAAAATAAGTGTCATGATACATGATGGACATGGATTTTATTAACATTTTTTATAATTTTTTAATTTAGTTTTAATTAATTTTCTAACTGCTTCTTGAGGTTTTATTTTATTTTTTTAGTTTTTAATATTTTTTTTATTTTTATAGTTTTTAGTTAATATTAGTTATTTATTTTCATTTTTTAGTTTTTATTAATTTTTACTTTATTAACGTATCATATTTTATTTTTTAGTTTAATTTATATTAGTTATTATTATTATTATTAGTTTATTAACTAATTATATTAATTTAAATTGTAAATATAATATATATATTTATATAATTCTACTTATTATTATTATTACTACTTTTATTACTACTTATTTATTTATTATTATTATTATTATTGACTGCAAATCGTTTTTTTCCATTTTCTAAAAGCCGGTTTAAGGGTTGTCGGTACCCAATACAATACTTCACCACTGCCAATTTTCCATTTCAAAACATCCAGATCAAAATCAAATCAGTCGTTATCATCTCCAAAACATTGTCAAACCACCACCTTCATCACGTACACCAGGAATACAAACAAAGATGCACGATCCACAGACTTCTTTGAAACAAACAGCAAACAAATTCATCCGCATCAAACGAAGCGCGGCTGAGCTCACCAATAACCGTCATCACCAAACTATAAGAAAAAATCCAAGAACAGAAATTGATCCAAAAACCGAATCACCCCAAAATGTAATAATCCAAAATCAAATAGAACCTTTGATTCTCGCTCAAATTTACCCAAGAGATGAAGGTAGAACGGTCCTTGTAGTTTAGCTTGGGTTGTCGAATCCTCAGAGACCTAAGAAGTAACCTATATACACATACATTATATGGACTCTTTTTGGCTATGAAGTGGCCAACTTGGGTTGATTTTAGATGGGTTTAAAGGAATTCTAAGAGACTTAAGTGAATTCAATTTAAAATAATGATTTGATCCTAAGTTATCGCTCGGGGTGGATTAGACGTATTTCATTTTCAATGATTTCAATTTCTTATATTTGAGATGGGTTCATTTAAGGAGATAAAACAACATCATCACTTACTGGTTTAATGCCTACAGCCTTTAATACTAATCACCAATACACTTGAAGGATCAAAGTTTTGAGAACTTCAAGGTAAAGGTTCGTATTAGCACTTGAAGCGTGTGGCCATAAATTCAATAAGGACGATGGATTTTAAAAATCATCAAATAAAAATCTCAATTAAAGAAGTGATTATACATTAATGAGGTGATAAATAGCATCAAATACATCCCCTTTCTACTCCCTTGGATCAACCCATAAAAGAGTTATCCCTCCATTGATGACATGTTTTCAAAGGAAGTAGGAAGTAGACTTACGAGGGTGGAATTGAAGAAGTAAAAACAACAACAAAAATCGATCACTCCTCCATTGTGTGATAAATATCACAAGGTATGGTGTGAATAAATTCACACATTGAACCAATGGTATCAACGTGATAATTATAAGAACATAATAAGAGTAAAGGAAGAAATTTTATTAAGAAACTAAGGTGAATTAAACAACTTACATGAGAAAGAAATGTGATTACAAACACAAGTGTCAGCATAACACTACAATGAAACCAAGCACCAAATATACGAAGAGAATTTTACAAAGGCTTTCAAGGTATGCATCTGGCTTTATCATCCAACCTGAAAGTAAAGTTGATCGATTCTTCAGTGGCTTAAAACCAAGTCTTCGAAGGGCATTAGCTATAAGAGACTTCAGTAGCTATGAAGAAATTGTGCGTTGTGCTATCAATGTAGAAATGGAAGTTGGTGTTACATATCCATCTCATGGTTTTGACAAGAAAAGAATTATGGAGTTCAAGGAGAAATTTCAGAACAATGGTGAAAAGAAGATGAATGTTTCTTTATGCTCAAAGTGTGGAAAGAAGCATGGTGTATATTGACTAAAAGGTACTAGAAAATGTTTTAAGTGTGGAAAAGAAGGTCATCGAGCAGTTGATTGTTGAAGTAATGGGAAAAAGGTTTCTAATGATGTGAATAGAGAAAAGACAACAGAGAATGCTCCACCAACACTTCAATGCTTCAAGTGCAAGGAAATGGGGCATTATGCTAATAAATTCCCTAATCCAAGGGTTAATGATGATCAACATGAGTAACCACTTAAGACAAAGGACAAAGAGAAGTCACATGCGATCACTATTGGCAATGTTGAATATGACAATGATGTGGTGGAATGATTTAGTGTTCATGTAATGGGATTCCAAAATAATGTTGTATATAGTACTGTAGAATATTGGAATATTTATATATTGGTCTATTGTGGTTTCCAATAATTTTATGGTACCGGTAACCATGAAAAGTGATTGAAATGTTTTTGGAAAGCAGATGATATGCGCATAATGAAGGGATAAAGAGAAAATGAAATGAGCTCATGACTCATATAAGGACAAAGTTATATCATAGTTTGAGTATATATAATTTTTCGATTTTGGTATGTGGAAAGAGTTAACTTTTGACATCATTTATGTTTTCAATAAGGTTCAATGGGTATTCATTTCTCAAGAGAATAGATGATTGGAATGTGACCAACAAGATATATGAGGGATAAATGATGGTATTCACATGCTTGTTATATGACCTTTTTAGTAATCGTTCTCTTTATACTATGAGTTTAGAAATAAGTATTTTGGATAAGCCTAAACATTCGAATGGATTATGTTGAACATAAGTTAGTATTGTTTAAGGATAGAATTTTTTTCGATATTATTGATAGAAGTTTATAATAATGTAGTTTTAGAAAAAGGACAACCTACAAGATGGGCGACAACCCATCACGTCAAACAAGGCTGTGGAAATCGAACCCACAACTAAAATGTGACAGGCCTTTATCGCCTACCACTGGCCAACAGGAAGTCCCTGGTTAGTAGAAACTAGTTTTATTTTATTAAGCGGTATGATAGATGAAGTATAAGTTCATTTTTGGAATCGTATACGATTAAACTCACCATAGATGGACTTATGTATATTTGATAACTTTTGCTAACCTTTTTTTTTTGAAACAGATGGAATGACCCATCATTCTATCACATGATCTACTAATACTTCACGAATAAAAAATTCAACTTCATTTATTTAAGAGATGAAGTGGAAATTGTTCAAGGCATGAACAACAATGAGATTGTACCAAAATCAAGTAAGAATTTCTTTTAATTCAAAAATTCTTCAACATTAGGGAAATGATCTTGAAAACCAAAAATGTTATCCTAGTGCCCTCATATCCGATGAATCAGATGGTACCTTAGATCATCACAAATTTATGGCTTTGTGATAGATGACTTTTTCATATCCCTGTTCTCTACCACTCTCTATCAGAACTTGATGGTTAGATTTCTCCTCCATATCCATATTTTCACCTATGATCTCCTATATGGAAACCTAGTGATGAGTTAATTTGGGTAACCGTTATGTTTCATACTTCACTTTTTAAAATTAAGTTTTATCATTCCTTTTTATGATGTGGGTTTCTATGAAAGAAATTCTCAAGTAACAAACCATTTATAACCCAGACGAATTTCGAGGGAAAAATTCATTTTAAGGGGGGTAGAATATAACAACCTGATATTTTATGAGAATTATTATTTTTAATTTCATTGATGTCTTGTGTTGTATGCTACACCAAGATTATCTTGCGCTATACGCAACACCATATTAGCTTGCAGTATATGCAACACTATTCTTGGCTCGTGTTACACACAATTTCAAGTTCGTTTTGTAGAAATTATTCTACGCAACATTAAGTATAGAATTTTTTTAATGTATAAATGAAATATGGTTGTATTTTGTTATACGTAACAACAAAGGAGTCTTGCACTACACACCACGCTGACTTGGCTTGCATTACACGCAATCGCGACCTTCCTCGATAGCGTGTGCAGTACGCAATACCGGGTTTCACTAAACAACGATATATTGTTATAATATTATTATGGACTAGCCGTTATGAATATTATTAACTAAATTTTGAATTTTGTAACATTATTATTCATCTTACATATTTTCAAGAACATGGTATGAGAACAAAATAAATTTTTTGGGTGAAATAATTTTTTTTCAAAAAATGAAGTTTTGCCGCCTTTTGATGGCGCACCCACTTTAAATATAGTTTTTGAATTTTTTATAAGTTAAATTTGATAAAATAAAATTCTTCCTTAGAATCAGGATATAAAAATTTAATTTGGATAAATTTTTCATATAATTCTGATAACTTTCATATTCTGATGAATATTAAAAACACACTATATTTTAATTAAAAACAAATGTTTTCATCGCAATAATTTATATGGATAGATTATCTTTTTAATTAGTTTTAAAGTGTAATTAGAATATATTTTTAACATTTAATCCAATTTTGGTCATTATAATTAATTTCACTTTGAAATTGAACATAAACAAGTGATGATCTTTTGATAGTTATTGTTTCTTAAAAACACGCTATTTGTTTTGATAACGGGAATTACTTTTAAAATTAATTAATGCCACTTCTATGTTTTGAATTTGTAAAAATAGACATCATTTTTGAATTCGGAATATCAAATATAGATTAGGCTGAATTTTTTGTATTTTTCTGAAAAACTTCAATTTTTGATGAATAGTGAAAACACTGAGTTTTTGGTTAAAACCGACTTTTTATTTAAATAATAATTTATTTGATTTAAATTTATTTTATGTCAAAATAGATAAATAATACTTATATAATTTAAATGAAATTCATTAGAATCATTTTATAATAATTTTAGATTTATAAAAATTGTATTGAACTTTTCACCGTCTTTTACCCACCTCCTATGAGCTTTTGCAATTGTTCATAAAACTTAATTTTACCGCTTCTGTGAGTTGAATTTCGAAAATCCGAGAAACATGGTTAATATCAAGGAGTAGAATGTGGTTCAATTAGGTAAAAATAATTTTTGGTGAATAGTAACTTTTTACTTTTATTTACCACGGTTAAAAGTAAATAGGTTAATTCAAGGTTAAAAGAATATTATAATAATTCAAAATTACCTTAACACTTGTGCAAACCTTATTGGATGAGAAATAGCCAACCATGGGCATCGTTGGGTCGATTTTGGGACCCCATCGAACCACTTATGAAAGACAATGACACGTTAGATTAATTAATTTAATGTAAAGACAAAATTGGCATTAACAAAAATCCTTTAGTAATTAATTTTTATAAGAAGCTATATAAATTATCTTTTCAACTATAAATATTCATTGGAAATCTAAAAATATTTCCTACATGTTGGTATTTTTTTTATAATTTTTAGACATCAAATAAATTAAATTATTTTTGACACAATAATGAAGCAGTAATTACCTCATTAATAAATGATTTAAATAAATAAGATTATAATGATTAAAATATTGTCCAAAACCTGTCCAATTCCTATTGGATGATTTTATTTCGAATATGAGTCATCTTATATTCGACATTAATGTGTTTTGGACCTCTTGAAACCGAATATAAGTTTATAATAAAATAATGTTTTCACACTTTCCTAAAGAGCTCCTCCTCTCCCTTATAAAAGGAGACCACTTCTATGCAATTCCTGACACATCTCAAGCCTTTTGGCTTGTCCAAACTCTGCCCAACTAAGCTCCCTACATCCCTCTCCTCCCCCTATAAGCCTTACATTAGGCAGAAGGCACTTCAAGAAGTCCTTTTGGTTCAAACCAAAGGAAGTTACCCAAATTAAAGGAGGTTCGGATACGTACGAAGCATATTGGACCTAAGGTAAGGGATATCTTTTCCAATCTCGTTTTTATCTGAGATTGTTTATTCATAAGTATTTACTGGGGTTATTGTTATCATCCATTTCCATGTTTTCTAGAAATGTTTTTAAGTATGTTTAAAGTCCTTTTTACCCATTTTTGACTTTTACTACATGGTATGTAAGGAATCATTCTTTTGTTTACGTTATGAGGTAATTTTTTGACTTTTCCGGCAAAAGTACAAGAAGAATGTTTTTTTTAACTTGTAAGGCATTAAAGGATTTTTACGGTTTTATAAAGGCTTATTTTCATGAAGCTTCCTCCAAAATATTTCATGACTATTTTCAACAAAATCTCTTTATTTTAAAATTGCATGACGTTTTGTGAAAAGAAATTGATTTTGAAGAAGAAATGATATTTTCCTCAAGAATTCATTTCAAGTGTTTTATCAAAACCATTTTTTCATCTAAGATGACATTATTTAATATGTGTATGTTTCAAGTATAATGTCTCTATGATTTACATGGTTTCACTTTTCTTATGATGAAATGATATCTATTTGTTTTATATGGATTATGTTATGATGGGATGATGTTTATGAGACCCATTTTTATTCTTTGGGTTATGATGAATGATTTATGTTTATGTTGTGGCATAAGTAAGAATGATTTCATTATGATATTGGTGGGACCTATATCTCCCTCCAATGCATTGGATAAAGATTTATATCTCATGCGATAGACATGGCTGGAACGGCAAGTAAATCTGGTTCAGTAATACAGGGCTGGAATGGCAAGTAAACTCTGCTCAGTAAGGGACTTTGTCCACTAAGATAGTCTTGGAAGCAATGCCTTGGAAACAATGGAAATCATATCATGTGCTTAATGTTTTTCCACAATCACATGTTTTATTCTCATGCTATTTTATCTTGATTAATGTTTCTTTATGATCTATTCCTTACGTACTGCCATGTTTTATGTCATTGCTCAAGATTTTGATGTTTAAACATTATGTTCATGTTTTTAAGTTCAAATGTATATGGTTTGTTTTATTTTCTCCATGCTTACCCTTACTGAGCATTTGAGCTCACCCTTTTTATGTTTTCTTTTCCCCCAGGATTAAAAGAAAGATTTTAGGTAAGGAAACAAAAAGGGGAAGATCTTTATGGGAGATGTTGTAGATCTTTCACCACGATTAGAAGATTATTTTTCCGAGTTTCCAAAGACACTAAACCATTATGGTCCTTGTGTGTCTGTTTTTGTTATGTATTAAATATTCCGCAAAAGTAATGTAATTTCCATGTACGTCAAGATTCGGGCCTCTACAATGAAGAAGGAGATCGCTGAATATACATCAAAGTGCCTGGTGTGTCAGCAAGTGAAGGCAGAGAGGAAGAAATCTAAGGGGATGATGCAACCATTGCCCATACCAGAATGGAAATGGGAGAACATCACCATGGACTTTGTCACTAGAATTCCAAGGACATCCAAATGAAACAATGCAATCTGGGTTGTTGTTGATCGTCTTACAAAGACCTCACACTTCATTGCTATTTGGGAGGATTTCTCTATGGATAAACGGGCACGGATATATATCAGGGAAGTGTTAAGGTTGCATGGAGTACCACTATCTGTTGTGTCTGACTGAGATCCATGACTCACCTCTAAGTTTTGGAAGAGTCTTCAACATGCTCTGAATATTGAACTGAACTTCAGTACGACCTATCATCCTCAAACTGATGGCCAATCCGAGCGGACTATCTAAACACTTGAGGACATGTTGAGAGCATTCTCAATGGATCTTAAAGAAGGATGGGATCAACATCTTCCTCTGGTTGAATTCTCCTACAACAACAGTTTCCACTCAAGCATACAAATGGCACCATATGAAGCCCTATATTGGAAAAGTTGCAGAACACCTGCATGTTGGGATGAGGTCGGTGAACGTAAGCTGCTTGGACCAAAAATGGTCGAAGAAATGGTGGAGAAGGTGAAAACCATTTATCAGCATATTAAGGCAGCCCAGAGTTGACAGAAGAGTTATGCAAATAACCGTCGATGAGACCTTGAGTTTAAAGTTGGAGACATGGTTTTTCTACGCATATCTCTGTGGAAAAAGTTCATGAGGTTTGGAAAGAAAGGGAAGTTAAGTCCAAGGTACATCGGCCCCTTCGAGATTCTTGATCGTGTTGGGGTTATGGCCTATCGACTTGCACTTCCACCTACCATGGCCAAAGTGCATGATGTATTTCATGTATCCCTCCTAAGGAAGTATATACCGGACCCTTCACATGTACTCTCTTCTGAGGTGGTGCAATTGGAAGATGATCTTTCTTATGAGGAGCAACCAATGAAGATCTTAGATCGTAGAGAAAAAGTTCTACGAAATAAGACAATGCCCCTCGTTAAGGTGTTGTGGAGAAACCACAAGTTTGAAGAAGTGACTTGGGAATCAGAGAAAATGATATAGCTGAGTTACCCACATCTGTTTTAGTGTGGAAAAAGGAAAATTTCGAGGGTGAAATTTCTTAAGGGGGGAATATTGTAACGACCCAAAGTTTCATTAATGGAAATCCCTCTTGATCTAATTAAATGTCTCTTTATGTTTATATAAAATGTCAACTTCTTTGGTTTTATGTTAAGAATTTTGACCATTGCTAATATATTCATTGAACAGTGCTCACATGATTAGTATAAATATAGGGCTTTAACAAATCCAATTTACTCAGACAAAAGAAGTGATGGCCTCATCCAGTAGAATTGCTCCGTACGAAGCCCATTTGTCGGAGCTCGAAAAATAGGTGGCGTCCTTGGGCTTCGCTCTTGACCAAGCCCAAGCTAAGCTTCATCATGTCAAGCTCGAACGGGACCGTCTACGGGAAAAGTGGAAGTTGATAGAGATTACCACTCGAGCGATGTTATCCGAGCCACCCCAAGAGTCTGTCACCATCGCACACCTTACCCTTAGGTCTTATGCGTCTGTTTTAAGGGGTTATGTAACGAATCGATAGTACTATGTTCATGTATATTATTTTTTTGTATATAATAATGTATATACTTTCTTGTCATTATTGATACATTGTAAATAGTTTTTAAAGTACAAATAGTGTTTTTAATTATTATTTAATTAAGAAATCTATTTTATTAAATTAATGGATTTTTGAATTAAATAATATTTTAATAAAATATTGTTTTTATTATTAAATTAATTTTTATTAAATATAAATGATCTTATATTTTTATGATTGCAATTGTAATTTTTATTAAGATTTGAAAGCCATTTCTGTCAAAACCCATGAATTTTCGATAAATGTCGGTTTTTATTTTAAAAGTGAAAATTAACATATTTAGAAAATTATTTAGATAAAATAAATTTTATTTCTGGAATCAGGACGTCGAAATTATCCAACGGTGAATTTTTCATAATTTTCTGAGATAGTCAAATTTTTGGGTAAAAATTAAATACCGTTTAAATATATAATGTGTTTTATGACATCAAAATGACCCAATAGTTGTGTAATAAAATACTATAATCTTTATGTTCGGCCAATATATGTTTTAACATTAAAATAATGTGATTTTGGGTTTGTTTGACTTACTTTTCAAAGCTTTAATGGACCCCTCAAGACTTATTAAACACCTTGTCTTTTTAAAAACAAATCATGGGAGTGTGACTCACCTCCACATAAGCAACCCTATTATTTTAAGAATTTCAGACTTTGTCATTATAAAATATTTGTTTCCTCTTCCCTTTTCCAAAAACCATGGGCAAAAACCATGGGATGGTTTGTGGTTTGGATTAATTTAATGTAAGGGGACCCAAACCTAAATAATAAATAATTCCCTCACCTTTCCTATATAAACCCACCCAAGCTCCCAGTTCCTCCTCACTCAAATCCTTTGGAGTTCGTCCAAACTCTGCCCTACTCTCTCTAGAATCCTCCCAAGGTGCCCCAAGCTCCCAATAAGCCTCTCTCAATCCTCTCTCGAGCCTTTGGAAGCACACTTCCAAGTAAGGGTTTTTTCTTCCTTTCTCATTTTTGTCCAATTTTATTTAAGTTGTTTTTCCCTTTTAATTTCAATTATGAATGTTGGGGTATGGTTTTTAACCTCCCCAATACTACCCTATTTATGTTTGAATGATGGGAGACCCCTTTATCTCTCATTAAATGCCTCCCATGTACACTCGTTACTATGTCGAAATTCCGAAAAGAACTTCTCTCTCCTCTTTTACATTCAAGCAATACTTTTGTATCATGAATCTAAACTCCCTTACAATTGTTTGGAAATGTATCTATATAACCCCCTTACTTTCCATTAAATTTAAATATGATGAGGAACCCCTTTCTCTCTCATCAACCATTTCTATGAATTCTTATGTCATGCCGTTACGCTGCCGAAATCACACCGATTTTCTAAACTAATGTCATTGTGTAGTGAATACCATGCCCATTTCTCCATCAAGGGTATTCACATTTATGAACATTTACTTATTGATTATAATTTTTCATGTATGAATTCCACATTGCATTATCATGTAATAAATGATTATGTTTTATGAATCCATGTTTTATGATCCATGTGGCACACTTATGCATGAAATGAAATGTTTAAGAAGGGTGCACCCTTATAGCGCTCCAATGCATTGGGTAAAGTACAGTATCATGATACGTCATGTGCAATGAGTGTTTACTCATTCTAATTCAATTGAAATGAGGGTTTTCTCGTTCTTTATGTGCAACGAGGATTTACTCATGCTCCATGTGCAATGAGCCTTGGCTCATGCTAATTCCATGTTAAGTGTTGTTGCCACATTTCCATGTTATGATTATCATGATTTATCATGGATTTATGTTCATGTTTCTATTATGCTCTATTGATATGCCTATTTTCTAATATGTATTATACTACTCATGTTATTCCATGTGTACTCCCTTACTGGGATTTATAGCTCACCCTTTTCTTATGCATGTCCTCAGGTTATCCCATACAATGCTAAGTACGAGGGAATGTAGTGGTCATGTAAAGGAAGTTTTCAATAAAGATGTTGTATTTCATGTTTTAAGTTTTTATGTAATGATACTAAGCCCCAAAGACACTAAACCTCTAGATCTTCTTTTTGTATCAAGTGAAGTTTTATGTAATAAATCATGTTTAAGTTTTAATAAAAAGCAGGGTTTTCATAGTTGGTATCAGAGGATAGGTTTAGTTATTTTTGGGATTAGGATTATAAAACCCTAGTAAAGCCTTAGAGACAAGACTAAGTATAATAAAAACATCTCTAAGTTTTGGTAAGTACTGAGTAAGTGGTCTATCAAGCAAATACATCCCTTTCTGGATACGAGCAGGTAGAGGCGGCTCTGGCACAGATGTATCCTAGGGGTAAAACCTGAAAACACCACTTTGAGCTAGACTCGAACGGGAACGGGTACATGACAATGGGCCTTTCTGTACTCTTGGTTACTACACTCCCGGGGGATATGTTTTGATAAATTCACAAGCTTAGTATGAACCCTTATTAATGGAATTAAAAAAATCCCCTAAGAATAAATGCTAGAAAGTAGATCATGAAAAGCCTAGATTGAAGCCTATAGACTCATGAGTTAAGGAAATAAAAGTTTATTTATAAGTCATAAACTTTTGTATTTTGATTACCCTTTATGTGTTACCCCTAACTTTCCTTTTATTCAAGACAATGGTCGATAATATGAGGACTCAGTCTAACAACCGTTGTGAAGATCAGTGTGATGACTGTACTAATGAGATACCCAATCCAATGGGAGCGGGAATCGCGAGCTTTGTCACGCTTCTCTCTAAGCTAACTTAAGTTTTGAATAGAAACATGGGTCAAGAGGAACATTCAACCCCCCCCCCCAAGAAAGAACAAGTCGCTATCGAGAGCTTCATGAGACAAAGGCCTCCTACTTTTAGTGGATCATCCGATCCCACGATCACTGAACAATGGATCAACTCCATTGAAAAGATCTTCTCCATCCTTCAATGTTCTGAACAAGAGAAGGTTCTCCTGGTGGATTATCATACGGAGGGTGAAGCTGATCAATGTTGGACGTTGATCAAAAATACAAATCCTGAGGAGGAGATCGAGGTGTTGGAATGGAAGGATTTCTGGAAGATGTTTTTCGATAAATATTTTTCGGGCACCCTCCGGATTAAGATGGAAAGGGACTTCCTTTCCCTCAAGCAAAAAGATGAAGAATTTGTTGGAGCATACAAGGCAAACTTCACAAGTCTTGCATGATATGCTTCCAGCTTTGTCGTTACCCCAGAATGAAAAGTTGACCGCTTCTTTGGTGGGCTGAAGCCTTGCCTGCGGAAAGCATTGGTGATCTGTGCCTTCAACTGCTATGAGGAAATTGTCTGATGTGCCCTCATGGTCGAAATAGAGATCGGAGAATCACAGGGGTATCATGGGGACAAGAAGTGTAAGGTGGACTTCAATGTTGGCGGTCTGATGGACAAATCCAATAGTGCTAAGAAGATCCATCACCCCACTTTCCAAAAGTGTGGAAAGAAGCACTTTGGAAATTGTCTTAAGGGGACGAGGAAATGCTTCAGGTGTGGAAGAGAAGGGCACCTAGCTATTAACTGTTGGCAAGAAAGACTCGTGGCTGCGACAAAGGAGATGAACGCTCAGTTAAAACCCCAACGCGTTGTTCAATGCTACAAATGCAAAGAACCAGGGTATTTTGCAACTCAGTGCCCTAATCCAAGGGTTTTCGGAGGCAACTAACAACCTCCAAGGCAGCAAGGAAGAGCTTTTGCCATCACTTCTGCCGAAGTTAACCCCGAGAACGAAGTGGTGATAGGTACGCAATTTATTCATTCAGTAATAGCGAACGTACTTTTTGATTTAGGTTCTATGAATTCTTTTATATCTCAAAAGTTTAGTAGAACAATCCCAGCACCACCACAAATCATGGAAGTGAAGATGTCGGTGAGTACGGAAAATGGGGCAATCATTGCATCCCATGAGTATAAGTCCTCCCCGGTTATAATATGTGGATTGAATTTCCCGGTGAACCTCGTCATACTCCCTCTAGTAGAATTTGATGCAATTCTTGGCATGGATTGGATTTCCTTATATTGAGCCAACATAAATTGTCTGGAGAGGGAAATCACACTCCATATGTAGAATCGACCCCCGATTACTTAAAAGTGCAAGAAGGAAGATGAATCTCCTTTAGCTCCATCATCTAAAGCATGGATATTAATGCCCTATGAGCACGCATATATGGCTCAGATGATTGAGTCCAAGGAAGAAATCATCCTTGAAGAAATGCCTATTGTGAGGGAATTCGCGGAAGTGTTTCCTGAGGAACTACCTGGTCTTCCTCCTAGAAGAGATGTTGAATTCTCAATTGAACTTATACCAGGGGCTCTACCAATATCCGTGACTCCATATATAATGGCTATCATGGAGCTTGAAGAGCTGAAAAAACAACTATAGGAGAATATGGATAAAGGGTTTATACACCCAAGTGCTTCACCATGGGGTGCACCAGTCCTCTTCGTCAAGAAGAAGGATGGGTCAATGCGGATTTGCATCAATTATCATGGACTTAACAAAATCACGATAAAGAACAATTATCCTCTCCCATAATTGATGAATTATTTGATTAGCTGCGTGGAGAACAATACTTCTCTAAGGTGGACTTGCGGTTGGGATATTATCAAGTAAGGGTGAAGAAGGAAGATATCCCCAAGACTGCTTTTCGCACAAGATATGGGCACTATGAATTCATAGTAATGCCTTTCAGACTCACTAATTCTCCAACAATCTTTATGGACTTAATGAATATAGTCTTTAGAGATTACCTAGACAAATTTGTGGTAGTATTTATAGATGATATTCTAATATACTCCAAAACCAAGGAGGATCATGAGGAGAATTTAAGAACCGTACTAGAGACTTTGTGCAAGGAGAAGCTCTATGCAAAGTATAGAAAGTGTGAGTTCTGGTTGAAGGAAGTCTCATTCTTGGGCCATATCATCACAAGCAATGGGATATCTGTGGATCCCTCCAAAACAGATGCAATTGAGGGATGGACGAGGCCAAAGTCAGTAACGGATATCCGTAGCTTATTGGGGTTAGCTGGATATTATTGATGATTTATGAGAAATTTCTCATGATTGTCCAACCCTCTTACCAAGATAACTCGAAAGGGAGTAAGTTTTCTTGGAGTGTTGAATGCGAAGAAAGCTTCAAGGAGTTGAAAAAGAGGCTTATCATTGTGCCTGTGCTCACTTTACCCACAAGTGAGGAACCTTTTGTGGTTTTTAGCGATGCTTTGAAAAAGGGATTAGGTTGTGTGCTGATGAAGAATAATAAAGTGATATCCTATGCCTCAAGACATTTGAAAATCCATGAGCGAAACTATCCAACGCATGATCTGGAGTTAGCGGAGGTGATCTTTGCCTTGAAAATCTAGCGGCATTATCTCTATGGGGAGAAATGTGAGATATATACTGACCACAAGAGTCTTAAATATATATTCACACATAAAGAGTTTAATATGCGCCAGAGAAGATGGATAGAGCTCATCAAGGATTATGACTGTTCAATATATTACCACCCTGGGAAAGCGAACAAGGTGGCAGATGCCCTAAGTAGAAAGGACCCAGCGATTCTATCAATGATGAGAATTGAGAAGGATCCAATATTCTTAGACTTGATGAAGATGGACATGGGAATCATAAAGAAAGGAACATCATTAATCCTTTCACAAATGATTTCTCAACCGTCTCTTTTGGAAAGGTTAAAGGATGCACAAAAGGATGATGTGGGAATTCAGGAAAAAGTGGAAGCTATCAAAAAAGGTAAATCCTTGGTGTTTAATGTTAATGAAGAAGGAATTGTGTGGTTTGGGAAAAGACTATGTGTTATATCAAGTCCGGAGCTGAAGAAGGAACTTTTGGATGATGTACATAGTTCAAATTTCTCTATTCACCCAGGGAGCACAAAGATGTATCAAGATCTCTGAGAAAACTTTTGGTGGGATAATATGAATGTAACAACCCAAGATTTTATGAGAATTATTCTTTTTAATTTCATTGATGTCTTGTGTTGTATGCTACACCAAGATTATCTTGCGCTATACACAACACCGTATTAGCTTGCAGTATACGCAACACTATTCTTGGCTCATGTTACACATAATTTCAAGTTCGTTTTGTAGAAATTATTCTACGCAACATTAAGTACAGACTTTGTTTAATGTATAAATGAAATATGGTTGTGTTTTGTTATACACAACAACAAATGAGTCTTGCACTACACGCCACCCTGACTTGGCTAGCATTACACGCAATCGCGACCTTCCTCGATAGCGTGTGCAGTACGCAATACCGGGTTTCACTAAACAACGATATATTGTTATAATATTATTATGGACTAGCCGTTATGAATAGTATTAACTAAATTTTGAATTTTATAACATTATTATTCATCTTACATATTTTCTAGAACATGGTATGAGAACAAAATAAATTTTTTGGGTGAAATAAGTATTTTTCAAAAAATGCAGTTTTGCCACCTTTTGTTGGCGCACCCACTTTAAAAATAATTTTTGACATGTTTATAAGTTCAATTTGACAAAATAAAATTATTCCTTGGAATCAGGTTATAAAAATTTAATTTGGATAAAGTTTTCATATTATTCTGATAACTTTCATATTTTGATGAATAGTAAAAACACGCTATATTTTAATTAAAAACAAATTTTTTCATCCCAATAATTTATTTGGATAGATTATATTTTTAATTGGTTTTAAAGTATAATTAGATTATATTTTTACCATTTAATCCAATGTTGGTCATTGGAATTAATTTCACTTTGAAATTGGACAAAAACAAGTGATGATCTTTTGATAGTTATTGTTTCTTAAAAACACGATATTTGTTTTGATAAGGGGAATTACTTTTAAAATTAATTAATTCCACTTATATGTTTTGAATTTGTAAAAATATACATCATTTTTGAATTCAGAATATCAAATATAGCTTAGGCTGAATTTTTGGTATTTTTCTGAAAAACTTCAATTTTTGATGAATAGTGAAAACACTAAGTTTTTGGTTAAAACCGACTTTTTATTTAAATAATAATTTATTCGATTTAAATTTATTTTAGGTAAAAATAGATACATAATACTTATATAAGTTCAATGAAATTCATTGGAATCATTTTATAATAATTTTAGATTTATAAAAATTGTATTGAACTTTTCACTGTCTTTTACCCACCTCCTAGGAGCTTTTGCAATTGTTCATAAAAATTAATTTTACCACTTCTGTGAGTTGAATTTTGAAAATCCGAGAGAGATGGTTAATATCAAGGAGTAAAATGTGATTCAATTAGGTAAAAGTAATTTTTGGTGAATAGTAACTTTTTACTTTTATTTACCACGGTTAAAAGTAAATAGGGTAATTCAAGGTTAAAAGAATATTATAATAATTCAAAATTAACTTAGCACTTGTCCAAACCTTATTGGATGAGTAATTTCTGACCATGGGCATCCTTGGGTCGATTTTGGGACCCCATGGAGCCACTTATGAAAGACAATGACACATTAGATTAATTAATTTAATGTAAAGACAAAATTGGCATTAACAAAAATCCTTTAGTAATTAATTTTTATAAGGGGATATATAAATTATATTTTCGACTATAAATATTAATTATAAATCTAAAAATATTTCCTACATGTTGGTATTTGTTTTATAATTTTTAGACATCAAATAAATTAAATTATTTATGACACAACAATGATGTAGTATTTACCTCATTAATAAATGATTTAAATAAATAAGATTATAATGATTAAAATATTATCCAAAACCTATCCAATTTCTATTGAATTATTTTATTTTGAAAATGAGTCATCTTATCTTCGACATTAATTTGTTTTTGATCTCTTGAAACCAAAGACAATTTTATACTAAAATAATGTTTTCACACTTTCCTAAAGAGCCCCTCCTCTCCCTTATAAAAGGAGACCACTTCTATGCAATTCCTGACACCTCTCAAGCCTTTTGGATCGTCCAAACTCTACCCAACTAATCTCCCTACGTCCCTCTCCTCCCCCTAGAAGCCTTACATTCGGCATAAGTCACTTCAAGAAGTCCTTTTGGTTCAAACCAAAGGAAGCTACCCAAATTAAAGGAGGTTCGGATACGTATGAAGCATATCAGACCTATGGTAAGGGATATCTTCTCCAATCTCATTTTTATCCGAGATTGTTTATTCCTAAGTATTTACTAGGGTTATTGTTATCATCCATGTACATGTTTTCTAGAAATGTTTTCATGTATGTTTAAAGTCCTTTTTACCCATTTTTGACTTTTACTACATGGTATGTAAGGAATCTTTCTTTTGTTTACGTTACGAGGTACTTTTTTGACTTTTCCGGCAAAAGTACGAGAAGAATGTTTTTTTAACTTATACAGAATTAAAGGATTTTTACAGTTTTATAAAGCCTTGTTTTCATGAAGTTTCCTCCAAAATATTTCATGACTATTTTCAACAAAATCTCTTTCTTTTAAAATTGCATGACGTTTTGTGAAAAGAAATTGATTTTGAAGAAGAAATGATATTTTCCTTGAGAATTTATTTCAAGTGTTTTATCAAAAGCATTTTTCCATATAAGATGACATTATTTCATATTTGTATGTTTCAAGTATAATATATCTATGATTTACATGGTTTCACTTTTCTTATGATGAAATGATATCCATTTTTTATATGGATTATGTTATGATGGGGGGATGTTTATGAGACCCATTTTTATTCTTTGGGTTATGACGAATGATTTATGTTTATGTTGTGGCACAAGTAAGAATTATTTCATTATGAGATGGTTGGGACCTATATCTCCCTCCAATGCATTGGGTAAAGATTTATATCTCATTAGATAGACATGGCTGGAACGGCAAGTAAATATGGTTCAGTAATACCGCGCTGGAACGACAAGTAAACCCGGTTCAGTAAGGGACTTTGTCCACTAAGATGGTCTTGGAAGAAATGCCTTGGCTACAATGGAAATCATATCATGTGCTTAATGTTTTTCCACAATCACATGTTTTATTCCCATGCTATTTTATCATGATTAATGTTTCTTTATGATCTATGCCTTACGTACTGCCATGTTTTATGTCATTGCTCAAGATTTTGATGTTTAAACATTATGTTCATGTTTTTAAGTTCAAATGTATATGGTTTGTTTTATTTTCTCCATGATTACCCTTTTTAAGCATTTGAGCTAACCCTTTTTATGTTTTCTTTTCCCCCGGGATTAAAAGAAAGATTTTAGGTAAGGTAACAAAAAGGGGAAAATCTTTATGGGAGATGTTGTAGATCTTTCACCATGATTAGAAGATTATTTTTCCGAGTTTCCAAAGACAATAAACTATTACGGTCCTTGTGTGTCTGTTTTTATTGTGTATTAATTATTCTGTAAAAGTAATGTAATGTCCATGTACGTCAAGCTTCGGGCCTCTACAGTTAGTATCAAAGGAAAGTTTTAATTAACCTTTGGAAACAAGGATGTGGAAACTTTAGTGAGATCCCTAGAAATATTTCTATGGTATGTCTAGGGATGTCCCTAAGGTTAAGTATAAGTATAGGTTATAGTCCTAAGATTATGGTAACGGTCATATAATTAAACCTAAGAAGTTATATATTGAAGGCACCCTCCTTTTATTATGTTGTTTTCCCTAGCATGATTTTTTCCTCTCACACTATTCTTTTTGGGTTTTATACAATGACTGGAACCCGAAGGAATCGTATTGATCAATGTAATGGACAATGCAATGATTTTCCTCTTGAACAACCAAATGTGATGGGAGATGGAGTATAAAATCTTATTGCTATACTGACACAAACTATGAATCATTCTGGACTTCCAAATGAGAAGAGAAGGGAACAATATTCTATTGAGTCCTTCATGAGGAAACGTCCCCCTTCTTTCAGTGGGTCTTCTAATCTACTTGTTTCTAAACAATGGATCAGTACCATTGAAAATATATTTTCCACACTTTGCTGTTCGGAACATGAAAAAGTCATTCTGGCTATTTACCGATTAGAAGGCGAAGCGGATCAATGGTGGACTTTAATTAAGAATACAAGGCCCCAAGGTGAAATTGATTCCATGGAATGGGATGAGTTCAAGAACTTATTTTTCAATAAGTACTTCCCTCGTATTCTTCAAACAAAGATGGAAAAGGAGTTCCTTGAGCTTAAGAAAAAGAATGATGAATCGGTTAGTATATACAAAGCTAATTTTACAAGGCTTTCAAGGTATGCATATGGCTTTATCATCCAACCTGAAAGTAAAGTTGATCGATTCTTCAGTGGATTAAAACCAAGTCTTCGAAGGGAATTAGCTATAAGAGACTTCAGTAGCTATGAAGAAATAGTGCGTTGTGATATCAAGGTAGAAATGGAAGTTGGTGTTACATATCCATCTCATGGTTTTGACAAGAAACAAAAGATAGAGTTCAAGGAGAAATCTCAGAACAATGGTGAAAAGAAGATGAATGTTTCTTTATGCTCAATGTTTGGAAAGAAGCATGGTGGAGATTGCCTAAAAGGTACTAGAAAATGTTTTAAGTGTGGAAAAGAAGGTCATCGATCAGTTTATTGTTGAAGTAATGGTAAAAAGGTTTCTAATGATGTGAATAGAGAAAAGACAACAGAGAACGCTCCACCAACACTTCAATGCTTCAAGTGAAAGGAAATGGGGAATTATGCTAATAAATTCCCTAATACAAGGGTTAATGATGATCAACATGAGCAACCACTTAAGGAAAAGGACAAAGGGAAGTAACATGCGATCACTATTGGCAATGTTTAATATGACAACGATGTGGTGGAATGATTTAGTGTTCATGTAATGGGATTCCAAAATAAGGTTGTATATAGTACTGTGGAATATTGGAATATTTATGTATTAGTCTATTGTGGTTTCCAATAATTTTATGGTACCGGTAACCATGAAAAGTGATTGAAATATTTTTAGAAATCAGATGATATGCGCATAATGAAGGGATAAAGAGAAAATGAAATGAGATCATGACTGATATAAGGACAAAGTTATATCATAGTTTGAGTATATAGAATTTTTGGATTTTGGTATGTGGAAAGAGTTAACTTTTGACAGCATTCATGTTTTTACTAAGGTTCAATGGGTATTCATTTTTCAAGAGAATACATGATTAATGTATTCACATGATTGGAATGTGACCAACAAGATATATGAGGGATAAATGATGGTATTCACATGCTTGTTATATGACCTTTTTAGTAATAGTTCTCTTTATACTATGAGTTTGGAAAGAAGTATTTTGGATAATCCTAAAGATTCGAATGGATTATGTTGAACATAAGTTAGTATTGTTTAATGCTAGAAAAAAAATTTCGATATTATTGATAGAATGTTATAATAATGTAGTTTTATAAAAAGTAAAACCTGCAAGATGGGCGACAACCCATCACGTCGGACAAGGCTCTGGGAATCGAACCCACAACTGAAGTGCGACAGGCCTTTATCGCCTACCACTGGCCTACAGGAAGTCCCTGGTTAGTAGAAACTTGTTTTATTTTATTAAGCGGTATGATAGATGAAGTATAAGTTCATTTTTGGAATCGTATATGATTAAACTCACCATAGATGGACTTATGTATATTTGATAACTTTTTCTAACCTTTTGTTTGAAACATATGGAATGACCCATCATTCTATCACATGATCTGCTAACACTTCACGAATAAAAAATTCAACTTCATTTCCTTAAGAGATGAAGTGGAAATTGTTCAAGGCATGAACAACAATGAGATTGTACCAAAATAAAGTAATAATTTATTTTAATTCAAAAATTCTTCAACATTAGGGAAATGATCTTGAAAACCAAAAATGTTATCCTAGTTCCCTCATATCCGATGAATCAAATGGTACCTTAGATCATCACAAATTTATGTCTTTGTGATTGATGACTTTTTCATAGCCATGTTCTCTACCACTCTCCATCAGAACGTGATGGTTAGATTTCTCCTCCATATCCATATTTTCACCTATGATCTCCTATATGGAAACCTAGTGATGAGTTAATTTTGGTAACCGTTATGTTTCATACTTCACTTTTTAAAATTAAGTTTTAGCATTCCTTTTTACGATGTGGTTTTCTATGAAAGAAATTCTCAAGTAACAAACCATTTATAACCTCGACGAATTTCGAGGGAGAAATTCATTTTAAGGGTGGTAGAATATAAAAAACCGAGATTTTATTAGAATTATTATTTTTAATTTCATTGATGTCTTGTGTTGTACGCTACACCAAGATTATCTTGTGCTATACGCAACACCGTATTAGCTTGCAGTATACGCAACACTATTCTTGGCTCGTGTTACACACAATTTCAAGTTCGTTTTGTAGAAATTATTCTACGCAACATTAAGTATAGACTTTGTTTAATGTATAAATGAAATATGGTTGTATTTTGTTATATGAAACAACAAAGGATTCTTGCACTACATGCCACCCCGACTTGGCTTGCATTACACGCAATCGCGACCTTCCTCGATAGCGTGTGCAGTACGCAATACCGGGTTTCACTAAACAATGATATATTGTTATAATATTATTATGGACTAGCCGTTATGAATAGTATTAACTACATTTTGAATTTTATAACATTATTATTCATCTTACATATTTTCAAGAACATGGTATGAGAACAAAATATATTTTTCAGGTGAAATAAGTATTTTTCAAAAAATGCAGTTTTGCCACCTTTTGATGGAGCATCCACTTTAAATCTAGTTTTTGACATGTTTATAAGTTCAATTTGACAAAATAAAATTCTTCCTTGGAATCAGGATATAAAAATTTAATTTGGATAAATTTTTCATATTATTCTGATAACTTTCATATTTTGATGAATAGTAAAAACACGCTATATTTTAATTAAAAACAACTTTTTTCGTCGCAGTAATTTTATGGATAGATTATATTTTTAATTGTTTTTAAATTGTAATTAGAATATATTTTTTCCATTTAATCCAATGTTGGTCGTTCAAATTAGTTTCACTTTGAAATTAGACATAAACAACTGATGATCTTTTGATAGTTATTGCTTCTTAAAAACACACTATTTGTTTTGATAACGGGAATTACTTTTAAAATTAATTAATGCCACTTCTATGTTTTGAATTTGGAAAAAAAGACATCATTTTTGAATTCTGAATATCAAATATAGCTTAGGCGGAATTTTTGGTATTTTTCTGAAAAACTTCAATTTTTGATGAATAGTGAAAACACTGAGTTTTTGGTTAAAACTGACTTTTTATTTAAATAATAATTTATTTGATTTAAATTTATTTTAGGTCAAAATAGATACATAATACTTATATAAGTTCAATGAAATTCATTGGAATCATTTTATAATAATTTTAGATTTATAAAAATTGTATTGAACTTTTCACCGTCTTTTACCCACCTCCAAGGAGCTTTTGCAATTGTTCATAAAACTAAATTTTACCACTTTTGTGAGTTGAATTTCGAAAATCTGAGAGACACATTTAATATCAAGGAGTAAAATGTGGTTCAATTAGGTAAAAATAATTTTTGGTGAATAGTAACTTTTTACTTTTATTTACCACGGTTAAAAGTAAATAGGGTAATTCAAGGTTAAAAGAATATTATAATAATTTAAAATTACCTTAACACTTGTCCAAACCTTATTGGATTAGTAATAGCTGACCATGGGCATCCTTGGGTCGAGTTTGGGACCCCATGTAGCCACTTATGAAAGACAATGACACATTAGATTAATTAATTTAATGTAAAGACAAAATTGGCAATAACAAAAATCCTTTAGTAATTAATTTTTATAAGGGGCTATATAAATTATCTTTTCATCTATAAATATTCATTGGAAATAAAAAAAATATTTCCTACATATTGGTAGTTTTTTTATAATTTTTAGACATCAAATAAAGTAAATTATTTATGACACAATAATGATGTAGTATTTACCTCATTAATAAATGATTTAAATAAATAAGATTATAATGATTAAAATATTATCCAAAACCTGTCCAATTCCTATTGGATGATTTTATTTCGAATATGATTCGTCTTATCTTCGACATTAATGTGTTTTGGACCTCTTGAAACTGAAGATAAGTTTATAATAAAATAATGTTTTCACAATTTCCTAAAGAGCTCCTCCTCTCCCTTATAAAAGGAGACCACTTCTATGCAATTCCTGACACCTCTCAAGCCTTTTGGCTTGTCCAAACTCTGCCCAACTAAGCTCCCTACATCCCTCTCCTTCCCCTAGCAGCCTTACATTAGGCATAAGGCACTTCAAGAAGTCCTTTTGGTTCAAACCAAATAAAGTTACCCAAATTAAAGGAGGTTCGAATACGTACGAAGCATATCGGACCTAAGGTAAGGGATATCTTTTCCAATCTCGTTTTTATCCGAGATTGTTTATTCGTAAGTATTTACTGGGTTTATTATTATCATCCATGTCCATGTTTTCTAGAAATGTTTTCAAGTATGTTTAAAGTCCTTTTTACCCATTTTTGACTTTTACTACATGGTATGTAAGGAATCTTTCTTTTGTTTATGTTACAAGGTACTTTTTTGATTTTTCTGGCAAATGTACGAGAAGAATGTTTTTTTTAACTTATAAGGCATGAAAGTATTTTTACAGTTTTATAAAGGCTTATTTTCATGAAGCTTCCTCCAAAATATTTCATGACTATTTTCAACAAAATCTCTTTATTTTAAAATTGCATGACGTTTTGTGAAAAGAAATTGATTTTGAAGAAGAAATGATATTTTCCTCAAGAATTCATTTCAAGTGTTTTATCAAAACTATTTTTCCATCTAAGATGACATTATTTCATATGTGTATGTTTCAAGTATAATGTCTTTATGATTTACATGGTTTCACTTTTCTTATGATGAAATGATATCCATTTGTTTTATATGGATTATGTTGTGATGGGATGATGTTTATGAGACCCATTTTTATTCTTTGGGTTATGATGAATAATTTATGTTTATGTTGTGGCATAAGTAAGAATGATTTCATTATGAGATGGGTGGTACCTATATCTCCCTCCAATGATTTGGGTAAAGATTTATATCTCATGAGATAGACATGGCTGGAATGGCAAGTAAATCCGGTTCAATAATACAGGGCCGGAATGGCAAGTAAACTTGGCTCAGTAAGGGACTTTGTCCACTAAGATGGTCTTGGCAGTAATGCCTTGGCTACAATGGAAATCATATCATGTTCTTAATGTTTTTTCACAATCAAATGTTTTATTCTCATGCTATTTTATCATGATTAATGTTTCTTTATGCTCTATGCCTTACGTACTGCCATGTTTTATGTTATTGCTCAAGATTTTGATGTTTAAAAATTATGTTCATGTTTTTAAGTTAAAATGTATATGGTTTGTTTTATTTTCTCCATGCTTACCCTTTCTGAGCATTTGAGCTCACCCTTTTTATGTTTTCTTTTCCCCCAGTATTAAAAGAAAGATTTTAGGTAAGGAAAAAAAAAGGGGAAGATCTTTATGGGAGATGTTTTAGATCTTTCACCATGATTAGAAGATTATTTTTTCGAGTTTCCAAAGACACTAAACTATTACGGTCCTTGTGTGTCTGTTTTTTTTTATGTATTAAGTATTATGAAAAAGTAATGTAATGTCCATGTACGTCAAGCTTCGGGCCTCTACAATGAAGAAGGAGATCGCTGAATATACATCAAAGTTCCTGGTGTGTCAGCAAGTGAAGGCAGAGAGGCAGAAGTCTAAGGGGATGATGCAACCATTGCCCGTACCAGAATGGAAATGGGAGAACAACACCATGGACTTTGTCACTGGAATTCCAAGGACATCCAAAGGAAACAATGCAATTTGGGTTCTTGTGGATCGTCTTACAAAGACTGCACACTTCATTTCTATTTGGGAGGATTTCCCTTTGGATCAACTGGCATGGATATATATCAGGGAAGTGGTAAGGTTTCATGGAGTACCATTATCTATTGTGTCTGACCGAGATCCATGATTCACCTCTAAATTTTGGAAGAGTCTTCAACATGCTCTGAATACTGAACTGAACTTCAGTACGTCCTATCATCCTCAAAATGATGGCCAATCCGAGAGGACTATCCAAACACTTGAGGACTTGTTGAGAGCATGCTCAATGGACTTTAAAGGAGGATGGGATTAACATATTCCCCTAGTTGAATTCTCCTACAACAACATTTTATACTCAAGAATCCAAATGGAACCATATGAAGCCCTATATGGGAAAAGGTGCAGAACACCAGCATGTTGGGATAAGGTCGGTGATCGTAAGCTGCTTGGACCAGAAATGGTCGAAGAAATGGTGGAGAAGGTGAAAACCATTTATCAGCATATCAAGGCAGCCCAGAGTCGATAGAAGAGTTATGCAAATAACAATCGACGAGACCTTGAGTTTAAAGTTGGAGACATGGTTTTTCTATGCATATCTCCGTGGAAGAAGGTCATGAGGTTCGGAAAGAAAGGGAAGTTAAGTCCAAGGTACATCGGCCCCTTCGAGATTCTTGATCGTGTCGGGGCTGTGGCCTATCGACTTGCACTTCCACCTACCATGAAAAAAGTGCATGATGTATTTCATGTATCCCTCCTAAGGAAGTATATACCGGACCCTTCACATGTACTCTCTTCTAAGGTGGTGCAATTGTAAGATTATCTTTCTTATGAGAAGCAACCAGTGAAGATCTTAGATCGTAGAGAAAAAAGTTCTACGAGATAAGACAATGCCCCTCATTAAGGTGTTGTGGAGAAACCACAAGTTTGAAGAAGCAACTTGGGAATGGGAGATAATGATGAAGCTGAGTTACCCACATCTGTTTTAGTGTGGGAAAAGGAAAATTTTGAGGGCAAAATTTCTTAAGGGGAGAATATTGTAACGACCCAAAGTTTCATTAATGGAAATCCCTCTTGATATAATTAAATGTATCTTTATGTTTATATAAAATGTCAAATTCTTTGGTTTTATGTTAAGAATTTTGACCATTGCTAATATAACCGTTGAACAGTGATCACATGATTAGTATAAATATAGGGCTTTAACAAATCCAATTTACTCAGACAAAAGAAGTGATGGCATCATCCAGTAGAATTTCTCTATACGAAGCCCATTTGTTGGAACTCAAAAAAGAGGTGGCGTCATTGGGCTTCGTTCTTGACCAAGCCCAAGCTGAGCTTCATCATGTCAAGCTCGAACGAGACCGTCTATGGGAAAAGTGGAAGTTGATAGAGATTACCACTCGAGCGATGTTATTCGAGCCACCCCAAGAGTCTGTCACCATCGCACACCTTACCCTTAGGTCTTATGCGGCTGTTTTAAGTGGTTTTGTAAAGAATCTATAGTACTATATTCATGTATATTATTTTTTTGTATATAATAATGTATATACTTTCTTATCATTATTGATACATTGTAAATAGTTTTTAAAGTACAAATAGTGTTTTAAATTATTATTTAATTAAGAAATCTATTTTATTAAATTAATGGATTTTTGAATTAAATATTATTTTAATAAAATATTATTTTTATTATTAAATTAATTTTTATTAAATATAAATGATCTTATAATTTTATGAATGCAATTGTAATTTTTATTAAGATTTGAAAGCCATTTCTATCAAAACCCGTGAATTTTCAATAAATATCGGTTTTTATTTTAAAATTAAAAATTAACATATTTAGAAAATTATTTAGATAAAATAAATGTTATTTCTGGAATCAGGACGTCGAAATTATCCAATGGTGAATTTTTCATAATTTTCTGAGATAGTCAAATTTTTGGGTAAAAAATAAATACCGTTTAAATATATAATGTGTTTTACGACATCATAATGACCCAATAGTGATGTAATAAAATACTATAATATTTATGTTCGGCCAATATATGTTTTAACATTAAAATAATGTGATTTTGGGTTTGTTTGACTTACTTTTCAAAACTTTAATGGACCCCTCAAGACTTATTAAACACCTTGTCTTTTTAAATTGTTTTTCATGGGAGTGTGACTCACCTCCACATAAGCAACCCCATTATTTTAAGAAGTTCAGACTTTGTCCTTATAAAATATTTTTTTCCTCTTCCCTTTTCCAAAAACCATGGGCAAAAACCATGGGATGGTTTGTGGTTTGGATTAAATTAATGTTAGGGGACCCAAACCTAAATAATAAATAATTCTGTCACCTTTCCTATATAAACCCACCCAAGATCCCACTTCCTCCTCACTCAAAGCCTTTGGAGTTCCTCTAAAATCTTCCCTACTCTCTCTAGAATCCTCCCAAGGTGCCCCAAGCTCCCAAGAAGCATCTCTCAAGCCTTTGGAAGCACACTTCCAAGTAAGGGTTTTTTCTTCCTTTCTCATTTTTGTCCAATTTTCTTTAAGTTGTTTTTCCCTTTTAATTTCAATTATGAATGTTGGGGTATGGTTTCACACCACCCCCATACTACCCTATTCATGTTTTAATGATGGGAGACCCCTTTCTCTCTCATTAAATTCCTCCCATGTACACCCGTTACTATGTCGAAATTCCAAAAAGAACTTCTCTCTCCTCTTTTACATTCAAGCAATACTTTTGTATCATGAATCTAAATTCCATTACAATTGTTTGGACATGTATCTATATAACCCTCTTACTTTCCATTGCATTTAAATATTATGAGGAACCCCTTTCTCTCTCATCAACCATTTCTATGAATTCTTATGTCACGCCGTTATGCTGTCGAAATCACACTGATTTTCTAAACCAATGCCATTGTGTAGTGAATACCATGCCCATTTCTCCATCAAGGGTATTCAAATTTATGAACATTTACTTATTTATTATAATGTTTCATGTATTAATTCCACATTCCTTTATCATGGAATAAATTATTATGTTTTATGAATCCATGTTTTATCATCCATGTGGCACACTTATGCATGAAATGAAATGTTTAAGAAGGGTGCGCCCTTATAGCGCTCCAATGCATTGGGTAAAGTATAGTATCATAATACGTCATGTGTAATGAGTGTTGACTCATGCTAATTCAAGTGAAACGAGGGTTTACTCGTGCATTATGTGCAATGAGGATTTACTCATGCTCCATGTGCAATGAGCCTTGGCGCATGCTAATTCCATGTTAAGTGTTGTTGCCACATTTTCATGTTATGATTATCATGCTTTATCATGCCTTTATGTTCATGTTTCTCTTATGCTCTATTGATATGCCTATTGTCTAACATTTATTTTACTCCTCATGTTATTCCATGTGTACTCCCTTACTGGGCTTTATAGCTCACCCTTTTCTTATGCATGTCCTCAGGTTATCCCATGCAATGTTAAGTACGAGGGAATGTAGTAGTCATGTAAATGAAGTTTTCAATAAAGATGTTGTATTTAATGTTTTAAGTTTTTATGTAATGATCCTAAGCCCCAAATACACTAAACCTATCGATCTTCTTATTGTATCAAGTGAAGTTTTATGTAACAAATCATGTTTAAGTTGTAATAAAAAGAAGGGTTGTCATACTTTTTTTTCAAAATAACAAAATCCCTATCATCTTAGTGGGCTTAACTATGCCTCGATGAAACCCTCACACCAAAATCCCTAGATTTAACCCTAAATATGAGATGATATTGTGAATAAGAAAAGATAATGGATTTTATCGTTGATCCATGAGGCTTTGAGGGGATGAAAATTTCCCTATAACACTAGAAAATCACCCCAAAACCCTCACTCCTAAGTAGGGTTAAAATGGGAAGGAAAGGGGTGTTTTGGGTTAAAATTTTCATTTTCAGGACACATTAAAAAGTTTCATTAACACCCCCACGTGGTCTTTTATACCATTCAGAAGAGTGTAAATCTTTCACTTCCTTAGAACCAACATGTACACCCTCTCTACACTATCTCTAAGCTCATGATGGAGAGAGTGCATTTTCAACAACACCTTGTTTCACCCTAGTTTTCCTCCAAACGTCCTCAAACACTAATCCACTTCTAAAAAATAATTCTAATAACTTATGAGACTGTTATAACCCTCAATAACACTCTCATAATACTTCAACAATATTCCACCATATTTTCCACTTCCACCCTATTTTATGTCAAATATATCCCTTAAACTAAACTAAACATCCAATAAAATCCCTCCAAACTTCTCCAAACATAATAAAACTGTCAAGAACCGACCCAGATTACCCAAACTATCTATAACTGAATCTGATCTTAACATGGTTTGAAGGGAATTCCTGATCCCCATGGGTTGGTGAATAGTTCCTAAGCATCAAAAACTAAATTTTGGAATGATTTTTATACAAATAACCTAAAACAGGGTGATATAAAAATATAGAATATGCTGGTTTTTCAAAAATAAAGTCAGCAACAAAAGATACAATCAATAGGAAAAATAAGTGTCATGATACATGATGGACATGGATTTTATTAACATTTTTTATAATTTTTTAATTTAGTTTTAATTAATTTTCTAACTTCTTCTTGTTGTTTTATTTTCTTTTTTTAGTTTTTAATATTTTTGTTATTTTTATAGTTTTTAGTTAATATTAGTTTTTTATTTTCATTTTTTAGTTTTTATTAATTTTTACTTTATTAACGTATCATATTTTATTTTTTAGTTTAATTAATATTAGTTATTATTATTATTATTGGTTTATTAACTAATTATATTAATTTAAATTGTAAATATAATATATATATTTATATAATTCTACTTATTATTATTATTACTACTTTTATTATTACTTATTATTATTATTTTTATTATTATTATTATTGACTACAAATCATTTTTTCTATTTTCTAAAATCCGGTTTAAGGGTTGCCGGTACCCAATACAATACTTCACCACTGCCAATTTGCCATTTCAAAACATCCAGGTCAAAATCAAATCATTCGTCATCATCGCCAAAACATTGTCAAACCACCACCTTCATCACGTCCATTGGGAATACAAATAAAGATGCATGATCCATAGACTACTTCGAACAAAACAGCAAACAAATTCATCTGCATTAAACGAAGCGCGGCTGAGCTCACCAACAACCGTCGTCACCAAACGATAAGAAAAAATCCAAGAACAGAAATTGATCCAAAAACCGAATCACCCCAAACTGTAATAATCCAAAATAAAATAGAACCTTTGATTCTCACTCAAATTTACCCAAGATATGAAGGTAGAACGGTCCTTGTAGTTTAGTTGGGTTATCGAATCCTCAGAGACCTAAGAAGTAACCTATAGACATGTATATTCTATGAACTGTTTTTTGCTATGAAGTGGCCAACTTGGGTTGATTTTAGATGGATTTAAAGGAATTATAAGAGACTTAAGTGAATTCAATTTAAAAGAATGAGTTGATCCTAAGTTATCACTCGGGGTGGATTGGACGTATTTCCTTTTCAATGATTTCAATTTCTTATATTTGAGATGGGTTCATTTAAGGAGATAAAACAACATCATCACTTACTGGTTTAATGCATAAAGCCTTTAATACTAATCACCTATACACTTGAAGGATCAAAGTTTTGAGAACTTCAAGGTAAAGGTTCGTATTAGCACTTGAAGCGTGTGGCCTTAAATTCAACAGGGACGATGGAGTTTAAAAATCATCAAATAAAAATCTCAATTAAAGAAGTGATTATAAATTAATGAGGTGATAAATAACGTCCAATCCAGCCCCTTTCTACTCCCTTGGATCAACCCATAAAATATTTATCCCTCCATTGATGACATGTCTTCAAAGGAAGCGGGAAGTAGACTTACGAGGGTGGAATTGAAGAAGTAAAAACAACAACAAAAATCGATCACTCCTCCGTTGTGTGATAAATATCACAAGGTATGGTGTGAATAAATTCACACCTTGAACCAATGGTATCAACTTGATAAGTATAAGAATAGAATAATCGTAAAGGAAGAACTTTTATTAAGAAACTAAGGTGAATTAAACAACTTACATGAGAAAGAAATGTGATTACAAACACAAGCGGCAGCATAACACTACAATGAAACCAAGCACCAAAACTTCTTAAATCCTCCAACACCACTACCTTAAATAGGAATTTTTGAGCCCTTGGGTCGATCCTCCAACAGTCCAAGCCTCCTCAATTAATTGTGGTAGGCCATAGGTGGGTGGAAAGTAAGGGAGAGTTGATTTTTCCACCCTTGACCCGAGGTGGCAGCCATCTTTCCTTCACCGAACAGACGCGCTTGGAAGACCTTCTAGAAGGACGAATCAGAGTGGTAAATAGAAAAATAAAATGTATACCCAGATGTCTTATTACCACCTATAAACTTTGGGCCCATTTGGATTTTTGGATTAGGAGATATGATTAGATTAATGTACTGTTGTTTTGGGCCGCAGAATTTGGTCCAGAATTTTATCTCTAACTTGGGCCGCCTAAATGGACACCATGGAGGCCGAATTAGCATTGGATCCTGAAGAGTTATTTATTTCTATACATGTATTCTAGCATCCCAAGAAATTTGGAATTCATTGGGCTTGTATGTTGGGACCCAAATTCTTATCAGTGGGATGGTTTCCAATCTTCCTTCTCCAGAATTGGTTCCTTTCATTGCCAAATATCTCCATCATCATTTATGAATCTTTCATTGATCCTTTAATGAAAAATGTTCATATTGAAGTTAATATCCTGTTCAAAAGAATATATAATTAAAATATGTATAATTAGATTCTTTAAAATTAGATGAATCATTGGGTACTTCAAATGATGTTCAAAAATGTACCACATAATAGTGCATTTTAAGAAGTTATTACAATCATAATGTGAAATGATGTTCAAAGTGTAAAATGCACTAAAATGGTGTTTATTAATAATAAAGAACGTGAATATTATGTATATTAACAATGAATATTAGCCTCATTTAGTGGCTAATCACACCCCCCAACTTGAGTTTTGCTAGTCCCGAGCAAAATATATCTCAACAATATGAAATTTGAATTCCCCTTTCCAAAAACATTTTAATACACAATGATCACCAAAAAATCCTTATGCCAAAAAATCATGAAAACCATAAAAATATTTTAATACAATATATTTTCATAAGCAGATCCCAATCCCAAGCCCATTCCTTTGTTCAAATTCATTGCCATATTTCATCCAATATCAATTAAGTATGAGGATGTGTTGTGCATCACAATAGACATGGGGGTTCATATTTATTCAAGGGGGAAATTACGAAAGCGCTAGGTGGAATCACATTTCAATATTAAGATGAGTATTCAAAAAAATTATATATATATATATATATTTTTTTTTTGTTTTTTTTTTTTGCATTTTTTTTTTTTGCAATTTTTCCATGGTAATTGAAATTGCACTCAAAAGAGTAAACCCCTATAGCGAGACTTTGCTAATGACTCCTAGGATCAAATACCTTAGGGAACCAAGTGAATCCCACATAGTCGGGCATCATCTCGAGTTAACTCAGTCAAAAACAAATTCAAATTACCAAAAATAGAGATAAAATGCCCAACTCCGGGCCAGACAACTATGGAGTCGCGATCCCCAAGTGTCGAAAGCCATGCATTAGGTCATTTCATTGCTCTAAGTGAAAATTGATTTTTTTTTTGATTTTTTTTTTTGAATACTCATATTAAAACTAAAATGATCACCAAACTTGTGCTATTTATTTGGGGGACCCCATGAACTCAAACTAATACCCCGCTATCCAAAGGATGTGCATTGTGATCTTTTTTTTATTTGGATGAAAATATAAATGATGAAATATCACATTGGACAGCCACACTTTCCAAAATCTATGCTCATGAAATTATACAAGGATTAAAATCAGAATCAGGGCATGATAAATTATTTGATATTCAGTTTCAAAGTGTGCAATGTGTATTACCATGTTCAAAGTTAAAGGAATTTTTCCTTCCATTTACACTTTTTTTTTCAAATCATTAATTTTTTTTTGACACAAAAGAATTTTTTTATTTTATCCCCCCCCAACTTAAAAGAACACTATCCCCAGTGTTTAAAGAAAAGAAAATTTAGAAGGGGGTAGAGGTAGAGAATAAAAGTTCAAAAAGAAAATTGAAAATGAGGATCATGGAATGAAGTCACCTGGTGGTTGAAGTTGAAATTCTTGTTGCTCCCTTTTAGTCCTTTGATATCCATGTCACTTGTAGAGTTCCCTAGTGGAAAAAAGGAAAACAAACAAACAAAACAAAATAGTATATATATATATAAGTAAAATATAAGTATATATATATAAGATAGAACAAACTGATGATACATTGTCTTCTTTTTAAATTTCTGGGTAAGGCATTACTCAAGGATCACACCACGTGACACAGATGAATATGGTTCTCCCCTTTCATACCCATCCATACTCATAATAGAAGAACAGGTCAACAATATATTTTTTTTAAATATCAAAATGATTAATTAATCCTATTTAAAATATAAAGTTGATTAAAACAACAAAATTATTGGAAACTTGAAAACCATCGGTTGCCTCCCATGCAGCACTTTGTTTAATGTTGTTAGCCCGACATGGATCCCCTAACTTACCCAATACCAATTTTCACCATTTTAAGGACCACATGTTTCACCACTTCTACTAGGTTGAAATTGATTCTATGTTTATAATTTGTTTCATGCACAATCCTATGTTCTAAAATGAATGGTAAAATCAAAGGAATATCAGAAATTGTTGATCCAGTTTCCTCTGTAGTCTTTCCTAAGACATCAATGATCATTCCAACATTTTTGGTTTTAAGAGAAGAATGACTTCCAATTGAAAGTTCATGATTATAACTTATGAAGGGATTCTTTAGAGGGGAGGGAAGGACAATAATTTTGAGCTCAGGTTGGTGATGTGGCCTTATTTTTACTCAGTTTTCCACATCTTTTTATTAATTTTTATACAATTTATTTAATTAATTTAACACTTTTTAATAAATAAATGCACTTTTGTATTTTTATAATTTAATTTTTTAATTATACATTTTTTTATAATAATTTGTGTAATTTTAGTCTTTAAAATAATAAATTTATTTTTTCTTTATTTTTAATATAACTAAGTATCAATTATTATAATTAATTTTAATCTGTTCATTTAATATAAATTTTTCATTTTTTATTAATTAATTAATTTGTTAAATAATTTACTTTTTAATTAAAAATTGTTCGCTATCGGTAACTAGGTTCCCGTTAGTCAGGTTACCGCTACCAATTTTGCGCTAATGGTGACCTTTGTCACTGTTACCCAATTACCTTAATGGTGACCTTTGCACCTCACTGATACAATTCTATCGGTGACCTTTGATGCTAACGGTGAACTTTGTCAGGTTACCACTATATTCTAACGGTGACCTTTGACACTGTTACCATTTTTTCCTTAACGATGAACTTTAGTTCTAATGGTAACCCTTGGCTAAAGACGGTTCCAAATAATAATATTAATTTTCCTAACATATAAATAAATGGTTACGTTTATTATTTTATTAAATAATTAATCTTATCTGCATTAATATATTTTAGTTATTAATTTAGTTTTCACTTTATAATTTTTTATTTCTAAAATAAATTAACTTTATTAAATTAATTATTCTGGTTATTGTATTTATAAATTTTTAGTTCATTCGAATAATGTGTTGTTAACATTCTATTTTTATTATGTTATTTAATTTAATTAACTTTGTCATTATAAACATTTTTATTTTCTTTTGCAGTTTTAAATTAATTAAATGTTCTGTAGTTTTACGTTTTAAATTAATTAACTCTTAATTATTTTGTTTTATTTCATTCTTTTATATTTATTTCATTTTTGTGTTTGTTTTATTAAATTTATTAGTATTAGTTATATTTATATGTTTTTGATTTTTTTTATTGTTTTGATGTTTTGGATTAATTCATATAATTTTCTTTAATGTCGTGCAATGATGACCTTTCCTCACCGTTTCAGTCCTTGCCTACCGGTACCCTTCAGCTTTGCACCTACCGGTAGGCAACCCTCACCGTTACCGTTTTCCTACCTCACTGTAACCCCTCCTGCTTCACCCTCACCGTTAGAATTTTTATTACCCTCTACCTCACTGATAACCTTTTCCTCACCATTCTCTCTTTCTCACTATTACCTCACTGTTAGGATACTTCTCCTCTTTTCCTCACCGTTACTCTCTACTCCTCACTGATAGATCTCAATGTCACCGCTTTGTTGCTGCTTCTGCTGGCAGTGCCATGCCGCGGCTACTGAAGAGTTTGCCGCACCAGATTGAAGCTTGGATCCACTATCCGAAGCCATTAAAGAGCCACACCGCCATTGGCTTGGAGAAGAAACTAGGGATTTCCCCTGCTGTGTGTCGTGCCATCTGCTAGAGACGTGTCTGACACCGCGTTGAAGAGGATGGGTGCCAGATTGAAGACCGGCACTGGCTGCCGAAGGAGGAGCTCCGAGCCGCTGCGGCTTGCACAGGAGGAGGCTTCTGCTAGAAGCTAACTCAAACCCTCCCCCTTGATGCGCGTGGAATTGGGGGAGGAGGTAAGAAGACAACAACAAAAAAAAGATAAATGAAAAAAATATAATAATAAAAGATATTATAATGAAAGTAAAAATAAAGTTAAGAAAAAGATAAAGCTAAAGTTAACTTTAGTTAAGTCAAATTAATATAATTTAATTGATAAAAGTTATGATTTAAAACAATTATAATATTAATAACTAAATAAATTATAAATTATTTTATAAAAACTAAATTAATAATAAGTGTTGATAATTTATTAATTTACTACTATTAGTGTGAATTTATAATTAATAATAATTATAAATAAACTATAAAATATTTTTATTAATTTATAAATATTTAAAACTTATATTTTAATTCTAAATTCTTAATTAAAATAAATAAATTAATAAATTAATTGAGCAATTTAATTTCTTTTATAGTAATAATTAAATTATTAATTCAATCTAAATTATATTCTTAATTACTTATTTATTTATGTTCTTAATAACTTAGTTTAAAAAATAGATTGAATTAATAACTTAGTAATGATATCTATAAACCTAATTAAATTAATAACTTTTTAATAAATATATGTATCACCTTAGTATTATTAAGTGAATAATTTTATAAAATATAAAATCAATTTCTATTAACCTTGTAAAAATAACTCTTAACTTAAAATTTAACTAACTTTCTTCCTTTGTGCTCCCATTTATTTATTCTATTTTACATGGAAGGTTCACTCAAGGTACTTAAACCCGTCCAGGTTCATCCAACTAACTCATCCAGAGTTAGTTACTAGGGTAAAACTCGTGCGACGTGCCTGTCGCGGGTTAAACACACTTGTGCGGTGCGCTTGTGAAAAAAACTAGAAATCGGTGGAAGTTGTGGTGGTGACATGCAGCGGATGATAGAAGTTACTTAAGAAGAGCAAGAATCATTCTTTGGGGGGGAATTCTGATTCGAACTACCGGTGAAGAATTGAAGATTTGAGAGCTTCTCTCTCATCTGGAGCGTTGTAGTCCTGGAGTCGAAGGAGGAGAGGAGCATAGCATTTTTGGGGAGTCCTTTTCCCCTTTTGTTTTAATTCTTTTACTCTGTTCTTTTGAAATGTGCTTCTTTTCTATAGTGATAATGAATAGTATATTTAGCTAAGTCTTCTAGTTCGGGGAGAGTTCTAGCTCTACTGGTATCTTTTTCATCCTTTTCACTTATCATTTTAATGTGTTTAGAATTGATCAGTGAGATCAGTTCTAAATACATATATTTGTTTCATACCACAAGACTGAACCTCATGTACCTACAATCTTTCAGAGAGTTTGGTTGTAGAACCTTTTTCTAAAAACATTAAACTCAAATTGAAAACTTCAGTACTCATGGTGACTGTGTACTGTCGACTTTTAAAATCATTTTTATGAATTTGTACTTCTTTGGAGTGGCGAACTCAAAGTGTACAATTTCTGTGACTTAACTCCTAACGAGGGAGATAATTCACCTTTATTCAGTGGTAAGAAGTAGTACATTTACATGAATAGGAAAAATGATTTAAACCAGTAGACTAGAGAAATCCTTGAGTGCTCATCTCTTGTGTCTTTTATCAGCATCTTATTTTCTCCGTGCATCTTTCTTCAGCTATACTCTGTTTAAGTATAGGTAGAAAAAGTTTACAATAGATGTGTAGTTTCAATTTACAGTACATAAAATCATAAAAAAATTAAAAGATATAAAGATATAAAAAGTGAAAATTAGAAAAACCACTCCGCTGCTGACAACAGTGGAGTTTTCCAAGTTTTTAGTTTAGTAGTGGCCAAATTTACCTTCCCTGTGGGTTCGACCCTACTTGCCACATATTCTGTAGTTAGTAGGAATATAAATATTAAACTTTGACCAGCTTCAATGATGGTTTAGGTCAAGTTTTTGGCGCCGTTGCTGGGGAAGGCACGAGCCATTGCTAAAAAAACTCTAAATATATATATATATAAAAATTTAAAAAAAAATTGAAAATTTAGAAAACTGTAAAAAAAACTGTTACTTTTCTTTCTGATTTGTTACTGTTAGGAATTGTCTACCACTGTTTGTATAATCACAAGAACATCTGATATTAGATTAGAGCCCCTAAATCCTGAATTAGATAAACATTTAGCTACTCTAATAAGAAAGAACAAAATTGAAATGGAAAATCCAGAAAATAGAGTCCCTGAGAATAATAACTTTCGAAATAACCATCCAGAACTCTTAGATGAACATGAATGGCCTAGGATGAGGGAGTTCCAACTCCCTCAAGTTTCAAGCAACCCATCATCCATTAGATTAAGTCCTAGAGCCAGAAACTATGAATTTAAATAGTCACATATTTCTCTGCTGCCTGCATTCAATGGGCTCTCTAATGAGGACTCTCTGGCCTTCATTAGAGACTTTTACAACACTTTGCAGCAATTACCACTCTTAGGACTCACTGAAAATGAGTTTAGGATGAGAGTTTTTTCCTTTTTCCTTAAAGGGAATGCTAGGAATTGTTTTTTAAGTTTAGATGAAAACATTTTTGAGAATTGGGATTAAGTGTATAACTCATTCATTATGAAATTTTATCCTCAAAGACTGAAAGGAGAACTTAGAACTAAAATCACTAGTTTTTATCAAGAGGATGGAGAAGCTTTCCATGAATCTTGGGATAGATTTAGGGACATTCTTAGGCAGTGTCCTCATCATCAAATCCCATCACATCTCCTCATGGATAACTTTTATGATGGGCTTTCCTCCTCTGGTCATAATTTAGTGGATCAAGCTGCTGGTGGTAATTACAATGATAAGACTGATGAGGAGTTGAGACAAATTTTCAATAATCTGGCCCTTAATTCTCAACATAAAAATTCAAGAATAAAAAGAGTTAATAGAACTGTCAATTCAAATACTAGTTCAATGAATGAAACTCAAGCTCAAATGGCTGAAATCACTAACCAACATCAAACATTAATGAACCAGAATTCAAAACAAACTGTTAACCAAGTTGGAAACCAGAATCAGTATCAATCTCTTAGGCAACAATGTACTCAATGTGGTATGTTTGGGCACTCTGAAAATTTTTGCCCTAATGTTGATCTAACTGCCCAACAACCTAAAAATTTAAACATTGTCAATTATGGTCCTAGGATGCCTCAAAAATATGATCCATTTTCAAATAACTACAATCAAGGCTATAGGAACCATCCAAATTTGTCGTGGAAGGATCAAGGTATTATTAAGCAACAAACTCCCCCTAATTATCAGAACCAACCAAGACCAAACTTTCAAAATCAACAAAGGGGTGAGACTTAAAATGTTCAAGGAAGTAATGATAATCAGATGTCTTCTAAACTGGATCAAATCTTGAATAAAATAAATTCACAAGAGGAAAGGTACATGACTCAACTTAATAAACAGAAAAGTCAATATGAGTCACACAAGATGCAAAATGATGTGAGAATGCAGAACATGGAAACATAGCTAGGCCAATTAGCTAGAGATTTGACTTCTAGGGATAAAGGTAGACTTCCAAGTACAACTGAACTTAACCCTAGGGAGAATGCAATGGATTTTGTTACTAGGAGTGGGCTGGATACTAAAACTGTTGCTGAAAAAACTATAAAAAATGCCCAAAATGAAAACCTGTTTGAATCGGGAAATGAAAATCTGATTTGTTCACAATCTGGAAATTCATAGAAAGATGTTGAAAATAATGAGAATCTGAACCTGTCACCTGGATCTCAAACTGAAACTTCTTCTAAAAATCAAAATAATAAAGTAAAAGAAAAATTTGTGGAAGAGTTGAGGGTCATGCCTACTGTTCTGAAGAATTTTTCCCCACCCATCCCTTTCCCTGAGAAGCTGAAACCACAAAGTAATACCAGGGATGAACTTCTTCAGTTCCTTGGTCTCCTTTCTAAGATTCAAGTGAACATCCCTTTTATCCAAGCCTTAATTCAAATCTCATCTTACCTTAAATCTTTAAAGAAAATTGTTTCAAACAAAAAGACCCTTGAAGAATTTTCTACCTACAGCCTCACTGAAGAATGCAGTGCTGTTCTTCAAAAGAAAATCCCACCAAAACTGAAAGACCCAGGTAGCTTTGTCATCCCTTGTAGCCTATGAAATTCAGGTCATCTTAACTGTCTATGTGATCTAGGTGCTAGCATTAACCTACTCCCATACTCACTGTTTCGGCAGTTGAGGCTGGGTGACCTTCAACCCACCACGGTCATACTACAGTTAGCTGATAGATCCTTCACTCATCCAGTGGGTCGAGTAGATGACTTACTAGTTGGAGTTGGGAAATTTTTCTTACCTGCTGACTTTCTTATTCTAGATATGGAGTGTGATCAAGAGGTACCTATCATCTTGGGTAGGCCTTTCTTGGCCACTGTTGGTGCTGTTATAGATGTTTCAAAGGGTCACCTGATTTTAAAAATTGGTGAACAAGAAGAAGAGTTTAATGTGTTTAAAAATATTAAGGAACCAACTTATTATGAAAACTGTTCAAAAATTGAGTCTCTTGAAGCTGAATGTTCTTATAAAAATCAACTTGAACTCATTGAAAAATCTAAAACACAATTATTTGCTGAAGAAAACATTAGTGAAGATGAAAATCTTTGTGATTCTGTTGTTTATGTCTCTGAAGCTGAAAATTCTGCTGTGACAACCAAACTGGTAAATCTTCCAGAACTGGACAACTTTCCAGTTTCTGATGTAGGAGAGTCCCCTGTTTCTGAATTTAGGAGTTTTCTAAGTGAAATTGAGGGTATTTCTGTTAACACTGACCTTGCGGAGCACTTTGATGATACTGAGGGAGAACTTTTGATACAACTAGATGATTCTTCTTTGATAAACCTGCTGAAATATGATATGGAAAGTCTGGACAGCATACTGCCCCCCTTGGACAGTAGGACTGTTATCTCTGAATCTGAGCTTGTAATTGAAAATCTTTCATCTTTCAATATTCCTTATAAGAAATATGTTGAAGACCTTGGGCCTCCCATGCCTAAGAGTCTTCCTTCGAGTGTAAAACCACTTGATCTTGAGCTGAAGCCCATCCCTTCCCATCTTAAATATTCATTTTTAGGTGAGAACTCTACTTTGCCTGTAATAATCTCTGCTGAACTTAATGAAAACCAAGAAGAAATATTTTTGGGAGTTTTGAAGAAGTTTAAATCTGCCATAGGCTGGACAATAGCTGATATAAAAGGAATTAGTCCTTCATTCTGTATGCACAAAATTCCTATGGAGCCTGATCACAAGCCTAGGGTATAGTGTCAAAGAAGATTAAATCCAAACATGAAATAATTTGTGAGAGAGGAAGTGATTAAATTGTTAGACACTGGAATGATATATCCCATTTCTGATAGTGCTTGGGCCAGCCCTGTCCAGGTTGTCCCCAAGAAGGGAGGTTTCACTGTAGTTAAAAATGAAAAAAATGAAGAATTCCAAGTTAGGAAAGCCACAAAATGGAGAGTTTGTTTTGATTATAGGAAGCTTAATGTAGACACTAGGAAGGACCATTTTCCTATGCCCTTCCTTGATCAAATTCTTGAGAGGTTAGCTGGAAATGAATTTTTCTGTTTCCTGGATGGGTATTCTGGTTACAACCAAATACCTGTTGCTCTAGAGGATCAGAAGAAGACCACTTTCACATGCCCCTTTGGAACATTTGCCTACCAGCGGATGCCCTTTGGGTTGTGTGGAGCTCCAGCCACCTTTCAATGGTGTATAATGGCTATCTTTTCTGAAATGATTGAGAGAATCATTGAAGTTTTCATGGATGACTTTTCTATAGTGGGGAGTACTTTTGATACTTGTTTAGGAAATCTTGAGTTAGTTTTGGAGAGATGCATTGAAACCAACCTTGTGCTTAATTGGGAGAAATGTCAATTCATGGTTACTGAAGGTATTGTGCTTGGTCATAAGGTGTCTAAGAGAGGTTTGGAAGTTGATACTGCTAAGATTGAAGTTATTCAGAAACTCCCACCTCCTGGAAATGTTAAAGGTGTTAGAAGTTTTCTAGGGCATGCCGGTTTTTACCGGAGGTTCATAAAGGATTTTTCTAAAATAACTAAGCCCTTGTGTTCTTTGCTGGTCAAGGATGAACCTTTCATTTTTGATGAAAATTTCTTGAAATCATTTAATTTGCTTAAGGAGAAACTCACTACATCACCTATCATTACTTCACCTGATTGGAAATTACCTTTTGAACTTATGTGGGATGCTAGTGACATGGTTGTAGGTGTTGTCCTTGGAAAGAGGAGAGATAAGAGGTTGTATGTGGTATACTATGCTAGTAGACTGCTAGATGATGCTCAAAAGAATTATACCACCACTGAAAAAGAGTTGTTAGCTGTTTTCTTTGCTCTGGAAAAGTTTAGATAGTACTTGTTAGGCTCAAAAGTCATAATTTTCATTGATCATTCTGCTTTAAAATACTTGTTGTCTAAAAAAGAAACAAATACTAGGCTGATTAGATGGATTCTTTTGTTACAAGAGTTTGACTTAGAGATTAGGGATAAACAGGGAGCTGAGAATTTAGTTGATGATCACTTATCTAGGCTTCCTATTACTCAATCTGAATCTGAAAATCCTAGGGAGATCAATTCTTCTTTTCCTGATGAAAAAATGCTCACTGTCTCAGTCAGGCAATCTGCTTGGTTTGCAGATTTTGCCAAATTCCTGGCAGTAGGTGTCATTCCCAAAAATATGTCTAATAATCAAAGGAAGAAATTCATTTCTGAACTTAAATATTACCTGTGGGATGATCCATTGTTGTTTAGGAGGTGTGCTGATGGTATTCTTAGGAGATGTATTCCTGAGGAATAGATGTTGTCTATTCTTGAAAGTTGTCATTCTTCACCTTGGGGAGGTCACCATGGGGGTGAAAGTACTGCTCAAAAAGTCCTATAGTCTGGTTTCTATTGGCCTACCCTCTTTAAGGACGCTAGGAGTTTTGTGGTTGGGTGTGACAGGTGACAGAGGCTGGGAAATGTGGGTAGGAAATAGGAGTTACCCCAAAAGGTTATTTTGGAGGTAGAAATCATTGATGTATGGGGTTTATATTTCATGGGTCCATTTCCATCATCTCATGGGAATGAGTATATTCTTGTTGCTATGGATTATGTATCTAAGTGGGTTAAGGTAGTAGCTCTGCCCAACAATCAAGCAAATAGTGTGATAAAATTTGTGAAAAAAAATATCTTTACAAGATTTGGAGTCCCAAAGGCTTTTATTACTGATAATGGAACACATTTTAAGAATTAAAAGTTTAAATCTTTAATGGAAAAATATGGTTATTTTCACAAAACTGGTACTCCATATCATCCACAATCCAGTGGACAGGTGGAAATTTCTAATAAAGAACTAAAACAAATACTTGAAAAAACTGTGTCAAATTCTAGGAAAGACTGGTCTATTAAACTGGATGAAGCTTTATGGTCATATAGAACTGCTTTCAAGACCCCAATAGGAATGTCTCCTTAGAGGCTGTTGTTTGGGAAATGCTGTCATTTACCTGTGGAGTTGCAACATAAGTCTTATTGGGTAGTTAAGGCTCTGAACTTTGACTTTAAGAGTGCTGGTGAGATGAGATTACTTGATCTAAGTGAACTTGATTAGATTATAAGAGATAGTTATGATAAGTCAAGAATTTATAAAGAGAGGACTAAGATCTTTCATGATTCTATCATTCAAAACAAAGAGTTCAAACCTGGACAGAAGGTCATCCTCTTTAATTCTAGACTTAAACTTTTTCCTGGGAAGCTAAAGTCCAAGTGGTCTGGACCGTTTACTGTTGTGAGAGTGCTGAAGAACAGAGCTGTGGAAATAGTTGGTGAAGAGAATAAACCCATGTTGGTTAATGGGCAAAGATTGAAACTTTATTTTGAGGGACAGCCAAAGGGCTTGGCTGCCTTCACTGTTCTTAAAAATTGTTTTTAAATAATGTCTGGCTGGGGACTTTAAACCTAGCGCTGCATGGGAGGCAACCCATGGTCTTTGTTTTGTTTAAGAAAAATTGTAATTAAATAAATTCTAACTGAAGAATTTAAATTCAGTGCTTCATGGGAGGAACCCATTCTCTTTCTTTGTGTTTACTTTTGTTCAGTTCTTATTTTAATTTGAATAAAGTGCTGTTTTGCATGCTTATATATGCTCTATTTTTGCTCGATACTTGTTCCTGGTTTATATGCTCTGTGTTTCTAGGATGATGGTGCTTTGTCATTTAAGGAGTGGAATTCCCATGATCATCTCTGGACAAGAACTATTCAGGGAAGTAATTCAACTTGCTGCATTTATTTTTCTACTCCTATTTTTGTTAATAAAATTATGCTTGCTTAAAAAATCCGCTTGTTTTAAAAAATTCTGCTACTTTCCACTGTGATGTGCATAAATTTGCATGTGCCTCCTTGATGAGAAATTGAAGCTCATTGATAAAATATTTCCACTGTCTAAATTGAAGTGTGGGGGGGTACATGTAGGCTGTCAATTTGTTCATTGAGCATGTTTTTTCTGTTAGGTGTTGTATCATGCATCATTCTACTTTATTAAAACCCCATTTGAACCCAATTTGTAACTTGCTACACCCTTGTAGTTACAAGCAACTATTTGAATTGCATTTAAAATTTGTGTCACTGGACTTAGTTAATAATGCATGTACTTGTTACCTATGAACCTGCTGTTATTTAACTATTGTGGCAAACAAATTTTTGTTGAACTATAATGAGACCTTTATACATGTCATATATCTACTTAATTGAAAATCTGTTTTGAACCTTTACTAATTAATTGTTCTTATCCATATTTAGAAGTCAACTTTGGGGACAAAGTTGGGTTTTAAGTGTGGGGGAGGGGGTCAATTCTTGATTGTGCTAAACTATGCTTTAATGTAAGTCTATCAATTCCCACTGCAAATTCAAACTTTTTGGTAAAAAATGGTTAAATTTTTTACAAAATTCTTGCATAATTTTAGGCTTTGCACTGTACTCAATTTGGTCTTGCCTTAGGATAAGTTCTTTCTGGAAATTAAGAATTGCATTGAATCAGAAATTAATGGGTTTGGATGATTGCTGAGTGGTTTAGTTTAGTGATTTAATGGATATTTGGTTTAGGAACTACTTCTGATAGTGATATGGGTATCCTTTTTATGGAGTTATGGTCATAATCCTTGGAACTGGAAGTTTGATTCTGATTCTTGGGGCCTCATTCTTTTCATTTAAATTATTAAAATTAATTTCTTTAATGAGCCAATGTAATGATTTTATATAAATCTTTTGAAACTGGAGTAATCTGGGCATCTGGGATCCCACGGTGAGTCTCTGAGATCATAGATGCTGGGTGCGTTTCTGTCAACTAAAAGCGCTCTATACACTTTGAATAAGTGCATTGCACAATGCTTAGCACAATGATACATGGCTTGGAAAAAATAAATAAAGTGTCTAGGGTCAAAAATGAGCTCATTAAGGTGAGGGGGATGATGAACGCCAGATTAAGAATGTATCAAATGGTTTATATGGGATTCATTTAGGTTGTGTCATTGAGGTGATTCGCAAAAAAATAAATTATTTTTGGAACCTAGGTGAACAATTCAAAGTACAAAGTTTCTTGGTTATAGTCTTAATTCCATTGATGTTTTACCTCATGTCACTCTTGGACTTAGAACCTGAGACTAGATTGAAGTGAGTCACTAAGTTTTATCACATATGAGGCATGACATCCTCTTTAATAGATGGTCTTTGTGTTCTTAATTACTAGTGAGTATTTGCTTTAGGCAAGATTCATATGAGAAATTTATTTTCAAATCCTTTTGACATGTTTTTGAAGTCCTCTATTTTAAGTTCTAGACATGTTACATTTTGATTTGAATTATAAACATACTTCAGGTTTTCGAAGATAATAAAACATGAGATTTTTTTTGGACAAACAATGTTTAAGTGTGGAGGAATTTGATGTGGCCTTATTTTTACTCAGTTTGCCACATATTTTTATTAATTTTTATACAATTTATTTAATTAATTTAACACTTTTTAATAAATAAATGCACTTTTGTATTTTTATAATTAAATTTGTTAATTATAAATTTTTTTTATAATAATTTGTGTAATTTTAGTCTTTAAAATAATAAATTTATTTTTTATTTATTTTTAATATAACTAAGTATCAATTATTATAATTAATTTTAATCTGTTCATTTAATATAAATTTTTCATTTTTTATTAATTAATTAATTTGTTAAATAATTTAATTTTTAATTTAAAATTGTTCGTTATCGGTAACCAGGTTACCGTTAGTCAGGTTACCGCTACCAATTTTGCGCTAACGGTGACCTTTGTCACCATTACCCAATTACCTTAACGGTGACCTTTTCACCTCACTGATACAATTCTATCGGTGACCTTTGATGCTAATGGTGACCTTTGTCAGGTTACTGCTATATTCTAACGGTGACCTTTGACACTGTTACCCTTTTTGCCTTAACGATGAACTTTAGTTCAAACGGTGACCCTTGGCTAAAGACGGTTCCAAATAATAATATTAATTTTCCTAACATATAAATAAATGGTTACGTTTATTATTTTATTAAATAATTAATCTTATCTACATTAATATATTTTAGTTATTAATTTAGTTTTCACTTTATAATTTTTTATTTCTAAAATAAATTAACTTTATTAAATTAATTGTTCTGGTTATTGTATTTATAAATTTTTAGTTCATTAGAATAACGTGTTGTTAACATTCTGTTTTTATTATGTTATTTAATTTAATTAACTTTGTCATTATAAACATTTTTATTTTCTTTTGCAGTTTTAAATTAATTAAATGTTCTGCAGTTTTACGTTTTAAATTAATTAACTCTTAATTATTTTGTTTTATTTCATTCTTTTATATTTATTTCATTTTTGTGTTTGTTTTATTAAATTTATTAGTATTAGTTATATTTATATGTTTTTGATTTTTTTTATTGTTTTGATGTTTTGGATTAATTCATATAATTTTATTTAATGTCGTGCAACGATGACCTTTCCTCACCGTTTCAGTCCTTGCCTACCAGTACCCTTCAGCTTTTCACCTACCGGTAGGCAACCCTCACCGTTACCTTTTTCCTACCTCACCGTAACCCCTCCTGCTTCATCCTCACCGTTAGAATTTTTATTACCCTCTACCTCACTGATAACCTTTTCCTCACTGTTCTCTCTTTATCACTGTTACCTCACCATTGGGCTGTTTCTCCTCTTTTCCTCACCGTTACTCTCTGCTCCTCACTGATAGATCTCAAAGTCACCGCTTTGTCGCTGATTCTGCTGGCAGTGCCATGCCGCGGCTACTGAAGAGTTTGCCGCACCAGATTGAAGCTTGGATCCACTATCTGAAGCCATTAAAGAGACGTGTCGCCATTGTCTTGGAGAAGAAACCAGGGATTTCCCCTACTGTGTGTCGCGCCATCTGTTATAGCCGAGTTCGACGCCGCGTTGAAGAGGATGGGCACCAGATTGAAGACTTACGCTGGCCGATGATGGAGGAGCTCTGTGCCGTTGCGGCTTGCACAGGAGGAGGCTTCCGCTGGAAGCTAACTCAAACCCTCCCCCTTGCTGCGCGTGGAATTGGGGGAGGAGGGAAGAAGACAACAACAAAAAAAAAGATAAATGAAAAAAATATAATAATAAATGATATTATAATGAAAGTAAAAATAAAGTTAAGCAAAAGATAAAGCTAAAGTTAACTTTAGTTAAGTCAAATTAATATAATTTAATTGATAAAAATTATGATTTAAAACAATTATAATATTAATAACTAAATAAATTATAAATTATTTTATAAAAACTAAATTAATAATAATTGTTGATAATTTATTAATTTACTACTATTAGTGTGAATTTATAATTAATAATAATTATAAATAAACTATAAATTATTCTTATTAATTTATAAATATTTAAAACTTATGTTTTAATTCTAAATTCTTAATTAAAATAAATAAAATAATAAATTAATTGAGCAATTTAATTTATTTTATAGTAATAATTAAATTATTAATTCAATCTAAATTATATTCTTAATTACCTATTTATTTATGTTCTTAATAACTTAGTTTAAAAAAATGGATTGAATTAATAACTTAGTAATGATATCTATAAACCTAATTAAATTAATAACTTTTTAATAAATATATGTATCACCTTAGTATTATTAAGTTAATAATTTTATAAAATATAAAATCAATTTCTATTAACCTTGTAAAAATAACTCTTAACTTAAAAATTAACTAACTTTCTTCCTTTGTGCTCCCATTTATTTATTCTATTTTACATGGAAGGTTCACTCAAGGGACTTAAACACGTCTAGGTTCATCCAACTAACTCATCCAGAGTTAGTTACGAGGGTAAAACTCACGCGACGAGCCTGTCGCGGGTTAAACACACGTGTGCGGTGCGCTTGTGAAAAAACTGGAAATCGGTTGTGGTGGTGACATGCAGCGGATGACAGAAGTTACTTAAGCAGAGCAAGCAGCATTCTTTGGGGGGGAATTCTGATTCGAACTACCGGTGAAGAATTGAAGATTTGAGAGCTTCTCTCTCATCCGGAGCATTGCAGTCCTGGAGTCGAAGGAGCAGAGGAGCATAGCATTTTTGGGGAGTCCTTTTCCCCTTTTGTTTTAATTCTTTTACTCTGTTCTTTTGAAATGTTCTTATTTTCTATAGTGATAATGAATAGTATAGTTAGCTAAGTCTTCTAGTTTGAGGAGAGTTCTAGCTCTACTGGTACCTTTTTCATCCTTTTCACTTATCATTTTAATGTGTTTAGAATTGATTGGAGAGATCAGTTCTAAATACATATATCTATTTCATACCACAAGACTGAACCTCATGCACCTACAATCTTTCGGCGAGTTTGGTTGTAGAACCTTTTTCTAAAAACATTAAACTCAAATTGAAAACTTCAGTACTCACGGCGAGTGTGTACTGTCGACTTTTAAAATCATTTTTATGAATTTGTACTTCTTTGGAGTGGCGAACTTAAAGTGTACAATTTTTGCGACTTAACTCCTGGTGAGGGAGCTAATTTACCTTTATTCAGTGGTATGAAGCAGTACATTTACATGAATAGGAAAAACGATTTAAACCAGTAGACTAGATAAATCCTTGAGCACTCATCTCTTGTGTCTTTTATCAGCATCTTATTTTCTTCATGCATCTTTCTTCAGCTATACTTTGTTTAAGTATAGGTAGAACAAGTTTACAATAGATGTGTAGTTTCAATTTACAGTACATAAAATCATAAAAAAATTAAAAGATATAAAGATATAAAAAGTGAAAATTAAAAAAAACCACTCCGCTGCTGACAACAGTGGAGTTTTCCAAGTTTTTAGTTTAGTAGTGGCCAAATTTACCTTCCCTGTGGGTTCGACCCTGCTTTCCACATATACTGTAGTTAGTAGGAATATAAATATTAAACTTTGACAGGCTTTAACAATGGTTTAGGTCAGTTGGATAGGACATTTAGACACAAGTTGGTATTTTGAATCCAACACAGTTTCATTTTCCAAATTTCTCAACAAAATTGGTTCCTTTTGAATAGAATATTCAACCACCAAATTGGAAAGATTAGTCTTAGGAATGGGTATGGACTCAAAGTTTGTGATTTCTCTTAATGGTTCAGTGATTTGTGTTTTTGAAAAATCATCAATGGAGTTATATTCATGAGACTCAATCCATGATGTAAAATTTCCCTCTTGTGAATACAAAAAATAAGTTTCCTCTTGATTTAAAAACCCATAAAAAATTCCTTGATCCTCTTTATCTTCCCCAAATCCAAAGGTTTTCTCTTCAGTAAATTCATGAGAGTTTTGTGGGAAACGAGACACTTCACATAAAGTTATAGAAGGGGCAGTTTGTGTAGGGATGGGTTCCTCACAATTTTTAATGCTTTGTAGTTCTAACCTCAATGATGAAACCTCGAAATTCATTATCTCCATTTTTTGACACAATTTTTCAAGTAATAGATGTGTATTAGGATGGATAAGGGGTTGAGACAGATGGTCTATTCCAAGAGGATAACTATGTTGTTGGAATTCCATAGGAGGATGTTCAAATTGGCTTTGTGGGGATTGAAACTCATTATATTTTGGAATGTTTTATGGAGAATAAGAGTTAAAAAATTGTGTCTCAATTGGTTGTTGGTTATCCCACCAGTAGAAACTAGGATGGTCATTGTACATTACACTTGGTGTGGGGTGATCAATGTAGGTAGAGGTTCCCCATGTTTGGGCTTGTTCAAAATTGATTTCCATAGGAGTGAGGGGGTAAAAATAGAGAAGATGGATGAAAAAAAAGGATGATAGTGTCTAAGATAACTTACTTAGGTCCCCGGCAATGGCGCCAAAAATTTATTCTCGCTCAAATTTACCCAAGAGATGAAGATAGAATGGTCCTTGTAATTTATCTTGGGTTGTTGAATCCTCAGAGACCTAAGAAGTAACCTATAGACACGTACATTATATGGACTGTTTTTGGCTATGAAGTGGCCAAATTGTGTTGATTTTAGATTGGTTTAAAGGAACTCTAAGAGACTTAAGTTAATTCTATTTAAAATACTGAGTTGATCCTAAGTTATCACTCGGGGTGGATTGGACGTATTTCTTTTTCAATGATTTCAATTTCTTATATTAGAGATGGGTTCATTTAAGGAGATAAAACAACATCATCACTTACTGGTTTAATTCCTACACCCTTTAATACTAATCACCTATACACTTGAAAGATCAAAGTTTTGAGCACTTCAAGGTAAAGGTTCGTATTAGCACTTGAAGCGCGTGGCCTTAAATTCAACAAGGACGATGGAGTTTAAAAATCATCAAATAAAAATCTCAATTAAAGAAGTGATTATACATTAATGAGGTGATAAATAACATCCAATCCATCCCCTGGACACTCCCTTGGATCACCCGATAAAAGAGTTATCCCTCCATTGATGACATGTCTTCAAAGGAAGCGGGAAGTAGACTTACGAGGGTGGAATTGAAAAAGTAAAAACAACAACAAAAATTGATCACTCCTCTGTTGTGTGATAAATATCACAAGGTATGGTGTGAATAAATTCACACCTTGAACCAACGGTATCAACGTGATAGGTATAATAACAGAATAAGAGTAAAGAAAGAACTTTTATTAAGAAACTAAGGTGAATTAAACAACTTACATGAGAAATAAATGCGATTACAAACATAAGCGGCAGCATAACACTACAATGAAATCAAGCACCAAAGATTCTTTAATCCTCCAACACCACTACCTTAAATAGGCATTTTTGAGCCTTTGGGTCGAGCCTCCAATAGTCCAAGCCTCCTAAATTAATTTTGGTAGGCCATAGGTGGGTGGAATGTAAGGGAGAGTTGATTTTTCCACCCTTGACCCGAGGTGGCAGCCAGCTTTCCTTCACCGAATAGACGCGCTTGGAAGACCTTTTAGATGGCCGAATCAGAGTGGTACATAGAAAAAGAAAATGGATATACAGATGTCTTATAACCGCCTGTAAAATTTGGGCCCATTTGGATTTGTTTATTCGGAGATATTATTAGATTAGTGTAATGTTTTTCTGGGCCACAGAATCTGGACCAGAATTTTATCTCTAACTTGGTCTGCTTAAATGAACACCATGGAGGTAGAATTAGCATTGGATCCTGAAGAGTGATTTGTTAATATACATGTCTGATAGCATCCCACGAAATTTGGGATTTATTGGGCCTGTATGTTGGGCCCCAAATTCTTATCAGTGGGATGGTGTCCAATCTTCCTTCTCTAGAATTGCTTTTTTTCATTGCCAAATATCTCCATCATCCTTTATGAATCTTTCATTGATCCTTTAATGAAAAATTTTCATATTGAAGTGAGTATCCCGTTAAAAAGAATATAAAATTAAAATATGTATAATTAGATTCCTTAAAATTAGATGAACCATTGGGTACTTCAAATGATGTTCAAAAATGTACCACATAATAGTGCATTTTAAGAAGGTATTACAATCATAATGTTAAATGATGTTCAAAGTGTAAAATGCACTAAAATGGTGTTTATGAATAATAAAGAACATGAATATTATGTATATTAACAATGAGTATTAGCCTCATTTAGTGGCTAATCAACCTTCACCAGAATCATGCACTTCACTGATGACAAGAGGAAGTCGACCCTGCCTCCACTGGATCGAAGCCAACAAATCATCATCCCAAAATCCTTCCAAAACGGAATAACAGATGCAAAACAAAGAACAAATAAAACCTTCACAGAACACTGGAAGAGAACACAGAGGGAAACCGAATCAAGATCCCGTCACCGCCATCCATAACTCCCACGGAGGCCACGCCCGACCACCAAACACTTGCATCCGATGACAGATCAGCTCCCTCATACCACGGAAGCGGAGCACAACCTCTGGTCCGACACCGCACTGTCGAGTAACCCTATCCTGTCAAAGGAGGAGTCGAGAAAGATGGATGGCCAACGATGCGAATCACCGAGACAGCCAAGCCAGAAGGAACCACCATGATAGAGGATCCGCTGCCACGAATAGCTGAGCATGGGGAGTGAAGTGAACTGGTCCGAGATGAAGGAAGGAGGCGGCGGCAGGGGAAAACCCTAGATCGCGTCACCCCTTATGGGCTCATCCTCTGAAAAATTATTCCATCATCAAAACTCCAGAAACTCCAGAAATAAATCAATAGGTATCACATGTATAAAAAAATTATGAATGACGACTTGAATATTTATTTTGATGACAGGGTATAAATATCTGTGTTTGATATTTTTAGATCCTTTTTCAGACCTATTGTCGATACGAAGTAGCGGTCAACAATTTGAATCCATTTTTCATGATATGATTCATGGATCATATTATTATTATTATTATTATTATTATTATTATTATTATTATTATTATTATTATTATTATTATTATGTTGTTGTTGTTGTTGTTGTTATTTATCTTTTTAGATAATTAGATTTTGAATTTTTGAATTTTAAATTTGATTTTTAAATTTTGAATTTTTATTTTCGTTTTGTTTTTTTTACTATCCCCACCTGCCTACCTTGACCCATTCCTCGTGCCTCCTCCCTATCTTCTACTGCACTCCCCTCCCCTTTTCCCTCACCTCGCCACCTTCTCTCACCCCCCCCCCCCCCCGATTCCCCCTCTACTGCCCCGCCCCACTCACCCTCCCCACCCCCTACTACTACCTGCTCGCCCTCCCCATCCCCACTCTCTCACCCGCACCCCTCATCCCCCACCCTACGGCCCCGCCTATCCCCCTCACTCTCTCTCTACTGCTCCCCCCTTTACCCGCTTGGCCTCCCCCTCCCCTCCAAACCAGCCCCTCCCTGCTCTCACTCGCAGCCCACCTTCTGCAGCATTAGCCCACCACAAGGAGCAGCCACCACCGCAAGGAGCATCCACCATTTCAAGGAGCAGCCACACCGCCATCCACATCATCATCCTAAGACACTCCTCTATTTCTCAAGCTACCTCCTCTTCAAAACACATTAGTGTCAGGAAGTTGATTGCATCATGTAATGATTTTATTTTGTGATTAATTGTCAATTAAATTTATTTTAATTGAATTTTTATCTGTTTAAATTATTTTTTCATTGAATTAACTTCTAAAATTGAGACTGTACATTTTAATAATAAGTTGATTCGGCAGTTCCAAGAAGGTAAACCGTGTTGACCAATTCTAAGTACAAATTGGTGGCACAACTTTGTGAGAAACGGGTTGTGTCATTTTGTCGTGTAGTTCAATACTTGAATTCATCTTATAATTTATTTATAACACTAGATAAAGGGACCTTAAATAAATTAGAAGATTTAAAATGAGCATTTAAAAATTTATTATATTTTTGGAAATGGCGATAATTAGTTAGAATAAATATTTAATCAAATAAAAGAATACTTTTCATGGCTGCGTAGTAGTTTAATTGCGACATCAGCATCCCAGAAACATTTTGTTTATTCAGAGTTCATCATCATTTTTAATTGCATTTTACTTTATTTCTTTCACCTTATCATCTTTTAGTTTAATTGAAATAATAATAAAAAGCACACAAAATAGGAATTCCCTCAACTTTTGTCCATCTAAAAATTGTCCAACAAGATATTTTTAGTGAACTAGATTTCGTGCTCACTATGGTTCAACCCTTCTCGCCACTTTTACAATAGCCAGTTTGTTATAAAAATTTTCAAATTGGACGTGTCGTGACGTGCGTACCAAATTTATAACACCATTTTTTAGGAGCACGCGCACGTCTAACATTAAGAAAATTTCAAGTAGGCCTTGCTTTAGGCACTATTCGCCTAAATGGTGAACACTCGTAATTCTGATCCATCGAAAAATGACTACCCCTTGATCCACAACTTGAACATCAAAGAAAATGAAAAGAGAAAATTGGTACCTCAACCAAAAATCAAATGCATCCACCAGAGGAAAGCGTTGATACTCACATTCCAACACTTCCCAGTGGACAATTCCACCCACTTTTCCAACACCGTCTCAATAACCAAATGCCTCAGACTAATATGAGACAAGAGTTGCGACCCAACATAGTCAGAGTCAGCTCAGGCATAACAAGACCCAGAATTCAAGTGACGCACTTTGAATTGAATCTGTCCATGATCAACCTGCTCCAACAACATGCAGAATTTCATGGATTGAGGAGAGAAGAACCTTATATGCATGTGAACAGATTTCTAAAAGTCTGTGACACATTTAAATATAATGGGGTGATTGATGATGCATTGATCATGTGACTGTTACCATTCTGATTGTAAGGTAAAGAAAAGGACTGGTTGGAAAGTCATGACCCAAAAACATTTTTCACCTAGTAAGTGCTGAGAAAAAAATTTCTTGATAGATATTACACAACATATCAATCTTTGAAAAACAACAGATACCTCTACTCTTTTTTTTCAAAGTGAATACGAATCATTAGAAGAGTCTTGGGAAAGATTCAAGTCCATGTTAAGACAATGTCCTCATCATGGGATGAATTTGGTGAACTAGTTTCAAGCTTTATACTATAGACTTCAACATGAGAGTAAGTCTGCAATAAACATAGCTACTGGAAATTCATTCATGGAAATGGATCCTGAAGATCTATACACATTAATTCAAAACATGGAAAAACATAGTTTCCAGTGGACAGAAGATTTTTTAAGAAGAAAAGGAGTACATCAAGTTGATTCTTAGACATTCATGGCTGTATAATTTGAAGCTCTCAACAAGAGGATTAACAACTTGTCAATAAACCCGCCTAAGTGAATCCATGTTGTTCAAGATGAAAACTTTCCACATGGTGGTGGTCCTCATTATTATCTCATGTGTTCATTTAACACTTTTGAGACCAATATGTCTGAAGCTAACTTTTTCAGTTACAATAAAGGAAATTATGAAAACAATCACAACACAAACTGGAAAACCAATATCCAAAAACAAGGTTGGAAGGAACCAGTGGCTAATCATCCAATGAACTAGAACATGGGTCCACCTGGGTTCCCTACTCAACCTACTTTCAGACCCACCATGCAATCCCAAGATCAAGAATCTCAGTAGAAATACTGACCACCATTCCTTTAGCAACAACAGTACAAGGATCAAAAGAAAACAACAGATTGTGCCCCTGATGAAACGCAAGGTCAAAAATATTAGGGAGAAACTATAAAAAAGTTGATGATGTCTAATTAATCACAGTTTTACTCACAAGATATAGCAACCCAAAACTTGCAGACTTCCATGCACAACATTGAAAATCAAGTCTGTCAATTAGTCGCACAAATTCAAAACTGACAGCAAGGAACTCTACCAAGTAACACAAGAGTTAACCCAAGAGAAGAGGCAAAAGCTATCACATTGCGAAGTGGCGCACAGTTATTAGAGAACCAAATTCCTAATGCTCAACCAATAGATGATATTCCTACACCTGCCATTGAGAATAGTGACTCAAAAAACAAACCAATCTAACGTGATACTAAAGAGGAGGAAGATCAAAACGAACTTTCAAAAATTGAAAAGGAAATAAAAGAAAAGGAAAAATTGGCACTCAGTGAAAGAGTTAAAGCTCACATACCACCTCCTCCATTTCCACAAAGACTGAAGAAAAGGAAGTTGGATGCTTAATTTTTAAAACTCATGGAGATTTTCAAAAAGCTTCACATAAATATTACTTTTGCGGAATCCATTACCAAAATTCCCTAATATGATAAATTTCTCAAGGAGATTCTATTGAAAAGAAAAAAACTATATGATGTGGGAACAGTCATAATGCATGAGGAATGTTCAGCGGTCATACCGAGATCCATGCCTCCTAAACTAAGAGACCCTTTTAGTTTTACTATTCTTTGCAATATTGGAGGATGTCAAATTGGAAGAGCTTTGTATGACCTCAGAGCTACTGTAAACCTCATTAGGAAGACCCATCAATGAAGCATCCTTAAGGAATTCTAGAGTACATTATCATCAGGGTTGATAAATATTACTTCCCTACTGATTTCATTGTCCTCGATATAGAAGAATATAAGGACATCCCACTCATTCTTGGGAGACCTTTCTTAACAACATGCAGAGTGCTGGTTGATGTCTAAGAGGGAAAATTAATGTTTATAATTTGGGATGAAAACATAACATTTGATGTCTTAAAGGCTATAGAAAAACCCTTTACAGCAGAATGTCATTTCTTGGATACAATTAAAGAATGGGATGAATTTTCAAGCAATGTGATGAATCTTTAGGATTTATTCAATGAAAATGAGGAGTATAATAAATCAATCTAGGTATTGGAATTCATCATAAAAATAGTCAAGCCTTTATATAGGCATAAGTTCACCTCATTGACTCCATCACTTGAAAAGCCTCCAACACTTGAGCTTAAACCTCTTCCACCAAACCTGGTATGTAGTTACTTAGGAGATTTAAAAAACTTACCAGTCATCATAAATTCCAATCTTTTGAGTGAATAAGAAAGAAAATTTCTCAATTTCCCATCACAAAGGAATTCAGAAATAGGTTGGACAATTGCTGATTTAAAAGGTATAAGTCATGCCATTTGCACTCACAAAATACATATGGAAGATAATTCAAAACCTTGTAGCCAACCAAAAATATTCTTAATGCCTCCAATGAGAGAAGTAGTCAAGAAAGAAGTCATTAAACTTCTTGATGTTGGTTTAATATTTCTTATCTCTGATAGTCATTGGGCTAGCCCATTACAAGTGGTACCTAAAAAGGGTGGAACAACAGTAGTTGAGAATGATAAAGGAGAATTGATAACCACAAGAACAGTGACTGGATAGAAATTATGTGTTGACTATCGAAAATTGAATGATGCCACCTAAAAGGATCACTTCCCATTACCCTTTATTGATCAAATCCTTGAACGATTGGCAGGAATAGATTACTATTGTTTTCTAGATGGATACTTGGTCTATAATAAAATAGTGTTTACACCATAAGATCAAAATAAAATCACGTTCACTTGTCCATATGGTACATTCGATTATCGAAAAATGCTTTTTGGAATGTGCAATGTTCCAACCATAGTTCAATGATGCATGATGAAAAATATTCCATGACATGATTGAAGAGTTCTTGGAAATATTCATGGATGAATTCTCTATATATAGGGATTCTTTTGATGACTGTCTGGAACATTTGGATAAGGTTTCGGAAAGATGTGAAGAAAATAATATGGTGCTCAATTGGGAAAAATAACACTTCCTGGTACAAAGTGGAATAGTTTTAGGTCATCAAATTTCAAATTAAGGCATTGAAGTTGATGCTTCCAAGATCGGTACAATCTCTAAGCTACCCATGCCTACTTCAGTTCATTCAATTTGAAGTTTTCTTGGGCATGTTGGATTCTATTGACATTTTATTAAGTATTTATCTATTATTTCTCAGCACCTTACCACCCTGTTGGGAAAATATTTCACATTCCACTTTGGGCCTGAATGTCAGGAAGCATTTCTATTATTAAGGCAACATTTGGTTGAATCCCCGATAATGATTTAACCGGATTGGGAGCAGCCATTTGAGTTAATGTGTGATGCTAGTGATTGGTCAGTTGGTGCTTCCTTAGGTCAAAGAAAAGAAAGGATATTTAGACCAATCTATTATGTTATCCACACTTTGAATGAGGATCAACATAATTACACAACAACTAAAAAATATCTTCTAGTAGTTGTATTCGCTTTTGATAAATTTTTCTCTCATCTGCTGTTCTCCAAAGTCACTATCTATACGGATCACTCTGCCTTGTGGTATCTGATGACCAAGAAAGAAGTGAAAACAAGACTCATTCAATGGATATTGTGACTTCAGTAATTTTACATTGAAGTCAAGGAAAAAAAGATCACTAAAAATATCATTATTGGTCATTTATCATTCCTCAACCATGACACAAGTAAAATCAATGTAGAACTAATCAATGAAACATTTCCAGATGAATAAATCTATGTTGTTGAGACAATCATACCTTTGTATGTTAATTTCTTGAATTACTTAGCTTCAGGCATGGTGAACCCAAATTTCTCAAAGGAATAGAGAAAAATATTTTTAAATGAAGCACGCCATTACTACTGGGATGATCCATTACTTTTCAAGGACTATGCAGATGGAAGGATCAGAAGATGTGTCTTAGAAGAAGAAGTTACTAGTGTTTTTAACTTGTTCCATGCTAGAGAAGTGGAAGGACGCCATGGAATTGATTGAACAATCATAAAAGTGTTAAAATGTGGTTTGTACTGTCCTACCATGAATCATGATATTCAAGAATTTTTCATGAATTGTGGTAAATTCCAAAGAACTGGGGGTATAAGATAGGGGTGAAAAATACCACAACATTCAATTATGGGCATTGAAACTTTTTACATATGGGGAATTGACTTCATGGGTCCTTTTCCAAAATCTTTTGGAAAATCATACATCCTTGTTTGTGTGGCCTATGTGTAAAACTGGGTAGAATCTGAATTGTTTTTGGAAAATACTGCTCAAGTTTTCATCAAATTTTTAAAACAACACATTTTTACCCAGTTTGGAATTCCAAGGCTAATCATCAGTGACCGTGGTACCTATTTCAATAATGTTTCATTTTATAAGCTAATTAATCGCCATGGATGTCACCACAACATGATCACTCCATACCATCCATAAACCAATGGCCAAGATGAGGTTTCAAACAGAGAGATTAAGTGAATTTTAGAGAGAATTGTAAGTACATCTAGGAATGATTGGGACATAAAACTTGACGACGCACTTTGGGCTTACAGGACATCATAAAAGACACCTATTGAAATGTCCCTGTATCACTTGATCTTTGGAAAAACCTACCACCTACCTATAGAACTGGAACATAAATCTTATTGGGTTGTGAATAAGATGAATTTTTATTTCAAAACATTCCAAGAGAAGTGTTTTATATAGATGAATGAAATATACAAGATGATGAGAGAAGTTTATGATAATGCTTTTATCTACAAAGAGAAAACTCAAGCCAGGCATGATAAATGAATCCAATAAAGAAATTTTTCAGCAGGAGAAAAAGTTATCCTCTTTAACTCATGACTTAAGATCATGGAAGGAAAACTCAAGTTAAATTGGTCAGGTCCTTACACTGTCACAATTGTTTATCCACATGTTGTTGTCAAAATTTCTGATGGAAAGATGCCTCCATTAAAGGTTAATGGTCAACACCTCAAACTTTACCACACTTATGATACTATAGGAATCATTGAAGAATTCCAATTACAATGAGAATTTATTTCTCTGGATAAAGATGATAAAAATAACACTGATCAGAAGGAAACCTAATAGCTTCTTCATTCCTGGGTATATGTTTTCTTACACTCTCTCTATCTCTCTATCTCTTTTTGTGGGTTCAGCTAAAAAAATGTCTAGCTCTTATGCCTCATCCATGGTCATCGATGTGCATGTTTAGTCTCTATCTGACCTTGTACGATGGGTAACTCAGCATCTGGCTGATGTCGAGCACCGGCTTGGGGAGATTTCATTAGAGATCTGTGATCAGTATCCCTCACCACCACGACGAGCATAAATTACATTCCTTCCACACCAGATTCAAGCACACTTCACACTTGAGTTGGTTAATCCCACTAAGCATCCCCATGATCTCGAGGACATAGCCACTAGTTCTTGTAAGAGGTAGAGGAGTTTTGAGCTGATGAACCAAGATGATTGACCATTATCCATTCATCTAGATAAATACATAAAAATTAATGCTTCATAGGTGGAAACCCATGGTCTAGTTTTTCATCTTTTTCTTTTATTTGTTCTAGTTTGTTTTAGGAAATAAATATGGAATGTGTGGAACATTTTTAGCTACTCTCGATATTTTTTTTCACTTGTCATTATCTTGCATATATACTTCTATTTGTATGATACCTAGTATTGTCTTTATGATATGATTCAGTTATGTGTTGTCCATGTGTAGGTTTTATAGGTACATCATTTTTGGAGCTTCATCGAATATAGACTGCCACTTCATGTCTATTAGATCCTATTCAGGGAATTATTTTGTTTTTCCCATATTTTATGCTTCCAAACACACCATGTAAACTAAAAAAAACAATAATAAAATTTTGAAAAATGAAAAAAAAACTAACATTCCTGTCATTGATGAACCCACATGAAAGCTACTGCATTTTTCTCATAACACTGTTTGGAACATACCACATGTATCCCTGAGAAGTTTTGAACACATGATTCTTATTTGGAATGCATTGATCCTTCATCTCATAACCTATATTATTTCTAATATTATTCCATACTTAAAAAAAATCAAAAAACTTGTTTATTTTTGAGACACTTATTTACACTCATGCTTATCAGTGCTTTCTGAAATTTTATTTCCATACCTGTGAGGATTCGGACCCATTTTTGTATCATCTTCTATTTCTATTTTTCTTGAGAAAATCTTTATCATGTTATGTATTCTAAAACTTTCCATGTTTTTTCATCAAAGCGATAGGAATTTTGAAAGTTTCACTAAAATGACTGAGGCATCTGTTTGATTATTTAGCCTCATTGACCCACTGAACCACCCATACATTTTCTCCATCCTATAGCCCTTATAATCCATGCAGAATCCTTTTAGGATGATCCCATAGCCAATACACTTCCCTGCCCATTTATTGAATATTTTCATGATAGTTTTTAATCTACGTGTGGGGGAGATATTTATTCATAGAGAGGGTTCTTTGAGGGGTAGTGAGTCATTTGATACACATGGATTGACATTATCTCATCTTGATCATATGAGTTATATTTGACAGTATCCACATTCATTACATATATTTTGAGTTTGGAATATAGAATCTTTTTGGTTCCAACAATGAGTACATTGGTGGTCATTATGCGGTAACCCTCGCTTTTAGGGATACCTATAAAAGTGATTATCCATTACTCCAGGAGCTCGAGAGTTTTCTATATGATCTACTTTCACTAAGATGTTACAGTGTATATGATACTTTTGTATCTTTATTGGGGTATAGTCTTACATTTCTTTCATGGGATTTTTTGGTTTATACTCATCAATTTTTATGCCCATTCTATTTGAGTGAGTTTTTCCCCTTAAAAAAGGTGAAACATTGGATTATCATATGCTTGGGGACAAGCAATGTTTTAAGTGTGGGGGAGCGAGAGTTTGAGGGACACATTTGGATTGACACTTATCAAGCATTTATTTCAATATTTTACCCTCTTTTTGCTAAAAATTGTTAAAAAAAATTTATTACCCACTATCCCACAGCCTCTGAGACATTTGAACCTAATGTAAAGTCCTCGAAATTGGTTCTTTCTTTTGATTTCCACTAGATGAGATTTAAAAATCATGGCAAGCCTATGGTAAGCATACATGTGTATGAGAATTAAGCATAACTTTGATCAAATATTTTGAGAGATAAGAGTGATGGCAAGGTAGGTCACATGATACATGAGTGCACGTACTTGTTTTGGAAAGAATGCGAGTGGAAGAAAAATGGTTTTTGAAAATTGGAGTTTTAAATGAAGCATGATATTTTATGGGTAAAAGAGATTGAAAATTTTTGAACTTGAAATTTTGATGTTTTGATTTCTCTATGGGTCCACTTGTGTATTCTTTCTAATTGTTTTTCCCATGAGTTCAAAAGTTTAAGTGTGCAGGGTTTGATGTACATGGATTTTACTAACATTTTTTATAATTTTTTAATTTAGTTTTAATTAATTTTCTAACTGCTTCTTGTGTTTTTTGTTTCTTTTTTTAGTTTTTAATATTTTAGTTATTTTTATAGTTTTTAGTTAATATTAGTTATTTATTTTCATTTTTTAGTTTCTATTAATTTTTACATTATTAACGTATCATATTTTATTTTTTAGTTTAATTAATATTAGTTATTATTATTAATAGTAGTTTATTAATTAATTATATTAATTTAACTTGTAAATATAATATATATATTTATATATTTATAATTATTATTATTATTACTAATTTTGTTATTACTTATTTATCATTATTATTATTATTATTATTATTTAACTTTTTAGATAATTAGATTTTTAATTTTTGAATTTTAAATTTGATTTTTAAATTTTGAATTTTTGTTTTTGTTTTTTTACTCTCCCCACCTACCTGACTTGTCTCATTCCCCACACCTCCTCCCTATCTTCTGCCTCACTCCCCATCCCTTTTCCCTCACCTCACCACCTTCTCTCTCCACTCACCAGCTGCCCCCTATTTTCCCTCACCCCACTTCGCCGCTCTCCCTGTTCCCCTACTTATTCACCTCATCGCCCCACTATTTCCCTCTACCCGATCTCCCCAATCACCCTCCCCACCCCCTAATGCTACCCACTCACCCTCCCCCTATTCACTCTCTCACCCACACACCCCCCCCCCCCATACCCCTACCCTACGACCTGACTCCCCCCCTCACTCTCTCTAGACCCACTCATTCGATGATCCCCCCTTACCCGCTCGGCCTTCCCCTCCCATAAAATACAGCCCCTCCCATCTCTCAATCGCAGCCCACCTTCTGCAGTGTGAGACCGCCATAAGGAAAATCCACCACCGCAAGGAGCAGCCACCACCGCAAGGAGCAGCCACACCGCCATCTGCATCACCATCCTAAGATGTGCCTCTATTGCTCAAGCTTCCTCCTCTTCACGCCACATTAGGAGTGGACTAGAAAGGATCATCCTCCATTGCATAACCAAACTCCTCCATTCTGGTAGATGCGTAGTTGGTGTGCAACATCATCATGTTCAGAGGGTGCATTTTTTTATTCATAGTATGATAGATAGTGACCTCAGTGCGTGGCAAGTAAAAAATGAGCTGATTATCTCCTTTAGTAACGTGGTTTTAATTTACATGATTTATCATCTCATTACCATATTCATTTTTTCAGTTGTGGTGTTGGGGTAACTTTCTTAGTGTCGGGATGTTGATCGCATAATTAAAATTGTTGTGCATTCCATGTAATGATTTCATTTCGTGATTAATTATCAATTAAATTTATTTTAATAGAATTTTTATCTGTTTAAATTATGTTATTACTGAATTAACTTCTAAAATTGAGATTGTCCATTTTAAAAATAATTCGATTCGGCTATTCTAATAAGGTAAACTGTGTTGACCAATTTTTAGTGAAAATTGGTGGCATAACTTTATGAGAAACGGGTTGTGTCATTTCACCATGTAGTTCGGTACTTGAATGAGTCTTATAAGTTATTTATAACACCATAGAATGGGACCTTAAATAAATTAGGATATTTAAGATGGTAATCTAAGAAATACTAACATTTATGGAACTGGTGGTAATTAGTCAGAATAAATATTTAATCACATAAAAGAATACTTTGCATGGCTACGCAGTAGTTTAATTGCAACATCATCATCCCCAACACATTTTGTTGATTCAGAGTTCATCATAATTTTTAATTGTAGTTTAATTTATTTCTTTCTCCTTCTCATATTTTATTTTAATTAAAATAATAATAAAAAGCACACAAAATTGAAATTCCCACAACTTCTATCTGTCTGAACATTGCCCAATGAGATATTTTTAGTGAACTAGATTCCGTGCTCTCTATGGTTCAACCCTTCTCTCCACTTTTACGGTAGCCAGTTGGTTATAAAAATTTGAAAATTGGACGCACTGTGACGTGCGTACCAAATTTATGGTGTCATTTTTGGAGAGCACATGCACGTTTAGCATTAAGAAAATTTCAAGTAGGCCTTGCTTTAGGCATTTCTCGCCTAAATGGTGAACACTCGTAATTCGGCTCCGTCGAAAAATGACCCACCCCTTGATCCAAAACTTGAATATCAAGTAAAATGAAAAGACAAAATTGGTACCTTGGCCAAAAATCAAATGCATCCACCATAGGAAAGTATTGAGACTCACATTCTAATGCTTCCTAGTGGACAAGTCCACCCACTTTTCCAACATCATCTCGATTGAGAGGACCAGTTTGGGATATTCCTAACACTAAGAGGGGGGTGAATTAGTGTTGGGGAATTTTTAAACCAATTCCAACTTTTATCACTATACCTCTTGACCCATTAGGATCTTGATTCTCTTATTCTCTTTTCCCTGTCGCATGCAATAATAAAAAGCAGTAAAAATATGTACATGATATTTTTACAAGGTTCACCACTCAATAAGAGTAGCTACGTCCTTGCCATGCATGGGAATGACCGGTGCATGGATTCTCTACTATAATGTAAAATTTTGTTACAATGGAGTGGCTAGGAAAACAATCCTCTAGCCAGTGTGAGTCCCTACACTTTAGAGGGGGGTGGAAAACAATCCTCTTCCCTGGACTGGTGATAGCCTAGTCCAACATGAAGCCTCTAGCTGGTTCTTTATACTGCCTATGGAGACAGTCTAATTCCTTCTTCAAAAGGTAGGTTCTTCTCTTGGTATTCTTTAGTGCTCTTCACATGATTACTTGAAAAGTAGTAGGCAAGAAATTCTTCCTTCTTTCCTTCTCTTCTTTTCTAGTGCAACACCAACTGCACTAGGCTTCTTCTTTCTTCTTCTTAGTGCAACAACCAACTGCACTAAAACTTCTTCTCTCTTCTTTTCTAGAATCACATATACCAATGTGATTATTCAAACACTGAAGATCATCTCACATAGCATAATCTGAATTGAACTGCCCTAAATAATTGTAGGCTTCAATTGGGCATACTCTGTTCTTCTTCTTCTTCTTCTCTTCTTTATATGCAGCAAACTAGTAAGCTCCACACTCTTCTTCTTCTTATGCTTCTTCAATGAAAAACCAGCTGCACTGAGCTCTTTGACCTGTGTGCCTTATACTTGACCTACGTGACCTATACCTGTGCGCCTTATACTTGCGCGCCTATTATTCTTCTTTCCTACCCAGAAGCTGGGAGGAACCCCTGGAGCAAAGAAGCATGCACGCCCACTTTGACCTGCGCGACTGAGACCTACGTGTCGGGAACTTGCGCGCCTCTTCCTACGCGCTACCCTTCACACGTGTTGCCTTCGTGCAGCCTGCACGCCAACACCTGCGTGCCTCTAACCTGCGTGCCCCCAACCTGCGTTCCTTCTAACAACTCTAAACATGTGCGCCCAACTCTCTACTTACGCGCCCAGAGCTCAAAGATAATTCTCAAGTGTTGAGCCTTAGAAAATGAGGAGGTTAGTCATCTATTTATAGGCATTTTGAGGACTTGCACACCAATACGTGTGTGCCACCACCTGCGCGCCACCACCTGCGCGCCACCACCTACGCGCCACCACATGTGCGCCATTACTTGCGTACCACTTTCTTTACTTTGCCATATTTCTGAAATAATGATGTTTTTGAAATATGACTTGTGCACCTCTATAGCACTTGTGCGCCATCACTTGTGCATCACCACCTGTGCGTCGCCACCTGCACGCCGCCACTTGCGCACCTTCTTCTTGCCTTTGTCATTTTTGGATAGTATGATATTGAAATGTGTTTTTCCAAAAAACACTTCTTTACTCTCTCTATCCTTTATATGTATTTCACCAAAAATTCTCCAAACTTGTGATGATTGTAAAATACAAATCAGAAAAGCATCATCTGATTTTTGACCATTCTTCTAGTGCCAAGCCCATGCACTACTTCCTATATTCTCTTCATCCAAAAGTGGAGTCTTGAGGATTCTTAAAACACCTTCAATGTTTTAAGCGATGTATCACCTTTGATACATGTTTTTGGAACTTTAAGAACAATGCAATGATCATCTGATTTCAAGGAAATGTGTAATTCATGACCATCGTAGAATGCCAAGCCATTCCACACTCTCTTATTCTTCAACCATTATTCTCTTCTTCATGAAAATCATATGATTCTTTTCTTCAAGTAAGTTCTTACATGGTTCTCATGCAATCGTGAAGCATTGCATGGTCTTCTTTAAATCCCCATTATTCTTTAATAATCCTTAGATGGGTGATACTTCACCATTATTAATTGTTGTAAACAATGTGTCACCTTTGACATAAGTTCTTTGAACTTAGGATCAGCTCAACAATTTTCTGAATTTACTTCATGGAGAATTTCCCCAGTATGACATCCAATGCTATGATTTCATAAGAATTCTCCAGGCATCCTCACTTCATACAATTTCCATTAACTTTGGATTCATTTTTCATCTCCTTCTTCATTTTGACTAGTATTGACAACCGTTGACAACAAATACAATCTTCATACACAAAGTGGTCCCAACAATATCCCCCTTTGTATTTTATTGTCAATACCACAAAGTCTCCTCAAATTAATGTGTCAATATCAAAATAAGAATCTTATCTCTCCCTTTTACTTGTTTCTATCCCCCTTTCATTTCAAACATTCATTTCACTTTCTACCCCCATTATTGACAAGAAATACAAAGTTCATGGTAGAGAGGGTATCAGTCCTTACTTAAGCAGTGTGCCATCAATAATTTCACTCTAAGTCTACTTGAGAAAAGCTCGATGTAGAAAACAAGAGAATATGATTTAGACAACAAAGTTGTCCATTATCCACTGATCGTGATACCTCATGAGATGAGATCTCCTATACTTGTCTTAAAGGGTTTTCCACTTTCATTCCAGGAAAAAGATATTGAATTTGATAGGAAATAACCAATCCTGAAATTCCTGCTCTCACTTCAACAAAAGGATCAAAAACATTCCAGTGCAATTAGCAGGATAAGTGGCCTTGGGGCACTTTCATTCTTCTTATGTCACTGATTGACCTAGTTACTCCCCCTTTGTAAAAATATCTTTATTTTGGGTAACCAAGGATGAGATATTAAGAAATGAAATACCTTTTCTAATTACATAGTCCTCAGACAATCTTCAGAGTAGTCGAATTTAATACCAACTGAAGTTGATACTTATTGAGATAATGACTCTGGAAGCTTCTTCATGTGTCTCCCTCTAAAAAGAACACTTCTCATCATTAAATCTTAGTTTCTCCCTTTGAGATCTTGAATCACCTTCAATTCCCTATATTTAAAGAACAAATACAATACAAAAAGATTTAAGGGAATAAGTTGGATCCTCCATGCTTCTTCAATGTGAGCTAGATGGCTAATATGATTTTCTCAACCAAGATGCTCCATTTTCTCCACTCCTCACACTTTCACATTTGATCTTTAATTTTGAATGTGGTTGTGTGGATCTCAATACTTCTTTCATCTCTTTGTGTGTGAATATCCTTTCTTCAAGAGATTTCTAAGCACTAGAATCTCTCGGTGCAACTTTCATCCTCTTCATGAATTCTTGTTGTGCTAGAATAAATTCAAAGCATTTTCTCACAGTACGACCAGCCTTGTTGCACCTCACACACAGAACTTCATTGTATTCATGTAGAATCTTCTTTTTTCATTTAGCACTCTCCTTAGCTTGTGCATCTTCCATTTTCCTCATTCTATCCAAATCTTCAGGCCAAACCACAAATATATCTTTTGGGACTGAGACATAAATATTGAAACTTCTACATGGATTATTCTGAGTGTCTTCCTTCATAGTAGTTTTTTTGGATGCACCACCCTTCACCTTCTTTGACATGGAATCCAAGGACTTCTCAATTTTCCTCATTGTAATATTCTTAGGAGCATTTTCTTTTGCAACATACTTATGATTACTTCCCAAGATATATTCTTCATTTTTATCCAGCTTTTGTGGTCTTCTGTTCTTATTAGATTTGAATATATTTTGAGATAGGCATGCACCATTCTTGTGACCAATCCCATTTCATGCATCGCAGATGTTGTCCAGAATTCCAAATCTATTTGTAGTATACAGATGTTTCTAGATCTGTGGATGTTTCTTCTTCTTCTCTGTATTTCTCCCCCTTGAGATGGGATTTCTCTGTGCTTTTACATTTAAGGGGTTGTACCAACAATCCAGTGCACAATGCCCAAATCTATTACAGCACCAGCATTGACCAACAAACTTTGAATTCTTGACATCTTCTTTATAAGGTTTTTGAAGATTCTTCTTAATATGTTGTGCTTTCTGTGGAGATATACCTTCCACACTATTTCCCTTATCCACCCTTTCCATGCTGGTAGGTTTCTTTTCATTCTTCTTCATCCATACTTAGAATTTTTCTTCTAACCTGCACTTTTGGTAGAGGCAATTTTAGAGACATTAGTACAATTTGGTATGGATGGTACCTTTACATTCTCAGCTGCTTATGATAGATCAATGAGTGAATCCATGATCTTCTTATCACATGTTTGAGGTATTTTGACAGTAGAATCATCCAATGAGCATTCAGTACTAGCAGCAACGGTTTCCTTCTTTTGTGAAGACTCAATATGAATCTTCTCAAGATTGGTCAACTCAGCTTCCAATTCAAGACATCTCATATTGAGGATGACTTCCTGGTCTTAAATAATAGTCATCTTATCTTCACAATCCTTATTTAATCTTTCAACTTCATCTTCATGCATCTTCACTTTGTTTTGTAACAATGAGTCAAGTTCTTTGATCTTATTGGAATCTTTTTCAAAATATAACTCCTTGATAGCATTGCTTTCTTTCAGCTCATCTTCAAGTGCAAGGATCTTCTCTTCAAGAGTCTTATTGAATTCCTCTTTTTCTTCAACATATTTGAGCCACTTTGAAGAGTTTACTTCAAATCCCCTCTTGGTTGCTTCAAAGGATCTAACTTGTCTGGAGAGCTTTAAACATTCAACAATTTTTGCTTGTAAGAATTTCTCCAAAACATCAGTTTCTTTTTCCAGATGAGTGATATTTTCCTGCATATATTGAAATACTCCACAAACCAGGGATGCACTTTCTTTAGGAATACCATGTAGAATAATTCTTAATATATCAACTGATATTTCTTGAGATGTTATAGATTGATCATCACCACTTGTGCTAGCATTTTCATCATGAGGATAGTTTCCAAATGTACTAACACATACCTCTTGATCAGTTGATATAGGAAGGTTTTTCATCTTCTTGGTGGGGACATGATCCACCTTATCATTACTTTCCAAGTCTAGTGTTTCTTTAACGTCAGCCAAATATGGAGAACCAGATGCTTCCTCTTCTTTAGATAAGAGGGAATTATTCTTCAATTTTCTCTTCTCTTTATTTTTCATGTTTATCATGGTATTGGTAGATATATCTTTCTGCTCAGAGATAGCTGATTCTTTACTAACACTGCTCTTCATTGTTGACTCAGGAAATGAACTCATGTTTTCAAAAGATAATAAATTCACTGTAGAGAATCCAACAGAGGTTAACCTCCCTCTAATACCAATTGAGAGGACTAGTTTTGGATATTCCTAACACTGAGAGGGGGGTGAATCGGTGTTGGGGAATTTTTAAACCAATTACAACTTTTATCTCTGTACCTCTTGACCTGTTAGGATCTTGATTCTCTTATTATCTTTTCCATGTCGTATGCAATAATAGAAAGCATTAAAAATATGCACATGATATTTTTACAAGGTTCACCACTCAATAAGAGTAGCTACGTCCTTTCCATGAATGGGAATGACCAGTGCATGGATTCTCCACTATAATGTAAAATGTTGTTACAAAGGAGTGGCTAGGAAAACAATCCTCTAGCCAGTGTGAGTCCCTACACTTTGGAGGGGGGTGGGAAAAAATCCTCTTCCCTGGACTGGTGATAGCCTAGTCCAACTTGCAGCCTCTATTTGTTTCTTTATACTGCCTATGGAGATGGTCTAATTCCTTCTTTAAAAGGTAGGTTCTGCTCTTGGTCTTCTTTAGTGCTCTTCACTTGATTACTTTCAAAGCAGTATGCAAGCAATTCTTCCTTCTTTCCTTCTTTTCTTTTCTAGTGCAACACCAACTACCCTAGGCTTCTTCTTTCTTATTCTTAGTGCAACAACCAACTGCACTAAAACTTCTTCTCTCTTCTTGGCTATAATCACATATACCAATGTGATTATTCAAACACTAAAGATCATCTCACATAGAATCATCTGAATTGAACTGCCCTATATAATTGTAGGCTTCAATTGGGCATACTCTGTTCTTCTTATTATTATTCTCTTCTTTCTATGAAGCAAACTAGTAAGCTGCACACTCTTCTTCTTCTTATGCTTCTTCAATGCAAAAACAGCTGCATTGAGCTCTTTGACCTGCACACCTTAAACTTGACCTGCGCGACCTATACCTGCACACCATATACTTGTGCGCCTCTTCTTCTTCTTTCCTACCCAGAAGCTGGGAGGAACCCCTAGAGCAAAGCATCCTGCACGCCCACTTTGACCTGCACGACCGAGACCTGTGCGCCGGGAACTTGCGCGCCTCTTCTTGCGCACTGCCCTTCACACGTGTTGCCTTCATACAGCCTGTGCGCCAACACCTACGTGCCTCCAACCTACGTTCCCCCAACCTGCGTGCCTTCTAAAAACTCTCAACCTGCATGCCAAACTCTCTACTTGCGTGCCTAGAGCTCAAAGATAATTCTCAAGTGTTGAGCCTTAGAAAATGAGGAGGCTAGTCGTCTATTTATAGGCATTTTGAGAACTTGCGCGCCAATACGTGCGCTCTACCACCTGCATGCCACCACCTGTGCGCCATTACTTGCGCGCCAATTTCTTTCCTTTTCCATATTTCTGAAATAATTCTGTTTTTGAAATATGACTTGCGCGCCTCTATAGTACTTGCGCGCCATCACTTGTGCGCCGCCACCTGCGCACCACCACTTGCACGCCGCCACCTGCGCGCCACCACCTGTGCGCCTTCTTCTTGCCTTTGTCATTTTTGGATAGTATGATATTGAAATGTGTTTTTCCAAAAAACACTTATTTACTCTCTCTATCCTTCATAGTCTTGCACCACAAATTCTCCAAACTTGTGATGATTGTAAAATAAAAATCAGCAAAGCATCGTCTGATTTTTTACCATTCTCATAGTGCCAAACCCATGCACTACATCCTATCTTATCTTCATCCAAAAGTGGAGGCTTGAGGATTCTTCAAACACCTTAAATGTTGTAAGAGATGTATCACCTTTGATACATGTTTTTGTAACTTTAAGAACAATGCAATGATCATCTGATTTCAAGGAAATGTGTAATGCATGACCATCGTAGAATGCCAAGCCATTCCACACTCTCTTCTTCTTCAACCATTATTCTCTTCTTCATGAAAATCATATGATTATTTTCTTCAAGTAAGTTCTTGCATGGTTCTCATGAAATCATGAAGCATTGCACGGTCTTCTTTAAATCCCCATTCTTCTTCAATCATCCTTAGATGGATGATACTTCACCATTATTCATTGTTTTAAACAATGTGTCACCTTTGACACAAGTTCTTTGAACTTAGGATCAGCTCAACAATCATCTAAATTTACTTCATGGAGAATTGCCCCAGCATGACATCCAATGCTATGATTGCATAACAATTCTCTAGGCATACTCACTTCATCCGATTTCCATTAACTTTGGGTTCCTTTTTTATATCCTTCTTCATTTTGACTAGTATTGACAACTGTTGACAAAAAATACAATCTTCATAAAAAAAGTGGTCCCAACATCGATAACCAAAGGCCTCAGACTACTATGAGGTAGGAGTTGTGACCCAACACAGTCAGAGTTAGATCGAGCATAAAAAGACCCAGAATTCCAGTAATGCACTTTGAATTGAAGTCATCCATGATCAACCTACTCCAACAACATGCACAATTTCATGGATTGAATAGTGAAGACCCTTATATACGTGTGAACATATTTATCGAAGTCTGTGACACATTTAAATATAATAGGGTGACCAATAATGTATTGATTGACTGTTTTCATTCTCATTTCAAGGGAAAGCAAGGGACTGGTTGGAAATTCTTGACCCATAAATAGTTTTCACCTGGGAAGTTTTGAGAATAAAATTTCTTGATCGATATTACACAACAGGTCAATCTATGGAAAATAAGAGATACCTAAACTCCTTTTTTCAAAGTGAATAAAAATCATTAATAGAAGCTTGGGAAATATTAAAGTCCATTTTAAGACACTTTCCTCATCATGGGATGAAGTTGGTGAACCAATTTCAAGCTTTCTACTATGGAATTCAACCCAAGAGTAAGTCTGCAATCAACACAGCTACTGGAAATGAATTCATAAAAATGGATCCTAAATATCTATACACATTAATTCAAAACATAGAATAACAAAGTTTCTAGTGACCAGAAGATTTTTCAAGAAGAAAAGAAGGAGTACATCAAGTTTATTCTCATACATTCATGGATGCACAATTTGAAGCTCTCGACAAGAGGATTTACAACTTGTCAGTAAACCCACCTAATATAGTGCATGTTGTTCAAGATGAACATTGTTAACATTGTGGGGGTACTCATGATTATTCCATGTGTCCATATAACACTTTTGAGACCAATATGTCTACAGCTAACTTTGTTAGTTACAACAGAGGAAATTATGGAAACAATTGCAACACAAACTGGAAAATCAATACCCAAAATCAAGGTTGGAAGGAACCAGTGGCTACTCAGCCAATGAACCAGAACATGGGTCCACCTGGTTTCCCCACTCGACCTAATTTCATACCCACTATAAAATCACAAGATCAAGGATCTCAACAGAAATATTAACCACCATTCCATTAGAAACAACAGTACAAGGAGAAAAAGTAAACAACTTATTGTTCCCCTGCTACAACGCAAGGTCAAAAATATTGGGGATAAACTATAACAAATTTGATGATGTCTAACCAATAATTTTTTGAATCACAGGATATGGAAACCCAAAACCTCCAAGATTCCATGCGCAACCTTGAAAATCAATTCGGTCAGTTAGCCGCACAAATGCAAAACTGACATCAAGGAACTCTACCAAGTAACACAATAGTTAACCCAAGATAAGATGCAAAATACATCAAATTGTGAAGTGGCACACATTTATCAGAGCACCAAATCCCTAATTCTCAACCAACAGATGATATTTCTACACCTTCCACTGAGAATGGTGTCTCAACAAAAACATAAATCAAACTTGAAGCTAAATAGGAGTAAGATCAAAACAAACTTTAAAAAAATGAGAATGAAAGAAAAGAAAAGTAAAACAATGCACTCAATGAAAGAGTTAAATCTCACATAACACCCCCTTAATTTCCACAAATACTAAAGAAAAGGAAGTTGGATGCTCAGTTTTCAAAATTAAAGGAGATATTTAAAAATATTCACATAAATATTCCTTTTGCGGCAGCCATTACACAAATTCCCCACTATGAAAATTTTCTCAAGGAGCTTCTATCAAAAAGAAGAAAACTAGATGATGTTAGAATAGTATTAATGCATGAAGAATGTTCAACAGTCATAACCAGATCCATACCTCCTAAACTAATAGACCCAGGTAGTCTCACTATTTCTTGAAAAAATTAGAGGATGTAAATTTGGAAGAGCTTTGTGTGACCTCAGAGCTATTGTAACCCTCACTCTATATAGAGTCCTTAGATAATTGGGAATCACATAATTAAAGCCAACAAGGGTCACCTTGCAAATGGTGGACTGATCAGTGAATAATCCTCAAAGAATTCTAGATGATGTTATTGTCAAGGTTGATAAATATTACTTCCCTTCTGATTTCATTGTCCTATATATGGAAGAATATAAGGATGTCTAACTCATTCTTGGGATATATTTCTTAGAAACATGCAGAGCACTGGTTGATGTCCAATAGGAAAAATTAATTTTTAGAACTGGGGATGAAAACATAACATTTCATGTCCTAAAGGCTATGGAAAAACCCTCTACAATAGATTGTCATTTCTTGGATATGATTAAATAATGGTATGAGTTATCAAGATCTATTATGAATCTTGAGGATTTATACAGTAAAAATAAAGAGTTTACTAAATCAATCGAGGTAGTGGAATTCATCAGAAACATAGTTGAGCCTTTAGATAGGCTGGAGTTCACCTCATTGACTCCATCACTTAAAAAGCCTCCAACACTTGAGCTTAAAACTCTTCCACCAAACCTAAGATAAAGTTACTTGGGAGATTTAAACACCTTACCAATCATCATAAATTCCAATCTTTTGAGTGAACAAGAAAGAAAATTTCTCAATGTCCTATCACAAAGGAATCAGGAAATAGGTTGGACAATTGCTGATTTAAAAGGTATAAGTACTACCATCAACACTCATAGAATACATATGGAAGATAGTTCAAAACCCTATAGGCAACCAAAAAGATTCTTAATGCCTCCAATGAAAGAAGTAGTCAAGAAATAAGTCATTAAACTTCTCGATGCTAGTTTAATATTTCTTATCTCTGATATTTAGTGGGTTATCCCATTACAAGTGGTACCTAAAAAGGGAGGAACCATAGTAGTTGATAATGATAAAGGAGAATTGATAACCACAAGAATAGTGATTGGATGGAGAGTGTGTGTCAACTATCAAAAATTGAATGGTGCCACAAAAAAGGATCACTTCCCATTACCCTTTATTGATCAAATCCATGAATGATTGGAAATATGATATTACTATTTTTTATGGATGGATACTTGGGATATAATTAAATAGTGGTTACACCATAAGATCAAGATAAAATCACATTCACTTGTCTAATTTTTGATACTTGGGCTATCTGGAACATTTGGATAAGGTTTTGTCTAGATGTGAAGAAAAGAATCTGGTGCTCAATTGGGAAAAATCACACTTCATGGTACAAAGTGTAATAGTTTTAGGTCATAAAATTTCAAATAAAGGCATTGAAGTTGACGCTTCCAAGATCAGTACAATATTTGAGCTACCTATGCCTACTTTAGTTTGTTCAATTCAAGGTTTTCTTGGGAATGTTGGATTCTATCAACGTTTCATTAGGGATTTATCTATTATTGTCTGGATCCTTACCACCCTATTGGGAAAAGAAGTCACATTCCACTTTGGGCCTGAATGTTAGGAAGCATTTCAATTATTAATTCAACATTTGGTTGAAGCCCCAATAATGATTTCACATGATTAAGAGCAACCATTTGAGTTAATGTGTGATGCTAGTGATTGGGCAGTTGTTGTTGCCTTGGGTCAAATAAAAGAGAGGATATTTATACCAATATATTATGTTAGATGCACTTTGAATGAGGCTCAACATAATTACAAAACAACTGAAAAATAGATTCTAGTAGTTGTATTAACTTTTGATAAATTTTGATCTCATCTGTTGTTCTCCAAAGTCACTGTCTATATGGATCACTCTGCCTTGCGGTATCTGATGACCAAGAAAGATGTGAAACCAAGATTCATTTGATGGATATTATTACTTCAATAATTTTACATTGAATTTAAGAAAAAAATGGAACTGAAAATGTTGTTGCTGATCATTTATCATGCCTAGACTATAACACAAGTGAAATCAATGTGGAACTAATCAATGAAACATTTCCTTATGAACTAATCTATGCCATTGATACAATCACACCATGGTATGCTGATTTCATGAATTACATAGCTTTAGGCGTGGTGCACCCAGATTGTTAAAAGGAACAAAGAAAAAGGGTTTTGAATGAATCACTCCATTACTACTAATATGATCCATTAATTTTAAATGACTGTGCTAATTGAATGATCATAAGATGCATCCCGGAAGAATAATTTGATGGTGTTTTGAATTTGTTCCATGCGATAAGCTGGAGGACACCATGGAATTCATCAAACAATAAGAAAAGTGTTACAATGTGTTTTGTATTCACCTACCATGAATCATTATATTCATGAATTCATAATGAATTGTGATAAATTCCAAATAACTGGGGGTATAAGCTAGAAGCGCAAAATTCCACAACATTCAATCATGGTCATTGAAATTTTTTACATATAGGGAATCAAATTCATGGGTCATTTTTCTAAATATTTTTGAAAAATCATACATCCTTGTTTGTGTGGACTATGTGTCAAAGTGGGTAGAAGATAAATCATTTTTGGAAAATACTACTCGAGTTGTCATCAAAATTTTAAAACAACACATTTTTACCCAGTTTGAAATTCAAAGTCTAATCATCAGTGATCATGGTACCCATTTCAATTACGCACTATTTTAGAAGATAATGAATCACCATGGATATCACCACTACATGAGCACCCCATACCATCCACAAACTAATGGCCAAGCTAAGGTTTCAAAAAGATAGATTAAGTGAATTTTAGATAAAACTGTAAGTACATCTTGGAAAGAATGGGCCTCTAAACATGACGATGCAATTTGGGAATACAGGAATACATACAAGACACCTATTGGAATGTCCCTGTATCACTTGGTCTTTGGAGAAACCTTCCACCTACCTGTAGAACTGGAACATAAATATTATTAGGATGTGAAGAAGCTGAATTTTGATTTCAAAACTACTTAAGAGAAGATTTTTCTACAGATGAATGAACTATATGAGATGATGATAGAAGAGTATGACAATGATTTGATCTACAAAGAGGAACCCGATCTTGGAATGATAAACAGATCCAACAAAGAAATTTTTCAGTGGGAGAAAAAGTTCTCCTCTTCAACTCATGACTTTGGATCATGGAAAGAAAACTCAATTCAAATTGGTTGGGTCCTTACACTATCACATTTTTTTATCCACATGGTGTTGTTGAAATTTCTAATGGGAATATGCCTCCATTCAAGGTTAATGGTCAACACCTAAAACTTTACCACACTTCTGATACAATGGGAATCATTGAAGAATTCCAATTATAATGAGAAGTTATCCATCTAGCTGAAGATGTTTAAATTAGCAGTGATCAGGAGGCAACCCAACTGCTTCTTTATTACTTGGTCTCTATTTTCATACACTCTCTCTATCTATCTATCTCTTTTTGTGGGTTCAACTAAAACAAAAATGCCTAGCTCTTCTGCCTCTTCCATGATCATTGATGTGCATGTTCCATCTCCATCTGACCTCGTACAATGGGTGACTCCGCATCTGGCTGATGTCGAGCACCATCTTGAGGATATTTTATTATAGATATGTGCTTAATAGCCATTACTAGCACGACAAGCATAGATTACAATATTTATGCACCAGATTCATGCTCACTTTGCTCCTGAGGTGGTTAATCCCATTAAGTGTCCCTGTGAGATCGAGGACACAGCCACCAATTCATGCAAGAGGAAGGGGAGTTCTGAGTTGATGAAACAAGATGATTGACCATTTTATATCTGTCTGTAACAATATGTAAAACTTAGCACTTCCTGGGAGGTAACCCATGTTTTAATTTTTTATCATTTTCTTTTATTTGTTCTAGTTTGTTTTAGGAAATAAACCTGGCATGTGTGGAACATTTTTATCTACTCCTGATATTTTTTTCTTCACTTGTCATTATCTTGCATATCTACTTCCATTTTTATGATCCTTGGTGTTATATTTATGATATGATTCAGGTATGTTTTGTCCATGTGTAGATTTTACAGGTACATCATTTTGAAGCTTCATCGGATACAGACAACCTCTCTGTGTCTATCAGCTCTTACTCAGGGAAGTATTTTATTTTTTCCATATTTTATGCTTCTAAAAACACCATGTAAACTAAAAAAACAACAAGAATATTATGTTCCCAATAGAGTTATGACAAAAATGTAGTAGCTTTCATGTGGGTTCATCAATGATAGGAATGTTAGTTTTTTTCATTTTTCAAAATTTTCTTGTTTTTTTAGTTTACATGGTGTGTTTGGAATCATAAAATATGGAAAAAATAAAATAATTTCTTTAGTAAGGGTCGATGGATACAGAGAGTATGTCTGTATCCGATGAAGCTCCAAAAATGATGTACTTGTAAAATCTACACATGGACAACACATACCCGTATAATATCATAAATATAACACTAAGGATCATACAAATGGAAGTAGATATATGGGAGAATGACAAGTGAAAAAAAAAATTGGGAGTATCTAAAAATGGTCCACACATTCCAGGTTTATTTACTAAAACAAACTATAACAAATAATATAAAAAGATGAAAAACTAAGACATGGGTTGTCTCCCAAGAAGTGCTAAGTTTTACATCTTTATCCAGACTGATGGACCATAGTGAATCATCTTGTTCCATCATCTCAGAACTTCTCTGCCTCTTGTAAGAACTGGTGGTCGTGTCCTTGAGCTCATGGGGATGCTTAGTGGGATTAACCACCTCAGGAGCAAAGTGAGCTTGAATCTGGTGCGAAAGGAATGGAATTTGTGCTCGTCATAGTGGTGACGGATACTGAGCATGAATCTCTAATGAAAGCTCCTCAAGCTGGTGCTTGACATTAGGAAGATGCTAAGTCACCCATCGTATGAGGTCAGATGGAGACAGAACATGCGCATAGATGGCCATGGAAGAGGCAGGAGAGATATACATTTTTTTAGCTGCACCCACAAAAAGAGATAGAGATATAGAAAGAGTGTAAGAAAATAGAGACCAATGAATGAAGAAGCAGTGAGGTTGCCTCCCGATCAATGCTAAGTTTAATGTCTTCAACTAAACAGATAACTTCTCATTGTAATTGGAATTCTTCAAGGATTCCTATTGTATCATAAGTGTGGTAAAGTTTGAGTCATTGACAATTAACCTTGAATGGAGTCATATTCCCATCAGAATTTTCGATAGCACCATGTGGATAAACAATTGTGATGGTGTAAGGACCCAACTACTTTAACTTGAGTTTTCCTGCCATGATCTGAAGTCATGAGTTGAAGAGGATAACTTTTTCACCTACTGATAATTTTATTTGTTGGATCCATTTATCATAGTATTCTTGAATTTTCTCTTTGTAGATCAAAGAATTATCATATGGATCTCTCCTCATATCATCAAGTTCATTCATCTATAGAAAACGCTTCTCTTGGGTAGTTTTGAAATAAAAATTCAGCTTCTTCACAACCTAATAATCTTTATGTTCTAGTTCTAAAATTAGGTGGTAGGTTTTTTCAAAGACAAAGAGATATGGTGACATTCCAATAGGTGTCTTGTATGCAGTCCTGTAAGCCTAAAGTGTGTCATCAAGTTTGGAGGCCCAATATTTCCTAGAGGTACTTAGAGTTTTCTCTAAAATTCCATTAATATCTCTGTTTGAAACCTCATTTTTTCCATTGGTTTTTGGTTGGTATGGGTTGCTCATGTAGTGGGGACATCCATGGAGATTCATTAGCTTCTGAAATAGTGCATTATCGAAATGGGTACCATGGTCAATGTTGATTATCCTTGGAATTATGAACTGGTTAAAAATGTGTTGTTTTAAAAATTTGATGACAACTCGACCAGTATTTTCCAAAAAATCGTTAGCTTCTACCCACTTTGACTCAAAGTCCACAAAAACAAGGATGTATGATTTTCCAAAAGATTTAGGAAAAGGACCCATGAATTCAATTCCCCATATTTCAAAAATTTAAATTCCCATGATTGAATGTTGTGGAATTTCTCACTTCCAGCTTATACCCCCACTTCTTTGGCATTTATCAAAATTCATAAAGATTTCACAAATATCATGATTCATGGTAGGCCATTAAAAACTACATTGTAACACTTTACTGATTTTTTTGATGAATTCCATGGTGTCCTCTAGCTTCTCTATCATGGAACAAGTTCAAAACACTATCAACTTCTTCTTCTAGGATTCATCTTCTAATCATTACATCTACATAGTTGTAGACGCTGAAATAAGCTCAAGAGATGAAGCAGGTTGGAACGCGACAAAGTGAAGCCATATTTGGAACCGGCGATCCGTTACGGGGATCCCGAATGAGCAGTGTGAAAATAAGAATGGGTTGTGCAAAAAAAATATGCCCCATGCGGAAAACTTCAGGATTCTCGAGAGTTTTCTGTGTGGCGCGGAACTCTTTCACGCCACCGCACCACGCAGTTGACCGTCACGCTGCCAACATCAGGGGGTGCAATATTTCACGCCAAAGCGTTTTTCATGAGGAATTGTGATCCCGAGCGCCTATAAATACAAGGAAACCCCCTTCGACTTAACCCAAAGAATTTGAACCACCTATCCCACGCGAAATTCCTCTCTCACGCGCGCAAAGAAGATGGCTCTCAGGTACTAAATTTTTCATGCCAGGTCGCCCAGGGGTCCGCCTTTGCACGTGACTACTTGGGCTTGATCCTTTTCCAAATCCCCTTGAACCCCTTCCCCTGCACGCAATTCCTCCCGATTGCATGAAATTAGGTCTTCGAGCCACAATCCCAATTGCACACCGGTCCACTCTATTTTGTGTCTGGCGCCCAATTCCACGCCGGCTCGAAGTTTTTCACGCGCACAATCCTAATTTCATGCCAGCTTGACCCCTTTTTTGTGAAACGGTCCCTTTCGCATGAAAGCCTCCTACATTGTGCGACCATGATGTCCCTCATCCAGGCATCATTTCCGGGCACCTCTCATGCCCACAGTGCCTTCACCATATACTCATTACCCGTGAAACCTCTTAGGTTTGCATGAAGTAACTTCAAAGTCCCCTGGATGATATCGCCTATTGTGTTGCTTTGCCTCATGCTTATTCACATAGGTACGCTAATGGATATTGCTTCTTCGTATATCCACGCTAACGTGGGCCCCTTTATGGTTCTCTACATGAAACCCCCTCACCACAGCTTTTCCTATCCCCTCCCTGCACTAAGGAGCAGAGGGTATCAGTTATGTAAGTCCTGGGGGTGTGGAGCAAACCAACTTCATCTGAGCTACAGGACATTAAACTGTCAAGCACCATCATCCTCAACACATGATGTTAAACTATGACATCACCCCATGCCTTGCACGCGGGATACCCCCACCTTGGACATTCTCCACACCCACTAGTCTCCACAGGGGATGATATACTCCTTATGGGAGTGGCGTTTGTCCGCAGGGGAAGGGAGTCCATCTCGATGTAAGCCCCTAGCCTTCTTGTAGGAGACAGAATCTTTGTTTCTCCTTTCATATTTAGTCCCCAGGGCTAGCAAAGGGCATGGTAGGGAACGATGCTTCTCCTTTCTTTGGTCCCAAGTCCCTCTCCCGCTGCGCTTTGTCACCATCGGGCCTCCATCCTGGAGTAAATCCCAACTTCTTAGGCGGATAACCATGCATATGCCCCTATTTCCTCTTTGGACTACTAACCACATGTAAGCCCCACTTCACTTCCCACGGATGCACATTTTGTGACGTGATCGTCGGGTCTCTGCTATCTCTTGTTTCTCACACCGATCATGACTCATGTGGGCTTAGAGTGAGGAATGACCATGACAAACACCCTGGGAATCCTAGAGTGTAAGCCCCACACCAATCCGAACTATGAGGACTTTGATCCTTTCCAAGGCAGGGTACGTAGGAAGCCTCCATGAGGTTCAAGCCCATCAACACCCAGTCATTCCGACCATCTTCACGTCAGTTCACCCACACCTCGGGCAGCCTAGAGTGTAAGGCCCATACCAATCCGAACTACGAGGACTTTGATCCTTGCCAAGGCAAGGTACGTAGGAAGCCTCCCTGAGGTTCAAGCCCACCATCCACCTAGACCCCAGGTCCTTATTCATGTTGGTTCACCGACTCCTGCCACACCCTGGGCAGCCTAGAGTGTAAGCCCCACACCCACCTGAACTATGTGGACTTTGATCTTTGCTAAGGCAAGGTATGTAGAAAGCCTCCCTGAGGTTCATGCCCAACACCCATTGGTCGTTCCGACCATCTTAACATCGGTTCGCCAAAACCACCTAAACTACGTGGACTTTGATCCTTGCCAAGGCAGGGTACATAGGAAGCCTCCACAAGGTCCATGCCCAACACCCAATTGTCCCGATACCCCTCTGAATCGGTTCAATAGACCCTTTTTTCACCTTAACTACGTGGTATTTGATCCTTGACAAGGAAAGGTGTGTAGGAAGACTCCGCAAGGTTCAAGCCAAACACCCAACAGTTTCGACCCCCTTTGCGTCGATTCACCCCCATCCTGCAAGATATTAAAATGTGGCCCTCTTTCAGTGGTAATCTGTTGTCACTCCATTCAGTGGTAATCCATTGTCACCCCATCCAGCGGTAATTCATTGTGACTCCATGCAGTGGTAAGTCGTTGTCATCCCATCCAGTGGTAAGCCGTTGCGACCCCATTCAGCGGTAATCCGTTGTGACCCAATCCAGTGGTAAGCCATTGAAACCCCCAATCGGCGGCAAGTCATCGTCAGATGAACTACGTGGACTTTGATTCCCAGCCACGGGGATACATAGGAAGTCTCTTTGAGTCTCAAGCCCAAAACCATCGTCACCCCATGACGTTTCCATCCCATTCACCATCCAATTCATAGAACCTTCCATCATTCATCCTGATTCTTACCTGGGCCACCACATCCTGGTGGAATCATGCCACCCCATTCTCCGCTCCCACTAATAGCATTCTAGAATCCACCCATGTGTTGGCCCCAATATCGGTGTTCCCTCCAGGGGTTCCTCCATCTGATCCACTCTAGTCAGTGTTCTGATCAGCCCGATCCATCTCTGCTGGACGTTAAACCTGTGGCATACCCCGTGTTAAACAAGGGAAGCTGAGGAAAACCTCAGATACATGCCAATGGAATATGATTCCCCACATTCGATGTGGGATGTCTCGGACTTCCGCGCCCTAGAGAATCCCTATAATAAGGGACAGAAGATAGACACGCCAATCCCCCAGCGTCCAGACATGCCTGTGATTCCCCACGTGACTACTCCCCTAACCTAAGGTTTCTGCCCTAACCGAACCCCTTGGAATGTCCGGACAGAAGCATCGTAATTAACTGGTGTCCATGAAGATATAGCGCCAGGAAGAGTTTCATGAACAACGTCTTAAGTCTATGAGGGAGACGTGGACTAGGTGATGAGTTCCAAGGAGGAATCCACTGAAGGAAGAACCGACATCCCATTATCCTATTTTGATCAAGGAGCATACGTCTCTGAATAAGGAGCGTATGCCACCCGCCTTTGGAAAGAAGGAATGCAGGGAAACAAAAAACTACGTCCCTCGTCCCAGAACAAGACGGACGCACGCGGCCCAGCGAAAGCATCATAAAAAAAATGGTGAACCCGACGTCAATATCTTCTCCTCAATATGGAGATTAGTAGTGCTCAGGGCATCAATAGATTGACGTGTCACCAGATCCATACATTCGGTGTAGGGTCCCACCAAGAGAATAGCAGGCCTAGCGTGAAACTCACCAATAGTTGGGGCAGTAGAACGTTGGACATTCTATTTCGTGACGTTGTCAATGTGGATCCCTCTTACTGATCTAAGAAGATGGGATGATGCTGGGACATTGGTTGTCAATTCCTTTTTCTTTCAGCACTAACGAGTTCATCTCCCTGCTTCTCAAGAATCTGGTTGTTGCCTCAGGAATGCGGTCACCGCCCACCCATCTATACAGGGGAAGGGGCAACGCCAACACAGCCGCTCTGTGTGGCTTCACCGCTTCCACGACGGCCTCTGTATCCACTCTTGTGGGGCGCCCATGCCTCATCTACCCATCAAAAGTTATCCAACGAAAGGTAATTAATGACCTCGTACATCATTACGAGGAGGAGGGCATAATCCCAACCCGGGATATGGCCTGCCTGGACCTTGAGGCATCCACGCCTCACTACCAACGCTACCCCTGAGGGTTGTGCAGGGATCCATTGCTCCCCATCCCAACATACAACCGCTTCGGGAGCCTATCCTCAGAGTGCTTTGATGACTCCCTACCTTACGCTGATGACGTGGGCGATGTCCGGCCCAGCCTTGTCAGAGTATCGATCCAGGGGAACCCAGCAAGGGCTCCCACCCAGCCATGTTAGCTCTGCTGCTTGGTCTTGCTAGAGGAGGAGCAGGTAAGCTATGCACCTGCACCACCAACCTTGGCTCATCTGACCCGACGCCAGTGTAGGGAACGAGCTTAGGAAGACACCCGCCAAGGGGCGTCAACATCGACGACTACTATGGCCCGAGCCACTGCCGATGCATATCATCAAGTCCCTGCATACACTGAGTAGGGGTGCTTATACGCCCAACCGGGATCGAGGCCCCAACCACCCCACGGGCAGGCTGCGTCGACTCTCCTGGTCGAAGGCACAAGCAGTGGTCACCGCGAACCAACCTGCAGCGATGCCACCCAGTACGGAGGTCCTCCCCGTACCGCTACCAAAGAGAGCATGGGCCTTCCTCACTTCAAGTCTTGGCATAGAGGTCCACCCCGTGCCACCCCCAATACAAATGAGGGTTTGCCCCGTGGCAGTGATACTCGGTATGGAAGCCTCTCCCGTGCCCATTACACTGGATATGGAGTCGCTCCTCTTGCTCCCGACCGCCGATGTAGGGACATTGCACATATGGTCCCTCTCCAATGTGGGGATCCTCTCTACGTCCTATCCACAGGTAGCGAAGTTCCTCCTCACCTCAGCAACCAAAGGGGTGAAGGCCAACCTCACTCCACCTGCACCAAGCATAGAGGTTCCCCCCATGCTCCTTCCAGTTCCAGCATAGGTTTTTCCCGCTCTAATGTTGTGCATGGAGGTCCTCCCCATGTACCCTTTGACATTTTTTCCAGTGCTCCTTGCACCTCGGCTTTCTCGAGTGGAAACCCTATCTGCCCCAGCACCAGTGCGGCCAAAGGACCCCATGTCAGAAATCAGCCCTGTCCTGAGGAGCCACCCAGGGGCAGGAAGGCGGGTTGTCTCCGCCACAAGAAGAATCCCGGGAAGGCCCGAACGGAGATAAAACTGGTCCGCTTCTCAGACTCTGAAGCGGAGTAAGACTCAGTTCAGGAACCCTCCCCTTGCTCATCCGAGTCAAGGGCCAGGGCAGGGACGAGGCGCATCAGCCTGGTGATCCCAGAATGTGAGGTCCACGGGATTCCCGCCTCCCTTCGCAGGTATATCCAGGAGGATGAAAATCTGGCGACCCTATAGGTTACGGTCGTGCAATCACCACCATCATTACCAGAAGCACTTTCTACTTCCACAAAAGATCACAGAGAGCTATTTTGGGGACCAATTGCAGGCGAACAACTTCACGGCCTATCACCAGCAGCCCTGGCCCCTGAGCTAGGAACGGCAGCCGTCAGCCCATCCTATCACGACGTAGCGACCAGGTCGCTACCCAATTTAGAAGAAGGCCCAAGATATGGCGGCCAGTCAGCCCGCTTGCCGTATTCTCCACCGTCCGACCTGCCATCCCAATGGTCTGCCTCAGTACCGCTATCAGTTCCTCAACCACCCCCAGTTGGCGAGTGGGTAAATCAAGGGATAGACCCTGAATTTGAGCCAAGGAGCTTCTGGAGCATCCTCGTAGTGGACCACTTCCCTGAGAAGTTCTGGCCCATGGCAGCACAGAGTTTCTGCATACCGGAATCCCTCACTCCAGAGGAAGTTGAGTGTTTCTGTTACACCCTTTGGGTGACACATTTCAATCTTCATCACTAGAGCATGGTTTATCCAGGGAGACAAGTGCATTTCGAAGACATCAGTGAGAAGTGTCGTCTAGTCTATCTGGCCGCACTCCCTGTGGCCCAGTGCCCCGAGTCACCAGGTTTTCATGAGGCTCTCCAGTAGTAACGTGTTTAGAGTATCAAGGTACTCCGCAAAATTATCAGGGAGGCTACCCCCATGTGAAAATTTGTGGCTGGGGGCAGTATGATGCCCTCCTCTTCAGCCCTATCCGGCGGCAGCCTGACTCACTATGTGATATTGAGGACATGCCCCCAGGAAAAGTCACAGTCAACATGGCTGACATAGTGGACGAGGGGGATGAGGTGGAGCTTCTCGATGGAGACTTACCCCCTGAGGGTGTGCCACCACTGTTGGACCAATTGAGGATTATTACTTGTCAACAAAAGAACCTACTAGGTCTCCCTGCTCCCACTGAGGCATTGGTACTCAGTAGGAATTATGGTAAGGGAAAAGAGCACGTTGGAGCTGTCAAGCACTCCGACCCGTCTACCTCAGTACAGAAGACAGAGGAGGACCCCGAGAAGGCCATGTTGCGCCAGCAACTTGCTGAGCAAAAGATGTTTTTCGAAAAACTTCTAGCTGAACGCACTGTAGAGCGACGACCCAACTACGGCGATCCTAGGCCAGTACAGCAGGGGCAGAAACAACTTCCCCTCGACGAGCTGCCTCTATGCAACCCTAGTTATGCCGCTCCTGCAGATAGGGATGAAGCTGGATCTCACAGTAAGAGGGCGTGGTATGTCTCACAAAACCCTCCCAAACGGAACGACAATCCAAGGAATCTGGCCCGAGTTCCCCCAGATTCCCCAAAGGTCGTTCCACCAGCCTCTCCATGAGCCATTGAGTTTGTCTATCATGCTGAAGAACCAGAAAATGCTCTTTTGGTTAGGGATCCCCATCAAGACAGGGACCCCTTCCCAGATGATCCTATGGTGGCACTCATAGCCCGCCTTGAGGTGTTGGAAACGCGACAGGTGGCAATCCCACCTGATGGTAATCCATATCCGGCATGGGTGGATGATATGACGGCGCCACCAGGTTTCGGGAATCCCACCTTCTCCCCCTTTAACAAGACAGGAGACCCGCCACAGCACCTGGCCCACTTCAACTCAAGGTGTAGGCCAATGTTAGGGACTCCAGTGCAGCAGGAGGCTACCAAGATCCACTGTTTTGTTTAGACATTGGAGGGGCCGACATTCGTCTGGTACATCTAGCTCCCCATCGGATCTATGACTAGTTGGGAGGACCTTCATAGACAATTCCTCTACTAGCTCAGCTCTATCACCTGGAAGACCAGCATCGCAGACCTCTTCAAGTGCAAGCAAAGGCCTGATGAGCGAGTCGCGGACTTTATCGCCTAGTGGAAGGGGTTTACATACTCCCTTGACATTCCACTAACTCAGGAGCGACTACTGAAGATGTGCATAGGGAACGTCAAGACAGAATTGGTTCCTTCTCTAATCACCCAGAACTACCCTGGATGATTCCGAGACTTCTCTGACAAGGCCCAATGCCTTGAGGAAGCCCCACAACAGGCCATCCAGGCACGTCTATTGCCCCCTATAATCCCAGCAAGGAGAGATGTCAGAGTTGAGCCCACCGTGGTAGCCCAAATAGAATCCCCCAGACAGTTGGAGTTACTACCAGTGGCACCATCCACGCAACCTCACAGAGGCCCTCCTCCTCAGGTGCAGCCTCTGGCTAAACAGTGTCCTCAAAATCAGCAAGCACCTCCTCGTAATGCGCCGCCACCGCCCAGGTGGGACAACCAGGCTCCGCTTCCTCAATAGGCCCCTCCGGATCCTCGTCAGGGACAAGCTCCAAGGTCCCCCTTTCCAGAAAGAAGAAACCGGACTTACTCATTCAATGAGAATCAAGTCCCTGGTTACTTCCATAGTGCCTTAGAGCAGGGTATTGTACGCTTTCCTGAGTGCAGAAGGCCGAAAGAGGTGAATCTCACTGATTGCCCCAACTACTGTCCCTATCATCAAATTCTGGGGCACACCCTTAAGCAGTGTTATGTGTTTAAAGATTGGCTCCAAGACCAGGTCGATAATAACATAGTCAAGCTGGGCCCAGCCCTGACAAAAGTGGCGAGTGTCTTTGTAAGTTCAGACAGTGGTAGCGACAGCGAAGGCGAGTGGCAGTAAGTTTCCAACCGAGGGTCCCAGAAGTATGATGATTGGATGGCTTGAAAAACAGTTTCTCACTCCCATGGTATTATCTGGGCATGCTTGAATTAGTCGGATCCTTCAGAAGCTACGGACACCACTTCTACATCATCATCCCAGCCGGCCTCTTTCTAGAAGAGCAAGCATCAGTGGTGCAAGAAAAAGCAACGCGCCCCGCCAATTCCATCGTCATCCCACACTCTCGGTGACTTCATGCCCCCTGATATGGGGATCCTTCCCAGAATCTGCCCATTGGTGGATGACTCTTTAAGTGATAGTCAAGGGTACGCTTTGGTTAATATCGTGGAGTTGGTAAACCCCTATATGACTCCCGACGACAGGGAGCGCCAGGAGAACCTCCCCAATGTCCCCAACCGATGCCAACGTCGGCAGAGTCGTGACCACATGGGTCATCGAGGCGCATCAGTTGGCACCTCCAGCTAGGCCGTGCATGCCACTAAGACTAGGTAGCAGGCCCAACGCAGAGCTCAGCACTCGCAGCCTCTTCATCTAGTGTCGTCAGGACCGTCTCCACCACCATTTGTGCTACTGGATCAGGCAGAGCTACCTCATCTAGGCCGCGACCATACTCACTCGTCTACAGGCTGATCTCAGTCGTTCGGTCCTCATCTGGCAGCTACTCTTCATCCTTAGACTAGCGAGTAGCAAGATATGCCCAGTACAAGCCAGTTGTCGGTCCAGCTGGCAGGGCCCGCCATGCCTCCAATCACAGAGCGGCCTCCTGTAAGCATAATTCCGTGCTTGGCGCAGAAGTACTATGTCCTCAAGCACCTTGTTGGCATCCCAGTGAGTATTTCTATCCTTGAATCCCTTTTCCTATCGTTGGATATGCACGAGGCTCTTGCAAAGTCTTTACGAAGCCCCCTCCAATTTGATACGGAGGTAGCAGCTGCAGAAGCCTTTCATGCTGAAGTGGTCGAGAATTCCAAGTTCCAAGCCATCATTTCATTCTCAAGAGAAGATGAATTCTCTCCTATATAGGGGAACATCCACCTTCTATACATCACTGGCCAATTAAATAGCATGGAGGTTCACCGCTGTCTCGTTGACACCGGCTCTGGGATCAACCTTATCCCAACACGGACACTGCGGAAGCTGGGGTTATCCAAGGATGACCTGACTCCCTCTGATTTAAGAATCTAGGGATACAATAGGAAAGAGCAGACCCCAGTCAGCAAGATCCGTTTAAAGACCCAATTCGGTGGCATAGTTTCCAGTACCGAATTTATGGTTGTCTCCCAGGACACCGCGTACAATGCATTGATGGGCAGACCATGGCTCCACCTGCACGCGGTGATCCCCTCATCGTATCACCAATGCCTCAAGTACTTCCTAAAAGGTCGAGTGGGCATACTCCAAGGTGATGAATCTCCTTTCACCTCGTGTGAATCCCGTTATCTGGACGCTGACTATTATAAGAGCAAGGATAAGCAGATTCTGGAAAGTGAGGTTGAGCCCACCACGATCACAAATGACCCCTGGGAAAGTCTGGATGATGCCTACGTCTTCCCAATCCATCAATTGGAGGCCACGGCCCCTGACATGGGGCAATGCTTTCTTGTCTCGGGTATAAGAGGAAGGCATATTCCCAAGTCCAAGTGACGGCAGAAAATCACCTCGTACTCCTATAGAAACCAGGCTCGGGTGATCCCAAAGCCTCTTACCCCCGTACGGTATCGGGATGTCCTCCCCATGGTAATGGAAGTACATAATAAATGTCTATTTCCCCAGGCTGGGATTAATCGACTCAAGCCAATGAGCCACTATTGCTTTTATATCATCAAGTGTGGCCCCTTGGGCTGAAGACCAGATGGAATTGGATCGACTGCCTTCATTGCTATGGTCTCAGTGGAACGTGAATCTCCTGATATGTTGTCCACTACTGTCCAGGCAGGTACCAACCTCCCATCAGGATTTTCCGACCCGGAGAAAGCTCCTCCCATAGGGAATCCATCCCCCGTAAGTTGAGAAGAGGATCTGGAGGATGCACCCACTGCCTTTGAAGAAGGCGTCTCCACCACAGTCAATGAACTGGTACAGGTGAACCTTGGTAGCGAGGAAGATCTGAGACCCACATTGATTAGTGCCTCCATGTCCCTCAAGGAGCAGCAATGGTACACAGATTTCCTGAAACAGCACCGTGATGTGTTCACCTGGAGTTACGAAGAGATTCCAGTACTAGATCCTCAGGTAGTCGTCCACCGCCTCAGTCTCCTGACAAATCATTGCGGGTTCAAGCAGCCTCCCAGGAAGATACACCCTTCTCATGGTGCCATGGTCGAGGCTGAGGTTGACAATATCATCAGATCCAACTTCGTCAAGGAGGTTCATTACCCCAAGTGTCTAGCCAAAATTATGCCAGTCAGGAAGAAGAACGGACAGATCAGAGTCTGCATCGACTTCTAGGATCTCAACTGTCACTGTCTGAAGGATGATTTTCCCCTTCCATTGACAGAATTGTTGATTGATGCTATGGATGGGTTACAAGACCTCTCCTTCATGGATGGTTACTCTGGATATAATCAGATCCATATATCCCCTGAGGATGAAGAGTCCACAGCTTTCAGGGCGCCCCAAGGTACTTTCTGTTACCAGGTTATGCCCTTCAGCCTGAAGAATGCAAGTTCCACCTATCATTGGGTCATGCACCGCATATTCAAGTCGATCCTCAGGACATTGGTGGAATGATATGTGGAAAATATGGTGGTCAAATCTCACCAGTGTCAGGACCATCTCAAGGACCTTGAGAAAGGGTTCGGCTTCCTCTGTTCCTGCCACTTGAAGATGAACCCGTTGAAGTGTGCCTTCGGGGTCACCTTCAGGAAGTTTCTTGGCTTTGTTGTCAGGTACTGGGGCATCGAGATCGACCTAGAGAAGATAAAGGAAATCATCCAGATGCCTCCCCCGAGCAATATTCGGGAGATTCGAGGTTTTCAAGGCCACTTAGCCTACATACGTCGATTCATTATGAATCTGGCCGGCAAGTGTAATCCCTTTTCCTAGATCATGAAGAAAGCTTATGCCTATAAATGGGACGAAGAGTGCCAGACCATGTTCAAGGAAATTAAGTAGTATCTACTCCATCCTCCGGTTTTGATGCCACCCATCTCCAGAAAGTCGCTGATCTTGTACGTGACTGCCCTAGAATGATCTCTCATCACCCTTCTCACCCAGAAGAACAATGAGGGGATGTAAAATAGTCTCTACTACCTCAGTCGCATGCTCCTCGATACAGATACTAGATACCCCCACATCGAAAAGAGATTCCTTGTGCTGGTATTCACAGTACATAAATTGTGACACTACTTGCAGCACCATGAGGTACATCTGGTGTCATAGGTAGACCCGCTGAAGTATATTCTGAACCGCCCCATGTTGATCGGCTATCTAGAATGGTGGGCAGTAATCCTCCAGTAGTTCGACATCAGGTTTGTTCCCTAGAAAGCTATCAAGGGATAGGCATTGGCAGACTTTCTTGCTATCCATCTGACCTCCGCGGACCAGTCCCTGGACTTGGATTTTTCCGAAGAGTCAATCATCTCGGTAGATCCTTCCATTCTATGTTGGAAGATTCACTTTTATGGTGCCTCCTGGAGCCCCACCGGCAGGAGGCTCAATGATCCCAGACTCAATAGAGTAGGCATGGGTATTGTCTTTATTACCCCGGTGCAAGCCATTCTGCCGTATTCATTCCTGTTGTCGAAAGGCTGCACCAACAATGAGGCAGAGTATTAGGCTCTTATCACTGGCCTCGAGTTGGCTCTCAAGATCGATGTACCCCATTTTCATGTGAAAGGGGATTCCAAACTATTCATCAAGTAAGTCAACAGTGGCAATGTCGTCAGAAAGCCAGAGCTCGTACCATTGTTAGAGCACACCCTCCAGCTAATGGCCCGGTTTCCATCTTGGCTAGAAGTTACTCATGTCCCTCGATCTCAAAATGGTTGAACAGATGCCCTGGCTGGCCTGGATGCATCACTTGCAGAACCCGAGCAGGATGATCTGATTATACACGTGGCACACCGGAGATTCATTTCCCCCGTCACCCCAGAGGATGACGATGGCCTGCGAGTAAGCCATCTTACCGCCGGATCCTCCACGTTAGGACCCCCAGGTTCTTTAGATGTAGTGGTTGAAGTGACTCCCTAATAGAGATCCCCTTTTTTTGATTATCTCCAAAATGGTTGCCTCCCGGCTGATTGGGCCAAGCATGAGTGAATCTGATGTCGTGCGCTGCAGTTTACCCTCCAGAGTGGTCCCAATCTTGAGAATATCCTCTATAAGAACGGGTTTGATGGTATTCTCCTCCATTGTATCCAAGGAGTCGATATTTCTCAGGTCATGGAGGAGGTTCATGTCAGTTCTTGCGGTGCCCACCAGGCTGGGGAAAAGTTGTCCCATCAGATCCGGAGACTGGGGTAATTCTAGCCCTCTATGATCCATGATTGTATCAAGTTCACCAAGAGATGTCACGCATGCCAAATTCATGCTAACTTCATGCATCGACCACCAGAACCTCTCCACTCTACCAACTACTCTTGGCTATTCGCAGTATGGTGACTCGATGTCATGGGACCATATCCACCGGTGACAGCTTTCCAATGAAGGTTCATCCTGACCACCATGAATTTCTTTTCCAAGTGGGTAGAGGCAGTTCCACTCAATGAGGTCAAGGCCCGTTCTATCGTTGACTTCGTGAGCTCCAACATCATCTACCGATTTGGGGTCCCTCACGCCATCCTCACCGATAATGGTACCAACTTCCGAGCAGCCGGGTTGAAGAAATTGTACGCCAAGTACCACATCCATTCGAACCATACCTCCCGCTATCACGCGCAGGAAAATAGGCAGATCGAGGAGTTCAACAAAACCCTCTCTAACATTTTGCAGAAAATGGTTGGTCAGAACAAGAAGAGTTGGCCGGAAAAGCTCCCCAACGCCCTCTGGGCCTATCAGACGACAACTCACAATTCCACCCAAGTGACCCCATATTCCCTGGTGTACAGAGCTGAGGTTGTCCTACCCATTGAGATCTAGCTGCCTTCATTATGCACAACGGTCTATGACCAGCAGGCGCCAGATAAGGTAGCCAAAATTCATCAGGCTGTGTTGGAAGAACTTGAAGAGAATAGGATTTGTGCCCTGCACAATCTAGAAAGGCATTAGAATAAGATAGCTAGAGTCTTCAATAAGAAGGTTCTCCTCTGCTCTTTTTTTCAAGGAAACTTGGTATTGGACCTCCAGGCGCCAATGATCCCTTGTAGGAAACCACCCAAACTGGATCCTAAATGGGAAGGACCTTACATAGTCCATAGTGTTTACCCCAATGGAGAATACTCCCTGGTGACCACGGATAGTGAGCGTATAACTCCTCCCACAAATGCCAAGTTCCTCAAGCAATACTTTGCCTGAGCCTACTGGTCCTACAAGGCCTTAAACTGGATGGTCCTGCATGACCCTAAAATGCACGCCGGTCCCACATAACCTTAAACTGTCTAGTCCTACACGACTTTAAAATGTGCATCGTCCTTCATAATGTTAAACTACATTTTGAGAACTACGTATGGCTTGATTGTCATCCTCATGGGATATGTAGGAATACTCAGACGCCTCATCTTGAGCCCAGCCCCCGAACTCTTCTCTTTGACTACCCCCCAGGGTATAGTTCTCCCGGAGGATCTTTGCATGATATGGTGTAGGCTTCCTTAGCCCCATTCATGCCAGGATTATAATGGTCTCACCATGTTCCCGCTCCCCATTCTTCTATTCTCCCACGTCCTCACCACACAACGTTAAACTGCATAGCCTTAAATAACTACATATGGCTTGATTCCCATCCTTATGGTATACGTAGTAACGCCAGGACATTTCGTCTTTTGGCCCAGCCCAAATTCCAGAGTATTCCCCTCGGGTCAAGACATATGGTGGGGTGCATACTTTTTCCCCAATTCACGTTGATCCAATCTCGATCCAGCCATATGTCCCGCTCCCTAGAGACGTTCGCCTCTTTCATATATGGGTACAACTATGCTTCACCCACTCCTTTGATTGGGACTCCATCATCTTTCCCATCCAGAAGGCCCCTTGAATGGTATGGATGCTAGTCCTAAGGGCTCTCTTTCCACTTCGGGCCAACGCCCTCGCAGATGCTGAGCAACAAGCCGATACAAGTCCCTCGTTTTGAATATAGTCAGTGGTCGATGCTCATTTGTTGTTCCCATTTTAGGTCACTATAGGGATGTTGTGTTTTGAACATGGTCAACAGTTGTCATGTGTCATTAGGACCACCCCAAGATTTCCCAAACATCGATTGTAGTGGTTCATTCTGCATCGTTGTATCTCCAAGCGATGAACTCCCTTTGGTAATTCCAGCTATTAGGCCTCGTATGACGAGGAGAGCCAAGACCGTCTCCTTATTTCCCACACCGAGCACTACTCAAGTGGGCTTAGGAGCTGTGATGAGGTGGTAACCGTACAAGGGGGCGTATGGCCTTCCCATACAAGGCCCATCCTCAGTCCCCTTGGCCTTTTCGGGCCCTGGCCCAGGTTCTCTCTTATGGGATTGTACGGTGTGGTATGGGATTATGTCCTCATTCACGTCGGGTTATTCGCCGTACCATACACATCCCCAGATGAGATATCTTATCCTCTCTTCTTCCACACTACAAGATGTTAAACTGCGAACTGGTTGGGCCTTCCTGGCCGAGGATCAGCCTCAAGCCCCTTGGCCTTCTCGAGCCCCGACCCAAGTCCTTACCTAGAGTGTGCGGTGTGGTATGGGATTATGTCCTCATTCACGTCGGGTTATTATCTATATCGTACACCTACCTTGTGTGGGACATCTTACTCCCCTATTCGTCCTCACTGCAAGACGTTAAACTGAAAATTGGTTGGGCCTTCTTGACTGAGGCCCAGCCTCAGGCCCTTTGGACTTTTCGAGCCCCCGATCCAAGTTCCTATTTAGGTATGTACGGTGTGGTATAGGATTATGTCCTCATTCACATTGGGTTACTCGTCATGCCATACACCCCCCCTCATTAGGGTATACTACCCCTATGTGTGGTTCTAGAACTACGTATGGCTCGATTCCCATCCTCATGGGATATGTCGGACCACCTGAGCATCTCATCTTCAGGTCCAACCCCATCTTGGACCCTTAGCCCGCATTCTTCTATGAAAGGGATACATGGTGTGGTATGTTTGTAACAACCACTCCATGTACCTATTTCTCCTGAGGGATCTCTATCCCATTGTTCTATACTCATATTTTCAAATCGGATGCTCTCAAGATGAGCCCCTCAGTCCTCTTCGACAACTTACCAATGTGCCTAAGGGTACTCTGGTTTAATGTCTGGAATGTCGGACTCTACTCAGAAATGCTTCCACTCGTTTTTCAGGCTTTGTGTTCCCCTTCATTAGGTCTTCAATCACCTTTCACACTCTAAGGGACCCCCAAGTGGCATAGATTCTAGGACTAAGGGATCTCCTACCATTACGGGCCAACGTCCTTGAGGGTCGCGAACAACAAGCCGATACAAATCCCGCGTTGCGAATATGGTCAGCGGTCGATGCTCATTTTATGTTACCATTCCAGGATAGCGTGATATGGATACTGTGTTTCGAACATGGTCAACAGTTATCCTACATCGCCACACCAACCCCATTAATCCCAAAATGTCGGTTACATGATTCACATCCTTCTCCACCTCATCATGTCCAAGAAGAACTTAGAAACTCTTGGTACTATTCCTTAGTTCACATCCGCACGTTAGGAGGAAAAAGCCACGGTAAAGACATCATTTGAGGCTCCACACCGAATTCCCTTATCCATGGTCCAAGCTCTAAGACCATAAACTAAGATCTTGTTTAGAACTACGTATAGATTGATTCCCATCCTCATGGGAAATTTAGGAACACCCAGATGTCTTGTTTTCGGGTCCAACTCAATTGGGAGCTAGTTTCTCTTGCCCCTTACCCTCTTACCTCTATTTATTCCCCTTGACCCGAGTCTCCATTCTCGGAATTTCGTATGGTGTGGTATGGGATTATTTCCTCATTCACGTTAGGTATGTTTTATTGCACCGTACACATTTCCCACTTAGCATCACCTCTACGACATCTGTGACACATGACATTAAAGTGCACGCTTGGTCTTATCACATGACCCTAAACTGTGACTTTATTTCCCTGGTCGCATGACGAAAAATGGCACCGCATTGTGATGTCCTCACTCAAGGGGACACCATGTTTGGTATCGGTCACACGCCATACCATTTGTCAACGCCTGCATATGGCTTTATTCTTGTGGCGATGTCGGGACTTGCTATCCTAGTCTATCACTTCACAAAAAAAAATCCATTCACTTTAAAGGAAAAACAACATTTATCAAATACCGCTTCTTTCGGTGCAAGGGCCACACCCGCACACCCCTTTTTATCCCTAGCATTGGTACCTTACCATGCCACCTCTAAAACTACGTGCAGCTTGATCCACATCCTCATGGGGTACGTAGGAATATTTGTGGACCTTTCTGTGGTACCAGATTAACTCTCATTTCTGGTCCCTTGACCTAGAACCTTCACAGGGAACACGTGGTGGTCGGAGCCCCAGGTTCCCATTCACATCAGGTTTTATAATTACCCCACCATGTGTCTCTCGCATTTCCTACCATCCATGGTCTGAGCTCTGTGAACATAAACTAATATCTCTTTTAGAACTACGTATGGCTTGATTCTCATCCTCATGGGATACATAGGGACACCCAAACATTTCACCTAGGGTCTATCCCCAGGAATCATAAATCCTATTCCTCCCCATTTCCGCCCCCTGGCCTGACCCCCCCGTGGGGAACCATGTAATTGAAGCTTTTCCTTGAACAAGTTCGGGATGCCCCCGATGCAATGGATGTCCCACTAGTTGATGACGACTTCTCCATGATAAAGGTGGAAGGTATTGGTGTCAGGGGACCATCGAGTGAACAGCTCTGGCTCGAGCTCAGGCTGGCTATAGAAGTGAAACTGCGACGTCCACACCGCTTCGAACAAATCGATGTGTCGTAGTTCGGCCCCAAACTGGTCGCATGTTTGGAGAACCCGATACGCCTAGGCCCATTCACTAGTGAAGTTGCCTCCAGAATGAATATCCCAATCTTGCATCCAACCTTTGGCTTCGTCAGTAACACTCTGACGGAAGTTTCTTGCGTAAAGGGGTGGAGAACTCTCCTCAATAAGGTCACTCCCTGAGATGGTCCTAGTCATGGGATTCATGACGTAAACATCCAGGTGTCTAGTTTCTATGGATGGATGGCCGTTGTAGGTGATGTTATACCGGGGTAGGTCATCCTCCCAGGTCACCCATGACTGCGGTGTGTCGACCTCAAGCATCGGCACAGGTACCTCCTCTAAGATTCCAAAGTCCCAGATCGGCAGATTGGAAGACAGTGCATACTCTTTTTTCATTGGGGTCAACATGTTGAAGAGGGTATGGTTGTTGTATACGACCCTTCAGACACCATAAACCTCAGGGTTGGAAACCATCTCATCCCTTTGAGCAGCAGATGCGGCTTCCCTCTCACTGTCTGCCCGATTGGAGGCCATATCCTTTCAGAAATATTTTAAGGAGTATGCACGAAAAAAAAAGTAGTAGTTGGCGTGAAAAAGTAGTGGCCATAGAAAAAAATCAGCGACCGACACAGAAAAATCAGAGTTGGCACGGAAAACCCCAGGTTGGAGCGAAAACAGACAACTGATCGCGGTGAATTACATGCAATAGAAGCATTTTTCGCGTAGGCGGAAGAATTTTTAGCGCACGAGAGCTCTGGCTTATCTCATAAGAAAATCCGTATGGAATGGAGGGACCCACGAATCCTTTTATAGGCGCGGTGAGTCAATTTCCACGCACGTGCAAAAAGTGGATTACGCGTTCCATCTCGATTTTTCAAGTCGCTCCGGTTGGAAGCACGCAATGGCCCCAGGGTGCCCTGTATCTCGGTGTTTCCCTCAGAATCCGACCTTTGCGGCCCCTTGCTGGTCTGATTCCGAGGGGGGCATTTTTAGATGCCGAAATACACTCAAGAGCTGAAGCAGGTTGGAACGCAACAAAGCGAAGACATATTTGGAACCGGCGATCCATTCCAGAGGTCCCGGAGGGGCGGCATGAAAAAAACAATGGGTTGCGCGAAAAAAATATTCCCCGCATGAAGAACTATGTGATTCTTGAGAGTTTTTCGCACAGCGTGGAACACTTTCGTGCAACCGCACCACGTGGTTGACCTTCACACTACCAATATCGGGGCGCGCAATATTTCGTGCCGAATTATTTTTCACGTGGACCCATGATCCCGAGCGCCTATAAATACAATGCCACCCCCTTTGACTTAATCTCTAAGAATTTTAACCACATCTCCCATGTGAAATTCCTCTCTCTCGCGCGCAAAAAAGATGGATCTCAAGTACTAAATTTTTCATGCCAGGTCGCTCGGGGGTCCGCTTTTGTGCGGAACTACTCGAGCTTGATCCTTTTTCAAATCCCCTCTAACCCCTTCCCCCACGCGCAATTCCTTTCGATTGCGCGCAAATAAGGCTTCGGTGCGCAATCCCAAGTGCGCGTCGGTCTGCTCTATTTCATTCCCATCGCCCAATTGCGTGTCGGCCGGGAGTTTTTCATGCGCACAATCCTAATTGCGCACCGGACCAGCCCCTTTTTCGCGCAACGGTCCCTTTCACTTGCAAGCCTCCCGCATTGTGTGACCGTGATGTCCCTCCTTCGAGCATCATTTTCGGGCGCCTCCCGCGCCCACAGTGCCTTCGCCTTATACTCATTACCCGTGCAACCTTCTAGGTTCGCACGAAATAACTTCAAAGTCCCCTGGATGATATCACCTGTTGCGTTACTTTGCCTCATGCTTCTTCGCATAGACATGCTAATGGCTATTTCTTCTTCGCATAGCCACACTAACATGGGCCCCTTGATGGTTCGCTCCATGACACCCCCTCACCATGGATTTTCCTGTCCCCTCCCTGCACTAAAGATCATAGGTTACTGGTTATGTAAGTCCTAGGGGTGCGGAGCAAACCCACTTCTTCTGAGTTGTAGGACGTTAAGATACGAAGAACCATCATCCTCAGCACATGACGTTAAACTGTGACATCGCCCCATGCCTCTCACGTGAGATACCCCCACCTTGGAAATTCTCCACGCCCACTGGTCTCCACAGGGAATGATATCCTCCTTATGGGAGTGGTGTTTTTTCACGGGGGAAGGGAGACCATATCGATGTAAGCCCCTGGCCTTCTTGTAGGAGGCAGCATCTCTGCTCCTCCTTTCACCTTCGGTCCCCAGGGCCAGAAAATGGAATGGTAGGGAACGGTGCTTCTCCTTTCTTCGGTCCCAAGTCCCTCTCCCGTTGCGCTTTATCACCATCAAGCCTCCATCCAAGAGTAAGTCCCGACTTCTTGGGCTGCTAACCACTCATAAGCCCATGTTTCCTCTTTGGGCCACAAACCACGTGTAAGCCCCACTTCACTTCTCACAGACGCACCTTTTGCGATGTGATTGTCAGGTATCTACTATCTCTTGTTTCTCACACTGAGCATGACTCGCGTGGGATTAGAGTGAGCAACAACCATGACAAACACCCTAGGCATCCTAGAGTGTAAGACCCACACCAATCCAAACTACGAGGACTTTGATCCTTGCCAAGGCAGGGTACGTAGGAAGCCTCCATGAGGTTCAATCCCATCAACACCCAGTCATTTCGACCATCTTCACGTCGGTTCACCCACACCCTGGTCAGTATAGAGTGTAAGCCCCACACCAATCCGAACTATGATGACTTTGATCCTTACCAAGGCAAGGTATGTAAAAAGCCTCCCTGAGGTTCAATCCCACCATCCACCTGAACCCCAGGTCCTTATTCACGTCGGTTCACCGACTCCTACCACACCCTGGGCATCCTAGAGTGTAAGCCTGACACCCACCTGAACTACGTGGACATTGATCTTTTCTAAGGTAAGGTACGTAGGAAGCCTCCCAGAGGTTCAACCCCACCCATTGGTCGTTCTGACCATCTTCACATCCGTTCACCAAACCCACCTGAACTATGTGTACTTTGATCCTTACAAAGGTAGGGTACGTAGGAAGCCTCGACAAGGTTCAAACCCAGCACCCAGTTGTCCCGACACCCCTCTGTATCAGTTCAATATCCCCTTTTTCACCTGAACTGTGTGGTCTTTAATCCTTGCCAAGGTAAGGTACGTAGGAAGCCTCCAAGAGGTTCTAGCCCAACACCCAGCAGTTCCGACCCCCTTCGCGTCGGTTCACCCCCGTCCCACATAACATTAAATTGTGGCCCTCTTTCAGTGGTAAGCTGTTGTCACTCCATTCAGCGGTAATTCGTTGTTATCCCATCCAGCAGTAAGCCGTTGCGACTCCATTCATCGGTAAGTCATTTTCATCCCATCTAGTGGTAAGCCATTGCGACCCCATCTAGCTGTAAGTTGTTGTAACCTAATCCAGGGATAATCCATTGAAACCCCCAATTGGCGGCAAGCCGTCGTCAGATGAACTACATGGACTTTGATTCCCTGCCACAGGGATACGTAGGAAGTCTCTTTGAGGCTCAATCCCAAAACCATCGTCACCCCATGATGGTTCCATCCCATTCACCATCCAATTCACTGAACCTTCCATCATCCATCATAATTCTTACCCAGACCGCCACATCCCGATGGAATCATGCCACCCCATTTCCCGCTCCCACTAATAGCATTTGGGAAGCCACCCACGTGTTGGCCCCAATATCGACGTTCCCTCCAGGGGGTTCCTCTATCTGATCCACTCTATTCAGTGTTCTGATCTGCCCGATCTGTCTCTGCTGGACGTTAAACCTGTGGCATACCCCATGTTAAAAATGGGAATCTGAGGAAAACCTCATATACATGCCCATGGAATATGATTCCCCACGTTCGATGTGGGATTCCTCGGGCTTCCGCACCCTCGAGAAGCCCTATAATAAGGGACAGAAGACAGACACGCCAATCCCCCAGTGACCAGACATGCCAGTGATGCCCCACATGACTACTCCCCTAACCAAAGTTTACTGCCTTGACCAGACCCCTTGGAATTTCCTGACAGAAGCAATGTAATTAACTAGTGTCCCTGAAGATATGGCGCTAGGAAGAGTTTCACGAACAACGTCTTAAGTCTATGAGGGAGACCCGGACTAGGTGACGAATTTTGAGGAGGAATCCATGGAAGGAAGAACCGACATCCCATAATCCCATTTTGATCAAGGATCATACATCCCTAAATAATTAGTGGATGTCACCTGCCTTTGGAAAGCGAGAATGCGGGGAAATAAAAACCGCGTCCCTCATCCTTGAACGAGACGGACATGCGCGCCTCGGTGAAAGTTTCGGAAACAAAAGTCCTTGAAAATTAATGGATTATCCCATCAGTAATGGTGTACTTCATTCAAAAATCTTTTTCTTTATTCCTTTGAGAAATCTTGCTGCACCACGCCTACAGCTAAGTAATTAACAAAATCAGCATACCAAGGTGTGATTGACTCAATGGAAATGATTTGTTCATCAGGAAATGTTTCATTGATTAGTTCCACATTTATTTCACTTGTTTCATGGCCGAGGCATGATAAATGATCAGAAATGAAATTTTTAGTTCCCTTTTTTTCCTTAAATTCAATGTCAAATTTCTGAAGTAACAATATCCATTGAATGAGTCTTGGTTTCCCATCTTTCTTGGTCATTAGATACCGCAAGGTAGAGTGATCTTTATAGACAGTGACTTTGGAGAACAATAGATGAGATCAAAATTTATCAAAAGTGAATACAACCGCTAGAATCTCTTTTTCAGTTATTGTGTAATTATGTTGATCCTCATTCAAAGTGCGGATAGAATAATAGATTAGTCTAAAGAAACATTCTTTTCTTTGACCCAAGGTAGCACCAACTGCCCAATCACTATCATCACACATTAACTCAAATGATTGCTCCCAATCTGGTGAAATCATCATTGGGGATTCAACCAAACATTTCCTTAATAATTGAAATGCTTCTTAACATTTAGGCCAAAAGTGGAATGTGACATCATTTCCCAATAGGGTGGTAAGGCGCCGAGCAATAACATAGGAATCCTTAATAAAAGGTTTATAGAATCCAACATTCCCAAAAAAACCTCGAATTAAACAAAATTAAGTAGGCATGGGTAGCTCAGAGATTGTACTGGTCTTGGCATAATCAACTTCAATGCATTTCTTTGAAATTTGATGACCAAAAACTATTCCACTTTATACCATGAAGTGTGATTTTTTCCAATTGAGCACAAGATTATTTTCTTTGCATCTTTCCAAAACCTTATCCAAATGTTCCAGATAGTCATCAAAATAATCCCCATATACAAAAAAGTCATCTATGAATATTTACAAGAACTCTTCAATCATGTCATGGAATATTTCCATCATGCATCATTGAAATGTGGTTGGATCATTTCACATTCCAAAAGGCATTCATAAATAAGTGAATTTACCATATGGACAATTGAATGTTTTTTCTCTTGATCTTTTGGTGTAACCACTATTTGATTATAGCCCAAGTATCCATCCAAAAAACAATAGTAATCTCTTCCTACCAATCGTTCAAGGATTTGATCAATAAAGGGTAATGGTAAGTGATCTTTTCTGGTGGCATCATTCAATTTTTGATAGTTGACACACACTCTCCATCCAGTCACTATTCTTGTGGTTATCAATTATTCTTTATCATTCTCAACTACTGTGGTTCCACCCTTTTTAGGTACCACTTATAATGGGATGACCCACTAACTATCAGAGATAGAAAATATTAAACTACCACCAATAATTTTAATGAATTATTTCTTGAATACTTATTTCATTGGAGGCGTTAAGTGTCTTTGTGGTTGCCTATAAGGTTTTGAATTATTTTCCATATGTATTCTATGAGTGCTAGTGGAAGGACTTATACCTTTTAAATCAGAAATCATCCAACCTATTGTTGGATTCCTTTATGATAGGACATTAAGAAATTTTCTTTCTTGTTCACTCAAAATATTAGCATTTATGATGACTATAAATGTGTTTAAATCTACCAAGTAATTGTATCTCTGGTTTCGTGGAAGAGTTTTAAGCTCAAGTGTTGGAGGTTTTTCAAGTGATGGAGTTAATGAGGTGAACTCCTTCCCATATAAAGGCTCGACTATGTTTCTGATGAATTCCACTACCTTGATTGATTTAGTAAACTCCTAATTTTCATTATATAAATCCTCAAGATTCAGCACATCACTTGCTAACTCATCCCATTATTTAATCGTATCCAAGAAATGTCAGTCTATTAGAGAGGGTTTTTTCATAGCCTTTAAGACATCAAATGTCATGTTTTCATCCACAATTCTAAAAATTAATTTTTCCTCTTGGATATCAACCAGCACTCTGCATGTTTCTAAGAAAGGTCTCCCAAGAATTAGTGGGACATCCTTATTTTCTTCCATATCGAGGATAATAAAATTAGTAGGGAAGTAATATTTATCAACCTTGATGAGAACGTCCTCTAGAATTCCTTGAGGATGCTTCACTTATCGGTCCTCAATTTTCAAGGAAACCCTTGTTGGATTTAATTATGTGATGCCCAGTTCTTCAAGGAATCTAGATGGCATTAGGTTTACACTAGCTCTGAGGTCGCACAAAGCTCTTCCAAGTTGACATCCTCCAATATTGCAAGGAATATTGAAACTACTAGGGTCTCTTAGTTTAGGAGGTATGGATCTGGGTATGACTGCTGAAAATTCCTCATGTATTATGACCATTCCCACATCATCTAGTTTTCTTATTTTTGATAGAATCTCCTTGAGAAATTTAGAATAGTAGGGCATTTGTGTTATGGATTCCATAAAAGGAATATTTATGTGAAACTTTTGGAACATCTCCATGAATTTTGAAAATTGAGCATCCAACTTCCTTTTCTTTAGTCTTTGTGGAAATGGGAGAGGTGGTATGTGAGATTGCACTCTTTCATTGAGTTCCTTGTTTTCCTTTTATTTTCTTTCATTTTCAATTTTTGAAAGTTTTTATTGATCTTCCTCCTATGCAGCTTCAAGTTGGATTGATTTGTTTGTTGAGTCACTATTCTCAATGGAAGGTGTAGGAATATCATCTGTTGTTTGAGCATCAGTCATTTGGTGCTCTGATAATTGTGTGACACTTCACTATGTGATGGATTTTTCCTCTTCTCTTGGGTTAACTCTTGTGTTACTTGGTAGAGTTCATTATTTTTGTTTTTTCATTTGTGCGGCTAACTGATCGACATTATTTTAAATGTTGTGCATGGAATCCTGTAAGATTTGGGTTCCCATCTCTTGTGAGTCAAACTGTGATTTATTAGACATCATCAACTTTGATATAGTTTCTCCCCAATCTTTTTGACCTTATGTTGTAGCAGGGGCACAGTCTGTTGTTTTCTATTTCTCCAGGTATTGTTGTTACTAAGGGCATAGTGGTTGGTATTTCTACTAAGATTATTGTTCTTGTGATTGCATGGCAGTTCTAAAAGAAGATTGAGTAGGGAACCCAGGTGGACCCATATTCTAGTTCATTGACTTAGTAGATACTGGTTCCTTCTAACCATAATTTTGGGTATTTCTTTGCCAGTTTGTGTTGTAATTGTTTCCATAATTTTCTCTATTGTAACTGAAAAAGTTAGATTCATATATATTGGTCTTGGAAGTGTTATATGGACACATGGGATAATCATGAGGACCACCATAGTGTGGGAAGTGTTCATCTTGAACAACATGGACTATCTTAGGTAGTTTTACTGACAAGTTGTCAATCCTCTTGTTGAGAACTTCAAATTGTGTAGCCATGAATGTATGAGAATCAAATTGATGCACTCCTGATTTTCTTCTTGAAAAATCTTCTAGCCACTAGAAACTGTGTTCTTCCATGTTTTGAATTAAAGTGTACATATATTTAGGATTCATTTCCATGAACGCGTTTCCAGTAACTATATTGATTGCAGACTTACTCTCGGGTTGAAGTCCATAGTAGAAATATTGAAATTGGTTCTCCAACTTCATCCCATGATGAGGACAGTATCTTAACCTAGACTTGAATATTTCCCAAGATTCTCCTAATGATTCGTATTCACTTTGACAAAAGGATTCAAGGTCTCTCTTGTTTTTCAAAGATTTATCTATTGTGTAATATCGATCAAGAAATTTTCTACTCAACACTTCCCAGGTGAAAACAATTTCTTGTTCAAGACTTTCCAACCAGTCCTTTTCCTTCCCTTATATTGAGAATGGAAATAGTTGCAGGATCAACACATCATCAGTCACCCCATTATATTTAAATATTTCACAAACTTCAAGAAATATGTTCGCATGCATATAAGGGTCTTCTATACTCAATCCATGAAATTTTTCATGTTGTTGGAGCAGGTTGATCATGGACAGCTTCAATTCAAAGTGTGTCGCTTGAATTTTGGGTCTTGTTATGCCTGAGCTGACTCCAACTGTGTTGGGTCTCAATTCCTATCTCATAATAGTATGAGGAATTTGGTTATCAAAATGGTGTTAGAAAAGTGGGTGGACTTGTCCATTGGGAAGCATTGGAATGTGAGTCTCAACACTTTCCTCTGGTGGATGCATTTGATTTTCAGTCGAGGTACCAATTTGGCCTTTTCCTTTTCTTTGATGTTCAAGTTGTGGATCAATGGGTGGGTCATTTTTCAACAGATCAAAATTAAAAGTGTTCACCATTTAGGTGAACGGTTCCTAAATCAAGGCCTACTTGAAATTTTCTTAATGCTATACATGTGTTTGCTCCCTAGAAACGGTGCTAGAAATTTGGTACGTTCGTTGTAGCGCATCAAATTTTAAAATTTTTATAATCAACTAGATACTGTAAAAGTGGTGAGTAAGGTCGAACCACAGAGAGCACAGAATCTAATTTACAAAAAATATCTCGTTGGACAATGTTCAGTCGGACAAAAGTTGAGGGAATTCCTATTTTGTGTGTTTTTTTATTATTTTAATTAAACTAAAAGATGAGAAGGTGAAAGAAATAAAATAAATTGAAATTAAAAATGATGATGAACTCTGAATCAAAAAAAATGTGTCAGGGATGATAATATTGTAATTAAACTACTACGCTTCCATGAAAAGTATTCTTTTATGTGATTAAATATTTATTCTGCCTAATTATTACCAGTTCCAAAAATATAATCATTTTTTTGATTCTCATTTTAAATCCCCTGATTAATTTAAGTTCATGTTCTCTGGTTTTATAAATAAATTAGAAGACTCATTCAATTACCAAACTATATGGCGAAATAACACAACCCATTTCTCACAAGGTTGTGCCACCAATTTGCACTTATAATCAGTCAACATGGTTTACCTTCTCGGAATTTCTAGATCGGCTTATTATTAAAATGGTCAGTCTCAATTTTAGAAGTTAATTCAGTGAAAAAATAATTTAAATAGATAAACATTTAACTAAAATAAATTTAATTGGAAATTAATCCCAAAATGAAATCATTACATGGCATGCACAACAATTTTAATCATGTGATCAACATCCCGACACTAAGAAAGTTACCCCAAAAAAATGAATGTGGTAATGAGATGATAAATCATGTAAAATAAAATTGCGTTACCGAAGGAAATAATCAGCTCAGTTTGCACTCGTTGTGCACTGAGGTCACTTTCTGTCAGACTCTGAATGAAAAAAACACACCCTCTATATGTGATGATGTCACACACCAACTGAAAATCTACCGAAATAGAGGAGGTTGGTGATGCAGCAGAGGATGATCCGATCTGGTCCACTCCTAATGTGGTGTGAAGAGGAGGCATCTTGAGTGATAGAGGCATGTCTTAGGATGATGATGTGGATGGTGGTGTGGATGCTCCTTACAGTGGTGGTTGCTCCTTGTGGTGGTGGATTCTCCTTATGGTGGGCTCACACTACAGAAGGTGGGATGCAAGTGAGAGCAGATAGGGGCTAGATTAGAGGGGAGGGAGAGGCTGAGCAGGTAAGGGGGAGCAACGGATGAGTGGGGCCAGAGAGAGTGAGGGGGAGAGGTGAGCCATATGGTAGGGGGATGGGGGTGCGGGTGAGAGAGTGGGGAGGGGGAGGGTGAGTGGGGTGAGTGGGTATAAGGAAATAGGGGGCGGTAGGGGTGGATGAGTAGGGGAATAGGGAGAGCAGTGGAGTGGGGTGAGGGAAAATAGGGGCAGGTGAGTGAAGAGAGAAGGCGGTGAGGTGAGGGAAAAGGGGAGGGGAGTGCGGAAAAAGATAGGGAGTAGGAGCGGAGAATGGTTCAAGGTAGGTAGGTGGGGAGAGTAAAAAACAAAATGAAAATAAAAATTCAAAATTCAAAATTCAAAAAATAAAAAACTAATTATCTAAAAAGTTAAATAATAATAACAAAAATAATAGTAATAATAAATAAGTAATAATAAAATTAGTAATAATAATAATAAGTATAATTATATAAATATATATATTATATTTATAATTTAAATTAATATAATTAATTAATAAACTAATAATAATAATAATAACTAATATTAATTAAACTAAAAAATAAAATATGATGCATTAATAAAGTAAAAATTAATAAAAAATGAAAAATGAAAATAAATAACTAATATTAACTAAAAACTATAAAAATAACTAAAATATTAAAAACTACAAAAAGAAACTAAAAAAACAAGAATCAGTTAGAAAATTAATTAAAACTAAATTATAAAATTATAAAAAAAATGTTAGTAAAATACATGTACATCAATACATAAAACAACCAAAGTACTCAAAAACTATTAAAACCAACTCCATGTGACATAAATTCACCTTTATACTCTCACACCCTACTAATGAACAAACCCACCACCACCCTGCCATTCCTTTCCCTTACCTGCATCAAATAAAACAACTTCTATATACACCCAATGGTGTATGGAGGGTGTATGTAAAAAATCCTAGTAGGATCCCACCAAGTGTTTCATAATAAGGATTTATAAAATAAACCAATTATTCTCAAGTAAAAGGTAATAAGGAATGATATACAGTTTAACACAAATCATGGATAAATAATCATTTTCATGGTATATAAATCATACTAAATAAATTGGTTTTCAAATCATCTCCATAATCATTCCAAACATTCATTCCAAAGATAAACATTATAGAAAACAATACTTTTAGTCACAATAGTTCTAGGTTAGTGAGGATATTTGTTCCATTATTGTGACCAATAGGCCACCGGGTGTGCACATTACCCTAGAGAAATAGTTCTAGGGGTAAGAGTTTACTCCAGGAGTGGCACCTTTCTACAACTTAGGAAAACTGGTGCACACATTGCCCTAGAAAAATAGGTCTAGGAGGAAAGGGTTCATCCCCAAGGATGGATCCCTACCTCATCATAGGTCACATCCAATTTTATCATAATAATATCATTAATGGGAATTTTATATTTTAAAACACAAAAAATATTTTTTGAAACCATTTTCATTTACAGCACCAATGGAGAATTCCATTTTCAAAAAACGTTTCCAAAGCCATCACATTTTATCAAAACATTTCTCATTCCCTTTAAAACCATTTAAAAATCAATTTCCATTATTTTTCTATAAACCATGTTTTTTCAACCCATTTATAAAATAAATTCAAATAGAAAGTAAGAAAAGTTTGGTAGAATTTATCCAAGTCATCAAATCACCTACCTCAATAATAGTATCATCAAATTCCCAAAAAGGATTCCAAAACCAGTGAGAAAGAATAACCCAATAGAAATAAGAAGAGGTCCATAATGATTACCACACAATGTTCATGTAAAACCAACATCTAATCCTCTTTCACTGGTCTCTCATTAATGAAGAATAAGGGTTGATTCAAAGGAACCTGATCTCCTTCTACAGTAGATAGACCACCCAAAACTCCCTCAAAAACATTCCCAATATAAAATTCAAGAAAAATAAAGGAAAAATAAAAATTTAATAGAGGTAAAATGAGCTAATGTGTGCATTAAAACCCTCTATTAAGAAAGTACACAATAGGATTAACTAATCCTAGGATATTAAACGTTATTCATACATTTCAAAAATGAAACTACCATCACCACACCCTTTACCAAACCATGGTATAAAATTCCAAATCATTTTAGCTTGTCCATGACCACCACTACTCCTTGGTGTGGCCTTGTTGGTTGTGGGTGATAGGGAGATAAACAACAGGACATGCCTAGGAAAATACCCAACTCTGGGCATTTTGGATTTTCCATTTCACACAGGTAATACCTAAGTGAAAAATGGATTGGACCAAGGCATGATTCAACTCATTTTGAACTGGAAAAAGTCTAAAAACCTATTTTAATCCTCTAAACACATCCAATTATTATGAAAATATAAAATAAACAACCTAAGGTTCAAAATAAAACTAGTTAAACCAAAGAATGTACCTAAAAGAAAAAGTCAGGATGTTGCAATTCTCCCCACCATAATGCTTTCTACCCCCCAAAATCCTCATCAAGAATACTAGTACACAAAGAGGTGAGTCCACTACTCTCTCATAAACTCATTGCATTCCCATGTCTCATGAGAACTAAAACCATGCTATCATAGAACTCAAACCAAATGTATATACCTCCTATATAAAACCTTCACTTAATAATAAACAACCCGAATTTGTTGCTCAGTTATAAACATATTAGGTTCTATATTGTGGTCTTCCCAATTAAAAACATGAGATGAGTCTATATGATACATTTTTAGTTAAGACACAAGTAAAAATGTATGGATCAAAGATGTAGTTGGGTTTTGGCTTAGTGGTAAGCACCCCGTAATCCTACATAAAAATGGGGGTTCAAAACCCATTGGGCGCAGGTATTGTAGCAGTACTGTAGAGGTACTGTAGTAGTGACGGTACTGTGTGGGTACTGTAGCAGCCGGGTTACTATTCACGGAATGGCAATTGTGCCAAAAAAAATTGGGCCTACGGGCTATGTTATGGGCTACAAGACCACTAGGCCTTCAGGCTATGTAATGGGTCTCCCTCTACCCAGTTAAAAGAGGTCTTTTATTTTCTTTAATAATAAAATGAGTCTTCGGCCCCAACCTTTAAAAAAATGTATTGATCAAAGACAAATAAGTTAGTAAATCTAATCCATACACCACCTTTCCAATCTATTCAATGATCTAAAATGGTCCCACATACCTAGGAGAGTGCTTTCCTTGCTTTCTAATCCGTTAGTGTCCCAACCAGGGAGAGACTTTCAAGAACACCTAGTCACTAACCAAGAAATCAAATGGATGATGTTGTCAATACTCACAAGACTTGTACTCTCTTTGATACATCACCAAAAGCTAATGAACCAATGGGATCTTCATCTTTGTCTCATAAACCAAACTCGGTCCAACTAAGGAATCCACTCCAACCTCAGACCAACAAAGAGGATATTTAGAAGGACAGTCGTACAAAGCTTCAAAAGGTTCTACTATGATGGAATTTTGGTAATTGTTATTAAAATAAAATTCAACCAGCCCCAAATAGACATATCAAAAACCTTTGAAGTCCAAGACAAAAAATTATCATATCTTTTAGGATATGATTATCCCATTATAACTACCCATTTGTCTAAGGATTATATGATTTGCTCAACCTAGCCTGAGCTACCATAGATTCCTAGAGGCCCTTCCAAAACTATGAGGTAAAATGATTGTCCCTATCTAGGACAATGGAAATAGGAATATCATGCAGCCTTAGAATATCTTGTACATACAGCTTTCCTAGGTCCTCCAATTTAATGGTGTCATGGATCGATATGAAATGAGATGATTTATTCAACCAATAGATTACCATCTAGATAGAATTATTACCATGGGGAGTTTTAGGTAAACCAATAATTAAGTCCATCAAAATTTCATTCCACTTCCATGTTTCAACAGGAATAGGTTGAAGCAAAATGTAAGTCTTTTAGTGTTTAACCTTAATTTTTTGGCATGAATAACATCAAGACACAAATTAGGCTATGTCTTATTTCATACTAGGTCACCAAAAATGAATATTCATGTCCTAAAACATCTTTTTGGTGATATGGAAGACATCCCAAAAATAATGGTGACAATATACCAACATGACCTTTCTCACAAATGAAGGGGAAACATATCATCTTCTATAAAAAAGGATACCCTCTATGGATATATACTACTCACTGATGGTCTCCCCACTATATAAAGAATCCATTATACTTTGAAACTCATTATCATGTTGTTTCTCCTAAAGAATCCTCTCAAAGAGAGAGGATGTGACATGAACACCTACCAAAACATTACCAGACTCCTCTTCCCTAACTCCTAAGTGAATATGAGAAAAGATTCCCATAAAGTTCCATACATCCTTTTCCTACTTTACAACTTGAGAATTTATTTTTTATAATAAGAGCGTTAGAAACTACATTTCATTTTTTAGGTGTATAGGAAATGTCAAAGTTGAATGAATGCAAGTATTCCACCCATCAAATTTATCGTAGGTTCAAATATTTTTGAGAAAATATGTACCTAAATCTTTTGTGGTCAGAGTAAATGGTAAACCTTTCCCCAAAAAGAAAACGATGCCAAATTTTGAGGGAATGCACAAATTCTTCAAGTTCCAAATCATGATTGGGATAATTCCTTTTTTAAGTTTGAATATGATGTGATCCATAAGAGACTACATGACATCCCAACATAAGGACACAACTCAAACTTGAACATGAATCATCATAGTAAACCAAATATCCCTAAACAGCCGCTAGTAAATTCAAAATTAGTTATAGATTTAAACACTGCTTCAATTCATTAAAGGATGTTTGATACTTTGATTCTCATAAGAACTTCACCCCATTTTAGGTGAGATCGGTCAAAGGACATGAAAGCTTTGATAAATCCTTTATCCTCCAATGCCCCGAAGGCCTTCATTTTTTTATTGATTCTGATAATCCAACTATCAAGGGGTGAGGTGGAGCCCTTACAAGGCTCGTTGGCATAAGTATTACATGGATCATAGGCCTTAGAGGAATTCATTTCCCATAGGCTTCAAACATTACATAAAACCTAGACTAACTACGTGGAACTACTCCTCCCCAGCATCTTCATCATGAAATCAGCTCTCCACCTTCGCATGGCTGTTCAGCTAGGCATTCCCGTGCATGCACAGGCTTGTCCCGATGGCAGGTGCCATACCCTCTCATTCTTGCAATCCGTTTAGCTTCTGCTGTGGTGAAAGATCCTTGCTCATCCTCCTTGTAGAGCTTGTTCCTTGTAGGTTGTCTGATTTTTATTTGCACTTAAGGTGGACCGAAGGCCCTGAGGTGGCCCTAAGGCCTTACTAACCCGAAGGTCTAGGTGGCCCGAAGGCCTTAAAGGAATCAGGGACCAAATCGGTGGCTCAAAGGCCCAAACAGGGGCATATTCCCAGCTGCTACGGTGCAAAACAGTGCCTGCTACAGTTCCTGCTACAGTACCTACTACAGTACTGCACAGTTCCCGCTACAGTGCCTACTATAGTACTGTACAGTTCCCACTACAGTTTTGGCTATAGTACTGCTACAGTACTGCAACAGTAACCTAGAAATTATGCCTCTTCCTGGTTTTGATTCCTAGTTGCTTGGATGCACTTACGGAGTACTTACCAACTGGTCTAAGGATCATGTTCCGATAAATCCTTTATAAATCATCAATAATATCCTACAAAAACCAGGAAGATTTGAATCACTAGGATGCTTCATGGTTTTTCCCATGACATGATCATCCCCTTTTCAATATCAACTGAGATACCATGTTTTTAGATCATGTGTCTGAAGAACTTAACTTCTCAAATATAGAATTGGTAATTTAGTAATTTAGTATAAAGATGATGATCCCTCAAAATTCCCAAAACATGCCTCAAGTGACACTGTCACGAACCAGCCCGGGTCGACCCTGAGCCAGTCACCCGAGCTGGCTCGCGGCAAGTCCCGAGGGGCGTTCCCGATCCCCCCGGGATGGAAACAAGTGTCGGGCATCAAAACTTTAATCATTAGGAATGATTTGGCCCATGTGAAAGAGATAAACAAACAAATTAAAACTGATGATAAAAATAAAAACTAGCAGTAGAAAGAAAAAAAACAGCACATACCTCCTTGTGACCCTTCGGTCACCTCCCAACTAAGGCCAACCTTGCTCCCATAACGAGCAACTCAGCCATGAAAACCTGATCAAGGTAACCTGCAACTGAAAATGATAATATAGGCGTGAGCATTAAAAATGCTCAGTAGGAATGCCAAAGTAAACCACAGAATCCAACCACACCCACTTTCCAGAAACAATCCCAAAAAAACACTAGTATTCACATACAATGATATAAAATAGGGTTTTCACATTTTAAAGGAAAAGGATCCTAATTTAACATTTCAAAACCAACACATGAAACAACCTGTTTTTTCAAAACAATGCATTTCTTAAAAACTGAATTTCAAATCCATGTTTATCACATTTTCACAAAAGAAGGACATGTAGTAAGTAAATACTGAAAACCAAGTGCAAGTAAAAGTAAACAAGCAGATATAAGCAATAACCATGGGCGATCCTAAACAACCTTAGAAAACCCCTAGTGGTTTTAGTAATACTGTGTAAGTGGGAGGCCCTCGCATGCGTGACTCAGCTCACCGCACTTGCCAACCCCTTACACGGACACCGCTACACGACAAACCTCAAGGGAAGTCCCCCTATAGAGATGCCCCTCAAGCATGCACACATCAAAAGTTCTTTCACATTCAATAAGGTGCCAACCAGGCCTTCACAACATTAGAACCTTTAAACATTTCACAAATGGGTTGGGTTTCCAATCGGTCACATCCACCTTTCTCAAAATCCAACACAATCATCCCTTTACATTTTAAAATTTCAAATGGACCTTTACACAAAACAACCATTAAACTCACACCAAAAGCCAACCGGCCCAACCACGCTTCCGCTCCCTTTTTTTAAGCACCAAACCATTCATCAAAAACCTAGTTTTAAGAAAATATAGTTTTAATGTGTCATTTTCATTTGGAGGCACATCAATGTGAGCACCTAGCGCTCCATGGATGTGCCAACATCTAATGGAACATCTAGTTTTTAGGAGGAACACCATAGAACACATACTTCATAAAACACTTTAGTATTGAAACCAACCCGATCCTTTCACAACACTTTTTTTTAAACCAAAATGTCTTTTTCAAACCTTCACTATTTCCAAAACTTTTCTAAAACAACTCATAAGTGTATAATTTTGTTAACCAGAAACACACCAAACCAATTTTACATTTTCAAACCCCAATCACCATCGAACTCAATCAAACACATCACAAGGAACTCAATTTAACTTTACCAAGAACCTATGCATTTCATATAAACCAACATCGAAACCACTTTTAGAAATTTAAAATAACTTTATAACCTTGTTGGATGTTTTTCATAAATATAATGGAGATGAAAATACTATATAAGAATTAATTGAAAACATTAAAGTGCTCATGGTTTGAATCAAAAGGGAAAATGGTTGGATCTCCTACCTCGACACGTGCGAAAATGGTAGAACCCCAACGGAAGGAGGAATGATGCTCCGCAGACCAACTGCACAACCTCGATTAACCCATGTCCAAAGAGCACGCGACCTTGAAGTGCATACATACATATATATATATACATGTCTGCATATATATATATATATAACTATATACCTATACACCATAGGTATATATATATATATATCCTGCAATGCAAACAGCAAAACATTGCTAAATCTAACAACTCAGATAAAGCTGACTTTGGACCAGATAAAGACCTCAGGGATCCACAACTCAATTTCATACTTAAATTGGTGTAAGAATATATAAAAATGCATAAAAAATATATCCTTACCCAAATTTCGGTGATTAAACATAATCGCACTCTATCATGGTTGTCGGAGTGTGGACCCGCATGTCACGACACATCGTCGCGCAACCTTGAAACCAGAGAAAAAAAATCACAAGAATTTATGTAACCCTAAAAACAAGATAGTCTAACCATTTGCACCAAAATCAAACCAACCGAAACCCAAAACCCTAACCATACAACCTATCAACGTAAGAAATCAACCCAAGGAAGAGGAATGCACCTACGGTGAGGTTGTGGGAGGTTCGCTGAGTGAGAAGGAGGGCTGCTAGAGGAGAGGGAAGGCGACGGTCGGGAGCAGAGGTGGAAAACGGCGCGGCGGGTTCAAGGAAGCAGGACGGCGCTGGAACAGGGGAGATCCGGCTAGGGAGGGGGGTTTCAGGCGGCGGTGAGCGGCTGAGGAAGGAGGAGTAGAGCTGGCCAGTGCGGCCGGCGGCGGATGGTGCAGGGAGCGGGAGCGGGCCGACGGCGCGGTGAGGAGGTGAGGGGCGGAGCTGGCCAGCGGATGGCGAGGCGTCGGCAAAGCGGAGGCAGCCGGGGTGCCGGGATGCCACTGGTGGGGGGCCTCCGCGTGGCCAGAAGGAGAGGGGGGGATCCGCGTGAGCGGAGTGAGGGCAGGGGAGCGCTACGCGGAGGGGGGAAATTGGGGAAGGTTAGGGTTAGATTTTTTTTAATTTTTTTGTTATACAAATATATATATATATATATATATAACATATATATACTTTTATATATATATAATAATAACAATAATATTATTATTATATAAAAAAAATCAAAAAGACAACATTGTTATAAGACCAAAGTCGAGCAATAATTAATTAATTAAATTATTCTAAAGTCGAGCAGTCACACGACACACGTGTCGTGAAGTGCGTGATTGAGAAAACTATGCTCAAACCGTGTCACACGGCATCGATCGCTTATAGGGTCAACTGCGTACTTGTCGCGCAGTCTTATAACCCGCACACAAGTCACACGTCGACTGGTCGGGGTGTGACAGTTCTCACCACCACAAACACTTTCTGCCCCCAGAAAGTCACCAAGCCAAAAGTTAGTATAATTCAAGTATGTGCCCAGGCAAAACCAGAAGAAACTGAGAGGCTCGAGGTGATCATTACCAATGCAAGACACAACTGACTAACTTGAGCACGATCATTGTTCGAGGTTGAGGGGAGAACACGGGAGGGTTCTCCCCACCACAAGAATTTACTAACACGAAAACCTTGAAACTCGAACACACCACCCTTGGGGGGGTAACACGGGAACTCCCAAAACTAAACTCATCCCTCCTTCTAAAATCTAACGGAACAACTCCACCACTAGGATTAAAACCATTCTGGGATGAAACCGGAACACCAAGACACTAGGAAAGAGGAATCCCCTACAAAACTCAAACACACTAAATGAAAACTCACGGAAAGTCGCCTGAACTAATAAAGAACCCAGACACAACCCCCATAAATTTCACAGATCCAACATTCCCCTAACATACGCAGCCAAGACCATTCTCAAGACCAAAACGGGTTCGTTTAGTCACAGACCCAATGCCCTTCAAAAAAACTGAACGATTTAGAAACTACACTAAGAGAAAATGAGGTAGCTTGGATTACAGTAGAACAAGCTCATCGCGCGACCGCAACAAAGGTGATCTTACAATGATGACAAGAATATAATAAGAAATATTTTGGATATTTACCCTTAGAAGGATGAAAACATGGACCGGACCAAGGTTCCACACTCTCAGAAATTCCTGACTATGTGCGAGTTTCACCCCGAGACCTGTGGTTGGGGCTCTGATGGCTGAAGCATCTCTTGCCTCACAGTCAAGAATTTGCATTCTCCATTCCCAACTTCTCCTTCTTCTCGATGATTCAAACGACCACCATGGTGGCACGTTTTCAAAGGGATGCAAGATGGTGGCTTAGAATGCCCAAAGAGGCCACACTAGTGACACGCAAGAGAAAAGTTAGACAACCTAAAAGTCAACACCAACGGAGATGGTGTCTTGGGGACAGGTTCCTCCGGCACGCACTCTTTGCCAGATGAGGAACCTTCACTAGAGACAATTACCATCAAAAACACCCCAAACTTCAATGATGGTGATACATTTCACCTTTACTAGTCCAAAACTGGACCCTCAAATAAACCTAAGATGGTACGAACCCTAACAACCCTGGGAGTTCCCAACCCAAAGGCTCACACTAATTCAACGACCACACAACTATCCTTAAAGGACTTTTATTACTTTGATAGATAGAGAATATGAAAAAAGAACTTAAAACTATGCATGACTCGTTAGTAACCTTAGTGACCTTTCTGGGCGACATACTCAGAACAACATGAAAAACAAAACTTGAATCAGCATCAAGCCAAAACTCAATCAAAGAAACAACTCAATCCAAGGCAAGAAGGCACATAAGCCAAGCATATACAATCACAAGCTAAAAAAATCACTTTCCAAAACCATCTTTTCTTTAAAATTTTAAAACCCTTCTATGGAACCTTATGAACCGTCACACGTGTGTTCATTCAATCTCGCTCACATCATCTGCAAACATGTGCCCCTATGCACTCTCCATACATACCCACGCACATGTGACCCTCCATAAGGAGTTCCAAGGTTCAAACACTTCTTTCCTTACCCAATCCAAACACATAACATATGGTTCCAAACCAATACACTTTCTCTTTAAAAACCCACTTTACTAATTTCAAAAACAATTTGGAAGAAACCCTTTTTTTCATTTCTAAATCACTTTCATTTTCAACACACACACACATAGACCGAGTTTAAAACGAAACACAACCAACTATAAACCATCGGAATGAGGGACTAGTGTCTATACATAACTCGGTGACATGGTGGTGAGTCATGCCCCAAGTAAGACATAACACTAAGAGGACCTTAAATAGGGCACTTGGACTCCACATGGGTCACCACCCCACGTGAGGCCGTAATGTGAACCGATTTGCTCCCATTTTCATCCCTCAATCCAAAATAACCAAAGATAAAAGACTCAAATCCCGGACTAACCCCGGTAACTCAGGTCTCATCACGAGCGGTGGTGATCAGGCACCGACTCGTAACCTACCTCCTGAGCCCCGACAACCCTAATCTCCTTCTACCAGACATCCCAAATATCAAGGGCCTACTCTGATACCATTTTGTCACGAACCAGCCCGGGTCGACCCTTATCCAGTCACCCGAGCCGGCTCACGGCAAGTCCCGAGGGGCATTCCTGATCCCCCGGGATGGAAACAAGTGTCGGGCATCAAAACTTTAATCATTGGGAACGATTTGGCCCATGCGAAATAGATAAACAGACAAATAAAAACTGACGATAAAAATAAAAACTAGCAGCTGAAAGAAACAAAACAGTACATACCTCCTTGTGACCCTTCGGTCACCTCCCAACTAAGGCCAACCTTGCTCCCATAATGAGAAACTCAGCCATGAAAACCTGAGCAAGGGAACCTGCAACTGAAAATGATAATATAGGCGTGAGCATTAAAAATGCTCAGTAGGAATGCCAAAGTAAACCACAGAATCCAACCACGTCCACTTTCCAAAAACAATCCCAAAAAAAACACTAGTTTGCACATACAATGATAGAAAATAGGTTTTTCACATTTTAAAGGAAAAGGATCCTAATTTAACATTTCAAAACCAACACACGCAACAACCTGTTTTTCTAAAACAATGCATTTCTTAAAAACTGAATTTCAAATCCATGTTTATCACATTTGCACAAAAGAAGGACATGTAGTAAGTAAATGCTGAAAACCAAGTGCAAGTAAAAGTAAACAAGCATATATAATAAATAGCCATGGGTGGTCCTAAACATCCCTAGAAAACCCCTGTTGGTTTTAGTAATACTGTGTAAGTGGGAGGCCCTCGCACGCGTGACTCATCTCACCGCACTTGCCAACCCCTTACACGGACACCGCTACACAACAACCCTCAAGGGAAGTCCCCATGTAGAGATTCCCCTAAATCATGCACACATCAAAAGTTATTTCACATTCAATAAGGTGACAATCGGGCCTTCACAACATTAGAACCTTTAAACATTTCACAAATGGGTTGGGTTTCCAATCGGGAACATCCACCTTTCTCAAAATCCAACACAATCATCCCTTTACATTTTAAAATTTCAAACGGACCTTTACACCAAACAACCATTAAAATCACACCAAAATCCAACCGGTCCAACCACGCTTCCGCTCCCTTTTTTTTAAGCACCAAACCATTCATCAAAAACCTAGTTTTAAGAAAATATAGTTTTAATGTGTCATTTTCATTTGGAGGCACATCCATGTGAGCACCTAGCGCTCCATGGATGTGCCAACATCTAATGGAACATCTAGTTTTTAGAAGGAACACCATAGAACACATACTTCATAAAACACTTTAGTATTGAAACCAACCCGATCCTTTCACAACACTTTTTTTTAAACAAAAATTTCTTTTTCAAACCTTCATTATTTCCAAAACGTTTCTAAAACAACTCATAAGTGTATAATTTTGTTAACCAGAAACACATCAAACCAATTTTACATTTTCAAACCCCAATCACCGTTGAATTCAATCAAACACATCACAAGGCATTCAATTTAACTTTACCAAGAACCTATGCATTTCATATAAACAAACATCGAAACCACTTTTAGAAATTTAAAATAACTTTATAACCTTGTTGGATGTTTTTCATAAATATAATAGAGATGAAAATACTATATAAGAATTAATTGAAAACATTCAAGTGCTCATGGTTTGAATCAAAAGGGAAAATGGTTGGATCTCCTACCTCGACACGTGTGAAAACGGTAAAACCCCAACGGAAGGAGGAATGACGCTCCGCAGACCAACTGCACAACCTCGGTTAACCCCTGTCCAAAGAGCACGCGACCTTGAAGTGCATACATACATATATATATATATATACATGTCTGCATATATATATATATACAACTATATACCTATACACCATAAGTATATATATATATATCCTGAAATGCAAACATCAAAACATTGCTAAATCAAACGACTCAGATAAAGCTGACTCTGGACCAGATAATGACCTCAGGGGTCCACAACTCAATTTCATACTTAAATTGGCGTAAGAATATATAAAAATGCATAAAAAATATATCCTTACCCAAATGTCGGTGATTAAACATAAGCGCACTCTATCGCGGTTGTCGGAGTGTGGACCCGCATGTCACGACACATCGTCGCGCAACCTTAAAACCAGAGAAAAAAAATCACAATAATTTATGTAACCCTAAAAACAAGATAGTCTAACCATTTGCACCAAAATCAAACCAACCGCAACCCAAAACCCCAACCATACAACCTATCAACGTAAGAAATCAACCCAAGGAAGAGGAATGCACCTACGGTGAGGTTGCGGGAGGTTCGCTGAGTGAGAAGGAGGGCTGCCAGAGGAGAGGGAAGGCGACGGTCGGAAGCGGAGGTGGAAAACGGCGCGGCGGGTTCAAGGCAGTGGGACGGCGCTAGAACAGGGGAGATCCGGCTAGGGTGGGGGGTTTCGGGCGGCGGAGAGCGGCCGAGGAAGGAGGAGTAGAGCTGGCCGGTGCGGCCGGCGGCGGACGGTGCAGGGAGCGGGAGCGGGCCGACGGTGCGGTGAGGAGGGGAGGGGCGGAGCTGGCCAGCGGACGGCGAGGCGTCGGCAAAGCGGAGGCGGCCGGGGCACCGGGATGCCACCGGTGGGGGGCTTCCGCGTTGCTAGAATGAGGGGGGGGAGCCGCGCGAGCGTAGTGAGGGCAGGGGGGGCGTTACGCGCAGGGGGGAAATTGGGGAAGGTTAGGGTTAGATTTTTTTTTAATTTTTTTGTTATACAAATATATATATATAACATATATATACTTTTATATATAATAATAATAACAGTAATAATAATATTATATAAAAAAATTGAAAAGACAACATTGTTATAAGACCAAAGTCGAGCAATAATTAATTAATTAAATTATTCTAAAGTCAAGCAGTCACACGGCACGCGTGCCGTGAAGTGCGTGATTGAGCAAACTACGCTCAAACTATGTCACACAGCATCGACCACTTACAGGGTCAACTGCGTACTTGTCGCACAGTCTTATAACTCGCGCACAAGTCACACATCGACCGGTCGGGGTGTGACAATTCTCCCCACCACAAACACTTTCTGCCCCCAGAAAGTCACCAAGCCAAAAGTTAGTATAATTCAAGTATGTGCCCAGGAAAAACCAGAAGAAAATGAGAGTCTCGAGGTGATCATTACCAACGCAAGACACACCTGACTAACTCGAGCACGATCATTGTTCGAGGTTGAGGGGAGAACACGGGAGGGTTCTCCCCACCACAAGAATTTACTAACATGGAAACCTTGAAACTCGGACACACCACCCTTGGGGGGGGTAACACAGGAACTCCCCAAACTAAACTCATCCCTCCTTCTAAAATCTAACGGAACAACTCCACCACTAGGATTAAAACCATTCTGGGAAGAAACCGGAACACCAAGACACTAGGAAAGAGGAATCCCCTACAAAACTCAAACACACTAAATGAAAACTCACGGAAAGTCGCCTGAACTAATAAATAACCCATACACAACACCCATAAATTTCACAGAACCAACATTCCCCTAACGTACACATCCGAGACCATTCTCAAGACCAAAACGGGTTCGTTTAGTCACAGACCCAACGCCCTTCAAGGAAACTGAACGATTTAGAAACTACACTAAGAGAAAATGAGGTAGCTTGGATTACAGTAGAACAAGCTCATCGCGTGACCGCAACAAAGATGATCTTACAATGATGAAAAGAATAGAATAAGAAAAATTTTGGATATTTCCCCTTAGAAGGATGAATACATGGACCGGACCAAGGTTCCACACTCTCGGCAATTTCTGACTATGTGCGAGCTTCCCCCCAAGACCTGTGGTTGGGGCTCTGATGGCTGAAGCATCTCTTGCCTCACAGTCAAGAATTTGCATTCTCCATTCCCAACTTCTCCTTCTTCTCGACGATTCAAACGACCACCATGGTGGCACGTTTTCAAATGGATGCAAGATGATGGCTTAGAATGCCTAAAGAGGCCACACTAGTGACATGCAAGAGAAAAGTTAGACAACCTGAAAGTCAATGCCAACGGAGATGGTGTCTTGGGGACAGGTTCCTCCAGCGTGAACTCTTTGCCAGATGAGGATCCTTCACTAGAGACAATTACCATAAAACACACCCCAAAATTCAATGATGGCGATACATTTCACCTTTACTAGTCCAAAACTGGACCCTCAAATAAACCTGAGACGGTACAAACCCTAACAACCCTGGGAGTTCCCAACCCGAAGGCTCACACTAATTCCACGACCACACAACTATCCTTAACGGACTTTGATTACTTTGATAGATAGACAATATGCAAAAAGAACTTAAAACTAGGCATGACTCATTAGTAACCTTAGTGACCTTTCTGGGTGACATACTCAGAACAACACAAAAAACACAACTTGAATCAGGATCAAGCCAAAACTCAATCAAAGAAACAACTCAATCCAAGGCAAGCAGGCACATAATCCAAGCATATACAATCACAAGATAAAAAAATCACTTTCCAAAACCATCTTTTCTTTAAAATTTTAAAACCCTCCTATGCAACCTTATGAACTGTCACACGTGTGTTCATTCAATCTTGCTCACATCATCTGCAAACATGTGCCCCTATGCACTCTCCGTACATACCCACGCACATGTGACCCTCCATAAGGAGTTCCAAGGTTCAAACACTTCTTTCCTTACCCAATCCAAAAACATAACATATGGTTCCAAACCAATACACTTTCTCTTTAAAAACCCACTTTACTAATTTCAAAAACAATTTAGAAGAAACCCTTTTTTTCATTTCTAAATCACTTTCATTTTCAACACACACACACATAGACCGAGTTTAAAACGAAACACAACCAACTATAAACCATCGGAATGAGGGACTAGTGTCTGTACTTAACTCGGTGACATGGTGGTGAGTCATGCCCCAAGTACGACATAACACTAAGAGGACCTTAAATAGGGCACTTGGACTCCACATGGGTCACCATCCCACGTGAGGCCGTAATGTGAACCGATTCGCTCCCATTTTCATCCCTCAATCCAAAATAACCAAAGACAAAAGACTCAAATCCTGGACTAACCCCGGTAACTCAGGTCTCATCACGAGCGGTGGTGATCAGGCACCAACTCATAACCTACCTCCTGAGCCCCGACAACCTTAATCTCCTTCTACCAGACATCCCAAATATCAAGGGCCTGCTCTGATACCATTTTGTCACGAACCAGCCCGGGTTGACCCTTATCCAGTCACCTGAGCCGGCTCGCAGCAAGTCCTGAGGGGCGTTCCCGATCCCCCCGGGATGGCAACAAGTGTCAGGCATCAAAACTTTAATCATTGGGAATGATTTGGCCCATGTGAAAGAGATAAACAGACAAATAAAAACTAACGATAAAAATAAAAACTAGCAGCTGAAAGAAACAAAATAGCACATACCTCCTTGTGACCCTTCGGTCACCACCCAACTAAGGCCAACCTTGATCCCATAACGAGCAACTCATCCATGAAAACCTGATCAAGGGAACCTGTAACTGAAAATGATAATATAGGCGTGAGCATTAAAAATTCTTAATAGGAATTCCAAAGTAAACCACAGAATCCAACCACGTCCACTTTCCAAAAACAATCCCAAAAAAACACTAGTTTGCACATACAATGATAGAAAATATGTTTTTCACATTTTAAAGGAAAAGGATACTAATTTAACATTTCAAAACCAACACACGCAACAACCTGTTTTTCCAAAACAATGCATTTCTTAAAAACTGAATTTCAAATCCATGTTTATCACATTTGCACAAAAGAAGGACATGTAGTAAGTAAATGCTGAAAACCAAGTGCAAGTAAAAGTAAACAAGAATATATAAGCAATAACCATGGGCGGTCCTAAACATCCCTAGAAAACCCCTATTAGTTTTAGTAATATTGTGTCATTGGGAGGCCCTCGCACGCGTGACTCATCTCACCGCACTTGCCAACCCCTTACACGGACACCGCTACACAACAACCCTTAAGGGAAGTCCCCCTGTAGAGATTCCCCACAAGCATGCACACATCAAAAGTTCTTTCACATTCAATAAGGTGACAACTAGGCCTTCACAACATTAGAACCTTTAAACATTTCACAAATGGGTTGGGTTGCCAATCGGGCACATCCACCTTTCTCAAAATCCAACACAATTATCCCTTCACATTTTAAAATTTCAAACGGACCTTTACACCAAACAACCATTCAACTCACACCAAAAGCCTAATGGTCCAACCACGCTTCCGATCCCTTTTTTTAAGCACCAAACCATTCATCAAAAACCTAGTTTTAAGAAAATATAGTTTTAATGTGTCATTTTCATTTGGAGGCACATCTGTGTGAGCACCTAGCGCTCCATGGATGTGCCAATATCTAATGGCACATCTAGTTTTTATGAGGAACACCATAGAACCCATACTTCATAAAACACTTTAGTATTGAAACCAAACTGATCCTTTCACAACACTTTTTTTTAAAACAAAAATGTCTTTTTCAAACCATCACCATTTCCAAAACTTTTCTAAAACAACTCATAAGTGTATAATTTTGTTAACCATAAACACACCAAACCAATTTTACATTTTCAAACCCCAATCACCATCGAATTCAATCAAACACATCACAAGGCACTCAATTTAACTTTACCAAGAACCTATGTATTTCATATAAACCAACATCGAAACCACTTTTAGAAATTTAAAACAACTTTATAACCTTGTTGGATGTTTTTCATAAATATAATGGAGATGTAAATACTTTATAAGAATTAATTGAAAACATTCAAGTGCTAATGGTTTGAATCAGAAGGGAAAATGGTTGGATCACCTACCTCAACATGTGCGAAAATGGTAGAACCCCAACAGAAAGAGGAATGACGCTCCGCAGACCAACTGCACAACCTCGGTTAACCCATGTCCAAAGAGCACGCGACCTTGAAGTGCATACATACATACATATATATATATACATGTCTAGATATATATATATATATATATATACAAATATATACCTATACACTATAATTATATATATATATATATATATCCTGCAATGCAAACAACAAAACATTACTAAATCTAACAACTCAAATAAAGATGACTCTGGACCAGATAAAGACCTCAGGGGTCCGCAACTCAATTTCACACTTAAATTGGCGTAAGGAAATATAAAAATGCATAAAAAAATATCCTTACCCAAATGTTGGTGATTAAACATAATCTCACTCTATCGCGGTTTTCAGAGTGTGGACCCGCATGTCACGACACATCGTCGCGCAACCTTGAAACCAGAGAAAAAAAATCACAAGAATTTATGTAACCCTAAAAACAAGATAGTCTAACCATTTGCACCAAAATCAAACCAATCGCAACCCAAAACCCCAACCATACAACCTATCAACATAAGAAATCAACCCAAGGAAGAGGAATGCACCTGCGGCGAGGTTGCAGGAGGTTCGCCGAGTGAGAAGGAGGGCTGCCAGAGGAGAGGGAAGGCGACGGCCGGGAGAGGAGGTGGAAAATAGCACGGTGGGTTCAAGGTAGCGGGACGGTGTCGGAACAGGGTAGATCCAGCTGGGGAGGGGGGTTTTGGGCGGCAGCGAGTGGCCGAGGAAGGAGGAGCAGAGCTGGTCGGCGCGGCCGGTGGCGGGCGGTGCAGGGAGCGGGAGCGGGCCGACGACGCGGTGAGGAGGGGAGGGGCGGAGCTGGCCGGCGGACGGTGAGGAGTTGGAAAAGCGGAGGCGGACAGAGCACCGGTATGCCACCGGTGGGGGGCCACCGCGTGTCCAGAAGGAGAGGGGGGGAGAGCCGCGCGAGCGGAGTGAGGGCAAGGGGGGCGTTACGCGCAGGGGGGGAATTGGGTAAGGTTAGGGTTAGATTTTTTTTTGATTTTTTTGTTATAAAAATATATATATATATATATATATATAACATATATATACTTATATATATATTTAATAATAAAAATAATAATAATATTATATAAAAAAATCGAAAATACAACATTGTTATAAGACCAAAGTCGAGCAATAATTAATTAATTAAATTATTCTAAAGTCGAGTAGTCGCATGACACGCATGCCGTGAAGTGCGTGATTGAGAAAACTGCGCTCAACCCGTGTCACATGGCATCGACCTCTTACAGGGTCAACTGCGTACTTGTCGCGCAGTCTTATAACTCACGCACAAGTTGCACGTCGACCGGTCGGGGTGTGACAGACACACATGATCTTATTTAGTCTTAGAGTACACCAATATTTCATACATGAACACTATGGAAAAAAAGTCAAGATACTCATAGAAAATATGGTTTATTAATTCCATAAATATGAGAATTAATCAGGACAAATAGTATCACATGGTACTCAAAATGGCCATGCCTTCTTCTGAATGTGACCTTTGGAATATATGATTCCTTAATTCTAAGTGGGTGATAACTAGACTGAAGATCAATTTTAGAAAACCACTTATACCCTTTCAATTAGTCAAACATATCCTCAATGAAAGGTAAGTTATATTTTTTCTTAATCATTACTTGATTGAGATTTTGATAATTGATGTATAAGTGTAGATCTCCATCAGCCTTCTTGAAAAAAAACACAGGGGATACCCAAGGTGACACACTTAGGTATATAGATCCATTAGATATTAAATCATATAACTAAATTTTCATATATTTTAATTTGGATAGATCCATATGGTAATATGGCATCGATATCAGTTGATTTCTAGTAACTAAGTCAATTGATAACTCTACCTATTGCTCTAGAGGAAAACCTGAGAAGTTATTTGGAAACACTTCTAGGAACTCATTAACTACCATAGGGAGGATACCATTACTAGATTCCAATTCCGACTTGGATGTAGAAAAAAAACATCATCTTACTAAGGTCTGGAAGAGTTATCCTTGCCCAATTGTACCTTAGATCTCATTGTACCTGAAACACATGGAAGCTTCCATTGGTGGTAATGAATAACACATGATGATGGTAACAATCAATATGAGCCTTGTGAGTGATCAACCAATTCATCCCAATAATCACATTAAATAGGTCAAAGTCGAGAACCATGAAATCCAAAACCATCTCTATGACGCACATAAAGAAAGAGAATGAGGGACATTGGAGACCCTGTTTATTCTTCTTTCCGATAGGGTTCACCAATTCCATAATGAATGGAATAGGTTTCGTTGGATGTTTTAGAAGATTCACCACATGAGATGATATAAAGGAGTGAGAGTAACCCATATCAAATAGAGAAGTTGTTAAGGTGTAAGCAATAAAAATTGTACCTCTCATAGTTTCAGGACCCACATAAACTTCCACTGAAAACTCCTCAACTGTATGTAATTGCTTCATTCTGAAGGCCTGTGGATGGAACCCTGTAGTCCATGAAGTATCTGGATACACATCAGATCCTTTAGGTGCTGAAGATGATATACCATAGTGAGGAGAATATAATCCTGAAGAAACTTTTGTAAGTGACCACGATGCCCACATGAGTTTTAAATTTTTAGAGGCATAGGGGAAAAGAACTTTGTGTGTATCATCTATCCACATAGGTAACAAGTCAAGCTACTAACCACTGATGATGGTGCAGGAAGAGAACTATGAGATGAACCACTATTGATGCCCCTACAAAACTCATTATACTTCCTCTTTCCCTTATAAGAGCTACTAGAGCTACCATCATATGAAAAAGGAACTTCGGTCAAACCTGATTTAAACATAAAGTCAATATTTGTCATTAATTCTCTATCCACCACCTCATTATAGGTGGTTAGACTTAACAAGAAGACCTGTGATAGGATATCAAGTCGAAGACCCATCTAAAACCTTCGATCCTTTATCTTATCATTAGATGCAACCTCAAATGATAACACAAAGATCTTGGCAAAGCGATTAGTATACTCCAGCACTAACTGATTCAATTACTAAAGTTTGATAAATTCCATGGATTTCTCCATGGTCATGGATTCTGGGTAGAACTTCTCGGTAAATATGGCCTTGAAGTATTTCCACTCCAATCCATCATGCTTCTTAGCCAAGACAACTGATTCCCACAACCTTATACTTGTACCTTTAAGCTTGAAGACAACACACTTCACTTTGACTGAGTTAAGAGTCTCTAGGAATTTGAAGAGCCTCTTGATCTTTCTCAACCAATCATCTTCCTCATGAGAACCATCATCCCTTAGAAATATGAGGGTTTCTGATGAAGAAAGTCTTGGTCTTGATTCCTGTCCTCATCGCTTCAAGGTTCTTCCTCTATAGCCTGAAAAGGTACAAGTGACACACCTTCGTCCATAGCTTAGAATGTGCACACCACTACTTCAATCAGTTTCTAATCAACTAAAGGGTTTCCCTACCATGGTTCATCAGCAACAGCCTCTTAAGGAATCATTGGAAGTCTTCTGGGGGAATGGTACTACACATCAACAAAAAAAGAGACATGAAATCTTGAGTTCCAAGAATCAAAAATGGTCAATCATAATTTTAAGTATATAAGATGAAATAAAGACTAGAATTACAACACCCTAAATCGAAAAGACACAATTTCCAACAACCCATGGTAACTTAAGGCTTGTCACAATGAAATCTGGTCAGGAACTCACTCGAAACCTACCACTTAAGTCCTCACACTTCAATATCATGTCTACTTAGGCATCCAAAAATGTATACTGAAAATAAAAATAGAAAAATCACCATTTGATCCTAATTTTTCAAGAGGATTACCCAAAATATTGGTAATCCAAACTAGTCATAACATAACCTGAAGGGAATTCCTGATCCCCACGAGTAAATAACTAGCGCCTTGGAATCAATAACTACTTTTGGGAATGTTTTTTCCACGATGAACCTAAAATAGTGTGATATAAAAATATATAATATATCGGTATACCAAAAAAATTTGGCAGTGGAAATATACAATCAACATGAAAAAAAACGTCCCATGATACATAAAACAACCAAAGTACTTAAAACTACTAAAACCAACTCCACGTGACATGAAATCACCTCCAGAATCTCACGCCCTACTAATGAAAAAACTTTCCTCCACCCTATGGTTCCTTGACCTTACATGTATCAAGTAAAACAAGATCTTCATACATCCAAAGGTGTATGTAAGGTGTGAGAAAAATAGCCCAGCAGTATCCCACAAAGTGTTTCATAAGCATACATTATAAAATAAACTAATTATTCTAAATTAAAATGTAATAAGAAATGAGATATTATTTAACATAAAGCATGGATAAATCACCCTTTTCACAGTTTATAAATCTTACCAAATAAATAGGTTTTCAAAGAATATCCATAAACATTCCATACATGAATTTCAAAGACAACCGTTATAGAAAACAATCCCTTTAGTCACAACAATTCTAGGCTAGTGAGGATCCTCATTCCATTATCGTGATTAGTAGGCCACTAGTATACACATTCCCCTGGAGGTATAGGTATAGGGGTAAGAGTTCACTCCTGATAGTGGATCCTTTCCACAACTTAGGAAACCCGGTTCACACATTAACCTAGAAGAAAAGGTCTAGGGGGAAGATTTCATCCCCGAGAATGGCTCCCTACCTCATCATCGATCACATCTAGGTTTACCGCAACAACATTATTCATGGAAATTTCATCTTTAAAACCACACAAAACATTATTTGAAACCATTTTTGTTAATACCATGGGATAAATCCAAAATTAAAAAATGTTTCCAAAGATAATATATTTTATCAAAACATTAGTCCTACCCTTTAAAAAAATTAAAAAGTCATTTCCATGATATTGATATAAACCATGTTTTTTCAAACCATTTGGAAAAAAATTCAAAGAGTAATCAATCTAGGTTTTGTAGAATAAATCCATTCATAAAATCACCTGCTTCAAGAATGGTATCATCAAACACCCATAAAGTAATCCAAAACATATAAGAAAGAGGAACCCAATAGTAGAAAGAAGAGGACCATCCTCTGAAGTGTCCAAAGGATTGTGCAGTCACACTGAGAGGGGGTGAATCAGGTGTGACTTGATTTACTAAATTCTTATTCTTTTCCTTAACCCCATTTTGACCTCTGTCACCTGTTAGGGTGATAAATCTTGTATAAAATTAAAAATGAAAATGAAAACATAGAACACAATATTTTTACAAGGTTTGGTACTAAGACCTACATCCTTTCTGTAATCAGTTATACCCCCTCGGTTATAGATTCTTCACTATATATAGATGATTACAATAGGGAAAGTCTTATTCCCATAAACACTAAGTCCCAAAGTGTTCTTATCTATAATCCCACTAGATATTACATGTTCCCACCAACACAAGTAACCCTAGAGTCCCATGGGAGGATCTTTATACTATATCCCATGGTGTTACCAGCATCCCACTGGCCTACTCCAAAGTCCCACTGGAGACTTCCACTACTTCAAAATCCCATTTAAGTATTCATAATCTTGAGTCACACAATATTTTATCCACTGATAGAATGATATTATAATCTTCCTCCATGAGCTTGCTGGATCAAACTGTCCCATGTACAATTCAAGAATCTTTGCACTGGTGTTGTTCTTTCTCAAATAATACCAATCACCTATAAATGATCCACTTCATTAATACAATATTTCTCAAAAATATATTATTTCTTCTACTAAAGACCTGATCTCACTACACACTAAAAACTCAAATACACAAATTCTTCTAAATCGCTGGTAGAAATATTGTCCCGGCTTCAGTCTCAAATATCACTGCTCACTGTGTAATGTATATTTCATGTGCATTTCTTCAAACATCATGTATGTATTTAAAACATTTCATGGTCTTATCATTTTATAAAAGAATTATTTTGTGTGCATATAAAATGACTCAATTAATTTTTCAATATTTCATATGTTGCACACTACATTTCAATCCCACTAACACAAATACACAAGATCTTCACTTCTTATGCATTCATTAACTTCATGTGCACACATATTTCCACATGCTTATTTAAGTGATGTGTAAATGGGTTTACAAACTTCCATGCACACAAAAATCACTCGCACAACCTTCGTGAAAAACTCATGCCTAAAATGCATGCACTTCACCTCCTTATCTGTGTAATGCATGTGGACTTCTCAAAAGTTTCACACACACACATGAGTATATTTCAGTCCAATACATGGTGATTTTACCTTCTTTTCACACATGTATAATCCCACTATCAAGGCATTCACGTGATTATATTCTTGGTGTGTGCAAGAACTTCTTCATAATATGTAGTGTAAGTATACACAGTCATGAGGTTCCTAAAACTTGTTCGCAAAAACACCAATAGATATATGCATAAGAGGATATCATTATATTGGCTTCTTCACAGAACATTTCTATTCACAAATAAATGATAGTGTGCAATGCATATGTAGTTTGCTCACGGAATCACTTACGCTTTGCACAAATATAATCTATGTGGAACTCCTCTTCTGTGAACCAGACAATCATGGAGGTTCTATTTATTTTGAAATAAATATATCTCTTACTCAGAAAAAACACACTCAGTCTCAGTACTACTAATATTTATAGGTGATGTGCAATGTCCCTCAAACTTCCTCACTTCAATCACACAAATCTGATGAAAATTACCATTTTGAAATATCAATATACTTCACACTAAAAAGCCTCAGTTTTTTCATCGTAGTATTATGAAAATGAATTTGCATAAATATTTTGATCATATTTAGATCACCAAGGAATTTTCAAAACACTCAGGTGATGTTTGGAAGCTTGGATCAAGATTCTGTCAATGTTACCCAAGGAAATATCAATGTATAGAAGTCTCAGGCATGGGCCAAGTTTCAAGACAACATGGTTGATATGATCGACATCCAGGATGATCAGATGTGTAGATCGGATGGATGTGATTCGTTCGAAGCTACAGTAAGCATATCCCACATCAAAACAAATCATTGTTTCACTCTTATTTATAATACAAGACGCAACTTAAACTTGGAATAAATGGTTACCGAGATGCGATGGTACCGCCACGTGCTTGTACCCCCGTCCGCTGTCGTTCCGTCCTGCGCAGTGGCTCTATGCTGCCTCAATGTTCCCATGCAGGTGCGCACCTTCGCCCATCATGCTGCCTAATAATTTGTATTTTACATGGAATATTATTAAACTATTGCAAAAAATGTTCCTAAAGTTCCAAAGGATCGAATAACAACTGAGAAGGGGGGGTTGAATTGGTTGTTCACTTTTATAAGTTTTAAAACTTTTAGAAACTTAACCCCTATAAACTATTAAGATTTATATCCTTATTAACTTTTAGTAAATACTCATGCATGAAATAGTAGTAAAGAAAATAAATCACATAATATTTACAAGGTTTGGCCTTCTTTTGAGAACCTATATCCTTTCCATAGACACTCTTGTGGGTCTATGGAAATCCACTATTAAAAATAAGTGAATAAAACTTATGCTAACTCTCATTAAGAACCTTCTATCTCCTGATATGAATGATTATACTGACTCCTATCAGATTACAATATTTTCTGGTAAAATAATTGAGCCAAACAAAAGAATAAATACTTTTTTGAATATGTACCACAATTGCTCAGTCTGAATCCTCAGTCCAATTTGGCTGAATCTGATTTTCTCAATCTGATGAGTCCAGATCTGATTCTCTTAATAAAATATGTTTGGATATGATTCTCTCAATACGATGGATCTGGATCCAATTTTCTCAATACAATTAGTCTGGGTTTGATTCTATCAATACGATGAACTCAATACAACAAACACATTCTCAGTCTGCAAAACTCAAACTCTGCTCAAATTCTCAATAAAATATTCTTCAGTTCGATTGACTCAATATGATTGGATCAATCTAATCTTCTCAATACGATCAACTCAATATGATCTTCTCAATATGATATTTTTCAATCTGGTAAAAAAAAAATTCAGTTTTCTAATCCTCCTCATGAGATCTTTGGCCAGCAATGACTCTCACTTGATTTCTTTTGTATTTTTCCTTTTCTTCTTACATGAAAGTTCACGATGAATGAATGATATAAGGAAGTATTTATAGGTGAATCGGAAAGAAAAAGTAGGAAACTTGAAAACTTTCCCCAGTTCCTCAAATCCCAAAATCTCTAAAAATATCTCTCATTTAAACTTCAAATTTGACTTTTGCAAACCTCCTTAAATTTATCCAAGATTTAAGAAAAATTGAATTTGAATTTTCACCTCTTCAACTCTTTATAAAACTTATGGAATTTTCTTTTTTAGTCTATTTTGTAATCAGATTATTACGAATTTGTTTCCTTCTTAGAGTCAGTCTAATTTATATTTGCTTCTCAGAGTCAGTCCGATTTCTATGTCCTTCTCAGAGTTAGTCTGATTTCTATTTACTTCTCAGAGTCAGTCCGATTTTTTCTTCCTTCTCAGTTTCATATTGATTTTTATTTCCTTCTCACTAAATCTGGTTTATGTATCCTTCTCATTGAATCTAAATTCTATATTTAGTGAATTTGAATTCTATATCCTTTTAAGTGAATCTAAATTCTGTATTCATTGAATCCAAATTCTATATCCTTCTTAGTGAATTATGATTGAATTCTCAATACTATGGAATCTTCATACTGCAACATTAAAATTATTCAAACCTATTTACTATTTCTTCAAAAGATTTTATCATGAAAGTTTTAATTATTTGTGAGAATTTTATGATCACCAAAGCATCATCTAAATTCATTTATAAATTATGAAAACTTTCTAACTCCTGAATTCACAATCTTCTTTCAAAAATCTTCAGTAACAATACAACTTCTTCAAATAGAAACTTCTTTCTTTCTAACTCAGCAACTTTTTTTCTGTAAATATTAAAAAGAAAAACTTCTAGAAAAAACAAATTCTACCTCTGATTATTTTGGATGTGATTATCAGAATCTAATGCAGATGGATTTGATGAACTAAATAAGATGGACCTAAGTCTGATTCTCTGAGTTTGATGAACTAGATCTGATTCCTGGATAACAAAAACATTCTTATAAAAAAAGGTTAGTTGTCAAAAAACATACAAAATTTGTTAAAACAATTAATCACAAAGTTTATTCAATATCCACCTTTGTATTTGTTGACAACCCTTGTAAACAAGTTTTCCAACTCTCAGATTTGTTTTTCAAAACTCAACTTTTTTAAATGACTCAAGTTTTTGACTTCTATCAAAACACATCCTTTCTCGAAAGAGAGTGTCCTCACACCACACTACTGGATAAAGTAATGTTTTTTAAGGAATTACAACCCTAAGTGGTAAGAAATTTTTGTTCCCATGTAAAGATAAACTCCCAATCTTATTTTTTTCTTTTCTCACTTTTCATTTTCCCTCACTTTTATTTTTCTCTCCCCCATTATATGATAGCCACAGCTTCAGATTCATAAAAGAAAGATAAATAAAAACTTATTACAAAGTACAAAAGTTGTTACTTTCTCTCCCCCTTTGCAACATAATCCAAATCACAGTGGGGGTTCTTCCTTGTGAGGCTTAGGAAGACATGGGAGGAGGCTAAACATGAAGTTGCAGCCTCAATTACACAAACCTTTCTTTTGGTATCTCTTTGGTAAAGATATTAGTAATTTGATACTTTGTTGAAATGTATTCCAGTAACACATCTCCAACAGAAAATTTCTCTTTTATAAAGTGAAATGTTATATCAATGTGTTTTAATCTTGAATGTTGGATAGGATTATTAGAAAGATCAATTGTACTCTTTTTATCATAAAGTGTCTTCAATGGTTTATAAACTTTTAATTTCTAATCTTTTAGCTGAACTTTCATCCACAAAATTTGAGTACAAGCCTAAGTAGATAAAACATATTTGGATTCAGCTCTGCTTAATGTTATAGAACTTCGTTTCTTACTATGTCAACTCACACAATTTTCACCCAAGAAAAATGTTCCTCCTGGGTTGATTTTCTATCATTACAATCTCCAACCCAATCGGTATTAGTAAACCCATGAAACTTCATCTCACTATTTATTTTTTATAACAACCCATGTGAAGTTGTTCGTTTGACATATCTCAGAATTATTTTTACTACCAACATATGTGATTCTTTTAGATTACTTTGATACCTAGCACACAAAGTCACAACATAAAAAATATCAGGCCTTAAATCTATAAGTTAAAGAAGACTTCCTATCAGCTTCCTAAAGTCTTTCTGATTCACACTTATTCCGGATTCATATTTACTTAACTTTTTACTCACTAAAATAGTAGTAGAAACTTCTTTGGATTATTCCATACCAAACTTCTTTAACAATTCCCTAGAATACTTTTCTTGAGATAAGAAAATGTATTTTTCCTTTTTTTGAACTTTTAATTCAAGGAAGAAAGTTAATTCTCCCAACATTGATATTTAAAAATTATTGTTCATTTCTTCAGAAAACTCTTCACAAACATTTTATTCATCCCCATCAAAAATTATATCATCCATATAAACAATTACAATTAGAGTTCTGAAGTCAACATCTTTCATATATAAGTTGTTATCAACTTTTCCTTTAGAAAAGTTCAACATTTTCAAACAATTTTCAAGTTTAGAATATCAAGAACATGTAGCTTGTTTTATCCCATACAAATATTTCTTCAATTTACAAAATTTGTTTTCATCCTCATTAAGTAGAAACCCACAAAGTTGTTCAATGCACACTTCTTACTCAATCTCAATATTTAAGAAAGCTTAATTTACATCCATCTGATACACTTTGTAATTCTGATGAGCAGCCACTGTAATAAACATTCGAATAGTTTCTATCCTTTAAATAGGGGGAAAGTTTCTTCAAAATCCACACCTTCCTCCTGTGCATAGCCTTTACAAAGAAGCCTGGATTTGTTTCTTGAAACATATCCATGCTCATTTAACTTGTTTATCTTAACCCACTTGGTTCTGATAACATTTTTATTTTCTGACCATGAAACAATTTCTCATGTTTTATTCTTATTAATCTAATCTAACTCTTCATTCATAGAATCCACTCATTCTTTGTGTTGAATAGATTTTGAAAATGATTCTGTTTTAACTTTTGAGATAAGTGAATTCTAAATCTAATATCAACTTTCTTTTTGTCTAAACCGAAGCCTTTTGATTCCCAATAATGTTTTTGGATTAAACATGTTTTTGTAAGGTAGGAAATTTCAAAGTTTCTTTCTGAGCTGAAATTTCATCATCACACGATTCTTCTGAGTCTTGTTAAGGATTTTTTTAATTAATTTCACCATTATTGGAATTCTCCAATTTATCCGCCTCGGTATTCTTAATAACCTTTGTTAAGGAACTTTTATTTTCAATTATCTTCACATCATATGATTCCATCAACTTTTCCAAAAGTTTGTTATAATATTTGTAACTTATTCTATTTTTTGAATAACACATATAAGTTCTTTCCTATTCTTTCTCATCAACATTACCAAATATAGATTTTTTATTTTGAGAAAACATGGACTTCAAAAAAAATTCAAGTATTTCAATAAAATATTTTTGTTATACCACATTTCATAAGGATTCATGATAATTTCTGATCTCAACAAGCATCTATTTTGAACATGTACAGTAGTACTAATAACTTATCTCCAATAGAATTTAGAAATTTTGTATTCTATTAACATACTTCTTCCCATTTTTGACAAACTTCTATTCTTTATTTTTGCAACTCCATTTTGTTTTGGAGTATATGGATCACTATACTGATATTTTATACCATGATTTCTCAGATAAGTTTAAAAGTTATTTATTTTGAATTCGGTACCATTATATGTTCTCAACTTCTTTATGGAAACCCTCATTTATTTTTCAACATCTTTTATAAAGAATTTGAACATTTCAATAGCCTATGACTTGTTCTTCATAAACATGATGTTTTTCATCTGATTGAAATCATCAATAAAAGTGATAAAGTATAAATCTACTTTTTTTGATAGATGTCTCATCGGACCGCATAAATTGGAATGAATAATCTCAAGTGGTTTGGTAGATTGAATCTCAACTCTCTTATGACTTTTTAAGTCATATTTCATTTCTTTCAAGTAATACAAACATCTTCATCTCTTCTTTTCAATTATGGAAAATTCTGAATAGCATCAATTGTAGAAGGTTTATTCATTTTTTTCTTCCCAAGTTGTCAAATTATTCATTGCCACAATTTTTTTTCATCTTCAGTACTCAAGTAACATGAGTTATTGAATTATCCTATTTAAAATAGATTCCCACTAGTTCTTTCCCTTTTTGTAATGACTTTTCCATCTTTCACAATTTTAATTATACAAAAATCTTTTCAAAAAACAACTTTTTTTTCATCATCACAAAGTTGACTAATGCTAAGTAAGTTATGTTTTATCCCATCAACAAATAAAAATTCCTTAGATTTCAACTTTTCAACTTCAATCTCAGTCATTCTGATTCCTCTGATTTTTAAGGAGCTATCATTACCAAAGGTAACTGATCCTCCATCATAAATTTCAAAATGTTTCTAGTTTTTTATATCACTTGTCATATGTGAAGAGAAACCACTATCAAGTATCCATGGTTTTTTCCTTTTACTTGCTTTCAAAGTTGTTTCAACAACAAAAGATCTTTCCTCAACTTTCTTCTTTTCAGATTTCTTTTCTTTTATATGATAAGAAACTTATTCTGGAAGAAGCGTCATACATATTTTGGCATGATGAACAGCTTGATCACATTATCCAAAAACTTATTCTAAACATTCAAATTTATTTCTTGTTTGAAATTTTCTAACATCTTGAGAATTTTCTTTTTCAAAATTATATAAGTTAGAAAATTTTCTCATTCTACTTTCACTGTTTCTTCCACTTTTCTCAAACCTTAGTCTAAGTAAGGATAAGTTGTACCAAAAATTATAAGTCTTGTGCCCCTGGATTCTAAAACACCACGAATAACCATCAAATATTGATTTTCTATTGAAATAATATCTTTCTCTATTGAAACTTTGTTGATTTTAGTAACTTTTTTTAGCTCTAACATACTCAGGATGCGAACCATATTTTCTTTTGAGTGAATTTTCAACTTTTGTAGATTTTATAGGTTTACCACATCCCTTCTCCAACCAAACTTTTCCAATACTTTTTCCAGAACCTGAAATGTTAAAATAATCATATGAAATATTATTTTTGGTAAGAGAAGATTTCACGTGATTCTCATATTAATCTTTCTCATCAACTTTAGAAGTATTGGATTTTATTTCTGAAGATTTATTGAAGTTTTCATTCATCTTATTCAAATTATTTTTAGACTCAAGAAGTTTTGATTGAAACTCTTTAATATATTCTTTATTAACTTCTAGTTTCTTTCTAAGATCTTCAATCATCTTTCCCTGTTCAACAATTCTAATTTTGTAAATTAAAATTTCTTGAATGTATTCATCCTCCTACTTGATGACATATTTTCTTCCATCAAAAACTTATTCACAATATTTATTAATTACTCTAAATTCTTTCTTGAGAGTTTTTTTTTTTGCTTAGTGCATGAAAGAAGTTCTGTTCTGAGCTGATACTCTCTATAAGATTCTTAACTGCCTTCTTCACTCTCTGAGGAATCTTTCATTTTCTCAACTTTTTCAATGAAGGTTATGAATGGTTCTGAGATTTCATATTCATAAGAATTGTTGTCAGTTGAGTCCAATTCAACTTTCATACTCAACATAATTATTTTTTTCTATTAAACTTGTTATTGTATCTGTTGGAAGACTGTTCTTCTTTTTCATTTTTGTTCCAATTCTTTCATTGAGGTTTTCTATCGAAATCATCTCGATATTCTACAAATTTATTCTTGGATCAATTCATAGCAAAGTTTCTGATTCCACCACACTCAAAATATTTGAGAGGATGATTACCTCCATACTTTCCTCTTCCTCTTCTATAGTTCTTGGATATAAGATACATTATTTTTTCATTCAACTCATCATTCTCTTTATCTTCGGAGTCACAAGAATCAACATATTCAACATCTTGAATTTTCAACTTTCTCATAGATTCAAAAGTCATTTCATCTTTCATATTCTTTTTAAACATTTGATATCTCTACATTTTATAAGAAAAAATAAAGTTATGAAATTCATCAAGAGATAAATCATATTTATATTCTAAAGAATAAATTTTAGAATCAAACCTGTCTGGAAAGTTTCTCATAAGTTTATTCACAATTCTAGAATATTCCAAGACATCTTTAAATCCTCTGATGTTGCAAACATTTTCATTTACTCTAGTGAAGTATTCATAAATTGTTTCTTTATCTCTCATTTTGTTGTCTTCATACTTACTATGCTGGATTTTTGGATTTGCTTCCTTAACTTTTGTATTCCCTTTAAAAACACTTTCTAGCTTATCACACATACTTTTTAAGGTTTTGAGACCCATCACCTTCTAATAAAAATTATCTGATAAGGACATAAAGATTTCATTTCTAGTCTTTCCATCAACTTCTATATTTCTCTTATAAGAAAATTTCATAGGAGCATCTTTCTCAATATGTGGAAAACCAATAGTAGCAGCATCAACAACTTTAAGTCCAAGAGATAGGAGATAAGGAATCATCCTATTTTTTCATCCATAAATTGTTTTTCCATCAAATGTAGGAATTTCATTACTATTGACAGAATTTATATTATCCTTGATAAGGATTCAACAAGGTAACCTCCCTTTGATACCAATTGAAGTTCCAAAGTATTGAATAATAACTGAGAAGGTGGGTTGAATCAGTTGTTCAATTTTATAAGTTTCAAAACTTTTAGAAACTTAACCCCTACAACCTATTAAGATGTATATCCTCATCAACTTTTAGTAAATACTAATGTATGAAATAGTAGTAAATCATGTAAATCACACAATATTTACAATGTTAGGTCTCGATGTGATAACCTACATCCTTTCCATATCCACTCTCATGGGTATATGTAAATACACTATTAAGAAGAAGTGAATACAACTTATATAAAATCCTATTAGCCATCTTATATATCCTGATAGGAATGATTATACTGACTCCAGATAATTTACAATATTTTCTTGTAAAACAGTTGATCCAAACAAAATAATAAAGACTTCGTTGAATCTACTCCAAAATTACTCAGTCTGAATCCTCATTCCAATTTGGATGAATATGGTTTTCTTAATCCAATGAGATTGGATCTAATTTTCTCAATACAATCTGTATGGATCTGATTCTCTCAATATAATGAGTCTGGATCCAATTTTCTCAATACAATCATTTTGGATCTGATTATCTCAATACGATGAACTCAATATGATTAACTCATTCCCAATCTACAAAACTTAAACTTTTTTCAAATTCTCAATGCAATCTTCTTTAGTTTGATTGACTCGATCTAATTGACTCAATCTAATCTTATAAGTATGATAGACCCAATATGATCTTCTCAATACAATTTTTTCAATCTGATAAACAAACATTCAAATGTCTGATCCTCCTCACAAGATCTATGGACAACAATGACTCTCACTTGATTTCTTTAGCGCTCTGCCTTTTATGTTTGTATGAAAGTTCACAATGAACGAATAATATGAGGAAGTATTTATATGTGACTCAAAAAGTAAAAGTAGGAAACTTGAAAACTTTCCTCGCTTCCTCAAATCTCAAAATCTCTAAAAATATCTTTCATTTAAACTTCAACTTTGACTTATTCAAACCTCCTTAAATTTCTATGATATTTATGAAAAAATGAATTTCATTTTTGAACTCTTCAAATATTTATAAAACATTTGGAATTTTCTTTTTGAGTCTCCTTCATAATCAGCTTATTATGAATCTGTTTCCTTCTTAGAGTCAGTCTAATTTCTGTTTCCTTCTCAAAGTCAGTATAATTTTAGTTTCCTTCTTAGAGTCATTTTGATTTCTATTTCCTTCTCAGAGTTAGTCTGATTTCGGTTTCATTCTTAATGTTAATCTGATTTCTATTTCCTTCTCACTAAATCTGATTTTTGTATCCTTCTTAATGAATCTAAATTTTTTATTCAGTGAATCTGAATTCAGTATCCTTTTCGATGAATCTGAATTCAGTATCCTTTTTGGTGAATCTAAATTCTGTATTCATTGAATCCCAATTATGTATCCTTATTATTGAATTATGATTTAATTCTCATTATGATGGAATATCCAAACCACAACATTTAAATTACTCAAACCTCTCCACCATTTCTTAAAAAGATTTTATCATGAAAATTTTCATGATTTTTGAGAAGTTTATGATCAGAAAAGCATCGTTTGACTTAATTTAGAAAGTATGAAAACTTTCTAACTTCTGAACTCAGAATATTCTTTCAAGACTCTTCAACAACAATATGAATTCTTCAAATAACAACTTATTTATTTATAAATCAGCAACTTCTTTTTTTATCTGAATATAGAAAAGACAAACTTCCATCAAACAACAAATTCTGCCTCTGATTCTTTGGGATTTGATTATCTGAATCTGATGAAGATGGATCCGATGAACTAAATCTAATGGACCTAAGTCTGATTCTCTAAATCTAATGAATTGGATCTGATTCTTGGCTAAAAGAATAAATCTTATATAAAAAGTTTAGTTGTCAAAAAATAAAAGAACTTTGTTAAAATAATTAATCACAAAGGTTTTTCAGTTCCAATTCAATTCAAACAATGGCATGAGTCTTTTGAACTTAAATATTAGCTCTAAAATTATCACATTAAGAACATTTTGACTTTTCATATTCTTAGGTTATTTAAAACAACTACAACTTCACAAAACCACTTGGCCTATTTATCCTATAATCTCCTTTCACTAATATATTAGCAAGGAAGATCAATATTCGGGCCAAAGGAACTATATCTCATTCTACAACAACTGGAAATCCCAAAACTCCCTCAAGAACACACCCAATCTAAAATTCAAGTAAAGGTACTGAGAACACTCAATTTAATAGAGGAAAAAAAATTAAGAGATTCATTAAAACCCTCCTTTAATAAATAACATGTCTAGAGTAACTAGCCCTATAATATTAAACATCATTTGGGCATTTCAAAAATGAAACCCCTGTCACCATACCCTCAGCAACACCCTAGTGTAGAATTCCAAACTATTTTTTCCTAGCCATGGCCACCACCATGCCCTTGTGGGGCACTGTGGTCATGGAGGATAGGGTGACCACCAACAAGACACACCAATATCTAAGTGTTTTGGATTGGTTGTTTCACATAGGGAATACCCAAGTACAAAACGACATGGGCCAGGGCATGGTCCAGCCCATTATAAACTAGAAAAGGTCTAAAAACTATTTGAAGCCCCCAAACACCTCCAATGCTTCTGAAATCGAAAAGAAACAACTTAAGAACCAAAATAAAACAAGGTAAACCAAAGAATGTTCTTGAAATCCAAATCCAGGATGTTACACCAACACTTTACAATACATCCAAACACCTTCAATAATGTTCTAGCCCAACCAAATCTAGATCCCTTTCTTTTAATCCCAAAATTATACCTTATAAGATTGCATTAGAAAAATCTCCCCCTAGAGAATTAATTCATTTTGTGTCATCATCCAACTCTTTATGATCCCTATCCTTAAGTGATTCACATTCCATATTTATGAAAATTCCATGAATTACATCCATATTCACATCCATGTCTAATGATTAGAAGTAGTGGTTCATTAAATTATTGTATAATTGGAGGTTTTTTCCATTGAAGATCAAAAATATTTTGTGATTTTCAACCAATACCTTGTCTTCAAAAGAGACAAATCCCTTTCAAAGTGAACCTTCCAATATGACACCACTTATTGGTCTTATAGAGGGAAGATACCCTAATAGAGGTGAATTATGGTATGTCAAATAAAATTAACCCCCTTCCAATGATATTGTTTTTCACTAGTCGGAACAAAAATCTCTTCCCCACTGAATATGAAACTGATAAAGCACAAGATACATCATAGATTTTACATGGTTCACCGCACTAGACTACATCCAAGGACTATACACACAGTTATGCATCAATGTATCAAAATCAACTAATGTGCACTTCTTGTTTATAAAGTTCAAAGTGCACTCATCAACCCTCTAGGTTCACATACACCCACATGAATAAAACTCACTCCCCTCTTAGTAAAGAAGAACTCGAGGACCCTCAAGAGTGAAACATCAGAATAAAAGAGATCACACCTCATTTGGTGTGACAATACACTCCATGTTTATCACAATTGATGATATTCTCTTCCTAATCTTTAGCTTTGGATTGATGGGTCGCTAATAGCCAAACTATCCTCTAATTTTCAGCAGAACGCTTTGTAATTCACATTATATTTACTCATTCTATCCTTGTTATCACATAAAATATCATTTTTTCATTACTTTATGAGATATTGATTAATTATTAGGATCTCTTCATGTTGATAAAATTCTTCAAAATCAAGATGCCAATCCACCATCCTTATTAGATAGTCCATGATATCTAGAGTCTCCATGATTAAAAGAGTAGATTTGTTGTGATAGTAAAGAGATAATGATGGAAGACAAAGACAATTATGATGCGGTCTGCTAGAAATCATAGGAGAGTTCCTAACCATCCTCAAATTTCTAGCGTACCTCTTTGGAATTCTCTCCCTCTTCCCTCATTCTCTCATTGTTGTCGCAACAAATCTCTTATTCCCATCACAAAGACTTAGAAAATCATTAAGGATTTTGGAAACTTTAAAATATACATTCCAAGAATTCATTACATCACAACACAAGGTATTATGATATATTTATTTTAAATCTATACTCCTTCAAAAATCATGACCATATCTGTATCCATCCTCTGAAAACTAAGGCATAATTGAAGTTTTAAAATTATGTATGATAAAAATCTTATAGCGTAGCCACTATCATTATAGCACAATCTAGAATTCACAACTCTTCTTACTACATGATCCACAAATCATAAAAAGTATCCTTTCACCCCTTTTTTAAGAAAAATCTTCAAAAAAATCACTGGTTTATATTGTGAAGTGAGCATATTCTCATAATGTTCAACCCTGTATAAAATTTTCAAAGCTCAACCCCATGAACATAATCATGGAGTAATAATTACTAATTATTTATACTTTTACACCTTACTAAAATTATTCCTCAAAATATTATATTCTGCACATATATATCACGACACGACCATCAATTCATAAGAACCAGTCCCATAAGAAATATATTACAGTATTATTTTTTTTCTTAAAAGGGAATTCTCATATGTGTCCTTTTCAAACTCTCCACAAAAGGAAACTATCCTCCCCGCAAATAGGTCACTCCGAAGATAGCCCCAGCTAGGAAGGGTTTTTTTCCAGTCGATATGGTAGTGTCTCGGAGGGTGACATCTCGATCATCAATGATTTGACACAACAATCCATCAGAACTGGTGGGTTGCACCTCATTTTTCCCACCTAGCCAGGACCGGGTGACCCGACATGACGAGTGGGTCTAGGGGAAGGAGAAATTATCCCACTAGTGGGCTCCCAGGAATTGAATCCTGAACCTCCCAAAGGACAATGTGTTTTATACCACCTCTGACACCACTACCCCACCGCTGTAGAGATTATTATAGTATAAACTCATTACGATGTGAATTTTGCTAACAATAATGCCCATCCACATACAACCTATGTTGAGCATCTAGTAAAAAACCATTGATACCACAAAAATATGAAATAAATATTCTTTTAAATATGTTATTTTTTAATATACCCTCTTAGTTGTTATTTATGGATCATTTTACATCAACCTGTTGCAGGACCTGTATAAAATTCTACTGGAAACTCCTCAATTGTATGTAATTGCTTCATTCTGGAGGCCTGTGTCTGGAACCCTATAGTATATGAAGCATCTGGTTGTACATCAGATCCTTTAGGTGATGAAGAGGATATACCAGAGTGAGAAGAAGATAGATCCTGACAAAACTTCCATAAGTTACCATGATGTCCACATGAGTTACAAACCTTTGGAGGCATAGTGAAAAATCACTTTGTGTGTCTCGTCTATCCACACAGGTAACATGTCAAGATACTAACCACCGATGATGGTGTAGGAAGAAACCTATATGATGCACCACTATTTCTTCCACTAAAAAACTCATTTTGATTCTTCTTTCCCTTATAAGAATGACTAAATCTACCACCAGAGGAAAAAAAGGAAATCCAGTCAACCATAACTTAAATGTCAGGCCAAGATCTTCCATCAATGCTCTATCGACCACCTCAGCATAGGTGTTCAACCTTAACAAGAATACATGTGATAGGATATTAGTTTGAATACCCATCTATAACCTTCAATCCTTCTACTTATCATTAGATACAACCTTAGATGAAAACACAAAGAACTTGGAAAAGTGATTGGTATACTCCACCACTGACTAATTCCCTTGATAAAGTTTGAGAAACTCCATGGATTTCTCTATGGTCGTGGATTTTGGGTAAAATTACTCAGTAAATATGGCCTTTAAGTCCTTCCACTCCAATCCCTCATGCTTATTATCCATGAAAACTGAGTCCCACCACCTTCAACTTGGACCTTAAATCTTGAAGAAAACACACTTCACTTTTACTAAGTCATGAGTCTCCAAAAATTCAAAGAGCCTCATGAGATTTCCCAACCAATCATCTACCTCCCAAGTATCATCATTCCTTGGAAATATGGGGGTTTATGATAAAGAAATTCCTAGGCTCAATTCCTATACTCATCGCTTAAAGGTTCCACTTCTAGAGCCTAAATAGGGTCAAGTTCCACACCTTGATCCATAGATCCAACCATGTACACCACCACTTCAATCAGGTTCTAATAAAATGGAGGGTTTACCTTCCATGGTTCATCAACAACACCCTATCAAGGAATTGTTGGAAGTCTTCTGGGGGAATGGTACTACAAATCAATAAACAAAGAGACATGAAATCTTGAGTTCTAGGAATCAATAAAGGTCAATCATAATTTTAAGGAGACAAGAGGAAATAAAGACTATAATTATAACACCATAAATCCAAAAGATACAATTCCAAAAACCCCATGGTAACTTAAGCCTCATTATGATGAAATATGGTTAGGAACTCACTCACAACCTACAACTTTAGTCCTCACACTCCTATCTCATGTCTACCGAGGCATCCCAAAATGCATACCAAAAATAAAAATAGAAAAACTGCTATTTGATACCAATTTTTCAGGAGTATTACTCAAACTATTTGTAACCCAAATTGGTCCTAACACAAAGGGCATTCCTAATCCCCAAGAGTAGGAAACTAGTGCCTAGGTATTAATAACTACCTTTGTAAATGATTTTTCCACAAAGAAACTGAATTAATGTGATATAAAAATATAGAAGTATACCAAAAACAAATCCTACAATGGAAATATACAATCAACAGGAAAAAAAGTTCCATGATACATAAAATAACAAAATTACTCAAAAACTGCTAAAACCAACACCATGTGATGTGACATCACCTATAGACTCTTACACCCTACTAACAAAAAAACTTGTCGCCACCCTATGGTGATTTTCCCATACATGCATCAGATAAAACAAGATCTCCATACACCCAAAGGTTTATGCAAGGTGTGAGAAAAAGAGCCCAATAAGATCCCACCAAGTGTTTCATAAGAATGCATTATAAACTAAACCAATTATTCTCAAGTAAAGTGTAATCAAGCATGAGATATAGTTTAACACAAAGCATGGATAAATCACCTTTTTCACGGTTTATAAATCATACCAAATAAACAGGTTTTCAAAGCATCTCCATAAATATTACAAACATGAATTTCAAAGATATCCATTATATAAAACAATCCATTTAGTCGCAAAAATTCTAGGCTAGTGGGGATCCTCATTCCATTATCATGATCAGTAGGCCACCTAGTGTGCACATTCCCCTAGAATTATAGGTCTACGGGTAATAGTTCACTCCTGAGAGTGGATCCTTGCCACAACTTAGGCAACTTAGTGAACACATTACCCTAGAAGAATAGATCTAAGGGGAAATAGTTCATCCCTGAGAATGGTTACCTGCCTCATCGTCGATCACATCCAAGTTTACCACAACAACATCATTCATGGGAATTTCATCTTTAAAACCACACAAAACATGCTTTGAAACCATTTTTGTTAACACCAAAGGATAAATCCAAAATCACAAAACATTTCCAAAGATAACATATTTTATCAAAACATTCCTCATTCCCTTTATAAAAATTCAATTCACTTCCATGATATTGACATAAACCATGTTTTTTCAAACCATTTAGAAAAAAAATCAAAGAGAAAGAAAGAAATGTTTTTTAGAATAAATCCAATTCATGAAATCACCTACTTCAAGAATGGTATCATCAAACACCCAAAAAGGAATGCATAGCCAGTGAGAAAGAGGAACCCAATAGTAGAAAGAATAGGACCAGCCACTAATACCCTTTAATTAATCTCTCGTCAAGGAAGAACAAGATTCAGGCCAAAGGAACTACATCTCATTCTACAACAAATCGAATGCCCAAAACTCACTTAAGAATACACCCAATCTAAAATTCAAGTAAAGGGAATGAGAACACTCGATTTAATAGAGGAAAAAATTAAGAGATGCATTAACAACCTCCATTAAGAATGCACATGGCTAGAGTAACCAACCCTATAATATTAAAATTTGTTTGGGAGTTTCAAAAATGAAACCCCTGTCACAACACCCTTGGCCACACCCTAGTGCAGAAGTCATATTTTGTCATGTCCATGGTCACCACCATGCCCTAGTGGGGCCTCGTTGGCCGTGGTTAATAGGGATATATCTAGTAGGACACGCCCATCTCTAGGTGTTTTGTCTTGGTTGTTTCACATAGGGAATACCTAGGTACAAAACGGCATAGACCAGGGCATGGCCCAGCACATTATGAACTAGAAAAAGTATAAAAACCTATTTTAAGCATCCAAACACCTCTAATACTTCCGAAATCAAAAAGAAACAACTTAAGGCCAAAAAGAAAACACGGTAAACCAAGGAACATGTATAAAAGAAAAAAATACATTCAAACACCTTCCATAATGGTCTAGCCCAACCGAACCTAGATCATTTTCCTTTAATCCCAAAATCTGACCTTATAAGATTGCATTAGACTATTGGGAAAAAATACCTCAAGGTAACATTGCAGCATTTTTGGGTTGGTTGTGTTTGTTGAAAAAGCAGGAGATCAGGGAATGGAATATCCGAAGGTGGTACAAAAAGAACAGATACAAGGTGGCGCTAGTTTCCAGTGTTTTCCAATTTTTTGGGGTCCAAATTTTGAAGTTTGGTGAGCTTTTCAAAAAGTGGATTTCCTTGAATATCTCATCAAAAATATGGAAAAGGCCTGGATTTCATGAATATGGTCTTCATTAAGTGGATTTGGAAAAGACATGAAGAATGTTGACGGTGATCTCTACGATTACGATGAGCTTCATAAAGGAGCTTCTCTAAAGAGCTTTGTAATGGAGCTTTGCTATCTGAAAATTTCTATGGTGCTTCGCAAAGTAGAGAGAATTTTGGATGAAATTTCAGAGCTTTTCCAAATGGGATGAAGTGGCACCGACTTCTCACAAAAGTTTCAAGGGTTGGTGGAATCACCTATAAATAGGCCTCAACCCCCTTGAGAAGAGTAGAGAGTTTTTTACGAAAAATCTTAAGTCACTCAAATCACGAAGGAAGTTCATGAAGGAGCTTCACTAAGGATCTTACCAAAAGAGATTTGTAGCATCTTGTTTGAGATCTTTGAAATTAGGACCTTTGCGAAGGAGCTTTGCTAAGGATCTTTGCAAAGGAGCTTTACTAAGGAGCTTCATGACAACTTGTTTGAGCTCTATGAAATTGGGAGCTTAGAGAGGGAGCTTTGTGAGGGAGCTTTGTAATTGAGATTCATAACAGAGTTTTGCAAAGGTTGGTTTGGGATTCACAAAATGGGGATCTTTTAGAAGTATTGAGATTTGTAAAGGTAGTTCCAAGGTTATTTCCCAGTGTTTAGTGGTAAATAGTTATTCATCAGTGGATGAAATTTGGACTTTAATAGAGCATCTATATATAGTGGAGGATTCATTCATTAGTGATAATGAAAGGACCTGCAAGTCCATAAACTGTGAGTGGATCCTTTCTAGAGCAGTGAGCAAAGGAAGAGGAATAAGGTGATCCCTTATACTGGCAGTGATCCAGATAGAGATAGAAATAAAGAGTGGTCCTTGGGAAAGTAATGTGTTGACCCTAAACTTTGTGAAGGCAGTGAGCCTGGGCATAGAAGTGATATATCCCTAACATTGCAAATTGGCAGTGAGATTTAGTATATTTGGTATATAGGCACATTACCATTGTATGCACCTTGGACATAGCCCAGTGAGGGTGAACCAAGTAAAAATATATGTGTATACCCGCTTTCATTCCTGCATCTCATTCAAAGCATCATCATCATATAAAGAAGGGAAGAATAAGATCAGTGTCAACACATAAGTGCGAACAAAGTGACCCTTATAATAAAGAGGTAAATATCTAGTGGGGTGGGGAAAATAAGTTGGAAAAGAATATCCATACCCTGATTCCCCTCCTCTCAGGGTATCTAGGCCCCTTTTGGACCTAATAATTTGTATCAGAGGGAAGGTTCCATTTATCATATTTGTTTTCTCTGACTTGGTTCAGTAAATTATTCAAGTTAAATATTCAGTATACTATTATCTTGGTGTTCCATGGAAAAGGTAATAACTTTAAAGAAGAAGTAGAAGTATTATAAAATTCCCCAATGTGGAAGTGTCAATGGAAAAAGTGTGATTCAGTTAAAGGAATCATGTAGTGAACAGAAGAATGGTTTGGATGAATCATATAGTGAAAATACTTACTCATTAAATGATACTGAAGGAATGAGTGAAGAATCAAATATTCCAAGTGATGTTGGAACTACTGATGATGAAGAAACTCCAAGAAGTAGAAAAGTATAAGTTGTCTATGAGACAAAGGAATTGGATTAGAAATTGGATGAAGAAATTAAATTTAAAGATATCTGGATCCAGGTACTGGAAACTAAGGTCAACAAGATACGAGGCTTAAATCAAAGACTTATTCACGTGGCTACTAATCTGAGGGAGAAGAATGATTCCCAAGATGAAGGATTGAAAAGGTTGTATATAAAGAAAGAAAAGATCAAATCTGATGTCAAGGGAAAGAATCTAAAATCAGATGAAATTCAGAATCTGAAAGCCAGAAATAGTGGTCTTGCTACACAGATATCAGAACTAGTTCAGAAGAATCAAAGGATATGATAAGAAAATGCATGCTGTTATGATTCTGTTACTCAGGAAAATTAAAAGTAAATGAGCAAAGTGACATGGTGGATAATCTCACACGTGAATTGGCAGATGAGATATGTAGGGGGAAGGATCTGAAGAGAGAAATCAATGATCAAATTGAATCAATGGATATTAATATTCAACAACTGGGATAAGAGCTTGAATTAGCAAAGAAAAAAGTGGAGAAATCTAGTGTCAAAGGAAATACCAAGTTAAAGGATGCCTTGCACTTACTATTTGATTATCCTTCGACTGCTGATGATGAAACAAAAATCAAATATGATATTTATGAAGAGAAATAAGAACATATTTTCTCATCTCAAAGGCAATACATTCTAGGAAAAACCAACATTGGATTTGATGAATCCCCTCACATGCATGATAGGAAGAGAGCTATGAACAATTCCAGAAATAGAAAAAGTCTTCTAGTTTCTAAAGACATAACTAAAAAGTCTTTTATAGGAAGTAATGATCTCATGTACTATTTCTATGGGATTCATTTTCATACATCAAGATTTTGTTCAGAGGTTCAGGAATACATTTCGTACTATGAAGATAGAAATTTTTATAAATATAAGAATAAGAAGAAGCATCATGAGAAATATAAAATAAGAGTCTCTTAGAAGAGATTATCCATGAAGTGCTTTTATTGTGGTAGAATGGGACACATCATGAGTATGTGTTAGGAAGCTCAGGAACTCAATGTCAGAAGAAGAACTCAAACTGCATCAACATCACAACCGAGAAATAATTAAATAAGGTATGCCTTAAATAAAAGATGTTGTATATGTTATAATTATGGTCAATTGGAAAGACAATGCAGCATGAAGAAATTGGGGAAGGAAAAGGAACCCAGAAGGAGATCCTCAGCACAGGCAATGTATAACAAAAAAGCTTATATTGGAAGACAACATGGTGAGATGGAAAATAGGTATACAGCCTTAGGAGAATCACAAGGAGCTCAACGAAAGTTGTATCAATCACCTCCTTTTTTACACTCACAAAAACTCCCCTAGAATGTATGTGTACAATCCTGGAAGAAAAGGGGAGGAGATTCCCCAAGTGTAATGAAGAAGAATGTAAAGTCATTGGAAGTGTTTCAGGTTTTTAGGGAGATACAATCCAAGGGGAAGTCGCATCAAAAGATGCAAGGTGGTGAGGTGATGTGCTTGGGAATATCAAATGATTCAAATCATTTATCAGAGTTGAGGATAAGAGGAACTAATTATGTATAATGGATAGTGTTGTTATTAACTTTATCTCTTGTTTCCTACACTAAGTTCCAACCCAGTGGGCTTAGAGGTATTGTCGATGGCTCATTTATAATTGGTTAATTCACCTAATGAAGATCTCATATATGTAATTGATATGGAGATGTTTCTCACACCTGTAGTTACATGTGAAGAAATTATGCAGGAGAAGAAGAATGCATGTGTGTCTAAATAGTGGTCTTAACAACATGAAGTGTTTCATAGCATCAGGGGAGAATTCAATATCATAATCAGATGCAAGAGGAATCAAATCAATAATTGGATGACCCAGTTTAGGTGTTATTTGTGCATAGAGAGAATATATATTGTAGGAGAAGCAACAACATTCATGTATTTCATGATTATTTGTTTTATTCTAACTATATGGTATCAACTGACTGTTTTCAGGTTACCAAGAATTTGTGAGAGAATATAAAGAATGTTCCAACAAGAAGATAGAAAATGTGGTTGAAAGAAATGATGTCACTATAGTAGAGAATGAATAGAATTTTTAACAACATAGTGACCAGTTGTCTAATAAAGGTGATAAGGAGGCACTACTGGAAAAGGAGGATTTACCAATGGTTCTGAACTGTTGGGAAAGGCCAGCGAACCGTTGGTATACCTTATATCAATGGTTCTGTGAATCGTTCATAAGTAATCCATTGGGATAGCTTTTCCCAAAAATTTACATAGAACCGTTGGGATAGTTTAGAAAAATTAGCCTACCCCAACGGTTCCCTAAACCATTGGGAAAATTTTTTCCCAACGGTTTCCCCCTGAACTGTTGGGAAAACCAACATTTTCCCATGGTTCCCAACGGTTTCTAAAACTATTGGGAATGTATTTTTACCAACGGTTCCCTTTGAACCATTGGTAAAAACTTTCTATGAATCCTATTCCAATGGTTTGAAACCATTATCATAGGCTATGTTGTGCAAATTGTACAGCAGCCTGCAATTTGCACAACACTGGTAATTCTCCAATCTCCTTATACCTACAATAACCAACTAACACATAAATATATAGAACAAATTCATAAACATTTAACATATAATTCATCTGGAAATATACACATCCATAATTAAATCAGAATTCATAACTTAATTATAAACATACATAATTCATTTAAACATACACATTTAAATGTGTTTTTTCTAGAAATGATGTCCATTTTAAATAGAATACATATAGTTGGAGTGATACTGGCCACACCGTGCCTCGGATTAAGGTGATTTTGACTCGTACATGTCACAAATTACCCATGGATCGTTGTCCTAAAGTATCAACATATTCCAAAATCATTTGATCGGTTTTCCGTATGTTATTTATTGTCACTTAAAATGTTGTTCATTTCAAAACAAAATGAGACACTTTGAGTGGTTCCGGCCACACCATGACTCAGATTAAGGCGGGGTTGACTCGTACATGTCACATATGACACATTGATCATTTTGATAAAGTTTCAACACATTCTGAATGTGTTTGGTCAGTTTTCTGTATGCCAATAGTTTTTAATTAAAATGTTGTCCATTTCAAATAAACGTGACACTTTGAGTGGTGTCGGCCACATTGCGCCTCATATTGAGGCGGGGTTGACTCGTACACATCACATATGACCCATGGATATTTTTCCTAATGTTTCAATGGAATCCGAATGCGTTAGGTTTGTTTTCCATATGTCAGTTGTTGTTTTCACTTAAAATGGTGTCCTTTTGAAACAAAAAAGAGACACTTTGAAACAAAAGAGAGACACTTTTAGTGGTACCGGCCACACCTGGCCTTGAATTTAAGTGGGGTTAACTCGTACACATCACAAATGACTCATGGATCGTTTCCCTAAAGTTTCAACAGAATCTGAATGTGTTTGGTTGGTTTTCCGTATGTCAGTTGTTGTTTTCACTTAAAATGTTGTCCATTTTAAACAATAGAGAGACAATTCAAGTGATGTCGGCCACACCGCGCCTCTTATTGAGACAGGTTTGACTCTTACACATCACATATGACTCATGGATCATTTACCTAAAGTTTCAATGGAATCCGAATGTGTTTGGTCGGTTTTCCATATGTCAGTTGTTGTTTTCACTTAAAATGATGTCCTTTTGAAACAAAAGAGAGACACTTTTAGTGGTGCCAGCCACACCGGGCCTCGGATTGAGGCGGGGTTCACTCATACATGTCACATATGACTCATGGATCGTTTTGATAAAGTATCAACACAATACGAATGTGTTTGGTCAGTTTTCCGTATGCTAGTTGTTATTTTCACTTAAAATGTTGTCCATTTCAAATAAACCTGAGACACTTTGAGTGGTTCCGGCCACACCAGGCCTCATATTGAGGTGGGGTTGACTCATACATGTCACATATGACCCGTGGATCTTTGTTCTAAATTATCAACACAATAAGAATGTGTTTGGTCGGTTTTCCGTATGCTAGTTGTTATTTTCACTTAAAATGTTGTCCATTTCAAATAAACCTAAGACACTTTGAGTGGTGCCAGCCACACCGGGCCTCGGATTGAGGCGGGGTTGACTCTTACACGTTACAAATGACCCAAGGATCATTTTATTAAAGTATCAACACAATCCAAATGCATTTGGTCAGTTTTCCATATGTCAGTTGTACTTTTCACTTAAAATGTTATCCATTTCAAACAAAAGTGAGACACTTCGAATGGTGTCGGTCACACTGCACCTCGGATTGAGGCAGTATTGACTCGTACACATCACATATGACCCATGGATAGTTGTGATAAATTATTAACACAATCAGAATCTGTTTGGTCGGTTTTCCATATGTACTTAAAATGTTGTCCATTTTAAACATAAGTGAGACACTTAGAGTGATCCCGACCACACCGCGACTCGGATTGAGCCGGTGTTGACTCATACACGTCACATATGACCCATGGATAATTGTGATAAAGTATCAATAGAATCCGAATGCATTTGGTCAGTTTTCTGTATGCCAGTTGTTCTTTTCACTTAAAATCCCATCCATTTTAAACAAAAGAGACACAGTTAGAGTGCTACCGGCCACACCGCGCCTCGAATTTAGACGGGGTTGACTAGTACACGTCACAAATGACCCATGGATCATTTTCCTAAAGTATGAACACAATCCGAATGCATTTGTTCAGTTTCCATATGCCAATTGTTATTTTCACTTAAAATGTTGTATATTTCAAATAAACCTGAGACATTTTGAGTGGTGTCGGCCACACCTGAGGCATGGTATTACCATCTTGAAAAACAGACATGTCCTCGGTTTATCTTCAAGGAACCAATATCACTCATGAGTAATAGAAACCATCCTGGTAGCCCTCACCTAGAAACCAAAGCATACATCCTAGAATTTCAAGTCTAAATTCCCTGAGCATGACGAGTCCGTCCATGAGTCCTTAACATGTAACCCATGTCTTATCCTAACAATTGACAAGTAAACCAAATCAAACAAGGAATAATTCACATAACATGGAGAATTTACAACAAGGATTTGTATTCAAATTAAAGCATATCATCACATGCATTTGATGAGCATGAGCTAATAAGCTTACCAAGACATTCATATAATTCAAGACATACAAAAATGGAATAATCCTAAATAACATTGCATGATCAGAGAAATAAAAAAAAGGCATGTGAAATCAAGGAGGAGGGTGGGGGCTGTCTGGGGGTCCAGGGAGGAGGGTGGGGGGGCTGTCCGGGGGGGGGCTGTCCGGGGGGCTGTTAGGGGTCCAGGGATGAGGGTGGGGGGGCTGTCCGGGGGGATGTCTGGGAGGTGTCCGGGGGGTGTCCGGGGGGCTGTCTGGGGACCAAGGAGGAGGGTGGGGGGCTGTGGGGGGGGGGGTTGTCTGGGGGGTGTTCGGGGGGCTGTCTGGGGTCTAAGGAAAAGGGTGGGAGGTTGTCCGGGGGCTGTCTGGGGGGCTGTCCGGGGGGTGTCCGGGGGGTTGTCCGGGGACCAAGGAGGAGGGTGGGGGGCTATCCTGGGGGCTGTCTGGGGGGCTGTCTAGGGGGCTGTTAGGGGGGATGTCTGGGGTCTAAGGAGAATGGTGGGGGTTGTCCAGGGTCCAGGAAGGAGGGGGCTATCCAGGGAGTTCCCAAACACACAATACTCTATAAACATGCTCAAGATACACTGAAACCACTAAAAGACATCAACATCCATGAAAACAGACAATATATAAAAATAACTCAACTCCAATAATATACTACGGGTCTAGATAAAACCAACAACTAGAATAGATTAAACATCAAATCTCAATAATATTAGTCAAAAATGTAACGGATCAATTTTTCCCACATCACCATCACTATCATCACCATCATCATCACCCTCGTCCTCTTCCTCACCCTCCTCAATTCCCTCCTCCTCTCCCTCCTCCTCGCCCTCGCCATCCACCTCACCCTCCTCCTCTCCCTCCTCTTCCGCATCAGACTCCTCGCCATCATCATTGTCAGGTTGGACATCGTCTTGACCACCACTAGAATTTTCACCTGGTTCACCATATATAGAACATATCGACAACATATATTCATCAAAAGCTGGGTTGGCCTCTGGTGGAAGTGTTGGACGTAGAACTTCAATAAATTTCATAAATGCATTGTTTGCCCTAGCAGACTGTTCTGCCGTCTCTATGGACCTTTTGTCAGCCTGTTCTTCCTGTGTCCTAACTTTCTACAGCTCGGTGGCACTACAACTCATACCTGAGGAGGTCTAATACCTCGTTGGGTCTATCCTAAGTCGGCAGCATACTCTTCCAGGATGCTCCTCTCCCAATACCTGATGTAAGTGATCAGTTGGCCCAAAATTGTCTGGTTCTTGGGCATCGAGGGCCTCTAAAGTAGACTATTACAAATATAAATATATTATTAAGTTAAAAAATATATATTAAAATATAAAATCAACATATTAAAACTTACAATCTGCTGCTGAGTCGGTTCGTTGACAGCACTTCCATCCTTTTTCCGTCTACTCGAGCAAAATAATTTTGCTCAAGGCACACGTCCTTCAATATTCTGTATTTGCCTCTACAATGACATTGAAAACTAAAGTTATATGAAAACTTTAGCAAATGATTAAATAATTTAGTAAACAAAATAAAGTGTAAGTCATAAAGAAAACTTATAAACAATTGTCATACTTGCTTCCTCTCATGATCTGGAATCGTAGTACGTCCTAGTGTGTGGAGGTATTTTTTTGCATCAATGTTTTTTTTATTTTTTCCAGATGATTCCTAAATAAAATTTGATGATTCAAAAGATAGTATTAATGAAAAACATGAAAGTTATTATTTAAATACCTCAAATGTAATTAATATCTTAAACTGGGTAGTCGTCCAATGAGTAATCATCTGATGATACTGCTCTATAGGACAATCATCCACGACTGGTACCACCTCTAACTCAGTGCCAACTCTAGAATGTCATCCAATATACAACTCATGCTTGTAGGCTCTCTAAATCTCACCTAAATCCTTTAGACATTCTGGTCATGCACCCTCACCATCGGGAAAATTAAATCGAAGCTGACATCAAAATATTAATTCATATAAATACAAAAATAATTCATGGCATTAAATACAACAGATTTTTTTACCCATATCTCTACCCAAGATCTATCCTTGACCTCATGTGGAAAATGTCTCCACGATAGCGGGATGACGGGAATGATGTCGGAGTATTTGGAAAGCGTCTCCAAAAAACTCTGACATTACTGCCCTGTTTTCTCAACCATTTGGTTGTATTAATTGTAATCCACCATAACCTGTGTACGGCAGTTCCACAACGCACGCATGCGTGTACGCCCCCGCCCCTGCCTCCTGTCAGTAGATGTATCTGTCATGAAATAAAAACAAATATTTTAACAAAACATGTTATAATGAAAATAAATATTGCTATAAAAATTTGTTAGGGTTCTATAAATATACATGCACCAATCTGATCGTTGAGTGCCACTGGATCCACAGAAACTGATGGAACACCCTGTGGTGGAACAGGAGTTGAAGAAGATGGAATATAGAAGCTCGGAGAGATAGAAGTAGAAGGAAAAGAAGATGGCACAACTGTATGAATGAATTCTGGCTGGGGAGTGGGAATCATCATGGGATATGAAAAAGATGGGTCAGAAGATGCAAAAGGTGGTGAAAACATGGGAGGCTTAAATATCTCGTGTGTCCCTAACAACACACCGGGATCAGAATGTGGGAAGGATGACATGTCAGTGGGAGGGGCAGGGTCTAGTCGGGTACGCGAAGCTGCTCGTCCACCTCTGGTACAAACCCTCCTTATACCACCGGACTGAGTACTAGGACCAGTACTAGGCTCCTCGTCAAATAACTGTCGACGTATAGGTGGATCCTATAAAAATGTTTACAAAAAAATTAATCCCATTACATTATATATTCTTTAAATGTATATGTTTGAAATAAAGTACTCACTACATGCACTAATGGTGGAATGCCCATATGCGTCATTCGACGATTGTTCTCCATCATTTGTTTCCTTCGCCTCTCTTCAATTGGCTGCATTTCCTGCTTTTGAAAACAAATATGTAATTAATTAGAAAATGGAAACTAATGTGTAACCCAAAAAACTAAATATATAAGGGAATAGGTGGATTCATTGGTAATTTAGCTATCAATTGTTTTAGAAGAGCTTGAATGGATTTAATAAATCATACAAGTTGTAATGTTCACCAAGTTAGAAATATTGTTTGACTATGTTTGAATACAGTTCAATTCCAAATTAGAAAATTCAATTCAAATAAAACTACAACCAATAAACATTGAAAATTCACATAATAGTCAAGTCAGCTAAAACATATTTGTGATCAATACTAAATCAATTTGAATATTACCAACCTTAACAACCCAACTCGAGGTAAACCAAAAGAATTGAGAACATGGATGAATGATTCTATATATTTTCAACCACAACTTCAGGTTCACAATCAAATCTGACAATTGAGCTATTGGAGTCATCAAAAGAAATAAATGGATTGGTTCTAATGGTACTAGGGACAGTGTCAATTCCATCATCACCATCATCAAAAATATGTCTTGGAATTACTTCAACTATGACACCAAATTCAAGTCAAAGTTGGTCTTTGACATAAAAAACTTGTTTAGCCATTGATGCCAACACATATGGTTCTCTGGTAGCAAGAGTGTGAGTCATATTAATTACTCAAAATCCATAATAATCAATAAATGTGCTCTGTCTCATCATTGAATCAAACCAATGGAATTTCATCATTGTGACTTCCATGAGAGTAATAATCCAATATTATTATTTTCTCAATGACTCCATAATAACCCACATTTTCAAATCACGGTCTACTATTTAATACACTGGCATAACAATTTGTTGTGGTAGTAACCATAATACCATCATGTTGTGTTCTCATGTTCTTTTCTCGTTCAGTGATAATAAATTTGTACTCATTGATAACAATTGATTTACAGTCACGAACCACGGTATTAGGACCAAAAGTCAAAGCTCTTATTTCCTCAGAGACAGAGTCAGCAGACAAACTCAATACCTGCAATATAAATGACTATTAAACTTAATTAAATATTGATATAATTATTTTAAATAGTAATATTTTTACCTTCAAGTTTAACCAAGCATAAAACTCTTTGCTATGAATATTCTCCCTCCTTCTCAAAGATAAAGAATGATGCTTTCAATTTATCATTGTTTTATGTTCCCTGTAGATAAAAAATATGAATAGTTTAACAGATATATATGTAAGATATACATATTCAATTTAGTTACCTAATATAGTCATCGAACAAATCACAGTTGAACAAAACTGTGCGATGTGCCATCTCCCGCTCTTCATGGATTAATGTCTTCAATGTATATGATCCAGGAATTCCTCCTGTTTGAGGAAGTGATGGAAAACTGGGTTCAATTTCCTCATATTGTTCTTCTTCATTTCTCATTGGTCTTTTCATTCTTGTAGTAAGATCAGACAAATACATTGATCAGAAATCTGTACATTCTTGAGTCAAGTAATCGTTCACGATAGAACCTTCAGGATGATTCCTGTTTCGGACATAATACTTTAATGTGTACATATTTATTTCAGTTGGATACATCCAATGAAAAGAAACAGGTCCTCCGAGAAGTATTTTAGTGGGAATATGGACAGTCAGATGCAGCATGCATGTGAAGAATGATGGAGGAAATATTTTTTCCAACTCACAAAAAATTAATGGGGCATCTGTCAACATATTTTTCAAGAAATACTTGGAAAACTTCTTAGCACAAAGATCTCTAAAAAATGGAACAACCGAATAACAGTCACCCTTACATTATTGGAAAAAAGATGATGGATTTCTATTTGAAGCAACTCATGTAGTAGAACGTGATAATCATGAGTCTTCAAAGATTTTAGCTTCAACTCTCTTCTGTTTACCTGTTTAGATATGTTGCTTGAATAGCCATCAGGAACTCTAATAGTCTCTAATACTTCCAAAAATTGTTTTTTTCGTAGGTTTCATCACATAAGAAGCACATGGAAGTTTCCATTTATTTTCACTAATACGCACAGGATGCAATTCTGGTCTGATTCCCCAATCCACCAAGTCACGCCGAGATCGTAAATCATCTTTTGTCTTCCCCTTGACATTTAGAAGAACTGAAAACAACATTTCACATATATTATTTTCAATATGCATTACTTATAAGCAATGACATAACAAATTGGTTGACCAATAAGTCAAATCAAAAAAGATACTCCTCTTCCTCCAATTGTAACAGGTTTCAGTGGAAACATTCTTTCTCTTTCCAGATTTCATTTGACCCTTCCCGAATGAAAAACTGAAATCTTTCAATTCATTAAGCACATCAGTTCCAGACATACGCTGAGGTGGATCATCGATATCTATGGTATTATCAAATTTTCGACGATTCATTCTATATGGATGATCCTTTGGCAAGAATCGTTGATGTCCCATAAAACTGAAACTACATCAATGTTTCAGTCTTCTAGATCGTGTATTCTTCATACAAACTGGACATGACAGTTTTCCCTTCGTGCTCCATCCAGACATCATTGCATAAGCCAGAAAATCATTGATCGTCCACATAAGCACAGCACGCATCTGAAATATGTCTTTCAAACATGCATCGTATGTGCGCACACCCACATCCCAAAGAAGTTTCAACTCTTTTATTAAAGGTTTTATGTATACATCAATATCAATGTTGGGATAAAAAGGACCAGATATGAGTATACTCATGAAAGTGAAAGGTTTTTTCATACACAACCATGTGGGAAGATTATAAATGTGTATAAAAACTGGCCATGTGTTGTGCAAGGTAAACATCTGCCTAAATGGATTAAAACCGTCGCATGAAAGACCTGGCCTCACATTACGCACGTCAGCTGAAAAATCAGGATGTCGAGCATCAAATCTCTGCCATGCAAATCCATCTGCAGGATGAACCAACTCATCATTAGTCTTCTTTCTTTCGGTATCATACCATCTCATTTTTATTGATATTTCATCAGACATAAAAAGATTCTGGAGTCTGGGGATCAATGGAAAGTGTCACATTACTTTCTGTGGAACACGGGATGGTGTTCCATCAGATTTTGACTTCCAACGGGATGTTCCACATTTTATACAATCATTTCGTTCAGCGGTTTCCTCCCAGAATAAACTACAATCTTTTGGGAAAGCATGAATTTTGTTTCTTGAAAATCTAAGTTCTTTAACTAACTTCCATGCCATATAGTGGTTTGAGGGAATATCTGCATCATCTGGAAGTAAATCCTTCAAGAGGGTAAGAATGTAATCGATTGCTGTATTAGAAATCCCATACATAGTTTTCTCATGAAACAATCGGATTAAAAATTCCAGCTTCTTCATTTTATCACATTGTCAATATACTAGAGTCGTGGCAGCATCATTCAATTTTTTCACCCTATCAATATCATCATTTTCACTAGATGCATCATCTTTCCTCATATCAAAGTCTACTTGAGTCGAAATCCTTTCTTTTTCATGATTAAGAATAAATGGAAATCGATCATCTAACAAATTCTCCATTCCAGTCCTTTCATTTCGATCATCACTAATTTGATATTTCATTTTCTCCCCATTGTGATACCACACAAAGTAGTTTTCTTGAAAATCATATTTGGTTATGTGGTAGATGACTTCTTCACAGCTCAACCAAGGTCTACCAACAAAATTGGAACATGGGCAGTGTATGCGACCACTATCTGAAGCATTGTGAAATGAAAAATCTATAAAGCTCTCCAAATTGTTTTGAAAATAGCTTGAGATCTGATCGGTTTCATACATCCAACTTTTGTCCATTCTGTAAAAATAATTTATATAAGTCATTTTGTCATAAACAATTCAATAGGATTGAGCTTTAATAGAAAATATATTTAAGTAAATGATAAAGGAAGAAGTTTCTAGTCGATGTAGTGAACTATTAAAATAATGTAAAGAACAAGTACTCAAAAATTAAATTAAAATTTATTTATATTCATTTTCATTAGGTCTATAAGAGGCACATTCCTCGGGTCCCATTATGTGTTATAGGCATCCCAAATCATTCACTCATGTTCAATAACTCATTATTGGCACCTCTATGGCCATACCTTTCATTAACCAATTACTTCCCCAAGTCAAGCGCACCCCATGGGTGAATAAATTTTAGGCTTCTACACTAATAGGTTGTTCATGGGTTGTAAAAAGATTTAATTTCTTAAAGTATAGACAAAAAAATTTATTTTTAAATTTGAGATTAATAATAAAGTATGTCAATGATAACAACATTACTGAATTAAACTTGTGACTTATCTAACATTTTTATCAATGTCTACACATGCCAGTATGGCTAGTGAAAAGCATCCCACCCTCATAAAAGTGAGTATTGGCCAAGAATGACACATAATATACAACGTACAATGAGAACCATATTTAATTGACCCCAAAAGTTATATTAGTACAGTCATCTTGGTGGAAATGGAATATATGATCCTGGTTAACTGATGAATTCAAAAGCTCGTATTCCATATGTTGGACACTATCTAAGGTAAGAAATCATGTGAGTATGGGTATACATCATTCAATTTCTTACATGCTAGTGAGAATGAAGGCTTGAATTAATGACTTGAGTTCACTAATTAAATGAGGGTAGAGTTTTCATAGGCTGTGTAAACAGAATGATTAAATAAGGGTAGAGGTTGCATACACTGTGCATGGTGGGGGAGTCTTAGCCGATTTAGAAACTAAAATAAATTCCCATCATGGGTATCAATAAGAAACATCAGCATCAAAAGAAACTCCAAATAAAAAAGGACTAAAAACATAAAACATTTCAAGAATTCACTACTATGAATGGTTTATCCACATGTTTAGCAGTAATTATATGTCTTAATCATGAACCACCTCTACAGCTCCTAGTTTTCACTAATAAACATAAGTTAAATATCTCAAAATATCTTTAAAACCACTCATTAATAGGCTCAAAACGTAAATATAATCTTGAACCAACCATGGAATCTCTTTCACAACACATTCTCACACACCAGTTATCTCATGTGTTACCAAATACCAAACATAGTCACATAACAGGTGTACTATAACAAATTACATTACACAAGCCTTATTAAAAAATATCATTTTAATAAAACACTTTCCTCAAGATTAAATCATTTCTGAAATATCTTTCGAAATCCATTTTAAATCACCTATGTCTGACTTTACCAATGGTTTTATGAAACTGTTGGTAAAGGCCTCCTTGATGAACCATTGGTATAGGAGCGTTGGGAAAACCCAGATTTTTAGTAGTGGGTTCCACTAGAAGAGGTATGAGTCCACTAGTGAATCATAAATATAGATTTTCCCATCTAACTATCTAAGTCACCATGACTAGTCAAAAGAGGTGAGCAAGATAATGAAGTTATGAGGATCACAATGAGGATCCTTATCAATATCAATCATATTATTCAGACCTCAAATCATATCTCAATCTCACCCCAATCTCCATCGATGTGAATAATCCCATTTTCAACATCCATCAATTGTAATTACAAGAATTGAGCAAGTTACATTAATGAATTATTACAATTGAGGATCTTCATAAAGTTCCAACTGAGTGGTAAAAAATCTTCAATTCAATTCAAGACCCCTTATTTAATTAAATATTTAGAAAGGTTATCTATACCAACTTCCTTCCAAAAACTAACATGTAATTCTAAATAGGCCTTTAAAAAATCCTTTATTTCAAAACATCCCAAATGTATTAAAGGATGTTTTACAATTAAAAAATCTCAATATTAATTCTAAACATGGGATTACAACCTATTTCCACATGAATAAATATCTAATTTAAAATTACCAAAGAAATATCATTTCAAAAAAAATCATTCCAAGAGGGTTCATTGTCATTTTACAAATTAAATCATTTGAAACTACTTAGAAAACATTAAATAGGTCAACTCATTTCATGAAAATCAATTTATTTCATTCTTTGAATAAAAACTCGAGACAAAGACTCAATGTAACGGCCCGAAATTTTGAATAAATCTTGTTTCCTAATTTCATGTGTTATTTTATTTTATTTTTATACTCAACAAAAATGTTTTATTTGATAAACATGATTATAATTAAAATGGGACCATTGGGTTCTGACTGTTATATGACCATCGGTCAATATGACCGCTGTGAACAAAATATTTTGATTATTGTCTCTAAATACAAGTAATCTTGGTTAATTATTATAGAAAGAAGATTCGATGGCCTCACCTAGTAGTCTTGGACCGATCGAAGCCCATCTAACAGAACTTGGGAAGGAGGTAGCACCATTGGGCTTTGCTCTAGACCAAACCCAAGCCGAACTTCATCATGTGAAGCTAGAACGGAATTTCCTTCGCGAGAAGTTCAAACTGATAGAAATTACTACTCGGGCAATGTTGGTCGAGCCTCCCTCAGACTCTCTCACCTTAGCACACCTTGCACTTAGGTCCTATGCTGGTGTGATAAGGGGCTATGTAAGAAGACCGTAACTGCCTTGTGTAATCCTTTGTTTTAAATAAAAATTGGGATTTCTTCTTATGATGATGTTTATGATTTTTCAAATGACCGGATAAATATAGTATGCATATTTTTGATGAATTTTAGAAAAAGGATATTTTAAAAATGTTTATGTAAACCTTAAATAATTAAAAATGTGTAATGATTTTCAAAAAATGGTCTTCTAAAATTATGTTCAGTACAAAATTTGGAGTCTAATAAGATCAACTTGATTTTTGATGAATAGTAAATTATGAATAGTGATTTTATGATTAGGATTAGTAATATGACCAAATGGATTAGTAATCTCACTTAAAGAAAGTTTTAAAATAATCTAGGCACCTTGATTAAGTAATGTGATTCAATAAAATGGTTAAATAACGGTTTCATAAATTATTATTCAAGTATTAGTTTTTTTCGGGTGAATAGTGTTTTTTAATTAAAAATTAAATTAAAAATATTTAGAAAATTATTTTTATAAAATGGATTTCATTTTTGAACTCAGAGCACCGATATTATGTTATGGTAATTTTTGGGGTTTTTTCTGAAAAAATGAATTTTCGGTGAATAGTGTATTTATTTAAAAAATAAAATAAAAATATTTAGAAAATTATTTTTATAAAATGGAGTTCATTTTTGAAATCAGAGCATTGATATTTGATTAATGTGAAATTTTGGGATCTTTCTGAGAAAGTTGAATTTTCAGTGAATAGTGAAAATACAGTTTTAGGGTTTCGGTATGTTTAATGACATCATAATTGTGTCATGATGATGTCATGAGATATTTTAAGGGTTGGCCGGCCAAGGGTGATGAATTATTGTTTTGGGGGCCCCATGTGGCCTAACTCCATGGTAAATGCCAAGGGAGAGCACATGGGTTTGAGAAAAACACATGTGAGGTGTCCCTTGGCCATTAATGCCTTGTCCCCTCACTTTCCCTATAAATACCAAGCCCTCCTCTCATCCATTCGACTCCCCACTCTTCCCCAACGAAGTTCTGGTCTCATTACATCCCAAGGAGTCCTCCCAAGGTGCCCCCAAGCCCTCAAGGTCCCATCCTTTGAGGTTTAAGAGTTACATTTTAAGGTAAGGGATCTGACCCCTCTCTTTCTTTTCAAGTGATCTCTTTTATGTCATTCCTTTTATGCTCCATGTTCTTATGTTGGAGGATGATCTTTTATACTCCTCTTACTGCCCTTTTTATTTTCATATAATGAGAGATCCCCTCTTACTCTCATTATTTTGTTTTATGAAGTTTTAAGTGGCGCCGTTAGGCTGCCGAATTTTTAAGGGATTCTTTCACCCTTCTCTTTTTCAAAGTTCTACTTTCATGTCAAGTCTTTCAAGTTCCTTTTTATTATGTTGGGGTATGATCTCTAAATTTATCATACTTATCTTTTATGATCATATGATGAGAGACCCCATTTTATCTCTTCAATTCAGCACTTTGAAGTTTTAAGTGGCGCCGTTAGGCTGCCGAATTTTTAAGTGGTTCTTCACCATTCTCGTTTTGAAGTTCTATTTTCATGTCAATTCTTTCAAGTTCCTTTTTGTTATGTTGGGGTATGATCTCTATATCTATCATACTGATCTTTTATTACCATATGATGAGATACCCCATTTGATCTCTTCAATTCAGTACTTTGAAGTTTTAAGTGGCGTCGTTAGGCTGCCGAATTTTTAAGTGGTTCTTCACCATTCTCGTTTTGAAGTTCTACTTTCATGTCAATTCTTTCAAGTTTCTTTTTGTTATGTTGGGGTATGATATCTATATCTATCATACTGATCTTTTATGACCATATGATGAGAGACCCCTTTTTATCTCTTCAATTCAGTATTTTGAAATTTTAAGTGGCGCCGTTAGGCTGCCGAATTTTTAAGTGGTTCTTCACCCTTCTCGTTTTGAAGTTCTACTTTCATGTCAATTCTTTCAAGTTCCTTTCTATTATGTTGTGTTATGATCTCTATATCTATCATACTGGACTCTTATGTTCATATGATGAGAGACCCTATTTGACCTTGTCAATTCAATTTTGTTGAAGTTTAAGTGACGCCGTTAGGCTGTCGAATTCTCACAAGAGAAATCTTATTTTTTTTCTTCCTTTCATGTTCTTCATTTCATATGGTATATTTTCAAATTTCATTAACAGGTTCTTAAATCCCTTATATTTTTTCCCTTTACTGTTTTATGGGTCATTTATGAATGTTTGACCTATGTCCCCTCTCTTTCAATGTTATCTAAAACCCCGAAACGTAGCCGTTATGCTGCAGGATTTTCGTCTCAAAATGCCTCTCTCTTTTCTCAAAATTATTTTATGTTATTAAGTGAATACTCAAAGATCTTATTTCTACAGGGGTATTCACATATATATCAAAATGTTCTATTTTAAATTCTGTGATTTACATACATGAAACCCGCTTTCCCTTTTCGTGGGTTTAAAGTGACATAAAGATCATGTCTTTAAAAGCAGTTTTTAAAACGTTATGATGATGAAATGAAACCCATTTCTTTTATACTATATGGGTTGTTTATGAAATGATTGATGATGATATACGTGGCTCACATTATAATAAAGGAAAATTTAAGGGTGCGCCCTGATAGCGCTCCAATGCATTGGGTAATGATGTAACCACTAGAGATTACAATTTAAGGGTGCGCCCTGATAGCGCCCCATTGCATTGGGTAATGATGTAACCACTAGAGATTACAATTTTCACGATATCTTGGTGAATAACCTTGGTAAATTTTTTTAATGACACCTTGGGGATGGACCTTGGTGATATGTTCATGATTTTCTATATTAAATGATGTAGCCACATCTTAAAGTTATGAAAAATGTTATTTTTATTATGATATGCCTCACGATTTCTTTCTCATGCCTTAAAGTTCTTTTCATGGCCTTATTGAAGTATCTCAAGTTCACATGTAAAATGTTTCTCTTGTTTCCATTACTGGGCCTTCTGCTCACCCTTTATTTTGATGTATGTCCCCAGGTTATGAGATGCAGTAATGAACCTAGGATGAACATGAGGAGAAGCCTTCAAGTGTTTAAGAAGAATGTTTTATGTTTTCATATTTTAAGTTCCTGGTTTCCAAGACACTAAACCCTAAAGATCCTCAGTTTTGTAAAATGTAATGAAAGTTTATTTGATAAAAAGGCGGGATGCTATAGTTGGTATCAAAGGATGGTTTAGTTATTTGTGGAAATTAGGATATGAAAACTTTAGGAAGAAGCCTATAGAAAAGTTAAAATATAGGAAATCTTCCTGGTATTTTGGTGAGTATTGAGTAAGGGGTTGCCAAGAAAATACATCCATGTCTGGATACGAGAAGGTAGAGGTGGATCTGGCACAGATGTACATAGGGGTAAAACCCAAAAACACCGCTTTGAGCTAGACTCGAACGGGAACTGGTACACGACAATGGGCCTTGCTGCACTCTTGGTTACGACACTCCCGGGGGATATGCTTTGGTAAATTCATAAGCTTGGTATGAACCATTGTTAAAGGAACAAAGATAAAATAAAATAAAGATTCACATAATAATATATGATCATGGATAACCTAGATTGGAACCTAGGGGATCACAAGTTAGGGTATACTTTTCTTCTACAAGTTATCCTTATATGCTTTCAGTTCCTTTTCATGATTATTGGCTAAGTACTTAAGCCCCTAATTATGCTTTCTCTTCTTAGCGAATGGTGGGAAATGGAAGAACATGTCCCAATAAAAAATGTGATAGGAAATGCGACGATTGTCGTATTAATATGACAGGGATGATTAGGGGATTAAAATGTGATTTTTATTTTGGAAGACGTTCACTATTTTGGGGACCCTATATGATCGAGGTAAATAGATTACAACGGTATTTTCATTGAGGAGTAAGGTTAACTTATATTTTGAAGAATCGATGAATTTAAGGTGGACTTATAGTAATTTAGGTTACTTATGGGAATGATTAACCTATCTTGGGTTAAATATGTTTAGGTTAGATACTTTTGTTATAAGATGTTAGGAGTGGTTGATGTTGTTTGGAGATGAACAATGAAGTTTATTTTGAAGACTATGTTATCAAATCCTTCTTGTATTTGGGTTTCAATCTTAGTTTGGTTTATTTTGAGGAATTTTAAGGACCGTTATTTATGGAATGGACTATGATGAACTTTGGGTAGTACCATGGAACTTTGAAGATTTCAAAGTAGTTTCCATTCCTATGGGATTCTTTCTTTTTGAAGAGTTGTTTTACCTTACCCTTTTGGTTTTTGGGATAATGTTTAAAGATAAAAGAAATAGATAGTTAATCTTTTGTGGATTATGTGATTCTCTAGAAGATGATTCTTGTGTTTTGATGAGACCAAGTAGTTTTGAATGCTCATAGTTTGGAGAAAATATTAGTTTTGGGTAGAAACTTATTAAAGGATAAAACTCTACATGAAGGTAGATATATTTCCTTATGTTTTTGTTCTATGTTGTAAATGAATTCCTCAAAGTTATGAAAAGGAATGTAAAACAAAAACGTTGTTGGTTTATGTTTCCTACTAGGTAATCAAAGACCATTTGCACACATCATAATTTTGGGATTTTCTGGTGGTTAACTTCCTCCTAATCATGTTTTCTATCACTCTCCTTTAGGACGTGACCCTTTGTTTTCTCCTCCATGTCCATGTTTCCTACATGGAATCCTAGTATGAGTAAACTCGGGTGGCCTTTGTACTTCCTTTTCTTTCTTTTAAAGTAATGGTGTCACTGACTCTTTTTCTGATGTGGGACTTTCAATGAAATTTCAAAACCCAATTTTTAAAATTGTGAGGATGCAATTTCTTAAGGGGGGAAGATTGTAACGGCCTGAAATTTTGAATAAATCTTGTTTCCTAATTTCATGTGTTATTTTATTTTATTTTTATACTCAACAAAAATGTTTTATTTGATAAACATGATTATAATTAAAATGAGACCATTGGGTTCTGACTGTTATATGACCATCGGTCAATATGACCGTTGTGAACAAAATATTTTGATTATTGTCTCTAAATACAAGTAATCTTGGTTAATTATTATAGAAAGAAGATTTGATGGCCTCACCTAGTAGTCTTAGACCGATCGAAGCCCATCTAACAGAACTTGGGAAGGAGGTAGCACCATTGGGCTTTGCTCTGGACCAAACCCAAGCCGAACTTCATCATGTGAAGCTAGAACGGAATCGCATTCGTGAGAAGTTCAAACTGATAGAAATTACTACTCGGGCAATGTTGGTCGAGCCTCCCTTAGACTCTCTCACCTTAGCACACCTTACACTTAGGTCCTATGCTGGTGTGATAAGGGGCTATGTAAGAAGACCGTAACTGCCTTGTGTAATCCTTTGTTTTAAATAAAAATTGGGATTTCTTCTTATGATGATGTTTATGATTTTTCAAATGACCGGATAAATATAGTATGCATATTTTTGATGAATTTTAGAAAAAGGATATTTTAAAAATGTTTATGTGAACCTTAAATAATTAAAAATGTGTAATGATTTTCAAAAAATGGTCTTCTACAATTATGTTCAGTACAAAATTTGGAGTCTAATAAGATCAACTTGATTTTTGATGAATAGTAAATTATGAATAGTGATTTTATGATTAGGATTAGTAATATGACCAAATGGATTAGTAATCTCACTTAAAGAAAGTTTTAAAATAATCTAGGCACCTTGATTAAGTAATGTGATTCAATAAAATGGTTAAATAACGGTTTCATAAATTATTATTCAAGTATTAGTTTTTTTCGGGTGAATAGAGTTTTTTAATTAAAAATTAAATTAAAAATATTTAGAAAATTATTTTTATAAAATGGATTTCATTTTTGAACTCAGAGCACCGATATTATGTTATGGTAATTTTTGGGGTTTTTTCTGAAAAAATGAATTTTCGGTGAATAGTGTATTTATTTAAAAAATAAAATAAAAATATTTAGAAAATTATTTTTATAAAATGGAGTTCATTTTTGAAATCAGAGCATTGATATTTGATTAACGTGAAATTTTGGGATCTTTCTGAGAAAGTTGAATTTTCAGTGAATAGTGAAAATACCGTTTTAGGGTTTCGGTATGTTTAATGACATCATAACTGTGTCATGATGATGTCATGAGATATTTTAAGGGTTGACCGGCCAAGGGTGATGAATTATTGTTTTGGGGGCCCCATGTGGCCTAACTCCATGGTAAATGCCAAGGGAGAGCACATGGGTTTGAGAAAAGCACATGTGAGGTGTCCCTTGGCCATTAATGCCTTGTCCCCTCACTTTCCCTATAAATACCAAGCCCTCCTCTCATCCATTCGACTCCCCACTCTTCTCCAACGAAGTTCTGGTCTCATTACCTCCCAAGGAGTCCTCCCAAGGTGCCCCCAAGCCCTCAAGGTCCCATCCTTTGAGGTTTAAGAGTTACATTTTAAGGTAAGGGATCCGACCCCTCTCTTTCTTTTCAAGTGATCTCTTTTATGTCATTCCTTTTATGCTCCATGTTCTTATGTTGGAGGATGATCTTTTATACTCCTCTTACTGCCCTTTTTATGTTCATATAATGAGATATCCCCTATTACTCTCATTATTTCGTTTTATGAAGTTTTAAGTGGCGTCGTTAGGCTGCCGAATTTTTAAGGGATTCTTTCACCCTTCTCTTTTTCAAAGTTCTACTTTCATGTCAAGTCTTTCAAGTTCCTTTTTATTATGTTGGGGTATGATCTCTAAATTTATCATACTGATCTTTTATGATCATATGATGAGAGATCCCGTTTTATCTCTTCAATTCAGCACTTTGAAGTTTTAAGTGGCGCCGTTAGGCTGCCGAATTTTTAAGTGGTTCTTCACCATTCTCGTTTTGAAGTTCTACTTTCATGTCAATTCTTTCAAGTTCATTTTTGTTATGTTGGGGTATGATCTCTATATCTATCATACTTATCTTTTATGACCATATGATGAGATACCCCATTTGATCTCTTCAATTCAATACTTTGAAGTTTTAAGTGGCGTCGTTAGGCTGCCGAATTTTTAAGTGGTTCTTCACCATTCTCGTTTTGAAGTTCTACTTTCATGTCAATTCTTTCAAGTTCCTTTTTTTTATGTTGGGGTATGATCTATATATCTATCATACTGATCTTTTATGACCATATGATGAGAGACCCCATTTGATCTCTTCAATTTAGTATTTTGAAGTTTTAAGTGGCGCCGTTAGGCTGCCAAATTTTTAAGTGGTTCTTCACCCTTCTCATTTTGAAGTTCTACTTTCATGTCAATTCTTTCAAGTTCCTTTCTATTATGTTGGGGTATGATCTCTATATCTATCGTACTGGACTCTTATGTTCATATGATGAGAGACCCTATTTGACCTTGTCAATTCAATTTTGTTGAAGTTTAAGTGACGTCGTTAGGCTGTCGAATTCTCACAAGAGAAATCTTATTTTTTTTCTTCCTTTCATGTTCTTCATTTCATATGGTATATTTTCAAATTTCATTACTAGGTTCTCAAATCCCTTATATTTTGTCCCTCTACTGTTTTATGGGTCATTTATGAATGTTTGACCCATGTCCCCTCTCTTTCAATGTTATCTAAAACCCCGAAACGTAGCCGTTATGATGCAGGATTTTCGTCTCAAAATGCCTCTCTCTTTTCTCAAAATTATTTTATGTTATTAAGTGAATACTCAAACATCTTATTTCTACAGGGGTATTCACATATATATCAAAATGTTCTATTTTAAATTCTGGTATTTACATACATGAAACCCGCTTTCCCTTTTCGTGGGTTTAAAGTGACATAAAGATCATGTCTTTAAAAGCAGTTTTTAAAACGTTATGACGATGAAATGAAACCCATTTCTTTTATGATATATGGGTTGTTTATGAAATGATTGATGATGATATACGTGGCTCACATTATAATAAAGGCAAATTTAAGGTTGCGCCCTGATAGCGCTCCAATGCATTGGGTAATGATGTAACCACTAGAGATTACAATTTAAGGGTGCGCCCTGATAGCGCCCCATTGCATTGGGTAATGATGTAACCACTAGAGATTACAATTTTCACGATATCTTGGTGAATAACCTTGGTAAATTTTTTTTAATGACACCTTGGGGATGGACCTTGGTGATATGTTCATGATTGTCTATATTAAATGATGTAGCCACATCTTAAAGTTATGAAAAAATTTATTTTTATTATGATATGCCTCGTGATTTCTTTCACATGCCTTAAAGTTCTTTTCATGGCCTTATTGAAGTATCTCAAGTTCACATGTAAAATGTTTCTCTTGTTTCCATTATTGGGCCTTCTGCTCACCCTTTCTTTTGATGTATGTCCCCAGGTTATGAGATGCAGTAATGAACCTAGGATGAACATGAGGAGAATCCTTAAAGTGTTTAAGAAGAATGTTTTATGTTTTCATGTTTTAAGTTCCTGGTTTCCAAGACACTAAACCCTAAAGATCCTCGGTTTTGTAAAATGTAATGAAAGTTTATTTGATAAAAAGGTGGGATGCTATACTCAATTTCACCAATTCATTCTTCAAATATTCTTTGAAAATAAATCTAAACACTCATAGAATTGAATAATTCATAAATACTTGAAAGATGTCAAAATTATAGTCATCAAATTCATGACTTGTTCAATTCAATGAGAATAGGGTTAAATAATATTTCACAAGGAATTTCAAGGAAAACATTCATATAAACTTTGCTAAAAATTAATAAACACATATAAATAAATTTCCAAGTAACAATTAATTACAAGATGAAGAAAAAGCATAAAAACACATACTTAGAAAATCTGGAATCCAACCACAATGAATTTGAGATGTTTCTTCTTCGATGGAGTGTTAAAGATTTAATTAATTAAATGGATTGGAATGGAGAAAGTCTAGATTAAATCAAAACACAAAAAAATGATATACACATAAAAATCAAAACTTAAAACCAAAATATTATATGAATAACAATAAAAAAAAGGTAGCACTTAAATATTTTATGTGTATAAAGAAGAAAATACCTGATTTGAGATGAATTTGATGGATTTTCAGCGGTTCGAATGGAGGAAGTCATGAGAGGAGCCAAGCGCTGTAGATTTAGGGTTCTGTCGTGAATGGGGGAGAGGTGCGGCCAACTATATTTGGGGTAAAAATTTACCAACAGTTTTTAAAAATCGTTGGTAAAGGGTGTCCTGGCCCTTCTTTACCAACGGTTTAAGCAAACCGTTGGTAAAGAACCGTGGGGAAAACCTCTCATTCCAGTAGTGAGGTAAGAGACTCCAGGGGAGTAAAAGAGGAAAATGATAATTCAGAAGCAGATACTGATAATGACCATGAGGAAGTCAAATCCATATCATCATGAAAGTCAAAGAGATGAGCTGAAAATGACTTGAAAGATATAATTGGTAATCAGGCAGTGCTAGTGCAGACATGGAAGATGGGGACTCTATAGCAAGCATTGTACTTATCACAGGTAGAGCCTAATTATTTTAGTGAAGCAGTTGAAGATGAGAATTGGGTTAAGGCTATGAATAAAGAGCTTGACCAAATTGAGAAGAATTAGATGTGAGAGATTGTTTCGAGGCCAACAGATAAGAATTTCATCGGGACCAAATGGTTCTTTCACAACAAGATGAATGGAGATGGTGCAGTGATTCAAAACAAAGCCCTACTGGTGTGAAAATGGTACTCCTAGATATGAAGTGCAACGGAAGTTCAAAGTTTTCTAGATGGATGTCAAGTTATCATTTCTAAATGGGGTTCTGGAAGAATAAGTCTACATTGACCATCCGGATGGTTTTTTCATTCATGAAGATGATAATATATTTTGTCAACTGAAGAAGGATTTAAATGGTTTGAAGCAAGCACCAAGAGTGTGGTATTCAAAGCTAGATCAGATTCTGAAGAAGCAGCTTGAAGATATGGGAGTTGAAGTGAAGTCTCTGATTGAAATCCAATTTGATAATTCGAGTTCTATCAATATTAGAAAAAATCCAGTCCATCACTCAAGGACAAATCACATTGAGATCAAATATCATTTTATCAAGGAGAAGGTATAGAAAGGGTTTGTGAAGTTGGAGTTTGTGCCTACAGAACTACAAGTTGCAGACATTCTGACAAAGGCCTTACTTGAGGAAGATTTTGAGAGGCATCAACTGGCTTTGGGAGTCCATTCAACTCCCTGCACTTAAAAAAGTGTGGATGTGGGACCCCCCCCTGAGGTATGATGGGTTTTTCCCTAATGTACTAATGTGAGTTTTTACCCTGTTGCAAACCGCAAAGAAGTGACCTTTGGGTTCATTGAAAAAGGGGGATAAAATGTGACTGTTCAAGGGGGAGAAAGTGTGTCTTTTACGGGAGAAAATGTCTTAAGTCAAGACACGAAGAGAAGCTGACAGGTGGAGCATTGAGATATGGGGAGCAATGAGATAGGGGAGAGTATCAAATCTGATGATGCTTGAAGTGATCGATCAAAGATTAGATATCATGACAGCTGAGGTTCATGATGAAAGTAGTTTATTGGTATCAGTATGCTATCAACAATTGATGTCAAAAATAAAGTGATTCATTGATGAACTTTTCATACTACTCTTGTTTCTCATGCCGAGAATTGCTCATGTGGGCTTAGAGTATGTGGTGAGTGAATCTTTGGTCATTATCAGAATCGCAAGAGGCGAATGGTGGTAGATGATGGAAGGAGATTCAGTGAGGTATCAAAGTGCAGAGAATTGTTATAAGAAGTGTTGTCAACAAACCCAAATGGGGATATTGTTGGGAAAAAATTCCTCAATGTAACATTGCAGTATTTTTGGGTTGGTTGTGTTTGTTGACAAAGTAGGAGCTCAAGGAATAGAAGATTCGAAGGTGGTACAAAAAAAACAAATACAAGGTGGTGCCGGTTTCTAGTGTTTTCCAAATTTTTGGGGTCTAAAATTTGAAGTTTTGTGAGCTTTATGAAAAGTGGATGTCCTTGAAGATCTTATCAAAATATGGAAAAGGCCTGAATTTCACGAAAATGGGTTTCATGAAGTGGGTTTGGCAAAGACATGAAGAATGTTGATGGTGAGCTCTGTGACTAAAACGAGCTTTGCAAAGGTGCTTCGCTAAGGAGCTTTGCTAAAGAGCTTCATGATGGAGCTTCGTGATCCGAAAATTTCCATGGTGCTTCGCGAAGTAGAGAGAATTTCGGATGAAATTTCAGAGCTTTTCCAAATGGTATGACGTGGTGCTGACTTCGCACAGAAGGTTCAAGGATCAGTGGAATCGCCTATAAATAAGCTTTGACCCCCTTGAGAAGAGTAGATAGTTTTTCATGAAAACACTTAAGTCTCTCGAATCGTGAAAGAAGTTCGTGAAGGAGCTTCACTAAAGAGCCTTGCAGCGGCTTGTTTGAGCTCCACGGAATTAGGAGCTTCACGAAGGAGCTTCACAACAGATTATTTGAACTCTACGAAATTGGAAGCTTCGCAAGGGAGCTTCTCAATGGAGCTTCGTAATAGAGCTTCACAATGGAGCTTTGCAATAGAGCTTCACAATGGAGCTTCGAAAAGGCTAGTTTGGGCTTCACAAAATGGGGAGCTTTGAGAAGTAGTGATCCTTGCAAAGGTAGTTCCAAGGTTATTGCCCAATGTTTAGTGACAAAGGGGTATTCATCAGTGGATGAAATTTGGACTTCAATAGAGCATCTACATACAGTGGAAGATACATTCATTAGTGATAATGAAAGGACCTACAAGTCCATAAACTATGAGTGGATCCTTTCCAGAGCAGTGAACAAAGGAAGAGGGAGAAGGTGATCCCTTCTACCGGCAGTGTGCCGGTGAGAGAGAGAGAAATAGGGAGTGGCCCTTGGGAAAACAGTGTGCTGACCCTAAACTTTGTGAAGGCAGCGAGCATGGTCATAGAAGTGATCTAGCCCTAACATTGTAAATTGGAAGTGAGTTTTAGAGGATTTGTTACATCGGCACATCGGCGTTGTATGCTCCTTGGACATAGCCCAATGAGGGTGAACCAAGTAAGAATCTTTACGTTTGTCTTCTTGCATTCCCGCATCGCATTCAAAGCATCATCATTAGATAAAGAAGAGAAGAATAAGATCAGTATCAACACATAAGTGCGAACAAAGTGACCCTTATAATAAAGAGGTCAAGATCTAGTGGGGCAGGAAGAATAAGTTGGAAAAGAATATACATACCTTGATTCACCCCCCCCCCCCCTCATGGTATCTAGGCCTCTTTTGGACCTTACATAGACAAAGCTCCCTACTATAGCATTAATTCATTTGGTGTCTGCTTCCAACTCTTTACGATTCCTTTCCATAAGCACTCCACATTCCATATTTATGAAAAATCCATGAATGACAGCCATATGAACATTCATGTCTAATGATTAAAAGTAGTGGTTCATTCGGTTCTTGTATAATTGGAGGTTGTTTCTATTGAAGATCGGAAATCTTTTGTGATTCACAACCACTACCTTGTCTTCAAAAGAGACAAATCCCTTTCAAAGTGAACCTTCCACTATGACACCACTTGTTGGTCTTGCAAAGGGAAGATACCATGAGAGGGGTAAATTAGGGTATGTCAAATAAAATTAACCCCTTCCAATGATTTTGTTTTGTGTTAGTCAGAACAAAACACTCTTCCCCACCGAATATGAAAGTGATAAAGCATAAGAGACATCATAGATTTTACTTGGCTCACCCGCACTAGGCTATATCAAAGGCGCAGACACACGGTTATGCATCGATGTATCCAAATCAAATAATGTGCACTACTTGTTTATATAAAGTTCAGAGTGGACTCATCAACCCTTTAGGTTCACAAACACCCACATGAATAAAACTCACTCCCCTCTCACTCAAGAAGAACTCGAGGCCCCTCAAGAGCGCAACATCAAAATAAAAGAGATTACACTGCTATTGGTGTGACAATACACTCCATGTTTATCACATTTGGTGATATTCTCTTCCTACTTTTTAGCTTTGGCTTGATGGGTCACTAATAGCCAAACTCTCCTCTAATTTCCAGCAGACCCCTTTGGAATTCCCATTCTCTTCCCTCATTTTCTCCTTGTTATCACATCAAATCTCAACTTTTCATCACTCTATGAGATATTGATCAATGATTAGGATCTCTTCATGTTGTTCAAATTCTACCTAATCAAGACGCCAATCCACCACCCTTATTAAATAGTTCAAGATATCCAAAGTCTTCATGATTAAAAGAGTAGATTTGTTGTGATAGTAAGGAGAGAATGGGGGAAGACGGAGACAATTTCAAAGTCGTCTGCTATAAATCATAAGAGAGTTACTAACTTTCCTCAGATTTCCTGCAGACCTCTTTGGAATTCTCTTCGTCTTCCCTCATTCTCTCATTGTTGTCACAAAAAATCTCTTATTCCCATCACGGAGACTTATAAAATCATTAAGGAGTTTGAAAACTTTAAAATCTACATGCCATGACTTCATTAAAGTGCAACACAAGGCGTCCAGACATTGCTTTTAAATATATACTCCTTCGAAAATCATGACCTTATCTATATCCAACCTCTGAAAACTACGACATGATCGAAGTTTTAAAATTATATATGATCAACACTTTGTAGCATAGCCACTATCATCATAGCGCAATCTAGAATTCATGACTCTTCTTACTGTGTGAGCCACAAATCATAACACGTAGCCTTACACCCCTTTGTTAAAAAAAACTTCAACAAAAAACCACTAGTTTATATTGTGACGTGAGCATCTTCCCATAATGTCCAACCCCATATCAAATTTTCAAAGCTCAACCCCATGCACATAATCATGGCATAATAATTACTGATTATTTATACTTTTCCATCTTACTGAAATTATTCCGCAAAATATTATGGTCTGCACATATATATCATGACACAAACTAGTCCCACAAGAAATATATTACAATATATTTTTTTTCCTTAAAGGAGAATTCTCGGGTATAGTCTTTTCAAATTCTCCACACAAGAAACTCTCCTCCCCCGAAGAAGTCACTCCGGAAAGAATCGCATCCAAGGAGTCGCTGCCAACCGAGATGGCAGAGCGTCTCGAATGGTGACATCCCGATCAGTAATGATTCGACACAACAATTTGTCAGCACAGGTGGACTGCGCCTCATTTTTCCCACCTGATCAGGATCGGGTGACCCAGCAACACGAGCGGGGCTGGGGGAAGGAGAAATCCTCCCAAGAGTGGGCACTTAGGAATCAAATCCTGCACCTCCCAAAAGACAGCGTGTTTTGTACCGCCTCCAACACCATTGCGCCACCACCGAAGCAGTTATTGAGCATCCAGTAAGAAACCATTGATACCACAGCCATATGAGATAAATATTTTTTAAAATATGTTATTTTTTAAACTACCTTCTTAGTTATTATTTATGGCCCATTTTACATTAGCCTGTTGCATATCCAAGGGATTAACATGTAAGTTTACCCTGGATGACAAATACATCATATAAATCACCTCTTATGTTGTTAATTTCTACATATAACTTTCAATTTTGCACTTCACAGTCATCATTTCAGGACTATTCATTACAAATTCATGATAAAACTTTAATCAACACTACTTGAAAATCGCCTCCCTTATGTTTTGATTGAAAGATAAATTAGAACATCATCCACTAGCAAAACTATTTCACTTTATGGTATTAAACGAAGCACACTAGTAATTGCACAAGATGATAATTAAAGTTCGTCATTAGACGAAAAGTTTCTTTGTGAATTCACACAAATTACTTCAACCCTAAAATTAAAATATAAAAAATCAACTCATCAAGAACATATCAAAAATATATTAATATAGAAAATTCCAGTACGGCTTTACTCTTACATTATAACAATAAATAAATAAATAAATAAATAAATAATACTACTTGCGCCGAAAACATAAAAAATAGAAGAACTCCCGTTAAAACGGGTCGCTACCGTCAACGGCCGCTAGACGACTGGGGACGGCGCGTTTCCCGGGCCCGTCGCCCCAACGGAATTCCCTCCCTTTTAAAACCAGTACGCAGACAAAGAAGAAGAAGAGCGCAGCTGCATCACGGTTGCGAATACAGAGGTTGGGAGGGAAGAGAGAGAAAGACAGCGTAGATCGGCTGAGTCGCGGTGATGAAACTGGCAAAGACGTCCGAGAAAGCGGAAACGGGAGCTCAAGCAGCGGCAATGGAGAAATCAAGAAGCGTCGGAACAGAGAAGAAGCGGAAGGCAGAGGAAGAGTTATTTTCTACGCACCACGTTCTTCCTCGTCGCGGCCGACGCGCCACGCCGCAGAGCTCCGATTCGACAGTGATTCACGAGGATTCCGGCAACGCCGCACGTCACGATCACCGTTCCAGGGCCGCCTGTTGCTGCTCCCGCGACGGATCGAACCAGGTCTGGTCCGGCCACCTTCTCTAACTTCCATTTTTCTCCCGAATTTCGACGGTCCCGTTCCTAACCGCAAATCCTTAATTTCAGTCATTAAATTCCGAACCATCGGTTGGGGACGAGGGAATTCAAATCGAAAGCACCGCATCTTCAAGCCGGAGGTATCCAAATCCCTTCAGCTCCAATGTTTCCCTAACCGACGCAGTTTTAAATTGCTTGCTTGTTCTCCAAATGATTCAGTTTCCATTCATCTTCTACAGCGCCCCTTTCTGCAGAGCACAAACAACTCCGTCGAGCGAGGAAAGCATGGAGGTCACGAAGAAGAATCCGTCGTCCCCTACAAAATCCAGCTCAACGTCGACGGTGATCCGAAACAACACGGCGTCTCCTTCAGACTCCGAGCTCGATCAATTCTTCGCCGCGGCAGACGAATCAAACAAAAAGGCAAGGAAGGAGATGTCGGAGAAGTAAGCAAGCTTCGGTAAACCATATAAATATTTCCAACTGCGTTAAACTACCGGGGGAATTCAAACCTGACCTTCAATTTCAGGTACAATTTCAATTTTGAGAGGGGCGTTCCAATGGAAGGTCGATTCGAGTGGATCAAAGCCAACTTGGAAGAATAAACAGGAAAATGAAGAACAGCAAACATATTTCTCGATCAAATGCATATCTATAAATTATATGTTTGGTTACAATGCAATACATAATTTATGTTTGATTTATTGAATGAACGAGGCTGATGATTTCTTGCTCTGTTGTGTGATTACTCCAAAACATTGATGAAGAAAAATGAATCCTCACAGGATCTCTGATATCTGCAAAAGCGACAACAATTCGTGTAATTGCAAATTGCAATTTCTAGCAAGAAATGAACAAAACTTACATTTATCGGCATTTCATCAATGAGCAGGCCGCAGCCTTCTTCGATGCATTTGAGCGTCCCGACTTCACCACCAACAACCATGTTGATCACTATCCCATCTGCCATTCCACATCTCTGATTATTGCATGCATGCAGGCGAGTTTGAAGGTAATACCTGTCTTAAATTTCCAAAGGATGACAGCATGGATGGACCTGATGCCAAGCAAGTGGTAATGCGCCGAGTGTAGGTTTCCTGCACCGAAGCACAGACAAAGTTTGCATTCCACATTGATCCTATCTCATACCCACCATTCAAACAGGCCCCAAAGGACACAGCATTAAGTTTACAACCCATGATTGAGTGAAGTATTCTCACCCCAAAAGCTAGCTCAAGTGGTGAGTTTTCCTCACTCCATCAGGACCTTTCTACTTCCACATTTTGATGTGGGATAACCCAACATTCTCATTCTCCTCCTCACACATAGGGTCTTGCATTGGGTCACTATGGAGTGCATTTCTGGATGGAGTTGTTATAATTTGAGCTCTGATACCACTTGTAGATAATATTGGGCATTCTCACCCCAAAAGCTCTCACACTATATATATGACAATATGGTAATGGAAAATAGACTTTTGGAAGCCTACCTTTTTCGTTGGCAGCTCGTAATTTATTAGGATGCGAGCAGAAAGAGGAGGCTCCCCCAAAGCAGGTAGTGGAAGGCAAGCATCGGTTGCGACGATCATATGGGACTTCTCCTCGCTGGCTAGGCTATGATCCTGAGGATCTTCCATTGCTTTCTGGTTCCACTCCCAAGTTGCTTGACGAAATTTATCAAAAGTTTGTATTCTCTTTGGTTCGGAAAGGTCACTGTGCTGAAATACCAAATCAAATCACTTTGGGGGATACCATGGCACAAGTCACACTGTCCCTAGTTTAGGACATTTTGGTGTGATGAAATGAAATAGTTATCATCGCATTCTATCATTGGACTCCTAGACCAGTAATTTAGGATGTTTGTTGGAATTAAATGCAAATTTTAAGTATGAGTTCATTTAATTAAAGAGCATGCTAGATTTACGAATTCTTGTTACTTAACATGTATAATTTAATGAAATGTTGATGAAATGTTGTGATGCATGCCTGTTAAATATTGTACTTAGAAGGAATTAATGTTGTGTGATTTAAATTGAGAATCAATGTGATGTTTATGAACTGATTGATTGCATCGTAAAAATAAAACTATTCCAAATAATGCTTAATGCATCTTATGATGTTATTTTGAATTCATCTTCCAAACAATGATCTATATAATTTAAATAATTCATTCCATCCAGATTGTATATAGAAAAAAAAAAGCTCTCAAACAAACGGTTGAACCAAGACTAAAATACTTTAATCATAACTAAAATACTATAATAGACTACAATCGTATGATCAATGAAACCAGCGTTAATTTCATACGAGCAAAACAGCAAGATCAGAGAAAAGTTTGCCAAAGAAAAAACTCCGATCACCGGCAGTGATATCAATGAAACAAAAGAATAAGATTAGGAATACCAAAGAGGGCAAAGAAAAGCACCGTTTTCATGGAAATTAAGCTGTAAAATTAGGGCAACGAAGGAATACCAAGCAGGCCATCGAAATGAAAGAGATGTTGGAGACGGAAGCGCAGACCGCATCGAGCTCGTCACGAGAACTACAACACACAACTATTGGTAGCCATGCACGTCGGCCCGCCACGCCCAGCAAATCCACCAACGTTTCCTGCCGTTTGTCGTACGATGAATCAGAAGAGAGTGGATTGAAGAAGAAGAAACCCTAAATTGTTGGAAAATCTGAGTAGAGATTGAAACCATTTTGAACGTGAATCTGTCGACGGCTACGTAGAAGTGACGAGCCTGACTGCATTCAAGTACAGCTCTGAGGCAAATTATATGAAGAATCCGGAATTGGAATAGCATATGCCGAAAAACCAACCTGAAATTAGACAGGGATTGTAAGGGGGATGATGTCGCTTCTACTGCATCCAGCGCCATGATCCCAACTTTGGCGGAGAGGTCGGAGATTCAAATAAATAAGTACCTAATGATTTGTATATGTGAATTGTGATTTAACCTGCTATTCATCTTTTTAATTCCAATATAATTGTATTTTATTTTGCTCATATTCTCCAATTTTGGTTCATCTGTTTGGGAGTTTTTTTTAATGTGTTTTTTATTTATTTTATAAATATGTTCAGATTAATTTTTTTAAAAATAAATATGTTTGAAAGGCGGCAGCGAGACTACTGACTTCCCTCCCCCGACCACTTTTAGCCCGGATTGATGACATGACAAAGGCGGCACCCTATGACGTCTTTACCTCAACACCCTATAAAAGGGCACCCCTTCTCCTCACTACCATTTTCCTCTCTCTTCATTTCATTGCTTCTCTTTCTAAAAAAAAAATTATTTTTCGCGTGTGATGGATTCAGTTATCTAAAAGAAATCCCGGTTTTTTTTGTGAAGAATCATTTAGAGGTATTTTTTTATTTAATTTAAAGTTATTTATATATTTAATTGAATTCTTTTTAATTCTAAATATATCATTTTTAAGTAGTTTAGTTAGTTCTAAATATTTTGTTTATTAAGTGGTTTATTTAGTTATATATAGTTTGAAATAATAGTTGTTATTAGTAATGATTAACTATAGATTAACTATAGAATAACTTGATTAAATGTTCTCAAATTTTGGAAGCATAAAGATTATGTGGTTATCTAAACAATCAAATACCTGTCTGGATACAAATAAGTGAATGTGGCTCTGGCACAGATGCAACTAAGGGTAAAACCCGAAAACACCGCTTTGAGTTTGACTCAAACGAGAACTCGTGCACGACAACGGGTCTTGCTGCACTCCTAGTTTGACACTCCCGGAAGATATGTTTTACATGATTAATATTTTCTCTATAAACTACTAAAATACCTAAAAGAATAAAAATCAAATCAATATATTTATCAATGATAAAATGATAATTATGATGATATAAAATGAAACGGATAAAGACAGAGACATTAAAGAATGAAAGATATTATTAGTAATAGAATTCTTTTTAGTTAGTTTTAAAGATGTTATTTATTGAGTAGTTTAATTAGTTATATATAGTTTAGAAATAATACTTATTATTAGTAATGATTAAGTATGGATTAATTAATGAATAACTTAGGATTAAAAAATGAATACATATAATGATTAGCTAATAATAATTAACTAATGAATATCATATGATTAATGATTGAATAAAGAATAATTATAGAGTGATAGAAGAATGATTAACTAATGAATAACTTAGTAATGATTAACTAAGTAAAAACTGTACTAAGAAACATTAGTATCATACTTTATGATACAAGAAAATGTTTTAAAATTTTAGTATCATAAAGATTATATAGTTTAGAAATAATAGTTATTATTAGTAATGATTAATTATAGATTAATTAATGAATAACATAGGCTTAAAAAATGAATACATATAATGATTAGCTAATGATACTTATGATCATATAAAGTGAAATGAAGAAAAACAAACACATTAAATAACACTTGAATGCTTTACAACATACAAGAAATACTTTGACATTTTTCAATAGAACGTAGTTTGGATGAGATGAACCTCAGTTCGGAAATGAGATAAAATCCAGCTTATTTTCACTTGATAGCTTAATAACATCTTCGAAGGATATATACTTAACTTTAGAATTTTGGAAATCTATCGGCCTTCTAATAACATTTAAGATAACATCTAAGATATGTTATTAGAAGGCCGAAATATTTTCAAAATTTTAAAGTTAAGTACATACCGTTCGAAGATGTTATTAAGCTACCAAGTGAAAATAATTTGAATTTTATCTCATGTCCGAAGTGAGGCTCATCTCATCCAAATCACGTTCTATTGAAAAATGTCAATTTTTTTTGTATATTGTAAAACATTCATGTGTTATTTAATGTCTTTGTTCTTTTCCATTTCACTTTATATGATCATAATTGTCATTTTATCAATGATAATTAAACTAATTTGATATTTTCTCTTCTTTTTACCTCGGTTTCCAAAAACATTTTGTGACTTATATTCTAATAAACTTTTATATAACGAAACGTTAGTATCATATTTTAGGGTAAAAAAAGACGTTCTAAAATTTCAGTATAATAAATATTATATGGTCAACAATCATGTTAATATTAGTTACACTATTAGAATCTTGATCAAAATATATTTTAACGTAGAGAGTCATGTTTTCCTGTGTGTACTACTCTGAGGAGGTTATTCAAACTAAGCAGGGAGCTTCTTATAGTACACAACCAACAATAGTGGTTAGTACAACTGATTGTGTAACCCTAAGGGAACTTCAAGACATAATATGTGGTTCCTTAAATCTGGGACCCGATCAAGAGATCAAGTTTATGAGCTATAAACATTTGCAATTCCTCACTACACTGTGCCACCTAGCTTGTCCATTGGTTGCTGATGCACAATGGCTCCAAGCAATAAATTTATTTTCCCAATGGTTAGATGATACCATGATGGAGTTATATGTTGATGTTTCTACCGTACAACAACAACGTCGAGTTGTACGAAGACGTAGACTTACAAGAGTGGTTGAAGATCTTCCCCATGAAATCGAGCCTATTCCGAATGATGTAGAAGAGGATAGACTAGATGATCTCCCGAATATACATGTCAATCCAACTTCCGATGAGGAGTTTCGTAATGATGGAACATACGGTGATAATAGTGCCGAAGAGGAGGGAACAACAAAAGTTGGGGAGGAAGGTTCTAGAAACGCATTAGTTGTACAACAACCTCAACCCACAATAAATCATCTACCACTCTTTGTATATTGGTCAGAAGCAATGACACGTGTGCCTGAATTCGACTGTAATGTTCTCACACCCGCAACTAAGTTTCCCGGAGTTGTACCAGATAAGTTTAGTGAGCTGGACAAAACCTTACATGTTGGAAGGATTTTTCCAAGTAAAGATGTATTAAAAAGCACCCGAAAGAGATTCACACTGAGAGACATTGCAGATATATAATTCATGAATCAGGTTGTAATAAATATCTCATACGGTGTGGGAAGTATGATGATGATTGTAGATTCTGCTTAAGAGTGATTCTAGATATTGCATTTGGAGGTTGGAGAATCTTGAGGATTGAGGTAGCTCATACTTGCGTTCAGCCAAGCCTAACACAAGATCATACCTCATTGGATGCTGAATTTATGTCATCCATTGTTGTTGAAATGATTAGGACATGTCAAGATGTTCCTATAGCCCTTGTGCAAGAGAGGATACAACAAACATTTGGTTATAAGATTTCCTATAATAAGACATGGATGACGAAACAGAAGGCAATTGTGAAGGACTATGGTGATTGGGATGACTCATATTGGGTGTTGCCGCAATTGCTAGACATACTGAGGCACAATAACCAAGTTGTCTTCTATCTTGATACAAAAGAACATGTGTCTCAAGATAACGAACTTGATCCATGTCGTGTTCAATTTAATCAGTTGTTCTGGGCATTCCTCCCATGTATCTCCGCATTTTGTTTCAGAAAATAGTACATTCAGATTGATGGAACGTTTTTATATAGAAAATACAAGGGCGTATTGTTGATTACAGAAACCCAAGATGGAAACCATTCACCTCTTCCGCTTGCCTTTTCCATTATGGAAAAGAAAAACTATAAATCATGGAGTTGGTTTTTTCCATATATCAGCAACCATTTCACCCTCATTCAGGGTGTCTATTTGATATCTGATCGGCATCAGGCAATCAATGAGGCAATCAATTCGGACCCTGATACATGGAGACCCCCAAATGCACATCATCAATTTTTTATTAAACACATTGCTAGCAATGTGATGAAAACATTCCACAACGAACCTATGAAGAAGGCAATCACGAGGATAGATATGCAATGTCTTTGTTATTTGTTATTATTTCAACGTAAAGATAAAAACAATTGATATGAAATATGATCACTTTTGTGTAGCATATGAGCCGGATAAATGGTGGTTTGAAGAACGTTTCGAACAAATCCGCAATGCTAATCAAGAAGTGTATGATTATATGATGCAAATTCCAAAAGATAAATGGACATCGACATATGAAGGGGGGAAGAGGTATGGACACATGACCACAAATATTGTGGAGTGCATCAATAGTGTCTTCAAGGGGATTCGCAAGTTACCTATAATTTCCATAGTTTAATAGACATTATATTGTTGCATGAAGTACTTTATTGATAGACAAAAACTAGCCTCAGACGGAATTCAGCAGGAGCTAAGGTATGGAAGACACTTTCAATGAGATATTGAAAAGAACATTGAAGAAGCTTCTGGTTATCATTTCATACTTTTCCACCGAGAAGACTCTCGATTTGAGGTTCAAGAGCATTCATACCCTATCACAAATAGCATCGGTGAAAAAAATGGTGGTATTACTGGAAGCGAGGCAATGCCAATGTGGAAACTTTCAGGCCTTACAGTTTCCATGCGCACACGCCATCGCAGCATGTGCCTCTATGAATATATCATGGGAAACATATGTTGATCCAGTGTACTAGATAGACACTATTGCTTACTGTTATGCTGCACCATGGATGCGTATTGGGGAGTTTCGTTATTTTCCAATGCCTGAAGGCCAGGCGATAGTGATACCTGACATTAACCGATTGTGTAACCGTGGGAGACCAAAGGACAGCATAATGTGGAATGAGAGGGACTGACCTCAAGAACAAGGGAAAAGTTTGAGATACACCATATGTCATCAAGAAGGTCATAACTGGAAATGATGCCCTAACATTATTGGGTCGAGTTCACACTCTCAGCCACAATGATGTATTGTCTCCATTGTGATATTCTCATATTGTAAATTATATGGTGTTATATCTTCTTTTTTACTTCGGTTTCCAAAACATTATGTGACTGATATTCTAATAAACTTTTATATAATGAAACAATAGTATCATATATTAGTTTATAAAAAGATATTATAAAATTTGAATATAATAAAGATTATATGATCAACCATATTTTTTAATATTAGTTACATTATCAGAATCATAATCAGAAAAAAATTTCAACGTAGAGGGTCATGTTTTACCTGTGTGTACTGCTATGGGGAGGTTATTCAAACTGAGCAAGGAACTTGTTATATTACACAACCAACAACAGTGGTTAGTACAGATGATTCTGTAACACTAAGTGAACTTCAAGAAATAATGTGTGGGAAATGAACTACGACATCGCAACATGTGAATCTGTGAATAAGATTCTTCATTTCATATAAATGTATGACTTCACCAAATAAATTTACTATAAAATAACAATAACCCTTTCATACTCACATTAAAAGGAATATAACAAGTGCATTTGAGATGACATTAACACATAATCAATCTATCCATAGCTAAACTATAATTTATACATGTGAGCAAATAATCATGGAACATACCATCATGTGGGAAATCATACATAAATTAAAAAGCATGCCATTTTCTAATAAAATTTTACTTAATGAAAACAAAATGTTAATATATATATATAAATATATAAAACCATATCTTACAAAACACCCTTTTCTAGGTAAAACCATTAATTAAAAACACTTTAGTAATATGCTTTAAAAAACATTAATATATGCCATTTTCTTTTGGTAAGAAATAACTTCATAAAACAATGTGAATAAACATGGAATGTCTTACATTCTACAAGTTATTACATTCTACTGACCATAATGTTATATTTACATTTTACACTTACAACTCATTTCATTTGTTTATATACAGATGGAGGATACCATACTACACACTGAGCAGTATAGACATGTTTCCTAGGTCATGTTAGACGGTGATGTGTTTCGACCGATCAGGATGCATTGAGTGCACCATTTTAATCACATAGAGCCTCCACATGCCATTAGACCATACTTGCGCCGTGCTGGCTTCTACGGTATTGCCGCATCAGATTTCACATTTTTCGACCATCACCTGCTTGCTGCCCTTGTGGAGAGGTGGAGACTAGAGACACACACACTCCACCTGCCTGAGGGAGAGATGACCATCACCCTCGAGGATGTGGAAGTACATCTTGGTCTTCCTATCTAGGGGGAAGCCGTTATTGGACCCACCCATGCATCTTGGTTTGACCTTGCTCAACGATTGTTAGGCATCGACATTTTGGCCGACTGTAGATCTACAGATGGTAGGTCGATATCTATGCCCTGACTAGAGGAGAAGATTCCACATTTACCCAATAATGATGATGATCAGACTTTCATGCGTTATGCCCATGCATATATATTACGGCTCATTGGAGGGACCCTATTTGCTGATCACTCGGGGGTGTACATGCACATGATGTATCTAGCCATACTGGAGGACTTTGATCGGGCCATGACGTACATCTGGGGATCAGCTTTCTTGATATACACATAAAGATCATTATGCAGGGTATCCCGCAGTGACCGCACAAATCTCGAGAGATGCATCATCCTTCTTCAGATGAGGGAATGGAAGCGCATCCCCTCATTCCGCCCTCAGCTTGCTGGTCCGCTGCTTGCTGTGGAGGTGCTGCATGACACTCCACATGGACACTGGTATAATCACTCATCTCTATTGGTTTCTGATGATACTTGGAGTTATTGAATTTAATTTCTCATTATTTTTCACTTTCGATGTTGTATTTTCCAAGTGGTGTCAGAGGAACAATTTCAGCACGGTTCCGACACACCATTTGGGTGCATATCGCCTCAAGATGGACTGTCTCTTACACAACCAGGTATGTATATACAATTTATCACTATCTATCAAATTTAATAATAGAATCGATTTTTATTTTTAGTAAGGAGGTTTTTTTGACAAAGGTCACATGTCATTTTAGATTACATGGATGCTATACTAGACTATACTGGACCGGTTTCCACCATACTACACTGCTGGACTTGATGATTCTATGGATGCAATGCCTCTCATTCACTTCCATATTATTGAGTGGAAGTATCCTGATAGAGTCGTGCACCAGTTTTTTTATGCTTAGCTGATTCCATTTCCACCGCGACAGACATAGGTGCTTCATGGCGTGAAGATGACAGGGAGGTAGGATGAGGACTAGCATTGAGTACATGTTGACTATCTCGACTACTGGCATAGATGTGTAGAGCTTCGTTTCCATAGTGTACCTACGATGCGATTCTTTCTTTCAGAGCAGGTTGAGTATGATTTATGATACAGACTAAAGTCTATACTATATCTTACCTGACACGACAGAGAGATTCATAAGATTGTAAGTCAATACATTTCCATTAGTTTGTTTATTGAACTATTTTCTAATTCATTATGAATCTCTTTACAGGGTACTCACTTAGAGCATATTTTTCACATGAGTGATGAAGAGGAGGGGGTCTTTAGTTGGGCAATGGTACATGCTGAAGTGCTAGAGCTAATGTCATCTTATCCTGCGCTTTTTGAGAGCATCTTCAAGAGTCCATCCTAGAGAGAGTAGGTTCCTACCCAGGAGGAACATCCTCCAGCAGCTATTGGTGGTGAGGAGCCATGACGATGATGATGTAGATTGCGTCATCCTGCACATGAGGCCTCACCTGTTCCACAGGCAGAGGTCGACCCTCTAGCAGTACAACCTCAACCGATTGAGGATGTGGTTCATACGACATGAGATCTATCTTTATTAACATGATATCCATAGTTCTCTCTAGCTTGGGATCTAGATCCATTACAGCCTTTAGGTCCAGATCCATCACAGCCTTAGGGTCCATATCCATCGCAAGATTGGTTCCCTGCTACGTTTATGGCAGGTCCTTCTACTACCCTAGTGGGAGAAGGATCAGGAGCACAGTATGACATGCAGTTGACACCTCCTCCCACTGACACATAGGTGGAGCATGCGACGGTCAACGTTCCAGTGCCTGAGGATCATCCCTCTCTAGGTCATCAGACTCCACCCCAGCACGGAGCTCGACGATCTCGATTTGGGCGTCCCCTTCATAGAACACTATGCAGGATGAAATCTCCTCCTCATAGACATATACATTGATTGTACTTTTTCATCTATATGTTTTATGTCTATTCAAATGAATATACTGTTATTACTATCATCCATTTTTACATGTTTATCCAGCGTTTCTGTTTTCATTAATAATTTAGGCACAATTTATATTTTACAGATTTTAAAGTTGACTACTTGAAACATAGGAATAATTATTAAATTTTAAGTATCTAACTTTAAAATATTATAAAATATACAGTATAAAACAATCTAAATAAAATTTAAAAGATAGCCTAAACATCTAAAAAGTTGTTGAAAATAAAATGAGTTTCATAAATAAAATAAATAAATGAAAATGAAAGGAATGTAAAAAAGATCATAAATACCATTGTAATGGTTTAAAATAATACTAAAATTTAATTTTTAATAAAATATTGATGAAGTTTTAATATTATAAATTAAAACTAACCCTAGATATTGAACCCTGCTAAAGACTCATTTTATCTTCCATGACCATTTCTCTATTAAAGACCCATTTTCACCCAATGATATTTATATCAACTTGAAGATCAACCAGAACCTATACTTAGTTCTTAAAAATGTCTCAAATTTGAACACCACAAAATCTATTACTTATAAACATAAAATTTTCATGTTGATGCTCCTTTGTGACAACCGGTTCTAAATATGATGAATGTATGTCAACGACTACATGCTGATGATGGGAACTACATCTCCATCAGAAATGTACACCAGGATGAGACCTCATTTAGGATGATGGAGCGGTGAGAGGATCACCACTACAAGTCATTTAGAAGAAGTTATGTGGATGAAAACCAAGGTTCTCTGATGCCAGTCTAGGGTTACTCAGAAGTGAGAGTGAAAAGAAGGAATGTGGAGGAGGATCCAAAGAAAAAGTGATCGATTCATCGCATAAAAAATAGGGAGAATGATGGTGGCATAATCAATTCCCCTAACAAGGAGGTAGTGGTGAAATGACCCAGATGAACTACTGAATGTCAAGTGCCACAGATGAACAAACCAAGTGGTGAGCACGATCCAGGTGTATGGCCAGGATTAAAAGTTTTCATTGTATCCAATGCCTTATTATTGTTTAAACCCTTTAGTAACTAGCATTTCTGAATATCTATTCACTTTAACTTCCATGGCCATTTCTCTCTTAAAGACCCATTTTCACCTAATGATATTTGTATCAACTTGGAGATCAGCCATAACCCATACTTAGTTCTTAAAAATGTCTCAAATTTGAGTGCCACAAAAGCTATTTCTTAAAAACATAACATTTTTACTTTCAAATGTTATTGTCATAATTATAAACAGCATAAAAAAACATAATATATATATATATCATAATATAAAAATTTATATATTTATAAATATAATAACATATATAATTAAATTATTATTTTTTAGTAGAAAGGTGGTAGGTGCGCTGCCACCTTTAATACACATTTAAAAAAATATTTTTAACCTATACATTTTATTTTTTTACAGAAAACATATTAAAAAAACTCCTTGTTGGCCCGGCTAGGCTTATCTTTATATACCATGCTGCTTTTATTGAACTGCCCACTCACTTGGTCCATGGCTCACCCCTGCACTTTCCCTCTTTGTTGGGCTTCATCCTAGTTTACTGCTCGAGACATTTGTAAGCTATTGATTATGTCACTATCCACTTTCATCATGGTTATCTGCACATCCTTGTGTTCCTATTTGGTAGAATGATACTTATGGACCAAAAGGGATGTCTAATTCCGATTAAAGATCTAACAATGAGAAAATTCCAACGGGGACCTTCGTTTATGACACAAGGTATCCAAATGACCTTTATACCCTAAAAAACTTCCCTCCTCATACTGAACTTCATCCAGTGCCCGCAACCCTCTCCCACGTTCATCCCACCACTGTATCCTCTCTAGTGCTTGTCCAACTACTGCATCCTCTCCTAAGCTCGTCCAGCTATCGACTCATCTCCGGAAGTTATCTCGCTACTACCTCCTATCCATCTTTCATCTCTATCCCTCTATCGCGCTCATCCTACCACCGCATCCTCTCCAACGCCCTTAAAACCACTACATCCTCTCATATGATCGTCTAGCCACCGACTCGTCTCTGGCACTTATCTCATCGTCATCTTGTCTCTGACTATCATTGTAACATCCCAGGTAAATAAAGAATAATACATTTTCATATTTATTAATATTTGAGAATTTAATATTAATTTTACTTTAAAGGGGTTGCTATGTTCGATAGCGTACCCGATACGCAACAAAGAGTTTCTTTGAAATCTTACGTTGCACACTAGTAATAAAATAATATTATTTTAAATGGTAGTTAACACGTAGCCGTTGTATTGGCGGGAGTGAATAAAAACAACTAAAATATGATTATATATGTTTTTTAATTGTTTTTACATTTATCCAATAAAAGATAAAGGCTTAAAACAAGAAAGGAATTCAATTTTAGGCATAGATACTTTAATATTCACTAAAGGTCCACTTATCACATTTTCATGGTGAACCTTCTTTAAATATAGTTTTGGTCACTCTTATACTTTCTATTGGACCAAATAAAATTCTTCTTTAGAATCGGGACATCAAAATTTACTTTGTGTAATTTTTTGGTATTTTTCTGATAAAGTTCATTTTTAATGAATAATGAAAAATGTTGTATTTTAATTCAAAACCTCTTTTTAATCTAATTTATTTATATGATTAGATTATATTTTGAACTTTTTTTAAAGTGAAATTAGAATATATTTTTACCATTAAATCCAATAGTGTTCGTTTGAATTAATTTCACTTTGAAATCGGACTTAAACTAGTGTCAATCTTTTGATACTTATTATTTCATAAAAACACGCTATTTGCTCTGACAGCGGGAATTAATTATTAAATTAATTAATTCAACTTATATGTTTTGAATTTTTTAAAATAGAAATCATTTTTTAATTCGGAATATCAAATATAGCTTAGGGTGATGTTTTGGTATTTTTCTGAAAAACATCAATTTTTGATGAATAGTGAAACCACTAAGTGGTACTTAAAAAAACTGATTTTTCGTTTAAATGAAATTTTACCACCTCTGTGTTTTGAATTTCCAAAATCTGACATAAATGGTTGTCATTAAAAAGTAAAATGTGGTTCAATGGGATTAAAATAATTTTTTGGTGAATAGTAACTTTTAAGTTTTTAATCGTGATTAGAGGTAATTAGTGTAATTTAAGGTAAGAATAATGTTTTAATAATATGAAATGAACTTGACACATGTCCTACCCCTATTTTATGTGTCATGGAAAACCAATACAATCCATGGGTCAACTTGGGGACCCCATGGAGCCACTTTGGTAGAAAAATGACATTAATATCTTTTTATTTAAAGTTAAAGTAAAAATGTCACAAACATGAGTTGTTTTACTAAAACAATTTTTAAGTGGGTTTATACAAGTCATATTTTTGACTATAAATATTCATTAGAAATATAAAAATATTTCCTACATCATGATATTTTTGTTTATAATTTTTAGACATTAAATAAATTAATGTATTAATGACATCATGATGATACAACGATTACCTCATTATTTAACGATTTAAATAAAATGAAAAGATAATGTAAAATCTAAGACCTAAACATGTCAAAAACCTATTGGATGAGTATATTTCGAAATCATATCACCTTATCCTCGAAATATATAATTTTGGGACCTTTTAAATCCGAAAAGCATTTTATGATAAAGTAACCTTTTATAACTTTACAAGAGTGCCCCTCCTCTCCTCTTATAAAAGGCCCCCACCTCTACCACCTTACCCACACTTTCAAAGCCTTTTTTTCAGACAAACCCTGCCCATTTTGTCTCTCCACATCCCTCTCTAACTCTTAGAAGCCTCACTTTTGGCAGAAGTCTTCCCAAGGAAGCCTTTGAGCTCAAATCAAAAAGAGTTACCCGATTTAAAGGTAGTGTTTTCTCTTGTGTTCTTTTGTTTTATTTTGATTCTCCAACCCCCTAAACTCTTTTTATTAATTTATTTTGTAACAACTCCAGTATCTTAAATATACTAGGATGTTGTTATAAGAATAATTCTAGCTACACTTACACACACCTTCATATAATGGTTAAAGAACATACTGTTTCTGTGGATGGTGAATTTCTGCCTCACGAAACGATGATTGTTCAATATTCTTCCAACACCTTCAAAGGTGGACATTAAGATGTAACTATATTTATATATGATATATAATATGTTTATGTCTTCCTTAAGCTTCTGTATTTTTTATTTATGGCACACCTTTAAGGCTTCTATTATGGGTATACGCGATATCTTCATTTTAGGAAGTGCGGACTACCGCCCCCTCAAAGTGATTTGATTCATTAATGCCATATGTGGGACGTATAAAGGATGGATTTAAATTTATTATATATGATGTATGTTACTTCTAAATGATTAATATAATTCTGGAATTAAAATATACATACCTCTCATTTAGTTTTAATTCCATTAATATGACATAGAAATGAAAGTAGCATTCATGCGTACGTACGGCTTACCGTCTCCATGAACGGTGCATTTAATTTCTTACCTCTAAATGATTATGTAATATTATAAATACATGTATATGATGGATATATATGATATATATGATATCCAAATCATGAATATCATTCTGGATATAATGAACCTTTGACCACACGAACAACATGTAATTATAAGGAGTCCACTTTCGACTTAAGAACCAAATATCAACAAAACAAACATTATTAACTTAAATGATTTAATAATGTTTATAACATGGTAATAAGTGATATAAAAGTAATAATTAACTTGAAGAAGGTTCTTAAGCAAGTAGAAATTAACTCAAGTTTATTATTTAGGACGTTAAAGAACGATCGAGTCAAGTCGGACCCGAGGTAAGAGACTTCGTCTCAATCTCCTTTCATTGAGGAATATTTCGTTTTATACACAACTTTCTTTTGTACGGTGTATAAACCCCTTTGACTTTTACTTTTATACAAAAGGAATCTTTTTATACGAAGCATTTTACTAAACGACAAAAGGAATGTTTCTTTTAACGTACGCGGTGACAACGACCTTTTCCGCCGCCACGAGTATTATTTGGTCTTTGGCTTCCTCAACAAGCCATAATGTTTTTTTTAAAATGAAATAAATACCATATACTATTTTATATATTTTGGTATTGAAAATGGTTTTTATAATGGATTTTTTATGTCAATATATTTAAGTGATATATTGTGATCAATGTGTGGAAATGTTTTCTTTCCATTATATTTGTTTTATGATTTTATAATGGTACTTGGACATTTGAAGGGTGGTTACGTGATAAACCATATGAAGGGTGGTGCCGTGAATACCAGGACGGGTGGTTACGTTATAACCTCCAATGCATTGGGTATGGAAGTCGGTCGTATGGCTATTCCATTAAGTGATATGTGTGGAAGTCGACCGTATGGTTATTCCATTTAAGTATGTTTATGTCCCAAGTTATTGTAGACGCCGGAAAAGTCCGTTGTTCCCAAACGAAGCTCCAGATGCGGAAAGCGAGGTCATATTTGGAGTCAGAAGCACGTTTTGGAAGGCCCGGAGGCCTTGCACGGAATTTTGGAGGCCCGCGCGCAAAGTTGAAGTGCGGCGCGCAATCCTCTCGGGATGCGCGCAATGCGCCGGGCCGGCACGCAATTTTGCGCGCCCGCGGCCCGCGCGACTCCCTTGCGCGCCGGGGCCCCGATTCCGCGCCCGCGAAGGAAATTTTGCGCCCGCGCCATGAATTGCGTGCCGGCGGCGAGATTCCGCGCCCGGGGTTGCCTATAAATACCAGGCGACCCCCAACGTTTTGAAGGTTTCCGGAATTTGAAGGGTCGCTCGTGTGTGCAATCCCACCCCCTCCGCGCGCAATGCCGATCTTCAGGTAACCTCCTTTATTTCGCGCAAGCAAGCCTCGGGGTTCGCCTTCGCGCACAACCCCTTTTGGCTCCTTTCCTTTGACCGACTCCTCACCCAAAGGCCGTCGCGCGCAAAAGAAGGCTCTTGCGCGCAATTGCCCCCGGGTGCGCGCAATCCAGCCCGATTGCGCGCACCCCCCCTTACTAAGTGGCCATTCGTTAAAGAATAGGCCGTTGCCCCCGTGCTCTATCAGAGGCCCGGTGCGCGCAATCTCCATCTTCCGCGCGCAAAGCGCTGGCCCAATTGCACGCTAGCCCGCCCAATTGCGCGCCGAACCGCGGTATTGCGCGCCAAGCTTCTCTTTTGCGCGCAAAACCGCCAGGGTCTCCCCCTTTGACCCCCTGAGGGTACCCGCCTGCGTGGCGCCCGATGATCTTCATCCCGGGTGCCCGCACTGTGCGTTGTCTTTACGTGCGGCCCTCCAGGCTCGCGTGAAGTGACACGGACCCATCGGCGGCACCATCCTCGTCCGCGCTGCAAGACGTTAAACTGCCAAGTGCTTCGTCCAACATGATGATAAACTGTACTTCGTCCGCGTTGCAGGACGTTAAACTGCCAAGCATCCATCGTCCAACATGACGTTAAACTGTACTTCGCCCGCGCTGCAAGACGTTAAACTGCCAAGCGCTTCATCCAACATGACGATAAATTGTACTTCGTCCGCGCTGCAAGACGTTAAACTGCCAAGCATCTTCGTCCTCAACACACGATGTTAAACTGTACTTCGTCCGGCAAGACGTTAAACCGTCCGCATCACCCGATCCCGTGCCCCGCATGCAGGGTCCCCACCCGGTTTGGATGTGCCCCCCACCCGCTCGTCTCTGCAGGGATGTCGGGATTGCCCCTCTTTAGGGACGATTTATTGGAGTGGCCTTCACCCACGGGGGTAGGGTATTACAAACCCCTAGTTTCTTGTGGGGGACTGCACATGTGTATCTCCATTGTGCTTCCCCACTGTCGAAGCCATTGGAGGGCGTGACAGGGATCGAGGTGTCTCTTACTTTCGGCACAAGTCCCTCTCCAACTGAGTTTTGCCGCACTCAGGTTGCCTCAGTGCGTAAGTCCTGACAGAATGAACTACGTGGACTTTGATCACTGTCTCCTAAACAGGGTACGTAGGAAGCCTCCCTGAGGTTCAAGCCCACCACCTGGTCGTCTCGGTCGTATTCACGTCGGTTCGTCCATCAGTGGACCCCTCCCGGGTTCACATTCGCGTCGATTCACCTATGAATCTGCCCTTGTGGAGGACTGCACATGTGTATCTCCATTGTGCTTCCCCACTTCCGAAGCCAGTAGAGGGCGTGACAGGGATCGAGGTCTCTCACCTTCGGCCCAAATCCCTCTCCAACTGAGCTTTGCCGCATATGGGCCTCCTTAGAGTGTAAGCCCCAAACACCAGCGTCCAGCACGACGAGAAACTGTGATCCACCCAGCCGTTCCATCCCCCTCTGTGCGAGGTGGTTCGGTTCAATCCTCCGCCCGGCAGCCTCGACCTCCTCGTGAGTCGGCTTTCCAACGTCCAACATGACGTTAAACTGTATATCCGAACTACGCTGACTTTGATCCGCGCCAACGCGCGGTACGTAGGAAGCCCCTACGGGGTCCAAGCTCTTCGCTCCATCATCCATCCTGACCCTTACCCGGGCCGCCACATCCCGGTGGGGTCATGCCATTTCATTCCACTCCACTTCACTCGGGAAGCCGCCCATGTGCTGGCCCCAGCGTCGGAGGTTCCCCGCAAGGGGTTCTGTCATCTGATCCAATCCTTGTGTTGATCAGTCCGATGCCGTCCCCGCTGGACGTTAAACCCGCGGCATACCCCGTGTTAAACATGGGAAGCTGAGGAAAACCTCAGGTAACGCAGTTCCCCGTACCCAGCACGGGATGCCTCAGGCCATCACGCCTTCGAGAAGCCCTATTAGGGACGGAGGTCAGACATGTAGAGCCGCAGTGTTAAGACACGCCCCAACACCCGGAGCTACCCGGTCTCCTCACCGCAGGTTGCTGCCCCGACCAGACTCCTTGGAGCGTCTGGGCGGAAGCAGCGTAATTAACCGGTGTCCATGAAGATATGGCGCCGGGAACGAGATTCACGAACATTCTTAAATCTATGAGGGAGACCCGGATTAGGCGACGAGTTCCGAGGAGACGTCCACGGAAGGAGGAGCTGACATCCCATCATCCCGGTTTCGATCAAGGAGCAGACGTCCCTGAATAAGGGACGGATGCCGCCCGCCTTTGGAAAGCGGGACTGCGAGGCCACATGCCGCGCTCCCATCCCCTCGGGTCGACGGGCGCACGCGCGAACGCGTCCTGGCAGAACAACGTCGGAACAGAAACCCGACGCACATCCGCACTGAAACAGAAAAATGGTGAACCCGACGTGAATCTCTTCTCCTCAATACGAAGACTGATGGATTTCAGAGGTGTTGGAAGATTAGCATGTTGCCCGGCCGAGCATTCAGCACTGGGGCACGGAACCCGCCAGGGGCTGGGGAAGGGAAATCGGGCACTCCGTCTCACGATGTCGATGGCCTGGGTTCCCCCCACGGAAGGCGTCGTGGCACTAATGGTTGGTTGTCGATTCCTTTTCCTGTCAGTGTTAACGGGTTCTTCTCCCTACTTTCAGGAATCAGGTCGCCCAATCCAGTGCCCGATCGCCGCCCGCCCACGGGCGCAGGGGTAGGGGAAACACCGACGCGACTACTCCGCGCGGTCCCGCCCGTTCCACAGCCGTCCCAGCAGCCGCAACTGCGGGGCAACCACGCCCTCTCTCCCCCTAGGAGGTCATCCAGAGAAGGGTGATCAACAACTTGGTGCGGAGATATGAGGAAGAGGGAGTCATCCCCACCAGGGACATGGCTCGCCTAGACCTCGAGGAAGCTGCACCTCGCCACCAACGCCGCCCCCGAGGGCCGCGCAGGGAGGCACCGCTTCCTACCTCGACGTCCAACCGCTTCAGGAGTTTATCCCCAGAACGCTCCGACAGCTCCTTCCCCTATGCGGATGAGGTGGAAGATGTCTCGGACCACCCTATCCGAGATTCGCTCCAGGGATCCGCGATAAGGGATCCTGCCAGGTCACGTCGACACCGCCGCCCGGCTTCTCAAGTCGAAGAACGGGCTCTCCACCTGCCCGCGCCGCTCATCCCGACTCGTCTGTCCCGACGCCAACGTCGGGCACGAGCGGAAGAGGATGCCCACCTTGGGGCCCTAGCAACAGCGGCCGCGTTGGCCCAAGCCACTGCTGGCTCCAGTCACCAGGCCCCTGCGCATCCTGAGCAGGGGCACTTCTATGCCTGACCTGGATCGAGGCCCCGACCACCCCAAAGGCAGGTTGGGTTGACTCTCCCGGTTACTGGTACAGGCAATAGACACCGCGGACCACCTCGCGGTAGCGCTATTCACCAGAAGGGTCTACTCCGTGTGGCCGATCCAAGAGGCATGGGTCATTCCACCTTCCGATCCCGGCCCGGAGGCCTGCCCGGAATCATCTCTCCCCGCGTCCCCTTTGATATCTGTCCCGGTGCTCCTCGCACCTTGGTTTCCAGTCCTCTTGGCCCCAGCACCGGTGCGGCCGGAGGACGCCAGGACATAGATCAGCCATGCCCCGAAGAACCACCCAGGGGCAGGAAGGCGAGGCGTCGACATCGAGGGAGGAATGTTAGGGAATTCCGGACAGAGATCCGACCGGTTCGTTTCTCTGATACAGAGGCGGAGTATGATTCGGCGACAGAGCCCTCCCCCCGATCCCGCCAGTTAGGGGCAGGGGTAGGAATGCGGCACGTTAGCCTCGTACTCCCCGAGAGCGAGATCGATGTGATCCCCGCTTCTCTCCGAAGGTATATCTGGAGTAGCGAGGGCCCGATAGACCCCCAAGGATCAAGCTTGCGGTTGGTACCAGCCCCTCCGGAAGCGCCTTCTGCCTCGATCGGAGAAGCCGGAGACTTTTTCTGGGGACCGACGGTCGAACCACGATCTAGTGCACCCTCGACGAGCACCGACGCTACAACAGGATGTTCGCTCGCCGGCCCGTCCTATCATGATGTGGTATCTGGGGCACCGCCACCCTCAGAGGGCGGCCCGGGATATGGAGGCCAATCGGCCTGCTCGCCGTATTCACCGCCGGCCAGCCCGTCGGCCCGGCGGCCCGCCTCGGCACCACTGCCGGTTCCCCGTCCATTCCCAGTCGTTGAAGAAGACCAAGAAGACCTGGGTCCCGAGTTTGAGTCGTGGAGCTTCTGGACCGTCCTTGCAGAGGGCCACTTCCCTGAGAAGTTTTGGCCAGTCGCAGGACCGGACTTTGATGCACCCGAATCACTCACCCCGGATGAGTTCGAATGCTTCCGCCGAACTCTCCGGGAGACTCACTCCCGTCTTCACTGCCTACAAATGCCATATCCCGGGAGTCAAGTGCACCTGGAGGATATTGGTGAGCAGTGCCGTCAGATTGACCTGGCCACGCTCCCCGCGGTTCGGCACCCCGGGTCATTTGGGCACCACGAGGCCCTCCAACAACGATGCGTTGAGTGTTTTCAAGTACTCCGCAAGGTTATCGAGGAAGCCACCCCCCACGTGTATATCCGTGGATGGGGGCAGTACGCTGCCCTACGCTTCAGTGCGATTCGCCGACAGCCCGATTCACTGGGTGGCCCTGAGGGTACATCCCCAGGGACGGAAACGGTCAATATGGCTGACCTGTCGGGAGAGGGGAACGGCTTGGAACTTCTCGACGGGGGCTCTCCCCCCGAAGACAAGCCATTGTTGGATCCATCAGTAAGAGTTACTCGTCACCAGAGGAACCTCTTGGGTCTCCCCACACCCACTGAAGCACTGACGTTGAGCTGAAACGTCAGCAAAGGTAAAGAGCATGGCGGGGCTATAAAGCCCGCCGACCCATATGCCTCCATACAGAGGGCAGATGAGGATCCCGAGAAGGCCACGCTACGTCAACAGCTCGCCGAGCAGAAGAAGCTAGTTGACCAGCTCCTCGCCGAGCGCGCTGCAGAGCGGCGGCCTGACTACGGTGATCCTAGGCCAGGACAGCAGGGACAGGAACAACCACTCCTCGACGAGAATCTCCCGGGCAACCGTGATTATGCCGTGTTTGCCGACAGGGGAGAGGCCATTGCCTATGGCAAGAGGGCGTGGTATGTTTCACCACACCCTCCCGAGCAGTGTGACTACCTGAGAGACCCCGCTCGGATTCCTCCCGCTGCCCCAAGGGCCGCTCCGCCCGCCATCCCACGAGCTTCCGAGTTCGACGACCCGGTCGACGACCCGATTGAAGGGCCATGCAATGCGCTCGTGGTTAGAGATCCTCGCCAGGACTGGAACCCATGTCCGGACGATCCGATGGCAGCACTCATCACCCGCTTGGAAGCCTTGGAGACTCGGAAAGTGGCGATCCCACCGGACGGCAAGCCATACCCAGCATGAGTGGATGACATGCTGACACCTCCGGGATTCGGGAACCCCACTTTCGCCCCCTTCAACGGGACTGGAGATCCGCCACAGCATTTGGCCCATTTCAACTCGAGGTGCGGGCCTATGTTGGGAACTCCGGCGCAGCAGGAGGCCGCTAAGCTTCGCTGCTTTGTCCAGACACTGGAAGGGCCAGCATTTGTCTGGTACAGCCAACTCCCCGTCGGGTCGATAACTAGCTGGGAGGACCTTTGTAGAAAATTCCTCTACCAGTTCAGTTCCACGACCCGGAAGATGAGTATCGCAGACCTCTTCAAGTGTAAGCAAAGGCCTGATTAGCGAGTCGCGGATTTCGTCGCCCGATAGAAGGGTCTCACGTATTCCCTTGACATGACATTGACTCAGGAGCAGTTGCTGACAATGTGCGTCGGGAACGTCAAGACCGAGCTGGTCCCTTCCTTGATCACTCAGAATTACCCCGGAGGGTTCAGGGACTTCTCAGACAAAGCTCAACGTCTTGAGGAAGCCCTGCAACAGGCCAGTCAGGCACACCCGCTGCCTCCTATGATCCCTGCAAGGAGAGTCAGCAGGGCTGAGCCCACTGCTGTTGCCCAGATAGAGGCCCCCAGGCCGTTGGAGCTGCTGCCGGTGAGGCCAGCTCCACAGCCTCACAGGAATCCGCCTCCACGGGCTCAGTTCCCGGCCCAACAGCGGCAGCCCCAGAACCGGCCGACCCCTCCACGTAATGTACCGCCACAACCCAGGCGAGATAATCAGGGTCCACCTCCTCGGCATGCCCCTCCATCCCCTCGTCAAGACCACGCTCCCAGGGGCCCGCGATACCTGACTTACTCATTTCACTAGGATCAGGTCCCCGGTTATTTCCGGAGCGCCCTGGAGCAGAGGATTGGGCGACTGCCTGAGTGTTGGAGGCCAGAGGAGGCACATCTCACGGATAACCCCCGCTACTGCCCTTACCATCGGGCCCTGGGGCACACCATCCGGCGGTGTTACGTGTTTAAGGATTGGCTCCAAGACCAGATTAACAACAATGTAATCAGGTTGGGCCCAGCTCCAGCACAAGTGGCGGGTGTGTTCGTGGGATCAGATGACGATAGTGGCGACGAGGACGAATGGAAGCTGGTCTCCGACCGTGGATCCCAGAAGTATAATAACTGGATGGCCCACAAGATGATCATTCGCGCCCATGGAATCATCCGTGCGTGCTTGAATCAGCCTGAGCCCCCAGAATCTGCGGGTGCTGCTTCGACATCGTCGTCCCAGCCTGCCTCTTCCGAGAAGGGCAAACGGCGGCGGCGCAAGAAGGAAGAGCGTGCCCCGCCAGTTCCGCCACTATCCCGCACTCTCGGCGATTTCATGCCCCCAGAGATGGGGGTCCCTCCTCGGATCCGCCCGGTGATGAATGATTCGTCCGATGACAGTGTTGGGTACGTTTTGGTTAATACCGTCGAGCTGGTAAATCCCTTTTCAGTTCCCGACGTTGAAGAACACCAGGTGGACCTCCCTAGTGTCCCCGGTCGTCGCCACCGTCGGAGGAACCGCAACAACAGGAGTCGCTGGGGCACAACAGTTGGTACCTCCAGCCAGGCCGTGCACGCCACTGAGACTAGGCAGCAGGCTCAAAACCGAGCTTAGCGCGCGCAGCCCCCCCATCCGGGGATGACGGATTCGCCTCCGCCACTGTTCGTGGTGTGAGACCGGGCAGAACCACCTCAGCCGCGCCGCGACCAGCTCCGTCCTGCCACGAGTCCATCCCGGCCTCCTGGCCCCAGTACGGTGACCACTTCCCGGGCTGTAACCAGTGAACAGCGAGATGCTCCAAGCACCAGTCAGCCGCCGGTCCAACCGGCAAGGCCCGTCATGCCTCCAACCGCAGAGCAACCTCCTGTAACCAGGGGCTCGCGCTTGGCAAGAAAGTATGATGTCCTGAAGCACTTGGCCGACATCCCAGCACGGCTCTCCATTCTTGAGGCTCTGCGCCTGTCACCTGAGATGCGCGAGGTGCTCACTGAAGCCCTGAAGATCCCCCTCCAGTTTGAGACAGAGGTTGCGGCTGCAGAGGCCTTTCACGCCGAAACGATTGAGGACGCCAAATGTCAGGCAGTTATCTCGTTCTCTGGTGAGGATGAAGACCCTCCTATACAGGGGCACATTCGTCCGCTATATGTTACTGGCCAGTTCAATGGTCTTGAAGTCCGGCGCTGTCTTGTCGACACGGGGTCCGGGATTAACCTGATTCCAACTCGAACGCTCCGAAGATTGGGGTTGTCTGAGGATGACTTGATCCCCTCCGACCTCAGGATCCAGGGGTACGACCGCACCGAGCAAACTACGGTCGGCAAGATACATTTTAAGACCCAGTTCGGTGACCTGGTTGCCAACACCGAATTCATGGTAGTCTCTCAGGACACTGCGTACAACGCATTGATGGGCAGGCCATGGATCCACCTTCATGCGGCGGTTCCCTCGTCATACCACCAATGCATTAAATACTCCCTCAATGGTCGAGTAGGCGTGCTTCAGGGAGATGCCTCTCCTTTTGCCTCATGTGAAGCCCGCCATCTGGACGCGGACTATTACAAGATCAAGGATAAGCAGATCCTGGCAGGTGAGGTTGAGCCTGTCGCTGTTGCAAGTGATCCCTAGGCAAGTTTGGATGACGCTTACGTCCTCCCGATCCATCAGTTGGACGTAGCCATGGTCTCGACGGCCTGTGAGTCTCCTGATGAGATGACCGCGACCGCCCGTGCCAGCACGAGCGGCCCAGCAGGATCTGGTAGCCCCAATGCAGTTTCCAACGCAGTCTCTCCCATGGACAATCCCCCCCGAGTGGAGAGGACGTGGAAGACGCACCCCCAGCCTTTGAGGAGGGCGTCTCCGCCACGGTCGATGAGTTAGTACAGGTGAACCTTGGAACCGAGGCAGATCCAAGACCCACATTGGTCAGTGCCGCCATGCCATCTGAGGAGCGGCAACAGTACGTGGACTTCCTCAGACAGCACCGTGATGTGTTCGCTTGGGGCTATGACGAGATGCCGGGGCTAGATCCTCAGGTAGCCGTCCACCGCCTTGGTCTCCCGGCGAACCATCGCGGGTTCAAGCAGCCTCCCAGGAAGATGCACCCATTCCACGGTGCCATGGTTGAGGCCGAAGTTGACAAGCTTATCAAAGCCAACTTCGTGAGGGAAGTTCAGTACCCCAGATGGCTGGCCAACATCGTGCCGGTCAGGAAGAAGAACGGGCAGATCAGAGTCTGTATCGACTTCCGCGATCTCAACCGCCACTGTCCGAAGGATGACTTTCGCCTTCCGGTGACAGAGCTGTTGATTGACGCCACGGCGGGGTTCCAAGCCCTATCCTTCATGGATGGATACTCCGGATACAACCAAATCTGGATGGCCCCTGAGGATGAGGAGTTCACTGCCTTCAGGGCCCCCCAAGGTATCTTTTGTTACCGGGTCATGCCCTTCGGCCTGAAGAATGCAGGTGCCACCTATCAATGGGCGATGCACCGCATATTCAAGCCAATCCTCGGCACACTGGTGGAATGTTACGTCGACGACTTGGTGGTCAAATCGCGCCAGCGTCAGGACCATCTCAAAGATCTTGAGAAAGTGTTCGGCTTCCTCCGGTCTCGCTGCCTGAAGATGAACCCGTTGAAGTGTGCCTTCGGGGTCACCTCCGGGAAGTTTCTTGGCTTTGTGGTAAGATACCGGGGTATTGAGATCGACCCAGAGAAGATCAGGGTGATTAGCCAGATGCCTCCCCCAGGTAACATCTGGGAACTGCAAGGGTTCCAAGGCCACTTAGCCTATATACGCCGATTCATCGCGAATCTGGACGGAAAGTGTAAGCCCTTTTCTCGGCTCATGAAGAAAGGTGCCACCTACGTATGGGATAAGGAGTGTCAGACCGCTTTCGAGGAAATCAAGCAGTACCTGCTTCAACCTCTGGTTCTGATGCTGCCTGTATCCGGGAAGCCGCTGGTCCTTTATGTGACCGCCCTGGAACGGTCCCTTGGTGCCCTTCTCGCCCAGAAGAACAACGAGGGAACAGAGAATAGCCTCTATTACCTCAGTCGCATGCTCCTTGATGCAGAAGTTAGGTATTCCCCCATCGAGAAGAGCTTCCTGGCGCTCGTATTTGCCGTACAGAAATTACGGCACTACTTGCAGCACCATGAGGTACAGTTGGTTTCTCGGGTAGACCCGTTGAAATATATCCTGAGCCGGCCTATGTTGACTGGCCGTCTAGCGCGGTGGGATGTGATTCTCCAGCAGTTCGACATCAGGTATGTGTCTCAGAAGGCCATCAAAGGGAAAGCATTGGCGGACTTTCTGGCTTCTCACCCGAACTCCGCGGATCAGCCGCTGGATCTAGGATTTCCTGATGAGGCCGTTCTCTCGGTCGATCGTGCCGATCCATGCTGGCAGATGCACTTTGACGGTGCCTCCTGGAGCCCCACCGGTAGAAGACTTGATAATCCTAAGCTCAATAGAGTGGGCTTGGGTATCGTCTTCATTACCCCGGAGCAATCCGTGCTGCCATACTCTTTCCTGTTGTCAGAGGGCTGTACCAACAATGAGGCGGAATACCATGCCCTCATCACTGGCCTCGAGTTAGCTCTCGAGATCGACGTGCCCCATCTGTGTGTGAAAGGAGACTCTGAGCTGGTCGTTAGGCAGATCAATGGAGACTATGTTGTCAGGAAGCCGGAACTTGTGCCATTGCTGGAGTGCACCCTCCTTCTGATGGCCCAGTTACCTTCTCGGCTAGAAATTGTCCATATTCCCCGGTCGCAGAACGGTCGAGAAGATGCTTTGGCCAGCCTTGCTGCGTCACTCGCAGAGCCTGAACAGGACAACCTGATCATCCGCGTGACGCACCGCAGGCTCATCGCTCCCGTTATCCTGGAGGGAGATCGCGGCCCGTCGGTAAGTAATCTCACCACGGTTGCCCCTGTGCCCGGAGCCCTGAGTACCACAGATATGGCAGTCGAACCTGCCCCTGATTGGAGGATGCCCCTGGTTGAGTACCTCCAACATGGCATTCTCCCGTCGGATCGGGCCGAGCGCGAGCGAGTTCGACGCCGCGCATCGCAGTTTTTCCTCCAGAGCAGTCCCGACCTGGAGCAGATCCTCTATAGAAGCGAATTTGATGGTGTTCTCCTCCGTTGCCTTCAGGGAGTTGAGATCCCACGAGTCATGCAAGAGGTTCATGCTGGTTCATGTGGTGCCCACCAGACTGGGCCGAAGCTGTCCCACCAGATTCGGAGGTTGGGATACTTCTGGCCCCCCATGATCCATGACTGCATCGAGTATGCCAGGAAGTGCCATGTGTGCCAGGTTCATGCGAACTTTGTGCATCGGCCGCCGGAGCCTCTCCATACCACCAGGTATTCTTGGACCTTTGCAGTCTGGGGGCTGGACGTTGTGGGACCTTACTTGCCGGCGACAGCTCGCCAGTGCCGGTTCATTCTGACCGCCACAGACTTCTTCTCCAAATGGGCAGAGGCAATTCCGCTCAGAGAGGTCAAATCCTGTTCTATCGCTGACTTCGTGACCTCCAATATCATTTATCGATTTGGAGTGCCTCACGCTATCCTCATGGATAACAGAGCCAATTTCCGAGCAGCCGAGTTGAAGAAGTTGTACGCCAAGTACAACATTCGCTCGAACCATACATCTCGCTATCATGCGCAGGCGAATGGACAGATTGAGGCGTTTAACAAAACCCTCTCTAACATTCTGCAAAAGATGGTTGGTCAAAACAAGAAGAGTTGGCCGGACAAGCTCCCCAACGCCCTCTGGGCTTATCGGATGACGACTCACAATTCCACCCAGATGACCCCTTATTCCCTGGTGTATGGAGCTGAGGCCGTCCTGCCCATCGAGATCTAGTTACCATCCTTGCGCACTGCGGTCTACGACCAGCAAGCGCCGGACAGAGCTGCTGAAGCCCGTCTAGTCGAGTTGGAAGCACTGGATGAGAATAGGCTTCACACTTTGCACAACTTGGAGAGGCATCAAAGCAGAATGGCTCGAGCTTTCAATAAGAAGGTTCGCCTCCGCTCCTTCCTGCAGGGCGACCTAGTACTGGCCCTAAGAGCACCAATGATCCCCGACAGGAAGCCGCCCAAGTTGGAGCCCAATTGGGAGGGACCTTTTGTCATCCACAAGGTCTATCCCAATGGCGCGTACTCCCTAGCGACTATGGATGGTGAGCGTGTCACTCCTCCCACCAACGCTAGGTTCCTCAAGCAGTACTTTTCCTGAGTGTACATTCGTCCCGCATGATGTTAAACTGCACTTCTTCCCACATGACGTTAAACTGCACTTCGTCCCGCATGACGTTAAACTGCACTTCGTCCCGCATGACGGTAAACTGCACTTCGTCCCGCATGACGTTAAACTGCACTTCGTCCCGCATGACGTTAAACTGCACTTCGTCCCGCATGACGTTAAACTGCACATCGTCCCGCATGACGCTAAACTGCACCACGTCCCGCATGACGCTAAACTGCACCACGTCCGAACTACAAGATGTTAAACTGTTCAGCATTCGTCCTGCATGATGCAAAATTGCACCTCAAGAACTACGTGCGGCTTGATTCTCATCCTTATGGGATACGTAGGACCGCCTGAACATTCATGTTTCAGGCCCAGCCCCATCCTTCGGGAATTTCCATCCCATCTCGGGCCCTTGGCCCAAGTGCCTCTGGGTATGAGGCGTATGGTGTGAACGCGGGGCTATGCCCTCATTCACGTCGGTTTGCTCGCCACGCTGTACGCCCCCCACATTTGGGGATACCTTCCGCTCCCCCCTTTCTTTTTTCGTCCTGCATGACGTTAAACTGCACTTCAAGAACTACGTGCGGCTTGATTCCCATCCTTATGGGATATGTAGGACCACCTAAACATTCATGTTTCAGGCCCAGCCCCATTTCCCAGGAATCTCTATCCCGCGTTGGGCCTCTGGCCCAAGTTCCCCTCCTTTTTGTGCGAGGCGTATGGCGTGAGCGGGGGATTATGTCCTCATTCACGTCGGTCTACTGGCCGCGCCGTACGCCTCCCCCGTGTGTGGGACTACCTCACACCCCTCATCGTCCTGCATGACGTTAAACTGCCTCTCAAGAACTACGTACGGCTTGATTCCCATCCTTATGGGATACGTAGGACCGCCTGGACGCTTGTGTTCCAGGTCCATCCCCGTCTCTTGGTTGATCACGGGGATCTGCCGTCTTTTGGTTGCTCTCAGGGTGAGTCCTCCGACCCTTTCCGGTGATCTGTTAACATGTTTTGGGTACTCCGGTCTATGACCTGTAGTGTCGGATTCAATCCCGACAAATCCTGTGTTACTTGTCAGGCCTCGCGCTTCCTCTTGTTCGAGCCTTCACTCAAAGGGATCCTCGTTAGCGGTTTGGATACGATGCCTCAGTGCTCTCCTACCGCTCCGGGTCGATTTACCGGCGGGTCCTGGGTCGAAAATCGATATGAATCCTGCGCTTGAGCGGTTGATGCTCGTTTGCTTGCCTCATCCTAGGCTGACGCGATCGGATGTTGTGTTGCGAATATGGTCAGCGACATCCTTGATCGCCATGTCGGCTCTTTCAAGCTCTGAACATTGGTTGCGCAGTCCTCATCACACTCCGCCTCTGTGCGTTGTAGTGGAATCTCGACACTCTCTCTCTTCATACTGACCTTCAGTACACCTCTACACGTTAGGCAGGCCAACCAGGGTAATGGTGTCTTTCGAGGCTCCCACGATCTGAGCACCAAGGATATATGCTGATGTCCTCCCTAAGGGCCATGTGTAGCTAGACCCTCGTCCCCATGAGGAGGAAGGAGTCGCCCGAACAATCGCGTTCTGGGCCCAGCATAGCTGGAGGCTAGCATCTCTGCCCCTCGGGTGATAGACATATGCAGGCCCCTATCCCAGGATCCTTCTCCTGGAATTGTGCGTGACCGCAGGGCTGGGATGTGTTCCCACCTCCGCTGGGTCTGCCGTATCGCAATAAGAGGATTCCTCCATGGTCCGAACCACATGACCTTAAACTGTGTTGCATGGTCTTACCACACGACCGTAAACTGTGATCGTCTTGGCCGCCCGACGAGAAACGGCACTGCATCGTGATGTTCTCCTCAGGGGACACTCACGTTGGGTGCTGGTTAATAACCACGCCATTTATCAATGCCTTTCATGGCTTGATTATTGTGGCAACGCCAGGGATTTTTTAATCACAGGAACGTCGCTGCACAAAGAAAAACCATCCACCTTTAAGGATAAACAAGAAATATCAAATACCGCTTCTTCTGGGTGCGAGGGCCAGACCCGCACCCCTCCCCGCGCTGGTGCCCGATTGTGTTGCACTGCGCTTCAAGAACTACGTGTGGCTTGATTCCCATCCTTATGGGATACATAGGAACGCCCGGATGTTTGAAACTTCGGGTCCAGCCCCCCACCTCTTAGAGATTCCCCCTTCTCTGGGGAATCCGCCGCCTTCGGGTCACCCTCAAGGCGTGTCCCTCGACCCCTTTCAGTGGTCCACCGGTGTCAAGAGTACTCTGGTTTATTGCCAGGAGGGTCAGGTTCAGCTTGGTCAGGTTCCTTCCACTTTTCAGGCTTCGTGCTCCCCTTCATTCGGACCCATCGCCTACGCCCTGGGTGGAACCCCCGTGAGCGGTCTGGATACAATGCCTCAGTGCTCTCCCACCGACTCGGGCTGGTGCCCCCAAGGGCCTCGGGCAGCAAATCGATATGAATCCTGCGCTTGAGCGGTTGATGCTCGTTTGCTGCCTCATTCCATCAACGGTCAGTGCGATATTGATGCTGCTTTTCCGCCACGGTCGGCAGTACTCCTATATCGTTACGCCGGTGCCCCTAGTCCTTGAGTGAATGGCCGCATGATTCACATTACGTTTTCCACCTCCCATTCTGACCAGGCGAAACCTCGACACTCTTGACACTATCCCTCAGTGCATCTTCGCATATCCAGGGGATAGGACCACGATGTGGCGTACTTTGAGGTTCTTATGGTTCGAGCTCTAAGACCTTAAACTAAGATCTGCCCCTATGGCCCGAACTCTACGACCTTAAACTAAGATCTCCCTAAACGGGGTTCTACGTCCCGCATGACGTTAAAACTGCACTCTTAGAACTATGTGTGGCTTGATCTCCAGCCTGATGGATTACGTAGGAACGCCCAGGCATCTCGACTCGGGTCCAGCCTCAGGGATCGCTAAGTCCCGCCCCTCCTCGTCGCCGGCCGTCTGGCCTGGCTTCTGGTAGAGTGGTGCGGTTGTGATATTCTCCCCGATTCAGCTCGGGATGCCCCATTGCAATGATGGGAAGCGACAATTTCCTCGTCAAAGAGGTTCTGTCTGAGAATTGGGGTGATTCATGGCCAGATTAGTGCATCCGCCTAATACGCTTTCCCCACAGTGGCGCAATTTTGGGAGTGTTAGATTCTGTCCGAACAAATCATCACTTCGCCCCATGCTTCGCATTCTCTTTTGATCTGGATTTCCACCCTTGTGTCTGAAGGAACCCCCAAAGTGGTATTGATGATGACATGTGATCCGCCTCCTGCAATATGAATGACGACCTTCGGTCCGTCTATTGCAGTAGTATGGTCGATTGATCCATTGTCCGCTTGCCGTCTTGGGCATTTCCTGGAAGGCCGACCGTCGTGGATTTCTGAATTCGGGACACGCAATTCACCCTTTCTCATTTCCCTATGTTCGGATAAAATCTCAACGCCCCTAGCGTTGTCCCGCTCGTGTGTCGGAACAAGTTGGGGGAATGGTACATTGATTAGGTCTGAGGTCTCCTTTCCTAGGAATGACCTCTCTCTTTTCTTTAGAAATCCAGGCCCAATTGTGGATGCCTGAAGCTTGGTTAACGCTCCCGCGAGACAATGAATTGTGGTTGAGCATGTTAAGCCAAAAGATGCAGATAAATATGTTGATTCATACAAATGGATCGAAGTATTGAGTAGCGGAAGCAAAATGTTCTGGGAATGGAAAAAACAAATCCCCTAGGGATTAGCGTGCTGAATGAGTCTTTCCAATGCCGCTACCCTTTGGCTGGAGGCCTCCAGAGCTGCTTCTCGCTCTCTGCATGCCCTCTCTTCGTCGGCGGTCGCAGCACGCAGCTCACCGATCCTGGCCTGTGCACGCTCCCGCTCGACTTGAAGTGTGACCATCTGGTGGCCCGCCTCCGTCAGCTGTACCTGGGCGTCAACTAGCTGGGCCGTTAGTTTCTACACAAGCTCAGTGCACGCTGCGACGAAGGCCTCCTTCTCTGCCGCCTGCCCTTCGAGGCGCCGGACATCCTGCTCCGCCACGAGGAGCGCCCGCGTGTTCTCCGACATGTCCCGACATTGTGCGACGTCAGCACGCCGGCGGCTCTCGCGCATCTTTTCGGCCATGAAATCACGGACCGTCAGATGGAGGTGTCGAGCATCAGCTCCCCCGGCACACAGGAAGCGCAGCCAGGTTTGAAGTGATCCCATGCGCCCCAGCCACTCCGATGAGGGTCGCTTGAGGAAGCGCTGGATGCACTTCCACCCCCTGCGGCGCGTTATCCGGCTCTCCTCGACCGCCTCCGTGTCCGAGTCGTCCATCTCCTCGGGGTCAGCAGGCCGATAAGCAGGGAAGGCAGCCAGCAGGTCTGCTGTAGGGTCCGCCCCTGGGATGTCCTCACAGGGGATAGGTTCCCCAACATCTGGGCGACCTTCTTCTCTCGCCCCAGTGGCATTGACACCCTTGTCAGCCCCGACCTCTCTCCGATGGAAGCACCGCCGGCGTCCTCTGCCCCCTGATCAGCAGTTGGTGGGGCCGGCTCGGTGTGAGAAGTCTGTTCCAGAGTAGGCGGCATGTCTGCCACTGGTCCACTCGTGGATGGACCGGGTTCGGCAGCCCAACGAGCCTCCAGTATTGAGATCACTGCGCAGGGCATGCCGTGGTTAGTCACGGATCGTCAACGGCAAGCACCAATAGTAAATTAAGGAGACTTACGGGAATCCATAGCGTCATCTTCCGCTGTCCCGGCCGCCGCAGGAGCAATTGCAGCAGGGGACCCTTCAGCGCTTGTCAATTCAATGATGGGTGTCTGGCCCCCGCCTTGTCCTACTGGCGCCTCTCCTACTCCTACTGAGGATGCCTGACCAACATCCGTGCACTCCTGAGAAAGGTGGAGAAATGGGTTAGAAGCTGCATAAGAGAATGGATGAAGCAGGTTGAGTAGGGATAGAAGCGGACCTCGAGGAGCTCAGTGATATCAATATTTCCAGAGCCGGCCACCTCTCCGCTCTCCCGTGGGCTCCCCGGATGGGACCTTCCCTCAGAGCCTTCATCCTCCCCCGTCTCCTCCTCTTCCTCAGAGTCGTCGCTACTATCATCTTCCTCCGGCGGCATCTGTTCTGGAGCAGGCTCTAGACCGAGCATCACCTTCACCAGAAGGGACGGCTCCGCACGCTGACCACGTTGGCGCGCGTACTCATCCATGGCCGTCAGATACGCATACCGCCGGTGGAAGTTCACCCTGTCGGCGACCTGAAGGCGCCCGACCTCTGGCAGATGGATTCCTTCTCTGGTTATCTTCTGCCAGATGGTTTCGGTCCCCAGCGACTGCCGCAGGGTCATCCAGGCCGACCACAGCGCTGGGAAGACTGCATCGTGGGAGGGTTCGAGCAGACGCCTTATCTGCTTCCCGGGCCGCTCCCCGACCACCGCATGTGCCCCCTCTCTGGGCACTGAAGTCGTGGCGGTAGCCTGCGATGTGCCCGCCGCCGAAGTCCCTGCCTGCGCCGGCTCCGCTGCTTGGCGCGCCTCCATTCTCCCCCGCGTAACGGCGCCGCGCCTCCTTCCTTGACACCCGGTCTCCGCATGGGTGACCTCGAGCCGCCGAACTGGCTTCTGTAGAATCCCCTCGGGGTACGCGATGGCCCAGTGTTCGGCGTACTCGGTTGCCAAGCCTGCGTCGACCCCGGTAGGAGGGAGAGTGATGACGTCGCCAGAGCCGAAAGCGGCGAACATTAGCCACATCTGGCGAAGGACGCAAGGGTTCGTCTCCTCCCGGAGAGCAGTGAATACCCTCTTCGGCATCCGTTGAAGGCACCCGAACTGCCTGGTGAACTGGGTTGGCACGTAGGGCTCGCAGATCACCTTCCCGTCGACCCGAGCCACGAGTACCCCGCCCCGCATGCTCAGGAAGTATTCGTGCTGCTCCAGCGGACCCTGTCCATTGTCGATCATCTGGCCAACGGGAGTGGGGAACGGGCTGAAGTTGAAATTGGAGTGGTTGCCAATACGAATCCTCACGCCCTCCTCATTTAGGGTCATCGGAGCGACCCCCGCGATGTTCATCAGGGAGGGTCGGAGGCCATTGCCCGGAGGAATGACGGCGTTTGGAAACGTGTACCCACCGAGGTGAGAATTGAAAGGGCCCACAGACCCTTTGTGGCGACCCCCCTCGCGAGATGCGTCCCAGGATGGCGTACAGCTTAGCCAGCACTGGGACCCCGAGGTTGTATCTTTTGTTGGCGGCCATGGCGCCCGCCATCGCCAGTGTCGCCGGGCGGACGCCCATCCTCGCGTCCCGCACTGGCAGGAGCCACCCACTCAGAAAGGCGGCCAGGAACGCCACGTGCCGGACATTTGGGTCCCGGGCCTCGATGACGCGGTACCCCCATGAGCGGTAGTCTCCCGTCTCTAGGACCCGCCAGTACGACCCGTTCCGGCTCCTCTGAGCCGCGGTCGGGCACCGCTTCCCCCTACCTGGCATCTTGACCGCTGGGTCATGCTCCAAGAACTGGCTGAACCACTCCTTGTAGGCTATGTCCTTGTGGAAGTCCTTGACCCCGAGCCGCTCCGTAGCCAGGTCTAATAGATGCCATGTCAGGATGGGAGTCCGTGACCTGTCGCCCCAGGTGTTCCTCGGAGGCAGGAACTCATCGTATTGGTAACCCTCCAGCGGGATACCTCCGATGTAGTGGATGTCCCAGAGACTGATGCTGACCTCCCCATGGTGAAGATGGAAGGTGTTGGTATCCGGGGACCAGCGGGTGAACAGCTCCGGCCCGAGCTCGGGCTGCTGGTAGAAGTGGAACTGTGACGTCCACACCGCCTCAAACAGGCCGATGTACCGCAACTCCTCTGCGAAGTGATCGCAGGTGTGGCGTACCCAGAACACCCATGCCCACTCACTGGTGAAATTTCCCCCAGACCGCAAGTCCCAGTCCTTCATCCAGCCCTTGGTGTCGTCGGTGACACTCTGGCGATACGTGCTCGAGTAGAGGGCTGGAGAGTTCTTCGCAGTAGGCTCACTCTCGGTGATGGTTCGCGTCCTCGGGTTCAGGACATAGACATCTAAGTGCCTGGTCTCCCTGGCAGGATGCCCGTTGTTGGTGATTTTATAGCGGGGAAGCTCGTCCTCCCGAGTCACCCAGGTCCGTGGCGCATCAACCTCGAACCCTGGCACCGGAACCTCATCCAGGATGCCGTAGTTCCAGAGTGGCAGGTTGTCCGACAGTGGATACGTCTTCTGGGCCGGCGTCAGCAAATCGAACAAGGATTGATTGTTGGAAACAATCTCCTTGGCTCCGTAGACCTCCTCGTTCGCCGCCATCTCAGCTCTGCGAATGGCGGCATCCCCCTCATTCACTTGATTCGCGGCCATCTCAGAAGCTCCGGGAGTCGTGTGGGTTAAGGTATGAGGCGTGCGGAATCGGAAGAGGCTGGTAGAGAAGTTTGGGAGTTGGCGCGCAATCCTAGTGGACGGCGCGCAATTGGGAAGTCTGTCGCGTAAAACCCCAGGTGTTCGCGCAAAAAACAGGCCGAAATCCGGATGGGTTTGCACGACGAACGGGTGAATTTCACGCCGTCAATGGAAATTTCGCGCACGAGAGCTTGGAAGCTTGTCGCGCGGAAAGCCTATGTACGGTACGGGGGACCCAGGGCTCCTATTTATAGGTGGGGCCGGGTGTCTGCGCTGCGCGGAAAGTGCTTTGCGCGACCACGACAGCGAATTTCGCGCCCAACGCCCTTTTTGCGCGCCACAGTCCCGCGCCACCCAGGACTTCGGCATTCCGGCGTCTCCCTCGGAACCCAATCGTTGCGACCTCTCGCCGATCAGATTCCGAGGGGGGGATTTTGTAGACGCCGGAAAAGTCCGTTGTTCCCAAACGAAGCTCCGGATGCGGAAAGCGAGGTCATATTTGGAGTCAGAAGCACGTTTCGGAAGGCCCGGAGGCCTTGCGCGGAATTTTGGAGGCCCGCGCGCAAAGTTGAAGTGCGGCGCGCAATCCTCCCGGGATGCGCGCAATGCGCCGGGCCGGCGCGCAATTTTGCGCGCCCGCGGCCCGCGCGACTCCCTTGCGTGCCGGGGCCCCGATTCCGCGCCCGCGAAGGAAATTTCGTGCCCACGCCATGAATTGCGCGCCGGCGGCGAGATTCCACGCCTGGGGTTGCCTATAAATACAAGGCGACCCCCAACGTTTTGAAGGTTGCCGGAATTCGAAGGGTCGCTCGTGCGCGCAATCCCACCCCCTCCGCGCGCAATGCCGATCTTCAGGTAACCTCCTTTATTTCGCGCAAGCAAGCCTCGAGGTTCGCCTTCGCGCGCAACCCCTTTTGGCTCCTTTCCTTTGACCGACTCCTCACCCAAAGGCCGTCGCGCGCAAAAGAAGCCTCTTGCGTGCAATTTCCCCCCGGGTGCGCGCAATCCAGCCCGATTGCGCCCACCCCCCTTACTAAGTGGCCATTCATTAAAGAATGGGCCATTTCCACCGCACGCTATCAGAGGCCCGGTGCGCGCAATCTCCATCTTCCGCGCGCAAAGCGCTGGCCCAATTGCGTGCCAGCCCGCCCAATTGCGCGCCGACCCGCGGTATTGCGCGCCAAGCTTCTCTTTTGCGCGAAAAATCGCCAGGGTCGCCCCCTTTGACCCCCTGAGGGTACCCGCCTGCGTGGCGCCCGATGATCTTCATCCCGGGTGCCCGCACTGTGCGTTGTCTTCCCGTGCGGCCCTCCAGGCTCGCGCGAAGTGACACGGACCCATCGGCGGCACCATCCTCGTCCGTGCTGCAAGACGTTAAACTGCCAAGTGCTTCGTCCAACATGACGATAAACTGTACTTCGTCCGCGCTGCAAGACGTTAAACTGCCAAGCATCCACGTCTGCGCTGCAGGACGTTAAACTGCCAAGAATCCATCATCCAACATGACGTTAAACTGTACTTCGTCCGCACTGCAAGACGTTAAACTATCAAGCATCCACGTCCGCGCTGCAGGACGTTAAACTGCCAAGCATCCATCATCCAACATGACGTTAAACTGTACTCCGTCCACGCTGCAAGCCGTTAAACTGCCAAGCGCTTCGTCCAACATGACGATAAACTATACTTCGTCCGCGCTGCAAGACGTTAAACTGCCAAGCATCTTCGTCCTCAACACACGACGTTAAACGGTACTTCGTCCGGCAAGACGTTAAACCGTCCGCATCACCCGATCTCGTGCCCCGCACGCAGGGTCCCCACCCGGTATGGATGTGGCCCCCACCCGCTCGTCTCTGCAGGGATGTCGGGATTGCCCCTCTTTAGGGACGATTTATTGGAGTGGCCTTCGCCCACGGGGGTAGGGTATTACAAACCCATAGTTTCTTGTGGGGGACTGCACATGTGTATCTCCATTGTGCTTCCCCACTGTCGAAGCCAGTGGAGGGCATGACAGGGATCGAGGTGTCTCTTACTTTCGGCCCAAGTCCCTCTCCAACTGAATTTTGCCGCACTCAGGTTGCCTCAGTGCGTAAGTCCTGACAGAATGAACTACGTGGACTTTGATCCCTGTCTCCTAAACAGGGTATGTAGGAAGCCTCCCTAAGGTTCAAGCCCACCACCTGGTCGTCCCGGTCGTATTCACGTCGGTTCGTCCATCAGTGGACCCCTCCCGGGTTCACATTCGCGTCGATTCACCTATGAATCCTCCCTTGTGGGGGACTGCACATGTGTATCTCCATTGTGCTTCCCCACTGCCGAAGCCAGTAGAGGGCGTGACAGGGATCGAGGTCTCTCACCTTCGGCCCAAGTCCCTCTCCAACTGAGCTTTGCCGCATATGGGCCTCCTTAGAGTGTAAGCCCCAAACACCAGCATCCAGCATGACGAGAAACTGTGATCCACCCGGCCGTTCCATCTCCCTCTGTGTGAGGTGGTTCGGTTCAATCCTCCGCCCGGCAGCCTCGACCTCCTCGTGAGTCGGCTTGCCAACGTCCAGCATGACATTAAACTGTATATCCGAACTACGCTGACTTTGATCCGCGCTAACGCACGGTACGTAGGAAGCCCCTACGGGGTCCAAGCTCTTCGCTCCATCATCCATCCTGACCCTTACCTGAGCCGCCACATCCCGGTGGGGTCATGCCATTTCATTCCACTCCACTTCACTCGGGAAGCTGCCCATGTGCTGGCCCCAGCGTCGGAGGTTCCCTGCAAGGGGTTCTGTCATCTGATCTACTCCTTGTGTTGATCAGTCCGATGCCGTCCCCGCTGGACGTTAAACTCGCGGCATACCCCGTGTTAAACATGGGAAGCTAAGGAAAACCTCAGGTAACGCAGTTCCCCGTACCCAGCGCGGGATGCCTCAGGCCATCACGCCTTCGAGAAGCCCTATTAGGGATGGAGGGCAGACATGCAGAGCCACAGTGTTAAGACACGCCCCCAACACCCGGAGCTACCCGGTATCCTCACTGCAGGTTGCTGCCCCGACCAGACTCCTTGGAGCGTCTGGGCGGAAGCAGGGTAATTAACCGGTGTCCATGAAGATATGGCGCCGGGAACGAGATTCACGAACATTCTTAAATCTATGAGGGAGACCCGGATTAGGCGACGAGTTCCGAGGAGACGTCCACGGAAGGAGGAGCCGACATCCCATCATCCCGGTTTCGATCAAGGAGAAGACGTCCCTGAATAAGGGACGGATGCCGCCCGCCTTTGGAAAGCGGGACTGCAGGGCCACAAGCCGCGCTCCCATCCCCTCGGGTCGACGGGCGCACGCGCGAACGCGTCCTGGCGGAACAGCGTCGGAATAGAAACCCGACGCACATCCGCACCGAAACAGTTACCTTTATATGTTATGTGATCTTTATATGAGTTTTATTGTAATATTTTGGTTACAAAAGGGTAAGTAATGATCTTTTATTCAGTGAAGAGTTTTTACTACTTTATAAAGGTGAAAGTATTACTTTGATAAAGTATACATGGTTTACTTATTGTTTTGAAAAACTAACAGTTTTCATTCATTGTGTATCCCTTACTGAGATTTTTATGCTCACCCCAAGTTTTTGAAATGTTTTCACAGGACTTAACGTGGAATAGGGTCAAGGATGGGATCAAGGGAAAGTCATGCTACCTGAAACATGGAACTAGACATGTTTCTCTTTAAGAGTTTTTATTTTATGGAAACTTAGTAGAAGTTTCTACTTTGTAATCTTATGAGATGTAATAGTTATGTCCTAATTCTCTAAAACTCTAAACCTGAAAAGATCCTCAATGTGAATTATTCATTTAATTCAATATTAAGTAAGGTTTAAGGCCGGGGCCTTATAGTTGGTATCAGAGGTCGGTTTAGATAACTTTAGGAGTTATAATTCTATTAAATGATTATCCAAATTTTTTTTAATGGTCAAATTGAAATGATATATCATTTGAAGATTACCATGTTGCTTCGCCTAAGATATTTCTGTGTTAAGAATGGTTTTTCATAGAGGAAACAAAACAGCTTTTCTGGGAAGGCATATAGTGGGAAATGACCTTTCAAATCAGTATCTTGAGATGGTCATAATTAGAACTAAACAGTTTGTTACAGCGATGGCTCAGTTGACTCAGGTGAAAAATGTTGGTTGTTTTTATTGATGATATTTTGGTGTTTTATAAAAGTAAAGAGGAGCATGAAAGTCATTTAAGGGTTATCTTGCAAACCTTAAAAGAAAAGAAAATATATGGAAAATTCAGCAAGTGTGAGTTTTGGTTACAACAAATTTCTTTCCTTGGTCACATTGTTTCAAAAAATGGCATAACTGTTGATCCTGCTAAAACAAAAGTTGTTGAAGAATGGACAAGACCCACAAATGTAACTGAGATCCGTAGTTTCCTTGGTTTGGAATGTTACTACCGAAGGTTTGTTGAAATTTTTTCACGAATATCTAGTCCAATGACCAAGCTAACTCAGAAGAATGTTAAGTTTATCTGGACAAAAGAATGTGATGATTGTTTTCAGGAGTTGAAAAGAAGATTGGTGAATGCTCCAGTTTTGGAAATTCCTTCCAGGAATGGTGAGTTTGTTATATACAGTGATGCTTCGTTGAAGGGACTTGGTTGTTTCCTTATTCAGAATGAATAGGTAATTGCATATGATTCACGTCAGTTGAAAACTCATGAGGTAAATTACCTTACACATGACTTGGAATTAGCTGCTGTTGTTTTTGCTCTAAAAATTTGGAGGCATCATTTGTATGGAGTAAAGTGTGAAATATATAATGATCACAAAAGTTTGAAGTATATATTCACTCAGAAATAATTGATCATGAGACTGAGGAGATGACTAGAATTAATCAAGGATTATGATTGTACAATTCATTACCATCCAGGAAAAGCAAATAAAGTGGTTGATGCTTTGAGTCGAAAAAGTAATGCTTCATTAACCATGCTACGTTTGGAACGAGATCCTTTGGTTTTTGATTTGATGAACTTTGGCATAGAAGTTGTTGGTGCAAGAAGTTCTTTTGTTTTGTTTCAGGTATCAGTGAGATCATCCCTATCAGACAGAATTAAGCAAGCACAGAGGGAAGACAGTGAGTTGCAAAAAAAGGTAGAGCTGGTTCAAAAGGGCAAGTTGACTGAATTAAACATTGATAATGATTGTGTTTTGAGGTTTGGGAAGAGATTGTGTGTGCCTTGTGATTCGCAGTTGAAGGGAGATTTATTATGTGAAGCTCATAGTTCCCTGTTTTCAGTTCATCCTGGCAGTACTAAGATGTACAGAGATCTTCGGGAGTATTACTGGTGGGACAGAATGAAAAGGGATATTGCTGATTTTACTGTGAAGTGTTTGACTTGTCAACAGGTTAAAGAAGAGTGGTAGTTACCGAAAGGGATGCTTCATCCTTTACTAGTGCCAGAGTGGAAATGGGATAATATATCCATGGACTTCGTTGTGGGATTTCCAAAGACACCTCTAGGTAATAATGAAATCTGGGTTATTATTGATCGCTTGACTAAATATGCTCATTTCCTTGCTATATGAGATACTTTTTCCCTAGATCAACTTTCCCGTTTGTATATTAAAGAGATAGTAAGGTTGCATGGAGTTCCCCTATCCATAGTATCTGACCGTGATCCCAGGTTCACTTCTAACTTTTGGAAAGGTCTTCAGAAGTCGTTGGGTACTGAATTAAATTTTAGTACAACTTTTCATCCTCAGTCAGATGGGCAGTTAGAACGAACAATTCAGACTTTAGAGGATATGCTACGTACTTGTTCTATGGATTATCAGGGAAGTTGGTACCAACATCTTTCTTTGGTTGAGTTTTCATATAATAACAGTTTTCATTCCAGTATACAAATGGCTCCATTTGAAGCATTATATGGAAAACGGTGTCGAACTCCAACTTTTTGGGATGAAGTAGGTGAAAGGAAGCTGATGGGACCAGAATTGGTAGAAGAGATGGTAGAAAAAGTTCAGTTGATTCAGAAACACATGAGAATATCTCAGAGTAGACAGAAAAGTTATGCGGATAACCAGAGGAAGGATCTATCTTTTGAGGTAGGTGATCATGTTTTCTCAAAGATTCACCATGGAAAAGTGTGATGCGATTTGGTAAGAAAGGAAAGCTGAGTCCAAGGTTCATTGGACCATATGAAATTCTGGAGAAAGTTGGATCAGTTGCTTACCGAGTGGCTTTACCTCCGAGTTTATCTCAGGTACACAATGTTTTTCATGTTTCGATGTTGAGAAAGTATATGCCAGATTCATCTCATGTTTTGAGCCCAGAGGTAGTTCAGTTGGAAGAGAATCTCTCTTATGAAGAACAACCATTCCAGATTCTTGACCGAAGAGAGAAAGTGTTGAGAAATAAGGTAATTTACCAGGTAAAGGTTTTGTGGAAAAACCATATGGTTTAAGAGGCAATGTGGGAATCTGAAAATTCTATGAAGGATAAATACCCCCACTTATTTTGATAAGTGAATAAAATTGCGAGGACGCAATTCCCAAAAGGGGGGAAGGATGTAACATCCCAAGTAAATAAAGAATAATACATTTTCATATTTATTAATATTTGAGAATTGAATATTAATTTTACTTTAAAGGGGTTGCTATGTTTGATAGCATACCTGATACGCAACAAAGAGTTTCTTTGAAATCTTACGTTGCACACTAGTAATAAAATAATATTATTTTAAATGGTAGTTAACACGTACCCGTTGTATTGGCGGGAGTGAATAGAAACAACTAAAATATGATTATATATGTTTTTTAATTGTTTTTACATTTATCTAATAAAAGATAAAGGCTTAAAATAAGAAAAGAATTCAATTTTAGGCATAGATACTCTAATATTCACTAAAGGTCCACTTAACGCCTTTTCATGGTGAACCTTCTTTAAATATAGTTTTGGTCACTCTTATACTTTCTATTGGACCAAATAAAATTCTTCTTTATAATCGGGACATCAAAATTTACTTTGTGTAAATTTTTGGTATTTTTCTGATAAAGTTCATTTTTTAATGAATAGTGAAAAATGTTGTATTTTAATTCAAAACCTCTTTTTAATCTAATTTATTTATATGATTAGATTATCTTTTGAACTGGTTTTAAAGTTAAATTAGAATATATTTTTACCATTAAATCCAATAGTGGTCGTTGGAATTAATTTCACTTTGAAATCGGACTTAAACTAGTGTCAATCTTTTGATACTTATTATTTCATAAAAACATGCTATTTGCTCTGACAACGAGAATTAATTATTAAATTAATTAATTCAACTTATATGTTTTGAATTTTGTAAAATAGACATCATTTTTGAATTCGGAATATCAAATATAGCTTAGGGTGATGTTTTGGTATTTTTCTGAAAAACTTCAATTTTTGATGAATAGTGAAACCACTAAGTGGTACTTAAAAAAACTGATTTTTCATTTAAATGAAATTTTACCACCTCTGTGTTTTGAATTTCCAAAATCCGACATACATGGTTTTCATTAAGAAGTAAAATTTGGTTCAATGGGATTAAAATATTTTTTTTGGTGAATAGTAACTTTTAAGTTTTTAATCGCGATTATAGGTAATTAGTGTAATTTAAGGTAAGAATAATGTTTTAATAATATGAAATGAACTTGACACATGTCCTACCCTTATTGGATGTGTCATGGACGACCAATACAATCCATGGGTCAACTTGGGGACCCCATGGAGCCACTTTGGTAGGAAAATGACATTAATATCTTTTTATTTAAAGTTAAAGTAAAAATGTCACAAACATGAGTTGTTTTACTAAAACAAATTTTAAGTTGGGTTATACAAGTCATATTTTTGACTATAAATATTCATTAGAAATATAAAATGATTTCCTACATCATGATATTTTTTTTATAATTTTTAGACATTAAATAAATTAATGTATTAATGACATCATGATGATGCAGCGATTACCTCATTATTTAACGATTTAAATAAAATGAAAATATAATGTAAAATCTAAGACCTAAACATGTCAATAACCTATTGGATGAGTATATTTCGAACTCCTATCACCTTATTCTAGAAATATATAATTTTGGGACCTTTTACATCCAAAAAGAATTTTATGATAAAGTAACCTTTTATAACTTTCCAAGAGTGCCCCTCCTCTCCTCTTATAAAAGGCCCCCAACTCTACCACCTTACCCACACTTACAAAGCCTTTGGTTCAGCCAACCCCTGCCCATTTTGTCTCTCCACATCCCTCTATAACTCTTAGAAGCCTCAATTTGGGCAGAAGTCTTCCCAAGGAAGCCTTTGAGCTCAAATCAAAAAGAGTAACCCGATTTAAAGGTAGTGTTTTCTCTTGTGTTCTTTTGTTTTATTTTGCTTCTCCAACCCCCTAAACTCTTTTTATTCATTTATTTTTTAACAACTCCAGTATCTTAAATATACTAGGACGTTGTTATAAGAATAATTCTATCTACACTTACACACACCTTCATATAATGGTTAAAGAACATACTGTTTCTGTGAATGGCGAATTTCTGCCTCACGAAACGATGATTGTTCAATATTATTCCAACACTTTCAAAGGTGGATATTAAGATGTAACTATATTTATATATGATATATAATATTTTTATGTCTTCCTTAAGATTATGTATTTTTCATTTATGTCACACCTTTATGGCTTTAATTATGGGTATACGCGATATCTTTATTTTAGGAAGTACGGACTACCGCCCCCTCAAAGTGATTTGATTCGTTAATGCCATATGTGGGACGTATAAAGGATGGATTTAAAGTTATTATATTTGATGTATGTTACATATAAATTATGAATATAATTCTGAAATTAAAATATACATACCTATCATTTAGTTTTAATTCCATTAATATGACATAGAAATGAAAGTAGCGTTCATGCGTACGTACGCCTTACCGTCTCCATGAACGGTGCATTTCATTTCTTACCTCTAAATGATTATGTAATATTATAAATACATGTATATGATGGATATATATGATATATATGATATCCAAATCATGAATATCATTCTGGATATAATGAACCTTTGACCACACGAACAACATGTAATTGTAAGGAGTCCACTTTTGACTTAAGAACCAAATATCAACAAAACAAACATTATTAACTTAAATGATTACATAATGTTTATAACATGGTAATAAGTGATGTAAAAGTAATAATGAACTTGAATAAGGTTCTTAAGCAAGTATAAATTAACTCAAGTTTATTATTCAGGACGTTAAAGAACGATCGAGTCAAGTCGGACCCGAGGTAAGGTAATTTGTCTCAATCTCCTTTCATTGAGGCATATTTCATTTTATACATAACTTTCTTTTGTAAAGTGTATAAACCCCTTTTACTTTTACTTTTATACAAAAGGAATCTTTTTATACGAATCGTTTTACTAAACGACAAAAGGAATGTTTCTTTTAATGTACGCGGTGACAACGACCTTTTCCGCCACCGTGAGTATTATTTGGTCTTTGGCTTCCTCAACAAGCCGTAATGTTTTTTTTAAAATGAAATAAATACCATATACTATTTTTTGTATTTTTGTATTGAAAATGGTTTTTATAATGGGTTTTTTATGTCAATATATTTAAGTGATATATTGTGATCAATGTGTGGAAATGTTTTCTTTCCATTATATTTGTTTTATGATTTTATAATGGTACTTGGACATTTGACGGGTGGTTACGTGATAAACCATATGACGGGTGGTGCCGTGAATACTAGGACGGGTGGTTACGTTATAACCTCCAATGCATTGGGTATGGAAGTCGGCCGTATGGCTATTCCATTAAGTGATATGTGTGGAAGTCGACCGTATGGTTATTCCATTTAAGTATGTTTATGTCCCAAGTTTCCTTTATATGTTATGTTATCTTTATATGGGTTTTATGGTAATCTTTTGGTTACAAAAGGGTAAGTAATGATCTTTTATTCAGTGAAGAGTTTTTACTACTTTATAAAGGTAAAAAGTATTACTTTGATAAAGTATACATGGTTTACTTGTTGTTTTGAAAAACTAACAGTTTTCATTCATTGTGTATCCCTTACTGAGATTTTTATGCTCACCCCAAGTTTTTGAAATATTTTCACAGGAATTAATGTGGAATAGGGTCAAGGATGGGATCAAGGAAAAGTCATGCTACCTAAAACATGGAACTAGACATGTTTCTCTTTAAGAGATTTTATTTTATGGAAACTTAGTAGAAGTTTATACTTTGTAATCTTATGAGATGTAATAGTTATGTCCTAATTCTCTAAAACTCTAAACCTGAAAATATCCTCAATGTGAATTATTCATTTAATTCAATATTAAGTAAGGTTTAAGGTCAGGGCCTTATAATCATCCCACTGCCACCTTCTTAGTGTGTTATTTTAGTCATTCTTCAGCGTGATATTATGGTCTTTCAATTATCCCATTGTTTTCAATAGTGAGATTGCTCCTAGGAGTACCCTCATCCCACCATCAACTCCAATCACACCAACAACCTATCAGTCTTTCCTTTCTCCCAGCACCTAGTGTATCTGAAACCAGATTTTCTATAAATTATATGTTTCCTATTATTTTGTAGTTCTTTGAAACATGCATTCTAGATTTAAGAATCGCTGTTTCCAGGTGGTTTCCATTGTATTTATTCATGGAACCAGAAACTTCCAATAGTTCTTTATCCAAAGAGGACCTGGTTTCCAAAGGTAGGTGTTCGTTAAGTTTTGAACTTTACGATACTTAAGAACATGCATTGGTCGAGAGGATGGGAGGTCGGACTCATCACACCCTTTTTTGGGGGGAATTATTGTCTACTCTGGGACTTTATTTGTAAAATTAAAATATTTTTTCATGAATCTTTATTAATTCACGAAGTATATCATAAGTATCCCTTATAATTTACAATCACTTATTTAACAGAAATTTTTTTAATCATCGTTATGATGATACTCGTTTTTGAGCCACTTAGTGGGGCACTCTGGAATTTATAGTCATCCAGGGAGACAAAAGTTTGTTTTAATCTTGGGATCATACTCATAAAATGAGTTACCTACGTATCCTTGTGAAAGGAATCATAACCCTCGTAGTTCGGTGCCACTTAATAGGACACATCATACCTTTTAACACTACGGGAAAAAGGGATTATTGCGACGGGTTATTTGCGATGGGACATATTCCCATGACAACAGGTCTGACGAAAGGCCTATTTGCGATGAGAATATATTCCCGTCGCAAATTACTGATCATTTGCGACGAGGACAATGTCACCGTCACAATAGGTTTGGCGCGGATTTCGCGCCAAAACACGGGAAAAGTATTTGTGACGGGTGGATACTCCCCATCGCAAATACCCTACCACGGTAAATACTATTTGCGACGAGTAAAGCCGCCCACCGCTAATGTTATGTCGGTCTATAAGTATTTGCGATGGGCCCGTCACAATAAACTTTTCACGGATGAGGGTATTTGCGATGGTCTGTCGCAAATACTTATCGACATACATAACATTAGCGGCGGACGGCTTTACCCGTCGCAAATAGTAATTGCGATGGGACCGTCGTAAATAAGTAAACAGTAGCGACGGCGGATTTACCCGTCGCAAATAGTAATTACCGCGTCAGGGTATTTGCGACGGGAAACTCCGCTCGTCGCTAACGTTATGTCGATAGGTAAGTATTTGTGACGGGAACCGTCGCAAAAGCCTTTTTAAACGCCGACCGTAATTAATGTGAGCGGTGGGAATTTGCGATGGGTTCCGTCGCAAATAGCAGTATTTGCGACGGGTAACCCGTCGCAAATAATCCCATCGCAAATACGTTAACCTATATATACCCCCAACCATTTCAGTTTTGAAAATATTCAAATCTTCTTCCTCTCCTCTCTTCTCCTTGAAGTTTTAGTTTTAAGAATTGTTTTTTCGATTCTTTTTGCGAGACCGTCGGAAAGCAATCAAAGGGGTCCATAGCTTCAAGATTTCAAAGGTATTTACATTTTATTTAATTTTATATTTATTTCATTTTTTATATTAATTTTAATTGTTGTTCTAATTAAATTAGATTTAAATTAATTTATTATTTATATTTAGTTTTATTAATAAAATGATATTGTTATAAATAATTAGTAATAATTAGTCATAAATAATTCGGTATAATTAGTAGTTAAGTATAGTTTTTGGTTTATCAATCAAATAAATCCTTGTCTGGATATGAACAAGTAGAGACGGCTCTGGCACAGATGTACCTAGGAGTGAAAACTCTGACAAGAAGTTTCGGGCTTGACCCGATGTATCCTGGTACACGACAATGAGAATTTCTGCACTCTTGGTTTGACACTCCCAGAGGATATTTATTTGGTAATAATTATATTTAATTAGAAATTTGAAAATAATTAAAATAATTTGAAAATAATTAAAATAATTAGATTTATTCAAATAATTAGATTTATTCAAATAATTAGAAAATAATTAAAATAATTAGCAAATAATTAAAATAATTAGCAAATAATTAGCAATTAAAATAAATAGCGATTTAATTAGATTTATTCAAATAATTAGAAAATAATTAAAATAAATAGAGATTTAATTCAAATATTTAATTAAAATAATTAAAAAATAATTAAAATAATTATCAAATAAAATAAATAGTGATTTAATTCAAATAATTTGCAAATAATTAAAATAAATAGTGATTTAATTCAAATAATTAATTAAAATAATTAGAAAATAATTAAAATAATTATCAAATAAAATAAATAGCGATTTAATTCAAATAATTAAGAATTAAAATAAATAGCGATTTAATTCAAATGATTAAAATAATTAGCAAGTGATTAAAATAATTAGCAAGTGATTAAAATAATTAGCAAGTGATTAAAATAATTAGAAAGTGATTAAAATAATTAGCAACAAAGTAATTAGCAACAAAGTAATTAGCAACAAAGTAATTAGCAACAAAGTAATTAGCAACAAAGTAATTATCAAGAAAGGAATTAGCAACAAAGAAATTAGCAACAAAGGAATTAACAACAAAGTAATTAGAAACAAAGCAATTAGCAACAAAGCAATTAGCAACAAAGCAATTAGAAACAAAGCAATTAGCAACAAAGCAATTAGCAACAAAGCAATTAGCAACAAAGCAATTAGCAACAAAGTAATTAGAAACAAAGAAAATGTGATTGACCACTCGTTCAATAGAAAAGAAAACGTGATTGACCACTCATCCACCTCAATTCTTTTTTCATCTATGTGTTGACGCTTGACAGGAAACTTCTGTCTCCACATGTAATATTTGCATTCACTGTCAAAATCAACCTGTTAGTGAATGTGAATATTACATGTGGAGATAGAAGTTTCCTGTCAAGCGTCAACACTTAGATGAAAAGAGAATTGAGGTGAATGAGTGTTCAATCACGTTTTCTTTTCCATTGAACGAGTGGTTAATCACCTGGTCTCTACATATCTTCCCATTACTAATTAGTAACATAATTAGTATATAATTAGTATATAATTAGTATATAATTAGTATATAATTAGTAACATATGTTTTTATTATATGATTAATATTTATGAAAAAATAATATTAATATTTAGGTCATGTTCAATTAAAATTTTGCATCAGTCGTGTCCAATGTAAACTCTATAATTGTCCTTGCTTGGTTGTTCACCTCGTAAGTAGTGTTGCAATAAGACGATCCAAGTCATGTCTTTCTCATCTATAAGAATCATATCACATGACCCTATACATACCATTGTTCCTTGAAAATTTAAGGGATTAAATTTTTAAGGAAAATGATCTATGTAAACGGTAATGCGAGATGATTCTTAGAGACGTGAACAACATGACTTGGGTCATCTTATTGCAACGCTACTTGCGAGGTGATCAACCAAGCAAGGACAATTATAGAGTTTACATTGTACACAGATGACGCAAACTTTTATTGAGCATGACCTAAATATTAATGACCCTTTAAGATATGAACATGTTAAGAATAGATCAAATAATGTTTACAATAATTATCATTAATTACCAATAATTAGTAATAATTACCGATAATTACCAATAATTAGCAGTAATTAGCAGTAATTTCACTGAAAATTGTGTCGCTCGTAAGTAGTGGTAATTATTAAGAATTAGTTATAATATCTTCTCTTTTTGGGGATTTTTATAAGTTAACGTTGTACACAGCTGACGCAAACTTTTTATTAAGCATGACCTAAATATTAAAGACCTTTTAAGATTTGAACATGTTAAGAATATATCAAATCATGTTGCGAATAATTATCAGTAATTACCTATAATTAGTAATAATTACCGATAATTACCAATAATTAGTAATAATTACCTATAATTACCAATAATTAGCAGTAATTAGCAGTAATTTCACTGAAAATTATGTCGCTTGTAAATAGTGGTAATTATTAAGAAGTAGTTCTAATATCTTCTCTTTTTGGGTATTTTTCTAATATCAAATTATTAAAAACCAGTAATGTTTTAATGTTTTGTAGAAAAATATGGAACAACGAAGTCGGCAATAGTCATTATTAGAAGACCATGTATGGATAAATCAACGTAGAAATCCAAACAGTCCTAGTTTAAATCCTGTATATATTGAGGGTGTAGAGACTTTCTTACCATTTGCATCATCAAATCCAGAATTTGTTTCAGAAGGAATAATAAAATGTCCTTGTAAAAAATGTGCACTGAGAACGTTTGACACATTTGATAAAGTTGGGGGACATATCTTGCGTTTTGGTTTTCAACCGGATTATGTTTTTTGGTATCAACATGGTGAACGAAGTTCCAGAGAAGGTGATACTAACTTGATTCCAGATCCATCTCGGTTTCAAAATTTAGTACATGATGTTGCAGGTCCATCTGTTCAACATACTGAAAATCAGGATGATATTGATTCAACTCCTAAGTTGACACCATCTGAATTTTATGAGTTACTGAGGTCTGCTGAGGATGCATTATATCCTGGTTGAAAGATAAGAAAGTTAGAAGCAGTTTCAAAATTTATGGCTATCAAATCAGATAATGGAATGTCAAACAACTGTTTTGATCAGATATTTTCTTTGGTTAAAACACTGTTACCTGAAGGAAATGTTTTTCTTGTAAATTACTATGAGAGTAAGAGGCTGGTTCGGAATTTGGGACTTAGTTGTTAGAAGATTCATGCATGTTAAAATGATTGCATTTTATATTTTGGTGAAAATGAGTTGTTGGATAGTTGTCCCACATGTGGACAACCGAGGTATAAAGAAGATCAACATGGGAAGTATGGCTTGATTCCTGTAAAACAGTTGAGATATTTTATGCTTACATCCAGACTGCAATGTTTCTTCATGTCTAATAATACAGAGACAATGATGTCATGGCACAAAATGAATATTTCAACCAGTAAAAGCTTGAATCATCCAGCCGATGGTGATTTATGGAAACATTTTTATAGAGTGCATCCATCATTTGCTTTGGAAGCTTGAAACGTGCGACTGGGTCTTTCCACTGATGGTTTCTGTCCATTTGGATCTTATGGTAGTCAGTATTCATGTTGGCCTGTCTTTATAACTCCGTACAATTTACCTCCATGGATGCTGATAAAGGAGCCCTATATCTTTTTGACCTTATTAATCTCAGGACATCCGAAAAATAATATTGATGTATATTTGAAACCATTGATTGACTAATTAAATTTATTGTGGATTACTGGTGTCAATACATATGATGTTGCTGCAAAACAGAATTTCATACTAAGAGCAGCATTGATGTGGACAATTAGTGACTTCCCGACATATGACATGTTATCTGGCTGGAGTACACATGGACCAAAATCATTTCCTTACTGTATGGGAGAGAACAAAGCATTTATGATTTTACATGAAAAGAAACCTTGTTATTTTGACTGTCATCATAGATATCTTCCAACTAATCATCCTTTTCAGAGGAACAAATATCATTTTAGAAAAGGTACAATTGAAAGGGATGGAACTCCTAAAATTCTATCAGGTACGGAGTTAAAATTAGTTGTATTTTCATTACCTCCCATCACATTTGGACCCACAATAAACCAACAGAAAATTTATGGCTTTGGGAAAGAACACAATTGGATAAAACGGATCATTTTTTGGGATTTTTCATATTGGTCTGATTTGTTGTTCCACCACATGCTGGATGTTATGCATATTGAGAAGAACTTTTTTGATAATTTATTTCATACAGTTTTGGATACACCTGGTAAGAGAAAAGATAATGTAAAGGCACGATTAGATCCTGCCCAAATTTGCAGGCGCCCAGAACTCGAATTGTTTGAGAATGTCATAACACAAAGGTTAATGAAGCCAAAAGCATCTTATACACTGTCCAAATAAAGTCAGTTATTATTTTGTCAGTGGATTGCAGATTTGAGACTTCCAGATGGTTGTGCTTCCAATTTGGGTAGATGTGTAAAGAATTGTTATATTAGAGGATTAAAAAGTCGTGATTGTAATGTTATAATGGAAAGACTTATGCCAATTGGATTAAGAGGTCTGTTGAATTCCATGATTTGGGATTCGATAATAGACATGTCATATTTTTTTCAAGACATTTGTGCAACGACAGCAGATTACGATGTTCTAAGAAAACTTGAAGAATATGTTGTTGTAATTATATGTAAACTAGACAAAATATTTCCACCATCTTTCTTTAACTCAATGGAACATTTGATATTACATTTTCCACATGAATCAAAGTGTGGAGGTCCAGTAAAATTTCAATGGATGTACCCATTCGAAAGATGCATGCAGAAGTTGAAAAAAAAAGTACGTAACAAAGCATCTGTTGAAGGATCAATTACTGAAGCTTATTTTCAAGAAGAAATATTTTTTTTTCTACTCTCACTATTTTGAATATGATTATCCCTCAAAACACAAGCACATGGGTCGGAATGAGGAGAATTTTGATGATGGAATGGATAATCGATTATCAATTTTTAATCAGTCAGAGCTTGGTTTTGGTGGAGTTCATGAACGATGTCTTTCAGATGATGAACATCACATAGCTCATACATATGTTCTGCTCAACTGTGAAGAGATGACATCATTTGTACTGTAAGTTCTTTTATCACTTATTCTATCATTTATGTTACAATAAGTAACTTTATTTTTTAAGGTTATATGATAATCATATCAAGAAACAACTTCCACAAATTACAGCAGCTGCTCTCAAAGAACGCCGGCAGAAAAATTTTTCTCTGTGGTTTCAAAAACTGGTAACATAAATTCTTCATATTTTAAAATCTCATTCAGTTTATTGTTTATTATATTGATAATTATTTTACAAATTTTCAATTGTCTCAACATGCTGATAAAATTGACAAACTTCTGTGTATATTGAGTAACCCACCATCCAAAATGGTTAAATCTTATAATGCATATGTGGTGAATGGATTTTGATTTCATACACGTGCATATGGGGAATCAAAAAAAAAAACAATGAACAATGGAATTTTCTTGAGAGGATATCATCATAGAGAAAATTAAGTTGACTTTTATGGCATGCTTGATGAAATTATTGAACTCTATTATCTATGATAGCATTACATAACGATTTTCAAATGTTAGTGGTTGGATATTGAGAGAGGAGTTCGTGTTCATCCTACTCATGGAATAATAGATATTAAATATAAAAGTCTTCTTGAAATAAATGAACCATTTTTACTGGCTCAATAGGCACATAAAGTTTATTATGCAAAGTACTGTGATACGTCAAGAGACCTGAGTGATTGGTGGAACATAATAAAAATCAAAATTCGAGACAATCAGTTTTCTCAAAGTGAAGCTTGTTTCACTGAAGTGCAATGAATTGAAGTTTTTCAAGAGACTACTCAAAATCCATCTTTTTCACAAAAAAACATGAGTATTGATGATGACATACCACAATTAAGATTCGATGGTGACGATGATGTTAATGATGTCACAAATGAATTTGAAATGGTAAGAGATGATGGAACCGAAACTCAAATGGATATCGATGATATTGAGGAGGAATATGAAGATGACATCGTCAAATATGAAGATGATGATGAAGGTGGACATTAATACAATTCAATGCTAGTTATATATAATCATAACTTATATATATGTATATATAATAATAATTTTTAATTATTTTCTAACAACATTCATTTTCTATTTTAGATGAATGATGAGCTATTTCGTCAGTTGTCGGAGGCTGACCTACCTTTGGATGAGGATGATTTCAAGTCATCTAACCCTCAGCCTACTGGCACATTAGAGAGTACGCGGAGGGGGAGTGGTCTTGCATGACTGATGATCCCTGACCCCATCCCCGAGCTACGTCTGCGTCTTGGGTTCGATCCACGCACACAGAGGTATGATAACCTGTGCATTTTATTAAGATTTCATTAATTTATTTACATAATAAATGTTCGATTTTTTTTACAGTTTTGCGCATATAGCAGTCGGACAGGGTAGTGCTATTTTGCGCAACTAATTTTCTCATCCATGGACCACGTGTGAACAGATTCCCGTTGATGTGCAGCAGACCATGTTCGGCCATTGGTTGGTACGTAAATAAATAGTTTTTATTTTGAAATTTATTTCATTTATAACTTGATATTGTAAATTATTTGTAGGGTTTATGGTATCCGATCGATGATACCATGCATGACACCATCCATGAGGCATGGGAGGTGGTGATGCGTCAGTGATTACGTCAGATTTTACACAATTTAAAAAAAATGACCATAAAAAAAGCTGGAGTGACCGTGTTTGATGAGTCCTGTAGAGCCCACCGACCAGAGTACATTTCATCCCATGTATGGGATGGATTATGTTCACACTGGTTGAATGGTGGCTTTTAGAGGAGATCATCGTTGGGGAGATAGAATCAGGGGAGACAGGAGGTGACTCATCGAGCTGGTAGTCGTACATTCAGTACGCATAGACAACATCTGGTATGTACATTTTTAAAAAATATTTTATATAACTTTAAATATTAACAGTTTATTTTATATTCTTATAGGCAGTCGAGAAGCCCGATATTACGGAGTACAACGTATATCGTAGGATGTATAGTGATCCAGTTACTGGGGAGATTATAGGTGATCGCCAGCGTTAGATTTTGGTCAGCATTATTTGTTTTTCAGTTTAAAAATTAACTGCATATAATATATTCACAATTTTAATTTCAAATTGCAACTGAAGGAGTCATATGAGGCCGCGAAGTCACAGACCCAAGATGAGGGTTAGTCCGAGACATCTGATCAGACCAGTGGCCATCATTTTGATGAGGCCGCATGGATGCAGGCTACCTAGTATGGCTTCGAGAAGGGCCAAGTAGTTGGTATCAGCTCTCAGTTAACTCCTGAGACTTATTATGGTAGTGCTGCGATGTCGGTGTCCAGCTCGAGAGGAGCTCGTGCATCCTCTTCCACATCACAGTATGAGGATCAGTTGCGATCACAGACTGAGCTGATAGAGATTCTCCGTAAAGAGTAGGAGGAGATGCGTTAGTAGCAGCAGCAGCATGAGGAGGAGCGCTGACGATAGCAGCAGGAGTACGAGGAGCATATGAGTCGGTGGCAGCAGCAGCATCAAGAGCAGATGAAGTACATGCGCCGTCTCACTTATGCATTAGGGATAGAGTTTCCTCCACCAGCTCCTCCAGATCCTCCAGCTCCCCCCTCCTTCGGACCAGTGACCAGCTCCCCCTCTCCTTTGGACCAGTGATTTATTTTGATGTTATAAATTTTTTTAAATTCAAAATATGAATTATTTTCTATTTATAGTTTCTGTCTTTTTTATATTGGTGTCAATGTTGCATTATTTAATTCATATTTATTTTTAATAGTTTATTATTTGTTATTAGTATTGTTTTTTAATGTTTGTTTATTTTATTAATAATAATATTACTCTTACTATTTTATTATTTTTTTATATTTTTGTTGTTGTAAATATTGATAAAAAATTATGATTTATTATTTAAAAAAATTATGATCCATTATTAATATTATTTTTTTAATATTTTTTAATATTTTTTGCAAATATTGATAATTTTCATATTTTAATTATTTTAATAATATTAATAATAGATTTTCATAAATATTAATAGTAATAATAACATTATTATATTATATAATATTATATTTATTATATTATAGTATTAATATGATTGTTAATATTTTTTAATATTATTCATATTTTATTATATTAAGAATTTTAAATATATTTCAAATTATAATTAATTATAATGTTTTAAATATTGGAATTATTTTTTATTTTAATATTTGATTGAATTATAATTTTATTATTATTATCAAAATATTATTATTTTTATTATATTATTATTTCATTTTTTTATTTTTTTATACTTATTTGCGACTGGAATAAGGACCCGTCACAAATAGTTATTTTGAAATAAGTATTTGCGGCGGGAAAAGAGGCCCGTCGCAAAATGTATTAGCGACGGGGTCGTCTCAAATAGGGTTTTTCGAAAAGGTATTTGCGGTGGGAATAGGAGCCCGTCGCAAAACGTATTTGTGATGGGCCCATCACCAATAGTTATTTCGAAATAACTATTTGCGGTGGGCAAAGATACCCGTCACAAACATTCTTTGTGACGAGCCCGTCGCAAATAGGTTTTTTAAAAATAACCCAAGAAGTATTCGCGACGGTAATATTTCCCATCGCTTTTAATATTATTAGAGGTGGGACCGTTGCTAATAGCTTTAATTGCAACACCGTTTTCCGCGATGGGTTATTTGCGATGAGATCCCATCACAAATTTCCATTTGCGACGGGATCCTGTAACAAATAACCCGTCGCAAATACTCCGATTTCTTGTAGTTTAAGGTCATGTGATAAGGACCTCTAAGCGGAAGGTGCATAGTTGAGACTTATATTGAAGCAGCCCAAGGAATTTTGGAAAGAATATAGGTTTCCAAGTAGGATCAAACCCTATTGGGAATATGGCCCAAAGAGAACAGGGTTGATTTGAGGTGTTGGGTTTGAACCTCAAGGAGGCTTCCAACATATCCCATATGGATGGGTTTGGGATTACTTCATGAAAAAGGATGCCTTGATGATTTGAGGATTGAATTTGGGGCTTATTTCCTAAAGAGGATGCCCAAATTGGAGGAATTAAGGTTGGATTCCTAAGGAGGATATCCAGTGAGCTCAGGCCCTGAAAGGGCTTCCTACGTATCCTGAATTAAACAAGAATCAGAGTTCTCATAGTTCATTCGGTGAGTGTATGTACACATGTTTCAACCATAACATATCTCTAAGCACATGTGAGTTATGCTTGGTGTGAGAAACAAGAGGATGTGAAAGATTCAACAATGACACTTCACACTTCTCCTCCTCTACTGATGGAAGAAGGTGCCACTACGGGAAATCTGACCATTCCCAACGCTTCTATACAAACAGTTTGTAAAAACCATTGGTATAGGTCCCCTTTCCCAATGGTTTGGCCAAACCATTGGGAAATCCCACTTTGAGGCCACTTTTCCCAATGGTTTTGGAAAACCGTTGGGAAAGGGTATGGATTTCCCAACAGTTTGGCCAAACTGTTGGGAAAGGTCCCCCACATATCAACCTCCCACCCAGAATTGCACCCAGAATCAAGGATCTATACCAACAGTTTTGACAACCGTTGGTATAGATCCTTTGATTTTTTATTAGATCTTCTTACCGATAACATTATATAAATCAAAATTTAAAATAATTATGAGAATATATATATATATTTATGTAATTATGTTCACAAAAGTCATGTTAGGTTAGTGGTTAAGTTGTTCAATGATAAACTAGGGGTCCTGGGATCAAATCCCAGCTAATGTTTTTTTTTGAAATACATATACCAACGGTTCCATAACCGTTGGTATAGATTTTCATATTACTTATACCAACCATTTTCCCAAAACCGTTGGTATAGACTTATCCCAATGGCTTACTTGGCAATGGTTCTCCAAACCGTTGGTATAGGCTATACCAATGGTTTAGAGGCCTATACCAACGGTTCCAAACCGTTGGTATAGGTTAGTTTTCTAGTAGTGCGCGTCGACCGTGGAAGAGGGCGGGGTGATGAGCCTTCCCTCTGTTCTATTTACATTGGACAAGGGTCTAATGTAAGGAATAAGGGGTGAAGGTGAGGGGATTATACCAGGATTGCTGCCCTAAAATTGGTTATGGTAGGGGAGGTAGACTTCTCATATACTTGCGCGGAATGACAAGTGCGAAGTGTACCTTCCCTACCGATGAACTGAGGTCCCGGGTCACCTCTTTGAAAAGGGTGAGGTCGGAATCCTACCATCTTCCAAACCAGGAACTTCCCAACACTGTTTCTGGGAGAAAAGTCCATGTGACTGCAGATATACAAACCCACAAACATACCATGAATCTTAACCCCATTGTGAAACAAATGTGGGAAACCTCTGATTATGAAAATACAAACCCAAATTGGAGACACACTGATGTGCCTTACCCAAAGGCCTGAGAAGTCAGGAGGTTTTGGGGGAGGCTTCAACTTAGCCCCTTTCGAATAAGGGAACCAAGGAAAGAGATACCCTGCCATGAAAGGCTTTAAAGGGTATTTGAACTGGTCGCATAGGTACCTCGCGCAGGTGTGCCACATAGGTCCCCCGCATTGCCCTATTGCGTAGGTATGGTGCACATGTGTGCCGCGCAGGTATAACGCGTAGGTATGGATGAGAGCTGAAGAGAATGTGAAGAACTTCAAAACATGCCTATCCCCTTTAATTATCCATTCTTTTTTAGTTTAGAGAACTACCTGAGACAATTTCAGAGATCCAGGTGAAAGAGGTACGCAATGGGAGCTTCAGAGAATCTTTCACATTTTTTCAGTTTGAAAATGGGGAGCCCAAGGGTCCTATTTATAGGCACGGATGGGCCTGGCCGAAGAAAATTTGGTCACGCAGGTATCCCGCATAGCTCCACCACACAGGTGCTCTGCGTAGAGGCATCCCAAATCTTCCCGCTCATAGTTCAGACGCATAACAGTTTCACGAAGCTCGGCCGTGTATCGCTCTCGTGAAGTTTGTCCATGGAACTCTCTCGCGAAGCTTGGCCGTGTAGCTTGCTCGCGAAGTTGCTGGATGTTACTACATTGCGTAGAGATTGGGAGTATTTGTTGATGTTTCCTTTGTACTCTTTGAATATTTTTAAGGAGTGTCAACAAAATCCCTCCCTTTGGATTGGATCCAAAATATACAAAAGAGGGTCAAGTACTAAGGTTAAAGTATGGGGAAAAGATCAGGATGGATTAATGAATAGCATAATTTTGCCATGTAATAATTTCACGCAAATATGTCACGCAGGTATGCCGCGTAGCTATGGCGTGCAGTCATGACATATAGGTCTTCTGTTTCATATAAATAGGTCGCAAACTTTCACGTTTTTTTTTCACTTGCTATTTCTCTAAAATTTAGAGCTCTCATTGCGTAGCTTGTTTTCTTAGCTGCATCGTATTGTGCTCTCGCATAATTCTATTGAAATTTCTTCAGGGTAAAATTGTTTACACGATTAAGCTACGCCAAAAGGACTTCACTGATAGAGTCGCGCTAGGATCTTTGTTGAAGGAACTACGCGAGTGACCTCGTTGAAGGAGCTTGTCAAAGGACCTTGTCAAAGGACCTACGCGAATGACCTTGTAAAAGGACCTATGTGAATAGTGTCCTTTGCCAATTTTTTCACTTTTTTCTTTAAAATTTGACTTTGAAAGTTTTGATAATTCTTTTTGCAGGAAAGAATGACTCATTTGATGACCCATACTGAAGAAGATAAGGTTCGTCAAAATAAAATGCTGAGGATCGTTGGGCCAGATTATTATGAAACTGTTGAGAGTACTCTTCCTGGGCTATGGAAGGGTCTAATTCCGCACCAGCGTGACTATCCACAAAGTCCTTACTTACCTCTGTATGGGCATGGGCTTTTGCAAGATGCCCATTTTCCATCTATAAAGAAGCAATTTCCAAAGAATTGGTTTCTTCAGTATTCCAACTATAACCACATGAATATTAGTGCAAGGGGGTTCCGATACAAGAAGGCATGGTCCCAATTGGTTGCATCCTTCATTACAGTGGTTGCACTCCAGACATGAAGGATCATGTTGTAGATCCAAGACCACATTGTTATGATTACAATTTTCGGGCTTCTCAAACAGATCAATCAAATGGTTGGAAAGGAGACTGAGACCTTCATTCTGGAGGGGGTGTAAAACCTGAGTGGATGTGGGTATTCTGGTTATGTCAGACTTGTACAAAATTCAGAAAAGAGTTATCAGACATTCATATTTACGAAGTTGTCTAGATGGGGAAAACTTACGTTTACAAAAATGAATTCATTCCTGAATTACTGAGCCGATGGAGTCCACAAATGAATTCCTTTCATTTTATGCATGGTGAAGTTGGTATTAGTCTCTGGGATGTTTACCAAATAGCTGGAATTTCTATTCTTGGGGAAATGTATGATGAATTTATCCCGCCTACTTCAACATGGGGTGATGTTACTAGAATACCACCCCTGGCCCATGAATTATTTAAGATAGCGAAGAATTTACCCAAGGATAAGAAAGGTATTCATGCTAGAGTATGGATGGAAGCTTTATTAGAACCAACAATAGAGAAAGGTCCAACATGTGGACGTCCTACTGTTTTTCCTTCTGCCGATAACTGAGGAAGTTCAGGAACATATTGTCCTACATTGGAAAGAGGCGATTACAAGCACTGGGGTTATAAAGTCAAACCTGATATAGATGAAAAAGTACACTTAGCTGCCTTCCTTGCTATGTGGCTAAGTGTTTATTTGCTTTCAGTCCGTGAATCCGGTGGGGGTGTAAGACCAGGGACTTTCATTATTGCAGCTAAATTGGTAGAGGGGAAGTATATTAGTCTAACAACCATTGTTTTGGAAAGAATTTACCATCTCCTGCTACATTTATACAATGGGAAGGCTCCATTTATAATTGTGGGGATATTTCAAGTGTTGTGGGGCTAGATTGCAGCACATTTTTCTTCATACTCAGTATTAAAATTAGTCATAGTTCCTAATGGTCGATTCAACCTGTTTTTACAGAAAGTTTCTGGTATTAATCCTCTGAACTTGAGACCTGACGAGGTACTAAAGGTATTGAATGTCTCAGGAGAATTCAACTTCTTTCCCTTTGGTAATCCACTAACTGGAACATTTATGGATGATGGTAAAGAAAATAATTATGAGATGAGATCTTATATGATGGAATTCATGTATGGTGTACTATCAAACAGGATTGATGGTGAAATTATCTGTGAGGCTTATGTGCCCTATAGGTTTGCTCATCAGTTCAGGTGTCTTCAACAATTAAGCACCTTTCCACCCACATATGTCAGACATGAGAAGCACCCAATGGTAGCACGACAATTATGGATTCTCACAGTTTTAGAGATATCCAAATTGTCAATTACATTACCTCCACCAGATGCATTAATTGGATTAGAAGCTGGGTATGCCAAAGCTTGGGTTTCTTCATATCCTTAAGGGGCTCTGACAAAAGGAGTATATCTAGTGGCGGATACAACGACTGTTTCATGTGGAAATCGTGGAAAGAAGTCCAAGGCTAGAGATGATACAAAAATTTCATAGGTTTCAGAGCCCTCAAAACGTCTTCGTAGGAAGTACACTAGGAAGACCAAGGCTAAAGAAGCAATACCTCCAACTCCAAGGCGATCCAGTCGCTGCCTTCAAATAGAGATTTCTATTACACCTGTTGAATTTTCTAAGGAAGAAAGTTCTGAAGAATCTCTTCAATCGAAAGGTGTCAAACCATTTCCACAGTCAACCAGTCCAAGATCAAATTATGTGAAACCTTCATCCATTCATCACTGGGAGAGTATAACCCATGATCTCAGGGATACCTTGGCATTTCTTCAGCATGGTATTCGAATACCAGATATTGGTGATATCAAGGCACCTTCTGATTTAAATCCAGAAAATAACCTGGCTGAAATACAGAAGTATATTGTATAATTAGAGACTTTTATATATGTAATTGATGAAAAAATACCAGCCTCTAAACAAGTATCTCATGTGCTGGATCTAGGAGTCCACAAAGGGGTAATTATCGACTCTGAGGTAGAGTGGGATATTTATGTTAATAATGAGAATGTATTTCCCTTTTTCTTTCATCTCAACTTTAATCTATCATTTTACATCATTAATCTTGATGAAAATGTATTTTTGTATCATGAATGTAGAGAAGGAAGATCTGGACCGATTCTTGAATCACCTTAGTATAGTCCTGCAGGTTCTCCCATTGGCGCAACGAATAATCCTCCCAAGTTTCCAAAACTTTCTCCAGGAGCAAGAATCATGACTGGGGTAATGGAAACAGATAATCCTCAACCATTACCTCAAGTTTCCCCTATTAAGAGAAGTGTTTCAATCTCTCCTCAAGTTTTTGAACAGAAACACAAAAGAGCAATGATATTGATTCAAAGCGTTCACCAAAAGAGTAAGTATTTATACAATCTTCTGGGCATAAAAATTGCTCAAGATGTTCTAGTAACCATGTTTTATCCTCTTGTAGGATCTATGTCTCTTTCCTCTCTCAAGGGATTAAGAGATGATGCTTCACAACCCGAAAAATAAGTCCCAGGGGAAACCCAGGTTCATGCTGACGTATCTGTACCGTCAAAAGATTCAGCTATACCTGCTCCTGGATCTATTGAGAGAGAGTAAGGCCATTGTAATATTAAATACATTCCCCAGTTATTTTTTTCAAAGGATCATGAAAATAATAAATATTGATATTCCTATTGCTTCATAAGAAAGGACTGAAGATCCAGGGCAATATGAAACCAATGATGAGATTAACCCAAACCCGAAAAGATCCGATGCTATAATACCAATTAAAGAGTTAGCAGAACAAAATGTCAGCGGATCCAATTTGGAAATCAACCAACATTTGTTGGATACCTTAAATGGTGAGGATGCTGTAACATTTCAGGCCATATACACTGAAATGATGGACACCCTTAATCCGAATATTGATATTTCAGGTTCTATCAAAGAGTTTGGAGATTTATATGAGGAATTTCATGGAATTAAGTTCCTATTCCTGTATTTTCCATACATAATTTGTTCTTCAACTTGATTCTTTACATCAAAATTCACCTTATGCGGCTTTATCTGTAGAAACTGCCACAAAGGATTTTCAGGAACAGGGTGTTTCACTTTATCCTTCTACTGGGGATGAAGAAATACTTACAGAGGATCCTTCATTAGGAGATGTTCTAGAGCCTTCAAATTTCATAACTGAACAAATTCAAGGAAATCCCCCCTATCCAGAAACACCTTCTCAAAACACCGGAGCTGAGAATACAAGGGATGAATCCAATCAAGTAGCTGACTTATTGTTGGGTAAATATAGTCAGACGTATGAATAATATTTGTTTCCTCCATTTGAAACTAATAATGACCTTGATTTATTATTTATATTTATCAAGTCCTAGATCAAAGGGTGAATCTTTTACTGCCCCAAGAGAAACAGAAAAAACAACTCTTTAAGCGACCTGTTTCCAGAGTACATTTTACCTCATGGTAGTGACTCAGATTTAGATTTAGAGATGCAATATTCTCTTGGCATGGCACGTAAAAAGACATGGTGGCAGATCTGGAGAATAATTGCTAAAAAGCCTTTAGATGAATTATCATCCCATTTTTAAAAACTCCCAGCATTATTATATGTGTTGGGATTTTGGTGGGTTCAATTATCAGCCAGTCTATGATGCCATGAAAGATACTATTCATCAACGGGAGCAGGAGCATAAGATGAGACAAGATTTTGAAGAGGCTAAACGCCTCATTAATATTAAGGGCTTTCAAGTTGCAGTGGTTGAGGCGGAGGCAAATCACAATAATAAATCAATCGAGATTAGCCAACAAATCAAAGAAGCCACGAAGGAGTTATTATCTCTTCAAAAGACACCAGATTCTATTCAAAACAAGCTTGAGCAACTGAATCAGACATTAGGAGAAACCCAATTAGAGGGGATAACTACCATTTCAATGACTAAGGAAGCACTTCGCCAGGCAGAGGAGGCTGGAGTTGCTCAATTATCTTAACTTCAACAAGTAGCTAAAAGAGCTTATGAAGTGGTTCAACAAATGAAAAGTCACGTTGAAATTTTATTCTGACACATGATAGAGAGGATCCATTTTGTGGATGGCCCTCTATTTTCATATAAATGAAAGAAATTTTGTTTTCAATCATATAAATCTTCATTCCTGTTTTTCAAGATAGCAATATGAAAGGAAAATAATGATAATGATTCCCTTATATTAAACAATCATTATTTATAATAATAAGAATGAAGTTCTCACAATTTTCTTATTAAGTCGAGGGACCTAATGAGCATAATTTGACTGTTTTTAGGGTCATATGAATAACCCTACAGATTTTGTGTCTTTTGACCCCCTTTTTTTATTTCTCAACATTACCTGAATCATACAAAATTGTATGTTTAGTGAGCTGGGACTCGACTTTTGTTTAGAATTCCCCTTGTAAGTTCTCAATTTAATGAGTACCAAGTCTTTTGTTACTGGAAATTTGAAGTCATGCAGTGAGGACATTGGTACTATGCAGTTTTAAGTCATGCAGTGAGGACATTGGTACTGTGCAGTTTTAAGTCATGTAGTGAGGACATTGGTAAATTTAATTTTAGGTCTTTGGCTCTGACCAAAAGTACGAAACTCTCCCAATTTTTTGATAATTTGTTTCAAAATATATTATCATATTCATGTATAAAATGGAAAATTTTAAATTGTGATTTGAGAATTTCTAAAAACAGGGAATGGTATGGAAAAAGGGATAGAAGCATTAGAATAAGTCTTTTCTAAGAACGAAGTTACCATTATTTGACAAACCTGTTATGGGGGCTATATTATGTAGGGACAACTGGGGAATATGCTGCATACCCAAATAGTGACATCTTTTTACTGACAGACCTATTATGTAGGAAACTTATGCAAGGCCACTTAAGGGAACATGCTGCATAGTCAGGAAAAAGGGATCTCAGAAACTTGACGTTCTATTGCTAAAAGTCGAACAAAGTTTATAGAGATTCAGATTTTCCAAAGTACAGAGTTTGGTTTATGGATAAAGGTACCTAAATATGGAAAGGGGTATCTCCAATGAAGATATCCAAAGAATCATAGGAATAAGACTTTTACAAAGGTCTGACCCAAATGTAAAAGAAATGGTGTCTGTAGTTTTAGGTCATATAACTAGGATCAGGAATGGAAACAATATATAACATGTGGCCAATTGATTTCAAAATTATTTCATAGTGTATCAAACACATGATGAGGGAAATGTGTAAAACATGGTCTTGAAGACTTTCAGACTGTGATAAAGATAATGTGACAAGTATACTTGAATGACTGTTTTAAAATACATATTCTTGTATATTGTCATTAAAGATTAAAGGGGACAAAGATACTATAACCAAGAACGAAGTTACCATTATTTGAAAAACCCGCGATGAGGGCTGTATTATGAAGAGCCAACTGGGGCATATGCTACATAGCCAAATAGTGGAATCTTTTGGCTGATAGTCCTATTATGTAGGCAACTTATGCAAGGCCGCCTAAGGGCACGTGCTGCATAGTCACGCAAAAGAGATCTCAGATATTGAAAACCTTGTTACCAGAAACCGTAAGAAAGATTATAAAAATATGAAAGAAAAATTCAAGATTAAGAGTGTGAGATATGGAAGTGGGTTATGCCCAATGTATATGAAAAGTATTTGAATAAATATTTTCCATAATTTTGATGTCCTTTACATATATCTGACTCATATGTAAAATGGAGGCTTTCTTTGTTTCCTTTGAATGAATATGGTATTGTGCAGTTTTAAGTCACACAGTGAGGACATTATACTATGCAGTTTCACATCTTGCAGTAAGGACATGTATAACTCCATAAGAAATTAAAACACCTTATATAAAGAAACCATTTAATCGACTCCTAAGCCCATGTAATCTATGCTTGGTGTGAGAAACAAGGAGTATTAAGGGTTTCTTTTATAATGCAAAGGTGATGAAAATGAAGAATAGGGGTATTATATTTTCATTAAGTGTAATGTCATGAGGTAAGGATAAAAATGAACAGATATTAAAACTAGATTAAGGGATAAAACCAAAGTATCAATATATGTCTTTCTAGATAAAGAATCAAGCCATACATAGTTTTTCTTTAAAACATTCCATATGCTGATTTGATTTTTTTATACAAGAAATAAAGGGTTTTTTTTATTATGGATGGGCCTAATATTGGAGATCTAGATGTCTCTATGTATCTCAAAATATATGAAAATCAAGCCATATGTAGTTCTTGAAATGATCATTCCTCACACTAAGTTTGATATGAGGAATGAGGCTTTTGATATGTTCTAAAAGAACGATAAATATTAATACATGAAATGGTATAAGGACCAAATCATATATCTTAAAGAAATACTCTGTATAGATCTGATTCATATACAGAAAGACAAAAGAAAATTTTGTGGTTGTGGCTGGGCCCAGAATTGGAGATTCAGGCGTCTCTACATATCTCATTGAAAATGAGAATCAAGCACGTAGTTCTTGAAACTTGGTCTCTATGCAGATCTAACTCTGACATAGGAAAGAGAGGGACTCATGTACTACTAATAAGTAGTGATGATGTCAATGACGTTTTCTTATGAAAAATTCTAACATCTTATAGAGAAAATGCTAGTTATATAAATGACATCATGCAGTTTAACGTCATGCGACAAGGACGACAATGCTATGCACTTTAACATCATGAAACATGGACACTTATGGTTGTTATGAAATTTAATGTCTTGCAACTAGGAGATGGGGGCTTTGTAGTTTTATGTCTTGTAGAAAGGATATGGTACTTTGCAGTTTAAAGTCTTGGAGTGAGGACTATGGTACTGTGCAGTTTAAAGTCTTGCAGTGAGGACTATGGTACTATGCAGTTTAAAGTCTTACAGTGAGGACTAATACGTATAATTACACAAAGTATTTCTTCAAGAATATCGCATTAGTTGGAGATGTAATGATCTCTCCATCCATTGAAATTAAAGCATAATCTCCATTTGAATAGACTTTATGTATGGAATAAGGTCCCTCCCATTTTGGTTCATGTTTTGGAGGTTTCTTTCTTGGTAGCATTGGAGTTCGAAGGACTAATACCAATTCACCTTGAAGGAATAAATGAAGACGAACTTTCTTATTAAAAACTCACGCTATTTGGTTCTAATAGACTTCTAGATGATGCAAAGTATGAAATATTTTATCATATAACCGTTACAACTCATTAAACCATTTCTGAGATCTTTCATCTGTAGATAACTGATCACAGATTGCAAATCTAAGTGAAGGTAATTGTATTTCAATTAGAAAAACTACTTCAGTTCCATATACCAATGAATAAGGAGTTACTTGGGTGGCAGTACAAATAGTTGTCCGATAATCCCATAAAGCATTCAAAAGTTTATCAGGCCATGATTTCTTATCTTTATCCACCATATTTTGGAGTATATTTGATAGGGTTTTATTGAAATCCTCTATCTTTCCATTGGCCGCCGCATGATAGCGAGATGAATGGTTGGATTTGATATTATATTCCCGATATAACTTTTTTACTTCAGAAGAACAAAAATTGGTGTCATTATCCATCAAAATAGTATAAGGGACGCCAAATACGGTGATGATATTAGTTTTGACAAAACTAGTGATGCTTTTAGCTCCAAATTCTTTGAGAGGTATTGATTTATCCCATTTAGAGGAGAAATCAGTAGCAGTGAGAATATACTTGAACTGCTTAGCCGTGGCTGGAGGATAAGGGCATACTAAATCCATTCCACATGTAGAAAATGGCCAAGAGTATTTAGCTGTACGTAGAAACTCTGAGGGTTGATGAATGAAGCTGGCATGCACTTGACAGGGATGGCATTTTTTTGTGAATTCTGTACAATCCTGTGTCATTGAAGGCCAAAAGTATCCAAGCCTTCAAATTTGATTGGAGAGTCTGTGCCCATATTGGTGGGCACCACAAGCTCCTAAATTAACTTCTTTCATGACAACCGCGGTCTCTTCTCCATCAATACATATGAAGATAATTTCATCAAAGTCTCGCTTATAAAGGATCTTTTGGTGGTTTGGACCATCATAAAGAGTAAAATTAGCCGCTCGTCGTCGGATCTGCTCCTTCTCATCCCAATTTTGTGGAAGTATCTCACTTTGAAGATATTCCATGATGGATGTTCTCTATACCATGGTATGACCATATGGTTCATAAATAGGTAAAATTTCATTAATTTCCTCCCTTATGGTTTGAACAAAAGGTGAAACCATGTGGTGATAGGTTATACTGATAACTGTCTCATCCCGATTTGGATCTTCCAAAGCTGTAGCTGCATTATCCAGTGCATCTACTTGGGCATTTTGTGATCGTGGGAGATAGGAAAATGTTGGCTCTGAGGTAAATTTAGCCATTAGTTCTCTGACATAATCACACAGAGGTATTAAATATCCTTTTCTGATAGAGTATTCCCCATTGATTTGTTTGATTACCAATTCTGAATCACCTTTTACCTTTAAATGATCCATTCGCACCTGAAGGGACAATTCCAAACTTGCGATGATAGATTGATACTCTACTTCTATTATTGGTACCACCTTCCGATAATAAGAAAGAATAAGGAAATACTGCCTTTTCTGGGGAAATACGGACTATTCCTAATCCAACCTTGTTGAGTTTAGGATTTTCCAGTCTCTTCCCTATTGGACTTCTAGAAATACCATCAAAATAAATTTCCCATGTTTGGGAATTATCTTTAATAGAGAAGACCTCATCATCAGAAAGTTTAGTATTAAATGATGTATCTTTCGCGGATGGATGCTCAGTAAGGAAATAAACTAGAGCTTAGCCCTTTATTTCCTTTTGAGGCACAAACTGGATATCAAACTGTTGAAAAATAACCACCCACCATTCTAGACGTCCTGTAAGTATAGGAAGACAAAGGATAAATTTGAGTAGGTTATTACGAGATACCAATTGGACCTCATGATATTGTAGGTAATGTTTCAATTTATGAATAGAAAATATTAATGCCAGGAAGTACTTCTCAATACTTGAATACTGAGTTTCTGCATCAAGCATAGTGAGACTGAGATAATAAAGGCTGTTTTCATTTCCAGCATCATTCTTTTGGGCGAGGAAGGCACCCAGTGATCGCTCTAAAGTTTTCACGTAAAGAATGAGTGGTCTTCCTTCAATAGGTGACATCAATACTGGTGGACTCAAGAGGTATTTCTTGAGTATATCAAATGTTTCTTGGAAATCCTCAGTCCATTGATAAGTAACTCCCTTCTTCATTAATCTAGTGAAAGGTAAACATTTTCCTGCCAAATTGGTGATAAAGCGCCGAATATTGGCCAAGTGTCCTTGAATTCCTCTCAATTATTTCAAATTTCGAGAAGGTGACATACCAAGGATTTATTTTTTTCTTAGGATCAACTTAGATACCATGATGGCATAGAATTAAGCCAAAGAATTTTCCCGAGGTTACCCCGAAAGCACATTTTAAGGGGTTCATCTTCAAATTATGTTGCCGAAGTTTTCGAAATATGGTTTCCAAATAAGCCAAGTGATTGGAACATTGTTTGGATTTGACTACCAAATCATCCACATAACATTAAAAAAAATTCCCTAAGAAGGGTTTGAAGATATGGTGTATGGCACATTGGTATGTCGCGCCTGCATCTTTAAGCCAAAGGGAATTACCCGATAGCAAAACACACCTTGAAGAGCTCTAAAGTCTGTAGATTCTTCATCCTCTGGGGCCATTCTAATTTGATTATACCCAGAATATCCATCCATGAAGGAAAGTGCTTCATATCCAGCCATTACATCAATTAGAAGTTCTGTAATCGGGACTGGAAAATCATCTTTAGGACAATGTCTGTTAAGATCTCTAAAATCAATACAGACTCTAATTTGCCCATTATTCTTTTTCACTAGGACAATATTGTCCAGCCACTTGGGATACTAAACTTCTCTAACAAAGTTATCTTTTATAATCTTATCAACTTCATCTTTAATTTTAGAGGCATGAGTTGGGTGTGTTCTCCTTGCTTCTTGCTTGAACCCACGATGTTCTTCTGGAAAAACCAAATGATGGGTGGCTATATCAGGATTAAGACTTTTCATTTCTGTATAATTCTAAGAAAATATATCTCGATTTTTCTTTATAAAGGAAGTATAAACCTCTTGTTCCACATAGGTCATGTCCGCACTAATTAAAGTGGTGCGTGGATCTTCTCCTGTACCCAGATTTATTTCTATGAGTTCATCCACAGTGGTAGAAACACCTTCTTCAAATGCTGGAGGAGCATCCATGAGATCTTCCTCTTCTTCTTCATTATGTTCTACTTCTTCTGTTTCCATTTTCATGGTAGATGATAAGGCAAAACTCCCAAAGTTAGGGGAGGAATCAGTATTTTAATATCTCAAATAATAAGCCACCACATCTGACCTTACTGATGATAAAGGGTCTTCCTATGGTGAAGAGGGATTGATGGATTGAGAATCAACATCTTTGTCACCCTATAATATTGCTACAATTTCTTCAATTCTGATTAACAAAGTAGAGGCTCGTTGTAGTTCAGCCGATGAAATAAAAATATCTCCATTCAAGCTTCCATTATTGCTTGGTGAATCAATAATTTCTCTCATGTTTTCAGGCTCAATTTCCATAATTTACATTATGGGAATTATTGGATGAGTGCATGGATTTGGATTTACCCTTTCAACTTTATTGATGGGTAGAACATAATATGTACTCAAATTAATGAATGTATTTGTTGGAATATTTCCAGTCCATTTGGAGTATTAAATCTGGTTATTTTTTTGGTCATGGACTTTGTTCATTTTGTGTGATAAAACTCTGCCTCAATATATTGAGATTCACATGTTTTTAATGGAGACTTGTCACCATACAATGTTCTTATTTGACCATTAAAATAGTATTTCAAACATTGGTGGTATGATGAAGGTATGGTTGCATGTTGATGCAACCAAGGCCTTCCAAGCAGAATATTGAAGGTTGTGTCCTAACGAACAACCATGAAATATGAATTAGACACAAGATCTCCAAACTGAGTTCTGAGTGTAATTTTTCCCAGAGGTTCTTGTTCATTCTTGTCATATCCTTGCAAAATTAAAGTCGAAGTAGATAAATAGGATTCAGTCAGGCCCAATTGACAAAGTGTATGAACGGGAATGAGGTTGACTCCAGAGCCATTATCAATGAAGACTCATTGGATATCCATATCATTGACCTTTCCAGACAGATACAAAGGTCTGATGTGTCCATGTAACACATGGTCTTCATCTTTATCTATAAAAGATATGACTGCATGACATTCTGCAGAATCATTCTCTATACGGTAAACCTCAGCAGCAACAACTTCAGTTTCAAATTCTTGAGGACTTAACAAGGCCTCAATGAGTGCTTCTCGAAGATATTTTGATAGATTAAAAGCATACAAAATTGATAACTTGACCAGTACTTGGGCCAATTGTTTCAATACATCATACTTTTGATCCAAAGGTCTGAGTTTCCCAGCATGGAGATGTGTTTTTTGCAGGTGCTTTGTAAGTTGATGTTTCTGTTGTAGATGTGTTCTGTGTTGAAATAGAAGAGGGAAATACCGCTGACTTTGGAAAATTAGACTAACTAAGTCTATTCATCTATTGAAAAGAAGATGGTGTAGCTTCTAATCGATACTCCAGAATAATTGTACCAGAACTAGATTTTTTTTTCATGGAAGAAACCCCTTGTTCCTGTTGAGCACACAAAAGAGCTCTTCCACGAGTTTCTGCCACATATATGGTTTGAATAGGGGTAGAGTTAAAATTATTGTTTCTGGAATTCCCACGTCTTCTCATGTATCCTTGACCTTGGCCTCTTCCTCTAATCCCCCAATTAGGCACAAGGAATTTTGGCTCAACACAATTAGAATCACCATTGGCATAAGGATCTGTTAAATGGATAACATTAATGGAACCAAAGATCAATCCTTCGTCTGATGAGGGTTCTTCTTGATAGATTACTTCTGGTTGTACCATTTGGTGGGGTGGTGCTCGTGATTTTGAGACAAATGGCATGAAATCTTCTAGGGTTAAGGACAACTTTGGCCTTAATGTGAGCTTGTCTTCTTCTAACTACTCTTTATCCTTATGACCACTTTGTTTCTTTAAGGAAAGAACCTTTAATGAAGATGGTTTTGCTGTGACAGGAGTGGTAGAAGACACAATTGGTTGTTTAAACTATGTTCTTAAAATATCATGAGTTCGGTTGATCATTTTCCAAATCATCCAATCATCATATTTTTGCACATTTTTACTTTTAACTTATTGCCATTACCCCTCTTCCTCTGGATTGGTGGTAGTAACACATGCTACTTGAGCTGATGAACTTTTCAATTTCACTTGTACAGAGTCTACCATCTTTCGAAAAAGGTCCTTGAAAACAAAGCACTCCTGAATGGGGTGTCCCAACATCTGATGAAAGGGAAAATAATTCAGACTATATTCATATCTGTCTTTATTTGGCTTCTTCGGCCTTAGCAACTGAACCAAATTGTTTTCTAAGGCTAAGATAAAGTAGCCAGGAACATGATCATTCCTAAAGGAATATATTTTATTCTTTAATTCCTCAAACTGTTTCCACCTTTGATCTCTTTGATCATCTTGATGAGGTGGTTGTTGCTGCTGATGCTCAGGAAGTGGAGCCCTTCGGTATGATGAAGGTCTTGAGGTAGAAGCAGGTACATGTGCCTGTTTGAGTGTAATTGTAGCAGCTTATGCCTTTCCTATTATCCTTCCTGGAACTGATGGAATTACACGAGTTTTAGCCCTAGTATCTATAAGAGAGTCTTCTATCTATTGAGCGATTGAAGTAATGTCTCGAAACCCTCCTATGTATTTCACAGGGATCAATGGTGTGTGTAATTCATCACACATATTTGCCACACAGATTGGCAGTAACTCTTTTTGAGGGAGTGATAAACTTAAGAAATATGTTATTCCCTTCCAACGATCAATTAATTCCGAAACTCTATCATTTTCCCTTTGTTTATAATTGGTAAGATAAAAAACTATCATATTTGGTAATGTTGAGCTAAATTTAAGAATGAATTTATGACGGAGATCTTCCCACCCAGTAATTGATCAAGATTGCAAACTTGTATACCAGACAAAAGTAAGTCCTTGTAATGACTGCACAAAACACCTAAGCTTAAATTCTTCTTATTGTTGCGGAGTTACCATCATAGGATCACAACGAGAAACAAAATGTGTTAAGTGTTGTTCTGGATCTCCTGAACCATTAAAAATTGGGAATGTGGTATTTGCAAAATTTGATGGAGGAGGAATTGCATCCACCCATTTAGGGTAAGCTCTCTTTTCCGGTTGAACTGGTGCACATCGTTCCTCCATAGCTTCCAATCAAGTCGTTAATGCCTCAATTGTGTTCATAAGCATTTGGTAAATATCTGGATGAGCTGGATTCTGTGCAGGTATTACAACTGGAACTTGATCTGGTGCAATAACTGGTAAGACCACTGACAGTGGTGCTGATATCTATCTTGGATAACCCATAGAAATAGGTCTATCAGGATGTACATGATCTTGTCTTGATTGTGTACCCAATAGAGGTAATTCATTATCTTCATCTGTAGTTACTACAAATCCTCTTTGCTGAGGAAATCCTATAGAATTTTCAAGTTGAGGACTTTCCTGGGGATACCGTTTAGCAGAAATGCTGTTTTGAAGTAACTCCATGTTGAGTCTTTTCAACTCCTTCATTTCCTCTTCTAGTTGTGCAAGTCTCTCTTAAAGTGAAAGAGATTGACCTTCTCCAACAGAAAAGTGAGATGCAATATGAATTTTTTCTTTCCCCTTATTGGACGCCTTTCGGAGAGGAGGGAGTTGGTTATTTGAAGGCATACCTAGATTCTGGGTAAGCCTTTGATTTCGGGTACACACACCTTCTTCATTTTCCTTAGTGTGTACCGCATTTTCGAAAATAAATTCATCTTCTGATTCCCCTAAACTAGACTTATTTTCTAGAGGATCTTCTGCAATGGTATTAATAACATTCACTGATGCATAATGCATTAATGGAATTCTGTCAGTGTTTCTGGTAGATCATCTCCCTTTTTGTCTTTCATTAAACTCTATTCTTCTATATGAAGAATTCCCGAGAACTGTTTGAAGGAAAATAAAATGAAGGGAATCATTGGATAGTTCAGTTGTATGCTTTCCTTGTGGCTTCTTTCCTAATTAGGAGAAAACTGACTTCTGTTGAGGAGGGGATTGAAGATGTGAAATATCCCCCAGCCTTGTAGGCTGGGGTTGATCCTGTTCTTCTTCTTCAAATATTTTAACATTGTTTAATGAGTTTGAAGGTTGCATTAAATGATCCCCCAACCTGGCAAGCTGGGGTGATTCTTGAACTGCTACAGCTGAAATTCGTGCAACTTCTCTTTTGATTTTGTGGATTTTGGTTTGGACATTAGCTGAATGCATCATCTGACAATTACTTAAATCACCTGTTTTAGAAGATTGTTGTTCTATTTCGGAAATTTTCATCCTTTGACGCCTGTCATCCTCTAAAGATGATGCATTCTCAATATTCTCAGAGGCTTGATGTAGAATTAGTTCAACGATTTCTTTTCTTTGGGCCTGATTCTGATGAGAACTGGTTGAGGCCCATTCTTGAGCGTACATTTGATTACACACAAAACCTTTTGACTGTGGCCGACTGTGGGAAATAACATTGCATGAAACCACTTTGGGTAGAATTTGATGATTTTTAAGTGTAGTGAAATGTAATGCTCTATATGCACCCCATCCTCTAATGAAAACATTAGACGGGGAATTAGAAATTAATTGGCGTAGCCTCTTCAGAGCATTGAGACATGTGAGCTGAAGGGTTCTCTGTTGTTTTTCAACCCTTGGATGTTGGGAAACTAAAGGAGATTCCAAGTCAATTTGGAACTGTAATCCTTCTATTACTTTTATATGATTTTGATATTCATCATATGGTAATACTTTAGTTGTCAAATGACGAAGAGTCTTCCATAAGTTGAGACGAATGTCATGAATGCAATCTTCTATCATCAATTCTGGAATATCAAACTGAGAATTTTCTGAAGTCCAGAACATGACTAGTATTTCTCCTTTAGCTAATTGTTTCCTCATGTTCAACACGTCATCATCATATTATACTAGAGGTTTCTCCACTTGGTATGACCAAAGTGGATGCTCTGCATTTGAGGATAAATTACCCAAGGGAGGTTCGGAGAATGACCATTCCCTTAAGATGTCTTATGACTGAGAAAGTGTTTCACCTGTCAATGAAAAGGCATCAGACATGATTGGCCCTGTGTATTCAAGTGCCTCAAGATTGGAGGGCTTTCTTGTTGCTACATTGTCAATTATATAATTTTTTTGACAATGCGAAAAACTATTGCGGAGAGGACTTTCGAAGCGAATGCCATCATGGGGAGGATCACCATGATGTATTATGACAAGGGATAAATCTTCTTTCCCCTTGGTCTTCTGGCCACATTGAGGGTTTTTGTGGCACTCATCCAAAGATAGACACTCTAGATTGACCGAATTTTCATGAATCAAGCCTTCATGATGAAGTGTCTAGTGAGAAACTTCAGAATTACAACTACCATTCCCAAAATATGGTAATGAGATGGTAGGATCTTGAGAAGCAATAAATAAATGTCTGATGGATTCAAGAACTCCAACATTAAGAGAAGCTAAATTATAGCTTGACTCTTGATTTTCCAATGGTATTTGGTGATATTTATTCTTGGATGTTCTCTTATACTTAGTTGGGGCCACTTGTTGAGAAAAGTGGTTATCATGGGCAGGTATATGTGCCTTTCTTGGATTAGTTACCGAAACAGACCAGTTACCTCCAATTGGAAAGGGTGTATGTTCCTGATCTTGTTGTCCGTATAATATGGGGGAGTATGCCCTATGACCCTCATGGACTAGAACAGAGGTGTGTATCTGCTCTAGGATGGCATGATGATGTGTCATCCCATGTGTGGGGACAAATTTATATGTCTGTTCCCCTAATACTATTGAATTAGTTGTTAAAATATCATGACATGCTTCCAGAATATGGGCAGGGATATGAGTCTGCCCTTTCACCATTGACAAGATGTGTTTAGTGACTTCAGCGGCCAAAACGGGAATATATATCCATTCCGTAACTAGAGTAGGTGTATGTACCTGCTCCTGTCCTCCTTTTCCTATCAACAGATATTGACAGTACTTATTCATAGGGGTATAGAGTTTAGTTTGATCCAATTTTGTCATCGGATCTTTCTGAATGACTTCTCCAGGTGATACCAAATGAGACTGTTGGTAGAATTGATGAAAATTGGCAGGTGTATGTTCCTTCTGGATATTATCTATCAAGTATGTTTGACAGGTTTCCTTCAATACTGGCAGACGAGACTACTGATAGAATTGGTGATTGTAAAAAGATGTATGTTCCTACTTACAAGTTTCCACCATATTAGATTGGCAGGTTTCCTTAAATGCAGTCAGACGAGCCTGTCGACTGGATGATAACTTGTAAACTGGTGTATGTCCCTGTTCATGGTACTCCACCGGGTTTAACTGGTGGGATTGGTGGGTTACTATTAGACGAGACTGCTAAGCAACAAAATTAGGACGAACGAGTGTATGCACCCGCTCATTGTTTTCCATCAAGTTTGATCGATATACTTCTCCAAGGGAGGTAGAGGTGAGAAACTGCTTCTTGTTAACCAGACATTGTCCCTGGTGGGTTGTCTTGCGTGCCCAGGTCTGAGAGACCTGGGCCAAACTTCCAGAGGCAACACCCCCATCATGTTGGGGATATACTACTGCATGATTATGGTGGCGATTGATGGGGGGAGTCCTCAGTAAGGACTCCTGTATTCTTGAAGTGAGGCCTTCAGTGACCTCTTGATCTACCTCCCTGTAGTATGGGAGATATTAATTGTTGTGTTCCTGGGATAAAGACCCGAAACGGTTGGAAACGGTGGTTGTCACCATTTTCTTCTTGATCATTGGTCATTGTTGGCCAGATGATTGAGGATTATTGTTGACTTGGAGGGCTTGTCGAGCAGCCTCCAAAGTGAAAATTGTACCGTATTGAAAATATTCCTTTATCAGCACATTGGAGACCCAACGTTCAAGATGCTGGGTTGGTGATAATGTCCTTCCCATGGATAGAGATCCATCTTGAGCAGTAGTCGGGAAGTTCATAGATATTGTCTTGGAGAAATCCATTCTTTGGATTGAAGGGAATTCTGTGGAAAACTGAGAATAACAACAAGTTCTATTAAAGTGTCATCTTGTCAGATGGATACATGCATGATTAATTCCTTTATCTGGCCTTCCTTTATCAATTTATAGGGGCCTAACATGTGGGTAACATTATTAACTTGGTTAAGGATTCATGCCGGGTTCACCATTTTTGTTTCGTAGTTCCTTGAAACATGCATTCTAGATTTAATAATCACTGTTTCCAGGCAATTTCCAACGAATTTATTCATGGAACTGGAAACTTCCAACAATTCTTTATCTAAAGAGGACCTTCTTTCCAAAGGCAGAATTTTGTTAAGTTTTTAACTTTACGATACTTAAGAACATGCATTGGTTGAGAGGATGGGAGGTCGGACTCATTACACCCTTTTTTGGGGGGAATTATTGTCTACTCCAGGACTCTCTTTGTAAAATTAAAATATTTTTTCATGAATCCTTATTAATTCACCAAGTATATCATAAGTATCCATTGGAATTTATAATCAATTATTTAACATAAATTCTTTTAATCATCGTTATGTTGATATTGGTTTTTAATCCACTCAGTGGGGAACTCAGGAATTTATTGTCATCTAGGGAGTCATAATTTTGTTTTAATCTTGGGATCATACTCATAAAACGAGCTACCTATGTATCCTTGTGAAAGGAATCAGAACCCTCATAGTTCAGTGCCACTTAATAGGACACATCATACCATTTAAGTTCAAGTGATAAGGACCTCTAAGTAGAAGGTGCTTAGTTGAGACTTAGTGTGGGACTTATGCTGAAGCAGCCCAATGAATTTTAGAAAGGATATAGGTTTCCAAGTAGGACCAGACCCTATTGGGAATATGGACCAAAGAGAATAGGGTTGATTTGAAGTGTTGGGTTTGAACCTCAAGGAGGCTTCATACGTATCCCATATGTATGGGTTTGGGATTACTTCATAAAAAAGGATGCCTTGATGATTTGAGGATTGAATTTGGGGCTTATTTCATAAGGAGGATGCCCAAATTAGGGGAATTAAGGTTGGATTCCTGAGGAGGATATCCAGTGATCTCGGGCCCTGAAAGGGCTTCCTATGTATCCTAGCTTGAACAGGAATCAGAGTTCTTGTAGTTTATTCGGTGAGTGTTTGTGCACATGTTGCAACCATCACATATCTCTAAGCCCACATGAGTCATGATCGGTGTGATAAACAATAGGATGTGAAATATTCAACAATGACACTTCACACTTCTTCTCCTCCACTGATGGAAGAGGGCGCGTTGACGAGCCTTCCCTCTATTCTATTTACATTGGACAAGGGTCCAATGTAAGGAAGAAGGGGTGAAGGTGAGGGGATTATACTAGGATGGATTCCCTAAAATTTGTTATGGTAGGGGAGGGAGACTTCTCTTATATTTTCGTGGAATGACAAGTGCAAAGTGTACCTTCCCTACTGGAGAACTGAGGTCTCGGGTCACCTCTTTGAAAAGGGAGAGGTTGGAAGCCTACCATCTTCCAAATCAAGAACTTCCCAACACAGTTTCTAGAAGAAAAGTCCATGTGACTATGGATATACAAACCCACAAACATCCCATGAATCTTAACCCCATTGTGAAAAAAATGTGGGAAACCTATGACTGCAGAAATACCAACCCAAATTAGAGACACACTGACGTGCCTTACCTAAAGGTCTAAGAAGTCAGGAGGTTTTGGGGGAGGCTTGAACTTAGCCCCTTTCGAATAAGGGAACCAAGGAAAGAGATACCCTACCATGAAATGCTTTAAAGGGTATTTGAACTGGTCATGTAGGTACCTCACACAGGTGTGCTGCGTAGGTACCCCGTGTTTCCCTATTGCACAGGTATGGTGCGCAGGTGTGCCATGAAGGTATAGCACATAGGTATGGATTAGGACTAAAGAGAATGTGAAGAACTTAAAAACATGTCTATCCCCTTTAATTATCCCTTCTTTTTTAGTTTAGAGAACTACCTGAGACAATTTGAGAGATCTAGGCGAAAGATCTACACAATGGGAGCTTCAAAGAATCTTTCACTTTTTTTCTATTTGAAAATGGGGAGCCCAAGGGTCCTATTTATAGACACTGATGGGCCTGGCTGAAGAAACTTTGGTCGCGCAGGTATCCTACATAGCTCCACTACGCAGGTGATCTGCATAGATTCATCCCAAATCTTCTCGTGCGTAGTTCGGACATGTAGCTGTTTCACAAAGCTTGATCGTGTAGCTCTCTCGCGAAGTTTGGTCACGGAGCTCTCTCGCAAAGCTTGGCCGCGTAGCTTGCTCGTGAATTTGTTGGATGTTACTACATTGCGTAGAGCTTCAGAGTATTTGTTGATGTTTACTTTCTACTCTTTGAATCTTTTTTAAGTAGTTTCAACACCTATATTGTTTTTGATTTATTTTGTTAATTGATGTAAATATGAACTGATAATGAGTTTTAATATCTTATATTCATTAATGTTTTTGGTTGGTTGATGCAAGATGATGAAAAATTATTTACAAAAAGAAATTTTTTGTTATTTTCATTTTGATGGAGCACTTTTTGGTGATTCATAAGAAAAAATTCATTATGAAGGTGTAAGATCGATGAGTAGAGTGCTAGTAGAAGGAACTTCATTTGATGAAATATCAATATTGGCAGCGTCACTTATGAAGTGTGATGTGTCGTCGTTAAATTTGAAATACATGTTAAAGTTTGAGAATGGTATTTCTTAGACCTTATAGATGATTGGGGAGTTGAGAAATTATTCACATTCAATGAAATTTTTTCTCATGTCTACATTATTCTGAGGTTAGATGAATGCTACAGTTGAGAGTTTATGTAGATCAAAGGTAATGACATTTCAAAATTATTTATATTAATATTTTGTTCACATGTGATGTATTTACATTTGATATTTAATTTTTAGGGTTGAATTAGTTGGTGGGAATTCAGAACAATGTTTATCATTTGATGGTAATTTTCAAATGCAACATTGTGCAATTAGTAGCATTCCATGTTTGATCATAGAGATAAATTCTTCAAAGTGGAATGAATTGTTGGTGGATGTTGATCATATTTTTCCTTCGACCAAAGCAATGATGAAGATGATCTTCAATTATAGCGTTGCACACAAGTTTCACTATGAATATTTAAGGAATAGTCTTGAAAAGGTTATTTCCAAATGTGAAGTTGAGAGTTTCATGTAGAAGTTAACAACATATGGATTGTGAAACTCGACTCCATTTCTTTGTGTGAAAACTTTTCAAAATGATCATTTGCACTTAACTCAATATAGAATAATAATTTTTCACAAATCAAGGGAATCATTAATGTCATATATCATTTGTGATGAGGTGAAGTCAAATGTGAAAAAATATATCAATGAAAAATATAATTTGAATGATTATTTTCATTGAATATGGGTGTTGTATAAATGGTTTCTTATTAGGTTCTCGATTTGTGTTGTTTATGGATGAGTTTCAACTCAATAGTCCTTATAAATACACCTTGTTAGAAGCATCGATATGATTCAGATGACAACCTTTTTCCATTGGAATATTCAATTGTTGGGGGTGACAGATATAATGATTGGACATAGTTTTTAAACAACATAAAAGAAATTACAGGTTATATTCAACTGGTTATTATATTTGATCGACACAATGCAATTATATGTGCTATTAAAAGAGTTTTTTTACAGATATAGACATGCATATTGTTACCGTCACGTAAAAGAAAATTTTAGCCTTGAAATTACAAAATTATGTAGGGGAATGGGAAGAGGAACTAAGGAAAGGACATTGAAATTATTGGATGACATTACTTATTCTTGGTTGGACTATGATTTCAATGTTGATATAAAGAATTTGAAAATATTTCATCCAGAATTTTCAGGATGGGTTGAAAAGGATAATGGTTTTGATAGGCGGGAAATGTTATGATTTCCACACCGTTATTAAGATCATATTACATCTAATTTATCTGAATCATTCAATGCATGTATTACGAAGGAGAGGAGACACAATATTTGTGTGTTGATTAATAAACATCATGAGAAATTAAGTAAGAAATTTTTTACCACCAAGGAAGACATGAAAAGGTAGATAAATGGATTTGGTCCCAATGATGATGAAAAAATGAAGGTGAATGTGTTAAGGGAAAAAACTTTGATAGTAGAGCAATATGGATATAATGTTTTCTTATTTCAGACTGGTAATGTGGATATCACTGTACAACTAGGTAGCCTTGAATTCACTTATCGAGCATGAAAAATGAGTGGGATACCTTGTTCTCATGCATGTGAAATAATAAGAAAAATACATGATAAGTTGTACAGATACATAGAAGATTGTTATTTTTTTAACACCCAACAAAAGATTTATCTTGGAGTTATACTTCTGGTTGGGACCAATGATATTTTATATTTGAATGCATTAACATACAATGATTATATGGATCTTTTTTCAAGCACTGATGAATTCTCATCCTCCTAGTAGACCATCTCGCAATCTTATTGAGTCTCAATTTCAAAATATGAAGTTGCATCATTGTTATTGTTGCAAAGAAGTTGGTCACACACAAAAAAGGTGAAGAATTCCCAATCAAAGTTGATGTGAAAAATTTGAGAGGGTAGTGATTTTTTTGTTTGCTGCCTAATATGTTTCTAAATAAGGACATGTTAGAGCAGACAATGATGTAAATCTGAAAAAAAATTAAATATTTTTTTTATGGATTTGGTGGTTAAATCCCATGAATTCTGGTTTTTTATGGTTTTGTGTTACTTATAATGATGTTTAGGTATGAATAATCACTGTTTTTTATAATTTAATTGATGCATCAAGAAGATGCATGAAATTATAACATATAAACCGTGTCAACATGTTTATATGGAATAATTTACAGATTTTAACATTGACTTTCTAGTTTTTAACAATGAACCTCTATATTTTAACAGTCTTGATCCATGTTTTTTGTTTTGGTTTTTGTGAAAAAAAACTAATGGTCCATAAATTTTACATAACACACTGTTTATATTGTAAGACCTATGTTACAATTGAATGTGTTGACATATACCAATTAAATAGATGATATATTTTTGCAGCTGCCAAAGATTTATCTTCATCATTATAAAGATGTTAGTCATATGCAAATAAAGGTGTAGAAATATCAATCCATGTTGGTGTATGCTGCTTAATATGTTTATAAACAAGGTAATATTAGAGTGGATAATGATGTCAATCTGAAAACAAATTAAATATGTTTTTTGTGGATTTATGGTGGTTAAATCCACTGAATTATAGTTTTTTGTAGTTTTGTGTTAATTACAATGATGTTGAGGTATGAATAATCACTGATGTTTATAATTTAATTGATGTATTTGGAAGATGCATGAAAATATAACATATAAACCATGTCAACATGTTTATATGGAATAATTTAAAGATTTTAAAACTGACTTTACAGGTTTTAACGGTGAGCCTCTAGATTTTAATAGTTCCGATCCATGTTATTATTTTGGTTTTTGTGAAAAGTAAACTAACAATCCAAGAATTTTACATAACATAATATTTATATTATAAGACCTATGCTACAATTGAATGTGTTGAAATATACTAATGAAATGGATGAAACTTTTTTATAGCCACCAAATATTTGTCTTCATCATTGAAAAGAAGTTGGTCACACGTGAAAAAAGGTGTAGAAATATCAATATAAGTTTGTGTATGCTACCTAATATGTTTCTAAACAAGGGAATATGAGAGCGGACAATGATGTAAATCTAAAAACAAATTAAATATTTTGTTTGTGTGGAGTTCTGGTGTTTAGATCCCACGAATTCTAGTTTTTTGAGGTTTTGTATTACTTACAATGATGTTGAGGTATTAATAATCACTGATGTTTATAATTTAATGGATACAATTAAGAAGATGCATAAAATTATCACATATAAACCATGTCAACATGTTTACATGACATAATTTATAGATTTTAACACTGAATTTTCAGGTTTTAACACAAAGACTCTATATTTTAACATGTTTAGAGGGAATAATTTACAATTGAATGCATTGAGTATATCATTTATTCAACAAATACATAGTAATAATATAACCAAATTCCCATAAAATTCAACCAAACTCCAGAAACTAACTAACAGTTTCCTTTACAACCATTCCCCTAACAAATTCTATGTTTAATTGGAAAACTCCTCCAATTTTTTTCCTCCTTGCATTACAACCATAGAAGCTGAATCTATAAACATATCATGAAAAAAATTCAATATATTAGAGAAAAAAAATATATAAAGAGGTGTAAAATAAATACATCAGTATATCCTTTCATCTTCTTAATGCTCTCACATTCTTACAGGTATTTGATCAATTGAATTCCACAATCATTACTGAAAAAACAAACCCATTAGATAAAAAAATTAGATTTGGAAAATAAAGAATTGATTAATTTAATCTACCAATTAGATTGGAGCTGAATAGATTCATACACAACATCAAATTTAGATGGACAAGAAAAGACCTGTCATGAAAGATGCTGCAATATGGTAACCAGACAATCACCCTATATGAAAGTCGACAAATATAATAAATTACTAATTTCTAAATTAGTAACTATGTTTGTTAACCAAAAACCAAATGACGATGAAGGAAATTTTAAGTTCTGATAAAGTAGATTATTTTTTCTATTGTTTATCAGTGGAACCAGTACGAAGTGAGTCCAAAATAAGGAATTTATTTGTCTTTAAGTTGGAATAATAGAAAAAATAGTGAAAATTCATCACAGTGGGGAAAAAACAAGTCAAAACTTTTCTATGTTGTGTCCAACAACATTAGGCATGAATACGTCAAATCATTAGTGACTTTCCAATATTCCTGACATGAGATAATCTTATCCTACAATAATAGATTATCACAATATATAAAACATAATACAAAAGTTTTTTTTAAATCAATATATGCCTAAAATTAGTACCATGAATAATGGATCAAATATGTGTCTATTCACTATTATAGATGATTTTCGATCATTCAAAAGAGTTATTGCAATTATGGTAACCATATGTGATTTCAACATTGTCATTCATATGTAACTGATTAGTTATCATAAAATAGTTAATTATAAAGGAATCATTGAATAACCTTGTTATTGACCCATTCTATAGGGCCCAAACAACAACACTCATGTTCATACATATAGTAATTATACATGTCAACAACTCTGTATTCAAACCACAACCCATAAGTACATGAAATACATTTCAATATAGTTTCATTCTTCAAAATATGAATGTGATTATAGCCTATTTCTCTTTTCTTCCATAATGCCTTCCCAAAGTGCAAAAGTCATAAACCCTACTTTTAAGGTTGGCTCTTCCTTTGATAGGTCGCTGCATATAGAATGGCCATTTTTTGGTCTATTTTTACTATGAACTCCTAAGATCCTTCCCAACATATGGGTCTCCCAATGTTGGTTCGAACATAACTTTATCAACTTCCTCTTCCACTTCCTTATAGAATTCCACTACCCCCTCTTCTTCATCACTTTCATCACCTACCCCCAATAAAATTTCCTCCTTTTCATCTCCCCCACCTCCTTAGCTTCATATATCTCCTCCACTTCCTCTTCAAAGTCCTATGTATAATCCTCCCACTCTCCATCAGCCTCTATTTCTTCATCTAGGACATTATCAAATCTATCCACTTTTTCAGTAGAGCCTCCAACCAATAAATTACCTTGAACTTGAAGGAGTTCATGTGGGTTCTCATTGACACCTTTCATATATCCATCATATAAAACCTTGATATCCTATAATAAATAATGGTGAGAAAAATTTTAGTAATATATAATAGAAATATTTCCAATTAAACAATCCAAATAAGAACATATGGGCATCTAAAAGGAGGTTGTCAAAGTATTTAACAACAATCTTATAGAAATTAACATAGACAATATAGATTTTAACATCGAGCCTCCAGTTTTTAACACTAATAATCTATAAATAAAAACTAAGACTTTCAATGGATCATTTCAAAGTTCATACCACTAAAATACCACATTATAACACTCTAATTTCAGGTTATTAATATTAAGACTACACATCTTAAAACATGATCATTTCTAATGAGTATTTCAAGTAATTTAATATAAACTCACCTAAAATTAACACTTCCTTACCATAAATTAATAATCAGCATTTATATTTTAACATCGGGCATCCACATTTTATCTTTAGAAGTAGAAGATTCAAATATAAAGATTTTTAATTTAACACTACAGATAGTAACACTAAAATTATAATGTTTATCACTCTGATTACATGTTATATCACTAGAAAGACACAAAATAACATATCAAAATCTAAAAAGAAGAATTCAAAGTTTTTTTTTAAAAATCTTATAGAAATTAATATAGATCATCTAGAAATTAACACTAAGCATTTGGTTTTTGACACTAACAATTTAGAAATAAAAATAAGACTTTTAATGAATCATTTCAAAGTTTTTACCACTAAAATTTCACATTTTAACACTCTAATTTCTTATTTTTAACACTAATATTACACATCTTAACACATGGACATTTATAATGAGGATTTCAAGGAATTTAATACAAACCTACCATAAATTAACACTTCTCTATCAAAAATTAACAATCAGCATCCATATTTTAACATTGGGAATCCAAATTTTATCTTTAACAATAATATATTCAAATAGGGAGATTTTTAATTTAACACTCTAGAAACTAACACTAAAATTATAATGTTTAACACTATAATTCCATGATTTAGAACTGATAAGTCAGGAAATAATATATCATCATATAGAAGGAATAAGTCAAATTATTTAACAATAATATTGTATAAATTAACACAGGCCATCCAGATTTTAAGACCGAGCCTCTAGTTTTTGACACAAACAATTTATAAATGAAAACTAATACTTTCAATGGACCATTTAAAAGTTGGTACTACTAAAATCCCACATTATTACACTATAATTTCATTTTTTAACATTAAGATTACACATCTAAACACACAACCATTTCTAATAAGGATTTCAAGGAATTTAACATAAACCCAAAAAAATTAACAATGACCAATTAGAAATTAACAACCAGTATCTATATTTTAACATTAGTAACCCACATGTTATCTTTAATAGTAGGAGATTCAAATAGGAAGCCTTTTAATTTAATACTCTAGATACTAACAGTAAATTTCTAATGTTTAACACTCTAGTTCCATGTTTTAACACTAAAAATCCACAAAATAACATATCAACATCTAAAAGGAAGAAGTCAAAGTATTTAATAACAATATTAAAGAAAATTAACACAGAACATCTATATTTTAACACCGAGCCTTCAGTTTTTAATAGTAACAATTTATAAATGAAAACTAATACTTTAAATGGACTATTACAAAGTTGGTACCACTAAAATCACACATTATAACACTATAATTTTAGGGTTTTAACACTAATATTACACATATAAACACATGGACATTTCTAATGAGGATTTCAAGGAATTTAATATAAACCTAATAGACATTAACACCAACCTACCAGAAATTAACAACCAGCATCCAGATGTTAACATTGGGCATCCACATTTTATCTTTAATAGTAGGAGATTCAAATAGAAAGATTTTTAATTTAACACTCCAGATACTAACACTAAAATTATAATGTTTAACACTAAAATTCCATGTTTTAACATTGAAAATCCATGAAATAACATATCATCATCTAAAGGAAGAATTCAAAGTATTTAACAACAATCCTATGAAAAAAACATAGAACATCTATATTTTAACACTAAGCCTCCATTTTTTGACACTAACCCTCTATATTTTAGCACTAACAATTTATAAAAGAAAACAAATCCTTTAAATGAAACATTTAAAAACTAGTAACACTAAAATCCCACATTGTAGCACTATAATTCCAGGTTTTTAACACTAAGATCATACACTTTGACTATGCTCATCAACAAGTTAACACAAAAAACCATATTTTAACACTACAATTTCATATTTTAACATGAATCATTTAACAGGAAGATTCCACAAATATAAAGATAAGGTTTTTACTGAATGTGAGAACAAAGAGTGATCATGTATCCTTCTCCCTGATGAAGTAGGAGCTATATATAAGATACCTATTTCTTTTTTTTAACTTCAATCACCTTTTAATATTTTCTTCATCCCAAAATTGCAAAACATTTTTGCTACATAAAATACGAACCTTTCCAATTAGGAAGTGGATGAAGAAAAATAGATACAATACAATTTCAACATATTCATATTAGTAAAATAAATTTACTAACTAATAAAAAAACATCAATCATGGTTAAACATTTTTAAAGCATACCAATAATATAACCAAGAAACCACCAACATGCTTCTTATGTTTTAATTTTTGTATCGACTTCTTGTAGATATTTACCTCTCAAACAAGATATGTCAAAACAAACTAGGACCAATCCAATTATCCAATAAATTGTTGAAAACCATAAAAAATCCCAATATTTCTTTCATTTACAAAATAACTAGAACTAGGATTTAATATTTTCCCCAATGTAAACAACATAAAGGTATTCAAAAAATCCTTCCCCCCCAAGCCTTTAAAAATCATCTACTTCAATGAAGCTAACTTTTTTACTATGTAATGATTCTTAATTTATTTATATTCTTCACTGTCTCTTTCAAGACAAACAATTCTTCCTCCAAAAGTAATGCCTAACATGTAATTAACATCTTTCACATCCATCCATCCAATGGACCGAAGACCTTAAATTTTTATTGATTTTTGATAATCCACCTTTCAAGGGGTGAGGTGGAACCCTTACAAGGCCTATAGGTGTAAGTATTACATGGCCCATAGGCCTTAGAGGAATTCATTTTTCCCGTAGGCTTCAAACATTACATACAACCCAGACTAACTACTTGGAACTGCTCCTCCCCAGCATCTTCATCGTTAACATCTTTCACAGTAATCATCATTTCTTTTTCTCTAAGTGCTATCATACATGTTGGTGGATCAAATGAATCTACATTTTTCTCACATAATTCTCTCAAAAAGCGTTGAAATTTAAATTCCAACAATGTACCAAATCCCAATTCTATGATCAATTGTTTTCTCTTCTCATGTATAATAATGAAATCAATAACATCTTTAAATAGATTTGGAGAACTTCTACAATTTAAAATAGTTTGGTTTATAAATTTTTGACCCACTAAAGAATCATTTTCATCATTTTCTATGAGATTATACTTATTCTTCTGACATTTTAAAAGTTTTTACCAAGCATCTATTATTTCATAATTTTCATCCTGAGCATTTTTATACACACATTTAATTTTCTTAAAAAAATGTTGCATGTACATTACAAAATAAAATAAAATTATATCACAACCTTAATATAAAATGATTTTCTCAAACAAATAAAAACATACCATAAATAAAATCATACTTAAATTTTCTCAATCCCAATGATCCCTTCATCTATATTTTAGTCCCAAGAACTTATACTAGACAAAAAAATTGTAAAATAGTTATCAAAGATATAAGGAATGAGGAAAATGATATGCCAAGAGGAACACACTGGGAGGAGGAAATAAATATGTCATAGAAAATTCAAAGGCAGGAAGAGGGAGATACCAGGAGGAGGAAACGAACAACTAGGGTTTTCTTGAGAGTAGGGTGACAGACTAGGAGTGAAGAGAAATGGCATGGGAGTGGAGGGAGAAAATTCTGGAGTGGAGGGAAATGACGTGCATTCATGGAGGACTATGTATCATGGAGGCAGAGGACGATGACATATAGGAGTGGAGGATGATGGTGTGGGAGTGGTGGGAGATAGTGAGTTGATCATGCAGGAGGAGACGATGACCAGATAAAGTTTTAGGGAGAATCTAATGACAGCACATGTGAGGAGGGCGAATCCGAGGGAGTGATGGGTGAGTGCGGTGGTGTGGGAGTGGGAAAAAATGGTACGACACGCATGTAGAAGGATACAACAATGAGATAGGGTTTTTAGGAGATAAGAGAGATGAGGAGGGAGAGGGAGACTGAGTGAGATGAGAGTTAAGGGGAGTAGAGCATGAGAGAAAGAGACTGGGGCTAGGGGTTTTAAGAGAATGTGGAAAAATTTAGGGCATATAGGTCATTTGGATACCATGTTTCATAAACAAAGGTCCATCATTGGAATTTTATCATTGCTTGTCCCTTAACCAAAATTAGACCTCCCTTTTGGTATGTAAGTTTCATTCTTCCTTCCTGTTTAATAAAATCATCATTTGTTACACCTCTCAAGTGTAACAATTCATTGGAATAATATCATTTTGAATAAATTAAAAAACTCAAATCCCCTTCATATCTCATTCCCAGTTTATGAGAGACCCTCAAAATTGAAAAAATAGAGAAGAAACTCAAACCTATGTGATATGCTATTGTAGATTGTTAGTGTAGGTCTTCTCACTAATCCATTATATTGAAGGAGATACAGTCTTAGAGCATTCTTTTGGTGGAGATCTACTATTCATGTTTGGTGTAGAGATAACGAAATGCAGTTTTATGACACAGAGACAAAGTCTTTATCCTTTGAAGTTTGTGAAAAGGATTGCCAGAAAATGGAAATTTGTCCAAATTATAAGCTCCCTATTTCATTTTGGTGTTTCTTCGAGATGTTCTTGTTTCTTATTGTTCTATTCATGTCTTTTGTATTGAGTTTTTTTGAGCATTAATAAAACAAATGATACCGGGTGGTGTTCTTTCCATGAACATAGGCCCAAGTATGCACTCATTATTTTTTTCAATTAAGTTTTTCATCTTTGTCTCCTCATTTCATCCTCTATTCACACAGCTTAGTAGAAATCAATCGTATATAAGAGCCTCTTCATAAACTACAACTTTCTCTAAGTATGAAATATAGAAGATTTATGGCGATAATGATTTCAATATTTGTAGAATCAATATTACAGCTCTACTTGTCCAGAAGGGGCTCATTGATGCCCTCCACAGACATAAGAAACCTATTCTTACTCGTTCTGATGATGGTCATACCACTACTACTTATTAATATGTCTCTACCAATGTTATTAAAATGGACCATATCCCTCTTATATTATCTTTAGGTGATAAAGTTCTTAGAGAAGTTGTATATGAATATTCTACTATTGGTATTTGGTAAAAATTGGAGGAATTATATATGAATCCATATTTAGTTGTTTTTTTATATAAGAATCATAGAATGTTAACCTTCAAAATTCATATCGGTACTCCTATTATAGAAAATATTGATTGATTTAACAAAATCATGCTTGAGTTATCTAAAATAAATGTTACTGTTCTTGATGAAGATCAGGAAATTATTCTGATCATTTCTCTAGATAATTCATATATCAATCTTGTTGAAACAATGATGTATGGTCCTGATTCCTTAAACCTTTAAGAGGATAAACCAGCTTTACTTTATAAAAAAATTCATAATAAACCTATAGTAAATTCTGAGGTAGAGAGCTTGCACACCAGTGGTATACCATATTATAAGAGAAAGAAGAAAGATAATGGTAAAGGAAATGACAAGAACAACATACAATATAGATGTAGTATTTATAAGTTCAGGTCTAGTAAGGTAACCTATTATAATTATGGTAATCTTAGTCACATTAGACTAAAATGTCATAATCCTGAACAAAATAAAAAACCCAATGAAACTTTTGATCAGTCCCTATTTCTAGATGCATGTTATGATAGTGCTGATGTACTCAATGTTTCTAGAAATGACCTCTTAGATGAGTGGGTCTTAGAATTTGGTTATTCCTTCCATATGTGTCCCAATAGATATTTCTTTCTTGATTTAACTAATATAGCAGGGGGAGAGGTTATCCTTGACAACAATAGAAGATGTCAGGTCCCAGGTAGAGGTTTTGTTTTGTTATAACTTGATGACTATTCAATTGTTACCTTACTTGATGTTAGGTGGGTCCCCATTCTATATATAAATCTAATCTCCCTAGGGGTTCTAGATGAGAAAGGATTTACTTTAAGGTATGAAATCGGTTTCCTAAAAATATATAAAGGCCCTCAAACAATTATTGGAGGTTCTGTTGTGAATGATGTTTATGTATTATATGGGAAACCCATTGTTGGCAGTTGGGAAACACATATTTCACAAATACCAACAATACTATTCTATGATAAAGGAGGTCAGGGCATTTAAGATCCAAGGGTTTTGAGGAACAAAGAAAACATGGGTTCTTGAATAACATATCACCAAACAATATAACTTAATATGAAGATTTAATTCTGGGTAAATCTAAGTGAGTGAGTTTTAATAGGCCTTATTTTAAGTTCAATAAACCACTTGAATAAATTCAATCTGATTTATGGGGTCCTTCTAGGACTGCCCCCAATGTTAGAGGCTCATAAATTGTGATATTTATGGATTATTTTTAACATAATGTTTGGATTTATAGTCTAAAAAATAAATCTGATGTTTTTGATGCAATAAAAACTTGGAAAATCTCTGTTAAAACCAAAAGAATAAGAATGATTAAAACTATGAGAACAGATAATGGGATGGAATAATTGTCAACTGATTTCATATAATTCTATGAGTTTGAAGTCATCATTTGACACTAGATTTTTAGGGACACTCCCCAACAAAATAGGCTGATCAAGAAAATTAACTACACCATATCTGAGTGGGTTCGTAGTATGCTTGCATGCTCGGGATGGAAAAAATCATTTTTGGACCAAGCCAACAACTATTACAACCTAGCTTATAAATATATGTCCTATTTCTAATAAATTTAAAACTCTATAATAATTATGTAATATTAAACCCCTTCATATAACCATTAGAGAGTATTTAGGTGTACAACCTATGCCCATATTAAGATTGATAAACATGATCCTATAGCTCTTAAATGAATATTTGTGGCCTATACTGAAGATTTTAAATGCTATAAAATGTGGGTTGATAAACTTGGTCACCAAAAGTGTATAATTATTAAAGACTCTGTATTCCATGAATCATTATCCCAAAATTCTAAGTCTCCAACTTAAAATAGTGGGAATGCACCTCAAATTGAGAGTCTTGAGACTGAATAGTTAGCCCAAGACCCAACCTCAACCTAAATTTGATTAACAGTCAAACAATGAGCCCTCTAATATCACAAGTGACTATCATCTTACTGTAGATGGATCTAGGAGAGTCATAAGACCTCCTTCTCATTTTGGATAATATGATACTTCCTATTTTTATTTTACCATTTCCAAAAATATTTTTATTGAGGATCCCAAAACCCATAAGAAATATGTAAATGATAGATATTCCAAACATTGGATCTCTATTATGAATGATGTGGTGAATTCATTGAAGAAAAACCACACTTGGCCTATTGTTGACAAGCCTCCCAATGCTAAAGTCATTGGTTGTAAATAGATTTTCAAGAGTAAACAAGACCACATTAAATATAATAAAATTAAGTTTAAGACCATATTAGTGTCCAAGGGATTCCTTCAACATGAGGGAATTGATTACTCTAAAATTTTATCTCCAGTTGTGAAACAATCATCTATTAGACTATTAGTTGATTTATCTACTTACCATGACTTTCATATTGAGTATATTAATGTTAAAACTACCTTTCCTTATAGTGATATTGATAAGAAATTATATATGAATCATCTTGATGGTTACATTAATGAGTTCAAACAAAACTAGGTATGCCTATTAAATAAATATTTGTATGGATTTAAGTAATACTCTTGATAATGGTATAGAAAATTTGACTCATTAATGCTTGATAATCATTTTAGTAGGAGTAAATATGATACATGTGTATACTTTAAATCTATTAAAAATTTCATGCTTTATCTGCTATTATATGTGGATGATATGTTGATCATATGAAAAGATATGAAAATCACCACTGATGTGAAATTACAATTGAATAATTCTTTTGAGATGAAATATCTTGATAATGATAAGCAGATTCTGGGAATGGATATTGTTAGAGACATAAATTAAAGTGTTCTTCACTTGTCCCAACATGCCTATATTCTGAAATTCATTAAGAGATACTTGTTTGAATCATTAAAACCACTTTTTATTCCTTTTTTACAACACTTTAAACCTTCCTTAACATAGTCACCTCTACTAAGGATGATAATGATTTCATGAGTAGAATTACTTATTTTAGTATTGTTGGAAGTATCATGTATTCAATTATTTTCACGATATATGATGTAGCCATTACTTTTTACACCCTCAGTAGGTTTATGTCCAACTCGGGAAAGCTGCATTAGAATTATGTTAAGTGGATTCTCAGATACATTTAATGTACACCAACTTTAACACTTAGTTTTGGTAAAAAAATGTTAATACTGATAAACTGGTCACTTTCTTTGTAGATTATGATTATATAGGGAACACTGACACTCATAAGTCCCTCATAGGCAATGTTCTTACTACCTGTGGAGGAATAATTTCATGGAAAGGTAATATAAAGTCTATTTTCACCCTCTTAACCACTAATACTGAGTATGTTTCCTTAACTACATATGTTAAGGAATAAATAAGCTAAAATAGTTTACTTTCTGAACCATGTATTTAAAATTATTTCATTATAGTATACATCGATAGTCAATCAGCTTTGTATTTATCTCAGAATTTATTTTTCCATGTTAGATTTAAACATATTGATACTAGACTACATTTTATTAAAGAAGTTATAAAAATTATTAAGGTGTGTGTCAACATGATACACATAGAAAATAATTTGGATGATTATTTGACTAAGAACCTGTCATTGTCTAAATTCAATCACTGTTTAAATATATTGAATATATTTTTAATTCAATAATAATAGGTTTAATAACATCAACAATTTTATTTCTAAATGGTGAAGATTTAGTAATTTTTGATTTTCTCGTAATTTTTTTTATTTAACCTGCCTTTCATTTGTTTAATTCATATGAAATTGAAATTTATTTTTCTCAATTAATATTATGGGATTTTTCTTCACTTGTTAGGATTGATGGGATTGTTTTCATATATAGGGCTACTTTTATTAGTCGTTTGGGTTTCTATTGTGGGATGCTAAACTGGGATGATCACTTAGCTTATTGCTTGACCCTCTGTTGGTCCTCTTAATTGGTCTTGATCCTATTTTACTACTTAGGGATTTTTTTAGTCATTGGTTATGATCATTGTCTTCTTTCATCATGGCCATCTATGCATCCCCATGTTTCTATTTTTTTGACCCCTCATCTATTACACCTATAAGGTAAAATAATTCCTTAGAAAACAATCATTTCAAAGAAATCAATCCATCTGTATCCCTTACATAGCTCATTCCCAGTTCCTGAGAGAAATCATGAGAAGGGAAAAGTGGGGAATAATCTTGGACCCACATGAGCTATTGTTGTCAAACATTGTATGGTGGAGATCTTATCTCCGCTTCATTTTTCTGTAGGAGTTATGATTCTATAGTACACTTTTGGTAGAGATCTGGAACTTGTATTCATGGCATCAATGATTTGTGATTTTTAGATCCAGAGATAAATCCTTTATCATATGAAGCTTGTGAAAAGGATTGTTGGACAGTGGTAATCTATCCAACTTGTAAGTTCCCCATTTCATTTTTTTGTCTCTTTGATTTTTTATTATTTACTGTTGATCTGATCAATTATTTTGTACTCAATTTTTTTAGCATTAATAAAACACGTGATTCTATGTGGTTTTATTTTCATGTATATAGGACTAAATTGTTCAGAATCATGTCAAATCCTTGTTTTCTTTTACTACTTTCAATTTATTTCTTCGTATATGTTCTTGTTTTGTTGTTTCTAGTTACTCCCATCTTGATTCACCAAGTATGCACTCTCTTTTGTTTTCTCTTGTGCCTTTTGTCTTTGTCTCATCATTTCATCTTATATTCATATGAGTAAGTAGAAAACGATCATATATCTAGTGTTCCTAGTCCATTATTGAGGGATAACCTCTAAATGTTTCCACAATAGTATCAATGTTAGGGATGTGAATGGGTCTGGTACCTATGAAATTTGGGGCACCCAAACCCAAACCCATTTATTTTTATAAAACTCTAGCCATAACCCTAACCCATTTATTTCTTTAAATTCACTCTCCTATCACCATCCTATTATATTTTTAACTACCCATTTAACTATCATAACCATTTTAATTACTAGATTATAAATTCAAATATTTATATTATATTTATAAAACTAGAATAAACATATCAAAAAATTAAGTAAATATATTTTTTAATTGTACATTATTTAACAACATATAGTCAAAAAATTCAATTTTAAAATTCAATTTTAAATATAATATAGACCAAACTCATAATAAATAAATATTTTTTTATAATTATAATGTCATTTAAAAATATATTATTAATTAATTAATAATAATTTTCATAATCAGATTTGGGTTTATGTGCCCTAAGATCACTACCCTAATCCTACCCATTTATTAATAAGGTTTTCAATTTGATACCCTAACCCTATAAATACTCATTTAATAACTATTATAACCCTATTTAATTAGGCTGGGTAATGTCATCTACCTATTTAATAGGTACCCATTTCCATCCCTAATCGATATTGTGTAATTAAATAAAGTTAAATATAAATAAACTAAAGATTATAATCTAAATTACGAATAATTAAAATAACCCTATTTAATCAGGTCGGGTAATGTCAGCTACTTAGTTAATAGGTACCAATTTCCATCCCTAATAAATATTGAGTAATTAAATAAATTTAAATATAAATAAACTAAAGTTTATAATTAAAATTATGAATAATTAAATATAATAAATTCAAAACATCACAAATGTTAAAATAAAAAATGAATATTTCTAAAATTTAGAGTTAAAAATAGGAATCTTGTGTTTATTTTGGATGGAATTTTGAATGATTTGGAAAATAAAATGAGAATGTGGTGGTGACCATGATGGAAAATGAGATCAATTTTAATAAGATCTCCAAATTAACCAATATTTAGAGAATTCAATTAATTTTTATTATAATTTATTAGTGTTCTAAGTTGGGATTTCATTATTTAATTAATAATAATAATAAATATATTTATAATGCGAATGACTCCATAACTCTCATTGAATGTTGTATAAACACAATTTCCTTGTTTTTGGTGTTTGTTCAAATTCACCTCATACTGTATCTTAACTCTATATAAGGTCAAGGTTGCTACATTAAATTATTATTTTTATTGATTATTATTGTATTTGGATTCTTATTACAATATTTGGTATCATTATTCATTATTCTATTTAAAACAAGTTATCAACATGATAAGTCAAATTTAATGAAGACTTTTTTTATGGGTTTTGTAGGCATCTCATGCAATATAAATATAACAGAATAATGAGAAAACCCCTTGTTATTATGAGAAGTATAAATAGAATGTTATTTAATATTGATGATTTTCTTTCATTAATGTGTTTGATGTCCATAATTAAAGAACCAACCAAAAGGGCCATGCCTCCTCAAAAAGTCCATTGGTTATGGAATCATAGAAAAATCTATAAAATCTCTTAAAAAATTTATGGTGTACTCATACCTAACTATGTAAATGAGTAAGGGATGAGAGGGAGCTTTGATCGTAAGAGCTTCTTTTCAATCAGGTGATCAAACCATGAAGCCCAATCTCCTTTAAAATAACATATATCTATTAAATGAAGAAGTATATAAAAAGATGGATCATTTCTCAAATGGTCATCTTGTTAAATACTAACATTATGAAATTTATAACACATACTATTAATAATATCCAAGATTTCTAAATGTTAAACACATTTAACATTTAATTAATATACATTTATAACTTATTAACATGCCACCACATGATGTAGAGATTGAAAACATGATAGATTACATGGAGAAGTTTAAATACCAATAAAAACTTCATATTTTTATATTATATAGCATGATATATGAATTTTGGGAATATACCTTTAAATCTCCCACTTTCAGTAAAGTCTCATAAACTTTATGCATTTTTATGTTATGATATATTATATGTAATAATTTGTGAAAATCATATCCAAACACATTGGGATGCTAAGATAAGAGATAAGTTTTTTCATATTTTGGACAACAATTTTGTACCAAAATAAATATTTATTCACATATCCTTACATGAAAATTCATGGACCATTGTAGCATTGAAAATGATTATGAATTATGAATTCATAACCATATGTAAAGAGTGATATACAATAACACATCACTATTACTCAAGCTATATAGGAATCTAGTACAATATTCATCAGCCACATGTATCTTCATACACTCACATGTATACTCATACAATCTCATTATTCATGAAATAAAATAAAATTAAAAGACATAGATCATGTTAATACTGTATAGGATAACTCATTAATTTCTAATTCTTTATTAAAACTAACTAAAATAGATAAATACATCTCACTTCATTTATCCAAGTAAATGAGAAAATCAAATGTTATTAATTTAAGCATGTCCATGAATTTTCTAAACTTACTCAATCAAGGTACCATATGTTATTACTATCATGTAAGATAAAAATACCATATTTATTAAATGGATCACTTTGGATGATCAAAAAAATACCCAACTACCATTTGTTTAGCCCATTCCCATGAATAACATAAGATGGATATTAAAGTATAAAAGTTCAAATGCAATGAAATTTATTGACCTCAGGTTTTGGGGATTATTATGATGTATAAAACCCCAGTATACAAATAACATATATGTATGACATTCCATATGGAAAGATAAAAGTGAGAAAATACAGATAAAAAGTTCATCTTTTATCATGCAACTGAAATGCATATTTTCATAGGGTATATAACGTACCAGACCCGAATTCCACTCAATAGTTCCCCGAGCATGGTTGGTTACATGGCCTCAAGTGCATCTCCCCAAACGCCAGAGGCTGACGACTAGAAATGAGGGCCTAGGTGAGTCAGTGGGGAGACTATGCCCTCATTACCATATTATTACAGTGGAAGTCAAACATAAAATAAATAGAGGAAGTGAAATAAATAGCAGTCAACTGAAAACAAGACAATACATGAACAATAATAATAACCATGAAAGTCTCATATAAAAAATGATGTAGATGATACATGTATCTATAAATAAACCAATGAAATACATGGAAATAAAATACAATACAGATATCCCAAAAATAACAAAAGATCAAAAAGGTACCCTAGTAGCATCGCAAGCCTCAACTTGGTCCTATGCTCCCTTACTCTAAAGCCACAATCAACAACCTGTACCCGAGTGCATGCCCCTATCATTACCTACAACCATATAATATATTTGGGTCCCTGAGGAGGCCCAAACAGGGTGTGAGATAAACATCCCAGTAGGTAACCACCTAGGTCTATATAGTTCTAACAACAATATAAAAAGTGATAGAAAGTGTAAATAAAACAGTAAAGTAAGTGTGTATGACCATGGTATAAGTCTACTATCATAAGTGGTACTTAACAACCCCTCAAGGATACCTGCCAAAGAGTTATCTCATAACAAGGAAACTATAACAAAGTAAACAAGTCACACAACCATGTCATACATCCATCAATACCAAGAAATCAACAACCATGCTGTATAAAGAAGTCAAGATTCCCACAACCATGCTATATAGTGAAAAGTATAACCCCACAACCACATCGTATAGTGAAAATTAGACCCTAAGTGCCGGATCCAAGGCGTCACGTACCAAGGAATACATATAGTATATCTAGGACATAAAGGGCCAAATACAAGGAGTTCATACATGGTATACACATCGAGTCCCATAGGAATCCTAGTGGAAACTCGGTCTAGGAACTGGTTGGGGTCCTAGGAGAATGGAAATGGCATGTCCTACATGAGATGAAGTAAGATGAATCCATGGGGTAGCAAGGTCCGAGGCATCCCATGAAATCAAGATCCAAGAGGTAGAGTCAACCCAAGGCATCCGCTACTGCATTCCAAATCCCTAGAGAGCAGTCCATGGAATCTATCAAACCATTCATTCAATTCATTCAATTTAAAACATTCATTCCAAGTGAGTATACCCACTCATATAAACATTCACAATCTCTGAGTATACCCATTCAATCAAACCATTTACCATTTACAAAACATATGGGCCTACCATCCCATATTATCCATTCAATATGCTATTAATCATTTATATTGGTATACCCACCCATATTATCCATTTAACAATCCCAGATAACTTAAACTAGCATGGAATAACCAGATATCACTAATCAAGGAGGAAGAACATCTCCTAAGAAGATATTTAAAACCATTCATGTATCTAAAGGGATTACTCTAACTAATAAAGCACAAGCACACACCCCTTGGGTGGTTTAAACATGCATAAATAAGTTAAATCTAAAAAGAACCCCCCATGGGTGACCCTGAAACAAGAAACATGTTCCAAAAAACCTAAACAAAACCTACAAGAATCCTCATTAGGTCTAACTACAACTGCTAAAATCAACTATCTCAAAAACAATGCCTCGGTGGAAAGTCCAATTGTTGGTGAAAAGGTTAAACACCCAAAAAGCACATGAAAAGATGAAAGAAAGTATAGAACACCTACCTTGACTAGGTAGTAGAGAGGTCATCTAGTATCAAGTACTTATTCATCATGATTTAGGAGAAATCTAAATAATGGATGAAGAACAAAATATTAGGGAATATGAGCCTAACATCAAATAGTGAAATCGATTTCCAGAAGAATTGAATATGACTAAAAAGGAATGTTGGCCTTATTGGTACAGATCTGATGAGACAATCGGTGATAAAAACAGAGGTTGGATGGAGAGTAGGGATTAATCCCTACCTTAGGCACCAAAGTGGATATCTCCATGGAGGGATTTCTGTGTGATAGAAGAGAAACCAAAAAATGGGTTTAAAAGGATTTTTTGGTTTTTAATTAAAATTTTAAAAAAACTCATCAAGTAGGCTCACAAAATTTACCCGTATGGTTTCCCAAACTGTATGACAACCATGCAAGGCTCACCACCTCCAAAATCACACATCGCATGGTTACCCTGCATGGTTTGACTAACCGTGTGGTAACCGTGCAAAAACACTGATAAAATCCTGAAACTTCTTAGACATTATGCACAACCATGTGGATGCTACCACATGATTTCATTAACCATGTAGACCCTATTTTCCCTTAGCCCAACCTCGGATGGTTCACCCGAATGGTTTTCCAAATCATACGACAATCGTGCACTAGGATAAACACCCCCAAAAATCTGGGTTCTAAGCTCCGAATAAGACCCAGACTCCTTCGTAACACTTGTGATCAAGTTAAGCATTCAAATAAGTCCATAAAAAGGCATTTAAACCAAAAATAAAAGGAACTATACCTTATATGAAAACTTGGGTTCTTACAATCTTCCCCCATTATATAAATTCATCTCCAAATTTCTCTCTGAAGGGTGGTCAAGATTCATCTGAGAACAACTTTGACCACTAAGCATGTACGTCAGCCTCTCTCTCCCAAGTCTCATCCTGTAAATGGACGTTATTCCATAACACCCATACTAGAGTAACTAACTATCCTTAGATAACCTTTTTGATCATATCAACGATACGAATTAGATGCTCCTCGAAGGACACATAAACTTGAAGCTCAACCTCCTCAAGTTGAAAAAATGTGAGACAGGTCCGAGTGATAGTGGTGCAGATGAGATATGTGGAATACATCATGAATGGATCAGTACCTCTGAGGTAGCTACAACTGATATGAAAATGACCCAACTCTCTCCAGAATCTCAAACTGACCGACATATCACGATGAAAGCTTACCCTATCTCCTGACCCGCCTGTGTCCCAACCTCAGTGAAACATGCAAGAAAATCCAATCCTCGACCTAAAACTCTAGAGGTCATCTGCGGTGATCGGCGTATGATTTCTAACAAGAATGTGTTGTATCCATACCCTTTTGAATCAACTGGAGTTTCTTATAAGTCTCTTACATGAGACACAGTCCCAGTAAAAATGTCTCTCCAACCTTTAACCAGCATAGGGGAGAACGACACGGCCTATTGTATAAATCCCCATAAGGTGTCATCTGTATAGTCTTCTGATAATTGTTATAATAGGAAAACTCAACCAGGGAAATATTCCTCTCCCAAGAGCCCCAAAAATATAGGATGGATGCTCACAGTATGTCCTCTAGCACCTGTATCGTACGATCTGACTAACCATCATTCTGAGGGTGGTATACTGTACTCAGAAGCACCTGTATACCCAATACCATTTGAAAACTCTTCCAGAACTGAGACGTAAAGAGGGATTACCTATCTAAAATGATAGTGCGAGGGAACCCATATAGTCATACCACCTCTCAGATATACAACCTCCTAAGCTCATCAACACTGAAGGTCTCCTTGATCGGGAATAAATGAGTGAACTTCGTAAGCCTTTCAACAACAACCCACACAACATCATTACCTCGAGGTGACCTCAGTAAACCAGTCATGAAATCTATCACAAAATCATCCCATTTCCACTTCGGGACAGGTAACTGCTATAAAATCCCACCTAGTCGTTGATGTTCCTCCTTCACCTACTGATAGGTGGAACAAATCATAACAAAACCAGCCAGTTAACACTTCATTCCTGGCCACCAGTATTGACGTCGCAAATCAAGGTACATCTTGGTGACTCTAGGATGCACTTCCCAAGATGAATCATGAAACTACCACATAAAATACTTGCATATATCCACTAGAACCCAAACATGTCCATGGATACGTAGGATATCATCCTCAAATACCGTCCAATAAAGAAGAGGGTCCTCACCTACCACACACTCCCATAGAACTATTTCTTCTAAATCTGACAGCTACCTCATCATAACTCTTTCCAGTAGGGTATATATCACAACTAAGGATGATATATAAGTATGTCGTTGTCTATTGTGCACCTCCAGATTTATCTCAAAGAACAACACCATGAGATGCCACTCGCTACTGGCCTACTGCACTGACTGTATCTAAGTCCTATTACTCAGTGTATCGGCCACTGCATTGCCTTTTACCAGGCATGTAGGAAAGCTCTAAGTCAAAGGAATGTAGGTACTCCACCCACCTTCGTTGCATCAAATTCATATCATGCTGCATAAAGATATACTAGAGAACTTTTTGGTCTGTGTACACCACAAAACATTCTACCAATAAATAGTGTCTCTAATAGCGCAACACATAAACAACTATAGCCAACTCAAGATCATGTGTAGGGTAATTCCTCTCATGAGGCCTAAACTACTGAGACCTATACACCACAACTTGATCTCCCTACATTATCACTACCCCCAACCCAATACCTTAAGCTTCATAGTAAACCATGTAACTATTTCCCTACTTTGGTATTATCGAGACTAGTGTCGATGTAAAACTCCCTTTCAGCTCCTGAAAGTCTGTCTCATAAGAATATGACCAAACGAACTTCAAACCCTTCTTAGTCAATCACATCAATAGTGATACTAAGTGTGAGAAGTCATATATAAAACACATATAGTAACTATCTATCCATAAGAAACTCCATATGTCAAAGATTTTATTGGGTTGTTACTAGGAAACTACTGCTCTCACCTTCTCTAGGTACACTAACACTCCTGTCTGTGAGATGATATGACCCAGAAAGTGGATATGATCCATCCAAAAGTGTCACTTTGTGATCTTAGAGTATAATTATTTCTCTATCAGTATATTCAAAATTATCTCAAGATGGTTGGCGGGTCATGTCAATTGTGAGAATACACCAAGATATTTTCCATGAAAACCACCACAAAATAATCAAAGTAAGGATGTAACACTCAGTTCATCAGCGCCATGAAAAATACTAGTGCATTCGTGAGACTAAATGACATAATCAGATACTCATATAACCCATACCTGATATGAAAAGTTTTACAAGGTATTTCTATAGGTTGAACACACACCTGGTGATATCTGAACCTCAAGATAATCTTTGAGAACACTCGAGCTCCTTGAAGATGATCAAACAGATCATCTATCCGTGGAAAGGGATGTCAGTTTTTAATCATCAACTGGTTCAGTTTCCGATAGTCCATGAATAGGCTAAGGGTACCATTTGCCTTTTTCTCAAAAAGGACCGATGAACCCCACATAGAAGTACTGGGTCTGATAAACCCTTTTTCCTCCAAATATTGTAGCTACCTCTTGAGCTCCTGAAATTCCATCGTAGCTATAATGTAAGGAGGAATGGATACCGACACAACTCCTGGAACAAGATTGATATAGAAATCCACCTCTCTTTCAGGAGGTAATATAGAAAAGTAATTGGGAAATAAATACTTGAAGTTCTTAACCACTGGAGGAAAGTCCACCTGACTCACTCACTGATCATCCAAAAACAAAATAGTAATCTGGGATATCATCCCGCTCATCCCATGATGCTCAGGTCTCTCTCAGATTTCCTGGACATCCCATTATACCTTATGAATGAACAATTCACATTCTAGTGATGTAAAAGTCACCCTATGGTGATAGTAGTCAACATACGCTCGATAAGATACTAGCCAATACATTTCGAGAATGACATCAAACTCTGTCATCTCGAGGGCATATAGATTACAGACAAGGTGAAGCCCTCCAAACTTAATGGAAAATCACATACACTGGCACACATCACCTGTTCTAACTCCTAATAGTGTGTCTAGTATCAAAACACCCTCATAAAGAAAAACCACTAGCCCAAGTCTTTTAACCACCCATGTAGAAATAAAACTTTGAGAGGAACCTATATCGAAAAGAGAAGATACAATAGTAGAATATACTAAGATCATACCTCTCACTGTAGATGGTCCAAGATCCTTATTTTGTTGGGTCTATTGCACTGTATAAGTCTGGCCCATACCATGGCCCTATGACACTTCTTGGCTACCCTGAGCTGATCCAACTTCCTGTATATGAGAACTGGTGTTTGTCTACCATGACCACGACCACCACCGCCTTGCCTTGACTGGCCTACATTACTCTAGCTCCCAGCCTAATGTGGAGCTGAAGAAAATTCTCTTGAACCTGATGTAGAAGCTGACCCCCTACTACCCTTAGCTGGAGGGAAGGTCCTACAAAACTACTGCATGTGACCCATCATACTGCAATATCGGCACACGACTAGGCCGTGATCATACTGATTCTTTATATGGCCTTTCCTACCACACTGATGGAAATAAACAAAGTTGCAAGCACCCATAGCCTGACTAACACTAATCTCGCAAGAATCCTCAAAACGATGCTTCCTGCCTGAAGATGTAGATCCACTGGGGTGAGAAACAACACTCCCCTATTCTATACCCCTGGTTCCCTCAGGCTCCTCTCTATGATAAGCACCTGATTCACAATCTCAGTTATATAATCCAACCGGAACACGTTCACCTGAGATTTGATAGCATTTATGAGACCTTCCTCAATGCATATTTCCCTCGACAGGTCATCATACATCAGTGAAAAATGCTTCAGCTCTATAAAGCGTGCATATTATTCCATAACCGTCATCACGCCCTACTCCAGATGCATGAACCCACTAGCCCAATCTACTTGCAGAGTCATGAGGTAAAATTAGTCATAAAACTGGGTTTGAAAATAAGTATAGCCCATATCTTACAACCCATAATCTTGGTTCAAAATGTCTCACCAGGGCTTCACCGCTCCATGTAGCATATAAGTTTCAATCTTGACCCTCCGCTTAATAGGTATCTCCAGATGCTCAAAAAATTTCTAACGTAGTCTCTAGACAAGACTCTATAGCCTTTGGATCATAATACCATGAAAATGTGGGAGGATTCTACTGATAGAATACCCACGTCAGCTCAACCATAGACACAGAAGTATGTGGTGCTCCCTGGAAGGTCTGTATATATCAAAAGAAGCCTTCATGGAACTATGCCTCATCACCTGTGTTCATAATAGCCTCAGGTTCCTTAGCTGGCACTAAAGGAGGATCAACTGATAGCCTGTGGCCCACCGTCTCTGAAGTATGTTCATCGCCTCTCTCACAGCATACCACTAGAGGTTGTCATGGTGGCATGTCTTTACAATGAAAAACACACACCTTAGAAAAGAAAAAAAATCAAATCACATAGCTTTAAAGTGTAGGACAATTAAAAACACTCCTATAAATAAGTCAAACCCATAGCCTGATCCTAAAGCCATGACTGTATAAAGAATAGTCATCAAACCACTGGAATTATGCCTCTTACCCACTCAAAAGTTGGGTCTAGGTTAAGTCTCTATCCATCAGTTCCAGTTTCCATTTCCATTTCACATTTAGTTAACCAGGAAATTCCACCAAGGGTTTACCAATCCCAATTCCATGAGGGCCCATAACACCTCATTAATTCAAAACATGGATCCAATTCAAACCATACATATAACAGTTCATTTAGCATTTAAATTCTATTGGTGTTTCATTTTTGAATTCATAAGGTCCCATACTTTTTATTAAATGAAATATGACATCACCCTTTATATATACTACACCTAAACTAACACGAAAACAGACACACCTATCATATAAAATATCACAACAACATGAAATAACTAATTCATCCTAAATGAAATGAAAAAAATGCATGGCATGTGATTCTAACAAGTACCTATATGATGCCTGAGATGGCATAACCTCATCTCATTGGGTTGAAACTAAAATAGAACCCATAATTGCACTAATAGTGAAAAAAAATCAAGCGCGTCATGCAATGGTTAAATGAAAGCAACTATAAAAGTCAAAATCCAGAAAATCACAATTCCATTCAAGGAAATTTGACTTTTTTCTACACATCAGGTAGCTACTTTTGTGCATAGTTTATTACCAAACTCCATTTCCTTCCTATCTCTGTTTATTATCTCCAAATAGTAAGTCAAACAAAAAAACCCTTTGATACCAATTTTCAACATTTTAGACCTATATTACATTCAATAGTGCCCTGATCCCAGTTGGTTACATGGCCTCAAGCGCATCTCCCCAAACGTGAGAGGTTTCTGACTAGCAGTGAGGACCCAGGTGAGTCAGTGGGGAGACTATGTAGCCTCCATGCATGACGTTGATTTCCTGGAGTGTAGCTTGGAAGATGCCTGGGATGACAGAGTGTTTAAAGATCTATAAAATAAGAAAAGTGACCTGGTGGACATGCTCCTTAAGAAAGAATGCTTGGCGAGGGAAAGATCGAGAATAAAGTGGCTCAGGGAGGGAGATAGGAACACTACCTTCTTCCATGCATGTATCAATGAATGGAAATAGAGGGTGAATCAAAACAGTTTGATGGATTATGGATTTTGATCCAAGACAATGCCGAGCTGAGTTACATCCCCAATGATAAGGAAATTAATGAGGCTATGCTGATCCTCAACCCTGAAAGTGCACCTGGCCCTGATGGTACCCGACCTCGTTTTACAGATCCTCTTGGGACATCATGAAAATGGATGTCACAACTGCTGTTTGAGACTTCTTCTGAGGGGTCATCTCCCTAGGGTTGCCTATTCCAAAACCATTTTCTTCCTCCCCAAGGTCAATAGTACTTCCTCTATAACCCATTACAGGATGTTGAGTTGTGTAACTTTCTATACAAGATCTTGGCCAACCTTATCAATGCGAGGATATCTCCCCACATCCATCAGTGGGTGTCCTTGGAACAACATGGGTTCATGAAGGGACATTCGATCTAGGGGGACATTTCCCTGGCCTAAGAAATGATTATGGACATAAACTTCAAGACTCGCAGTTCCAACTTGGCTATCAATATTTATATGAATAAATCCTACGGCCGGGTGGAGTGGGGCTTCATCAACAAGGTGCTGGCTAGTATGGGGTTCTCTTAATGGAATATCAACATCATATTCAGGTGATTCAGCTCCTCCTGGTTAGCGATCACTTTTATGGGAAAAGCTTATGGGTTTTTTAAGGCCAGTCATGGCCTGAGGCATGGGGATCCTCTATCCCCGAGCATCTTCATTCTCTCACAGGACGTCCTTAGTTGACTCATGCACATGGGTATTTCCAGTGGTGAGGTTTTCGATTATTGAAGAAGAATGAGGGCTCCCTTTGTTTCTCACTTGATGTTCATGGATGACACCTTCATCTTCTTGAATGCGAGCATGCGGTCCATCAAAGGCCTCAATAGGGTATTGCAGGAGTATTGCCTATGGAGCAGGCAAGTTATCAATAAGGTCAAAAGAAATTTCTATATTTTCAATAGAGGCTCAGCCACCCGAATACCTACTATTCAGCTCATCCAAGACATGCACTGGGGGAACTTCCCTTTGGAGTACTTGGGTGCCCCCATTTCCCCAGGGAGGCTTTGTGTAGGTGATTTTTCCACCCTTATCAATATGGTTACAGAATGAATTCTCAACTGGAAGAAGATATATATATATTTTGGGGGACAGATAATGCTGTTTAACAGTGTGCTCCTCGCCACCCCTATTCATGCACTCACGTACATCAAAGTTCCGACAAGCATCATTAAAAAGATTGATAAGATTCTGGTAGGATTAATTTGGGACCCGTGTTCGGAAGGAATAAGACACTGGGATTCTTGTATTAGGGTGGAAAGACCAGCCAGGGAGGGCGGCATCAATGTATGCCAGCTCAATGAAACCCTCCTTTTCATGCATTAAAAGATTGCATGGGAAGTTTTGGATCAACGTGCGCTTTGGGGGATCACCATGTACAACTCCCACTCTAGGTTAGAGGCTCCTAATTCCAGCCAAGTTTCTTCGTTCAGGTCCATCATTTCCCCTCAAATTACTTTTAACACCCCAAGCTTTTATGGCATGTTTTCCTTTGAATAATTCAATATCTTTTATTGTACGCAACTTCGAGATTCTAACACACCGCGACCAATCAAAGTAGCCATTATAAATAGTAAAACCCACTTTTTGAAATTTTATAAATTTTATTATTCAAATTGGACTTCATTTTTGGATTAAGAATATCAAAATTATCTTAGAGTGAATTTTTGGTATTTTTTTGAAAACATTCAATTTTTGATGAATAGTGAAAAATACTAAACTTTAATTAAAAATAACTTTTTTAATCAAAATAATTTATAGTGATAAATTATACTATTGAGTGGTTTTAAAGTATAATTAGATTATATTTTTACCATTTAATCCAATGTTTTTCATTGGCCATGATTTCACATTTAAACTAGACATAAACAAGTGTCAATCTTTTGATAGTTATTATTTCTTAAAAACACGCTTTTTGTTTTGACAATGGGAATTAATTTTAAATTAATTTCTGCCAATTATGTGTTTTGAATTTAGAAAAATTAATTCCATAATTATAATTAGGAGGTCTAAATTATGTAAATAGGTAACTTTAATTTTTAGACATTTTGAATAATTATTTCGGTAAATATTTTATTTACCATGGTTAAAGGGTAAATACGGTAAATAAGGGTAAAAATAATATTATAATAATATTAAATTACCCTAACACGTGTATTAACCCTATTGGATGATACATTTCCAACCATGGGCATCATTGGGTTGATTTTGGGACCCCATGGAGCCACTTGTAAGTGATAATGACACTTCATATTAATTAAGTTAAAGTAAATACAAAAATTACATAAGCACATATCTTTTAGTAAAACAATTTTTACATAGGGTTATATATGTTATCTCTTAGACTATAAATATTATTTAGAAATATAAAACGATTTATTACATAATTATATTTTATTTATAATTTTTAGACATTGAATAATTAAATTTATTTATGACACAATGATGATGCAATATTTTTCTTATTAATAAAAGAATCAAATAAATGGTATTATAAAAGTTAAAATAAATATAATTTGAAATTTTTGATGCCATCCACAAACTTTTTAGGTTAATATGACATGTTAGGATTTATTAAATTAATTTATTTTAAATTAATAAAGTTTTTTGGACTTTAAAAAAAATCAATTATTAAATAGTTTCAAAATTGACAAAAAAGAGTTTGTAAAACAAATATTATATTATTAATTGATATAATATTCCTAAAAATCTAAGGTTTGGCCAAAGGACTTATATATTGATATATATATAATTAATGAACCAATTGAAGTTTTCTTGGAAGTTTATAGTATGTTTATTAACCATATAATATAATAATACAAAGAGTCATGGTAAATGTCAAACTATTTAACTAAGAGTTAAATCTAAAAGATAAGGTTAATATAGTGACCCAAACCTATCTAAAACCTATTGGTTGAGTGGTTGTAGACCCATACTCACCTTATACTAGAAATAAATAAGTTTGGAGTCATTATAAACAGAAAAATATTTTATTATAAAATAATATTTCAATTTTTCCTAAGGTGCCCCTCACCCCTCTTATAAAAGGGCACTTCCTCTTCTCTCAAATTCACACCTTTAAAGCCTTTTTTATCAGCCAAAACCTACCCAAATATCCTCCCAAATGTCCTCCATTAATCCTAGAGGCATTTATTTAGTCATAAAGCCAATCTAAAGAGCCCTTTTTATCGAATCAAAAGGAAGAACCTGAAGAAGAGGTAAATATTTCATCACCTCTTTCAAGTTTTTTTCTTCTTCCACTTCCTCTTTCTTTGTTGTTTCCATTCTAAAATAATAACTATGGTATATTCTATATAATGTGATGTTATTATAAATATGTTACAACCATATTCATTATTTTATCCATACTTTGAATGATGTGTCACCATAAGTGCGTACGTACGGCTTACTGTCTCCACGTCGTGGTGTAGTTATTATTCAATACATTATTATTTGGATGGGTATAATAATGATGTATAATTGATGTAAATAATAAATATAAAATGATAATTATTCTTAATATATGATATACATCTAATTTTATATGATTTTAATATCAAAATGATGATATTGTCGCTTGTGCGTACGTACGGATTATCGTCTCCACGAACGCGATGAGATTCATTCCCCATCGTATCCATTCAAGACTAATTTTCATTTGATGGTTAAAAATAATGTTTAAAGAAATAATATCATTATGTATATAAATCAAATATATCCTATTCATAACAAACATGGCTTATGTAACCAAGCATATAAAGGAGAACGAATCAGTTAACACCCGTAACAACGATAATACTAAAATATAATTAACAAAGCAATAATAGAAGATCATATATGATACCATATTAATGTATATGATTATTGTATAATTTAATAACAATGATTTCACCATTATACAGGAGGTTAACTTACCCTCGACCAAGTAAAAGTATAAGGTAAGGGTTAATTCTATAATCTCTTCATTATCCAAGGTTGTTTATACGTAATTATCTACTGGGACCTCTTTATCATCCACATCCATGTTTTGTAAAAATTTATTTAATTTTTTTTACTTTTACTAAAAAATGGGTTAAATTCATTTATACTCTTATTTTAACTTATGTGTTTTTAAAGGAATCTTTTCGTTGTTTTTCAAACAAGGTACTTTATGATTTTTTTGAAAAACTTAAGGTAATAATGTTCTTAACTTATACGGCGGGTGCGGCTATTTTCCACTGTTATAACATCGTCGAAGCTTCCCTTACATGATTATAGGAATATTTTCAAAATAAATGTTTTCTTTTATAATTATCTAACTTTAAATGATTTCCAAAAAATAAAGAGATATTTCTCTCAAATAGTTTTGATTTCATCTATTTCAACACCCTTTTATGGATTTTACACTTGTATGAAGTTAATTAATTATGATACAAATATTTCATATTTTATTGAAGGTTTTGTGATATGTTTGAATATGAATGTGTTATTTTTATACTATTCATGGTTTATGGATAAAGTATTGAAATTTCGTATGCTAGTTTTAAAATGAATGTTTATGTTATGTTTAAACCTTTTCATATGAGGAATGGATTGGACTTAGTAAGTGATGGGTGGAGCCCACTATAGATCCTCTATGCATCGGTAGGTCTCATGAGACAAACTAGTGTCTTGTCACAAGGCCTTAAAAAAATATTATTTATAGTTTTGGCACAAATCCTTGACTATGTGGTTATGAATTCTGGAATTATGCATTCCATCATTATGAAAGTGGCTATTGATATTACATGTGATTATTCGACTAGTAGAATATCAATGTGAGTAAGTAAATGGAATTATTTTATTTTATCTTTGCTATATTATGCTAAAGTTCAAGTTTAAAAGGCTTCTGTTTTAGTCTTACACATTTTCTTAAATGTTTATGTTTATTTATGAAAGTTTCCACTATATTGTTATCCTTATTGAGCATCTGAGCTCACCCCTTTCTATGTTTTATTTTTCCAAGGATGTGAGGAAGTATTTTATGACTGACCTATAGGGATATTATGAGGGGATATGGGTGTGGTATATGGATACAATGCTGTTGTAGTTTTTCATTTTATAATGTAATGTAAAACTTATGAATGTATCTAGTATTTCTAAGGCTACTAAACCGATCGGTCTTTCAGGACATGATTTCCTGTATCATGCTAATGTTATGTAATAATGCACCAACTCTAGGTAACTGGGGTCAGGGTGTTACAGTTGGTATCAAAGGAAGTTTAGTGAAAACCTTGGAAACTAGATTTAGATAAACTCTGATTAGAGCACATTACCCTAAGATAGACTTTGAGGATTAATTTAGATGAACTTCCTAGAATTTTGGTAATGTATAGATTTTGTGAGTTTTCTAAGAAATACATACCTATCTAGATACGAGTAGGTAGAGGTGGCTCTGGGACAGATGTACCTAGGGGTAAAACCCAAAAACACCGCTTTAAGCTAGACTCGAACGGGAACTGTTGCACGACAACGGGCCTTACTGCACTCTTGGTTACGACACTCCTGGGGGATATGCTTAGGACAATTCTCATTTTCTTTACAAAAAATTGTGAAGTGTTTATGAGTATATACTTTCTCAAATAAAACATTTTTATGATTATGGATTATATCTATAAATTGTTCATTTTATGTTAAGTGTTTTAAAAATTTGGGATTATGTATTGAGATTAAAAAACTAATCTAGTGTATGCCATTGTTTAGAAATGGCGCCTAGTGGAAGGGATAGTGGGTGAGGAAAAGAATATTCAAATAGAGGACGTACCTATTGTGCAAGAATATGTTGATGTGTTTCCATAAGATTTACCTGGACATCCTCCAGAATGAGAAATTGAGTTTTCCATTGATTTAATTCTTGGTTCAAGGCCCATATCTAAGAACCCTTATAGAATGGCCATTGTGGAATTAGTGGAACTAAAGAAAAAACTATAGGAATTGAGTAATAAGGGATTTATTCTCCCTAGTGTTTCTCCATGGGGAGCCCCTGTTCTTTTTGTTAAGAAGAAAGATGGATCTATGAAGTTGTGTATTGACTACAGGGATATCAATGCTATAACAATAAATAAAAAGTATCCCCTACCTCGCATTGATGATTTAGTCAACCAAATTCATGGAGCTAAATATTTTTCAAAGATTGACCTTCGATTTGGAAATCATCAGTTGTGTGTGAAGAAGGAAGACATTCCGAAAACAACATTTCGAACCAGGTATGGGCATTATGAGTTTACAATAATGCCTTTTGAGGTGACTAATGCACCCTCTGTTTTAATGGATATAATGAATAGAGTTTTCAAGGAATATATTGATGACTTTATAGTGGTATTTATTTATGATATCTTGGTATAATCCAAAAGCTATGAAGATCATGAAAATCACTTGCACACCAATCAAAAACCATCAGAAGAAATGAATTATACGGGAAGTTTAGCAAGTGTGAATTCTAGATTCAGGAGATTTCTTTTCTCGGACATATTGTCTCTAAGGATGGAATATATGTTGACCCTTCTAAGAAAAGAGAAATCCAAGAATGGCCAGCACCGATGAGTATAACTGAGGTACACAGTTTTATTAGTTTAACAAGTTATTATTGATGTTTTGTCCAGAATTTTTCCCGATTGGCTAACCCATTAACCAAGATCACACGTAAAGGGGTTAAATTTGTTTGGACAAAGAAGTGTGAAGAATGTTTTGAAGAACTGAAGAAATGATTAGTCAATGCTCCTATATTGACTCTATTATCAGGGAATGATGGGTTTGTTATTTATAGTGATGCATCAAAGAAAGGACTTGGTTGTGTCTTTATGCAGAATGATTGGGTTATTGCCTATGCATCACGACAACTAAAAATTCATGAGAAAAACGATCGTACTCGTGATCTTAAATTAGCAGTTGTAATCTTTTATTTGATGATATAGAGACATTATCTCTATGGTGAAAAATGTGAGATATATACCAATCACAAGAGTTTGAAGTATATTTTCTCACATAAGGAACTCAACATGAGGCAAAGGATATGGCTTGAACTACTCAAGAATTATGATTACACTATACACTACCACCCGGGGAAGCAAAATAAGGTGGAATATGGTTTGAGTAGAAAATATCATGGAGTTTTGATCAAGATGAGAGTTAAAAGAGATCCTATTTTCATGGATCTAGTAAATATGGATATGGGAATAACCATGGAAGGTGGAACATCAATACTTTTTCAAATTGTTGCCAAACCATCATTACTAGAAAGGATAAAAAGTTCTCAGGTTGATAATGAGGAATTTCAAAAGGTGATTAAACCTGTGAACGATGGGAAATTGATCAACTTTGTATATGAAGATGGAATTTTGAAATTTTGGAAGAGAATTTGTGTTCCAAACATACCTGATCTAAAAATGGAATTGTTGGATGATGCTTATAGATCCAATTTCTCTATACACCCTAGTAGCACCAATATGTATAGAGATTTAAAGGAACATTTTTTGTGGGACAACATGAAGAGGGAGATTTCTGATTTTTTGTCAAGATGTATGGTTTTTCAACAAGTGAAAGCTAGAAGGCAATAGACCAGTGGATTCATGAAACCTCTTCCCATACCTGAGTGGAAATGGGATAATATGATGATGGACTTTTTCATGGGACTTCCAAATATTCCTAGGAGGAATGATTCAATATGGGTCATTGTTTATCATCTTACCAAGTCAGCACAGTTTCTTGCTATAAGTGAATATTTTCCACTTGAACATTTAGAAAGACTGTATATTAATGAAGTTATAAGACTTCATAGAGTACCCCTTATAACGACCCATACTTTACATACATTTTTAATACTTCAAAATTTAATCATACTTATTACAACATATAACAAAACCATGAAAGGATCGTATAGGTATAGTGTCTTTAGAAACTGGGAAACATAAACAACTGGTTCATAAAGCATCTACAGTGTCTCCCATTTATTTCATCATATCTAGAGTCCCTTTTGGCATATCCTACTTAATAACCTTCTTCCTGAACTGGGGAAATAAAACATACAAAAGGGTGAGCTCAAATGCTCAGTAAGGGTAAACAAAGAAATATCAATCACATCATATTCATAAGAACATAACAATTTGGAAATCTTACCCTACAAAAGAGATCATAATTTCATAACATGGGATAAATCATGGTAGTGAAATGTAATCACAATAATCATAAATTAAAACCTGAAGCTTTGTGGCATACACACATAATCATAGAGAATCATTTCTTATTAGTCAAGACTCATTTTCAAGACTATCTTAGTGGACAAAGTCCATTTCTGAACCGAGTTCATTCCTCGTTTCAGTCCTGTTTCACTTAACCGGTTTAACCTGCCGTTCCAGCCATGTCTATCTCATGAGATATAAAATCTTTACCCAATTCATTGGAGGGAGATATAGGTCCCACCCATCTCATAATGATACCATTCTTATGTGTGCCACAAAATCAAAAAGCATACATCATTGCATAACCCATGTAATAAAAATGGGAATCTTAAACATCATGCCATCATAACATAATCCATATAAGGAAAAGATAATTACATCATAACATAATCAAATCAATGTAAAAATAGGGATATAAACATAACCCTATATTATCTTAGATGGAAAATAATTTTGATAAAACACTTGAACTCCATTCTTGAGGAAAATATCCTTTCTACTTCAAAAACATTTTTCCTTTGTTAACATGTCATACAATTTTAAACTAAAAGAGGTTGATTAAAAATAATCTTGAAAAAATGTAAAGAAAGCTTCTTGGAAATAATGTTTTAAAAATCCATTCATGCCGTATAAGTTAAAAAAAACATTCTTCTCGTACTTTTTTCGGAAAAGTCAAAAAGTACCTCGTACGAAAAATGACAAAAGATTCCTTTCATATATTTTACTAAAAACTAAACGAAGGGTAAAATTGGATTTAAACAATTGTAGGTGGATGGAAATAATATTACATATTGAGGAAACATGAATGTGGATGATAAAATACACCCCAGTAAATTCCAAAGTATAAACAATCTCGGATAAAAATGAGATTGTGATATTTCCCTTACCTTAGGTCCGATTTGCTTCGTAAGTGTCCGAAACTCCTGTATAATGACTTAAATAATGTCATTGAATTATTGCAGAATCATACTAATTGTTATGATATCATATATGGTCATATTCTTAGCTTATTATTAGTAATATTTTATTGCTACTTGTTATTCAGGTGTTTATTACTTTTTGTTCTTATGAGTGTTTTGTCAAATAAATTCTTATTCTTCTTTTTAGGTTATAGATACCTCATTTCCAGAATGGTATTAGTGTAATATATATCATATTTATTCACTCAATTCATTTATGTAATCATAATGAAATGAAAATCATGTAGAACGAGTCGCATCACATCGTGGAGACGGTATTCCGTACGTACGCACGAGCGATGATATCATTCCCATGATCGTGTAATTGTATTGGAGTGTATGTATACTATTTAAGAATCAATATAACTTTAAAATAATCATATATATTCATTCTTTACACCATTATACCCATCCAAGTAAGGTGGTGGTGGAAAATAGATTACACTACGATGTGGAGACGGTATTCCGTACGTACGCACGCGCGATGATTTCATTTTCCGTAGGATGGATAGATGGTGAAATAGGGTTGTTTCATAATTATAATAAAATATCAGTATATGAGTGATACTGATGTTATTACTTCATAATGAAACAACTAAATAAGAAGAAGTGGAAGAAGAAATAAAGTTGAAAGAATCGGTAATGGACATTTCCTCTTCTTTGAAGCGCCTCTTTGAAACCTCCTCTTAGGGAACTAAAATTGGTCTTTGAAGAATATAAGGACCTCTAATATGTTTCTAGGGAAGTGGAGAGGAGAAATTTTCAGGGGTTTTCCGAGCTTGAAGGCTCAAAGTTGTGTGAGGAAGAGAGGGAGGAGGTGCCCTTTTATAAGGGAGGAGAGGGGCTCCTTTGAAAAAACTAAATATATTATTTTATTATAAAGCCATATTCGGTTTTAAATAGCTCCAAATTGATTTATTTCGAAGCTAAGGTGGGGATGGGTCTAAATAATCTCATCCAATAGAATTTGGACAAGTTTAGTTTACTATTTTAACCTTATCATTTAGATTTAACTTTAAGTTGGATAATTTTACTTTTACTGTGTCTTTTTGTGTTCTTACACAATAAGGTTAATAAACTTACTATAACAAGCCAAAATAACCCCAAGTTGTTTAATATTAATATATATAACCTTATCTAAGTCATTTGGCCTAACCTTAGATTTTTAATAATAAAATAACAATTAATAATATAATATTTGTTCTAAAAACTATTTTATGTCAATTTTGACACTATTTAGTAATTTATTTTTGTGAAACTTATAACAGAATAATTACTTCGAAAAAAGTTCATTAAATCAATAATAACATGTCATATTAACCTAGAAAATTATTTTAATTCATAAAAAGTCTCAAATTACATTTATTTGGGTATTTATAACATCAATTATGTCAATATTTCATTAATAAGATAATTACTGTATCATCATTGTATCATAAATAACTTAAATTATTTAATGTCTAAAAATTACAAATAAAATATAATTATGTATAAAAGCTTTTGGTATTTCTAATGAATATTTATAGTCGAATTTATCTTATGTATAACCCTATATTAAAAATGATTTACTTATTAAACTTTGATTTTAACTATTTTAACCCTTCTTTAAATAAAGTAATATTAAATGTCCTAATCCAATCCATATGGGCCTAAATGGTCATATTATATTCCTAAGGTTGTTTTTGGTCGAATTACACTTATCCAATAGAATTAGGACATGTGTTAGGGTAATAATAATATCATTTTTACCCTTAATTACCCTATTTACTTTTAACCGTGGTAAATAAAAGTAAAAAGTTACTATTCACCAAAAATTATTTTCATCTCATTGAACAAAATTTTACTTACTAACATCAACCATGTCTCTCGGATTTTTGAAATTCCACTCATAGAAGTGGTAAAATTAAGTTTTATGTAAATTTGCAAATTCTCCTAGGAGGTGGGTAAAAGACAGTGAAAAGTTCAATAAAATTTTTATATATCTAAAATTATTATAAAATTAATCCAATGAATTACATTGAACTTATATAGGTATTATGTATCAATTTTGACCTAAAATAAATTTAAATAAAATAAATAATTATTTAAATAAAAAGTCGGTTTTTAAATAGTAATCTAGTGTTTTCACTATTCATCAAAAATTGAAAGTTTCCAGAAAAATACCAAAATTTTACCGTAGAATAATTTAGATATTCCGAATCCAAAAATGAAGTCCATTTTGAAAAATAAAATTTACAAAATTTCAAAAAGTGGTTATTACTATTCATAACGGCTAGTTTTGATAATATTGTAATAGCATATCGTTGTTTAGTGAAACTCGGTATTGCGTACGACGCAAGCTATCAAGGAAGGTCACGATTGTGTGTAAAGCAAGCCAAGATAGTGTTGTGTGTAGTGAAAGATTCCTTTGATGATTTATATAACATAAAAAACAAAATATTTCTTATAAAAGTCTCGGGTGTTACATTCTACCCCCCTTAAAATGAATTTCTCCCTTGAAATTCGTCACTTGTAACAAACAGATGAGGATACCTCTCCCTCATCATATCCTCAACCTCCGATGTAGCTTCTTCTAATTGGTGGTTCCTGTATAAAACTTTCACCAAGCGAGTGGTCTTGTTCCGTAGGACTTTTTCATTACGATCGAGAATCTCTATCGGCTCTTCTTCATAAGAAAGATCTTGTTCCAACGGTACAACTTCTGAGATGAGTACATGTGAAGGATCATGTATGTAATTTCTCAGGAGAGAATAATGGAACACATCCTGAACTTGAGAGAGATTCGGTGGAAGCGCCAATCGGTAAGCTACCTTCCCAACACGATCCATAATTTCAAAAGGACCGATATATCTAGGTCTCAACTTTCCCTTCTTTTCAAATCTCATTACCCTCTTCCAAGGATATATTCGTAAGAACACTTTATCACCCACTTCAAACTCTAGGTCCTTTCTTCGGTTGTCAGCATAACTTTTTTTTTCGACTCTGAGCAGCTCTAATGTGTTGTTGAATAGATCTGGCCTTTTCTGCCATCTCATCAACAAGATCAGGTCCTAATATCTTTCTTTCCCCAACTTCATCCCAACAAGTTGGAGTCCTGCATTTCTTTCCATAGAGAGCTTCATAAGGAGCCATCTGAATACTGGAGTGAAAGATATTATTATAAGAAAATTCCACCAAAGGTAGGTGTTGATCCCAACCACCTTTGAAATCCATAGAGCAAGCTCTCAACATATCTTCTAGAGTTTGAATTTTCCTCTCAGACTGACCGTCTGTCTGAGGATGATAAGAAGTGCTGAAACTCAACTCTGTATCTAGAGTATGCTAAAGACTTCACCAGAACTTTGAGGTAAACCTAGGATCCCGATCAGATATAATAGAAAGTGGTACTCCCTGTAATCTTACCACTTCCTTTACATATATCATGGAAAGCTGATCCAGATAGAAATCCTCTCTAATAGCAATGAAGTGTGCAGACTATATAAGATGATCAACTATGACCCAGATAGTATTATTGCCTTTGGTTGTTTTAGGAAGTCCTGTGACAAAGTCCATAGTGATGTTTTCCCATTTCCATTTGGGTATGGGTAATGGTTGTAACATCTCCTTAGACTTTTTTCTCTCAACTTTAACTTGCTGACAAACCAAGCATCGAGAGACATATTCAGCAACATCTCTTTTCATTCCATCCCACCAGAAGTACTCTTTCAGGTCCTTATACATCTTCGTGCTTCCAGGATGAATAGAGAATGAAGAACTATGAGCATCATCCAGCAGATCCTTATTTAATTTGGGGATGGGAGGTACACAAACCCGATTCCTGAACTTTATTATCCCATCACAATCAAGGTTGAATTCAGGTTCATTTCTCACATTCTTTTGTAACTCTACATCTTCTTTCTGTGCCTCTTTAATCTTAACATGTATAGATGGTTGAACATTAATTTGAGAAAGATACAGTTTTTCCCCTTTCATTTTAATTCCAAGATCCATCATTTGTAAATCCATAAATATTGGATATTTTGTAATCCTCATCATGGATAAACTGGCATGGTCTTGTCGACTTAATGCATCTGCCACCTTGTTTGCTTTCCCAGGGTGGTAATGAATTGAGCAGTCATAATCCTTAATCAGCTCCAACCATCTTGTTTGGCGCATATTCTGCTCCTTTTGTGTGAAAATATACTTTAAACTTTTATGATCAGTATAAATGTCACACCTTTCCCCATAAAGATAATGCCTCCAAATCTTTAATGCAAAGATTACCGCAACTAACTCCAAATCATGAGTTGGGTAATTTTGGTCATGGATTTTCAACTGTCGTGAGGCATAAGCTATCACCATATCATTTTTCATAAGAACACAACCCAATCCATTCTTGGATGCATCACTGTAGATCACAAACCTTTCTCCACTACAAGGCAGTGTGAGCACAGGTGCACTAGATAACCTTCTTTTCAACTCCTTGAAATTCTCTTCACATTCCTCTGTCCAAACAAACTTAACTCCTTTCCAAGTCAACTTGGTGAGTGAATTAGATAATCGTGAAAAATCTTTCAAAAAATGTCGGTAATATCCAGCCAAACCAAGAAAACTTCGGATCTCGGTTACTGTTGTTGGTCTCGACCATCTTTCGATAACCTCTGTTTTTGCTGGATCCACAGATATCCCCACTTTTTAGATTAAGTGACCAAAAAATGCAACTTTTTGAAGCCAAAATCCACACTTGGTAAATTTGGCATAAATCTTCTCCTTTATCAGGGTCTTCAATATAATTCTCAAGTGATCTTCATGTTCTTCCTTTCTCTTTGAATATACAAGAATATTTTCTATAAATACTACCACAAACTAATCAAGATAGTCTCTAAAGACTCTATTCATCAGATCCACAAAGATAGCAGGGGAATTAGTAAGACCAAATGGCATCACTATAAATTCATAGTGTCCATACCTTGTACGGAAAGTTGTATTTGGTATATCCTCTATTTTAACCCTTAATTTATGATACCATGAACGAAGATCAATCTTGGAAAAGTATTGAGCTCTGCATAGTTGGTCAAATAAGTCATCAATGCACGAGAGAGGATATTTGTTCTTGATAGTGATCTTGTTAAGTTCTCGATAATCAATGTAGAGTCTCATTGATCCATCTTTCTTCTTAACAAACAGAACAGGTGCTACCCAAGGTGAAGCACTAGGGCGTATGAATCCCTTATCAAGATTCTCTTGGAGTTGCTTCTTCAATTCCTACAACTCAATTGGGGCCATTCTATAAGGTGTCTTTGAAATAGGTAAAGTACCTGGTATGAGTTTTATTGAATACTTAACTTCACGATTTGGTGGAAGACCCGAAAATTCCTCTGGAAAGACATCATCAAAATCCCGTACAATGGGAATATTCTTAATCGTGAGTTTCTCACCAACCATTTGAGATAAATAACCTTCATTTAGTGGAATCAAGACCCATAAGATGGAAGAAATTTCCACTGGAAGGTTATGTTCATCCTTGCATCGATAGACGATCAAAGATTGATATGGAATATGAAATGTGACTTCCCTTCTTTGGTAATTGATATGAGCTCCATATAGAGAAAGTTAATCCATTCCAAGAATCACATCAAATTCCACTATAGGGAGGATCACAAGATTTACAGGAAGCACTTTCCCACAAACTTCAATTGGATAAGAATTATAAACTTTTGATGCGACTGTTGTGCCATTAGCGATTGTCACAGCTAACTCAACATCTAATTGTTGAGGTAATACGGTGATACCCTTAGAAAATTCTTCAGAAATAAAAGAGTGGGTGGATCCAGAATCAAATAAAACATTTTCTACTTTAGAGTGGATGGTAAGTGTACCTTTCACCACTTCGTTATCGTACTCCACATCGCTGATAGAAATTGCATGTGACTTTCCTTTGTCTTTAGCCATAAGAGTTTGTTGACATCGATCATCATCAACAACCCTTGGATTAGGTCATTGATTGGAATAATGCCCCATTTCCTTGCACTCGTAACATTGAAGTGTAGGAGGTGCACTATGTGTAGCCTTTTCATTTTTCTCATCACTAGACATCTTCTTCCCATCATTGCGACATTAAAATGACCGATGACATTCCTTTCCACATTTGAAACATTTAATTTTCCCTTTAAGAAAACTCCCTCCATGTTTCTTTCCACACTTTGAGCATAAGGGAAAAATCATCTTCTTTTCAGTGTGCTCTTTAGATTTTCCTTTGAATTACATTTTCCTCTTCTTATCAAACCCATATGACTGATGGGTTACTCCAATCTCCATCTCAACTTTGAGAGCACATCGAACGATTTCCTCATAGCTATTGAAGTCCCTTATGGCTAATTCCCTTCGAAGACTTGGTTTTATGCCACTAAAGAATCGATCGATATTACTCTCAGGTTGGATAATAATACCAGAAGTGTACCTTTCAAGTCTTGTAAAATTTGCTTCATAGGTACCAACAGATTCATCATCCTTTTGCTTTAGTTCATGAAACTCCTTCTCCATCTTTGTTCAGAGAATACGAGGGAATTAATTATTGAAAAATAAGTTCTTGAACTCGTCCCATTCCATGGACTCAATTTCATCTCTTGGTCTCATATTCTTGATAAGATTCCACCGTTGATCAGCATCACCTTCCAAACAATACACTGTTAAGATGACTTTACCATGTTCAGAACATTGAAGAACCGAAAATATCTTTTCAGTAGTACTGATCCATTGTTCAGCAACTAATGGATTAGTAGACCCGCTGAATGAAGGTGGACGCTGTCTCATGAAGGATTAAATAGAATTTTGCTCCTTACTTTGCTCGTTTGGAAGTCCTGCATGGTTCATAGCTTGAGAAAGTTGTGTGAGCATGGCTACAAGATTTTTCATTCCAGCTCCCATAACGTTTGGTTGCCCAGGGGGACAATCATTGCATTGCCTGTCGCATTCCGCATTAACACGGTTCCTTCGGGTTCCAGCCATTGACTAAAACCAAGAAGAATAGTGTGAGAAACACTAATTATAATAGGAAAACCACATAATCAAGAATAAAATTTCACACTTAAGGTATTATCATAGGTTATTCATGGCCATTTCTAAAACACTAATATTGTGTTCTATTCTTAGGATTATCCTTAGGATTCTTACTAAGGATTTCATATCCTGGTTTCCAAAGGTTGACTATACCCTTCCTCTGATACCAACTATAATGGTATGTAATTACTTCCAGTGGACTATAATTGATACCTATCAGGGTACTCCATGGGCGGCTACACCCCCTGGGCGGGACACACCACCATCCCCAGTGGCAGCCATTTCCTCATGAAGCCCTTGGGCGGAGAGCCATGCTTCGTCCAACGCTCACATGTGAGAGTTCCCAAGGATCGGATACATTCCTACCTCCTTTGAATCTGATACCAACTATAACGACCCATACTTTACATACATTATTAATACTTCAAAATTGAAGCAGACTTATTACAACATATAACAAAACCATGAAAGGACCGTATAGGTATAGTGTCTTTAGAAACTGGGAAACATAAACAACTGGTTCATAAAGCATCTACATTGTCTCCCATTTATTTCATCATATCTAGAGTCCCTTTTGGCATATCCTACTTAATAACCTTCTTCCTGACCTGGGGAAAGAAAACATACAAAAGGGTGAGCTCAAATTCTCAGTAAGGGTAAACAAAGAAATATCAATCACATCATATTCATAAGAACATAACAATTTGGAAATCTTACCCTCCAAAAGAGATCATAATTTCATAACATGGGATAAATCATGGTAGTGAAATGTAATCACAATAATCATAACTTAAAACATGAATCTTTGTGGAATACACACATAATCATAGAGAATCATTTCTTATTAGTCAATACTCATTGCCAAGACTATCTTTGTGGACAAAGTCCATTTATGAACCGAGTTCATTCCTTGTTTCAGTCCTGTTTCACTGAACTGGTTTAACTTTCCATTCCAGCCATGTCTATCTCATGAGATATAAAATCTTTAACCAATGCATTGGAGGGAGATATAGGTCCCACCCATCTCATAATGATACCATTCTTATGTGTGCCACAAAATCAAAAATCACACATCATTGCATAACCCATGTAATAAAAATGGGAATCTTAAACATCATGCCATCATAACATAATCCATATAAGGAAAAGATAATTCCATCATAACATAATCAAATCAATATAAAAATAGGGATAGAAACATAACCCTATATTATCTTATATGGAAAATAATTTTGATAAAACACCTGAACTCTATTCTTGAGGAAAATATCCTTTCTACTTCAAAAACATTTTTCCTTTCTTAACATGTCATACAATTTTAAACTAAAAGAAGTTGATTAAAAATAATCTTGAAATCATGTAAAGGAATATTCTTGGAAATAATGTTTTAAAAATCCATTCATGCTGTATAAGTTAAAAAAACATTCTTCTCGTACTTTTGTCAGAAAAGTCAAAAAGTACCTCGTATGAAAAATGACAAAAGATTCCTTTCATATCTTTTACTAAAAACTCATCGAAGAGTAAAATTGGATTTAAACAATTTAGTTGGATGGAAATAATATTACATATTGAGGAAACATGTATGTGGATGATAAAATACACCCCAGTAAATTCCAAAGTATAAACAATCTCGGATAAAAATGAGATTGTGATATTTCCCTTACCTTAGGTCTGATTTGCTTCATAAGTGTCCGAACCTCCTGTATAATGATTTAAATAATGTCATTGACTTATTCCAGAATCATACTCATTGTTATGATATCATATATGGTCATATTCTTAGCTTATTATTAGTAATATTTCATTGCTACTTGTTATTCGGGTGTTTATTACGTTTTGTTCTTATGCATGTTTTCTCGAATAAATTATTATTATTATTTTTAGGTTATAGATACCTCATTTCCAGAATGGTATTAGTGTAATATATATCATATTTATTCACTAAATTCATTTATGTAATCATTATTCAATGAAAATCATGTAGAACGAGTCACATCACATCGTGGAGACGGTATTCCGTACGTACGTACGAGCGATGATATTGTTCCCATGATCGTGTAATTGTATTGGAGTGTATGTATACTATTTCATAATCAATATCACTTTACAAGAATCATATATATTCATTATTTACACCATTATACCCATCCAAGTAAGGTGGTGGTGGAAAATAGATTACACCACGGCGTGGAGACGATATTCCGTACGTAGGCACGCGCGGTGATTTCATTTTCCGTAGGATGGATAGATGGTGAAATAGAGTTATTTAATAATTATAATAACATATCAGTATATGAGTGATATTGATGTTATTACTTCATAATGAAACAACTAAAGAAGAAGAAGTGGAAGAAGAAATAAAGTTGAAAGAATCGGTAACGGACATTACCTCTTCTTTGAAGCGCCTCTTTGAGACCTCCTCTTAGGGCACTAAAATTGGTCTTTGAAGAATATCAATAACTCTAGGATGTTTCTAGGGAAGTGGAGAGGAGAAATTGGCTGGTTTTGGCCGAGCTTGAAGGCTTAAAGTGGTGCGAGGAAGAGAGGGAGGAGGTGCCCTTTTATAAGGGAGGAGAGGGGCTCCTTTGGAAAAACTAAAAATATTATTTTATTATAAAGCCATATTCGGTTTTAAATAACTGTAAATTAATTTATTTCTAAGCTAAGGTGGGGATGGGTCTAAATACTCTCATACAATATAATTTGGACAAGTCTAGCTTACTATTTTAACCATATCATTTATATTTAACTTTAAGTTAGATAATTTTACTTTTACCGTGTCTTTTTGTGTTCTTACACTATAAGATTAATAAACTTACTATAACAAGACAAAAGAACCCCAAGTTGTTTATTATTAATATATATAACCTTATATAAGTAATTTGGACGAACCTTAGATTTTTATGAATAAATTAACAATTAATAATATAATATTTGTTTTAAAAACTATTTTATGTCAATTTTGACACTATTTAGTAATTTATTTTTGTGAAAATCATAACAGAATGATTAATTCGAAAAAAGTTATTTAAATAAATAATAACATGTCATATTAACCTATAAAATTAGTGTAATTCATAAAATATCTCAAATTACATTTATTTGGGTATTTATAACATCAATTATGTCAATATTTCATTAAAAGATAATTACTGCATCATCATTGTGTCATAAATAAATTAAATTATTTAATGTCTAAAAATTAAAAATAAAATATCATTATGTAGGAAATCTTTTTATCTTTCTAATTAATATTTATAGTCTAATTTATATTATGTATAACCCTATATTAAAAATTATTTACTTATTAAAATTTGATTTTAACTATTTTAACCCTTCTTTAAATAAATTAATATTAAATGTCCTAATCTAATCCATGTGGGACTAAATGGTCATATTTTATTCCTAAGATTGTTTTTGGTATAATTAAACTTATCCAATAGAATTAGGACATGTTTTAGGGTAATAATAATATCATTTTTACCCTTAATTACCGTATTTACTTTTAACCGTGGTAAATAAAAGTAAAAAGTTACTATTCACCAAAAATTATTTTCATCTCATTGAACCACATTTTACTTACTAACATCAATCGTGTCCCTCGGATTTTTGAAATTCCACTCACAGAAGTGGTAAAAGTAAGTTTTATGTAAATTTGCAAATTCTCCTAGGAGGTGGGTAAAAGACGGTGAAAAGTTCAATAAAATTTTTATATATCTAAAATTATTATTAAATTACTCCAATGAATTAAATTGAACTTATATAGGTATTATGTATCAATTTTGACCTAAAATAAATTTAAATAAAATAAATAATTATTTAAATAAAAAGTCAATTTTTAAATAGTAACCCAGTGTTTTCACTATTCATCAAAAATTGAAAGTTTCCAGAAAAATACCAAAATTTCACCCTAGAATAAATTCAATATTCCGAATCCAAAAATGAATTCCATTTTGAAAAATAAAATTTAAAAAATTTCAAAAAGTGGTTATTACTATTCATAATGGCTAGTTTTAATAATATTTTAATAGCATATCGTTGTTTAGTGAAACTCGATATTGCGTACGACGCAAGCTATCAAGGAAGGTTACGATTGCGTGTAAAGAAATCCAAGCTAGTGTTGTGTGTAGTGAAATATTCCTTTGATGATTTATATAACATAAAAACAAAATATTTCTTATAAAAGTCTCGGGTGTTACACCCTATTGATTGTTTCTGATCGTGATCCCCGTTTTACCTCAAGATTCTAGAAAAGTCTTCAGAAATCCCTGTATACTGAACTTCATTTGAGCACTGCCTACCACCCTCAAACTGATGGACAATAAGAATGGACTATTCAAATCTTATAAGATATGTTGAGATCTTGATCACATGACTTTCAAGGTATGTGGGATAAATATTTACTTCTGGTAGAAGTTTCCTATAACAATAGCTTCCATTAAAGTATTCAGATAGCACCATATGAAGCATTATACGGAAAGAGATGTCGCGCACCAACTTGTTGGGATGATGTTGGTGAAAGAAAACTCATAGGCCCAGATCTTGTTGAGGAAACGTTGGAAAAGGTGAAGGATATCCAAACCCACATCAAAACAACACAAAGTAGGCAGAAGAGCTTTGCTGATAATCGAAGGAAGGATTTGGAATTTTAGGTAGGAGATCATGTTTTTGTTGAAGGTATCTCCATGGAAGGGTGTTATACATTTCGGTAAGAAGGGTAAATTGAGTCCTAGGTACATCGGACTTTCAAAATTATAGAATGAATTGAGGCTGTAGCTTACCGTTTGGCAATGTCGTCAAGTCTCTCCAAAGTTCACGATGTGTTCCACGTATCACTGTTAAGAAAATACATGCCTGACCCAAAACATGTACTCACTTATGAGGAATTAGAACTAGAACCCGATATATATTATTGCGAATAGCCCGTCAAGATTCTTGATACCAGAGAACAAGTATTGGGAAACTAGACGACTTTTCTGGTAAAAGTTCTATGGAGTTATCATAAGATGGAAAAGGCAACGTGGGAACCCGAGGAACTTATGATGAAGAACTACCCAAATATTTTTACACAGTAATACTCTAGAAATTTCAATTATGAAATTATTTGAAGGAGGGGAGAATGTATCACCCCAATCTTCCATGGTACGTTTCCCTTTGAATAATTCAATAGCTTACATTATACGCAACTTCGAGATTCTAACACACCGCGACCAATCGAAGTAGCCGTTATAAATAGTAATACCCACTTTTTGAAATTTTATAAATTTTATTATTGAAATTGAACTTCATTTTTGGATTCATAATATCAAAATTAGCTTCGGGTGAAGTTTTGGTATTTTTCTGAAAACATACAATTTTTGATGAATTGTGAAAATACTAAACTTTAATTAAAAACAACTTTTTTAATCAAAATAATTTATAGTGATAAATTATACTATTGATTGGTTTTAAAGTATAATTAGATTATATTTTTACCATTTAATCCAATTTTGGTCATTGGATGTAATTTTACATTTAAACTGAACATAAACAAGTGTCAATCTTTTGATAGTTATTATTTCTGAAAAACACGCTTTTTGTTTTGACAACGAGAATTAATTTTAAATTAATTTCTGCCACTTCTGTTTTTTTTATTTATAAAACTAGCTTTAATATTTAGAATCAAGAGGTCCAAATTGTGTAAATAGGTAAATTTTATTTTTAGAAATTTTGAAAAATTACTTCGGTAAATATTTTATTTTCCATAGTTAAAGGGAAAATCCGGTAAATAATGGTAAAAAATAATATTATAATAATATTAAATTACCCTAACACATGTCTTAACCCTATTGGATGATACATGTCCGACCATGGGCATCCTTGGGTTGATTTTGGGACCCCATGGAGCCACTTGTAAGTGATAATGACACTTTATATTAATTAAGTTAAAGTAAATACAAAAATGACATAAGCATATATCTTTAAAAAGATTTTTACATAGGGTTATATGTGTTATCTATTTAACTATAAATATTACTTATAATTACAAAAAATATTTCCTACATAATGGAATTTTAATTATAATTTTTATACATTGAATAATTAAATTTATTTATGACACAATGATGATGTAATATTTTCCTTATTAATGAAAGAATCAAATAAATGGTATTATAAATGTTAAAATAAATATAATTTGAAAATTTTGATGCCATACACAAATTTTTAAGGTTAATATGACATTTTATTATTGATTAAATTAATTTATTTCTAATTAAATTTTTTTTAGGACTTTAACAAAAATCAAATATTAAATAGTGTCAAAATTGACATAAAAGAGTTTTTAAAACAAATATTATATTATTAATTGATATAATATTCTTAAAAATCTAAGGTTAGACCAAAGTAATTATATAATAATAAGTATATCATTATTGAACTAATTGGGGTTCTCTTGGCAGTTTATAGTATGTTTATTAACCATATAATATAAAAATACAAAGAGACATGGTAAATGTCAAACTATTTAACAAAGAGTTAAATCTAAAAGATAAGGTTACTATAGTGACCAAAACCTGTCTAAAACCTATTGGTTGAGTTGTTTTTTAACCATCCCCACCTTAACCTCTAAATAAATCAGTTTTAAGCCACTAGAAACCGAAAATTATTTTGTTATAAAATAATATTTCAGTTTTTCCTAAGGTGCCCCTCACCCCTCTTATAAAAGGACACTTCCCCTTATCTCAAATTCACACCTTCAAAGCCTTTTTCTTGGCCAAACCCTGCCCAAATATCCTCCCAACTATACTACCTTCATCATAGAGGCATTAATTTAGTCATAAATCCAACCTATGTAGCTTCTTTGATCAAATCAAAAGGAATAACCCTAAGAAGAGGTAAATATTTCATCACCTCTTTCAAGTACTTTTCTTCTTCCACTTCCTCTTTATTTGTTGTTTCCATTCTAAAATAATAACTCTAGTATATTATATATACTATTATGTTATTATAAATATGGTAAAACCATATTCATTATTCTATCCATCCTTTGAATGACATGTCACCATACGTGCGTACGTACGACTTACATTCTCCACATCATGGTGTAGTTATTATTCAATACATTATTATTCGTATTTGTATAATAATGATGTATAATTAATGTAAATAATAAATATAATATGATAATGATTCTGTATATATGATATACCATCCAATTATATATTATTTTAGTATCAAAACAATGATATTGTCGCTCGTGCGTACGTACGAATTATCGTCTCCATGAACGCGATGGGATTCATTCCCCATCGTATCCATTAAAGACTAATTTTCATTTAATGGTTAAAAATAATGTTTAAAGACATAATATCATTCTGTATATAAATAAAATATATCCTATTCATAACAAACATGGCTTACGTAACCAAGTAAATAAAGGAGAACGAATCAGTTAACACCCGAAACAACGATAATACTAAAATATCTTTAACAAAGCAATAATAGAAGATCATATATGATATTATATTAATGTATATGGTTATTTTACAATTTAATAACAATGATTTAACCATTATAAAAGAGGTTAATGTACCCTCAACCAAGGAAAAGTACATAGTAATAGTTAATTCTACAATATCTTCATTATCTGAGATTGTTTATACGTAATTATCTACCGGAACCTCTTTATCTTCCACATCCATGTTTCATAAAAATGTATTTCAAAACATTTTTACTATTTAATATACAATGGGTTAAATTAATTTATACCCTTATTTGACCTTATGTGTTTTGAAATAGATCTTTCTGTCGTTTTCCAAACAAGGTACTTTATGACCTTTTTGACAAAATTAAGGTAAGAATGTTTTTAACTTATACGGCAGGTGCAACTATTTTCCACTGTTATAACATCGTCAAAGCTTCCCTTACAATATTATAAGAATATTTTCAAAATAAATGTTTTCTTTTATAATTATATATCTTTAAATGATTTCAAAAAAATAAAGAGATATTTCTCTCTAATAGTTTTGATTTCATCTATTTCAACATCCTTCGATGGATTTTACACTTGTTTGAAGTTAATTAATTATGATAAAAATCTTTTATATTGTATTGAAGGTTTTGTGATATGTTTTACTGTGGATGTTTTATTTTTATACCATTCATGGTTTATGGATAAATTATTGAAATTTCATATGCTAGTTTTAATATGAATGTTTATGTTATGTTTAAACCTATTCATACGAGGAATGTATTGGACTTAGTAAGTGATGAGTGGAGCCCTCTATAGCTCCTCGATGCATCAGTAGGTCTCATGAGACAAACTAGTGTCTTGGAACAAGGCCTTGACAAAATATTATTTATAGTCTTGGCACAAGGCCTTGACAATGTGGTTATAAAGTCTGGATTTATTCATTCCATATGAAAGTGGCTATTGATATTGCATGTGATTATTAGAGTAGTAGAATATCTATGTGACTAAGTAAATGGAATTATTTGATTTTATCTTTTCCATATTATGCTCAAGTTAAAGTTTAAAAGGATTTTGTTTTAGTCTTATACATTGCCTTAAATTTTTATGTTTATTTATGAAAGTTTCCGCTATATTGTTATCCTTACTGAGCATCTGAGCTAACCCCTTTCAATGTTTTATTTTTCCCAGGATGTGAAGAAGTATTTTATGACTGACCTGTAGGGATAGTCTGAGGGGATATTAGTGTGGTCTATGGATACAATATTTTTGTAGTTTTTCATTTTATAATGTAATGTAAAACTTATGAATGTATCTAGTATTTACAAGGCTACTAAAGTCATCAGTCTTTCGGGACATGATTTCCTTGTATCATGCCAATGTTATGTAATAATGCACTGACTCTGGGTAACGGGGGTTGGGGCATTACAATTGATATCAAAGGAAGTTTAGTACAAACCTTGGAAACTAGATTTTGATAAACTCTGATTAGAGCACATTACCCTAAGATAAAATTTGAGGATTAGTATAGAAGAACTTCCTAGAATTTTAGTAATGTAGAGATTTTGTGAGTTTTCCAAGAAATACATCCTTGTTTGGATACGAGTAGGTAAAGGTGGCTCTGGCACAAATGTACCTAGGGGTAAAACCTGAAAACACCGCTTTGAGCTAGACTCGAATGGGAACTGGTGCATGACAATGGGCCTTGCTGCACTCCTGGTTACGACACTCCTGGGGATATGATTAGGATAATTCTCATTTTCTTTACAAACCATTATGAAGGGTTTATGAGTATATACTTTCTCAAAGAAAACATTTTTATGATTATGGTTTATATCCATAAACTGGTCAATTTATGTTAAGTGTTTTACAAGTTTGGGATTATGTATTGCGATTCATAAACTAATCTAGTGTATGACATTGTTTAGAAATGGTTCCTAGTGGAAGGGAAAGTGGGTGAGGAAAAGAATATTCAAATAGAGGACATACCTATTGTTCAAAAATATGTTGATGTGTTTCCATAAGATTTACCTGGATATTCTCCAGAATGAGAAATTGAATTTTCCATTAATTTAATTCCTGGTTCAAGGCCCATATCGAAGACCCCTTATAGAATGACCACTGTGGAATTAGTGGAACTAAAGAAACAACTAGAGGAATTGATTAATAAGGGATTTATTCACTCTAGTGTTTCTCCATGGGGATCCCCTATTCTTTTTGTTAAGAATAAAGATGGATCTATGAAGTTGTGCATTGACTATAGGTATTTCAATGCTATAAAAATAAAGAACAAGTATCACCTACCTAGCATTGTTGATTTATTCAACCAACTTCATGGAGATCAATATTTTTCAAAGATTGACCTACGATCTGGATATCATCAGTTCTGTGTGAAGAATGAAGACATTCCAAAAATAGTATTTTGAACTAGGTATGGGCATTACAAGTTTACAGTAATTCATTTTGGGCTGACTAATGCACCCTCTATTTTCATAGATCTAATGAATAGTGTTTTCAAGGAATATATTGATGACTTTGTAGTGGTGTTTATTTATGATATCATGGTATACTCCAAAAGCTATTAAGATAATGAAAATCACTTGCGCACCATTCTGAAAACCCTCATAAGAAATGAATTATACGGGAAGTTTAGCAAGTGTGAATTTTGGATTTAGGAGATTTCTTTTCTTGGCCATATTGTCTCTATGTATGGAATATATGTTGACCCTTATAAGACAAGAGAAATCCAAGAATGGCTAGCACCGATGAGTATAATTGAGGTATGCAGTTTTATTGGTTTAGCAGGTTATTATCGACGTTTCATCCAATTTTTTTCCCAATTTTCTAACCCATTAACCAAGCTCACACGTAAAGGGATTAATTTTTTTGGACAAAGGATTGTGAATAATGTTTTGAATAACTGAATAAAAGATTATTCAATGGTCCTATATTGACTCTACCATCAGGTAATGATGGGTTTGTTATTTATAGTGATGCATCAAAGAAAGTACTTGATTGTGTATTTATGCAGAATGATTGGGTTATTTCCTATGCAACACGACAGCTAGAAATTCATGAGAAAAACTATTCTACCCATGATATTGAATTAGAAGCTGTAATATTTTCTTTGAAGATATAGAGATACTATCTCTATGGTGAAAAATGCGAGATATATACTGATCACAAGAGTTTGAATTATATTTTCTCACAGAAGGAACTCAACATGAGTCAAAGGTGATGGCTTGAACTAATAAATGATTATGATTTCACTATACACTACCACCTGGGGAAGGAAAATAAGGTGGAAGATGCTTTGAACAGAAAGGATCATGGAGTTTTTAACAAGATGAGAGTTGAAAGAGATCCTATTTTCATGGATCTAGTAAAGATAGATATGGGAAGAACCATGGAAGGTGGAACATCAATACTTTTTCAAATGGTTGCCAAACCATCTTTACTAGAAAGGATAAAAAGTTCTCAAGGCTGATGATGAGGAATTTCAAAAGAATATTAATTTTATGAACAATGGGAAATTGATCGACTTCGTATATGAAGATGGAATTTTGAAATTTAGGAAGAGAATTTGTGTTCCTAACATACCTGATCTAAAAAGGGAATTGTTGGATGATGCTCAGAACTCCAATTTCTCTATACACCCTGTTAGAAACAAGATGTATAGAGATTTGAAGAAAAATTTTTGGTGGGACAACATGAAGAGGGAGATTGCTGATTTTGTGTCAAGATGTATGGTTTTTAAATAAGTGAAAGCTGGAAGGAAACAACTTGGTGGAATCATGAAACCTCTTTCCATCCCTGAGTGAAAATGGGATAATATTACGATGGACTTTGTCATGGGACTACCAAAGACTCCTAGAAGGAATGATTCAATATGGGTCATTATTGATCATCTTACCAATTCATCACATTTTATTGCTATAAGAGAAGATTTACCACTTGAATGTTTAGGAAGACTGTATATTAATGAAGTTGTAAGACTTAATGGATTACCCATATCGATTGTTTCTGATCGTGATCCCTGTTTTACATCAAGATTCTAGAAAAGTATTCAGAAAGCCCAGGATACTGAACATCGTTTGAGCATTACCTACCACCCTCAAACTGGTGGACAATCAGAAAGAACTATTTAAACCATAGAAGATATGTTGAGATCTTGCTGACATGACTTTCAAGGTACGTGGGATCAATATTTACCTATAGTATAATTTTCCTATAACAATAACTTCCATTCAAGTATTTAGATGCCACCATATGAAGCGTTATATGGAAAGAGATGTCACATACCAACTTGTTAGTATGATGTCGGTGAAAGAAAACTCATAGGCCCAGATCTTGTTGAGGAAAATATGGAAAAGGTGAAGGTTATCCAAACCCACATCAAAGCAGCACAAATTAGGAAGAAGAGCTATGCCGATAACCGAAGGAAGGATTTGAAATTTCAGGCAGGAGATCATGTTTTATTAAAGGTATTTCCATGGAAGGGTGTTATACCTTTTGGTAAGAAGGGTAAATTGAGTCCTAGGTACATCAGACTTTCTATATTCTAGAATTAATTGGGGATGTAGCCTACTATTTGGCAAAGCCGCCAAGTCTCTCCAAAGTTCAAGATGTGTTCCACGTCTCACTGTTGAGAAAATACATGCCTGAACCAACGCATGTACTCACCTATGAGGAATTAGAACTGGAACCCGATCTATCTTATTGCAAAGAGCCCGTCAAGATTATTGATACCAGAGAACAAGTATTGAGAAACCAGATGACTCTTCTGGTAAAAGTTCTATGGAGAAATCATAAGATGGAAGAGGCAACGTGAGAACCCGAGGAACTTATGATGAAGAACAACCTGAATCTTTTTACGCAGTAATACTCTAGAAATTTTGAGGTTGAAATTATTTGAAGGAGGGGAGAATGTAACACTCGAAGCTTCCATGGTACGTTTCCCTTTGAATAATGCAATAACTTGCATTGTACGCAACATCGAGATTCTAACACACCACGACCAATCAAAGTAGCCGTTATAAATAGTAAATCACACTTTTTGAAATTTTATAAATTCTATTATTCAAATTGGACTTCATTTTTGGATTTGGAATTTCAAAATTATCTTATGGTGAATTTTTGGTATTTTTTTGAAAACATTCAGTTTTTGATGAATAGTGAAAAATACTAAACTTTAATTAAAAACAACTTTTTTAATCAAAATAATTTATAGTGATAAATTATACTATTGAGTGGTTTTAAAGTATAATTAGATTATTTTTTAACCATTTAATCAAATGTTGGTCATTGGATGTAATTTCACATTTAAACTGGACATAAACAAGTGCTAATCTTTTGATAGTTATTATTTCTTAAAAACATGCTTTTTGTTTTGACAACGAGAATTAATTTTAAATTAATTTATGCCACTTATGTGTTTTGAATTTAGAAAAATGGATTCCATATTTAGAATTAGGAGGTCCAAATTATATAAATAGGTAACTTTTTTTAGACATTTTGAATAATTACTTCTGTAAATATTTTATTTACCATGGTTAAAGGGTAAATCCAGTAAATAAGGGTAAAAAATAATATTATAATAATAATAAATTACCCTAACACATGTACTAACCCTATTTGATGATACATGGCTGACCATGGGAATACTTGGGTTGATTTTGGGACCCCATGGATCCACTTGTAAGTGATAATGACACTTTATATTAATTAAGTTAAAGTAAATACAAAAATGACATAAGCATACATCTTTTAGTAAACAATTTTTTACATAGGGTTATATATGTTATATCTTTGACTATAAATATTCATTATAAATATAAAAAGTTTTCCTACATAATGGTATTTTATTTATAATTTTTAGACATTGAATAATTAAATTTATTTATAAAACAATGATGATGTAGTATTATCTTTATTAATGAAAGAATCAAATAAATGGTATTATAAATGTTAAAATAAATATAATTTAAAGTTTTGATGCCATAAACGAATTTTATAGGTTAATATGACATGTTATTATTGATTAAATTAATTTATTTCTAATTAATAAAGTTTTTAGGACTTAAAAAAATCAATTTTTAAATAGTGTCAAAATTGACATAAAAGAGTTTTTAAAACTAATATTATATCATTAATTGATATAATATTCCTAAAAATCTAAGGTTTTGAAAAAGGACTTATAGAATGATATTTATATCATTCATGAACCACTTGGGGTTCTATTGGCAGTTTATAGTAAGTTTATTAACCATATAATATAAAAATACAAAGAGACATGGTAAATGTCAAACTATTTAACTAAGAGTTAAATTTAAAAAATAAGGTTAATATAGTGACCCAAACCTATCTAAAACCTATTGGGTGAGTGGTTTGTGACCCATACCTACCTTATCCTTGAAATAAATCAGTTTTTATCCATTAGAAACTGAAAAGTATTTTATTATAAAATAATATTTCAATTTTTCCTAAGGTGCCCTCACCACTCTTATAAAAGGGAACTTCCTCTTCTCTCAAATCCACACCTTCAAAGCCTTTTTATCGGCCAAAACCTACCCAAATATCCTCCAAACTGTCCTCCATTAATCCTAGAGGCCTTCCTTTTGTCATAAATCCAACCCAAGGATCCATTTTGATCAAATCAAAAGGAAGAACCCGAAGAAGAGGTAAATATTTCATCACCTCTTCCATGTTCTTTTATTCTTCCACTTCCTCTTTCTTTGTTGTTTCCATTATAAAATAATAACTCCAGTATCTTATATAAAATATGATGTTATTATAAATATTTTACTACCGTATTCATTATTCTATCCATCCTTTGAATGACATGTCACCATACGTGCGTACGTACGACTTACCGTCTCCACGTCGTGGTGTAGTTGTTATTCAATACATTATTATTCGGATGGGTATAGTAATGATATATAATTGATGTAAATAATAAATATAACATGATAATTATTCTGTATATATGATATACCATCCAATTATATATTATTTTAATATCAAAATAATGATATTGTTGCTCGTGCGTACATACAGATTACCGTCTCTACGAACACGATGAGATTAATTACCCATCGTATCCATTCAAGACTAATTTTCACCTGATGGTTAAAAATAATGTTTAAATACATAATATAATTCTGTATATAAATTAAATATATCCTATTAATAACAAACATGGCTTACATAACCAATCATATAAAGGATAATGAATCAGTTAACACTCGAAACAATGATAATACTAAAATATCTTTAGCAAATAAATAATAGAAGATCATATGTGATATCATATTAATGAATTTGGTTATTGTATAATTTAATAACAATTATTTCATAATTATATAGGATTTTAACATACCCTTGACCAAGGAAAAGTACAAGGTAAGGGTTAATTCTACAATCTCTTCATTATCTGAGGTTATTTATATGTAATTATCAATTGGGACCTCTTTATCATCCACATCCATGTTTCGTAAAAATGTATTTCAAAACATTTTTACTATTTACTAGACAATGGGTTAAATTCATTTATACCCTTATTTGACCTTATGTGTTTTCAAAGGATTCTTTCCTCCGTTTTCCAAATAAGGTACTTTATGAACTTTTCAACAAAATTAACGTAAGAATGTTTTTAACTTATACGGCGGGTGCAGATATTTTTCACCATTATAACATCGTCGAAGATTCCCTTACAAGCATGTAAGAATATTTTCAAAATAAATGTTTTCTTTTATAATTATGTAACTTTAAATGATTTAAAAAAAAATAAAGAGATATTTCTCTCAAATAGTTTTGATTTCATCTATTTCAACATCCTTTGATGGATTTTATACTTGTTTGAAGTTAATTCATTATGGTAAAAATCTTTCATATTGTATTGAAGGTTTTGTGATATGTTTGACTATGGATGTGTTATTTTTATTCCATTCATGGTTTATGGATAAAGTATTGAAATTTCATATTCTAGTTTTAATACGAATGTTTATGTTATGTTTAAACCTTTTCATATGAGGAATGCATTAGACTTAGTAAGTGACGGGTGGAGCCTACTATAGCTCCTTGATGCATCGGTAGGTCTCATGAGGCAAACTAGTGTCTTGGCACAAGGCCCTGACAAAATCTTATTTATAGTCTTGGCACAAGGCCTTAACTATGTGGTTATGAAGTCTGGCATTATGCATTCCATCATTATGAAAGTGGCCGTTGATACTTCATGTGATTATTCGACTAGTAGAATATCCATGTGAGTAAGTAAATGGAATTATATGATTTTATATTTTCTATATTATGCTGAAGTTAAAGTTTAAAAGGATTTTGTTTTAGTCTTATACATTTCCTTAAATGTTTATGTTTATTTATGAAAGTTTCTGCTATATTGTTATCCTTATTGAGCTTCTGATCTCACCCCTTTCTATGTTTTATTTTTCCCAGGATGTGAAGAAGTATTTTATGATTGACCTGCAGGGATAGTCTGAGGGGATATGAATGTGGTCTATGGAGACAATGTTGTTGTAGTTTTTCATTTTATAATGTAATGTAAAACTCATGAATGTATCTAGTATTTCCAAAGCTACTAAACCGATCGGTCTTTCAGGACATGATCTCCTTGTATCATGCCAATGTTATGTAATAATGCACCAAATCTGGGTAACTAGGGTCGGGGTGTTACATTACTAACATGAGACACCACTCCATATGGCTCGTAGGGAGGGGGGTATATCCTTTTGGCACCACAATTGGGCCAAGACTGTCCTTGGTTTCCCTGGGTTCCCGGACATTGCAATCACCTTCAAGGAGGCCAGTTCTCATCCGATGTTTATCAAAGCGATCTTGGACAAGGACTAGAAGGATATCTTCAACCTCATCGATCTCAACACTGAACAAGACATATGCTCTTTCACTCCTTATCCCTTTGGGTCATTCTCTTCAAGAGACTTCCAGTGCACGTTGGCCACTTAGGAACATAGTAATTCGTGGGTTGACATCGTCTGGTCCAAAGGTACCCCTGTTAAACTCAACTTTCATACCTGGAGGTTGCGTCACAAGGACATTTCCAGCAAAGAGAACATCAAGCGATGTGGCGTCCCTTTGGCTTCATGGTGCCATTGTTTCTTGGACCACCCAAAGGAGAGTGCAGGGCATTTATTCTTTAAAGGAGATTGGGCTAGAGTGGTATAGAAGTACTTTGGGAAGTTTATAGGTATCCATGATAGTCACATGGAGGGTTTGATTTTTCTTGATCAATAGTTCCATGGAGTGGGGGAGAGAGGTCCAGAGCATATGGCACACACCGTGGTCCTCCACATAGGTTTCTGGTCGATATGGCATGTGAGGAATAAGGCTAGTCATGAAAGAATTGTTGCCTCTAGCCAGGGCGTCATCCATCAAACTAAGTTACTCCTTCTAGACATAGTCCGATCATGTGGCAGTTGGAAGGAGGCACCCACCCTTCAAAGGTTTCACGCTCATAGTAATATCTCTCCTCTAGGCAACATGAATAATATAGGTAATTGGGTCTGTTGTTCACCACCCAACAACATTCTCAAACTTAACTCAGATGGGTCATGCAACATGGGACTGATTCATGGAGGAGGGTTGGTTCGAAACTCCTCAGGTTCGGTCATCATGGCGTTCTATGCTCGATTGGGTCATGGATCTTCTCTCCAGGTGGAGGCCAAGGTAATATTTTCAGGGCTCCTCTTATGTCGTGAAAATGGGATCATCCTAATAGTAGTCAAAACTGATTCCCAAATCCTTCACAATACCATGCAAAGCACTGGCTCTATCCCTTGGTTTATCCTTTACATCATCAGGAAGTGCAGAGGCATGATCAACAACAACATGAGTGTGCTTCATACTTTGCGCGAGGGGAACAAAGTCGTGGACCATCTAGCTTCTCTTGACGTCCTTGGTCTGGATCCCATTTGTTTTCATACTATTATCACCATGAAGCCATAGGGGGTCAACCTAGTTAGGAGGGATTCCCTTGGGCTCCACCACTTTTGGCCACCTTAGACCTCCCATCTTGGGTCTTTTGGGCCTGCCCTTGTTCTTTATTTTTTACTCTCCTTGAAAAACAATTTACATGATTATGATGATGAATAGAAAAAGTGAAATAAACAATAGTCAACTAAAAACAAGAAAGACAAAAACAATAACAATAACCAAAAAAGTCTCATATACAAAATGATGCAGATGATACATGTATCTAGAAAGAATCCAAACCAATACATGGAAATACAATACAATACAGATGTTCCAAAAAGAAAAAAAGACCAAAAAGGTATCCTAGTAACATATTAAGCCTTAGCTTGGTCCTATGCTCCCTTTCTCCAAATCCAAAATCACAACCTGTACCCGGTCGCTTTCCCCAATCATCACCTGCAACCATATAATTTGTTTGGGTCCCCGAGGAGGCCCAAACATGGTGTGAGATAAACATCCCAGTAGGTGACCACTCAGGTCTATATAGTTCTAACAATAATATATAAAGTGATAGAAAGTTTAAAGAAAACAATAAAGTGCATATTACCATGGCATAAGTCTACTCTCATAAGTGGTATTAAATAGCCCCTCAAGGCTACCTGCAAAATAGTTAGCTCCTAACAAGGAAACTAAAACAAAGTAAACAAGTTACAAAACCACACCGTACATCCATCAATACCAATAAAGCCACAACCACACTGTATAAATAATTCAAGAGTCCCACAACAACACCGTATAGTGAAAAGTAGAATCCCATGACCATGTCGTATAATGAAAAGTAGACCCCAAGGGCCGGATCCAAGGTGTCACATATCGGGGCATCCATATAGTATATCTAGACCATGATGGGATGGAACCAAGGAGCTCTTCCAAGGCATCCACATCGAGTCCCATGGGCATCCCAGTGGAAACTTGGTATAGGAACTGGTTGAGGTCCTAGGATAAGAGCAATGGAATTTCCTAGGTGATCCCAAGAAAGCCAGATCCACAGGGTAGCAAAGCCCAATCCATCCCACAAAATCAAATCCCAAGGGGCAGAGTCAACCCAAGGAGTCCACTACCGCATTCCATATCCATAGAGATCAGTCCATGAAATATATCAAACCATTCATTCAGTTCATTAAATTTAAATCATTCATTCCATGTGAGTATACCCACTCACATAAACATGCACAGGCTGTGAGTATACCAACTCAATAAAACTATTTTCCATTTACAAAAAATATGGTCCTACTATAACGACCCATACATTACATACATTATTAGTACTTAAAAATTGAAGTACACTTATTACAACATATAACAAAACCATGAAAGGACCGTATAGGTATAGTTTCTTTAGAAACTGGGAAACATAAACAATTGGTTCATAAAGCATCTACACTGTCTCCCATTTATTTCATCATATCTATAGCCCCTTTTGGTATATCTTACTTAATAACCTTCTTCCTGACATGGGAAAAGAAAACATACAAAATGGTGAGATCAAATGCTCAGTAAGGGTAAACAAAAGAAATATCAATCACATCATATTCATAAGAACATAATATTTTGGAAATCTTACCCTGCAAAAGAGATCATAATTTCATAACATGGGATAAATCATTGTATTGAAATGTAATTACAATAATAATAACTTAAAACATGAAGCTTTGTGGCATACACACAAAATCATAGAGAATCATTTCTTATTAGTCAAGACTTATTGCCAAGACTATCTTAGTGGACAAAGTCCATTTCTGAACTGAGTTCACTCCTCGTTTCAGTCCTGTTTCACTGAACCGGTTTAACCTGTTGTTCCAGCCATGTCTATATCATGAGATATAAATTCTTCACCCAAATAATTGGAGGGAGATATAGGTCCCAACCATCTCATAATGATACCATTCTTATGTGTGCCACAAAATCATAAACCATACATCATAGCATAACCCAAGTAATAAAAATGGGATTCTTAAACATTGTGACATCATAAAATAATTCATATAAGATAAAGGAATTCATAAAAATAATTCCATCACAACATAATAAAATCAATGTAATAATAGGGATAGAAACAGAACCCTTTATTATCTTAGATGGAAAATAATTTTGATAAAACAGTTGAACTCCATTCTTGAGGAAAATATCCTTTCTACTTAAAAAACACTTTTCCTTTCTTAAAATGTCATAAAATTATAAACTAAAAGAAGTTGATTAAAAATAAAACTAAAAACTTGAAAAGGAATATTCTTGGAAATAATGTTTTAAAAATCCATTCATGCCGTATAAGTTAAAAAAAATATTCTTCTCGTACTTTTATCGGAAAAGTCAAAAAGTACCTCGTACAAAAAATGACAAAAGATTCCTTTCATATATTTTACTAAAAACTCACCGAAGGGTAAAATTTGATTTAAAGATTTTTAGGTGTATGGAAATAATATTACATATTGAGGAAACATGAATGTGGATGATAAAATACACCCCAATAAATTCCAAAGTATAAACAATCTCAGATAAAAATGAGATTCTGATATTTCCCTTACCTTAGGTCTGATTTTCTTCGTAAGTGTCCGAACCTCCTGTATAATGATTTAAATAATGTCATTGACTTATTAAATAATCATACTCATTGTTATGATATCATATATGGTCATATTCTTAGCTTATTATTAGTAATATTTCATTTCTACTTATTATTCGGGTGTTTATTACTTTTTGTTCTTATGTGTGTTTTGTCGAATAAATTCTTATTCTTATTTTTAGGTTATAGAAAACTCATTTCCAGAATGGTATTAGTGTAATATATATCATATTTATTCACTCAATTAATTTATGTAATCATTATGCAATGAAAATCATGTAGAACGAGTCGCATCACATCGTGGAGACAGTATTCCGTACGTACGCACGAGCGATGATATCATTCCCATGATCGTGGAATTGTATTGGAGTGTATGTATACTATTTAAGAATCAATATCAATTTACAATAATCATATATATTCATTCTTTACACCATTATACCAATCCAAGTATGGTGGTGGTGGAAAATAGATTACACCACGGCGTGGAGACGGTATTCCGTACGTACACACGTGCAGTGATTTCGTTTTCTGTAGGATGGATAGATGGTGAAATAGGGTTGTTTCATACTTATAATAACATATCAGTATATGAGTGATACTAATGTTATTAATTCATAATGAAACAACTAAATAAGAAGAAGTGGAATAAGAAATAAAGTTGAAAGAATCGGTAACGGACATTACCTCTTCTTTGAAACGATTCTTTGAGACCTCCTTTTAGGGCACTAAAATTGGTCTTTGAAGAAGACCAGGACCTCTAGGATGTTTCTAGGGAAGTGGACAGGAGAAATTTTCAGGTGTTGGCCGATATGGAAGGCTCAAAGTGGTGTGAGGAAGAGAGGGAGGAGGTTCCCTTTTATAAGGAAGGAGAGGGGCACCTTTGGAAAAACTAAAAATATTATTTTATTATAAAGCCATATTCGGTTTTAAATAGCTCCAAATTGATTTATTTAGAAGATAAGGTGGGGATGGGTCGAAATAATCTCATACAATAGAATTTGGACAAGTTTAGTTCACTATTTTAACCTTATCATTTAGATTTAACTTTAAATTAGATAATTTTACTTTTACCGTGTCTTTTTGTGTTCTTACACTATAAGGTTAATAAACATACTATAACAAGACAAAAGAATCACAAGTTTTTTATTATTAATATATAAAACCTTATATAAGTCATTTGGCCGAACCTTAGATTTTTAGGAATAAAATAACAATTAATAATACAATATTTGTTTTAAAAACTATTTTATGTCAATTTTGACACTATTTAGTAATTGATTTTTGTGAAAATCATAACAGAATTATTAGTTAGAAAAACGTTAATTAAATCAATACTTACATGTCATATTAACCTATAAAATTAGTGTAATTCAAAAAAAGTCTCAAATTACATTTATTTGGGTATTTATAACATCAATTATGTCAATATTTCATTAATAAGATAATTACTGCATCATTGTTGTGTCATAAATAAATTAAATTATTTAATGTCTAAAAATTACAAATAAAATACCATTATGTAGGAAATCTGTTTATCTTTCTAATGAATATTTATAGTATAATTTATCTTATTTATAACCAAATATTAAAAATTATTTACTTATTAAACTTTGATTTTATCTATTTTAACCCTTCTTTAAATAAATTAATAATAAATGTCCTAATCTAATCCAAGTGGGACTAAATGGTCATATTTTATTCCTAAGGTTGTTTTTGGTCGAATTACACTTATCCAATAGAATTAGGACATGTGTTAGGGTAATAATAATATCATTTTTACCCTTAATTACCCTATTTACTTTTAACCGTGGTAAATAAAAGTAAAAAGTTACTATTCACCAAAAATTATTTTCATCTCATTGAACCACATTTTACTTACTGACATCAACCATGTCTCTCGGATTTTTGAAATTCCACTCACATAAGCGGTAAAATTAAGTTTTATGTAAATTTGAAAATTCTTCTAGGAGGTGGGTAAAAGACGGTGAAAAGTTCAATAAAATTTTTATATACCTAAAATTATTATAAAATTACTCCAATGAATTACATTGAACTTATATAGGTATTATGTATCAATTTTGACCTAAAATGAATTTAAATAAAAATAAATAATTATTTAAATAAAAAGTCGGTTTTTAAATAGTAACCCAGTGTTTTCACTATTCATCAAAAATTGAAAGCTTCCAGAAAAATATCAAAATTTCACCCTAGAATCATTTAGATATTTCGAATCAAAAAATGAAGTCCATTTTGAAAAATAAAATTTAAAAAATTTCAAAAAGTGGTTATTACTATTCATAATGGCTAGTTTTAATAATATTTTAATAGCATATCGTTGTTTAGTGAAACTCGGTATTGCGTACGACGCAAGCTATCGAGGAAGGTTGTGATTGCGTGTAAAGAAAGCCAAGCTAGTGTTGTGTGTAGTGAAATATTCCTTTGATGATTTATATAAAATAAAAACAAAATATTTCTTATAAAAGTCTCGGGTGTTACATTCTACCCCCCTTAAAATGAATTTCGCCCTCGAAATTCGTCACTTGTAACAAACAGATGAGGATACCTCTCCCTCATCATATCCTCAAGATCCCATGTAGTTTCTTCTAATTGGTGGTTTCTCCATAAAACTTTCACCAAACGAGTGGTCTTGTTCCGTAGGACTTTTTCACTACGATCGAGAATCTCTATCGGTTGTTCTTCATAAGAAAGATTTTGTTCCAGCGGTACAACTTCTGAGCTGAGTACATTTGAAGGATCAGGTATGTACTTTCTCAGGAGGGATAAATGGAACACATCGTGAACTTGAGAGAGATTCGGTGGAAGCTCCAATCGGTAAGCTACCTTCCCAACACGATCCAGTATTTCGAAAGGACCGATATACCTAGGGATCAACTTTCCCTTCTTTCCAAATCTCATTACTCTCTTCCAAGGTGATATTCGTAAGAACACTTTATCACCCACTTCAAACTCTAAGTCTTTTCTTTGGTTGTCAGCATAACTTTTTTGTCGACTCTTAGCTTCTCTTATGTGTTGTTGAATAGATCGGACCTTTTCTGCCATCTCATCAACAAGATCAAGTCCTAATAGCTTTCTTTCCCCAACTTCATCCCAGCAAGTTGGAGTCCTGCATTTATTTCCATAGAGAGCTTCATAAGGAGCCATCTGTATACTGGATTGAAAACTATTATTATAAGAAAATTCCACCAAAGGTAGGTGTTGATCCCAAATACATTTGAAATCCATAGAGCAAGCTCTCAACATATCTTCTAGAGTTTGGATTGTCCTCTCAGACTGACCATCTATCTGAGGATGATAAGCAGTGCTGAAACTCAACTCTGTATCCAGAGTATGCTGAAGACTTCGCCAGAACTTTGAGGTAAACCTCAGATCCCGATAAGATATAATAGAAAGTGGTACTCCATGCAATCTTACCACTTCATTTACATATATCCTGGCAAGCTAATCCAGAGAGAAATAATCTCTAAAAGAAATGAAATGTGCAGAATTTGTAAGACAATACACTATGACCTAGATAGAATTATTGCCTTTGGATGTTTTAGGAAGTTATGTGACAAAGTCCATAGTGATATTTTCCCATTTCCATTCGGGTATGGGTAATGGTTGTAACATCCCCTTAGACTTCTGTATCTCAGCTTTAACTTACTGACAAACCAAGCATTGAGAGACATATTCAGCAACATCTCTTTTCATTCCATCCCACCAGAAGTATTCTTTCAGGTCCCTATACATCTTCATGCTTCTAGGATGAATAGAGAATGAAGAACTATGAGCCTCATCCAGCAACTCCTTCTTTAATTCGGGGATGGGAGGAACACAAACCCGATTCCTGAACTTTATTATCCCATCACAATCAAGGTTGAATTCAGGAACATTTCTCACCTTCTTTTGTAACTCTACATCTTCTTTCTGTGCCTCTTTAATATTAACATGTATAGATGGTTGAACATTCATTTGAGAAATATTCGATTTTACCCTTTCATTATAATTCCAAGATCCATCCTTTGTAAATCCATAAATATTGGATCTTTTGTGATCCTCATCATGGATAAATTGGCATGGTCTTGTTGACTTAATGCATCTGCCACCTTGTTTGCTTTCACAGGGTGGTAATGAATTGAGCATTTGTAATCCTTAATCAGCTCCAACCATCTTCTTTGGCGCATATTCAATTCCTTTTGTGTGAAAATATACTTTAAACTTTTATGATCAGTATAAATGTCACACCTTTCTCCATAAAGACAATGCCTCCAAATCTTTAATAAAAAGATTACTACAGCTAACTCCAAATCATGAGTTGGGTAATTTTGCTCATGGATTTTCAACTGTCGTGAGGTATAATCTATCACCATATCATTTTGCATAAGAACACACCCCAATCCCTTCTTGGATGCATCACTGCAGATCACAAACCTTTCTCCACTACAAGGCAGTGTGAGCACAGGTGCACTAGATAACCCTCTTTTCAGCTCCTTGAAATTCTCTTCACATTCCTCCGTCCAAACAAACTTAACTCCTTTCCGAGTCAACTTGGAGAGTGGATTAGATAATCGTGAAAAATCTTTCACAAAACGTCGGTAATATCCAGCCAAACCAAGAAAACTTCGGATCTCAGTTACTGTTGTTGGTCTCGACCATCTTTCGATAACCTCTGTTTTTGCTGGATCCACAGATATCCCCTCTTTTGAGATTATGTGACCCAAAAATGAAACTTTTTGAAGCCAAAATTCACACTTGGTAAATTTGGCATAAAGCTTCTCCTTTCTCAGGGTCTTCAATATAATTCTCAAGTGATCTTCATGTTCTTCCTTGCTCTTTGAATATACAAGAATATCGTCTATAAAGACGACCAAAAACTGATCAAGATAGTCTCTAAAGACTCTATTCATCAGATCCATGAAGATATCAGGGGCATTAGTAATACCAAATGACATCACTATAAATTCATAGTGTCCATACCTTGTACGGAAATCCGTATTTGGTATATCCTCCCTTTTGACCCTTAATTGATGATACCCTGAACGAAGATCAATCTTGGAAAAGTATTGAGCTCCGTGTAGTTGGTCAAATAATTCATCAATGCGCGGGAGAGGATATTTTTTCTTGATAGTGATCTTGTTAAGTTAACGATAATCAATGCAGAGTCTCATTGATCCATATTTCTTCTTAACAAACAGAACAGGTGCTCCACAAGGTGACGCACTAGGGCGTATGAACCCCTTATCAAGATTCTCTTGGAGTTTCTTCTTAAATTCCTGCAACTCAATTGGGGCCATTCTATAAGGTGTCTTTGAAATAGGTAAAGTACCCAGTACGAGTTCTATTGAAAACTTAACTTCACGATTTGGTGGAAGACCCAGAAATTCCTCCGGAAAGACATCATCAAACTCCCATACAATGGGCATATTCTTAATCATGAGTTTCTCACCAACCATTTGAGATAAATAACCTTCATTTAGTGGAATCAAGACCCATAAGATGGAAGAAATTTCCACTGAAAGGTTATGTTCATCCTTGCATCGATAGATGATCAAAGATTGATCTGGAATATGAAATGCGACTTCCCTTATTTGGCAATTGATATGATCTCCATATAGAGAAAGCCAATCCATGCCAAGAATCACATCAAATTCCACTATAGAGAGGATCAAAAGATTTGCAGGAAGCACTTTCCCACAAACTTCAATCGGAGAAGAATTATAAACTTTTGATGCGACTGTTGTGCCATTAGGGGTTGTCAGATCTAACTCAACATCTAATTGTTGAGGTAATACAGTGATACCCTTAGAAAATTCTTCAGAAATAAAAGAGTGGGTGGATCCAGAATCAAATAAAACATTTTCTACTTTAGAGTGGATGGTAAGTGTACCTTTCACCACTTCGTTATCGTACTCCACATCCCTGATAGAAATTGCATGTGACTTTCCTTTGTCTTTAGCCTTAAGAGTTTGTTGACGTCAATCATCATCAACAACCCTTGGATTAGGGCATTGATTGGCATAATGCTCCATTTCCTTGCACTTGTAACATTGAAGTGTAGGAGGTGCACTCTGTGTAGCCTTTTCATTGTTCGCATCACTAGACATCTTCTTCCCATCATTGCGGCATTCAAATGCCCGATGACCTTCCTTTCCACATTTGAAACATTTACTTGTCACTTTAAGACAACTCCCTCCATGTTTCTTTCCACACTTTGAGCATAAGGAAAAACTCATCTTCTTTTCAGTGTGCTCTTTAGATTTTCCTTTGAATTCCATTTTCCTCTTCTTATCAAACCCATATGACTGATGGGTTACTCCAATATCCATCTCAACTTTGAGATCACATCGAATGATTTCCTCATAGCTGTTGAAGTCCCTTATGGATAACACCCTTCGAAGACTTGGTTTTACGCCACTAAAGAATCGATCGATCTTACTCTCAGGTTGGATAATAATACCAGAAGCGTACCTTGAAATTCTTGTAAAATTTGCTTCATAGGTACCAACAGATTCATCATCCTTTTGCATTAGTTCAAGAAACTCCTTCTCCATCTTTGTTCGGAGAATACGAGGGAAGTACTTATTAAAAAATAAGTTCTTGAACTCTTCCCATTCCATGGAATCAATTTCATATCTTGGCCTCGTATTCTTGATAAGATTCCACCATTGATAAGCATCACCTTCCAAACGATACCCTACTAAGATGACTTTATCATGTTCAGAACATTGAAGAACTGAAAATATCTTTTCAGTAGTACTAATCCATTGTTCAGCAACTAATGGATCAGTAGACCCGCTGAATGAAGGTGGACGCTATCTCATGAAGGCTTCAACAAAATGTTTCTCCTTCTTTTGCTCGTTTGTAAGTCCTGCATGATTCATAGCTTGATAAATTTGTGTGAGCATGGCTACAAGATTTTGAATTCCATCTCCCATAACGTTTGGTTGCTCAGGGGGACAATCATTGCATTACCCTTCGCATTCTGCATTAACATAGTTCCTTCGGGTTCCAGTCATTGACTAAAACCAAGAAGAATAGTGTGAGAAACACTAATTACAATAGGAAAACCACATAATCCAGAATAAAATTTCACACTCAAGGTCTTATCCTAGGTTATTCATGGCCATTTAAAAAACACTAAGATTGTGTTCTATGCTTAGACTTATCCTTAGTATTCTTACTAAGGCTTTCACATCCTAGTTTCAAAGGTTGACTATACCTTTCCTCTAATAACAACTATAACGACCCATACTTTACATACATTTTTAGTACTTCAAAATTTAAGTACACTTATTAAAACATATAAAAAAACCATGAAAGGACCATATAGGTATAGTGTCTTTAGAAACTGGTAAACATAAACAACTGGTTCATAAATCATCTACACTGTCTCCCATTTATTTCATCATATCTATAGTCCCTTTTGGAATATCTTACTTAATAACCTTCTTCCTGACCTGGGGAAATAAAACATACAAAAGGGTGAGCTAAAATGCTCAGTAAGGGTAAAAAAAAATAAATATCAATCACATCATATTCATAAGAACATAACATTTTGGAAATATTACCCTGCAAAAGAGATCATAATTTCATAACATGGGATAAATCATTGTAGTGAAATGTAATCACAATAATGATAACTTAAAACATGAAGCTCTGTGGCATACACAAATAATAATAGAGAATCATTTCTTATTAGTCAAGACTCATTGCCAAGACTATCTTAGTGGACAAAGTCCATTTCTGAACCGAGTTCACTCCTCGTTTCAGTCCTGTTTCACTGAACCTGTTTAACCTGCCGTTCCAGCCATGTCTATCTCATGAGATATAAAGTCTTTACCCAATGAATTGGAGGGAGATATAGGTCCCACCCATATCATAATGATACCATTCTTATGTGTGCCACAAAATCATAAACCATACATCATAGCATAACCCATGTAATAAAAATGGGATTCTTAAACATTGTGACATCATAAAATAATTCATATAAGATAAAGGAATTAATAAAAATAATTCCATCACAACATAATCAAATCAATGTAATAATAGGGATATAAACAGAACCCTTTATTATCTTAGATGGAAAATAATTTTGATAAAACACTTGAACTCCATTCTTGAGGAAAATATCCTTTCTACTTCCAAAACAATTTTCCTTTCTTAACATGTCATACAATTATAAACTAAAAGAATTTGATTAAAAATAAACCTAAAAACTTGTAAAGTAAGATTCTTGGAAATAATGTTTTAAAAATCCATTCATGCCGTATAAGTTAAAAAACATTCTTCTCGTACTTTAGTCGGAAAAGTCAAAAAGTACCTCGTACGAAAAACGACAAAAGATTCCTTTCATATATTTTACTAAAAACTCACCGAAGGGTAAAATTGGATTTAAACAATTGTAGGTGGATGGAAATAATATTACATATTGAGGAAACATGTATGTGGATGATAAAATACACCCCAGTAAATTCCAAAGTATAAACAATCTCAGATAAAATGAGATTGTGATATTTCCCTTACCTTAGGTCTGATTTGCTTCGTAAGTATCCGAACCTCCTATATAATGATTTAAATAATGTCATTGACTTATTCCAGAATCATAATCATTGTTATGATATCATATATAGTCATATTATTAGCTTATTATTAGTAATATTTCATTGCTACTTGTTATTCGGGTGTTTATTACTTTTTGTTCTTATGCGTGTTTTGTCGAATAAATTCTTATTCTTCTTTTTAGGTTATAGATACCTCATTTCCAGAATTGTATTAGTGTAATATATATCATATTTATTCACTCAATTCATTTATGTAATCATTATGCAATGAAAATAATGTAGAATGAGTGGCATCACATCGTGGAGACGGTATTCCGTACGTACGCATGAGCGATGATATCGTTCCCATGATCGTGGAATTGTATTGGAGTGTATGTATACTATTTCAGAATCAATATCACTTTAAAAAAATCATATATATTAATTATTTACACCATTATACCCATCCAATTAAGGTGGTGGTGGAAAATATATTACACCACGGCGTGTAGACGGTATTCCGTACGTACGCACGCGCGGTGATTTCATTTTCCGTAGGATGGATAGATGGTGAAAAAGGGTTGTTTCATACTTATAATAACATATAAGTATATTATTGATACTGATGTTATTAATTCATAATTAAACAACTAAAGAAGAATAAGTGGAAGAATAAATAAAGTTGAAAGAATCGGTAACGGACATTACCTTTTCTTTGAAGCACTTCTTTGAGACCTCCATTTAGGGAAATAAAATTGGTCTTTGAAGAAGACCACGACCTCTAGGATGTTTCTAGGTTAGTGGAGATGATAAATTATCAGGGGTTGGACGAGCTTGAAGGCTCAAAGTGGTGTGAGTAAGAGAGGGAGGAGTTTCCCTTTTATAAGGAAGGAGAGGGGCACCTTTGGAAAAACTAACAATATTAGTTTATTATAAAGCCATATTCGGTTTTAAATAGCTCCAAATTGATTTATTTATAAGCTAAGGTGGGGATGGTTCGCAATAATCTCATGTAATATAATTTGGACAAGTTTAGTTTACTATTTTAACCTTATCATTTAGATTTAACTTTAAGTTAGATAATTTTACTTTTACCGTGTCTTTTTGTGTTCTTACACTATAAGGTTAATAAACTTACTATAACAAGACAAACTAACCCCAAGTTGTTTATTATTAATATATATAACCTTATCTAAGTCATTTTACCAAACATTAGATTTTTAGGAATAAAGTAACAATTAATAATATAATATTTGTTTTAAAAACTATTTTATGTCAATTTTGACAATATTTAGTAATTGATTTTTGTGAAAATCATAACAGAATGATTAGTTCAAAAAAAGTTAATTAAATCAATAATAACATGTCATATTAACCTAGAAAATTAGTGTAATCCATAAAAAGTCTCAAATTACATTTAGTTGGGTATTTATAACATCAATTATGTCAATATTTCATTAATAAGATAATTACTGCATCATCTTTGTGTCATAAATAAATTAAATTATTTATTGTATAAAAATTACAAATAAAATACCATTATGTAGGAAATTGTTTTAGCTTTCTAATTAATATTTATAGTCTAATTTATCTTATGTATAACACTATATTAAAAATTATCCACTTATTAAACTTTGATTTTAACTATTTTAACCCTTCTTTAAATAAATTAATAATAAATGTCCTAATCTAATCCAAGTGGGCCTAAATGGTCATATGTTATTCGTAAGGTTTTTTTTGGTCAAATTAAACTTATCCAATAGAATTAGGACATGTGTTAGGGTAGTAATAATATCATTTTGACCCTTAATTACCCTATTTACTTTTAACCGGGGTAAATAAAAGTGAAAAGTTACTATTCACCAAAATTATTTTCATCTCATTGAACCAAATTTTACTTACTGACATCAACCATGTCTCTCGGATTTTTGAAATTCCACTCACAGAAGCGGTAAAATTATGTTTTATGTAAATTTGCAAATTCTCCTAGGAGGTGGGTAAAAGACGGTGAAAAGTTCAATTAAATTTTTATATATCTAAAATTATTATAAAATTACTCCAATGAATTACATTTGAACTTATATAGGTATTATGTATCAATTTTGACCTAAAATAAATTTAAATAAAATATATAATTATTTAAATAAAAAGTTGGTTTTTAAATAGTAACCCAGTGTTTTCACTATTCATCAAAAATTGAAAGTTTCCAGAAAAATAACAAAATTTCACCCTAGAATCATTTCGATATTCTGAATCCAAAAATGAAGTCCATTTTGAAAAATAAAATTTACAAAATTTCAAAAAGTGGGTATTAATATTCATAATGGCTAGTTTTAATAATATTTTAATAGCATATCATTGTTCCGTGAAACTCGGTATTGCGTATGACACAAGCTATCGAGGAAGGTCACAATTGCGTGTAAAGCAAGCCAAGCTAGTGTTGTGTGTAGTGAACGATTCCTTTGATGATTTATATAAAATAAAAACAAAATATTTCTTATAAAAGTCTCGGGTGTTACATCCTACCCCCCTTAAAATGAATTTCGCCCTCGAAATTCGTCACTTGTTACAAACAGATGAGGATACCTCTCCCTCATCATATCCTCAAGATCCCATGTAGCTTATTCTAATTGGAGGTTACTCCATAAAACTTTCACCAAGTGAGTGGTCTTGTTCCATATGAATTTTTCACTACGATCGAGAATCTCTATCGGCTGTTCTTCATAAGAAAGATCTTGGTCCAGCGGTACAACTTCTGAGCTGAGTACATGTGAAGGATCAGGTATGTACTTTCTCAGGAGAGATACATGGAACACATCGTGAACTTGAGATAGATTTGGTGGAAGGGCCAATCGGTAAGCTACCTTCCCAACACGATCCAGTATTTCGAAAGGACCAATATACCTAGGGCTCAGCTTTCCCTTCTTTCCGAATCTCATTACTCTCTTCCAAGGAGATATTCGTAAGAACAATTTATCACCCACTTCAAACTCTAAGTCTTTTCTTTGGTTGTCGGCATAAATTTTTTGTCGACTCTGAGATGCTCTTATGTGTTGTTGAATAGATCGGACCTTTTCTGCCATATCATCAACAAGATCAGGTCCAAATAGCTTTCTTTCCCCAACTTCATCCCAGCAAGTTGGAGTCCTGCATTTATTTCCATAGAGAGCTTCATAAGGAGCCATCTGAATACTGGAGTGAAAGCTATTATTATAAGAAAATTCCACCAAAGGTAGGTGTTGATACCAACCACCTTTGAAATCCAAAGAGTAAGCTCTCAACATATATTATAGAGTTTTAATTGTCCTCTCAGACTGACCATCTGTCTGAGGATGATAAGCAGTGCTGAAACTCAACTATGTATCCAGAGTATGTTGAAGACTTTTCCAGAACTTTGAGGTAAACCTTGGATCCCGATCATATATAATAGAAATTGGTACTCCATGAAATCTTACCACTTCCTTTACATATATCCTGGCAAGCTGATCCAGAGAGAAATCCTCTCTAATAGAAACTAAATGTGCAGACTTTGTAAGATGATCAACTATGACCCATATAGCATTATTGCATTTGGATGTTTTAGGAAGTCCTGTGACAAAGTCCATAGTGATGTTTTCCCATTTCCATTCGGGTATGGGTAATGGTTGTAACATCCCCTTAGACTTCGGTCTCTCAGCTTTAACTTGCTGACAAACCAAGCATCGAGAGACATATTCAGCAACATCTCTTTTCATGCCATCCCACCAGAAGTAATCTTTCAGGTCCCTATACATCTTCGTGCTTCCAGGATGAATAGAGAATGAAGAACTATGAGCCTCATTCAGAAGCTCCTTCTTTAATTCGAGGATGGGAGGAACAAAAACCCGATTCCCGAACTTTATTATCCCATCACAATCAAGGTTGAATTCAGGAACATTTCTCACCTTCTTTTGTAACTCTACATCATCTTTCAGTGCCTCTTTAATCTTAACATGTATAGATGGTTGAACATTAATTTGAGAAAGATACGATTTTTCCCCTTTCATTATAATTCCAAGATCCATCCTTTGTAAATCCATAAATATTGGATCTTTTGTGATCCTCATCATGGATAAACTGGCATGGTCTTATCGACTTAATGCATCTGCCACCTTGTTTGATTTCCCAGGGTGGTAATGAATTGAGCAGTTGTAATCCTTAATCAGCTCCAACCATCTTCTTTGGCACATATTCAGTTCCTTTTGTGTGAAAATATACTTTAAAATTTTATGATCAGTATAAATGTCACACCTTTCTCCATAAAGATAATGCCTCCAAATCTTTAATGCAAAGATTACCGCAGCTAACTCCAAATCATGAGTTGGGTAATTTTACTCATGGATTTTCAACTGTCGTGAGTCATAAGCTATCACCATATCATTTTTCATAAGAACACACCCCAATCCCTTCTTGGATGCATCACTGTAGATCACAAACCTTTCTCCACTACAAGCCAGTGTGAGCACAGGTGCACTAGATAACCTTCTTTTCGGATCCTTAAATTCTCTTCACATTCCTCTGTCCAAACAAACTTAACTCCTTTCCGAGTCAACTTGGTGAGTGGATTAGATAATCGTGAAAAATCTTTCACAAACCGTCGGTAATATCCAGCCAAACCAAGAAAACTTTGGATCTCGGTTACTGTTGTTGGTCTCGAACATCTTTTGATAACCTCTGTTTTTTCTGGATCCACAGATATCCCCTCTTTTGAGATTATGTGACCCAAAAATGCAACTTTTTGAAGACAAAATTCACACTTGGTAAATTTGGCATAAAGCTTCTCCTTTCTCAGGGTCTTCAATATAATTCTCAAGTGATCTTCATGTTCTTCCTTGCTCTTTGAATATACAAGAATATCCTCTATAAAGACTACCACAAACTGATCAAGATAGTCTCTAAAGACTCTATTAATCAGATCTATGAAGATAGCAGGGGCATTAGTAAGACCAAATGGCATCACTATAAATTCATAATGTCCATACCTTGTACAGAAAGTCGTATTTGGTATATCCTCCCTTTTGACCCTTAATTGATGATACCCTGAACGAAGATCAATCTTGGAAAAGTATTGAGCTCCGCGTAGTTGGTCAAATAAGTCATCAATGCGTGGGAGAAGATATTTTTTCTTGATAGTGATCTTGTTAAGTTCTCGATAATCAATGCAGAGTCTCATTGATCCATCTTTCTTCTTAACAAACAGAAGAGGTGCTCCCTAAGGTGACGCACTAGGGAGTATGAACCCCTTATCAAGATTCTCTTGGAGTTGCTTCTTCAATTCATACAACTCAATTGGGGCCATTCTATAAGGTGTCTTTGAAATAGGTAAAGCACCCGGTACGAGTTCTATTGAAAACTCAACTTCACGATTTGGTGGAAGACCCGACAATTCCTCCGGAAAGACATAATAAAACTCCCATACAATGGGCATATTCTTAATTGTGAGTTTCTCACCAACCATTTGAGATAAATAACCTTCATTTAGTGGAATCAAGACCCATAAGATGGAAGAAATTTCCACTGGAAGGTTATGTTCATCCTTGCATCGATAGACGATCAAAGATTGATCTGGAATATGAAATGTGACTTCCATTGTTTGGAAATTGATATGAGATCCATATAGAGAAATCCAATCCATGCCAATAATCACATCAAATTACACTATAAGGAGGATCACAAGATTTGTAGGAAGCACTTTCCCACAAACTTCAATCGGAGAAGAATTATAAACTTTTGATGTGACTGTTGTGCCATTAGGGGTTGTCACAGCTAACTCAACATCTAATTGTTGAGGTAATATGGTGATACCTTTAGAAAAATCTTTAGAAATAAAGGAGTGGGTCGATCCAGAATCAAATAAAACATTTTCTACTTTAGAGTGGATGGAAGGTGTACCTTTCACTACTTCGTTATCATACTCCACATCGCTGATAGAAATTGCATGTGACTTTCCTTTGTCTTTAGCCTTAAGAGTTTGTTGATGTCGATCATCATCAACAACCCTTGGATTAGGGCATTGATTGGCATAATGCCCCATTTCCTTGCACTTGTAACATTGAAGTGTAGGAGGTGCACTCTGTGTCGCCTTTTCATTGTTCGCATCACTAGACATCTTCTTCCCATCATTGCGGTATTCAAATGCCCGATGACCTTTTTTTCCACATTTGAAACATTTACTTGTTCCTTTAAGACAACTCCCTCCGTGTTTCTTTCCACACTTTGAGCATAAGGGAAAACTCATCTTATTTTCAGCGTTCTCTTTAGATTTTCCTTTGAATTCCATTTTCCTCTTCTTATCAAACCCATATGACTGATGGGTTACTCCAATCTCCATCTCAACTTTGAGAGCACATCGAACGATTTCCTCGTAGCTATTGAAGTCCCTTATGGCTAACGCCCTTTGAAGACTTGGTTTTAAGCCACTAAAAAATTGATCGATCTTACTCTCAGGTTGGATAATAATACCAGAAGCATACCTTGCAAGTCTTGTAAAATTTGCTTCATAGGTACCAACATATTCATTATCCTTTTGCTTTAGTTCCCGAAACTTCTTCTCCATCTTTGTTCGGATAATACGAGGGAAGTACTTATTGAAAAATAATTTCTTGAACTTGTCCCATTCCATGGACTCAATTTCATCTCTTGGCCTCATATTCTTGATAAGATTCCACCATTGATCATCATAACATTCCAAACTATACACTGCTAGGATGACTTTATCATGTTCAGAACATTGAAGAACTGAAAATATCTTTTCAGTAGTACTGATCCATTGTTCAGCAACTAATGGATCAGTAGACCCGCTGAATGAAGGTGGACACTGTCTCATGAAGGATTCAACAGAATGTTGCTTCTTCCTTTTCTCGTTTGGAAGTCCTGCATGATTCATATCTTGAGAAAGTTGTGTGAGCATGGCTCCAAGATTTTTCATTCCTGCTCCCATAACGTTTGTTTTCTCAGGGGGACAATCATTGCATTGCCCGTCATATTCCGCATTAACACAGTTCCTTCGGATTCCTTCCATTGACTAAAACCAAGAAGAATAGTGTGAGAAACACTAATTATAATAGGAAAACCACATAATCAAGAAAAAAATTTCATAATTAAGGTCTTATCCTAGGTTATTCATGGCCATTTCTAAAACACTAAGATTGTGTTCTATGCTTAGACTTATCCTTAGGATTCTTACTAAGGCTTTCACATCCTAGTTTCCAAAGGTTGACTATACCTTTCCTCTGATACCAAATATAACGACCCATACTTTACATACATTTTTAGTACTTCAAAATTGAAGTACACTTATTACAACATATAACAAAACCATGAAAGGACCGTATAGGTATAGTGTCTTTAGAAACTGGGAAACATAAACAACTGGTTCATAAAGCATCTACACTGTCTCTCATTTATTTCATCATATCTATAGTCCCTTTTGTCATATCTTACTTAATAAACTTCTTCCTGACCTGGGGAAAGAAAACATACAAAAGGGTGAGCTCAAATTCTCAGTAAGGGTAAACAAAAGAAATATCAATCACATCATATTCATAAGAACATAACATTTTTGAAATCTTACCCTGCAAAAGAGATCATAATTTCATAACATGGGATAAATTATTGTAATGAAATGTAATCACAATAATCATAACTTAAAACATGAATATTTTTGGAATACACACATAATCATAGAGAATCATTTCTTATTAGTCAAAATTCATTTCCAAGACTATCTTAGTGGACAAAGTCCATTTCTGAACCGAGTTCACTCCTCGTTTCAGTCCTGTTTCACTGATCCGGTTTAACCTGCCGTTCCAGCCATGTCTATCTCATGAGATATAAAGTCTTTACCTAATGCATTGGAGGGAGATATAGGTCCCACCCATCTTATAATGATACCATTCTTATGTGTGCCACAAAATCATAAACCATACATCATAGCATAACCCATGTAATAAAAATGGGATTCTTAAACATCGTGACATCATAAAATAATTCATATAAGATAAAGGAATTCATAAAAATAATTCCATCACAACATAATCAAATAAATTTAATAATATGGATAGAAACAGAACCCTTTATTATCTTAGATGGAAAATAATTTTGCTAAAACACTTGAACTCCATTCTTGAGGAAAATATCCTTTCTACTTCAAAAACACTTTTCCTTTCTTAACATGTCATACAATTATAAACTAAAATAAGTTGATTAAAAATAAACCCGAAAACTTTTAAAGGAAGCTTCTTGGAAATAATGCTTTAAAAATCCATTCATGCCATATAAGTTAAAAAAACATTCTTCTCGTGCTTTTGTCGGAAAAGTCAAAAAGTACCTCGTACGAAAAACGACAAAAGATTCCTTTAATATATTTTACTAAAAACTCACCGAAGGGTAAAATTGGATTTAAACAATTGTAGGTGGATGGAAATAATATTACATATTGAGGAAACATGGATGTGGATGATAAAATACACCCCAGTAAATTCCAAAGTATAAACAATCTCGGATAAAAATGAGATTGTGATATTTCCCTTACCTTAGGTCCGATTTGCTTCGTAAGTGTCCGAACCTCCTGTATAATGATTTAAATAATGTCATTGACTTATTTCAGAATCATAATCATTGTTATGATGTCATATATGGTCATATTCTTAGCTTATTATTAGTAATATTTCATTGCTACTTGTTATTAGGGTGTTTATTACTTTTTGTTCTTATGCGTGTTTTGTCGAATAAATTCTTATTCTTCTTTTTAGGTTATAGATACCTCATTTCCAGAATTGTATTAGTGTAATATATATCATATTTATTCACTCAATTCATTTATGTAATCATTATGCAATGAAAATAATGTAGAATGAGTCGCATCACATCGTGGAGACGGTATTCCGTACGTACGCACGAGCGATGATATCGTTCCCATGATCATGGAATTGTATTGGAGTGTATGTATACTATTTCAGAATCAATATCACTTTAAAATAATCATATATATTCATTATTTACACCATTATACCCATCCAATTAAGGTGGTGGTGGAAAATAGATTACACCACGGCGTGGAGACGGTATTCCGTACGTACGCACGCGCGATGATTTTGTTTTCCGTCGGATGGATAGATGGTGAAATAGGGTTGTTTCATACTTATAATAAAATATCCGTATATGAGTGATACTGATGTTATTAATTCATAATTAAACAACTAAAGAAGAAGAAGTGGAAGAAGAATTAAAGTTGAAAGAATCGGTAACCGACATTACCTCTTCTTTGAAGCGCTTCTTTGAGACCTCCTTTTAGGGCACTAAAATTGGTCTTTGAAGAAGACCAGGACCTCTAGGATGTTTCTAGGGAAGTGGATAGGAGAAATTGTCATGGTTTGGCCGAGCTTTAAGGATCAAAGTGGTGTGAGGAAGAGAGGGAGGAGGTTCCCTTTTATAAGTAAGGAGAGGAGCACCTTTGGAAAAACTAAAAATATTATTTTAGTATAAAGCCATATTCGGTTTTAAATAGCTCCATATTGATTTATTTCGAAGCTAAGGTGGGGATGGGTCAAAATACACTCATCCAATATAATTTGGAAAAGTTTAGTTTACTATTTTAACCTTATAATTTAGATTTATCTTTAAGTTAGATAATTTTACTTTTACCGTGTCTTTTTGTGTTCTTACACTATAAGGTTAATAAAATTACTATAACAAGACAAACGAACCCCAAGTTGTTTATTATTAATATATATAACCTTATTTAAGACATTTGGATGAAATTTAGATTTTTAGGAATAAAATAACAATTAATAATATAATATTTGTTTTAAAAACTATTTTATGTCAATTTTGACACTATTTAGTAATTGATTTTTGTGAAAATCATAACAGAATGATTAGTTATAAAAACTTTAATTAAATCAATACTATCATTTCATATTAACCTATAAAATTAGTGTAATTCATAAAAAGTCTCAAATTACATTTATTTGGGTATTTATAACATCAATTATGTCAATATTTCATTAATAAGATAATTACTGCATCATCTATGTGTCATAAATAAATTAAACTATTTAATGTCTAAAAATTACAAATAAAATACCATTATGTAGGAAATATCTTTATATTTCTAATTAATATTTATAGTCGAATTTATCTTATGTATAACCCAATATTTATTTACTTATTAAACTTTGATTTTAACTATTTTAACCCTTCTTTAAATAAATTAATAATAAATGTCCTAATCTAATCCAAGTGGGCCTAAATGGTCATATGTTATTCATAAGGTTGTTTTTGGTCGAATTAAACTTATCCAATAGAATTAGGACATGTGTTAGGGTAATAATAATATCATTTTTACCCTTAATTACCCTATTTACTTTTAACCGTGGTAAATAAAAGTAAAAAGTTACTATTCCCCAAAAATTATTTTCATCTCATTGAACCACATTTTAATTACTGACATCAACCGTTTCTCTTGTATTTTTGAAATTCCACTCACAGAAGCGATAAAATTAAGTTTTATGTAAATTTGCAAATTCTCCTAGGAGGTGGGTAAAATACGGTGAAAAAGTTCAATAAAATTTTTATATATCTAAAATTATTATAAAATTACTCAAATGAATTACATTGAACTTATATAGGTATTATGTATCAATTTTTACCTAAAATAAATTTAAATAAAATAAATAATCATTTAAATAAAAATTCGGTTTTTAAATAGTAACCTAGTGTTTTCACTATTCATCAAAAATTGAAAGTTTCCAGAAAAATACCAAAACTTCACCCTAGAATAATTTCGATATTCTGAATCCAAAAATGAAGTCCATTTTGAAAAATAAAATTTACAAAATTTCAAAAAGTGGGTATTACTATTTATAATGGCTAGTTTTAATAATATTTTAATAGCATATCATTGTTTAGTGAAACTCGGTATTGCGTACGACGCAAGCTATCGAGGAATGTCACGATTGCGTGTAAAGAAAGCCAAGCTAGTGTTGTGTGTAGTGAAAGATTCCTTTGATGATTTATATGAAATAAAAACAAAATATTTCTTATAAAAGTCTCGGGTGTTACACCTACCCTCCCATATTATCCATTCAACATGACATTAATCATTTATATAGGTATAAACACCCATATTATCCATTTAACAATCCCAGTTAACTTAAAAAAGCATGGCATAACTAGATATCACTAAGAAAGGAGGAAATAAATCTCCTAAGTAGACAATTGAAACCATTCAGGTATCTAAAGGGCTTCCTCAAACTAAGAAATCATAATAACACACCCCTTGGGTGGTTTAAATAGGCATAAACATGTTAAATACAAAAGGCACACCCCATGGGTGACCCTAAAACAAGAAATGGGTGAAAAAACACCTAAACAGAACCTACAAGAATCCTCACTAGGTCCGACTATAGATACTAAAATAAACTCACTAAAAAACAATGCCTTTCCGGAAAGTCCGATGGTTGGAAAAAAGGTTAAACGCCCAAAAAGCACTCTAAAAGCTGAAAGAAAGTATAGACCACCTACCTCACCTCGGTAGTAGAGATCTCATCTAGTATCAAGTCCTAATTCATCTTGGTTTAAAAGAAATCTGAAGAACTGGTGAAGAATGTAATATTAGGGCATATGAGCCTAAAATCAAATAGCGCAATCGATTTACAAAAGAATTTAATATGTATAAAAAGGAATGTAGGCCTTACCGATATAGATCTGATGAGATGATTGGAGATCGAAATGGAGGCTGAATGGAGTGTAGGGATCAATCCCTACCTTAGGTGCTAAAGGGGAGATCTCCACATATGGATTGTCGTGCGATGGAAGAGAAACCGAAAAATGAGTTTAAAAATATTTTTGGTTTTTAATTAAAATTTTAAAAAAACTCATCCAGTAGGCTCACACGGTTTTCCCACATGGTTCCCCAAACCGTGTAGAAACCGTGCGAGGCTTACTACCTCCAAAAGGTCACATCACAAGATTTGAATAACCATGTGATAACTGTGTGAAAATGATCTGCTAAAATTCTACAAATTTTTAGACATTTGGCATGGACATGAGGATGCCACCACATGGTTTCCTTAACCGTGCGAACCATATTGTCCCTTAGCCTAGCCTTGCATGATTCACCCATATGGTTTTCCAAACTATGAAACAACCATGTTCCTGGCTAAAAACCCCCAAACTCTGGGTTCCGATCTCTGAATAAGCTCTGGACTCCTTTGTAACACCTACGATCAAGTTAAGCATTCAAATAAGGACATAAGAAGGCATTTAAAATAAAAAGAAAAGGATCTGTACCTCATACAAAAACCTGAGTTCTTATAGGGTACATGTTCATGTTAATATTAACATATTATCACAACATGTGACTTTATATGATGAACATTAATTAGGTAAAACTCAAAGATTTACCTTCAATGAGTAAATTATAATATCACACTATGTGATATAAACATAACATATGTGAATGAATGATAATTTAGAGGTTTCCATTGATAGTGAATCATGATAAAATGATATTTATAAGATTTAAATAACATAAATAGGTTTAGAACACATATAAAAACAAAAATATGTACATTAGAATCAATCCCACATGTATTTAATACTCAAGGACATTACATGGACCTTATATTTCTACTAAATTAGTTGTTTTATTAAAGGATATATTGAAATAAAAAATTGAAATGAAATAATTGTCACATTCCACAATTATTATTTCCCTGATATTTTTAAGTTAGTGTAGATTTATATTTATTTTTATTCTTGGTTAATCATATGCATATGAATAAATGACTTAGAGATAATAATTTGGGAATTTATGGAAGAATAAAAATGGGATTTGGGCCTTTTTCATTGCATGTGTTTTCACTATGTTGATGCGTCTGGTTTTTCTAGATAGTGCGCTACTAAAGGTTCTAGTTACAATGGAAGCCGGTTGGTCCCATGCCCAATGATGAAATTTAATTAGATTTAAGGGATAATCCATACGAACATGAAAAATAATCATCATTTCTAATGAATATAACCAAAGATACTAGATAAAAGGAATCTTGAAATATAGAGCAGATCTTTTCATTTTAAATTCAAAATTAATTTAATAACATGAATTGACTTAGTCTTGAGATTCTTTCATCAATGAATATATTAATCATTTAAACCAAGTTTTTAATGACCAAAAATTTTATCAATGGAAATTCCATTCTTATAATTACATCATATAATATGAACCACATAAAATAAATTTGATAACACAATACAAACTTTATAAATGATGAATGAATGAAATAAGAGGTATTTTTAGAAGTTAAGAAACCTTTACCAATGGAATAGTAAACTGAACTTTAGAATAGTATTGTAACCATTAGAAATAGTAAATCAGTCAAAAGAATAGTAATATTATCTATTAAACTATAAATAAAATTTATGAATCTTATAAATTATAATATGATATAATTATATCCCAGTATAAGTAAATAAATATTTTTAAAATTATTAGTTAAGTGTTAGTATAGTTATAAAACATAAATGTTTATTTATAATTTTATTATTAATATAATGATTTTAAAAAAATTTATTTTCATAAAATATATTCATAAATTAACATCTTGTTATCTTATGATTATAATATAATTTTGTGATATCTTAATTAATTTTCCAATATGTTATAAAACCAGTTATAACTTTAAAATCAGTATTTTCCAAGTAAATGATGATTTTAATTAAAAATAAGATTCATCATATTTAAAAAATTATTTTCATAAAATGGAGTTCATTTTTGAATTATACACATTTAAAAATGATGAGGTTTAATTTTTTTTTGTATTTTTCTAAAATACTTGAACTTTTGGTGAATAGTGAAATACAGTAATTTGCAGTATATATACATTATAAGTTAAATACACTATTTATTGAGTCACTGATTATATAATCACCATAATCTCAAACTAACATTATTTATTTTAATATATTTAGTGATAAATTTCAAAAAATTCATATTCTTGAGCCAAAATAATAAACTAATGAATAAAATAATGAGAAAATACCCCTCTCCTCCCCTATAAATACCACCCCTCACCACCTCTTCACCTCACACCTTACAAGATTTGAGCCTGACCCAAATTATTTCTAATAATTTTATTAAGCCCCTTCCCCATGTCCATGAGCCTTTGGTTTAAAAAAAAGACCAAAACCATTTTCCCCAAGGAGGTTCTCAAGGAGGATAATTCAAGAGGTAAAACAAACTTTCATTTTATTTTAATTTCTTTTCAATTTCCATTATTTTATTATTCTATCATCATATACACCTATAAAAGAGAAATGGTAGCTCCATTATATTTTATATAATTGAATTTTATTATGTTAATGGAATAATTCATCTTCTAATCTTTTCCCTTTTCAGTTTATTCTAAAAATTAAAATATCATTCGTGGTGTGTCGATTTACCGCCATCGTGGATGATGCATTTTCATTTTTCAAAACCACCTTCAAGGATGGTCATAAAAGAACAATTATAGTTAAATAATATTATATTATACATATTATAATTTATATAATATTCTAGAAGAAATATATAAACTTGATGTTAAATAAAATGATATAAGCTCATAATGGTTGTAAAACGACCAAAACTAATTAAATCATTTTTATTAACATTTAATATAATAAATCATCATAAATGATATATAAGATCATTTAATATTCTTAAAGATCATTAATAACATATAATTTCAATTCTGTATAACTATTCTAATTTTACATAAACTTCCGTACTCATATACAAGCGAACTGATTATGAAAACCAAGAAAATAAACACTCCCAAATGATGAAATTAAACTATATAACTCATTAAAAATCCCATAAATGAAATTAATAAAACTAAAATGAATCAAATTCATGTATAAAAGGTTCTATATTTTTTAATTAATGAATTTAATTTGATTATCCAGGATGTTAAAGTAAATAAAGCATTCATACATAAGATAAGGGGATTCTCAAACCCAACTCTATTTCTTTGGGAGTTCCCTCTTTCACTCCATTTATAGTGTGTATGTTACTTCAATGTTACTTAAATATATTTTATTTTTCCTCCCTTTTCTTTTCTAGGGATATACATTCTTCCATACTGGTTTTATAACAAATGCAATGTTTTTTCTAAAATAACTCTTTGTTCTAAAAAGATAAGTTTTACTTCTCTTGAGATTATGTCTTCTTCACTCAAGATTAATTATTCTTATACCAAGTATGTTATTGCCTATTTATTTTGGGAACCCCAAGGTTTATTCATGAATGTATTCTTGTGAAATAAAACCCATTTTTCCATGGGTTATTTTTATATCCAATAATTGATATACATTCTATGAGGCATTCATGATAATATAAATGTTATAATGTGACGGGTGAGCCCAGAATTACATAGCACTCCAATGCATTGGTTAATGTGAAGTATCTCATGAGATAAAGTGAAATATGCATGAAAATGATGCTATATTTGTTTACAACTATGTGTGGTATTTGACCACTAAAATATGATGTTTCATTTTTATGCATTTCCATATTCCATGAATTTATCTAATGTTTCCTATCATGATTATGATGATGATCCTTTTCTTATGTTATGATTATGATGATTATGATCAATAATGTTTCATGTCTCTTATTCATCCTCTTACTGGGATTTTATCTCACCCCTTATTTTGATGTATATTCTCACATGAATAGTTGTATTGAGGAGAAAACGAGGGACACTAAGAAGCTAGAGAATAATTAATTAAATAATTGTTTATCTTTTATTATGTAAAAGTTATGTATGGTCATAATTTTACCAAGATATTAAACATTTGGATCCTATTTGTGTAACCTTTTTTGTTTTTTATCTTTAAAATGATGTAATAATCATGTAAGAAAAGTAGGGTCTCTATAGTTGGTATCAGAGCACAGTTTAATTAATTTGGGAATTATGATTAGATAACTTTTGTGAAAACCCTTAGTACAAGACTAATTATAAGTAAAAACCAAAGAATATTTTCTTTATAAAGATGATAAACCAAGTGATCCCACAAGACATGCCTTTAGAGTTAATTTTACAAAGGAATAATTTATTTATTCATGACTCTTTTACTTATGTTTTTTGGAAAACTTTTCTATTTTAAAAAATGGTGGGAACTAGGAGAATACTGGCCAAAAACCCATGCGAGGGACAATACATCAATTGCCTAGACGACATCCCCAATTCCTTGGAAGGTTGGGTTCAAAATTTTATGGTGATTATTACCCATATTTATCAGGCTATGAATAATAACCTGAATAACGTGTAACATTATCCTTCACCTAAGATGGAGCAATTGGCTATTGAGTCTTTTATGCAGAAATGACCACAGAAATTTAATAGATCTTATGATCTACTAATAATAGAAGAATGGGTCAAATCGATGAAGAATATATTTTGTGTTCTCCACTATTCTGACAAGGATAAGGTGAATCTAGCTATTTATCATCTAGATGGAGAGGCCAACCAATGGTGGGAGTTGATTAAAAACACCAAGACGAAGGAAAAAATTGAAGAGGTGGAGTGGGAAGACACTAAGATATTGTTTATTAACAAGTATTTCCCTCAAAATCTCCATAAAAATATGGAGAGAAAAATTATAGACCAGAAGAAAAATGAAGGTGAATCTATCATGGAATACGATGAAAGTTTCACAAGGCTTGAGAGGCATGATTTGGGTTTTGTTATCAAAAATGGTAAAAAAATTGATGGATTCTTTTGTGGTTTAAAACCAAACCTTTGAAAGGCTCTAGATATCAGAGACTTTAGGAGTCATGAATAAGTTGTTCGATGTGGTCTCAAAGTGGAGATGGATTTTGAAGAATGGTACCATGACTATGGTGATAAGAAATGAAAGATGGAGTTTCAAGTTGGGGAATATAATGAGAAAGGTGGAAAATAAAGATCAACCACTCACATTTCAAAAATGTGGAAAGAAGAATCATGGGAACTACCTCAGAGGGGTGGAGAAATGATATAAATGTGGTAGAGAAGGACACTAAGCTCATGAATGTCATATATATATAAAGAAGATGGCAGATATAATGGAGGAAAGGAGAGCACCACCCATGGTTCAATGCTTCAACTGTAGAGAGCAAGGTCACTATGCAATCCAATGCACTAAACCTCGTGTCATTGATGGTAATTAGCATTATCAACCACTAAAGCAAAAGGAGAAAGGGAAGGATTATGACATTACTACTATAAAGGTGGAGCCCAAAAATGACTTAGTGATAGGTATGCTAGTTTTTTACTCAATAATAGTGAATGTACTATTTGATTATGGTTCTACACATTCTTTCATATCTTACAAGTTTAGTATAACTATTCAACCACCACCTCAAAATAAAGAGGTTGAGTTATCTGTGAGAACAAAAAATGGGGAAATTATTTCATCCAAAGTATATAAATCCTCCTCAGTTAATGTTTGTTGACTAAACCTCCCAACAAACCTTGTCCTAATTCCTTTGGTGAAATTTGATTCTATTTTGGGCATGGAGCGATTATATTTATTCAAATTTGACATCAATTGTCTAGAAAGGGAGATCAATCTTCATATCCTGAATCATCCTCCAACTCTGTACAAGTGCAAGGATGAGGATGAATCTCCTTCAGAATCATTGTCTCAATTATAGATATTCTATCCTTATGAGAAATCATATCTATCTAAAATGTTTGACACAAATGAGAGAATCATGCTCGAATACATGACCATTGTGAGATAGTACATTGACGTGTTCCCTAAAGAACTGTCTGGTCTTCCTCCCGATCGAGATGTTGAGTTCTCCATTGAACTTATTCCTAGATCTCTACCAATATCAAAGAAACCTTATAGAATGACCACCATTGAGTTGGAGCAACTGAAGAAGTAGTTGTAAGAGAATCTGGACAAGGGTTTTATATTCACAAGTGCTTCACCACAGGGTGCACCATTCCTCTTCATCATGAAGAAGGATGGATCAATGCGCCTATGAATTGATTATCATGATCTCAAAAAAATCATGATAAATAAAAAGTACCCCCTTATATGGATATATGACTTGTTTGATAAACTGAGTGGGTCCAAGTATTTCTCTAAGGTGGATCTTCAGTCGAGATATCACCAATTAAAAGTGAGTAAGGAAGATATTCCTAAGACTACATTTTGAAATAGGTATAGACACAATGAGTTCATAGTGATTCATTTCAGACTCACTAATACTCCATAAATATTCATGGAATTAATAAATAGAGTCTTTAGAGATTACCTTGGAAAATTTGTGGTAGTCTTTACCAATGATAGTATAATATACTCAAAGATTAAGGAGGATCATTTGAATACTATACTAAAAACATTGCGAAGAGAGAAGGTATATGAAAAGTAAAATAAATGTGAGTTCTGGATGGAGGAAGTATCATTCTTGGGGAATGTTATCACTAACAAAGGAATATCTGTGGACCCTTATAAGACAAAAGAAATCAAAGAGAGGCCCATACCAATATCTGTAATAGAGATCTGTAGCTTCCTTGATCTATCTAGGTATTACTGGTGATTTTTGAAGAACTTATCATGATTATAAGACTCACTAACCAAGATTAATCATAAGGGATAAAAGTTTTTTGGACTAGTGAATGTGAAGACTACTTCAAAGTGTTAAAAAAGAGGCTTATCACTACTCTAGTACTCACACTTCTGACTAGTGGGGAACTCTTTATGGTATACAATGATGATTCAAAGAAGGTATTAGGCTGTTTACTAATGAAAAATGATAAATTAATAGCCTAAGCCTCAAGGTAGTTGAAAATTCATGATCAAAACTATCCCACACAAGATATGGAGTTGGAAGCTCTGATATTTGCGTTGAAAATATAGAGGCATTATCTCTATAGGGAAAAATGTGAAATATATACTGATCATAAGAGCCTCATATATATATTCACACAAAAGGAGCTTAATATGAACCAATAAAGATGGATAGAGCTCATCAAATATTATGACTGCTCAATCTACTACCATCTCAGAAAAGTGAATAAAGTGAAATATGCTCTAAGTAGAATGTATCCGACAAAATTATCAATAATGAGGATTGTGAAGGATCCAATATTCTTAAATTTGAAAATGTTGGACATGGGAATCATTAAGGAAGGAAAATAATCAATAATTACTCAAATGATTTCTCAACCATCCCTCATAGAGAAAACAAAGGATTCTCAAAGAAATGATATGTAAATCCAGAAGAAGGTAGAATATATGAGAAAGGGGAAATCCTCAGAGTTTAAAATTGATGAGTAAGGAGTCGTGAGATTTAGGTCAGAACTATGTGTACCATCCAATTCAGAGATAAAGAAATAGCATTTGAATAACTCACATAGCTCAATATTCTCTATTCACCCAGGGAGCACAAAGATGTATTGAGATATATAAGAGAACTATTGGTGGGATAATATAAAGAAGGATACTTTTGGATATACATAAAAGTGCCTAGTATGTTAATAAAATAAGGTTAAAAGACAAAATTCTAATGGGATGATGCAAAAATTACCTATACCAATATAAAAATGGAAAAATATCACCATAGAATTTTTCACCAGACTACCGAATACATCCAAAGGAAATAATGAAATATGGTTTTTTTGTGGATCATCTTACAAATAAATATCAATTATCGCAATTTGAGAGGAATTATCACTAGAACAACTTGCACAGATATACATCAGAGAAGTGGTAAGGATGCATGGAGTACCACTATCAATTGTATCTGATTGAGATCCAAGATTCACATTGATGTTCTGGAAAAGTCTCCACTATGATTTAAACATTGAATTGAACTTTAGTATAACTTATCATCCTCAAACTGATGGTCAATATGAATGGGCTATTCAAAAACTAGAATACATGTTTAGGGCATGTTATATGGACTTAAAAGAAGGATGGGACCAAAATCTACCTTTGTTTGAGTTCTCTTACAATAAAAATTTCTACACGAGTATCCAAATGGCTCTATATGAATCTCTTTATGGGAAAAGATGCAGAACATAGGCATGCTGGGATAAATTTAGAGAACGTAAGCTTTCTAGGACTTGAAATGGTCATAGAAATGATAGAAAAGGTGAAAAAAATTTAGCCGAACATCAAGGAAGACCAGGATAAACATAAGAGATATGAATACAATCATCAACAGGACCTAGAGTTTAAGTTTGGAGACATGGTATTCCTATGGATATTTCCATAGAAGAGGATCATGATATTTGGGAAGAAGGGAAAGCTAAGTCCCATGTACATTGAACCCTTCGAGATTCTTGATTGTGTTAGAGTTGTGGCCTATTTACTGACACTTCAACCTACCATGAACCAAGTACATGATGTATTACGTGTATCCCTATTAAGGAAGTACATACCACATCCCTTACATGTACTAAATCTAGAGGTGGTATAGTTGGAAAATTATCTCTCTTACAAGGAGTATCCAGTGAAGATCTTGGACCATAGAGATAAAGTTCTACGCAACAAGACCACTTACCTAGTCAAAGTATTATGGAGGATCTATAAGTATGAAGGGGAAACATGGGGGCAGGAGTAAGTGATGAAGGAGAAGTACCCTCACCTATTTTAAACTAAGAATATAAAATGAAATTTCGAGGGTAAAATTTCATAAGGGGGGAAGAATGTAATGACCCAAAATTTTATCAATAGAAATTTCCTTATTATAATTATGTCATATATTATAAACAACATAAAATTGCTTTGAGAACATGATACAAACTTTATAAATGTCAAATGAATAAAATAAGAGGTATTTCTAGAAGTTAAGGAACCTTTACCAATGGAATAGTACACTGATGTTTGGAATAATAATGTGACCATTAGGAATAATAGATCAAACTTTAGAATAGTAACATCATATATGAAAGTATAAATAAAATTTAGGCATATTATAAATGATAATATGATATAATTATATAATAGTATAAGTAAATAAATACTTTAAAAATTATTAATTAAGTGTTGGTATTTTTATAAAACATAAATGTTTATTTCCAATTTTATTATTAATATAACAATTTAAAAGAAATTTTATTTTCATAAAATAAATTTATAAATAATTTTTTTTTATTATGATTATAATATAATTTTATGAGACCTTAATTAACTTTTCAAAATGTTATAAAATCAGTTATAATTTTAAAATTAGTATTTTCCAAGAAAATGATGATTTTAATTAAAAATTAAATTTATCATATTTAGAAAATTATTTTCATAAAATGGATTTAATTTCTTAATTCTACACATCAAAAAATAGTTAGGGTTAATTTTTTATATTTTTCTAAAATATTTGAATTTTAGTGAATAATGAAATACGATAATTTACTATATATATACATTATAAGTTAAATACACAATTACTTGAGTCATTGCTGATGTAAGAACCATAATCTCAAACTACCATTTTTTATTTTAATATATTTAGTGATAAGGTTAAAACTATTCTTAGTCTTGATCCAAAATAATAAACTAATGAATAAAATAATAAGAAAACACCCCTCTCCACCCCTATAAATATCACCGCTCACCACCTATTCACCTCACACCTTCCAAGATTTGAGCTTGTAAAAATTCTACCCAATAATTTTAAAAATCCCCTTCTCCACTTCTAAGATCCTTTGGTCTCATCAAAATACCAAAACCAATTTCCCTAAGGAGGTTCTCAAGGAGGATAATTCAAGTGGTAAAACCCTCTTTTATTTTCTTTTAATTTATTTTCAATTTACTTTATTTTATTATTCTCTCCTCATATCCACCTATCCAAGAGGCATGATAACTCCTATATATTTTATATACTGAAATTTTATTATATTAATGGAAAAATTCATCTTCTAATCTCTTACCTTTTCCATTTATTTTAAAAATGGAAATATCATCCGTGGTGTGTCGATTTTCCACCACCGCGTACGATGCATTTTCATTTTTCACTACCACATTAAAGGCTAGTCAAAAATCCATAATTATAGTTAAATAAGATTTTATTATACATATTAAAATTTATATAATGTTCTAGAAGAAATATAAAAACATGATGTTAAATAAAATGATATAATCTCCTAATGGTCGTAAAACCGCCAAAACTAATTAAATCATTTTCATTAACATTCAATATAATAAACCATACTCATACCATATAACCAAATGGTATATAAGATCATTTAATATTATTAAATCTCATTAATAACATATAATTTCAATTCCAGATAACTATTTTAATTTTACATGAACTTCCATACTCATATACAAGAGAACCGATCATGAAAACCAAGAAAATGAACACTCTCGAACGATGAAATTAAACTCTATAACTCATCAAAAAGACCATAAATTAACTTAATAAAACTATAATGAATCAAATTAATATATAAAAGGTTATGTATTTTTAATTAATGAATTTAATTTGATTATCTAGGATATTAAAGTGAAGAAATCATTCATACACAAGGTAGGGGGATTGTCGAACACAACTCTCTTTATTTGGGTTTTCCCTCTTTTACTGCATTTACAGTATGGATGTTCCTTTAATGTTCCTTAAATATCATTTATTTTTTCCTCCCTTTTATTTTCTGTGATATACATGCTTCTAACCAGGTTTTATAAAAAATGAAAAAGTTTTCCAAAAGAACTCTTCTATCTAAAAACACATGTTTTACTTATCTGGAGATTGTTTCTTCTTCAATCAAGATTGATGATTCTTATAACAAGTATGTTATTACCTATTTATTTTGGGATAACAAATTTTTTTTAATGAATCCATTCTTGTGAAATTAAACCCATATATTTCCATGGGTTATTTTTACATCCATGAATTGATATACGTTCCATGTGGCATGCATGCTAATATAAATGTTACGATGTGATGAGTGCACCCGAAATTATATAGAACATAAAAATGTTATAATGTGATGGGTTCCAGGGATTATATAGATCTTCAATAAATTGGGCAATGTGAAGTATCTCATGAGTTAAAGTGAAATATGCATGAGAATGATGCTAGATTTGTTTACAACTCTGTGTGATATTTGATCACTAAGACATGATGTTTCATGTTTATTCATTTCCACATTTCATGAATTTATCTAATGTGTCCTCTCATGATTATTATGTTGATAATTAACTTATTTTATGATTATGATGATTATGCTCACCCATGTTTCATGTCTCTTATTCATCCTCTTACTGGGCTTTTAGCTCACCCCTTCTTTTGATGTGTATCCTTAGGTGAATAGTTGTACTAAAGAAAACATGAGGTCCACTAAGAATCTAGAGAATAAGGAATTAAATAATTTTTCATGTTTTATTATGTAATATTTATGTATAGTCATAATTTTCCCAAGATACTAAACCTTTGGATCATAGTTTTGTAACCTTTTATGTTTTTTATCTTTAAAATGATGTAATAATCATGCAAGAAAAGTAGGGTCCATATAATTTTTGAGTTATACCATCATTACACTAATATAATAGAAATTAGAACCCATTTAGCAGTGATACACACATGATCCTTGATATCTAAATGATGTTGATGAAACACCAGGTCTTAAGGTAAATGATCTGATCACCTTACATTGTGCATCTTGAGTGCAACACAGCCCTTGAAGCCTGAAGGATTATATCTATTGTTCTATAAATATTGATAGGGAAGTTTGAGGTGGATAAATTTTATCAATCTTGAGTGTAACCCTAGATATGTTATTATTTGAGAGGATTCATTAAGAATATGATGTGTTTTAGACAACAAAAATAATTTTACACCTTCTCAAAAATGATATAAGTGGATATATATAGAGATAGGGTTTAATATTGAAAATTGAATAATTACCCTTAATAAAATAATAAACTTAATATATTCTTCATTCTAATAATAATAATAATATTATTATAGAATGGAATGAGTTGACTTGCATAAATAAATACCATTTTATTAAATAAATAATTTCTTATTTATTTAAATGATATTTAATGATTATATCATTTATATTACTCAGTGTATAAATCATCCCATCCACCCTCCTCATAATTTAAAAAACCTTAAATACTAAATAAACATTATTCATTCAATAAATAAATAAATATTATATTTGTAGTCTTCCAAGTTAATATTTATTTAACAATAAACTCATATAAATATGGTGACTAGATTTTTGTGATTAATAAATCAAGAATAAATATTATTTCTTGGTCTTAAGAATAATATTTATTCCACATATTAAATAAAAATAGAATCTGACTAAGATCAATGGAAACATTAAGTGTGTGGCCCTCTTGGCCTCTTCCTTAGCGGCATTAGGCTGGCTTTCCTAAAGTCTAATATCAGTGTTTAGAAATAGATAAAGGTATCCATAGAGGAATAAGTTAATGTTGAAATAACAACAAATATATAGGAATGAAAACTATAAAATATAATCCCTTCATTTTGATATCTCATCAAGCAGGTTTCATACTCACTTCATCAAACCACATGCTTGATTCGTTTTTCTTTGACTTCTGAAACTAAACCCTTTAATCACAATGGCCATGGAATTTAGTTCAATAATTCCATTTCAATAAAAGGTTCAATATATCATCTTCTAGTATTGTAAGGGAAAATTATTTATTGACTTATCCATTAATTTCATATCACTCTTAATGATCCCAACATACCCTACCTCACCACAAAAAAATAAACCATCACAGTTTTGGGAAATACGTTAAAGTATTTGAATGATGATATAAATTAATGATAATATCAAGTCCAAGGAGCAATAAACATATTTACAGAAAGGAATATATAATTAAATGAAAACATATTAAATTCTTACTTAAGGTCCTTTCCTTATAATATCTCATCCTAGAAGTTAAAAAGTGAGAAATTCATGAGATGAAACCTCATTAGCTTAATAGAATGAATCTCTTAATAGTCTACATCACCTGTGTCCCATCAGATGACATCATTCTACCATAAGACTTATATGTTCTAGAATATTTTCATAACACTTTAAAGTTCTCATCATAGTGGGGAACTAAAATGAAATTTTGATGTGAAAAATACTATAAGGACACTATCACATTAATGTTACATAAAATAAAAATTAATATGTAATAATAAATTTATTAATAATCAATTTTTTGGATATAAAATAAATTTAAAGTACAAAGTAGTTAGTTCTAGGTCACCAACTCTAACAGAATCCCACTTTCACAAGATACAACTACTAATGGATTTTAGTCCGCTAGCTCTCACATGATATTCATTCTTCTAATGTGATAAAGATTTAGTAAACAAGTCCTCCACATTATCCTCCATAGAATATATTCTTACTATGACCTCAACTCTAAGAAAAATCCATTAAGAGATGATAATTTTGAAGTTTTTACTTTGTCTATTGATGTGAACTTGGCTTCCTAGAAAGATTCACCACTATAGAATTATCATAGTACAATGTGATATAATTTTTAATTTTAGGCACCACATCAACATCCTAGATTAAGTTTCTTATCCCAAATACTTATTTAAATATTTAAAAAGTATCAATATACTCAAAATTTGATTTATAATTAAAGACCACTAGCTTCTTTGAGTTCTTCCATCACATAGATCCTTTATTGAGGGTGAATATATGTCATGATTTGGAATTTAAATCATCATTATATGTTTGGAAACTAGCATATGTATATCCCATGATGACTATATTCTCATATCCTCCATAAAACAAGAACACATCCCTAATATGTCTCAAATAATTTAGGACAATATTTAATACTATCCAATGAAAGTCTTCTGGGTTCTCTTGATATCTACCAACCATGCTCAAGGTGTATGCAACATCTATCATGGTACATAACATGACATACATGACTAAACTTATCACAAATATATATGATATCCTTATCATCCACTATCTATCATCCTGTGCTAGAGGAAACACCTTATTGGAGAGATGTATTCTATGTGTCATTGGAAATAATCCCATCTTGGATTGTTCCACATTAGATAATTTCAATAACTTGTTAATGTATGTTCCTTGACTTAGTCCAAGAAACCTATTGGATCTATCATGGTGGATATTGATCCAAAGGATTTATGTTTAATCACCTAATTCATTTATGGAGAATCTTGTGTTCAACCATGTCTTAACAAATTGTAATAGTGGTATCTCATTTACAATTAATAACATGTCATGAACATATACTATAAGTAAAAAAATCACACTCCCCCCAAAAATCTTTTAGACACAAGGATCACATTCATTCTTCATGAAACCAAATGTCCTTATAGATTATCAAGGTAAATGTTCCATGACCTAGATGATTTATTTAATCCATAAATGGATCTCTATATCTTCCATCCCTTATTTGCATCTTTTGGAATCACAAACCATTCTGGTTGTTCCATATAAACATCTTACATAGGGTTCCTATTAAGGAAATATATTCTGACATCCATTTTTGAAATATCATTATCATGTAAAGTTTTTATAGAAAATAAAATTCTTATATATTTCAATATAGAAATTGATGAAAAGGTTTTTTTATATTCAATGCCTTGAAACTACTTAAACACATTTGAAACTAGTCTAGCCATATACGTACTGAATCTAACTTCAATCTATAGTTTCTTTACGACTATGCCTTTACAACCAATAATATTTACATACAATGAAAGATCTACCAAAATATATACTTGGTTTTTTTACATAGAATACATCTTATAATTCATGGATTCTTTCAATCTAGTATCTTTTATTCCACTTACTACATCCTTGTAGGTCATATGTTCAATTTTATCAACTATTAATGAGAAATCATCCATGGTGACTAGAAAATCGTATCTCTCTAGTTATATAACCTATATAGTGCTCCTATGTAGTGTTTTTGTGTCTATAACATCCTCTTCCATGGGGATTTATGGAATATATTCTCATGGAAAATCCTATGTATCTTGATCCTCAATTTTTTCAAATCCCATCTTTCTCCCACTATCTCTTTTAGATATGTGATCCCTCTAAAAAAATATGGGACATTTATTAACTATGATTCTTTTTTATGAGAAGTATTATAGATAATATCATTTTATTTCCTTAGGATATCCCACAAAGATACAATTAGTGCCTTAGTGTGCAAGTTTATTGCTAGAGATAGACTTAAAAAATTATTCTTAATGCCACACTCATATATATGACAACATGTGTTTACTTACATACCAAATATCATATATAATATTTTTTTCACTTTAGTTGGTTCCCAATTTAGTATGTGCACCATTTTATATAATGTTTATCATTAAAAGGATACTGAGAGACCTGTGTTACTCATCAATAACCTCAATATGTCTAGTATGGTGTGATTCCTCCTTTCACTTATAACCATCCACTATAGTTTATGAAGAGGTGTGAGTTGAGATAGGATCTCAAACTCATTTATAAAATTTATGAACTCTTGGTTAAGATATTATCAACCATAGTCTGAGTGAAGTTTCTTTACCTTCTCACCAAGACAATTCTCAAATTTATTCTTGTATTCCTTGAATTTCTCAAAAGAATCTGAAATATAGCTCATTAATTATACATATCCATATATACTAAATTCATCAATAAAAGTTAATAAGTAAGAGTATACACCCCTTGATTCTATGGGAAATGGTCCACACACATCCATATGAACCTACTCAAGAAGCTCTATGTACCTTTCATCATTTCCACTAAATGGAGCTTTTCTCATTTTTTCCTTTCAAACAAATATGGTGTATACCAAGTTATTTTAGTTAAAAATAATATAAATACCCATCTTGATATAATTTTTTCAAGAAAATTTCATTTAAATGACCTATCTGGTGATGACACAGTTGGGTGTGATATGAGTAATGCAAACTAGATTCATTATCGATTTCCAACACTTGATTTTTTTTCCAATACATAAAGACCATTATTTAGATTTCCCATACTATAACATATGTTTTCATTGTAAAAGTATCATATTATATTCCAAAAAATGAAAATAAAACCTTCCATATAGAGAATGGATACAAAAATAATGTTTATAGTAATGCTTGGAACATAAAAATAGCTCATTAAGACTAATATCAATCATGTTGGTATTGTGAGATTATAGTCTCCAATAGCCACTATAGTGAGTCTATCTTTTTTAGTAGCTTGTAGAACCAACTAACCTTTGGAAAATATTATAAATATACTTGGTTACTATAATTGGACTTAAATGTGAGATCCACATGATATATATAATACTTAATTGGTAGAAATAGAAATATCACACTTGATAAAAAATTAACTCATAGCTTCACCTTTATTATTTACCTTGGATAAGTTCCTCTTCTAGTGGCCCTTACTTCCATATGAAAAATAGATATCATCCTACTCCATTTTTCACCCCTCAATCTTTCACTTCTTAATGGGTGTTGAAAATATTCCTTATACTTGGAGTTAGTCTTGGATCTATTCACCTTTAATTTAATTTTATTTAACTCAATAATTAAAGGATTATTAGGATTCATATCCTTATCTACCAAGAAAATAAAAGTAAGTATATCTCAAATATTCTTCTCATTGTTTCATATTAAAATTGACAAAAAAATATGGAGAAGCTCCAAGGGAGTAAAGAAAGTATGTGATTGGTGTGAAAATCATTAGGTAACTTAAACCCTTGAATGTCTAGATGCTAAATATATCCAATCATCTTGACCACATGGGGTCTAGTTGGAAACTGTCTCCAAGTTTTCATGTAAATAGTGCTTTGGAGATCTCAAATCTCTCATGTATAGCTCTATTATGATAAATATCATAACAATTTTTGAGAATGGTATATACACCCATGTTCTCATGAGACTTATAGAGTTCATCAGAAATGGATGATAACATCACAAACTGAACATCTAGCTATCATCCAAGTATTTTAAGTAGACATATATCTCTTCCACACTCATCTCCTTAGTAGGAAGATTAGTAACTAAAGCCTATAACATATAAAGATTTCATTCCTAGCATAGTACAATTCACAATCGCTTGTACCACTCCTAGAAGTTACTTCCATATAATATATTTTCTTTATCCAATATATATCATAGGGATATTGTTGAAGTTTATATTTTTATAAAAAAAATAAAATCATATTTAGAACTTTATCACGATTTCAACAATATGTGAGATATAATTATTTTATTATCTTATTAATATCCCAATATTTTATAAAGTCTCAATATCACTCACCATTAGACTTAGAATGTCCCATCGTGTGGACATTATAGTGGTAAGAATCCATATTTTCCTTCTCATAACCCATACTATAACCATGTAGATCATAAAAAGGTATTTAGGTAAGTGGAATTTCCAACCGCTAGCTTGCACCCCCTTGATCCATTGAGTGGAATCCCTAATCCTAAAATCCTGAATTATATTTCCACAATACTTTCCTCCAAATTTTTATTGAATAGAATATGACCATTACACTCAATACAAGTTTGGTTAAGTTGATCCAAAATAATTATTTATACGTCTTAATAATTAAAAGTGCCTCTGACAATGGCATAACTAAAACTTTAACTATGGGTCAACCTTAACTTAGATAGTGAAAGGATTTTGACTTAATATATCCTTAAGAGATTCTATTTATTTATGTGTAAATTTACATATTTTACTCTTCACGTGACTTGTTAATATTATGTTAATTTTACATAATTAATTACCAATATTTTGATAAAATAATTTATGAATAATCTATTTATTTTAATTTATATTGAGTCACTTATTATATTATTTAGTTTAAGTGATTATTTTTAACTTAATATAAACTTTCATAACTTAAAATGGATAACCACATTACTAGAAAAAATAAAATAAATAAATTTACTAGATGATGAGATTTCCTAATAGTTGATTTATCAAGTAGATAATAAATCAACCATTAACCCTATGGGAAAAACTCTTTGAGAAAATATTATATTGAGTTGAATCATTCAATTTTCAAACTTTGTATCTTCTTGGTTAGTTTGACCTTGGTTTGGGTTCTAAACCACCTCATCTCCTTGGATCTTCATCCTTTTACATGTTTTACTCACATACAGGTGAGGGGAAGTGGGGGAATGATATATATTAAATAAACCATGGGTACACATGTCCTACATAATAAATGTTGGAGGAATGACTCACATACCATCATATTTAATTTAATAAAAACATTATTATATATAAAAACCATGAAATAATCTTAGATTAAATATAAACACAACACATACATTGGTAGATAAAGCTTATGACTAGTCACATAAATGAAATAACAACACATTCATAGATGATAACATTCATTTAAAGTCACTATATTAATTATGATAAATTTATCTTGAATTAATAATTAATGGTAGTGTTAATTTATTAATTTGTTATCTTAATTATTAATCCAAGAAGCCCAGGAGATATATATGATTATCATCCAATTTAATTTTTTTAAATAATTAATTTTCTTTAAAATTACTTAAGTACATGGAATGTACTTGGAGGAAACATAGAATATACACATCTAAACTACATCATGTATCGTTTAATCCTTGCCATGTAATGTTCACTTATATAACATGTAGTCTATATGGAGTTCCATGTAATACACATAATGTATTTATATGTGTTGAGACAATTAGTCAGCTTTTCATTTATGACACATGGCTTTCATTAATATATATGGTGTGTACCACCATTAATGCTCGTGAAGTACACAACATGCACAATGGTCTTGTACAATGTGTTTTTCTTAAATAAATTGGTAATTAAATAGGCATTTAATACTCTATAAAACCATTTCACATGATTTTTATACTAGATACATGTCATGAAATTTGGTCTTAATACCATAATTAATTTCATTATGTGTAATTAATTCTATATGATGAACAACCTAGCTTGGCGTTTACTCTATGTAAATGGGTATGCATTACATGCTATGTATTGCTTACTACACCACATGTGCTACTTTTTATGGGTTTTAATGGTATAAATCTATGAACTTAATATGTAATCCATATGGAATAAAACCATGTTACATGACATGTATGAGATCCACAGACCATGTAATCAAAGCTATCTTGCAGTGGTCAGATGACATTCGACACATGACACATTAATTCCACATCACGTCCATCGACCACACAAACACTACATTGTGTGGTGTTACATGATGTGTATTATAGTTACACATTGTGTAACCCTACAAATCATATGGAACTCTAGAAATCAATAAATGGAGTAATTAAATTCCATGTAATGAACCCCCACATGACCTTCAATGATTGGTGAAACCACACAGGAATGTGGTTGACTGAGATTGCACAACATGTAATTATGTTACACACCATGTAATAGGGTCATATAGATAAGATCTCTGGAATCTCTAAATGATATCTATATGAGTTCTTGACATGTTCTTAGAATGTTCTTGGTCATATGATTTCAAATGAACTCATTATATCATATTAATGGATTAATAATGAAAAATGAAATGAAAATATAATAAAAGAATCATGACATTGATTAAAAAAATTAAATATTATAAATTTTAATGTGATCACTTTGATACCAATTGAAGGTTCTAAGAACAATGGAAATTGGCTAGGACCATTCCCAATAATGTAGTTTTGTTATATTTAATGGATAATCCATAAGTTCATGATGAATATTCATCATATATAATGAATATAACCAAATAAACTAGATGAAAGGAATCCCAAGGCATAGAAATAATCTTATCATGTTAAATTTATAGTTAATTTAATAACAAGAATTACCTCAGTCTTGAGATTATTTCTTCAATGAATATGTTTATCATTCAAACTCTATTAATTTTGTATTTTTGTTGTGCTAAGAGGATCCAAATTAGATTCTATTTATCAGTGATCCAAACTTACTCTTTGATATCTAAAAGACACTGATGGAACTTTGGGTGTTTGGATGAATGATTTTATCACCTTGTGTTGTCCATATTGATCATAACACAATCCTTCAACCTTGAAGGACTAACTTTCTTATTCTATCAATCTTGATAGGGAATAAGGAGGTGGATAAATTCTCTTGATATTGAGATGAACCCTAGAGAAGTTCCTCACTGAGAGAATTATATTGGGAGAGGATGCATTGTGCACACCATAAATGATTTCACACCTTCTCTAAAATGATATGAGTGGGTAAAAATAGATATAGGATTTAATATTGACAATTTCATAAAGTCCATTAATAAAATAATAAAAATAATATATTCCCTATAATAACAACAACAATAATAATAATACATAATGGAACGTGTAGAATTGAATAAATAAATATCATTTCATTAAATAAATAATTTCTTATTTATTTAAATGATATTTAATGATTATATAATTTACATTACCAGACACATAACTCAACCCATCCAAATTCCTTGGAATTTACTAAACCTTAAATAATAAATAAATATTATTTACTCTATAAATAAATAAATATAATATTCATGGTATTTTGAATCAATATTTATATAATATTTAGCTGACATAAATATGGCATCTGAATGTTCACAATCAATAAATCCCGAATAAATATTTTTTTGGCCATAATAATAATAATATTTATTACAAATTTTAAATTAAAATAGAATTCAACTCATATCAATGGAAAAACTAATTGTGTTACCCTATTGGTATCTTCCTTAGTGGCATTGGCAAGGCCTGCCTAAAGTATAATATTAGTGTCTAGAAATAGGTAATGACACCTATTGAGGAATAAGTTAATGTCAACATGAAAAAGCCACATAAAACACTCACTGTATAATATAATCCTGTTGTCTCAATATCTCATCAAGAAGGTTTCATATTCATGAAATCATTCCATATGGTCAATGTTTCTTTATTTGATTTCTTGAAATGAACCCATAAATCACCATATCTATGAAATTTAGTTTTACAGTTCCATTCTAACCAAAGGGACAAGATATCATCTTTCAATCTTGGAAGGGAAAAATAATTTGTTGACTTATTCATTTATTCCATATCACTCGTGACACACCCAACATATCCTACTTCCATGTGAACACAAGTCATCAATTTTTTTTGAAATACTTAGAAGTACATGAATCATGATATGTATTAATAACAATCTCAATTATAGGTACAAATATACATGTTCACAGACAGGAATTTCCAATGACATGAAAACATGTAAAATTTGTACTTATGGATATTTCCTTACAATCTCTCATATTGATGATTACCAAGTGATAACTTCTTGAGATAATACTTCCCCCACTTAAAAGAATCAGAAAAATGATTTTATGTATCATTTATGTCCTATCAGATGAAATCATTCAACCATATGACTTGTATGTTCAAGAATATTATCAAATCACATTAAGGTTCTCATCACAATGGGGAAAAATTATGACCTTTTGATGAAATAAATATTCTAAGGACATTATCACATTAATTTTATACAGAATAATAATCAATATGTGATACAATATTTATTAATATTCAAGTATTTGAATATATAATAAATCTTCAAAAAAAAGTATCTAGTTCTAGGGAACCAACTCCAACACATATTGGGGACATATTTACATCACCCTTGTAAATGATTTATCTATCAAAATGATATCTAAAAACTATGTGTTTGTGAATTAAATATGAGATAAAGTAAAAATAATGACATGATTAATTTCACCATGAAATGGTTTGGGAAATAAAAAATATGATGCGGTAGAAGTCACAACATTATAGTTTTTATATAAATGCCTCCATTAAGAGGTAATGTGTGAAAACTTATAGAAATCATGTAATGCTTTATAAGTGTTTATAATTTTTTTTAAATTTTAAAAATATATATCCTTGGATTAGTCGAATTATTACCCAAATTTTGGTAACATAGGGAATTAAACATTTATAAAATGTTTAGTGTTAATGATAAATCCTTTTGAAGAACATATTCGATACTTATATAAACTTGGCATATTACCATGAGGTGGCATGAAAATGACATAAACGAAGGTGTTGATTTTATCACTACAAAAATATGAGTTTTTGTCACTATATATCCATATTAAAATCCCTCCCAAGTATGTATTAGAGACAAGCATGACCTCCCTGAGGTCCACCTCTAATATTCCATGGGTTAGTGACTAACACTAAGGGTATCTGACACACAAATAAGGGGAATTACCATCATAAATCAAATCAAATAAAAATAGAACCACCAATCAACTTAGTTTCAAATTAAGGGAAAAAATACCATTCTAAAATTGTTACTAAATGACAATGAATATAATGTAACAAGATAATGAAAGGATGAACTTTTAGACTCTACTCTAGCTACCCAAAAAATAACATCCCAAAATCTCTGTTGAACAGTCCTATAAAACAACTCAAGAAAACTATAGAGGGGTGAGTACTTGAGAGTACTTAGTTGGATCATATTTGTAAAAAATATATATCTATGTGAAATAAATGTGCTGAGATAGACATGCGCGAGAACAACTAATCAAAGACAATGATTAATCAATAATAGAGGCTAAACAAGTAATAAAAGTAAACATGATATTATTTAATCTCTTAGATAACACCTTCAGTCGTGTTTCCCACATCATTATATCATATTAATAAATTTATATAGGCTAAATTAAAAAAGTGTTTTTAAATTTTGGGGATTATATAAAAAATAAAGAGAGTTCCCAGAATCATATCACTATTAATGGATTAATCATATCATATTAGATTAACAATTCAATTGTTTTAAATAAATGAGGATGATATCTAATTTCTAAATTCAAAATAAATAATCAATAAGGTCTAAAAACAAATCACCACTCTTCAAATTATCATAATCAATCCATCAAATCATCAATAATAGAATTCAAGTCATTTCCACATTTAATCATAGCTGATCAACCAAATTTTCACTACAATCACATTACATCTTCCACCACATCTCCACAACTACTACAACATCAACACAACTATATCATCATAACCACATCATGGTCACTACCACATCAGCACATCATCTTCATATCAACTCATGCTATAACCTCAAGCCATCACAACCCAAATACATTACATAACCCTAATCCATCACAACCCAAGGGAAACATGTACAAGTTATAACGATAATCCATTACATCCCATAAATAGGTGCAAGTATCAAAACCTTTATCCATTAAATCCCATATATTTATATATATATACACTTCACCTTAATCCATTACAACCCATGTAAGTATATAAATGAAGTCATAACCATAATCCATTACATACTGTAAGAACTATATATGCAGTAACCTTGATCCATCAGAGCCTGTGTATAGGTTCACTATACTTTAGGCCATTTTAAACCACACTGGAATACACATAACCAAAATCTATGACACCATACATGTTGAGTGTCATAAATATAGACACAAATAGGTAAAAAAAACATGCAATCAATCAAAAAATCAAACAAACAATCACATAAGAAATATATATAACAAACAAGAACATGGCATAATAATAAATACAACATCCCAATTAATTATAAGATAAAAAAATAAAGAAATAGCTGATAGATTATTCTCATCATTTCATGATTTGATAACCAAAACCATAAAATACCAGATATCACAACTAAATATTACTACAAAGACTAAGATAATACTTAATTTACCTATTAATTATTTGATTAATTAATTATCTAACCATTTACTAGTTAATTAAATAGAACTATTTAAATTCACGTACGTATGACCTAACCTAATCTCACAAAATCATGCATTACCTTACTAAAATGATATTAACTATAACATCACATAATGAATTGGTAATCCTAAATTATATTTCTTAAAATTTTAACCTTTAATTTTAAGGTTTCTATTAATTTTTATAATATTATCATCCATAAACCATTTCCATTGACACATTAAAAACTAAAGAAGTAGCATATATTCAATCCATAATCAAGATATGGTAGTATATAGAATAATTGGATGAATATGTTCATTCTTCCACATTATTTATCACCTTTTTGTATTTCTATTTTAATTATAGAGCTCTATTCTATCATTATCAAATGATTATTAATTCATTTATCATTTAAACATATAATTTTAGCATAACATCATTAACACAATGCTTCTAAAAATACACACATATGATTAAGAAGGTTATTAATAGTTTAACACAATAAAAAATAAATAGGAATATGATTCATCCAATCCATAAATAATTAGAGGATCTGCACACACATAATTAATAATCACTAATTAATAAGGAATTATATCCACTTTTTCATAAATTAATTATTAAAACATATTTATTCTTTTCAATTTACTTTCCACAATACTTCTTATTTGTGATTCCCTAACTAAAATTATCTGGTTTGGGATGAAGTTCAATATAACCTCAAGAACACCACCCCATATGCCATAGATTTCCAATTAGTAGAATGGACCTTGAAAAATAGTGGGGAGATTATTACCTCATATAAAATTATAAATAACAGTTGAAAAAAAATGAAATAAGTATGTTAAAAATAATCATTAAAGTACAAAAAAATCACTAAACACAATTACATATCAAATTATGTTGTTACATGACATAAAAACATATAATCGGTTTCCCACTAACCGACCACATATAAAATAAATTGAAAATTTAATATACGAAGACTCTCCTATATTCATAAATCCTCATCCTAATCTCATATTATATATACCCATATATCTTTACAAGACTGATCCTCTACACATCCCATGCTCTGACTTGAAAGGAAAACATAAGGCCTTCACACACACTGAGATACCCATGAAGGGTGTGAGCATAAACTCATTAGGGTCTCACCAAGCACACTTAATATACACCTTTATATATATGTTTATGCATGAGGAAAATAAATATATAACTAAACATTCCCATTAATTAGTTATGTGCTAACTAAGACACCATGACACTTACTGAGATACACACACCTGTTGGGTCATTGGGTGCAAACCAAGCCATCCCGACGCTCAACCATACCTACTTTGACACCATTATAGAAGGAAAGTTTGAAATAGTTACTAAACGACTTAGATCATGTTGCATGGGCTGCACATCAACACAACATATTCAACTAATTGATCTATATCCATATTCCACCTTTAAAGAAAAATTTACACATCCATCTTTAAGGGAATTTCATGATCCACCTTTAAGGAGTCATCACCTAGATCGTCCAACTAATCATAACCTAATGCTAATCCCCTTACATGTGATGGCATGTACACTTGACACACTCAAATAATTTTAACTATACTCTTGTGCATGGACGTTCCCCTTTGATGCAACATACTAAGAATTATGAATGATGGATGTATTCCAATGATGTGTGGTCATTCCCACATCAACTAAAATTTCCAGACTCAGATTCTAGATAAAACACCTTGACCCCAGTAACCTAGAACCGATTTTTATTTTAATATATTAGAACAAGATACAAGATATCTCATCCCAAAGGATCGAATATTTTAATAATATTAGGAGACTAGATACATACACGATTCACATATTACATTAGAAAACATGAATTAAAAATTAAAATTATAGAGATAACTTTATTATTTCCTCTAGTATATTCATAAAAATAATTCATAAATACCTTTTTAGAAACCTAGGGAAAGAAAAACATAATAAATGGTGAGATAATATTCTCAGTATGGGGAAGCATACAATAAAAGATATAACGGAATAAATAAAGCATGAAAAAATAGAAGAGATAAAAAATAATCAATTTTTCTGTAAAGACCCAGAAGTTCTGTATTTTTTTTAAAAATACATGAGAATTTTACGAGTCCGCAGTTTATTACGGCGCCTGATTCCGAGGCCCGGTGTGCCCAGAATCAATTTATGAAGTTTTGTTCGGGTACGTTCAGTAAACGTACGTGCAAGATTTTATATCTTTTGAACCGGTACTCAGAATTGAAATCCGAGGACACCGTTAAACTCACAGCGCTGGTATTATCTTAAGGCGACTATCACCACAGTTGCGTTTTATCGAGGTTGGAAGTTAATTTTTAGGGTTTTTAAATAAATTATATAAAAATATGTCTAGAATATTTTTATTTGAGTGGTGGTTTAATCCTTCAAGGGGATGTTAGAGGTGGGACCCACCCACGCATAACCTCCCATGGAAGGATATTTTGTAGTGGGGACCACACGAGCTTCATACCCCCCATTAACCCCCCATTAACTCTCCTTTATTAATTTGACACCCCTCTTCAATAAATTTTTGGAGCCTCTTCCCCTTCTCCATTATGGTGCCAACACACCTAGGAATTAATTAATGCCAATTAATTAATTTGATGTGTTTTGAATTCTTTTGAATTCTTTTTGATTGCATGGCAATAATAAAATAATAGGGAAGATATCATTTTATTTTGGAATTGGTGATTCTTTCATTGGTGGTGGAACTTTGGGAGAGTTTTGGGATAATTCTTGGAGAATGATATCCTCTCAATGAAGAACGCCCGTCTCCACCAAGGAGCGACAAATCCGTCTTCTTCCTCTCCAACCGAGGCAAGAAATGGAAGATTCCACCTGCAAATAACGTCGCCAACGATGACGTCATATCCTCCCGAAGTCAATGGAACGACACCGCTTTCCGCGACTCCGTCAAGAGAACATCGATTACGAGGTAAAGGGATTTGATTATTTTAATGTATGAATATACCCTCGATCTTCATCATTTATTTTGGTTCGACGATGGCCAATTGTTATCACATAATACGAAGGGCACGGGCCGAACAAACATGGCCCGACGTCCCTCCATTTATTCTTGTTTGGTTGACGTCGGAGGTGGATCCGTAAGGGCGCGGTGCCATCGCACCGCGCCAGAGAAGAACTACGGCCGGGAGGGTTGCGATGGATGAAAGAGGCGCGTCGTTGTCGTGCCGCACCATGAAGGGGGTGAGGAACCGAGGCCAGGGCGGGCCGTGGAAAAGGGGTGTGGCGCCGTCATGCCGCACCAGAGAGGAACCGCGGAACCGTCGCGCCGCGCGGTGGAGCCGAAGGCTGCGGCCAGGTCGGACCGCGGCGGTCATGGCGCGGTGCCGTCACGCCGCACGGAGAGCAGGAGGACCGCGATGCCGTCACGCTACGGTGGAGATGCAGTGATGGAATTATTGGAGCGAGATGATTCTTTTGGCATACTCCACTTGAGGTTCGGATGCAGTTGGAGTACGGTTGGGTTGGTTTGAGCCTAAAAAAACCAACCAGGCCCCTGGAATGAAAATGCCAATTAATCTCAGACTGAGCATTCGATTGACACGTCTTCTGTTGCGTTGGGTTGCTTTTGATGAGATGAAACTAAGAGATACATCAAATCAGGAATTCGTGATAGTTTATGTATCGACACTTGTCTCGAGGAGCGAACCCTCCCAGAATCGAGTGTGCTGTGTGCGGGAACCCTAGAGCTGGCAGCGACTGAGATGACATTTATTCCAGAATCCTCCGTGGGTTCGACAACGATGACTTATATACCGGAATCCTCTGTGGGTTTGATAGCGATGACTACTGTACCGGAATCCTTTGTGGGTTCGACATTTTGACTTCTGTTCCTGGATCCTGTGTTGGTCCGACAGAATAGCTGATTCTGGATCCTGTGTGGGTCCGACAGCTTAGCTGGTCCTGTATCCTGTGTGGGTCCGACAGCTTAGATGAATCAGTGACTACATCTGATCATCTCCATCACTATACAAAATATGTATACCTATGTGAGCTGAGTCTCGACCTTCAGTCGATATTATTGAAATGATTTACTAACTTCCTTTGTGGAATGGGTTGTGCTTGGGCTCAAGATTTGGAGCCGGACTGTGATTGGTAACTTAGGTATATGTATAGGCATATACCTAAGTATGGTTGGTTGACACATCATGACTTTATTTTACTTTTTGGTTCATCCTTGTTGGATATTGTGAGATCTTGAGGGTCTCGGGGTCCCTACTGAGTATTGTTATACTCACCCCTGCATGGGCTTTGCCCACACCTCATTGTGTTGGTTGCAGACGACAGATAACACTGATCGAGGTAGAGAGTTGTAGAGTTGGACGATACCCAGAGGTGGACCACTTTACGAGATGTACACGAAGCGGTCGGATGGACTTGGGGTGCTGAGGAGGCATCTGTAACCACCCTTCAGGTGGGAAATCCGGAGGATGACTCAGTAGTTGTTGTTTTACTTTATTGCAGTTGTACTAGCTTTTCATTTGTATTTTACTTTACTGTTGGGCTTGTATTTCCGACCACTTTACTTTCAACACCTTCTTTTGTATACAGTTTTACTTAGTTTTTTACTTCTACTTGCGTACTCTGTTGTTTTTGTTTACTTTTATAAATGCAATGCCTTCCCAGTTTAGGGATTTATGCCTTTGGTGCTAGTCGCCAGCCCCCGGCCTATGGAAGACGGGATTAGGGTAGTCACGATACGAGCCCCGAGGGATGGGTCGTGACATTTTCTATATAACTAATATCATAAAAGGGAAATATTTCCATGGATGATTTAAAAACATAAATAATCAGATGGATAACAATAAATAGTCTTATAAGGATGGAATTCATAATGCCGAAAATCATAATCTTACTCTCAAGACCTCATGCTAATAAATTTTACATAAATAGGTAGGACATACACCAGATACCCAAAATAGTTTGTGTCATAAGACCTAAAGATGTATTTATAGGCTATAATGTGACCCACCCATCAATTAATAAGTCCAATCCTTTCATCATATGAAAGGGGTGAATAATCAATACAATACATAATCAACATAAATATCCATATTTAAAAACTAGCATAAATAATATCAATATTTTTACCCAGTCAAAAATTAAAAATCATGACCATAATATATCCATAGTAATATAGTGGATAATATCATTAAATTATATCCCTAATAAATCATAATATTCATCAAAATATGTTAGCATGGATGAAAATACTTTTAAAATATCACAATATCATTTCATGAGGAAAATACCCTTTTCATTATGAAATCACTTATAATAATATCTAAAAATTTCCATAATATTAGGAAAAAAATTCTTTTAAATGAACCATTAAGACATATAAAGTAACATTCAAAATAAATAATTATCATTATGGTAGTAAAATATGAGTAAAAATAAAGAATCTGTTCACACCTTTTGTAAAAATTACCCTATTTAAAAAATGATAAGAATAATCCTTTTAATTTTTTTTATAAAATAAAAAAAATAGGTAAAAATGACCATAATAAATCATATAATAATATTAAAACCATTATTGGAATTTTTTTAAATAAAACATGGACATGGAAGAAAAATATTCCTCAAAAAATAGAAAAACAATGTTAATTTTTATTAAAATAATTCATTTGGTGTTTTTGAGTTTCAAAGATGGTAAAAATAGTACTAATAATTGAAAACCCAAGAAGTAAATAGTGGATAATAATATGTATTTGTTTTAAGATAGAAATATCATATAATTACTCCAATAAAAACTTAAACATAAACAATCTTGAATAAGGATGATATTGTGAAATTAACTCTTAGCGCTTTGGTAACTTTTGAATAATAACCTCAATGAATGAAATAATTTCAAATGAAACTTTAAATACCATGAATATGGAGCGATTAATGATATAAAATATCAAAGGGGAAGTATATATACCAAATTAACTAAATAATTATTGAATATGACATATGTCACATGAAAATAACAATGAGATAAGAAACACTTACCTCAGGTATGACTTACTTCACAAGTGATTTTAACCTATTTTATAATAAATTTAAATTTATTAAAATTATATAAAATTATCATTTATATTCTTATCATATCATATATTATCCACTCATAACATCACAACACCCATTTATTAATAATTATTTATTAAACTTGTTATTTATGAGAGTGAGCTGTTTCATTTTTCATGTAAGTTTCAGTTTAGTAGTTTTGTTCCTTGCATCTTCTCATGGTTTAATCATCTATGAAATTTTAATAATGATATAAATATCATGTATTTATTATATACAAATTTATAATCATTCTTTAAAGAAATATATAAAAAATGAATAATATCGCTTTGTGTTGGTTGTAGTCCACACATACACATGAGCGATGTTATAATTTTTTAACAGGTGGAAGGATAAGAAGGTAAAATATATATTATATTTCTAGAATATTAATTATTTAAAAAATATTAGATATATTCATCAGTTACATTTTTATAACCATCTAAATAAATTGGTGATGAAAAATGATTTACACCACTTCGTGGAGATGGTAGGTCGAAGGTACGCATGAGTAATTTTTTGTTTTCCATGGGATGGAAAGGAGATGAAGAATGGTTGTGAAGTTAGAATAATTAAATTTAATTATATATAATATAATAATTTTATTATATTATCATGATTATATAATATTTTAATGAGGTATAAGATGGATTAAAATTAAAACACTCAGTTAAGAGTTATACATCTTCTTCTGAAAAACACATTTAGATTACATCATAAAAATTCTAGGTTTGTCTTTTAATGTAGATATGAACTATAAGAAGTTGAGAGGAATGTTATAGAGTTATTTTTATTGATATTTTTTGATATAAAATAATCATGAAATTTGAGGAATAGAGGAGGGGTGGCCTACTTATGTAAGAGAGGAGAGGGGAACCCTTGAAATTACTTAAAGTAATAAATTAATATAAATTTAGTTTCTTATTAAAGTAGAATAAAATTGATATATCTAGAATCTATGATGATAATAATTTGAAATAATCTCATGAAATAAAATTTATACATCTTTATGTTATGTTTTAATAGTTATCTCTATGTTTTGACCTCCTATTAACCCTTTCAACGATTACCATGATAAAAATGTTATTTACTTTTTAGGGGTCAATAAATTTAAAATAAAATGAAAAGTGACCCATACATGGAAAATGATTGATATTATCAAATATATCCAATTTAAATGGCCAAATATAATATTTTTATGAATTTTAAATCATTTAATAATATATTATTTAACATAAAATACCATTAAAGTCATTTTCAAAACTATTCACATAATTGACTATAATAAAACATCAAGAAAAAAATTTAGTTCGAATATGAACTTTTAACACATCACTAATACATTATTTTTATCTAAAAAATTTGTGTAACACTATGAATCACCCAAAAAAATATTACTTTGTACGTTTTTAAATCATTTAATTGATTTTTCTACTGTTTGAACAAGAACTGTGTTGGAATTGAGTAAGAATTTAAGGTCATTATTTCTTCACTAAAATTTTAAAAAAAATTACCATCATAAAAAAATTATTCTTATTAAAATTAAAAATTTATATAAATTCATTAATTGTTTTTATCCTCGTGAAAACATATTAGAGATATTAAAATTAAGAAAGGGACATTTTGGAATTATTATTTACTTAAAATAATATAAAATATTTTATCAAGAAAAAATGGAACAAAAAATTATATATTTTAAAATATTTGATGGTTTTGGTCAAAATAAACACATAAAATAGTATAATGGAAAGTGTTAGGGAGATATTTCAACCTTATCTCATAGTTTTAACCTCATTTTTCCCATTTTACCCTAACCAAGGTAACAAATATTTACCACTATTACTATTCATAATGATTAAAAATAAAAGGGATTTATTTACCAAATTTGAACATCATCATTCCAAATATTAAATTAATTTTCCAGGATTCAATTTATATAAATTGGAATGAATCAATTTTAATATAAATATGTAAAATACAAATGAAAAATAGTTTTTAGAAAATTGCGTTTTTAAGCATAAAAATTAACTTATAAAAAAATTAAATATAATACTAATTATTTTTTAATTAATTATAATTTTTATAATTAAAGGATTATTATTTCACTTTAAGAAATATTCCAAAAAATAATGGTACTTTTACATTACTTTATTTAAAGAAAAGAAATGCAGTTTTATTGAATTCTGTATTTTTTCACCATTCACTCAAAAATATTTTTTTTATAAAAATATAAAAAAACATCCTCAACATATAATGAAATTTTTATTTAATAAATTATATTAATTCCCTAAAATAAAATTTCTAAAAATGGTAGATATTGATTATAATTTCCATGCATAAAATTCAATAAAACCCATTTTTGATGAAAACATAGTTTTGAAGCATAAAATGACTTTATTAAAAATTGAGTACATATTTATTATGAATTAATAAATAAATTTTAATTATACAAAACATTTATAAATATTTTTTATAATGTGTTTATTTCTATTCATACAGCTAATTTAACAACTAGGTTGTTATGGTCACATTTTAATAATATTATTTTTATAGTGTATTTCAGTTCGCATAAAGCTCAGAGTTGTTAAGTAATATATCAAGCATAATATTCTTATAAACTGAATTTTCGGGGTTCTATATTATCCCCACCTTAAATAAATTCTTTCCTCACAATTTTTATCTCATTAATCATTGGTTCAATATTTTAAAATATTATATTATTGAAAACCCACATACAAAGGGATAATAAAACTTCCTTTGAAAATGGAAAGTGTAAAACATAAAGGTTACTTGAAATAAAACACAATTAGGTTCCCAAATAAGGATAAAATTAGTGGGAAGTAAAAATATGGACACAGAGGAGAACGATGATATCCAAAGAATAATAGAGAGTAATAAATAACATGGTCATGATAAAGTTAATATCCACATAACCATAAATTAATATGTGATAAAGAAGAACATAAATTCATTAGAAATGAAGGTAATATGATAAATTTTTTATTTGAATATCCTAGAATTTTTCAAAAAATTGAGGGTGATGGACCAACTCACTAGACTACAAAACTACCCTATTCCATCCACCCTTCATGAAGCAACACATATATCCATGACATGACGCTTCACTTCTAGATGAAATATTAAATTTAGAAACACTTTGATTTATCTAAACATCACTCTATACATAAAATACCCAAAAAACAAAAAGTATTGGTCCAATAAGGTCTAGGGCATTACATTAGATACCTATCAAAAAGTTCTCATCATCGAAAATAAAAAACTAGCTCGGGAAGAAAAAAATGATAACAAACCCAAAAATACTTGGGATATACCTATTAAATATGGATCTCACCACTATTGAAATAATAACACAATAATATCAATCATAAGAATATAGAATCAATTATTTCAACATTAACATGAACCATGGAAATGAACATATTAAAATATATTCAATAAGAGTGATACCTTCCCAACAAGGACAACACTATCCAAGGGAACTACTCCCTAAAACCAAGAAGGACCCAACCAATCAAGGAACCATGTCCTAATTCATAGGTATTACTAAACTCAAGGTAAAACATATACTATACACTTAAAAACCTCAAAGTAAAAATTCTACAACAATATAAGCTCTTCTTTAATAAGGAAATCCCTAAAACTAAACAACCACATGAGATACCTCCCAAATATAGTGTTTTCCATAAAAATTGACTTAACATAATAGATAATTAAATAGGACAATATCAATCACTTACACTAAAAAAATACACCTCCATAATAACCATTAATCATTTTATAAATTCATAATAAGTTTGTGAAGTCATGTATCTAAAATCATTCATTTTAAATAAACATGTATTTCTCTAAAATTATTCATTTTACTTATAAAATCATTTATTTACTTAAAAAACCATTGAAGTTTCTAAAAAATCGCTGATGATTTTAGTTTAACTCATCCAATATTAAATAAACTCTCTTTAAAAAAACAATCTTGAATTTTGAAACACACTTTAAGATAAATGGAGTGAAAATATGAAAAAAATTGAAATAAGAATGCTAAAGATTATTCAAAAGATTAACCCATTAAAGAAATAAATCCAATAGATTAAAAAAATACACTCATAAATTCAAAAAACTAGACTCATTCACCATAACTAACTAATAACCAAAATCTAACCACACTACCCATCAAAATAAACACTTTAGATAAACCAAAGAATACCATGAACCATAGGGAAATAATATTGTAAACCTACCATCACTTCACAACACAAATATATCAGCTTAACAATTACATGAAACCTCATTCTACTCATCCCCAGATCTCAAATCTATGACCAAATTCCAGAAGATCACCTCAATTTCTACCTTTTCTTACTAAAAGAACCATAACTCAAGCGATTTTCCTAAAAATTCCCAAAAACCAAGAATAAAGTTCCATTAATAATCTTATTATGGTTCCTTACCTATAATCAATACCTAAATCACAAACTCTCCTCCATTATTGAATCTTCAACCTCAAGGCGGACTCAAAACACTACAATAATACATCTTTATTAGATAATAGGTCTAGAAATTGGACAATCATTGCACAAAAATGAATCCAAAGATCATGAACACTAGATTATCCTTACCAGAAATCTAACAGATTTTCATACATTCTCTCCCCCTCACTTGGGTAATGAATTCCTCCTTGACCAAGTTAATAAATTCTTCCCAAGAAACTTCTTTTGGCCGACCATGGTTCATCATCCACGGCACTTGATCTATCCATAGAATCAAACTCACTACTAAGTCAACTAGAAATTGATACACATCCTTTTTCAATTTTAAAGAAGCCTCAACCACTTATAGTCATTCCTGAACTTCGATACCAAACACTCTAATAATGAACTTTAGTACTTCTCACCACTAAAATATGGAAAAAACCTTATCATATGACTCATTCTTTCACTTCTTGATCACAATAACTTGATGATGCTCTGAAAACATTCCTTAAATACAAACATCCAAATTAAAAAGGTTAATTTTGAAAATTTAATCACATATCAATAGAAGAGGAAACATAAACACACTATAAGAATCATATTCACTACTACACCCAAAAAATCACTAAAATAACCCATACTCCAACACAACTACCTCATCATTCCCACACAGTACCATTGAGAATATAAAAAACCCCTTATTCTCCCCATCAAACATGGATACCATACAATGGGAATAATAATCTTAGTTAAAGGAAGGACCTCAACAATACCCTCCAAGGAAAAAATATTTACACTTGCTTAAATTTCATCATTTTGATGAATTATTGAAGGAATATTAAAAAAACATGAATTTTAAACATGATGAATTCCCTTGAAACCAAGACATTTAAAACTTTACAAATTTAACCCCAATATTTTCAAAAAAAATCATTTTTCCATAAACCATTTAAATAATTTTTTTAATATTTATTTTAATTAAGTTATCAATAAAAACCCTTTATAAAATACACCCAAAACATTTTGGAGGACCAATATTAAAATATACACAAACTTTATTAAAAATAGAATCTTTTATTTATTTAATAAAACATATTACCAAAAAATCACATTATTGTTTTTGAAAAAGTAAATATTATCATACAACACTATGGAAATTATTACAAATCATGGGGAGGGTTATCAAAATCAGAAAGTTTGAATCAAAAATAGTTTTAAATAAACATTTCACTACCAATTAATTATATTTAATGACTTAATAAATTATCCAATTTAACTTAACTCATATATTAAAATATTAATAATTCATCTATTAATGCATTAAAATTTTAACAAGATTTTTATTGAGTCAACTGACAATCCTAAGAAATTTAATATAGATAAAATGTGATGAATATCATACCATATTAAACTTGATTTACTTATTAACTTTAATATCTCAAAATAGAAAATATTATATGATTTTTTTATATTATTGTATTAGATATTAAAATTCTAGCATGCTCCTTTTCAAATCTATATAAACATGTTTAACTTCAAAAATACATTATCTAGATTAACACATAACATGTTATAAAAAACATGAGGCTGTAACAATTCATCTTATATAGTTAAAAGATCATTTAGGTTACTAGAATATAAATAATTTTTAATAAATCACCCATTTAAACTATCAAATTATATAATTTAAGAAAAATATCAAAAAGCATAAAGTTGGTTTCAACATTTTCAAGGTTATCGACCATTTTGGTAAAAGTCATTAATTATTTAAGTTTCAATTTTATAATTGATTTATACCCCTTTTAACATTCAATAACATAAAATTAAAAACATATCAGTATATACAGAGTCATATGTAGTAATCAATGCAATCAAAAATTGACTTAAAACATAGGTAAAAACTACACCAACAATATTTTGAGACAAAAGAAGCAATAAAAATAAAAATTCTAATAATACCCTTTATACTCCTATAACCTTAATAATGACCATTGTTGAAAAATGAATCCTTAAGACCATAATATGGACTTTTAATCAAGATTATTTAATTAGATTCATCACTATTTCCTAAAATAATCATAACTCAAACACATGTTCAATCCTTATAATTCATGCGACATACCTAGGTCTCAACCTAATAATTAGCCATATCTTACCTTTCATGCTTAGTAAGATTAAATTCCTTACATCAGATCATACGGGGCCATAATTTTCCATGTCCTAGCTATTCTTCCTATATTATGTCACATTTAGGTTCAAATATTACCATTTCCCTACCGAAACCATGTAAATCATCACAAGTTCCAAACTCCAAAATCTACTATAACTATTAACCAAAGATTCAATATCACCTTTTCACAACATAATCCAATTGTAAACCCCTTTTATAACTATAGTGATGGTGAAAGAAACCCCCAAATCCCATCTCTAATAAGCTATGGGATAACAAATAACACCGAGGGTATAACCACACATGTATTGGAGGCATTACCCTTATAACCTCTAGAAAATATATTAAACACCACAAATAAACTATATAATATTAAATAAAAACCACAATGCATGTTAATTTCAAATAGAAACAAAGTCACCCAAATAAAATACCAAAAGTAAATTCCTATGATAGTGACTTTGACAAAAGTTCCAATTCTTGAGTTAATAATATATATCTTAATAGAAAAATCCATCCAAGAAACATAAAAAATAAATTTATTTAAATAGAGGTGAGTATAAAATTATACTTAATAGGATCTTATTCTGGGGTTTTTTGTCTCATAAACCTATTCAATAATTTTTCCCCTTAAAATGCGGTATATCGGTGACCATGTGGCTGCCTCACGAGGTGGTTACAGGCTAAGTTATCAAACTATCAGTTTGTTAATTTGTTTTTGTTAAAGTAAAAATCAGAAATGGGGATTTGAAATGAGTTAAACTATTTTATATGATAGAAAATAATATTTCAACATGAAATATATGTTAGTGATTGAAAATAAAAAAAGGAGTACTGAAGAAAACAAACTAAAGATGCTAGTAGTGGACAGACATCAATCCTCAAATAGTCCCTTTATCATTTTTAAAAATTGATTTCTAATTGAATTATCCAGTTTATACCTCAATAACTCAATTTATACACCTATTATGTATAGAAACCATAATGATACCTCAATTATGGATGGTTATCCTCTCATGAATGTGATTCAATTACCCAAAGACCTTTGAGAAATCAAACCTAATTGAACTTGTTGTGCTCAATGGGGAGACCTCACACAAAGATGTTTAAACAAAAATTCAGTAATTTCAAATTACTAAGATGATAAAAAATCCAGAACAAAATATAATAAATTTAAATACTAAAATAAATAAAAATCCTTCAATAAAGAAAACAAATTCCAGGACAATTAAAAAGAGAAGAGTTTACAATGAAGAACACAAACTTAAAAGGTAAAATGCCTTTGAATCTTCACTGCCCACCACTACTTGGAGTTTATCCCTTCATGGATTGATAAATTCCTGATATTATCCTCTTATTCATCATGTCTTAACTATCACATCACCCTACTTCAATCCAACCATCCTCTCAAATGAATGTGATGATGAAAATATAAAGAGAAAGGGGTGTGGAAATCTTCTGTCCATATCTTTATAGTAAAATATAGATTTAGAGTCATCAAGAATTTAGTTCAAACACCAGTTCTTTTTATAAATAAAAAATCTTAGCTCCTTATAACATGTGGTTAAAACGATATGATTTAAATACCGAATACCACTTTTTCTGTCAGAAGAGAATCTTAAACTTTCCTCTCTTTTACCCGAACATGGATTTCCTTAATGAGAAACTTTTCCATTTAAAATCATAATTAACTCTTTACATTGAGTATGACTCCATATAAATTTGTAATAATCATATTTTGACACCTTTATCTAGAGTTATACCTCATTCATTAAGGTGGGGTCCATTCTGCTGGCCAGAAACCCTCTCCAAAAAGATTGATTTTTTTGGGCCTCTATAGGGTTGAATAAAGATCTATTCTATTTGAAAAATATTTACTCCACAAACAAAGAGTTCCTAAAAAAACGAATCATTAATTTTGGATCAAAATTAGAAGTGATATACCTAAAATATAGAAGCTATTAAAAATAGTTAAAGTTCCAAAATTATGCGATTTTAAATGTTAATATGAAAACATCCATAAATCCGAAAAACAATTCAATTTCAAATAAAATGTAAATTTTTTTGGGTTTAAATCATTGAAATTAAAATAAAATTTATTGAAAATTTCAATTCTATAAATTACCCCATACTTAGAACTCAGACTCCGGGACAAGTTAGAACTCAAAATAAATTTCCAATAAAACTTTAAAACACATGTTAATGAAATTCACAAGCTCAAAATCAATGTACCAAACTTATAATTCCTCTTAAACAACATAAATTCAAAATTATTCATTTTTTTAATTCAATATATCCCTATTTCATTCATTCCTATGTGAATAATTATACCTACATCATTTTTTTCCTCTCAACACCTGGTTTTGATTTTGAACAAATATTTTCTCATCCAAATAAATACAGGGTTCACCATAGGATTGAAGAATTTATAAATATTCAACCAATTGAGTTAAAGAATTTTTTCCATCATGAGGACTTATAAAGTGTATTTATATGGCTTAAGGTTGGTGGGTTTCATGTGTAAATTTTTTTGAGGCCATATAAGGAGTTTCTGGATCTTTTTGAAGCAAAAAATGTATGATTAAAATTTTCACTCAAGTATGTTATCCTCCTCACTCTCCTTAGAATAAAACCATCTATTATAATTTTTGAGAATATATTTTTCCATCCCACACCATAAATATTTTAGTAGGAAAAAATGTAATTTTTTCTTCTCTTTTATTTTTTTGTAAAGTTCCAGATAGGCCATAAATTTCTTCTATTGATAGCTCTAGAAATACAGGACTCAATTTCCTTTGAGAGCTCTAGATGGGCACAACTCTTAGAAAAATATTTTCCAGTAAAAAAACATCTCTTAAAAGTTTTAATCTCTACCCAAATCAACACCAACTGATATTTCAGACCATGATACATCTTCCTTTCATACTTAAGTTCAACAAGATCTTACATTTTCACTTCTAGAGTAGGTTGGAAAGGCAAAATGTATTGTATTGTGTCTATTTAATAGAAATTACATAGATAATAAGGTTTCACAATGGTAAAATGTATAGGGTAGGCCATAATATAAAAGTATTCTCATGAAAAATGGGGATTTCAATCACAATTGAAGTGGTCATTTTAAACAAAACTTCTTTAAATCTCATGGGTTTTGATAAAAAAAAAGGAATGTTCTGGTTAAAATAGGCATGATTTGGTTCACTTAAGAAGGGAGGTGAATGTGAAGAAGATAAAAAATTGGTTCAAAATCCTCAAAATCAAGTGATATTAAATATTGGATAACATTTATGGAATGGAATTCAAAATTGAATCGTGTTTTCATGAATGTCCACAACTTGAATCCAAAACATAGCACATTTCATCAATCATTTAAGTTCAATTACATTAGTCAAGTTAGTTCCTTCCATTGAATTTTTTTTCAATTCATAAAGGATATTAATTTAAATATTAAAATTTTTTTAACACAAAATTTGAAATAAAACACACATAAAGTGAAAATAAAACAAACAAAATCCTAATCTTCCTATCATTCCCCCCACACACTTATTTTTTATAATGTCCTCATCGTGTATAGATTATATGAGAAATGAAAATAAAAAAGATAAGACATGAAAAAAAAGTAGGAATGAAAGAAACAACTTAAATTTTATTGATCAGTTTTATCTGTAACACCCCAAGCTTCCACGATACACTTCTCATTGAATAATACAATTGCGTGTGTTGTATGCAACTTTGAGTTCTAACACACACCACAACCAATCAAACTAGCAGTTATGAATAGTAATACCCACTTTTTGAAATTTTATACATTTTATCTTTCAAAATGGACTTCATTTTTGGATTCATAATATCTAAATTAGATTAGGGTGAATTTTTGGTACTTTTCGGATAACTTTCATATTTCGATGAATAGTGAAAATTACTAAATTTTAATTAAAAACAACTTTTTAAATCAAAATAATTAATAGTGATAAATTATGAATTTGAGTGATTTTAGAGTATAATTAGATTATATTTTTACCATTTAATCCAATTTTGGTCATTGTACATAATTTCACATTTAAACTGGACATAAGCAAGTGCCAATCTTTTGATAGTTATTATCTCTTAAAAATACGTTTTTTGTTTTAACAACGAGAATTAATTTGAAATTAATTTCTGCGACTTCTGTGTTTTGAATTTAGAAAAATTGATTACATATTTATAATCAGGAGGTCTAAATTTTGTAAATAGGTAACTTTTATTTTTAGACATTTTGAATAATTACTTCGGTAAATATTTTATTTACCATGGTTAAAGGGTAAATCCGGTAAATAAGGGTAAAAAATAATATCATAATAATATTAAATTACCCTAAAACGTGTCCTAAACCTATTGGATGATACATATCCGACCATGAGCATCTTTGAGTCGATTTTGGGACCCCATGGATCCACTTGTAAGTGATAATGACACTTTATATTAATTAAGTTAAAGTAAATACAAAAATTACATAAGCATATATATCTTTTAGAAAAACAATTTTTACATTGTGTTATATATGTTATATTTTAGACTATAAATATTCATTAGAAAGATAAAAATATTTCATACATAATGGTATTTTATTTATAATATTTAGACATTGAATAATTAAATTTATTTATGACATAATAATGATGCAGTATTTTCCTTTTTAATGAAAGAATCAAATAATTAGTATTATAAATGTTAAAATAAATATACTTTGAAAGTTTTGATGACATAAAAAATTTTCATTGGTTAATATGACATGTTAGGATTGATTAAATTAATTTGGTTTGAATTAATAAAGTGTTTAAGACTTTAAAAAAAATCAAATATTAAAATTGACATAAAAGAGTTTTTTAAAACAAATATTATATTATTAATTGATATTCCATTCCTGAAAATATAAGCTTCCACCAAAGGATTTATATCATTATATTTATATCATTAATGGACCACTTGGGGGTCTCTTGGATGTTTATAGTAAATTTATTAACTATATAATATAAAAATAAAAGAGACATGGTAAATGTAAAACTATTTAACTAAGAGTTAAATAAAAAATATAAAGTTAATATAGTGACCCAAACCTGTCTAAAACCTATTGGTTGAGTGGTTTTCGAACTATCCTCACCTTAAACTTTAAATAATCCAATTTTGAGCCATTAGAAACCGAATATTAATTTATTATAAAATAATATTTCTAGCTTTTCCTAAGGTGCCCCTCACCCCTCTTATAAAAGGGCACTCCCCCTTACCTCTAATTAACACCTTCAAAGCCTTTTGGATCAGACAAAAACTACCAAAATATTCTCTAAAATTACCTAAATTTAACCTAGAGGCATTATTTTTATCATAAATCCAACCTAAGGAGCCCTTTTGATCAAATCAAAAAAAAGAACCCGAAGAAGAGGTAATGTTTTCACCACCCTCTTTCAAGTTTTTTTTCTTAAACTTATTCTTTATTTGTTTTATCCATTCTAAAATAATAACTCCAGTATATTATATATACTGTTATGTTATTATAAATATGGTACAACCATATTCATTATTCTATCCATCCTTTGAATGACATGTCACCATACATGCGTACGTACGGCTTACCGTCTCCACGTCGTGGTGTAATTGTTATTCAAAACATTATTATTTGGATGGGTATGATAATGATGTTTAATTGATGTAAATAATAAATATAACAGGATAATTATTCTTTATGTATGATATAGCATCCAATTATATATTATTTTAATATCAAAATAATGATATTGTCCCTCGTGCGTACGTATGGACTACCGTCTCCACGAACACGATGAGATTCATTCCCCATCGTATCCATTCAAGTATAATTGTCATTTGATGATTAAAAATAATGTTTAAAGACTTAATATCATTATGGATTTGAATAATATACATCATATCCATAACAATCACGGCTTATGTGACAAAACATATAAAAGAAAGAGTAATTTAACACCCAAAACGACGATAATACTAAGATATTATTAACAAAACAATGTTAAAAGATCATATATGATATAATATTAATGTATATGATTCTTGAATAATTTAATAATAACTATTTCACCATTATCAATGAGGTTAAACTACCCTAAACCAAGGAAAAGTACAAGGTAAGGGTTTATTTCACAATCTCTTCATTATCTGAGGTTGTTTATACGTAGTTATCTACTGGAACCTATTTATCATCCCCATCCATGTTTCATAAAAATGTATTTCAAATAATTTTTACTATTTTATAGACTATGGTTTAAAGTCATTTATACCCTTTTTTTACTTTTTATAAGATGTTTATAAAGGAATCTTTATGTCGTTTTCCAAACAAGGTCCTTTTTAACCTTTTCAACAAAATTAAGGTAAGAATGTCTTTTTATGTTATATGGAGGGTGCAGCTATTTTTTGACGTTATAAAATCAGCGAAGCTTTCCTTACAAGCTTATAAGAATATTTTCAAAGTAAATGTTTTATTTTATAATTATGTGACTTTTAAATGATTTAAAAAAGAGCTATTTCTCTTAAATAGTTTTGATTTCATCTATGTCAACATCCTTTGATGGATTTTAAGCTTATTTGAAGTTGATTTATTATGATAAAAAACTTCCATATTGTATTTAAGGTTTTGTGATATGTTTGAATGTGGATGTGTTATTTTTATACCATTCATGGTTTATGGAGAAAGTATTGACATTTCGTATGCTATTTTTAATACGAATGTTTATGTTATGTTTAAAACTATTCATATGAGAAATGCATTGGACTTAATAAGTGAAGGGTGGAGCCTGCTATATCTCCTTGATGCATTGGTAGGTCTCATGAGACAAAATAGTGTCTTGGCACAAGGCCTTGACAATATCTTATTTGTAGTCTGGGCACAAGGCCTTGACTATGTGGTTATGATAGTCTGGAATTATGCATTCCATCATTATGAAAGTGGTTATTGATATTTAATGTGATAATTTGACTAGTAGAATTTCCATGTGAATATGTAAATGGAATTATTTCAATTTATTTTTTGCATATTATACTGAAGTTCAAGTTTAAAAGGATTTTGTTTTAGTTATATGTTACCTTAAACGTTTATGCTTATTTATGAAAGTTTCCACCATATTGTTATCCTTACTGTGCATCTGAGCTCACCCCTTTATATGATTTATTTTCCCAGGATGTGAAGAATTATTTTATGAATGACCTATAGGGATAGTATGAGGGGATATGACTGTGGTCTATGGAGACAAGATGTTGTAGTTTTTCACTTTATGATGTAATGTAAACTTTATGAATGTATCTTGCAATTCCAAGGCTACTAAACTAATCGGTCTTTCGAGAGATGATCTTTTGTGATCATTCCAATGTTATGTAATAATTAAAAGACTCTAGGTAACTGGGGTCAGGGTGTTACAGTTGGTATTAGAGGATGTTTAGTACAAACCTTGGGAGCTATATTTAGATAAACTCTGATTAGGTCACATAGACCTAAGATAAAATTTAAGGATTAGTATAGAAGAACTTCCTAGAATTTTGGTATTGTAGATATTTTGTGAGTTTTCTAAGAAATAAATCCCTGTCTGGATATGTGAAGGTAGAGGTGGCTATGGCAAATATTTACCTAGGGTTAAAACCCAAAAACACCGCTTTGAGCTAGACTCAAATGGGAACTCGTGCACGACAATGGGCCTTGCTGCACTCTTGGTTACGACACTCCTGGGGGATATGCTTAGGATAATTCACATTTTCTTTAAAAACCATCATGAAGGGTTTACGAGTATATAATTTCTCAAATAAAACATTTTTATGATTATGGATTATATCCATAAATTGTTCAATTTATGTTAAGTGTTTTACAAGTTTAGATTTATGTATTGTGATTCATAAACTAATCTAGTGTATGCCATTGTTTAGAAATGGTGCATAGTGGAAGAAATGGAAACCTTATTAATGCACACACTCCATGTATGGATTTCCCTCCTGATCAAGATAATTATAGTGGAGCTGGTGATGCAACTGGTGCTGATCAGCTAATCACCATACTGGGACAACTCACTCAGGTTATGAATAATAACCTTACCCGTATGGAGCACCCTGATCCGTAGGGTGGAGGATCAATGTTAGATTGATTCATTAGGAAACAACCAAAAACATTCAATGGGAGTACAAATACCTTAGTAGCTGAGCAATGGATAAATTCCTTAGAAAAAATATTTCATGCCTTGGGGATTAGTGAAAGGAAAAAAGTTATCATGGCAGTTTACCACCTCACTGGAGATGCTGACCAATGGTGGTCATTGATTCAAAACACAAATGAGGATGATGAAGTATCAAATATAGAATGGAGGGAGTTCAAAGATATTTTATTAGAAAAATACTTTCCTCGTGACCATAGAGAAGATATGGAAAGACAATTTCTGAGTCTGAGGCAAAAGGAGGATGAGAATGTCGAAAAGTATGAGGCTAACTTCACAAGGTTAGTGAGACATGAAACAAATTATATACGTAACCCAAGGAGTAAGATTGATCATTTATTTTATGGGTTAAAACCATTTCTTCATTGAGCATTAGTCTCAAAATACTTCTCGTCGTATGAAGATATTGTGTCATGTGCTATCAAGACAGAAAAAGAATTCTCTAAGTCTTAGGACTTTAAAGAAAAGCAATAGAATAATAGATCTTCTGATCACTCTGGGAATGGAAATAAGGGGAAGAAGTGAAAACTTGAATATCCATCCTGCAGTAAATGTGGGAATAAACACCCCAATACTTTCTTTAAGGGAATGGGAGTCTGTTACAAGTGTGATGAAAAGGCCACCAAGCTCATGATTGTAAGGGGAAGAAGGAAGCTACCAATGTTCAATGCTACAATTTCAAGGCGATGAGACATTATGCAAATGAATTTCCTAAGCGTCAAGAAAACTTACCTCAGAAAAGTCCAAGGGATCAAGGCCAAGCTTATGCTATCACTACTGCTGAGGTAGAACCCCTGAAAGACATAGTGGAAGGTAATTTAATGGTTTCCTCAAGTTTAGAAAATTCTTTATTTGATTTTGGATCATTTCATTGTTTCATATCTTCCTAGTTTTCTAAGAAAATTAGATATTTACAATTTGATTTAATAAGGGAGTTGTCAGTCCAAACTCCTAAGGGAAGTATCATTGTAACAAAGTTTTTTGAATCATCCCCCATTAGAGCACATAAATGTTCTTTATCTGCTGATCTCATCATCATACCCATGATTGAATTTGATATAATCCTCATAATAGATTGTCTTTTAGACCATGATGTGAAGATTTATTGTAAGAATAAAGAGGTTCCTATTTTTGATGACGATGATAAAGAACACCTTATCTTTAGAGCAGAATCGTCACCACCTAATTCTTATCTAGATCCACCCCTAGTAGCTCAACTAAATTCAATTATTGGGGAGGAAGAGAATGAAATGACTCTGTGTGAAGAAAGGAATGTTCAAATAGAGGATGTATCTATTGTGATAGAATATGTTGATGTGTTTCCAGAAGATTTACCTGTACATCCTCCAGAACGAGAAATTGAGTTTTCCATTGATTTAATTCTTGGTTTAAGGCCTATATCGAATACCCCTTATAGAATGGACACTGTGGAATTAGTGGAACTAAAGAAACAACTTGAATAATTGAGTAATAAGGGATTTATTCTCTTTAGTGTTTATCTATGGAGAGCCCCTATTCTTTTTGTTAAGAAGAATGATGGATCTATGAGGTTGTGCATTGACTACAGGGTGATCAATGCTATAACAATAAAGAACAAGTATCCCCTACCTCTCATTGATGATTTATTCAACCAAAATCATGGAGCTCAATATTTTTCAAAGATTGACCTTCGATCTGGATACCATAAATTGTGTGTGAAGAAGGAAGACATTTCAAAGACAGCATTTCGAACCAGGTACTGGCATTATGAGTTTACAGTAATGCCTTTAGGATTGACTAATTAACCCTCTGTATTCATGGATATAATGAAAAGAGTTTTCAAAGAATATCTCGATGAATTTGTAGTGGTATTTATTTATGATATCTAGGTATACTCCAAAATATACGAAGATCATGAAAATAACTTGCGCATTATCCTAAAGACTCTTAGAAGACATTAATTATATGGGAAGTTTAGAAAGTGTGAATTATGGCTTCAGGAGATCTCTTTTCTTGGCCATATTGTCTCTAAGTATGGAATCTCTGTTGATCCTTCTAAGACCAAGGCAATCCAAGAATGGCCATCACCGACGAGTATAACTGAGGTACACAGTTTTATTGGTTTAGCAGCTTATTATCGACGTTTCGTCCAGAATTCTGCCCGATTGGCTAACCTATTAATGAAGCTCACACGTAAAGGGGTTAAATTTGTTTGGAAAAAAGTGTGTGAATAATGTTTTGAAAAACTGAAGATAATATTATTCAATGCTCCTATATTGACTCTACCATCGGGGAATGATGGGTTCGTTATTTATAGTGATGCATCGAAGAAAGGACTTGGTTGTTTCCTTATGCAGAATGATAGGGTTATTGCCTATGCATCAAAACAACTGAAAATTCATGAGCAAAACTATCCTAATCATGATCTTGAGTTAGCTGCTGTAATATTTTATTTGAAGATATGGAGACATTATCTCTATGGTGAAAAATGTGAGATTTATACAGATCACAAGAGTTTGAAGTATATTTTCTCACAGAAAGAAATCGGCATGAGGTAAAGGAGATGGCTTTAATTAATCAAGGATTATGATTTCATGATACACTAGCACCCGGGGAAGGAAAATAAGGTGGTATATGCTTTGAGTAGAAAGGATCATGGAGTTTTGAACAAAATGAGAGTTGAAAGGGATCCAATTTTCATGGATCTAGTAAAGTTGGATATTGGGATAACCATATAAGGTAAAACATCGATACTTTTTCAAATGGTTTCCAGACCATCTTTACTAGAAAAGATTCATAGTTCTCAGACCGATGATGAAGAATTTCAAAAGAAGATTAAAGCTGTGAATGATGGGAGATTGAGCGACTTTGTGTATGAAGAAGGAATTTTGAAATTTGGGAAGAGACTTTGTGTTCCCGATATACCTGATCTAAAAAGGGAATTGTTGGATGATGCTCATAGTTCCAATTTCTCTATACACCCTATGAGCACAAAAATGTATATATATTTGAAGGAACATTTTTGGTGGGACAAAATGAAGACAGAGATTTCTAATTTTGTGTCAAGATGTATGGTTTGTCAACAAGTGAAAGCTGGAAGGCAACGGCCTGGAGGACTCATGCAACCTCTTCCCATACCTGAGTGAAAATGGGATAATATCACGATGGGCTTTGTCATGGGACTACCAAAGACTCCTAGAAGGAAGGATGCAATATGAGTCATTGTTGATCGTCTTACCAAGTCAGCACATTTTCTGGCTATAAGGGAAGATATACCACTTGAACGTCTAGTAAGACTATATATTAATGAAGTTGTGAGACTTCATGGAGTACCCCTATCGATTGTTTTTAATCGTGATCCATGTTTTACTTCAAGATTATGGAAGATTCATTAGAAGTCCTTTGATACTGAACTTTGTTTGAGCACAGTCTACCACCCCCAAACTGATGGAAAATCAGAACATACTATTCAAACCTTAGAAGACATGTTGAGATCTTGCTCACTTGACTTTCATGGTATGTGGGATCAATATTTACCTCTGGTAGAATTTTCCTATAACAATAGCTTCCATTCGAGTATTCAGATGGCACCATATGAAGCATTATAAGGAAAGAGATATCGCACACCAACCTGTTGGGATGATGTTGGTAAAAGAAAACTCGTAGGCCCAAAATTAGTGGAGGAAATGATGGAAAAGGTGAAGTTAATCCAAACCCACATCAAAGCAGCACAAAGTAGGCAGAAGAGCTATGTCGATAACCGAAGGAAGGATTTGGAATTTCAGGTTGGAGATCATGTTTTCTTGAAGGTATCTCCATGGAAGGGTGTTATACGTTTTGGTAAGAAGGGTAAATTGAGTCCCAGGTATATCCGAACTTTCAGAATTCTAGAATGAATAGGGGCTGTAGCTTATCATTTGTCAATGCCGCCCAATCTCTCTAAAGTTCACGATGAGTTCCACGTATCACTGTTGAGAAAATACATGCCTGACCCAACACATGTACTCACCTATGAAGAAGTAGAACTGGAACCTGATCTATCTTATTGCGAAGATCACGTAAAGATTCTTGATACTAGAGAACAAGTGTTGAGAAATTGGATGACTCGTCTGGTAAAAGTTCTATGGAGAAACCATATGATGGAAGAGGCAACATGGGATCCCGAGGAACTTATGATGAAGAACCACCCGAATCTTTTCATGCAGTAGTATTATAAAAATTTTGAGGATGAAATTATTTGAAGGAGAGGAGAATGTAACACCCCAAGCTTCCACAATACGCTTCTCTTTGAATAATACAGTAGCATGTGTTGTACGCAACTTCGAGTTCTAACACACACCACAACCAATCAAACTAACCGTTATGAATAGTAATACCCACTTTTTGAAATTTTATAAATTTTTTCTTTCAAAATGGACTTCATTTTTGGATTCATAATATCGAAATTATCTTAGGGTGATTTTTTGGTACTTTTCGGTTAACTTTCATATTTCGATGAATAGTGAAAATTACTAAATTTTAATTAAAAACAACTTTTTTAATCGAAATAATTAATAGTGATAAATTATGAATTTGAGTTATTTTAGAGTATAATTAGATTATATTTTTACCATTTAATCCAATGTTGGTCATTGGACATAATTTCACATTTAAACTGGACATAAGCAAGTGCCAATCTTTTGATAATTATTATCTCTTAAAAACACACTTTTTGTTTTAACAACAAGAATTAATTTTAAATAAATTTATGCCACTTATATGTTTTGAATTTAGAAAATTTGATTCCATATTTATAATCAGGAGGTCCAAATTATATAAATAGGTAACTTTTATTTTTATAAATTTTGAATAATTACTTCGGTAAATATTTTATTTACCATGGTTAAAGGGTAAATCCGGTAAATAAGGGTAAAAAATAATATTATAATAATATTAAATTACCCTAAAACGTGTCCTAACCCTTTTTGATGATACATATAAGACCATGGGAATCTTCAGGTCAATTTTGGGACCACATGGATCCACTTGTAAGTGATAATGGCACTTTATATTAATTAAGTTAAAGTAAATACAAAAATGACATAAGCATATATCTTTTAGCAAATTTTTTTTACATAGGGTTATATATGTTATATTTTAGAATATAAATATTCATTAGAAATCTAAAAATATTTCCTACATAATGGTATTTTATTTATAATCTTTAGACATTGAATAATTAAATTTATTTATGACACAATAATGATGCAATATTTTCTTTTTTAATGAAAGAATCAAATAATTAGTATTATAAATGTTAAAATAAATATAATTTGAAATTTTTTATGAAATAAAAAAATTTTATTGGTTAATATGACATGTTAGGATTGCTTAAATTAATTTGGTTCTAATTAATAAAGTGTTTAAGACTTTAACAAAAATCAAATATTAAAATTTACATGAAAGAGTTTTTTAAAACAAATATTATATTATTAATTGATATTCTATTCCTAAAAATCTAAGGTTCGGCCAAAGGACTTATATCATGATAGGTGTATCATTAATGGACCACTTGTGGGTTTCTTGTAAGTTTATAGTAATTTTATTAACTACATAATATAAAAATACAAAGAGACATGGTAAATGTCAACCTATTTAACTAAGAGTTAAATAAAAAAGATAAAGTTAATATAGTGACCCAAACCTGTCTACAACCTATTGGTTGAGTGGTTTTCGACCTATCCCCACCTTAAAATTTAAAAAATATACTTTTTATCCATTATAAAATGAATATGAATTTATTATAAAATAACATTTCTAGCTTTTCCTAAGGTGCCCCTCACCCCTCTTATAAAAGGGCACTCCCCCTTCCCTCTAATTCACACCTTCAAAGACTTTTGGATTGGCCAATACCTGACCAAATATTCTCTAAACTTTCCTAAATTCAACGTAGAGGCCTTAGTTTGATCCTAAATCCAACCTAAGGATCCCTTTTGATCAAATCAAAAGGAAGAACCTGAAGAAGAGGTAATGTTTTCACCACCCTCTCTCAAGTTCCTTTCTTCTTAAACTTGTTCTTTATTTGTTATTTCCATTCTAAAATAATAACTATAGTATCTTCTATATACTGTGATGTTATTATAAATATGGTACAACCATATTCAGTATTCTATCCATACTTTGAATGACATGTCACCATACGTGCGTACGTACGACTTACCGTCTCCACGTCGTGGTGTAATTGATATTCAAAACATTATTATTTGGATGGGTATGATAATGATGTGTAATTGATGTAAATAATAAATATAACATGATAATGATTTTTATATATGATATACCATACAATTATATATTATTTTAATATCAAAATAATGATATTGTCGCTCATGCATACGTACGGACTACCGTCTCCACGAATGCGATGAGATTCATTCCCCATCGTATCCATTCAAGTCTAATTGTCATTTGATGATTAAAAATAATGTTTAAAGACTTAATATCATTCTGGATATGAATAAGATACAACCTATACATAACAAACACGGCTTATGTAATAAAACATATAAAAGAAAAAGAGTAAGTTAACACCTGAAACGACGATAATACTAAGATATTATTAACAAAGCAATGTTAAAAAGATCATATATGATATCATATTAATGTATATGATTCTCGTATATTTTAATAACAACTATTTAACCATTATACAGAAGTTTAAACTACCCTCAACCATGGAAAATTATAGGGTAAGGGTTTATTTCACAATCTCTTCATTATCCGAGGTTGTTTATACATAATTATCTACTGGGACCCCTTTATCATCCACATCCATGTTTCATAAAAAATGTTTTTCAAATCATTCTTACTATTTTATAGACTATGGGTTAAATTCATTTATACCATTTTTTGACTTTTTATATTATTTTTATAAAGAAATATTTCTATCGTTTTCCAAACAAGGTCCTTTTTAACCTTTTCGACAAAATTAAGGTAAGAATTTCTTTTTAACTTATACAGCGGGTGTGGCTATTTTCCGCCATTATAAAATCATCGAATCTTCCCTTACAAGATTATAATAATATTTTCAAATTAAATGTTTTATTTTATAATTATATTATGTTTAAATGATTTCAAAAAATAGATATTTCTCTCAAATAGTTTTGATTTCATCTATGTCAACATCCTTTGATGAATTTTGAACTTATTTGAAGTTGATTTATTATGATTAAAAACTTCCATATTGTATTGAAGGTTTTGTGATATGTTTGAATGTGGATGTGTTATTTTTATACCATTCATGGTTTATGAAGAAAGTATTGACATTTTGTATGCTAGTTTTAATACGAATGCTTATGTTATTTTTAAACCTGTTTGTATGAGGAATGCATTGGACTTAATAAGTGACAGGTGGAGCCCACTATAGCTCCTTGATGCATCGGTGGGTCTCATGAGATAAACTAGTGTCTTGGAACAAGGAATTGACAAAATATTATTTGTATTCTTGGCACAAGGCCTTGACTATGTGGTTATGATAGTCTGGAATTATGCATTCCATCATTATGAAAGTGGTTATTAATATTGCATGTGATTATTCGACTAGTAGAATATCCACGTGAATAAGTAAATGGAATTATTTAATTTTATTTTTTCCATATTATTCTTAAGTTCAAGTTTAAAAGGCTTTTGTTTTAGTTATAAATTGCCTTAAATGTTTATGGTTATTTATGAAAGTTTCTGCTATATTGTTATCCTTACTGGGCATCTGAGCTCACCCCTTTCTATGTTTTATTTTTACCAGGATGTGAAGAAGTATTTTATGAATGACCTATAAGGATAGTATGAGGGGATATGAGTGTGGTCTATGGAGACAAGATGTTGTTGTAGTTTTTCAATTTATGATGTAATGTAAACTTTATGAATGTATCTAGTGATTCCAAGGCTACTAAACTAATCGGTCTTTCGAGACTTGATATTTTGTGATCATTCCAATGTTATGTAATAATTCATCGACTCTGGGTAACTAGGGTCGGGGCGTTACAACAACCTTGTTCTAGCCTCATAACAGATACAACTTGGAAACCTACATGAAAAAAACAAAGCATCAAAATTTTATTGAAAACAAGGAAATAAAAATAAAAATAAAGATAAGGGAAAAGATCCTTGGTATGAACCCCCAAGTGGGTGCTAGGATTTCACTTCCCCTAGTCAAGAAGTTCCATTTGATCATCCTCAATATGAAGGTGGGTGTAGTTGCTTCCTCATGAACCACCCAAAAACATTTCCCCAATATTCTTCAGCTACCACATCTTGTAGAAGTTCCCAAAATCAGATATCTTTAGGTTCCCCTCAAGAATTTTATGTTCCAATGATGTAATGGGAGTGTAAAAAATATAACAAAAAATTACCAAGACTTTATCCTCAAAAAACACCTCCACTTTATGATGAAATTTAATTCTAGGATGTATTTTATCCTTCGGTTTATCTTCAAAAATGATTTCATCTTTGAAAAACAGATTGATACCACTATCCTCATGCGTACCAGTGTACTCCAATGGCCACACTATTATTTCTTTAATTTCAAACTTGATATAATCTTTATATGAAAAATAATTATACTCAAAATAAATGGTATCTAAATATATACAAGGAGAATAATTTTGAAATTTGTTATCAAAATAATCTGGAAAATATGGATAGAAATTTAATTCTTATTCTCTAGGAATCTCAGGTTCCAACTCTATTTGTAAATGGATAGTAGTTGTATTAAAAGTGGGTAACAGTTCAGGTTCTTCCATATGCTCTTAAAAAATGAATGACTCATGTTTATCTTCATATTTAGATAAATTTTCATAAAAAGCTTCTTAATTTTTAATTTTAAAAACAATGGATTCACATGAAATTTCATTTTCAACAAAATAAATACAATAATTTTCCAAATACTTTTCATTTCGAAAATATATGTCAATTGGTGAATCGGTGAAAATTTCATCCTTAAAATTTGAAAAAAGAGATAGAAAATTTGTTAACAAATCATCCAAAAGGGTTCATCAACATCAAAAGTTGATGGGATAAGATTTTCTATTTCTTGAGATTATTTTTGAGCTTTCAATTATTTCAATTCATTTAATTCATTGGATAGAATTCCCATTTGTTTGATTAATTCTTGAATATATTGTTGAATCACTATATTAATTTATTAAATTTTAAGAGTATTTATTTGGAATTTAAATTTAAATAATTCATCATGGCTAGGATCCCCATATTTTTCATAATCATTCCATGCATATAAGTAATCACTGTGAAAATCAATTTTTTTGGTTTTTTAAGACACTAATTTAGTGGTTTAAACCCTGGAAATTAAAAATCAAATAAAAAAACCTAGGAAACCTCCAAAAAAATGGTTCCAAATCAACACTAGGGTTTTTAGTCGCATAACCTTACTTAATAATTTTTCCCCTTAAAATGCAGTATAGTGGTGACCATGAGGTTGTCTCACAAAGATGTTGCAGGCTATCTTATCAAACTGTCACATTTTTAATTTCTTTTTGTTAAAGTAAGAATTATAAATAGGTATTTTAAATGAGTTAAAATATGTTAAATTAAAAAAATGGTAATGAAACATGAAATCAATGTTATTGATTGGAAATTAGAAGAAAAATGTAATAAAGAAAACAAACTAATGAAGGTAGCAATGGATAAACATTGATCCTCAAACACTCCCTTTATCATTGTCAAAATTTTATTTCCAATTGAATTATCTAGTGTATAACTCAAGAAATCAATATATAAACCTATTATGTCTATAAACCATAAATATACCTCAATTATGGGTGTTTATCCACTCATTAATGTGATTCTATTACTTAAAGACCACCGAGCAAACAAACCTAATTGAACTTGTTGTGCTCAATGGGGAGACCTCACCCAATGATGTATAAACAACAAGTAAATCATTTATTTTTCATAAGGTGATAAAAAATACATAAAAAATATAATAAATTGAAATATATAAATAAATAAACCCCCTTCATTAGTGAAAACAAATTCCAGGATAATTCAAAAGAAAAGAGTTTAGAATGAAGAACACAAACTGAAAATGGGAAATTCCTTCGGATCATCACTGCCCACCATCGGTTGGAGATTATCCCTTAATGTGTTGATCAATTAATCGAATCCTTCTATTATAATTCATTTATTCACTATAGAAACACCCTCCTTTAATCCAACCATCCTCTCAAATGAAGGTGATGATGAAAATTTAAAGAGAAAGGGGTGTGGAAATCTTTTTTCTAGATCTGTTTCTCAAAAATTTAGATCTATTTGAGCCTATTATAATAAGAATATGGATTTAGAGTATCCATATATGTTGTTCATGTGCTAGTTTTATTTCTCCATACAAAATATTATCTTCTTAGGACATGTGGTAAAAACAATATGATTTAAATACTGAAGACAAATTTTTATTCCCGAAGAGACTCTTCAACTTCCCTCTCTTTGACTCAAACATGGAATGCATTAATGATCAAGTTTTACGTTTAAAATTATCATCAAATCATTATTGTGAGGCCTATTACATCTCCATTTTTTAATCATCACATTGGGACACCTGTAGCCCGAATTATACCTCATTCATTGAGGTGGGGTCCATTCTATCGACCAAAAAAACATTCCATGAAGATTGATTTTTTTGGGCCTCTATAAGGCTGGATAAAGATCTGGTCTAGTTTAAAAATATGTAGTCCATGAACAAAGGTTTCCTAAAAAATAATTATTCTATTTGGATCAAAATTTTAAAAGATATACATAAAATAAAGAATCTATTTAAAACAGTTAAAATTCCAAAATAATGAAATTTTAAATTTCAAGGTCAAAACATCCCTAAATTCCAAAAACAATGAAATTTCATATAAAATGTAAATTTTTTGATGTTTAAATAATTTAAATTCTAATAGAATATATTTAAAATTTTAACTCTATCAATTCCCCCACACTTAGAACTGGGACTCCTGGACAAGTAATAACTTAAAATAAATTTCCAATGAAAATTCAAAACACATGCCAATGAAATTCACAAGCTCAAAATCAATGCACCGAACTTATCATACCTCTTAAACAAAATAAATTCCAAGTTATTTACTTTGGTCATTAAATCCATTCCCATTTCATTCATTAATCTATGAAAAATTATTCATACTTCACTATTTCCCCTCTCAATGCATGATTTTGATTTTGGAAAAATCTTTTATCATCCAAATAAATACAAGGGTCATAATAGGCTTGAAACATTTCTAAATATCACCCAATTGAGTTAAATAACTATTTCCATCATGAGTAATTATAAAGGGGTTTTATTTATCTTAAGGGTGGTGGGTTTCATGTGTGCAATTTTTTTAGTCCTAATAAAGAGTTTTGGATCTTTTTGAATTAAAAAATGCATTATTCAAATTTTCACTCAATAATGTTCTCCTCCTCACTCTCCTTAGAATCCAATAATCTCTAATAGTCATTGAGAATCTCTTTTTCCATACCAGTCCATTAATATTTCAGTTGGAAAAAATGAAAAATTTTCATCTCTTTGGTTTTTTGGAAAGCTATAGATAGGGCACAACTTTCTTCTATTAAGATCTCTAGATGGGAACAACTCCATTTCCATTGAGAGTTCAAGATGGACAAATCTCTCAGAAAAATATTTTCCTATAGAAGAAACATATCTTAAAAGTTTTATTCTCCACCCAAAGAAACAAAAATGAGATAAAACACCACAAGTCATCTTTTCCCCACACTTAAGTTAAATTTGATCATATATTTTCACTTTTAGATAAAGTTAGAAAGGTAAAATGGATTTTAATGTGTCCATATAATATGAACTACATGGCTAATAAGGGATCACAATGGTAAAATATATAGGGTGGGATATAATATAATAGGAATCTCCTAAAAAACGGGGCTTTCAATCAAAAATGTATTACCTCAATCATTTTAAACACAAATTCTTTAAAGCTCCCCAGTTTTGATAGAAAAAAGGAAATTTAGGGTTAAAATAAGCATCATTTGGTTCAATCAAGAAGGGGGGTGAATGTGAAGAAGATACAAAATTAGTTTATAATCATCAAATTAAAGTGATATTCAATATAAAACAACAATTATGTCATGGAATTAAAAATAAAATGGTATTTTTCTAAATTTCGATAACTTGAATCCAGAAAAAAGCACATTTCAACAATCATTTAAGTTCAGATCCATGAATCAAGTTGGTTACTTTTATGGATTTTTTTTTCAATTCAAAAATGATATTACTTTGAAGCTCACATGTTTTTTTAACAAAAAATTTAAATAAAAAATGCATAAATTGAAAATAAAACATGAAAAATCCAAATCAACCCAGCATGTCCCCCCACACTTATTTTTTACAATGTCCTCATTGTGCATAGATTATATAAAAAATGAAAATAAAAATACATGACATGACAAAAACAAGTAGGAAGGAAAAAAACTTGGTTTTTATTAAGTAGTGGTGGCCTTATACTAGCCTCATAAAATCTAAAAATTGGAAACCTACATGAACAAAAACAAAGCATCAAAACTTTATTGAAAAAAAGGAAATAAAAATAAATTTAAAGATAATGGAAAAAAGCCTCATTATGAAACCCCAAGTGGGTGCTAGTATTTCACTAACCCTAGTCAGGAAGTTCTAGCTGATCATCCCAAATATGAAGGTGGGTATAGTTTCTTCCTCATGAACCACCCAAAAGAAATTTTTCTAATCTTCTTCTTCTACCACATCTTGTATAAGTTATCAAAATTAGATATATTCAGGTTCCCCTTGAAGAATTTGATAGTGGGAAAGGAAAAAAATATAAGGGAAAATTACCAAAAATTTATCCTCACAAAATTCCTCCACTAGTTGATGAAATATAATTTCAGTATGTGGTTCATCTTAAGGTTTAGATTCAAAAATTATTTCTTCTTTGAAAAATAACTCGATAACACCATCCTCATGTGTACCAATGTACTCCAACGAGCACAAAATTATTTCTTCAATTTCAACCTTGATATCTTATTCATCTACAAAATAATTCTACTCAGATGAAATAGAATCTAAATCTATACATGGAGAAGTAGTTAACAATTTATTATTAAAATCATCAGAAAAATATGGATCAAAATTTTAATACTTCTCACTATGGAAACTCAGGTTTCTGCTCTAATTGGAAATAGATGGTAGTTATATTAAAAGTGGGAATCATCTCAGGTTTTTCCATATGCTCTTCAAAAATGAATGAATCATGTTTATATTCATTTTTATCCAAATATTCATATTTTTTTTAAATTTTCAATTTTAAAAATAGTGGCTTCATATGAAATTCTATTTTTAACAAAGTCAACACAATAATTTTCCAAAGGATTTTTATTTTCAAAATATATTTCAATTAGTGAATCAATGAAAATTTATTCCTTAAAATTTGAAATATGATATTCAAAATCAATTCTCAGATCATCCAAAAAAGGTTCATCAACATCAAAAGTTGGTGGGATAAGATTTTCCATTTCTTGATCATCTTTTTGAGCTTTCAATTTTTTCAATTCTTTTAGTTCGTTGGAAAAATTATAATTTGTTTGATTACTTCTTTAATATTTTGTTAAATCACCAAATTTATTTGTTTCATTTTAAGAGTATTTTTATTTGGAATTGATATTTTAAAAATTCATCATGACTAGGATCCTCATATTGTTCATAATCATTCCAAGCATTGGAGTAATCAATGCGAAAATCCATTTTTTTATTTCTTTAATATTCTAAATTAGTGGTTAAAACCCTAGAAATTAAAAATCAAATAAAAAAACATAGGAAAGTCCTCATAAATGACACCAAATTGATGCTGGGTTTTTCAATCACATAACACCAGTTAATTATTTTTCCCTTTAAAATGCAGTACAATTGTGAGCACGTGGTTGTCTCACAAAGAGGTTATAGCCTAAGTTATCAAACTGTCACTTTGTTAATTTGTTTTTGTTAAATTAAGAATTAGAAATGGGGATTTTAAATTATTTAAAATATGTTAAATGAAAAAAATAAGAATGAAACATGAATTATATGTTAGTTATTGGAAATCAGAAGAAGAATGGATTGAAGAAAATAAACTAAAGAAGGTAGCGATGGACAAACACCGATCCTCAGACACTACCTTTGTCATTGTCAAAAATTGATTTACAATTTAATTATCCAGTTTATACCTCAAGAACTAAATATATACTCTTATTATGTATTGAAACCATAATAATAACTCAATTATAAGTGTTTATCCTCTCATTAATGTGATTCGATTACTCAAAGACATCCGAGCAATCAAACCTAATTAAACTTATTGTGCTCAATGATGAGACCTATCCCAAATATGTTTAAACAAAAAGTCAACAATTTTAAATTAATACGATGATAAAAAATCTAGAACAAAATATAATAAATTGAAATCCAGAAATAAATAAACCTCATTCATTCAATAAAATAAATTTCAATACAATTCAAAAGAAAAGAGTTTACAATGAAGAACACAAACTAAAAAGGGTAAATGCCTTCAGGTCTTCAATACCCACCACCTCTTAAAGATTATACCTTCATGTATTGATAAATTTATGGAATTTTAATTTTCTATATCATTTATTCACCAACACATCACCCTCCTTCAACCCAACCATTATCTCAAATGAAGGCGATGATGATAATATAAAGAGAAAGGGGTGAGGAAATATTCTATCCAAATCCATTACAATTAGAATTAGATCTATTTTGGGATTATTCCCAGCCAAATATGGCTTTGGAGTCTTCATAAATGTTTGCATAATTCTAGTTTTCTTTCTCTATACAAAATCTCATCTCCTTAGGGAACATGGTTAAAACGATATGATTTAAATAATGAAGAATTCTTTTTTATGCATGAAGAGACTATTAAAATTCCATATTTTTGAATTGAACATGGAATAAATTAATGAGAGAATTTTAAATTTAAACACATCATTAAATCTTTAATTTTGGTACTCTTACATCTCCATTTATAATCATCTCATTTGGAAACCTATAACCTGAGTTATACCTCATTCATTGAGGAGGTGTCCATTCTGCCATCCAGAAACACTTTCCAAAAATATTTATTTTTTAGGCCTCTATAAAGATAAATAAAGATTTTTTCCTGTTGAAAAATATGTATTACATGAAGAAAGGGTTCCTACAAAAAAATAATCATTCTATGTGGATCAAAATTGAAAAATATATACCCAAAATACAGAATCAATTCAAAACAGTTAAAATTCCAAAATTGTGAAATTTTAAAATTCAATCTCAAAACATCCTTAAATTCAAAAAACAATGCAATTTCAAATAACATTTAAAATTGTCGGGGTTTAAATCATTTAAATTAAAATAAAATATATTGAAAATTTCAACTCTATCAGGATCATCCACATAACCTCTTATGAAAGTAATGAAAAATCATATCAAGGCCTCAATAAATAAATAACATAACCAACTCACTCCTACATCAAGTAATATATCACTTATCCTCACCTAGGACCATCCACCCAATATCACATATAATTCTAACAAAACATTATAAAAATAATATAGAATGAAGTTACACCCCACAATAACTTCCCCAATGGCTTGTTACTCTCATGCCCCAACGGAAAATGTTCAAGAATGTTTATCCCTTAAATAGACATGGAATCAAACATAATATCCCATATCAAAACTATATTACACATACCAAAATTAAATCATCATAATCATCACCACATATCCATCAATATATACCACCACTACACTGCAACTGCATAACCACCACACACTATACCACAACCAAACATAACAACATTATCATAGTAAAGTAACATAACCATGAAAGACAACAACCTCATGACCTCCTTCCATGAAAATATCCAACCATATATCATCATCACAATTAAATAACCAAGTCAATTAACATATTAAATACTAAAACCTTAAGATATTACATCTTATATGCATATACCAACCATGATACTTTACAACTCGTACTACCCCTGGAAGGGATAATTGGGAAGATGGAGTAGTCATCCATCTATTCCATAAAAAACCAAGTTGATGGGGGAACACACTTATATCCCAAATAATTTTAGAATTATTAAGGTTATACAACTTGGGAAGTGGTTCATAAGAAACTATAAGAAAATAAAACATATAGCATAACTAAAAATAGAGTAAACCTAAGGGTTTATAAAAAAACTACACTACTAATACCCATATTGGTTACTACACAACCACTAAAAATTGATAATAGTCACTACCATCACTATACCACAATACATCCCCACTAGCTGAACCACAAAAATAGAATACAACAATATCTTCCCATTCAATTATTCTATTTATCTATTTATTGATTTACTATTTTTCTAGCCACATCACTTTCATTATTCCATTCATTTATCCATATTTATTATTAAACCCATCGTTAGCCTTCAAGCACATTTACATCATCTAATAACCATTCATTAAAATCATTAAAAGTTCATTAACAACCCATTACTTTTAAAATAATAGCCCACTAATCATTACCATATTCATTATTTCCAACTATATTTCATTCATCCTAGATACTATAACATATATCCTCAACAACCAAATCCATCACTATAAACAATTCCATTCATCTCATACCAAAAAACACTAAAATGGCCATAAAATCACTTCTTTTCTCTATACTTATCCACACCACCGAAAATATCCTAACCATATACTATAGCATCATTCAACCTTTAACACAACTATTAACACATATTCCCTTTCCAACCTTAGAAAACAACTATCAACATATTTTGTACAACCCATGACAACACCCCAAAAATATCCACAACAACCACAACTGAGGCTACCGTATCCATAGTAATGGAAACAAAAATAAAAAATAAATAACCACATCAAAATACTAGAAGATCATAACAATAAGTCACTCTTTAATCATACTTTTTATATGAATTAATCATATTTAACACAAAAATTATTAGAAAAATTCCAAATTTCCATGAAATCGTTTCATTACTATATTTAAATGATTATCCATTTATGATAGGTAATTCAAGAACATAAATAACATCAAAAAAGGTCTTTATACATCAAAAACATAAATCTAGATTCATAAATATATTCCAATAAGAGGAATTAATATAAATCCTCCGTGACTCACCTTTCCCCATTAAATTTAATTAGACTGGTTATTGTCTTTATTAGGTTAATTTATACTATTCACCTAATGAAAATTGAAGAATTATTGTTCTATAAAATTCATATAAATAAAAGGATAAGTACCTAATCACCTATATTAATTATAGCTTCAAAAATCTCTTTGTAATAATAGAGATATAGAAATGACCACAAATAAACTAACTTTTAAAGAAAACTTCAACAACCCAGGGAACACCAACCTCCATCAAAATTATGACCCATGTCTAATAAAATCTAAACCATACTATTGTCACTATTTTTACAAATATACATAGGTAAGTAAACTGCAAGATGGGGTTGGATTTTCAATTATTAAATAATTAATTTTTTTTGGCCACCTTATGTTTTATAATAATAATAAATAAAGACATCTAATTAACTGAAAAATCAAAGTAATAAAATAATAAATGCAGTGAAAATTTAAAATATTAGAATTTTATAACTAATAATAATAGTAATAGCATAATGAAAATTAAAATAAAAAACAACAAGTCTTAACAACACCATATATAGTAAGGATAAAAATATTAAAACCCCAAAATGATATTATTACCGAAGTTATAATTTTAATCCAAAGTTAATGGAGGATTGATAACCTAATCCAAGTTATACACATTACAAACACTAAAATGTCCTCAACTATAAACCCATCAGATGGTGTTTTATATTCTTATTATGGAATCCCTTGAATTTAACCTATCAGAAGGTATTGTTGTCCTAACCCCAAACACTATATCTTTCTCCTCATAATACATCAACACAAAAGTCGATAGCAGCCTGTTTCCACAACCAGATGATATGTGATCTCAATAATTATAAACACCTCTATTTTTCTCACTGAGGCCCTAAATCACATAGCATAAAAAATTAATATAATCAAAAAATTATAAAGATATTTACAATGAAAACCTCAAATAGGATAGATCTTATAATAACACTTAAAAATAAAAATTACATTAACCAAAAGTGCTCATAGTAACAAGAAGTTACACAATTTCCAAATAATAAAATAAAGATCTATATTTCAAATGACTAAAGTGCATAGAAAATCCTTCAATGGTAATATTTTTAATTCTTTGGGTTAAGTTGAAAATATAACATAATATTCTTCATCATATTCAAATGAACTCAAAAAATATCACCATCTTCCAATGAAGTCAATCCTAAAGTTCTATAGTGCTCAAATATATGGTGAATTAAACTTGAAACAAACTCATAGTTCTATGGATTTTAATATATTTTAGCTTAGAATTAAATCCTTCAAAATTAAGGTTACCATATTTTCAACCTAAAAAAATATAATCACATACAAACATCAAGTTAATTCAAATTATGACATGAGTGTATTTTAATTTTTAAAACATAATATAAAATTATTATTTTAATAAAAAATCTCCCCATTTTCGAAATGCACAAACAAAAATGAAAAAATAAAGTTTTATTGAATTTTAAATTTTATATTCCCTATAAGTTCTGATGAAATAAATCTACCCCCTTTCATCAAAATATTAAACTAATTTGACCAAAATAACGTAAAGCTCCCCATTTGTTAAAAAAATGTTTTATATGATTATGCATTATCATTGTCAATTGAATCATTTATAGAAACTTATAATTTTTTTTAAAATTCTGTCCCTTTGTAAAATAAAAATGAAACTTTAAAAAAATTGAAATTTTAATTTTTTCCTAAAATATCCCTTTTTTTATTTTTAAAAATAAGAGAAAAAATTAAACTATATATAAATAATTGATTTTAAAACAACCTCCCCTAAAAAATAGATTTTTTTGAACTTAAAAAAACTCCCTCATTGGTAATAAATGTTTTTTATTAGTTTCTCCTCCTAGAAATTTTGACACGTTCTACTGAAATAATAAATAAGACCTTTTATTTCCTATTGGAAAAAAATCATTCATATTAAAAAAAATTCTTTTTAAATTAAATAATTCATGAATCGGAAAATAAAACCATTAAAAAAAGTAAAAGAGTTAGGATCAAAACAAAATAAGGCCATCATTCAAAAATTATCAAATACTTCATTACCTTAAAAAAATATCCAAAGTATAGTTTAGATTGAAAAAATTATCAGTTAAAAATTCTCAAAAATTGAAAATTTAAACTTTATTTATATTTTTTCATTTAATATGTTTTAGATTATTTATCTATTTATTTATTAGAAAACATATCCTCCAAATATTGAAACTTTTAATCCCAAGCTTCTAGTCGAAATTAATTCTTATTATGCAATTTATCTTTTATAAGGAAAAAAGTTACCTCTGCATTAATCCTAGAAAATTACTAGCTACACCCATAGATTGTGAGACACAAAATAGGACTCAACCTACAATGAATGTTTTAGTAGTTCTATAAACCTCTTTGAATATAAATTTAATCGATTCTCAAAAATAGTAAAAGATACCTTCTTCTCATCTTCTTCTTTAACAAACTTTATTGATCCATATAATTCATAAATAAGTTAGGGGTAAAATAACTAATATTCATCCTTCTCTAAAGAAATAGACTCCTATCCTTGAAACTTAATAAATTTATTCAAAAAAAATTCATACCTTAACTAAAAATATTGATCTATAAGCCTCTCATGAATTAATTCACTGTATGATATTTCTTTGGAAGATTTAATTTCATAAACAAACTCTACTTGTGTGGGTTTAATAACCTACATTTTAGGTCCCAATACTAAATAAAATAGAAGGGTTTATTTAAGTAGATGACATCTAGTGTATAAACGTTTTTTAAATGAGATATTTTTAATGATTTACACCTTTTTAGTAGTGAATATACTTAGTATTTATACTGTTTATCTTGTAGAGAGGTCAAGAAATTATTTAATGAGGCTAAATATCATGTTTTAAGGAGTTTTACCAATAATTACATTATAATAATTGTGAAAGAAAAATCTATAGTTTATCCAGAGGTAGAGATAAAAAATCAATAGATTTAGATCAAGTTCATTTCATAAAAGATGAATAAGGACATTCCATTTTTAAGGATGATGGAATTAAGAAAATATGGGGATGATACTTTAATAGTATATTAAATGAAGATAGGATGTGTGGATTACACTTACATAATCTATGTATTAGTAGAGAGGAACTCAATTAAAACCATTTTCAAAAATTTCATCCTTTTGAGGTTAAAGAGGATTTAAGAAGGATGGAAAATGTTAATAAAATTGGGTTAAATAACATCTTCATTGAATTTTGTAAATCTTTAGGGTATTTGCATATTAATTGGATAATTAAGTTATTTAGTGAAATTATAAAATATAAGAAATTTCTTGATGAATGGAGGAAGATTTATCTAGTACTGATGAATAAAAATAAAGGATATATTGTAAGTTTCGAGAATTATAGAGGCATTGAGATAATGAGTCATACCATAAAACATTGGTAAATAGTGATTAAAAAAGGATGCAAAGGGAAACCAAATTTTCTGATAATTAATTTGGTTTTATGCCTAGAAGTTTCAGCCATACAACCAATTTATTTTATTAGAGGGCTATTGGAGTATTATTGATAAAAATACCAAGGTTTTCATATAGTTTTCATTGATTTGGAAAATACATTTGATAATGTTATAATAGGGGTTTCATGGAAAGATATTAAAAGAAAAACGGTGTAGGTTGTGTATATTAAACTCATCATAGACATGTATGAAGGGAGTTTTATTCATATTGAAACTCCATCAGCTAACACTATAGGCTTCCCCATCTCGATAGGAATGTATCCATGTTTAAGTTTAAGTGCATAACTTTTTTATTTGGTCTTATATGAACTTATAAATCATATTAAAAATGAGATACCAAATTTCATGATTTTTTAGAAGATTGAGTTCTCATTGAAAAATTCAAAGAGACTATCAATTTAAAGTAAGGGATTTGGAAGAGTCTTTAGAATTGAAATGTTTCTATATTAATAGCGATATGACATAATATATGGAGAGTTTTTTTTAGAAAAATATTATCTATTAATGTTATGGATGTGAGATTCGGAGACCACATTATTTCAAAATTTGACAGTTTTTGATATTTAGGCTCATTTATACAATGTGATAGAAATATTAATATAAATGAATCTCATAGGATTCAAAATCGATGAGTAAAATAGATAAAGGATTATGGAGTTCTTTATTATTGTAAAATTTATTTAAAATTAAAGGGTAATTTTTATAGGACTGTTATTAGACCTATTATTCTATATGGTAGTGATTCTTGGCCGTTAACAAGACATCTTTAACAACAAATAATGGTAATAGAAATTAAAATGTTAAGATAGGAATGTGGACATACTAAAATGCATAGTATTAGAAATGAATATATTCAATATAAAATTATAGTGACTATGATTTATGTGATGATGACTGATACTAGATTAATATGGTATGGATATGTTAAAAGAAGACCTAAGGAAGCACCTGTGAATAAGGAAAAATTAATGACTAATTCACTTATTAAAACAGGTATAGGTAGACCTAAAAGGACTATTAAATAGATCATTTGAGATGATATAATTATAAATGGGTTTAATAAATATATTGCCTTTATTAGAGCTAACTGGATACCATTGATCTATGTAGATGACCCCATTTAATTGGGTTTAAGGATTATTTATTATTGTTGTTGTTATTTCATATAAAAAAATAAATAATAAATTAGAAATACATAAATATATGTGGTAGAACCTTATCAAAAAATATATACAAATTACACATGGTTCTTCACCCCTTTATAAAGGCATCTAAGGATTATGAGCTCAACATTGATCATAAATTGATTGAATGCTCTAGAATTATTACTACCAAAACATTTGTCATAATAAATCATTAAAATAGTTAAATTTATAATCTATTAGATTTTTGATTGCTTAGATATTATTTTTTAAATTTCAATAAAACTAGATATTTACAAAATTCTAAGGAATAAAATTGAACACAAAATAAAAAATTCGATCTTTTGAAAATATATAGGTTTTAAAATAAAAGATATAATTCTCTAGAAGTTATCCATTAGTGAGTTAAATTGGTCTTCTTTTTAGAACATAGGTACAGATATATTATATATTAAAAATATTTAAACTATCCATAAATTTAAAAGTTATCTTATTAATTTTTTTCCTAAAAACAAGAATAAAAAACCCTTAAATAGAATTAATTAACGTAAAGTAAAAAAATAAAATCTTTAAAAAATTATAAACATAATCAAAAAATATTCTATGTTCCAATAAACATAAAAATAATATTTCCAAGTTAATGGTGATATGTATTTATCGAATTATATATTGAAACATAAAATATTCATAATTAGGTTTGTGGAAGATATACCTTCTTAGGCCTAGTTTTATAAGAAAAAAACACTTTTGACACCCATATTTTTCTTTGATTTTCGAATACAACAAGTACATTAAACAAATAATCTCTATGAGTTCCAAAATATTCAACCCTATTCAGTGAAAAATTATTCCTATAGGGTCTACCTATGTAGGGTTTATGATAAACCTCAAACCTTTACTCTTAGATCTAGAGCTAGTAGATATATTCTTTACACACCATCTCTGAAACCAATTAAAGTTACCCAAAATTAACCATCCATAATTACAATATCAATAATAAATATTTATTCACTTAAACACCCATGAAATTTTAGGTTTATAGTTTTAGAGAGTTAGGAAAAACATTTAACTAACAAAACCCACATATTTCCCATTAAATGGGATTTTTTTACTAAACAAATGATTCATTTTTTATAATAAATCCTCAAATTCTCCCAAAAAATTATTCACATATGATACCAATCTAGAAATATCATACTAAATACAATTCTCATAACTTGGGGGAAATGAAAACATAATAAGGGTGATATTAAATGCTTAGAAAGGGGTAACATATAACAAAATTTATCATGGAATAAATAAAGCATGGATAATATAGTAGGAATAAAAAATAATCAAATAATTCCATATAACTTGCAACATGACCATGTAATATATCCATTAATAAAATAAAAATGTAAATCATCACATGGATAAAAATTATTGATTTAAAAGTGATATAACTCATAATTCTAGTCATCATAAACACATGGTCAATGCCTCATGATAATAAATTATAAAAAAATGGGTAAGGTTTACTCCAAGTTCTCAATCTAGTTTGTCTCATGATACATACCAATGCATAAAGGAGATATATAATTCTAGGCCCCGCCCATCACAAATTAAATCGAAAGTTTTCATCATATTAAGGAATAAATAAAAAATAAAATTAATAACCAAGATTTCTTAGTAATCAATAAGCATCAATATTAAAATAACAAGTATACAGATTAATAATATTTCCTTATTAAATAAATGTGAAAATATTATTGGAAACTTATTAAATTTTAATGTTATTCACACCATATAGAGTAATGGATTTATAGTTAAGTTAATAATGGAAATGATATAGCATACATCCATGAGATTAAATCATGTGGACATGAAAGAGAAAAATAAAACAATGAGATAGATGAAGAGTGATAGAGAGCATAAAACCTATAAATAAGGTGGAGTATGAAATATAAATTCATAAGATAATTTAGAGGGTAATATATATAAGATAAATTTAAGTGACATAAATATTTTATATTATTAATTTAAAATATAATAAAAATAACTAAATTTTTTTAGAAAACATTTTTTATCATTGTTGTAAAGATATTAAGTTACAAGTCACTTCAAAAACGATTTCTGAGTAATTTACATGAATATTTTTTTTAAAAAATTATAGACAAAAATAAAAATAATAGATCCATGAAAATAAATAAAAGTGAAGTTAAAAAATGTGGAGTGGAATATAAAAGATATAAACCTGATAGGAAAAACATTTTTAATATTTTAAAATACCTCTATTAAAACCCACATCATAAAAATAATAATAATAATTCCTTTTTAAAAGTGGCAAAGATAAATATGAATATCCCATGAGATAATACAAATTTGGGTCTCAAAATAATAAATTAAAACATGTGTGGAAATATATACATATAAGAGAAAGTGATTAATGGAGAGTATGAGAATTATTCTTAACCAAAATGGTTTATTTAATAAGTAAATAAATTCCTTAATTAAGAATTTTTGAATTAAAATGGAAATTTCCATAGAAATTAAGAGGTAATGTCATATGAAATAAAAAAATGGAAGAAATATAAGAATATTAGAATAAATAAGTTAAATATTATAACTCAATGAAAAGTGGGTTGAGTTAACAAAAACCTGATAAATATCATAATATTTGAAGTAATAACCATTCAAAAAGAAGTAGATGAAAATGAATTTTAAATACACAAAAAGATAAAGTGGAAATAAAATTTGATATAATAATTAGACAAAATAAATCAAACCTAGGATAATGGACTTCAAGAAGAAATATATAACTCAAAGAAAGAAAATTGAATTTTGAATTAGCCTTATGACTTTGGTAACCTTTGAATCAAAACCATTTGAAAGATGAAACCTTAGATGAATTTGAAAATCGTATGAAATAAATGATAAGTATAATAAAAATACATCAATGTGTATAATATAAACCATAAGAAAGAAAGAAAATGGTGTAACGTCCCAACCTAAGTGCCACACACTGGTGCCCCAATCTGGTTCATCCAATTACATTAAGTGCGCCTCCCCGAATGACAGATGTTGTTTACTAGTAGCGAGGGCCTAATATATAATGTGGGGAGACAATAACCTATTTATGAAAGTATAAGAATTTTATAAATAAATATAAAATATCCAAATGATAATAACAAATAACCAAGATAATTCCATAATCAATAAAGGAAATATCACATAATAAACCCAAAACATTGTTAAATGAACAAAAACCAAATTAGTAGATATGTCATGTCATAATGAGTGTCAAGTGTCTAATAAAAATTCATAATAAAGACACAATAACATCTCCCAAGTATGTCATGATATCATGTTCAATCCCCTCTTGCTTGCTCCATCCTAAATCCTAACTTAGCTATCTAATATAGGGCTCTTGTACATATCCTGTCCTATAAACATGAAGTCAATTCAGGTACCGATCAGGAAGCCCAAGAAAGGTGTGAGTACAACTCAGTAAGACACCACCAATGACATTTGAAACAAGATCCATTCTATAATAGTGTATAAATTTTTATAAATAATTAAATATAATTGATAAATTAAACAGTTCCCACATTTAAATTATTATTTAATTAACCAAATAATCCCCAAGTTCAAGGTTCCACCTGAACCAATAATAACTACTTCAGCCTGTATCAAAGTCTAAACCATCCAAAAATGGATAGCATATTTCACACTATCATGGGTTTTCTTTAATCATTAGATATTCAATTCACATTCATATTTTGGGGTTTTGGAGAAGCAGGCTGGCACCCCGTGGGTTTTGGAGTAACAGTCCTTGTCCCACAAATCAACGATCATAAGAAATAAATATATATCTTAGGGTCCTAGATTTGTATTATGAAACCCTTTGGATATTTTTAGAAGTAGTACCTATCCCACAACTCATTCAAAAATATCCCATCTCATGGGTCCACATTCATAATCCATTTATCAACCATTTCCACAATTCATTAATAAATCAATTTCATAAATTCATTTATAAACAATTTTCATGATTCTCTATTTATTAGCCTTTCATAAATCATAATTAATTAATTCAATTATTTCATCACAAACCAATGGTTTCTATCAAGTTTGGTCTATATATCATCAACAGGTCCAACAAGACCCGTGAAGAGTTTCAAAACCACATGATAAATCAATAAATTAATTAAATTTTGAATGAAATTTCCTAATGTGTAAATTATAATTACACAATTACATACACACAATTATAATAAAGACTATGTGATTTGATAATTAGACCACCAACCTCAAAATCATTATCTTATGCTCACTAAATAAAAATCCCCAATTTGATGCTGAAAGGTCAAAACCACAACAATGGAAGAGATCTAGGATCAAAACCCAAGACAATGATCCAATGAAACATAACCATAAAAACCTAGTCTAATTTTTCTCCAATAGAGGATAAATCATCACTATTCATAAATAAAGAGAGATATGAGAGAGATGAAACCAATTATAGAAGATATAACATACTATAGAGGAGTCGATCCTTCAATAGGATATTTGATTCACCAAGAAAAGGGTTTTTGGATCCTTAGAAACCTATTGAGAGCTTCCAAAATCAAAAGAAATTGCTTAGGGTTGATCTGAGGTGATTAGGGGTAAAACCATGGGGTTTGATAATTTTAATAATTGGGGGGGGGGTGGTTTAATACCCATACACATGGTTTTACAAACCATGCACCTATTCTTAGAGAGTTCACGGTTTCTCCTAAGTGGAACATGGTTTAAAAAACTATACACCCACCATAAAAATACCCTCTGTTTGAGGGTTCATGGTTTGGGGAAGGAGACCACATGGTTTGGCCAAACAGTGTGCTAACCGTGCACCACCTCCTGCATCTCCAAAATGGGGTGCATGACTTCCTGGGGAAAACCACATGGTTTTCCCTAATCAAGGGCCTACCATGCACAACCATTTTGGATTACAATTTCATCTAATTTTACTTAAAAATACCCCAAATCAAAAACCAAATAAAGTATAACTAAAAAAGGGTAAAAGAGTACCTAGAAATGTACATAAGGAATATCTAGAAAGGTTGAGATCTTACAATCTCCCCACATTATAATATCGCATAGTCAAGCTGTACTCCCAAGCATATCTAAGATTATGAGGTAAAAATATTGGTCCACTAAGCCTATACACATGTTTCTCTCTATAATGTTTCTTCTTGAAAACATCCATATTTCCATATTACTTAGATCAACAACCTAGTCTTTCCCCACAACACTTTCTCACTGTGATCTATAACATGAATCAGATGCTGCTCATAAGACACATCATATTTAATATGAAAATAATCAACATCGATCACATGAGAAAGGTCCGGGTGATACTTCCAAAGATGCGAGATATAAAAAATCATGCATAACACCATACCTCTATGGAAGAGCCAATTAATATTCCACTGGTCCAATTATATCCACAATAAAGATAAAAAAACCTAGTATCCAACTTACCCTACCTCTATATCATATAGTAACCCAATATAGGTGGCACCTGAAGGAATAGCTGACCCCCACTGCAAACTATAGAGGTCACCAATGTTGATCATCATATGAATTCTGCCTACTATGAGATATAGCCATACATTTCCAAATCAACTATACTTACTCCAATGTCTTCTACATGATACTCGGTCCTAAAAACTTAGAGTCACATACCTCCATCTAACATAGAGGTGATCTGCATGACCTTCTATAAAGTACCTCATATGGTTCAATATGAATAGTTTCCTAATAATTGTTGTTATATGCGAACTCAATGAGCGTTAAGTGCTTATCCAAAGTCTCACTAAAGTCTAGGATGCATTCCTATAATATATCCTCTAACATCTTCATAGTACATTCCAACTACCAATTTTTCTGTGGGTGGAATGCCATACTCAGAAATAATTGGGTACCCAATGCCATCTATAAACCCTACCAGAAGTGTGAAGTAAAGAATGAGTCGTAGTATGAAACTATACTCTGTGTAATCCCATGAAAAAAATACTAATACCCAAATGTATATTTCTCCCAACTGATCCACTGTTAAAGTCTCCCGATTAGGAAAGAAATGAAATACTTTCCTTAGTCGTTGCACAACCACCCATATAGAATTATTCTTCTAAGGCATCCTCAGAAGACCTACCATGAAATCCATGGTAATTTCATTCCACTTCCATTCTAGAATGGATAATGGTTTTAACAAACCACCATGTTATTGATGCTCGAACATCACTTATCGAAAGGTATAACATAGGGTCACAAAACCTTCAATGTCCTTTTTCGTGCCCAACCACATATACTATTGACATAGGTCATGGTATATCTTGGTCAAACTAGGATGAACCACCTATTTCGAGGAATGAAACTCACACATAAACTCTTCTCACATACAAGTAGGCACAAAAGAACAGTTTCAGACATAAACGATCTCATATTCATCTATGGTCCAATCAGATGGTGACTCCCCACCTTCAAGGACTTCCCTTAAGGCCAAAAAATCTAGATCTTCATAATGCCTCAACCAGATTCAACTTAGAAGTGTAGGCTCAACATATTAGGATATAAGGGTTACCTTATCTTGGTCCTCCCAAACCTAAATATGTATCTCATCCAACAAGGTCATCATATTCCATTCATAACTAGACTCTTGGAAAGCATGAGTCTTTGTCTTCCTGCTCAAAGCATCATCAAAACTGTTTCCCTTTCTGTGAATCTATTCCTGCTCAAAATAACATGAATCATATAATCAACCAATATATTCTTTGAGAGATTCAAATCTCAGTATGAAAAGATGTACTTTAAGATCTTGTGATCAGTATACACAGTAAAATTTTCACCTAATAGATAATTTCTCCAACACTTTAAATAATAAAATAATGTAGCTAACTCAAGATCATGTTTAGGGTAATTCTGTTCATTTGGCCTCAACTTCTGTGACCCATAATCCATAACTCGATCTATTTGTACCAACACTACTCTATGTTTGATCCTAGATGCATCATAAAACATAATGTATTCCTCACCCGACTCAGTTAGGATCAAAATCAACATGGTTGTCAAATGATTCTTCAACTCATGGAAATAATTATCACAAGATCTAGACCATTAAAACTTGACACCATTTTTGTTCAATCCTAAAATTGGTGTTTCCAAGTAGGAAAATTCCTAGTTGAACCTTTAATAATAACCTACCAAACACAAAACAATATGGATATCAAAGACATTCTGGGATTCTCCCATGAAATCACTACCTGCACCTTATCTGGTTTCATTGATACACCTTCTTATGAGATGATGTGACCCAATAAATGTACCCAGTCGATCCAGAATTGAAACTTAGTTAGCTTGTAGTATATCCAATACTCTCTCAATGTACGATGTATGATTTCAAGATGTTGGGAATGATCATCATGAGTATTGGATTACACCAATATTTCATCCATAAAAAACAATGATAAACTGATCCAGGTACGGGTGGAAGATTCAGTTCATCAAGGCTATAAACACATCCTAAACATTCGTTAGCCTAAACGACATCAAAATGAAATTGTATAGGCCATACATAATTATGAAAGTAGTCCGAAGAATATCAAAAGGTCCAAATCTCAATTAATGATACCCCATTGTCAAGTGAATCTTGGATAAACCACAAGCTCCTCTCAACTACTCAAAAAGATCATTGATTTGGAGAAGAGGATATTGGTTCTTCACTATTATCCAGTTCAAATTTCAGTAATCAACATATAACTTCATGTTTCCATCAAACTTATTAAAAAAAAAAATTGGAGAACCTTAAAGAGATGTACTAGGATAGATAAATCCCTTATCCATAAATTATTCCAACTAAGTCTTGAGATCTTTTATCTATGTTGGTTCCATATATATGGAGGAATAGAAACTAGATAATCTCCTCACATGATATCAATTGTGAATTCAAAATCCCTATTAGGTGGATTCCCTGAGACGTATTTAGAAAAAATATCCTAGAACCGATCCACTACAGGTGTAGGAAATCATGCTTCACACCCCCATCATCCAGCAAAAGGCTTGTAACCTGGGCAGTGAGGTCCCTAAGTTTTTGATGAACTGGCCCTGCATGGCCTACCTGGATGTCCCATTCCCCCTGATGAATATAACTATCACCCTAAGGTGACATAAAGGTCGCTCTCCTATGGTAACAATTTAATCTATATGGATTCGTTAAGATATTAACTATTCTATACCCAAAATCAAGTCAAAACTTTACATTTCAAGGATGTAAAGTTCTCAAAGAAAATGATACTTTATAACCTTGAGAGAACACCCCTTACATAAATAGATATTCCTTAACCATACTACCGATGGTTTTTTAATCTTCATAAACCTAATCACAAACTCTATCATCAGACTCAAACCATTCACAAGTTGAGAAAATATAAAAAAATGTGAGGCTCTTGTATTAAATAAGGAACTAAAAATCATAAAAGCTATAAGAATAATAACTCTAACTATCAATGGCCAAACCTCACTATCCACATTTTCATTATGAACCACGTGAAACAATCCTACCCTTATTCCCTGTGTTGTAATTTGAGACCCCCAAGCTACACCACTCTACTGATATGGGCACTCTTTCCCAAAAGTTCCAAACTCACTGCCTTGACCTCCATAACCAAAATAACTCTAACTTCTTGACTGATATGGGGTAGAAGATCCCCTCCTAGTACTCTATCTATTCCTGGATCCTCATTCATTACCCATTAGTTAAGGGTTTCTACAAAACTACTATATATGTCCCATCCCGCCATAAGCTTGACACTCTACCTATGGTTGGGGACACAAGTAACAAAAGTGACCCAACCTACCAAAATGGTGAAAGTATACCCAGTTACTGCTCTGAGTAATTGATCCATCTCCATAGATACTCTATTTTCTATTAACCTAGTTTAAATTCTCAAAGAGACACTTCCTACTCTCAAAATAAATACCTTCTGGTTATCCAGTAGAAACCACTTTCATTTCACTGAAATCCTCCCCCAGGTTCCCCTTAGAAATGGGAGCTTGATGCACCACCTTAGAAAATTTCTTTAGACAAAAGATACTAACATGAGACTTAATCTCTCACTAAATTCCATCTTGAAAACATCATACCTATGTTTCCTCATATCCTATAAACGATGGAGAAAAGCACTAAAAATTGGTAAAGTGATCAGAATATCCCATCAAGTATATACTCCCTTCGATCAGTAGCATAAAATTTATCACCCTCTCCTACCTCAGTGTTTTAGGGTAAAGGTGATCTAAGGAATTCTCTTAGAATTATTTCCATACCATACCCTCCAACTACTCATCTTGAACCTGAATTTCCCACCATTTTTTCTCTTAACCATGTAACATATAAGTGGATAACTTGACTCTTTTCTTAGTAGGAGTATTTAAATGTTCAAGGATCATCTAGATAGACTCAATCCAGAACTCAACTTCCTGAATCCCACCCTATCTGGTGAAGGTCGAAGGGTGATACAACTGGAACTACTGTGTTAAGTCAGACATATTTCACAAAAACTATCTTGGGTATCTTTCAATAAAATACATAAAATGAGAAATGTTATCATAGAACTGATCTCTTGTCCCTTTACCCAAAACAACTGGGGCCTTAGGTACCACCGTTGGAGGATCATTTTCAGCTACATCCTTCTATTCTCCTATAAAAAAATTTCATCAGGGAGGCATGTATCTACAATTAGAAACACATGTATTAGGATACATAACACATAATTAACATATTTACATAAGAGGGAATCATGCAATACTATAACAAGTCATTCCCCTATTCCTCCACATGATAAAAACCAAATATCTATCACTACCTTCAACCATCCATGACCTAAGTCATGGATAACCTAGGGTAAAACACTTTAATATTTCAAGGATTCTCATTAGACACCCATTTTATCCCTTTAAAATTTCAACAATTATTATCATTTTAATGATTTAATTTCATCATTATGCACCATTTTTCTTAAAATTACTCAATTAATAGAAATTATTTTAATTCCAATAACACACCCAATTTTTTTTCTATTTGTGCCTAAAATGATGCAGGTAACATGAAATCATGAGTTCCTAGGATGATGACTATATATAAAACTCTCATTCCATACCTATACATAAAGAAAAATATCACAAAAATAATAACATCACAAAACAAGTGCATCACTCAAGGTGAAATAACATTCAACTGTAACCGTAAACATCAAGAACAACCATCCCACCCCAAGTACTTGGGTTAGATAATCCCATGAATGAGATCACGAATAAGGCTAAAATCATAATAGAATACTTTATAAGTTTCCCAAATATTAAGGAAAAATAAAGAAAATAAAACACCATTTGATACCACTTTGAAAAATCCCAACCTGAGTGCCAAATGTCAGTGCCCCAAGCTGGTTCATCACATGAACTCATGGATGTCGACTAGTAGCGAGGGTCTAATATGTAATGTGGGGATACTATATCCTCTTTATCAAATAATCACAACAATATAAATAAACAAACAATATCCAAATGATAAAAAAATAACTAAGATAATACCATAATAATTGAAGACCAACATCTCATAATAATCCCAAAACATGGATAAATGTAAAGAAACCAAAGTAGTAGATAGGTCTTGTCACAATGAGTATCAAGTGTTTAATTAAAACCCAAGATAAAGAAACAATGAAATATATTAATTGGGTCTTGAAATCATGTCCAGTCCCCTCATCCATGATCCATTCCAAATGCCAAATCAGCCACCAAACATTGGGCTCTTGCACTTATCATGTCCTACAAACATGAAGTATATTTGAGTACCGAACAAGAAGCCCAAGTAGGGTGTGAGGATAATTTATTTGGCCACCACCAACTACATTTAAAACAATATCGAGTCTATAATAGCGTATACAGGTGAATAAAATATAAAATACAAATGATAAAGAAAATACTTATCACATTGAAATTATTTTTTAAAGCCACATAAACTCTAGGTTCATGGTGACACCAAACCAATAATAACTACTTTAGCCCATGCCAAAGTCTGATCCATACACTAAGGGATAACAAATTTCACACTATCACGGGGTTTCATTAATCATTAGATATTCAATTCAAATTCATATAATAGGGGTGTAGATAAGTAGTTTTTCATCCCGTGGGTATTTGGAGTAGCATTACCTATCCCACAACTTAGTGATCAAAAGAAAAAAATATAAATCTTGGGGAACTAGCATGTAATTATAGAACCCCATGAGTATTTGGAACAGTATTCCCTATCCCATAACTCATTAAAAAATATAACATCTCATGGTTCCAAATTAACAATCCATTTATCAAGCATTTTTATAATTTATTAATTATCCAATTTCATAAATTAATTTATAAACCTTGTTTACAATTCTCCATTTATCAACCATGAATAAATCATAATTCATTATTTTAATTATATCATAACACCCCATGGGTTTCCATCAAGTTAGGTCTATCGATCATCAATGGGTCTAATGGGACCCATTAAGGGTTTCAAAATCACACGAATAATTAATTAAATAATTAAATTTAGAATTCAATTTCTAAATGTGGAGATTTAAATTTTATAATTACATAAACAAAATTATAATCAAGACTATGATATTTGAAAATTAGACCACCTAACTCCAGATCATTGGCAGATGCTCACCAAACCAAAACCTCAATTTGATATTGAATGGTCAAAACCACAACATTAGAAGAGATCTAGGATCAAAACCTAGGACCAAGATCTAATAAATCACAACCATAAAAACCTAGATCTAATTCATTTCAAATGGAGGATAAATCATCTCTCTTCATTGGGAAATAGAGATGGTAAATAGAGGAAACCAAATGGATAATAGATTACATACTATAGAGGAGTAAATCCTTAAATCAGATCATTTATTTTATAAGAAAAGGGTTTGTGGAGCCTTGTAATCCTCTCAGGATAGTCCAAAATCAATGGAAATAACTTTGGGCCAAGACAGGGTGATTAGGGATAAAAAATGGGGTTTTTTTGGTAATTTTAATAAATTTTTTATAGGGTTTAAAACATGAACACATATTTTCTTGGGATGAGGTGCATGGTTTTCCAAACTATGTACCTTAACTATGCACTCTACTTAGGGGGTTCACTGTTTCTCCTAAGTAGAGTTTGGTTTGAGAAACTAAGTGACAATCAGGTAAATCCCCTCTGTTTGAGTGTTCACAGTCTGGGGAGGGAGGCCACATAGTTTGATCAAACCATGCACTAATCATGAACCAACTCCCATGTCTCCAAAATGGGGAACACAATTTCCTAGGGAAACTGCATAGTTTTCCCTAATCATGTACCAACTATTCATAGATTCTTTGGCTTCCAAATTCCTCTAATTTCACCCAAAACCAGCCCAAATAAAAACGAAATAAAATTATAACTACAAAGGGTAAAAGAGTTCTTGAGAATTTACATGATGAATCTCTAGAAAGTGTAGGATCTTAAAAATAGTGAATATGTAATGTATCTCAATGAATGAAAATTGAGATGAAAAACCCTTAACCTTATTCCCGATTTCTAGAAAAATACTTTAAACTACTTTATGATAAAAATAAACACCTTATTAACTAATTTTATAACCATATTTAAATATATTACCCATTATAATATTTAATTATAAAAATTTATTTAATATTTATCTATTAGTTAATATTTATTTTCATCATGAAATGTTAGTAAATTTTATTATTACATAGAAGTTTGGTAATGGAGATGTCTATCCTCATTCCTTGATACTAAATTGATCATTTCATGATTATTCAATGTAGTTGAATAATTTTGTTTTAGTGGTTTATATAGTTTCATTTTTCATTTATGTAATGAATGTGTATGATTGTTTTGAATAGAATCAGCGATGAATACATTTTAAGTAATTTATAGATTACAATGAGTGATTTTATATTGAGCTATCAATTTTGTGTTACCCTTATAGAACCATGTTCATAACATAAATTACCATTCAAGGTTCTGTAATAAAATTTAAGTAATTATTTTTAATTTCTAATTCCATTCTATGAGTTTCTTAGTTACAGTTTTTGAAGATGAAATCAGTGACGAGCTTGTTTCAGTAATTGTTAACAAATAGAATTTAGTATATTAATAATGAGTAAAATATTAATAGAATGACTAGATTATATTTATTGAATCTTAATCATGAAATAATTATAATTTTTATTTATTAAATACATTCTTATAACTATCCATGTTATAAAATGATGAAAAATTAAATTGATTGTTAATGGATATGGTGGTTCACACTTAACACAAGTAACATTTTCATTTTACAAAAGATGAGAGAGAGGTATATAATGGTTTTATCATTAATATAATCACAAATTGGTATAAAAATGATAGTTATTTCATTATTTTATTATGGTTGTAATATTTTTTAAAATAAATATAGAGAATAAAAGGTTATTGAGTTAGTAGTACTCACACTGAGGACTTGAACCTTCTCTTGGGGGACTTCTTGGAACTGGAGGATTTTAGGATTCTTCTTGGGATCAAAAGTTGTAAAAATTGGAATTGGGATAGGTGGGAGTAAAAATGGTAAAATTATTAAGATAATTTTGAAGTTTAAATGTGTATTTATGTAACACTTGAGCATCAACTACAGTAAGTATAATTTTATTTCTAAAGATACAATAGCATAATGCACATATCTTTATACTATAATGTAATTAAAAAATAATTACAAAATTTTATAAAATTAATTTTATGAAATTAATTTAATTTTTGAATTAATCATGTTAAAATTATCTTAGGGTGAATTTTTGAGTTTTCATAAATAGTTGATTTTTGGGTGAATAATTAAAAATACATATTTTACAAATATTTTCACTTTTATGAAATTATAATGATATAAGAATAACATGAAAGATTAAGAAACATTTTGTTGAAAAAAATCCCTTAAGGTATCATTGAAGCATTTTTGAGGTGATTGTGTTTGTTGACAATGTGGACTTCAGTGTTGTGATTGTTGGCAAAGAAAACCATGACATGCAAATTTGTTGACAAAGGGGATTTCATGGTGTAATGTCGAGTTCAAGAGCTGGGGTCAATGATCCATGTTTGATTCAAGAACGTCGACAAAGGAATCAATGATCTGGAGGCAGTACAAAAAGAACATATACAAGGTGGTGCTATTTTCCAGTGTTTGTCAAATTTTTGTGCCTGAAAATCGACAAATGAAGAAAAGTGGTTTTTGGCAAAGGGACTTGCACACCATGTACTTTAAGGAGAGGAAACTTTTGCACCTAATATTTTTTCAAGATCAGAAGGTCAAAATATGGAAAAGGAAAGAGGGTCACGCAGGTATTGGTGTTGTCGCGCAGGTGACTTGCGCGCCGAGAAAGGACCTGCGCGCCAGTGCCTAGGAGGGTTAGAAAGTTGCGCGCCACATGTTTTTCAAGATAAGATCTTCAAAATATGGTAAAGGAAATAGGGTCATGCATGTGTCTTGTAGGTGAAGAAACCTGCGCACCGGGACTTGCACGCTAAGGGGAGACTTGCGCACCGCCACGTAGGTTGACCTAATGACTATAAATACATGACCACCCCTCCTCATTTTTAACGAAGTTCAATACATAGAAAAATCAGAGCTCCTGTCACACAAATGTGGTGGTCGCGCAAGTGGTGTGTGGTCATGCAGGTGGAATTGCGTGCCAGTGTTTGAAGTTGGGCGCCGGTTGGTTGTTGTGTGCCAATATTGGTTTGGGCGTAAAAGGGGTTGAGTCGCGTAGGTTTGGAGTTGCAGAAGATTATGCCACGCAAGTGTTTGAAGTGACTTGCACGCCAGTTTTGACCTGCGCGCCGATACTTTCACGCCGAATTAGACTTGTGTGCCAAGTAAGGTTGATTCACAACAGTATTTCAGGGCTGCGTGAAAGCTGGAAGATTGCCTGATACATTCAGTGCAAAGTGAGATTCATCTACAGGTGAAAGATGGACTTTAATAGAGCATATACTTACAACAGGGGATGTATTCATTATAGATAATGAATAGACCTATAGGTCTATAAACTGTGAGTGGATCCTTTCCAGAGTAGTGAGCGAAGGAAGAGGAAGAAGGTGATACACTCCATTGGCAGTGAGCCAGAGAGAGAAAACAGGGAGTGACCCTTAGGAAAGCAGTGAGCTGACCCTAAACCTTGTAAAGGCAGTGAGCCCGAGACAAAGTGACTGTTCCTGAACCTTGTAATCCAAAACTAGTGAAGTTTAGTGGAATTTGGTATGACTGACAACCTGTTGGCATATGCTCCTTGGACATAGCCCTTAGCGGTGAACCAAGTAAAAATTGTTGTGTCCTCTGCCTGCTTTACTTTCTGTTTATATTATGAAACAAGAAAGAGAGAGAAGAGTGTTTTTCTTAACAACGAAACAAGATTAGAACGGGCTTTAATTTTAAATTAGTCATACCCTGATTCACCCCCCCTCTCAGGGTATTCAGCCTTGTGGACCTGACAATTGGTATCAAAGGGAAAGGTTGATATTTATCAATGGAGGTCACTAATCATAAAGGGATTCTGATCTTCGAAGGATGTAATTTTCAGATATGGAAGAATCGAATGCAACACTATTTCTGATCTTTGGGAATAGATGTGTTTTCAGCATCTATGCATGGTATCACAACTGATATTAGTAGTGGTTCATTATCAGAAGCTGAGCATAGAGAGTTGTATGCTGATGCCAAAGAAATCAATTCCTTAGGGGGAGCCCTTTCCAATCCCATATATACAAAGGTTATGTCATGCAAAACTTCACATTCCATGTGGGAAAAGCTATTTAATATATATAAATGAGATACAAAGGTTAGAGAGGCAAAGCTATAAGTGTTGTGAAATAAGTATTAAGATTTGAAGATGAACCCAAATGAGAGTATTGATGCATTCTTTGAAAGGGTAAATATTGTTGTGGAAGATATAAAAGGACTTGGTGAAGTCATTGAAGACATAAAGATCATAAAGCACATCTTGAGGAAGCTTCCACCTTGGTTCAATCTGAATGTTTCAGTACTTAAAGATAAAGATCCCAAAGAGCTGACACTGGACAATTTGCACAGTATCTTGGTTACATATGAGATGAGGAATGATGATAACGAGGCTGTGGAAAAGGGGAAATACAAAGAGATGGAATTTAAGGCCATGAAAAAGCTCACCATTGAAGATTCTCAGGAAGAATAAGAGACAGATGAGGTTATGTCATTCCTTTCCTCAAATATTCAAAGAGGAAAAGGAAATTTCAAAGGGAAACTTCCACTTTCTTACTTTAGAAGTGGAAAAGTTGGTCATATTTCTACATGATGCCCCAAAACGTTTCAAGAAGAAAATGATGAAGATGAAGTTGAAAATCCCAAGAATAAATCTTCAGCCTATGTGAAAGGGAAGAAGCAATTCAAGAGAAATTTCTTCAAGAAGAAGAATATTCTTTCACAAGAAATAGAAAGTTCAGATGAGTCTGAGGGTGAAGAGGTTGAGGAATTTGAAAATTATAAAGATCATGGATAAAATGCAATGGTGGATGTTTTCGGTAGTTCTCAAGAAAAGGAAGAAACCAACACTGATGAAGAAGAAGAAAAAATTGAAGGGAGAGTTGACATGGAAGCTGAATTAGAGTCAGCTCTTGAAGAGATAGATATTTGAAGAGAAAAAACAAAGAAATACAACAAGGAGGTACATGATGCCAAACTCTACATGAAATAATAGGAAAAAGAGAAGTCTGAGCTTGTAAAAGAAATAGAAAACTTTAAGTCTTTGAGGCCAGAGAGCACAGAAAAGGTTGATAAGCATAAGATTAAGATTGAAGAACAGAAAAGGGAGGTCGATGGCTTGAATGGAAAATTGAAAGATCACGTTAAGAATATCTTAGAGCTTGAAGAGGAAGTTTTCAGTCTATGAAGAAAAGTCAAAGACCAGGAAAAACCTTTTATTCCTAACACATTATTGGGAAATCAGGTTATTATGAAGACTGAGAAGATGAAATAGGAGCCTAGTAGTTCAGTAAGGAATAAGAAGCAATTGAGCTTAGAGGTTAAGGCTGTTTCAGGGATTAATCAGAAACAAAAATCTGTGACAATTGAAGTCAAACCGCAAGCACCAGTCCCAATATTGAAGGTTTATTTAGGCACAAAGTAGAATCAGAATATTTCAAAGATCCCAAGGGGAAACTCGTAGTGCTGAAGTACCTCGAAGGAATGCACCATATATTAGGTGTTATTATTGCAGGAAGATGGGACATTCACAGTATGTGTGTTCCATATCCAAGATATATCAAAGTGAACAAGAACAAAGGTGGCAGTAAAATAGTGAATGATTCTCCAGAACATATTTTGAAGGACACTGTTATGGTGTGGAGTATTTGGGGACATGTCTAGGTACTACAATTCAACCATACAGAGGAATGTGCCAAAGCAAAATCAAAATGTTCACAAGCAGGAGATCAATAAACCAATAGGTGAGTTAAAAGTTCAAAATAGATTTGCAGCGTTGTAAGATGAAGCTGGTCCATCACACTCTAGGGAAGATCATGTTCTCCAAACCACACTGAGTGTGAAGTTGAAGACATGGATCAAAAAGAAAAATAATGAAAAGGCAGTAGTTATAGAAATTGCCCTTAAAGATTTAGATCATTCAGGAGTATGGATCCTTTTCAGTGGTTTCACATCCCATATTTCAGGGAGCAAGGATCTCATTACAGGCATAAAATATGACAAAGAAGGAATTTTCATGTTTGGGAATGATGAAGGGATGAAGATTGTTGGTTCCGAAAAGGCCAAATTTGGGGGAAAAGAAATGAGATGTGCTGATGTCTTGTTAGTAGAGGGTCTTAGTCATAACTTACTCAGTGTTAGTCAACTATATGACTCTGGGAACTCTATCCAATTTACCAAGAAGATGTGTGTTGTGAAAGAAAAAGATAAATCATTTTTTCTACAAGGGAAAAGGACAAAAGGAAATCTTTACCTTGTAAGTGGGGAAGAAGATATGTGCCTTTTATCTAGAGAGGAAGAAAACCAGTTGTGGCATAAGTGACTTGGACACCTATGCCAACCATCCATGGAGGATCTGGTAAAATGTGATGCTGCTAGAGACCTTCCCAAACAATCACATGATCATACACATACATGCGATGATTGTCAACGAGGGAAGATCATCAGAAAGACATATAGGCCAAAGGAACAAAAATCAACCAGAGTGCTTGAATTGGTGCATGCTGATGTATGTGGACCTATCTCACCACGAGCTATAAATGGGAAACGGCACTATATCCTTTTTATTAATGATTATAGCAGAATGGATTGGGTATTTGTCATTACCCATAAGATAGAAGTGTTCAGTTGTATCAAGTAGTATAGGAGGGAATCAGAAAGGATGCTTGGGCAGAAAATTTTGAAGTTTTGTACAGATAATAGTACATAATTCACAAAAAGTCAAGTGGAATAATATCTCAAGAAACACGGGATAAGGCATCAAGTTTCATCAGTGAGAAATCCCCAACATAATTGAGTTTTTGAAAGGAGAAATCAGATCATCAACAACATGGCCAGAACAATGCTTATTGAAAAGGACCTACTCGAGAAATATTTGAAGGAAGTAGTTTCAACATCAGTCTATATTTCCAACAGGTCTCTGTTGTGTCTGAATAAAGGGAATAATCCGTATGAAATGTGGTACGGAAAGAAGCCAACATTGAAATATTTTCTAATATTTTGAAGTGTTTCATTATCAACAAAGAAAATTACAGGAAGTTTGAGTCACGAGGAGATAAGGGAATATTCCTTGGATACTCTGGAAAAAGAAAAGCATATAAATGGTTCATGAAAAGGCTGGGAAAAATTGTTGAGATCAATGATGTTACTATAGTTGAAAATGAATAGAATACTCAACAACCTAGTGACCAATTTCTAGATGAAAGTGATGAGGAGGTAAGAAACATAGGGGGAGTAGAAGTGGAAGAAACTGACTCAGAAGAAGATACTGATGACGAGAAAGAGGAAACAAAGTCTGTGTCTTCAAGGAAGCCAAAGTGTTGAGCTGAAATTGATAAGCAGAATATATTTGGTGATCAGACAGCTCCAGTTCAGACAAGAAGAATGAAGTCACTACAACAGAAATCATTCTTATCTCAGGTAGAGCTGAATTTTTTTGATGATGTAGCTGAAGATGAAAACTGGGTTCAGGCTATGAATTAAGAGATTGATCAGATTGAGAAGAACCAGATGTGGTAGATTGTTTTGAGACCAGTAGATAAAAATGTCATTGGGACTAAATGGGTCTATCTCAACAAGATGAATAAACATGATGAAGTGGTTAGAAACAAAGCATTACTAGTGTGAAAAGGGTACTCCTAGATAGAGGGAATTGATGTTTATAAGAAATTTGCACTGGTTGCAAGGTTGGAGACAATTTGGGTATTTTTAGCCATAACAGTGCAAAGAAAGTTCAAAGTGTTCCAGATGGATGTCAAATCTGCATTCTTGAATGGGGTTCTGGAGGAGGAATTGTATATTGAGAAGCCGGGTGGTTTTCTCATTCATGAGGATGAGAGCAAGGTTTGTTGACTGAAGAAGGCATTGTATGGGATGAAACAAGAACCAAGGGCATGATAATCAAGGCTTGATCAGTACTTGAAGAAGCTTGGTTTCCAGTGTGGAGGAGTTGATTACAATATCTATTTCAGTCATGATAGTAATCAAAGGATGATGGTGCTAGTGTATGTCGATGACATAATTTTTGACGGATCAGATGAAGCTTAGTGCAGACATTTTTCTGAATTCATGAAAAATGGGTTTGAAATGTCAATGATTGGAGATCTAACATTTTTACTTGGTCTACAGGTGACACAAGGAAGGAATGGAACGTTCATTTCTCAATCTAAATATGCCAAGGAGGTTCTGATATGGTTTTAAATAGATAATTACAAGGAAATAAAGACTCTGGTTGCTACCCGGATAAAATTATCAAAAGATGAGAATGGCAAGGTAGTTAATATCACAGAATACAGAAAAATTATTGGAAGTATACTGTACTTGACCACAATAAGGCCTGATATTGTTTTCTCTATATGCCAAGCACTGAGATATCAGAGTAGTCCCAGGGAAATCCACATGATTGCAGTGAAAATAATACTTCGGTATATCAAAGGCACTGTGGATTTCGGTCTGATGTATAATGACAAATCTCAGTCAGTGTTATTGGGTTACACAGATGCAGATTGGGATGGATAAGTAGATGACAGAAAATCAACGTCAGTAGGTGCATTCTATCTTGGTGGATTGTGTATTTATTGGCTAAGCAATAAGCAAGATTTCATTTCATTGAGCACCGTGAAGGATGAGTATATTATGGCCACTCAAGCATGCACACAGTAATTGTGGATGAAGCAATAGCTTGAAGATATGGGAGTTGAAGTGAGGTCTCCGATCGAAATCCAGTTTGATAACCCAAATGCTATAAATATCAGCAAAAATCCCATCCATCACTCAAGGACAAAACACATTGTGATAAAGTATCATTTTATCAAGGAGAAGGTTGAGAAGGGAATCATGAAGTTGGAGTATGTGCCTACAGAGTTATAGGTTACAGACATTCTGATAAAGGCCTTACCCAAGAAAGATTTTGAGAGACATCGACTGGCTATGGGAGTTCAGTCAACTCCCCACACTTAAAATAGTGTGGATGTGCAACACCCCCCTCTCCCCGAGGTATGATGTGTTTTTCCCTAATGTGCTGATATGTGTTCTCTACTCTGTTACAGACTGCAAAGGAGTGACCTTTGGGTTCATTGACAAAGGGGGAGAAAATAGTGTTTGTTCTAGGGGGAGACAGTGTGGCTATTTGAGAAATCATGAAAGATATGAGGAGAAGCTGACAGGTGAAGCAGCGAGATAGGGGTAGCAATGACAAAGGGGGATCATTTTAAATCTGACGATGCTAGAAGTGATCAATCAAAGAACCGATATCACGATAGCTAAGGATCGTGATAAAAGCAGAAGAGTGGTGTTGGAATGTGGTAAGGATATTTCCAACAAATTGGTATCAGTTTGGTGTCAACAGTGGGTGTCAAATATGGAGTGATTCATTTATGAAATTTTCATTTACTCTTGTTTCTCACACCAAGCATTGCTCATGTGGGCTTAGAGTATGTGTTGAGTGAATCCTTGATCGCTATCAGAATCTAAATAGGTGAATGGTGGCTGATGAATTAACGATGTATCTTTTTATGGAAGAGTTGTCAACAAACCCAAAGGGGGATATTATTGGGAAAAAATCCCTCAAGGTATCATTGAAGCATTTTTGAGGTGATTGTGTTTGTTGACAATGTGGACATCTGTGTTGTGATTGTTGACAAAGAAAACCATGACATACAAATTTGTTGACAAATGGGATTTCCTGGTGGAATGTCGAGTTCAAGAGTTGTGGTCAATGATCCATGTTTGATTCAAGAACGTAGACAAAGGAATGGATAATCTGGAGGTGGTACAAAAAGAACTAATACAAGGTGGCGCTGTTTTCCAGTTTTTTCCAAATTTTTGGGCCTAAAAATCGACAAATGAAGAAAAGTGGTTTTGGGAAAAGGGACTTGCGTGCCATGTAATTGAAGAAGAGGAAACTTGAGTGCCTAATGTTTTTCAAGATCAGAAGGTCAAAATATGGCAAAGGAAAGAGGGCCGCGCAGGTATTGGTGTTGTCACGCAGGTGACTTGCGCACCGAGAAAGGACCTACGCACCGGTGCCTAGGAGGGTTATAAAGTTTCACACCATATGTTTTTCAAGATTAGATCTTCAAAATATGGGAAAGAAAATAGGGTCGCGCAGGTGTCTTGTAAGGGAAGAAACCTACGCGCTGGGACTTGCGCGCCAAGGGGGGACTTGTGCGCCGCCACGTAGGTTGACCAAATGCCTATAAATACAGGACCACCCCTCCTCATTTTTAACAGAGTTCAACACTTAGAAAAATCAGATCTCCCGTCAAGTAGATGTGGTGGTCGCGCAAGTGGTGTGTGGTCACGCAGGTGGACTTGCGCGCCAGTGTTTGAAGTTGCGTGCCGGTTGGTTGTTGCACGCCAATATTGGTTTGGGCATAAAAGGGGTTGAGTCACGTAGGTTTGGAGTTGTAGAATATTGTGCCGTGCAAGTGTTTGAAGTGACTTGCGCGCCAGTTGTGACCTGCGCACTGATACTTGTGTGCCAGATTAGACTTGTGCTCCAAGTAAGGTTGATTCATAGCAGTATTTTAGGGTTGCGTGAAAGCTGGAAGATTTCCCGATACCTTCGGTGCAAAGTGAGATTCATCTACGGGTGAAAGCTAGACTTTAACATAGAATCTACTTACAACAGAAGATGTATTCATTAGAGATAATGAAGAGACCTACAGGTCTATAAACTATGAGTGGATCCTTTCCAGAGCAGTGAGTGAAGGAAGAGGAAGAAGGTGATACTCTCCACCAGAAGTGATCCAGAGAGAGAGAAAACAGGGAGTGACTCTTGGTAAAGTAGTGAGCTGACCATAAACCTTGTAAAGGTAGTGATCCTGGGATAGAGTGACTGTGCCCGAACCTTGTAATCCATAACTAGTGAAGTTTAGTGGAATTTGGTACGACTCAAAACCTGTCGGTGTATTCTCCTTAGACATAGCCCTTAGTGGTGAACCAAGTAAAAATTGTTGTATCCCGTGCTTGCTTTACTTTCTGTTTATATTGTGCAACATGAAAGAGAGAGAAGAGTGTTTTTCTTAACAACAAAACAAGATCAGAATGGGCTTTAATTTTAAATTAGTCATACCCTGATTCACCCCCCCTCTCAGGGTATTCAACCTTGTGGACCTAACACATTTTATTTATAAAAAATATATATTTAATAATCAATATAATACATATAAAAATATAATTTTGAAATTATAAATATATGGTTAACATTTTTTAAATTTAAGTAATGTTTTTGTTAAAATAAAAACTATTTTTAGTTATTCAATATTAATCAAGTATTTACAATGTTAATTTAGGTTTTGGTATGTTTTTAAAGGAAAATAACTATCCTTTTATTTAATATAATCCAATTAATTTAATTTTAATAAAAATTCTACTTTATTTTTATATAAAATCATTTTTATTCTTTAAACAAATATTTTTTAAAAATGATTTTCATTGCGTTTTATGAACAATAATTAAAAGTAATTTCTACCAATTTTTGGATTTTAATCAGGTAAAATTGATCAAATATTTGGAATTAGAATAATTAATATTATTTAATAATATTACCTTAATTTTTGGTCATAATGAATAGTAACCATGGTGAATATTTATTACCTCGATTAAGGGTAAAATGAGTCAAAAGGGATAAAATAATGAGACAAGGATTAAATATGACAAAAAAAAAACATTTTTAAGCCTCATTGTATGGTTGGATTTTAAACATAACCTTATAATATATTAATATATGTGAATTTAGAGTCATATTACTTTATCAAGATATATATTATATAATAAAGATTCAAGTATTTACACATTTTCCTCCCACCTCACTTATACAAGGGAACCCCCTCTCCTCTCTTATTCACAATAATTGACCCACTTATATCTACCAATACCTAACTAAATAAAATTACAAAATCCATAAAAACCTCTTATATGTTTTTTCTCACCAAAATACCACTTTAATAAGTTTTAAGGTGCAATCCAAAGGAGGTTACCAAAAGAAGAGGTATATGTTCTCATCGATCTTTTTCAAGTTCCTTTCTTCTTAAATCTCATCCAAATTATAAATAACCATATTAACATAATTACATCAGTATATTAACCATACCTATATGTTTTTTATGTTTATTTTATATCTATTTTCTATCATTTTCCATCCTACGTAAAATGAAAACATCGCTAATGCATACGTACGCCCTATTGTATCCACATAGTAGTGTAATTATTTTTTCATGAACGCTTTACTTTAATGGTTATAATGGTGTAATTAATAAATATATATGATATTTATATAATAATTATGATTATATGAATATAATATTTCATTTAATTCTTACCCTTATATCCATTAGAAAATGATAATGTCCTCATACGTACGTGTGGACTACCACCTCCACGAAGTAATGTGATTAATTTTTCTATTAACAGTATGCATGGATGATTCTAAAATTGTACATGAGAAATAAAAATTATATTCATTAAATTATTAAAATTATAAATATTATATAACTATTTCACAACTACTTTTAACCTTGAACAATAAAGAGAAGTAACTTTCGAGAAATTGACCGGATAACCATAAGTGGTCGATAAAATGAAGAACTATTCAAGGAATGAATTTTGAATGATTAAATAATTACCAAAAAAAATGTAAATAGAAGAAAAATTTCTTGAAAAAATATTTAATAAATTTAAATTCATTATACATGAGGATAAAATATATACCAATAAGCAGATACCCAAGGTAATGGATTTATGTTATAATATAATTTTATTCTATGATTGTTTATATTCAGATTTCCATTGGGAATATTTTATGATCCCAATATCTTAAACCCAATACATTTTCTCATCATTTGGATATGTTTGAGTTTTACATGATTAATTTCCATTTCTTTTCTTTTTGGTCCACTAATCAACAAGTGAGTTACATATAATGAGATTTATTTTAAAAATTCATGTTTTAATTTTTTATTTCCAATTCTATTTCTTCTATATCATGGTTAATGTAAATGTTTCAAGAATGTTATTCCTTATAATATAATTATTATTTCAAGTCATTTTCAACCATATTTTACTTTATTTAATTTTTTTTAAAATGAATATTTTTTTTTCTGAATGAGGTATTTTTTAGACTTTTTAACAAAAGTGTGAATGAATTATTTTTTTTAACATTTAACACACAAATGAAAATTCCTATCATCATGAAAATTCTTTTATTTTAATATTACTTAAATTTTTTCTATGTTTATTTTCAAAGAAAATACTTTTCTCAATATTCTATAGATTTTTATTTAAAATTTTATCAGAATAATAAGGTATTATTTTCTTAAAGGAACTAATTATTTTAATGTGATTTATAAATTAGTTATTACACAAAGTTATAAGGAATTTATTTTTAAAATTTTAATTATATATTTTTATATTTCCAAAATACTTGGTTTTACCACAAAACGTTCATTTTTTATGAATTTATGGTATTCTATCATCCTTTACTAATTTATGATTTTAGGGTCATTAACTTTTTCATGATCAAATTCCCCATTACTATCTATCATTTCATTTGACATTATTTTCTCCTCCATGACCATATTTAAAGTATCATGGATTTATATGGAATAATTTCCATAAATTTTAGGTTGTCTAAAACATATTCCATTTCTATATATGGTATCGGTTTATGGAAGTTGTTTAAGAAAGTTATTTCATTGACTAGGGAAATGTTTCATATTCTTGATTCAATATGGATAAATGTTAATTTATAATGAATTTTGAGAATAAAATATATTTATTATTCAATATATAAGTAATTAACATGATGTATAAATTATTGGTGGTACCCAGTTATATATATCCCCTCGATGAATTGATAGGTTTCCTGAGGAAAAAAACAGGCATGCCATGTTTTATGGTTATTTGGTTTGAAAATACCCATTTATTAAGAATATCTTGGATGGGGAACTAATAGTAAGATTCATGATATATTGGATCTATCCTTGATGGTATAATCATGGATATCTAGATTTATAAATTTCATTTTTTATAAATTCAATTTCCATTATCTATGTGATTCCTATGTTGATATTAGCCTTTCATGTATTTTGAAATAAAGTTGTTGATTGAATAGAATATGTTTTTGTTATAAAAAATTCCATATTTATTACAACTTATTTAATCATTATAGTTTAATCTATCCAATGTAACATTTTTTATTTCAAGAAGCACTTTTAAAAGGGGGCATGTGGGAACCCAAACAAAAGTGAACCAGTCTAAAAAATCACACCATGAAAGAAATTACTTGGACATTCCAGAAGAATGTAAAAGAGGTTGAATGATTTACTCTCTAAAGGCTTCAGTAGATGGTGGGAGCTTACTTATTTGGATCATCCTTGCTGAGGTACTTGAAATGACATGCCATTTTTCCTAGGTCTGAATGTACTCCAAATTTATTTTCCCTTTGTTTATTCCACAGGCCAAGATCCTATGCTGTTTGTTGATCAAAAATCATTGATCCTCCAAATATTTTTTTTCATTTTCAGAAACTAGGTGAGTGGGAACCTTACAAACACCAATACCAAATTCAAACACCACCCCCATGAAATAGTGTTACAGATCATACAAGATATGAAAAGCCACATTCAAATTTGAAAATTCAAACTAAAAAATTGAAAACTCAAAATGTGGGCAAAACACTACCCAAGAAACCCAAAACGAGTAAAGCTACGTCATTGTCGCTTCCATCATCACTTCGCCGACCTTATTGACTCGTCACCATCACCGCCTTCACATCGTATCATCACCATCATCCCTGCATCTCTGGCACCATCAACGCATCCCCGACGCCATCAACGCACATCACCATCAATGCCTTGCCATCGAAAAACCACCAGAGAATCACACCGCATCATCCATCATAGAAAACAACTCACCGTCGTCGCTTCACCCTCCAGAAGTCGAATAACCACAACCAAAACAAAGACCAGCCCGACAGACCCGAAGACGGAGAAGAAACCATCAAGAGACTCCCCCCTGGGACGCTGTCGGCCAACCGAACTCACATCCCAAAACACCGTAAAAGCCACCGCACGGATCCAACTAGGATAATAGTTGTGGACTCTTAGAGAAAGAGCAGAGAAAGGATCGGACTTAGGCGTCGACAGAGATATCGTCATTATGGCCACTCGACGCCGATGGCTGCCACCTCATTCAACCGAACATCACCAAAACTAGAAACGCAGGTCGACCACTTCAGCAAACAAACATCATAAGGCCTGAGATAACACAGGAGAATAAAAATCAAACAAACCTCCTCCACTGGATGAGGAAGAAACTTCAAACGAGAACCCATATTCATGAGAGATAGCCGACTCAGGCCATGCTAGGACACCGTCGACCGCCAAACCTCATAAACCAAAACCCCTTATGTAATCGCTACTCCAGTTCCACCTCAGAGAGTCACATAGGAACGAGGGGTCAGAGCATTGGCTTGAGCAGTCAAGGGCTTCGACAACACACCCTTTTTTAGAACCACCAACCACCATCTTGAAAGTTGTCAACAACGAAAGGCATGTCACCAGCCACCCGATCTCCATAGATTGCCGACCCCCCCCCCCCCCACACCAAAGACCAGCATGAAAGTCCCATCGCCGCCATCCAAACACCCACATGGACCACAATGGACTGCCGATGCAAACACCGGAGTAGAGGTAGTAATCCTCAGACGCGGAGAATGGAACTCGGCTGCTGGGTCATCACTACGCTACTGGAAGAAACCCTCTCCCACAAAGGGGGATTGAGGCAGGAAGAAGGCCATCCTCGATGAAAAATGCCGATACAGCCGAGTCCGCAAAGTCACATGACATAACCGAGAAAGAGAAACTGCCCCAAGTTGCCGATCCAACACCAAGGATGAACGCCAAGCTGACCTGAGGTGAAAGAGAGGCAGGCAGTGACATGAAAAAACCCTAGCGGATGATCGCCCCTTACGAGCCCATCAATTTTAGTTACCATCCCCAAAATCATTGATCCGCATTAAGATCCACTAAGATATGTTTCTCATACATTCAATCAGCCTCCTATTTAGGGACTTTGACATTGAAGGTCTTCTCCAACATCACCTCCTTGGAGTGCAGAAGCAACACTAAGCCATTAAATTTGAGGTTGTTATAGTTGATATCAAAGAAATTTAATAGGAACCTTGGGAACTAGATTTTAAATAAACATTGCTAACATGAGATTTATGATAACCCCTTAGGGTATTTGAGAATATTTACCATCATAGGGATTTTTATTTTACAGATCAATACTCATTATTATTATGTTCTAATTTAGTTTGTTCTATTTTTTAGAGATGGATACTAGCATAAGAAAGGGAAACAACTCCCATAGTTAATATAGGGATTTCCCTTATAAGAAATCCAATAAAGTTGGTGTTGGTGTTGAGTGGATCATGCCTATATTAGGGATGTTGAATAAAGTTATAGTGAATATTCTTTTCCATATGAATCAACATATTGTTCCAAAATATTATTTGCCTATGTTAGATCACTTTTACAACATAATCATCGATATTTTTAATGGAAATACTAATCCATTGACAGATAATAAATGGATTAAGTCCCTCATAAAGATATTTCTAGACCTTGGAAGTAATTAAAGGGGAAATTTTAGTATGTAAATATATTTTTAGAAGGGATATTCTGATCAATGGTAGTAATTGATCTAGAACACTAACGATATTGATAAAATAGAAATATTGGAATAAAGAAATTGTAAAGTGATACTATTTGAGAAATACTTTCCTAGAGAGAAATAAATTGAAATGTAAATAAATTTCCTCAATTTAAAGCATAAATAAGAATAAAGTGTTCTAGATTATGATGATAACTTTATAAGATTACATAGGAATGCTATAGACAATATATGTAATTAAGAAATAATTATTGATCATTTCTTTGAAGAGATTAAGATAAGTATTTTAAGGGAATTTGTGTATCAAAATTTTTCATCATGTAATGATATATTATCAAGTTAAATAAAGATAAATAAATAACTTTTTAGGTATTATATATTTAAGGAAAATTAATAAAATAATAATCCATTTGATTACTAAGGAAAAAAATAAATGTGTCAAAGAATAAGAAAGGGGAGATTTGATTTCAAACATGTGATAGTTGTGGAAAGAAACACCTAGGTAATTGATTAATGGTAAAAAAATTCATATTCAAGTGCGAATAAAAGGGTCTTAGGGATTAAAAATTCAAGGGAAATAAAGAAACCCGTACTATCCAGTGCTTTAACTGTAAAAAGATGTGTTGTTATTGAAACCAATATCCCAAGCATTAAGGGAACCTCCCATAGAAGAGAATAAGGTGAGAAGTCCAAGAATATGTGATTATTATAGCTGAGGTCTAATTTCTTAAATATATGGTGGTAAGTACTTTAATCATAACCTAAAATTTATCTAATGCTTTATTTGACTCTGGATCTTAATAATTTTTTATATCTTCATTATTTTCCAAGAAAAATAGATTTCTACCTTGCACCTTAAGAAGGAAATTTTCAATCAATAATCCTAGTGTAAAACTTATTGAAATAGGGATATTTCCATTAGTTTCCATTATGAAACATAAACATACCATATTTTAAAATTTGATTATTAAACATATGGTAAAATTTAATATAATCCTTAGTATAGATTTTATTTTAAATTATAACAAAAAAAATTAATTTCTAAGAGAAGGATATTACGATTCATAAATGAGATATGGAATCCTTTGTCTTTAAAGGGGAGACTACACAATCTGAATCACATCTAGATCCACCTCCAACAAATCTACTTAATGAAATTATTAGAGAAGAGTAGATTCAACCTATGAATGGGAAGTGAATCCTTATATTATATGAAGAACTTATTATATATGAATGAATTGATGTGTTTCTTAAAGAACTACCTACACATCTTCCTGAGTATGAAGTTTAGTTTTCCATTGATCTCATCCCTAAAGAAAACAATAAATCTAATAATTCCTATAATATAGACATAGTGGAATTAGTGGAACTGAAGAAACAAATACAAGTGTTTTGTAAAAAGGGATTTATATTCCCTAGTGTTTCACTATAGGGATCCCTTGTTCTTTTTATTAAGAATAAATATGGGTCCATAATTTTATAGATAAATTATAGTGAAATCAATTCTATTACTATAAAGAAAAAGCATCCTCTACCCAAAATTAATGAGTTGATTGATCAAATTCAAAGAGATCAATAGTTTTCAAATATTGATATTTGTTTTTGGTATCATAAATTTTTAGTAATGAAGGAATATATTCTAAAAAAATATTTTGTATGATGTATAAACATTAATAATTTATAGTAATTCTATTTTTATTTACTAATACACCCTCTGTTTTTATGGATATGATGAATAGAGTATTCATGTGTTATCTTGATAATGTCAGTGTGGTATTTATTTATGATAACTTGGTATTTTATAAAATCTAAAATGAGAATAAGATTCATTAATGAATCATTCTTTAGAATCCAAGAGAAAATGAGTTATATGGAAAATTTATAAAATCAGAATTATAGGTTTAGGAATTTCATTTTCTCGGCCATGTTATCTCTAAGTATGGAATATTAATTGATCATTCAAAGATAAAGGTAGTGATATAATGACTAATTCTAATGAATATAATCGAGTTATGTAGTTTTCTTGGATTAATAGGTTACTATCGATGATTTATTCAAAATTATGATTGATTATCTAACTTGTTAACCATGTTTACACATAAAGGGGTTAAGTTCATATGGTCAAAAAATTGTAAATAGATCTTTGATGAATTTAAGATGAGATTAGTCAATGTAGTGATATTAAATTTAGCATTGGGAAGGGATGGATTTTTAATATACAAAGATACATCAATGAAGGGACTTGGATATGTTTTTATGTATAATGATATAGTTGTTCCATATGCATCAAGGTAGTTAAATATTCATGAATATAATTATCTAACCCATGATATTGTATTAGAAGTTAAAATATTTTCATTGTAGATATAAAGGTATTGACATTATGGTGAAAAATGTGTATTATATATGGATTACACAAGTATGAATTGAAACTTCTCATAGAAATATCTCAGTATGAGGTAAATATTATGGATAAAATTACTCAAGGATTAAAATTTCTCAATACACTATAATCCTATGAAAGAAAATAATGTGGTTGATGCATTGATTATAAAATATCATGTGGTTTTTACTAAAATGAGGATTGATAAAGATATGATATTTATGGATTTAATAAAGTTGCATCTAGGAATCATTAAGGAGAAAAATCATATCTATTCCAAATGATTCCCAAACCATTTTTATTAGAGAATATAAAATAGTTCCTAACATAATGATAAGAATATTCAAAAGAAAATCAAATTCTTGAATTATGAGAAGTTGGTATAATTTTTCTATGAAGATAATATATTGAAATTTGGAAGGAATATATGTGTTCCATCTGTGATTAAGAAAAAAATATAAATATTAGATGAATATCATAGCTCAAATTTTTCTATACACCTGGTAGAACTAAAATTTTTTGGGATTTGAAGGAAGGTTTTTGGTGGGATATTATGAAATGGTAAATTTCATAATATTGTTCAAGATAATTAATTTTTTAATAAGTAAAGGCTGAGATACAACATCACAAATTATTCATTAAACCCCTATATATTATTGTGTGGAAATGGGATGATAATAATATGTAATTTATCACTAGATTTCCAAAAATACTAAAAATAATTATACCATATGGGTTATTATTGATCTCTTTACCAATTCCACACATTTACTCACTATAATGGAAGATATACCTCTTGATCTCACCACAAGAATCTATATTAATGATGTTACGAGACTTCATAGAGAACTTATTTTGATTGTATTTGATCATGACCCATAGTTTACCTCAAAATTATAGAAAAGTATTTAGAAGGACCTATACACCATGATATGTTTGAGACCTTCTTATCATCCCCCAATATATGGATAGTGTGAAAGAACTATTCAAATATTAAATTGAATGTTGAGGGCACGCTCCCTTGAATTTCAAGGTATGTGGGATTATTATTTACCTTTGGTGGGATTTTATTATAATAATAGATTCCATTCAGATAGTTAAATGGAACCATATTAAGCATTGTGTAGGAAAATATTTTCTGCACTAACTTGTTGTAATGAAGTTGGTGAAAGTTAGCTTTTAGGCCTAGAACTTATAGAGGATATAATAATAAAAGTGAGAACTATTTAGAGTAATATTAAAGAAGATCAAAGTAGAAAAAAGGGGTGATGATAATAACCAAATAAATGATTATAATTTCAAGTGGGAGAACATTTTTTCTTGAGGATATCTATATATAATGGTGTAATAATGTTTAGAAACAAAGGGAAGCTATGTTTTAGGTACATCATGACTTTTTTAATTCTTTAAGGAATTGGAGTTGTGTCTTACCATTTGAAAATTCCACCCAGACTCACTAAAGTTCATGATGTGTTCCATATCTTTATTATGGAGGTAAATTCTATACCCAAAACATTTTATCCCCAATAAGTAAATATAATTGTAATACGATTCATCTTACTATGAATAGCCTATCCAGATTCTTGACCTTAGAGAACAAGTGTTATAGAATCAGACGGCTCAATTGGTGAAGGTACTTCAGAGAAATCAAAAAATAGAAGAGACAACATTGTAACCTGAATAATTTATGATGAATAAACACAAAAATATATTCATAAATTGAAATTATAGAATTTTTTAGGATTAAATTATCTATGGAGAGAAGAATGTATCATCTGAGCTTCAATTATAGCAAGGAAACTTTTCTTTCTAAAGAAGCAATACCATAATGCACATAATTTTCTTCAAGAATTTGATTAAAACCTAAATTAAATTTTTTTATAAATTTAATTTGATGAAAATATTTTTTTTAATATTTAATGTAAAAATTATCTTAGGATGAAATTATTTTATTCTTAAAAAATAGTTGATTTTTGGGCGAACAATGAAAAATACCGATTTTACTAGTACTGTCACCTTTATGACAATAAGATGAAATAATAATAACTTAAAAGTTTATGAAAAATTTTTTATATACCAAATTTAATATATAATAAGAAATATAATACATATAAAAATATAATTTTGATCATATAAATATATGCATAAAATTTTGGCAATATAAGTAATGTTTTTATTTAAATAAAAACTGTTTTTAGTTATTATGTATTATTAAGTATTTACAAGAATACATTATATATTGGTTTGATTTAAAATAAAAATAATTGTCATTTTATTTAATAAAATAAAATAAGTTTCATTAGAATCAATGTTATACTGTATTTTTCAGTAAAATCATTTTTATGCTTAAAAAAATCATTAAAAAAAATATTTTCGTTACGTTTTGAAAATATATATAAAACTTAATTCCTAAAAATTATAGGAGTTGAATAATATAACATGTATTACATATTTTAAATCATCATAATTAATAATATTTAATAAGTTCAACTTAATTTTTGGTCATAATGAATAGTAACCATGTTAAATATATATCATTTAAGTTAAGGGTAAAATGAGTTAAAAAGGTTAAAATAAATGGATAAGGCCTAAATATAAAACAAAATAATTGATTAAAACTCCTTGGTGGGTTGTAATTAGAGATTAAAATTATCATATTCTAAGTTATGAAAATTTTGATACACTTGACTTGAGTAAGACATATATTCTATAATAAAATTTCAAGCATTTACAAGTTTTCCACCCACATCACTTATAAAGGGGAACCCCATATCCTCTATTACGCACACTAAATTAGAAAAATATATCAACCAATAACTACCCAAATAAATTTCCAACATCCCTCCCTAGATCCTATAGGTACTGGAATCACCAAAATACCACTTTAATAAGGCTTATGGTGTTATTAAAAGGAGGTTACCAAAAGAAGAGGTATATTTTATTACCAAGACCCTTTCTTCTAAAACCTCCTCCAAATATTAAATAACCATATAAACATAATTAAATAAGTATATTAAACATATTGATATGTTTTTAAGTCAATATTAAATCTATTTTCTATCTATTTTCCATCCTACAGAAAATGAAAACATCGCTCGTGTGTACATATGAACTACCATCTCCATTTAGCGGTGTAACTATTTTTTCATCACCACTTTACTTGGATGGTCATAAAGTTGAAATTAATAAATAAATAAATATATATTCTATTTATTAAATAATTATTATTCTTTAAATTTAATATATCATATAATATATTACCATTCCATCCACTATAAAATGATAACGCCACTCGTGCGTATGTGTGCACTGGCACCTCCACGAATCGATGTTATTAATTTTTATATTAACACCATAAATGTATTGTTATAAAATTTTATATAACGAATAAAAATTATATTTATTAAATTATTAAAATTATATAGTTTTTGGAACCATTTCATAACTCCTTTAACCATGAAAAATATTTTGAAGTAATTTTAGATAAATTGATCGAACAACCTTAAGTGGTCGACGTAAAGAAGAATTATTTAATGAATGAATTTAAAATGACAATAAAAGGAAATTAAAAAAGGGAATATAGATGAAATAATTTCATTAGAAAATATTGGAAAAATTTAAATTCATTATATAGGAGGATCATATTTTTATGACTAAGTAAGACCCAAGGTAAGGGATTTCATTACAATCTCATTTTATTTCGGGATTGTTTATTCTCATATTTCCTTTGGTAAAATTATATAATCCTAATGTATTAAACCCAATATATTTTTTCTCCTCTAGTTATTTTTGTGGTTTACATGTTTATTTTCCATATTCTATCTTTTTGGGTCAAGAATTAACAAGTGAATTACATCTAAAAGATTTTCTTTGATAAAAATTTATATTTTAATATTTTCCTTCCAACTATTTTTATTTCATATCATGGATATTTTGAATGTTTCAAGATTATTATTCATTATAATCCAATGATTATTTGAATTAATTTTCAACCATATTTTATTTTATTTAATTTTTTAAAAGGAATATTTTGGTAATTTTCTAGATGAGATATTTTTATACTTTTTACCAAAAGTGTGAATGCAATATTTGTTTTAACATTTATCACATGAACAGAATTTCCTACCATCATAGCCATTATTTGATTTGGATATACATTTAAAACTTACCAAGGTTATTTTAAAATAAAATATTTTTATTAATATTATGAGAAATATTATTTAAAATTCCATCAGAAAATAGGATGTTATTTTCTCAGAGGAATAAAAAGAATTTTGAAAGTGATTTATAAAATCATTCTAACACAAAATTAAAAGGAATTTATTTTTAATGTTTGGATTAATTTTTTTTATTTTCAAAAGGATTATTTTTACTAAAAAACATTAATTTTTAATGAATTTATGTTCATATTTCATACTTTACAGATATATGGTTTTTTTGGTAATTAACTTTCTTGTGATCATATTTCTGCATCAATCTTTATCATTTCATTAGACATTATTTTATCATCGATGTTCATATTTCAAGTATCATGGATTTATATGGATTCATTTATATCATATTTATGTTTTATTAACCATATAACATTTTAATATAAATTATTAGTTAATGTAAGTTTTTTAAGAAAGTTATCTCACTGATTGGGGAAATATATCATATTCTTGACTCAGTATGGATAAATATTGATTTATAAGGAATTTTGACAATGAGTAATATTGATCATTAAATAAATAAGGAATGAACAAGGCATAAAATTTATGTGTAGTTCCATGTTACATATTTCCCTTAGATGCATCAACATGTATCTTAAGAAAAAATAGCAGTCATTCTATATGAGATGGGTATTTGGTTTACACACACCCATTTATTAATACTATCATGGCCAAGGCCTTGGCATTAAGATTAATGATATCTTATTCGAGGTCTTGATAGTAATATCATGAATATCCAAATTTATGCATTTCATTTATTAATAATTAAATTTCCATTATCTATATGATTTCTATGTCGATATTATCCATTTATATACTTTAAACTCATGTTTTTAATTAAATGACATGTTCTTTGATTATCCAGTCTTCCATATTAATCATGCTTAATTTAATTATGAAATATTCTGCTGTATGTAACCCTTAATGAGCATATGAGCTGACCATTTATTTTTTCCTTGTCACTAGGATGTGAAGAAGGATATTTTGAATGATTTCAAGGATGAAAAAATGTTTCTTTTTTCTATGTTTTTTATGTTTCCATTATAATATGAGAATCATGCATGTATCTAGTATTCCAATGTTACTAAACTAATCAATTCTATGTGGTGTGTTCTCTTATATCTCATACCAATGTAATAATGTAAACACCAACTATGGGTTACTGGAATTAGGGTTGTAACACTTGAAGTGGGTATAAGTGAGCTCCTTTTATAGGTGAAAAGATGGAAATTTCCCTAGATACCAAAGTGAGGTGAGGGGTAATGATGGAATCACATGGGAGTTATGTGATTTAGGTGAGGAAATTTTAGTGATACATGTGGGATTTAATTTATATTCATAAATTGTCTTGTTTAAGTTATAAGTGTTAAGTCAATTTAGAAAAATTCTAGACACTTTAAGTTACCTATTTTTTACCCTTATTAACCTTGATTAAAATTTTGAACATATTAATTATTTTTTATTAAAAAATATAATAATATCATTATTACCAAATTTCAACATTATAATTACAAATTTGGACTCCATTTAATCTAATTCAAATTCTAAACATGATAAAAGTAACTTTTAAATTAAATCTTATGATATATAGAATTTTTTTTATAGAAAAATGATTTTTTAAATGTTAATTATTTTTATTATTATTTCCTATCAACTAGTAATTAAAATAGTTTTAGTATATTTGTTTATGAATTGAAATATTATTTTATATCCATAATTTCAAAGAGATCAATTTATTTTATTAAGATAAAAATAGAGTTATTTGAAAAATAAACATTTTACAGTGGTAACTAATATTTATCTTAATATATTACTTTAATTTTAAAAATTAAAATATTTTTATTATTGATCTTTTATATTATGTTTAAAAATTATAAATTTTTTTTATTAGGATCAATTTCAATGCGTGATAAATTAATATAGGTATGCATAATGCATAAACAAATTTTTAGAAAAAAATATATTTTTAAGTATAAAATGAATTTATTATTAATAATTTCATTATAATAACTATTATATAAATGTTAATTTAATTTATATTATATATTTTTAATATATTTCATTTAAAATAATTATTTATTAGTGATTTATTTCATTAAGATAAATATACTCAACACTTAAAAAGAAGTTCTTTGAAAAATGTCACTTTTAAATAATCCCTCCCAAATACAATTAAAATTAATTATATATATCAAAACCATTTAATTTTATAAATCCATTAATATTAAGATATTTATTTGAATTTTATAAATACATCATATTATACTTTTATAATAGAAATATGTAACACACAATTGTTTTTATAAATAAATATTTTAATTAAATATTTTTTTTTTGTTCCATCCTTTAATATTTATGAATTATATTATTTTAAATTTGTTAATAATAATACAAAAATTCCGTGTAACTATCAAAAAAATGTATATCCAATTACTGTATTTATAATGAGCATATTTCTCTTTATAAAAACTATATTATCACCCTTACTCCCTATAAATTCATTCAATTTTTACCTATTAAATCCCACTTCCCAGTCCTTTAATTTTCATTTTAGATTTCACAACATGATTTCTGATTTTATGTCATTATTTCTCATTATGGGCTTCGTTATACTAATGGTGATTATCATAGGAGAATATTTTCCAAGGGATCTTCTAATTTTCAAGATACTATCCTTTTAAATTTATTATCCCTTTTTAATTTTTTAATGTTTAGTGGATGTAATCATTGATGGTATGTAATATTCCATAATATATAATATTACATGGAATGTAATACATGATTTCATATACCTTTTATATAATGTTTCACAATAAATAAATTAAGTGTTGTTATTTAGATTCATATATTATAGAGTAACATATTCTAGTGATGTTTAATTCCATTGAAATAATAAATAAAAAATATTTAAGAATAATAGTCCTATATTTTAAAGACAAAAAATGTTTCCTAAAACCCGAGGTGTTACATTCTATCCTCATAAATAAATTACATCCGCACAATTTTAATTAACACTCACTAATGAAAAATATATAAGGATATGAATCAAGATATAATTTCCAACTCACTATCATGTGTAAGACTATACAACTCATATTTTCTATTATAATAGGTATATATTGAGATTCTAAACCATTCGTGCTAAATATTCCTCCTTATCTGGAAATAATTCTTTTGAGTTTATAGAGGCATAAATTTCATAACTTTATTTTCACGAACCTACTTCGAACCAAATACTAAAACCCAAATGGTTATGATAATATCCAACAAAATTAGAGTAAAATATCATATAAATAAGAAAAATAAATTTGTAGATATCTTATCCTATGACACCATCATTTCAATCTATGATAATTTTGGTTCAACTATGATATAATTAGATTGACATATAACTCCAATAAATAAACTAGTAAATCCATATTCATTTTTATATTTTTGTTCTCTAACATAACTAGTTATATATTATGTAACATCCCCGACCTAGGATACACTAAACCGGTGCCTCGAGTCGGGTCGCCACATGACCACAAGCACACCTCCCCATACACAAGAGGTTGAAGACTAACAACGAGGGTCTAATAGGTCACGTGGGGAGACTATACCCTCTTTAACAGAGTAAGACACAACAGAAGATGATTTAAATAGTGTAAACAATAAGAATAATTTATAACATTCCTAAATAACTAACTCCAAAACAGGGTACAACCATATAAAATAGTATATATGTTATTCCATGTTATAGTTCCAAGTGAAAAAACCCCCAAAAGAAAGGAAAACATAAGAATCCCCAAAATAGTCTGGACTCTAAGTCTGGAACCTCACCCATACATGTCCCATGTATAACTCAACACCCTATCATATGGACCTTGCCTTTATCCTGACCTGCAAGCATGAAATTTTCTCGGGTACCCAATGGTGGATCGAGTAGGGTGTGAGTATAACTCAGTAGGACACCACCAACGATGTCTAGAAAATATCCAGTAAAATTATATAGTGCATGTAAGTGATAAATAATGGAAATTAAAGGTAAATAGTTCAATAGGAAATTGTAGACTACATTCCTTTAAATTATACTACCATTGAATCTAGGTTCACTACTTAGGTATCCCATGGTTTAAACTATGTTTTTCATATGTTCAATGGATTAGGAATGTTCAATATTCTCAAGTATATGGGAATAAAAATCGAGTCCTATCTCACTAGGAATCACATTATAATAACCTTAAAATCCTCACCTCAGAACCTCAGTCTAGGTGGAATGCAACTGTTAGGGGAGTAGAACTCCACCCCCTTCCCTAACCTGTGCATTTAGGGGTGGAGCTAGAACCTCATTCCAACTTGACCCATGGGAGTAGAACCTCAAGTCTATACCCCACTCCACCAATCCATGTGCACACACATACTTATCATTCACCACAATTAACCATGTCACAAAAAAGCATAGCCAATATCATTTGAAACATCACAACATTATAAATAAATGTGAAATTAACATTATTCCTCAATCCATTAACACATTCATTATTTATATCACTTAAACCCTTCACATGCCTATCTCACTAAGAAAATTCAAGTGTAAACATAATTCCTTATCATATTCCCGTTAATCCCATTTAACCTATTTAAATATCAACTAAATAATCGCTTAGCCTTTAACCACATTAGAAACAACTATTCACCATCCATTATAACTCATTACATAAAACCATTAACCTACTCGGTAAGTCTCTACATCCTTATAAGTCAATTTCGAACCTTATACTTCTGTTATCCCATTTGAAATGGTCGTCGCACCCCATGGGTGGACCTAAAAATAGTCACAACGTCCTCCATGAATCCCAAATGGATTATGAGGGTTCATTTGGTTATTTATGCACTCAATATACCTCATTTTTTCAATGGAACCAAGAACCCATCAATATGAGAACAAGAATAAAACTCTACATGAAAAAATATAAATATAAACTATTGGATATAACTTTTAGATCACCTACTTGGAATCCATTAATGAATTCACATCTAATCAAGGATCTAGATTCTGATTCAACCACCCTTTTAAGCCTCAACCTAAATCTCACCAAAAAAGAAGGGTTTTAGAGTTTTAGATGGAGAGAAGGAAGAGATGAAAACCCTAAACCAAAAAGATAATCAAGAGTGGGATTATCCTTACCCAGATCTTCATTTCACAACTGATGACACCCCAAATGAGCTAGAGTTTAGGGGGAATCACCCTTGGGAGATCTTGGGAGATTTGGTTTGTTCCTAGGGTTGCAAGAGGGAAGGAGGAGGAAAATCCTGAGTGGAACATAAAAACCCCACAATGGAATTTTTGTAAATTTTTCAAAGTTACTGGGCTTCATGGTTTACCTGCAAGGTTTTCCAAACTGTGCACAAACCATATGGATGCTACTATCTGAACCCCCCCTCACACGATTACCTAGGATTTCCACATAGTTTTCACTAACTATGTGCGAACCGTGCAACATTCCCATAAACCCCCATTTTCTTCCTCTTTCATATCCCGAACCCCCAGAACACCCTAGAGTCTTCACATGAACTTGGGAAAACACTTATTTAACAAAAATAAGGAACTTAAACTAAAACATAAACAAAAAAAATACCTTAAGGGAGATATGAGATCTTACAAACTCTCCACCTTATGAAGACTCATCCTCAAGATGCTATTTCCGAGCATCATTGAGTCCTCAAAGAAAATAGATCAGGACATTGGGCCTACATATTCGATTCCCACTCTCATGTTTCCTCCTGAACGGTTCCATGATACCATAGAGCATGAACCAAAGTCACAAATTTTCCACACAAGACCTTCTCACCATGGTCCACAATACAGACCAAATTCTCTTCCAATGACGCATCAACCTCAAGATCGACATCATTGGTGTTGATCACATGATACAGATCTGGGTGATACTATTAGAGTTTTGAAACATAGAAAAAATCATGCATCCCACTATACTACTATGGAAGAGCTAATTTGTATTCCATAGGTCTGATCCTCTCCACAATCTCAAATGGTCCCACATACCTAGGCACCAACTTTACATGTTTCCAGATACAGTGGTGACCCAATATTGGAGACACCTAGAGAAACACACTATCTCCCACCAAAAACTCAAGAGGTCTTTGATGACGATCATCATACGGATTCTGTCTACTCTGAACCATTATCATACACTTTTGAATTGATCAAACTTTATCTAACATCTCCTGTATGAGACTCAGCCCTAACAACTCAGACTCCCTACCCTCTAACCAACATAGCAGATATCTACACGGTCTCCCATATAGTGACTCAAATAGAGCCATCTGAATTGTTTCCTAAAAAATTTTGTTGTAGGAAAACTCAAAAAGTGACAAGTGCCTTTCCCACAAACCACTGAATTTCAGAAACACATGCTCTCAACATCTATTCTAATACCTGAAATATACGCTCCAACTGCCCGTCAGCTTGCGGTTGGTAATACATACACAAAAACACCTGGGTACAAAGAAAATTCTATAGTCCCGTCCAGAAGCATGAGGTGAAACATGGATCACAATCCAAAAATATAGTTCTCTACACACCATGAAACCATAATATTTCTCAAAATTTTAATTCTCTAAAATGGTCGATTGTATAGGTCTATTAGATTGGAAATAATTGAGCCACTTTGGTCTACCAATCTACCACCACCCAAAATACATTATTCTTCCAAGGTGGCCTTAGAATAATGACTATGGAGTCCATAGTTACATCATTCCAATTGTACTATATAATAGGCAATGATTGCAACAACTTACATGGACAATGATGTTCAGTCTTCACCTATTGAAAGGTAAGGCATCATGCCAAAAAACTCGCAACATCTTTCTTAATTCTTAGCCACCAAAGATGCCTATGAAGATCACAATGCATCTTATTCAATCTAGGATGCACTACCCAATTCGACACATGAAACTCACACATCAACTCCTCCTATACACCTACCAAAACCACAATATGACCATGAACATAAGCACCTACATCTGTACCAAAATCCCAACTAGATGGTGAATCCCCACCTTTAAGGCTTTACTTTATTGAGAAAAACTCAAGATCCACCAACTAAATCTCTTTAACTCGGCCCAAAAGTGTGGATTCAACTGCCCTAGATGCAAGGGTCATCTTCTCATGACCATCCTGTACCTTCAAATGCATCTCAGCAAACAAGGACATCATCTTCGACTCTGAACTGGATTCTTGAACTACCTGATTCCGAGTCTTCTGATTCAGAGCATCAACCACACTATTCACTTTCCTTGGTGTATAGACCAACTCAAAATCAATGGATTGTAGGAACTCGACCCACCTTCACTGTTGAAGATTAAAATCCCACTAAGAGAATATCTTCTTGAGACTTTTATGATTGGTAAACACTGTGAAACATTATCCCAATAAGTAATTCATCTATCTCTTCAAGGAATTATCCAAAACTTCTAGCTTAAGGTCATGAGTAGGGTAATTCCTTTCATGATGCCTCAATTGTCTCAACCCATAAGCTACAACTCGGTCATCCTGTATCAACACTACTCTAAGTACAACACTAGACACATCAATGAACAAGTTGTACCTTTTACCTGGTTCAGGTAAGATCAAAATCAGTGCAGTAGTCAACTGCTTATTCAGATCCTGAAAGGAATTCTCATAAGCATCTGACCATTCAAATATAACCCACTTCTTAGTCAAACCTGAGAGTGGAACTGAAAAAACGAGAGAAATATCTAATGAACCTCTAATAATAACTAGCCAAACCCAGAAAACTCTAAACATCAGAAATGTTCTTGGGCGGCTCCCAAGACACCATAACCTGCACCTTCTCCGGATCCACTAACACACCTGACTCAGAAACGATGTGTCCTAGAAAGTGAACCTCATTAATCCAAAAATTACATTTTGATAGCTTGGTGTAAAGCCTATTCTCTCTTAGTGTACTCAAGATGATGTTAAGATGTTTGTCATGATCATCATGAGTTCTCGATTACACTAATATATCATCAAATAAGAAAACTACGAACTGATCTAGGTATGTGTGGAATATCTAGCTCATCAAGGCCATGAACACATCTGATGCATTGGTTAATCCAAACAACATCACCAAAAATTCATACACTACAAACATTCTTCAGAAAGCTATACAGGGTATTTTAGAAGGTCTCACCCCCCAAATGATGGTATCCTGGTCTCAAATTGATCTTAGAGAACACTGATGAACCTCAGATATGGTCAAATATGTCATTAATTCACAGAAGAGGGTATCAGTTCTTAACTTCCATCTGGTTCAGCTTCCTATAATTGACACATAGCCTCAATGATCCATCATCCTTCTTAGTAAAAAACATAAGAGATCCCCAAGGTGATGTAATAGGATGAATAAACCCCTTATGCTCCAACTCATCTAGCTGAACCTTCAGTTCCTAGAGTTATGATAGAACTATTCGATATGGTAGAATAGAAACTGGATCCGCCCCTAGAAATAATTCAATTGTGAAATCAACATCTCTCTCAAGTGGTAACCCCAAGAAGTCCTCAGGAAACACATTATTAAACTGGTCCACAACAAGAGGGAAGACTGGATTCACTTTCTCCCCGTAATCAAACATAAGGCGTTCTACTTGGGCAGTGAGTTCTCCCAACTACTGGTGCAACAACCCTACACGGACTGCTTGAGTATCCCACTAACCAAGAAAGACATAAGTGCTTCCTTTGAGGGATTTTAATGTTACCCGACATTGGTAACAGTCAATATAGGATTGATATAACACCAACCAATCCATCCCTAATATTAGGTCAAAACCTAGCATCTCTAGGAAAAACAGATCCCACTGAAAATGATATCCACCAACCTCCAGAGCACAACCATTACACTACCTAATTCCCTCAACTAGTACCCCTAGAAGAGTATCAGGTGACATTACTCCACAAGATCTCTCCATAGTTAAGCCCAAAACAACTACGAACTGAGAAGAAATAAAATAATTCATAACACTTGTATCAAATAACGCATTAGAGAGCATATAAGATACATGAATTGTACCTCGAACAGTAGATAACCCCTAATCACCACCTTCAGGTGTAGTTTTAACTGCATGGAGATGACCTACCCCTTTACCCTAGGCTCTGGCCTGAGTATCCTACACTGCACTGCCCTGTTGATAAGGCTGATCTCACCCTGGAGTTCCATGTCCACTGCCCCTACCAGTATGAACCGTGGAGTTCCAAATGCCTGCATAATATGGGGTAACTGACCCCCTACTTACACTCAAAATATGCCTCTGACCTCCATCATTCCTTGACTATCTTGGGTTCCCGTAGAACCTCTACACGTGGCCTAGACTACCGCATGCTCGATACTTGAATGGTGGGTAGAGACACTAGTCATGCTTGTTCCCCGAACTACCACACTAATAATAAAAGACCCGACTGCCTCCATGAGAAGTTTACCCCATCTTTTTACTACTCTGTATACTTCCACCCTACTAAAAGATTCCAAAATGGGGCTTCCTACTCTCAGAAGCCGCACCACTTACCCGCCCAGCTGGCACAACAAGTTCACTACCTAAATCTACCTTTAGGTTCCCTTATGATATATGGGCTTGGTCCACCACTTCAGAAAACCTCTTTAGATGAAAGAAATTCACCTAAGACCTGATCTCGTGTCTCATACAGTCTTGGAAGCATTCCTCTATTACTGTATAATATCCTATCAACGTCAGAATGAAGTGTCTCAAATCATCCAAACAACTAGTATAGTCTATTACCGAAATTTTTCCTTGGTTCAACCTCATAAAATTGGAAGCCTTCTCCCGCCTTATGTTTTCTAGGTAAAATTATTCAAGAAACTTATCAAAAAAATATTTCCACATTATTCCTTCGGTCTGCTTCGTCTGAAGAATGATGTGCCACCAATTCTTTTCTTGACCTCTCAGTATATATACCTCTAACTTGACTCGCTTATCGATAGGAGTCTCTAGATGGTCAAGAATAGTTTGTATGGAATCTATCTAGATCTCCACTTCCTCTGACCCACCCTCTTTGGTGAAGGTCAAAGAGTGCTGCAGCTGAAACTCCCTGGTCAGCTCAAACATACTCGGTGCAGACTACCCTGGGTCCCGTTCCATCATCTGAATAAAATAAGAAAATATCTCATAGAAATTTCATTCCCTATCCTCCTGGGTCACCACATTCTATTGCTCCACTATTGGATGAGTGTTCTCAACAATGCCCTCCTGTCGCCCAACTAACACACGTCTTAGAGGTGTCATTTCTCTACAATTATAAAAATGATCTTTAGAACGCAACCATAACACTTTGTCTAAAAGTAAAAAGATATATGTTGGATAATCAATTTACATAACCAAACCGGTTTTCATACACTACCCAAATGAGGCCACTCACAACAGGATCACTACCATTTTCCATCTCTCATAATTCCATGGCTAACACAAGTATCTAATTCACATGGTCACAAGCCTTATCTTTCACACAAATTCAAAACAGTTTACACAACCCAATTTACTCTTACAACATGTTAATCCACTTTTACTTCTTTAATAAGGACCATTTTATAATTAATAATTATGGTTTTCACTTCCCTTTTTACCCATTCATGCAATCCCATTAGGCATAATTACATTACTTTTAAGCAAAAAAATTCATCCTAACCTTTATATCCCACACACCTATCCCGTGTGTGTGCCTACCATGATGCATGTAATTTATATACATAGTTTCCTAGAATGATGAAAAAATGAACAAACTCATAACTTTCCATCCACGAGAGAAATATCACAAAATCATCAAATCACACAATAGGTGCATCACCTGATGGTGAAATATCATCAAATATAACAACACACAATAAGAAAAATAATCCCCTCCAAGGGTGACATGGCTTTTACCTCATACATGGGTTAGCTACTCCCAATCATGATCTCATTACCAAGGATCGAAACTTTCCTAACCTCCTGTGTATGATCCCCAAATAGTAAGAAATAGAAAATAACTCCTTTGATACCACCTTTTAACGTCCTCGACTTGGGAGCCACTAAACTGGTGCCCTAAGCTGGGTTGCCACATGAACACAAGCGCACCTCCCCATATGCTAGAGGTTGCTGAATAACAACGAGGGTCTAATAGGTCATGTGGGGAGACTATACCCTCTTTAACAGAGTAATACACAAAAGAACACACTTTAAATAGAGAAAACGATAAGAAAATTTAATAATATGCATAAATAACCAACTCCCAAACTGGGTACAACCATATACAATAGTAAATAAGTCATTCCATGCTATAGTGACAAGTGAAAAAAACCTCAAAAGAAAGGAAAATAGAAGAATCCTCAAAATGATCCGTACTGCAAGTATGGAATGTAACCCATACATATACCATTTCCAAATCAACTCCATAGCATAGGGCCCTTGCCTTTTTCCTGAACAGTAAGCATGAAATATACATGGGTACCCAACAATGGCGCAGTTAGGGTGTGAGTATAAATCAGTAAGCCACCACCAAAGGTGTCTACAAAATATCTAGTAAAAGTAGATAGTGCATGAAAGTGATAAATAATGGAATGTAAAGGTAAACATTTCAATAGTCCATTCTAGACTATATTCCTTTAAATTATATTACCATTGAATCCAGGTTCACTACTTAGGCATCCCATGGTTTAAACTACCTTTTTCATGCGTTCAATGGATTAGTCATGTTCAACATTCTCAAGCTCATGGGAATAAAAATTGAGTCCTATATCACTAGGAATCACATTATAATAACATCATAATCCTCACCTCAAAGCCTCAGTCTAGGTGGAATGCAACCATTTGGATAATAGAACTCCATCCCCTTCCCGGAACTATGAATTTAGGGGTGGAGCTAGAACCTTGTTTCAACTCGACCTGTGGGAGTAGAACCTCAAGTCTATACCCCACTCTACCAAGCCACGTGCACATGCTAACTTATCATTCACCAAAATTAACCACATCACAAAAAAGCATAGATAATATCATTTGCAACATCACAATAATATAAATAAATGATAAATTAACATTATTCCTCAATCCATTAACACATTCATAATTTATATCACTTAACCCTTTAACCCCATTTCCCATTTCCCATGCCTATATCACTAAGCATATTCAAGTGTAAACATAATTACTTATCATATTCCCATTAAACCCATTAAACCCATTTAAATGTCAAAAAAATAACCCCTTATCCTTTAACCATATTAGACACCACTAGCCACCATCCATTATAACTCATTACATAAACCAATTAACCACCTCAATAAGTCTCTACCTCATTATGAGTCAATTTCGTACCTTATAATCCTATTAGCCCATTCGAAAGGGTCAATGCACCCCATGGGTGGCCCTAAAAATAGTCATAACATCCTCCATGCATCCCATGGGGATAATGAGGGTTAATTTGGTTGTTTAGGCACTAAATATACCACATTTTTCCAATGACACCTGGAACACATCAATATGAGAACAATAATAAAACCCTACATGAGAAAATCTAAATATGAACTATGGGATATAACTTGTAGACCACCTACCTTGAATCCATTAATGAACTCACTTCTAATAGAGGAATTGAATCCTGATTCAACCACCATGTGAAGCCTCAACCAAAATTTCATCAAAAAAGAAGGGGTTTAGAGTTTCATATGGAGAGAAGGAAGAGATGTAAACCTTAAACCAAAAAGAGAAGCAAGAGTTGGATTATCCTTACTCAGATATTATTTTTTCAATAGATAACAATCCAAACAAACTATAGTTGAGGGGGAATAACCATTGGGAGCTCTTGGGAGATTTGGTTCATTCCTAGGGTTTCAAGAGGGGAGGAGGAGGAGAATCCCGAGTGGAACATAAAAATCCCTTAATGGATTTTTTATAAATTTCTCAAAGTTTCTGGGGTGCATGGTTTTCCAAACCATGCGTAAACTATTAGGATACTACTATATGAAAACATCCCCCTTGCACAGTTACCTGGCATTTCTGTACGATTTTCACTAACCATGCAACATAACCAGAACCCCTGTTTTTCTTCCTCTTTCATGTCCTGAACCCCTGGAACACCCTTGAGTTGTCACTTGAACTTGGGAAAATAGTTATTTAACAAAAATAAGGAACATAAACTGAAACATAAACAAACACATACCTTAATGTAGATCTAGGATCTTACATATTATATCAACAAATTTCATTTAAATCCCTCATAATGGTTTATAAAAGGAATGAGAATCAACCAACTCACATCCCCTAGGAGTGTCAAACTGATATAATTAGGATTATTAATTGTATACCTAGTTAAGATTGAGTTAATACTCAACCATTTTTTTGGGCTATTACCCTTAAGTACATATGATCTAGAGCCTTCATCCACTTGTTTATATCCATATAGACATGTCATTTCTATGAAACTACATGTTTTATGCTTTACAAAAATTTTATGATTTTTTCCTAAATTTCAAATTATCCCTAGTATTTCCACTAATTTATTATAGTTGTAATTTATAATATTAATTAAGTAAAGATAATTTTACAATATCCAAAATCTAAAATTCAGGGAAACCAATACTCCCATAATTCAATTTAACCCTTATCATAAAAAATATAAAATTCCATATCAATCAATATATTTTTTAATCATGTATACTCTGAAAATATATTAATATTTTTAGAAAATAACCATAATTTAATTGAAATATAATAATATACCAACCCTAATGGATACCTATACCTAAATAATGTACTATTACTAACCTCTAAATTTATCTAATCCCCACATTGATACTAACTTTGAAATCCCATTCACACACTCTTGGATCTAGTGTTAATAAACATATTCATCACATATTGGCTTCAAAACCAATAGAGGTGACCCAAACTTAACTATCCATAATTATAATATGAAAAGAATTATTGAGTTACTTATAAACCCAATAACTTTTTTGTTTAGAGTTTTTGTGAGTTAGGAAAAAACTATAACTAACAAAACCCTTATATTTATCATCCAATGAACATTTTCTTACTAAACTAAGGATTTCTTATTTTAAAATACGTCTTAAATATCTCCTAAAAAACTCCACACATGATACCTATCTTGAAATATCATAATTAATACTCTTCTTAATAACCTAGGGGAAAGGAAAACATAAGAAGGGTGGGATATAACACTTAGTAAGGGGTAACACATAAAAGAAGCTATAATAGAATAAAAAATCTTGAAAAATGTGGCAGAAATAAATAATAATCAAATAATTCCATATAAATAGTAACATGAGAATGTAATATACCCATAGATAACCTAGAAATGTAAATAATCATATAAATAATAATAATTTATTTTGAAGTGATGGAATTCATAATGATAGAGATCATAAACATATCATCAAGGACTTGTGCTAAGAAATCATTCATAATTAGGTATGGTTTACACCAAGTACCCAAGCTAGTTTTTTATATGAGACCTACTGATGCATCAAGGGGATATATAATTCCAATATTCATCTATAAAAAATTATTCCAAATGCATTGATCATATAAAAAATGAATAAAAAATATAATACATAGTCAACATGCCTCAGTAGTAAATAAACATTTGTATTAAAATAATAAGTATACATATAGTCAATATTTCCACTATCAATAAATAGAATAAATTTATTGGTAAACCATAGAAAATTTTAAGGTATTAAAACTATATTACTTAATATATATATATGATTAAGTCAATAATGTAAATGATATATCATATAACCATGAGATTAAAGAATATGGACATGAAGGATAAAAATAAAGTCAAGTGAGAGATATAGAGTGAGAGATAATATAACCATTATGAACCGAGTGAAATATGAACTAAAGATTCATAATATAATTTAGAGTGTAATAAATAAAACATAACTCCAAAGGTGATATATCTTTATGAGTATTAGAAGAAAATGAAATCTTAGTCATAAAAAGAGTTTTTGGAAGACATTTCTTAACATAATCATAAAGAGATAAAGGTATGAGTCACTTACAAAAAGATATTTTTTGAGTTGTTTACATAAATAATATTTCAAAAAACATTTAAAAAGAAATACCAAAAAATGAATCCTTAAAAATAAATAAATTTTAAGTAAACAAATTATAGTGGTAGATAAAAGATATGAACGTGAAAGGAAAAGCCTTTTTAATATTTCAAAAATACCTTTATTGAAACACACTTAATAAAAATAATTATAAACTTAATTTTGAAAATAGGTGAAGAGAAATATTAATATCACTTGAGATAATACATATTTGGGTTCCACAATAAGAAAGGAAAATATTTTTTGGAAATAAATAATATGTGAATGGAAGAGAAAGAGCTTATTATAGAGGTTAAAAACTATTTTTAACAACAACATATTTTAAATAAAGAAGTAATTTCATTAAATAATATTTTTTAATTAAAAAAGAAACTTACATATAATAAATTGGATTTTTTATATTAAATAATTAAATATAAGAAATATTAAAATCTTAAAATAAATAATTTAAAGATTATAACTCAAATGAAAGGGGGTTGAGTTAACAAAACCCTTATGAATATCATAATATTTGATGTATTTTTTTTAAAATGAGTTCATGAGAAATAATTTTAAGTCTATATAAACTAAATTGGGAATAAAATTTGATATAATAATAGGATAAAAAATCAAACTTAGGATAATTTAGTTCAATAATAAATTTATATCTCGAAGAATGAAAATTGAGTTTTAAAAAACCTTTATGGATTATGTAAACATTTAATTGAAATACCTTGAAAGAGAGTACCTTATATGTATTTTTAAATAATTTAAAATACATGTAAAGTATTATAAAAATACATCCATGGTAAATATATAAACCACATAAAATAAAACATGTGGTGAATATAAAACATATATCAATGAATGAAAATTGAGAAGTGAAAGCCTTACAATTATTCATGAATTTAATGAAATCACTTTCACCTATTGTATAATAGAAATTAAAATAATAATAAATTATTTAAGAACCTTATTAGAATATATTAACTTTTATAATCTTCAATTATAATCATTTATTTAATATTTACTAGTTAGTTATTGTTTATTTTCATCATCATATATTTGTAACTTTGATTGTTTTGTATAGGTTTTTATTAGGGATGTAGATCCTTATTATTTGATACAGAGATAATAATTATTATATTATAAATGTTTGTGGAATAATTAAATTTTAATTATATATATATATATATATTCAAATTTTAATTTAATGAAAGTAATGTGTGTGGGTTGTGAGAATAGAATCCATGACGAACATGTTTCAGGTAATTCATAGATAACAACGAGTTATTTAATATTGGTAATTCTATTTTTTCTTACCATTATAGGACCATATTAATAACATAAATTACAATTCAAGGTACTATAATAGAATTTACATAATTATTTATAAATTTATAATTCTATTCTATAAGAGTTTTTGTAGTGATTAGTGTAGATGAAATCAGTGATGAGCTTGTTTCATTAATTGTCAATAAACAAAAGGTGGCATATTAATAACTTGTTAGATATTAATTGAGGGAATAATTTGTCTTTATAAAATATCAATCATGTTATAATTATAATTTTTATTCATTAAATACATTCTTATAAACCTCCATGTAATACTATGATGAAAATTGAAATATGTCATTCATAGAGGCCATAGTTCATTCATAACACGAGCAACATTTTCATTTTACAATAGATGAGAGGGTAATAGATAATTGTTTTTCCATTAATATAATAACATTTAAGTTTAATAATGATAACTATGTCATTATATTATTATGTTTATAATATATTTTGTGAATAAATATAGAGAAGAAATTTTTTGGGAGTTGATAGTAGTCATATTGAGGTCTTGGATCTTCTCTTGTGGGACCTCTTGGAAATAAATGATTTAAGGATTTTTCTTAGGACATGAAGTTTAAAAATGTTGAATAGGGATGTATAAGAGTAAAAATATGTTTTTTAAATTAATTTATAAGGAAAAGTGTAACTTGAAGTGGGTGTAAGTGAGCTTATTTTATAGGTTAAAGAGAGGAATATTTCCTTGGAAACTAAAGTTATGTGAGGGGTAAAGACATAATCACATGAGAGTTTAGTGAGTTATGTAAGGATTTTTTTAATAAATGTATGATTTAATTTATCAACTAAAAAATTAATTCTAAAAGGTTTAATTTTCAAGTTAATTTATAAAAATCCGAGCCACATTAAGTTACCTATTTTTACCCCAAGTAAAATTGATTTAATATTTACCATGATAATTATTTTTTTACTAAAAAATTATAAGATGAACCTTTCTAAAAAAATTCAATGCGATTATTCGAATTTTTTACTATATTTAATCTTATCAAACTTCTAAATATGAGAAAATTAACTTTTAATTTAAAACATATGCTTTATACACATTTTGTTATAGAAAAAGTACATTTTAAATATTAACTGTTCTTAATCCTATTTTATACCAATTAATAATTAAATGATTGTTAATATATTATTTTATAAATATAAATATTATATTATATTCAACATTTTAAATTGATCAATTTAATTTATTAAGATAAAAATTCATTATACTTATAAAAATACAATTATTTTAAAAATAAATATTTTCTTTTGGTAACTAATATTTATATTGGTAACTTATTATTATTTTCAAAATGAAAAATAAATTATTACCAAATTTTTATATTCTAATTAAATTTTTTATTTTATTATAATATTTAATTTATTGAGTTTATAAATTAATATTGGTGCATAAAACATATAAAACAATTTTTAGAACAAATTTATTTTAGGAAAAAAATAAATTCATTTTTATTAATTGATTTAATAATGATTGGATCCATTAGAATCCTCTAAGATGTGGGCTCAAACTCAATACAAATGGGTCCCTTATTAGGGGGAGATGTGAGGTGGAGAAGCTATTACAGACTAAGGGGAGTCCGTCTTAGCAGCTTTCTTATATTTTTATGGAAGAGGCAACACCTTATAGGCCGAGGCCTTGACTATGGCCACAAGGTTAGAATTATGAAAGCAAAGACACATCATTCTGAAGGAAGTAGAGAAATATTCCTTTATCCTCTAAAAAGAACTATTATGTAGTGGAAATTATCTCTGGAAAATTGCGTACATTATCCAGAAGTGTAAACAACTAATGGGAACCCACATAGTGATCACTCACACCTGGAGGGAGGGGAATATGGTAGCTGACTTCTTAACATCCCAAACATACCCAAACCAAATTATATCCTACTTCATTAACTTAGATTCTTTACCTCCCGAGGGAATAATTCTTTTTGTTAATGATGCTTTGGGCCTTCACTACTGTAGACCCCCGTGATGTATCTTTTGAGTCCTGTGTTTTAACAAAATCAATATAAATGTTAGTGTTCAGTTCAGTATACAAAAAAATCATTAAAATTAATTATTTATATCCAAACCATTTAATTTTATCAATAAATTTATATGAAAGTATTTATTTTAATTTTATAAATAAATCATTTCATACTTCAATAATAATAACATGTAACACATAAAAATAATTTTATAATTATATATTTTAATTAAATAATATATGATTGTTTCATTATTTAGTATTCATGAATTATATTATTTTAAATTTGTTACTAAAAAAACTACATTAATATACCTATAAGATACATGTATATCTAATGACCATATTTCCAATAACCATATTTCCCTTTATAACAACTATATTAGCACTAGTACTCCCTTGAAATTCATTATATTCTTACCTCTTAAATCACACTACTAATCCCATTAATTTTATTTTTAAATTTCACAACATGATTTATACTTTTATTTTGGTTTTTTTCATTATAAATGTTGTTATAATAATGGTGATTCTCATGGGTGAAGATGATATAGGGGATCTTTTAGTTTTAAATATGCCATTCTATTCCATTTATTATCCAATTTTAATTTATGCACTTTTAATGGATATAATTATCTATGATAGGTAATATTCTATAGTATAAAATAAATGATTTCATGTATAATTGTTGTAATGTTACACTATAAATAAATAATGTGTTAGTTTGATCCATATATTGTATGGCTTGTGATGTAATCTAATTTAATTACTTTGAAAGAATATACAAAAACATATTTAAGAATAATAGTCCTAACTTTAAGGAAATAAAATGTTACCTAAAACATGGTGTGTTACAATTTAGTATAAAATAGAGCTATACAAGGTATAAAATAAATCATTTGATAATAAGTATTACTTATGCTGGGTTTATTTCCAATAACATTAGTTTTTATTTTAGGTTCAAGATGTTTATATAACTTTTCAAATGATTTTATTATCATTGTAAATTTAGTCAATTTTTTTTAAAATTTATATCTATAACTTTTTCTTAACATTATCATTATTAAGTTAGATAGATCTAATTAATATTGATTCAACCAACTCATTCTTATATTTCTTAAAAGAATATAATTTTCCATTCTTCTTAGAGTTTAGATTTTGAATTTTACTTTTTTTACTTTTCTAATTATGAACTAAGTTTAGTATTTTTATTCTTTATTTTAGCTAAAACCTATACTATCATAGAAAGTCCAGTATTTTTCTTATTATTTTCTTCCTTGAGTTTCTTATATCTTTTATACATATTCTGATATATATATGTTTATATTCCCAAACACGTATTTTCAATTCACCATAATCTTATGGAACTTTTTCTTCATATTTAGAATAAGATTAATCATTCAGTAAGAATGTAAAATTATGATATGTGAAAATTGATAGGACTGGTTTGAGATATGTTATACACTGATTGGGGTGGGTGAAATAGTGCAGGTATCTAATTTATCACTTTTAAATCCCTTCACACTTTTACCACTTTCACCGTTAGGTGATAATCCTCTCGTTATCTCTCTATTTATCAAGTTATTTTTTTCAAGAAACACCAACGCGCGCGCACACACACACAAGATACATAGATATTTATAAGGTTTAACTTTCAAAAAAAGGCTTGTACTTAGTATGATAAATATTCTCTTGAGATCATACAATCCACTAGTATCAACCTGTGAATGAGACTGGGTAGGGTTTATCCTTGTACCCAAGTTTAGTGTATCCCCTGCACTATATAATTTCTCTGGATATTTATACTACCATCTAGAAAGTTACAATTTTTTAAAGATAAAAACTAAAGAGACTTATTTATAATTTCTATAAGGTTTTTGATGCACTACTTCCCTTATTATTCATCCACTTTCAGTTTCACAGTAGCATACAAGGAATTATTCTCTTATTTTGTAAGAAAATAGAAATTCACACACTTATTTCTATTTATAGTAGCATGATCTGAGTTATATATTTATTTCTTATAGGCAATTAATTTTTCTTCTTCCTATTTCTATATAAATATTATGTGTATATAAGTCAATATTTATTATCTTATTCTATTAGATATGAAATAAATTTTCAAAAAACGTATTTTCTTCTTCCCTCTTCTTCTTCTTCTTATTTTTGAGTATAAATAAATTTTAAAAGGTTATTATTATTACTTATATATATATAAAATATCCCGGTTGAGTGTTGTGTAGAATAAAATTCGATCTTAGAACATAAAAAAATATTCTTCCCTCTAGAATGGTAGTGTTGAGCTACCAACTATCTTAGAACTAAAATGTATCTCCTATAAATGATAGTATCGAACAACATCCTTTCTTCATACAACAATATTTCTTCACTCTCATGTATGTATATAAACTAAATTGAATAATATCCTTCCTTATGTTTGAATTTTAATTACAAATTCAAATTCTCAAATTTTTTTAACTACTTCTATAACATCTTCCACTTCAATTCAATCTATTGGATCATATTTATCTTATAGTTACCATTAATGCTGCTAAAAATCACCTTAGAGATCAAGTTAGGGAGCCCTTGGGTCTTCTAAGAGTCCACATCATCAAAATTGATCAAACCTGAAGTAAACCCCCTAAAACGACTTACACCACAACCTAGTGAAAAATACTTGGTTGTTTTACCTTCAATATATCGAGCACCATGGGCATATTCCTCCTTAATCTGGCCATTTGTCCAGATTTTCTACCTGTTGACCATTGATTATTATACCATGGGTATGGTATCTTATATTGTTTATTTTATACTATAGATCCCCCTTTCTAATATGGACTACTTAAACCATCACCAATGGTGTAGTGGATTTCTTGTTTCATCAGGTATAACTGAAGACCACCATAAGGACCACTATAACTATTTTGGCCCTGGATGTTTTTCATAGGCACACATCCAATGCATCAAAACCACCACAATTCCCTCTAACATGGGCATATACTTTCTTAGATTCACCAACACACACTCCACTATGGGCATGATCATCATGGATTGGCCCTCCTTGAGGGGCATGTTTCTCAGCTACGTGCTCTTCCCCTTAATAATAATAAAAATACGATTCTGTATTCATCAATATGTTGACAATAATTAATATTAAATATTCATTGACTAACATTGATAATAAATATAGAACACCAAAAGTAAGATTAACAACCCCACATTTTTATTTATTATGAATACTATCATACAATGATTGGTCAAGTCAATATTTTTTCATCACATCTCTTTATCAACTTACATTTCATTTCTCTACCCCTTTCCTATCAATATTTTCATTTTACATTATCGACACCTTATTTATAAGAAATAAAAATTATTTGGTAATGGTAATCAATTTATACTTTCCGAAGTGTCATTAACCATTCCACACTAAGTCTACCAAACCATAATAAGTGTATAAAACAATAGGTTTTGATTTATAGAACTAAGCTTCCCATAATCATTTGAACTTGATACGAATAAAAAATGAAACAACTTAAAATACATCTTCAATAATTGTTCAAACAATATTATGGTTATGACATGTGATAGATACATATTATTATAAGATAGGTCAACCTGAATTTCCTACATCACTTGAATGATTAAATTAGAAGTTTTAAAACATAACAGGACTTGACAATAACATTAGAACATCTTTAAATTTTCAATTTTTATCATTGTTTTAAATCATACCCCTTCAGTTTAGAATATTATTTGTTACAATTAAGGATGATATATTATGATAACATACCATTTTCAATGAAACCAATTTCAAGAACTTTATAAAAAATTTATATTTTCATGAAAAAATATTTTTTAGAAGTTTCCTTATTGTTCTTCACTTATCTCCCCCTCAAGGGAAAAAATCCTAAAAATCTTCATAATGATGAATATATTAAAGAATTGATTTCAACATGTTCTAATATAGGGAATAAACCAAAATGGATTCCTTCAGGTGGTTGTATATAATTTAAAACTTTCACATCTTCATCAAGGATTATATTATTTAATTTATAATATTAAGAACAAAAGAATCACCTCAAGATGGAATCTTCATCTTCTTGATATCCAATGTTAAAAGTAATTTCTTTAACTTAATTAAGGTTGATTCATTCATAATAATTTCCTCTATAATTATAAATGATGGATTAGTCCAAGATTGAGTATCCTTATTTTAATTTTCAATATATTGAAATCCTTATTCCATGGGAACTCCCCCTGAGACCCTGAATCAGATTTAATTACTTATATTATAAGTGAAAATATTTCGGTTGATATTTTCTTAACTGAGTTTCTCAATTTCCACCAGTCCTCATTATTTCACGTTTGAATTTTAATTTCAATTTTTTTGAGGTAGCATACTACTCATCACACCTTCCATTTCTTTGTTTGGTATGATTATTCTCTCTTTATCCATTAAATTATATGCACCACCTTGTTCATCCTTTATTATTTTAAAGATTTTTATGCTATAAATTTTGTTAAATATCATTTGGAAATGTGTCTAGATTTATTACATATCTCACACAAAATTCCTTTATCACATCAGTTGTATTTTGTTGAAAACCTCTCATGAAATTTGTGATCTTCATGTGGAACCTTATTCTTTCCATTAAAACTTGGTTTTACTTATACTAGTTTAATATTCTTTCTTTTTCAAAATCTATTGAAAAAAACTAAGATATATTTGAGTACATTAGAATTCTTTTTTATTGTTTTCTCATGGATTTTCATGGGTCATATTTTCAACATTAATTATTTTAGATAGAGAAATCCTTATTATCTCCTTGTAATTATCGTACTTTATTTGTATCTAATATTTCTTGTGCCTTGTGTCCAGGGATGAATCTTTATAAAAATTCTTGGTTATATCATTTTTAAACATTCTTTAAATTTATACCCAAGGATGGACATTCCTTTTTCACAACCAAATATTGTGGCCTTCTCTTCATATTTTCATTTAATACATGTTGTGTAGGTAAATCATCAGTTTTGGGACCACCTTAATTATAAAAATCACATAAATCATCAATAATATTAAATCTATTTGAACCTGATAAATTTCTCTTCTTCTATGAATGTTACTTTTTATTCAGCCTATTCCTCCTTAAAATGAGATTCCTATAAACTTTATCATTTAATGGATTGTACTAACATTCCAATTTGCAATGCCAAAATTGATTATAGAACTAACAATGACCCACACAAATTGAATTTTTTTTCTCTGTTGTACATTGTCTAAAAGTTCTAGACTATTGACCAAACTATTTTTGGGGTTTATCTACAATTTATTGTGCTCTTTTTGGGGATCCAGAATCCATACCCCGTCAATCTACCATCGATGTAATTATTCACTTCTGATCAATTCTTCTCATTAATAATTTTATTATTTTGTATTTCAACCCTTTACTTTCCATGAAAATAGATTAAAAAACTCATGAAATGAAGATATGGATGGTACCTATTTCTTCACAACTATTTTAGAATGACCACTTGACAATTTAATAATATTTTTTACATTAGATTAATGTCTATTAGCATATGAATACTCATTATAACACTAAATGACAGTAACTCCACTTGCATAATTTTTTTATGAAGATTTAGCTAGGATTGTTTCTAGATTTTATAACCTGTTTTCAAGATATAGATTTTTTATATTGAGAATATTATTTTTATCCTTAAAAACCTTCAATATATCTTCACACTCCTTATTCATTTTTCTAATATCATCATTATTCATTCTGGGCATTGATTGTAAATATGCACCAAGTTTCATAATTCTCTTAGAAATGAAATAAAAATGAGCATTATTAATAACAAGTTTTTCTTTAATTTCATTGATATATTATTCAAGAATATTATTGATCTTATATTCCTCTTGGACCTATTTGAGAAATTTACTTTCAAATATATAATATTTTTCTTCAATTCCTAAGTTGTCTTCTTTAATGACTCAATATTTTGTAGAGATATTTCCACAAGTGTTGGAGTTATTTTTCAATCATTTATCCATTTATTCACAATCAACATAAAGAAAATTTATTTCATTTTTCACTCTATAAAAAATCACATAGATAATAAACACATGAAATTTGGGAAAACTATGAATCATATCCTTTAATGCATGAATTGAAAAATAAATTGGCATGTTATCACTCCCAATAGTTATTGGATATTCTTCTAGGTAGTTTTGAAAATAATCTTCATATAAATTGGGATCAATTTAATCCCTTGATCTATTTGAGGTATAAATGTTATTCAAATCGTTTATGGTATATCAAACCACATGTTATTCCCATTCCATACAAGATCTGTCTTCTTTTCTAGGAGAACTTGAAACTTATTCCTCTTTTGACAATAGGGACATATTCCTTATCTTTTTTCTCTCTTAAATTTTCATGTTCATAAAAATATTATTTAAAACTAAATTATGATCTTAAAAATAAATATATTCTCCAAAACTACACTAAATAATAATTACAAAAAATAAACTGAAAATATTTAAAGAGAACAACTTCAACTTGAAAATATAATAAAGGTGAACCTAGTGCCGTGATACCACTTGAGAATCCAATATAGGTAATAAAACCATTTGATAACACTTGTGAGGACCATTTAGGGATATATTATACACTAAGAGGTGGGGGGATGAATCAGTTAAATCATACAATTTATCTCTTTTAAATCCCATCATTATTTTATCCATTTCATTCTTAGGTGATGATCCTCTTATTATCTATCTCTTTATATTGTTTTTTGTTCTTTTAATAAACACCATGGACCACATAAAAATAATAGACATGAATATTTATGAGGTTAACCTTTCAAAATGAATGTCTAGTCCATTATATGATCTATATTTAGATGATATCGTACAATCCACTAGTATCAACCAATGAATACAATTGGGCAGGGTTTATCCTTGTACCAAATTATAGCGAATCTTGTACTCTATATAATCCATCTAGATATTTATAATTCCATACAAATAGTCTCACATTTATAGATATAACAATAAAAGATAACTTTTCAAAACTACTATAATTTTCTTTATGTTTATCTTACCTTATTTTTATTACACTTCTACTTTCATAATAACATGCAAGAATTTATTCTCTTCTTTTTATATAAAAGTAAAAAAATGCATACACTTATTCCACTTTAATGTAGCAAGATCTTAGTTTTATTTATTTTTATTATAAGAAATTATTATTTATTCCTCTTCTTTATATAGAAATATAAAGTGCATAGAAATTAATATTCTTTATCTTATTCCCTTTAAACAACTTTATATAACATATATTTTATTCTTCTCTTCTCTTATTCTTTATTTGATTCAAAAATAAATTTGAACTGGTTCTTATTCTAACATTGATACAAAGTAAATATTTAGGATGAGTTCTGTGTATAATAACTTTAAATCTTGGAACATACACAAATATTCTTCTCTCTAAAATGGTTGGGATGAGCTCCCTCCTTTATTTACACTAAGATGAATATCCTCTATATTTCAATGTCGAAAACACCATATCTTCCTAAAATTGTTTTCAATATTCTTCATGTATATATACTACTTTTCATAGATGATTTTTTTATATTTGAACTTGAATTTCAAATTCAAAATATCAAACTTATTTCAAGTGCTTCAATAAATTATTATACTTCAATTTGATATATTGGATCATGTTTATCTTATAGATAATATTTTTTTTAAATTAAATTTTGATACAAAGATGAGAAAAAAGGGCTGGGGGGCTTAAAAAAGGCAAGACAACCAAGGAGTTAGGAAGTAATATAGGCCCAATGTATCACCCCTAAAAATTAGGTTACAATAATTTTGGATATAACCATAACAAAAATATAGGGTGGTTCCCATACTCAGATACCCCTTCCTAGAAAAGGCTTCAGTTGAAAAATTTCTATCACTCCATGAGTGATGGAGAATAGTGACCTGGTCTACCATATACCCACTCTTCCTAATTATGTATTCTAGGTCATAGGAAGATTATTTCTTCCTTATATCTTCCCAATTATTATTTTGTAATCAAATTCAACTTCTGTAATAGTGATGTTGAAGCATCTGCATAATTAGATACCACTAACCATCACTCTTTCCTACACCCCATTAAGATACCAGTTTTATAGAAGGAGTTGAAACAAAAAAGGAACAATCCTTTATTATCACGAAAAATACCTCTTCCTCTCATATCTCAATCCATACATGATCCATATATGTTTAGATTTATCCCCGTTGTTGGAGGTTTCCAGCAAACCCACACTCTTGGATCATTGATTCCTCCTCTCCACATTCATAAAAATCCTTGGAATAACTTTCCATAGTAAGGGTGAGTAGATTCCACTAGGTATAAGAGCCCTCAACTCCACCACCAAGGATTTTATCTGTATCTATAGGAAATTTTTGGGTTAGATGTTTCCTTCCCTATCCTTATTCCATCTTCTCTACTTGTCAACCAAAACTTGTTTTACCACTGGTGTGGTCTCTTTTGTTGGGTATTTTTTTAACTATAGAGCCACCTATTGACCATGGACAATTTCACCCATCAACATAAGAATAGTGGCTTTCCTATTTCACATTTTTACAATATAAGACCACCATAGGGACCACTATGACCATTTTTTCCATGTTCGTTTCACACAAGCACACCACTAATGCACCAAAACCATAAAAAGTGTCCTCTAATATGAGCGTAGACTTGCCTGTACTCTCCAACATACACTCCGCCATGGGAGTGGTCTTGTTGGTTTGTACCTCCTTTCTTCTAAGAGCCTTTAGAACATCAATAACTTTCAATCAATACTTAGGATCTCTTTTTTCTCCAAGATTATGATATTTATCATTAATAATCAACACATTATAATCACCAATATTATTCTTCACTTATTATTGTTTACATTATTAGGTTATTAAGCATAATATATAAAAATCAAATACTTCTTCATCAATATATTGACATCAATGAATGTTATATATTAATTAATTACCATTGAAAAAAAATAAAACACACAAAAAGTGTGTTTAATAAAAAAATCTCCAAGGGTTTTAGGATGTATCTTTATTATCAAGCCCAAATTATTTGGAGTAAAATTATAATAAAAACAAATAATATTTCCACACTCTTTACTTTTTGAATAAAAAATATTATATAATGATGATGGATCCCCACAATCACTCCAATTATCTTTTATAGTTTTAAAAGTTTTCATGTGTCCCTTCTTATATTTCTCATATCCACTCATTTTTTAACCTCAAAATTCATGGGCTAATATATCTATGTTTTCTTCATTCATAAAAAGTCATCTTAGAAGAATCATTCCTTTCATGATTTTACTCCCATTGTTCTGATCCTTTTGAAAATTTATCTATAAGTTATTCTTTCTAAACATTATCCTTCCTATATTCCCAAGTTCACCATCTATAGGCTCATAATCACTATTATCAAAATTTATTCTAAAACTTATTTTGGACACATTATAATTAGAAATAGTCTCATTAGCTATAAAATATCCAAATGTTTATGGAAAATATACCCCATTAGTATTTTTTTATTTTCAATATCTATTTTTAATCGAATCTCATATAGTATGAGAGTTTTGATAAGAACATCTAAATTTAGTTTTTTAATATGTTTTGTGTTGTAAATTGTTTTCATTTTCAATTCCCATTACTTTAGTAATATGAATATAATTTTTTTAAAAATTTTATTATCCAATAATTATTTCTTACTAAGATTTTTTAAACTATTAACAATCATCATAAGTAATTGATGAATTTGGTAAACATTATCTCCAGGTAGAAAATTAATGTCTTGATAATCAGATCAGAGAATGGAATGAATAGTTTCTAGAAATTTTGAAGTTATGAAGTGTATAACTACCAAATTATTCCATTAATCATTAGTTTTTATGAAATAAGAAACTGAAATATATATACTCATTTTAATTGAGTAGATAAAAGTATTTTTAATGAGAAAAGTTGACTAAAACTCAATTTTCTCATATCTAATAAATGAAATGACTTATTTATCCATAATCTTATAACTTTAAAAATTATTAAAAAATATTTGACACCATTATTTATAAAATAAGTCTCCATGTGATCATGGAAGTATTCATATTAATTACCATAAAAAATAGGAGGCCTATTTGGATTAAGACTATCCAAACTACCAATATTTATAACACTGATTATTTAAAAAAGAAGAAGATATTTCCTCTACAACATGATTAGTGTAAGGAAACTAAGTAAATTTTTATAAAATAAAGATCATGAAGAAAATAACATTAGGATATGTCACAAACATAGAGACTAAACCTAATAACACATTTTTTTAAAGATGTACAAAGGTAAATAAACATAAATAGGGGCCTGAATTGTAGTGGAAATTTAAACTGTCAGAATTTTACAACTTCAGACAAAATTAATAGCACAATAGAAATTAAAATAAAACAAAAAAGGGTTAACAATATCACATAGAGTAAAGATAAAAATCCTAAAACTATAAAAGGATATTATTATCAAATTTACACTTTTAATCCAAAGTTAAAGGAGGATTGATAACCTGATCCAAGGTATCATCATTCCAAAATCTGGAATGTCCTTGACTATAATCCCATCAGATGGTGTTTTGTCTTCTTATCCCTAGAATCCATCGACTTTAACCTACTGGAAGGTGTCAATTTCCCAACCCTAGGAACTCTATAATCTTACTTAGAAACACTTGACACCATTGTTAGTTGTAGTCTACCTCCACCCCTAGAATCTCTTTTATCTTAACAATCAGAAAAAACTCTATCATCCCCATGTAATCCCTTAATCACATAGGATTAGAACGAATGAATAAAATTAGAAAATTATAAATACATCTACAATGAAAAAAAAATTGATAGCTATTAAGAATAAACTCAGAAAGAAAAACCACATAAACTGAAATCACTCATAACAACAGGTAGTTAAACAACTTAAAAATGATCAATTGAATATATTTATTTTGAATTACCAATTTATGCACATGATTCTAATCCATAAATTAAATTTCTTATTTATAGATAATACTCAAATATTCAAATTTCACATTTTAGTTGTAACTTCATGTGAAGGTTCTTCTTCATATTTTGATGAACTCAACATAACTTCATATCTTTTGATGAAGTAAATCCTACATCGATACAATGATTGAATATTTTATGGATATACTTTGACCCAAATTCTTAGTTCTATATATTTTCATACAATTCATCACAAAATTCATCTAGAATTAAGGTTGCCTAATTTTTATCCTACATAGTATATACAAATTCAACAAAAATTCAAGTTTAATAAAACTAAAACATGAGTTTAATATGATTTTCAAAACCAAATATAAATCGAGTATTTAATTCAATAGTCAAATAATCTCCATGAGGAATGGAAAAAAGATAAATAGAAATAAAATAAAAAGAAGTTTATATTGAATCACAAAGTGGTTGATCTCTTGAAGTCGAGGTTCAAAACCAATTGAAGGGCTCTCACAGGTACCCAAAGATATACAACTAGTGATCTAGGGTCTGGTAAAAAATGATGCAATATAGAAAAACAATATGGGTGTATGAATTTATAATGGAAATATAATTTAAGGAATAATGGAATGACAAGTCATGATCATGCTTCAATGGGGATAAGTTGATCACACCATAGAATATAATGCCATGATCCTACATAAAATTCCACCTTTTAAAGCATGGTTTACTCTCTTAAATTTGATATAGACGAGGAAGGTCATGGTGTAATGTATATCACCACACCACAACATTCATATTCATAAAAATATTGGTGTAGACCAAGTGTTACCACCTCAGACCTGATCATACTAATCCAAGACCACAATGTAACCTATACACCATAGTACAACGATCCCTAAGAAAACAAAAACAAGGAAATCAATAAATAGGGATTCATTCCATATAACATTAGTTTGACTATTTTATTTTCAATATAGTGTGGTGGAAAAGGTTTCTAGTACAAAGTCAACTCAACATAATGTAAATTATTAATTTAGGCTATAATGAGATGAGAATAAAACATTAATAGATGGAATGATATTATATTTCTAAAATAATATAGACCCTTATATCTACTTTAGTGTCAAAGATAAATATTACACTAAAATATTTTAGTAAATGAAAATATATTATATATCCTAGTTTTGAGTGGTGTAACCCTCAGGAATTGAGTATTGTGGCCTAGTAACCTTTATATATAGGTCACTCTCTTATGTGTGGGTTACTTTTTGATATATAATGATAGGTAATGGCAAGTTTTTGTGGTTTTTTAATATTTATGTATAAGTAACTCTGATATACAAGGGTTACTCTATGATATATATCGATGCATAAGGGTTACTCACTATATAACTTATAGTGACATGTAAGGGTTAATTTGTAACATGGGGTAATATGTAAGGGCTGGTCTATAATTAAGGGTTGATACATAAGGTTTAATTCTATAAAAAAGAGTGATATGTATGGGTTTATCCTATGATAAATTAATGATACATAAGGGTTACTTCTACAGTAGGAGTCATACGTAATGGTTACTTCTATGATAAAGGGTGATACATAAGTGTTAATTGATAAGTAAGTGTAAGCCCAAACTTTCCAAAAATTCAGTGTGATGGAATGATACACTAGACTATAGAACTAACCTCTTCCAGCTAACTCTTTGTAGTGTGATACCTATAGCTACACTACTACACTTCCCTTCTAGCTAAAATATCCACTTTAATAGCACCTTACTTACTCCAACCTTTTCTAGAAACCTCAAACACTATGAAAACACAAAGTAATGGTCTAGAAAGGCCTGATATGTCACCAATAAGATCCGTATTGAATCCGAATGAAGCTTTAAACCATATGATTTTTTAGTGGATGAAATCTAGGTTTTAAGAGACTTTATTTTCTTTATGTTTATAATTTTAATTATTTATTTCAAAATTATACATTAATTTATAATATTTTCAAAAAATAAAAACTAATGAAAAATATAAAAGGTTTTATATTATTTTATGAAATATTAATAAAATGGAATATGAAAATTTCATATTAAATGTATTATTTTAAAAATTTATTTAAACAAAGATAAAATTATTTTCAGTGGATTTGATCCAAGGTTTTAATAAATATAAAATACATGATATTAAAATAATATAAATTATTTAAAATTTTTAGATGAACTATTGATGTATAAATGAATATAAAGGATTAAATTTCTCATAGAATAATATATTTTAATATAAAAGAGTTTATACACTTACCATGTAAATAATAAAATATGAATATTTCATATTGAAATATTAATTTCAATTATTTATATTTATATATTTTAGAATGTATACAAATTATAAAGTGCCCATAATATCTTTTTTTATGAAATATAGATAAATTTATATCTCATGTATAAATATTTGAATTTTTTATTTTATTTTCTATTTTTTATTATTCGTAAACATAAAGTGTTTATATTATGAATGAATGCATCATTTTGTTTAAATTATTTAAAATGATTCTTATAAATTTCATTCCATTCATATAAGAAGTTATATGTTAAATAAAAAATAATATTTAGTTTTTTCAATTAAGGATTTAATTATTTTTATTATAAATTCAATAATAAGGGTTAATTATGATTTATATATTTAGTGTCAACATATATTGGAATTGAGATATTTCTTAAGTATCGATTATTAGACAACATGACTTTGGGTCATGCTACACTAGCTTGGGGACATAACTTTTTTTAGAAAGTCATCGTATATCTATCATGCCGTACTTTTTCTTGATTATGGTTTTGGTTACATATGATCCTAAAACTGTACATAAATGAGATTTATATACCTTATCCATGATATGCATTTGAATATGAGTAAGTGTGATTAATTTATATTTTGGTGGAGTAACAAAAATCATTAGTCATATAAATTGAAATAAAGTAATATGTTTGGAACATGATAATTTGGTTGAATATATATGATACAAAACATAATCATTAGAATCATGTATATATAGATTTCTGACCAGTGGTGAGATTTTATCAATAATGTGGGGAGACTATACTCTTGATTAGATAACCATACATAATAGTGAAATCATAATAAACCTTTATCCACAATACAAAACATGATACAAAATTTATATATAAGGGATAAGAATAACAACGTGTCCCATTCCATAATAAAAAATAACTCAAATAAATTTCATACAAGTCATATTTTAGATTCCAAATCACCCAATGGGTCAACAATATACAATAAAAAGTACAAATATTAAAAAAATGACGACATAAAGAAAAATTATGTCCAATGCCTTTTCTTAGTCCCATCATCTTATCCTTACCAACCATTTTCAGCTCATCCCCTAGATATCAGGGCCTTTAACTTACCACATCAAAGATCATGAAGTCTAAGGTTTTGATTAATATACTCATTAATCTATTACTAATGGTCTCCCTAAATAACCCAATATATATGTGTGAATGGATAATATGATATGATAATAAAAAAACATAAACATAAAAATCATTATATATTTGAGTTATAATAATCCACCTAGTTCAATAAACCTACGTAATTTATGTAACACCTATATATTTTAATATATGATAACCTTTAAATAAGTTAACGTGTTCAATAGGTTTCTCCATATACAATGCCGAACTAAAATGAAACCATGATATGTTTTGATCGTTAAAACCTAGATTTGGAATTAGTGGGATTTAATGGAAGTTAATTATTTATGAAATATTTATAGAAACAAAATAAATTCGAATTTTAATATGAATTTAATTTAATTTGTATAGATTAAAAGACTAATTCTATAATGACCCATAATTTACATACATTGTTAATACTTCAAAATTGAAGCACACTTATTACAACATATGACAAAACCACAAAGGACCGTATAGGTATAGTGTCTTTAGAAACTGGGAAACATAAACAACTGGTTCATAAATCTTCTACAGTGTCTCACATTTATTTCGTCATATATAGGGTCTATTTTAGCATATTCTACTTAATATCCATCTTCCTGACCTGGGGAAAAGAAAACATACAAAAAGGGTGAGCTCAAATGCTCAGCAAGGGCAAATAAAGGAAATAAAAATCATATCATATCTTTTTGAAAATCATAACCTGCAAAAGAGATCATAATATCTTAACATGGAATAAATCATAGAAGTGAAAATGAGATCCCCATAATCATAACATAAAACTTGAAACTTTGTGGCATGCACACATAATCATGGAAAATCATTTCTTGTTAGTCATGACTCATTGCCAAGACTATCTTAGCGGACAAAGTCCATTTCTGAACCGAGTTCACTCCTCGTTTCAGTCCTGTATCACTGAACCGAAATAACCTTCCGTTCCAGCCACATGTATCTCATGAGATATAAATCTTAACCCAATGAATTGGAGGGAGATATAGGTCCCACACATCTTATAATTAATCCTTTCTTATGTGTTCCACATAATCATAAATCATACATCATCTCATAACACATGTAACAAAATGGGATTCTTGAAACATCATGACATCATAAAACAAATAATATAAGGTAAATGACTTCATAAAAATAATTCCCTCAAAACATAATCAAATCAATGTAATAATAGGGATAAGAACAGAACCCTATATTATCTTAGATGGAAAATAATTTTGATAAAACATTTGAACTCCATTCTTGAGGAAAATATCCTTTCTACTTCAAATACATTTTTCCTTTCTTAACATGTCATAAAATTTTTATCTAAAAGAAGTTGATTAAAAATAATCTTGAAACTTTTAAAGGAAGATTCTTGGAAATAATTTTTTAAAAATCCATTCATGCCGTATAAGTTAAAAAAAACATTCTTCTCGTACTTTTGTCAGAAAAGTAAAAAAGTATCTCGTACTAAAAACGCCAAAAGATTCCTTTCATATCTTTTACTAAAATCTCACCGAAGGGTAAAATTTGATTTGAACTATTGTATAAGGATATAAATATTACATTTTGGGGAAACATGGATGTGGATGATAAAATACACCCAAGTAAATACCAAAGTATAAACAATCTCGGATAAAATGAGATTGTGACATTTCCCTTACCTTAGGTCCAATTTGATTTGTACGTGTCTGAAGATCCTGTATAATGGTTTAAATAATGTTATTGACTTATTCAAGAATCATAAATATTGATATGATATCATATATGGTCATATTCTGAGCTTCTTATTAGTAATATTTCATTGTTACTTGTTACTCGGGTCTTTATTGCCTTTTGTTCTTATGCGTGTTTTGCCGAATAAATTCTTATTCTTATTTTAAGGTTATAGATACCTTATATACAGAATGGTATTAGTGTAACATATATCATATTTATTCATTCAATTCATTTATATAATTACTATGTAATGATGATCATGTAGAATAAGTCACATCACATCGTGGAGACGGTATTCCGTACGTACGCACGAGCGATGATATTGTTCCCATGATCGTGGAATTGTATTTAAGTGTATTTATAATATTTCAGTATCAATATAACTTTATAATAATCATATATAGTTACTCATTACACCATTATACCCATCCTTGTAAGGTGATGGTGGAAAATAGATTACACCACGGCGTGGAGACGGTATTCCGTACGTACGCACGCGCGGTGATTCCATTTTTCCGTAGGATGGATAGAAGGTGAATTAGGGTTGTTTCATATTTTAATAACATATAAGTATGTAAGTAATACTGATGTTATTACTTTATCATGAAACAACTAAAGAAGATGAAGTTGAAGAAGAAAGAAATTGAAAAGATCGGTAATGGATATTACCTCTTCTTTGAAACGCCTCTTTGAATCCTCCACTTAGGGAACTAAGATTGGTCTTTGAAGAAGACCAGGACATCTAAGATTATTCTAGGGAAGTGGAGAAGGGATTTTGGTAGGGGTTGGCCGAGCTTGAGTGCTCAAATTGGTGTGAGGAGGAGGGGGAGGAGGTGCCCTTTTATAAGGGAGGAGAGGGGCACCTTAGGAATATCTCAAAATATTATTTTATATTAAAGTCAAAATCGGTTTATAATGGTTCCAAAGGGTATTATTTAGAAGTTAAAGTGGGGATGGGTCAAAATACTATCAACCAATAGGATTTAGACAAGTTTAGGTTATTATTTTAACCTTATCAATTAGATTTAACTCTAAGTTAAATAATTTAACTTTTACCGTGACTTTTTGTTTTCTTACACTATATGGTTAATACACTTACTATAACATGCCAAACGAACCCCAAGTTGTTTATTATTAATATATATATCCTTATCTAATTCATTTGGCCGAACCTTAGATTTATATGAATAAAATAACAATTAATAATATAATATTTTATTTAAAAACTATTTTGTGTCAATTTTGACACTATTTGATATATGATTTTTGTGAAAGTCATAACAGAATTATATGTTCTAACCAAGTTGATTAAATAAACACTAATATATAATAGTAACCTATAAAATTAGTGTAATTCATAAAAAGTCTCAAATTACATTTATTTGAGCATTTATAACATCAATTATGTTAACATTACCTTAAAAGGGTAATTACTGCATCATCGTTGTGTCATAAATAAATTAATTTATTTAATGTCTAAAAATTATAAATAAAATATCATTATGTAGGAAATCATTTTATCTTTCTAATGAATATTTATAGTCTAATTTATCGTATGTATAACCCCATATTAAAAATGTTGTAGTTATTAAACTTTGATTTTAACTATTTTAACTATTCATTAAATAAAATAATATTAAATGTCATAATCTAATCCAAGTGGACCTAAATGGTCATATTATATTCATAAGGTTGTTTTTGGTCAAATTACACTTATCCAATAGAATTAGGACATGTGTTAGGGTAATAGTAATATCATATTTACCCTTAGTTACCCTATTTACTATTAACCGCGGTAAAAAAAGTAAAAAGTTACTATTCACCAAAAAATTATTTTTATCTCATTGAACCACATTTTACTTACTGATATCAACCGTGTCTGTAAGATTTTCGAAATTCTATTCACAGAAGTGGTAAAATTAAGTTTTATGCAAAATTCAGTTTTTAACCTACCACTTAGTGGTTTCCCTATTCATCAAAAATTGAAAGTTTTCAGAAAAATACCAAAATTTCACCCTAGGCTAATTTCGGTATTCCGAATCCAAAAATGAGGTCCATTTTGAAAGATAAAATTTCAAAAAGTGGTTATTACTATTCATAACGGCTATTTTAAATAATATTTTAATAGCATATCATCGTTTAGTGAAACTCGGTATTGCGTACAACGCAAGCTATCGAGGAAGGTCGCGATTGCGTGTAAAGTAAGCCAAGCTAGTGTGTAGTGAAAGATTCCTTTGATGATATATATATAACATAAAAACAAAATATTACTCATAAAAATCTCGGGTGTTACATTCTACCCCCCTTAAAAAGAATTTCGCCCTCGAAATTCATCACATTGTAACAAACAGATGAGGATACTTCTCCCTCATCATATCCTCAAGCTCCCATGTAGATTCTTCAAGTTGGTGGTTCCTCCATAAAACTTTCACCAATCTAGTGGTCTTGTTTCGTAGGACTTTTTCTCTACGATCCAGAATCTCTATCGGTTGTTCTTCATAAGAAAGATCTTGCTCCAGCGATACAACTTCTGAGCTGAGTACATGTGAAGGATCAGGTATGTACTTTCTCAGGAGAGATACATGGAACACATCGTGAACTTGAGAGAGATTCGGTGGAAGAACCAATCGGTAAGCTACCTTTCCAACACGATCCAGTATTTTGAAAGGACCGATATATCTAGGGCTCAACTTCCCCTTCTTTCCAAATCTCATAACCCTCTTCTAGGGAGATATTCGTAAGAACACTTTATCACCCAATTCAAACTCTAGGTATTTTCTTTGGTTGTCGGCATAAATTTTCTGTCGACTCTGAGCTTCTCTTATGTGTTGTTGAATAGATCTGACCTTTTCTGCCATTTCATCAACGAGATCAGGTCCTAATAGCTTTCTTTCCCCAACTTCATCCCAGCAAGTTGGAGTCCTGCATTTCTTTCCATAGAGAGCTTCATAAGGAGCCATCTGAATACTGGAGTGAAAGCTATTATTATAAGAAAATTCCACCAAAGGTTGGTGTTGATCCCAACCTCCTTTGAAATCCATAGAGCAAGCTCTCAACATATCTTCTAGGGTTTTAATTGTTCTCTCAGACTGACCGTCTGTCTGAGGATGATAAGTAGTGCTGAAACTCAACTCTGTATCCAGAGAATGCTGAAGACTTTGCCAGAACTTCGAGGTAAATCTCGGATCCCGATAAGATATAATAGAAAGTGGTACTCCATGCAATCTTACCACTTCCTTTACATATATCCTGGCAAGCTGATCTAGAGAGAAATCCTCTCTAATAGCAATGAAGTGTGCAGACTTTGTAAGATGATCAACTATGACCCAGATAGCATTATTGCCTTTGGATGTTTTAGGAAGTCCTGTGACAAATTCCATAGTGATGTTTTCCCATTTCCATTCGGGTATGGGTAATGGTTGTAACATCCCCTTAGACTTCTGTCTCTCAGCTTTAACTTGTTGACAAACCAAGCATCGAGAGACATATTCAGCAACATCTCTTTTCATGCCATCCCACCAGAAGTACTCTTTCAGGTCCCTATACATCTTCGTGCTTCCAGGATGAATAGAGAATGAAGAACTATGAGCCTCATCAAGCAGCTCCTTCTTTAATTCGGGGATGGGAGGAACACAAACCCGATTCCTGAACTTTATTATCCCATCACAATCAAGGTTGAATCCAGGAACATTTCTCACCTTCTTTTGTAACTCGACATCTTCTTTCTGTGCCTCTTTAATCTTCACATGTATAGATGGTTGAACATTCATTTGAGAAAGATAAGATTTTTCACCTTCCATTATAATTCCAAGATCCATCCTTTGTAAATCCATAAATATTGGATCTTTTGTGATCCTCATCATGGATAAACTAGCATGGTCTTGTCGACTTAATGCATCTGCCACCTTGTTTGCTTTCCCAGGGTGGTAATGGATTGAGCAGTCATAATCCTTAATCAGCTCCAACCATCTTATTTGACGCATATTCAGCTCCTTTTGTGTGAAAATATACTTTAAACTTTTATGATCAGTATAAATATCACACCTTTCACCATAAAGGTAATGCCTCCAAATCTTTAATGCAAAGATTACCGCAACTAACTCCAAATCATGTGTTGGGTGATTTTGCTCATGGATTTTCAACTGTTGTGAGGAATAAGCTATCACCATATCATTTTGCATAAGAACACACCCCAATCCCTTCTTGGATGCATCACTGTAGATCACAAACCTTTCTCCACTACAAGGCAGTGTGAGCACAGGTGCACTGGATAACCTTATTTTCAACACCTTGAAATTGTCTTCACATTCCTCTGTCCAAACAAACTTAACTCCTTTCCGAGTCATCTTGGTGAGTGGATTAGATAATCGTGAAAAATCTTTTACAAAATGTCGATAATATCCAGCAAAACCAAGAAAACTTCGGATCTCAGTTACTGTTGTTGGTCTCGACCATCTTTCGATAACCTCTGTTTTTGCTGGATCCACAGATATCCCCTCTTCTGAGATTATGTGACCCAAAAATGCAACTTTTTGAAGCCAAAATTCACACTTGGTAAATTTGGCATAAATCTTCTCCTTTCTCAGGGTCTTCAATATAATTCTCAAGTGATCTTCATGCTCTTTCTTGCTCTTTGAATAGACAAGAATATCGTTTATAAAGACTACCACAAATTGATCAAGATAGTCTCTAAAGACTCTATTCATTAGATCCATGAAGATAGCCGGGGCATTAGTAAGACCAAATGGCATCACTATAAATTCATAGTGTCCATACCTTGTACGGAAAGTCGTCTTTGGTATATCCTCCCTTTTGACCCTTAATTGATGATACCCCGAACGAAGATCAATCTTGGAAAAGTATTGAGCTCCGCGTAGTTGGTCAAATAAGTCATCAATGCGTGGGAGAGGATATTTGTTCTTGATAGTGATCTTGTTAAGTTCTCGATAATCAATGCAGAGTCTCATTGATCCATCTTTCTTCTTAACAAATAGAACAGGTGCTCCCCATGGTGACGCACTAGGGCATATGAATCCCTTATCAAGATTCTCTTGGAGTTGCTTCTTCAATTCCTGCAACTCAATTGGGGCCATTCTATAAGGTGTCTTTGAAATAGGCAAAGCACTCGGTACGAGTTCTATTGAAAACTCAACTTCACGATTTGGTGGAAGACCCGGTAATTCCTATGGAAAGACATCATCAAACTCCCATACGATGGGCATATTCTTAATCGCGAGTTTCTCACCAACCATTTGAGATAAATAACCTTCATTTAGTGGAATCAATACCCATAAAATGGAAGAAATTTCCACTGGAAGGTTATGTTCATCCTTGCATTGATAGATGATCATAGATTGATCTGGAATATGAAATGTGACTTCCCTTCTTTGGCAATTGATATGAGCTCCGTATAAAGAAAGCCAATCCATGCCAAGAATCACATCGAATTCTACTAAAGGAAGGATCACAAGATTTGCAGGAAGCACTTTCCCACAAACGTCAATTGGAGAAGAATTATAAACTTTTGATGCGATTGATGTGCCATTAGGTGTTATCACAGCTAACTCAACATCTAATTGTTGAGGTAATACGGTGATACCCTTAGAAAATTCTTCAGAAATAAAAGAGTGGGTGGATCCAGAATCAAATAAAACATTTGTTACTTTAGAGTGGATGGTAAGTGTACCTTTCACCACTTCGTTATTGTACTCCACATCACTGATAGAAATTGCATGTGACTTTCCTTTATCTTTAGACTTAAGAGTTTGTTGACGTCGACCATCATCATCAACCCTTGGATTTGGGCATTGATTGGCATAATTCCCCATCTCCTTGCACATGAAACATTGAAGTGTAGTAGGTTCATTCTATGTATCCCATCCTTTGTTTGCATCATTAGACATCTTCTTCCCATTATCGCGGCATTCAAATGCCCGATGACCTTCCTTTCCACATTTGAAACATTTACTTGTCCCTTTAAGACAACTCCCTCCATGTTTCTTTCCAAACTTTGAGCATAAGGGAAAGCTCATCTTCTTTTCAGTGTGCTCTTTAGATTTTCCTTTGAATTCCATTTTCCTCTTCTTATCAAACCCATATGATTGATGGGTTACTCCAATCTCCATCTCGACTTTGAGAGCACATCGAACGATTTCCTCGTAGCTATTGAAGTCCCTTATGGCTAAAGCCCTTCGAAGACTTGGTTTTAAGCCACTAAAGAATCGATCGATCTTACTCTCAGGTTGGATAATAATACCAGAAGCGTACCTTGCAAGTCTTTTAAAATTTGCTTCATAGGTACCAACAGATTCATCATACCTTTGCTTCAGTTCAAGAAACTATTTCTCCATCTTTGTTCGGAGAATACATGGGAAGTACTTATTGAAAAATAAGTTCTTGAACTCTTCCCATTCCATGGACTCAATTTCATCCCTTTTCCTCGTATTCTTAATAAGATTCCACCATTGATCAGCATCTCCTTCCAAATGATACACTGCTAGGATGACTTTATCATGTTCAGAACATTGAAGAATTGAAAATATCTTTTCAGTAGTACTAATCCATTGTTCAGCAACTAATGGATCAGTAGACCCGCTGAAAGAAGGTGGACGCTGCCTCATGAAGGATTCAACAGAATGTTGCTCCTTCCTTTGCTCGATTGGAAGTCCTGCATGATTCATAGCTTGAGAAAGTTGTGTGAGCATGGCTACAAGATTTTTCATTCCAGCTCCCATATCTTTTGGTTGCTTCGGGGGACTATCATTGCATTGCCCATCGCATTCCTCATTAACACGGTTCCTTCGGGTTCCATCCATTGACTAAAACCAAGAAGAATAGTGTGAGAAATACTAATTATAATAGGAAAACCACATAATTCAAGAATAAAATTTTCATGCTTAAGGTCTTATCCTAGGTTATTCATGGCCATTTCTAAAACACTAAGATTGTGTTCTATGCTTAGACTTATCCTTAGGGTTCTTACTAAGGCTTTCACATCCTAGTTTCCAAAGGTTGACTATACCTTTCCTCTGATACCAACTATAATGACCCATACTTTACATACATTGTTAATAATTCAAAATTGAAGCACACTTATTACAAAATATGACAAAACCACAAAGGACCGTATAGGTATAGTGTCTTTAGAAACTGGGAAACATAAACAACTGGTTCATAAATCTTCTACAGTGTCTCCCATTTATTTCATCATATCTAGGGTCCCTTTTAGCATATTCTACTTAATATCCATCTTCCTGACCTGGGGAAAAGAAAACATACAAAAAGGGTGAGCTCAAATGCTCAGCAAGGGAAAATAATGGAAATAAAAATCATATCATATCTTTTTGAAAATCATAACCTACAAAAGAGATCATAATATCTTAACATGGAATAAATCATAGAAGTGAAAATGAGATCCCCATAATCATAATATAAAACTTGAAACTTTGTGGCATGCACACATAATCATGGAAAATCATTTCTTGTTAGTCATGACTCATTGCCAAGACTATCTTAGCGGACAAAGTCCATTTCTGAACCGAGTTCACTCCTCGTTTCAGTCCTGTATCACTGAACCGAAATAACATTCCGTTCCATCCATGTCTATATCATGAGATATAAATCTTTACCCAATGCATTGGAGGGAGATATAGGTCCCACCCATCTTATAATGAATCCTTTCTTATGTGTGCCACATAATCATAAATCATACATCATCGCATAACACATGTAACAAAAATGGGATTCTTGAAACATCATGACATCATAAAACAAATCATATAAGGTAAATGACTTCATAAAAATAATTCCCTCAAACCATAATCAAATCAATGTAATAATAGGGATAAAAACAGAACCCTATATTATCTTAGATGGAAAATAATTTTGATAAAACATTTGAACTCCATTCTTGAGGAAAATATCCTTTCTACTTCAAATACATTTTTCCTCTCTTAAAATGTCATACAATTTTAATCTAAAAGAAGTTGATTAAAAATAATCTTGAAAACTTTTAAAGGAAGCTTCTTGGAAATAATGTTTTAAAAATCCATTCATGCCGTATAAGTTAAAAAAACATTCTTCTCGTACTTTTGTCGGAAAAGTCAAAAAGTACCTCGTACGAAAAACGCCAAAAGATTCCTTTCATATCTTTTACTAAAATCTCACCGATGGGTAAAATTTGATATAAACTATTTTAGAAGGATATAAATATTACATATTGGGGAAACATGGATGTGGATGATAAAATACACCCCAGTAAATACCAAAGTATAAACAATCTCGGATAAAATGAGATTGTGACATTTCCCTTACCTTAGGTCCGATTTGCTTTGTACGTGTCCGAAGCTCCTGTATAATGGTTTAAATAATGTTATTGACTTATTCCAGAATCATACATATTGATATGATATCATATATGGTCATATTCTTAGCTTCTTGTTAGTAACATTTCATTGTTACTTGTTACTCGGGTCTTTATTGCCTTTTGTTCTTATGCGTGTTTTGCCGAATAAATTCTTATTCTTATTTTAAGGTTATAGATACCTTATATCCAGAATGGTATTAGTGTAACATATATCATATTTATTCATTCAATTCATTTATATAATTACTATGTAATGATGATCATGTAGAACGAGTCACATCACATCCTGGAGACGCTATTCCGTACGTACGCACGAGCGATGATATTGTTCCCATGATCGTGGAATTGTATTTAAGTGTATTTATACTATTTCAGTATCAATATCACTTTATAATAATAATATATAGTTACTCATTAAACCATTATACCCATCCTTGTAAGGTGATGGTGGAAAATAGATTACACCATGGTGTGGAGACGGTATTCTGTACGTACGCACGCGCGGTGATTTCATTTTTCCGTAGGATGGATAGAAGGTGAATTAGGGTTGTTTCATATTTATAATAACATATCAGTATGTAAGTAATACTGATGTTATTACTTTATCACGAAACAACTAAGGAAGAAGAAGTTGAAGAAGAAAGAAATTGAAAAGATTGGTAATGGATATTACCTCTTCTTTGAAACGCCTCTTTGAATCCTCCACTTAGGGAACTAAGACTGGTCTTTGAAGAAGACCAGGACCTCTAGGATTATTCTAGGGAAGTGGAGAAGGGATTTTGTCAGGGGTTGGACGAGCTTGAGTGCTCAAATTGGTGTGAGGAGGAGGGGGAGGAGGTTCCCTTTTATAAGGGAGGAGAGGGGCACCTTAGGAATATCTCAAAATACTATTTTATAGTAAAGTCAAAATCGGTTTATAATGGTTCCAAAGGGTCTTATTTCAAAGGTAAAGTGGGGATTGGTCGAAATCCTATCAACCAATAGGATTTAGAAAATTTTAGGTTATTATTTTAACCTTATCAATTAGATTTAACTCTAAGTTAAATAATTTAACTTTTACCGTGACTTTTTGTTTTCTTACACTATATGGTTAATACACTTACTATAACATGCCAAACGAACCCCAAGTTGTTTATTATTAATATATATATATCCTTATCTAAGTTATTTGTCCGAACCTTAGATTTTTAGGAATAAAATAACAATTAATAATATAATATTTGATTTAAAAACTATTTTGTGTCAATTTTGACACTATTTGATATATGATTTTTGTGAAAGTCATAACAGAATTATATGTTAGAACCAAGTTGATTAAATCAACACTAATATATCATATTAACCTAGAAAATTAGTGGAATTCATAAAAAGTCTCAAATTACATTTATTTGAGCATTTATAACATCAATTATGTTAACATTTCCTTAAAAGGGTAATTACTGCATCCTCGTTGTGTCATAAATAACTTAATTTATTTAATGTCTAAAAATTATAAATAAAATATCATTATGTAAGAAATCTTTTTAGCTTTCTAATGAATATTTATAGTCGAATTTATCTTATGTATAACCCCATATTAAAAATGTTTTAGTTATTAAACTTTGATTTTAACTATTTTAACTATTCATTGAATAAAATAAAATTAAATGTCATAATCTAATCCAAGTGGACCTAAATGGTCATATTATATTCATAAGTTTGTTTTTGGTCGAATTACACTTATCCAATAGAATTAGGACATGTGTTAGGGTAATAGTAATATCATATTTACCGTTAGTTACCCTATTTACTATTAACCGCGGTAAAAAAAGTAAAAAGTTACTATTCACCAAAAAATTATTTTTATCTCATTGAACCACATTTTACTTACTGATATCAACCGTGTCTGTCAGATTTTCGAAATTCCATTCACAGAAGCGGTAAAATTAAGTTTTATGCAAAATTCAGTTTTAACCTACCACTTAGTGGTTTCACTATTCATCAAAAATTGAAAGTTTTCAGAAAAATACCAAAATTTCACCCTAGGATAATTTCGGTATTCCGAATCCAAAAATGAGGTCCATTTTGAAAGATAAAGTTTCAAAAAGTGGTTATTACTATTCATAACGGCTATTTTAAATAATATTTTAATAGCATATCGTCGTTTAGTGAAACTCGGTATTGCGTACAACGCAAGCTATCAAGGAAGATCACGATTGCGTGTAAAGTAAGCCAAGCTAGTGTGTAGTGAAAGATTCCTTTGATGATATATATATAACATAAAAACAAAATATTACTCATAAAAATCTCGGGTGTTACAAATTCGACCATTTTATTATTAGAATTATATTTTTTTAACATTTTCTTTTTATGTGATATGAATTTCTATTTCAAGAAACATCTGATTAATGATGATAAAATACACTGTATATGAATAATTGGTTCATAATAATTTAATTAGTAAAATATTGGAAATATGAATGAGAATGGTTAATATTATTATAAATATATTTTCCTATATTTTTTTATTACATCTCATTTTTAATTAAAAGTTAAATGACTAAATTTTAGAATTCTTATTTTTTTAAAATAATATTATTTTTGGATTCATCATAGTAATGATAACATGTGATTTTTTTTTGATTTTTCTAAAAAGCTGAATTTTTAGGCAAATAATGAAAAATTCCATTTTTACAAATAATATGAATTTTATGGTATCATTAGTATATAAGTATGAATTGGAAAATCATGAAACCTTTTTCTAATACCAAATATTTATTTTATAATTTAATTTATAATTTTAATAATGTTTATTTTAATTTATAAACAAATATTTATCATTTTATAACTTAAGTTATATTTTAATTTTTTTAATACATTACACATTTAGTATTTTAAAATTAATTTTTATAAATTTTAGAAAAATAATATTATAAAATGGATTTTAAATTTTTAATTATTAGGTCTAAAATATTCAATAAGGTTCATTTTATTTTTGGGAATAAAGGATAAGTTACCTTAGGTAAATCTAGTTACCACAATAAAAGCTAAAATGGTAAAAGTAAAGATTCTATCAGTAAAAGATCTAAAAAATGTTTAAAAAATAAAAATAAATATATGGTTGGGTCCTTTCTAGACCATATACTTTACCCTATCCATTATTTATAAATTTTGAGAAACTTTCCTTAAGATTGACTTCCCATTAATGAAAATTGTTGGCTATTTACAAAAATGCCACCCCTTTTCACTTATAAAAATGGATCTCCTCTCCTCACTTCCTATCACACAAAAAACCATTATATAATCCAAAAAACTAAACCATATTATCATAAACATTCATACACACCTTCAAAATGTTTTATTATTTTCAAAATACTATCCTTCAAAGGATTAACCCCCTTTTCCAAAGAGATAATTCAATAAGTGAGGTATAAATTTCTAAGAGATCATTTCTTTTCCTATTTCTTTAGGTGAAATTATTATTCTCATAATAAAATTGAACCATATTAAAATGATAAAATAATTATAATAATTATAATTTTATGTTATTATAATAATGGTATGATCATTTACCACCTATACCTTTTCAATTAAGAAAAAAGAAATCCTTCACTGGTGCGTTATGTGGACTACCACATCCACGACACACCATGTTTCATTTCACTTTAACAACTTAAAAGGATTGTATTAATAGGTAATTGTATATAAAATTATAATATATATAAAATAATTTAGGTTCTAAACTGATATAACATATTATACATTCCTCACATTCTATAGAAAATGAAATCATCATCCATGAGTTTATGTGGACTACTACCTCTATGGATTGAATGATTTCCATTTTTATTTTCATTACCGCCATTCATAGATATTAGTAAGAATGAATTTATGGGATAAATATCATTCTTATAATATCATTATGTTTCTGGTGTGATAAATTTATATACCTCTTAATTATATGATCAATAAATGATCATTGTTAATTCAATCATTTAAAATAAGTGAACTAAGCAAAAAATATTATTATTCCTATTATATAATACATTAAAATCCATTAACTATTCCAATAATGATTTATAATTATCATATATCATGCTAATAAACACTAAATAATTTCACTATGCTAATGGAAAAATTATATTACAACTAAACCACCTCATAATCATCCATTAATTATGGTAGGTCTATGTTTGGGTCAGTTTAACTACCAACTGGAATAATACAATGAATTTATATCATATATGACTATGATAACTTATTTAATAGTGTAATATGATATAAATATTTAAAAAATATATTTTTTCTAATAATTTTATATCAACATTTAACACATTAATTAATAAATCACCCTTCATCCATTAATAATCACAGAAATATGCTCACCATTAATTTAATCCTCATGGATCATAACCAAAAATACCATGAAATGAGATTATATATTTAAAAACTATATCAGAATGTATATTAAAATAACTTATAAGATCTAATAATTATGTAATTTTAGAATATAATAAATACCAATACTACTTTTAGAAAACTAGTTCAAAGCGATAAAGATTACTTACACCAGGTGCTGCAAATAGGCAAAAAACAAACACGCACACACACACACACACATATATCTGTGTGTGTGTGTTTATTTGTGTGTGTGTAGAATGATTATAAATGAGAATTATAAATGTTTATAATTATGAATATGGTTCCTTAGTATGCATTTAATTAAATTAATTTAATAATTCAGTAAATTCGGTGCAAATGCAGAACAAATCTGGACCGAGGTAAGAGTTTTCATCTCAAATTACTCTTTCTAAGACAAGTTTGGAATTATGCACCTAATTTAATTTATATGGTGTATATAATTCCAATTTTTGATATAATATTATGAATTATATTTTTATCATGGTTGAAGTATAATTAAATGCCCTCTCATCCAAGGGGTTTTGATTAAAATGTTACTCAAGCTGTAAGAATTCTTTATCTAAAAATTTAATTCCTTGAGACATGTTTAAGTTACGCACCACGTTTTCTTTTGAATAGTTTATTAAATAACCATGAATTTATATTTATCACACATTTTTTTATTCATGGTAAATACAAATCTATATTAGTTCCTTTCCATTAAATTGGTTTTGTCCTAGTTGTAACCCTAGTTATAAGCCTTTTTGGTAACTCAATTTTCCTTCATTGAGTTATGATCATTTATCATGTAATTATTTCAAATAAGTTGAGTTAATTACACTCTTTTATTATATTATGTGGTATTTCTATTCACTTTTAACCATATAAAACCCCCTTACGAAATATCTCTTACTTCAAGGAGTATGATTCTCATAAAGGATATTGATAAATCAAGTCCCCTTTACTTGAGTTATATTGTTTCATCATAAAATTCTTTATTCCATGATTGGGTTATTCCACCATAGTATTTTATTACATGAAAACTTATCTACCTCTATGGGGAAAATATATTTTTATACAAATGAATTTTTTGTTACTCTTCCTATAGTGTAGGTATTGAATAAAGGAATTTTAAAAATAATTAAAAGGTCTTTTACTTTCACTTTCATACGTTTTGTCTTCTTATACTAAATTATATAAGATAAAATATATATATTTTCAAGGCTCAATTATTATAAATTATTTTTAAAATTAAAGGTTTTAAAAATATTTCACACCACCTTTTCAAAAGTTACATTTGACAACAGGTTGTAAATTTTTATTTTATGTCAATGTTAAAAGTGTTTTCTAAAAGTTATTTTAAAACTTTTCTTCCACTTACCCTATCATTTTGTAAAGTATTTACCCTAATGGGGTTTATGTTTCATTATTTATCCTCTAATATATATATATATATTATTATTTTGGGGATTGAACTCATTGTATCAAAAAATTCTGTTCTTTATACATTCTTTTGTGATATACTTCAAAGCATTATTTTTTGTGAGGGTGTTTTTTATTCATGTAAACACCCTTCTATATTTCTGTTGTTAAACTAGGGATATGTTCTTTTCAACAATCCAACCTTTTTTATCCTAATGGATCATTTTCATGTAATTCTAGTATTAAGTTTACTATATAATCATTACCCAATACATTGTGAACATATCATTTTTCAAATTTGAGATTGGAGGATGTTCACCTTGAAAGGATGATTATTTATTTCATGGGAATGTATTGAAAACATTTATGATTATTTACTGCTAAAGAATATTGACTATATATTGAAATTCCATATTTTCCATCATAAGTATGACCATGTTTTTATTAAACAAGGGATTACTTATGGAATGATATGAAATGTCTTGTTGGCACTTATAGTGAATGCATTGGACTTAATCAAGTTTTAGGTGGGTCCTAACATTATATATCTACTCAATGAATTTTTAGATCTCATGATACATAATATATTGGGTTTTGGTGTATTAATATCTCCATATAAGTATAATGTCTTTTAAGAAGGAATTGGAAACACGTTTTTGACGTCTAACATTATGAATTCCATCATTATATGATCAGTAATTATTGTTACCTATATTTTCATTTACTATAATGGATATATAATGGTCTCAATTTAAGCTGATTATGAAATTATTCATATTATTTATTCTTTTCATATTATGTATATCATTCTTATTTTTATGATAGATTTAGTTATATGTTTCCATTACTGAGCGTTTTAGGTCACCAATTTCAAATGTTTCCATTCCCCTGGTTATGAAGTAAAGTTGTACACATGACATGTTTAAAAGTTTAGAAACCGAGGATGAATTTTTGGGTGATGTTGAATACTCATTATGGATTAATTAGTTTCATATATAATGAAAAAATGTCTATTTTATACAAAGAACATGAGATTTGTTAGTTATTATTTTGTCCAAATTATCTAATGATCTAAAAATAAAAAGATACTTGGGATATAAGATATAAAATTATCATTTTTTATTTTCTAATTAAGGATGGTTATATAGAGTCTATTACACTTGTTTTCAAAGTGAGTATATAAATTATGTGTTTATGAACACTGGATTTGTGTGTGTAGGTATGGGGTGTCATAATTGGAATTTGAGGATATTTTGGATAACTTTGGAGATTGATATGTTTTTTGAGGATAATTTAAGGGTTCATAAGTTAATTGTTTCATAATTTCAGAGTTATATATAACCATTTGGGAAAATATATGATTTAATTTTAAGGTAATAACACATATTTTACATAGGGATTAAGATAGGTAAACTTTTGTGAAAACCCTAGGTATAAGTATAAGAAATAATTATATGTATAAGAAAACATTTGTAAGATTTGGTAAAGTAGATATTGTGTTATTCTATTAGAAATCACAACCCTTTATGGATAATACAAGTGGATTTAGGCATTGACATAAATTTATCTAGGGGTAGTAACCATGAAAAGGATAAATTGTTTATTAACTCGATCATTACGTGGGGTTTGAAAAATATGTTGGAATTGGTACCTTATAACCAACTAAATTTTACTTTAGATTACATGAATATTCAAAGGAGTTAATATTAATATAATTATCTAATCACATATTGATTTTCCTTCTATAAAACATTGATTCCATAATGTCCTAGAGTATATGTTCCATTGATAAGGTCATAACTATTCCCCTCCATGATGAGATCCTTGAAATTCCATGAATATATTCTTAAAAATAGTTATATGGTTAGATAAAATACTATGATAGGGAACAAAGTATATAGATCATCGGGTGTGAGTATATATAAGTAGACGGGGACCCTTCTCATGATTTTTTCACTTGGTAATCTCCAAGATGGGAGATGTCACACCAGTGGTGCTATTTTGAGGAACACTTTTTTTATATTTGATATTAAATTTATTACAAGTATTACCGAGGTGTTTTTCAAGAAAAATAATTTTTTTGGGTTGAAAGAAGGAGGAACATATTAGGTGAATACTTAAGATAAACCACACACCAGCATAGTGCAAACCATGTTGCCCAGGTAGTGGCACTGTCCAGGCTGAAAAACCAAGCTCACATGAATGACATAGTCTAAGGATAACCATGTGACCTATAAAATGGAACTATATATGTCACATGGTTAGTCTCATAAGTGCAAAAACCTCTAGGTAAACTGTGCAGTGTTCCCCTCCTCTTTTATAGAGGAGTTGCATGGTTGGCGGACAATCTTGTAAACTGTGAGGCCAAACTGTGCGCTCTACTAGATTCTTAATTTTTTTGAAATTCGAATTTTATCCCTCCCTTATTTTAATAATTTAAAAAATATCACTCACCCCATTTAACCCTCAATAGACCTAGTCACATGTCCCCTCATCATTTACTCCATATTTCCTCAATTATTTATTGGTTTTAAGCTTTATTCTTCAAAGAAAATTCAAGTAATCTCTTCATATTTCTTATTATTCACTCTATTTAGTTTCTACTCAATCTATTAATCAGTTATTATTTTTTATAGTAGTTTAATTAACCTAAAATATGTTCAATATCACTTCTTTTGGTTGAATATTATTAGTTTTTGTGTATTCTTGGTTCTTTTGTGTCCCCTCTTAGTGTAACTTATGGTTTTGAGCTAGATTTGGGAAATTTCAAGTGAAACGTAGGTGGTTCCATTCCATGAAATTATTTGATGATTTTAGTATTATTTATTTGGATTATAAATATGTTTTTAAATTATTTATCTAGGTGTAAATGATTGTTTCTAAGGATTCTTGTACAATTTGAAGGCTTGGAAGCGATTTTCCTTTGGTAAATGGTTTATTTTATTACATGGGTTATGGTAAATGAAATTTTGATTACACAAACACGGGTTTTTCATGACATGATAATGGATTTGATCACTTGGGAACCCTAAGCATCTTGGTAGGCTTCTATAGACCAGTATGTCAACTGAGTCAGCATGGCAATGACCGAAGCTCCCCATAAAGTTTACACCACAACACTAACTAAATGAATGATGATGCTTTAGGGACTACTAGAACTTTTCGATGACATATCTAGAGAATCATTCATTTGAAAAAACTACATTTATTTATCATCAAGGTATGAGGAACATAAGGACCTAATGACCTAGCTGATTTTTAATTTTCCATGGTGTTTTCTATTTATTTTATATGTTAGCAGTTATCTTTTTTGTATCTTTATTTTCAAGATAAAACCTTTTTTTTTGTTTCAAATTTTTTGATTTAGTTATATTAAAAAACAAGAATATTAATTTTTCATTTAATGTCATTTCATGGAAAATTTTAGTGGTATCCTAATGGATAAGTGAGTGTACACCCTACATACACCCTTAGGTGTTTGTAGATCTTGTTTTTTCTGATTTAGGTGGAGGAAAGACCCTCTGTGGTGGTGATGGTGGTTAATCTAGCTAGTAGTTTACTCTTATGAGTCATTGATGATGCTAGAATTATAGGGGTTGAACTATATTCCTTAAGGAGGTTTTGTTCATCCCGTCAGGCCCCTCTACTTTTTATTTAATTGATCATAGTGTAAAAGTTAAATATTTGACTCATTCTTTAGTGTTTTTTTGGTCTCATGTTTCATGGATGTTTGTTAAGTTTTATATAAATTATATTTGATTTTGGTTAATCTTTTCATGGGATATTCCATTCACAAATGAGTTCCATGATGCCCATGCACTAGTTTATTGCTGTTGGGGATTGAGAAATCCCATTGGTTCATGTCATGGGCTGGGTCGGGTGTTGGGTTGGATGGTATCCTGGGCTAGTTGGTGAGAAAATGATATCAAGGGGATGTGTTTTCCTTCTTTTTGGTCACATTATTTGGTAATTATAGACAGAAAGGAGGTAGCACTTTCTGGGATTAAGGATCTATTCACAAGTGGGGTGTTTGGCCAACACACCTCATTAAAGGACCTTGGGTCTCCTGGGGATGCCAAGTGTCAGTTTTAATCCTCATTTAGGTATAATTCATGGGATTTAGACTTAGAATGGGAACTAAGGAAGGATGGAGTGGTTTAAATGGAAAATTGTGATTGTTTTGGGTTTTTTTTGGATTTTGAGAGATATCAAAATTATAGTCTTTTTCAGTACTCTATGGGATGTTGTATTAATTGGTTTTATGTTCTTATTGACTAGTGAAGAATCATACTCCCTGAATACTTCTCATCCAGACATGGGAAGAGGACAGAGAGAGTTATCCCTCACTAATTGATTAGAGGTTCATTGAGATAGTAGTTTAGGATTTCTGAGACCTAGATTAGAGAATGTTATCTAGACCTACTCTAGCTAAAGAAGTTGAATTATTCTTTGAAAAGGATAGGGATAATAGGTTTCTAAAAAATAAATCCCATTCCTTCTGGGGTATCACATAATACTAGGAAGTCGATGATTAGAATGAAAATATTGAGAGGATTTTTGAGTTCCTCTGAACTCCTGAATCCATCAGGGTGAAGTGCACTGCATTTTTGTTGGAAGGGACTAGTCACAAATGGTGGGAATTAGTGGTTAAATATGGGAAACATAAGAAAATGAGATGGAAAATTTTCAAGGATATTTTCAATGAGAAATACCATGCTAGAGATGCTGACTCTAGATAAGACCCATGATTTTTTTGGATCTCCCTCAGGGATAATGATCTATGATGGAGTATACCAATCACTTTGATAAGATAGTACATTTTACTCCCAAGGTAGTTTATAATTAATAGATGAAGTATTAACAGTTTGAAATGGAATTGTGGAAAGATATTCAATATCAGGTATTCTTGTTTAAGTTGAAGACATATACAGAGGTGGTTGATCATGCCTTAATGGTAGAAATTGATCAAGTAGGAAAATGTGGATTTTCTAGATTAGTTTTAGATGTGGTATAAGGAAATCCTGACATATATGAGAAGAATAGGAAGAACGATGATTATAAGAATAAGAGAGACAATATCTATAGTTATCCATATTTAATACCTTTGTTAGCAACCACTGGTGGTGGGTCAGTAGCATTCCATTAGCGTGGAATCACTGGACATGTACAAACCACATGATCAACTCCATCTAGGTGATTCCATCAATTTTCAATTATGGAAAATGTGTAAAGATATTTAAAAAATATACACCCATCTCATAGTGGTTCATTCTCTTTATCATCTAGGGGAATGAAAGCTCAGTTAGAACCATCCAAAACCTTGGGTTCTCGATTGGATGGTTGTTGTGTCAGGGATAGGTCTACCACCATGTATTTTCATCTTACGTTAGAGTTAAAAATTAGTATTCAAACCCTGTAAAATATATATATGAAGCACCTTCATTCTATATACTAGGAACTAGTATAATTGTATGAATGAACTCTAATTTTTTGAGGTACTATTTTTATAGAATCTTTTATATTAGTTTCTTTGTTTGATACTTGTGATTATAATTATTTCATTTCTTCTTTCTTTGTGGACTCTTTAAAACATCTGGTGGATCTTATTCCTTACTCTATGGACTTGGTTACTCCTATTTGAAAGATAAAGGAAAGAGGTTTCATATTCTATATAGTCCTCTCACTTTATTAGAGGTTGAGTTGGAATGAGACTTCCTTATTTTGGAAATGGATCCCTTTGATATGATATTGGGATTTAATTGGATGGTGAATTTCAAGGAATATATTTATTTTTATCATCAATGGGTAACTTTCAAAACACCTAATGTGAGTACTTGAGTCTTCCAAGGTGAATATGATCCACAATTAGAACAAGATGGACCACAAATTCCTAATTCAGGAAAAATCATTTTCTATATATTTTCTATTTTGATGGAGAAGGATGTAAAAGATTCTAATAATGGGTTTCCACCCATGGTAGATGAGTTTCGAGAGGTATTTATAAGTGACTTATCAATTTTACCTCTAGAAAGGGATGTGGAGTTCACCATCGATATGACAACAAAAATATAATAAATATCACTTTCCTCATATCGTATGACCCCCAATGAGTTTAGTAAATTAAAGATAGAGTTAGATGATTTTGAAACCAAAGGATTCATTCTCCCTAACATCTCACCTTTGGCCGAACCAATGCTATTTTTTTAAAAACTGATGGATCCCTATGGTTGTGCATTAATTACTAGAAGTTTAATAAGATCACCATAGATAAAAAATATCCATTTATTCACATTGATGACCTATTTCATCATCTCAATGAGAAAGATGGTTTTTCAAGATCAACTTGCACTCTGGGTATCATCAGGTCAGGGTTAGAGAAACTAAAAATCCCAAGATAGATTTCTAAAGAAGGTATATCCATTTTGAATATCTAGTCATGCCATTTGTATTGAAAATTATCTAGTGGTTTTTATGGCCCTTATGAACTAGGTATTTAATAAATAACTTGACACATTTGTTGTGGTATCTATGGATGGCATCTCATTCTATCCTGGAACTGAATAGGAGCACAACCAAAACAAGAAAATTATTCAAAGAACATTTCATGACCATCATATCTATTCCAAGTTCTCCAAATTAAATTTTTATATTTTAAAAGTCTTTTTTTCCACATGATATTAGATCATGGAGTTTAAGTGGACCCTAATAAAACTAGATCAGTGATTTCATGGAATAGAATGAGGAATGTATTTGAGATTAAGATATTCTTAGGCCTAACATAATACTATAGGTGTATTTTCATGGATTTATCTAAGATTTCTTCACCAATGAATACACATACCTGAAAGGGGGTAAGGTTCATTTTTATTCCAAAATGTCATACCACTTTTTAAGATCTCAAGCGATGATTGAAAATTCCCCTATTTGTATTTTACCCAAATTTTGAAAAGGGTACATGGTCTATAGTGAAACTTTGAGTATGGGTCTGGGTTGCATACTAATATAGGGTGACCATGTAGTGGCATATGGATCACTCCAACTCTAAACACATGAAAGCAACTCTTCCACCAATGAAATTGAATTGGAAAATATGAATAATGATTTAAATTCATGGATTCATGATACTTTCATGGATAAATTTATAGTTTACTCAGATCATAAATGTTTGGACTATATTTTCTCCAAGAAGTGTCTAAATCTGAGGAATCTATGATGGGTTGAGTACCTTTAGGTTTTTGAATTTGATATTTTATATAAACTTGGTAAAGGAAATGTGTTGGCAGGAACCTTGAGTAAGAAATTTCCAATTAATGATTTAAAGGAATCCAGTGATGAGTGGACCCTGATGGGACTTTTTATTCGAATTCACCTAGAAGCTGAGGATCACAGTGGATACATGTCCTTGCTATAACTTAGTTGATGTATTCTATTCTCAAATTGATCTAGGGAGAGAAACATAAGTATGATCTATGTCAGTGCTATATAAATATTCTAAATAGGGGGGGGGATGATTAATGAGTGGTCAATATCTTCTAAGGGGATCCTTCTCTTCAATGGTTGTTTCATGGTTCCATTTACTCTGTGAAAGGTGGTGATGCAGGATAACCATTAGTCTCAGTGGTACATTAATTCTAGTACCACTAAGATGTTATATAATATGAATCAATGGTCTTGGTGATTGGGATTGAAGTATGATATAGCTGGAAAAAAATGGGATAATCATAATGGGAAAATTAGAATGGGAAAATTAGATTCTGGAAGACATGCTTCATGTATATGTGTCGGATTTCAGAGGCACTCAGGACAACCATCTAATATTAGTGAACTATTCTTAAAATAAAAGTTAATAATCCTAAATCAAAATTGATCCCTTTAAAGCTCTTTATGTTCACTAATTTTAGTCACCTCTATGATGGATGGAAGTGGGAGAGACTTATCTATTGGGACGTAACCTTGTAAAGAATATGTCAGATAAGGTCTAGGTGATTAGGCAATAGTAGTTGATTGTACAGAGATTCTATGATTCTTATTCCAGTATTAAATTCCAAGCCTTGGAGTTTTTAGTGGGTAACTAGGTGTTTCTAAAGGTATCACCTCACATGGGTCACCGTCATCTTGGTAAATAGGGTAAGCTTGCACTGAGGTCTGTCAAAACTTTTGAGATAACCGAAAGAATTGGTAAGTTTTCATATTTATCGGATTTAACTTCTTTGTGAAAAAAATTGATAATGCATTTCATGTCTCATAATTGAAGAAGTATAAATCATACCCATCACATGGGGTGAGCTTGGAGGAAATGGAGATGGAACCTGATTTCTCCATGATTGAGAAACCAATTTGGATTTTTTTATTATCAAGTGATGGTGCTTCAAGGAAAGTACATACTATTATTTTGGGTGCTTTTGAAACATGGGAATTAAGAGTATGAGACTTGTAAATGGAGTTCCTAGGTGGAGGATTAATATCTTCGTTTATTCTTTGATCATACTACAATTTGACTTTCAAAGGGTGGAAAGTTTTTATGGTGGGGAGAATTGTCACACCCGTGGTGTTATTTTAAAGTATGTTTTATTTTATTTTTTTGTCTTACCTTCATTCCATGGATTAATCAGGTTTTCTTCAATAAAAACGATGTTTTTTGGGTATAAATAAGGAGGCGGATAGTTGATATATGGTTAGGAGAAACTGTGCACCAGCCTAGTGCAAACCAGGGAACCTAGGCTGTGGCGTTGTCCATGACACATGACCAAGATCTTGTGTGTGTGTCCCTACTAGGATAACCATGTAAACATGACAGTGTCACCTTCCACGTTTCATGTCTAAGAGTATGGGAATGTGACCCTCCAGGTAAACCATGCGGTTTATCCATCCTCTTGGATAGAGGAGTTACATGGTGGGCACATGGTATGAAAGATAATGTGGTCAGATTGTACAACCTTCTAGATCATTAAATTTGATGAAATTACAATTAAAAACCTACTTTATTTAACCAAATAACCATTCTCTATCATCCTATTAAACCGAACCAGTGCAAAGTACATGTCCCCTCCTCCTCCACTCTCTCTTGCCTCAATTTTTGGGTGGTTCTAAGATTATTTTTTCAATGAAACTCGAAGTAAACTCTTCCACCTTCTTCTTTATCCATCCTTTTGGTTTCTCCTCTATCCCTTATGGGGTTATATTTTCTACAAAAATGTTATTGACCTAAAATGGGTTCAATATCATTTTATCCAGTTGAAAATTATTGTTTTTTGTGTTTAGTTGAATCCTTAGGTTATCCTCTTAGTTTGACTTGTGGTTTCAATTGTATTTGAGTGATTTAAAGTGAAAGGTAGGTGGTTACATTCCATTACATTATTTTATGATTTCATTATGCATTATTTGGCATCTAAATATGTTTTTGAATTATGTTTCTGGGTGAGAATGATGTTCTATAAGGACTTTAGTGTGAGTTCAGGGCTTGGAAGTGATTCCCCTTTGTAAAAGGTTGATTTTATTTCAAGTGTTATGGTTAATGAAATTTTTCATCACAATAAAAAGGATTTTTCATGATGTGAGAATAGATTTGAGCACTTAGGAACAATAGGTTTCTTGGTGGGTTTCTACAGAATAGTATGATGACGGAGTCAACAGGGCAATGATCTGGGCTCCTCAGAAAGTTTATTCCACTATACTAAAAAATGAATAGTGTTGCTTTGGGGACTTCTAGAACTTTATCTATGACCTCTCTAGTAGCTCGTGCATGAGGAATGACTATATTGATTGATCACTAAGGTATGAGGTTCCTAGGGACCTAATGACCTAGATTTTTAGGAATTTTCCCATGGTTCTTTGTATTCGTTTTAACTTCTATCAGTTATCATTATTTTTTTGATATTTATTACCAAGATAAACTTATTTTTTGTTTCATATTTATTATTTTCATTCTCTTAAAAAAATACCATTTTAAAAATTTCATTTAATGAAATTTCATGTAATGTTTTGGTGGTATCCTACTGGGTAAGTGAGATCACACCCTATATACACCGTCAGGTGTACGTTGATCTAGTTTTTTATGATTTAGGAAGAGGCAATACACTATGTGGTGGTGAAGGTGGTTACTCTTTCTAGTGGTTTCATTTTGGAATGTACAGATGGTGGTGATGTAGTGGGGGGTTGAACCATATTAATTGAGGAGGTTTTTTTTCATCCAATCACCCCTCAACTTTTCGGTTAATTGATACTAATGTAAAAGTTAAATGTTTGAATCATGCTGGTTTTTTTCCTTTGGTCTTGCATGACATGAATATTGGTTAAGTTGTATGATAATTGGGTTTGATATTGGTTAATATTTTCATGGGATAAAATATTACCAAATTATTTCCATGATTTCTAGGCACTATTTTTCAGCCCATGAGGATCGAGAATTCTCTTTGGTCCATGTCATAGGCCATGTCAGGTGTCGGGTTTGATGGAAACTCAGTTTTGTTCATGACATGATATTATGAGAACAAACCCGGTAGTAGGAATTCAACATGTTTTGGTGTTATTAGATATTCCTATCAATGAGTTTGTCTAATGTAAATAGAATTTAAGATTATCATTAGCGATTTTAATTACTCATTAATTTAGATTTAATGACAAAAAATGTCAAGCCATATGTTGGTGGGAAGTAGGGTATGCTGGGTGTGTAATGAATGACATTTTATTAATAGATAATCCAAGGAAGGATTTTTACCTTCCATATATATATATATATGTTGATGTATCTTCCCTATTATTAAAATATAAATGCCGCATAAATTTCATGTCAATGGCGTAACAACATTTATTTCAGATATTCAATGAAAGGCGTATCAAACATAAATGTTGATGACACATATGTGAAACTTTCTTGATGACATATTGAGAAAAATAGATTATATTACACAATATTTATTCATATGCAGTTGTTGATGTTGAAACTTTTAGTCCTTTATCTTGGGTTTGTTGACCCATTACTAGATAATAATCTTGGTCTTAATGTGTCCATGCCTAATGCCAAGGAGAAATAATCCTAGAGGGCCACACACTATGTGTTTCCACTGATCTCGATTAAATTCTATTTGAATTTAATTAAGGGAATAATTATTAATCTCATGACTTATGAATAATTTTATTCATGTTTTATTGATCTCTAATATTCATATGGTAATAAATACTTATTTATTTATAAATTAATTATTAATTTTATTATGTGAATATATAATGAATATTTATTCCGTAGTTTTTGAATTAAATATTTATTTTATTAATTTAATATTTAATAAAAATTTACCAGATATATTATGAATAAAATATTTATTTAAGTGAATAAATTATTTATTTGGGTGATCAATAACTAAAAAGGGGTTTGAGCGGATCAATATCACACCCGATGATGAATATTAATTTACAAGATGATAAAATAATATTTGTTAGTGCAAATTAGCACGCACCATAAAATAATACTAATCATAATATTATTATAATATGGAATAGGGTTTGTTAAAATATATTATTTAAGTTCTGATATGTAATTAAATAATATTTTAATCTAAATCCTATATATGGTTATGTCTATTATGTAGGGTTAATTGAGAATTGAGAAGCGTTGTGCACAATGAACTTTTCTCTTGAACACCTCCTCTCATCCACTAAAGAATGTGAAGAAATCCTTCAAGAATGGAAATTTATTATTATCAATGGAAGATCAAAGGATCATGTTTAGATCACTACTAGAGGGGTTCTACACTTAGATCCTCCAAGAGCAATGAAGGTAATCTGGAAAAGGGTTTTTAGACGATCAGAAACATATTATTTGGAGAAAGTCACTAAGTTGAGGATCCCACTTCTTTCGATCTTAAATAAATTGATTATAAATATAACATGAAGAGATCATCTTTTTGGGTTTCGAGAAACTCTATATTAATTTTTTTATTATATCACCCACTAAAAGAGCATTCATTGTGCCCAGAACCTTCAAGTGGTATCAAAGGAGTAATGTTTCAAATTTATAATTATTATTATTGGTTGTTGATCTATATACATATTAGTGGATAAATATTTCATTTATATAGTATTTTTTGTTTAATTAAATTTTAATTATTGAAATTTTAATTATCATTATTCATGATTTCATTTTGTTAAAGGTCTAAGAACATATAAAGAATAACCAAATATTCCACCAAAAAGTTTTAAGATTTCAGGCTAGTAAGACTGGGTTACAGAGTGTGTAGCCTGATTACATGCCATGAACCAAAGTGCACTATATCTAGATATGTTATAGATACATGACATGACAAACAATAACTATACATAATGCATTTATTTCACACCATGTGAAGACCAGGCTAATCTGGAAGTTGAATTTTTAGATTACACGATGTGTAGCTAGCGTACACATCGTGTAGTGTACATTGTTTAGTAGTAAATTTCATACATTTTGTGTGGTCATAAACATGGTCAATACTATTTAATATTGATATCCTAGAGTAATAATGACATACACAATGTGTATCTAGCTTGTTCATGCCATGTGGTTCATTATTTCTTGCATCTGAAATACACGATGAGCTATTCAGTGAGTCAAGAGGACACACAATAAGGGGAACACACAGTGTGTAGCTGGTGTACACATATTGTTGTTATACATCCAAATAACAAAAACAATTATTTTGGTCGGTCAAGAATACACATGTTAGGAGTGATATATGACATGTAATTAGATTTTACACACCGTTTGGTTCAACTGAGGAACACACAGAATCCCTTGGAATGTATCTTAGGTATAATGCAATCCAAATATAGAACATGTAACTCAAAATAATACACCGTGTAGTACCCCAATAAAGAAAAAATTAAATTACATTAAATTTATAATTACAACATTAAATCCTTATTTTATTTATTTTCACTTATTCTGTATGATAATTTAATTAAGCTTTTAAAAAATAATCAAATAATCAAATTATTTATTTTAATTAATATATAGTTGTTAATTATTCTATTTAATTTCCATGAATTCCATAATTATGGGTATCACTAACATAATTTAAATTCCCATTAATATAAAATGGAATTAATTAATAAATAAATAAATTAATTGATACAAGTTCATTTATCTTAATAAATACCAAATGAATAGAAATTAATTTTATCCCATTTTACCTTTTCATATTCATTGCATCTTTGAATGTTCATGAGTTTGACCAAGACATATATATGCTATTTTTGTTTTAAATTAATTTATTTCATGATTTTTCAATAATTTAATATTAAATTAAATTTCATGGCCAACGATTGATCCTTCCATCCATTATTATATTGGACCTACATGCCCAATGTTATTTATATAATTACCCTTAACCAATCGTTTGGTTCTCATCACCAAAGTGTGAGTTATAAATACATATAATTAATAGAGTATCCCAAAGCACATTGAGGTGTTTTAATAAGGAAGAATTATAATTCCAACCTAGATGATACATAGGGGGACAAGTGGAACCTTTCAACTCACGCCAAGACTAGCACAAGGATTTGTTATCTTAGGTCGTTGGTTTATTTATTGTGTTCTCAATAAATCCTCAATTATATAATATCATGATTAGCTAATTTATTTATTTTTATCTATGCATTATTTAATATATGGATATAAGATCATGATCACATAAATAAATGAATTAATTTGCAAATATAGAATTTAAATAAATGGATTGTACTTAAATGTTTTATCCAACATGGTTAATTAATTAATTAAAATTTAATTAATATTAAAAAGTCATGTAATGGATAAAAAAGGATAAAATTTGTGAATAATAAATTTAAATCCCTTAACTAAATATTAAGTTTGTCTTGGCCATCCATTACTTGATTAGGAATGGAATCCTTTGAACTGAGTGCTTGACCTACCCTTTTTGGGGCTCTTAATTCTAACGTGGAGTTCTTATGAAGGTTATGGGTTAACATAACCATCCTATATCTAAATAAGTATCGGTCACTAGAATTTATATAGCTTAGATTCAGAGGATGAGAAAATACATGTTAAGATTTTAGGATTTGCTATTACACTCAATAGATCGAGGAGTTTTAAGTCCATAGTTAGAAAATGCCTACCTACCTGAGTACCTTCAAGTAGCTTTTCCAACCATCATTAAAGTTATATGAAGGGGAATATGAATCCTTTCCATTATAATGTCCTTGAAAATATACATTCTGAGTTCAATGGTGAGAGATATTGAAACTTTATAAAATAGTGGGTGAGTTAATAAAATTTATTAGTAATATTTATCACACAATTTTTTGTCCAGTAGAGTATTAATCATCCATTTTAATTATTTTAAAAATAACAAGTAAAACCACAAAAATAGTGTGGTCATTTCTTAAATCAGGATATATCATAAAAAATTAAAATTTTAGGGTATTGTGAAATCATTAATATGATGCATTAATATCAAATTTTTTGTATTATATGTTGAAATCCCCTACTCATGTTCTTCCACCACAACATGTGAGAGAAGATGAAAAAGATTCATACTAGAAATATATTGAGGATGCTTCTTATGTTCATTGTATTATATTGTCAACCATATATGAAGAGTTTATGATACAAAATAATGACTTGGATTCTTACACCACAATATCTCATCTTATTTATCTTGGTAAAGTTAAGAAAATAATTGAAATAAATAAGATTGTTCATGTAATATAATAGTGTAAACTAGAAGAAGGAAATATAGCTACAGATCGTGCTTTCAAAATTCTAGGGATATACCGACCAGTTAGAAAAATGAGGCTTTCACTTAGATAAAAAATTATCCAGTAATATTATATTATTATCATTACCTTCAAGGATTTCCTAATTTTTCTAATATTGGATAAAATAAATGGGTAAATAACTCAAGAAACTTTTGTCCATACTTCACCAAGAAGATAAGGTTTGGATGACACCCGTTTCTCCCCACCATATGGTGATTTTTTTAAATTCATGGATAAATATCCCTTGGTTAATATAAAGCCAAGATATCCCTTATGTAATACATTAAAATGATAAAATATTAAAAGGTAGAATAATTAAATAAAGTCTATTTTCTTCTTATGTGAAAAAATTGACACTATAGAAGAAATTAAAATTAATTAAAGAGGATATTATTTGTATCAACTTCAGGTATATTCATCAAGTTTCTATTTACCACTTATGTACTAAATACAATATGCTTAAAACGTACATGTATTTAAATATAGGAAATGAGAATCAATATAAAGGTTATAATGTGAAATCAAAATGATCTAAAAAAGGGAGATTCCTATGTTAGCCAAGGGGAGGTAAATATTTCTAATTTCTATATTGAAATGATTAGATTTTGAAATAAGTGTAACCAAAAAATTTATCTCATTGTCTAGGTTGACACAACAAGACATTATTTCATTCTCAGAGTAAATGTTGTTATGGAAGTTAAATACTAAACTAATGATTAAGTAACTAATGAGTCACAAATATCATTTTAAATTAATGATGAATATAAAATATAAGACTCTTAATTGATTATATAAAGATAATTAGTTTTTAAATAAAACTAAAATTAGTTGGCATGTTTATACCCAAAAAAGTTTTTTAGTATTAATTGAGCTATGGTAATGAATATAAAAACAAACTACTTATCATGTTTTAGATAAAGAATCCTTTATAAATAAATTTACATAAAAAATTTTAGATTTAGTTTAACATTTCCATGTAAACTATTCTGAATCTAAAGGTAACTTCATATACGTTATTAAATTTATTTAGGAAATTTCACTAACACTTAGTGAATTAAATTAGTGAACTTGGTAAATATTGAGAAATATTTGAAATGACTTGTTGGAAAACATCTTCTCCAAATAATCATTGGTCAAATATGCCGATTAAAGGTTATAACTAACTCAAATTTATTTATACACATCAATTTCATGATGGTAATAAAAGGAAGATCAATAATTATTCTTATATATATTGAAAATCTTCCATTATTCCTTACAAGATTTTTTTAAAGTTGTAGCACAACAACTAACCATACACCAACCATATTATCTAATAGATGTCATATAAATTTCAATATGATAAGAATATATTAGGAAAAAACCAAAAGTGTCTGGTGAGAACCATTTGATAAAAGATAGCCTTAGTTACATACATTAAAACCCTAAGGTGAATATAAGTTAATGATCCTATAATCACTAAGGATATTAATGCCTAGTTAATATTGACTATATTTCCATAAAGGAAACCAATAAATTTTAATATAATAGGATAATAATTAACTTCTATAATTTAATGATCTGGATGCATATGGGATGATATAGAAATACTGGACTCTACTAAGCTTAGTGAGAGGACTAGATCCAGAGACACTGACTTTGTAGCAACTTATAACAAAAGAGGTGGTTCAAATTAACTAAAATGGGTGATAAAAATATTTTATTCTTATAGAATAAATATTCTTTCAATGAATTAGTAAATGGTAATATTCTATGGTTAAAAATTATGTATAAATTCAAGTGATTGATTCCATGTATCAAAAGTTTGGGATTCTATATTTTTAATGTTTCTAAGACTTGATAATGCTAGTGAATATTCAAAAGAAACTAGACATGGATGGTTCAAGATAGTACCAATATATCATGATATATTATTTAGAGTTTAGTCTAGGATGAAACCTATTCACCTCTAATCATGGCTAAAATATTTTTTAAATAATACTTTTCAAAGTATGATCATCATATTGGGATATTGACAGTCAAGGACACCTCATTTAGTGGAATCTTTATAGAAGATGTCTATAATATAGAAACAAAAGTATAACTTATAGTATATTCTTATTAGGGATAACTAAAATGGTTGGTGACATCAATAAATCCCAATAAGATATAAAGATCACAAAATTTTTTTATGAATAAATAATGTATAGTGATAATAGAATATTTTTTTTGGGAATGAATGAGTGACATGTATCAAACTAGTTATTGGGAGTGATATTAGTTTTCATGATATATAAGTTAATAACATATGGAAAACAAATTTTATGTCTTACCATCTTGTTAATACAAGGAATGAAATTTTTCCAAGTTTTACTTAAAGTATCAACTGTATTCTAGGAAATTAAATCTATAAAATAGATATATGAGTTTTCTAAATATATTCATTGTGCATATATTAATATAGTATTGAAAAATAAAAGTGAAAACAATTAAAGATCTAATTTTTGTTGGCATATAATTCTTATAGTAGAACATGCATGGGAAAAGCAAGAGATTATTCAGATTAAAAGAATTTCACAAGCTTAAGTGATAGTAATTCACATAATGTTCCATGGTATGAAATGATTATTGATATTAATAATTCATAATTAAAAAGAGGTTAATATCAAATATATCCAACATAATTTCATATAATTTTTGTTATAACTATCTGACGGTACTTGGAAAAGTAAAACTGGAAGAGTTCATGGTGTCTAGAGAAGTTGGAATAATAGTGACCTAGGGAATTGAACACTTATATTTATTTAGTTTAATTAGATATAGTATAATTATTAATGCTATAGTAATATGAAATAATAACATATTATAGTAAGTGGTTTCTATATCTACAATATCCGAGTATGTTGTGGCTTCTAATGCAGCTAAAGAAGAAGTTTTAAAACGTCCTGTTTTGGTTTTGATTTACACCAAAAGAAAAATATCTTTCATTTTATGATAAGATTTTACTATGGATTTAGTCTATAGTTTAGGATTTAGATCTAGGAATAAGAGTTGGATACTTTGTTATATAACTACATGAGGAATTTTCTCAAGAGAGTAATGTTGAAGTAAATAGATTTTCTATATAGATATATGAATTAACTAGGCCTAACCACAGAAATGTTGTAATCCTAGAAACTATATCCATACTCAATAGAATAATGTTTTTCATGTGAGGAATAATTGGTCATTAGTGGCCTGCTCTAGTGTAAGTGGGAGTTTATTGGATTTGGTTCCCTAGAAAAAACTATTTTGTAATTTAGATTACATTAATATTCAAAGGAGTGAATATTAATATAAAAATCTCATCACATATTGATTGTTCTTATACTTAACATTGATGTGATAATGTCCAAGAGTATCTTCCACATTGATATAGTCATAACAGTAAAAAACTATGATGATAAACTTGAAATTTCATGATGATATTATTAAAAATAGTTCTATGGTTGGACAATATACAATGATAGGGAACATAGTATATAGATCATCAAGTGTGAGTACTCATAAGTGTATGAGGCTTCTTCTCATGATGTTCGAACTTTGTAATCTCCAAGATGGGAGATTATGAGAAAATACCCACCATTAAAAATTTCACATGTTTTTTTGTCAACATATATTCTTTTCTACAATCATTTTTAATGGTCCTTAAACTTTAATATTATTATTAATACATTTAATGACTTGAAAAATTAGATTTATTGATAAAAAAATCATCCCAAATATTGGTGGAAGGAAGGTCTACTGGGTTTTTCATGAATGGCATGTTATTAATGGATAAGTCAAGGAAGGATTTTTTCTTTCCATCATCATGGAAATTGATGTCTCAACCATTTGACTGAAATATAATTATTCCATAAATTTAATGGGATTAGTGTAACGAAATTTATTTTATAGAGTAAATAAAAACATATCAACCATATTGTTTGATGACATGTATATGAAAACTTCTTGATGAGATATTTAGATAGATAGATTATATTACACAACGAGCATTCATATTTGGTTTTTGATGTTGTAACATTATGTTATTTCACTTGGGTGCCTGGACCCATTTCTAGACAATAATCTTGGACTCTAGGCATACCCACCTAACGCCAACAAGAATGAATCCTATATGGAGACACACTAAGTTTTTCCATTGATCTCAATTATATTATATTTTAATTTAATTAAATGAATAAATATGATCCTCAATGTTGAGGAATAGTTTTATTCAAGTTTTATTGATCTCTAATATTCTCAAGGAAATAAATAAATTATTATTTATAAATAAATAATTTATTTGATTACATGAATACATAATAAATATTTATTCTCTATTTTTTGAATAAAATATTTATTTTATTCATTTAATATTTAATAAATATTTATTTTTTGGATTGTGGATAAAATATTTATTTAAGTGAATTAAATATTTATTCTGTTATTCAATAAACGATGAGGAGTTTGAGTAGACCAAGAACACATTCAGTGAAATTTACAATCGGTAAAATAATATTAGTCAGAACATATGTTATATTTCACCCTCAAAAATAGTATTATTATATAGAATTGGGTTTTTTAAAATATCATAATATTATTTTATTCCCGATACACAATTAAAGAGAAAATTTTTCCTAGACACTGAATTCAGGTGAGGGGTAAAGATAGAATCACATGGGAGTTAGGTGAGTTAGGTGAGGAAATGGTAGTGATACACATGGTATGAATTTCTATACTTATAAATGTATTCTATATAGTTTAAGTGTTATATTATTTTAGAAAGATTTGATCCACTTTAAGTTACATATTTTCTACCCTTATTTACCTTGATTAAATATTTAACATGGTAACTATTTTTGGATAAAAACCATAAGATCATACTTATTACCAAATTTTAAAAACATGAATCTAAATTTGGACTCCATTTAATCTTTTTTAACTTATGAAATTAAAACCTTTAATATATATATAAAAATATTTTTTGTAGAAAAATAAAATTTTAAATATTACCTATTCTAATAATTATTTTCTATCAAATAATAATTAAATGAGATTTAATATATTTTCTTATGATTTTAAATATTACATTAGGTTCATTATTTAAAATAAATCAATTTAATTTATCAATATAAAAATAAAAAAGACATAGAAAAATACATTTCTTTGAAAAATAACCTTTTTACCATGGTAACTAATATTTATCATTGTAATTCATTTTAATGTTAACAATTAAAATATCATTATTACTAAATTTTAATATTATGATTAAAAATATAAAATTGATTTTATTAGAATCAATTTCAATAGGTGATAAATTAATATAGGTGCACATAACACTTTATTTTTTTTTTATAAAAAAATGCATTTTTTGGTATGAAATGATTTTATTCTTATTACTTTCCTTATAATAACTATTGGATGAATGTTAATTTATTTTATTTTATATATTATCAATAAATTTTATTTAAAATAATTATTTATTAGTGTTTTATTTCATTAATATAAAGATACTAAACAATTAAAAATAAGTTCTTTGAAAAATGAAATTTTTAAATAATTATAACCAAATTAAATTAAAATGAAAATTTCATATCCTAGCCATATAATTTTATCAATCCACTAATATTAAGATATATCTTTAAATTTTGTAAATATATCATATTATACCAAAAAAGTCCAGGATCCAGGTGAACCCACTCCTACCAAATATTATTAAATAAAAAAAATCATGAAATCACAAGAGGGATTTATACAAATGAGTATGAAGGACACCACATGTATCCACCTCAACCAACTTTTATCTGAGGTACGATGCCAAAAAAGGACCATACCAAGTTTTCCACTATAATGGATCTCTTTGGTAGAGCATCAAAAACTTGGTTGGATTCCCTGTAAACATTTGTAACATCAAGAGTAATGCAATTGATAAGTTGAAGGCATTCAATACAGGGATATAGAATTCTCCATGGGAAATTCCTGGACTATTTTTTCAAGATATCAACTGCCATATTTGAATCAAATTTTGTCTAGAGGAAATTACATCCATAATGTATAACATATTTTATGGTCTTAATCATACAACATAACTCAGATTCAATGGAAAATCCATTTTTGATGAAGTGATAGAAGTTGCCTTTAACAAAGCCCCGATTAGAAAGAAAGACACATCCACAAACTAAAGTTTTAAGTGCAACTGAATCCAACCCATCTACATTAAATTTTAGCCAATAGGGGATTAGAGGAATCCATATAGTTGACTTGATCACTAGTGTTTTTCGGTTCTTCTAGGAACACCAATGCTTTTTAATATAATAGGATCAGTCACATCATTTTTTATACATCCTACATGGATCTTGGGGGTAGTGTTAACAAACCTGTGGATAAAAATTATTCCTGTATGAAATCCAAGAGGCCCTGAAAACTGTCTGTGTGCAGCCTGCAACCAAGCATGTAATTCAAGTAGTTATAAAACCTTCATGTCAAATATTATGTAAAAAATACATTGTATATGCTTTACTTATCTTTCAAATAGAGATCATATGTCGTGGAAAGATTTAACCCAATTTTTTAGTAGACTGTGCACTGGTAGCCTCCTCTTCCAGATCCTCTGGATGAGTAACAAAGATTATGGGTGGATGTAAGATTTCCTAAAGATCAAAATACATCAAGGTATAGGGATATGAACATCATATTATACTTTAATAATAATATGTAACACATAATTTTTTATATATAAATATTTTAATTAAATATTATATTTTTGTTTCATTCATTATTATTTATGAATTATATTATTTTAAATTTCTTATTAATAATACACAACTTCAGTATAATTATTAGAAACATGTATATCCAATGACCATATTTACAATTATTATATTCCCCTTAATAACAAGTATATTATCACAACTACACCCTATTAATTCATTCAATTCTTACGGATTAAATTACACTTCCAATTAACTAAAATTTCATTTGAGATTTCAAAACACACTTTCTGATTTTCTATTGTTCTTTCTCATTGTAAATTTAGTTCTAAAATTGGTGATTCTAATGGGATAATAAGATCTAGGGCATCTCCTTGTTTAAAATATATTATCCTTTTTTATTTATTATCCCATTTTAATTTATGCACATTTAATGGATGTAATCCTCTATGGTATGTAATATTCCATAATTTATAATATTCTATGGAATGTAATACATGGTTTCATATTACTTTACTATAATGTTCCAGTATAAATAGATGAAGTGTTTTTATTTTGATTCATATATTATAGACTTTCATATTCTAGTTATGTTTAATTCCTTTTAAATAATAAATCAAAAACTATTTAAGGATAATAGTCCTGTATTTTAAGGACACAAAATGTTTCCTAAAACCTGATGTGTTACATTCTATCCTCATAAATAAATTACAAACTCAAAATTTTCATCTCATACCATGGAAATTAAGGCCATTCCATTATCCATATCATAGATCATAAAGACTAAGGGTTCAAGTAATATACTAATTTATCCATTATGAATGGTGTCCCTAAATAATCCTAGTATATATGGGTGCGTGTACAATATGATATGATAATAAAACAAAAATAAACATAACAATAATTGTATAATTGAGTTATAATAAGAAACCTAGGTTAGTGAAAATACCTACTTCATTTAACACACTGATATTTTAATATATGATTAACATTAAATAAGTTAATGTCTTTAATAGCTTGCTCCACATGAAACACTGAACTAAAACGAAATCACTATATGTTTAGATCATTAAAACCTAGATGTTGAATTAGAAGGAATGAAATGGAGTAAATTATTAATGAAATATTAATAGAAACAAATATACTTTTATTATGAATGAAATCGATTTCCCATAGTTAAAAAAACCAATACGATCATTTTATTCTTAGAAATATATTTTTACAAATATTTGCTTTTTTATGATTCACATTTTTATTTCAAGAAACATTTTATTAGTGATTATAAAATATATTTTATATGAATTATTGATTTATTCTAATTTATTTAGTAAAAGATAAGAAATATGAATGGGAATGTTTAATATTCATACAAAGATATTTTCCTACAAAAATTATTTTTCATTATATTTCAATTTTTAATACAAATTTAAGGTACTAAATTTTAGAATTCTAATTTTAAAAAATAAAATTAATTTTGTTTCATTATAGTAATATTAACAGTTTATTAATTTTTTTGTACTTTTCTAAAAAACTTTATTTTTAGGAGAGTAATGAAAAATACCATTTTTAAAAAAAAATATGACTTTTATGGCATTATTAGTTTATAAGTATGAATTGGAAATTTATGAAAACATTTTATAAGATAAAATATTTATTTTATAAGTTAATTTATAATTTTTTAAAATCTTTTTTTTATTTAAAAACATGTATTTAACATTTTAGAACTTAAGTTATATTTTTAAATTTTTTAATACCTTATAAATTTAGTATTTTAATTTTTTTTAATTTTTGAAAATTAATACAATAAAATGGATTTTAAATTTTGAATAAATAGGTCCAAAATATTCAATGAGTTCCACATTATTTTTGGGCATAAAGGATAACTTACCTTAGGTAAAAACTAGTTACCATAGTAAAAGCTAAAATGGTAAAAGTAAAGAATCTATCAATAAAAGATCCCAAATTTCATTAAAAAATATAAATAAATGGATGGTTGGGGAATTTATAGAAAAAATAAATTAAAATATCCATTATTTTTTAATTTTGAGTCACTCTCCTTGAGAGTGACATCCCATTATAGAAAAGCTTTAGGTATTTTAAAAAATAACATCCCTTTTTCACTTTTTAAAATGGATCACCTCTCCTCACTTCCCATCACACCAAAAAACCATTAGATCACCCGAAACAATGAATAATACTATCCTAAAAATTAATATTCACCTTCAATATGTTTTTGTATATTCCTAATAATATTCTTCAAAGGATTAACCCCCTTTTCAAATGAGATAATCTAAGAAGCTAGGTATAAATTTCTGACAACTCCCTTCTTTTCCTATTTATTAATGTGCACTCATTCTTACTCAAATTAAATTGAATTATATTAAAATTATAAAATAAGAATCATAAAAACACTATAATGTTATTATAATAATTTCATGATAATTAATCACCTTTCCCTTTTCTATTAAGAAAAACAAAACATTTACTTGTGCGTTGTGCATATTACTACCTCCTCGATGTAACACATTTAATTTTCCTAAACCAACTTAAAATAATGGTTTCAATATGTAATTTATTATAAAATTATTATATTTATAAAATATTTTATATTCTAAAATTAGAAAACACGTTATACATTTCTCGCAATCTATGGAAAATGAAATCATCATTCATGTATATGTGTGGACTACCACCTACATGGAATGATTGCATTCCATTTTTATTTTCATTACTGCCACTCATGTATATTCCAAAGAAATAATTTAAATGATTAATATTATATTTATGATATCATAATGGTTCTAGTATGATTAATTTTATAACCTATTAATGATATCATCAAAAACCTATCATTGTTAATTCAATTGTTTAAAACAAGTGCACTAAGAAGAAAATATTCTGATTTCTATTATGGAATAATTTCAAATCCATTAATTATCATTTTAATTATTTATAATTATGATATATCACACTTATATAAACTTAATAATATCATTATTCTTCTGGTATAATGATATTATAACTAAACTACCACATAATCATCCATTAATCGTGGTAGGTTCATGTTTGCGTCAGTTTAACTACTTACTTGAACAATACAATGAATTTATATCAGTGATGACAATGAAAACATATCTACTCGTAAAATATGACATAAATATTTAAATAATAATTTTTCATGAAAGGTTATATCAATATTTAACACATTAATTAAGATATCACCCTTTATTCATTAAGAATCACTAAAATATACTCGTTGCCAATTTCATCCTTGTGGATCATAACCAAAAATACCATGAAATGAGATTATAGATATATAAAATATATAGTATAATCTATTAAAATACCTTATAATATCTAATAATTATGTAATTATGGAATATAATAGATACTAACACCATTTTTACAAAACTAGTTCAATGCGATAAATATTACTTAAACCAGGTGTTGAAAGTAGGTAAAAACTAACACACACACACATGTATAGAATGATTATAAATGAGGATTATAAATGCATATAGTTATGAATAAGGTTATTTATTATGTATTTAAATAGTTTAACTTAATTATTTAGGACATTTGATTCAAATCCAGAACAAATCTGGACCAAGGTAAGAGTTTCCATCTCAAACTCCTCTCTCGGAGACATGTTTGGTATTATGCACCTAATTTCATTTATATTCTATATATAATTATAATTTAATACATCATATATGGAATTATATTTTTATCATGTTATTTTAAGTACAATTAAATACCCTCTTTTTCAAGGGTTTTTTGATTAAAATGTTACTCAAGCTGTAAGAGTTATTTGTCTCAAACTTCAATTTATTGGGACATGGTTACATTATGAACCATGTTTTACTTTAAATAGTGTATTAGGTAAACTTTTATGTATATTTATAATATAAGTATTTTTAGTCTTGTTAAATACTTATCCAAAATATTTTCTTTTCATCTAATGTATTTTTACTCAGCTGTTACCCTAGTTGTAAGGCTTTTTAGTAACCCAATTTTGATTCATTGATTTATGATCATTTTTCTTATACTTATTTCATATAAGCCTGAAAAATTACACCCATTGATTATATTATGTGTTATTTTAATTATCCAATTTTTACCCACATAAAACCCCCTTATTAAATATTTCTTACTTCTAGGAGTTATCTTCTCATAAAGGATATTGATGATCAAGTCCTCTTTACTTGAGTTAAATTGTTTCATCATAAAATTCATTCTTCCATGATTTAGTTCTTCCACAATATTTTTTTATATTATAATTTATCTATCTATACAGGGAAAAATATATTTTGATACAAATTAATGGGTTTTTACTCTCATTACATTGTGAGTTTTGAATAAAGGAATTTTGAAAATAATAAAAATGTTTTTTTTATTTTTACTTATATATATATTTTTTCATCCTATCATCATTTATCCAAGATATTTTTTTGTATTTTCAAGGCTCCATGATTATATTTTATTTTTCGAAGTAAATTTCTCCAAAATCATTCATGTCACCATTTCAAAGGATACCTTTGACAACAAATTGCAAATTTTTATTATATGTCAATGTTAAAAATGTTTTTTAAAATTTCTGTTATGTTTCTAATTACACTTCCCTTAAAATTTTAAAAAGTATTTAATAGGATTTATTTTTAATTATTTATCCACTAATATATATATATATATAATCATTTTATGGATTGAAATCATGGTATCAAACAATTCCATTCTAAATCCATTCTTTTATGATATAGTTTAAAGCATTTTTTTATGAGGTTGTTTTTTTCATGTTAACACCCTTATTTGTTTTATTTGTTACACTAGATATATGTGAATTTTCAACCATAATTTTCTTTATCCTGATGGATTATGATAATGGTATTCTAGTATTGATTTTACTATATACTCATTACCATATTCAGTGTGAACACCTCAGTTTAAAAAGTTTAGATTGGAGGATGTTCACCTAGAAAGGAAGATTAATTACCGAATGAGAATATGTTGAAAAACCTGATGATTATTGAATGATAATTTAGGTTGACTATATATTAACATTAAATATTTTTTATTATAAGGATATCCATCATTTTATTCAATCCGAGATTCCTCATGGAATGACATGAAATGTCTTATTGACTCTTATGGTGAATGTGTTAGACTTAATCAAGTGATGAGTGGGGATTGACATTATATTGATCCTTAGTGCATTTATAGATCTTATGATACAAAATAGCTTGGGTTTTGGTTTATAAGCCTCCCCATATAAGTATAATGTCTTGGAATATAGAACAAGAAACATGTTTTTGATGTAAAACATTATGTATTCCATCATTATGATATTACTAATTACATTATATATGTTTTCATTTAATATAATGGATATATAATTATCTTAGTTTATTTTGATTATGAAATTATTAAAAGTATTTATTCATTCCATATTATGTTTACCACACTTATGTTTTTGGTAGCTTCAGTAACATGTTTCCTTTACTGAGCATTTGATCTCACCCCTTTCTTATGTTTCCATTCTCCAGTTTATAAATTAAAGATGTAAACATGACATATTTAAAAGGATATAAAATAAATAATAATTAGTGGGAGATGTTAGAGACTCATAATGGATTTAGTAGCTTTATATATATTGAAAAAAATGTTTGTTTGATACAAATAACATGAGGTTTGTTAGTTATTATTTTGTTATAATTATCCAAATATCTAAACCTAAAAAGATACTTGGTATATAAGAGATACAATTATGATTTTTCATTTTTTAGTTAAGTATGGTCACATCCAGGCTATTACACTTGGTATAAAAGAGATTATGTAAAGTATATGTCTATGCACACTAGATTCAAGAGAATGGGTCTTAGGGTATCATAGTCGATATCAGAGGAGATTTTATATAACTTTGTAGATTAAGATGTTTGTTGGGGATAATTTTAGTATTGATAAGATAAGGGTTATCATATTTTCAAAGTTATAAATAAACATTTGGGTTAGTATATGATTTCACATTAATGTAATAATATAAATTTTACCTAGGGATTAGGATAAAGGAAATTTTATAAAAACCATAGGGATAATTATAAAATATAATTATACATATTGCATAACCAAAAAATGTTTTGGTAAGTAGAGATTTTTTGGTTCTCCTAGAAATTACACCCCTATCTAGATACTACAAGTGGATACCGACATTGAAAAAAAATGTATCTATGGGTAGTAACCTTGAAAAGGGTATATTGTGTATTAACGCTATTGTCACATGGTGTACGAAAAAATGTTGGAGTTGGTCCCCTAGAACCAAACAATTTTTAGTTATTATTACATGAATATTAAAAGGAGTGAATACTAATATAAATATCTTATCACATATTGATTTTTTATTCTGCATAATGTTGATGTGATAATTTACTAGACTATCTTTAACATTGTAAAGTAATAGCATTTCCCCTCTATGATGAGAAACTTGAAATGACATGACGTTATTATTAAAAATATTTCTATGATCATATAACATACTATAATAGGGAACCTAATATATAGATCTTCAGGTGTGAGTACTCAAGAGAAAATGAGTCTTCTTCTCTTGAAGTTTTCACTTGGTAATCTCCAAGATAGGATATTATGGAAACATACCCATTACTCAGAATTCCAAATGTTTTTTGTCTTCATATCTTATTATATGTGAGCATGCGTAATGAACATAGACTTTAAGATTATTGTAAATGCATGTCATGACTCATGCACTTATATTTACTAATAATAACTATCATGCCATATATTGGTGGGAAATATGGTATGTTGGGTGTGTCATGAGTGATATGTTATTATTAGATAAGTTGAGGAAGGATTTACTCATTCCACCTTAATGGAAGTTAATGCCTTTTCTCTTTGATTGAAATATAAATGTCCCACAGATTCCATTGCCATGGTGTAATGAAGTTTATTCCAGATAATCAAAGAAAGATGTATAGTGAATATAGGTTGATGAGAAGGATGTGAAACCTACTTGATGAGATATTGAGATAAATTAATTATATTAAATGAAAATAATTTGTATGTGGTTGTCAACATTGTGATACTAATTTCTTTATCTTGGGTTCCTTGACCCATTGCTAGATAGTAATTTTTGACTTTAGGAGTACCTGCCTATTTCCAATGAGAAATACTCTTCAAGGGTCACACACTATGTGTTTTTTATCTCGATTAAATTCTATTTGAATTTAATTAATGGAATACATAATATTCTCAATACCGAGGAATAATTTTATTGATCACTAATATTCACGAGGTAATAAAGAGATATTTATTTATTAATAGATAATTTATTTGATTATGTGAATATATAATATATAATTATATTATTTATTGAATATTTAATAAATAATCATTCATTGGATTGTGAATAAAGTATTTATTTAAGTGAATACAATATTTATTTAAGTATTCAATAAATGATAAGGTGTTAAACCTGAACAAGATCATGTCCAGTGATGAAGATTAATTTACAAGCTTGTAAAATGATATTTGTAAGTGCACAAGTTAGAGCGCACCATAAAATAAAAATAATTATATTATCATTATATGACTTGAGGTTTGTTAAAATATTATAAAATTAATTAAGGGATGATACACAATTAAATAATATTGTAATCTAAACCCTATAACTATAAATATATGGTTATTTATATTGTGTATGGATAATTTATAATTGAGAAGATTTTCACACAAAAAACTTCTCCCTCTAACTCCTCATCACATCTACTCAAGAATGTGAAGAAATCCTTCAATCCCAAAGGATCTTAAAAGCGATCATATTTAGAAACACAAGATATTTCACTCTCCATACTTGTACCTGAAAATCAATTACATCATTCAGAGATCAAAAAAGCATGTTTGGATCACTGCTAGGGAGATTTTACAATTGGATCCTCCAAACACAATAAAGGTAATACAAAAAAGGGGTCTTTTTTATGATGAACAACATCTTATTTGGAGAAATTATTGATGATTATGTAAACACTTATTTTGATTTTAAATACATTAATTATAAATATAACATGAAAATATCCTCTATTTGGGTTTTGGGAAACACTATGTTAAAATAAATTTTACTATATCACCTACCAATGGTGTTTTTTCTTCACTCGGAACCTTCAAGTGGTATCAAAGGGTCCAAATTTAAAATTTAAAATTATTTATTTTATTTTTGATCTACATACACATTATAGGTCAAATATTTAAACTCTAAATTATTTTTTATTTAATACAATTATAATTAAAATTTTATCAACATTTATTTCTCATTGTTCATGATATCATTTTATTAAAAGTCTAAGAATAGATGGATAATGACCATAGATTCTATCGGAAAGTGAAAGGATTTCTGGTAGGTAAGACTATTCTACACAACATGTAGCCAGAGCACACACCATGTACCCAAGTGAACTATATCTAGAAATGCCACATGATACATGACATGCCTAACAGTAACTACATGCAATGTGTTTATTACACACTGCATATAGGATGGGCCAACCTAGCACATAACTATTCATATTACATGTTGTGTTTCTTCCATACATATCATGTATTCTACACAATTAAACGTCAATATTTTTACATCCAGTGTGGTCATAAACGTGGTCAAAATCACATGAGACTAACAACCTAGAGTAATAATGACATACACGGTGTATAGATGGCTTGCACATGTTGCGTGATACATTATTTACCACATCCTAAGTACACATTGATATATTCGGTGATTTAAGTGGAAACAAATCAAACATAACACATGGCGTGTAGATGGTGTAAATATCACGAGGCTCCCTGTTTGAAGAACTTTTCAAGTATTTCTGTTGGCCAAGAAGACACAATACAAGAGTGATATATGACATGTACTTGGATTATACACTCAATACAATCCTGTCGAAGAATATGCTGAATCCCCAGGTGTGTATCTGAGGTACAATGAAACTGAGATAAATGATTTGTAACTCAAAAGTTCACACACATAGTCTCCCAATAAAGAATATAATTAAATTAAATTTATAATTTCATTATTTAAACATTATTTTGTTGATTAGAACTAATTGTTTTTTAAAATTAAATAATTGTTTTAAATAATTAATATATGTTCAATTTATTTATTTTAATTAATATGTAATTATTGGTTATTCCATTTATTTTCCATAAATAACATAATGATGGATATCTCTGATAGTGTTTATATGGTCATTACGATAAAAGGGAATTAATTAATTAATTAATAAATTAATACAAGTTCATTCATCTAAATAAATAAATAACAAATATAAATGAATGTTAACTTGTTCTAATTTTGTGTATTTTTTTCATTTATGTCCATTCATGAGTTTGAACTAGACCTATGTATGTGACGATTGATTTAATTTAATATATTGCATGAGTTTGTAGTTATTTATTATTAAATTCAATTCTATGGTCTATGTTTCATCCCTCCCGCTATTACTAAGTAGGACCTATGTGTCCAATGTTATTTATATAATTCCACATAACCAATAATTAGGTTACCCTCATGTATGTGTGAGTTATAAATACATGAAATTAATGGAGTATCCCAAGGTTTATGGAGGTAGTTCAATACGGGAGAATAATTATTCCAACCCAAGCGATATACAGTTGGATATGAGGAATGATTGAACTCATGCAAAAACCGACATAAGGAGTTATTACCCTAGGTCACAGGTTGATTTATTACCTACTGAATAAATAAATCCTTAGGTAAACTCATGATGAGGTTATTTAATAATTTATTTATTTCTATCTATAAATTATCTAATTTATGGATGTAAGACTGTGATCATATAAATAAATGAATTAATGTGAAAAGGAAGAATTAAAATAAATGGATGAATAATACTTTTTTATCCAACATGGTTAATAAGAAAAATCTACTTAGTATTACCAAGTCATGTAAAGGATAAAAAATGTAAAATTTATGCATAATAAATTAAAAACCCTCAACTAAATATTAATTCATACTTGGTCATCCATTACTTGATTAAGAATGAAAGTATTTGTACTAAGTGTTTGACCAAACCTCATTAGGACCCTTAATTTTAACATGTATTTCTTATGATGGTTATGGGTTGACATAACCATCCAACATCAAGAGAAGTATCTATCGCTAGAATTAATGTAACTTATAGTTAGAGGTTTAAGAAATCTAAGTCATGATTTCTGGATTGGGGAGTACACTCAATAGATCAAGAATCTTCAAGCCTGTATTTGGAAAAGACCTACCTACCTAAATAACTTTGAGTAGCTTAAGAAACCCCCATTAGGGATATATGAAGATTCATATGGACCCTTCCTAGTAAAATATCCTTACTACTATAAATTCTAAGTTTAATGGAAATGGTTATTGGAACTTGTTAAAATAGTAGGATACTTTATAAAATTGAGTTTTGTTACTTATCACATAATTTTTAATCAAGTAAAGTAACACTCATCAATTTTAGTTATTGTATAAAATGGAAAGAAAAACTATAAGAATGGTGCAATCATTACTTAAATATGGGGATATTTTGAAGAATAAAAATATTTGGATATGGTATAATTTTTTATTTGATGAATTATTATCAAAAAGTTTATATTATTTGTTGGAATATTATAATCCTATTCTATCACCCCAGTAGGTGACTGAAGGTAAAAATGATGATTACTAGAGATATATTAAGGATGATTATTATATCCATTGTATTATATTATCAATTATGTCTGGAGATTTTATGATACAATATAAATACATATATTCTTAGACAATAATTTCTCATCTTCTTTCTCTTGAGAAAGATAAGAAAATTCTTGAAATAAATAATACTTTCAATGCTCTATACCATTATAAACTGGAAAAAAGGAAATCTAGAAACTGACAATGAATTCAAAATGATTGAGAATATTGATCAGTTAGAAAAATTGTGATTCCACATGGATCATAAATTATCCATTAATCCTATATTATTATCCTTAAAATCATGGCTATCCTTATTTTTCAAATCCTGGATAAAAGAAGTGGGTAAATCACTCAGAAAAATTTTCAATATACTTAATCAAGTAGATAAGGATTGTTTGAAACCTATTTCTCCATCCCTTTATGATTAAAAGTTTGAAATACAATGATGAAGATCCCATGGTTAATCTAAATTCAAAATATCCTTTATGGAGTCCTTTAAAGAGACAAAAGATTCAAAGGCCAAAGAATGAACTAGTGGTTATTTTATTCTTATGTGGAAATAATGGATGTAAAAAAATAAATTACAATGAATTAAAGAGGCAAGTAATTTCATTATATTTATATATATTAATCAAATTTGTATTCACCACTTATGTATTAAATACTACCTGATTACAACATACATGTATTTAAATATAGGAAATGATAAAGAATAGAAAGGTTATAAAGTGAACTCAGAAGGAGATGAGAAAGGTGATTCCTATGTTATCCAAGGGGAGATCACACTTTCTCATTTCCATATTGTATTGATTAAAGTTTGTAATAAGTGTGAACAAAACATTTATCTTAGTGTATGACTTCACACAAAAAGACATTATTTCATTTTCAAAATAAATATTGTTATAAAACTTAAATACTAAACTAACAGTTTAGTAACTCATAAATCAAAAATATCCATTGTAATGAATGATGAATACAAAATATAAAACTCTTACCTGATTGTGGAAAGATAACTATTTTTCAAATAAAAATGAATTTATTTGAACTGTTTATACCCTTAAAAGTATTTTTAGTCTCAATTGAGCTAAGATACTAGATATTAAAGAAACTAATTATCATATTTTAGATAAAGAAACTTTTATAAATTAAGGTACATCATAAAATTTTTAGAGTTAGTTCAACATGGAAATGTAAAGTATTGTGAATATAAAGGTAACTTCATATACTTCATGATATTTATTTAAGAAATTTTAGAAATGCTCAGGGAAGTAAATTAGTGCACTCGGTAAATATTGAGAAATCTCCAAGGTGGTTTTTTCAGAAAAAACTTGTCGAAGTAATAGTTGATAATATACATGGATTAATGGTTATCCCTAACTCAGATTTTCTTATATACATCAATGTTATTATGATAGTAATAGGAAGATCAATTAAGATTATTATATATATTTCAAATATTACATCATTCTTTCCATTAAATGCTATGAAAATAGTAGTGAAATAAATAACCATATAAAAAAAATATTTTCTAATAGATATCATATCAATTAGGATAAAAAAAATTAGGACACCACCACAACAATTTATTGAGAAAAATTTGTTAAAATTTATCCTTAGTTACAAAACAGACAATAAAACACTAAGGTGAATATATGTTAATGATCCTATAGAAACTAAGGATATTAACATCTAGTAAAGATCAACTATATTTTTATAAAGTAATTATATCTCTTTAAATACATTGGGAGGAAAATTAACTTCTATGGGTTAAGGATATAGATTTATATGGGTTGACAAAGGAATACAAGACTTAACTATGCTCAATGGGACGAGTAGTTCTAGAGAAAAATAATATTTAGGAACTTATAACCAAATTGGTGGCTTACACTCACCATGATGGGTGATACATATATTTTTTTCTTCCAAAAAAATTATTCTTACAATGTAGTAATAAATGGTAATATGTAACGATTTAAAAGTATGTATAAATTCAAGTGATGGATTCCATGTATCAAAATTTGGGGATTCCATATTTTTAATGTTTCTATGACTTGATAATGATGGTAAGTATTTAATAGAAAATGGACATGGATGGTACAAGATGATACCAATATATCACGATAGAGTTTTGAGAGTTTTGTCTGTGAAAAAACATATTATCCTCTTATCATGACTAAAATCATTTTTGAATTCTACTTGTCGAAGAATATTTTTATAATCATCATATTGGGTTATTGATATTAAACTCCACATAAATTAGTGGAGTTTGAATGAAATAAGTGTATACAACATGGAAAAAAGAGACCCTATAGTATATGTCTACTAGGGATAACTAAAAGGTTTGGTGAAATCAATAAATTCTAATTAGATATTTAGATTATATAAATTCATTTATAAATAAATGATGTATAATGATAATAGAGTATTTGTTTGGAAATTAATGAATGACATAGGTCTCAAACTAGTTAGTGGGAGCACTATTAGTTTTCAAGATAGATATGTTAATAATATATGGAAAGTAAATGTTATGTATTATCGGTCTTTTAAGACTAAGGAATAAAACTTCTCCATGTTTGATTGAAAGTATAAACCTTGTTCTAGGGAACTGGATTTATAAAATGGATATATAAGTTTCCTAAATCTAGTCATAATACATATATGAACATAGTATTGAAAAAAAATTAGAAATAAATTTTGATATTACTAATGCATAAATAATAATAGGTGAATATAAAAAATATCTAACTAAATTTCATAAAATTGCAAGTAAAACTATTCGAAAGTACTTAGAAAAATATATCTAGATGAGTTCTTAATGTCTGGGGAACTAGGAATACTAGTGATCAAGATAATTGAATGCTTATCTTTATTTATTTTAATTTGACCTTTTATCACTTACAAGGAAATAGTAATTTGCAACACAAACTTATTATAGCTAGTGATTTGCATATATAGAATATCATAGTACGTTGCATCTTTTGATGTAGCTTAAGAAGCAGTTTAGCAATGTCCTATTATGTTTCTTCATTTTAACAAAATAAATAGATTTATTATTTTATGATAAGATTTGGATATGGATTTAGTTTTGATTTTAGGATTCTAAAATGGGAATAAGAGGTGGATATTTGGTTATATGACTTATTTAAGGATTTTTTCAAGATAGTAATGTTGTAGTAAAGAGATTCACCACACAAATACCTGAATTTACCAAACCCGTCCACAAAACATGGTAACCCTAGAAACTATATCCATACTCAGCAGAATCATGTTTTTCATGTGAGAAATAATCAGTCATTAGTAATTGGATCTAGTGAAATTGGGATTTTGTTGATTTTGGTTCCCTAGAACTAACTACTTTGTACTTTAAATTACATGAATATTCAAAAGAGTGGATATTAATATAATTATATTAGCACATATTAATAATTATTATGCATAACATTGATGTGATAATGTCCTAGAGTATCTATCACATTGATAAGGTTATAGAAGTTCCTTATTATGATGAGAAACTTGAAATTATATGGTTATATTCTAAAAAATATTTCTATGGTTGGATAACATATTATGATAAAGAAAATAGTATACATATCATCAGTTTTAAGTACACTTAAGCGGATGAGGATTCTTTTTATGAGGTTTTAACTTGGTAATGGAAAGAGTCATATTCTTCTTGTATTTTTGGATATAAAAAACAATGTTTTTTTTATCTTTAAATGATTTTTCTTGCTTGTATTTAATTGTTTTTATGTTTTGTGTTGGACATAGAGTTTAATGAAAAATAAAAAAAGAGATGAATATTGTGTGATATAAACACTTCATGAAATGTCACGACACCTAATTTTTAAATGTAGATTGATGCTGATACATGGTCAAGGACAAGTGAAGAACCAATTCTAAAGATAAAAAATGGTGAAACAATATGAAACAATGTGAAACTAGATGGAGAATGAAAATACATGTCATGTAAGTGACTTAAAAAAAGTTTAACAGGAAGGAAGGATGTCCGTGGAGGAATCCATGAAAGGTTCATGACCTCAAACATTACACATTATGCACACCACTTAAATGACGTGAAAATATCATAAAAATCCTATAAATACATTTTTAATGATATTTAATTGTAGAGGAACCCTTGTTGTGACATGAGACCCATTAATGTACCCTTTATGATGCTCCAGAGGTGGATTAAAGCCAATAAATAATAGACTAGGGTGGATTAAAAATACATTAGATCCCAAGGATCACACATTATCCTATACTATAGGGCTGATGCTTCTTTAGGATTTCATACTTTATTTTTTTCTTTTTTATTCCTTTTCTAATGTAATACAAATTCATATTTATAATTAAAGTGTTTCACTTTATTATTATACCACTCCTATCTCATTCCACCTAATCTTATTCTCTATCTCTTTTATTTTTCCATCATGATATCCTTTCAATTTTCAATGGAAAGTGAATACCCAAGGCTTAGCTCTAGGGTGGTTTTTTGGTTTTCCTTATTATTGTGATTCAATTAAACATGTTTTTATTATATTTGTGGTGGATTCAAGAGTATTACATGAGTGTAGTGGTCATCCACCATAACACTATTTCCAATTCCATTCATTTTCTTTGATTCATTTTTTCCCTCTTTTATCTCTAGAAAACCCTTCATACAGTAGAAATGGGGTTACAAGAATAGATAAATAGATATACAATGGAGTCAGGTATTTTAGGAATAATTAATATAGGTGTTTCCTATAACAGTGCTATCTAAAAGCACCAACAAAGACACCTTTTATCAACACTAGAAAAAGTTTTGATAAAGGGTGACTTTATCAGTGCTAAAAAAATTGATGATAGGGGGGGGATTTATCATCACTAAAAAATCACTGAAAAAACCACTAATAAAGGGTCCCCATTTATTAGTCATAAAAAATCACTAGGGGGGGATTTATCGGTGCTTTTGTACAAGTGCTAATAAAGGCCCCATTTATAAGTTTTTTTTATACCGCTGATAAAGGGTATATTTCATAAAAACAAAGTATATGTCATTAAAAATAATATATAAATATAAAAATATATTTATATTGTTATAAATATAATATATATTTTTTAATATGTTTTAGATAAGTATAAATATGCATTTATACTTATAATTTAAAACATATAGTGAAAATGGATTATAAAATGATTAAAAAAATATTATTAATTAATAATTTTGTAAATTATTATCAAGAGATAGTCATTTAATAACAACTTGATGACATAAAAATTAAATGAAATAATGAACGATCTAAGATAAGTTGAAAGCATGACATGAACTTCAACCAGACATAAATTTTGATCCCAATATCTTTTTGGTCTCTAACACATATAAAATTAAATCCCGTGATTAGATCTATTTATTAGTGATCAATGGAATCCCCAGTCATTTTTTGAGACAAAAAAGGCCCATAATGCCTCCAAAACTGAGTTTTTAGTTGGAGTATCCTATTTTTTTAACATTCGATGGAATTTAAGACTCATTTATGGGGGGGGGGGTATTATAGACTTTTTTGGCAGTGATTGAATTTATTCTTAGGGATTACATTCATAATGATATTATGGTTTTGAAGTTTTATCATTTTTCATAGTGGTGTTTTATTTATAATTAAATATATGAACATTTTATTAAATTTAGTTATAATTAATCACTTGTATAAATATATATATCAACATAATTACATAAAAATAAATTTTTAAATATATAAAATAAATATTTATTATTATTTTATTTAATGTAAAAAATTATCCATTTTTTAGATTATAAATATGCACTAATATGTATATATATATACAAGTAAAGTTTATATATAAACATGTGTGTGTTAATAAGAAAATATATATGTATATGTATATTATAATATATGTATATAAACACATATTATGTAAATATATGTATGTGTATGTGAGAAATATAAATGTATAGTTGTGTGTGTTAATATATATGTGTGTGTATCAAAATTATGTATATATATATCATATATAAATGTATTTTTATAAATAAAACATTATCATTATCAATATCATTATCACATTCATTATCATTATCATTATCATTATCATTATCATTATCATTATCATTATCATTATCATTATCATTATAATTATCATTAAATATATTATATTAACATATTTTATGATAAATATTTATTAACACATTATTAAAAAATTATATGCATATACACAATAATATGTGAATATGTAAATATATAGACATATAAATATATATTTAATGTATAATTTTTTTATCTAAATATAAAATCTATATAAAAATATTCTAAAAATGTATTTAAAACAATATATAACCATTTCTTTACATTATAAAATTATATGAATATATATATTCTTATATATATATATATATATATAATATTTATATATACATGTATGTGTGTTTTAAAAAATTTATATATATTTATATTATATTCTAGTATATGTAAATGAATTTTAGTGTATAATATGTTTTAATAATAATTATTATGTGTATATATATCACACACATAAAAAATATTTTATAAATGTATTTAAAAACAATTAAATAAATATATGAATAAAAAATAAACATGTATATATATATATAAATAAATAAAAATAATGAAAAAGAGATAATAAAACAAGCTGGTGTAGTGGTAAAGACAATCAAATCCTCAAAGGGAGGTCCAATGTTTGAATCCAAGTGTGTGTAGGGAAGTTGGAATTTCCTAAAGCACTATGTTTAACATCCTGGTTCTTGGTGCAGCCTTGAGGTGCCCCGTACCTAGTTGGTCACATGTCCTGAAGCACATTTCCCCAAATTCCTGAGGCTGCGGGATAACAACGAGGGCCAGGGGTGTGATAGTGGGGAAACTATACCCTTATTGGCAGAGTAACATAGTAGAAATAAACAGATAACAGTAGCAGAAGCAGTAATAATAACATGCAACAGTAAACAATAGAAGACTGTAAGTAGATATACAACCGTAGAAAATACATAAATGATGCATGTCACATATGGCTAGGAAAACAACCAAAAAATTTAATATGCTGAAAAACAGTACAAAACCAAAGTACAAAGAAAACAAATAAACTCCAACAGCATCACAAGCCCCAGCTTGGTCCCATGCTCTCTAGCTCCACAACAGTCAAGTACCTGACGTAGAAGGGTGCTTGAACTTATCTATACATGCATCAATATAATTTGTTTGGGCCCAAAATCATGAACTAAATTAGGTGTGAGACGAATCCCAGTAGGCAACCACCCAAAGATCTGTGTCTAACAGTCAATGAATATACATGGAAAACAATAATCAAATTGAAGCAGTAAACAAGGAAGTACTAAAAAGTTAACAATCCTACAGTTTCAATTGCATTCATTTTCATATATCAATCAAGAAGATAAAAAATACAATTAACCCTCTTGGAAGTAATCACAGATTAATCCTTATGGTTCAACTAAACAAACACAAGAAACCCTCTAGAAAGTACTCGCCGTCTAACCCCTCTGGTTCAACTTTAGAAAAGACTCTCTAAAGAAGCACTCACTATAAATTCCCCCTATTGCCTCATATCGGTAACTACAAAAACTTCGAGTAAGCATTCAATGACCAATTCCCCCTATGGTCTGGAAACATGGAACTAAAAACACTCCGAGGGAGCACAAGGTCCATCCCCCTATGGTCTCGCAATGTAAAAGTAAACAGACACTCTAGAGAATCCCTCAACATCCATCCCCCCTATGGTCTACTACATGAGGTTCCCACATCCTTGTGTAAGTCAATCATGCACAATGATTTTCAACAGCCAAAGTAAACCGTAAGAACTACTTGGATAATAGCTTTCAAGAACTACTCAGTTAAACAACTACAAGCATATACCAACATCAGATAATATCACTCCATCCTAACAACACTAGGAATGGAAAATAAGCATCCTAACAGGAAAAGCTAGGTCAAATAGTTAATATCAAAAAAATCATGAGAAATATAGCCATAGCATGGAAAATAACCCTATTCACAATCAAACAACCTCTACTCAGGCACACAAGGCATAGAAGGTATTAACAGGGCAAAAATCCCTAAACATGAAAAGACCAATTCTTTGGTATTGGGCACTTTTTCACAAAATATTCAAAGACTATCTATGAAAAGGCACAAAAAACCTACCTCTACATTTCATGATCGATATACTCCGAAGGCGACCCTTGAATCGACCAAGAATGTGGTAGATCTACAAAACAATAAAAAACTCTCAACCAAGGATATCTCACGAATGAAGAGAAAACAAGGAATGAGCCTCTAGAAGAAGTAAGAAGTCATAGTGGAGATTCTAATGCAATCGATGATGGTTGATTCGGAGAACGGATGATAGATTGGGAGCTCTGGGAAGAATCATCGGCTTTGATCTCTCTTGGACGAGATGAGTTGAGAAGAAGGTGTTTCTGTGAATGAGACACGACCCCACTCTGATTTAACAATTAAAAAGAAAAGTACATGACATGTCTTTTAAAAGTCAACAATGTGTATATGAATTTACCAGGCCCCACTTTAGGCGGTCTCCAGGTCACCCCACACGGACATGTACTTGGCCATTACATGGCTAGTACACGATCACCCGCAACAACCGGGTACACGGCGTGTACTCCAAAGTACATGGTGTTTACTCTTTAAATTTTTAGATTCTCCTCTTTTTCTCAAAACAACAGAAAAAACTCATACCTAAAAAGAAGGTCCGGGTTCTTACACTATTAATGGGTGGGGGAAGCACTATTAAAGGGGTGCAATCAAGTGCCTAAAAAGTGCCAATAGGGGGGGCGTTGATAGGGGGAGCACTGGCGGTGGGGAGATGACTGGAAAAAAATTCCCCCCATTAATGGTGCTTAAAAAAGCACTGATAAAGGGAACCTTTATGAGATATTTTTTTTAGAATTGATAAAATCACCCTTTAAAATTGATAAAATTCACTCATAAAGGCTACCTATATCATAATTTTTTATCACTATTAAAGGGGGCCTTTATCAGTGACTTTTGTGAGAAAATATAAAGGTCGTATTTTAACCTCTCTTTTGTAGAAAGAGACTTTAAAGCACTAATAAAGCCCAAAAATATTATTGTTACAATTGTGTTTTGAAGTAGTGAATTGAATTCTCTTTTGAGGTGTTATCCTGTTTGACTATTGGAGGAGGTGGGGTTTGATGTGCCGATGACATACTAAAATTGCACACTCAATAAATTAAAGTAATGTAATTTGTTAATGAGTTTTTATCAAAAAAATTACAAATTGAATATTGACAAAAAATAAATAATGAATGAACCCATATTATCATACCCTAGACCAAAACCTTTATTTCTAAACCTCATTCTATATTGCTTAGATAGTTTATTTATTTTATTAAATTTTATTTATTTTCCAAAACCAAAAGTCGTAAAATTTCATTGTTTTCATAAATAAATAAAAACAAAAAATAATTCGATTTAGAGAATTATAATTAGTGACTTTACTAACAATGAATCTCCTAAAGTGATACAAACAAGGTTATCTTATGTGATGCATTGGGAAAATAAAATTTTCTTTTTTTTTCATTCCCTACTGCAGGTTCATGTTTGTAATCTATATGATGGGTGATTTTTAGAATGGTTCTCTTGTAAGAATTCCACATGTTTTGGTGTCATTAGATATTCCTATATAATAGTGTGTTTAATGGTTCTTAGAATTTAAGACTATTATTAATTCATATCATGACTCGTACAATTAGATTTACTGATGAAAACCATCAAGATAGAGTTGTCTAGAAGTAGGGTACATTGGGTGCATCACGAATGACATGTTATTAGTGGATAAGTCAAGGATTGATTTTCCCTTCCATATTTATGGATTTTTATGTCTCAACCATTTGATTGAAATATAAATGTCATATAAATTCCATGTCCATGTTGTGACAATTTTTATTTCAGATAGTCAAAGAATGATGTATCATGTATATAGGTTGATGACATAGAGGTTCAACTTGCATGATGAGATATTGAAATAAAGGGATTATATTACACAATGAGTGTTCTTATATGTTTCTCTAAATTGGAACAACAATATGGACAAATTCCAATATAATTCATTATATTACATAATCATTACCCAATGCATTGGAGTATTATCTGGGAACACCTATCATTTAAGATATAATGATCTCACCTGACACTATTTGCGCACAACCATTATATATAATTTATGAGAACAATAACATGAATAAAAAATTTTATCATTTAAAAAACACTTTTTAACTCGTATTCAAATCAATTTCAATTATTAAAACAACATTTTCATTCAAAATAAAATTTTCAATACAAAATATACTTTAATTTTGAAAACAAATTTTGAATAGAAAATACCCCAAAAGGGAAATAGGGTTTTTTATTTAAGAAAACATATAATCTTTTATAGGAATCTATTAATAAATGAAAATTAATGGGAGTATGAAAATTCATTTTTTCTATATACTTTATAAAAATCCATTTTTAATATGTCAAAACATTTCATTTAGAACATATAAAAATATTCCTTTTTTAAAAATGTTGAAAAAAATTTAAAAGATAAATAAAATTAACTTTATAAATATTTTATTTCCATATAAATACATTTCAAAAATCATTTTAAAAACATTAACATTTAATATAAAGATAGTTTGAATGAAAACATTAAAAGAGGATTTATTTAGAAGAAAAATCCCTTATCACATTGAAAATATTTAAATCATAAGCCCCATGAAAGAATAACATTAAAAAAATATTAAAAACCCTTATAATAGATAAATTAATGACATAAAGTTTTAAAGGGTTGTATATACACCTTATAGAATAATAAAGGTTCATACCATCAAGATATGCCTAAAAAAATTGAGATGAAGTCCCTTACATTGAGTCCAACTTGTCACACGTGTATTTATCTTCCTGAATAATAAAATTATGTCAATGATTTAATTTTTGAGAAACCTTTTAATGTTTATTATTACTTAGATTTTAATTATTATCATGTTACATTCAATTACCTAATTAAATAATTTTATGTCATATGTTTTAACCATATTCGGTTTTTGTATAAAACATGAATTTGGTAGGTTGACTATGGTCAAATAGGTAATTATTTAAACATCTCAAAAAAATAATAATGAAATAATTATCATATTTCTAAATCAATTATACTTTTAAAACCAATAATTAATGTTGTTTTTGAAAAATTAAGTATGTTACGATCATGAAGACAGTAGGTCGTTCACACGCATGATTAGCTTTTCAATTTTTCAATGATCATTATGGAAAGATGTTAAGTAAAATTAATATTTCTAGATTGATAAAATATCATAAATACCATATTATTTAATTATATATACTTATATATATATATCATTTTTGTGATGTGGTGGTGAAAAAGTAATAAAATCGATTCGAGGTGGCATTATTCCACACATCCTAAACAACATTATCATTTTTTCATTGAGTGAAAAAGTAAGAAAGAAAAAGATATATTATATTTAAATAATTATAAATATGTCAATAATATCGTAAATATTTCATATATATCACATATATTCATTATCTTGACCCTTATTACCTTCTACATAACACGTTAATGGAAAATAAATCACATCGCTTCACGAGACAATAGTCCACCGTACACATGAGTGATGTTATCATACCCCCTATGGAATGGAAATTAAAAAAGGTATATATGATATAATTAATAAAGAGGTATAATAATTTTATAAATATCATATATAAACTTTCAATCCATCATCATACCCATCCGTGAGAGGTGGTAATGGAAAAATGAATGACATCGTTTTGTGAGGTGGTTGCCCGCCGTACACACGAATGCTGATTTAATAACCCATTTGACGGAAGTGGAGTTGGTTTTGGGAAATTAAATTAACAAAAATAAATATTATTAAAGGTAATAAGGTTATTATATCATCATTTTATAATAATAATTTAATGGGTGGAGGGATAAATAGAATAACGATGATCGTTGATGAATGCTACCTATTCTTCAGGTAACTTCTTTTGGTTTGAAACAAAGGCATTACTTGGTTAGATTTATACCAAAACTAAGTCTTCTATGATTATAGGAGGTAATTTGGGAAGTCATTTGGGAAAGTATAGGTATAAGTAATGGGTTTTAAGGTGCGAAGATAAGATAATAGGGGTAGCCTTTTATAAGTGGGGGAGAGGACACACTTGATATTTTTGTACAGAATTGAGTGCTCCCAAATTTTATATATGTAAAAGGGTAAAAAATGGGTCATTATCAAACCCTATTTGTGGAATGGTTGAAATATTTAAAGAAAATACTATTTAGTCAAGTTTATAGGTCATTTTTACCCTTATTTCTTTTGTTTAACCCTTGATAAACCCATTTTACCTTAACTACTATAATTAATTTTTAATGTTTTCCCTCTTAATTTTGGGAAAAAATTAAGTTTACCTTATTATAAATTATAAATTTTTATGAATTAGAATATAGAAAATATTTTTTCTAAATTAAATTCATATTAGTGGAAAATTTTAATTTAATACTAATCCTACAGACGCGGTGAGAAAGCAGGTTTTTAAGAAGAGTACTTTTCATGAAAAAATATGATTGTATGTTAACTCTATGAATAATAATAATTATTGTATGAATTTAATTAAATATTTACTGATATATATTCTAAAAATTTAATTTAAAACAATACCCATTATTTATTATTTTAACTAGTTAAAAAGGAGAAGTATTATTCTTTTTTAAATAATTTTTAGGATAACTAAATTTTGAATTTAAAAACAAACTTAGACTAAAAACCAGTATAAATTTGATTAAAAAGTAATTAAGATGATTAAATATAAATAAATAATATTTAATTTAGCTTAAATAATATACAAAAAAATATTATACTTTTAAATTACAAAATTTTTTGAAAATAAAAGTCCTTTTTTATAAAAATCAGTATTTTTCACTAATCATTGAAAAATCAATATTTTTAAAAAAATACCAAAATTTAAGCTAAATTAAATTTTGATATGATGATTTAAAAAATTATATTCATTTAATAAAATTAAAATTCTAAAATTTATAAATTATGTTTTTAAATAAAACCTTATAAGAAAGGGGTTTAGTTAAAACTATTTCCTTTTTAATTAAAAAAATTACTTAATATTTTTATAACTAATATAACTATCTAATTCATATTAAAAACAATGAATATTATTTATTATATCATTTTCTAGGTTTTTACATTCTTATTCTATTTTATAAATTATTTCCTCATAATTTTATTTAGTTATTAAATTAGTGGGGTTATCTTTCCCTCATATCATTTGTAGATTTCTATGTTGCCTCCTTAACCATATGGTTTTCCATAAAACCTTAACCTCTTGAATCACCATATTATAAAATATTTCCTCTCTATGATTAAGAATATAAACTAAACATTCCTTATAAGAAATATTTTATTTTAACTGAACTACTTTGGGTCTCAAAACATGTGATGAATCTAGAACATATTTCCTTAACATTGAGACATGAAATATTTCCTGTACCTGGGATAAACTTGTAGGTAAGACCACTTAGTTGAATAAAAATACAAAATTTTATAGGATTTCATATGTTCTAATGAACTGTGGACTAATCTTCCACTTCTTACCCAAATAAATCACACTTTTCCCTGGAGAAACTTTGAGAAAGAAATAATTAACTACCTCAAAAGAAAGATCTTTCCTCTAATTATCTACAAAACTTTTCTGCCTGCTCTGATATGTCCTCATATGTTACTGAATCAACCATACATTCTTCTTTGTTTCCTCTACCAAATATGGTCCCACTAACTTCCTTTATCATCCATCATCCAAAAAAGATAGTGCCTGAAACCACTTTCCATATAATTCATCATATAGTGCCATCTGTATACTGGAATAAAAATATTGTTATAAGAAAATTCATCCAAAGAAAGATGTTGTTCCCAACTTCCCTAGTAATTCATTAAACCAGAATAAAGCATATATTAATTTTTATTAATTATACACTCATAATATCCATCATATTGAGGATGATAATCCATTTTGAAAGTTAAATCAGTACCTAATGACCTTATAAATCCTTTTCAAAAATTAGGTGTGAACCTGGGATCACTATCTGATACAATGAAGAGCGTAACTCCATGTATCCTAACTATCTTATTTAGATTCATTAAAGAAATATGGTCTATGGAAAATGTATCTTTAATGGTAAGGAAATTTTCATATTTAGCTATTAGATAAAAAATAACCAAAATCACAATATTAACTTGATAAGTCTTTTAAAACACAACCATGATATCCACTGATATATTTTCCCATTTCCACTCTAATACTGGAAAAGGTTAAATAATTCCCTTTCGAAAATTTTATTTTTAATTAACCCGATGAATAAGGAATCAAAATACACACATAATCTTTTTTCAAAACATAAAATACATTCTTCAGCAGTATTAAAATCAAGAAAATTACTCTTCTTAATGGATTCTTACTTTTCCTAAAAATAATGACCCCCCTTATGAGTTTTCTTAATATTTTTGACAAAGTTGACTGTATTGAAACCTGAAACAAAATAGAGGATGTTTCTACATATATAAATTCTAGGCCAAAATATATCAAATCAATAACCAAAGGGCCATGTTCCAAATGTAACATTATTAATGTGGAATTATTTGTTTAATCAATGCTTTGAAAACTTTTTTTATTTTTCCAGGATGGTAATGAATTATTCAATCAAAATCCTAAATCTGTTTCATCTATCTTCTCCATCTCATGTTCAATTATTTATAAGTGAATATATACTTCAAAATTTTGTGATAAATATATATTTCACACTTTACTCCACAAAAATGATGCCTATAAATTTTTAAAGAAAAAACCACATTATCTAATTCTAAATCATGTTTAGGGTAATTTAACTAACGAGGTTTCAACTAACATGAATCATAATTAACTAATCATTATGCATTATGAAATAATAAAATATTTTAAATAAAGCATCATTATAGATAAAAATTTCATTATTTATATAATATAGGTCCAAAACTGGAGCAATACAAATATTATTTTTTAGTTTTTAAAAGCAATCCTCATATTTTTTGTCCTAATGAATTTAAAAGCTATTTGAGTTAACTTAGTCAGTGGTCTATAAAATTGAGAAATCTTTTCAACAAACCATCAGTATTAACCTACTAATCCAAGAAAAATACAAATCTCTAAGATATGTTTGGGTCATTCCCATTCATCAATAACTTTTGTTTTAGTAGGGTAAAAATTATGCCATCTTTAGAAACAATATGTCCAAGGAATGAAAATTGTAGCAACCAAAATTCACACTTTCTAAATTTCCTATACAATTTATTTTCTTTTAAGGTTTGAACAAAAATCCTTAAATGTCTTTGATATTCCTTTTTAATTTTATAATATACCAAAATTTCATCAACAAACACCACCAAAAACATTTCTATAAACTCACCAAAAATTCTATTCATAAGGTTTATAAATATACTAGGTTCATTAGACAACCCAAAAAGAATAACTAAAAACTCATAGTGCCTATATAGAGTCCGAAACACAGTATTTAAAATTTATAGTTCATTAATTTTCAATTTATGGTACCCTAACCTCAGGTTATCCTTTGAAAAATACTGAGCTCCTTAGAGACGATCAAATAAATCATTAATATGTGGAAAATGATACTTGTTTTTAATAGTGATGTTACTCAAGGCTCTATAATAAATTAAAAGTCCCATTGAACCATATTTAAAAAAAAAAAATTGGTTCACCCCATGGTGAAGTTTTATATAGGATGAAACCTTTATATAATAACTTGTTTAATTGTTATTTCAATTATAAAAGTTACACTTTATCCATTTGATAAGGGGGATTAGAAATAAGTTTAGAATTATGTACTATGCCAATAATAAACTCAACCTACCGATCAAGAATAAAACTAGAAAAATCATCTAGAAAAACATTCATGTATTCATTCACTACTAGAACATCACTAATTTTAATAGTTTCCTTCTTCTCAACAATGTGATATAGGTTACTTTCGCTGCCATCTCTAATAAACTTCTATACTTCATGGCATGTTATCAACAGAATGAAATCATTAAACACCACTTTATTATCTCAAAAATATATCTTATCACGATTAAATAAAATCCAATCCATATATAAAATGATATAAAACAATACTATGTCAAGTTTAACAAGATTTTTAGGAAAGACCAACCCACTGATAACAACAAGAAGATTCCTATAAATCATGGTTGCTTTAATAATTCCACTTGGAGTTTTCACCAAAATTCATATTTTAATTTCATTAGGTGATATTCCCAATTTACTTGAAGATTTATTGGAAATGAAAGAATATAAATATCCATAGTCAAACAAGGTATTGAAATTTTTTTAATACAGATGTGAAATACCTATCACCACTTTATTTGATGGACCAACATCAACTTTAGTAGTACTAAATGACTTTGATGAACCTTTATATTTTTAATCATGATGATTTCCATCCTATGAAACTAACTTAAAACACATATTAAAATAATGACCCAAATCATTGCAACTAACACATCTCACCATTGGATGGAAATCAGTTACCATATTCTTCATTTCTTCATAATTAATTTTCTTTCATTTATGGGCCATATGGCTAAACTTTCCAAATCAGTGACACATTTCTGACTTCCTAATACATTCTCCAGGGTTCTTTTTTCCACACTTACTAAAATATGGGAACTTCATTTTCTCACCTCCATATTTCTTTTTTATATGTTTCCCCATCACATTCCATTATGAACACTTATTACTTTTATCCTCATAAGGAACATAAGAGTCAAAAAAATACATCTCAATTTTTTTAGAATTTTAAACAACATTCACACATATTTTAAACTTTTATATAGCCAAGGATATTCATAGAATTGATTTAAATACCGAGATAAATCTACTTATTTTTTTTTATCAAATTCTTGAATAAAGTTCAGAACATACCAGTCCAATACTGTGAAGTTTGCTTCATATATATCCAACAAACCTTCATATTTTTCCCTTAATTCCATGAATTGTTTTCCATCCAAAGTCCAAAAAACTTATGGAAATATTTATAAAGGAAAATATCCTTAATTTTTTCCCATTCCATAGTATAAAGATCATATTTCTCTCTGATATTATAAACAAAATACCATCATCGATCAAATTCACCTTCAAAATGATAAACAAAAAAAGTTACCTTTTGATGTTATGAACATCCCATGATATAAAATATATTCTCCAAAGTATTAATCCATACTTAATCTACCACTGGGCCAGATGATCCACTGAATTATGGGGGATGTTTTCTCATGAAATGCTTCACAACATACATGTTCTTTCATGGTAGATCAGGTTACTCTATAGAAACGATACCAATACCATTTATAGATTGCGTCAACTGATCCATAACTACAACAAACTACTATATTTCAATTCAAACCATATCAGGATGCTAATTTAGAAGTATATTTTCCTCTCAGTGCCTTCCCACTATAGCTTCCCTATTTCCTCTATGAAAAACCATTCTGAACTGATATAGTTTAGATAATGAAACATTGAAATCTTCAAATTATATATCATTTTAACTTGACCATAAGGTAAAATATTTTAAGGGAATACTATTAAAATTTTCACAACCTATAAATTTATATAAATCAAACTATGATACCAAATATAATGAACTGGTTTTAAACATTACATAATCTTGAGTTTAAGTATAGAATTTTAATTTCAATTTAATTTAGGATATTTTTAGGTTTAGGGTTTTATATAATTATGTAATAAATCATAAGTAACAAAAAAATATAGTGAAAAGTGGAAACTTCATATCAAAATACATTTTCCCACCATATTAAACATTTAAAATAGAAAATTATTTCTTTTCATGAAAACTCTTTATGACTTTCAACTTCTCGTCTTCCTTCCTCTTACCCATCCCAAATGATGTGAAAATCAATTAAAAAATTTGGGATGATCATAAAAAGATCAATAAGGGACATAAAAAAATAAAACCATTAGTCTAGTGAAAAACATGAAAACCCATAATATTTTTTTGAAAACATAAATTTTTACCCAAAAAGGTAATTATTATTACTTTGAAAATATCTTTTATAATATAGTTTTAAATCAAATGATTTCATTGAAAAATTATTAACAAGAAGAGAAAGGGCACATAGGTACCTTGGGACATCATCTCATATAACCCTAATAAAACCCTAATACAATCCTTTAAAATTGAAATAATCAAATGAAAAACTTCAAATATAATTATATGGAGAATATAATCATTACCCAATACATTGAAGCGCTATCTGGGTGCACCCATCGTTTAATCTATAATGGGATCAAATGAAACTATATGGGAACACCAAATGTATATAATTTACAAGAAACAAAACATGAATGGACCATTTTATCATCTGAAAATACTTTTAAACTTGTATACAAATCACTTTCAGAAATTAAAATGCCATTTTCATTCAAAATTACATTTTCAATAGAAAATACACTTTTTTTAAAAACATTTACAATACCAAAATAACTAAAAAAGGGAAAGAGGGGTTTTAATTTAATAAAAAATATAATATTTAAATGGAAAGTATAAATATAATAAAAATCATGGTGTTAGTAAAATTCATTGTTGCTGCATACTTTAGAACATTACATTTGTCATTTGTCAAAATGTTTCGTTTAAAACACATAAAAAATTCCTTTAGAAAACCCTTCAAATAAAGTAAAAGAGTCTTAAAATGAATTTTATAAATATTTTATGTCTTTATAAATACATTTAAAAAATAATTTTAAAAACACGAACATGAAATATAAAGAGAGTTCGAAGGAAAACTTTAAAAAGGACTTATTTAGAAGAAAAGTCCCTTATCACTTTGGAAATATTTAAATCATAAGCCCCGTCAAATAATAAATTTAAAAAAATAAAATACCATTAGAATAGATAAATATATGATATTACATGTCAAATGGGATGTATATACACCTTATAAAATAATAAAGGTGTGTAACATCAAGATATGCCTCAACGAAGGGAAATTGGGATGAAGTCCCATACCTAGAGTTTGACTTGTCATGTGTGACATTGCCTTATTGAATAAAAAAAATATTTTAATTATTTAATTCCTTGAGATAAGTTTTCAATTATATTATTAATTTTATTTCAATTATTATCATTTTATATAAAATTAATTATTGATTATGTTTATGTTGGTTGTTTTTACCATATTTGGCTTATGTGCCAAAAAAGACTTTAGTGGGTTAACTATGGCCAAAGTGGTCATTATTTAAACAAATAAAAAATAATAATCACATCATAATTATAATATATATATATATATCAATTATATTTTTAATACCAATCATGAAAGTTGGTTCTGATAAATAAAGTACTTTACGATCTTGGAGATGGTAGGACATTCGTACGTATGAGTAACATGTCTATTTTTCAATGATCACTATAGGAAAAAGGTAGGTAACATTAATCTTTATATAATTATCATAATATTATAAATACCATATTATTTAATTATTTATACTTATATATACAATTCATGTTATGTGGTGATGAAAAAAGGAATCATTTTGAGGAGGCGATATTTCACATGTCCACAGATGATATTATCATTTTTTTCATTGAGTGAAAAGGTAAGAAAGAAAAAGATATATATTATATTTTTAGAATGATAAAAATATCTTTAATATCATAAATATTTCATTTATGACACATATATTCATATATTTAACCTTACTACGTTCAATGTAATCCATTAGTGAAAAATGAATCACATCGCTTAATGATGTAGTAGTCCACTGTACACACGAGCAACATTATTGTATCCTGTACAAAATGTAAATCAATAAATATATTTATATGATATAATTAATTTATAGGTATAATTATAATATAAATATAATATATAAACTTTATATCCATCATCGTATCCAACCATGATAGGTAGTAATGGAAAAATGAATGACATCATTTCACAAGGCAGTAGTCTGTCATACACGCAAACAATGATTTCGTAACCCATTTGATGAAAGTGGACATGGTTGTAGGTAATTACATTAATATAACAACATATAAATTTATGAAATATACTTTTACTATTATATAAATTTTTATAATAAAAATCAAATTTGGTGGAGGAATAAATAAAATAAAGATGGTCGTTGATGAATATTACCTCTTCTTTAGGTAACTTATTTTTTTGCACCAAAATACTTCCTCGGTTGGATTTATGACCAAAAAAGTATTATTGTATGTGATTAGGGATTTTAAGAAGTGATTTGGGTATGTATTTTATGAATCAATGAGTTTTTATGTTGTGAAGAAAGAAGGATAGGTGGGGTGACCATTTATAAGTTGGGGAGAGGACACACATGGTAGTTTTTAAATGAATTGAGTGTTCCCACATTTTTCAAATGTAAAAATGGTCCAAAATGGACCATTATCGAAACATGGAGGCATAATTCTAGAAATTGGTTCATAAATAGTTTTTAAAAAAATTTATAGTTCATTTTTACCCTTATATTTTTAGTTTAACACCTAGAAAACCCATTTTTACCTTAACTATGATAATTATTTTTTACAGTTTTCGTAATTTATTTTTGTGAAAAATTATATTGAAAATTTTATTAATTATAAATTATGAGGATTAAAAATACGTAATCTATTTTTCCAAATTTAATTCTCATAATTGGAAAATTTTAATTTAATATTAAGTCCACAGATACGGCAAGAAAACGGGTTTACTCTATGAATAATAATAATAATTGTAAGAATTTAAATTAATATTTACTGATATATATTATAAAAGTTTAATTTAAAACATTCCCTATTATGGATTATTTTAATTAATTATAAAGGAGAAACATTATGAATTTTAAAAGAGTTTTTAGAAAAACCCATTTTTAAACTCAAAAACAAACTTATACTAAAAACCAATACAAAGTTGATTGAAAAGTAATTAAGTAAATTAAATATTACTAAATAATAATTAAGTTACTTAAAATAATATTTAAAACATATATAGTTTTTAAAATTACATAATTTGTTTAAAATAAAAAACTTTTTAAAAAATAGGTATTTTTCACTTTTCACTGAAAAACCAATATTTTCAAGAAAATATGAAATTATTAACAAAATTAAATTTTGATATGAAGATTTTAAAAATTATATTAATTTTATACAATTAAAATTCAAAAAAATTTTAAATTAATATTTTAAATAATACCTTATAATAAAAGAGTTTATTTAAAACTATTTCATTTTTGATTTAAAAACATTATTTAATATTTTTATAAATAATATAATTATATAATTCATATTAATTAACAAGAAATTGTTATATTATACTATTAAATGGGTTGTTAAATTCACTCTAATGTACTATATTTAATATTTTCATATCATTTTAACAAGATAAGTTAAAGAGCCTAATATGAAAATGACCATGGATAAGAAAGGATTAAACAAAGAGCCTCATAGTTTGATCCAAAAGTCTCATATTTTAAAAAAGGAATCATAAGGGAATAAATATTAAGATTTATGATTTTAAATTCATATTTTGGGTATTATAATAATAATTTTGGTTTTTGTATTTTGTTGAAATAGGATCACATGGATAAAGCTGCGAAAGGTATGTATATTGAAAACCACATCATCTTATAACTGAATAAGTGATGATACATAAATGGTAGATAATTTTAGTATTTTTATATTATGCTAGAAAAATTGAGATTCATAGTCCTAACTAAGGTAGTGAGATTTATAATTTATGAAACTCATCTGTATTTTATTTAGTGAGTTATATTTTTCAATGACATTCAAGTATATTCAAAGAGTTATGAGGATTATGTGAAACATCTAAGGATTGTCATTAAGTTGTAAAATTATAAATTTCCAGTAAAATATATTAAATTGTATCAAAAAACTTGAAAATTGATTTTATTACAAGTTTATATTTTTGGGTATAACTATTAGAGAACACATGATTGAGGGATGGATAACTATTAGATTTAAAATTTTCTTGATTTTGAGGTAATAAAGAGTTGATTCATATTTAGAAAAGTGGGATAAATAGTATTTATATCCTTAGAATTGATTATTTATTTAAATAAAAATTAATCCATGATATTTTTATAAATTTTTATCTACTTTTTAGGATTATTAAATATATTGGGTAGTTTGTGACTTTATAAACTAGTTTTTAATACATTCCATGGTTAAAGATAAAGTTAATTTTTTGAAGAATAAATAATATTATTGTGGTTTATTTTCTTGGATATTAAAATGGTTTAGGGAAAGGAATTTTATGGAAAATATATCATTAAGGTATATACATACTTGTGTTTTTTAGAAAATATTTATATCGTATAAAGAAAGAAAATTAACTTTATATATCATAAGAGAGTAATGCAGATGTCATATTAGAAGTTATATCATGAATGATAAATATAAGAATAATAACCTCACCTAATTTCATAATTTAGTAATAATTAGAATTGTGAAGATGTAATTTATTTATGGTAGGAGAATTTGACACTTTGAAATTTAAAAATATAATTACCTTTAAATAAGTCAATCTATTCAATAGCTTTCTCTACATGCAACACCAAACCAATAAAAATCGTGATATATTTTGATAATTAAAACCTACAAATTGAATTATAAAGAATGAATAGTAGTAACCTCTTCATGAAATAATTATAAAAATAAAATAAAGTCTACTTTTAATATGAATTAAATTCAATCTGTACAGCTAAAATGACTAATGTGATCATTTTATGCTTAGAAATGTATTTTTAAAAACATTTCCCTTTTATGCGACATGTATTTCTATGTAAATAAACTTTTTATTAATGATAATAAAATATATTTTATTTTAATATTTTGTTAATACTAATTTAATTAGTAAATGATAGGTAATATAAATGAGAATAGTTAATATTCTTAAAAATCGACTTTCCTATAAAACCCCATTTTCATTATATCTTATATTTTTATTCAAAAGTTAAATTAATAAATTTTATCATTTTATTTTAAAAAAATGAAAATTATTTTTGGATTTATAATAGTAATGTTAGTATAAAATGATTTTTTTTGATTTTTTTAAAAAGGTTGATTTTTATGTGAATACTGAAAAATACTGTTTTTACAAATAACATGACTTTTATAACCTTATTAATTTATAATTAGGAATTAAAAATTCATGAAACATTTTTATAATACTAAATATTTATTTTTTAATTTACTTTATTATTTTATAGATTTTGGTTTCAATTTACATAGCCACATTTGACATTTTAGAATTTAAGTTATATTTTTCCCAAAAACTGTTTTTAATACATCATACATTAATTATTTTAAAATGATTTTTTATCACATTTAAAAATTAATATAATAAAAATTATTTTAAATTTGGAATTAGTTGTTTTAAATTTTTTTAACATGGTCCATTTTATTTCTATTCATAAAGTATTAAATACCAAAGGTGAAAACTAGTTTTGATGATAAAAGCTAAAATGTAAAATTAAAAAATCTAAGAGTAAAAGATATAAAAAATGGGTATAAATCGTCGGTTGAGGAGTTTATTGACCTTATCACTTACCCTATATATCATTTATTAATTTTTGAGCAACTTTCATTTAGGTTGACTTCCCATTATTGAAAAGTTGTGGGTATTTACAAAAATAAAATCCCTTTTCACTTATAAAATGGGATCTCCTCTCCTCACTTATCCTCACACCACAACCACATTAGTTCAGACCATAATATAACCATTACACTACTAAAAATTCCTATATATCATTAATAGGTTCTTTTCCTCACAAAATAACATCCCTCAAAAGTCTTAATCTTCTTTGTAAAGGAGATAACCCAACAAGCGAGGTATAAATTTATAAGAACTCTATTTTTTTTATTTATTTATGTGAACTTATTCTTCCTAAAATTATGTTACACTATCTTAACATGATAAAATAAGTATCATTATTATACTGGTATTTTATTATAATTATGGTGTGAGCATTAACCACCTTTACCTTTTAAATTAATAAAAAATAAACCTTTACTCACACATTATGTCTACTACCACCTCCAAATGGTAATGTATTTTGTTTTACTTAATTGGATTAAAAGAATGGTCATAATAATGAATTTGATATATAATTATAATATTTATAACATATATTAGATTCTTAAATTACAAAACATATTACATATTTCTCCCATTCTATGGAAAATGAAATCCTCATCCATGCATACATACAGACTATTGCATCCATAGCATAATTGATTTATGTTTTTATTTTAATTAACTCCATTAATTCAAATAACTAAGAATAAATTTAATGTATAAATATTATTTTTAGGATATCATTAAATTTTTTGTATGATAAATTGGAAAAGCTATTATTGATATGATAAATAATGATCATTGTTAATTCGATCTTTTAAAACAATTGTATTAAGAAGAAAATATTATTATTCATATTATGTAATATTTTAAAATACATTAATCATTACTATAATCCATTAAAATTAAAGTATATCACACTGATAAAGACTAAATAATTTCAATATTCTTCATTTATAATGATATTACAACTGATCCACCTCATAATCATCCATTAATCATGGTATGTTCAGGTTTGGGTTGGTTTAACCACCTACTTACCATGAATTTATATCATGGATGACTATGATAACTTATTTACTGGTATAATATGATATAAATGTTTATGTATTGTTTTTTTGTTTATGGTAAGGTTATGTCAACATTTAACTCATTAATTAAGAAATCCCCCTTAGTTCATTAAGAATCACTAAAACATGTTGGTTGCCGATTTCATTCTCATGGATCATAACCAAAACTACCATGATATGAGATTATATGTAGTACCCTTAGTTTTTGGAATGTAACCCTTAATTTGTGATTTTTATGTTTATAAATATTAAGGGTGAATTTTGGGATAATTTGGATAACTTTCAATTAGGTTTTTTATGGAAAAAGGGGATGAGCACTGGTTGTGCCTGGTTTGTCCAAACAGTGCGGGAGCCTAGGAGAACCCATGAATTTTGTTTCTAGGTTGGGAAATTTTAGGTAGTATCTTTGTCATGGTGGGTGAATGTTTAGAGAGACTATATGAGGATGCTGTGCGAGGTGATCCTCTAAGTAGTAGCTAACACATAGTTAGCACACATTTTGTCTAACCGTGCAAACTAACCATGCACAAGGTCAAAGTTAGATCCTAAAAAATAGGATCTCACTCATTTTTCCTATAAATACATATTTTTTCTCCTTGGAGGCCCTAACTTTGGATTCTTATCCACTTAATGCAGGAGAACCTCTCCCAAGTGATTTTGAATAAATCCAGATCCCTCCTTTAGTGTTTTCAAGCCCGATTCTTGTGGTAAGTATCGTTCTTCTTTATTCCTGTAACATTTTCTTAGATCTACTTATACTCTCGTATATGTTTCTTATATCTATTCCCTTTATGGTTATATCTAATATTTTGGATTCCAAATATGATGATATTTGTTCTTTATCATGATAGGAGAAGAGATCTAAGGTGGTTTTGCAGAATTCTTACCCGGTTTTGTGAGCATTATTCATCTGTTTTTGGTTTTCGTCAAAACATTTATGGTAGGTGGATTTACTCTAGACCCCTATTGATAGAAATTATTGGAATGATTTAAAATTTATTTCTTTGTGATGAATTTATTTTTATTTTTCTATTTTAGAATTGTTGGAAACCATCTTTTGTGACGGTTTGGTCAATTGTGGAAATCTGGAAAATTGGTGTTCTTGATAATGTTATTTGGTTGTTGATTTTTAAATATGGATTTTAAAATGGAGAATTTAAAGGATTATTTTAATCATAATTAATTAAATTGTTTTCAGTACAATATTTTTTTTGGAAATGTATGAAACATTTGTTTTGGCGTTGGTTAATGGAATAATGGTTGTGCATGTTCATATTGGATTAATGAGGCCTAGTTGAAATATGACCTTATACTCGGTGCCAAAGGTGAAATTGAACAATGATTTTCTGTGTTCATATGGAATTTAGGAAGGATAAGGGTTAGGATACTCCCCCATCATTGCAGGAATGGATAAGGTTTAGGGTTATCCCCCTTCAATCATTCATGTGCATTTAGGTCAGATAAGGGTAATAAGTCTCCCCATCATTGTTGGGATAAATAAGGGTAAGGGATTTACCCCTATTCTAGGTTTCATGCATGGTCAGTTGTGTGGATATGTTGAATGGTTACACAAAATAAAATGTTAAATTTTTTAAATTATTTTTTATGTGCTTTCTGTGGAAAATATTTTACTATGGATCCAGTTTATATTTTGATATAAATTGTTTTTAGAAATTAGTTTATATAATATATTTTATATAAAAGTGGATAAATTTTCTATCATAGTGGAATGAGTAGGGAAGTCATTGGGGGAAACCTACTGTGTTTTATACTCACCCCTTCTTTGGCACTTTAGTTCTTTTTTAGATTCTATCTTTTAGGACATGGGAAAAGGTAAAGTATCAGGCATATTTAGCACCACCTAGTGACAAATGGGGTGTTTGGAGACATTGAAGAATAGAGGTTGTGGAGCATAGAGTCTTGTGGTCATCTTGGGGTATTTATTAGTCTTTTTTTAACTTATGTTTTTATTTTCTTTGTCTTCCTCTACAGTACACTTTGGTATTGTTTTCTTATAAAGACGATGGTTGAGTTTCCTAGATTTTATCTCGTATCCTATAGTGGTTCTATTTTTATGGTTTTTTGGTTAGTGGTTTATTTATTAATGGTAAATATTTCTTCATTTTCATTTGAATCCCTTTGGCATTTATTTCTAGTCTTTGGTGTCTCGGGGATGTCTCTTAAGGCCAAGTATCATCTCCCAACCCTCTCAAGTCAACGAGATGGGGAAGGATGTGACAAATGGTATCAACTTGTTCGGTCCTTTCCTAAAAAGTGTTACTTAGTTTCTTGGTCTTGGAGTTAAATTCATTCTTATCTATTCATTGGGTTGGAATCTTATAAATGAGTTGGACTATCAGGACATGAAATGTAGCGCATAAAATATCATATAAAACCTTTTTATGCTAAACTTAATGTTACCAGGGAGTTGGTTACATAAGTGTTTTGGTCGCACCTATAGGATCTTGGAATATCATTGTCATGGTTTTTTCAAATGATATGTGCATGACATGTATTATAGAGGAATGACTTCCCACTGGGATTCCATATTTCATTTGGATTAATGATTTATGATTTTCTAAAAATGTGTAAATTGTTGAAAAATGTAATTTTTTTTCAAATGAAAGATTTTCAAAAAGAGAATACATGGTGTATTTTGAAAATGGATTGATTTTCAAAAGAAAGAATAAATTTTTTTAGAAATGGTTCAATAGTAAAAAGTTTTTTTTTGGAAAAAAATGTTGTGATAATTGATGTGATAGAATTTGAAATTATAAATCTTCAGTTGCTAGAGAGTGAGTCTTGTAGATTTTGTTGTCTCCTTAGAAAATGGAACCCACTAGACACCATAGGAATGGATTAGAAGAGGCCATTAAGAATATGGTTTCACCTAAGCCACAATTGAACCAACAATTGGTTTAATGCATCGCTCAGGATTTTCAAACCATTGAGTCAGGACTACAACTTGATTCTATCTTTATGATATCCGCCACTTCTGGAAATCCAAGTGAAGTAAACAAAGTTTTCTTCACGAGAGGAGGTGATAACTTCAACACTAAGAGAAACAGAAGAGGGAAATATAATCTTAAGGAGTTGGAACACCTCAAAATCAGACCACATGAGAAAATAATCCTCATCCAAGATCCAATAACAAGTCAGTATGTTTTTTGTGTGTTTCACTGAATCACATCAAGTGAAACATTATCACACCACCGAGATCATGCCACAATTGTAACAATATGGGGAATGTTTAGTGCTATTGTCGTATTTAACCGATGTCAGGTTTTCGAATAACTCACCTTATTACACAAAAATCATATGATTTTATAGAACAAGGGTAGAAGAACAATCCTCATCAACATAATAGGTATGGTGATTCTAGGAATAACATTACTCCCCAATAAAGGAAATCTCAGTAGGTCAAAAAGGAACAAAGTGTGGTGACAAAGCAATTATATTGAGTTGAGAAGGTGATTACGGATGATCAGGTAGTACCATATATGGTGAGAGGTACAATTATTTTGGATTATACCCTTATGCAAGAGCTGTTTAATATTGGTGAATCAAATTCCTTCATTTCTTCTCATGATATTTATTTTATATGTTTAAAACTTGAGATGATTCCTTATGGGATAAAAATTCAAACTTCTATTGGCGAAAGAGAATGTCGGGCCATTGTCTATAGAGTATGTTTTATAACTGCTTATAGAGCTAAGATGAAATGGAAATTATATTTGTTAGATATGGATGTCTATAATAGAATATTGGGTATGGATTAGTTGACAATGTTAAAAGATCACATCTAGTTTTATAGTATAATGGTTAGTTTTTCAGCTGAGGATGGTGTTGAGCATTTTTCAGCAGACAAAGGGTTGTAAAGAGAGGTTCAACGGTCCTGTTGGAACCATAGGTGGGAACAATATATTACCAATTGGCAGCATTGACCTTCGAATTTATGGAATATATTGAGGATGTATGTTTTACAATAATTGTCGATCAATTTATAGATTTATTTCCCAATAACTTCTCAGAGTCACCACCTATATAGGAATTAGTGTTTACAATTTATCTACTCATGGGGACTAACCTTATTTCCTTCTTTTCTTATAGAATAAAACCAATATAGTTAAGGGAATTGAAAGAGTATTTTGAATAGCTAGAAAGAAATGGTTTCATTTAGCTGAGCACTTTCTGTGTGGGAATCACCAGTCTTCTTCCTGAAGAAAGAAAATGGAACTCTAAGGCTATTCATTGATTATCATATGCTTAACCAAGTTATGATTAAGAATCGGTATCCACTTCCACATATTGATAATCTATTTTATAAATTAAGGGGATCCCATTGGTTCTCTAAAATTGAATTGCAATCAGAACATTACCAATTGTGAGTTTGGAAGGAATATATTCCGAAGGAAGCATTCAAAAGCAGATATAGAAACTAAAAATATTTTTCCATGCCTTTCTGTCTTACAAATGAACCAGTATTATTTATGGAATTGATTAATAAGATATTTCAAAAATATTTGGATTATTTTTTGGTGGTGTTTGTGGATGACATATTGGTGTATTCAAGGACAAGGGATGATAATGAGTAACACTTGGAGATAGTGTTGGGAATCTTGATAGATCACATTTTGTATGACAAACTATCAATGTGTGATTTTTGGATATAAGAGGTATGATTTATTGGCAATATAATTTCTGAAAAATGTTTTTTTGGATCTAGATAATATAGAAGCTATTATATCTTGAAAACAGCCGAAGAATGTCTTTGAGATACAAAATTTTATTCGTATATCTGATTATTACCAATTATTTGTGCATGAATTATCACAACTATATTCATCGATGATATCTTTGACAAATAAGAATTCTCCATTACAATGTACTGAGGAATTACAAAATTCTTTCAAAGAGCTGAATGTTAGTCTTACATCAGCACCTATATTGATTTTTCTGAAATCATGATAGGGGTATGTGGTGTATTATAATGCTTTAAAATCTGGTTTGGGATGTTCTCTCATGCAAGGATACCATGTAGTTGCTTATGGTTCAAGGAAGTTGAGAGTAGATGAGAAGAATTACCCAACACACGATTTGGAGGTAGCTATTTTTTCCCATGCATTGAAGACTTGGGATCACTATCTCTTTGGTGGGAAATTTACTTTGTTCATGGATCATAAGAGGTTGAAAAATATTTTCTCAAAATAGGATTTGAATCTGAGGCAAATAATATGGATGTAGGATGTTCAAATGGTTGACATTTACTTGATGTATACACTAGGAAAATGGAATTCAGTGGTAGTTGCATTGAGTAGAAAGTCTTATGCACAGTTGGAAAAGAAGCTTTAGATGAGTGGAAGTTAATGTCGGTCTTAGCTGACATGCATGTGGAATGTGAAGACAAAGGTTATGTTGTGGTTTTATTTTTAGTTTATGTGGTTCTTAATTTGGTAAATATGGTTAAAGATGCACAAACAACAGATGCAGAATTCTTGGTTATGTGTTCAAAACTCAATGGTGGGGAGACCATTGATGGATGAAAACTTGACGGGAGTTCAGTGCTATGGTTTAGATGTTGGATGGTTGTACTTATGTATTGTCAGTAACAACTTCTTCATGCTTACCAAAATTCAAGATGAGTTGTACATCTGATAATATAGAAGATTTATAAGGCATTGAAGTCATAGTTTTTATAGAGTGACATGAAAAGAAAATTGACAACGTTTGGTTCAAAGTGCTTAACATTTAAGAAAGTTATGGTAGTGAATCATTAATTAGTAGGTATTTTAGTCTTTACCTATCCCAGTGTGGAAATGATAGAATATAGTGATGAATTTTGTTATAGGTCTCTCAAGAATGGTTGGGAAACATGATTCCATATAGGTGATAGTGGATCAACCCAAAAATATGGCCCATTTAAACCATATTCATGAAACTCATATGGTGGTGGATCTATCCAAAATCTATATCCAAGAAATAGTAAAGAGATATGGTATACCAGTTTTGATAATCTCAGACAGAGGCACAATATTCACATCTTGTTTATGGAAATCCTTACAAAAATCCTTCAGGACTTAGTTTACTATGAGTACAGTGTATCATCCTCAGATGTACATCTAATCCGAATGAATGATATAGATTTTCGAATACATGTTATGGGCTTTTGTGGTGGATTTTGGTGGTTTATGGGAAGAGAATGCAGCATTAGTTGTTCTCCTGTATAATAAAATCTATCAGGCCTTGATAAATATGGATCTTTTTGAAGAATCGTATGGGTGTCCATGTTGTTACCCACTTTGCTTCATGGAAATAGGTGAGACATCCCTAGTTGGGCTAAGCCTTTTCCAAGAAACAATAGAGAAAATTCAGTTGATCAGAAAGAGGACGGAGATAGCTTAGAGTGGTTAAAAATCTTATACTGATCATCACCAGAGACCACTATTGTTCTCAGTGAGTAATCATGTGTTCTTGAGGATCTCACCAAGGCATGGGCATCATCATTTTGGGAATCAGGGAAAGTTATATCCTAGATACATTGTACCTTTCGACATACTAGAACGAGTTGGAGAGGTGGCATATCGATTGGAATTTCTATCATGATTCATTGTGGTGCATAATGTGTTCCAGGTATCTTATTGAAAATGTATCAAACTAATCCTGACCATGTTATCAGATGATATCACATTGTCCTAGAGGTATATGATTCGATGGTATATATTTTGGTGGGGATTGTGGATAGGTAAGATAAATTCCTTCCTAGAAAAAGCATCAGTATAGGGTAGGTTTTTTTTAATCATGGTTGGATTCAGGAAGACATATGTGAAAATGAGAAGGAAATGAAAGAGTAATGGATGGAAATATTTTAGGGTAATGATGGTTTTCTACTTTGTGGGGATGGTAAGATAAATGGTGGGGAGAATGTTGTACCCCATGTTTCTGGTATGTAACCCTTACCTTGTTATTTTTATGTTTATAAAGTGTAAGGGTGATTGTTGGGAGAGTTTGGAGAACTGTCAATAATTTTTTTGTGGAAAAATGGGATGCACACAGACTGCGTGCGGTTTGTAAAAACTGTGTCGAAACTTAGAAGAAACCATGCATTTTGGTTATGGGTTGGGAAATTTGAGGAAGTAGCTTCATCATGGTGGGTTCAAAGTTAGGGAGATCATGCGAGGAGTTAATGCGAGGTGATCCTAAATTTAGTATCTAACACATGATTTTTCTAACCGTGCAAACTAACAATGCATAGGGTCAAAGTTAGAGCTTAAAAAATAGGATCTTACTCATTTTTCTTATAAATACCTCATTTTTCTCCTTGGTGATTTTAACTTGGTATTATTCTCCACTAAAGGTAGTAGAACCTCTCCCAAGTGATTTGGAATCAATCCGGAGCCCTCCCTTGTCACTTTCAAACCTGATTCTTGTAGTAAGTGTCGTTCTTCTTTGTTATTGTCAAATTTTCTTAGATCTACTTAGATCTAATTCTCCTCTCCTCTTGGTTTCTCAAATTTATTCATGTTATGGGTATATATATGATTTTGGATGCAAAATATGATGATATTTTTCCATTATCATGATTGGATAAGAGATATAAGGCGGATTTGTGGAATTATTACCCGATTTCATGAGCGTTATTCGTCAGTTTTTAGTTTTCATCAAAACCTTCTAAGTAGGTGGATTCACTCCCGACTCCTCTCACTATAATTGGTTTGAATTCTTGCATATTGATTTACTTGTGATGAATTTATGGTTATTTTTTTGTTTAAGAATTGTTGGAAGCCCTCTTTTGTGATGGTTTGGTAAATTGTGGACATCAAGAAAATTGGTTTTCTTGATAATATGATTTGATTATTGATTTTATGATATGGATTTTAAAATGGGGAGGTTCTAAAATTGTGGTGGTTAAATTTAATTAACGAGTTTTCAATAAAAGGAATGTGTTTTTTTGAAATGGATGAAATGTTTGTTTTGGGATTGGTTAATAGAATAATGGTTGTGTGTGTTCATATTGCATCAACAAGCCTTGGTTGAAATATGACCTTGGTCTTGGTGCTAAAGGTTTAATGGAACAATTTTTGTGTGTGTTCATATGGAATTTGGGATGGATAAGGTCCAGGAGCCTCCCCTATCATTGCTGCGATGGATAAGGATCAGGGATACCCCCCATTAAACATTCTTGTGCATTTGGGTCAGATAAGGGTAAGAAGTCTCCCCCATCATTGTTGGGATGGATAATGGTTAGGGCTTCCCCCCTCTTCCAGGTTTCATGCATGTTCGGTTGTGTAGATATGTTTAATGGTTACAAAAAATAGAATGTTAAATGATTTAAGTGACTGTTTATGTGATTTATTTGTAAATTTTTTTACTATGGGTTTAGTTTGTATTTTGATATAAAATATTTTTAGAAATTGGTTTATATAAACTATTTTATATAAATGTGGCTAACTTTCCTATCGTAGTGGTTTGAGTAGGGAATTAATTAGGGAGAACCTAATGAGTTTTATACTCACCCCTTCTTTTTCACTTTGGTGCTTTTACAGATGATATATTTTGGGACATGAGAAAAGGAAAAGTATCACACGTATTTATCATCACCTAAAGATACATGGGATTTTTGGTGTTGTTGGAGAATGAATCTTATGGATCATGGAGTATTGTGGTCATCTTGGAGTATTTAGTTTTCTTTTCGCTTCTTACTTTGTTAGTTACTTTGTCTTCTGATGTAGTAAACTTTGGAATGGTTTTGTTATAAAGATGATGATTGAGATGACTAATTTTTATCATGCATCATATAGTGGTTATATTTTTATTTTTATTTGGTCAGTGTTTTATTTTTAACGTGTAAATTGTCCCCCACATTCATTTGAAACCCTTCAACATTTACTTTCAGCCCTTGGTGTCCGGGGAATGTCTCTTAAGGCAATATAGAATCTCACCTCCATCTCCATCTAATGAGATGGGGTGGGATGTTACATTATTGATTTATAAACTATCTTGTAACATATATTCCAGTACCTTTTATAATATAATAATGATTTAATGTTTGAATATAATAGATACCAATACCACTTTTATGAAACTAGTTCAAGCGAAAATATTACTTACACCTGATGTTGAAAATCGGTAAAAATAACTAATATATATGTATATAATGATTATAAATGAAGGTTATTAAATGGTTATAGTTATGAATAATTTTATTTATAATTTATTTAATTAATAAGGATATTTTTTTCAAGCATAGAATTAATCATGATAGAGGTAAGGGATTTCTTCTGAAATTATTCTCTCTGATACATGTATGATATTATGAACCTAATTTTAGTTATGTGGTGTATATAATTTATATTTGTGATATAATATAATGAATTATATTTTAAACATGTTATTTTAAGTTCAACTGAAAGACCCTTCTTTCAAGAGCTTTTTATTAAAATGTTACTCATGTTGTAAGGGTTCTTTTTCTCAAAAATGAATTCCTTGAGACATGATTAAATTACACACCATGTATTCCCTTTAATGGTGTATTCACTACCCAAGGATGTATCTTTATTGTATATATTTCTTATTCATTTAAAATACTAATCCAAATTATTTCCTTTTTATCAAATGGATTTTGAATCAGTTGTTACCCCAATTGTAAGCCTGTTTCGGTAACTAAATTTACATTCCTTGAGTTATGATCCTTTCTCTTATACTTAGTTAATATAAATTTTATACATTGAAAACATTTATTATATTATTTGTTATTTTATTTATTTAAATTTCTACCAAAAAACCCCCTTTGGAAATATATCTTATTTCATGGAGTTTTTTTATAAGGGATATTGATAACTCAAGTCCACTTTCCTTGAGTTATCTTATTTTTCATCAACTTATTTTTTTGATTCTTAGGTTTTTACACACTAATATTTTATTATATATAATTAATATAAATATATGGGTAATGATTATATGTTTACACAAATTACTATTTTGAAATTCATCTTACAATGTGATTTTTATAAAAAATAATTTTAAAAATAATAAAAGGGTTTTCTATACACTTTAATATGCTTTTTATTCCAATCATCATTTATCCTAGATAAAATTTATTAATATTGAAAGCTACATTATTGGATATGTTTTTTTTTAAATTTTAGGTTTTAAAATGTTTTCACACCACCTTTTCAAATGTTACCATTGAAAATGACATGTTACGTCAATGTAAAAAATGTTTTCTAAAAACTATTTTAAATTTTCACTTTCATTTCCCTTTTCATTTTCAAAATGGTTTACACTAATGGGGTTTATTTTTAATAATATATAATTATATATATATATATATATATTCATTTGGTGAATTTAACCCATGGTTTCAAACAATTCGATTCTTGATCTGTTCTTCTATGATATCGTTCAACCATTCTTTTTCCAAGGGTGTTTTTCATTTATATAGACACCCTTTTGTATTTAATTTATTGCCCTATTTATATGTTTTTTAAACCATACAACTTATTTCTATGGATGTATTATGATCATGGTATTCCAGTATTGACTTATTCATATACTCATTACCCGATATGGTGTAAACTTCTCATTTTTCAAAATTTTGATTGGAGGATTTACACTTAAAAATAAATATTAATTATTGTGTGAGAAATTATTAACATTTATTATGATTATTGAATGATAAAACATGTTTAATTTTTATTTAAATTATTTATTTTTCATTATATTGATAATTGTGTTTTTATTCAGCTAGTTGTTCCTTAGGGAATGGTATGAAATATCTTTTTTGAATCTTATGGTGAATTAATTGTACTTAATAAAGTGATGGGATGGGTCCAACATTTTATATCCCCTTAATGAATCCATATTTCTCATGAGACAAAAAAACATAGGTTTTGGCATATTCCTCTCCCTATAATAGTATAATTTCTTAGAGTAAGGCCTTCACAACATGTTTTTGAGGTCTAAAAATATGGATTCCATCAGTATGAGATAAGTAATTATTATTACCCATTTTTACATTTATTACCATGGATATATTATGCTATCAGTTTATGTCAGTTATTTAATTATTCATATTATTTATTCATACCATATTATGTATACCACACTTAGGTTTTCATAAACTTCAATTATATATTTCCCCAATGTGATTTTGAGGTCACTCGTTTTTTATGTATCCACTCCTAAGGTTATAATGTAATGTAGTACATGTATCATGTTAAAAAGGAAAAAATATATTGAATTTTTTTGGGACATGTTGAAGAATCATTATGGATTAACTAATATCATATATAATGAAAAAACGTATGTTTGATAAAAAGAACGTGTGATTTTTTTGTTATTATTTTGTCATAATTATCTAAATCTTTAAATGTAAAAAGATATTTTTTATATATGAAGTTCCCTAATATAAATATACATAAATAATTCATTGATAACATGGTGTAATTATTAAATCCATAAATATTCATACAAACCAAGGACATAAAGTTTTATTTTCATGGAGACTAAAAACAAAAAAAACACTTATTTCAGATGTTCTAAACATTTCTCCATAAAATTATACATTCCTTGAGACATAATCATCATAAAATACTAGTGAATGGAAAATGTAAGAAGGTGTGAGCTCAAATTCTCTATAAGGGTCAACATAACAAAGTCCGCAATGGTTAGATTATAAACATATGGAAAACATGTATAAGAAAAAATATATTATTTAAAATAACATAAATCATTAGGTGTTAACCATAATAATGAATTATAGGCATGACTTGTCATATGATAACACTTTTAAAATGGAAATGAAAAATAAAACAGGAATCATATAACATGATCCATGAATGTTGAAAAGAAAGTGTAAGAATCATAAACATATGATTTATTATCTTAGTGAACTTGGATACCTACTAACTCATTCACTTGTAACATTATGAGTAGAGATAAACACCATCACACTCACAGTTTTTGAACCTATCGACTTTCTAACCTGTTCACATTACATTTCTATCTCATGAGATATAAGTTTTTACACAACTCATTTGAGTGAGATATAGGTCCAACCCATATCATAATATATACATTTATGTGACACTTGAAAACAGTCACCACATCATAGAATAACCCATTGAAAGAAAAAAGGTTTCATGACATTTACAAATCATCATATAAAGAACGCATGGAAATAAAATGGATTTCACAAAGAATCCCAATAATATCATGATTTTATCCCTTGATACCGAAAACTTGATCACCCAAAATAATCAAATAATAAAAGAAACATTTAGGGTGAAACATAAAACATAAATCCGCTATAGATAGATCATTTTTTTGAAGATAATGAAAACCAAATCACGAAAAGTTGTTTTATGATTTTTTTTGTATTCATAATTATAAAAGTCATAGTTATGAGTCTCTTTTCAAAAATTATCTTTGGTTTTTAAGAAAAATAAAAATAAAATTTTTCATGGAAATGGAATTAGTCTAAAAAAAAATTTCCATAGAAATAAATATATAACATCATTTAAAAGGGATATTTTTGGGGAAGTTAAGTTAAAATAAGAAATTTTATAACTCAAAGAAAGGAGTTTGAGTTACCAAGTCCCCAACCTTTACTCTTGATTTCCACGACAGTGATTTAAAATTTTGTATCATAAAGATACAAATATTTATTACCTATTTCAAAACCTTGTTCATATTAATTTTCATTTATAATCTTAATTAATAACAATTATCTTCATGTATTATATATTTTTATATCTTTTCAACATTGGGTGTTAATAATCTTGACCGTTTAGAACTAGGTTTTTAAAAGAGGTGTTGGTATTATTTTTTATCCCAAGGATAATAATTTAAAAACCATTACAGGTTCTGGAATATATGTTTTATAAATAATTATAATGTTATAATTCCATTACATGGTAGTTTTATTCACAATTCATAAAAATGAAAATGGTGAAGAACTAGTTTTAGATTGTTTACCGATATTTATGGATTGCAAAATAATGATTGTTACTTTTTATGTTATAAAAAAGAACCATATTAATGATATATATTAATTGTAAATATCATATATACTTACCAAATATAATCTAAAGCCATCAATGTTTTTAATTTATAGAAAAACTAATCACATTTATTCAAGGATGTGGTAGTCCACACAACACATGATTCACATTTTATTTTTTATTAATGGAAAAGGGGTTGGTAATTAGTGTTTGTAACATCATTATAATAACATAAAATAAAAATAAAAATAATTATGTTATCATTTTAATATAGTGAAAATAAATTTGAGGGAGAACAAAGGTGAATAAATAAATAGAAAAATAAGTATAGGCTTAGGAACTTATAACTCACTTATTGGACTATCACCTTTGCGTAGGGGATTAAACTTTTAAGGGGTGGTATTTTGAGTATTAAATAAATTCATTAATGTGGATAAGAGTATTTATGAGAGGGTTGGGAATAGTTCGTGCTGACATTTTTGGGTTTTTGTGCGATGGTAAGTGAGGAGAGGAGTTCACCTTTTATAATTGAAAACAAGTGATATTTTTTTTAAATACCCAAAACTATTCAACAATGGGAAGTCACTATCAAGTAAATTGTAAGGCTCCAACCTTAAACACTACATAATCATGAATTAAGTTAATAATTCAAATTTAGGTTCTTTTCAGGATTAGAGATTTATAGAATTAGGTCATAACATATGCATAACAACTTGAATATTACAAGTAGATAATTCAACTCACTATACAATTTTTATAGAATAAAAAATCTTCAAAAAGAAACATGGTTAGTTCTATGTTTTAAAAATAATTATTTTTCCTTGATCCCATTATTGACCATATTCATCTTTATGTCCTGTGAAAAACATTTCAAAACATGGGATGAGGATAAAAAGCTTAGTAAGGGATATATAAAGAAGGAAAAATATTAGTTTTTCAAAACAACATGTAAACCATGACTAATTTATCATAAATTAATAATTTTCACCTTTAAGAATTATTAAAAAACTTCACTGAATATAAGCTCATTGCTTACCCTTCTTGTCATAAAAATATTACCATAATGACCATAGAAAGCAACATATAGCATATAATGGTAACTTGGGACACACACATACTTAAATTGAATAACCATACGATCAACTTACACACATATCACTAAATGTAATAGACATATGGCTGACTTCCATACCCAATGCAATAGAGGTTATTACGTAACCACCAATCCTTGGTTTATCACGAAACCACCCGTCATTTAGTTTATCACGTAATCACCCACCTTGGTTTATCATGTAACCACCCGTGAAGTGTCTAAGTACCATAACATAATCGTAACACATAAAAAAATCATAAAGAAAAAATAACACTTCCACATTGCAATCATGTGATATCATTTCAATAAATTCATATAATAAATTCATTTAAAACATTTAAAAAGAAGAGTTTTGAATCAAAGTGTCACATACCACTTTTAAAAATTTGAAAGGAATTTATACTTTACAACACTCATGTCCATACAAATAATTCATTAAAAAGAATTTTGAATAAATTAACATGAAATAGAAGGTTTTAGAAGAATAAATATTTAAAACATTTAAAAGGATGTTTTAGTTAAAGAGTCGCTTACCACTTGAGAAACAATTGAATAAAAATAATTAAGGAATAACAATAAAATAACATTAAATAGAATGAGAATATATGAATTCTTGATATAGCATGTCAAAATGGTTTTATATACACCATATAGGATAATAAAGGTTCATAAAATCAAGATATGCCTCAACGAAAGGAGATTGAGACGAAGCTCCTTACAAATATCATATCCTTAGATTAAGGATAAATCAATGAAATAATTATGTGTGAAAAATATAAATACACCCAATATAAGTATATATTAAGTGTAAAAAAGATCAGAGGTCATTCATACATATTATTGATTAAACAAAACCAATGACATGGATATTTAACTCAATGAAAGGATATTGAGTTATGATTCCCCTTATGAAAATTCGGCAGCCTAACGACATCACATTAAAATTTAGAAAATGAGTTGATGCGAAAAAATGGTCTCTAATCACTTGGAAATAAATGTTACAGCAATAAGGATATATAATAACATATCCCAACATAATAAAATGGAAGTTTAAAATACATAACATAAAATTATTCTTTAACTAAAAGAGGAGGGTGAAAGGTTCCCTTACATTGAGTCCAATTCATCACGTATTTTCCTTGTTCTTCTTGAAAAATAAACTTAAGTTAATTTATAATTTCTTAAGAAACTTTTTAAAGTTTACTATACCTTTTATATCACTTATTACCATGCCATAAAAACTACATAATTATTTAAGTTAGTATCGGTCGTTTTGTCGATATTGGGTACTTGAGTCAAAAATGATCTTGTTATAATTACAAATTACCCATGTGGTCAAAAGTAAAATATATCCATAATATTATTAACGATTTAAATATCATATATATATAGTATATATGTATTTATAATAGTCCATAACATTTGTAAATAAAAAATGAGATGCACCGTTCATGGAGATGGTAAGCCGTACATACGCATGAACACTACTTTCATTTATTTGTCATATTAAAAAAATGAAAAATAAATGATACATAGGTATATTATAATTATAGTATAATATAATATGATATATATTTTATATTATTCCATTAATTCCATAATTTATACAATCCATGTATGGCATGAATGAGTCATATCGCTTTGAGGGGGTGGTAGTCCACACTTGCCTAAATGAAATTATTGTATTTACACATTATGAAAAGCATAAATGTATATTTGTAATTAATAATTACAGTATAATAGAGACAATATAAATATAATATATACCATATATAAATACAGTGTCATCATAATGTCCACCATGAGAAGTGGTAGGGGAAAATTGAACAATCATCATTTCGTGAGGCAGTACTTCACCGTCTAAAGAACCAGTATGTTCATATAAATTAGATGGAGGTGTGTGTAAGTTTCATTTGAATCTTTATAATAACAAAATAAGAATATATTGAGGATACTATTGTTGTTATGTGATAAAATAATAATAAGATCATAAGGATTGGAGAAGGAAAATATTGTAAAGGAACTTGAGAGAAGACATTACCTCTAAATCGGGTAGCTTCTTTTGATTTGAGCCTAAAGGCCTTATTGAATTGACTTATTCCCAAGGTAAGGATTCTAAGAGGAATATAGGGATATTGGGATATTATTTGGTCAGATTTTGGATGATCCAAGTGGCTTTATAGGAGTGATTAAATGGGTATGGGTGATGTCCTTTTATAAGAGGGAGGAGGGGTACTTTAGGAATGTCTTGAAATATTATTTTATTATAAATTGAATTTAGATTTAAAAATGTAAAAAACTCATTTAATTAGAAGATAATATGATTATTTTTCTAAATACGTTCCACTAATAGGTTTTATACAAGTTTTGGTCCCATGTGTAACCTTATATTTTAGTTTGAACCCTTAGTTTACTAATTTAACACTTACCATATCTTCTTGTATATTCATCCTATATGGTTAATATAGTTACCATAAAATGAAAATAGAACCAAAAGAGTTTAATTAATTAAATTTGGAACATTATCTAGGTCATTTGGAAGAATCTTATATTTTTAGGACTATTATAACCATTAATAAAACCGTATTTGTTTTAAAAACTCATTTATGTCAATTTTTATACTATTCACATCATGACTTTTTTAAAATCCATAACAACTTGATTCATTCGAAAAAACTTCATTAATACAAATATAAAAAGTCATAATAATCCCAAAAATTAGGGTAAGGCATAAAAAGTTTCGAAATAAATTTATTTTAATATTTATAATCTCATTTATTTAAATCTTTCATTAATAAGGTAATCACTACATCATCATTGTGTCATAAATATATTTATTTATTTGATGTATAAAAATTATAAATAAAAAAACATGATGTATGAAATATTTTTATCTTTATAGTGAATATTTATAGTTAAATATATAACTTATATAACCCCATATATTTTTTTTAATAAAAGATATATGTTTGTATTATATTATTCTTTACTTTAAATTAATTCTTATAAAATATTATTTTCACATCAAAGTGGCTTTACGGGGTCCCAAAAAACGGCCCAAAGATTTCCAGGGTCCTATGTATCTCATAAAATAGTATTATAATACGTGTTAGGGTAATTTAATATTATTATAATATTAATTGTTAACTTTATTTAGCAGATTTACCCTTTAACCATTATAAATAAAATATTTACTGAAGTTACTATTCATAATGTCTAAAAATAAAAGTAAACTAGTTAAAAAAATTGGATCTATTGATTCCAAATATGGAATCCATTTTTCCATATTAAAAACACAAAATTGGTAGAAGTTAATTTAAAATTAATTCTTGTTGTCAAAACCAAAAAACGGGGTTTTAAGAAGTAATAACTATCAAAAGATTGACATGTGTATATGTCCAATTTCAATTTGAAATTACTTATAATGACCCATATTGGATTAAATGATATATTAATAATCAAATAACACTTAAAAATAAATTAAAGTAATAATCTAACTATATAAATAAATTATATGAAGAGGCAGTTTTGAATTAAAATGCAGTATGTTTTCACTATTCATTAAAAAATGAACTTTATCAAAAAAATACGAAAATTTCATCGAATTTTTTTATGTACTGATTCAAAAGAATAATTTTATCTTGTCAAATATAACATATAAAATTGAAAAAACTACATTTAAAATGGGTTCTCCATAAAAAGGGGGTAAAACTGTATTTTTAGAAAAATACTTCTCTTATCCGAAAAATTGAATTTGTTCCTATGTCATATATAGAAAAAATATATGATGAATTTAAAACATTACATTGAATATATAAAATATATTTTTCATTAAATAAAAATATATAAATAGTGATATGATTTTATAAACACAATTATTCTGTTTTAAATAGGTTTTCATAAAAACACATCCTTTATATTCAATTGGTTTTTTATTTCCATTTATAATAAATTTGTTAAGAAATGAATCATTATTTAAACATGTGTAAAACATATTTCATAATTAAGTTGATAAAATTCATTCCCTCCTTTATAATGGATAGGCATTGACTACCATTTAAAATAATAATATTATTATATTATTTTTCTGTATAACTCAAGGTTGTGTGCAATGTATGATTTTAAGGAAACCCGTTGTTGCGTGTTGAGTACGCTATAAGAAAAAAATATCCTCTTTAACATAAAATTAATATTTTATTCATAATTAATAATAGATTTGAAGAAGTATTATTCTATAAATACTTGGGTTGTTACATCCTTCCCCCCTTTTGGAAATTGCATCCTCTCAATTTTAAAATTGGGCTAAAAAACATCATTAAAAGTCCCACATCCAAAAAAGAGTCAATAAATATATCATTTTAAAAGAAATAAATAGAAGCACAAAGGTCACCCGAGATAACACATACTAGAATTCATGTAAGAAAACATGGATATGGAAGAGAAAATAACCATCATGTTCTGATGGATAGTGAAAGGAAACATGATCAGGAGAAATTTAACAATCTGAAAACCATAAACATGTGATGGGTTAAAAAGTTGTTGATTCCCTAGTAAGAAAAGTAAATGGACAATGTTTTTTTAAGTTAATTTTCATAAATTTGAGTAATTTATTTATGATATTGACTAAAAACATATGGAAATATACTTACTTTTGATGTAGAGTTTCATCCTTTAATAAATCTCTTCCACAAACTCATATTTTCTCTAAACAATGAGTATTCAAGATGACATGGTCACACCTGAAGTGCTAGAATCAAATTATTTAGAATAAAATAATCCACAATATAAAAGATAATTCTTCATCAATTAACATTTTTATATAACAAAATTATTGGTTACAAATAATATAAGTCTTCTAATTTAATCCCATAATTAATACATTTAAACATATCATCATCCCTAGATCCAACATAATTCTTAAATTCCTAAAATATAGAAATCTTAGTCACTAAATATTCTTCATGATACTTTATCCATTTTTTCTATATTATTATTTTATACTTCTTTCCTACAAACTAAATAATGCATAATGTCCTGAGATTTCAATAATGTAAAAATATGCGCTTAGAAATAATACATACCTTTCATAGGTCATTTTCAGTTTCCTCATCTTCAAGTGGAATGGCATTAGGAATTAGTAAGAATATATTTCTGTGGTACTGCTGAACCCATTCCCAAACCTTCTTCTTAGGAAATATATATGTGTAATGACCATGTAAACCACATTTAAAACATTCAATTGGTCCCTCAGAAATAACTTCTTTCCCTTTCCTAGAGTCAACTAGATGATTCCTTTTTCCAGGGAAGTTTATTGATTTACGACTTTTGTTACCAGATCTATAACATCTTCCCATCCCTTTGAAGAATTTTCCTAGGTGTTTGTTTCCACACCCTTGACACATAGGTTTTTGAATATACTTACCTTTATGATTATTACCTAAACATACAGAGGAATTAGTTTATTACATATTTTATGCCTTAGAATAATCACCAAGGTTAAAATGGTTAATCATGAATCCAGATAGTTAGGTAAGAATAACCACAAGAGTTCTCATTACAGCTCCCATTTCATTTGGTTTCTTATTCAGAAAACCACCACAGTTTCCTTTACATCCATTGTTACTTTGGTACCTACTAGATCCAACCATTTTTAAAAACCAAAAAGGTTAGTGTGAGTATATCAAAAAAATCATCATATATTGTCTTATGAAGAGGGTAAAAACTATGATATACTTATTCATGTTATCTTAAAATCATTCAATTTATCTAAAAATAACTATGACTCTTGTAATATGCTAACCATTATAGTTATGTCACTTATGATTAAATAACACCCTAACTTATAAAGGTATCTAAACCTCCCTCTAATAACAACTATAAGGCACCAGCCTTAAACACCATATAATCTTGAATTAAGTTAATAATTAACATTGATTATATTTTCAGGTTTATAGATTTAGAGAATTAGGTCATAAAATATGAATAAAAACTTGAATATTACAAGTAGACACTTGTAATCACTATCAATTTTTTTATAGAACAATAACTCTTTAAAAATAAACATGTGTAGTTCCATATTTTTAACAGAATGAATTTTCCTTGATCCCATCCTTGACCCTATTCATCTTTATGTCCTCTGAAAAACATTTCAAAACATGGGGTGAGCATAAAAATATCAATATGGGATATATAAAGAAGTAAAACTATTAGTTTTTCAAAACAAAATGTAAACCATGAATACTTTATCATAAAGTAAAACTTTTCACCTATAAGAAGTAAAAAAACACTTCACTGAATATAAACTCATTGGTTACCCTTCTTGTAACCAAAAGATTACCATAAAGCCCATAGAAAGCAACATATAGCATATAAAGGTAACTTGGGACATAAAAATACTTAAATGGAATAACCATATGTTCAAATTACACACATATAATAAATTTAATAGCCATACGACCGACTTCCAAACCCAATGAATTGGAGGTTATAACGTAACCACACATCCTTGGTTTATCACGGAACCACCTGTCATTTGGTTTATCACGTAACCACCCATATTGGTTTATCACATAAGCAACCATAAAATGTCCAAGTACCATAACATAATCATAACACATAAAACAATCATAAAAGAAAAATAACATTTCCACATTTCAATCATAAGATATCATTTAAATAAATTCATATAATCAATTCATTTAAAACATTCAAAAATAAGAGTTTTGAATCAAAGTGTTTTATACCACTTTGAAACATTTGAAAAGAATTTACACTTTGAAAAATTCTTGTATATATGAATAAACACTTAAAAACCATTTTGAATACATGGACATGAAATATAAGGTTTTATAAGAGTAATTATTTAAAACATTTAAAATGATGTTTTAGTTAAAGAGTCTCTTACCACTTGAGAAACACTTGAATAAAAATCATTAAGGAATAACATTAAAAAAACATCAAATATCATGAGAATATACTAATTCATGATATAACATATCAAAAGGGTTTTATATACTCCATATAGGATTATAAAGGTGCTTGACATCAATATATGCCTCAACAAAAGGAGATTGAGATGAAGTCCCTTACCAAGTTCATATCCTTAGATTTAGGATAAATCAATGACATAATTATGTGTGAAAAGTATAAACACACCCAATATAAGTATATATTAAGTGTAAAACAAATAAGAGGTCATTTACACATATTAATGATAAAACAAAACCAATTACATGGATATTTAACTCAATGAATGCAAATTGAGTTAATATTCCCCTTACGAAAATTTGGCAGCCTAACAACGTCACTTTAAAATTCAGAAAATGAGTTGATGGGTGAAAAAAGGGAATATCATCAATTGGAAATAAAATTTATAGCAATAAGGATATATAATAACATATACCAACATAAGAAAATGAAAATTCAAAAGACATAACATAAAATAAGTCTTTGATGAAAAGATGAGGGTGAAAGGTTCCCTTACCTTGAGTCCAATTCATGACGTATGTTCCTTGTTCTTCCTAAATAATAAAATTAAGTTAATTTATACTTGATTAATTTTTTTTTCAAGTTAATTATTCCTTTTATAGAACTTATTACCACATTATAAAAATTACATAATTATTCAAGTTAATATCGCTCGTTTTGTCGATATTGGGTACTTGAGTCAAAAATGATCTTGTTATAATTACAAATTTTCCATGTGGTCAAAAATAAAATATCTCTAGAATAGTATTCAGGATTTGAATATCAGGTATATCCATTATATATGGATTTATAATAATCCCTAATATTTGGAGATTAGAAATGAAATGCGCCGTTCATGGAGACAGTAAGCCATTCATACACATGAATGCTACTTTTATTTATTTGTCATATTAAAGAAATGAAAACTAAATGATACATAGGTATATTATAATTCTAGTATAATATCATATGATATATATGTTACATTATTTCATTAATTAAATACTTTATACATTCCATGTATGGCATGAATGAGTCATATCACTTTGAGGGGGCGGTAGTCCACGCTTCCTCAAATGAAATTATCATATTTACAAAACATAAAAAGAATAAATGTATATTTGTAAATAAAAATCAAATTATAATAGAGACAATATAAATATAATATATATCATATATAAATAAAGTTCCATAATAATGACCACAATGAGAGGTGGTAGGGAAAAATTAAACAATCATCGTTTCGTGAGGGAGTAGTTCGTCGTCCACAGAAACAGTATATTCATATCCATTAGATGGAGGTGTGTGTAAGTGTCACTAGAATAATTCTTATAAAAACATCCTAGTATATTGAGGATACTGGTGTTGTTATGTAATAAGTGAATAAGAAAATCATATGGAGTGGAGATGGAAAATAAAGGAAAGGAACTTGAGAGAAGACGTTACCTCTAAATCGAGAAACTTCTTTTGATTTTAGCCTAAAAGATTTATTAAATTGCCTTCTTACCAGGGTAAGGATTCCAATAGGAAGATAGGGATGTTAGAAGATTATTTGAGCAGAGTTTGGATAATCAAAGTGTCTTGAGAGGTGTGATTATATGGGTATATGTGATGTCCTTTTATAAGAGGGAGGATGAGTACTTTAGGAATGTCTTGAAATATTATTTTATTATAAACTGAATTTAGATTTTAAAAATTCAAAAAATAATTTAATTAGAATATAATATAATTATAATGAGAAATCATCTCAACCAATAGGTTTTAAACAAGTTTTGGTCCCATGTTTAACCTTTTCTTTTATCTTTAACCCTTAATTAACTAATTTAACTCTTACCATGTCTTCTTGTATATTCATACAATATGGTTAATATGGTTACCATAAAATTTCAAATGAACCAAAAGTGGTTCATTAATGACAGTTTAAACATTATCTATGTAATTTGGCCAAATATTAGATTTTTAGGACTATTATATAATTTAATAAAATAGTATTTGTTTTAAAAACTCATTTATGTAAATTTTTATAATATTCTTATCATGACTTTTTAAAAATCCATAATAACTTGATTTTTTTTCAAAAAACCTTCATTAATTAAAATATAACACGTGATAATCATGGAAGGCATAAAAAGTTTTAAATAAATTTATTTAATATTTATAATCTCATTTATTTGAATCATTCATTAATAAGGTAATCACTACATCATCATTGTTTCATAACTATATTTATTTATTTGATGTATAAATATTATAAATAAAATACCATGATGTATTAAATATTTTTATATTTCTAATTAATATTTATAATCTAATAGAACACTTATATAACCCCATATTAAAATTGTTTTATGAAAAGATATATTTTTATGTTATATTTTACTTTACTTTAAATTAATTCTTATAAAATGTCATTTTCACATCAAACTGGATCCAGGGGGTCCCAAAAATCGACCCAAGGATTCCCATGGTCAGATATATCTCATACAGTAGGATTAAGACAAGTGTTAGGGTAATGTAATATTATTATAATATTATTTTATACCCTTATTTATCAGATTTACCCTCAAACCATGGTAAATAAAATAATTAATGAAGTTAATATTCATAATGTCTAAAAATAAAAGGTACCTATTTACACAATTTGGACCTCATGATTCCAAATATAAAATCCATTTTTCCAAATTCAAAACACAAAATTTGAAAAAATTAATTTAAAATTAATTCCCGTTGTCAAAACCAAAAAACAGGATTTTAAGAAGTAATAACTATAAAAAAATTAACATGTGTTTATATCCAATTTCAAAGTGAAATTACTTATAATGAACTGTATTGGATTAAATTATAAACACTTAATACTATTACACTTTAAAATAAATTAAAATAATAATCTAACTATATAAATAAATTAGATGAAAAGATAGTTTTGAATTAAAATGCAATAGTTTTTTACTATTTTTTAAAAAATGATCTTTATCAGAAAAATACAAAAATATCATCCAAAGTAATTTTGAAGTCCTTATTCCAAATAATAATTTTATATTTTCAAATAGAACATAAAAAATTGATAAAAACTAGATTTAAAATGGGTTCTCCATCAAAAGGCGGTAAAAATGCATTTTTAGAAAAATAATTCTTTTATCCGAAAAATTGAATTTGTTCCTATATAATATCTAGAAAAAATTCAAGATGAATTTAAAACATTAAATTGAATATATAAAATATATTTTTCATTGAATAAAAATCCATAAAGAGTGATATGATTTTATAAACACAAGTATTCTCTTTTAAATAGGTTTTCATAAAAACACATCCTTTATATTCAACTGGTTTTTTATTACCATTTCTAATACATTTGGTAACCAATGAATAAATATTTAAACATGCATAAACCATATTTCAGAATTAAGTTGATACTATTCATTCTCACCATTACAACGACTAGGCATTAACTACCATTTAAAATAAAAATATTATTATATTATTTTTCGGTATAACTCAAGGTTGTGTGCAACATAAGATTTCAAAGAAACCCATTGTTTCATATTGAGTATTATATTAGACAAAATGTAATCTTCAACGTAAAATTAATATTTTATTTATAAATAATAATAGATATGAAAAATTATTATTCTATAAATACTTGGGTCGTTACATAAAGAGGATCCAAAATTTGTAAATAATTTAGTAGAATTGGTGGGGGGGGGGGATATGTTCTAGATACACATCCACCATTTGAAAATTAACATGCTATTCCCTTTACCTACATGGCTACTCACTTTTACCATTTTAGTTTTGACCATGGTAAGTAGTTTTTACATTGTTAATTGATCCCATAAACTTAAAAATTAAATGGTACTTATTATATTACTTGGATTTAATTATTCTAAATATGAAATAAAATTTATAAAATATAAATACTATGTTTATGAACAATTAATTTTAATATAAGTGAATGTAACGTGTAAAAACCTATTTTGTTTTTATTAAACGTTTATTTTTTAAGCAAAAAATATATGTTTAGGATAGAATTGTCAATTAAATTGATTAAAATTAATTTAAAATAATTATTATAATTAATAATATATTTATTTAATAATAAAATAAATAAAAATATTCTTTTCATCATGTTATAATTAATTAAGAAATAGTCAACAAATAGTTTTTGTTAAAACAGTATATAAATTTTATAAATGTTGATCATGTGTTTAAAAATTCAATATATCATTTTTAAATCCTATATTGTTATTTATAATATTTAATTTTATATGAAAAAGTTTTCAAAAAATATCCATTTATACATTAAATTAAATAATTTCATAAAATTTGAGACATTAATAAAACCGATTCTTTCTTTATTCACATGAAAATTTAATTACTTACAAAAAATACAAAAAAATCATGTGAAGTTAGTATGATCCTGATAAATAAAAAAATTATTTTAATTTTATCAAATTCACATCTAAATTTTTTGATATTTTATTTTTTATTAAAATATAATATATAGCGTATTTTATCAAAAAATGACTTTTTGTATATTATCTATTCTTCATCATGTTTACTATAAATTATTAATTAAAATAGTTTAAATCCATTATTCATCTCAAAATGTATTATTCTTGAGAATAAGTAAATTTTAGAAAATATATTTCATTAGTTTCTTAGCTTTACTATTAGAGTTGTTATTTAAAGTGAGCTTTACACACACATACACAAATATATATTGAAAACCCTATTACTAATGTTTAAACCTTATAATTATTTTTTTGTCTTAAAATAATATATTTTGGTTTGTTTTTTTGGTTTTGTGTGGAGAAAACCATAAAAATAGTATTTATTTAGTGATAAAAACTTTAATTGTTACATTATACCCCCTTTAAAATAATTTCTCCCTCATAATTTCATTACAAGGAAGGAAAAAATTATGGGTACTTTTATATCCTCACATCCCCAAATTCCCACATATTCTCCTAAAACTTATGATTTATCCATATAACATTAACAATTTGAGTGGTCTTATTCCATGAAATATTTTCTCTTTAATCTAAGATCTTCATGGGTTGTTCTTCATAAGAGAGGTCATGTTTTGGTATCATAGATTCTAAGTTTAATACATGTGATGGATATAATGTAACATACCATATAAATGAAGAATAAGGAATATTCTATACTTATAATTTTTTTTAATTAAATATTAATTTTACTTTAAAAGGGTTTCTATGTTCGATAGCGTACCCGATACACAATAACAGGTTTCTTTGGAATCTTACGTTGCACACTAATAATATAATATTATTATTTTAAATGGTAGTTACTCCTAGCCATTTTATTGGAGAGAATGAATGAAACAAACTAAAATATGATTATACATGATTGTTAAATGTATTTACCTTATCCAATAAAAAATTAGAGGCTTAAAATATGAATGAATCTAATTTTAAGCATAATATACATTAAAAGGCCGATTTATCACCTTTTAATGGAGAACCCTTTTTAAATATAGTTTTGGTCACTTTAATACATTATATATGACCAAATAAAATCCTTCTTTAGAATTGGTAAATCAAAATTTACTTTGTGTAAATTTTTGGAATTTTTTCGATGAAGTTCATTTTTAATGAATAGTGAAAATATTGTATTTTAATTCAAAACTATGTTTTAATATAATTTATTTATATGGTTATATTATCTTTTTAATTGGTTTTAAATTGTAATTAGAATATATTTTTACCATTTAATCCAATTTTGGTCATTGGAATTAATTTCACTTTGAAATTGGACATAAAAAAGTATCAATCTTTTGATAGTTATTGTTTCTTAAAAACACGCTATTTGTTTTAACAACGGGAATTAATTTTAAAATTAATTAATGCCACTTCTATGTTTTGAATTTGGAAAAATAGAAATAATTTTTGAATTCGGAATATCAAATATAGCATTGGCTTAATTTTTGATATTTTTCTGAAAAACTTCAATTTTTGATGAATAGTGAAACCACTTAGTGGTAGTTAAAAAAACTGACTTTTTCGTTTAAATGAAAATTTACCACTTCTGTGAATTGAATTTAAAAAATCCGACATACATGGTTGTTATCAAGATGTAAAATGGGGTTCATTAATATGAAAACAATTTTTTGTGAATAGTAACTTTTGACTTTTATTTACCGCGGTTAAAGGTAAATAAGGTAATTCAAGATAAAAAGAATATTATAATAATTAAAAATTGCCTTAACACTTTTAAAAGCCTTATTGGTTGAGTCATTTAAAACCATGGGAATATTTGGGTCGATTTTGGGACCCCATTGAGACACTTGGGAGTGATAATGACAATTTAGATTAATTAATTTAATGTGAAGACAAAATTGACATTAACAAAAATATTTTAGTAATTCATTTTTATATGGTGTTATATAAGTCCTATTTTCGACTATAAATATTATTTGGAAAGATAAAAAGATTTACCATATCATGGTATTTTTTTTATAATTTTTAGACAAAAAATAAAATAAAATAGTTATGACATAATAATGATGCAGTATTTACCTCATTAATAAATCATTTAAATAAATAAGATTATAATGATTACAATATTATCCAAAACATGTCCAATTATTATTGGATGATTTTATTCGACCTTTACTCATATAATATTGGACTATAATTATTTTTGGACCATTAGAAACCGAATATCATTATATTATAAAATAATATTTTCACACTTTTCTAAAGAGCCCCTCCTCCCCCTTATAAAAGGAGACCAATTTTTACCAATTCCTCACACCTCTAAAGCCATTTGGCTCATCCAACCTCTGACCAATTAATATCCCTACATCCCTCTCTTCCCCCTAGAAGCCTTACCTTAGGCCTAAGGCACTTCAAGAAGTCCTTTTGGTTCAAACCAAAGGAGTTACCCAACTTAAAGTTAACGATTTTTATTAAATTGTTTTCATTTATTTTACTTATACAACCACTAAACTCTTTTTATTTATTTATATTGTAACAACACTAGTATCCTCAATATACTAGGAAGTTGTTATAATGAGGATTCAAACTACACTTACAGACACCTCCATCTAATGGATGAAGAACATAATGTTTCTCTGGATGGTAAACTAACGCCTCACGAAAGGATGATTGTTCAAATATCTCCAACCACCTATCATGGTGGAAATTATGATGGAAATATATTTATATATGATATATATATTAATTTAATGATTTCATTATTCTTCTGTACTTCCCAATTATATCACACCATTATGGTTTTCATAGTGGGTAAATACGATAATCCCATTTGAGGAAGTGCGGACTACCACCCCCTCAAAGTGATGTGATTCGTTAATGCCATATGTGGGAAGTATAAAGTATAGAGTTAATGATATTATATATGATATTATACTGTGATTATAATATAACTATGTATCATTATGTTTAAATTCCATTAAAATAAGAAATAGAAATGAAAGTAGCGGTCATGCATACGTACGACTTACCGTCTCCATAAACAGTGCATTTCATTTCTTACCTCCATGTACTATTATAAATACATGTATATGCTGGATATATATGATATATATGATATATAAATCATGAATATCATTCTAGATATAATGATCCTTTGATCACATGAACAACATGTAATTATAAGAAGTCTATTTTTGACTCAAGTACCAAATATCGACAAAACAAACGTTATTAACTTAAATGGTTACATAATGTTTATAACTTGGTAATAAGTGATATAAAAGGAATAATAAACATTAAAAACGTTCTTAAGAAAGTAGAAATTAACTTTAGTTTATTATTCAGGATATTAAAGAACGAACAGGTCAAGTAGGACATGAGGTAAGGGACTTCATCTCAATCTTCTTTCATTGAGGTATATTTTGTTCTAATACAAGAATTTATTTTATACGCTGTATAAAAACCTTTGACTTTTCATTTCATTCAAAGGGAATATTTTTCTACGAATAATTTTACTAAATGAAAAAAAAGAATGTTTCTTTTAACATACACGGTGATAGCGACCTTTTTCCACCGCCGTGAGTATTATTTGATCTTTCGATTCCTCAACAAGCCGTAATGTTTTTAAAAGAAAATAAATACCTTATACTCTTTTACATATTTTTGGTATTGAAAATGGTTTTGAAAATGGAATTTTTATGTCAATATATTTAAGTGATATATTATGATTAAAATGTGGAAATGTTTTCTTTCCTTTATATTTGTTGTATGTGTTATGATTTTATATTGGTACTTGGACATTTGACGAGTGGTTACGTGATAAACCAAATGATGGGTGGTTCCGTGAATACCAGGATGGGTGGTTATGTTATAACCTCCAATGCATTGGGTATGGAAGTTGGCCATATGGCTATTCCAATTAGTGATATGTGTGGAAGTCGACCGTATGATTATTCCATTTAAGTATGTTTATCTCCCAAGTTACCTTTATATGTTATGTGTTCTTTATATGGGTTTTATGGTAATATTTTGGATACAAAAGGGTAAGTAATGATCTTTTATTCAGTGAAGAGTATTTACTACTTCATAAAGGTAAAAATTATTACTTATATTAAAGTATTCATGGTTTACTTGTTGTTTTGAAAAACTAACAGTTTTACTTCTTTGTGTATCCCTTACTGAGATTTTTATGCTCATCCCAAGTTTTTGAAATGTTTTTCACAGGACATAATGTGGAATAGGGTCACGGATGGGATCATGGAAAATTCATTCTGTCTTAAACATGGAACTAGACGTGACTCTTTTTTTCAAGAGTTCATGTTTTGAAAAAAATGGATACTGGGTAGAAGTGTCTGCTTTGTAATATTTTGAGATGTAATAGTTATGGCCTAATTCTCTAAAACTCTAAACCTGAAAAGATCCTCAATGTGAATTATTCATTTAATCAAAGATTATGTAATGTTTTAACTCTAGGTCCTTATAGTTGGTATCAGATGTTGGTTTAGATAACTTTAGGAGTTAGGATATTGTTAAATTAATATTGATAAAGTAATTTATGTTAATATCAAGATCATGTAGCATTTACAAATTACCATGTTGCTTCGCCAAAGATATTTCTGTGTTCATAATGGTTTTCCGTAGTGGAAACATGGTAGCTATGTTGGGATGACATCCATAGGAAGACAACCTTCCAAATCAGCAACCTGAGATGGTTGGAATCAGAATTGAACAGTTTGTTGCAGTGATGGAATAGTTGAACCAATCTATAAATGGTGGTGGTATTCATGCAAGAGATCAGCCAAATCAACCACAGAGGAACATGTCAGTAGTGGAGCATTTCATGAGGCAACATCCCCCATCATTCAGAGGATCATCTGACCCTGTGCTAGCAGAAGGGTGGATTAAAGCACTGGAAAGGATTTTTGATGTTATGGGATGTTCAGAACATCAAAAGGTTAATCTCGATGTTTATCGTTTTGAAGGTGAAGCTGATCAGTGGTGGTCGATGGTGAAAAATATTAGGGATAATGAGGAGATTGATTCTCTTGTTTGGGATGAATTCAAAGGTATGTTTCTTGAGAAATATTTTCCTAAGGTGGTTCATCTTAGGATGGAAAAACAATTCCTAGAATTAAAGAAGGAGGATGAATCAGTGTATACTTATGAAGAAAAGTTCACTCGACTAGCAAGGTATGCACCAAATTTCATCTGAGATCTTGATAGTAAGATAAATCGATTTTACTCAGGACTAAAGCCACTATATCGAAGAGAATTAGCCTCTTGTGAGTTCAAATGTTATGAAAAACTTGTTCGTTGCGCGAAGAAGGTGGAAATGGTGTTTTTTGATGATCAAGTGTTCATTGAAAAAAAAACAGAATAATAGGTCCAGTTGGTAGGCAAAGGGGAAGAATTCATCAAAGAATCCTAGAGGTAAGAAAACTAAATATCCAACTTGTGAGAAGTGTGGTAAAAAGAATCCTAGAGAATGTTTATCGAAGTCGGGAAAGTGCTTCCGGTGTGGTAAGTCTGGTCATATTGCTTGTAACTGTAAGGAAGATGATCAAGCAGGCAATGAAAAACCATCAATAAGATGTTTTAAGTGTAATGAAATGGGTCATTAAGCAAATGAGTGTCCAGAAAAGAACTCAACTGAGGGAAAGAAGCCATAATACAAGCAAAAGGGGTGGTGAAATCCTTTGCAACTAGTTCAGCAGATGTTGGGCCATCAAATGAAGTAGTATCAGGTACACTGTTTGTTTGTTCATATTATGCCAATGTGTTGTTTGATTCAGGGTCTACACAATGATTCATTTTTGAGAAGTTTCTAGTAAATTGGGAATTCCATCTCATGATATGAATACAGAACTTATAGTAAAAACACCTGGAGGAAATGTTGAGACAAAAAGAAAATATAAGAACATTCTGTCCTTATGTGCAGAAAGAATCTACCCGCAAACCTTATTGTTTTACCTCTAGTAAAGTTTGATGTTATATTGGGTATGGATTGGATTTCTGTTTATCATGGTAAAATTAACTATAGAGCTAAAGATATTTCTTTTCAGAATGATTTTCATTTTGTATACAAAAATGAACCCTTGCTGTTGATAACATATCAGGAAGCTGAGAAACTAGTAAAAGATGGAAATGAATGTTACCTTACACATATTGTTGAAAACAAATGAGCTATTCGGATTAATGATGTGCCAGTGGTAAATGAGTACCTTGATGTTTTTCCTAATGATTTTCTTCGTATTATACCTGATCGGGAAGTTGAATTTACTGTTGACTTAGTTCCTGATGATAATCCAATTTCAAAACCCCCTTATCGAATGCCTCAAATTGAAATTTTAGAGTTAAATAAGAAATTGCAGGAGTTATTAGATAAAGGTTTCATTTGACCTAGCACATCACCATGGGGTGATCATGTCTTGTTCGTTAAAAAGAAAGATGGTTCAATGAGAATTTGAATTGATTATAGAGCATTGAATAACATCACTGTTAAGAATAAGTTTCCATTACCTCATATAGATGATTTATTTGATTAGATCCAGGGAGCTCAATATTTTTCGAAGATTGACTTGATGTCGGGGTACCATCAGTTGAAAGTAAAGGAAGAAGACATTCCAAAGACCACGTTTCATACTAGATATGGCCATTATGAATTTGTAGTTATTCCTTTTGGGTTAACCAATGCACCAACTGTATTCATGGATCTTATGAATAGAATTTTTTGTGAGTTCTTGGATAAGTTTGTGGTTGTGTTCATTGATGATATTTTGGTTTATTCCAAAATTAAGGAGGAACATGAAATTCATTTAAGGGTTGTCTTGAAAACCTTAAAAGAAAAGAAACTATTTGGGAAATTCAGCAAGTGTGAGTTTGGGTTACAACAAATTTCTTTCCTTGGAACATTGTTTCAAAAAATGGCATAACTGTTTATCCAGATAAAACAAAAGTTGTTGAAGAATAGCCAAGACACACAAATATAACCGAGATCCGTAGTTTTCTTGGTTTGGCTAGTTATTATTGGAGGTTTGTTGAAACTTTTTCACGGTTATCTAATACAATGACTAAGTTAACTCTAAAAGGTGTTAAGTTCATCTGGACAAAAGAAGGTGATGATTGTTTTCGAGAATTGAAAAGGAAATTGGTGAATGCTCCAGTTTTGGCACTACCATCTAGAAATGGTGAGTTTGTTATCTACTATGATGCTTTGTTGAAAGGATTAGGTTGTGTCCTAATGAAAAATGATCGGGTAATTGCTTATGATTCATGTTAGTAGAAACCTCAAGAGTTAAATTACCCTACACATGATTTGGAATTAGCTACTGTTGTTTTTTGCTTTAAAAATTTGGAGGAATCATTTGTATGGAGTGAACTGTGAAATATATACTGATCACAAAAGTTTGAAGTATATATTCAATCAGAAAGAATTGAATATGAGACAAAGGAGATGGTTGGAATTAATCAAGGATTATGATTGCACAATCCTTTATCATCTGGGAAAAGAAAATAAAGTGGCTGATGATTTCAGTCGAAAAAGTAATACTTCATTAACCATGATACATTTGGAATGAGATCCATTGGTTTTTGATTTGATAAACTTTGGCATAGAAGTTGTTGGTGCAGGGAATTCATCTGTTTTGTTTCAGATGTTAGTGAAATCATCTCTATCAGACAAAATAAAGAAAGCGTAGAAAGAAGACAGTGAGTTGTAGAAAAAGGTTGAGTTGGTTCAGAAGGGTAAGTTGCCTGATTTTAACATTGATAATGATTGTGTTTTGAGATTTTGGAAGAGATTATGTGTACCTTGTGATTCACAGTTGAAGAATGAGTTGTTATGTGAATATCATAGTTCCCCGTTTTTAGTTCATCCTGGAAGTACTAATATGTACATAGATCTTCGTGAGTATTACTGGTGGGATGGAATGAAAAGAGATATTACTGATTTTACTATGAAGTGCTGAACTTGTCAGTAGGTTAAAGTAGAGAGACAGTTACCGAAAGAAATGCTTCAGCCTTTACCAGTGCCAGAGTGGAAATGGGAAAATATATCCATGGACTTTGTTGTGGGATTACCAAAGACATATAGAGGTAATAATGCAATCTGGGTTATAGTTGATCGATTAACTAAATCTGCTCATTTCCTTCCTATTAGAGATACTTTGTCTCTAGATCAACTTTCTCGGTTGTATGTTAAAGAGATATTCAAGTTTCATGGAGTTCCCCTCTCCATTGTATCTGATCGTGATCCTAGGTTCACTTCTAACTTTTGGAAAGGCCTTCAGAATTCATTGGGTTCTGAATTAAAATTTAGAACAACTTTTCATCCTCAATCAGATGGGCAGTGAGAATGAACAATTCAGACCTTGGAGGATATGCTACGTGCTTGTTCACTAGAATTTTAGGGAAGTTGGGACCAACATCTTTCTTTGGTTGAATTTTCATATAATAATATTTTTCATTCCAGTATACAGATGGCTCCATTTGAGGCATTATATAGAAAGCGTTGTCGAACTCCAGCTTTTTGGGATGAAGTAGGTGAAAGAAAGCTGATGGGACCAGAATTGGTAGAAGAGATGACAGAGAAAGTTCCATTGATTCAAGAGCACATGAGAATAGCTCAGAGGAGACAGAAAAGTTATGCCGATAACCGGAGGAAGGATATTTCCTTTTAGGTAGGTGATCATGTCTTTCTCAAAGATTCTCCATGGAAAAGTGTGATGCGTTTTGGTAAGAAGGGAAAGTTGAGTCCGAGGATCATTGGACCTCATGAAATTCTGGAGAAAGTTGGATCAGTTGCATAGAGAGTGGTTTTACCTCCAAGTTTATCCCAAGTACACAATGTTTTTCATGTTTCGATGTTGAGAAAGTATATGCCAGATCCATATCATGTTTTGAGCTCAAAGGTAGTTCAGTTGGAAGATAATCTCTCTTATGAAGAATAATCAGTCCAGATTCTTGACTGTAGAGAGAAAGTGTTGTGGAATAAGGTAATTTACCAGGTAAAGGTTTTTTGAAAAAACCATATGGTTGAAGAGGCAACATGAGAATCTGAAAATGTTATGAGGGATAAATATCCCCACTTATTTTGATAAGTGAATAAAAATTGCGAGGACGAAATTCCCAAAAGGGGGGAAGGATGTAACATCCCAGGTAATTGATGAATAAGGCATATTTTATACATATTAATATTTTTTAATTAAATATTAATTTTACTTTAAAAGGGTTTCTATGTTCGATAGCGTACCTGATACACAACAACGGGTTTCTTTGGAATCTTACGTTGCACACTAATAATATAATATTATTATTTTAAATGGTAGTTAAATCCTTGATATTTTATTGGCGGTAATGAATGAAACTTGCTACAATATTATTATACATAATTTTTAAATGTATTTACATTACCCAATAAAATGTTAGAGGCTTAAAATGTGAATAAATCTAATTTTAAGCATAATTTACATTAGAAGGCCGATTTATCACCTTTTAATGGAGAACCCTTTTTAAATCTAGTTTTGGCCAATTTAATACACTCTATATGACCAAATAAAATCCTTATTTATAATGGGGACATCAAAATTTACTTTGTGTAAATTTTTGGAATTTTTCCGAGAAAGTTCGTTTTTTAATGAATAGTGAAAATATTGTATTTTAATTCAAAAATATGTTTTAATATAATTTATTTATATGGTTATATTATCTTTTTAATTGGTTTTAAAGTGTAATTAGATTATATTTTTACCATTTAATCCAATTTTGGTCATTGAAATTAATTTCACTTTGAAATTGGACATAAACAAGTATCAATCTTTTGATAGTTATTGTTTCTTAAAAACATGCTATTTGTTTTAACAAAGGGAATTAATTTTAAAATTAATTAATGCCACTTATATGTTTTGAATTTAGAAAAATAGACATAATTTTTGAATTCAGAATATCAAATATAGCTTAGGATGAATTTTTGGTATTTTTCTGAAAAACTTCAATTTTTGATGAACAGTGAAACCACTTAGTGGAAGTTAAAAAATCTGAATTTTTCATTTAAATGAAAATTTACCACATCTGTGAATTGAATTTCAAAAATCCGACATACATGGTTGTTATCAAGAAGTAAAATGTGGTTCATTAAGATGAAAATAATTTTTGGTGAATAGTAACTTTTGACTTTTATTTACCGCGGTTAAAGGTAAATAAGGTAATTCAAGGTAAAAAGAATATTATAATAATTCAAAATTACCTTAACACTTGTCCAAAACTTATTGGTTGTGCCATTTACGACCATGGGCATTTTTGGGTCTATTTTGGGACCCCATTAAGCCACTTAGGAGTGATAATGACAATTTAGATTAATTAATTTAATGTGAAGACAAAATTGACATTAACAAAAATATTTTAGTAATTAATTTTCATATGGTGTTATATAAGTCCTATTTTTGACTATAAATATTATTTGTAAAGATAAAAATATTTCCCACATCATGGTATTTTTTTATAATTTTTAGACAAAAAATAAAATAAATTAGTTATGACATAATAAAGATGCAGTATTTACCTCATTAATAAATCATTTAAATAAATAAGATCATAATGATTAAAATATTATCCAAAACATGTCCAATTCTGATTGGATGATTTTATTTCGACCATGACTCATCTTATCTTCGACTATAATGATTTTCGGACCATTATAAACTGAATATCATTATATTATAAAATAATAGTTTCACACTTTCCTAAAGAGCCCCTCCTCCCCCTTACAAAAGGAGACCGCTTCTAACCAATTCCTCACACCTCTCAAGCCATTTGGATCATCCAAAATCTTCCCAATTAAGCTCCCTACATTTCTCTCCTCCCCTATAAGCCTTAACTTAATAATATGGCGCTTCAAAAAGTCCTTTTGGTTCAAACCAAAGGAGTTACCCAAATTAAAGGTAACAATTTCTCTTAAATTGTTTTCATTTATTTTATTTCTCCAACCCCTAAACTCTTTTTATTTATTTCTATTGTAAAAACACCAGTATCCTAAATATACTAGGATTTTTTTATAAGGATTATTAGAACTAAATTTACACACACCTCCATCTAATGGATGAAGAACATAATGTTTCTATGGATGGAAAACTAACGCCTCACGAAACGATGATTGTTCAAATATCTTCAACCGCCTCTTATGGTGGCCATTATGATGGAACTGTATTTATATATGATATATATTATGTTTATTATTTCCTTATGCTTCTGTACTTCCCAATTATATCACACCTTTATGGTTTCCATAGTGGGTAAATACGACAATCTCATTTGAGGAAGTGCGGACTACCGCCCCCTCAAAGTGATGTGATTCGTTAATGCCTTATGTGGGATGTATAAAGGATAGAGTTAATGATATTATATATGATATTATACTGTGATTATAATATAACTATGTATCATTATGTTTAAATTCCATTAAAATAAGAAATAGAAATGAAAGTAGCGTTCATGCGTACGTACGGCTTATCGTCTCCATGAACGGTGCATTTAATTTCTTACCTCCATTGTAAGAACCCTGTTTTTGCTACTAAAGACTTCGGAATATTCTTGATGATATTCCAGAGCAGCGCCTTCAGACGGCGTGCGATTCCGAGCCCTGGAGTGGCCGGAATTAAATTTTCAGTGTGTTCACATTGGAAATGCAAAATAAATGGGATAACTCCTAAACGGAGTTCTGGATCAGAGATCTGAGTGAGCGGATGGGTCCGGAATGGGGTGTTTACCCTAGGAACGACATAAAACTTGTCGGCGCGGGACGTTTGTACCCCTCGCCCGCTTCTGGAATGTTAAACGGATTAAATAAATTAATTAATTCGTTTAAGGGAGAAATGCTGGTATCTCTTAAACGGTGGATCAGATTGGAAAACTGAGGGCACCGTTGAGTTTGGAGCGTGCCGTTTACCCTAGGAGGGGTATAAGTTTCGCGGGCGCGGGCCGTTTGTGAAAAATGGCCCCATGGGCGTTTTCGTAATTTGGAGGCCTCAGGCGCTAAGTTTAATAACTTTTGAACGGGGTCTCAGAATAAAATTCTGAGACCGCTGTTGCGCTCAGAGCGTGGTTCTTAGCCTAGGGGAGGCTAAATCCTGACCCCGTCAGGAGTTCGGGTTCGGGGCTGTCGGGCGGGCGTTTAAGTGAGTTGTACTTAAACACCCCCCTTCGTCTTCTTCCTCTTCTTCCTCAAACCCTCCTCCCCCTCCTTCACCTCCGACGAGCCGAGCTCCGACGAGTCGAGCTCTGGCGAGGTGAGCTCCGGCGAGGCGACTCCGGCAAGGTGCGGTGGTGCCGGCGGATCGACGCGAAGCTCCGGGCGAATCCCAGCGAGGTAGGTGGTGTTGTTGAGTTTTAAATCCCGAGCCCCCCTTTGAACCCCAATTTTAGCATCAGTTCATCATTTAATATTTGAACAAATCCCATGGACGCGTATTATAGAATTTTCTCTTTCCGATGCTTGTTTCAGATTTGAAATCGCAGGTCGGAGGCATCCGCAATCGTTCGCCGAAGTTTGCGGAAAATTCAGGAGGTTCTAGGTATTTCTGACGGGTTCCGGCGGTCCAACGGCTTAGGCGGCGGCGGTCCGAGGTTGAGGCGGCGGCGGCGGCGTCGACGCAGGGTGGCACGGTGGCTCGGTCGGGCGAGCGCGACGGAGGGCAGCGGCGGCTGGCTGGGGCGCGCGGTCGGCGAGCGGGGTCGTCGGCCATCGGCGACGACGCGGGGGGAGCAAGGACCCGCATCTTGTGGGTCCTGTTGGCACGACGCGGAGACTGGCTCTATCCGGTCTTCTGGGAATAAAACCGGACCCGAGGTGGGTCCGGTTCAGTTGGAGTGGGCCGCGGCCAGCCGGCCGCGGCGGTTCGGACCGGGCCGGCCGGGGTGGACCGGCCCTGTTGGCCCCCTTGTTTTCGAGAGGCCGTAACTTCCAAACGACACATCCGTTTGACGCGCCGTCTGCGACAGTAGATCCGTATTGATGTGGCGGATGTTTTGAGATGGTTTCGGGGATATTAAATTCCAGAAACGAGGGGCCTCGGTGGTGCGACGCGTACGTCGAGGGGTTTGCCGTTTTTCCGGGAATCTTGTTTTGGACGGCGCGGACGCGTCCGATGTCCGAATTAAGCACCGTCAGTTGCGTTGGGACCCTGATGTCGGGGCGAAGGCTTCGAGGGTGGTTTCGGGCATTGAGGTCGAGGTTGAGGCGCGGGCCCCATGACCCGTCTTTCGAGCTGCATGCAGCGTTTCACGCCTTTTTCACCGGACGTCCGTTCGGGGCGTGCAAGTAGTCGATGTTGGGTGTTTTTACGAGGGCATCGTGTTGGCGCAGTCTGCTCGCTGTAATTCCGCATGATGGTGCAGGCCCCACGAGGGCCATTTCGGGAGTTGACGGTGATTTCCAGCTTTAGCACAGGGCGACTGTTTTGGACAAGTGAATAGTCCATCTTGTGTACTTTTTCGAGAGGATCGCAACGGTGCTGTCTGTTCATTGAGTTTTGGGACCGGGATTCGGGTCCCACGTGTCACCGCTCGGGTGCGGTGCGCCGGGATGCACCTTTTTCTCCGGATATCCATTGCACTCATGTGAGTAGTGCTTTTGACGTGTTTTCCCGAGGGGATCGCAATGGTGCGATGCGCCCGACTGTTTTCGGGGCCGAGGCTCAGGATCATGGGACGCCGTTCGGGCGTGAGGCGATGTTGGTAACTTTTCCGTCGAATATCCATTTGAGGTGAGTAAGTTTTCGATCTCGCGTGTTATTCCGCGAGGATTACAACGGTGTAATCCATTCAGGCGAATGGAGCATTTTATGCGATATTATTAAATGTGGAAGCATGGAAGGTGCTCTAGTGGCGGTCCTTCTACCGTGTCCATAACAGACCCTTGGCATGTGAACGCGTGCACTCCTGGGAGAGTGATGTTGGTGTTTAAAGAGATGTCGTTGGTCGTGCCTGGGTCTTTGAGGTAGAGTTGTTACGTCACACCTTCGCATTGACGCTGGGTGCCGTGTGCACGCTAGCCTTTGGGCTGGAATGAGGTATACTCCGGGAGTATACGGAAGCACTTGGAGGTACGTGTTGTTTATACCTGAGGATGTTGGTGCACTCAGTTGGGGTTGACTTGGGGCCACACGTCGTGTCGGCCCCATGTGCATGTCATGTTCTGCTTGATGTACTTTGACCTCTCGCGGCGTAGAGGGTCCCTCCGTGTGTTTGTTTGACCAGCAGGGTGGAGTTTTTCCCCTGGCTCGGTGCTCGTTTGTTGACCAGAAGGGTTGAGTGGTCTCCCCTGGTTTCGTTCTCGATGGATCGTCCAGTAGCGGTGCTAGTGGCACCCCGTGATGGAGCAGGCACTGAAACTCTTTTGGGAGAGTTGTTCTGGAGTTGGGTGGCTACGCGATACCCACTCCGTGTTCGATTGGCCAGTGTTTCACCCTCATGTAGAGATGGCCAGAGCAGTTCTGAGTTTTACCCTCCAGCGGGGCTGGGCAGTGGGTTACTCATCGACTTCTCGGGTTTACCATCCAGCGGGGCTGGGCAGTGGGTTACTCGCTGACTTCTAGGGTTTACCCTCCAGCAGAGACTGGGAAGTGGGTCACCCGACACAATTAGGGTCTACCCACCAGAAGAGATTGGGCAGTGGGTCACCCGATGACCTCTTAAGGTCTACCCTCCAGCAGGGCTGGGCAGTGGGTCGCCCGTCGTCTCGTTCCAGGTCTACCCTCCAGCGCGGCTGTGCAGTGGGTTGCCTATCGACTTATTCCAGGTCTACCCTCCAGTGGGGCTGGGCAGTGGGTCGCCTGATGATGTATTATGGTTTACCCTCCAGCAGGGCTGGGCAGTGGGTCACCCAGAACCTGATTATGGTTTACCCTCCAACGGGGCTGGGCAGTGGGTCACCTGACGATGTATTAGGGTTCACCCTCCAGCAGGGTTGGGCAGTGGGACACATGTTGGCATTCCAGACTCAGTCCTTCCGACTAGTCTAGTCTGTGGCTTTCCTACATGATTACCAGAGCGGGACCCTTGGTTGTACGGGTCGGTGATGGAACGACTATGGCTTTGAGGAGACCTCTCGACTACAGGGCAGTGATGAGGTGTGGTTTTACTTTCCCTAGGACTCTCAAGATCGAGGGGCGCTTTCCCCACCGAGACGCGTTCTTGTGACGCGATCTAAAACTGTGCGGGCGAGTCAGTGCCTCCCAAAGCGGATAGTGTCGAGGTGCGGTGATTGAGCCCTTGGCTTGCGGTTCGGGGTAGACGTGTGGGATGCTGGGAATCGATGGAAGTTTCTTCTGGGACTGTAGGCGACTCTTTTCTTGGGCTGAGCTACGGGATGGAGATCCCCTTACGACGATGTTCAGGCTTCTTGATTGAGAAAAGGGATATGTATATACCTTTTTTCCGGTACCCACTTCTTGGGTTTGGTTACTCTCCTTCCAGGTGAGGTGAAGACGCGCGGGGTATGCCACGTGCTTTCCATGTCTAGCTTCTTGTGGTTGGACGAGTCTACTCTCCTACTATAGGCAGCGAAGACTCAACGGGAAGTTCATCTTCTCACCATTTCCAGCTCCTTATGTCTGGATGAGTCTACTTCCTTTCTCTTGTTGGGTTGAGCTGGACTCTCTGCTATGCTATTACGCTTTACTGCACCCTCAGTTGTACTCCTCTACTTTTCTGTTCGCTCTACCGCTCACCCTTCAGTACCTCCTTTTGATGCTCCCTCGAGCCTTCTAGGTATCCTACTGAGTATTTTTATACTCACCCCTGCTTGGGCTTTTCCCACACTTGGTGTGACCTTGCAGATGATGGACAGGTGGAGCGTGACTTCGGTGGAGCGTAGGAGCTTGGGAGATTGGACCGCGTGCGGTGGTCGTGGCCGGGTTTCAGGTGGTAGACCCATCAGCTGTTTATTTTTTTACCTGTTGCCGGGTTGTGGCACCTTTTCTGGTTGGGCCCGTGTTTTGCCCCTTTTTCCTTTTCATCACTTTACTTGTATCTTGTAGTGGTCGATGCACTCTGTGGTTTATTTATAGCAGTTGTTCTTTTACTCTGCTTATCTCTTCTTTTACTCTGCACTGTTGCATTGAGTGTGCTGCGTGTGTGTGTACAGGTACTTAGGAAAAGGCCTCTCCGAGTTATTGTGCCTTCGGTGCTGGTCGCCAGCCCCTGGCCTATGGAGGCGGGCCTGGGGTAGTTGCGGCTCGAGCCCGGGTAGGGTCGGTTCGTGACAAAGTGGTATCAGAGGTGGTTCGTTCCTGGGGCATTGTTCGGACGTCCCTAAAATAAAAAGGAATTGGTTGGGATTTAGGGCAACAATGTCAACGTGTCTCGAGAGCGGCTCTCAGGCCAGGGAGTCCAGTGATGGTGTGGCGGCCGACGTATCCATTCACCAGGACCTTGATAACCCGCTTGTCGACTCAGCATGCTGAGACACTTGTTGCAGGGAAAATTGGTTTGTGCATCACATATGACCAAGTCTTTGACTGTCCTTATTGAGTCAGCTCCCCATCGTTGTTGTTGTGGTATATACATATATGCTCATCTGACCGTGGCACTCCTTGATAATATTCAGGATGTCTCCGCGAAGACAGCCAGCCCAGATACCAGCTTTGGTTCTTGACGACGACCCTGTTAGCTACGAGGCCACAGTCCAGGACCCATCATGCGAGCCCTTTCCTCCAGGTGGGCTGGTAGCAGCACCCCCACCTGTTGAGCAGTAGACGGTTTCAGCAGAGCATGCTGATCGTGAGCGCAGGTTGAGCGCACTCTGTGAGTTCCAGCGGCAGAGACCACTGAGGTTCAGTGGTGAGCCAGACCCTCAGGCAGCAGAGGTTTGGCTCGAGGCAGTGGTTCGCCTTTTTAGGCTTGTGCAGACACCGATAGATTAGAGAGTGTCTTTGGCAGCCACCCTTTTTCGTGGAGCATCTCGGCGTCGGTGGGGTCTGGTGACTCAGTTTCTTGACGAGTCGTCGCTTTCTTTGGGGAGACTTTCAGTTGTTGCTCCGTGGGGAGTTTTTCCCCTCCTGCTTGCGCTCTGTTCGGATTCAGGAGCTCCTACAGTTTCGGAAGGGAGGGATGACGGTGGCCGAGTACGCGGCTAGTTTTGCAGACCATGCACGCTTTTACCAAGACTTGGTCTATGGCGACAACCTCTGAGCGCGGAAGTTTGAGCAGGATCTTCGGCGAGAGATTCATGCTGTCATAGTACCCTTGGGATTTTCCACATATGCCGGGGTGCTAGAGCAGGCGCTGGTGACAGAGGGCTTCCTGTCATGTTTTGCGGTTGGTAGTGGCAGTGGGCGCGACGGAGCCGGGACGTCTACCGTAGCTAGCAGGCGCCGGAGGACAGGACCTCGATACAGGTGGCCTTCCCACTGCCGGTTTCGGAGACGTGGTCGTATACCACTGTGGCGAAAAGGCGCAGGGCCTTTGCCGGGGATGCCATTCCGTGAGAGGATCCCGGGCCGTGGTCGTATAACGCAGTGGCGCCGGAGGGCACCAGGGCAGCCCAGAGAGTGTCGGTGCTATGCTTGTGATGGGCGAGGTCACTTGATATGAGACTGCCCGACCCGAGTTGCTGAGAGCTTCGGGCAGGCAGCAGGCGCACCACCACGGCAGAGGCAACACCATGATCGGAGTAGTACCCAGAGAGGTGGTGCTAGCAGAGGAGCGGGAGGAGCTGGAGGTGGGGGATGACGTTACGAGGTCTTCCCATCACCACTAGGCGGTCCACATCAGGCTCCGGGAGCTGACGGTTGGGACCGCGGGTAGCCGCGAGCTTTGGATCTCTACGATCCTGCAGAGCACGGGATGGTGAGAGATACCCCTTGCGACTCTTCTAGTTCTTGAATTAGAATTGTTAGACTCTTTGTGTGATCTTCTTTCCTCCCTGCTCCTTGTTTGAGGTGTTACCAGGGTGATGCAGGGCGTCGGGTGTAACCCTGTGTTGGTAAGGAAAAAGGCGTGAGACCTTTTCCTTTAGTCGATGGTGTTGGCTCCTACGCCTGTTGAGCGTGTAAGAGAGCATCGACTGTGGAATCTTGCTTGACCAGATATCCTTGGGTGTTTCACCATATGGATATTCTGAATGAGGGAATCACCGGGCCTTGTTTCAGGTGCGGGCGGTGATTCCAATCGCGGCGTGCGACGTAGAGGTTTGACCGGGGAGGTGAGCTACCCCCGAGGGCCTTCGGGCCGTTTGAGACCATGCAGAGGGATGGTGAGGCTCTTTACCGCCTTGCCCTAACCCTAAGGCCTGGAGTGGGTGCACGACATCGGCAAGGGCCGACCTCGCATGAACAGATCAATCCTTTGGTCTGAGTGCGGTGATGCAGAGCTGTGCGGGGGTTCTTCTGGGTATGGGAAAGCCAGGTGTGGGCTTAGTACCCTGTGTTGCTCCCTAGTTTTGCTTTTCGAGGATGAAATTCTTGAAGGAGAGAATGATGTAAGAACCCGGTTTTTGCTACGAAAGACTTTGGAATATTCTTGATGATATTCCAGAGCAGCGCCTTCAGACGGCGTGCGATTCCGAGCCCCGGAGTGGCCGGAATTAAATTTTCAGTGCGTTCACACTGGAAATGCTAAATAAATGGGATAACTCCTAAACGGAGTTCCGGATCAGAGATTTGAGTGAGTGGATGGGTTTGGAATTGGGTGTTTACCCTAGTAACGACATAAAACTTGTCGGCGCAGGATGTTTGGACCCGTCGCCTGTTTCTGGAATGTTAAACGGATTAAATAAATTAATTAATTCATTTAAAGGAGAAACACTGATATCTCTTAAACGGTGGATCATATTGGAAAACTGAGGGCACCGTTGAGTTTGGAGCGTGCCTTTTACCCTAGGAGGGGTATAAGTTTCGCGGGCGCGAACCGTTTGTGAAAATTGGCCCCAGGGGCGTTTTCGTAATTTGGAGGCCTCGGGCGCTAAGTTTAATAACTTTTGAACAGGGTCTCGGAATAAAATTCCGAGACCGTCGTTATGCTCAAAGCATGGTTCTTTGCCTAGGGGAGGCTAAATCCCGACCCCGTCGGGAGTTCGGGTTCGTGGCTGTCGGGCGGGCGTTTAAGTGATTTGTACTTAAACACCACCCCTTCGTCTTCTTCTTCTTCTTCCTCAAACCCTCCTCCCCCTCTTTCACCTCCGGCGAGGCGAGCTCCGGCGAGGCGAGCTCCGGTGCGGCGACTCCGGCAAGGTGCGGTGGTGCCGGCGGATCGACGCGAAGCTCCGGGCGAAGCCCAGCGAGGTAGGTGGTGTTGTTGGGTTTTAAATCCCGAGCCCCCCTTTGAACCCCAATTTTAGCATCAGTTCGTCATTTAATCTTCAAAAAAATCTCATGGATGCGTAGTATACAATTTTCTCTTTCTGTCTGTAACGACCCAATCTTTTTGAGTATTATAACTTACTCTTAATGATTTAATAAGACGTTAATGGTTAATGCAGAAAGAGGAGTCAATGGCTTCATCCAGTAGACTCAACCCTTATGAAGCCCACTTATCAGAGTTTGGGAAGGAGGTAGCATCTGTGGGCTTCGCTTTGGACCAAGCCCAAGCCGAGCTCCAGCGTGTCAAGCTTGAACGAAAACGCTTGCAGGAGAAGTTCAAGTTAGTGGAGATTGCTACTAGGGCAATGTTATCTGAGCCTCCCTCAGATTCTCTCACCATATCACACCTTACACTTAGGTCTTATGCCAGTGTTATAAGGGGCTATGTGATGAGACCCTAGTTTCCTTGTGTAATCCTCTCGGGTGAATAAATTGAGATTTCTTCCTTTAGTGATGTTTGTGAAATTTCAAATGTCTAGATAATTTTAGAATGTATTTTATTGATGAATTTTGAAAAAGGGATATTTTGAAATATTTATGTAAACCCTAAATAACTAATGATGTGTAATAATTTTCAAAAAAATGGTCTTCTACAAAAGTGTTCATTAAGGAATTTGGAGTCTAATAAGATCAACTTAATTTTTGATGAATATTAAATTATGAATAGTGATTTTACGCTTAGGATTAGTAATATGATCAAATGGATTAGTAATTTCACTCAAAGAAAGTTTTAATATAATTTAGACACCTAGATTAAGTAATGTGATTCAATAAAATGGGTAAATAACGGTTTCATAAATTATTAGTCAAGTATTAGTTTTTTCAGATGAATAGTGTTTTTTAATTAAAAATTTAATTAAAAATAATTAGAAAATTATTTTTATAAAAAGGACTTTATTTTTGAACTCAGAGCATCGATATTATGTTAAGGTAATTTTCAGGGATTTTTCTGAAAAAAATGAATTTTCGATGAATAGTGTTTTTATTTAAAAATTAAATTAAAAATATTTAGAAAATTATTTTTATAAAATGGATTTAATTTTTGAAATAAGAGCATTGATATTTGGTTAAGGTGAAATTTTGGGGTTATTCTGAGAAAGTTGAATTTTCAGTGAATAGTAAAAATACAGTTTTAGGGTTTCAGTATGTTTAATGACATCATAACGGTGTCATGATGATGTCATGAGATCTTTTGAGGGTTGGCCGGCCAAGGGTGATGAATTATTGTTTTGGGGGCCCCATGTGGCCTAACTCCATGATAAATGCCAAGGGAGAGCACATGGGTTTGAGAAAAGCACATGTGAGGTGTCCCTTGGCCATTAATGCTTTGTCCCCTCACTCTCCCTATAAATACCCACCCTTTCCTACTTTAGTTTTCACTCCCAACTCTCCCCCAACGAAGTTCTGGTCTTCTTACCTTCCAAAGAGTCCTCCCAAGGTGCCCCTAAGCCCTCAAGGTCCAATCCTTTGAGTTTCAAGAGTCACGTTTTAAGGTAAGGGATCCGACCCCTCTCTTTCTTTTCATGTAATCTCTTTTATGTCATTCCTATTATGCTCCATGTTTTTATGTGAGAGGATGTTCTTTTATATTCCTCTTACTGCCCTTTCATTTTTATATGATGAGAGATCCCCTCTTACTCTCATCATTTCGTTTTATGAAAGTTTAAGTGACGCCGTTAGGCTGCCGAATTTTTAAGGGATTCTTTCACCCTTCTCATTTTTTTCAAGTTCAATTTTCATGTCAAGTATTTCAAGTTCCTTTTCATTATGTTGGGGTATGATATCTATATCTATCATACTGATCTCTTATGATCATATGATGAGGGACCCTATTTGATCTTGTCAAATCATTTTCTTTTGAAGTTAAGTGACGCCGTAAGGCTGCCGGATTTTCATAAGAGAAATCTAATCTCTTTTTCCTTCCATGTTTTTCATTTCAAATGGTATGTCCCTAAAATTTCATTACCATGTCCATATGTCCTTCTTATTCTTTCACCCTACTGTTTTATGGATCATTTATGAGTGGGTGACCCATGTCCCCTCTCATTTCAATGTTTTCTAAAACACCGAAACTTAGCCGTTATGCTGCAGAATTTTCCCCTCAAAATGCCTCTCTCTTTTCTCAAAAATTATTTTATGTTATAAAGTGAATACTCAAAGCTCTTATTTCTACAAGGGTATTCACATATATATCAAAATGTTCCATTTTAAATTTTGGGATTTACATACATGAGACCCGCTTTCTCTTTCCGTGGGTTTAAAGTGACGTAAAGATCATGTCTTTAAAGCAGTTTTTAAAACATTATGATTATGAAATGAAACCCATTTATTTTATGCTGTGTGGGTTATTTATGAAATGTTTGATGATGATATATGTAGCTCACATGATAATAAAGGCAAATTTAAGGGTGCGCCCTGATAGCGCTCCAATGCATTGGGTAATGATGTAACCACTAGAGATTACAATTTTCACGATACCTTGGTGAATAACCTTGGTAATTTTCAAATGACACCTTGGGGATGGACCTTGGTGATATGTTCATGATTGTCTATGTTAAATGATGTAGCCACATCTTCAAGTTATGAAAAATGTTATTTTTATTATGAAATGCCTCATGATTTCTTTCTCATGCCTTAAAGTTCTTTTCATGTCCTTATTGAAGTATCTCAAGTTCACATGTAAAATGTTCCTCTTGTTTCCCTTACTGGGCCTTCTGCTCACCCTTTCTTTTGATGTATGTCCCCAGGTTATGAGATGCAGTAATGAACCTAGAATTAACTTAAGGAGACGCCTTTAAAGTGTTTAAGAAGAATGTTTTATGTTTTTTTTATGTATTATGATCCTTGTTTCCAAGACACTAGACCTTAAAGATCCTCAGATTTGTGTAATGTAATGAAAGTTTATGTTATAAAATGGCGGGTTGTTATAGTTGGTATCAAAGGATGGTTTAGTTATTTGTGGAAATTAGGATATAAAAACTTTAGGAAGAACCCTATAGAAAAGTTTAAATATAAGAAAACTTCCTGGTATTTTGGTAAGTATTGAGTAAGTGGTCTATCAAACAAATACATCCCTGTCTGGATATGAGCAGGTAGAGGAGGCTCTGGCACAGATGTACATAGGGGTAAAACCCGAAAACACCGCTTTGAGCTAGACTCGAATGGGAACTGGTGCACGATAACGGGCCTTGCTGCACTCTTGGTTACGACACTCCCGGGGGATATGTTTGGTTAATCACATGCTTTTTATGAATCATTATGAAGGAATTATAGAGAACTATAATTGTCTAAGCACGAAGTCTTAGTTAAAAGATTCATAAATGAAATAAGTTTCTCACTAAGGTTTTATTCTTTTAGAAAATGACGGGCAATAGGAGAAACCGTGCCGATGGTGACCGCAATGCACCATATGCTGACGGCCCTCCGTTGGAAGCCGGAATGGAAACATTCATGCGAATGATGAGCCAACTAACTCAAGTTATGAGTAATAACTTGAATCAAGCTGAGAGGCCGACCTCACCACGAAGGGAACAACTTTCTGTTGAGTCCTTCATGCGTCAACGACTGCCAACATTCAGTGGATCTACTGACCCATTGGTTGCAGAACAATGGATAAGCTCTATTGAAAAGATCTTTTTTGTACTTCATTGTTCGGAACAAGAAAAAGTCACCCTTTCTATTTACCGCCTAGAGGGAGAAGCTGATCAGTGGTGGTCACTGATCAAAAACACGAATCCACGAAGAGAGATGGAAGCTATGGAGTGGGAAGAATTTCGGGGGATTTTCTTTGACAAGTATTTCCCTCGTTCCATGAGAACGAAAATGGAGAAAGAGTTTCTCGAGCTGAAGCAGAAGGAGAACGAATCTGTCGGAAACTATGAGATGAACTTCACAAGGCTTTCCCGTTATACCTCAAGCTTTTTCATGGACCCTAATGGGAAGGTTGATAGATTCTTTGGCGGACTACGACCCCATCTGCGGAAGAATCTAGCCAACAGGGACTACGATAGCTATGAAGAAATAGTTCGAAGTGCTATGAAAGTTGAACTAGAGTTTGGGGAGACACAGTGGTCTCACAAATCTAATGAGAAGAAGAGAACTCTAGAACCAAGCCTGGGAAGAAGTTTTGACCAGGAAAGAGGTGGAAAGCATATGCAACATGCCACATGCAATAAATGTGGGAAGAAGCATCCGGGGAACTGCTTGATCGGAAGTGGAAAGTGCTATAGGTGTGAAAAAGAAGTCCATATTTCTCGGAATTGTCGTGGTGATGTGAAGCCTCAACTTCCCAACACTAACGACAGAGGAAAGATGGTTCTGGCCCTACCCGAAGTCACATGCTTCAAGTGTGGACAGCTTGGGCACTTTGCTAATCAATGTCCAAATCCGAGGGCGGTGGAGGGGAATCACCATCAACCTCAGCAGAGGCCAAGGGAGCAAGGTCGTGCTTTCGCTATCACAACAACTGAAGTTGAAGTTCCGAACGATGTGGTAGCAGGTACTCTTGTTGTCCTATCAAAACTAGCAAGTGCTTTTTTTGATTCTGGTTCTACGCATTCCTTTATTTCTTCCAAGTTTGCAAAGAATATAGAATCAATCCCCGAATTGCTTGAGGTAGAGTTGTCAGTCAAGACTCCAAGTGGGATTATCCATGCATCAACAGTGTTTAGAGACTCTAGTGTTTACTTTGGTGAGCACAATCTTATCGCAAATCTAGTAGTCATTACCATGATGGAATTTGACATTATACTAGGGATGGACTGGCTCTCAAAGTATAATGCTAAGATCAAATGCAGAAGTAAGGAAATCTCAGTAGTCTTGAATGAATGACCTACAGTTATCTTCCGAGGATAGATATCCCGAACTGATCCCTATCTAGAAGCACCTCCTATAGCTTTCTTTATGGAGTTAATCGGTGATGAGGAAGAAGGGAAAGGGAGCATACAAATTGAAGATGTTCCGATTGTTCAGGAATACATGGATGTATTTCCTGAGGAGTTACCTGGACCTCCCCCAGAAAGAGAGGTAGAGTTCTCCACTGAACTCGTACCTGGGTCTCAACCGATATCAAAGACTCTGTATAGAATGGAAAATGTGGAGCTAGAGGAGCTAAAGAAACAACTCCAAGACTTGTTGGAGAAGGGGTTTATCCGACCGAGTGTGTCTCCTTGGGGAGCACCAGTTCTCTTTGTGAAGAAGAAGGATGGATCAATACGGCTGTGCATTGATTATAGAGAACTGAACGGGATCACAGTGAAGAACAGATACCCTCTTCCAAGAATTGATGATTTATTTGACCAACTTCGTGGGGCTCAATTCTTCTCTAAGATTGACCTTCGATCTGGTTATCATCAACTGAGGGTGAAGAAGGAAGATATTCCAAAGACTGCCTTCCGATCAAGATATGGGCATTATGGGTTTACTGTTATGCCCTTCGGCTTGACTAATGCTCCTGCTATTTTCATGGATTTGATGAATAGAGTCTTTAAGGACTACCTTGATAACTTTTTGGTAGTTTTTATTGATGATATTTTGATATATTCAAAAAGTCTTGAGGAGCATGAAGATCATCTGAGGGTTATTTTGAAAACTCTACGGAAGGAGAGGCTCTTTGGGAAGTTCAGCAAGTGTGAGTTTTGGTTACAACAAGTGGCTTTCTTGGGGCACATCGTAACCAATGAAGGAATCTCGGTTGACCCTGCAAAGACAATGGTTGTGGAGGAGTGGCCTCAACCCACAAAAGTAACTGAGATTCGTAGTTTCCTTGGTTTAGCGGGATATTATAGGAGGTTTGTGAAAAACTTTTCACGGCTTTCTAATCCACTAACCAAGTTGACTCGAAAAGGGGTTAAGTTCATCTGGACAAAGGAATGCGAGGAAAGTTTCCAAGAGCTGAAGAAGAGATTGGTTACTGCACCTGTGTTAACACTACCCTCTATCGGAGAAGGATTCGTTATTTTTAGCGATGCATCTCTGAAAGGTCTTGGGTGCGTCCTCATGAAAAATGACAAAGTAATTGCTTATGCATATCGACAGTTGAAGATTCATGAGCAGAATTATCCTACGCATGATCTAGAGCTGGCAGCAGTTGTTTTTGCTCTAAAGATATGGAGGCACTATCTTTATGGGGAGAAATGTGATATATACACTGACCACCAAAGTCTAAAGTATATTTTCACACAGAAAGAATTGAACATGAGACAAAGGAGATGGTTGGAGGTTATTAAAGACTATGATTGTTCAATTCATTATCACCCTGGAAGAGCAAACAAAGTCGCGGATGCGTTAAGCAGGAAAGATCCTGTTGTTCTGGCAACAATGAGGATCCTGGGAGATCCCTTGATTAAAGATCTAGTAAAACTGGACATGGGAATTATAAGGAAAGGGACATCATCAACCCTATCCCAAATGATTTCTCAACCTTCATTACTAGAGAAGATCAAGAAGGCTCAAAAAGAAGATCCTTTGATGCAGGAGAAGTTCGAGGCTGTAAAGGATGGGAAGTTCCCTGATTTCAATATTGATCAAGAAGGTGTATTGAAATTTCGTACAAGACTATGTGTTCCATCTATTCCGGAGATAAATAAAGAACTGATGGATGAAGCTCATAGCTCTACTTTCTCTATACATCCGGGAAGCACTAAGATGTATAGAGACCTTCGTGATCATTATTGGTGGGATAACATGAAGAGGGAGATTGCTGATTACACTACAAGGTTCCTGGTGTGTCAACAAGTAAAGGCAGAAAGACAACTTCCTAAGGGGGTATTACAACCGCTACCCATACCAGTATGGAAGTGGGATAATATCACTATGGACTTTGTAACTGGTCTCCCGAAAACATCCAAAGGAAACAATGCGATATGGGTTATTGTGGACCGTCTCACCAAGACATCCCATTTTATCTCTATTCGGGAAGATTTCTCTCTGGATCAGCTTGCCAAGATATACATGAAGGAAGTGGTAAGGCTGCATGGGGTACCACTATCCATCGTATCTGATCGTGACCCAAGATTCACATCAAAATTCTGGAGAAGTCTTCAGCATGCTCTGAATACTGAATTGAATTTTAGTACGGCCTATCATCCTCAAACTGATGGCCAATCTGAAAGGACTATTCAGACACTCGAAGACATGTTGAGATTATGCTCAATGGAATTTAAAGGTGGATGGGATCAACACCTCCCATTAGTGGAGTTCTCCTATAACAACAGCTTCCATGCGAGTATTCAGATGGCACCCTATGAAGATCTGTATGGAAAGCGGTGTAGAACTCCTACTTGTTGGGATGAAACTGGTGAGAGGAAGCTTCTTGGGCCTGATCTTGTGCAAGAAATGACAGAACAAGTTCATGCCATCCAACAATACATAAAAGCTGCTCAGATTCGGCAGAAGAGCTATGCTGACAATCGACGAAGAGACTTGGAGTTTGGGGTTGGTGACAAAGTCTTCCTTCGAATCTCTCCATGGAAGAGAGTCATGCGGTTTGGGAAGAAAGGGAAGCTCAGCCCTAGGTACATTGGCCCCTATGAAATCCTTGATCGCATAGGAGCAGTGGCCTATCATCTAGCACTTCCACCGAACCTAGCTCAAGTTCATGATGTCTTCCATGTATCTCTCTTGAGGAAGTACATACCTGACCCTTCGCATGTACTGAACCCAGAGGTGGTACAACTGGAACATGACCTCTCTTATGAGGAGCAGCCAGTGGAGATCTTGGACTGTAGAGACAAGGTTCTACGAAACAAGACTACCCACCTTGTGAAAGTGTTGTGGAGGAATCATAAATATGAAGAAGCAACTTGGGAGCCTGAGGAAACGATGAAGCAAAAGTACCCTCACCTTTTCGACTAGGCCTCAAGTATAAATTTCGGGGACGAAATTTCTTAAGGGGGGAAGAATGTAATGACCCAATCTTTTTGAGTATTATAACTTACTCTTAATGATTTAATAAGACGTTAATGGTTAATGCAGAAAGAGGAGTCAATGGCTTCATCCAGTAGACTCAACCCTTATGAAGCCCACTTATCAGAGCTTGGGAAGGAGGTAGCATCTGTGGGCTTCGCTTTGGACCAAGCCCAAGCCGAGCTCCAGCGTGTCAAGCTTGAACGAAAACGCTTGCAGGAGAAGTTCAAGTTAGTGGAGATTGCTACTAGGGCAATGTTATCTGAGCCTCCCTCAGATTCTCTCACCATATCACACCTTACACTTAGGTCTTATGCCAGTGTTATAAGGGGCTATGTGATGAGACCCTAGTTTCCTTGTGTAATCCTCTCTGGTGAATAAATTGAGATTTCTTCCTTTAGTGATGTTTGTGAAATTTCAAATGTCTAGATAATTTTAGAATGTATTTTATTGATGAATTTTGAAAAAGGGATATTTTGAAATATTTATGTAAACCCTAAATAACTAATGATGTGTAATAATTTTAAAAAAAATGGTCTTCTACAAAAGTGTTCATTAAGGAATTTGGAGTCTAATAAGATCAACTTAATTTTTGATGAATAGTAAATTATGAATAGTGATTTTACGCTTAGGATTAGTAATATGACCAAATGGATTAGTAATTTCACTCAAAGAAAGTTTTAATATAATTTAGACACCTAGATTAAGTAATGTGATTCAATAAAATGGGTAAATAACGGTTTCATAAATTATTAGTCAAGTATTAGTTTTTTCGGATGAATAGTGTTTTTTAATAAAAAATTTAATTAAAAATAATTAGAAAATTATTTTTATAAAAAGGACTTTATTTTTGAACTCAGAGCATCGATATTATGTTAAGGTAATTTTTGGGGATTTTTCTGAAAAAAATGAATTTTCGATGAATAGTGTTTTTATTTAAAAATTAAATTAAAAATATTTAGAAAATTATTTTTATAAAATGGATTTCATTTTTGAAATAAGAGCATTGATATTTGGTTAAGGTGAAATTTTGGGGTTATTCTGAGAAAGTTGAATTTTCAGTGAATAGTAAAAATACAGTTTTAGGGTTTCGGTATGTTTAATGACATCATAACGGTGTCATGATGATGTCATGAGATCTTTTGAGGGTTGGCCGGCCAAGGGTGATGAATTATTGTTTTGGGGGCCCCATGTGGCCTAACTCCATGATAAATGCCAAGGGAGAGCACATGGGTTTGAGAAAAGCACATGTGAGGTGTCCCTTGGCCATTAATGCTTTGTCACCTCACTCTCCCTATAAATACCCACCCTTTCCTCCTTTAGTTTTCACTCCCAACTCTCCCCCAACGAAGTTATGGTCTTCTTACCTTCCAAAGAGTCCTCCCAAGGTGCCCCTAAGCCCTCAAGGTCCAATCCTTTGAGTTTCAAGAGTCACGTTTTAAGGTAAGGGATCCGACCCCTCTCTTTCTTTTCATGTAATCTCTTTTATGTCATTCCTATTATGCTCCATGTTTTTATGTGAGATGATGTTCTTTTATATTCCTCTTACTGCCCTTTCATTTTTATATGATGAGAGATCTCTTCTTACTCTCATCATTTCGTTTTATGAAAGTTTAAGTGACGCCGTTAGGCTGCCGAATTTTTAAGGTATTCTTTCACCCTTCTCATTTTTTCAAGTTCAATTTTCATGTCAAGTATTTCAAGTTCCTTTTCATTATGTTGGGGTATGATATCTATATCTATCATACTGATCTCTTATGATCATATGATGAGGGACCCTATTTGATCTTGTCAAATCATTTTCTTTTGAATTTAAGTGACGCCGTAAGGCTGCCGAATTTTCATAAGAGAAATCTAATCTCTTTTTCCTTCCATGTTTTTCATTTCAAATGGTATGTCCCGAAAATTTCATTACCATGTCCATATGTCCTTCTTATTCTTTCATCCTACTATTTTATGGATCATTTATGAGTGGGTGACCCATGTCCCCTCTCATTTCAATGTTTTCTAAAACCCCGAAACTTAGCCGTTATGCTGCAGAATTTTCCCCTCAAAATGCCTCTCTCTTTTCTCAAGAATTATTTTATGTTATAAAGTGAATACTCAAAGCTCTTATTTCTACAAGGGTATTCACATATATATCAAAATGTTCCATTTTAAATTCTGGGATTTACATACATGAGACCCGATTTCCCTTTCCGTGGGTTTAAAGTGACGTAAAGATCATGTCTTTAAAGTAGTTTTTAAAACATTATGATTATGAAATGAAACCCATTTATTTTATGCTGTGTGGGTTATTTATGAAATGTTTGATGATGATATATGTGGCTCACATGATAATAAAGGAAAATTTAAGGGTGCGCCCTGATAGCGCTCCAATGCATTGGGTAATGATGTAACCACTAGAGATTACAATTTTCACGATACCTTGGTGAATAACCTTGGTAATTTTCAAATGACACCTTGGGGATGAACCTTGGTGATATGTTCATGATTGTCTATGTTAAATGATGTAGCCACATCTTCAAGTTATGAAAAATGTTATTTTTATTATGAAATGCCTCATGTTTTCTTTCTCATGCCTTAAAGTTCTTTTCATGTCCTTATTGAAGTATCTCAAGTTCACATGTAAAATGTTCCTCCTGTTTCCCTTACTGGGCCTTCTGCTCACCCTTTCTTTTGATGTATGTTCCCAGGTTATGAGATGCAGTAATGAACCTAGAATGAACTTAAGGAGACGCCTTGCAAGTGTTTAAGAAGAATGTTTTATGTTTTTTTTATGTATTATGATCCTTGTTTCCAAGACACTAGACCTTAAAGATCCTCAGATTTGTGTAATGTAATGAAAGTTTATGTTATAAAATGGTGGGTTGTTATACTGACTCTTGTTTCGGATTTGAAATCGGAGGTCGGAGGCATCCACAATCGTTCGCCGAAGTTTGCGGAAAATTCGGGAGGTTTTGGGTGTTTCCGACGGGTTCCGGCGGTCCGGCGGCTTAGGCGGCGGCGGTCCGAGGTTGATGCGGTGATGGCGGCGTCGACGCAGGGTTGCGCGGTGGCTCGGTCGGGCGAGCGTGACGGAGGGCAGCAGCGGCTGGCCGTGGCGCGCGGTCGGCGAGTGGGGTCGTCGGCCATCGGCGGCGACGCGGGGGGAGCAAGGACCCGCATCGTGCGGGTCCTGTTCGCGCGACGCGGAGACCGGCTCTGGCCGGTCTTCTGGGAATAAAACCGGACCCGAGGTGGGTCCGGTTCAGTTGGAGTGGGCCGCGGCCAGCCGGCCGCGGCGGTTCGGACCGGGCCGGCCGGGGTGGACCGGCCCGGTTGGCCCCCTTGTTTTCGAGAGGCCGTAACTTCCAAAAGGCGCGTCCGTTTGACGCGCGGTCTGTGGAAGTAGATCCCTATTGACGAGGCGGATCTTTTGAGATAGTTTCGGGGATTTGTAATTCCCGAAATGAGGGGCCTCGGTGGTGAGACGCGTACGTCGAGGGGTTTGCTATTTTTCAGGGAATCATTTTTTGGACGGCGCGGACGCGTCCGACGTCCGAATTAAGCGCCGTCAGTTGCGTTGGGACCCTGATGCCGGGGTGAAGGTTTCCAGGGTGGTTTCGGGCGTTGAGGCCGAGGTTGAGGCACATGCCCCACGACCCGTCTTTCGAGCTGCATGCAGCGTTTCACGCCTTTTTCACCGGACGTCCGTTCGGGGCGTGCGAGCAGTCGATGTTGGGTGTTTTTTCAAGGGCATCGCGTCGGCGTAGTCTGCCCGCTGTAATTCCGCAAGATGGTGCGGGCCCCACGAGGGCCGTTTTGGGAGTTGACGGTGATTTTCAGCTTTATCACTGGGCGACTATTTTGGACAAGTGAATAGCCCATATTGTGTACTTTTTCGAGAGGATCGCAACGGTGCGATCCGTTCGTTGAAATTCGGGACCGAGATACGGGACCCACGTGGCACCGCTCGGGTGCGGTGCACCGGGATGCACCTTTTTCTCCGGATATCCGTTTCACTCATGTGAGTAGTGCTTTTGACGTGTTTTCCCGAGGGGATCGCAATGGTGTGATGCGCCCGACTGTTTTCAGGGCCGAGGCTCGGGATCACGGGATGCCGTTCGGGCATGAGGCGGTGTTGGCGACTTTTCCATCGGATATCCGTTTGAGGCGTGTAAGTAGTCGATCTCGCGTGTTTTTCCGCGAGGATTACAATGGTGTAATCCGTTAAGGCGAGCAATGCCTTTTACGCAATCTTATTAAATGTGGAACCATGGAAGGTGCTCTAGTGGCGGTCCTTCTACAGTGTCCATAGCAGACCCTTGGTGTGTGAACGCTTGCACTCCTGGGAGAGTGATGTTGGTGTTTAAAAAGATGTGGTTGGCCGTGCCTGGGCCTTTTAGGTAGAGTTGTTACATCACGCCTTCGCGTTGACGCTGGGTTCCATGTGCACGCTAGCCTTTGGGCTGGAATGAGGTATACTCCGGGAGTATACGGGAGAACTTGGAGGTACGTGTTGTTTGTACCTGAGGATGTTGGTGCGCTCGGTTGGGGTTAACTTGGGGCCACACGTCGTGTGGGCCCCATGTGAGTGTCGTGTTCTGCCTGGCGTACTTTGACCTCTCACGGCGTAGAGGGTCCCTCCGTGTGTTTGTTTGTCCAGCAGGGTGGATTTTTTCCCCTGGCTCGGTGCTCGTCTGTTGACCAGTAGGGTTGAGTGGTCTCCCCTGGTTTCGTTCTCGATGGATCGGCCAGTAGCGGTGCCAGTGGCACCCCGTGATGGAGCAGGCGCTGAAACTCTTTTGGGAGAGTTGTTCTGGAGTTGGGTGGCTGCGCGATACCCACTCCGTGTTCGATTGGCCAGTGTTGCACCCTCCTGTAGAGATGGACAGAGCAGTTCTGAGTTTTACCCTCCAGCGGGGCTGGGCAGTGGGTTACTCATCGACTTCTCAGGTTTACCCTCTAGCGGGGCTGGGCAGTGGGTTACTCGCTGACTTCTAGGGTTTACCCTCCAGCAGAGACTGGGCAGTGGGTCACCCGACACACTTAGGGTCTACCCTCCAGTAGAGATTGGGCAGTGGGTCACCCGACGACCTCTTAAGGTCTACCCTCTAGCAGGGCTGGGCAGTGGGTTGCCCGTCGTCTCGTTCTAGGTCTACCCTCCAGCGCGGCTGGGCAGTGGGTCGCCTGTCGACTTATTCCAGGTCTACCCTCCAGCGGGGCTGGGCAATGGGTTTCTTGATGATGTATTATGGTTTACCCTCCAGAAGGGCTGGGCAGTGGGTCACCCAATATCATATTATGGTTTACCCTCCAGCGGGGCTAGGCAGTGGGTTGCCTGACAATGTATTAGGTTTCACGCTCTAGTAGGGCTAGGCAGTGGGTCACCCGATATCTGGTTATGAATTACCCTCCAGCAGGGCTGGGCAGTGGGACACCTATTGGCATTCCAGACTCAGTCCTTCCGACTAGGCTAGTATGTGGCTTTCCTCCGTGATTACCAGAGCGGGACCCTTGGTTGTACGGGTCGGTGATGGAACGACTATGGATTTGAGGAGACCTCTCGACTGCAGGGCAGTGACGAGGTGTGGTTTGAATTTCCCTAAGACTCTCAAGATCGAGAGGCCCTTTACCCACCGAGATGCGTTCTTGTGACGCGATCTAAAACCATGCGGGCGAGTCAGTGCCGCCCAAAGCGGATAGTGTTGAGGTGCGGTGATTGATCCCTTGGCTTGCGGTTCAGGGTAGACATGCGGGATACTGGGCATCGATGGAAGTTTCTTCTAGGACTATAGGCGACTCTTTTCTTGGGCTGAGCTATGGGATGGAGATCCCCTTATGACGATGTTCGGGCTTCTTGATTGAGAAAAGGGATATTTATATACCTTGTTTCCGGTACCCACTTCTTGGTTTTGGTTACTCTCCTTCCAGGTGAGGTGAAGGCACGGGGTATGCCACGTGCTTTCCGTGTCTAGATTCTCGTGGTTAGACGAGTCTACTATCCTGCTATAGGCAGCGAAGACTCGAGGGGAAGTTTATCTTCTCACCGTTTCCAGCTTCTTATGTCTGGACCAGTCTACTTCCTTTCTCTTGTTGGGTTGAGCTGAACTCTCTGCTGTGCTGTTACTCTTTACTGCACCCTCAGTTGTACTCCTCTACTTTTCTGTTTGCTCTACCACTCACCCTTCGGTACCTCCTTTTGTTGCTCCCTCGAGCCTTCAGGGTATCCTATTGAGTATTTTTATACTCACCCCTGCTTAAGATTTTCCCGCACTTGGTGTGCCCTTGCAGACGACGGACAAGTGGAGCGTGACTTCGGTGGAGCGTAGGAGCTTGGGAGCTTGGACCGCGTGCGGTGGTCATGGCCGGGTTCCAGGTGGCAGACCCATCAGCTGTTTGTTTTTTCTTACCTATTGCTGGGTTGTGGCACCTCTTCTGGTTGGGCGCGTGTTTTTCCCCTTTTTCCTTTTCAGCAATTTACTTGTATCTTGTAGTGGTCGATGCACTCTGTGGTTTATTTATAGGAGTTTTTCTTTTAATCTGCTTGTCTCTTCTTTTACTCTGCACTGTTGCATTGAGTGTGCTGTGTGTGTGTGTACAGGTACTTAGGAAAAGGCCTCCCCTAGTTATTGTGCCTTCGGCGCTGGTCGCCAGCCCCTGGCCTATGGAGGCGGGCCTGGGGTAGTTGCGGCTCGAGCCAGGGTAGGGTCGGGTCGTGACATCCATGTACTATTATAAATTCATGTATATAATGGATATATATGATATATATGATATATAAATCATGAATATAATTCTGGATATAATGATCCTTTTACCACAAGAACAACATGTAATTATAATCAATCCATTTTTGACTCAAGTAGCAAATATCGACAAAACAAATGTTATTAACTTAAATGGTTACATAATGTTTATAACATGGTAATAACTGATATAAAAGGAATAATAAACCTGAAAAAGGTTCTTAAGCAAGTAGAAATTAACTTTATTTTATTATTCAGGATATTAAAGAACAAACGGGTCATGTCGGACACGAGGTAAGGGACTTCGTCTCAATCTCCTTTCATTGAGGATTATTTTGTTCTAATACAAGACATTCTTTTATACGCTGTATAAAAACATTTGACTTTTCATTTCATTCAATGGGAATATTTTTCTACAAAGCATTTAACTAAACGACAAAGAATAATGTATCTTTTAACGTATGTGGTGACAATGATGTTTTTCCGCCACCGCGTGTATTATTTGATCTTTGGATTCCTCAACAAGCCGTAATGTTTTTAAAAGAAAATAAATACCTTATACACTTTTACGTATTTTTGGTATTGAAAATGGGTTTGAAAATGGATTTGTTATGTCAATATATTTAAGTGATATATTTTGATTGAAATGTGGAAATGTTTTCTTTCCTTTATATTTGTTGTATGTGTTATGATTTTATATTGGTACTTGGACTTTTGATGGGTGGTTACGTGATAAACCAAATGACAGGTGGTGCCGTGAAAACCAGGATGGGTGGTTACGTTATAACCTCCAATGAGTTGGCTATGGAAGTCGGCCATATGGTTATTCGATTTACTAATATGTGTGGAAGTCGACCGTATGGTTATTCCATTTAAGTATGTTTATGTCCCAAGTTACCTTTATATGTTATGTGTTCTTTATATGGGTTTTATGGTAATATTTTGGTTAAAAAATGGTAAGTAATGATCTTTTATTCAGTGAATAGTATTTACTACTTCATAAAGGTAAAAAGTATTACTTATGTTAAAGTATTCATGGTTTACTTGTTGTTTTGAAAAACTATCAGTTTTACTTATTTTTGTTTCCCTTACATAGATTTTTATGCTCATCCCAAGTTTTTGAAATGTTTTTCATAGGACATAATGTGGAATAGGGTCAAGGATGGGATCAAGGAAAATTCATGCTGTCTTAAACATGGAACTAGATATGAATCTTTTTTTCAAGAGTTCATGTTTTGATAAAAATGGAAACTGGGTAGAAGTGTCTACTTTGTAATCTTTTGAGATGTAATAGTTATGACCTAATTATCTAAAACTCTAAACCTGGAAAGATCCTCAATATGAACTATTCATTTAATTCAAGATTATGTAATGTTTTAAGGCCGAGTCCTTATATATATAATGTAATTTCTCAAAAAATGGTACATGGAAGATATCATGCACTTTGGAGAGTTGAGGAGGGATGTACAAATCAATAAGTTTCAACCTTGAAATGAACATGGATCTCAAATTGAACGATGTATTTAGGGCTCACCTTCCTTTTCTTCCAAAATCTCATAACTTATTTCCGTAGAGATATTAAGAGAAATACCTTATCATCAAATTATGATTCGAGATATTTTCAATGAGTATTGGAATAACTATTTCAGTGACATTGTGTTGTTTTCACATGCCACCAAATGGTTTGGAGATTCTTCATCATTTCATAGAGAGGGTCAGGCCCTATCATCTTTATTTAACCAACTCCATCCCAGTATGCTGGAATTCTGCATCTCTTCCCCTATAGAGCCTCATATGGTTCCATTAAGATAATAGAAGGTAAACTATTGTTATATGAGAACTCTATTAGAGGAAGATCTTGATCCCAACATCCTTGGAAATCAATTGAACAAGATCTCAACATATCCTCTAGTGTTTGAATGGTTCTATTAGACTAACCATCTTTATGAGGGTGGTAAGTGGTGATAAAATTGAACTCAGTTTCCGAAAATAGCTAAAGAATTTTCTATAATCTCAATGTAAACATTGTATCTCGATCAGATATAATAAAGAGGGTTACTCCATGAATCTTAACCAACTCTTTAAGTTATACATTGGAAAAATGTTATTGAAATAAATGCTATTTTATGGAAATAAAATTCATTGAAATTATATGGAGATCAACTACAACCCATACAGAATTGTGTCCTTAAGATGTCCTAGGGAGTCCTATGATGTAATACATGGTGATATTTTTTCATTTTTATATACGCATCATAATGGTTCCATAATCCATTTAGGATTTTAACACTACATATTATCTTACTAACATACCAAGCATCGAGATATATACTCTATGATTTCCAAGTTCATGTTATCCCACCAAAAGTTTGATTCAGATCTCTCTCTCTATATATTTTCTTTGGGATAGATAGATAAGGATTGAATATATGCATAATCCAAAATATATTTCTCTAGTTATGGTACATATATGACACATATCCAATTTCAAACCCTTATAAAACCTTTTTTATAAAATTTTAACTCTAGAATATTATTTACCTAGATTTTAGCTCCATATAATCCTTATCATCATCTTTGATCCTTATATGAATATTTGGTTTAAAAGAAACTTCGGAATGGTAATATTTCTACCATTCCCTTATGAGTTCAATATTCATACTTTATAGATCTATGAGTCTTGAGTCTTTTTCAATCCTCATCAAGTATTATGTAAAAATATCTTTTCCACCCAGAGAATAAACCACCTTGTTTACATTTCCATGGTGGAAATGTATTGATAAATCATAACAATTGATTAAATATAACCATGTACTTTGGATCATGTTTAAATCCTTATGTGTGATGATATATTTCAAGATCTTGTGATCAGTGTATATTTCACACTTCTCACAACAAAGGTAATGTTATAATTTTTTTAATGAAAATATTACCCCTAATAATTCCAAATCATGCATTAGGTAGTTTTTATCATGAGAAATTAATTGGAATACGACATAATAAATTACGTTATCATTTTTATGAGGATGCATCCCATGCATTTTAATAATTCATCACTATAAAGTACAAACCCTTCAGCACTATAGGGTAATGTAAGCATAGGTGAAGTGACAAAATTTTCCTTAAGCTCTTTGAATATTTCCTTAAAATATTTTTATAGAGGTACTAGAATCCTTTCCATGTTAGTTTTTAATAGATTTGGTAGCCTTGAAAAATTTCACAAAAAGTGTTTTTAATATCTAGATGACCTAAGAAAACTATAGATTTACATCGTAATGGTTAGTCTGGTCCATTTCTCAATAACCTCATTTTTTAAAGACCTACATATCTTCATATATACCCTTTCTTGTGATGAAATGACATTAAAACATCACTATTTTTAGTAAAAATTCAAATTTTCATAGTTTATAGTATAGTTTATCATTCCCTAGGGACTTCAAAATAATCCTTAGGTGATCATCATACTCTTCATTTATTTTTTATTATATACGGATATTATTTACAAAATACCAAAAATTGATCCAGGTAATACCAAAAGACTCTATTAATAAGATCCATGATGATAACATGGGAATTAGAAATTCTAATAAACCTCAATGTAAACTAATATGGTCCATAATATTTTTGAAATTCTATCTTTGGAATTTTCTCCCTTTTTTTACCCTTAGTTAACTATATCCATATTTGAGGCCAATCTTTGAGAATAAGTTATATCCTCTGATTTAATAAAAAAAATCATCAATATGGGGTATATGATATTTATTTTTGATCCTGATTTTGTTTAGATCATTATAATTGATCAAAATATGCATTGTTCCATCCTTATTTTTTATGAACATAACTGGTTCACCCCTTGGTGAAGTACTAGGGTTTATAAAAACCATTTTAAAATTCTCTTGTAATTACCTCATCAATTCATCTATTTTAATAGATGTTATTTTATAGAGAGTCTTTTTGATAAGCAATGTGTTGGGACCCATAATTTTGGATATGTTTTCAGAGTAACATAATGTAAGAAGGGTTGTTCAAAGTGTTATATTTTTCTATAACATAAATCACCTTAATTGGTTTCACTTTCCCCCAATAATGATCAGATAAAGTGTATAGAATGATGTTTACTAGCTTGATTTTATCAGATATATATTACTAATTTGATGTTATTGTTTAGAGTTTTAGCAGTGGATTCTTATCCAAGTTCACTCTTGAGTGTATTGGAAAACTTTTCAGTGATTTCGAAATTGAGAAATGATTTTTTGTACTTATAATTTCAAACTTCAAGACTTTTAACATCACAATACCTTTCTAAAAGGCAGACTTTAAATTTTTTTCATGATTTTCCTTTTTCATTGTTTGGGTAGGTTTGAGAAGGAAATGGGAGGATACCTATAATGGTGAAGTTAGTGAGTTTTGGGATTCTCAGAAAAAACATTATTTTTCTGTAGCCTGCTCAAGATTTACACACCATGTAAAATGGTTACATGACATGTAAAATCTGAAATATTAAAAATAATATTTTGTCAAACGTTGATGGGTTTTTTAGAGATTTTGGGGATTTTCAATTACATGAAATTTAGTTGGGTTACACATCATGTAAAGTATTGATGGTTGTTTTTTAATAGATATATTGGATGATTTTTCTTTTCATCCTCTCTATTTTTTATTACTCTTGACCCAAGAGACCAACCCAGGTGATTTTAGATCCTTGAAACCCTTTTGGGTTGTTTCTATCGGTGATTAATCTCCATTGTAGTTCTGGTGTGACTCAACAGGTAAGCATTCTCCCTATCTCTTCATCTCCTTATCATTTCTTCATTGAAGTTTGATTCATTATTTAGGGACCGAGGGATCAAAACCCCATTTTTTCGAATATTGTTTCTAGGATGAGTTCCTAGATCTTCTGTTCCTTCGTTCTTGTTGGTATTTTTCATTTAGGGCTTTCTATTTTTGTGAGAAAGGTAGGTGATTCCATTGTGATGGAAAAATTTGATTATCCATGAATTGTTTGATTTAAATCCAATTATTTATTTTAAATTAAATTACATGAATTAATTTCAATTTGTTTATTGAAAACTCAATTCCATTAAATTTGGGGATTTGAATGTGAAATTGATTTTTTTCCAAAAAATTAGGGAGCACCCCAATTCCATTGAATTGAGGTCTTCTTGACAAATTGATGGGAAAATGTGGAATTTAAATTTTGAAATTGATTTGTTTGAATTGATTTCAAAGTTTTACTTGAGAAAATGGATTGAAATGGTTTTTTATAGAAACATAGTGGTTTTATATTAGAAAAATGCATGGTTTTTTAAACTAGTGTTTTGGTTTTTTAAATTTAAAATTAGATGTTTTGAAATGGGGGAATGGGAAAAATTATATTTAAAAAAAATTTAAAATAAATTTCCCACCATTTTTACTAGATAACATGAATTCCTAGGTAGCTAGTGAGTTAATGGGATAACACTCTTTCAACTCTTTACAACTAAATCAAAACCCAGTACAATAGGTCAGATTCCCAATGGGATGACGATGAGTCACCTTTGGATAGTTTTAGAGGGTTGTGTGTATACAAATATTTTAATGATCACCTTCTAGTGTGTGAGGATCCTATAGACTGGAACTATCAAACCTTTTGGTAGATGAAGATGTTGATCGCTTGTTTATATATGAGATATAAATATGTTTTAATGATTTTAAACCATTTTACATGCCTAATGAATTCATATAAACTATTTTATAAAAATCTTTTGTGAAACCATTTGTTTAAAGTATTTCCATCATTTGAAATGTAAAGCATGAATTGTTTTAAATATGCTCCAAACTTTCATACCTATTTATATAAATTTAAAAGACTTAATTGGTTAATTGAATGTTTTCATATTATTATGAAATCCTTTGTGATACCCTACTAGGATTTTATACCATACCCTACCTATTCTTTTAGGTTCTTGTTTATTAACTTATTTCAGGTTTTACTAAGGTTAAAGCACCACTCGGGGGTAGTAAATTTTTGATCCTTGGGGATTAAATAGGTGTGCCCATTAGGACCAGGAAATTTATCCTTTTTATGGTAATTTTCTATAGTACTTATGGGTTGTTTACCTATATGAATTCTGGTACAGTTCTCCCTATGTAGTTTTTTTATGAATACTGCTTTGTTATCTTTCTTCCAAAATGTTTGTGGAAAATTTGATCCCACTTTCATTTTTTATTTTTTCAGGTTCTAGTCTCCAACCCGTGGGGATTGGAAATTCCCATTGGGTGACGTCAGGACTAACTTAGTTATCAGGTTTCTAGGGTACCTGGGTTGGTTTATGAAAAAGTGGTATCAAAGATCTAGGATGAGCTTCTTGTTTGAGATCAGTATACTTTGTGTAGTGTTGTCGGGACTTAGAAGGTAGTTACGATTGAGTTTCTCGATATCTCTCACCATTAAAAACATTATATCACTGAGGGTGGTTAGGGAAATACATCTTGATAATTTTTTCTAGTATTTTCATTACTTTTAATTTGGATAGGTTGAAATAAAAATATTTTTTATCTTTATGTTGGGATTAATTTCTATCATTGATTTTATTGAGTGTTATTTTGATGCCTTACCTATTATCTATTTATGTTGTGTAGCATCGTGCCTATGAGAATATGTGTAAATGAAATCTAAGAGGAATATACTGATGAAACATAGTGAGAAAATCCTCTTGTGTACCCAAGTCTGGTTGAGGTGATCATATGTGCTGTCCAAGCTTTGGGATATGCCCCACCTCTAATCCCTATTCAGGCTCCAACTGTGGAACCTCAAAGGAATGCTTTGTGGTATTGTTCTCTAGAGTTCCTTCTCCATAAGACACAAGTATTCAAAGAATCCAATGATTATTAATAGGCTGAGGAATGGTTGATAAGGATCGATCATTTGTTTGGGTTATTAGATATACTTAATGAAATAAAGGTAATGTGCACCACCTTCATGATAGAGGGACCAATATTGTTATGATGAAGAAACATGCCGGATAAGTTTGGAAAGACTTCAAGAATCTTTTCACCGACCAATTCTATCCAGATTCAATGCTTTTATCTAAGGATTTAGAGTTATTCAAACTTCAGTAGGCTGACAGAATAGTGTCAAAGTATGCAAACCATTTTGCTGAGTTGGTATTTTTTTCACTTGAGATAGTATCAAATTATATAATGAAGACTCGAAGGTTTGAGTTGGGACTTCAAATGGATATTCATTCTCATGTTTTATTTCTTAAGCTTCTTTCTTATGCTGATGCATTGGATAATTATTTTATGGTTGAAATGAACATGGATGGAATGTTAGAGATGAAATGATTTTCTTCTCTACCTAGTGGAAATGTGTTTTCCTATAAGGGGAAGAAAAAGTGTGATGATTCTTACGGTGTATCTTGAAAACATGATTTTTCTAGGCCTCCTACAGTGCCTGGAAGATATCCTTTGGTTTTCTACTAGTGTTTAAATCCAAGACACTCAAAGAGGGATTTCACTGAGGCACCCAAGATATGTGTCTTGTGCGGATGATCAGGTCATTTTTAAAAGTTTTTCCATATCTTTTCCATACTGCATAGTGGCATGAGAACATTATATCCTACCAAAACTATAGTGAAATCCGATGATACACATACAAAGGGGTTCTAGACACAAAAATATTGAATGAAGATTCTTCATGTAGTAGAAGAGTATCCATAGGAGGCAGATACGGGCCCAACGACTATAAGAGGTTCTATATCTATAGTTTTGTTATTAGTGACTGATTTATTTGACATTGGTGAATCTCATTAATTTATCTCAGCCCTTATTGTAAATATTCGAAATCATCTTACAAATATTTTCTCTCATGTGATGGATATTACTACACCCCTTGGTACAAAGAGAGAGGATGGTCTCCATCGTCCCTCTTGTGCTTTCACCTTATCAGATGTCGAACATGCTTGGAGTTTTCTATTTCTCGACATGAAATCACTTGAGGTAATATTCAGAATTGATTAGATCATTTTCAATAAAGAGTATATTGATTTATATATTTTATAGGTATCCTTTACTACACCTAATAGTGTATGTCATATCTTTGAAGGAGAATGGGACCTAAGGTTGAGTAGAGCAGGAACATCTTATCCAGATTTGGGAAAAGAAATATCAGTGTTTTCTTTTGATCTGGAGTGATAATCTTTTAGTAATGATCTATGTCTTGTTGTCATTGAGTTTCATGTTGTGTTTTTCCTCTTACTTCTATTGTTTTCCACTAGTAAGGGAGGTAGGGTTCCTATTGACTTAGTTCTTGGTACTGAATTGGTTTCAATTCCTTCTTACCACATGTCACCAGATGACCTGAACAAGTTTAAGATTTAGTTGGATGATATTCTAGAGAAAGTATTTATATGCCTAAGAGTGTCACCTTGTGTGGTTCTGATTCTCTTTACTAAGATGACAGGCGGTTCACTTAACGTTTTCCTGGACTATCAAAAATTCATCAGAGTTATGGTAAAGAAAAAGTATCCATTTCCACATATTGATGATGTGTTCAATTAGCTGAAAGGGAAAAAATAGTTCTCAAAGATTAATAGTTTATATGGTTACCATAAATAGAGAATAAAAGATTTTAATGTTTAGAAAACAATCCTTCAGAGTTGTTACGACCATTATGTTTAAATTGACCTTCCCTTTAGTCTAACCAATGCTCCTACAGTCTTTATGGATTTGAGGAACTGGATTTTCCATGAGTATCTTGATACCTTCATGGTATCCTTTGTAGATTTTATCCTTGTTTACTCTATGTCTAAGTAGGATCATGTGCATCATCTAAGAGTAGTGCTGGAATTGTCGATAAATCACTGACTTTATGCCAAGATTTTGAAATGTGATTTCTAGATTCAGGAAGTGAAATTCTTGGGACACGTGGTGTCAGAACATTGTATTTTAGTTGATCCAGAAAAGGAAAGATCTTGTATGATATAGAAATAACCATGGAATGTTTTGGATATTCAATGCTTCTTGGGTTTAGCTAGGTATTAATTCCTATTTGTTAAGTAATAATCAAAGTTGGCTTCTATTATGTATAAACTAACTTGGAATGGAATAAAGTTTTACTGGGATGAAGGATTTCAGATTATTTTATTGAGGTGAAAAGCCTTCTAACTACTACTCTGGTGTTAAATATTTCAGATGTTGGGTAGGGCTTTGTTTTCCTTTATGATGCATTGAGTTCAGGTGGGTTAACCATATAAATAAAAATTCAAGGCCTTTGGGCCAATCAGTATGATGCATCAAGTTTAGGTTTGTGATTCATTCTTATGTAAGGTGATCATGTTGTTTCTTATGGATCTCGTTATCTTAGACCACAAAAGAATAATTATTTGACCCATGACCTTGAACATGAAGCTGTGATATATGCACTTAAGAGTTTACGAAACTAAATTTATAAAGAAAGGTTTACCATGTAATCAGACCATAAGAGTTTGAGTTATATATTATCTCAAACAAATTTTAATCTCTGATAGAGGCGTTGGGTGGAATACCTGCAAAATTTTGATTTTGACATGTCCTATACCCCAGGGAAAGAAAACATCATCGTAGATGCCTTGAGTAGGAAAATTATGACCCAATCCATGATAGAATCATAAGAAGATCATAACTTTATGGAGATATTTTAATATATTCATATTGATGTCCAAGAAGTAGGGGATGAGGTTTCTTTGACCAGGGTTCAGTTGAAATCCACTCTTCTTAAATTGATTCTTTAGGAGAAGTAACCTAATGATGAGTTCTGTAGCATTAAAGACTATATTTATGGTGGGGATTCTATTGCTGAATGGTCATTATCCAAATAGGGAATTTTATGCTACCGAAATATCTCTTTTTCTATTAGTTATAAGGAAATATATTATGGGGGACTTTCATAACTCCCAATGGTAAGTGAATCCAAGAACCATAATGATGTTCTTTGACATGAATTGTCAATTATAGTGACCAGGTATGAGATGAAACATTTCTGATTTTTTTCTCATTGTCATACATGCTAATAGGTCAAAGATGAGCACTAGAAACCTTCATATTTTCTTCATCCACTTTCAGTCCCTACTTGGAAGTGGTATGATATCTCTATTGACTTTGTAGTTGGGTTTCCATGCACTCAAATAAAGAATAATGTGATATGGGTTGTAATCAACTAGATGACAAAATTGGCTCACTTTATAAACATTCATGATTCAACCAAAGTTGATGATTTGAAAAATATCTATGTGAACGATATTGTTCGTGTGAATGGAGTTCCATATATTGTAGTCTCTAATGGGGATCCTTGATTCACTTCTCATTTTGGAGAGTCCTTATGGAGGAACTAATATATCATGTTTATTTGATTATGGAATACCATCCATAGTCAAATGGACATACATAAAAAGGTATACATATTCTTAAGGATATGCTTTATTCTCATGTTCTCTACTTTGGAGGGATTTAGGGTGATTATTTGGGACTGGTTAAGTTTTTCTATAACAATAGTTACTAGTACACAATCATAATGGATCCTTTTGAGGCCTAGTATGGACAGAATTATAGATCTTGATTGTGTTGGTCAGAGATTGGTTAATGTTCCTTGGTTGGACCAAGTTTGGTTTAAGAGATGAATAAAATTATTCAGTTGATTCATCAAAGTATGTTGACAGAACATAGATGATATGAGTCTCATGACGATCATTGTCATAGGCTGTTGGAGTTATTAGTTGGTGACTAGGTGTTCTAGAATGTTTCACCTCAGTGAGGTCATTTATGGTTTGGGGGGTGAGGGAAAATTTCCCCTCATTTTGTGGGACATTTTTAGGTTTTTGATTATGTGGGGAAAGATTCTTACCATTTATAACTTCCAACATAGCTAATGTCAATACATAATGTGTTTTGTATATCTCAACTATGTAAGTATATATTTGATCCATATCATGTTCTAAGTTGGAGTGATCATGAAGTTGAACCTGATTTATCCATGACTGAACATCCATTCAGGATAGTTGATTTGGAAACCAAGGTACTTCATGGGTGGAGAATACCTTTGGTTTGATTACTTTGGTAGAACAGTTCCGATAGTCATGAGATGTGGGAGAGGAAGGAACTAATGAGAGATAAATAGCCTTATATGTTTATCATGTAAGCTTAAGAGTAAGATTTATGGGGACAAAAATCTTCAAGGGTGGGGTGGTTGTAACATCTTGTTACATTTTTGAAAGGTATGATTTAAAAACATGTTATGGTTTACCTTTTCCATTTTATTGGTAGGGCCAAGAAGGAATTGGGAGGATTCATATAATGGTGAAGTTAGAGATTGGTTGGATTCTAAAAAAAAGCATGCTTGTTCTAATGTATACTAGGAATTTACACTTTGGGTAATTTGGTTACATGACATGTAAACTCTATAATAATAATAAATCTGATTTTATCAAAAGGTGATGGGGTTTTGGGTGATTTTTGTATTTTTCAATTACATGATGTGTAATTGGGTAACAAGTCATGTGAAGTCACGATGATTGTTTTTTTAATAATAAGGATGAATGATTGTTTTTCATCCTCACCAATTTTTATTAATCTTGACCTAAGAGACACTCCCAAGGAATTTTGGAGCATCAAACCCTTTCGGTTTGTTTCAATCAGTGATTAATCATTGTTTTGGTTGTGGTGTGACTCACCAGGTAAGCATTCTACCTATCTATTCATCTAATCTTATTTTATTCCTTGAAGTTTGATAGATCATCTAGGGAATGATGGATAAAAACCCTATTTTTTGAATCTTGTTTCTGGGTTGAGTTCCAAGATCATATGTGCCTTTGTTCTTTTTGGTGAGTTCTGTTGTAGGTTTTTCTTTATTGAGAAAGGTAGGTGGTTCCATTGTGATGGACAAATTTGATTATCCATGAATTTATTGATTTAAATTCAATTTTTTGATTTAAATTAAATTAATTTAACTACATTCAATTGTTTTATTAAAATATAAATTCCATTGAATTGAAGTATTTGAATGTGAAATTGTGTTTATGGCATGAAATTGGGGGAAACCCCCAATTACAATGAATTGGTGTGTGTATGAAAAATTTATGTAAAATTTTGGAATTTAAACTATTTAATTTAAATTATGAAATTGATTTGTTGGAATTGATTTCAAATTTTTATTTGAGAAAATGTATTGAAATGGTTTTTTATAGAAACGCAGTGGATTTATCTTGTAAAAAGGAATGTTTTGATTAAAAACCTATGTTTCTATTTTTAAATGGAAAATTGGAACTTTTTAAATGGGAGAATGGGATGAATTTTATTTTGATGAAAATTAAAATTAATTTTCCATCATTGTTTTACTAGAGAAAATTCAAGCCAAGGTAGTTAGTGAGTTATTAGGACAACACTCTTTTGAACCTTTACAAGTGAAACAAAACCTAGTGTTTCTGATCACATCCATGATGGGATGGTGACAAGTAATATTTTTCCAGCGTCAGAGGGACGTTTATATACATATATTTCCATGATCACCTTCTAGTGTGTGAGGATCCCATATCCTAGAACTATCATACATTTTGGTAGATGTCCATGTTGCTCGCTTGTTTATATATGAGATATAAATATGTTCCAATGTTTGTAAACTATTTTACAAGCATACTAAATTTATATAAACTATTTTATATAAATTTTTTATGAATCTATTTATTTAAAGTATTTTAATCATTTGAAATATAAATCATTTTTTTTAATTATTCTATGAACTTCCATACTTGTTTATATAAATTTGAAATCTTTAATTGGTTAATTGAATGTTGGCATCTTGTTATGTAATCCTTAGTGAGACCCTATTGGGATTTTAGATGACACCTTACCTTTGCCTTCGGGTGTTTATAGATTAATTTCTTCCAGGTTCAAGTAGGGGTAAATCACCACTTGGTGGTAGTAGTTGTTGATCATTGGGTCTTGGAGAATTTTATATGTTGGGACTTGGGAAGTTATCTTATTTTTCTGGTACTTTTATATAGTAATTTTGGGTTGTTTACCTATCTAAATTTTGGTAAATTTATCCCTATGGAGTTTTCTTTTTTATGTATACTTATTTTTTATCTTTCTTCCGAAATGTTTGTGGAAAATTTGTTCCCACTTTCATTTTGTATGATGCTAGGTGCTTGTCGCAAACCCATGGGGATCAGAAATTCCCCTTTGGCTATGTTAGAACCAGATCCATTATCGGGTTACTAGGGGACCCGGGCTAGTTCATGAAATGAATAATAAATTTTTTCATTATTTATTATTGTATATAAAGGGTAGTTTGACATGAATATATAAAAAGATTGTGCTATGAAGTTTTGAAGTTTTATTGGACTATTCTTACCAGTTAATGGTGAAACTGTGAAAATAAAAAAAAATCATAAAGTAATAAACTTTTATGATTACATGTTCTAAGGTTATAAATATTTGATTCTATAGTGCTATAAAGTTTCATCAAATAGAAATTTATATTATTTTTTGATATGAGGAAGTTTTAAGTAGTGTGACACAATAGTCTATTTGTAATTTCATCAAATGGAGAACTTTAGATGAAATTTTATGTAGTCATACAGAATTATTAATTACTTTGTCTTTAGTTTTATGCTCTTTAGAAAAACGTTTGTGTGAAGGATCAAAGGATGGGAAGACTCAAATTCATCAGATTGAGTGAGATGGGTTGACCTTCTGCAATTACATTAGGAAAAAATATTGTCTTTTTATGTTTGAAGTTTTTTATAAGGTCTTGTAAAAAGTTCAAGATATAAAAATAAGAAGTCTCCGAGTCATTAAACATAAAATTATGTTTGATATGATCAGACATAAGTAATTGTATGGGGTTCATTGTTCAGATGTTTCTATGTGAAAGAAACTTTAGAGGGATTCTTATGGAATTTATAGGATGGGTGGAGTGTTTGGAAAAAGTTTTATGAGAGGTTTATATAAGGGTGTACAGGAACACCAGTCAAATTTACATTGATTTTAAGAATTATGTGAATATTTAATGGACATAAGGATCAAAGGTATTTATTAAATATATATAAATCTATTAAATGTGATGAAGAAAATATGATAGTTCAACATTCCAAAAGTCATGGAGGAAGATCGTAATTATCACTAGGTTAAAATTTAAAGATAAAAGGTGATACTGGGTCTTAAGGAAAGATTCTAAAATTTAGGAAGTTTTAATGTGGTCAAAGAAACTATGTTTTTAAGAGGTTCACACAAAATTTTGAGTGGGATATTTTAATTGGATATCTATTACTCATCCTTAATTCTTAGAGTAATGTGTCTTATATAAAGGGATGAAGTTTTGGTGTCTGAGTAATGATTGTTTACACATGGTAAAAGGTCATCCAGAGTGGATAGTTGATCAGATGAATAGATTGAAGGGGAACTAGTCCAAAAGATACTAGACGGTGTCTTCCCATCATTTGGTATCATATGAATAGTGTGTAAAAAAAATTTAATGAACAAGAAGTGAACAAACTGTAGGATGAGGAGTCCAATGAAACATATGTGATTAGTCAGATGAAGTTGATCAGACGAACATAGTACCTTGACAAGTTTTATTAGACTATGTATATTAAATAAAGATATGATCAAATGTATGATAATCAATAGAATTCTTGGAATATATTCTTACTATTTTATATATAAGAAAGTAAATATAAACATGAAAGAAGGGAAAGTGTGAATAAAGTGCAAGCATCATAGTGAAATCATACTGAATCCTATTGGTTAAGGTTCTTATAGTATTTATAATACATTATTATATCAATTTTTGTGTGTGAGTAGAACACACATTATCAATTGACTATAGTATTATGAAAGTGAAATTATATTCCCTTATTGTTGTAACCACCCAAAGGATTATTTTACAGTGGGTTTTGTGGGTTTGGATTACTTCCAAACCATGATAAGTACTTGATACTATTATTGAGTAGTGAACCTTGTACATTCTTTTGTTTATCTAGTTGTTCTTGTTTTCTTGTTTTCTAAATGATTTATATCTCTCCAATTTATATTGAATGTTATTTCTTCAGTAAAAAGAATTAAAATGAAAAGATAATGGATTCAACCCATACCCATATTAGTGATCACACAGATCCTGATTGGTCCTTTTAAATGGCTTCAAATGAATATCCCCTTTTTTGACTCTTCGCTAATGTTTTAAGAAAAAGAAGGTTGTCATAGATGTTTAGAACTCTCTTAAAAATAAGGGGATTCATATTTTTTAGGGGAATAACTGTCATATTTGGAACGATAGAATGTTTCCTAATATTATTTAAATTGGTTCTAGATTTATTTAATCTTTTACATATATTTCCCCATGCAACACACAAAGGTTTTCTAAAATAAGAATATTATGTTCGATTACATATATGACACGCAACACCAAACTTAAAAGAACCATGAAATATTATTATTTAAATATGACCATTATAACCAATACATTAAATTGGTGGGTATAAATAGGATTAACTACTTTATAAATGTATCAATTAATTATTTGGAAATAATAAACCAATTTTTAGTAAAGTTATATTATACTTAAAAAATAGATTCCTTTCAAAATGTTAATTATTTTTTTTGTGAAAAAATATAATATTTATATTTTTGATCTTATAAATTTTTTTATTCCATTGAATTAACTACATTTTTGAAATCATTTTATAAAAATTAGTTTAGGGTGAATTTTTTGGGATTTTTGAAAAAGTTTTTTTAGTGAATGTGAAAATACTAATTTTTATTGTAAACTATATTTTTTATTATAGGAATGTATAATGTTAAATTTTGTTTTAAAATGATTTAAAATTAAAATTATTTCAATTATATTTTAAATAATCCAATTACATTCATTAGAATCAATTATATGTTTTAATTTAGTATAAAAATATTTTTATATGAAAAGGTCATTTTTCTAAGAAACTGTTTTTATGTGCGTAATGTGTTTTTTATATTAATTAATTAAATTGATCCCTATTAGTGAAAATTTTTAAGGATATTTATATAATATATAATCAATAAAATGTTTAAAAATTAATTTTTTATTTTTCTAAGAATGACATAAGAATAAATAATGTTTTATGATTAAAAATATATTTTTCTAAAAGGCAATTTTCATCGTGTTTTTCACTTATTTTAAAATTAAGTTCTCACATATATATGAATTAAATTTGATAAAATAGATTCCATATTTGGAATAAAGTGGTTCAAATTTTTAAAATATTATTCTTTTATTTTCGGTCAATATGAATAGTAACCATGGTAAAATTTATCACCTCATTAAAGTGTGAATCAGGTTAATCCATGTTAAAAATAAGTGATAAGGCCATAATATTTCATCAAAATTATAGTTATATGAATTTAATTCAACCATTATAACCTTATTCTATAAATATTTTTTAATGGACACATGACCATGAAAATGACCTATATACTATTTAAAGAAAAGAAAGTTAAAAAATGTCACCCTTATAGTTATAAATAACTTTTTTTTATGTATACATAGTGAAAAAGAAGGTTATGAATGAATATAAATGTCTATTTTGAGATTAATGAAATTATTTGAATTTATTTATAAATTTGATAAATTATATAATTACCTTAAATTCTTATGAAATGCCAATCCCATATTTCTTCAAATAATAAGAAAATAATATATTTTTAAAAAATATTAAAAGTAATATAAATTGGATGAGTTATAGTGTTACATGAATTTTGGGTATAATTAATAAATATTTTAAAGGTGTTAAAGGATTTTATTTTCCTTAAATCTTTGTCTATGTCTTATAAGTAAAATGATGTGAATAGTGTTTAAATTAACAATAATGATATTTTATGAACGCAGTATTTTATTAAATTGATTAAAATCATAAAAATATTAAATGTGGAAAAGGGGGATAAAATATAGTCTAAAGTTTCATCAATTTCTTATTTATAGTGCATTTGGAACCATTTTTATTGAGAATGAATTTAATATATTTTAATATTTTTGTAAATTCCAAGAGCACCCCTCCCTACAATTATAAAAAGGCACCCCTCATTTATCTTCTTCATACCATGTTGAGCCTTATATATAAACCAAAATCTACCAAATTTTATTTTCCAATCCCTTATACACATTATATAGGTTATGTTCTTCCAAAATAACAAACCTAGATTCCTCAAGAGGAGATCTAAAGGAGTTGTTTCATTGAATAGGTAATCACCTAACCGATAACTTTCATTTTAATTATTCTTCTTCCCATTCTAAATATATTATATTTTTATAAAATAATTAATTATTTATCCTCAATATAATATAATTTTATTATTATTATTGAACTATATCTATTCACCCTGTTTCTATCTAATGCGAAATGAGATTATCTCTTGTGAGAACGTATGACTTACTGTCTCCACATAGCGATACTATTAATTTCTCATAACCATATTTTATGGATGAGTATTTTTATGGGTTTAATGTATATATATTATAATTATGAAACAATTATAATTTTTTAAATATAATATTATATCTAACTTCTTACATTCTAAACCATTAGAAAACTATTGCATTGATCTTGCATACATGTGGACTACCACATCCACAAAGGGATGTGATTAACTTTTCATTTTAAATTTACTTGAATGGAAATAAGGATGGAATTAATTAATATATATGATATATATTATTTAATAATGATTATATAAATTTTATTTATTATTTACCTTTTTTTTCTTTCCATCCATCAAAAAATGAAAACAATATTCATTCATATGTATGGCCTACCATCTCCTTGAACAATGTAATTCATTTTTGTATCTCTAATTTTATGAATGAATCTAAAAATTTATAGAATTAATATATATAATATTTATATCATGAATTATTATTTTTGTATGATGGAATCATTATCAATGTATAAGGACCACAACTATTGAACCAAAACATACCTGTAAAACGAAGTAGATATCACCGGAATAGTGATTTTAATAATGAATTTCTAATAAACGAGTGATAAATGGTTATAAATAAATAATATATGTTAATATATATATTATTATTTTTATATTATAGAATTATAATAGATTTAAATTTATTATATTTCAGGTTCAAATGTGTATAAATAAAGTGATACCTGAGGTAATAAATTTTCATCTCATTTTTATTTCTATGAGACACATCCATATTCTCTATTTTTTTCTTTTATGTAATGTATATAATTCCCATGAAGGTATTTTTTGATTCATTTTATTAATTTTTTATGGAATTACATATCCATACAAGGTTATTTATTTCACGGGGATTACAAATCAACTATTACCAAAGTTGTAAAGGGTTTTATGCTACAATCTAATTGATTATCGAGATTGTTTAAGATTAAATTTCCATTGATGAATTATTATTATATCACTCTCAATAAACTCATGAATTTTATTAAGGTCTGGTTATTTCATAAAAATACATGTTTTCATTTCTTTTTCCTAACATTAAATACTTAAGAGATCAAAAATACATTTTGAGTAGAATCAACCTTATTTCTCACTTCGGTCAGAAAAGCATTTTCTTTGATATCCATGTTTTCTCGAAATGTTTTACAGATAATTTTTAATATTATACTATGATTTTTCAAAGTCCATTTTACCCATTTTTAACGTTTTACCAAAATGTATTTAAAATGAATCATTTTTCATCTTCTGAACAACATATTTTTTTTGACTTTTTACAAGATCAAGAAACGAATGTTTTTTCAATTTTATGACATGAAAAAAATTTCCCTCCATCATGAATAGTCAATGATTTGAATCTTACTTGGGTATTTTTAAGGCTATTTTCAAAGAATTTTATCCATTATATTTTTTAAATTTTCAAACATTAAATAAGTGATTTCAAAATGGAAATCATATTTTCCTAAAGAATGTTATAATGATATTTTAATGATATTTGAACTCATAAAAGAAAACAATACTTCATATCACTTATTAATTACTAGGGACATGATATGGGCATACCATACTTATTCTTTCTTTGAATGGTTTATGTTTATGATGATAATATATTTAGGAAAACTTTTTATTTTTTCATGGGTTATGATATGATTAAATTCTTATGAAAACTATTTACTTTCATGGGTTCTGATATAAAGAATGTTTTATGAGCTTATGGCACACATATGTATAATTTTCAATACAGGTATGGGTTAGAACAATATCTATCTCAAATGTATTGGGTAAATATTAATAACTCATGTGGTAAATATAATATGTCTAAACCTAATTTAATGTTCACAATTTCATTCATGGACATGGTTTTCATGATTATAAGATTAGGCATGGAACTAGATTTCATGTCCATAAGATTATGTAAGGATTTGGTTTTCATATTCCTAAGTTTATGCATGGACCTGGAATTCATGTTCGTAATATTATACATGGACCTAGTTCATTGTCTATAAGTTTATGAAAGGGACTAATTTAATGTTCTTACCTTGACGAGTAAACCTATTTATACTTATACATGTTTACAATATTATAAGATTATGTTTATGACATAAACTCATGTCTTATACCAATGGTATTATCTAAAATCTCATGTTTTTTATTCCTTTATGATTCATGTATTATTAGTTTCCACGACATATACTATGAATCAAGATTTAGATATATGATTTGTAGGGTATGAATTTAAAATGTTAAGATCATATACCCATACCCTTATATTCATGTTATACTCAATAGATAATTAATTTATACATTATTTACCTTTACCGAGCATCTAAGCTAACCCTTTACTTTGTTTCATTTTCTATATGTTATGAATAAAGGTTCTATGAAAGATATGTGTGACGTCCCGACCCAGGTTCCACACACTGGTTCCCCGAGATGGTTAGTCACATGATGTCAAGTGCGCCTCCCTATACACAAGAGGATTTTGACTAGTAGTGAGGTTCAAATATATAAAATGAGAATATTATACCCTCTTTATCAAAGCAGCACAACAATGGACATAAATAAATAATAGCCAAAATATAATAAACACAACCATAATAATACAAGTATAACATGATGAACAAACATGATAAAATAACCATAACTAAACTTGTAGATATGTCATGTCATGTATGTGTCATGTGTCAAATGAAAAACCAAAATAAAGTCACACATGAACTCCCAAGAGGGTCCTGACATCATGTTAGGTTCCCTCATCGATGATCCATACCAACTCATCCATCTAAAATAATGTTATTTCCCTTATCATTCCCTAAAAACATGAAGTGTATTCAGATACAGAATAGGTATCCCGAGTAGGGTGTGAGTACAAATCAGTAGGCCAGCTCCAATGATGTTCAAAATAATATGCAATTAATAACAGTGTATTCTATTGTATAAAGAATAAAATAACATCAATAAAGTAATATATATATATATATTCAATTATTATTTATTTAACCACATTAAATTCCCGGGTTCCTGAAGACACCTGAACCATCAATACTTGACTCATCCCATACCGGAGTATGAACTACCCCCAAGGGATGTCACATGGAGGATCACAATTCATCATTTCACATATGTTTTATTTATCAATAATTTAATTTCAATTCATTTTAAGGCTACTTGGAACCATAGTAAAATTATAACATTTTGGGCCTAGAATTCCGTGGATAGAATCCCGTGGGTATATGAAACTTCAATCTATGTCTAAAAATAGATTTATCAATCAATCACTCATAGGATTTTGATGCAGCCATATGTGTCCCGGACTCACTATCACATGTTTTCATTTGGGTCTAGAACGTCATGTATAGCACCCCAACGTGTATTTGAAGCATCAATACATATCCTACAACACATTTATCAATAAAAAAAATACATCATACATATCAAATTTAACATGTTTAATCAACAATATCACTCTTATAAACATTTCACGTCATGGTATACCATTTCTATTATCAACACAAACATGATTCAATAATCTAATGTCAAGGAATAATATGATAATTAACAATTAATCCATTTATCAAAATTTAATCATATAAAATATTAACCCTTTAAGGTTAATTCAACCATCCCATACTTCCAATTACTCAATCAATTAAAATCACATTAATCACCCAATTCTATAATTCAATGAATTGAAAAATTCAATTTCCCAATTTGAACCCATTTCATTATCACATGGAAGAAAATTAATCAATTTAGTTGTTCCATTAATTAATCAAACAATTAATTAATCCAATTCAAGATTCAATTTCCAAATGTGGAAATTAAAATTCAATAATATATATAATTATAATTAAGGAATATGGTATTTTCAATTTATACTACCTACCTCAAGATCGTTGATGAGCATTATCCAACATAAATCCACAATAAAAGAGAAAAAAGTCACGAACATGATGAATAATGAGATCTATAAAAAATCCTAGAAAAAATATTTAAGAGATCAACATCGAAGAAAAAATAGGTTTAAACCATCACCAATGGAGGAAAACTACCCCTTATTCACTGTGGAAGAGAGACTGGGAAGAGAGAGACGACTAATCGGGATGTGATCACATAACAGGAGAGGTAAAGATTCTTTAATCAGACTTTCAATTCATCAAGATTAGGTTTTATAATCCCTATGAATCCTATTGAGATCCTATAATGTGTTACAAAAATGAGTTAGGGTCGATTCAGGGTGTTTAAGTATTTACAACGGGGGTTTAGGAAAATTTTTAACAATTTTTTTGGGGATTAAAATCCTGTGTGCATATTTACCAGTACGAGGTGCACGGTCTACCCAAACCATGAACCTAAACCATGAGACTCCCCCATAGGGTACATGGTTTCAACTAATAGGGTGCAATGTTTGACAAACCATGCACCAAACATGCAATCCCCCTCTTTCCAGGGTTGCATGAGTTTCTAGGTTAGGGTGCACGATTTGGGATAATCGTGCACCAACAATGCACTACCAAATATCCATCCAAAAATCACCTCATTCCTATAAAATCTCCCCAAAGTAAACCCCAAGAATTATATACTTAAAACAAGGTAGATTAGTACCTAAAAATAAGATCAAGACATCTTTAGAAAAGGCCAGGATCTTAAAATCTCCTCACCTTATAACAGATCATCCTTAATGTTTACTCCAAAGCATCTCTAAGATTCCAAAGTAAAAAGGATTGGGCCACTAAACCCTCAAATATGTTTTTCTATCCCAGTTTTCCTTTGGAATAATCCAATGTTTATATAATACATGAACTATTGACATGAAATTTCACCTCAACACTTTATTATTGTGATCTATGAAACATATCAAATGATACTCAAAGGATGCATCAGTGTCAAGATCAACATTATCCATATAGATCATATAAGAAGGGTCGAGGTGATACCACTGAAGTTGTGACACATTAAAAACATCATGCATAGAACAGTACCAATTTGGAATATCCAAATAGTATGCTACTGTCCTGATTCTCTACTCAACCTCAAATGGTCCAACAAACCATGGTGTCGACTTTCCTTAACTCTGAATCCTACGATGACCCAATCTATGAAAAACTTGAATGAAAAGATGATAACCCACTATAACCTGAAGGGGTTGTTGATATATATCAACATATGACTTCTGACTTTTTTGGTTTGTATCAATATGCTTTCAAATCCACTGAATATACTCTGATTCCTCCAACATGAGTCTCGAATCCAATAGATCTCGATCACCTTTCTCCATCCAGCATAGAGGTGATCTACATGGTTGACCATAAATTTCCTCATATAGTTTCATATGAATTATCGCATGATATATATTGTTATAGGAAAACTCCAAAATTTCCAAGTGCTTCTCCTAGGGACCACAAAATTCTAGAACACATTCCCACAACATATCTTCAAAAACCTATATAGTAAATCTAGAATACCCATATTTATATGGGTTGAATGATGTACTTAGTAACGCTGATGTACCATGAACTTTATAAAATAATTATAAGAAGTGAAAAGTAAAACTCAAGTCATAGTCTAAAACTTTACTCTATAGAACCCTATGCAGATAGACTACCTCCTAAACGAACAAGTCTCCTAACTGATCCACAAAGAGAGTATCCTATATAAGAAATAAATGTGCTACTTTCTTCAGTCAGTCCGGAACCACCCCAATAGTGTCATTCTTATGAGGCATCCTAGGGAGACCCACAATAAAGTCTATGGTAATTGCATACCACTTCCATTCCATAATTTGAAATGGATGTAGTAAACCACAAAGTCATTTATACTTATCCTTCACCTATTGACATGTGTAGCATCATGTCACAAACCCTAAAATTTCTTTTTTCATTCTCAACCACCAATATTGTTGACTTAGGTCATGGTACATTTTGGTCAATCCTGGATGCACCACCCACTTTGAGGTATGAAATTCATGCACCAAATCTTCTCTCATAAATGAAGGAACAACTCAATGAACCCAAACATAGATGATCTCATCCTTATCTATGGTCTAATAAGAAGGTTACTCCCCACCATCAAGGATTTCCCTTAAGGCCAAACACTATGGATCCTCATACTTCCTTTACCTGATCTATCTCAAGAGTGTATACTACAATGAAACTGATAGGAGAGTCATATACTCCTGTATATCCTAAACCACAACATGCATATCATCCAGTAAAGTCAGCATCTTATAGTCAAAACTAGACTTCTAAACTATCTGAGTCTATGTTTCCTGCTCAAATAATCAATAATACTATTTCCCGTTCCAAGCATATATGTTATCTCAAAGTCAAATGAATAAATGTAATCACGCTATATCTGATACCATATATTCAAATCTAATTGAAAAAAGATATAATTTATGCTCTTTTGATCAATATACACAATAAATATTTTGTCCAATAAATAAAATTTTCAACACTTCAAAGAATAAACCACCACCGCTAACTCATGGTCATGTGTAGGGTAATTCCATTCATATGGCCTCAAATACCATGACCTATATGACACAACATGATATAAATATGTGAATACTACTCCAATATCGATACCAAAAGCATAAAAATTCACAGTATACTCTTCACCTAGCTTGGGTAGGATCACGATTGATGCAAATATTAACTACTTCTTTAGATCCTAGAAATAATTCTGACATTCTCTAGTCCATTGAAACATTATTACCTTCTTGGTAAAGCCTGAAAGTGGTTCTTACAGGTGGGGAAAGTCTTGGATGAACCTATTATAATATCTTGTGAATACCAGAAAGGATATTGAAAACATTATTGGGCTGATCTCAAGAAACCATGACATGAACTTTCTCCGAGTCCACTGACACACCTTTCTATGAGATCGTGTGACCCAAGAAGTGTACATGATAAATATAGAATTTAAACTTAGATTTCTTAGAATAAATCTGATTCTATCAGAGTATACTTAGGATGATGTTAATATATTGGCAATGATGATAATTAGTCTGGGAGTACACCAATATTTCATCCACAAACACTATCCAAAAATTATCTTAGTACAGGTGTAAGATTCGGTTCATCAAGTCCACAAACACAAATAGTGCATTCAATATCCCAAATGGAATCTAGATGAACTCATAAAGGCCATACCTTCTTGTGAAATAATTCCATGGCATATTAGACGGTCGAAACCTCAACTGATGATGCCCATATATTAATTCAGTCTCGGTGAAGAAAGAAGCTCCCCTCAACTGGTCAAAGATGTCGTCAATGTGTGGTAGATGAATGTAGTTCTTAAATTTCATCCATTTCAAATTTAGATAGTTGACACATAAGCACATGGTCCTATCAGTTTTCTTGGAAAACACAACTAGAGAACCCCAAGGAAACATACTTGGATAGATAAACCCATTATCCATCAACTCTTCTAGTTGATTCTTTAACTCCTAAATCTCTGTTGGTGCCATTCTATATGGTGGAATGGAAACTAGATCATCCCTAAACATGAACCCAATATTAAATTACATATATTTATTAGGTGGTAACCCTAAAAATACTTCAAGAAAAACATCCCAAAACCAGTAAAATATAGGTGGATAGACATCATGGTTTACTCCCCCATCATCTAGAAAAAAATTAGCAACCTGGGAAGTGATATCCCTTAGTTTCTAAAGAACTGGCCCTACTCGTCCTTCCTAGATATCCCAAACACCACGATGAACATAACTACAACCTTTAAGAGATGTAAAGGTCACACTCTTATGGTAAAAATCTAATGGGGCTCAGTATGATACCAACCATTCGATATCCAAAATCAATTTGAAACCTGTCATATCACGAATTTATAGATCCTAAAGGAAATGATACTCCCCAACCTCGAGAGAACACCCCTTTCATAAACAGATGTTTCTCATCTATACCCCCAAAGGTGTTTCTATCATTATAACCACACTCACAAAATTCACTTACAGACTCAACCCATTCAAAAGTTTTATAGATATAAAATAATGAGTGGCGCCCGTATCAAATACAGAACTAGAAAGAGTAGAATCTACAAGAATAGTACCTCTAACTATCGATGGTATAGCCTTACTACCCACATGTATAGGCTGAACAACATGTAACTATCCAACCCCTATTACATGTGAAGTATCCTAGAGCTACACCACTGTAATGATATTGGAGCTCTTTCCCAGAAGCACCTTGTCCACTTCCTTAACATCCACAGCTAGTAGAATTATAACTGCTAGACTGGTATGGTGTAAAACACTCCCTTCCCATACTCCGGTTATTCCTAGCAGCTCCCTCACTACCCATTATTTGTGGGTTTCTATATAACCATTTTTGGTGTCCCATATTTCTATAAGACCCACACTCTAATGGTGATTGGGGACAGTGTCTACAAATTTTCCACAAACTACCGCACTGGTAGAAGATCACTTAGGTAAGGTCACGTGTAATTGACCCTTCCCCTTGGCCACTCCATTTTCCACTACTATAGAAAATATTATCATAGTGATGATTCAATTTCTTAAAAGACACACATCTAGGTATTACATAAGAAATTACTAATACTCTAATGGAAGCTTTCTTTAGGTTACCCTCTGATATGAAAGCTTGATTTACAACTTCTGAAAACTTATTCATCTTTAAAATATTAACCTAAGAATTAATTTCAAATTTAATCGCATCCTAAAACTGATTTCCCTATTGTAGACTCATTCCCCGACAACACTAGAACAACATGAAAAAAATCCATAAAGCATCCTAGATAGTCTATCACAGACATGCTCCCCCAAGTCACCCTCATAAACACATATGCTCTCTCCTGCCTGAGCATCTCCCAGTAAAAGTTCCCCAAGAACTTCTCCTAAAATTCCTTCCACTCCATATTGTCCATATGTCCATCCCATGTCTGTATGTCCCACCAAAACTTCTCTTGAACACCTAATATATAAGTATCCAACTTGAATATATTCTCAGTAGAAGTCTAATAGTGGTCAATAATTTTCTGGATAGACACCATCAAAAACTCTATCACCTCAGGTCCACCCTCTCAAGTGAAAGTCAGAGTGTTCTACAATTGAAACACACATTTAAAGTTGGGTATTATTTTTCACAACCCGCACTGGGTCTCCTACCAAATATTGAATAATTATACAAGTTTTATCATAGAAATTCTCTCCCGCATCCTCACCTGAAACTATTGGAGCCTCAATTTCAACTACTAGTGAATCATATCTAGCCATGGACTCTAACCATCTTATCAATAAGTTCCATCATGGAAACATATCTCTAAAACAATAAACACATATCTTAAGAAATATTATAAATCATTAACACATTTTTTAAGATATATTCATAATAATCCATAACATGTCATCCCCCAAACCCCATGTCATGGACAAAACCAAGGTGACATCCCTACCCTTAACCATCCATCATCCAGGTCTAGGTTAACAAAGTGTAAACCCATTATCATTATTTATGTTTCTTAGTAGACACCCATTTTTTCATTTTACACATTTTTCATAATTTACAATTTTCAATTTAATATTAGGCACCTTTTTAATTTGATAACATAAAAAAAAGAAAAGCATTTTCATTTAACAACTTACCCCAAACCTACTTTTTAGAATTCCAAAAATGATGCATGTCAAATAATAATCCTGAGTTCCTAGAATAATTCATGCATACTCAACTCACATGGAAGTATATGCAACAAGTCAAATTTCAAAAACTATTAGAAAGAAATAACATCACACCACACAAAAAGTGCATCACTCAAGGTGAAATAACAGCCATCTATAACAATAAACTCCAAGAACAACAATCCCACCCCGAGTACTTGGATTTTACCCCTAAACATGAGTTAGTTACTCCCATGTATGATATATTAACTAAGTCCTAACTCATCCTATTATCTGGTATACCTTTCCAAAATTGTAATAAAAAAGAAAAGAAAATAAATCTCCTTTGATACCACTTTTTGAAGTCCCGGTCTGGGTTCCACACAAGATTTCCCCAAGCAAGTCTGTTACATGACCTCAATCATGCCTCCCTATTTGCCAGAGGCTACAGACTAATAGTTAGGGTAGAATATAAAACATCAAGAGACTATACACTCTTTATCAAAGTAGCCCAACTACAGAAATAAATAAATTGTATCCAGAAGATAATAAAAATAACTATAATAATACCAATATCACTTGATGAACAAACATTATACAATAACCAAAACTAAAGCAGTAGATATATCATGCCATATATGTGTCATGTTTCAAATAAGAAACCAAAATATGGACACACTGAAACTCCCTAGTGGGTATCGACATCAGATATGGTTCCCTCATCCATGTTGCATATTGAACCAACCATATAGAATATATATCATGCCCTTATCCTATCCTCTAATCATGAAGCCTATTCAGGTACCGATCATGCAGATTGAGTTGGGTGCGAGTAAAATTCTGTAGGCCCCCACCAATGACGTCTAAAAAAAATTCATTTAATAACAGTGTATGTTTTTTTATAATGAATAAAATACAACAAAAAAGTAAACAATTTACATATTAAATTATTATTTATTAAACCACATAAAATACCTGGGATCTTGAGGTTACCCGAACCATAAATACCATCTTTGAACCTTGTTAGAACCTGAAATACCCTCAAGGGATATCATATAGAGAATCGCAATTTATCATTTCATATGGGTTTAATTTATTAATCCCCTGATTTCAATTTATATAATGGAAACTTGGAATGCTAGTCCAATGCTATATTTTGGGCCTACAATTCCACCTCCTAGAAACCATGGGTATTTGAATTATCAGTCAGTTTCCCATAACCTGTTTATCAATCAATCACATGTGGTATCTTGAAGCATCAGTTCATGTCCCACACTCATTATCACATGCATAGATTTAGGTCTAGAACACCATTTCTAACACTCTGTGGATATTTGAAGCATCAATCCATATCCCACAACCCATTGATCAATCAATCACAATAAATCACACATATCATATTTAATAGGGTAAATAAAAATTATCACTCTTATAAAAATTTCACATTTGGTATTCCATTTCAATTACCAATTAAAATATGGTTTAATACTTTAATCACATGGAATAATACAAAAATTCACTATTAATCTATTTTTTAACATTTAATTATATAAACTATTAAAACGTTAAGTTTAACTCAACCATACCATACCCCTCATTACTCAATCAATCCAAATCCCATTAATCACCCAATTCCAAAATTTAATGCCTTGAATAAATTAAATTTCCCAAGTCGAAAAAATTTCATTATTACTAGTAAAAACAATTAATCGATTCCATGGTTTCATTTATTAATTAAAAAAATTAATTATTCCAATTCAAGATTCAATTTCCAAATGTGGAATTTGAAATTCAAAAATAAATCCAGAAAATTATAATTCAAGACTATTATGTTTTCAATTTAGCCACCCACCTCAAGATCATTAATGTGATTTCACAATAAAAATACACAATTGAAGAGAAATGATCAAGAACATGACTAAAAATGAGATCTAGAACCAAATACTAGAAACAAGATTGAACATATCATGTCCAAGAAAACCTATATTAATACTATTTACAATGGAGGAAAATTACCCCTTATCTATTGGGGAAGATAAACGACATAGAGAGAAAACTAACTAGGAAAAGATCACATACCAAGTGAGGTGCAGATCTGTCAATTGGATGTGCAATTTACCATGAACGGGGATCTATAACTCTAGGAATTTATCTATGAGCCTCCAAATTCATATGAAAGCGTGCTAGGATCTATCCAGGGTGTTTAGGGATATAAACAAGGGCTTCAAGAATTTTTTTAACAATTTTTTTGAGGAATTAAAATCCAACATGAACAGTTTCATGTATAGGGAACATGGTCTTCCTAAACAGTGTACCTAAATGATTCACCTAACCCCTATGGGCACACAGTTTCAACTAAAAGGGTAGATTGTTTGAAAACCCATGTTCTAGGGATGAAATACACCTATATTTGCGGTTTCATGGGTTTCTATGGAAGGACCCACAGTGCGGGAAAACCACGCAACAATCGTGCACTTCCTAGAATCCCTAAAAAAATCTCCAAATTCACTCAAAAGATTCCCAAAGTTAACCCCAAACAATATATACTTGAAAAAAGAAAAAATAATACCTGAAGATGAGCTCGAGACATATCCATAAAAGGTTTAGATATTACTATATGTCTTAGAAGGGTTCCAGTTATGATGAAATTAATTAGAGACTCTTAAGAACTAGTTATTTATGTCTCAAAGTTTCCGAATCCACTAGACCTATATGATTCTAGTGTGGAAAGTTATGTTATGTAATGAATATTAGTTTTAAAACATGGAATATAGATTTAATAAATGTATGGTTCACTATAGTTGGTATCAGAGAAATGTTTAGTTAACCTTTAGAAACTAGGATGAGAAAACATTAGTAAGAACCCTAAGGATAAGTCTATATATAAGATAAAATCTTGGGGTTTTGGTAATTATCATGGATGAACAAGGATAAACCTAAGGTTTCATAGATTAAAAATAATGTGTCTTTATTAATATATCCAATAAATAATTTTTTAGGATTACGTGATTTTCCACTATAATTATCATTTCCCACACTATGATTTATGGTTTTAGTCAATGGATGGAAGCTAAATTAATAATGTGTGAATAAAGAATGTGATGACCAATTCAATAACCATCCTCATGAGTATACAAATGTCTTAAGAGTTGGGATACAATATCTTATGACTATTCTCACTAAACTCTCTCGAGATATTGGTGGTAACACATATAATTTTGAAAATTTGGATGCACTAATGCGGGAGAAACATGTTATTGAATATTTTATGTGACAAAATACACCCTCTATGTATGGGTATTTTGATCCACTAGATTCTAAAAAATGGATTAAATCTATGGAAAATATTTTTTTTTCTTTAGTGCTTGGAACATGAAAATTTTGTCCTAGATTTTTTATCACATGGAAGTTGAATTAGATGTATGGTGTATTCTTATTAAGAATACGAGAAAAGAGGTTGAAATTTAATTTTTGGAATGGGATTATTTTAATGGAATATTTTTAGTAAGTACTTCCCTCATATTATATGTACAAAATTGGAGAAGTAATTCCTTAATCTTAAACATAAGGACGATGAATCAATTTGTACCTATGTGGTTAATTTTACATGACTTGAAAGTTATGCTTCCGGTTTAATCATTATCCTTGAAAGAAATATTGGTAGATTCTTTTGTGGTTTGAAACTATATCGTCAAAATTAATTATCTATATGGGACGTTGGTAGATATGAAGAAATAATTTGATGTGTAGTAAAAGTGGAAATAGAAGATGGAAACCCTCAAGGTTATGGTGATTATAATATATAGATGGAGTTTCATGAAATATTTTTTGTTTTAAAACAAGGAGGAAAGAAAAAGTTTAAATGTACTCTTTGAAAAAATGCGGGAAAGAGAAATCGTGTTATTTCATAAAAGGAACAAAAAGATATTTCAATTGTGGGAATCCTAACCATTGAGTAAAAGAATTTCAAAGTGATGTGAAGATGTCAGTCAGTGAAATGAATGAAGAGAGAGCTTAACAAAATATACCACTCACACTTTAGTGATATAAGTGCAAAGAGTTTGGGAATTATGAACATAAATGCCCTAATAAAAGGGATAATAAAGATAATAAGACACCAAAAGCTCTTAAGTCAATGGATAAAGAGAAATATTATGTAATTGTAATAGTTGAAGTGAATCATGAAAGTCATGACACACTTATCATAAACTATAGAATTGGGGATTCCATGTTAATTTCTTTATAAATATAACCAAAAAAGTAAACAATTTATATATTCAATTATTCTTTATTAAACCACATAAAATCTATAGGATCCTGAGGATACCCAAACCATCAATACCAGCTTCAACCCATGTTAGAGACCGAAATACCCCCAAGGGATATCATATGGATAATCACAGTTTATCATTTCATATGGGTTTCATTTATCAATCATTTAATTTTAATCCATATTATGGACACTTGGAACCCTAGTCCAATGCAACAATGTGGGATCTTGAGGATACCTGAACCATCAATACCAGCTTTGAACCATGTTTGAGCCCGAAATACCCTCAAGGTATATCATATAGAGAATCACAATTTATCATTTCAAATGGGTTTCATTTATCAATAATTTGACTTCAATTCATATTATGGACACTTGGAACCCCAGTCCAATGCAACATTTTGGTCCTAGAATTCCACCTCCTAGAATCCATGGGTATTTGAAGTATTAGTCAGTTTCCCATAACTTGTTTATCAATCAATCACATGTGGGATTTTGAAGCATCAGTTCATGTCCCACAATCATTATCACATGCATGGATTTTGGTCTAGAACACCATGTCTAACACTCTATGGGTATTTGAAGCATCAATACATGTCCCACAACCCATTGATAAATCAATCACAATATATCACACATATCATATTTAACAGGGTAAATAAAACTTAACACTCTTATTAACATTTCACATTTGGTTTTCCATTTCAATTACCAATTCAACTATGGTTTAACACTTTAATCACATGGAATAATACAAAAATTTACTATTAATATATTTCTTAACATTTAATCATATAAACTATTAAAATATTAAGGTTAATTCAACCATACCATACCCCCATTACTAAATCAATTCACATCCCTTTAATCACCCAATTCCAAAATTTAATCAATTGACTAAATTCAATCACCTAAGTTGGAACCATTTCATTATCATTAGTAAAAACAATTAATCAATTCCATGACTCATTTTATTAACTAAAATTAATTAATTAATCCAATTCAAGATTCAATTTCCAAATGTAGAAATTTAAATTCAAAAATACATGCATAAAATTGTAATTCAGGATTATTATATTTTCAATTTATACACCTACCTAAAGATCATTGATGAGAATTCATAATATAAATCCTTAATTGAAGTGGAATGATCAAGAACATGACTAAGAATGAGATCTAGAACCAAATACTAGAAAAAATATTGAACATATCAACATCCAACAAAACCTAGGCTTAAAATATTTCAAATAGAGGAAAATTATCCCATAATTGGAGAAGAGAAACAAGATAGAAAGAAAACTAAAATATAAGATATCACATACCTGGTGAGGTGCAGATCCATCAATCAGATGTTCAATTCACTAAGAATGGGGTTCTAATGCTCTAAGAATTCATCTTAGAGTCTCTAAATTCATAAAAAATGTGTTAGGATATATCCATGGTGTTTAGGGATTTAAACCAGGGGTTCAATAATTATTTTAACACTTTTTTGAGGGATTAAAATCCCATATGAATGGTTTCTTGTATGGGGAACACAATTTTCCCAAACAGTGTACCTAAAAAATGCACCTACCCCCTATGGGCACAAAGTTTCTACTAAAAGGGCGCATGGTTTCAAAAACCATGTGATAAACATGAAATCTCTCTCTATTTGGGGTTTCATTTGTTTTGAGGGAAGGACCTATAGATTGGGAATACTATGTGTCAACCGTGCACTTCCCAAAATCCAACAAAAAATCTCCAAATTCACTCAAAAGATCCCCAAAGTAATCTCCAAACAAGATATACATAAAATAAGGGAAAATAGTACCTAATGATGAGCTCAATACATATCCATAAAAGGTATGAATCTTAAAATAAGTCTTATAAGGGCGCTAGTTATGACAAAATTAATGGGAGAATATTAAGAACAAGTTATTTATGTCTCCAAGTTTTCGAAGCCACTAGAACAGTATAATTATGGCGTGGAAAGGTATGTTATGTAATGAATGTTAATTAAAAAATATGGAATATCTATTTAATAAATGTTTGTTTCACTATAGTTGGTATCAAATTAAGGTTTATTTATCCTTTAGAAAAAATTATGAGAAAACATTAGTATGAAACCTAGGGATAAGTCTAAGTATAAGATAAAATCATGAAGTTTTGTTAATGATCATGGATGAACTATGATAAACTGAAGGTGTCATAGATTAAAAATATGGTATCATTATTAATATATCCAATAACTATTTTTTCATTATTATGCGGTTTTCCACTATAATTATAATTTCTCACACTATGATTCATGGTTTTAGTTAATGGATGGTAGCCGAATTATTCATGTGAATAACAAATATGATGACCAATTCAATAACCATCCTCACGAGTATCCAAATGTATTAAGAGATGGGATTCAATATCATATGACTATGATAACTCAACTCTATCAATATATTTTTGGTAACATAGGTCATGTTGACCTTTTGGATGCACCAATGTAGGAGAAACATGTTATTTAATCTTTTATGAGACAACGTCCAACCTCCTTGTATAGGTATTCTGATCAACTAGTTTCTAAACAATGGATCAATGATATGGAAAACATAATTTCTATTCTTTAGTGCTTGGAACATGAAAATTTTGTCCTAGGTTTTTATCACATGGATGTTTAATTACAAGTATGGTGTAATCTTATTAAGAATACAAGAAAAGAGGTTGAAATTGACTCCTTGGAATGGGATGATTTTAATGTAATATTTTTTAGTAAGTACTTACCTCGCATTATATGTACAAAAATAGAGAAGGAATTTCTTGATATTAAGCATAAGGATGATGAATCAATTAGTACCTATGAGGTTAATTTTACATGACTTGAAAGGTATTCTTCAGGTTTAATCCTAAAACTTGAAAGAAAAATTGGTAGATTCTTTAGTGGTTTGAAAATAAGTCTTCAAAATTCATTATCCATAAGGAACTTTGGAAGATATGAAGAAATAATTTGATGTGCAGTAAAAGTGGAAATGGATGTTGGAAACCCTCAAGGTTATGGTGATTAGACAAGGTAGATGGATCTTCATAAAAAATTTGCTGGTTTAAAACAAGGAGGTAAGAAAAAGTTTAGACCTACTGTTTGAAAAAATGTTGGAAAGAGAACTCAGGTGATTTCATAAAAGGAATAAAAAGATGTTTCAATTGTGGGAATCCTAACCATTTTGTAAAAGAATTTCAAAGTGATGTGAAGAGGTCAGTCAGTGAAATGATTAGAGAGAGATCTTAATAGAATATTCCACTCACACTTTAGTGCTATAAGTGAAAAGAGTTTGGGAATTATAAACATTAATGCCCTAATAAAAGGGATAATAAAGATAATAAGCCACCAAAACCTATTAATTCAAAGGATAAAGAGAAATCTTATGCAATTTTAATAGTTGAAGTGAATCATGACAGTCACGACACACTTATCATACACTATATAATTGGGGATTCCATGTTATTTTTTTTATAAATAATACTTATAAAAATAATATCCTCTAGTAAAAGTTTATGTAATTTTGAGCATTTATTATCTCTCTTTATATATATTCAACATAAATTTATGGAATAAGAAAATCATATGTGATATTCTGAATCAACCAATGATTTTCTATTAGTGAATGTATGAACTCAAACCTCTAATGGAAATATTTTTTGATATCTTAAGAGATTATTTAAGGAATAAGGGGTGAATTTTATTTTGGAAGTTTATATGATTTTTTTGTAACTTTATTTTGGAAATTTATTAGTATATATAATAATGGTGCATACACTTTGGTATATAAATTTATGAGTGAATAAAAGTATTGTTAAGTTGATCATGTAAGGATATGGGATCAAATCATCTTTTGGGTTCCATATTGGTCAGACACGTATTCGATTAGTCTTAATGTTAACTGTTTATGGAAGGAATTATGTTGAAATTCTGGTGTTATTATTGAATCTTAGGTTGTTAATGTGGTATTTCTATGTATGATGGTTTATTTATTTTCAGAATTATCTTGTTCTAACCATTTTATATTTGGTTAAATGATAATGAAAATAGGAATATATTTTCATCCTTTTTTGGATTATGATATTTTTTATAAGTTTATTTTAGTGCTTTGGGCATAAACAAATTCATCTTTAATACTCATCATTTGAAGAAAAGATGATTTTATGGTTGAAATAGATTAGAGAATGAAATTATACTTGTTAATAGAGTATATTTCCTTATGTTTTGTAGTCTAGATGTTGAATTAATTACTCAAATATATGAAAATGGATCTTCAAACAAAAATATTTTCTAATTAACTTCATTTTTAATAAATTTGTGATCTTTTTCTCACCTCTTTTATTTAAGGTTTTTTGATTGATAAATTTCTAATGGTAATTACCTTTCTTATGATTAATGAACTATGGAAATTACTTTTCTAATATGTCTATATTTTCACTTACCATTAATGTTTTCCTATTTCAAAACCGAGTTATGTGTTATTTTATATGGTTGTCACATTTTTCATCCCCTCTTCTCAAGAGGATGTGAGATTAACCCTTTTTATGATGTGGGATTCTCACAATGAAATTTTCAAATGTCAAACCTATGATTACTAAGAACAATTTAAAATTTTGAGGATATAATTTATTGAATGTTGAGAGAAGGTAACACCCTGATATTTCTTTATAGCAAGTCTATTATATTCGATAGGATATATGACACACAACACCAAACATAAATGCACCGTGAAATACTATTATTTAATATGATCATTATAACCTTGTCATTAAATTGGTGGGTATGAATAATATTAACTAATTAATAAAATATTTAAAAATAACCCACTTAATATAAATATATTTATTAAATATTAGGAAATAACAAACCATTTTTTAACAAAGTTATATTATACTTAAAATTTATATTCCATACAAAATAATCATTATTTATTTTAGTGAGAAAATATTATCTTAATTTTTTGAACATTTTAAAAATATTATTTCATAAAATTAAATAATGTTTTTAAATATTCATATAAAATCATGTTAGGGTGAATTTCTCGGATTTTTATGAAATGATTCATTTTCTAGTGAACAGAAAAATAATGATTTTTATTGAAAAGTAGAATTTTTTTCTAGGCCTGTATAAAGTTCCATTTTATTTTAAAATTTATTAGTAGTAAAATTATTTATATTATATTAAAAATAATCCAATTATGTTCATTGAAATCAATTTTATGTTTTAATTTAGTATAAAAACATATTTATAAGTAAAAAGACATTTTCTTGAAAAACAGTCTTTATGCACGCAATGTGTTTTTATATTAATAAATAAAATTAACCAATATACGTGAATAATTTTAATTTAATGTATATATTATATATTGAATATTTTTTTAACATTAATTTCATATTTTTTGAAGCATGAGATAAGAATAAAACAAGTTTTATGCATAAAAATGTATTTTTTAAAAGTAGTATTCGTCGCATTTTAAAAGATTATTTTAAAATTCATTTATGGAACTTATAGTTTATAAATTTTATAAAATATATTACATATTTTTAATCTAGAGGTTTAATTTTGGTGAATATTCGCCTTTTATTTTTGATCAATATGAATAGTAACCGTGCTAAAATTTATCACCTCGGTAAAGGGTAAATTGTGTTAATCTAGGTTAAAAATTAGTGAGCAAGACTTAATTTTACATCTTAATTATTATTTGATAAATTTTATTCTACAATTATCACCTTATTTTATAAAGTTTTTTATTTAATGGACACTTTTCCATGAAAATTACCTATATAATATTTGAAGTAAAGAAATTTAGAAAATGTCACTATCCTAGTTTTAAATATTTCTTATATATCCAAATAAGAAACAATAGAATGTTATGAATGAATATAAATGTATATTTTGAGTTGAAATAAAAAAAATTATTATATAATTTTATTTATAATTTTTATAAACTATAAAATTACCATAAATTCTAATGTAATGCCAATGAAATATTTTTTCAATTAATAAAAATATAATAAATTATTTTAGAAATTTTAAAAGAAATTTAAATTGGGTGATTAATAGTATTACATGAAGTTTTTGGATAATTATGAATTATATGAGTGGTTTAAAATTATTTTATTATAATTAAAACTTTTTATTTATGTTATTTAATTCTAATTAAGTGAATAGTGTCCAAATTGACAGTAATGATATTTTGTGAAAGTAATATGTTATTAAATTACTTAAAATTATAAAAATATAACTGAGGAAAATAGTGATAATATATGGTTTTAAATTTCAAAAATTTCCTATTTATATTCCATTTCAAACCATTTGGCTGGAGAATGAATTTAATATATTTTAATCTTTTATTAAATTCCAAGAGTGCTCCTCCCCACAATTATAAAAGGGCAGACATCCTTTATCTTCTTAACTCCAATTTGAGCCTATTGATCAAGTAAAACATATAAAATTATCTTATCCAATCCCATATATAAATTCTGGATATGTTATTATTCCAAAAGGTCCAACCCTAGAGCCCTCAAGCGGTGATATAAAGGAGGTGTTTCAAAGAATAGGTAATCGCTTTAACCGATCACTTTATTTTTAATTATTTTTTAATCCTTATACATCTGTTATATTTTTTATAAAATAAAAAAATTAAGTATCATAAATATACTAAAACTTTATTATGATTATGAAACCACCTTTATTAACCCTCTTTCCACCAAATTGTGAGATAAAGTATATCTTGTTCGTACGTATGGATTATCGTCTCCATGTGGAGATACAATTCATTTCTCATTACCGTATTTTATAGATGGATATCATGATGTTTTTCATTTTTATATCAAATTATTATTGAACAATTGTAATTATCTAATAATAATATCATATCTGACTTCATTCCTTTTAAACTATTGGAAAATTATAACATCGCCCGTGTTTATGTGTGGACTACCAACTCCATGAAGCTATGCGATTAAATTTTCATTTTAATTTTAATTGGATGGTAATAAGGAAATATTTAGTGAATATATATGATATATACGATTTAATAGTGATTCTATAAAGTTGATTTGTTATTTAAATTTCACTCTTTCCATTCGTTGAAAAATGAAAATAACATTTATGGGTATCTACGACCAACCATCTCTATAAAAAGTGCAATTGATTTTTCTACATATAATTTAATGTATGAATATAAAAATGTATATAATGAATAAATATGATATTTATGTCATTATTAAAATTATGGAAACTATTTAACTGTGATCAAAGTATCGTATCAAAACTAATGATCAAAAAACATACATGAAAAATGAAGCAGATACCACCCAAAACAGTGATTTTAATAAAGAATTGTTAATAAATAGGTATTTAAAGGTTATAAATAAATCATATATGGTATAATATGTATAATTATGGTTATATAATAGATATATAATAAATGTATATTTAGTATATAATAGTTTTTAACATGTATGAAGGAAGTCAGACCAGAGGTAAGGGATGTTCGTCTCATTTTTATTCTTGTGAGATACATGACATATTCACCACATGTTTATTTTATATGGTGTATATAATTACCATGAATATATTTTATTATTATTATTATTAAATTTATGAGGGTTTAGATATCCATTTAATTTTATTTCCTCCATGGGGCTTATTAATCAAATGTTACCAAATAGGTAAAGGGTTTTATGTTACAATCTCATAATTTATCGAGATTGTTTATGATTAAGTTTACAATGATGAATTAATATAACATACCTCTCAAGAAACTCTTTAATTTTATTTTAATGTATTTATTTTTTAAAATAAATTCTTTCCTTTCATTTTCCTCACTTTGAGTACTCAATATACTAAAAATGTGTTTTAAGAAAAATTGACCTTATTTATCTCTTAGGTCAAAACCCCATTTTCTTCCATATCCATGTTTTCTAAACAAAAATTTAAATATTTTTTTTAAAATTATTCTTTTATTATTTAAACACATTTTAACCAATGTCTAAAATTTTAAAAAATTGTTTTAAAATGAGGATAATTTTCATTTTCTAAACAAGTTATTCTTGAACTTTTTACAAAAGTATGAAATGAATGTTTATTAACTTAAATGATATGAAAAATATTTTGGACCATCATAACCACTGAATGATTTAAATATTTCTTTATTAGTTTACATAGTTATTTTTAAATAAAAATTTTCAATAATTTTTTTTATTTTTTTATATTTTTAAAGAAGTGATTTCAAAATGGAAAGGATATTTTAATCAAGAATATTTAATGATCTTTTATCAGTATTTTTATTCATCAAATACAAAAAACCCTTGATATAACTTATGATTTTATGTGTATAGGGTCTGAGGATACCATCATTATACATTCATATGGTTTATGTTTATGGTAACAATATATTTATGAAACATGTTTCTTTTCCATGAGTTATGCTATGATGAAATGTTTATGAATCCCATTTCTTTTCATGGAATCTGATACAATAAATATTTTATGATATTATAGAACAAATATGTATGATTTTATTTTTTTGATGGGTGGTACCAATTTCCCCCTCCAATTTATTGGGTAAATATGTATAACTCATGAGTTAAATATGATATGTATGAACCCATTTTCATGTTCAAAATTTCATGAACTGACCTAGTTTTCATATCTATAAGATTAAGCATAGACCTTGAATTAAAGTACATAATATGATATGAACATGTTTTTTATGTCTATAAGTTTATTAATGGACCTAGATTTAATGTCCATAAGATTATACACGGACCTATTTCCATGTCCATATGTTTATGAGAGGTCTTGATCTCATGTCCTTAACTTAACAAGTAAATCTATTTCTATTTATATATGTTCACAAATTTATAACTTTATGTATATGAAAAAACTCAAGTCATATGACAATGTTATGATCTATTAACTCGTGTTATTTATTCTATTATGATTCATATCTTATTAACTGCCAAGGATTATGCCATGAATCAAGATTATGATATATGATACGTAGGTTATGAATTTCAAATGTTATTATCAGGTCCTAAAATTGTTATATTCGTGTTATAATCAATTCATCATTAATGAATGCCATATTTAACCTTAATGATAATCTAAGATCATTTATTATTATTTTTCCACTACCCGAGGTTATGAATAATGGTTTTAGGGATGATATGTCTAAGAAGGGTTCTATTTATGAAGAACTTAATGAGAGACTCTAATGAACCGGTTGTTTGTGTTCCCGAGTTTAAAAAGGCACTTGAACTATATGATCCCTATATGGATAGTTATTTTATTTATCTAATATTGATATAAAAAAGATGAAATATCTATGTATGAAAAGTTTGGTTTATTATATTCCTCCTCTTAGAGAAGTTTTTTCCTTAACAACTATTGATAAGAAGAATCTACAGAATGATGGGTGAACTGGAAGTATTATACTTTCCTCACTCTCTAAAAGTAAATTTCTAAGGGTCAAGGTTATTAGAATAGATAAATTCATCTAGGAAAAGTTATATAATATCTATGAGTGAAATAAAAAATTAAATAAAGTGAAGTTATAGATCTGATGACTGAAGTATGGAGATATTGAAATAGGTGAAGCTGAATCTACTGGTGACTTTTTTATAAGAGGTAACGACATTTTAAGAACCATAAGATGTTTTTGTATGAATTTTTAAGATTCCTATTTTGGTGAAATATTATCAGACGTATTCTATATAAATTTGATTCAAAGGATTCATCAATAGAAGATTGAGATTATAAAATTCCATATCTGAATGATATTTATAGAATTATCATCACATAAGAAATGGATGATTGAGTAGTTTCATTCAAGTTCACTATGAAAGTATAAGAAATTTCTCTAGGAAGAAGATAGTGGTACTGACACAAAAGATGAGGCTAGTAAAAAATTTGATGAATTTATGTATATTTTAATAAAAGGGTGAAAAGAAGTATTTGAAAGTACAATGTAAAGTTACCTATGAAGTGCTATATCTATGGGTATATTTTATATTGAGCTACAAATTTTCCAAGGATTAAGAAAGATAATGATAATGATAAATGGGACAGAAAGTTGAAAATATCTCTAATAAGGAAGGAAAAAAATCTAATTCCCATATAAAGGGAAAGAGTAAGAATTTATTTAAAATACAAAAAATAGTTTTTTTTTCTAATTGTGAGGAAAATTATGATTGTAGAGAAGAATCTAAAAAATTCAGTAATGATGTTGAATTTTTTTTTCATATTGTAAAAGTGAATGATGAAAAGTTCACCAGTGATGAAAGAATCATATCTAAATAAGAAGAAAAATATATTTACCTGAAGTTTATACTCAAATGGGATATAAAATATTGTCTTTATAATATTATTAAACTTAAAAAGGATAACAAGAAGTTTAAAAAGTTTTTTAAGAAAATAATCAATAATTGTTTCTTGAATAGAATTTTTTTTTATAATAGTGATTAATGATTTGAGGAAGTTACATGATAATGATAAGAACCTCAAAAATAATCTTGAATAAAATATAATGGTGAAGGATAAAGAAGTTGTTATTGTTAAACAAAATCCTTATGAAGTTTATAGAGGAACTAGAAAATTCGAAAAATTAGTTTTTGAAGTTGGGGAATGTTTCAAAAAGAACAAACCTTATAAGGATAAAAGAAATCATCCTCAAAGGTTAGCAATAATGATGAAGATATTAAAAAGAAAAAATAAGTTAATAATACCATGTATATAGAAAAAAAGTGGTTTTAAAAATTAATGATTTTTTAAGTTTTCAAAGTCTGAACCAAAATATGATAATATTGGGGATCTTGATAAGGATGAGAAAAAATTTAAAAATAATTATAATATTATAATATTTTAAAAAAACATTGGTTCGAAATAAAGTACTAAGGTGGATGGTAAAAAAATGATAAAATTAAAGTTTATAATTATGAAAAGAATACAACTTATAGAGTAAAATATTCATTCATGGGATATTGATGGTACTGTTGTGGTTTTAGGTATTTTAAGAAGATATATTATTTCAACCAGCAACACTAAAATGAATCTGGGAGAAAATGGAGGTGTATTTTTAGAGTAATTCAACCCACTCAAATAAGATAACATGAGAATGTCATAAGGAGGATGGAAAATTTATTCCAACCTATATAAACTATTCATGAAAGATGCGATTGACTTGGAAATCTTGAAAAAAATTTATTTTCATGTTACTAGAACAATAAGGCTTTGAAAAAAAATCTTTAAATATAAGGATAAAGCTGAAATAGGTAAGGAAAAAACCTTAGTTTTTTATAATTCACTCAAAGATATAAAAAGAGAACAACCATGGATATTAAATAAAAGTTGTTCTTTAGAGATTTCAAGAGATTTAAAGTTTTTTAAGAATTTTAAATATTTCATGGAAGGGATAATGAATTTTGAAAATGTGGAGGCCCTCAAAATAAAAATGTGTTGGATCTTCTATCATTTAGGAAGAAAAGTGAAAATCCAAAATCGCATTGTTTGTTTATGCGTTGAAACAAAATGTTTTGAGTGTTTAAAAAAATTTAGATAATGGTAAAAAGTTTTTTTAAAAGATATGGATTCCTTATTAAATATATTAAAAATGGTAAATTTATTACAATTGGGCAATTATTTAAGGGAAACTTATTTCAAGTTTGTGATTCACATAGTTAATGTTAATTGAGTATGATGTAAGAAATTAATATATGGAATAAAATATTAGAGAATATATATCATAGAAATAAGAACACGCTAAAAAATAGAGAAAATATTATTTAAATTATTGATATAATAGGAAGAAGAGATTGGTTTTTGTTCAATATGGTATGATTTAAATATTATAAACACAGTACATAAGAAGGGTAAGATTCATTCAACTTTCCACTTAGAGCTGATAAAATCCATGATATGGGGGCCAATGATAAAATTATAACTGAATGGTGATAAGTAATTTATTTTCGTTATTTATTATTTTAATCACATTACATGTATTATATTTTTATAACCTAAGTTAGAGGCTCCTAAAATGTTTAAGATTTTCTGGTGAAGTGCTGAAAAAGAATGTTGTTTTTCTATAAAGAATATTTAAACTAATAATTTTTATGAATTCACAAATGGAAAGTTTAGAGGTTATCATTAAAATCATGGAATTCAACAGGAATTTATTGCACCATAAAGATCACAATAGAGTAGTGTTACTAAAATAAGAAATAAAAGTTTGGTTGAGATGAAAAGAACTGTATTGATTGAACATGATACATATTGATACTTTTGGAAGAAATATATTGGAGTAATAGTTCATATTTAAAATCTATGTTTTTACATTCCAAACTCTGATATGAATCACTATGATATGTGTTAAAAATAAACCCCATGTTTTAAGTACCAAATGGTATGTTGTAGACATTGTATTCTCAAGGTTAAAGGTGATAATATTTGGAAGTTTGATCAAAGATGTGTTGATGAAATATTTTTGGGCTACCCTTATAATGGTATAAGATACTAATTCCATAATAAAGAAACAAAAATTAATTTTGACACTATTGATGTGAAAATTATTGAACATTCTAATAAGTAATATTGGAAACCAATTGTAGATATCATAGGAAGTGAAGATGTTATAGTTAAAGTTAAAAACATTATAAAGTTATTAATTATAGTAGTAATGTTAAAACTATATGAGATAAATATTCTATATCATCTATCTCAAATGATGATAAAAATTACATTCATATCATTTTAGACCGATGAATCATGTAGAGATCCAAATAATTCGTGGTGATCTAGAGAAATAGGTTCAAACCATAATAAAATCGAGGCTAATTTCACATATTTATTTATATTCATAGGTTAAGATAAATGATGTCAAATAATATTTGAGGCATCAAGAATGTATTGATATTATAAATAAAGAGTTGTATCATATTGAGTAAAATGTTACATGTGAACTTATACAAAAAAAATAATGTTGTGATCGGTAAAAAGTAGGTCTTTCGAAACAATTTGAATAAAACATTTGATGTGATAAGAACAAGGAATGATTTATTTGTAAAAGATATTAAAAAATATACGGATTTTTTATGAGATATTTTCCCCAGTTACAAGGATTTAAACTATAATAATCTTTCTTGTTTTTAGTAAAAAAGGAGATATTATATGTTCTAGATATAGGTTAAGTCTACTTTTCTTAATGGAGAGTTCAATGAAGATATTTATATTGAAAAACTAGGTGGATTAATGTTTATAAAAGATGAAATCATTATGTGAAAGATAAATAAGGATTTGTATGGGTTTCATTATGGTTCAATAAATTGGTGTCATAAATTTTATAACTTTTTAAGTAAGTTGATGTTAAATAAAGGAAGAGTTGATAGTAACCTCAACATAAAAAAAATTACGAGGATTCAAAAATTGTGATTGTTTTTATTGATGATATCAAATTCTCATAGGGTGATGAAGAAATATCTGAAATGTTTTCTGAGGAAATTAATAAGTTATTTTAAATGTTCCTAATATGAATAATATAATACTTTCTTGGATTTAAAATCTATCAAAATAATAAATAAATTTTCCTATCTCAAAATAAGTGTGCTAATAACTTTTTATGAAGTTTGTAATAGAATATTTAAAGCTAGTTTCCATACCTATTTTAGTGGGAACTATGTTGTTAAAATATTAAAATGGTAATGATGTTTATCCTAAATATTTTAGAAATTTTATTGTATTCATGTTTTATATAATGGATTTAGGACCATATATAATGCATAATATTGTTTTTTATTCTAGTTATCAAAGTAAACCAAAATAATATCTTCTTATTATGGGTAAAATAATAATCAAAAATATCAAAGGAAATATTTATTTTGAATTAAAATATGAAAACCCAGGAAAAATTTATTTGTTTAGTTTTACAGATGTAGATTGGGAAGGTTGCATTGATGATTGAATATTTACATATGTTGATGTTTATTTTTGGGATAATGATGGGTGATTTTCCATATAAAGAAGCACAATTCTGTAACCCTTATCACTATATAATATGAGTATATAGCTAACATTAATTATGAAACATAACTTATATGCATGAATACATAGTTATAATATTGGCTAGTTGATATGAATTTCCCCTTATCTTAGGATATGATAATCAATGTTCTATAAATATTACTCAAAATCCGGTGCAACATTATCATTCCAAGAATATTGATATCAATTATCACTTCATTAAAGTGGATTTGGAGAGGAATAAATTTATGTTGGAGTTTTTTCATATTTCAATTTTTTTTCTAATATCTTCACTAGACCATTTATAAAGGAAATGCTTCATAATACAAGGATTATAATGGGTATTCAACATACCTCTATTCAAGGATATTGTATGTGAAGCTTCCCCCCTGTCATCTTTTTTTTTCAATAATGTTGTCAAAGGGGGAGATAAGTTGTAACACAAATCAATCCATTGGTATGTGCTTAAAATTTTTAAGGAAGAGGATATATTTAGAGGGAGTTTTAAAAAGAGTTATGTTGTGATTTTAGTGTGTGTAAACTATTTTAATAGTTTTTTGAGGTGGATTTAGAAAAATTTGTTATTATAGGATGATTTTTAATGGAGATAGTTCAAAGTGAAATGAAAAGTCTGATATTTTCTTAAAAATAATATCTTAATGGGTGTAATTAAAGCTTATTAAATCACTACTTATGGAAATCATGCCATTTTTGTTCAATAATTCTTGTTTATTATAAGAATTTTTCTTATCTAGGCTTAGAATTATTAGATATGTAATCCATTACTTGAGTGTCAATGTTTCAGTGATTCATGTTGCTTTGTTGGAAATAATGACCAAATGTAGAGATTGTTGGGAACAAGAAGTTTGGAGATATTTTAATAAGTATATAGAGGAAGAAGGGTTTCTCAAATTGTTTCATTTTATTTTTAATCATAAATTAACTTAAATTGTTTCAAATTACCTTAATGATTATTGAATGAAGTGTTTGAAATTGAGTGTATTGGAGTAAGTTCATCGACGCGATTTTATTAAATAGACATTACTGGTCTGATGTGATCAACTAGATTTTTAGTGTTGAATGATTATCCGGGTTCACACTTGAGTGTGTTAGACATAATTTTTGGTGAAGTTAAAATATAGAGACACTTTTATATTATTATAATTCCAAACATATTAACAATTGAAAGATTCCATGATCCCAACTTGTGTATAAAATAGAGTTTGACATTCAACTATAAAATGATTGTGTTATAAAGTTGTGATGTTTTACTGGAATAATTTTACGAGTAAAAGGTAAAACTTTGTAAAGTAGAAATATTAAAGTAATAATGTTTCATAATTATAATTTCAATGGTTATAAATATTTGATGATATGGTGGTTTGAAGTTTCATCAGTTATAAATTTATAAATTCAATTAATCTAAGGAATTTTCAAGAAGTCTGACACATTAGTCTCCATGAAATTTCATTAAATGGAAGACATTGGTTGTATTTTACATATTCATCCAACATTTTTCAAAATTTTTTACTTTAGTTGAAATATGTTTGGATTAAATGTCTTGTGAAGTATCAAAAAACATGTAAACATAACATCATTAGATTATGTGAACTTGATGTACCTTTTATAATGAAATTGGGAAAAATATTATCTTCTTATGTACACTATCTATTAGAAGGTCTTTTATAAAGTTCAATATGTAAAAAAAGAAGTCTCTGAGTCACCAGATAAAATATTGTGTTTCATGGGGTTAGAATGAGGAAATCATATGAGGTTCATAAATCATAGGTATCCATGAAAAGGAAACAATCAATGTTTTTTTATGCAAGTTATAGGTTGGGTGATGTTTTTGGAAAAATTATTTTGGGAGGTTCCTATTAAGTTTTATAGGAACACCGATTGAATTTTACTCAATTATAAGAATTATGTTGATATGAACCAGATGAAAGGTTCAAATGTATTTATGAAATATTCATAAAGATATTAAATGTGATGGTGAAAATATGATCATTTGATGTTCCAAAAATCACTAAGGACATAATTTTTGCTGATTATTAAGGAACTTTTTTAGTTTAAATTTGACTCTAGTTATTAAGAATAGATAATAAAATTTATGAGGTTTGAATACAGTCAAAGAAAATAAGTTTATGAAAATGTACCACAGTTTCTTGAGTGGGATGTTTGAAATAGATATTTTTTCCTCATTGTTACTTATTAAGGGAAAATCATCTATATAAACGAGTGAAGCTGTGGTGTGAATGTGATGATTTTTGGTAGCTGGGTGAAGTGATTCATGAGTGGAGAGTCGATCTGCAGAATATATTGAAGTTTCATCAATCTGATGGATATTGGATCTTTTCTTCCCATCAATTGGTATAATATGGATAGTGTGAAGAAGTGATCAGAAGAATAGGTTGAAGACATAGTAGATGAATAATAAGAAGATAATATGGGAAAAAGTGGTGATTGAAATGAAATAGTTTATTGGATGAACATAGTACCAGGCCAAGTTTTATTGGAACATATATACCAGAAGAAGATAAGATCAGATGAATGTTTTCCTATAGAAGTCTTGGAATAAGTTCATGGTTGCTGCTATACAATAAAGTGAAGAATAAAAATTAAAGATTGTAAAGTGTGAATAAAGTACAAGATGCATAATGAAAACATATTGAATAATATTGGTTATGGTTCTTATAGTTGTTAAAAAAATTGTTATATCATTTTTCTATGTGAGGAGAACATGCTCTATCAATTAACTATAGTTATACAGAACTAAATGTATATTCCCACATTTCTATAACCACTTAACGGATTATTTTATAGGATTTTGGGTGGTTTTTTATTACTTCCAAACCATTCCAATGACTATTTACTCTTATTGAGTAGTGAACTATGTAAATAATTTTTATCAGGTGGTTTCCATTTTTTTATTTTTTACAATAGAGTCATATCACTTTAACAGGAGGTGAAGATTTTTTCATTAGAAATAAAACATAAAAAGTAAAGATCATTGACTCAACCCTACACTTCTTAGTGATCACACAGTTCCCAATTGATACTTTTTATAATGATTCATGGACGAGTTTGATTGAGATTATACCGTCAAAATCTTGAGAAGACTAAGCAATACGTTATGAAATACATAATCATATTCTTAAATAAAATAAATTTTCTTCATATTAAATTTCTCCCCAATAATATGAGTTATGAACCCCTTATTACTCGGTATCAAGTCCCATATTGTATAATTTTCTTCTGAGGATATTCCAGGATCATCCTTATAGTGATACTTAATAACTATATAATTAGGGATATAACATAAGACTTCTATATATTGGTAATTAATATGAGATTTATAAAAGGAAATTCATTCCATACCTAGATTTATGTAAAATTAAAAAATAGGGAGAAGAGCCATATTTTCTAGAAGTATCTCCCCACAAATATTAATTAGAGAATATTTGAACATCTTAGTTGCAATTAAAATTCTTTCAAGTGTTTTCATGTATATATCTATATTCAATGTTTTAGGTGGTGAATCCATATTATTTGAAAAATTATAAGCTATAAAAGAATGAAAATAACCAAAATCAAATAAGGCATTCATGTTTCTAGCATGGAGAGTGGGTGTACCTTTCACCACTTCATTCTTGTGGTCCACCTATGTAATAGTGATTCCATATTCCATACCTTGATCCGTTGTTTTAGAAGGCTAAAAACACATATTCCCTCCATTTACTCTAGTTTTAGGTCAGTTATTTACATAATAACCATATTCTTAGAATTTTAACCATTGTAGAGTGTGTGGAGCATCAGATTGGGTGTTATTTATATCACTGGTGTTATTTGATCCATTTATATTTCTTAGAGAGATATAAGTTATGTGTCCTACTTTAACACACTTGTAACACATTCCAGGATCTTTGAGGAAATTAACTAGGTGTTCCGCCCATAACTTTTATACGTGGATAGTTTAAATTTATTACCCCAATAAAACATTTCATTATATATTCCATGATACTCCATCTTTCATTTACTTTATCTGGAGTCACATGGGTCTCTATATTCCATTTAAATCTTAAGAACACACTAAAAAATATTCTTAGAGATTCCAAATTCACTTACATATAATGTATTACAAATAAAAGGTTTTATACCTCTAAATAATCGATCAATCTTGTTTTCAGGTATAGAGATAGTCTCCAAGGATCACCTTGTGAGTCTCATCAATTTTTATTCATAAGATCCAATAAACTCAACTATCTTTTATTTCAATTCAAGAAATTGTCATTCCATATTAGTGTAAAGAGTTTGATGGAAATATTTAGTGAATAATATTCCCATGAAATCCTATGAATTCATAAAATCAAATTCTTTCTTTATTGATGTATTCTTAACAAGATTACACCATTTCCCAACCTCACCTTCTAGAGGATAGATATACAAAATGAACCTCTCATACTCTGATCATTTAAGAAAAAAAAACATATATTTTCCACCACATTAATCTATTTCTCAACAAGAAATGGTTTTGATGACAAATTAAAGGTCGGTTGACATTGACACATAAATGATTCGATAGAATGTTACTCCCTTATTAGTGTGTTTGGGAGCTCTAAATTATTCATGTTATTATTCATAACATGAGGGATTTAGTTGAGAATTTCCATGAGTTTTTGAACTCCATTTTCCATATCTTTTGAAAGATCACTATATTTTCCATTGTATCCATAATTAGAATTATCCCTTATTATTTCATCTATGTTATTGATAGTGGAACTTTCATGGTAAGGATAATTAAATTAGAAAAATTATTAAGTGGAAAACTATGATCACAAAAGAAATAACTAAAAAATAACGAGTGTATTCTTCCTTTACAACTTTATAAGTATCAATATAAGTTATCTAGTACTATATTCCTACTATATTTCCCTTAACCATCTAGTTAACATGATAACTAAATCCTTTGTAATTATTCATTATGAAAAGTGAATTAACCTAATAATAGCCCCCAAGAGTGTCATACTAGGTGCATAGTAAGGGGCCACTCATCGTGCACTAGAATAACAATTTATATATACGAGACCACCCCTTTTTGGGGCTGTTACCACTAGATGAATCCATGTTAAGGCCACATACACTTCTACTTTTAGAAAAGATATGTATTTATAGAAAAACCACATAATTCATACTTTACCAAAATATCAGGTAGTTATCTTAAACTTTTGTTTAGGGTTTTCGCTATTGTTTTCTCATTCTAATATAAAAATAACTAAACCCTTCAATGATACCAACTGAAGTAACCCATGATAAATACACATAAATAATAGATTGATAACATGGTTTAATTATTTCATAAAAATATAGTTTCACAATCTAAGGACTTAAAGGTTTATTGTATTAGATACTAAAAACATAAAAACACTTATTTCACATGTTGTAAATTTTTTCCCATAAACTAAATCTACACTTAGAAATTTGAGGAGACATAATCATCTTAAAATTACATGGAAGGGAAAACATCAGAAGGCATGAGATCAAACACTCAGTAAGAGATAACAAAAAAAGTTATATAGTGGTCATATCATAAATATACAGTAATCATGTATATGGAATAATAGGTGATTTAAGATAACATAAATCATTAATTGTTATCCGTAAGTAGGAAATAGATATAACATCACACACAAAAACACTTTTACCATTCCATGAGAAAATAAAACATCAACAATATAACATTATCCATAATCATAAGAAAGAAAGTGGAATACTCATAAAGATTGGATTTCTTATCTTTATGAACTTATCTACGCACTAAACCATTAACTCATAATTTTTTTGTATATCTAAACACCATAACACTCACACTTTGTGAACCTTGCAACTTTCAAACCAATTAACATAATATTTTTATATAATGAGATATAAGCCTTTACCCAATGAGTTGGAGGGGATATAGCTCCCACATATATCATAATCTAGAAATTTTCTTTGCAAATAAAAAAAATAAACACATCATGAAATAAAACATAGAAAGAAAATGGGTTTCATGACATTTTTAAATCATCATATAAAGTACCAATGGAAATAAAATGGGTATCATAAAACATCTAAATAACACAATGAATTAAATTTTTTGATACCAAAAATTCAATATCCTGAAGTAATCACATAATAAAAGAATAATATAGGGTGAACTATGAAAAACAATTCCATTATATATATATATATATAAATTTTTATGGTAATTAAAACTAGATCATGAAAATTGAGTTTTGAAAATATTTCTTATTTATCGCTGTAAAAGTCATATTTACCAGTATCTTTCAAAAACGTATCATATGTTTCTTAGATAAATTAAAAGAAAATATTTCATGGAAATAGAATTGTTTAAAAAAATCATTTTCAAAGATCTAATAATATAATTTCATTTAATTTTTTTTTGAAAAAATGAAGTTCAAATATGAAATTGTATAAATTAAAGAATGAAGTTTGAGTTACCAAGTCACTTACCATTACCCTTTATTTCCTTGGAAGTTCTTAAAGATCATGTATCATAAAGATAAAAAATTTAATTATGTATTTAATAACCTTTTACATTAAAATTTTCATTCATACTCTTAATTTAAAACAATTATCTTCATGTATTATATTTCTGAAATATCATTTCAACATTGGGTGTTAATAATCTTGCCTGTTTTGAACTAGGTTCATAAAAGTAGTATCTGTCATCCATTTATCCTAGATATAATCATATAAAAATTATTAACATTTTTATAATTTATTATTTATAAATAATTATAATGTTATAATTCCATTACTTGGGTGTTTTAGTCACATTTTATAAAAATGAATTTAGTGAAGAACTAGTTTCAAGTTATCTACCAATATCGATGAATTACCATACAAAGATTTATAATTTATATGTTATTTAAAAAGAACCATATTATTGATATATATTAGTTATACATATGATATATAATTATCTAATATAATCTAAAACCATCTATTTTTGAAGTGAAGAAAAATGAAGTCTGTGTATTCCTGGAGGTGGTAGTCGCACCACACATGATTAACATTTTTGTTTTTTCTTAATGGAAAAGGGGATTTTGATTAATGCTTATAAAATAATTATAATAACATAACGATAAAATAATTATAATAATTTTATCATTTTGAAATGCTGAACTGGCATTTTAGGAATAAGAAAAGTGTTTAAAGAAATATAAATAGAAAGAGAGGTTTAAAAACTTATACCTCACTTCTAGGATTATCGCCATTGCAGAGGCTATTAAATCATTAAGTGATGATCATTTGAGAATAAAAATACCTCCTTAATGTGTATTAGAGTATGGATGAGAATTTTGGGTAGATTATATTTTTATATTTGGGGGTTTTGGTTTGAGTGTAATTGAGGAGAGGAGTTCTCCTTTTATAAGTTAAAAGGAGTGGTATTGTTGTAAATACCCAAATTTATTTGATAATGAGTCACTCTTAAGAAAAGTGACTCTAATATTGGTACATAGTAGACTGGATTTGGGGATAAGTTCAAGAAACACCTATATCAATCAAATAGAATCATGTTTTAAACATGTCATTACCTTTTACTTTAAGGTTATTCACTTTTACGATTATAGTTTTCGCCACAGTAACGAGTTTTTACCAATGTAATTTATCCATTAAGATTAAAAATGAAATGATCCTTATTATATTATTTTGATATAATAATTATAAATATGAAATAAAATTTATCAAATAGAAACCTATGTATATGAAATATTAATTTTAACACAAGTACATGTAACATGAAAAACCTATTTTTTTGAAAAATATTATTCTTAAGCACTAAAGACTTATGATTATGATATAATAATCAATACCATTGATAAAAATAAATTTTAAATAACTATTTTAATTAAATTTTATTTATTTGAAAATAAAATAAATCCAACACTTCAGTTCATTAGGTTATAAATAATTAAAAAAAATTGTCAACAAATATTTTTCATTAAAATGCTATATAAGTTTTCAAAACATTGAGAATGGGTTTGTAAATTTGAGAAAACATTTTAAAATGATTTATTATTCTTTATAATATGTAATTTTATAGAAAAAAATATTTCAAAAAATGTTAATGTATTCATATAATAAAATATCTTCATAAAAGTAATGAAATTAATAAAATCATTATTTTCACTATTTACATGAAAATTAATAACATCTAAAAAATAAAAAAAATTTTCCCTAAGTTAATAAGATCATTATAAATCCCAAAATTTTGTTAATTTTTTCAAATATACATCCTAAAAGTTATAAATTTTAGTTATAGTTAAAATATAAAATATGGAGAATTTTTTTTAGAAAACTACTTTTTGCATATTATTATTATTAATATTCAATCTTATAAATTACTAATTATATTAGTGTTAAAGAATTATTAATATCATAATATATTATTCTTGAAAATAATTAAATTTTATAAAATACATTTCATTAGTTTCTTAGCTGCTCTAGATTATTTTTTATTTAATGTCAGGTTTATTTTGTTTATATATATATATAATAATATTTTGAAGCTCCATTATTACTATATATACCTACCAATTCTATGGAAGCCTTAAAATAATCTATATTGGTTTGGTTTTCACTATTTTAAGTGGATAAAACCATAAAACACAATATCTATTTAAAGAGAAATCTCAGATCATTTCAATTTATGAGATGAATTTATCGATATGTATTTTGTAATTACAAATGATTACATATAGAAAACTAAAATTTATATTAAAGAGATCATGTTAAGTATGAGTTTATGAGCACTCAATCTGGGAGCAAGGGTTTGGGGAATCACAGTTTAGATAGTCCTAGTAGGGGATGTATTCTCACATGGTTTGATCTTAGATACTCATATAACTAACATGCAATATCCTATATAAGGTCCACTTAGTAATGATCTGAAAACATGTATCTAAATCCAAGGAGTAATATGTAGATGGATAATTGAGAATCCCTAAGAATATTTTATGGTAAAATATCCAGCCATTCCATGGTGAATGGGATATCATCAATCAATATAAAAGTAAAGTGAATAGATTATCACTAATATAAACCAAAACATTAGTGAATGTGTTATTATCATATATAAACCAACGAATAGGTAATTAATTTATCATCATAAATAACTGGAGAAAATTTTAATGGGATACAACTATACATAAACAAAATATAGTATAATAGTTTATCGCCAATATAACCAAAACATGTGAATGGTTTATCTATAAATTTCAATTGAAGTGTACATTCACAATTCATATCTAGAATCACTAGAACCAACTCACTCACTAGGATACCAACACCCCTTGGACCTTACACCTTGTTATACTTATGTCAACCAAGGATATCCTTTGAATATATTAAGATACCATAAGACTACCTATATCATAGTGGTTGAGCTTTTTTAGCCACCAAATATCCCAAAATCACATTGAGAGGCCAAATTATCACTAGCCTATCACACATACAAGCTCTTTACATTTTAGTAATGATTGAAGTCACTTATAAAGGTAAAAAAAATGTAAAATTATAATTTAAAACTATTAAAGGTTCTAATCCCATAGTGTCTCAACAAGTTACAGAGGTAACATAAAGATAGATGGCTATATAAACTGAATGTAAGGATAATAGAGTCTATTGTGGTTTATTTGTCTAGTGAACCCCATTCAACATGAAATGAAACCCAATTCAGTTTTATAATGAGTCTTTCATACTTTATCTCTAACTAACACACACATCATACGATGTAATAAAACCATATAAAATAAGTGGTACATATAGGTTCCAACTACATTTCACTAATAGAATCCACCACATCAAAAATTCTTGGGAGATTTAACCTCAATTAAGGAGAATGAATAAATCATCAACCCCACAATTTTGGTATTTAAAATGGATCAAAATATTTTTGTAATATAAAATAATAATTAGATGTCTTATAGAGTTATCCTTACTAATTGATGTTCGTATTAATGAATTGTGAGTGATTTAATAAACAATTGATGGAAAAGGAGGCAAAATAATTATAGGAATGGAAAGGTACCTGAGCTTATTCTCTTGGGATACATGATAGAAAAAATGAAGGCCTTAAAATATGGTAATAGTAAAAAAGAATAAACTTTTCCTAAAAAATATTGGGGGTCAGGGGTCCCACCATAACTTAATGGCCCTCATCTGAATTTTAAAATACCGCTAGGTCTATAGTGATCACCAATGACCCCTAGTAGTAGGGGGAAACCCCACTTCCAAGGATAATGAAAGACTAGTGGGTTTCCACTGGGCTTCTGATGACAAGTTTCTTCTTTTTTTTTTGATTTTTCCCACCTCATTCATTCCACTATTTTTCAATTCACTATTATTAATTTCTAGTCCTCATCTAACCACTCATGAATACAAATAAAACTGAAATAAACATGATATGATAAATAAGTAGATTTTTCACATGCCTTTATATCAATGGGGAATTATAAACTCTCCACCATACAACTTATTTTCCTAGAGATGCATCACCAACCTATATATTCATACTCATATCACATAAACTCACATAAGTTCTATGATTTTATCCCATTATATACACACATTATTTTTTGAATAAATAAATAGATTCAAAACTTATATAGTTGTGGATAATGATGTATGAAAAATCTAATCTATATTTCATCATACCAGTGTTTTCCAAATCCAGTTATGAACTATGAATTTTGATGTCGATAGATCTCATCAATCATAATGATTCCCTATAACTGATGATACCTGAAAACATTTCATCAATGGTTCCTAACCATTATCATTTTATATCATTGTTCTAATACATAGTATTAATCACCTAGAGTTAAACCCAACCATTCCCTAGGCACATGCACCTAAAATCCACTACCTCTCACCTAAGACTTTAACCACCACAAATAGTCTCACCTAAAGTATACTTTATTGAAATATGTTGATGTACACAAAAATAATCTATTATTATAAGTAAAATAATTTAATTTTTAACATTTGATATCAATATGTAACCAAAAATGATAATTTAACCTCAATTTTATAGATCAAGATCCAAATATTGGTGTTATTATTGAATCAATCAAATTTTATGATTATCAAAAAACCAACCAGTCTATCCATTAAATCCTACCTCAATGAAAATCATATGACCCAAAACTAACTGAACACTATTGATCAATACGTGAATTTATAATCTCTCTACTCACTAAGACCAATTTTGAGTTGTATCTTAAAGTCAACATGAAAATTAAACTACAAATGGTATTGGTTCAACTAACATGTTATCTATGACATTAAACATATTTTATTCATAATAAGGTTGTGTTCTTGAACAATGTATGATGTTCTACACACCCTAGGACTATCCAAATCTCTCATTCCCCATGTACAGACAAGAACAATTTCCTTTATCACTTAAGCATAATAAAAAATTATGTATTATCATTATAAATACATTAACCTAGTCCATGAATTTAACTATGGTATTTTTTTTATAGTGTTTCAAACTACCACTACCACATTATAGAAACAAGAGATCATCCTATTTCTTTAGTTAAAAGAAGAATTATAATCGATCGACCACATATACAAAACCAAATCATTATCTTTAAGCCATAATTTTTATTTCAATTTAATCTCATGTAAAGAATACTAATTTTTTTGACCTCAAATCACTATTTAGAAAGAATTTTTAGGCCAATTACAAACCTTTGGACACTTTTTAGAAAAAACATTATAGACACACCATTATTTCATAGACATGAAACTCCTTTGGTTCTCTATCAAATTTTTCTCACACATGAATTGTCCTTCTATAATGAAATCACTCCAAATAAAACTTTCCCCTAGTTCTAAGAGTTCAATAATAACCCACTCCATAATACCAATTCTCTTTACCCCATATTTTCTTTTTATGGAAATCTCATTTCTTTCTATAGCCTTGGGGGATAATATACCCTCTACCTTAATTATCAATTCTAACTTGAGTAATTCAATGTAAGTGTTGGTAAAAATGGATATGGGACACACAAATAATGGATCATAACGTCCCTTATAAAAATGGTGATCTTTAATGAGTTTATTTCCATATAAAGATGTTAAAAATTATAATAAATATACAAATTTGTTCTTATACCTTGTCATTGATAGCCCATGTTTTTAAATATATACGAAATCTAAAAAATTTTATTGGTGTAATGCCTATAGGCACATCCTATTATAGAATAAAGCGTATAATTATATCAAGGACAGTCTCATATTATCCCTTAATCTCTCTAATGTCATACACCATTTATAATCCACATCCTCAAACAAAAAAACAATTAATACAAACCACAATTCCCTTATATTAGAAATTAATTCAAAGAAAATTGGATATTTTCAATACAATTTTTAGTTTCGTTGGATACTAATACACCTTCAAAAGATAGGTATAATATTTATTCAAAGTCATAGATAAAAACATATACCATATCTTCACCCTTTATCAAACACCTATTGAAATTTTTAAAGACTGACAACATGATTACCATGAAAGGTACATCCACCAAGTCGCCACCCCTGAGAGATATAATCATAATATCTAATACATGAATGATATATGAGAATCTCTTAGTCATCATCCTATAAAATATATACACCCCAAAAATGTAAATTCATAATATTCCATCATTAATCAATATTCAATTTAATTTTTAACTTAAAAATCACCCATCTTAACACAATTTAAGGGATAATAATTTCATATGAATAAAAAATAGTTGTTACCATATCCCTATTTAATTAATAGATTTCATGGGTACATTATAATTTTTTATCATAATTAACCCATGAGTAAGAATACAAACTCATACTAACTATCTCTCACTTTAACAATCCATGATTCTAACTCATGCACAATAAAGGTAATCAAAATGACTACACTGAACTCAATCAAATACCACATATACCTTGTTCTCACTAAAAAATACATATTCCCAAGATTCCAAAATATATTTAACCCTTATGTCTTGGTTTACTAGTAATCTCCCAGTAAAACTTTATGCAACACCTACCATATCCAAAAAAAACCATCCATGAAGCCTATTTTATCATGGACACACTCGACTTAAACCACTTTGAGTTGCATCTCATAATCCCTAGGATTATAAACTAATAAAGGAAAATATAAACCCGATAATTTGATGATTTTGGAGTAATACCCAAATATTTTATCCCACATATAACAATGTGTCTCTATTCAATACACCCTTCCTAGGGATCTAATACATTTAAAAGTATCTACATGATCTAGTCACCTAGTCTTGGGTTACCACTATTGTATATTCATACATAAACCTTCCTTCCAAGATCATATCTATACTAAATTGTCTCATACACCTGACTCATATAATAGTTTCAATACATCTTGAGGAATCCCCATAACTTACCTACCCACTTTTAGTGTAAGGTTCACAATACATGTATAGTCCATCGATCAAAAATTATAATCATAAGGAAAATAAAAAACCACAGGTTTAACCAATTAACACACCACAAATAATTTATATAAGAAAAAACTAAATAATTTATTGTTGAAATTTTAATTTACAATACCTATTTTTAAATCCATTATATCACTCAAATATAGTCATATACATTTTATGTGAGCCTACATGCTGACCATAATTCATAAACACATATTATATTACCACCACACGCCATGAATAAAATAATAATAATAAAAATAATAAATAAAAATTCCTTAAAATCAGAAAATAATAATATTCAAAAACCAAGAATCAAAATCCAACTCCTTGGTAAATGTGACTTTCCCCATACATGTGTTATCTAAGAAAAAGAATAGATTACATTCCATGTTTTGAATAGATCTACCTCTAACTACCAGTACCTAAATAGTGAAAAATTAAATCAAGTATATGATACTACTTTTTAATGCATCATATAGGTTTACCTGAATAATACTTGAACTAATGTGCTGCATGACCTTCATTAAACCCCTCCATACTCCAGTTTCTTTTGACTACTAGTGAGGGTATATAAATAATTGGGAGAGACTATACCATTAATCAAATGACTATAGAAACAAATCAGATTATATTAAAAAAAAATTATCCCACATAAAAGTCATACAAATTATAAATTTAATTCAATATTGCCTAGTGTGTTGATCATATACAAGAAAAAAAATAAACGATTCATAAATAAAAAATATAACTAATTCCTTTCTCAATACAATATGTTATTCCCTTCCACCAATATCCAGATCATCCCTCATTCATTGGTACCCTATCCTTACATACATCATGGATCATGGATTCTATGTGACCATTGAGGTTCATGTGAAGGGTGTGATCAATATAATCATTATGACACAACCAAAGTTGTCTATATAAATATATAGTATATATAGGTTCATTTAAAATTTGATATAGTAGAAATCAATTATATACATAATACTAGTGACATCACTGAGTGCTAATAATACACTCTTATAAGCAAATATACATACTTTGAATAGTTTTAGTATGAGATGTATGGTTGCATGTTCTGATTACAACTAATCATGGAATCACTACAAAACGAATAGTCTAAGGTCTACCTAACAATGAGGTGAAATATACACATCTATATCTAAGTTATAATATATAGATGATGAATAGTGCATCACTATGTAACAAATAATGTTGATGATCATACCTTTCGAAGGTTAACAAGTTATCACCAATCAAGGACAAAGTAATGTGAAAAGGTTATAAATAATGCAAAACAAATCATAGGTGAATGGATTATGACAAAACATAAACCAAAGAAAGGGTGAATGGGATATCACCATGTATAAGTAAAACATAGGTAAACCTGCTATCACCAAACATAGTCAAATACCGGGTTAACATTTTATCAGCAACATAACCAGAAAGGGTGGATTATTATAACTAAATATAAAATAATTTGGACATAAAAACTTCATATTTCACCCCACTAAAACCAAATATCTCACTAAGATACCCAATCCCCTTTCATCGTAAAACTATTTATACTTATCTCAATCCCTACCTCCCTTATCACGACTTATGGTACCATAAAACTACCATTCTCATTAGGTTTAGACCATTTCAACTACTAACTATTCCAAAACCACACAAAAAGTATAAATCATTACTATCTTATCACACAAAAAACCTATGAATTATAGAGGAATTCTCAAAGTCACATCTCAAGATCTACGTACTCAATTCATATGAAAGGAAACCCCTTTATAAGTTCTAATTCCAAAGTGCCTCAAAACATTCAAAACATGACATGCCATAGACTATTATATTAATCAAGAATAAGGAATATAAGACCTATTATATTTTTAATAGTTCATATTCATTAATTAATTTACGTGGAAAACCAATTTAGTTCCATATTGAGTTTTTCACATATACTCACCAACACACACACATATACATTATACAATGAAAGTAACTCATATAAAATAAGGAGAAAATATATAGTCCACCTAAATTACACTAGTAGGATACTTATTATTGAATATGATTGGGTAATTCATCCTTAATCAATTGAAATTAAAAAATATGATATAAACCCATATTTAATGAATTGTAATGAATCACTAAGACACAAAAATATAAACGTGAAATTAGTGATGATATGGAGTTAGAAATACCAATGGATGATCAATGAAATGGACTATGAGTGATTCTATGCTTTATTATGGGAGAAGGATCTAAAATTATTAGGGGAACAAAGAGGGATATAGAAACAACTCATGGGAGAAAAAAAGAAAACAATGAAGGAATTAAAAGAAGAATTGGAGGTGTAAAAACCATCCCCCACCAAATAAAATAGGGGTTTGGTTTTCCCAATAGAATATTGAGTGTCCCAACAGAATTTTAGGAGGTTATTGGGTCTCCAATGTTCACCATCAGAATGAAGGATGTGGGTGAAGACCCCCCTTTAAAGGCCACTAGAAGAAAATGGTCCTTCCATTGGGATTCTTGTGAAAATATTATTTTTCGATGATTTGTTATATTTTTCATATTCATTGATTTTGGTTCTTATCCCCTTAAAACCACTCCCATAACAAGATAACCATGTTGAAGTTGAAATGATAAAAAATAAATAGATTATATTCATCAATATTTATTGATCAATTTTGATTATATTAAATAAAAATACCAACAAAAAATCTAAGAGATTGGTTCTAATGTTATCACTTTCATGGACTTCGATCATCCAAATAGGAAAACCATACCAAATATAGGTTATCTTGTATAATATTATGTAAAGTAATTAGAATATGGGTGACCCTAATTATATTTGTTATTTTTATATAACATGATATTTTGGGAACTTTTATCCAGGTGAACTAAAAATGATTAGGTTCCATGAGGTAGATATTTGGTATAATCTATATGATGGATTAGCGAAAGGAGTCATCCACTAAACTACTTAAGAGTTATATATATATGATATGATTGACAAGAATTTATATATAAATAGTTAATTAATGAGTTAAACAAAAAAGTTAATCAATTTTCAGTTAAATATAGATCTTTTTCCACTAAAATATATAATGAAAACAAGAGGTAATTATTTTAGTAGTAGCATATTTACTAAAATTATTTGATAAATATATATAAAACATGATACTTTCTTATTAAAATATTTTGTTGTTAATAAAATGGTAACATTAATAAACTTGTATTTTACATAAGTTTTAGAATAATAGAAAATTAATATTATAAAACTATTGGTTTGGTATAAAAACATCTGAGTTTTCTTGAGAAAGAAGTAAAATTTTGTTTATTAGAGAAAATTATTCCAAAAAAATCACTTGATCAGGCAGTTCGACAAGAAATTTATAATGATCAAAGTTCATAATAACTTACGAAACAATAAATTCATGAGAGATATATTGTTTCAAAGGTATTTTTTGATATATACCAACTAAAGGAACTCTTGTCACCACTTATATTTTTATTATATAAACAATCTGTGAGGTTGGGGTCTCTTATCAGGATAAATATAGACATTGAATCCATTCTTCAATAATTTATCAAAATGTTATGAAATTTTTTTATGAACTATAATATGAATTATTTTGAAAAACGTTTACCCTATATCCTAAATATTTTGAGGATATATGAGAAAAACATGAGAGGGATAATATTTATGTTTGTGATAATAGTATAGATTTCTAAAAGTTTAAGAAGGATAAAGAAATTTTTTTATAGGGTATAACAGTGAGCTTGGCTCATTAAATACTATAATTGGCGATTTAAATGAATGTAAATTTTTCCTTTATGGAAATACTAAACCTTTAATATTTAATTTTACAAAAAAATTTAAGGGGTTTAGGAAACCTTGTGGAAATTTTATGCCATGTATTATTGTTCTATAGTTAAATTATTTTATTTTTATTGGTATATTATATGAATTATACATTAATTTTTTTTATAAATACATAAAATATTTAAAAAAAATAAAGGATTTATAAAAAATTTATTTTTTATAAATAATGTGGTCAAAGTTTGAACTATGGATAAATTAATTCAATTGATTATATCAAGATTGATGGATTTATAAATTATAAATTTGGATGTATAGTTTCCATTAATTATTCCCTTATATTAATTAATTTATAAAAAAAATGTTTCTTTGAATAAAATAGCTTTTTATTTTTATACACATGGTTTATGATTTAGTCCATTATATAATAAATTTTAAAAATAATGGATAACATGTTTTTTTATCTAGGATAAAGGTGTTTCATTCGTATAATTTGTTAAAATATAAGAGAAACAATTATCACTATTAATCAAAGGTATATCATAAAATACAGGTTTTTTAGATATTATTATAAACATATAAAATACCATATGAGCTATAATTTTTATTAAATAATTTTAGATATTCTTATAAAATGATTTTTTTCTATTTTCATTAAATAAATTTCTTGTGTGTCCAAGAAATATATTCTGAGTAAACATAATTTCTAAGTTTTTTTTGAGGTTATGTTTGAACTTGGGGAAGTTTAATGTAAAAAAATTAATGATATTAATATCTTAGTTTTAAAAGTGAATTAAAATTTTATCCAAAATTATTTTATTTATTTTATAATCCTATAAAGAAAAAATGTTATTTTCTTTGTATAAGGGAGTTTATATATTAGAAATATATTTTAGTAAAAAATAATTTTTGTGAAGATGGTATGTATATATTTGAATTTGGAGTGTTTCAAAATTATAAAAAATAAATATTAACACCAGTCTAATTAAAATTATATCCAAAAATACCTTAGGATATATTGGTAAAATATGAACTTGATATAATATTTACATTGTCGTTCATCACCAATGATATTAAAGAAGGAATGTATTCCTAAAATGGGTAAAAACTATGAGCCATTTTAAATATAGGAAGTTAGGTACCTCATAACATGCGATATTTGAAATTAAAATTATTAGGATAGATTGTTCAAGTGTTGAAAATAAATATTATAATTCATAATATCCTCATTATCAAAATATTTTTTTATAATATGTATTCTCATTAAAACATTTAGTGGAATGATTTTATCATATGGATACATTGATATATATTAGGTGTTATATATTTGATGAAAAAAGTATTACAAATTATTTAACATGTTTAATAAAACTATGTAATATAGTAAATATGAGGGAATTGTAGTTTTTTATATCAGGTATAGTTGGACTAAAACATACATGTGTGGTTTTATTAGTATTTTATTAAAATAATTTATGAATAATACAAATATATATTATTATAAAAAATAACTTATTCTTTGTATTTGTTTTATATATAAGGAAAATATCATGAATGTTTAATAAAAATCAATCCATAAAATTAAGACTTTGATTTTCCTCTGAGTCATGATCATCATAGAAAGTCATGAGTTGTATCTAGTGTAACGACCCATGAATTTATGAGAAATTAATTTTTTTGGAGTTTTTAATTATCATTATCAAGTAGGGGTGACTAGAGAATACATATTTATATTGGGTATTCTAGTATTTTGAAAACTCTAAGAGGTATTTTTAGATGTTTTATATTAGTTTTAGGAGGTCCAAGTGGTGGACCAGGTGTTTGGGGGAAGGATGGGCCAGTGGTATAACTATAACATTTATTTTGTCATCTATTGGTACTTGGTAGAGTGCCACTAAGTATATGATGCCTTTATAAATATGTTTATAGTGAAATATACTCCACTATCCATCTAGTGACAGTGCACTAAGTAATAGTTTGGTTCTATAAGGTTTTTTTTCTTGGGGTAGAATGGTATTTTTCAGAATCTTCTATGAGACCCTTACTCATGGGAATTCTTCCCTAAATTAACAAACCATCAAGGAGACCATACCATTTCATATATTTTCCCCCATTTGTGTCATTCAATCCATGGTGGTTAAGTTTTGTTCTTTGTGACACTTTATAGGAACATAATATTCTTATTCACCCATTTTTATTCTCTTATAGTTGGTGCAATTTGTTTTGGTTCCTAGAATGGGATTTAGTGATGATTCCATCATAGCATGGTGGAATCATCATAAACCTTGAGGATTTGGTATTTGGTGTCTAGAGGGTTTTAGAGAGTGATGAACGCATATTTTCACTCATTGTTTTGGGGGAGGATATGTAATAATTGAATTTCCTAGGGATTTCATCATTTTATTTTTTAAATATATAATTTTTTAGAAACTGGTTGATGGGGATTTTTCTTATAGAGGTAAGAGTAGTTTTCCATGGACATTATCTATATGATTAGTAATAGTTTTTACTTGGTGGGGATATATCAAGGATATTTTAAAAATTATTACATATTGGTTTAATTTTTTTTATTAATTATGATGATTGCAATTAATTGTTAAATAAATTATAAATGTTTAGCTATTAATTTATAGATTTATTTTTCTTGAGATAACTTATTAGGTTTTCAAATGGATTCTTATGGATTGATATGGGCTTGGTTTATGAGGATTGAATCATGGTGAATGGGTTAACCCCATATATGAGGTAGTTATTCCATATAATACTGAACTATATGCTTATCAATGCATTATTTTGAATTATTGCTTCAATTTTCAGGTCCAGGTAATATGGATAGGGACCTGAAATTCCCTATATTGAGAAATAAGGCGACATTGATCCTCCTAGAGTTTGATAAACTGATCCCTTATGTGATGATTTTTTATAAGTTCTGACTATGTTTCCTCTAAGAGGGTGTGTATGTCTACTTAATTTATAATAGATATAGGATAGGTCTTGGGTCCCAAGATGTGGTGTGAATAACCTAGGATGGACTCCTAGGGCTAGTTTCATGAGAATAAGGAGTTTAAGACTAGGGATGAGAGTTAAGACTTCAGTACATATGATACTTGGTTGGGAACACTTTATTAAGAGTGTATTAGATTCTTGGTGTGTGTTTTGAGTGGTATAGGTCATCTTGATTAAGAATAGGTGTTATAGGGAGGGTTTCATCTTGGTGATCGTCTTGAGATATCTCCTAAAGGATATGTGATATGGGACCCATGTATATTGTAACGCTTTAGATATTTTCAAGGTATAATACTAGTTTAATTTTTAAAAATCATCATGTATTTTAGTTCTTTTGGTTCGTTATAAGTGTTTGTATGGGATCCAGGTTGTTTTAGAGAGTTTTCCTTGGGTTCGAGCTACAGTTCCACTATAGGTGGACCATCAAACCAGAATACATGATAGTTACAATATGAAAAGGTTAGACCATGGGTATATCATGCTTCCATGGATTCGGAAATGATGTGGTAGGGGAAATGTAAGAATAATTGAAGTATGACATAATATTACTTTTCTATAAGCTGGGAGAGACCACACCATAATTTAAGGAATTATAGTTTGGATATGGCTGCATGAGATTAAATATTTTTGCAATCCAGATTTATCATTTCAAAAAAGGGGTGTTGTATCTTGGTGGAGTATGTGTAAGATAAAAAACATTACACAAATGGCTAGTTGCACCATAAACATAATGAGCTACATAGTGATTTTCAAACTAGGGGAGGGGTTTTCACTATGAAGGGGTTGGTTATTCCCTGAAGTCCTAAATACTCAAGTTTAATGGTTCTTTATTAGAATGAAAAATTATGCCATTACTATTAGGGAATGACATAATTAAAACCTAGGTAGGGATTATTACACCTTGATTATGGTGGTCATGCTATAATGACCGTCTATGTAGCCTTTTTAAAAAATTTGAATTAAATGGTTTTAATTCCTAAAATCATAATAAAATGAGATCTTTATTATTTCATTTGGTAGGATTCCTCTGACCTCTTCACCTCGGTTTACCATATCCTCTCTAATTGATTTACACCTTATTTAATCTTATATTTTAGTTTCATCTATCCTGATTTATTTATAGATTTATTGTTATCCATCATAATCTATTTATTTTTAGTTTCCTACAATGTTTTCATATTTTATATTATAAGTCTCAAAGATGGGGTATTTTTTTATAGTTTGAGTGATTTCTTATATTTATGTTCATTTCATATAATGGGTTTATAGGAAATGAATCTATTATTTTGAGGTTTGTGGTTCATATCATTTCCCTAAAGTATATATTCGTACCTATGTACTTAGGATGTACCATCATGCTACCTCTTTTACTTATCTTGTGGTTTGAATATAAATGAATTTGGATTCTATTTTAAAACTGAAAATTCATGATATGGAAATGATTGGTCCATTAATAAATATTATTCCATGATGGATTATAGTTTATAGGTTTTGGTGGCTACTCATAGTACTTCCCTTTGTGGAATTGTGGATTAGCAGACTTAGTGCTGGTGCTTAAATGTTTCTATAGTAATAGAAATTTATGAATGTGTGGCTAACATGGTGGTAGTCATAAATATATATAGGCTATATTTGGGTGAGGTTCCATTCCCTGGAAATGTATGTGTGTTCTTTTCATAATTAAATTTTATCTTTTAAATTATGAAAAGTGAATTATAAATTATGTTTATTATGGTTGGAGTGATAAATGATGGAAAGTGGTTTTGGTTTGGGAACTATAATGACTATAGATACATGAGTTTTTATGGAATTAGTGATAAGATATGGGTTTTGTGCTACTCCACCCATAGATATATACATTATTATATATGGATATGATAATGAGATGATTTGGGTGACACTCATACTATTTTTGGTGGATGGGACACGAGTCGGGTGCCACTTTTAGAATGAAATTATGTATTATTATAGATGGTTTTGATTATGGTTTGATTTGAGTTTCACTCTAACTATCTATAATGGATGTGATATGGTTTGGGATCCACTCAACCCATGAAAGTAAGTGTTTTTTTATGGGGATGATAATTTGATGAGTTGAGTTCCACTATAACAATCCTTGATGGATGGGATATGTGTTGAGCACTACTTAACACATTAGAGTACATGTTAGTATAGATAAAAATGATAATAAGAAAATTTGGGTGTAACTCTAAATATCACCAGAGGATGGTATTATGGGTCAGATCCATTATAACACATGGTACAATGGGATGATTTGAGTGGGTATTACAGGAGGTCCCCTTTCTGAATCTTGGTATTGTGGGACGATATGTGAAATATCTTGATGGATAAACCTGAACTACTTAGTTGTATTTTTTTTGTACTTTTTTCAATATATTAGTTGAAAAAAGTTAATATATTTTAATGTTTTGAATAGAGGAGAGCTCAATAAAGTGTTGTTTCCCACCACTATGTTTTATAGATCAATTCTCAAGTTATAAAAGGTGATGTTATTAAATTAAGAGATTTTGGAGATGGTAGAAGAATCCACCCAATTATTAAATAAGATGAAGATTGTACCCATAAATTAAAAGGAAAAGGTACTAAATTTTTATTTAATTTGAAATTAAAAGTAATATCATTTATTATATTGAAAATGAAGTTTTAAATATTTTATTTATACTTTGTGAGTAGCTCCAAAAAATAATGATTCTAGGTTTTTTATTCAATCTAATGAAAGTACAGATATGCTGACCACATAATATATCCTGTAAAACTATTAAGAAAATGATGAAAATCCAATACCTTAACCACATATCTAATAAATTATAAGGCTGTAAATAATGAATATGTTTGAAGAAAATTAAAGGTGTTTTAGAAGAATGAAAACTAATTTATAGAGATACATCCAAAGGTTATTGAAGATGAACTCTACTGTTATCATTTATTAATAGACTATAGAGGATTCATGAAGTGTGATTTGAAGTTGAAATTAGAAGTGGTATGAGAATGTTGTTGAATTAAATTTGAAGATTTTATTATTTCATGTTAAAGAATATGTCCACGAGAATGTGGATTTTGTATAGATAATGAAACTTGGATATGATTCAAGTTGATGTGGTTATTTTTTTGGATTTTATTAATTCATAAATCATTATCAAAATCACTTTAAATAAGGTTTTAAAGTGAGATGAATTCTATTGAGGGGTTTTAAGAAGTTTGGATTTTTTTGGAATATTTATAAACCATAAAAACTGTGTAATACTCAATATGACTCTTAAAATGGGGAAATTAGAAAAGAAATGAACAAATACTTGTGAACATAATATTCATTTTAAAAATTCATAAGGATGATAAGGGTTTCTACAACTATCCATCCATGCATTTTAAGGATGACACTGGGATGAATTATGATAAATTGGAAAATGAATAAACTCTATAAGGATGACTTGTATACTTTATAAGGATGAATGTGAACAATTCATTAAGAAGAGTTTATTTTTTCTTAAGAATTAAATTGATATTTTTGAAAGATCAACTATCAATATAAGGTTGATTTTTCTACTTTATAAAAATGATAAATGGTTTTATAAGGATGGTTGAAGACTTTTTAAGGATAACTGATAGCACCATAAGGTTCATTACATGACTTTATAAGAGTCATGTCTTGCAATGTATGGATGATTTAAAACATAAGTATAATTATGTAACTCTGTGAGGACCATACATGTATGTATATGTGTCACTTATAATTATTTAAGGATTATATCTTCATAAAGATCACCACTTTAAGATATTTCATGGAGAAAAAAATGTTAAATGAATATCATAATGAATTAATCTAATAAATTTAATTAGAAAACACCATTAAATATAGTCTTTATTAAAATAAATATCATAATGGTATATTTTTATTATTTATTAAATAAGTAATAAATCTAAATATAATTCAATACGAAGTGTTCAGGGTCTATACTTCAAGGGATAATTCAACATTATAAGGATAATTTACACGAGTCTATGTTTACATGAAAGGAAATTCCAAAAAAATAAAATAAAATGGATTTTAGGGAATATTTTTTAAGAGAATAATACAAAAATATTTTTAAAGTAATTAATATGTGAAGATCATAGAGAATATTAGAGGCAATTTAAAATTGAATTATTTGAAATTCAGTGATTCAAGAAGAATGAAGAATAATTTATAACTATTGAATTGAATTTTGAAGATGGAAAACGTGCCTAAGAATTTCTATAAATATTTCATGGAAATAATATTCACTAATATTAAATAAATATTAAAAAGAAATAAAATAATGAAATGGAATCAAATAATTCATTGAAGAATCAATACACTACAATGTTGAAAATATATTGTATCAAAGAGGGAGAACTGATGTGAAATAAGAAAACAAATATGGTGAGATCAAGAAGAATTGGTTATGTTCATAAAAACTGATTGAATAATATGAAGAATAAAATGATTTAATAATATGTTCTTTCAATACATAGTTTTTATAGAAGCTCAAAAAGAAAGGAATGGGAAGAATACCAGACTTATAAGAGTAAAATTTTTAGAGGAAGTTACAACATAATGAAACAATTGAATTATCAACTATTTGAATAATATTTTATTATTTCACAACTCCTTAAACATTTAAACACTATTGGGAGAAAATATAAAAAACTCACGGGATACTGTATTTGTTTTAGGTTAAACATCTCCTAAGGGTTTATTATGATTCATTTCCCCTTCTTAGGTGTAGGTAACCACACTTAAGGTTACATGTTAATCCTTGGAAATAATAATTTTCATTCTTTGATGGATATTAATGAAAATATTTGTATCATAAAAACAAGGACTAGCTATATATATTGAGTAGTAAACCTTTTAAAAATACTATTTTTCTATCTTCAATTTTTTTCTTTATTGAATATAGTATTATGAATTTAGTAAACCAAATATATCCACTTGTACCATAACTAGTAACATAAATTCAAAGTAAAAAGGGGTTAAAAAGAGGTTAAAAGGGAATTTTGAATTGGTAAAAAGTCAAACACACTTGATTTATACCCTCTTAGGTGTTTTTAGTTTTCCCATTGGATCTACAATAGGTATTAGATATAGTTTGTCTCTAGTTGGATCTATTTATTAAAAATCCTAATAATTCCTTTTCAATTAAATGATGTGTATAATTTAAGGTTTTATTAAATATCCAATGATAGCAAAATAAATTTACATCCCTTTTTCTATTTAGCTAAAATTATAAACCAATAATGTGGGCATGAAGATGAAAATGGTGGTAAAAATGATAAGAAATAATTCTAAGAAGTAGGTGAGTAAACTACTATTTGAAAGTAGTCAAAGTTGTTATCCTTTTACTAAATTTATTGTGAATGATTATTATGATAAATTAATATTAATCATTGATGAATATGTGTTTTTTGAATCAATTAGTGATTTATATTATAAAAATTGTATTATCCTAAAATAGACCCAATTAAAGTTATTACATATATACTTCGTTATATAAGGGGATACACAATGAGAAGACACAGATGGAGTTAGAAGATAATTCAAAAGAAGATGAACTAGGTAGAAAGGAAAGCATAAATTTCTCCCTCACTAAGTTGGTATAATATAAGGAGTAATTTCTATCACATTTCACTAAATTTTTTTCTCCAAATTATAAAAAATTATAAAGAAATGACTGTGAAAGGAATATTATTATAGGTTGATCCATATACTAGAAAATATGACTATAACCTCTATAAAAGTCATAAAATCATATTTATAGGATAAATATAAGAGAATTAAATTATTGTATAATTATTTACTAGAGGATAATAAAGCATATAAATACTAAATTAAAAAATTGAAAAAAGTAAAGAAACGGTGAAACCACTTGAAGGCTAAAAGTATTTACTAAATCTGATTTTTTTGGAGTTAGAAGATAAATTTAGAAGTCAAGAGTATGGACAAGATTAATCTTCACATTATTCTTAGAAAATAAGAGAATATTACATAAAAACAAATGATGATATTCTTATATCCAAAAAATATTTATTCTTGTTTAAAAATTAGATTTAGTTTCTCCATTATTTTAACCACTACAATCTCATAGAAAAAGGTTACCCATTGTCCTAATAAAATCATTTGTACCAATGAAACTATATTTTTTAGTACCTATTAAAAATATAGGATAATCAATTTGATAATAAATATTTAGAATCCCACCAAGTCGTTGATGGTTATGTGATCTAGAATAAAAACCTTGATTCTCTAAATCAAGCTCTATAGAAGATCTCTATAGTTTAAAAATAAATAGCTGAAAATTATGGATAGACCATTGATACAAGAAAAAAGGGAAGATTCATTGGATTTTATTGGTGTTTTAAAATGTTTGGTCATAATTTTATTTAATTTTTTCAAACCATTTCCACATATGAATGATAAAAGAGTCCTAAATTCACTGGGAGTTGAGCTAAAATTGGATTAAAATTAGCTGGACAAGAAAAGAATTCCCAGAAATATAAAAATGTGTTTATAAGAAATATATTTTTTATCTTGATAATTTATATGAATATTACAAAAAAAGTTTTCAAAGTTATTAGTAGTTATTTTACATACAAACTTAATAAAAAACACAAATTTATGTGAAAATAATTCCACAAAAAAAATTAGGCAAAGAAAGAAAGATAATTTTCCTTGGGTAGTAAACAGAATAAGTATGCTAAATAAAAGAAAAATGATAAATTGTTTTTTCAAAATAAATAATAAATTTTTATATTTTATAAAGAGAGTACATATCATAAACCATTTTAAATTTTTTATCAATGCAAAAATTTATGGAAGAACTATGATTTAACAAAATAAATTAATCTGATGGAGAAATAACTTGCTTGGTTAATTGAAATAAATCCTTGAACAAGAAGAGAAGAGGTTTTACAAATAAATATAGATAGAATACTATTGAAGAAAGTTGAAAGGAGTAAGAAAACAATGCCTCCATATTAAAAAAAGTTCTTGAAAAACAAACATAAATATTGAATGAATAGTTCTAACCATGTTAAAGATTAAAGAAAAATAGTTTTTGCATTGAGATATAAGTATTAACCAAATTTATATCATTAAGGAGTTAATGTATTTTTTCTCATATATAATTAATTTTTCTACTATTAACTAGTAATTGAAGGTGATGTAAAAATGGGAGAACTTATTAGAATCTATAATCATTACTTATCTGAGGAAGGTCTCTATCAAGGTGAATTTAAACTTTTATCAAATTATATCTTTGAATTATATAGTTGAAATGAATTGATTAGGCCTGGATTTTATATTTTAGGAAAAACCATCATGATGAGTAAAATATATCCCTTGAGGGGGAGAAATCAAATGGGTGCATCTATAAATAAATTTAACACTTCTTAGTTAAATATTAAGATCTTTACATACTTTAAAAGATTTAATGTTGTGGTTTTCTAATATATTTTCCCATTTTTCTATGAAATATACATTAGTTATTAAATATTGAGAAGTTATTATTATGATAGAAAATTTGAAATACTTCCTTGCACTTTAATTAATTTAATTTGTTTGGTGAAGTTAATTGAAAGATGGCATTTCATGTAAAATCTATCTGATCTTCCCCAAGATAATGAATTACAATTGGTAACCAACACGTATCACATTGTGAATAGATTATGGATAATTTTGGAATGTAAATTTGATCAATCTTGTTTACTATATCAGGGTTTTCCAGATAGACATAATGTTGATTCATAGATGTAAATTTTGTAAGAAAAATGAGATATCCCTATTATCTCAAGTAAATCTATTGGATATCTCATTAAAGGAAAGATAATAAGGCATTATAATAATTGAAGAGAAGATGATTCGTTGAATAATCATGAATATTCCATAGAGAAAACTATAATTGGTACCTTAAAATGTAATAAAATATTATCTTACAATATGTATTAATTTATATAAATTCTACCCTTATATTGACCATTTCAATTTTTCACAATAATGTGGAGAAGAATATTTTATGTTATAATTGAAACAGTATTCTTAAAAAATATAATGGGTGAGAGTGAAGTAACCTAATTGAGAAAAGATGAACTGATTGGTTATATTTAATGGTTTTATTTTTTATTAATATATTCTTTGGAAGAAAGGTAAATATATGGTGAAGTTAGGAAATGAGAAAGAGTGCAATTAAGTGATGCTGCTGACCATTGTGTTTTATATAACTATTCTCATGTTGGAATCTGTGAAGTCATTGAATAAATATAATTTGGAGATGGAGGAATAATTCCTCATATGATTGAATAATATAAATATTTTTTTACCTAAATTGATGGAAAATGAGTTAGAGTATTTTTCAATTGAAAATTAAAATAAAGAACATTTATTATGTTGATAATTGTGTTTGGAAGATATTGTTGATACTTTTTGAGCAGCCCCAAAATAGGATGATTATAGTGTTTTCATTCAAGATAATGATAGTGAAAAGAAGTTAGTCCCTAAATATATCTTGTAAAGTTGTTATGAAAATGAATAAAATGAAACTAATAGAATTATTATTAAACATCCTATAATGATATACATAATGAATAATACTCAAAACAATCCTAGGTTTTTTATAAGAAAGCCTGATGATGTATGCAGAACCATCCAAAGTTTACTAAATATGAACTATACTATTATCAGTTATTTAAATAATATGGATGAGAATTTATGAAGTTTTATTTTAAGATGTAATTCGATGTTGATTTATAAGATTATTAATGGATCATGTTAAAGATTCTATAGTTTGATGTTGACGAAGAAGTATTCTAGAATGATATTTTTATCTAGAGAATAAGAATAGTGTAAGTTTAAGGGGGGGTTTGGTTAATTTTCTATATTTTGTTTTCAATTCATAAATAATATTCAAACTCACTTGAAATATGTTTTTTTAAACTCAACTGATGGTTGTTGAGTGGTTTGAAGAAGTTTAAAGTTGGTCTAGAATCTTCCCAAGTCCTCTAAACATTATAAGAGTCATTTAAAATCTTTATATGAAAAAATAGGAATAGTAATGAAGATGTAAATATGAGTGTAAAATTCAATATATGAATTTAGAAGGATGATCTTGGTTTTCATATGTATCAATCCATGTTTTATAAGTATTACTCTGGACTGAATTCTAAGTAATTGGAAAAGGTATAAACTTTATAAGAATGATTTGTCTACTTCATAAGGATTAATGTGAACACTTCATAAGAACGACTTTACCAATTATTAGGGATGAATATGAAACTTTATAAGGATAAAATACTATGTGAAGTTTATTTTATTACTTGATAAGGATAGTTGATGATTTATTAAGGATGACTCAAGACTTTTTAATGATGAATAACTATACAGTAAAAATGATTTTATGAATTCATAAGATCTATATAGTGAAATGTAAGGGTGATTACCAAAATATTTAAGATTTTTTAAATCCATAAGGACCATACATGTCATCCCAAGGGTCATTGATAACTTTATTATAATGATTTCTTCATAAGTATCATCACCTTTTATGATTTTTTTTACAAAATGAAAATTTTAAAGTATTTCAGAATAAACTATACTAATAATTTTTTAGACAATTATTTGTGTTATGTTATTTTTTCAAATAAATATCATTATTAGAAATTAATATTATACCAAAGATAAGGAATAAATTCAAATCATATTCAAACTAAAATATAGAGGATCCATATTGAAAGGGTGATTTACACATCACAAGGATAATTTGTATATCACTAGTATTTATGGAATGAAATTAAATGTAAAATAAATGTACTGGATTTCATGGAATATTTTTGAAGAGAAAAAAATTATAATATTTTTAGTGGAATTAAGAGATGATTTTGGCTGATATTGGGGAAAACTTCAAATTGGAATAATTGAAATTTAATGATGTAAGATGAGTGGCGAATAATTCAAAACTTTTGACATGAGTTATGAAGAAAGAAATTTTTCAAGTGAGTTTCCAAAAATATTTTATGTAAATAATATTCACTAATATTCAGTGAATATAAAATAAGGAATATAAGATGAAAATTTTAATTTATGAATTAATAGAAGAACCGATAAACTTCTATGTTTAAAATCCACCGTATGTAACAGAGATAATAAAAATGATATAATAATATGAAGATATATCTGATGAAATTATATAGAATTGATTCTATTAAATGATGCAAATTGAAGAATAAGAGTAAGAAACATATTTAGTTATGTATTTTTATAATAATTTTTTTTAAAAATCATGAAAGTGAAGTAGAAGAAAAATAAATTTTCAATAGTGAAAGTTAGATTAGAAGAATTAGTATTGAAAAAACCAAATTAAAGTATCACATAAGTAACTGACCTTAGACATTACATATTATAGTTATTTTAAAACTATAATTCACAATATTTTATTCCAAATGTTATTTTTGGTTTATAATATTAGATAATTTGGAAAAAAATGTTTCATTGTAATCCCATTCATTACAAGTGGACACTTTTATACAGTATCCATTTTCCCACAAAAGAAGTATTTAAAATAAAAAATAATTTGTTTTCATGATAAATATTAAAAAAAAATTCACAAACTCATCCTTTTTATTACTATGACTTATACCCTCTGAAAAATATTTTGAAACTTGGGATGAGGAAAAAAACTCAATAAGGGACATATAAAGAAAAAAAAATCATAATCCCATAAATTCATAAAAAATATTCATTTATGAAAATAATTTTTTTACCCAATAAATAATATTTTATTCCTAAATAATTCCATAAAAAATTTCATAAGTTAACATAAAGGAAAAATAAAAATTCATAAATGTTTCATCAAAACGATTTACAGTGTTTTAACTTTCTCTCGTAAAACGATATCTCTTTATCTTACCATATGAAATCATAATTTTCTTATAAAACCAATATAAAATGTATATAAATCATTAAGGTAACATGTGGAATCATTTTCATATCATTATTACATATTCATTAGCTCTTGTAGCTATATTGGGAGTAACTATCACAGTTATATTTAGAATAACCATCATAGTGTATTCCATAATCTCATAGGAGAAATCTAATCGGTTAACTCATTCTCTTTACCCAATAAATAAGATATATATAACATGATAACCCACCCTCATTTTATAATATAACGAAATTTCATTATAAACCAATCTCTATAATCATAACACAATCATAACACATAATTTATGCATAATTTGTTTTTTGAGGAAAATAACCTTTCAATTTTGAAATCAATTTTATTTTTATGAAGCGACACACTTAAAAAAGAAAAAAACATTATTTGGAAATTAACATGAAAAACTGTAAAGAACGCTTCAAAACATTTAATCATAAAGGAAATGGGAAAATATGATCATGTCGTATAATTTTAAAAAAATATTCCTTACGACTTTTTAAAAAAGTGTTGAAAGAGTAACATTAAAAGAGGATTTTAAAAATAAATCCCCTTAACTTTAGTATAAATCATCATGTATAGTCTCTATATTCATGAATAATAAACTTAGTTTAATTATTTACATTATTGAGATCCTTTTTAAAATTTATTATTCCTTTTAGTCCACTTATTACTATGTTATAACAACTACTTAATTATTTATGTTTGCGTTGGACATTTTGTTGATATTCGATTATCAATTCAAGAATAAATTCATTAATTTGACTATGATAAAATTGGTAATCACTCCAACATATCTAGAATAATATTAATTACATAATTAAAATTTTTATACATAAATTATAATTTTAAATCCAACCATTAATGATTTTTATGAAAAATTAACTATGTTTCAATAATGGAGATGGTAGGCCGTACATACGCATGAGTAAAATTTTCATTTTAAATGATAATTATGGAAAGAAGTAAACGATGATTTTATCTTTATAAAATTATCAAAATATCATAAATATAATATCACATTTTCAAATATACTTATATATATACTCTTCATGTGATGTGGTGATGAAAAATGAATCACATCACTTCGTGGAGGTGGTAGTCCACATGTATGCACGAATGATTCTATCATTTTTATGTGCATGGAAAGGTTTGAATGTAAGTAATATATTATATTTTTATAATGATAAAAATTTCAGGAATATAATATGTCAAAATTAATTACATCATTATAACGAGTCTTGAGAGATGGTGATGTGGAATGAATTATATCAGTTTGTGAGGCGGTAGTCTTCCTTACACATGAGAGACAAATTATTTTCCCATTTGATGTAATTTGAGATGGATTTAGGTCATTACAGTAAACTAATAAAATATAAGTGTTTTTATGATATTTAATTTATTATGTTAGCATGTTTTAATGAATATTTTAATGATGTGTAAGAATAAATATAACAGAAACACTTGATTAAAAATGATACCTCTTCTTCAGACAATATCCATTGATTTACACCTTAAGGCCTATACGGTGGGAATTATTCCTAGAATAAGGCTATTATAATAAGGTTTTTTATTATAAGAATGTATTTCAGTGGGTAATTTCTAAACATAAAGGTTTTTGAAATGTGAAGAAATGAAAAGAAGATGAGCCTTTTTATTGGAGAGGGGAGGGCCACTCTTGACATTTCTTAAAATATTAAACTAATATAAATTAATTTTCAAATAAAAATGGATAAAAATTGATTTATATCAATATAAGATTAATATGGGTATAAAATAACTAATAAAATAATATTTGGAAAAGTTTAGGTCATACTATCACACTTATCAGTTAGTTTTAACCCTTATTTAACCCCTTTAACTCTTACCATGATAACATTGATTTTTTACTTTTTAAGTGCCAATATTGTTTCTATAAAATATGAAAAGGCTGATACATTTATCATGGATGTTATTTTAAACTTCATCTTAATAAATTTTTCTAATTTAATATTTTTAACATTTTATATCTTTTAATAAAATAATATTTGTTTTAAAATATCATTAATGTGAATTTTGATACCATTCATTACATTGAATATTATAAATATAAATAAAACAAGATAACTTCAAAAAATAATAATTAAATGCATCTATAAATTGTCAAAATAATCACTAAAATTCTTTTATTACATAAATTACCTCATATTATATTTATTTTCACATTTTTAATATCATTTATTTTATTTTCACATTAATTAAATAATTACCACATCAGTGTTATGAAAGAATTTAAGGTAATTATTTCTTAACAAAATATTAAAATAAATTAAAATGTTGAATATAAATCTATTAAATTTCAAAATACTATTTATAGTTTAACATTTCTTCTCGATAACACCATATTGAAAATACTATATATATTAAAAACAAGATTGTGTCATGTTTTATTTTTCTTTAAATAAAATATTATAATTGTTATAATCTAACCCAAGTGGCCATAAATGGTAATTTAGCCGAACCATTAATGATTATGGATATATATTACTCATAAAATAAAATTATGACACGTTTAAGTTAATTTTATAGTCCTTATCAATTTAATTTTACACTTAATTACCTGATTTACCCTTTAATATGATAACAAAAATTACAAAGGTTAATATTCATGTTGTCCTAAAATAAAATTGTCCTATTTTATAAATTTAGAAATCATTAATAAAAATATTAAATATATTTTTAAAAATTTAAAAAACACAATTTTTAGCATTTATTTCAAATTTAAACAGATAATACATAATGAAAAATAGATTTTCATGAAAAGGCTATTTTTAAGTATAAAATAGTTTATGATATATTAAAGTATAAAATCCATATAAAACCATAATTGTATTATTTTAAATAAAATGGGAAAAATTAAATTTTAAAACTAATATAAAATATAAATCGAATTTTTAAATACGTGAAAATAAAATACAAATTTCAATAAAAATCAGTATTTTTCACTATTAATTGAAAAAAAAATTAGAAAATTATCAAAATTTCACTATAAGATAATTTTGATATTCTGATTTTAAAAATGATATTTATTTAGTTAAATAAATTTTCTAAAAGTTCCAAAACTTTATTATATTGTTCTCTCACAGAGGCACTAAAACTCATTCTTGAAGAAAGGGTATTAAAAGTATAAAATAACCTTACTAAAATTATGTGCTTTATTTTATAAGCATTAATTAATAAATTTTTAAATAGTAAGAACATTTTATATTTTATAATTTAGTTAATACTATTAATTTCCTTTATTTTAACATCTATGTTATAAAGTTTACATTTAAATAATAATATTTAGTGGTTCATTAAAGCTCAATGTGGCGTATATTGTATGCAATCAAAAATAGTGATTACACTTAAAAAATATAGGGTTGTTAAATTATAAAACCATTTTTAAATGTAATCCTCACAATTTTAAACTCAAGAATGGTAAAAAGGGTTTTAATTTACAAATTACCTTTATTGAAATCCCATATTGGAAAAATTAATCTTCTACTTACAAAGAACGAAAGAGAAGTATGAAGATCATATAGAATAACACATAACTAAATTTACAAATAAAAAAACATGGATATAAAATAGAAAATATAATTCCCAGTACTAATATAGAGTGATAGAGAACATGATCATGATAAAGTTAACCGTTACAAAAATCATAAATCTATGATGGGTAGAAAATGCTATTTATTTATCTATAAGATAACTAAATGAATAAATTTGTTGTTTCAAAATAAATTTCCTAGAGTAAAGGAATTAATTTACTTACCCTTCTAAGAACATGATTAAATATACATAATTTACATGTATAGTTTAATCCTTTAATCAATTTCCACCAAAATCTCATATTTTTCTCTAAACAATGATTTCTTAATATTAAATTCCTATGCTCTAATTACTAGTGACAAATTTTGAGGATAAATAAATCCACAAAAGGATAGAAATGTACTCCTCCTATATTTTGGAAATAACAATAACAAAAATGGTTAGGATAATATAAAATAATTCCACATGATGATTAAACCTTCAAGACAAATAAACCACCTTTAATATACTGAATTTAAATGTAACACCCAAAGTTCAACATAAATCATTCAATAAATATCATTAAAATTTCTTAATAATATTGAAAAATAATATTGAAACCCCAATAATCATAAGGACCTTATCACATAGTCTTCCAAGATAATTTAAATATTTATCTCCAAAAACATCAATTAATCTCATAGAAAAAAGTATATACCCAAATCATGTAATCTCTAAGATATGATAGTCATTTACATACATCATAAATCCAAAAAATGAAAATTAAAACTTTGTTTCTCAAATAAATCTCATAGTACTCTTTTTACCTTATTCTTATGATGCTTTAAAAAATCATAGTGACCTTCTTCCAAAATAACATTAATTACTAAATAACTAAATAAATTTTTCATCCCATGGAATTATATACAAATTTTCCCGAAATCAACTTATTTTCCATCCACCAAATTAATTAACTAAAAAACAACTTTATAATAACTGATATTTCAAATAGGCTAGTGGTATTCACTACACCCTTATCACCCTTCGCTTGTGGGTTCAAACCTTGCGACCTTATCGAACGTAGTGGGTTGTCACCTAGTTTTCCTGTTTTCATTTTTTCTAAAATTATATAAATCTTATTTAATTCATATAAATATTATTACCATATTCCAAAATAAACTCAACCATAGAAAGAATGTTTTAACCTAAAATGTTATATCATACATTTCATTTTTCATCCCAAAAGTTAATATCCCATAATTACCTGAAGTTCTTAATTCTTTAAGTCTTTTATATCTCAACATTTAATATTCTTTATCCATATTATTTAAATAAAATAGTTTTAAGATAAAGTAATGTCATAACATAATCATTTTATACACCTAATTTCATTTTTTTCACATTGATATAAGTTCCACATATTGCAACAGTGATTTAGAGATTTTTCAAATTCATGCGCTTCCTTTTTCCAAAGGCACCTTATACAATTGTATTTTTATCGATGTTGGCATAGAAAAAGTTTTGGAAAATATTTTTGTATGAAATATTGTTGGTTGGAGTGCATACTCAAGAGGGGGGGGGGGGGTTAATTGAGTTCCAATTAAAATTTATGTTAAAAATATTTCTCTTAAAATCCCCCAATTTAAAAACTAAGTTAAACTGTAGTGAATTTGTAAAAAAGAAAAGGGTCAGTTAGGTTCTCAAGAGATTGATTATTTCTAATACAATCTAATCTGAAGATAAATTAACTTTTGAAGCTAAACTAATTCCTTACAATAAATACAAACACTTTCTAGTTTAACTATCAGATTGAAATTAAAATATATTTGTATTTCAAAGTAAATACTAGTGGAATACAATATATATATATATAATACATTAAACTTAATATAAGATGAACATCAGATATAAAAAAGAAGTTCAGTCTCAAGCTAGGACATAGTCCTCTCAACCAATTTATATAAACTTGATCCATACCCTGGATCGGGGAAAACAAAAATACAGATATTGTTCAGGTCCTAATACCTCTACCACATTTCTATGTGGGAAAATCAATATTAACATCTCTCAGGCTGTTCAGGTCACACTTGACCTCTTCCACAACTCACAGTGGGATACAAGAAGGTGTAGAAAGTTTGGTGTGAGGATTTAATATCCTCTAGTTCAGCTCATAATACAATTTGTATCTAGAGTAGACAGATGTACACACACACTGCTCATAATGTTAAGTAAAGGGATATGACAGAGGAAGTAATAGAGTTTAGAAAGCTCTGTGTAATTGCAGATGTTCTATGGACTCATTTTGATGTTGTATATGGAGGTCAAGTCCTTTTTGGTGAGGATGACTCAAAATAGAGTATCGTTGTTCTTCTCAGCTGCAGCTATTTATACTTGTGCATATGATTTTTAGTGAGGCACAACTATTAGTCCTTTTGTTTGTTTTAGCTGAAAGATCTGATTCATGCTCTCTGGTTTTTACCGGTGTTCTTCATGTTTTCCTCGTGTTCCCTAGGACTTCACACACGTACACCTTCTTTCCTGTATATGATTTTCTTTTCATTCAACCCCTCCTTTTCAATGTAGATCTTCTTTTTTATTCCTTGAGATCGATAAAAAAGAATGATTAACTTTTTACAGGTATGAGGTATAGTTTCCTGACATCCAACAACCAGCATTAATTAATAGTAGGTGCAATTTACTAAGCAAATATGACCGTTGTAATTAAAAGGGGTAGTAGAATGTTCAAACATCGGTGAGTCATGATATCAGTAAGTCATTTTAAAAATGAATCGGTTTTGATAGGTCATTTGATCAACATCGGTCTCGGTAGGTCATTTGATCAGCATCGATTTCGGTAAGTCATTTGATCAGCATCGATTTCGGTTGGTCATTTGATCAGCATCGGTTTTGGTAGGTCATTTGATCAGCATCAGTTTCGGTAGGTCATTATGGGTTAGACCGGTGTTCATCGGTGTGACTGTTCTTCATCAGTGTGACCGTTCTTCATCGGTGCTACCATTCTTCATCGGTGCGACCGTTCTTCATCGGTGCGACAAGAAGATAACTAATGGTGAGTCAAAACATGAAATACACACCAAGTGTCCGTTTAATCTAGAACATTTTCAGGTCAATAGTAAACCATTAATAATCGTAGATAAACATATATGATTAATCATATATAAACACATTTAGTGCAGAATTAATAGTTGACTAAATTTACTTATAAACCGAAACAACAATGATTTGTGATTATTAAAATAACCATTTCACAGAGGGTTTAACAATCTCCCCCTTTTTGATAATCAAAAATCTATGGCATAAAATAAAATAGAGTAAAGGATGTAACATTTAGTATGCTCCCCCTATGTAAATGAAATATATAACCAAAGATAAATAGATCGTCAGAGAATGAACCAGATCATACACAAGGTGAGAATTTAAGTAGTCATCATTTCTCCCCCTTACTTCATACAGTCTGACTGTATGCCTATTACGGTATGTATGTTCTCCCCCTTTTGGATGATCAAAAAGAAAAATAGAGCAGAGAGAAAAAAAAAATAAAGTTCCATTGAAATAACCACCGAAAAAAGGTACACATAAAAGACACCCTATCAAAAATGACAGTCATGGATACTTCTTGGGATGCAGAGGATATTTTCATTTAGCAGATGGAGGAATGGATGGACTAGAAGGTGGCTTGGTGGAAGGTTTATCTGGCTGGATGGAGAGAGGAGGAAGGATGGCTCTGTATGGAAATAGAGAGGGTTCTAGGGTCACTTGAGGTTGAGTAGAAGATCTTGTTGAAGGGGGCTGCTGAAAGACTGGCCGAATATTCGATAGAGCTTGGGAGACTGATATCTGAATTGGAGCAACATATGATGGACTGAGAGGCTCTGTAGTAGGAAGAACAATGTCCTTCTCTTGCACATGAAGATAGGGTTTGAGCAGATTGATAAAATCATGAATGACTTCACCACTATATTTCATGGCCTTATCAAAATCATCTTTATTATGCATGAAGATCTCTAGATTAGGAGTAAAATCTTTCAACTATTGTACATGAGCCTTAAAGGAATGAATGATTATAGGAAGCCTCAAATTGTCATCCAGAACTTTAAAATGATGGTTCAACTCATGATTGGTATAGATTTTAGAGAAATAATGATCCAATTTTTCTTTGATCTCTTTCTGAGACTTCGTTGAATCAGATGAATAATGCTTCACCATCTTGTGAATATGATCACTATTTTCTTTCATCTTTTTCAATGAGTCCAAATCCAAAATCATCCCAAGTGCAACTAAATCTTTTTTATAATATCCTTTAAAGCATTGATCTCATGACCAGGAATCTTTGTCTCTTTGGAGGAGCAAGCTTGAGCAACAACTTCAGTTATCTCAGCCTTCAACTTCCTCAAATCTGACTTCTTCAGATGTTCTATCAAATTTCTCAGAACATACATCATACAAGAGATGGTTGATTGAAATTATCCAGACAGAGAAACTAATCCACTGCTTAAATCATTGAGAGTTTGATTCAGAGAGTTAATATTCCTTCTAATCATCTCACCAGTATTTCAAATGTCTGGCTTGATAATACTTACTACTCTTGGAGTTATAGCATCCATAGAAGCCTCAGATAAATTCAAAAAAGCAGGAGTAGAAGCATGAGATAATTCTTCTTTCATTGTCTCTCTAACTGCATGGAACAACTCATCTTTAAATCTGTCTAAATCCAATCGAGAAACTGAAGAACTGGGTATTTCTGCTGTCACTTGAACATTCTCAGCAACTAGTCTAGCCTTAAATAAAAAACTTTCCCTCACTTTGTGCACCCCTTATTCTTCTTCTTCCTCTGAATACTCCAAAACAAGGATAAGAACACCTGGGTGTTCCTCCCATTCTTATTTACAAGTGGTATACCTGGGCTTTAGAAACTCATCTTTTCCAGAATTTTCATGTGAAATTTCTTCACCAACATCAATCTCTGTCTGCATTGTTATTTCAGCCTCAGGAACAACTTCTTCTTTAACTTGTTGTGGTTGTCGATCATCTTGGATAACATTTTGACCATCTACTGGTCGAATAGTAGCATTATCATCACCACCATCATCATTATTGACATCATCATGATCATGATCATCATCATCATCACCATTTTCATCATATCCATTTTCATCATCACCATTTTCATTTCCATTATTATTTACTGAGGTCTCATCAGTACTATCTTTACTACTGAATTCATAATCCTCAGAATCTGATTCCTCATTTTCATCTTCTTCTTCATCACCTAGAAGAGGTTCCGACTTAGGTAACTTGAGAGGTGGACTAGCTGGTCCAAATTCCATTTTTCTTTTCTTAGGACTTACTGTATCAGGATCACTCCTGTTATCAAGAGGTGATTCAGGTTCCTTTTTAGTATTCACATCATCATTAGCCTCAGGTTCCCCTTTTCCTTTCTTACTTGACTCTCCAGTTTCTTTAGGAGCTTCTGTCTCCTCTTCCTCATCAGAATAAAAAAATTCTTCATCCAGTTTTAAACCAGGATCTCTCATCTACTTTAGTCTCTTAGGATGGTCAGAAAGACTAAAGGAATCATAAAATGTATCTTCATCAGCAACCCATTCCTTCTTCCATGGATTCTAGTTGATTTTTATTCTTTTCTAGATATACTTGTTGATACAAAAACTACTATTGGATGAGATACATTCATCTCCATCTTTAACGCATCCCAAAAACTTTAACATAACAGAGATTTTCTTAGAGAACAATGTTGTAGCTTTCTTGGATGGCTTCACCATCTCAGAAATATAGACAATAATATATCTACAAAATTTGATCTTCTCATCATTTAGCAATAAAAACAATAGGAAAACATCCTGATACTTCACAGCAGCAAAATCACCTTTTCTGGGACAGATTTGGTGCGGAATAAACTAAAAAAAATTCTACTTTCACCATCTAACTCAGCAGCTGTTATTATTCTGGATTCAGAATTTCCAGTCAGCATCTCTAGAGAAAGTTCATATGAAAAATATTCAGTGGTAAGAGGAATATTACCAGAATAATCTTCATATCTACCTTTATGAGGTACTCCCAAACACTCAGCCCATTGCTTTGAAGAAAAAGATATCTTTTTCTCTTTGACTATTGAAGATAATCTTGCAGCTTCTGCTCTATCCAATACAATAGGTAGGTTCAGATAAAACTCATGCACATGCTTTGGGTAGTAGACTCAGTTATTATCACAGAACTAGTTTTTCCATCCTTGCATTTCTAAAACATTTAAAAGAGCAGACTTACTGGTTAACACCCATTCAGAACTTACTTCCTTTTCAGCTGTAACCACCTGAGTTTCCAACTCTGGGTCCACTGACCTTTGAGTCATGCTGCTCGATTCTACTCCTTGGCATTTCACAGGAGGGGAACCTCCATATTCCTTTCTTTGTCACTTTAGATTTTCCATTTAGAGGTTTGATAGGTTTGAAAGGTTTGAGAGATTTTAAAAGGTTCGAGAGGTTCAAGAGGTTCAAGTCTCAAAAAGAGTAAGGTTCACCGGGAGATGGAAAATCGCCGTTCATGGGAAAAGAAATAGTCGCGGGTCATTAAATTTATCATTTAGGGTTACAATATTAAATATAATATCGATTAAGTAAACCAACATCGTTTTGATAAACACTAAAAGTGTTAAACACTGTACGATACAAACAATAACAAAATATCGGTTTCACTGATTGGTTTTACTGATCGGTTTTACTGACCGGTTTTACTGATCAGTTTTACTGATCGATCTTACCTAACTCTTGATTAATAAAATTTAACCTTTTTGAGCTCAAGGGTTTGTTGAAGATATCAGCTAATTGATATTCAGAGTCAAAAAAATCTAGAGAAATATCACCTTTTTGATAATGATCTCTCAAGAAGTGATGTCTGACATCAATTTGTTTGCTCCTAGAGTGATACACATGATTCTTAGAGATGCTAATTACACTAGTGTTATCACAATTTAAAGACACATGTCTAAATTGATATCCATAGTCCAACATGGTGTGTTTCATCCACAGAATCTGTGCACAACAACTACCAGTAGCAATGTATTCAGCTTCAGCAATAGACAATGCAACAAAGTTTGGTTTCTTACTACACCAAGATACTAGGGACTTTCCCAAAAGATGACATGTTCCAGATGTTCTCTTCCTATCTTACTTTCAACTGGAAAAGTAAGCATCTGAATAACACATTAAGTCAAAGGATTTTCCTTTTGGATAAAATAAACCTAAATTGGTAGTATGTTTATGATATTGGAAAATCCTTTTAACAGCAAGTAAATGAGATTCTTTAGGATTATCTTGAAATATTGCACACATCCATACACTAAACATGACATCTGGTCGACTAGCAGTAAGGAAAAGTAGACTCCCAATCATACCTCTATAATTGGTTTGATCACATGATTTCCCAGTTTCATCATCATCCAACTTACAGGTGGTACTCAGAGGTGTATCACTTCCCTTATTACTATCCAAACCAAAACATTCCAAAAGATCCTTTGTATATTTACTTTGATTTAAAATAATACCATCTTTCTTTTGAAAAATTTGAAAGCCAAGGAAATACTTGAGTTCTCCCATTAAACTCATTTCAAATTCATTTTGCATAATTTTTGAAAAGTCAGTACATATTGAATTTTTAGAAAATCCCAAGAAAATACCATCAACATAGATTTGTACCATCAAAATATCTTCAGAAATTCTTTTAATTAAAGACTAGAATCTGCAATTACTTTCGTAAAACCTTTAGATATAATAAAATTTGTAAGTCAATCATACCAAGCTCTTGGAGCCTGTTTTAAACCATAGAAGGCTTTAGAAAGCTTAAAAACGTGATTTTGAAAATGGGGTTTGTAAATCTAGGTGGTTGTTCCACAAAAACATCTTCAATTATAAAACCATTTAGAAAAGAAATTTTGACATCCATTTGATATAACATGAAATTCATATGAGTAGCATAGGAATGTAAGATCCTAATGGATTCTAATCTAGCTATAGGTGAAAAGGTTTCTTCATAGTCTATACCTTCTTCTTGACTATAACCTTATGCAACTAGTCTGGCTTTGTTTTTAACTATATTTCCTGATTCATCATCCTTGTTTCTAAAAACCCATTTAGTGCCTATGGTCAAGGTGTCCTTAGGTATTTCTACCAATTCCCAGACTTTGTTTCTTTTAAATTGATTTAACTCTTCTTGCATAGCCATTACCCAAAATTCATCATTGATTGCATCATTGATATTTTTAGGTTCTAGCTGTGAAATAAAGGCTTGATGTTCATCCTGGTTTCATAGAGAAGCTCTTGTCTATGTCCCTCTATCAAGATTACCAACAACAGCATCTAATGTATGATTCTTTAGAATACTAGTTGATCTAGAGAAGGTGGGACTAGAAATTTCAGGTTCTTCTCTAGGTTGAAATTTATCAGAAGTAGATTCTGGAACATTTCCAGAGTTGGTTGACTTATCAACAGAGTCACTATTTTTGTCATTGAGGTTCAAAACAGACAAATCTTCTTCAAGATTTTCAAGAGAAGGTTTTGGTTCTTGTGGATCAATTTCATCAAATTTTATGTGAACAGATTCTTCCACACACTTGGTTATTTTATTAAACACTCTATAGGCTTTGATAGTAATTGAATATCCTAAAAATAATCCTTTATTACTTTTAGAATAAATCTTTTCAAGATTATCCTTAGTATTGAGAATAAAGTCTTTGCAACCAAAGACTCTGAAGTAACTAACTTTAGGTTTCCTAATATTCCACAATTCATAAGGGGTCTTATTAAGAATAGGTCTAATCAAGACTCTATTGATAATATAACAAGCTGTATTTACGGTCATTTTTCATAAATGTAAGGGACCTTGTCATCACCCAAGTCAATGATATATTCTATAGGATAACTTCTTGGTGAAGGAAGAACCTATGTGGAAATAAATGGATGGAGAATTTTTTAAAGGTATTAGTTCTCTTTGTTGATGAGATTACTTTGGTATACTTTTCTCTTATATGTGTAACCCTGCAGTTTTTTATGTGAAAATTCTATTCGAGGAAATTTTATCTTTTCTTTTAGGGATATAGTTTTAAATAACCATTTGGGTTTTTATGACTCTTGAATTTGAGGCAATTACAGGTTATTAATTTTTGGGATGAAAACGCGAGGTATGAAATAACATTGGTGGTTAAATTATGTTATGATTATTTTGAGAAATCTATCTCATTTAGGCAATGATATGAAATATAGTTTTTGAAAAAGGACAACACGCAGACTGTGTGAAAAACCATCGCATCAGGCAATGTAGTGGGATTCGAACCCACAACCAGAGTGCGATTGGTATTTATCACCTACCAGAGGACTACATAATGTCCCTGGATAGTGTGACTAATTATTTTTAGTAAAATGATTATATTAATCAATAATAAGTTTATTTGGGATCATATGTCTTGTCAAAAAAATACCATTAGTATATGAAAATGATTTTGTGATTAAGTGATAAATGTTATTTTGGAATACGTTCACTCTATTGGGAACACTATATGCCTAAGGAAAATAGAATACTATGGGATTCCATTTGAGGAGTAGTGGTGGATTTTTATCTATGTTTTTATTGTCGATTTAAAGTGATTTGGGTTATTTATGGAAATGATTAACCTATAATAGATAACATGTGATTAGGTTAATTACTTTTAAGTATGTGACTTTAAGTGTAGTCAATGTCATTTGGAGATACAATTTAACGTGGAAGACAACCTAACCAAATTCTTCTATGTTTTGGGTTTCAATATTAGTTTGGATTATATTGATGGATTTTAAGGACAATTTTTTATTGAATGGTATTTATTTAACCATGGGCTATTATTGGTTTAATTTTAGAAATTAAGATTAGTGTTTCTTTGTCTAATGGAATTTCCATTTGGGGGATTATCTGATGTTGTACTAAGTTTTTTGGTTTTGATTAATCTCTAAAGACAAGGTAAATATATAGTTTATCCTTTGTGGATCATGTGATTCTCTAGAAGTTGATTCTATATCTTCCGGTGTGACCAAGTCATCTTGAATACTCGTCGTTTGAAAAAAAAATGAGTTAGTGGTAGAAATTTATTAAATAATGAAACTCTACTTAAAAAGTAAGTATATATCTTTATGTTCTAAGTCAATCCCATAAATAAATTCCTCATCTTTATGAAATGTAACTTAAAAAAATGATGTTTGTTTACTTTAAAGTGAAATTTTTATTGACTCTTTTTCTGATGTGGGACTTTCAATTATGTTCCCAAGCCCAATTTTAAAAATTGCAAGGACATAATTTCCAAAAGGGGGGAAGAATGTAACACCCCAAGCTTCCACGGTACGTTTCACTTTGAATAATGTAATAGGTTTCATTGTATGCAACTTCGAGATTCTAAAACACCGTGACCAATCAAACTAGCCGTTATGAATAATAATACCCACTTTTTGAAATTTTATAACTTTTATCTTTCAAATTGGACTTCATTTTGGGATTCAGAATATCGAAATTAGTTTAGGGTGATTTTTTAATATTTTTCTGAAAACTTTCAGTTTTTGATGAATAGTGAAAACACATAGTTATAGTTTAAAACTGAATTTTTATTTAAATAATTATTTAGTTTATTAAAATTTATTTTAGATCAAAATAGATACATAATACCTATATAAGTTTAATTTAATTCATTGGAGTTGTTTTATAATAATTTTAAATATATAAAAATTTTATTGAATTTTTCACCGTCTTTTACCTACCTCCTAGGAGAATTTTAAAATTCATATAAAACATAATTTTACCACTTTCGTGAGTGGAATTTCAAAAATCCGAGAGACACGGTTGATATCAACATGAAAAATGTGGTTCAATAAGATGAAAATAATTTTTGGGGAATAGTAACTTTTTACTTTTATTTACCACAGTTACAAGTAAATAGGGTAATTAAGGGTAAAAATGATATTATTATTACCCTAACACATGTCCTAATTCTATTAGATAAGTATAATTAGACCAAAAAAACCTTAGGAATAAAATATGAACCTCGTTGGTCTAATTGGATTAGATTAGGACACTTATTATTATTTTATTTAAAGAAGAGTTAAAAGAGTTAAAACCAAAGTTTAATAACTAAAAAATTTTTAATATAGGGTTATACATAATATAAATTCAACTAAAAATATTAATTATAAGGAAAAAATTATTTCGTACATAATGGTTTTTTATTTATATTTTTTAGACATTAAATAATTTAATTTATTTATTACACATTGATGATGCAGTAATTACCTAATTAATGAAATATTAAAATAATTGATATTATAAATATAAAAATTATGGTAATTTGAGAATTTTTATGAATTTAACTAATTTTATAGGTTAATATGACATGTTAGGGTTGGTTATATGAATTATTTCCAAGTAAAAATGCTGTTATGTATTTAGAAAAAATAAAATATCAAATAGTGTCAAAATTGACATAAAGAGTTTTTAAAACAACTTTTATATTATTAATTGATATTATATTACTAAAAATATAAGGTTCTTCCAGAAGACATATATAATGATAGGTGTATCATTAATGAACCATTTGGGGTTCTCTTGGAAGTATATAGTATGTTTATTAAGCATGTAATATAAAAATACAAAGAGACATGGTAATTGTCAAACTATTTAACTAAGAGTTAAATCTAAAATATAAAGTTAATATAGTGACCCAAACCTACCTAAAACCTATTGGTTGAGTGGTTTTTACCCATACCCACCTTATATTTTAAATAATTCATTTTGGTTCCATTAGAAACTAAAAACGATTCTATTATAAAATAATATTTCTAGTTTTTCCTAAGGTGCCCCTCACCCCTCTTATAAAAGGGAACTCCCCCTTCTATTTAATTCACATCTAAAAACCTTTTTTCTCAGAAAAAATCTGCCCAAATACCCTCTCAACCGTCCTCCCATTATCCTAGAGGCCTTCCTTTAGTCATAAATCCATCCTAAGGAGCCCTTTTTGTCAAATCAAAAGGAAGAACCCGAAGAAGAGGTAAATATTTCATCACCTCTTTCAAGTTCCTTTCTTCTTCCACATCCTATTTATTTGTTGTTTCCATTATAAAATAATAACTATAGTATATTCTATATAATTTGATGTTATTTTAAATATTGTACAACCTTATTCATTATTCTATCCATCCTTTGAATGACATGTCACCATACGTGCGTACGTACGACTTACCGTCTCCATGTCGTGGTGTAATTGTTATTCAATACATTATTATTTTGATAGGTATAATAATGATGTGTAATTGATGTAAATAATAAATATAACATGATAATTATTCTGTATATATGATATACAATCCAATTATAGATTATTTTAATATCAAAAGAATGATATTGTCGCTCGTGCGTACGTACGGATTACCGTCTCCACGAACAAGATGGGATTAATTCCCCATCGTAATCCATTCAAAACTAGTTTTAATTAGATGATTAAAAATAATGTTTAAGGACTTAATATAATTATGAATATTAATAAGATACATCTTATTCATAACAAACACTACTTATGAAACAAATCATATAAAGGAAAACGAATCAGTTAACACCTGAGACAACAAGAATACTAAAATATTATTAAGAAAGCAATATTAAAAGATAATATATGATATAATATTAATGTATATGATTATTTTATAATTTAATAACTATTATTTAACCATTATATAGGAGTTTAACTTACCCTCTACCAAGGAAAAGTACAATGTAAGGGGTTTCTTATCTCACTTTTAATTCTGTGAGATTTCCATTGTTCGTAACTTATTTATTAAATGTGGTGTATTATGTACTGTCATTTGATATATATATTATCATGATTATCTTTATATTCATGGTATTCTGTGATTAATTTTTTTGTTATTAACTTTTTTCCATGCGACTTGATTTATTACAATGAAGTAAGGGTTTTCATCACACTTCCTATTTCTGTGAGATTCAGGCCATACTGCCACTATATCCTTTTGTGTGGAGTATGTACTACCCAATGATTGTATTATTTATGTAATATAATTTAATTTATGAGTAATTACATCTTCATTTTATGATCCATATTTCATGGGATTTATGTTTCATAAGTTACCAAATTGGTATGGGAATTTCAAATTTCAATTTCCACTCATTCGGCTTTACGCATACTTCATTGATTATTTTCCTGCTTGATTATGTGTGGAATCAATATTTTTTATTTGTCTAGTAATTTAAACTCCCCTTTCTTTGGATATAATTTTGATACACATAATCACTCCATTGATAAATTCTCAAGTCATCGATATGAACTTGATAAGAGTTATTTTAACTCAATCTCCATTTATTGAGTTAAGCATCCAATTCATTGGTGTTGTTTTTACAAGAATATGTGTGAATTTACTCTGATTGATTTAAAATGAATATTCAATAATATAGATTTTATTTATATTTTTCAAACATAATTTTTTCATTGATTTATCCTTAACCTAAGGATACGGTCTTTATAAGAAATTTCATCTCAATTTACATTTCATTAAGACTTATTTGTTGTTATACACCAATTCAATTTTATATGGTGTATATAATGTACTTTAACAAATTATATCCTGAATCCCTTTGTTACCATGACATTATAATGTTTTTATTTCCTCAATTATTTTTATTCAAGTGTCTCTCTTTTGGTTAGGAACTCTAACTAAAATATCATTTTAAAATGTTTTAATGATTTATTATTCTAAATCTTTCTCATTAATTTCCATGTTTTAAATATGGTTTTAAGGATTTATTTATATAGAAATTAATGTTGAAAAAATAAATTCCTTTTAAAAATTTCAAATTGGTATGGGACACTTTGATTCCAAAATCTATTTTAAAAGGCTTCTGGATAAATAGTCAGACTTTTAAATGTTTTCAAGAAAAAGGGAGATATTTCTCTCAAATATTTTTGATGACTATTTTCATCTATTTCAATATCATTCATTATTTTCTATTGAGGTTGATATATTATAATACAATCTTCCATATTGTATTGAATGAGTTATGTTTGAATGTGGATTCTCTATTTTTATACCATTCACAGTTTGTGGTTTAAGTATTGACATTTCGTATGCTAGTTTAATACAAATCTTTATGTTATGATTAAACCTTTTGATATAAGGAAGGCATTGGACTTAGTAAGTGACAGGTGGAGCCCTATATAGATCCTCGATGCATCGGTAGGTCTCATGAGACAAACTAGTGTCTTGGCACAAGGCCTTGACAAAATCATATTTGTAGTCTTGGCACAAGGCCTTAAATATGTGGTTATGAAAGTCTGGAATTATGCATTCCATCGTTATGATATTAGCTATTGATAGTTCATGTGGTTATTAGACTAGTACAATACCCATTAATATTTTTTATTATGGAATTATTTACTCAACTCATATTCTTTCCATAAAGTGCTCATGTTTATTATTCGATAAGGCATGTGTTTTCAATTATTCACCATGCCTAATGTTTATGTTATCTTCCGATATATTTCTTACTCTTACTGAGCATCTGAGCTCACCCCATTTCATGTTTCAATTTTCCAGGATGCAAAGATGTATATTATGACTGACCTGTAGGGATAGTCTATGGGATCTCAGTGTTGTTTATTTAAACAATTTTGTTGTAGTTTTCCATTTTTTGATGTAATGTAAACATTATGAATGTATCTAGTACTTCCAAAGCTACTAAACTAATCGGTCTTTAAAGAATTGATCTTTTGTGATCATGACAATGTTATGTAATAATGCACCGAATCTGGGTATATGAGTTCGGGGCGTTACAGTTAGTATGAGAGGAAATTTAGGACAAGCCTTAGAAACTAGATTTATATAATCTATGATTAGATCACATTACCCTAAGATAGACATTGAGGATTAGTATAGAAGAACTTCCTAAAATTTTGGTATTGTAGAGATTTTGTGAGTTTATCAAGCAATACATCCCTATCTGGATATGAGCAGGTAGAGGTGGCTCTGGCACAGATGTACCTAGGGGTAAAACCCAAAAACACCACTTTGAGCTAGACTCGAACATGAACTGGTGCATGACAATGGTCCTTGCTACACTCTTGGTTACGACACTCCTGAGTGATATGCTTAGGATAATTTACATTTTCTTTACAAACTGATTTGAAGGAATTTAATATAAGATGAGAATAAATGAACTTGGTTAATCCTAATGTGTTTAAAATTGAAAATATGGTGTCCTGATATTTTCTAAATGATTTTATGACTACTATTACTCACACAATGCTTTCTAGTTTTAGTCAAAGGCTGGATTCCAAGGAAGTCATAGAAACTTTGAGCATGATGTAAAAGGTGGGAATAATGGTGAAAATGAGCAACAAATGGATTGTTGATAGGTGTAAAAGATATCGTGTTCATGCCGAATTAGTTTTCAAAAAATATGATCAACAACAAATATATTGACCAACTCCCGTACTTAACAATGAAGAGAAATGTGGTGAATGATAAGAGCTCTAGCAGTGAAGACCATGGAGAAAAGAAAGCTTATTTTCCATCATGCAGGAAATGTGGAAGGAGACACCTAGGAAGGAGTCTTAATGGAGAAAAGAAATGCTTTATGATTAGAAAAGAAGGGCATAATGTAAATAATTATCGAGAAAAAATGAAGAGTACTATGGAAGAAAATAAAAATTATCCTAAGAATCCAATTACGGTCATTTGTCGTAAATGTAAGGGACGTTGGCATCACCCAAGTCAATGCTATAGCACCCCAAAAATATTATGGTATGTTTCCATTAAATACATTCTATTCATCACTATGTTCCATTGAAATAACACTATGTTATTTAGGAGATAGTCAAAACCTAGCCATTAAATATAAATTTTCCACTTCTATGTTTTGAATTTCGAAAAATGGTCATCTAGAGTTTTGATCAGTAAGTCATTTGGAGTCTGATAGAACAAACTTGATTTTTGGTGAATAGTAACATACCCTTATGAATAGTAATATGAATAGTAATAAGACCCTTATGAATAGTAAATAATATTATTATTTTATTTTCTTAAGGAAATATGATAATGGGATCTTAATTAATTTTTCAATGTCACATAAAACTAACTGCACTTCAAGATTGTTATTTTTCAAATTAACTATTAACTTATTTAAAAATTAAATTAATAATATTTAGAAAATTATTTTTGAAAAATGGATTTCAATTTTGAATTCTACACATTTAAAAATGGTAGGGGTGAATTTTTGGGATTTTTCTGAAATTCTCAAATTTTTGATGAATAGTGAAATACGGTAAAATACAGTATATTCAATTTATCAGTTAAATACACTATTTATGACATCATAAGTGATTCAAGGCCACTTGGTTCGAACTCACATGCAATTATTACTATTAGGGGCCACATGAAACAATCCTTTTGGTTGTCTTAATGGAAATAATAAAATAATGAAATTAAATATTCAAAATTTACCCCTCTCCTCCACTATAAAAACCCCAACATCACCTCTTCTATCACTCCTCTAAGCCTTGAAGCTCCTCAAAGTTCTTCCCCACGTCCTAGATCTTCTGGTCTCACCAAAAGGCCAAAACCAAATCCCTTCAAAAGGATCTCAAGGAGAATAGATCAAGAGGTAAACAACCTCTTTTATTTTCTTTCTTTTCTTTCATTTTATGTTATTCTCTTCCATCCCCTTTGGCTTCTGTTGGGATATTTCATTAAATATTCCCCCTTACTATCCATATTATGTATTAATGATGAGATATTCCATTCCTATCATCAAACTATTTTTATGAAATTTTATGAGACACTGTTAGGCTGCCGAATTTTTGTGGGAAATTTATCAAGTTTTCTTTCATTTTAAGCTTCCTTTATTTTCATCTTCTTCCCTCACCTCATCTTAACAAAGAGGCATGTATGCTCCAGAATCTTATATATTCAGGATTTTCTAATGCTTATGGAAAATTATTCATCATTATTCTTCTTTTGTCCCACTTATTTAAGGAATAAAAACATTGTCCGTGAGGTGTCAAACTACCGACATCGTGGATGTTGTTATTTCAATTTCCATTAATTCTTTCAATTCTGGTAATGAAACCAAATATATAGTTGCACCAGGTCATAATATATGTGTTTTATCTTGATTAACATTCTGTAATCTTTATAAATTCATAATATGGAATAATAATATGAAACAGGTTTATTGAGCACCAAACTGCCTAGCCAAATTCAAGCGTTTATTTTTAACTCTTCGAATAAGTCATACTCATGGTATATAACCAGAATTATTATGAGATAATTTATATCTATTTAATTTAACTAATAATGTATATTAACAATTCTGTATGTTTAACCATATTTCAAACCAACTTCCATTCAAGAATACAAGTAAACGAATCATGAAACCAATTAAGAAAATGCTTCCAAAACAACAAGATTTAATCTCTTAAACCCATCAAAAAGGCCATTAATGAACTTAATAAGGTTATATGATATAAATTAAATATTTATTAGGTTTTGGAATTAGTAATTATTGAATCTAAATTTGATTGTTAAGGTCATTAAGAACAATCAAGAACACACAAGAGAAAAAGGTAAGGAATTTCTCATCTCACTTTCATTTCTGTGATATTTTTGTTCGCCACTTATTTCTTGTATGTGGTATATTTGTACTGCCATTTGATATATAATAACATGATTATCTTTATATTCATGTTATTTTCATTAAGTTCTGGTCATATGATTCGACTGATTACATTGTGGTAAGGGACTTTGTCTCAACTACCTTTTCGTTGTGACTAACGTTTTATTATGCACCTAATAATCCTTATGTTGTGTACCTAATTACCATTTGAGATCAATTTTCATTTGAAATTATATTTATATTAAATATCCATAATCTCATGTCATGAATATTTTTGTTGTCTAAATCGTATGCCATCTTACATACAGTTTTTATTTGGAAAGTTATTTTAATTATGGAAATATTGATGAATCCGTATAATCTGTTCTATATGGATATTTATAATGCTTATTTCTCTTGTATTTAATCAATGTATAAAGAATTATTTGGACATGGAGTGGCGGGTGGGGCTCTCTATAGCCCCTCGATGCATCGGTAGGTCTCATGAGACAAAACAGTTTGGCGACATACCCTTCGAGTTTGTTTCCAAAAATCATATGGGTTTCTACCCATAGAACTAAACCATTTCAACGGTATTATGGTTTCAAGTGCATGATACATGACATCCAATTAATAAGCATTAACTTTATTAATTTTCAGTTATTATTATTTTCCATGATATTTTCACTATGAAAAAATCTCTAGATGTAGTTTCATTTTCAATTTATTAATGGAATTAATTATTCATTTATACACTATGCCACATTGATTATGTCAAATTTTTTGTGAATCACTTATTATTGTACCCATGCTTCTGCTATTTGTAACCCTTACTGAGTGTTTGAGCTCACCCCTTTCATTTTCTACCTTTTAAAGGTGATGAAGAGAAGGTCTTCTTTTGAGTTCTTGGATGCAGTTTTTAGTTTTTGTTATGGATTATATTTTGTAACCATTTTTCCAATGCAATTTGAGTTACATCTATGTATCTAGTTTCTTCAAGACTGCTAAACTGATCGTTCCTTTGGGATATTCATTCCTTCTAAACATTCCAATATCAAAATTAATTCACCGACTCCAGTCTAGAGGGGTCGGGGTGTTACAGTTGGTATTAGAGGAAGTTTAGTAGAAAACTTGGAAAATAGAGTAGGAAATGTACAGTAGGGAACAAAGCCCTAAGGTAGTATCTGAGGATTAACATAAAAGAACGTCCTAATATTTTGGTAAGGAATATATTATGTGGATATTTTAAGACACATGTCCCTGTCTAGATATGAGCAGGTAGAGGCGGCTCTAGCACAGATGTATCTAGGCGTAAAACCTTAAAACACCACTTTGAGCTAGACTCGAATTGGAACTGGTGCAGGAAAATGGGCCTTGCTTCAATCTTGGTTACAAAACTCCTGGGGGATATGCTTAGGATAATTCATGTTTTCTTTACAATCCATTATGAAGGAGTTAATGTAAATTTTTCTTTAGAGGAACCATGTTTATAAGATTATAAATGCATAGAATTTCAATCTATGTTGAGTGATTTTCTATTTAAGATTCATAAACTAATCTAGTGTATCCCATTATTTAGAAATGGCGTCTAATGGAATAAGGGGAATAAATACTCGTGGGCAAGGTATGGATCTCCCTACTGAGCAAGTCAACACAGTTAACATTGGAGCCAATCAGATCATGACCATATTGGGACAACTTACTCAAGTTGTAACGAATAACCATTCAATAACTGTGTTGGATCGTTTCATGTATCAGAAGCCCCCGTCTTTCAGCGGGACTACTAATCCAGTGGATGCTGAGCAATGGATCAAGTCCCTTGAAAAGATATTTATGACATTAAGATGCAATGAAAATGAAAAGGTAGTACTGGCAGTATATTGTCTCAAGGGCGACACTGATCAATGGTAGTCCTTGATTCAAAATACCATGGAGGAAGAAGAGATAGAGGATATGAAATGGAGGAATTTTAAGGAAATATTCTTTGAAAAATATTTCCCTCGTGAGCAATGAACTGAAATGAAGAGTAAATTCCTTTGCTTAAAACAAGGGGAAGAAGACGGTGTTGTAGAGTATGAGGCTCCCTTCACAAGGCTAGCTAGGTATGCTATGGACTACGTTCGTGACTCAATAGACAAGATTGATCATTTCTTTGAAGTTCTTAATCCAAGTTTTCGAAGGGCACTAGATTCTCAATCATTTTCATCATATGATGAATTGTATCAAGTGCCATCAAAACACCGAATGAGTATTATAGATCAAATTTTTTCAAAGGAAACCAAGATAAGAAGCGGAATTATGATAAAAAAGGAAAAGGAGAAGCACCAATGAAGAGAAAGGGAATGAATAGTTTCCCATTATGTGAGAACTGTAGAAAGAATAATCCTAGGAAATGCTTGAAAGGCATGAGAGTCTACTATAACTTTGGAGAAAAGGGTTATCGATCTGATGAATGCAAGGGGAAGAAGCAATTCAATGATATTCAATGCTATAATTTCATAGAGATGGGACACTATGCAAATGAGTCTCCTAAGTGCCAAAGAATCATTCCTCAGAAAAATACAAGAGAGCAATGGAGATCCTATGTGATTACAACCGCGGAGGTTGAAGTTCTTAGTGATGTGGTGGCAGGTACTTTAATTGTTTCCTCAAACATAGCCAAAAATTTATTTGATTCTGGATCATCACATTCATTTATATCCTCTCAGTTTTCCAAGAAAATTAGATATGTCCAATTTTATTTAATAAAGGAGTTGTCAGCCAAAACTCCCATGGGATGTATCATTGCAACAAAGGCATGCCGAATAATCCCCCTCCAATCACCAAAACATGCTTTATTTGCTAGCCTTATCATCATACCCATGACTGAATTTGATATAATTCTCGGTATGGATTGGATATCAAATTATGATGTGAGGATTTATTGCAAGAAATAGGAAGTTACAATCTTTTGAAATGGTGTAGAATCCCTTGCCTTTAGGGTAGAAACTTCGTCACCTGATTCTTATCTAGAACCACCCTCGGTAGCTCTACTGAATGAAATACTTGGAGAGGAAGATAAACCAATATCTATGGGAGAGGAAAGAAATCTTTAAATTTAAGATGTACACATAGTGAAAGAGTACATGGATGTATTTCTAGAGGATTTACCTGGACATCCTCCAGAGCGGGAAGTTGAGTTCTCTATTAATTTAATTCTTGATGCAAGACCTATGTCAAAGACCCCATATAGAATGGCCACTGTGGAGTTAGTGGAGCTGAAGAAACAACTAGAACAGTTGAGTGAAAAAGGATTTATTCGACCTAGTGTTTCTCTATGGGGAGCCCCAGTCTTGTTTGTCAAGAAGAAAGATGGATCCTTGAGGTTTTGCATTGATTACCGGGAAATCAATGCTATTACAATAAAGAATAAGTATCCTCTTCCTCAGATTCATGATTTATTTGACCAAATTCATGGAGCCCAATACTTTTCGAAGATTGACCATCGATCCGAATATCATCAACTACGTCTGAGGAAGGAAGATATTCCGAAGACAACATTTCGAACAAGGTATGGGCATTAAAAGTTTACAGTGATGCCTTTTGGACTGACAAATGCACCCTCTGTTTTCATGGATTTAATGAGTAGAGTTTTCAAGGTATACCTTGATAACTTTGTTGTGGTATTCATCGATGATATTCTAGTATACTCAAAAATCTATTAAGACCATGAGGATCCTTTGTGAACTATTCTGAAAACACTGAGAAGAAATCAATTATATGTGAAGTTTAGCAAGTGCGAATTCTGGCTTCAGTTAGTTTCTTTTCTAGGCCATACTGTCTCTAAGGATGCAATCCTAGTTGATCCTGCAAAGACAAAGGCAATTCAAAAATGTCCCACGCCAACAAACATAATTGAGTTACGCAGTTTTATTGGATTAACAGGTTATTATCGACATTTCGTTCATAATTTTTCCCGACTGGATAACACACAAACCAAGCTCACCTGTAAAGGAGTTAAGTATGTATGGAAAAATGAATGTACAGAATTCTTCAATGAATTGAAAAGAAGATTGGTCAATGCTTTAATTTTGAATCTTCCATCAAGAAGTGATGGGTTTTTAATATACATCGATGCATCAATGAATGGATTGGGTTGCGTCCTTAGGAAAAATGATAAAGTTATTGCTTACGCATCAACATAGTTGAAGAATCATGAGAAAAATTATCCAACTCATGATCTTGAGTTAGCAGCCATAATCTTTGCTCTGAAAATATGGAGGCATTATCTCTACGGAGTGAGATATGAGATTTATACAGACCACAATAGTTTGAAATATATTTTCACATAAAAAGAACTCAACATGAGGCAATGAAGATGGATTGAGTTATTCAAAAATTATGATTGTTCAATACACTACCACCCAGGAAAGGCGAATAAGGTGGAAGATGCATTAAGAAGAAAAGATCATGGAATTATGACTCAAATGAGGATTGAAAGAGATGCTATGTTTATTGATCTACTGAAGATGGATATGGGAATTGTTAAGGAAGGGAAAACATCACTCCTATTTCAAATGATTTCTAAACCGTCTTTACTATAGAAGATAAAATATTGACAATCTGATGATGAGAATCTGCACAAGAAAATTAATGCAGTCAAGGATGGGAGACTGGCTAACTTCGTGTATGAAGAAGGAGTTCTGAAGTGTGGGAAGAGGTTATGCATTCCATCAGTACCTTACCTAAAAAAGGTTACTATTAGATGATGCTCATAGATCAAATTTATCTATACACCCTGGTATCACCAAGATGTATATATATCTGAAGGAATATTTTTGGTGGGATAATATGAAGCGATAAATTGCTGACTACGTGTCAAGCTGTCTAGTTTGTCAACAAGTGAAGGCAGAGAGACAACATCCTAATGGAGTGCTGCAACCTCTACCTATTCCTTTGTAGAAGTAGGATAACATTACGATGGATTTTTTCACCGGACTAATGAGGACACCTAAAAGGAATGATGCAATATGGGTAATTGTTGATCATCTCACTAAAACAACATATTTCCTTCCAATCAGAGAGGATTTACCACTTGAGTGCCTGGAAAGAATTTATATTAATAAATTTGTGAGACTTCATTGTGAACCTCTATCAATTGTCTCTGATCGAGATCCCTGGTTTACATCAAAATAATGGAAAAGTCTCCAGAAGGCTTTGAATACTGAGCTTCATATGAGTACTGTATATCACCCCCAAACCGACAGACAATCTGGAAGGACTATTCAAACTCTTGATGAAATGTTGAGGTCATGTTCTCTTGACTTCCAAGGTATTTGGGATTAATACTTTCCTTTGGTGGAATTTTCATACAACAATAGTTTCCATTCTAGTATTCAAATGTCTCCATATGAAGCATTATATGGAAAGAGATGTCGAACTCCAACTTGTTGGGATGAAGTTTGTGAGAGGAAACTTAGAGGCCCAAAACTTATTGAAGAGACCACGAACAAGGTGAGGAAAATACAAGCCCATATTAAAGTAGCCCAAAGTAGGCAGAAGAGTTAGGCTGACAACCAGAGAAAGGAAATTGAATTTTACGTGGGAGATAATGTATTTCTGAAATTATCTCCATGGAAGGGCATCTTAAGATTTGGTAATAAAGGGAAACTGAGCCCTATGTACATATGACCATTTAGAATTTTGGGAAGAATCAGAATTATAGCTTACCATTTAGAGATGCCTCCAAATCTCTCCAGAGTTCATGATGCGTTCCACGTATCGTTGTTAAAGAAGTACATGCCAGACCCAATGCATGTACTCACATATGAAGAAATAGAACTGGAACCTGATTTATCATACTGTGAAAAGCCTATCAGGATTCTTGAAACAAGGGAGCAGGTATTGAGAAATTGAACAACTCGTCTAGTAAAGGTTATTTGGAGAAATCAGAATATGGAGGAAGCAACATGGGAACCAGAGGATTTCATGAAGAAGAACCACCCACATATTTTTAGTGGGATTTATTCGTAAAATTTCGAGGATGAAATTTCCGAAGGAGGGATTAATGTAGCACCCCAAACATTTTATGGTATGTTTCCATTAAATACATTCTATTCATCACTGTGTTCCTTTGAAACAACACTATGTTATTTAGAAGATAGTCAAAACTTATCCATTAAATATATAGTTTCCACTTCTATGTTTTGAATTTCGAAAAATGGTCATCTAGAGTTCTGATCAGTAAGTCATTCAGAGTCAGATAGAACAAACTTGATTTTTTGTGAATAGTAACATACCCTTATGAATAGTAATATGACCCTTATGAATAGTAAAAAATAATATTATTTTATTTTCCTAAGGCAATATGATAATGTGATCTTAATTAATTTTTCAATATCACATAAAATTAACGGCACTTCAAGATTGTTATTTTTCGAATTAAATATGAACTTATAAAAAAAAAACATAATAATATTTTGAAAATTATTTTTGAAAAATGGATTTCACTTTTGAATTCTACACGTCAAAAAAAGGTTGGGGTGAATTTTTGGGATTTTTCTGAAATTCTTGAATTTTTGATGAATAGTGAAATACGGTAAAATACCGTATATTCAATTTATCAGTTAAATACACTATTTATGACATCATACGTGATGCAAGTCCACTTGGTTTGAAATCAGATTCCATTATTACTATTAGGGGTCACATGAAACAATATTATTGGTTGTCTTGATGGAAATAATAATATAATGAAATTAAATATTCAAAATTTACCCCTCTCCTCCACTATAAAAACCCCACCACCACCTCTTCTCTTCACTATTCTAAGCCTTGAAGCTCCTCAAAGTTCTGCCCAATAATCCTCCCAAGTCCCTTCCCCACGTCCTAGAGCAGCTGTTCTCACCAAAAGACCAAAACCAAAGACCTTAAGAAAGATCTCAAGGAGAAGAGATCAAGAGGTAAACAACCTCTTTTATTTTCTTTCTTTTCTTTCATTTTATGTTATTCTCTTCCATTACCTTTGGAATGTGTTGGTATATTTCATTAAATATTCCTCCTTACTTTCCATATTATGTATGAATGATGAGATATTCCATTCCTCTCATCATACTATTTTTATGAAATTTTAAGAGAAGCCGTTAGGCTGCCAAATTTTCGTGAGAAATTTATCAAGTTTTCTTTCATTTGAAGATTCCTTTATTTTATTCTTATTTCCTCACCACATATTAAACAAGAGGAATGTATGATCCATAATCTTGTATATTTTATATTTTCTAATGTTTATGGAAAATACTTCATCATTATTCTTCTCCTCTCCCATTTATTTAAGGAATAAAAACATTGTCCGTGATGTGTCGAACTACCGACATCATGGACGTTGTAATTTCAATTTACATTAATTCTTTCAATTTTGGTCATGAAACAAAATATTTGGTTGAACCAGGTCATAATATATGTGTTTTATTATAGTTAACATTCTGGAATCTTTATACGTTCATAATATGGAATAATAATACGAAATTAGTTTATTGAACACAAAACTGCCAAGCCAAATTCAAGCGTTTATTTTTAACTCATCGAATGAGTCATCCTCATGGTATATAACCAGAATCATTATGAGATCATTTATATATCTTTAATTTCACTAATAATCTATATTAACAATTCTATATGTTTAACCATATTTCAAACCAACTTCCATTCATGAATACAAGTAAACGAATCATGAAACCAAGTAAGAAAATGCTTCCAAAACAATAAGATTTAATCTCTTAAACCCATCAAAAGGCCATTAATGAACTTAATAAAGTTATATAATATCAATTAAATGTTGATTAGGTTTTGGAATTATTAATTAATGAATCTAAATTTGATTATTCATGTCGTTAAGAACAATCAAGAACACACTAGAGAAAAAGGTAAGGGATTTCTCATCTCACTTTCATTTCTATGATATTTTCATTGGTCGCCACTAATTTACTATATGTGGTATATGTGTACTAAAATTTGATATATAATAACATGATTATATTTATATTCATGTTATGTTCATTATGTTCTGGTCATATGATTCGACTGATTACATTGTGGTAAGGGACTTTGTCTCAACTACCTTTTTGTTGTGACTATCTTTTTATTGTGCACCTAATAATCCTTATGTGGTGTACCTACAGCCCAATTGAGATTAATTTTCATTTTAAATTATATTTATATTAAATATCCATAATCTAATGTCATGGATATGTTTGTTGTCTAAACCGTATACCATCTTACATATGGTGTTTATTTGGAAAGTTATTTTAATTATGGAAATATTAATGAATCTGTATACTTTACTCTATATGGATATTTAAGAGGCTTATTTATCTTGTATTGAATCAATGTATAAAGAATTATTTAGACATTAAGTGGTGGGTAGGGCCCTCTATAGCCCCTCGATGCATCGGTAGATCCCATGAGACAAAACAGTTTGGCGAAAGACCCTTCGAGTTTGTTTCCAAAAATCAGACAGGTTTCTACCCACAGAACTAAACCGTTTCATCGGTATTATGGTTTCATGTTCTAGATACATGAAATCCAATTAATAAGAATTATCTTTATTCATTTTCAGTTATTATTATTATCCATTATATTTTCACTATGACAAAATCTATGGATGCAGTTTCATTTTCAGTTTATTAATGGCTTTATTTATTAATTTATTCACTATGCGATATGGATTATGTCAGATTGTTTGTGAATCACTTATTATTGTACTCATTCTTGTGATATTTGTAACCCTTATTGATCATTTGATCTCACCCATTTCATTGTCTACCGTAGACAGTTGAGGAAGGGAAGGTCTTGTTTTGACTTCCTGGATGCAGTTTTTAGTTTTTGTTATGTATTGTATTTTGTAACCATTTTTCCAATGTAATTTGAGTTAAATCTATGTATCTAGTTTCTTCAAGACTACTAAACTGATCGTTCCTACCAGATTTTCATTACTTCTAACCATGCCAATATCACAAGTAATGCACCGGCTCCATCCTAGAGGGGTCGGGGTGTTACAAATTCTCTATTCTATAGGATAAACTCTTGGTCAAGGAAGAACCTACGTGGAAATAAATGGATGGATGAATGTTTAAAGGTATTAGTTCTCTTTGTTGATGATATTACTTTGGAATATTTTTCCCTTGTATGTGTAACCCAGGAGTTTTTTATGTGAAAATTTTACTCGAGGAATTGTTATCTTTTCTTTTTTTGGATATAGTTATAAATAACCATTTGGGTTTATATGACTCTTGAATTTGAGGCAATTACATGTTATTAATTTTAGGGATGAAAATGCGAGGTATGAGATAACATTGGTGGTTAAATTATGTTATGATTATTTTGAGGAATCTATATCATTTAGGGAATGTTGTCAAATATAGTTTTTGATAATGGAAAACACGAAGACTGAGTGACAACCCATCGTGTCGGACAAATCTATGGGAACTGAACCCACAACCAGAGTGCGATTGGGATTTATCGCCTACCACTAGACTACGTGAAGCCCCTGGTTAGTGTGAGTAATTATTTTTCGTTAAATGATTATATTGATCAATAATAAGTTGATTTGGGATCGTATGTCTTATCAAATGAATACCCTTATTATAGGAAAATGATTTGGTGATTAAGTGATAAATGTTATTTTGGAAGACGTTCGCTCTGTTGGGAACACTATATGCCTAAGGAAAATAGAATACTATTGGATTTAATTTGAGGAGTAATGGTGTATTTTTATCTATGTTTTTATTGTATATTTAAAGTTATTTGGGTTATTTATTGAAATGATTAACATATAATAGAGAATATGTGATTAGGTTAATTACTTTTAAGTATGCGACTTTAAGAGTAGTCGATGTCATTTGGAGATACAATTTAACGTGGAAGACTACATAACAAAATTCTTCTATGTTTTGGGTTTCAATATTTGTTTGGATTATATTGAAATATTTTAAGGACAATTGTTTATTGTATGGTATTTATTTAACTTTGGGCTATTGTTGGTTTAATTTTAGAAATTAAGACTTGTGTTTCTTTCTCTAAAGGAATATCCTTTTGGGAAATTATATGATCTTGTACTAACCATTTTGGTTTTGATTAATCTTTAAAGACAAGGTAAATATATAGTTTATCCTTTGATGATCATGTGATTCTCTTGAAGTTGATTCTAGCTCTTCTAGTGTGACCAAGTCATCTTGAATACTCATCGTTTGAAAAAAATGTGTTAGTGGTAAAAATTTATTAAAGAATGAAACTCTAATTAAAAAGTAAGTATATCTCTTTATGTTCTTAGTCAATATCATAAATAAATTCCTCATCTTTATGAAATGTAACTTAAAACAAAAAAATGTTGTCCGTTTACTTTACCTACTGGGAAACCAAAGACCATTTTCCAATCACATGTTTGTGGTTTTCTTATTGTTAACTTTATCATTATCATGTTTTCTATCCCTCTCCATCAGAACTTGACACTTATTTTATCTTCCATATCAATGTTTTCTTACATGGAATCCTAGGATGGGTTATCTCAGGTGACCTTTTTACTTCTTTTTCCTTCTTTTAAAGTGATAGTTTTATTGACTCTTTTTCCGATGTGGGGCATTCAATTATGATCCCATGCCCAATTTTAAAAATTTCAAGGACACAATTTCCAAGAGGGGGGAAGAATGCAACAGCCCAAGATTCCACGGTACGTTTCCCTTTGAATAATGCAATAGATTGCATTGTACGCAACTTCGAGATTCTAACACACTACAACCAATCAAACTAGCCATTATGAATAGTAATACCCACTTTTTAAAATTTTATAAATTTTATCTTTCAAAATGGACTTCATTTTTGGATTCGGAATATCAAAATTAATTTAGGGTGATTTTTTGGTATTTTTTTGAAAACTTTCAATTTTTAATGAATAGTGAAAAATGCTGAGTTATAGTTTAAAACCGAATTTTTATTTAAATAATTATTTATTTCATTTAAATTTATTTCAGGTAAAAATAGATACATAATACCTATATAATTTCAATTTAATTAATTGGAGTTAGTTTATAATAATTGTAGATATATAAAAATTTTATTGAACATTTAACCGTCTTTTACCCACCTCCTAAGAGAATTTGAAAATTCATATAAAACATAATTTTAACACTTTTGTGAGTGGAATTTTAAAAATCTAAGAGACACGGTTGATATAAGTAAAAAAATGTGGTATAATAAGATGAAAATATTTTTTGGTGAATAGTAACTTTTTACTTTTATTTACCACGGTTAAAAGTAAATAGGGAAATTAAGGGTAAAAAAGATATTATTATTACCCTAAAAAATGTCTTAATTCTATTGGATAAGTATAATTCAACCACAAACAACCTTAGGAAGAAAATATGAACCTCTTTGGTCCGCTTGGATTAGATTAGGACACTTATTATTATTTAATTTAAAGAAGAGTTAAAAGAGTTAAAACCAAAGTTTAATAACTAAAACATTTTTAATATATGGTTATAAATAAGATAAGTTACACTATACATATTCATTAGAAATATAAAATGTTTTCCTACATAATAATATTTTATTTATATTTTTGAGACATTAAATAATTTAATTTATTTATGACACAATGATGATGCAATAATTACCTAATTAATGAAATATTAAATTAATTGACATTATAAATATAAAAATAAATGTATTTTGAGACTTTTTATGAATTAAAATAATTTTCTAGGTTAATATGACATATCAGGGTTGGTTTTATGAATTTTTTTTAAGTAATAATGATGTTATGAATTTAGAAAAAACAAAATACCAAATACTGTCAAAAAAGACATAAAAGAGTTTTTAAAACAAATATTATATTATTAATTGGTATTTTATTATTAAAAATCTAAGGATCAGAAAAAGGTCTTATATAATGATATATTTATCATTAATGAACCCCTTTGGGGTTCTCTTGGAAGTATATAGTATGTTTATTAACCATATAATATAAAAATACAAAGAGACCTGGTAAATGTCAAACTATTTAACTAAGAGTTAAATCTAAAAGATAAAGCTAATTAAGTGACGGAAACCTATATAAAACCTATTGGTTGAGTGGTTTTTGACCCCAACCCTACCTTAGATATTAAATAATTCATTTTGGATACATTATAAATCCAAAATTATTTTATTATAAAATTATATTTCTAGCTTTTCCTAAGGTGCCCCTCACCCCTCTTATAAAAGGGCACTCCCCCTTATATTTAATTAACACCTTCAAAGCCTCTTTTATCGGCCAAAATCTACCAAAATTCCCTATAAACTGTCCTACCTTCATCTTAGAAGCCTTCCTTTAGTCATAAAGCCAACCTATAGAGCCCTTTTGATCAAATTAAAAGGAAGAACCCGAAAAAGAGGTAAATATTTCATCACTTCTTTCGAGTTCCTTTCTTCTTCCACTTCATCTTTCTTTGTTATATCCATTAAAAAATAATAACTCTATTATATTCTATATAATTTGATGTTATTATAAATATGGTACAACCATATTCATTATTCTATCCATCCTTTGAATGACATGTCACCATACGTGCCTATGTACGACTTACCGTCTCCACGTTGTGGTGTAATTGTTATTCAATACATTGTTATTTGGATAGGTATAATAATTATGTGTAATTGATGTATATAATAAATATAAAATGATAATTATTCTTTATATAGGATATAACATCCAATTATATATAATTTTAATATCAAAAGAATGATATTCTCGCTCGTGCGTACGTACAGATTACCGTCTCCACGAATGAGATGAGATTCATTCCCCATCATAATCCATTCATTACTAATTTTCATTAGATGATTAAAAATAATGTTTAAAGACTAATTTTTTTTTTGAATATGAATAAGATACATCCTATTCATAACAAACACTACTTACGAAACAAATCATATAAAGGAAAATGAATCAGTTAACACCCGAAATGATGATAATACTGAAATATTTTTAACAAAGCAATATTAAAAGATAATATATGATATCATATTAATTTATATGATTCTTTTATAATTTAATAGAAATTATTTCACCATTATACAGGAGTTTAACATACCCTTTACCAAGGAAAATTACTAAGGGGTTTCTTATGTCACTTTTAATTCCGTGAGATTTCCATTGTTCGCCACTTATTTATTAAATGTGGTCCATTGTGTATTGTCATTTGATATATATATACTGCCGCTATTTTCTTCTGTGTAGTGTATGTACTACCCAATGATTGTATTATTTATGTAATATAATTTAATTTATAAGTAATTACATCTCCATTTTATGATCCATCTTTCATGGGATGTATGTTTCGTAAGTAACCAAATCAGTAATGGAATTTCAAATTTCAATTTCCACTCATTCGGCTTTATGTATACTTCATTGATTATTTTACTCAATGATTATGTGTGGAATCAATATTTATTATTTGTGTAGTAATTTCAACTCCCCTTTCTGGGGATATAATTTTTATACACATAATCACTCCATTAAAAAATTCTCAAGCCATCGATATGAACTTGATAAGAGTAATTTTAACTCAATCTCCATTTATTGAGTTTAACATCCAATTGATTGGTGCAGTTTTTACAAGAATATGTGTGAATGTCCTCCAATTTTTTTAAAATGAATATCCAATAATTTTGTGTGTATTTATATTTTTGACACATAATTATGTCTTTGATCTATCCCTAACCTAAGGGTATGGTCTTTATAAGAAATTTCATCTCAATTTACATTCCATTAATATTTCTTTGTTGTTATACACCAATTCACTTTCATATGGTGTATATAATGTACTTTGACATAATATATCATGAATAACTTTATTCCAATGATATTATAATGTTTTTATTACCTTAATTATTTGTATTCAAGGGTCTCTCTTTTTGTTAGGAACTCTAACTAAAATATCATTTTAAAATGTTTTAAAGATTTATTATTCTAAATATTTCTCATTAATTTACATGTTTTAAATATGGTTTTAGGGATTTATTTATAAGGAAATTAAAGTTTTAAAATTAAAATTCCTTTTAAAAATTTCAATGTGGTATGGGACACTTTGATTCAAAAATCTATTTTAAACGGCTTCTTAATAAATAATGATACTTTTAAATGTTTTCAATATAATTAATTATTATTTTTTGAGGTTGATCTATTATAATACAATCTTCCATATTGTCTTGAATGAGTTATGTTTTACTATGGATGTGCAATTTTTATACCATTCACGGTTTATGGTTAAAGTATTGACATTTTTTATTCAAGTTTAATATGAATGTTTATGTTATGATTAAAAATTTTCATATTAGGAATGAATTAGACTTAGTAAGTGATGGGTGGAGCCCGCTATAGATCCCCAATGCATCGGTAGGTCTCCTGAGACAAACTAGTGTCTTGACACAAGGCATTGAAAAAATCTTTTTTTAGTCTCGGTACAAGGCCTTGACTATTTGGTTATGAAAGTCTGACATTATACATTCCATCATTAGGAGATTAGATATTGATATTTCATGTGGTTATTCGACTAGTAGAATACCCATGACTATGTTTTATTATGGAATTATTTACCTAGCTCATATTTCTACCATAAAGCGCTCATATTTATTATTCGATAAGGCATGTGTTTTCAATTATTAACCATGCCTAATGTTTATGTTATCTTCCACTGTATTTCTTACTCTTACTGAGTATCTGATCTCACCCCATTTCAAGTTTCATTTTTCCAAGATGCAAAGAAGTATATTATGACTGAACTGTAGGGATAGTCTATGGGACCTCAGTGATGTTTATGGAAACAATGCTGTTGTAGTTTTCCATTTTATGATGTAATGTAAAATTTATGAATGTATCTAGTACATACAAGGCTAATAAACTAATCTGTCTTTTGAGACTTAATATTTCATGATCATGCCAATGTTATGTAATAATGCACCGACTCTAGGTAACTGGGGTCGGGGCGTTACATTTTCAGTACTGGACCAAGGTGGGTAGAGGGAGTGTATCCATGAATCATGTTAGGCTCATAGGAGTATCCTGACATCTATATGCTTACTTTTGATTAATTTCATTGATGATGATATGAGGGTAAATTATTTAAAGTGGTATCATTAACATACATGGTGTTTCCTATATAACTTGATAGTGGAATATGTCTAATTGATTACTTGTATAGTTTTATTATTATTACTGGTATATTGATCATGTGGATCATATATATATATATATATATATATATTATTAACCCAAAGTGTGGGTAGACAGGGCTGGAAAGAGTGCATGGATTGTGAGACCTTATTGATGTGAGGTGTGTGTTAAGTTGTGGGATGTTATGATTATTAATTTCTTCATTTTAATTTTGATATAAAAACTATGATATTTTTTCTAAGACATGAATTTGTAATTATAGAGATATTCCATCGTGATAACCTCATATGGTCTACTAAGAGGGTGATGATAATCATTCCCTATTAGTTGATGATATAAAACACCTATTATATTGAAAAAAACTATAGATGATCAACTATAAAAGAGAATATTTCATGATGTAAACTAGATTAATAAAAATATTTTTTGATCCAAAAATTATATATTTGGGTGGACCCAGGAGTTCTCGATGTTGAATGCAGCCATGTACATGGGTTAGGGTGGCCCTTAGGATGTTGAGACCTGGGTTGAGTTGATGTAGATAATTTTATACTATTATGATACCCCCATAGAGTAGAGCATGAAAGTAGAGACCTATATGCTACATGGGCTAGATAATCTCTTGTCGGATGTCCTGATGCAGGATGACCAAAATATTAGGTTATCATGAATGGACTTTTAGGTCCTGTTCAATGATATTTTATTTCAATAGACATTTTTGTTTTATAAGTCACATGATTTAATTTATCCCACTACATGGGGATGTCAGTTATTGAGTATGTTTCATTATTTTCACAAATTTAGTGTTTCCCCCAAATTTTCTCGAGGGACAAGGAATCTAGGGATAGGTGTATTGATGATGGATTGAGGAATGTGATTCAGGTTTTAGTGAATTTATTTCACATATAATCATTCTTAAAAATTATAAATTATGCCTTCATATCTAGGAGGAACCCAATTTAGGGAAGTGGCTCTAGTTAGTTATATTATACTTAAGGGGGTAACATTGGGTTTTTAAGAAGCATGAATCATCAATTTTATGGTTTGTTTTAGGATTATGGTGGTCAAAATAGAATGTTTGGTGTTTTATATCTTCCTTCTTATGAAGGTGGGTTTGTAAGATGTTACCAAGGGTCATGTTTGGTGAAATCTACATCCATTTGTGGGTTGATTATGTTGGAAGATAGGTCACCTATAGTTTTATTATAGGAGTTCTAAATATTCATCTATTGGTAGAGGATCTGGACAGATATAGGGATCATTAGTGGGTTTATGAGTGCTACTATAGAGTAGTAGCTGAGGGTATACCTGATTTTTGGGTTGTGGTGGACGGTGTAGATCCCAAGTATAAGGTTAAAAGTGACATAAAGGTGTTTCTTCTACGGGAAGTTAGAAACAAGAATAGGTTCAAGGCTTTATCCAATTATGTTATTTACCCAAAACCTATAAATCATGGTTTTGGGTAATCAATAGTTAGGGTTATGTTTTTAGTAGCTTCTACTATATCATCTTCTTTATTTGATACAGGTTTTTACCCTTGTTTATTTATGCTAACTTAGTTGATGTATTTATTTTAGATATAGAGTAACTATTTGTATTAATATATATTTCTACACCCTTAGGAATGTGATCAGAAGGTATTCATAAACATAGGGAGTGTTTTTTCATAAAAAGTTGTTACATGGTATCTTTGTTATTTCTTCACGATAGAGACATGTAACATTAACGTGATCTTTAGAATGGTTTGGTTGGGTTGGCATCAAGCCCAAATTTATTATTATGATCATGGACTATTGTTCATGTCTATATAGGGTGATTTTTATATCTATGACGAGGAGTGGGATGTGGGGGAAAATATTTTAGGTCTAGACCATTAACAACTAGGTGGGATCAGGAACCTGATTTATAGTCTCATTCTAGATTATTAGGAGATACATCAGATGAACTTTCCTCATATAGTTGATCGATTCCCGGACATATATCCTGAACCTTTATTAGTATTTACACCCAAACATGAGATTGCATTCATTAATAAGCTTATTTCGAGTGTGAATCCCACACATATCCTTCCATATATGGTGGTTATTATAGAGATTTATGATTTTAAGGCTCATTTAGAAGACTTAGGAGTGAAGGGTCTTATTCACCCCAGTACATCCCCATGGGGTTCTCTAGTATTTTTCACTAAGAAGAAGGATTATTCATTTCTTGTTTATGTATACCATAAAAGGTTTAACTAGATAATTCTAAATAACTAGTATCCTTTTTTCAAATGGATAACCTCTTTGAAAATTTCAGCAGGATTGAGATGTTTTATAAGATATATTTTAGATCAAGTTAGCATCAGTTGAGAGTGATACACTATACTATCCCTCATAATATGTTCAAGAGAAAATTTTAATTTTATGAGTATCTTATGATGTCATTTGGTTTTAAAAATTCATCAATAATATTTATGAAACTAATGAATATGATCTTCCCTAACTACTTGGATTCTTTTATGCTCCTGTTTGTTTAAAATATTTTTGTATTCTCACAATTACGAGAGGGTCATGTTCCCTATTTATAGATTTTTATAGTAGAATTAAAGATATTAAATTATATTCAAATCTCTAGAAGGTGCATTTTTGGATTTATCAAGTTTTATTTTTTGGAATTTTATATCTAGGTCATGTGTATTAGTAGAACCCAATAAGCGAGAGATTGTGGTTTATTAGTAGTGGCCCAAATTTTTTTTACTATACTTATTTTCGTAGGGTTTTTAGGTAACTATAAGAGGTTTATAAAAAAATTACCCCACTTGTTTGTTCCATTGATAGGACTAAACAATAAGGGGGTGAATTTTGTTAGGTAAATTTATTGTGAGAGAGATTTCTATTAGCTCAAGTGGAGGTTTATGGATAAACTAATCCAAACCTTACATAAGCAGAGTAAGGAGTATATGTTTCATGTTATGCATTAATATTTAATATTGGTGTTTTCTTAATATAGGAAGGGTGTTTGGTATCATATTAATGTCTATATTTGAGGTCATATGAGTGGAACTATCTGAATAGTGATCTAGAATTGGTGTAGGCAGTGTATTCTTTGAGATATTGGTGTCTCTATATTTTGGGTACAAGGTTCATTAAATATACAGACCATTATATCCTCAATTTTATATTTTATCTAAGAGAATTGAACCTTATATAGAATATTTGGGAATATTATTTTTAATTTTTTGACTATGTGTTTCCCTACACCCTTGAGAAGGGGAATTTCATTCCGAACACACTGATTGGAAAGAATTACAATCAAGTAGTGTGGGAGGCTAGCATTGAGTGGAAAATGACATACATATTCACTGATATGTATCTTTACATTCAATAGTATCATGTTAGGGGGACCCATATATCCATGATACATACCTATTCACTCATAGAAAGTGTAAAGGTGATAAATCTATCAGCTTTTGATTATCTTGTGGTGAGGGACAACATATATTGAAGGGATCCACCACATGTGTTGGATATCAATGTTGATGAGATACTTTATGCATGAGGGTGCATTGTGTTCCCTAATAGAATTCACAGAGATATTTTGAGGGCCTCAGATTCCTTTTGATGTTCTATTCACCCTAGTATTACCAAGAAAAACTATGAAATCTATATACATTATTGGTGGCCTGGGGTAAAGAGTTATATAGAAGGTTTTGTCACATGGTGATCAACCTGTTTGTAGGTGGTGGAAAATCACTATTTTACCAAGTCCTTCTTCCGTAACTACCCAATCCCAGGTGGAAATAATGTTACGAATGATACCCTATGGAACTGATGAATTTTTGTTGTTGTGGTAGACCAATTGACTATTATTTCCAATTTTTTTAGTTTTGGATAATATTTCCATTGATGAGCTAGGAAGGCTCAATGTATAATAGTTAATACATATTCATAGTGTTTTAAGGAGTATAATATTATATTGGGATTACAATTTCATCACAAACTTATAGAAATTATTGTATAAGGGAATAGATATGTTGCTACATTAGGGAAAACTGACCATCCTAAGAAAAAATGGTAGTTTGAGTACACTATCAGGATATTGTAGAACATTCTTCTATAGTGTACCTTTGATTTAATGGGTTCTTGGCAGAGTCACCTGGTGATTTTTGAGTTTTTTAAATAATAACTGATATCAATATTTGATTTAAATGGATCCTTTTGAGGTTATATCTGATAGGAAATTTTGATGACATCTGTATTAGCTAGAGGTTATGGAGTATAAAGTTATCTAGTTGAGTCTCATATAGGAGACATTAGATCATGTTTGACTAGTCATTAAGTGATTAGAAACAAGAAAAAGAATTAGAGGTTGTATAAAGACCAGCGAAACCATTATATTTTGGTTATGGTGGGATATAAGTTATTATTTATATGTATCTTTGATGTTGATATATGAAGATATAGAGGCAGTGGAAATTCATTCCTAATTTTGTGGTGCTATTTCATCTTGTGGTGCATATTGTAATAATAGCGTATTAGTTAAGGATTACTAAAAAATACAGTGATATGAACATTTTATTTCTTATATCTCATATTAGAATATATCATCCTAATATATCTTGTTATTTATGTGAGGATGTCTTGTTGTATCCATAATCATTTTTTGATAAGTGACCATTTTATATTATAGATTGGAGGAAGAAGACTCTTCATAGAAAGAGAGTTTCTTTGGTAAGAGTGTACTAGTATAATGAAAATATCAAGGAGTAGATGTGGGAGTTAGAGATAGAAATATTGTATTATTTTATAGAGATTTTTATTATAACACATATCTAATTTCAAATTTTGTAACTTTTTTTAAGATGAAAATCAATAAAATAATAACCAAGGACCTAGATATCTAGTATCCCTGAAAGATTAGATTTACTAATAAGAAAATATTAAATAAAACTAAATTAAATTAATTTAAACTCCATTAATTTCTCACATATCCCATTGGTATTCTAATAATGCATCAGATATCTTAGGGAATATATAATGAAAAGGGGTGAGTTATAAAACTCAGTAAGGGAACAAATATGTTAGTGAAATTTAACTACTAAAACTGGAGGCATACCATGGTATCAAAAAAAAGAAAGATCATATAATATCATATGAAAATATAACATAAAAAATATGATATTATAAGATCAATGAATTATGGAAATGTGTTAATGACAAAAAACATGACATCATAAACATGAGTCAAGGCTCCCCAATGGGACAAAAGAACATAGTGTTCTAGGATAAAAATCCCTAAACTATATATGGCATCTCATGACATGAAAAAAACACCGAATTAATTAGATTTCCATTAGGGTGAAACCATAATATGTATAAATTTATATATTCCACATAGATCATATATCATAAGAAATTATTTCATCAATAAACTATGGAGAATGATAACAAGTTTAATATAAAAATCATTAAGTTAATAAGAGATTAAAGGCATGAAATTTGAATCATTTTAAACCCATTATATAATAATGTGAGTTTTATTCATGGAAATAAAAATCAATTAATAAAAATTAAATATATATAAATAACTTTGAAACAAAATAGCATCAGGTATTCACAATTAAAAAAAAAATTGAATGGAAAACCAAAGAATGATTTTGAGGGATTAACTGGTATAAACAATGGACAAAGGAATGAGGTTCATTAGATATAATAGAAGTCGCTGTTTTATATTAAATGATTTGGATATTAATGAGATTATTTTTATTATATTAAAATATATTAACTTGAATGTTATAAATCATACTACATAGGAAGTACTTGAATGAAGAGGAAGATAAAGTGAATCTTTTACCTTTCAAGGTAGATTCTTAAAGATTGAGAAGAGCTACATGGGACTTTAGAGACACCTTGGAAAGACCATAGTGGGATAAAATGATAAATAAATCATTATCAATGTATTCTTTGTGGAGTGTAATGAGAGAATGGGGTATTATTTATAGAAAAAGTGGAGGAATTGTTTATGAATTTCCAAAGATAGGCCTTAGAAATATAGTTTGTAAAAAATTAAAAACAACTGGAGGTCCCATGGGTTATCCCTTGGTTCTTCCAATGGTATCAGTTTTATAGTATATTAATATTTTATGAGTCAAAACATTTTATTATATATAATTTTGGATGTGGACATGGTTTTTTTTCATAATGAATTATTTTTTCAAAACAAAAAGAATACATTAGGATTCGGAAGATTCATTATAGGATGGGAAAAATAATCATATCACTTTAAAATATATTATATTAATGAGAAATTTTTTTTGATTGATCCCTTATAGTATTTATTAAATCCCTTTTATTTAATTATTATTTCATAATACTTACATTATATTTATACCATATTTTAATTTTTTACCAAAACATTTCACTATCTCAAAAAATTGTGAAACATTCACTGTTTAATAATTTAAGTGTTTCGATTTTAAAAAACATATATTTTATTGAAATATATTTTTTATATATGATAAATAAAATAATCAAATAAGATACTTATTTGTGGGAAAATATCATTTTTATATCATATTCAGGTTTGTAACCCTTAGAAAAACTACATATGATTGCAAAAAATTATTTTATTTCTATATAAGAATGAATATTTTTGTTTAAAACCATTTTATGAATATAAAATTTATTTTAAATTTTCTATTTTATCATAAATATTTATTTCAATAATATATATATATATATATTTCAAAAATACTATTTTGTTTTCTTTACATAAAAAGTAAAATTTATCATATTCATCCTTCAATCATGAGAATTTTCTAAGGAATATAAAATGAATAAAAATATAGGATCTATGTCACCACTATTTCATTTAAAGAAGAATTTACACCATGATAATACATATTTTCTAGATATATAACCCCTTATTACACAAGGATAATCCCTAAGGGGGAGGTGTGAGATGGTGGAACCCTAATGTAGTGGTTCATATGACATTGTTGTACTGGTAATATAAACTAACTTAAAATTCTGCCATCAAAGATTCAATTTGAGACTCACTTATTGACGATCTTCTTGGGATTGATCAGGTGTGAACCATAGTGATGCTACCCCTCTTAAGATCTGATTAATGAGCCTCAAGAGGCCTGATCATAATTGTTGTGCCCATCATTCCCCCCTTCTACATCAATTATCACTTTTCATTACCCTTTTATACAAAAATTATAATAGTAAAATTATTGCCAAAGGTCATAAATATCAATGTTCATAATGCATAGTAGTCATAATACCCAACAGTCATAATGACCAATGATCATAATACCGAATAGTTAGATCCTAATCGTCTCATTGTATATTAAACACTATATATAATCCAAATTTTTCATACTTAATTACTCACTAATTCACTTATAATGGTTCAAAAATTACCTTTAAAATTTTAATCATATTCAAAATTCATATTTTCTACCTTTTTATGGAAGGAGTGATCATTAATGGAGAAATTGAGACTATGGAGTTTAAATTAGTGTGTAAATTATTTGTTTTCATTTATCTCAATGTATAATTCCTAACTATTATAGTCAACATTATTTCATGATGTGAAATGTTTCAATAAAATGTAATAGTAATTCTATATGATTCAGTAATAAAATAGTCTGTGTGAAGCATGAGATATTTTATTAATATAAGGAATTTTTGGGTCCTCACATTCTTCCCCCCTAAAGAATTTCTACCTCAAAATTTCATTTTATTCACTATATTGAATTTTTTTAGGGTAACTCCTCTTAATTTATTCTTCTGGTTCCCATGTTGCTTCCTCGTAATTATGGTTCCACTAAATAACTTTGATTAGGTGAGTTATATTGTGGTGTAAAACTCTATCTCTTTGGTCTATGTAATTAACCACCTTCTTATAAGAATGAACATTCACCGATTATACCACCTTTGGATTTAGTACATTTTAGGGTTCTGATATGTACTTTTTCAAGAGGGATGCACAGAACACATCATATACTAGAGATATGTTTGGCAAAAAAAAGCTAGTTAGTTGGCCAAACCTCTAATACTATAAAAAATATCAAAGGGCCCAATATTCCCAGTACATAGGTTACCCTTCTTAAGAAAACCCATATCTCTCTTCTAGAGATATATAGGATTGAAAACATTGCCTATGTACTCAAACACTAGGTCTCATATATATTTATCAACAAAAATATTCTCTCAATATAGTGTTTCTCTGATAATTCACTGAATAACCTTGACCTTCTCCATCATTTGTTCTACTAGTCCGAGTATCAATAGTTTACCTTACTCAAATTCATTCCTACATATTGTTGTCTTAAATTTCTTCTCATATAGAGATTCATAAGGAGCTATCTGAATGAATCATTAAATGTTATTATTGCATGAGAGCTCAAACAAGTGAATTTGTTGATCCCATCCTCCCTTCAACCCCCTTAAGCAAGATATAAATATATCATAATGTTTATGAATTGTTTACTAAGATCAACCATAAATATTTTAGTGATAGGATTTTCTAAATTCGAACTCTATGTTCAGATCATGTTAGATAACTTTCTAAAATTTTGAAGTGAATATCAGACTTTGTTTAGAAACAATCGATATCAGTGTTCTATATAACCACACCACATATTTAATGTGTATCCTTTTATGTTGACCGAGTGATAAGTTCTCAGGATTAATAATTATAGGATTAGTCTTTGTTAGATGGTATATAACAATCCATATGAAATTATTCACTTCGGTTATTTTTAGAATACCCATGAAGATATACATGGTAATTTCCTCCCATTTACATGAATGAATGGATAATAGTTACATCATCCCCTTGTTCCGTTTTCCTTTCATCCTTCATTTACTAAAATACCAGGCACCTTGATGTATATTTTACAATATCATTCTTCATATTGTCTCCCAAATAGTGTTCTCATAGGAATCTATACATATGTGTGCTAATTGGGTGGATTGAAAATATTGAGCTATGAGAATCATTCAATAGTTGTTTATTTAACTTAAGATCTTATGGAACTTAGAGTTGTGACCCAAATATCAAAATTCCTTTTTCATCAATGTTGATTTCTATAGATTTTTCTTTCTTATAACATTTAACTTTTTATATCTCCACACTACCCATTTGAGCTTCCTATATCATCTTCATAATTGATTGTAGGGAAATTATTTGAGAAATATAGGATGGTGTTCCTTCCTTTATGATTCCCATTTACATCCTTTACATTTATAAGAATATTCGATCCTTCTCAATCCTTATCATGGATAATATTTCAAGATCATTTCTACTTAGTGCATTAGACACTTTATTCTGCTTTCTACTATAACAGTGGATTAATAAATCTTAATCCTTAATTATCTCTAACCATATTAATTAGTTCATGTTGAACTCCTTTTTTGAGAATATATAATTGAGTTTCTTATGATATATATGAACTACCGAAAAACTGGGATTCCGCAGCGCCACCATTTAACAGCGCTAATAAAAGTACCAATAAATGGGGGGCCTTTATCAGGGATAAAAAGAGCACTGATAAAGAGACCTTTTAACAGAGCTAAGAAAATCACTATTAAAAGTGACCCTTTATCACTGATTTTTTAGTGCGGATAAATGCCCCCCTTTATAAGCGCTTTTTTAGCACTATTAAAGGGGACCCCTTTATCAACGCTTTTTTAGTAGCGCTGATAAAGGGGTTTCTTTATCCGCAATTTTTCCTAGCACTGATAATGTTTATATTTTCAAAAAAAATCATGAAAAATAATATATTATTATATAAGTATATTTATATTAATATAAATATAATATATATATTTTTAAATATGTTTTAGATAATTATAAATAGACTATTACATTTAATATATAATAAATTTAGTGAAAAAAGCTTTAAAATATTTTAATAAATATTATTAATTAATAATTTTCTAATTATCATCAATTAATAATCATTTAATAACAATTTGAAGACACAGAAAATCAAAAACATCAATAAAATATCTAAAATAAGTTGAAAATGTAACTCAAACTTCAAACGACCATAAATTTTGATCCCGGTTTCCGTTTGAGCTCTACAACATATCAAATAGAATCTTGTGATGATAACTATGCGTTATTTATCCATGTGAACCTTCTGTCACATTTGTTGAGGCCCAAAAAGGCCCAAAAGTCCTCCAAAACAGATTTTTCAGTCTGGATACCCCGACTTTTTAATATTCAAACAGGTATAACTTCTGATCCGAATGTCCACTAGGCATGTACCACATATCATATCGAATATTGTTTCCCTTTCATCAATTTTTCTGGTTATGGAGTTTAAATAGACTTCTGGATTAGAAGTTATGGTCATTTTAACATTCTATAGATTTTCAGAAACACATATTTATATATTTATTTGTAAATATATATATGTGTGTGTGTGTGTGTGTTTGTGTGTGTTGAATGTATGTATGTATGTATGTATGTATTTATTTATTTATAAACACACAAAAAAACATATTTTATAAATTTATTTAAACAAATCTTATAAATATATATTAATATACAAATAAATAGATGGATAAAAAATTATAACTAAATATATATATATAAATAAATATGAATATAAATTAATATTCAAATAAATATATATATACTTATATATGAATAAATATATATGTATTAATATAACTAAATATTTTTATATTAATATTAATCTAAATTAATATATGAATAAATATAACTATATATACATATATAAATAAACATAAATATATATTAATACATGAATATGTATATATATATTAATATATGAATAAATACATATGTATTAATATATGAAGAAATATATATTTATTAATATAACTAAATATATTTATATTAATATTAATCTATGTTAATATACAAATAAATATATCTATATATATATAACTATATATTAATATACTAATATATATATAACTGTATATTAATATACTAATAAATAAATAAATAAAAATAAATATTAATATATAAATAAATATATATGTATTAAGATAACTAAATATATTTTTATTAATATGAATCTATATTAATATATGAATAAATATAACTATAAATAAATAAATAAATAAATGTATCATTAAATATAGAAAAAAATGAAATGGCATAGTGTTAAAGGTATAGGTACGCATGAGGGGAGGTCTCGAGTTTGAGTTTGGGTGGAAGCAAGGAGGGGTGCATGGTGTGGGGAATGCACGAGCAAGGCCAGTGCGTGAGAGAGTGCGAGGGGGCCCCTAGCGCTGATAAAGGGGGGGGGGGAGGGCTCAAGGACTGTTAAAAGATCCCCCCTCCGCATTATACATTCTTGATTATTTTTTTAAATTTTTTTAATTTTATCTGCTCCTAAAAAAATTGATGATAAAAGGTGTCTTTTATCAGTGCTTTATTTAGCGTTAATAAAATGGGGATTTATCAGGGATTTTATAAGCGCTGATATAAGGGACCCCCTTCATCTTCGTCTCGATTAACAACGCTTTTTTAGCACTGTTAATCGAATTTTCTAGCACTGATAAAATCCATATTTTTAGTAGTGATATATATATATATTTTACACTTCTCTATATAGAGATAATTATGCTAAATCATGAATGGGAAGATTACTTCATCCAACTCCATATCATGTGTTGGATAATTCTTCTCAAGTAACTTCAATTTTTGAGAGGAATATGATACCATTTTATCATTTTTATGTGGAAACAACCTAATAACTTTTTCAAAGCAGCACTGTAATAACAAACACTTCCACATTGGTGTGTAGTATGAGTATAGGAGTTACATACCAGACATGGGTGCCACTCAGAAGTGTCTCGATCCCAGTGGGTCACTAGGCCTCAAGAGCATCTAATTGAATGCCAAAGGAAGAAGACTAGAAGTTAGGTCCTAGGGTGTGCCTATGGGGATATTATTCCCTTATTACCAAAGTGGAGCACAATAGTAAAATAGAAATACAAGTAAATAGAGAAATCAATATAAACATATGGCATAATATAAGAAGATAGAATAATAAATAACTAAAAAACTGATAATAATATAAAAAAGTTAATGATACATGTCATGTCTATAAAAATCTGGAAAACATTGATACAAGGAAGAAGTCAGCACATTATATACAAAAGTAGCAAAATAGAACCGAAAACTATCCAACATATTAAGACCTAGCTCGATCATCATCTACCACGATCCATCCAAATGCAAGAAGACAATATCAAGTGTCCAAAGTGGGAGGCTTCCCTTTGTCAAAACCTGCATACTAATAATATACTAGAGTACCAATGGTGTCCCATATAGGGTGTCAGATAAATATTAGTAAACCACCACCAATGATGTCTAAAACATCCATTCCATGTAATATAAACATAAATAGTGTGCATACATGCACATATATAAAATTAAATAAGTTAATCAATGTAAATAACATGTACCTGCTTCATACTTAGCTGGTGGCTGAACATATAACCATTTCTTTTATTAATTATGTTCCAGTTTATATAGTCGGTCATGTGAGGTATAACCAGCACTGAAATCATGCTAATGATAATGAGAGATCAATGATATAACAAGGCACCCAATATTAATTTTTATAATAAATTATCCAGGTTAATAACCAAGGAATCAATGTTTTGGATAATAATAACGAGGATTCAAGGTAATGGAAAAGGCATCCTTGACCTCATGGGTCAATCCAACTAAGGTAATAAAAGTATCCTAGCAATAAGGGGTACCAGTTTAATCAATGGTTCAATGCCCAAGGAATTCTATAATAATAATTCTATCAGTGTCCAAGGATCTCAACCTAGATAAGACGAGTTAAGTAGTGATTGGTCCCGATGGGTGTAACCACGACACCACATGTCCATAGAAATCACACTATATCCAACGAGTTTATCCAAGTCATCCTATAATAAAAAAGGATAGATTTTATAGCCGTCATGCTAGGAATCCAAAATTAGATAAAGTTCAGGTTCCATAGTGGTTCTCATTCATGTAAACTGAAATCCTTGAATCAGAATGGCATCTATTAGTACTCAAGGAATTCCCTCAAGAATCCAAATCTATATCAAGTTTGAACACTCATAGAAAATGTCAAGGTCCATATTCAATTGGAACCATATACTTAATTCATTAATTAATTAATTCCATGTAATAATCATTCCATTTAATAAGTTAGGGGTTCATTCCATAACTTTCATTAGTGTGAAAAGGTTAAATGACATGCAACCATTTCATATATTATTTACATTTCATTTGTTTGGTTCACTCCTTTAACTTTTTTAACATTAGAATGGGGATAAGAATATTCAACCATTTATAATTGATTTATAATAATCTAGGCCAAGTGATATCCATAATATACTTTCCAATTAACCATTTAAACATTAATTTATTCATTATAAAACTTAACTTAGAAGGTTAGATTGATTTGTACATATGACAACCGTTTATAATTAATTCAGTTAATTAAAACACTTGCCTTTATCATGGTCAAGTCACATCTCACGCAAATAGTGGAGAAAATAGGATTAAGAATCTACTAAAATAATGATCATGGAAACACCCTACTCGGGGTGATCGAAACTGAGGTCATAAACTCCAATGATGGATAACATATAAAACAAGGGTATTAGAATATGATTTTGATGTCTATAAGTTAGAAATATTAATTAAACAGGTAATTCCCAGTGGGATTGGAATTCACAAATTGATGGCAATTTATAAAATAGAAAAACATGAGGGATGATTTATGGATCACATGCATCATAATTATATGAATATCCTAATCTAGTATCATCCTCTAGTATGTTATGGTTCAGAAAAGATATGAAGAATTAACCAACACACTAAAAATAGTGTATATGAGCCTACACCTTGATAACTCCATCGAGAGAAAGAGAAATTAAGAACATATAAAAATGAATCAAGATCTTACCGATGCACTTCCAATGAGATGAATTGGGATTGAATTAGACATTATATGGATAAGATATTAAATTACATAGGTTATCCAAAATGGGAGTTCAACATAAGGATAGATCCACCACACAATGGAGAAATACGGAAAATAAAGAGTGGATTTAAACTTATAACTCATTAAGTTTAGTTTGGTAACTTATCCCAAAATTCTTGGGTTGCACGGTTTGGATTCATGGTTGGAAAAACCATGAGACAACTAAGAAACTCCTTCTCTACTAAGGGGAACCCACATGGTTAGGCCACATGGTTAGGGAAATAATACCCCAACCAAATGAATCAAATATTCTAAAAACTACAAAGATTTTTCACAGTCGTGCAACCCCTGGAACATGTTTAGAGAAAACCATGAATCGTGCCTCACCCCACTATCCAACCATCAAATGGTTATGAGAGACTCTGCAAGTTGGATTGCACATTTTCTACTGACCATGCGAACTAGTATTATTATCCATTGGTTGGAGTTCTAGGCTCTGAACAAGCCGTAGACACTCTGAAAACCATAATAACTTCATATAGAACCATATTAGGTCCAAAATAACAAATTAGACCTAACTTAAAAGGATATATAGATGATATAAAAAATATATTACAGTCTTCCACCCTTAAAGGAACTCGTCCAGGAGTTCACCTTCAAAGGGAGGAGAAACACTGTCTAAGAATATCTTTAGCCACTTAGAACGTACATTCTCCTCCCAATTCCAAGTCTCATTTTTTAAATGGATATGGTTCCATATCACCCATAATAAAGGGATAAAATGGACATGGAGTACCTTCATGCTTCGGTAAATGATTCATATAGTATACTCTTCAAATGAAGTATCAACATCTGAGTCAAAATACTCGGGATAAAAAGTATGAGATTGGTCAGCATGGTATAGGAAAAGCTATTAAACATGGAAGAAATCATGCAATGTATGTACCCCTGAGGTAGTAAAAATGGATATAATATTATCCTGACTCCCTCTAAGATATCAAATGGCCCTATATAATGAGGCGATAACTTCCCTAGACCTTGTATCTGTATATGCCCTAACTTGGATGATACCTATAGGAAAACACTATCCTTGATCAAAAAATAAAGAGGTCATCAATAATTATCAGAATATGATTTTTGTCTAGACTGAGTTGTAGAAATATGATTTCTGATCATCTAAACCTTCTCCAAAGTTTCCTAAATGAGATAAGGACCTAGTTGTGATATATCACCAACCTCTATCTATCACAGGAGTGAATGACATGACCTACAAATTTAGGAATCAAAAGGATCCATCTGAATTGTCATATAAAAGCTGTTATTATAGGTGAAATCAATGATAGTGATATGATTCTCCCAAAAGCTACTAAAATCAAGGATGCATTCTCAGAACATGTCCCCTAACACCTATATCATCTGTTTTGATTGTCCATCAGTCTGAGGGAGAAAGGATGTGATTAGAAGCACCTATGTTCCCATATATCTCAATTACCCCTTCCAGAATTGTGATGTGAAATGAACTTCCCATTATAAGATGATAGTATGATAGACCCATGTAGTTGAATGATCTCATAGACATACATTCTTCCCATATCATCAACTGAGAAGGTATATTAGATAGAAAGAAAGCGGGATAATTTCTTTATTCTATCAATGACAACCTGTACTACATCGAAACCTTGAGGTGACCTCACTATGATGAATATGATGCCCATCTAAACATATTCCTATTTACATTTTAGGACTGAAATAAACTATAACAATTCTACCAGTCACTAGTACTCCTCCTTCACTTGCAGATAGGTAGAACACCTATTAATAAAACTTATTATGTGACATTTCATCCCATAACACCAATATTGGCGTAACGTGTCTCGATAAATCTTGGAGATGCCTATATGAACAATCCAACAAGAATCATAGGAATCTATCATCAATTCTTCTCTCATATCAGTAAGAACCCAGACATGTTCATGAATATATAAGATATCATATATACCCACAAACCAATCTAGAGTCAGCTAATCTCTATTAATGCTCTCCCAGAGAACCAACCCATCAGGATCTAAAAATTTCCCACTGATTATCCTTTGGAAAAGCAAGGAGGTTACTGTCAAGGATAAGATAAAATACTTCTCATGACTATCATGAACCTCCATATGCATCTTAGAAAAGAGGGACATCAATTTCCATTCATCACTGGCTTCCTATATGACCTATGTCTGAGTTTTTTTTGGCTCATTGCACCATCATCTACATTTCCCTTTCTTGGTGTATAGGCAAGATACATGTTTAAGAAATGAATATATTCGACCCATTTTTCTGTCTGAGATTCAAGTCACAGTGTGAAAATATATACTTCAGGCTCTTGTGGTCTAAATACACCACTAATTGCTCACCCAATAGATAATGTCTCTAGCAACATAAGTTAAGAAAAAATTCTACTATATCAAGGTCTTGCATTGGATAATTTCTATCAAGATTCCTGAAATGATGAAATACGTCCATAAAGACTCTATCCTTCTGTATCAGTACTGCACCCAAGATAATTCTTGATGCATCACAAATCACTGTATATCTTCTTTCTCGGATTTGGAAGAAACAGAATAAGTTCTGAAACAAGCTCCTCTTTTTATCTACTAGAAGGATTTTTCTCACTCTTCTGACCACAGAAACATAACACCCTTCTTTGAAATACCATTAAGGGGTGAATCAAGGTCTGATATGTCTTGTATAAAACACATGTAATATCAAACCATCCCCATGAATCATTTTATGTTAAACACATTCTTAGGATTCTCCTAGGAAGCGACAACACTTACCTTAGTTGGATCAAAAGTTACTTTTGATTCTGAAATAATATCACCAAAAGTGAAATTTTTAAATCCAAAAGTGGAACTTAGGAAGCTTAGAATAATGTTGATTCTATCTTAGTGTACTTAGAATGATCTGAAGATACTGAACTTGGTCAGTATGGGTATGATAAAACACCAAGATATCATCCACATATACCATGAAAAAATAATCCAGATATAGGTGGAACACCCTATTCCTTAAATCCATAAAAATAAAAGGCTTATTCATAAGACCTAACAACATAATGAGATACTAATATAGAACATACGTTCCACATAAATTTATATGAGGTATTTCTAAAGGTCCATCTCACACATGATGATAGCCTGATCTTAGGTCGATCTTAGATAATAACCCAACTCCTTAGATATAGTCGAAGAGATAATATATTAAAGGTAATGGATACAGGTTCTTGACCATAATATGGTTCAACCATATATAATCCATGCACAAACAAAGGTTTCCATCAAAATTATTAGTGAAAAGAATATGTGAACCCGAAAAAGACGTATTAGTCTATATAAAAACTTTTTTACTCTAGATCCTCCAAATACCACATGATACCCTAGATCTCAGTATGTAATATCATATACAGAGTAACAGACTCTATAAATTCTCCTATAAAAATCTTAGTCATAATATCTACCTCTATCATAGGAGGTAATGCATAAAAATTGTCTGGAAATTAATCCCTGCACAGATATACAACTGGAAGAAAATATTCTAGGTGTGATCCCTACACTTCTATAAAGAGACTATATATCTGGGTTGTCACTCCACCTATCCCATAATGCTCTAGTTTAACTATACAATCATGGACATCCCACTCTCCCTGATGTAGATAATTGATGCCCTATAGTGGTGTAAATGATACCCTATGGTGATATAAGTTTACAAAGGCATGATACAGGACCAACCAATCCATCCTGAGAATGACATCGAAGCCTTTATATCAAGAATGAAGAGGTCCCATAACAAAACATAATTGTATACCATAAGGGGAAAGTCCCTAAATTAGTTAATTGCCTCTAACCATACTCTCAATGGTGTATCTAGGGTTATTACACCATAGTAATATTAAATTTCAAGCCTGTGTCTTTCCACTATAGATAAAGAGATGAAGGAGTGTGAACCACCTATATCAAATAAAGAAGATACAAAGCATGGGATATTAGAATAGTAACTCATAATTTCGAGGTTCTTATACTCTGATCCATAGTTATTGGCTGTAAATTATGAAACTGAATTGATCTGTGACCTGTGATATAGCTGGACTACCCTGATCATGACTGCGTTGTTGGCGTTGATGATAATCTGAATTTTTCAAAATATGTCCATGACCTCTTCCTCAACTATTCCTTCTAGTGATACTCTAACTCTCCACTTGATGTTGTGTAAAATATCCCACCCTTGAATGTGGAGCAGGTGTCGAACCTCTTCCACTAGAAGCTAATGGAAAGGTCCAATAGAATATCTGCATGTTCCCCATACAACCAAAAGCATAGAACTCTAGAGGGCCTCTGTCACACTATGGCTTCATATTCCCCTGTAATCCATAGTAATGGACCACCACATAACCACCAGTATATGTACTCTGTCTACCACTTCCGTGATGATAATCCTTGAACGATTGTTTCCTGCTATCAGAAGAACTACTGGCCTACCTCAACACCGATCCTTTATGCCTGATACTGTGGACTTCGCTCATGTTACACTCCATTATAAGAGAATGATTGGATATCTCAAAGAAAGTAGGTTGGAAAAATACATTTTACTAAGTATGGATGGCATACTGGATCCCATCATTGAAACATCTAGCACGCAAAAGATGATCACTGGCTAGAATCAAAGAAATGCACTATTACTCAGTAAAATGAAATGAATAATCAATGAATGACATAACAACCTGCTCTTGATGAATGAAATATCTATATCAGTAAAGTCTCAGCATTTGAGAAAAGAATTGATCATAGAAGGATGTATGGAAATCAGTCCATACCATGACCTGATGGAGTCCATCCTGGGTAAGCACATCCAACCAGATCTTGGACAAATCACACAACATGTATGTAGAATTTTTGACCCTCTACTATAGAGGCATATATTGATTCTAAAAGATATATAGGGTGGACTCTAGCCAATAAAATTCAGCATGTGGACCACCATACCCTAAGAAGGTGGGAGGATACAATTTATAGAGCTCATGTGTTAGATCAATCATCATATGTGAAGGTTGTGGAATACCTTTCATGGGTTGCATCAGACATAAGAAATAGTCATGGAGATGAGAATCATTACCCAAATCAGGTATAAAAGGTGGTACCTCAAGTGGCACTCCTAGTGGTAAGATTAGTGGCTTAGGGCCCACCATGTATAGAACATGGTTTTCACCACCCTCCTCACACACAACACAAAGAAATCATTATTTCACTGGTCTACAAATTCCAATAACACACCTCAAAGAAAGTTTTAAGTTGATAGATAACAATATCGAAAGCTGAAAAAAGAAAAGGTATCACTACCCATGTCATACTACCCAATATATCTACTTATAAGGCCAAGTATTGGTAAGTGTTATTGTTTAAATTATAAGGGTTCCAGTAGGTGAAAAGAAAATAGATCTTTTCCTCTTTATTTATTAAAAACCATGTGATTTTTAAGTAAATTTTTACTTTTACATATTTCAATTGATTAGAACATATATCAAAATATTTTCAAAATGGATTTTCATTCCCAGTGAATTAGGTCCCATATAACTTATAACTAAAATTGACTTCCCTTTAATCTCAACTTAACCCCTTATAAATCCGATCTTAGACTGTAACGTGTTATGTATGGTGGATTGACTTAGTAATCTACCCATCCTAACCCATTAGGGAACATACAACTCATGAATTGAAGCAAAAAATCATTGAATCACAACCAACTATCAGTAAAGACATATTATTTCTATACAAAAGTTGAAAAAAGTAACAAAACACTATCATGCATCCTGAAACCTAGCCCAACCATCTATAGCCAAGCTCCATCATAATTCAAGCAAGAAATATCATGTGGCTAAGGTAGGACACTTACCTTTGTCAACACCTACATACATGTAATTTTCCCTGGTACCAATGGCATATCAGATAGGGTTTGAGATAAATCTCAGCAAGCCACCACCACCAATGTCTATAACATCCATTACACATAATATAAAATGAAATAGTATCGAGACATGCATATATAAAAGTAACATAGTACAAAATGAAAATACCCCAAACTTGCTTCAGCCTTAGCTGGTGTATGAATAAGTAACCATTTCATTTATTAATTATTTTCTAGTTTATATAGTTGTTCAAGTGAGGTATAACCAGAACTGACATCTTGGTAATGATAACGAGGGAACCATCATATTACAAGGCATCTAATAGTAATTATGATAATATATTGTCTCAGGTAAAAACCAAGGAACCCATATTGATGAAAATTATGTGGATCAAAGTTAATGAAAAAGGAATCATTGTAATCCTGGGTCAAACCAACTCAGGTAATAAGCATTATCCTAGAAATATGGGGAAATAGTGAAATCCCAGGGGAAACACCTAAGTCATTCCATAATAGTAATTCTACCAGAGTACACGGATCTCATCCAAGGTAAAATGGGATAAGCAGTGATTGGGCCTGATTGGTGTAACCACATCACTACATGTTTTTATATGTCACACTGGATCCAAGGAATATATTATCATATTCCCTTATAATGGGAATATATTCAAGAGTTATCCTGCCCATTGTACAAATAATTTGAGCTTAATATCCTTACCCTTGTAGAAATAATATATATGATTAAGAAGAAGTTTGTACCGATGATTCATCCTCCAATTAACACATATATAGAACCAGAGGAAGATTTGGAATACGAAATGTGATTTCATTCTCATGATAATTGATGTTGGATATATATATAAGGAAAACTAATATATACCCATTATAGTATTGAATTTCACTAAAGGGATTATGATAAGGGTTTCTATGATATTTAGCTCAACAATATTGATTGAGGTGGGGTTATATGAATGAGGTGTAATAATTGAACCGTTATCTATTTTTACTAATAACTCAACCTTCATGATTTGAGGTGATTTTTGAATATTAATACAAAAATAGCATGATATGAAAAAAAGAATAGATATAGAATCAAATTATATATTCACTATCCTTCAACGAATAACCAGTGTATCTATCACGAATTCAATATAAGGATTCACTTAAAAAGTAGTGATAACATAAACATGCCCGTTCTCCCTTGGCTTTGGGGTTTTTTATCATTAGTTATGATCAACAACCCTTGGATTATGGAATTTTCTTTCATATTTTTCATGTTATTTGTAGTTGAAATGTTACACCTTATAAGGAGGATTCTTTAAAACATTATTTTATTTTATCACATTAGTAGTATTTTTCATATTCCTTCAACATTCATTAGCTTTATTCCCTTCCCCTAAAAGAAACACTTACCTTTTCCCTTGAGTCAATTTCTAAGATGCTTTTTCCCAAACTTATGACACATAAGTGATTGGGTTCAGTTATTGCTAGGAATATTATTTGATGATACTCAAGAGTAAACTCTATTCTTTACTTATTATCTCTATTCTAATAATAATACTAATAATCACCAATTTATATCTCAACATTTAGGGATCATAATTTTTTTATTCATATATTTGTCTAAGTCTCAAATCAATAAATGTTTTTGATGAATTGTATTTAGCACACTGAATAAGTGATCAAACATACTATTAAGGACAATGAAAAAAATGAAGGTATGTTGTGAAATCAATGCGAACTTATCTTCATAATAACCAATATATTCTTCTGTGTATTTTTTGAATCCACAAAATTTATTCTATATTTTAAGGTAGAGAGTGAGGAAAATATTTATTAAAATAAATTATTGAATTTTGGAAACTCCATTAATTAAATGTCTTCCTTCAGTTTAGTATTTTTTATCAATGTTCACCATTTATAGACTTCTCCCTCCATGAAATAAATGAACAATATAAATTTATCATGTTCAGAGCCCCATAGAACTTAAAATTAATGGAATTAACCCATTTTTCTATTCTTAGGGATTGTAAAAAACCAACCCAATTTAAACACAAAATGGTCACCTGAGTCAGCCCAAAATAAGTTCTGAGAGGTGTTACCAATCCTCTTGGGTTCGTAAATAGTACAGAGAATCAAGCACAACATAATTGTAAAAAATTCAGACTTTAAACAATGTATTAATAATATATAATAAAAAACTAATAATGGTAGTGGAAAAGAATTGGAAATTAGAATAGATAAAAGTAAAAAAATAGAAATAACTCCATGTGACATTGTGTTTCACCATCATCCACTAAACAAACGTCAGTCCGTGGAGACCAAGATCAAGCTAGTAGATGCACCAGAAGCTAAAAGAAAATATAAAGGCATAGACATGAGTATTAAAACATAGAATCCATTCCTAGATAAACTATTCCATATTCCTTACATTTAATAATAAATCCATTTAATTCTAGATTGATATATATATATATATATATACAAGGTTCTCATTTGTTTTTTTAAATCAGTAACAAGATAATAATTTTAAACGAAACATTTTTATTTTTTTCAAAATAGTTTCTAAATAGTAATACTTTCTAAAAAACCATTTATAAGTAGAAACCAGCAATGAATAAGTATTTTATTGAAAAGTAAGTAGTTAAAACATATCACAAGTACAAAAAATATGGAGGAAAACTATATACACATTGAAAAGTTATACTAGTTAGATTACATCTGACACCGTAGAACACAACACATGGAAGAAAATTTCATTAAAACACAATCCTGAGGACTTGACCCTGCGACCTTCCCCTCACCCACAAACCCTTACCACCCCACCACTAACGATGAGGCACACATTGAAAAGTTATAAAGTAATAGTTTCTTGAAAAAAAATAATAATTAAATTTATTTTATGAAAAAATCACAAAACTAGTGAGAGTAAAATACCTAAAAAATAGTTAAAATGGGATACAACTAGACATAAAGTGAATAGACTCTTGACGTACTCAGTTCGGAACCATCCTCCAGCCTAACAATGTGATCCAAAGCTTATAACAAACCTGACTACTCCTAGTTAGCCTCACCAATGGCACCACCAACATGGAAACTCTATGAGTATCTAGTCCATCTAATTGGAACTAAATAACAACCATTTATGAAATCCCAATATGAAGACTATGGTCTCATATTAGTAGCATATAGAATAAGGGAGGAGGTTATCATGCTCTTGGAAGTGACATGGGTTTAAACATGAATTACTTTCCCACTACCCGACACCATCCATGTGAAGACCCTCTTTAGCCGGAGCATAACCTTGGGGGTTCCCATCATATAGTAACCATTTCAAAGGTTCCAATTAGAATGACACATCATGAGAGTGCAAAACCATTTTCCTTGAAATTCTTAAAGGTTCCCAATATTCCTTTTCATTTTAAATAAATATTAATCATTTGAAAACCCCTTTTATACATAAATTTCACATTTTAAAGCCATTTGTAAAATAAATCCAACATCTGTGGTTCTTGAAATTTTAAAAAAATTTGGAAACATTCTTCAATAAAAGAAAACTAAGGAGAAAACTTTGGAAATCATGAAAAACATGGAAGAAACTTATTCCAATCACCATAAAAATTACTTATATTATATTTACATCATGAAATAATTAAAACATGTCGATAAACAAGAAATAAATCACAGTATCAAAATTAAAGGCTTGGACATAAGGAACTTATGTCAAAACAGGTCACCTATAATGATTGAAACCTGAATACAACTTAAAGGGTCTCACAAAAGAAAGAGAGACCATGATGGAATCTAGTAAAGAAAAATCATCCTTTTTACTTACAATAATAAAAAATACACACACACACAATATATATATATATATAACCATAGTTTTTATATAGATATTCCTCTTTCCATGAATGAATATGAAAAAATATGGTATATATATATATGTGTGTCTTACTCATGTATATGTATTTAAGTCACCTTTAGGGATCCATGAATTGTCATCGTCACAAAAAATGGATCAAAACCACCCCAAGGAGGTCCAAATCACAGTATAAAAAATAAAATAAACCCCAAAAACCCAAAATTCTTAATTAAAAAAGACCAAATAATTCAAATGGTACAAAAATTAATCAAAACTGATCAAGAACTTGCTGGATTTGATGAGAACAACCCAAACATATCACATCCATGTCCATAGAACAAGAAAAAATAGATGAAATCTCTAGCCACAAAGAAACCCAAAAAATTTAACCATTAAGAACCCATTAGGCTTGGAATCCCTCACACCACAGTTATGGAAATGATAAATAGGAAAAATAAAGTGTTGGGGAGGAGGAAAATTCCAATCTGTGATGATTTAATGAAGAAACAAAAGGTAAATGGGATCCTGGTGGGTGAGGGAAGGAAGGGTGGACATGAGGTCGAGACCCCCTTCAGTCATGGTTCACGACATGGAGGGAAAGGGGGATGGGGGTCCTAAGGAGGGAAGGGAAAAAAGAAAATAATAATAATAATATTATTATTATTTCTAATTTTTTTTTAAATCCTGGACATTACACACGTTTTGGATGAATGGTTTCATAAACCATACGCCGACTGTGTGCCTCTACGAGAATTCTTGGAAACCTTGTACGAGTAGGACGTACAATTTTACAAACTATGCATCAATCGTTTAATTCATATCTATCAAAATTAAAAACACCCAACTATGTGTCCTTGTATAAAAACCCCAAATTTTAAATTTTAAAACATGTTTGGCCCGAAAATAAAAAATAAGTAAAATATAATTTACAAATTAATTAATCATTACTAAGGTGTATAAATTATCCCCATCATTAACCCGTTCTTCCACCATAATTTCCAAAAAAACTTGACTAACCCAAATATGAAGCAGTATGATCTTCCCACAAATGAAACCTTATCAATATAAATACTGAGGACCGAAAAATCACTTCCCTCCCTAAACCCAAAACTATAAAATCCATATAATTTGGTATGGAAATCCTCAAAGAACTGACATGTCATCCCATGAATGAAATGATGAAGATAAATTGATTTAATTGGAAAATTAAGAGACAAAAATTGAGGGAACCACATCTCCAAGAATAACCTCAAAACAAAGAACACCCGGAAACCTAACATAGAAATCACCAAGAGAAACCCATTTTTCTTTTTTGGGACCTCCATTAGTATCAAACACATGATCCATTTCCCATGATATAAAATCCACTATGATTAGGTTCATATTGTGTAGAAACAAGAAATTTCATTGTCAAGAACATTTGGAAAAAAAATTCACCATGGGGCCCTTCTTTTGTGGCCTCCCCACCATATTTGGACTTTGGTTTAGCTTACTTTTGTTTACCCTGGGGTCTTCTTTTGGTGGTCTCCCCATAATTTTAGAATTATTTTCATACTTTGGTTTACCAAGATAAAACAACAACAAAATAGAAATAAATCCCCCCAAACGATTTGATTCATGGAAAAATAAACATCAACGTTCAAAATGAAAATATTCAAAACCTCCCAAAAGGCTCTACCATTTCAATAGAGTTACCATAGAGAACTAAATGAAAAATAAATAAACTAAATTTAAAATAAATATAAATAATAGAATTTGTTTAGATAGTTGGATTTGGAAAACTCCCATTGAAATCAAAGAAGGAAAAGAACAAAGGGCTCCTCAGAGACACTACTGAGAGTCAACCATGAACCTTAAACACTTGCCAAAAAAACTCAAAAGACTACTTAAAGATTAAAAAATAGGAACCAACATATTAGATTATGGAGATAATACATGAATGATAATTTAAAAAACAACCATGTCTTGACAAGAAAAATTATCAATAAAAATTTTGACCTTTAAAAATAGTTATTAAAGGGGAAAAATAGAAATTCTAAGTCAAAATTTCCATGGAGAATTGAAAAACCAAAAGCTTTACAAGATCAAATATCTAAATGGTAACCATTGAGATCTCAGAAACCAAAGGATTACTAAAAATATAAAACCAAAATATGGGGAAAATATAAGGAAATCTATTTAGACATCAGAAACAACATGTTATGTAAAAATCCACCACACCCAAATGCTCGTCCACCATGTGAAAAGATTTACTCTGAGGCCTATGAGTGGATCCCTGATATCTTGAATCTTACTCTTCCATAAAGTTAGGATATGATAATTGACACATTCCTGTCGTGGGGTGTGGCAGAAAAAATTATTTTCTAAGTTAAAATATAGTATAGAGGTTAACCTAAGTTGTCACCAGAGAGGAGCGCACAGCAATCATGTTTGTCACTTTGTATTTAACTTTGTTTGATTTTGAAAACAATGAAACAAAACTAAATAAAGCAATAAAGAATAAGATTTAAAATAAATTGAAAAGTAAGGTGATTAAAAATAGTGATAATTATTGGGTGATCAGGTCGGGGTTGGTTTTCCAATTGCAATGTTATCATAGTTCTTATTTATTCATTCTTTTTTATTAAATCGATTAAAATGAGATTTCACAATCGCTTCATCTCACTTATTTGTTTAATGATGTCGGGGAGATTAAACCATACTAAAATCTTAGTTTGCTCTAATCTCTATCCTTTTGTGTAAGATTTGTAGATAGTACCCTCAATTGATTAAGGCAATTCCCAATCGGGTCTTGTTAATCCCAAACAATCTTGAATATTCCGTACAAATCTCACACGTACCGACGATCACCAAGTACTTCACCACTATATTCTGATCTATTCCATTGTATATAGACCAAAAACTAGTGAGGGATATAATTATAATTAATCAAATCAATAATAACAACAGAATATAAAATCAAATACAACCGCACAAGATAATATAAGCTGTTATTACAATTGAAACCAATTTCATAATAGAGAAAACATTTTATAACATTAAGCGCATGAACTCATACATTACAAAATAGGAAACCTAACCTTCCCCAATCACACATAAGATTTACCCCACCATGGTAAGGGTAATTTAGTAGAAGGGGTATGATGAATAAATTTAAAAACTAAAAAGAGAAAAAGAAAGAAAAGAAAGAACCAAATGTTTCTCCTCCAGAATCTGTCCACCAGAAGATCATATTATGTTCTCCCACCTCCTGGTAGAATGAGGCCGAGGTCCCTTCTTATAAGAGGCGAGGAATGTAGTTTTAAATCCTCCCAAAAAGTTTGAAAGCAGTTGGAGCCGTGTGGCAGGCTTTATGGCCGATTTAGTAGACATAACTTATTCTGGCCGCCAATCACTATTCCACCAACCCTTCTTTGACCATTTCATTGGCGGCCATAATGAATTAATTTATTTCTGATATTTTTTGATACTCTGAACCTTATAGTAAGATTTCTATCCCAGTTGGAAACACTTAATTTGGAGGTCGTTTGGCCGAGATATGATTCTTTGAATATGTCATAGTCTATTCCGCCGGCCAGAATAAATGTTCACATTGACTGAACTCTTTTGGCTTGTTGGTGTTCAAATTGGATTTTGTTATTGAAGACTTATATGTAGACCACGAATCCTGACATCCAAAAAAAAACTAACCAGGTGAATTGGATAAAAAATTTAGGAGTTATACTCGAAATATAGAGGAAATATAAATCTGTTTAATGTCCAGAATTAACCACTTTTCACATTTAAGCTCGAAACTCACCAAAAGTCATAAAATGATGCAAATAAAATCAATTTGATTAATGTGAAGTGATTAAATCAATTAAAAACATATGTATAAATATGAAAATATGAGCTCTGTCAATGCCACCACACTTTTCACTTGGACTCCTGGACAAGTAAACATCGACATTAAATCAAAGAAAATTTTAAAACACATATCCTTGAGATCCAAGAATTTAACACCAAGAAAAAAAAGATATCATGCCTCATAAATAACCATCATTAAAAGTTCTCAATTCAGTTCAAAATATACTTCCTCTTCATTTTTTCTCCCATGCACACAAAACACTTACCTCACTTTCATTTTTTCTCATCACACAAATATGAATTTTTCAACAATGTCTTTCTCATCCAATACTCAAGCAAGGGTCACCATATGCTTGATAAATTCCTACATCTCCACCCGATATGAGTCAAGAACATATGTTTATCATGAGGACTTTATAAAGGTTGTTCTGGGGCTTTAGGTTGGTAGGATTTAGATGTGAAAAATTCTGTGGTTGAATAAGGAGTGCTTGGCTCTTTTTGAAGTAAAATTGCATTATTCTAATTTAAAATTAAATATGGTATCCTCCTCACTCCCCTTTGCTATAAATCATCTCCACTAGAATGAAAGATCAGTGAAATTTCACACCATTAATCATTTCAGCTGCAATATTTTCAATCATCTCAAATATGATTTTTCTTGAAAGCTCCAGACAGGCACAACTTTTTTCTCCGTTGGAAGCTCTAGAAAGGCACAACTTCTCATACATGAAAGCTCCAGAAAAGGCACAGATTTCAACTGAATGATTTTTTAGCAATATATTCTTCTCTTCAAAATTTTATTTTTCACCCAATGTATCACCAAATGAGGTAGTACAACACAAGACAGCTTCCACCACACTTAAGTTTAACTAGATTATGCAATTTCACTTCAAGAGCAGGTTGGATAGGGGAAATTGGCTTGTAATGTGGCTAACCTAACATATTGTTCATGGATTCTATGGGATTCAAGGATTAAATGTATAAGGTGGGACATTATAAAAATGATTATTTATAAAAGGGGGCTTTAAAATCAAAGAAATGCCTCAATCATTTAAAACACATGTACCTCAAACCCTCAAGTTTTGATAGGAATAAATCAAATTTGGGTTAAATCAAGCAAGGTATGGTTCTCTAAAGAAGTGAGGTAAAAGAAAATAATCTTAAAATTAGGTTTAGAAGCCTCACAATAAAGTGATTTCAAATATAAGGACAGTGAGATGTGGCATAAGATTCAAAATTCTGAGTACTTTTCATGAAATTCATAAAGAGTTGAACTTGAAACAAAGTCATTCTCAGCATTCATTTAAGCTCAGTTTCATGGAATAAATTGTTTCAAACACTGAAATGGGTTTCAAAAATGGCGATGATATTCATTTAAGCTCAGTAGTTTCAAAAACACACAATAATTTGAAAAACACACATTTTTTTAAATAGTTGAAAATACTAAACTATAAAGGTTCCCTCCCCCACACATAAATTATACAGTGTCCACAATGCATTAAAATTGATTTAACATTTAATTATAGTTTTAATTTAATCACAACAATCAAGAAAGTGATGTGGAGAGGTACAACCTGACTTATTGGTAGTGCAATGTTGAGTTAAGCTCCTAAGTTCTACGCATATAAAAACCTACAAACAAAGGTATATAATAAAACAAAATAAATTTATTGAATGTAAAGAAAATAAAAATAGAATGAGAATAGAGGAATAGATCTTGGTTAAATCCCCCAAGTGGGCCCTGGGTTTTGACTACCTTCATATGGGCAGTTTCAGTTGGTTATCCCAAATGGTGGGTGAAGTTTTTTTAATATGAACCACCAGAACTTCTTCTTTCCATTTTGAACATCTTCCTTTTTGTTGAGGACTACATGGATATGGTACACCAAATCCAACCCCATGAAAATGATATGCATATTGTATAGTGGGGTTATGATAAATAATGAGTCCTCTTCTTTATTGATTTCCAATTTCATAACTTCTTCTTCATTCTCCCGCGGTTCCTTAAGGTATTCTGTATCAAAAGAATAGTCAAAGGGAAAATCAGAGAGTAATTCAATTTGAATAAAATTAAAGCATGATGAATCAATATCAAATTCTTCCCTTTTAAAGTAATCATCTTGTGTCTCTTTTTCCTCAAGCAAGTCCACTTGGATCTCATCTTGAAATTCCTCTAATAAGCATTCATCTAGTTCAGGGAGATCCATCTGTTCTTCTTCAGGTGTATCTTCTTCTTTTTCCTCATCCACCAAGGAAATACATTTGTTGTCCAAATCTGAAAGTTTATAACAAGGTAAGGTGATAATCAATTCAGATTCTATATAATCAGAATGAAAAGAGTTAAGAAAAATATCATCTCCCTTAAGTAGCTTGACATCAATTTCTTCTTCAGTATGAGGTTTCTCTTGTAGTTGAATTTCACAAGATAAAGGTAGGTATTCCGGCTCCTCCATCTTTTCTTCCACCACTTTGGCGGTGTCCTCCTTCATTGGTTATGGATCTTCTACTTGGTAAGAAATATGTGGATCAAGTAGTTCTTCACACTCATTCCAGAATTCATCTAGATCTTTTTTCTCTCCCACATGTTGCTCAATAGGTAATTCTTCATTCTTGTCCTCCTCGGGTCCATTCATAGGTTCTGGTTTTTCCATCATTGCACGGACATATTCAAATGCAAGTTCTACTTTATTCTCTAGTTTTGCAATGTCATTTTTAATTTCTTGCATCTGAAATATATCATAACCAGCCTCATCTACTTTTTCTAAATGTGGATACTTGTTACATGAATTAATGAAATAATCATTTTAAAACATCACGTAAAAATATTTTTTTATGTTTTTTTGAAGTGTTAAATATTTATAATGAGATTGTGGCACTACCTCCCCGGCAACGGTGCCAAGTTTTGACACATGCCTATCGTGGGGTGTGTTAAAAAAAATTATTTACTAAGTTAAAATATAGTATAGAGGTTAACCTAATTTGTCTCCAGAGAGGAGCGCACAAGAATCATGTTTGTCACTTTGTATTTAACTTTGTTTGATTTTGAAAACAAGGAAACAAAACTAAAGAAAGTAATAAAGTTTAATATTTAAAACAAATTGAAAAGTAATGTGATTAAAAATAGTGATAATTATTGGGTGATCAGGTCGGGGTTGGTTTTCTAATTGCAATGTTATCATAGTTCTTATTTATTCATTCTTTTTTATTAAATCGATTAAAATGAGATTTCACAATCGCTCCATCTCACTTATTTGTTTAATGATGTTGGGGAGATTAAACCATACTAAAATCTTAGTTTGGTCTAATCTCTATCCTTTTGTGAAAGAGTTGTAGATAATACCCTCAATTGATTAAGGCAATTCCCAATCGGGTCTTGTTAATCCCAAACAATCTTGAATATTCAGTACAAATCTCACACGTACCGACGATTGCCAAGTACTTCACCAGTATGTTCTGATCTATTCCATTGTATATAGACCAGAAACTAGTGAGGGATATAATTATCATTAAAAAAATCAATAATAACTACAGAATATAAAATCAAATACAATCACACAAGATAATATAAGCTGTTATTACAATTGAAACCAATTTCATAATAGAGAAAACATTTTATAACATTAAGCGCATGAACTCATACATTACAAAATAGAAAACCTAAGCTTCCCCAATCACTCATAAGATTTAACCCAATATGGTAAGGGTAATTTAGTAGAAGGGGGATGATGTATAAATTTCAAAACTAAAAAGAACAAAAGAAAGAAAAGAAAGAACCAAAAGTTTCTCCTCTAGAATCCGTTCACCAGAAGATCAGCTTATGTTCTCCCAGCTCCTAGCCGAATGAGGCCGAGGTCCCTTCTTATAGGAGGTGAGAAATGTAGTTGTACATCCACCCACGAAGTTTGAAATAAGTTGGAGCAGTGTGGAAGGAGTTATGGCCGATTTAGTAGACTTCACTTATTCTGGCCGCCGATCACTATTCCACCAACCCTTCTTTGACCGTTTCATTGGCGGCCTTAATAAATGAATATATTTCTGATATTCTTATATACTCTGACCCTTCTAGTAATATTTTGATCCCAGTTGGAACCACTTAATTTGGAGGTATTTTGGCCGAGATATGATTCTTTGAATATGTCATAGTCTATTCTGCCATCCAGAATAAATGTTCACATTGAATGAATTCTTTTGGCTTGTTGGAGTTCGAATTGGATTTTGTTCCTGAAGAGTTATATGTAGACCACGAATCCTGACATCCTAAAAAAATTAATCAGGTGAATTGGATACAAAATTTAGAAGTTATGCTCGAAATACCAAGGAAATATAATTCTTTTTAATGTCCAGAATTAACCACTTTTCACATTTAAGCTCGAAACTCACCAAAAGCCATAAAATGATGCAAATAAAATAAAATTGATTACTGTGAAGTGATTAAATCAATTAAAAACATATGTATAAATATGAAAATATGATCTCTGTCAATTCCACCACACTTTTCACTTGGACTCCTGGACAAGTAAACATCGACATTAAATCAATGCAAATTTTAAAACACATATCCTTGAGATCCAACAATTTATCACCAAGAAACAAAAGATATCAGGCCTTATAAACAACCATCATTACAAGTTCTAAATTCAGTTCAAAATATATTTCCTCTTCATTTTTTCTCCCATGCACACAAAACACTTACCTCACTTTCATTTTTTCTCATCACACAAATATCAATTTTTCAACAATGCCTTTCTCATCCAATACTCAAGCAAGGGTCACCAAAGGCTTTATAAATTCCTACATCTCCACCCGATATGAGTCAAGAACATATTTTTATCATGAGGACTTTATAAAGGTTGTTCTGTGGCTTTAGGTTGGTAGGATTTAGATGTGAAAAATTCTGTGGTTGAATAAGGAGTGCTTGGCTCTTTTTGAAGTAAAATTGCATTATTCTAATTTAAACTTAAATATGGTATCCTCCTCACTCCCCTTTGTAGTAAATCTGATCTACTAGAATGAAAAATCAGTGAAATTTCACACCATTAATCATTTCAGCTGCAATATTGTCAGTCATCTCAAACATGATTTTTCTTGAAAGCTCCAGACATGCACAACTTTTTTCTCCGTTGGAAGCTCCAGAAAGGCACAAATTCTCATACATGAAAGCTCCAGAAAAGGCACAGCTTTCAATTGAATGATTTTTTAGCAATATATTCTTCTCTTCAACATTTTATTTTCCACCCAAAGTTACACCAAATGAGGTATTACAACACAAGACAGCTTCCCCCACACTTAAGTTTAACTAGATTATGCAATTTCACTTCAAGAGCAGGTTGGATATGGGAAATTGGCTTGTAATGTGGCTAACCTAACATGTTGTTCATGGATTCTATGGGCTGCAATGATTAAATGTATAAGGTGGGCCATTATAAAAATGATTATTTATAAAAGGGGGCTTTAAAATCAAAGAAATGCCTCAATCATTTAAAACATGTGTACCTCAAACCCTCAAGTTTTGATAGGAATAAATCAAATTCAGTTTAAATCAAGCAAGGTATGGTTCTCTCAAGAAGTGAGGTAAAAGAAAAGAATATGGAAATTAGGTTCAAAAGCCCCATAATAAAGTGATTTCAAATATAAAGACAGCAAGATGTGGCATGAGATTCAAAATTCTGAGTACTTTTCATGAAATTCATAAAGAATTGAACATGAAACAAAGCCATTCTCAGAATTCATTTAAGCTCAGTTTCATGGAATAAATTATTTCAAACATTGAAATGGGTTTCAAAAATGGTGATGATATTCATTTAAGCTCAATAGTTTCAAAAACACACAAAAATTTGAAAAACACACATTTTTTTAAATAGTTGAAAATACTAAACTATAAAGGTTCCCTCCCCCACACTTAAATTATACAGTGTCCACAATGCATTAAAATTGATTTAACATGTAATTATAGTTTTAATTGAATCACAACAATCAAGAATGTGATGTGGAGAGGTACAACCTGACTTATTGGTAGTGCAATGTTGAGTTAAGCTCCTAAGTGCTACGCATATAAAAACCTACAAACAAAGGTAGATAATAAAACATAATAAATTTATTGAATGTAAAGAAAATAAAAATAGAATGAGAATAGAGGAATAGATCTTGGTTTAATCCCCCAAGTCGGCCTTGGGTTTCGACTGCCTTCATATGGGCAGTTTCAGTTGGTTATCCAAAATGGTGGGTGAAGTTTTTTTAATATGAACCACCAGAAATTCTTCTTTCCATTTTGAACTTCTTCCTTTTTGTTGAGGACTAAATGGATATGGTACACCAAATCCAACCCCATGAAAATGATATGCATCTTGTATAGTGGGGTTATGATAAATAATGAGTCATCCTCTTTATTGATTTCCAATTTCATGACTTCTTCTTCATTCTCCCGTGGTTCCTTAAGGTATTCTGTATCAAAAGAATAGTCAAAGGGAAAATCAGAGAGTAATTCAATTTGAATAAAATTAAAGCATGATGAATCAATATCAAAATCTTACCTTTTAAAGTAATCATCTTCTGTCTCTTTTTCCTCAAGCAAGTCCACTTGGATATCATCTTGAAATTCCTCTAATAAGCATTCATCTAGTTCAAGGAGATCCATATGTTCTTCTTCAGGTGTATCTTCTTTTTTTTCCTCATCCACCGAGGAAATACATTTGTTGTCCAAATCTGAAAGTTTATAACAAGGTAAGGTGACACTCAATTCAGATTCTATATAATCAGAATGAAAAGAGTTAAGAAAAAGATTATCTCCCTTAAGTAGCTTGACATCAATTTCTTCTTCAGTATGAGGTTTCTCTTGTAGTTGAATTTCACAAGATAAAGGTAGGTAGTTAGGCTCCTCCATCTTTTCTTCCACTGCTTTGGTGGTGTCTTCCTTCATTGGTTTTGGATCTTCTACTTGGTTAGAAATATGTGGATCAAGTAGTTCTTCACACTCATTCCAGAATTCATCTAGATCTTTTTTCTCTCCCACATGTTGCTCAATAGGCAATTCTTCCTTCTTGTCCTCATCGGGTTCATTCATAGGTTCTGGTTTTTCCATCATTGCACGGACATATTCAAATGCAAGTTCTACTTTATTCTCTAGTTTTGCGATGTCATTTTTAATTTCTTTCATCTGAAATATATCATAACCAGCCTCATCTACGTTTTCTAAATGTGGGTACTTGTTACATGAATTAATGAAATAATCATTTTAAAACATCACGTAAAAATATTTTTTTATGTTTTTTTGAAGTGTTAAATATTTATAATGAGATTGTGGCACTACCTCCCCGGCAACGGTGCCGAGTTTTGACACATGCCTGTTATGGGGTGTGTAAAAAACAATTATTTACTAAGTTAAAATATAGTATAGAGGTTAACCTAATTTGTCTCCAGAGAGGAGCGCACAAGAATCGTGTTTGTCACTTTGTATTTAACTTTGTTTGATTTTGAAAACAAGAAAACAAAACTAAAGAAAGCAATAAAGTTTAAGATTTAAAACAAATTGAAAAGTAATGTGATTAAAAATAGTGATAATTATTGGGTGATCAGGTCGGGGTTGGTTTTCTAATTGCAATGTTATCATAGTTCTTATTTATTCATTTTTTTTATTAAATCGATTAAAATGAGATTTCACAATCGCTTCATCTCACTTATTTGTTTAACGATGTTGGGGAGATTAAACCATACTAAAATCTTAGTTTGGTAAAATCTCTATCCTTTTGTGAAAGAGTTGTAGATAATACCCTCAATTGATTAAGGCAATTCCCAATCGGGTCTTGTTAATCCCAAACAATCTTGAATATTCAGTACAAATCTCACACGTACCGACGATCGCCAAGTACTTCACCAGTATGTTCTGATCTATTCCATTGTATATAGACCAGAAACTAGTGAGGGATATAATTATCATTAAAAAAATCAATAATAACAACAGAATATAAAATCAAATACAATCACACAAGATAATATAAGCTGTTATTACAATTGAAACCAATTTCATAATAGAGAAAACATTTTATAACATTAAGCGCATGAACTCATACATTACAAAATAGAAAACCTAAGCTTCCCCAATCACTCATAAGATTTAACCCACCATGGTAAGGGTAATTTAGTAGAAGGGGGATGATGAATAAATTTCAAAACTAAAAAGAACAAAAGAAAGAAAAGAAAGAACCAAAAGTTTCTCCTCTAGAATCCGTTCACCAGAAGTTAAGCTTATGTTCTCCCAGCTCCTAGCCGAATGAGGCCGAGGTCCCTTCTTATAGGAGGAGTGGAATGTAGTTGTACATCCACCCACGAAGTTTGAAATAAGTTGGAGCGGGGTGGAAGTAGTTATGGCCGATTTAGTAGACTTCACTTATTCTGGCCGCCGATCACTATTCCACCAACCCTTCTTTGACCGTTTCATTGGCGGCCTTAATAAATGAATATATTTCTGATATTTTTATATACTCTGACCCTTCTAGTAATATTTTGATCCCAGTTGGAACCACTTAATTTGGAGGTATTTTGGACGAGATATGATTCTTTGAATATGTCATAGTCTATTCTGCCAGCCAGAATAAATGTTCACATTGACTGAATTCTTTTGGCTTGTTGGAGTTCGAATTGGATTTTGTTCCTGAAGACTTATATGTAGACCACGAATCCTGACATCCTAAAAAAATGAATCAGGTGAATTGGATAAAAAATTTAGAAGTTATGCTCGAAATACCAAGGAAATATAAATCTGTTTAATGTCCAGAATTAACCACTTTTCACATTTAAGCTCGAAACTCACCAAAAGTCATAAAATGATGCAAATAAAATAAAATTGATTAATGTGAAGTGATTAAATCAATTAAAAACATATGTATAAATATGAAAATATGATCTCTGTCAATTCCACCACACTTTTCACTTGGACTCCTGGACAAGTAAACATCGACATTAAATCAAAGCAAATTTTAAAACACATATCCTTGAGATCCAACAATTTATCACCAAGAAACAAAAGATATCATGCCTCCTAAACAACCATCATTACAAGTTCTCAATTCAGTTCAAAATATATTTCCTCTTCATTTTTTCTCCCATGCACACAAAACACTTACCTCACTTTCATTTTTTCTCATCACACAAATATCAATTTTTCAACAATGCCTTTCTCATCCAATACTCAAGCAAGGGTCACCATAGGATTGATAAATTCCTACATCTCCACCAGATATGAGTCAAGAACATATGTTTATCATGAGGACTTTATAAAGGTTGTTCTGTGGCTTTAGGTTGGTAGGATTTAGATGTGAAAAATTCTATGGTTGAATAAGGAGTGCTTGGCTCTTTTTGAAGTAAAATTGCATTATTCTAATTTAAACTTAAATATGGTATCCTCCTCACTCCCCTTTGTAGTAAATCTGATCTACTAGAATGAAAAATTAGTGAAATTTCACACCATTAATCATTTCAGCTGCAATATTTTAAGTCATCTCAAACATGATTTTTCTTGAAAGCTCCAGACAGGCACAACTTTTTTCTCCGTTGGAAGCTCCAGAAAGGCACAAATTCTCATACATGAAAGCTCCAGAAAAGGCACAGCTTTCAATTGAATGATTTTTTAGCAATATATTCTTATCTTAAACATTTTATTTTCCACCCAAAGTTACACCAAATGAGGTAGTACAACACAAGACAGCTTCCCCCACACTTAAGTTTAACTAGATTGTGCAATTTCACTTCAAGAGCAGGTTGGATATGGGAAATTGGCTTGTAATGTGGCTAACCTAACATGTTGTTCATGTCTTCTATGGGCTGCAAGGATTAAATGTATAAGGTGGGCCATTATAAAAATGATTATTTATAAAAGGGGGCTTTAAAATCAAAGAAATGCCTCAATCATTTAAAACATGTGTACCTCAAACCCTCAAGTTTTGATAGGAATAAATCAAATTCATGTTAAATAAAGCAAGGTATGGTTCTCTCAAGAAGTGAGGTAAAAGAAAAGAATATGAAAATTAGGTTCATAAGCCTCATAATAATGTGATTTCAAATATAAAGACAGTGAGATGTGGCATGAGATTCAAAATTCTGAGTACTTTTCATGAAATTCATAAAGAATTGAACATGAAACAAAGTCATTCTCAGCATTCATTTAAGCTCAATTTCATGGAATAAATTGTTTCAAACATTGAAATGGGTTTCAAAAATGGCGATGATATTCATTTAAGCTCTATAGTTTCAAAAACACACAAAAATTTGAAAAACACACATTTTTCTAAATAGTTGAAAATACTAAACTATAAAGGTTCCCTCCCCCACACTTAAATTATACAGTGTCCACAATGCATTAAAATTGATTTAACATGTAATTATAGTTTTAATTGAATCACAACAATCAAGAATGTGATGTGGAGAGGTACAACCTGACTTATTGGTAGTGCAATGTTGAGTTAAGCTCCTAAGTGCTACACATATAAAAACCTACAAACAAAGGTAGATAATAAAACATAATAAATTTATTGAATGTAAAGAAAATAAAAATAGAATGAGAATAGAGGAATAGATCTTGGTTTAATCCCCCAAGTGGGACCTGGGTTTCGACTGCCTTCATATGGGTAGTTTTAGTTGGTTATCCAAAATGGTGGGTGAAGTTTTTTTAATATGAACCACCAGAAATTCTTCTTTCCATTTTGAACTTCTTCCTTTTTGTTGAGGACTAAATGGATATGGTACACCAAATCCAACCCCATGAAAATGATATGCATCTTGTATAGTGAGGTTATGATAAATAATGAGTCATCCTCTTTATTGATTTCCAATTTCATAACTTCTTCTTCATTCTCCCGTGGTTCCTTAAGGTATTCTGTATCAAAAGAATAGTCAAAGGGAAAATCAGAGAGTAATTCAATTTGAATAAAATTAAATCATGATGAATCAATATCAAAATCTTACCTTTTAAAGTAATCATCTTGTGTCTCTTTTTCCTCAAGCAAGTCCACTTGGATATCATCTTGAAATTCCTCTAATAAGCATTCATCTAGTTCAAGGAGATCCATATGTTCTTCTTCAGGTGTATCTTCTTTTTTTTCCTCATCCACCAAGGAAATACATTTGTTGTCCAAATCTGAAGGTTTATAACAAGGTAAGGTGATACTCAATTCAGATTCTATATAATCAGAATGAAAAGAGTTAAGAAAAAGATTATCTCCCTTAAGTAGCTTGACATCAATTTCTTCTTCAGTATGAGGTTTCTCTTGTAGTTGAATTTCACAAGATAAAGGTAGGTAGTTAGGCTCCTCCATCTTTTCTTCCACTGCTTTGGTGGTGTCTTCCTTCATTGGTTTTGGATCTTCTACTTGGTTAGAAATATGTGGATCAATTAGTTCTTCACACTCATTCCAGAATTCATCTAGATCTTTTTTCTCTCCCACATGTTGCTCAATAGGTAATTCTTCCTTCTTTTCCTCCTCCGATTCATTCATAGGTTCTGGTTTTTCCATCATTGCACGTACATATTAAAATGCAAGTTATACTTTATTCTCTAGTTTTGTGATGTCATTTTTAAGTTCTTGCATCTGAAATATATCATAACCAGCCTCATCTACTTTTTATAAATGTGGGTACTTGTTACATGAATTAATGAAATAATCATTTGAAAACATCATGTAAAAATATTTTTTTATGTTTTTTTTAAGTGTTAAATATTTATAATGAGATTGTGGCACTACCTCCCCAGCAACGGTGCCGAGTTTGGACACGTGCCTGTCGTGGGGTGTGTCAAAAACAATTATTTACTAAGTTAAAATATAGTATAGAGGTTAACCTAAGTTGTCTCCAGAGAGGAGCGCACAACAATCATGTTTGTCACTTCGTATTTAACCTTGTTTGATTTTGAAAACAATGAAACAAAACTAAAGAAAGAAATAAAGTATAAGATTTAAAACAAAGTGAAAAGTAATGTGATTAAAAATAGTGATAATTATTGGTTGATCAGGTCGGGGTTGGTTTTCCAATTTCAATGTTATCATAGTTCTTATTTATTCATTCTTTTTTTTAAATCGATTAAAATGAGAGTTCACAATCGCTTCATCTCACTTATTTGTTTAATGATGTTGGGGAGATTAAACCATACTAAAATCTTAGTTTGGTATAATCTCTATCCTTTTGTGAAAGAGTTGTAGATAATACCCTCAATTGATTAAGGAAATTCCCAATCGGGTCTTGTTAATCCCAAACAATCTTGAATATTCAGTACAATTATCACACGTACCGACGATCGCCAAGTGCTTCACCACTATGTTCTGATCTATTCCATTGTATATAGACCAGAAACTAGTGAGGGATATAATTATCATTAAACAAATCAATAATAACAACAGAATATAAAATCAAATACAATCACACAAGATAATATAAGCTGTTATTACAATTGAAACCAATTTCATAACAGAGAAAAAAATTTATAACATTAAGCGCATGAACTCATACATTACAAAATAGAAAACTTAACCTTCTCCAATCACTCATAATATTTACCCCACCATGGTAAGGGTAATTTAGTAGAAGTGGGATGATGAATAAATTTCAAAACTAAAAAGAACAAAAGAAAGAAAAGAAAGAACCAAAAGTTTCTCCTCCAGAATCTGTCCACCAGAAGTTCAGCTTATGTTCTCCCACCTCCCGGCCGAATGAGGCCGAGGTCCATTCTTATAGGAGGTGAGGAATGTAGTTCTACATCTACCCACGATGTTTGAAAGCATTTGGAACTGCGTGGAAGGGGTTATGGCCGATTTAGTAGACTTCACTTATTCTGGCCGCCGATCACTATTCCACCAACCCTTCTTTGACCATTTCATTGGAGGCCTTAATGAATGAATTTATTTCTGATATTTTTAGATACTCTGAAACTTCTAGTAATATTTCGAACCCAGTTGGAACCACTTAATTTGGAGGTCTTTTGGGTGAGATATGATTCTTTGAATATGTCATAGTCTATTCTGCCAGCCAGAATAAATGTTCACATTGACTGAATTCTTTTGGCTTGATGGAGTTCGAATTGGATTTTGTTACTGAAGACTTATATGTATACCACGAATCCTGACATCCTAAAAAAATAAATCAGGTGAATTGGATACAAAATTTAGGAGTTATGCTCGAAATACAGAGGAAATATAAATCTGTTTAATGTCCAGAATTAACCACTTTTCACATTTAATCTCGAAACTCACCAAAAGTCTTAAAATGATGCAAATAAAATCAAATTGATTACTGTGAAGTGATTAAATCAATTAAAAACATATGTATAAATATGATAATATGATCTCTGTCAATGCCACCACACTTTGCACTTGGACTCCTGGACAAGTAAACATCGACATTAAATCAAAGAAAATTTTAAAACACATATCCTTGAGATCCAACAATTTATCACCAAGAAACAAAAGATATCATGCCTCATAAAAAACCATCATTACAAGTTCTCAATTCAGTTCAAAATATATTTCCTATTCATTTTTTCTCCCATGCACAAAAAACACTTACCTCACTTTCATTTTTTCTCATCACACAAATATGAATTTTTCAACAATGTCTTTCTCATCCAATACTCAAGCAAGGGTCACCATAGGCTTGATAAATTCTTACATCTCCACCCGATATGAGTCAAGAACATATGTTTATCATGAGGAATTTATAAAGGTTGTCTTGTGGCTTTAGGTTGGTAGGATTTAGATGTGAAAAATTATGTGGTTGAATAAGGAGTGTTTGGCTCTTTTTTAAGTAAAATTGAATTATTCTAATTTAAACTTAAATATGGTATCCTCCTCTCTCTACCCTTTGCAGTAAATCAGCTCCACTAAAATGAAAAATCAGTGAAATTTCACACCATTAATCATTTCAGCTGCAATATTTTCAATCATCTCAAACATGATTTTTCTTGAAAGCTCCAGACAGGCACAACTTTTTTCTCCGTTGGAAGCTCCAAAAGGCACAACTTCTCAAACATGAAAGCTCCAGAAAAGGCACATCTTTCAACTGAATGATTTTTTTAGCAATATATTATTCTCTTCAACATTTTATTTTCCACCCAAAGTATCACCAAACGAGGTAGTACAACACAAGAAAACATCCCCCACACTTAAGTTTAACTAGATTATGCAATTTCACTTCAAGAGTAGGTTGGATAGGGGAAATTGGCTTGTAATGTGCCTAACCTAACATGATGTTCATGGCTTCTATGGGCTTAAAGGATTAAATGTATAAGGTGGGACATTATAAAAATGATTATTTATAAAAGGGGGCTTTAAAATCAAAGAAATTCCTCAATCATTTAAAACACATGTACCTCAAACCCTCAAGTTTTGATAGGAATAAATCAAATTCTGGTTAAATCAAGCAAGGTATGGTTCTCCCAAGAAGTGAGGTAAAAGAGAAGAATATGAAAATTAGGTTCAGAAGCCTCACAATAAAGTGATTTCAAATATAAGGACAGCAAGATGTGGCATGAGATTCAAAATTCTGAGTACTTTTCATGAAATTCATAAAGAATTGAACTTGAAACAAAGTCATTCTCAGCATTCATTTAAGCTCGGTTTCATGGAATAAATTGTTTCAAACATTAAAATGGGTTTCAAAAATGGTGATGATATTCATTTAAGCTCAATAGTTTCAAAAACACACAAAAATTTGAAAAACACACATTTTTTAAATAGTTGAAAATACTAAACAATAAAGGTTCCCTCCCCCACACTTAAATTATACAGTGTCCGCAATGCATTAAAATTGATTTAACATGTAATTATAGTTTTAATTGAATCACAACAATCAAGAAAGTGATGTGGAGAGGTACAACCTGACTTATTAGTAGTGCAATGTTGAGTTAAGCTCCTAAGTGCTACGCCTATAAAAACCTACAAACAAGGGTAGATAATAAAACATTATAAATTTATTGAATGTAAAGAAAATAAAAATAGAATGAGAATAGAGGAATAGATCTTGGTTTAATCCCCCAAGTGGGCCCTGGTTTTTGACTGCCTTCATATGGGCAGTTTCAGTTGGTTATCCCAAATGGTGGGTGAAGTTTTTTTAATATGAACCACCAGAATTTCTTCTTTCCATTTTGAACTTCTTCCTTTTTGTTGAGGACTACATAGATATGGTACACCAAATCCAACCCCATGAAAATGATATGCATCTTGTATAGTGGGGTTATGATAAATAATGAGTCCTCCTCTTTATTGATTTCCAATTTCATAACTTCTTCTTCATTCTCCCACGGTTCCTTAAGGTATTCTGTATCAAAAGAATAGTCAAAGGGAAAATCAGAGAGAAATTCAATTTGAATAAAATTAAAGCATGATGAATCAATATCAAACTCTTCCCTTTTAAAGTAATCATCTTGTGTCTCTTTTTCCTCAAGAAAGTCCACTTGGATCTCATCTTGAAATTCCTCTAATAAGCATTCATCTAGTTCAGGGAGATCCATATGTTCTTCTTCAGGTGTATCTTCTTCTTTTTCCTCATCCACCAAGGAAATACATTTGTTGTCCAAATCTGAAAGTTTATAACAAGGTAAGGTGATACTCAATTCAGATTCTATATAATCAGAATGAAAAGTGTTATGAAAAAGATTATCTCCCTTAAGTAGCTTGACATCAATTTCATCTTCAGTATGAGGTTTCTCTTGTAGTTGAATTTCACACGATAAAGGTAGGTAGTTAGGCTCCTCCATATTTTCTTCCACCGCTTTAGGGGTGTCTTCCTTCATTGGTTATGGATCTTCTACTTGGTAAGAAATATGTGGATCAAGTAGTTCTTCACACTCATTCCTTAATTCATCTAGATCTTTTTTCTCTCCCACATGTTGCTCAATAGGTAATTCTTCCTTCTTGTCCTCCTCGGGTTCATTCATAGGTTCTGGTTTTTCCATCATTGCACGGACATATTCAAATGCAAGTTATACTTTATTTTCTAGTTTTGCGATGTCATTTTTATGTTCTTGCATCTGACATATATCATAACCAGCCTCATCTACTTTTTCTAACTGTGGGTACTTGTTACATGAATTAATGAAATAATCATTTGAAAACATCATGTAAAAATATTTTTTTTTGTTTTTTTGAAGTGTTAAATATTTATAATGAGATTGTGGCAGTACCTCCCTGGCAATGGCGCCGAGTTTTGACACATGTCTATCATGGGGTGTGGCAAAAAAAACTATTTACTAAGTTAAAATATAGTTTAGAGGTTAACCTAAGTTGTCTCCAGAGAGGAGCGCACAACAATCATGTTTGTCACTTTGTATTTAACTTTGTTTGATTTTGAAAACAATGAAACAAAACTAAAAAAAGAAATAAATTATAAGATTTAAAAAAAATTGAAAAGTAATGTGATTAAAAATAGTGATAATTATTGGGTGATCAGTTTGGGGTTGGTTTTCCAATTGCAATGTTATCATAGTTCTTATTTATTCATTCTTTTTTATTAAATCGATTAAAATAAGATTTCACAATCGCTTCATCTCACTTATTTGTTTAATGATGTTGGGGAGATTAAAACATACTAAAATATTAGTTTGGTCTAATCTCTATACTTTTGTGAAAGAGTTGTAGATAATACCCTCAATTGATTAAGGCAATTCCCAATCGGGTCTTGTTAATCCCAAACAATCTTGAATATTCAGTACAAATCTCACACGTACCGACGATCGCCAAGTACTTCACCACTATGTTCTGATCTATTCCATTGTATATAGACCAGAAACTAGTGAGGGATATAATTATCATTAAACAGATCAATAATAACAACAGAATATAAAATTAAATACAATCACACAAGATAATATAAGTTGTTATTACAATTGAAACCAATTTCATAATAGAGAAAACATTTTATAACATTAAGCGCATGAAATCATACATTACAAAATAGAAAACCTAACCTTCCCCAATCACTCATAATATTTACCCCACCATGGTAAGGGTAATTTAGTCGAAGGGGGATGATGAATAAATTTCAAAACTAAAAAGACCAAAAGAAAGAAAAGAAAGAACCAAAAGTTTCTCCTCCAGAATCTGTCCACCAGAAGTTCAGCTTATTTTCTCCCACCTCCCTACTGAATGAGGCCGAGGCCCTTCTTATAGGAGGTGTGGAATGTAGTTTTACATACACCCACGAAGTTTAAAATCATTTGGAGCCGTGTGGAAGGAGTTATGGCTGATTTAGTAGACTTTACTTATCTTGGCCGCTGATCACTATTCCACCAACCCTTCTTTGACCGTTTAATTGGCGGCCTTAATGAATGAATTTATTTCTGATATTTTGAGATACTCTGACCCTTCTAGTAATATTTCGAACCCAGTTGGAACCACTTAATTTGGAGGTCGTTTGTCCGAGATATGATTCTTTGAATATGTCATTGTCTATTCTGCCGACCAGAATAAATGTTCACATTGACTAAATTCTTTTGACTTGTTGGAGTTCTAATTGGATTCTGTTCCTGAAGACTTATATGTAGACCACGAATCCTGACATCCTAAAAAAATGAATTAGATGAATTAGATACAAAATTTAGGAGTTATGCTCGAAATACAGAGGAAATATAAATCAGTTTAATGTCCAGAATTAACCACTTTTCACATTTAAGCTCGAAACTCACCAAAAGTCATAAAATGATGCAAATAAAATCAAATTGATTACTATGAAGTGATTAAATAAATTAAAAACATATGTATAAATATGAAAATATGAGCTCTATCAATGCCACAACACTTTTCACTTGGACTCCTGGACAAGTAAACATCGACATTAAATCAAATAAAATTTTAAAACACATATCCTTGAGATCCAATAATTTATCACCAAGAAACAAAAGATATCATGCCTCATAAAAAACCATCATTACAAGTTCTCAATCCAGTTCAAAATATATTTCCTCTTCATTTTTTATCCCATGCACACAAAACACTTACCTCACTTTCATTTTTTCTCATCACACAAATATCAATTTTTCAACAATGTCTTTCTCATCCATTACTCAAGCAAGGGTTGCCATAGGCTTGATAAATTCCAACATCTCCACCCAATATGAGTCAAGAACATATGTTTATCATGAGGACTTTATAAAGGTTGTTCTGTGGCTTTAGGATGGTAGGATTTAGATGTGAAAAATTCTGTGGTTGAATAAGGAATGCTTGGCTCTTTTTGAAGTAAAATTGCATTATTCTAATTTAAACTTAAATATGGTATCCTCCTCACTCCCCTTTGTAGTAAATTAGCTCCACTAGAATGAAAAATCAGTGAAATTTCACACCATTAATCATTTCAGTTGCAATATTTTCAATCATCTCAAACATGATTTTTCTTGAAAGCTCCAGATAGGAACAGCTTTTTTCTCCGTTGGAAGCTCTAGAAAGGCACAACTTCTCATACATGAAAGCTCCAGAAAAGGCACAGATTTCAACTGAATGATTTTTTAGCAATATATTCTTCTCTTAAACATTTTATTTTCCACCCAAACTATCACCAAATGAGGTAGTACAACACAAGACAGCTTCCCCCACACTTAAGTTTAACTAGATTATGCAATTTCACTTCAAGAGCAGGTTGGATAGGGGAAATTGGCTTGTAATATGGATAACCTAACATGTTGTTCATGGATTATATGGGCTTCAAGGATTAAATGTATAAGGTGGGACATTATAAATATGATTTTTTATAAAATGGGGCTTTAAAATCAAAGAAATGCCTCAATCATTTAAAACACATGTACATCAACCCCTCAAGTTTTGATAGGAATAAATCAAATTCTAGTTAAATCAAGCAAGGTGTGGTTCTCTCAAGAAGTTAGGTAAAAGAAAAGAATATGAAAATTAGGTTCAGAAGCCTCACAATAAAGTGATTTCAAATATAAGGACAGCGTGATGTGGCATGAGATTCAAAATTCTGAGTACTTCATAAAGAATTGAACTTGAAACAAAGTCATTCTCAGCATTCATTTAAGCTCAGTTTCATGGAATAAATTTTTTCAAACATTGAAATGGGTTTCAAAAATGGTGATGATATTCATTTAAGCTCAATAGTTTCCAAAACACACAAAAATTTGAAAAACACACATTTTTTTAAATAGTTGAAAATACTAAACTATAAAGGTTCCCTCCCCCACACTTAAAGTATACAGTGTCCAAAATGCATTAAAATTGATTTAACATGTAATTATAGTTTTAATTGAATCACAACAATCAAGAAAGTGATGTGGAGAGGTACAACCTGAGTTATTGGTAGTGCAATGTTGAGTTAAGCTCCTAAGTGCTACGCATATAAAAACCTACAAACAAAGGTAGATAATAAAACATAATAAATTTATTGAATGTAAAGAAAATAAACATAGAATGAGAATAGAGGAATAGATCTTGGTTTAATCCCCCAAGTGGGCCCTGGTTTTTGACTGCCTTCATATGGGAAGTTTGAGTTGGTTATCCCAAATGGTGGGTGAAGTTTTTTTAATATGAACCACCAGAACTTCTTCTTTCCATTTTGAGCTTCTGCCTTTTTTTTGAGGACTACATGGATATGGTAAACCAAATCCAACCCCATGAAAATTATATACATCTTGTATAGTAGGGTTATGATAAATAATGAGTCCTCCTCTTTATTGATTTCCAATTTCATAACTTCTTCTTCATTCTCCTGCGGTTCCTTAAGGTATTCTGTATCAAATGAATAGTCAAAGGGAAAATCAGAGAGTAATTCAATTTGAATAAAATTAAAGCATGATGAATCAATATCAAACTCTTCCCTTTTAAAGTAATCATCTTGTGTCTTTTTTTCCTCAAGCAAGTCCACTTGGATCTCATCTTGAAATTCCTCTAATAAGAATTCATCTAGTTCAGGGAGATCCATATGTTATTCTTCAGGTGTATCTTCTTCTTTTTCCTCATCCACCAAGGAAATACATTTGTTGTGCAAATCTGAAAGTTTATAACAAGGTAAGGTGATACTCAATTCAGATTCTATATAATCAGAATGAAAAGAGTTAAGAAAAATATTATCTCCCTTAATTAGCTTGACATCAATTTCTTCTTCAGTATGAGGTTTCTCTTGTAGTTGAATTTCACAAGATAAAGGTAGGTAGTTAGGCTCCTCCATCTTTTCTTCCACTGCTTTGGTGGTGTCTTCCTTCACTGGTTCTGGATCTTCAACTTGGTAAGAAATATGTGGATCAAGTAGTTCTTCACACTCATTTGAGAATTCATCTAGATATTTTTTCTCTCCCACATGTTGCTCAATAGGTAATTCTTCCTTCTTGTCCTCCTCGGGTTCATTCATTGGTTCTGGTTTTTCCGTCATTGCACGAACATATTCAAATGCAACTTCTACTTTATTCTCTAGTTTTGCGATGTCATTTTTAAGTTATTGCATCTGAAATATATCATAACCAGCCTCATCTACTTTTTCTAAATGTGCGTACTTTTTACATGAATTTATGAAATAATCATTTGGAAACATCATGTAAAAATATTTTTTTATGTTTTTTTTGAAGTGATAAATATTTACAATGAGATTGTGGCACTACCTCCTCGGAAACGGCACCGAGTTTTGACATGTGCCTCTCATGGGGTGTGGAAAAAACAATTATTTACTAAGTTAAAATATTGTATGGAGGTTAACCTAAGTTGTCTCCAAAGAGGAGCGCACAACAATCATATTTGTCACTTTGTATTTAACATTCTTTGATTTTGAAAAGAATGAAACAAAACTAAAGAAAGCAATAAAATATAAGATTTAAAACAAATTGAAAAGTAATGTGATTAAAAATAGTGATAATTATTGTGTGATCATGTCGGGGTTGGTTTTCCAATTGCAATGTTATCATAGTTCTTATTTATTCATTCTTTTTTATTAAATCGATTAAAATGAGATTTCACAATCGTTTCATCTAACTTATTTGTTTAATGATGTTGGGGAGATTAAACCATAATAAAATCTTAGTTTGGTCTAATATCTATCCATTTTTGAAAGAGATGTAGATAATACCCACAATTGATTAAAGAAATTCTCAATCGGGTCTTGTTAATCCCAAACAATCTTGAATATTCAGTACAAATCTCACACGTACCGACGATCGCCAAGTACTTCACCACTATGTTCTAATATATTCCATTGTATATAGACCAGAAACTAGTGAGGGATGTAATTATCATTAAACAAATCAATAATAACAACATAATATATAATCAAATACAATCACACAAGATAATATAAGTTGTTATTACAATTGAAACCAATTTCATAATAGAGAAAAAAATTTATAACATTAAGCGCATGAACTCATACATTACAAAATATAAAACCTAACCTTACCAAATCAATCATAAGATTTACCCCACCATGGTAAGGGTAATTCAGTACAAGGGGGATGATGAATAAATTTCAAAACTAAAATGAAAAAAAGAAAGAAAAGAAAGAACCAAAAGTTTCTCCTCCAGAATATGTCCACCCGAAGTTAAGCTTATGTTCTCCCACCTCCTGGACAAATGTGGCCGAGGTCCCTTCTTATAGGAGGTGCAGAATTTAGTTTTACATCCACCCTCAAAGTTTTAAAGCCTTTGGAGCCGTGTGGAAGGAGTTATGGCCGATTGAGTAGACTTTACTTATTCTAGCTGTCGATCACTATTCCACCAACCATTCTTTGACCGTTTCATTGGAGGCCTTAATGAATGAATTTATTTCTGATATTTTGGGGTACTCTGACCCTTCTAGTAAGATTTCTAACCCAGTTGGAACCACTTAATTTGGAGGTCGTTTGGCCGAGATATGATTCTTTGAATATGTCATAGTCTATTCTTCCGGGCAGAATAAATGTTTACATTGACTGAATGGTTTTGGCTTGTTGGAGTTCGAATTGGATTTTGTTCCTGAAGACTTATATGTAGACCACGACTCATGAAATCCTAAAAAAATGAATCTGGTGAATTGGATACAAAATTTAGGAGTTATGCTCGAAATACAGAGGAAATTATAAATCTGTTTAATGTCCAGAATTAACCACTTTTCACATTTAAGCTCGAAACTCACTAAAAGTCATAAAATGATGCAAATAAAATCAAATTGAATACTGTGAAGTGATTAAATAAATTAAAAACATATGTATAAATATGAAAATATGAGCTATGTCAATAATCCTCAACAGAAACCTCTTAATTTTGAAATTACACTTACATAACCTATTCAGGTGACCCAATAGGACACAGTAAATGGAAGGAGATGATATCCTAAATAATTACCATCCACTTATTATTAGGAACATTCTGGGGTATTCTAAAAATATCAAGGTAGTTAAGAAACCAAAATGTATCACAAACCAAAAAAATCCACATAAAAAAATCAAAATCAAAAATCAAAACACGATACCAAGAACATTTCCAACGTGTCGAAACCAAAATCAAATTTAAGAGAGACCCCAAAAACAAAAATATAACACAATAAACTGATCACTCACTTTTCAAAACATTGAAATATACCTTTTAAAAACCATTTTTGGAATACATAATAATCCTTAAATCCTAAACACCTACCATTGGTATTTCATGAAGCCTCAAGTATATACTTCCCTAAAAGATTTAGCACACCTCCACACATACCCCTAACTATCCACTAGGTACATTTGTATACCCATATATGTGCTCATTCAAAGGAATACAAAGGAATAGTTCAAAACATTTTATATTCCCAATTCAACCCAAATTTAATTTCCAAACTAATTTGAATCCAAAAAATATAATTCCAAAACAATGAATTTACAAATTTCCTATTTCCAAGTAACCTTTTTTCACATTTCAAAAAACATTCCAAAAACCCCCAAAAATATTTTCCAAAAATATTCCATTTCCAAAATGAATTTTTATTTCTAGAACAACCCAATTGATTTTCAAACAGCCTAAGGTTTTTATTATTGAAAAGAAAAATTGATAAAATATGCACAAGTTTTATAATCCAATTGATTCAACCCAAAAAAACTCAAACCCAATCCGAAAATAAACAAAAGTTACCTAATACTTGATCAGAAACCCCAAAATCTCATAGGAACAACCACTATACATGGCATTACCACATGGTTTGGAAGGTCATGCACCAACCAGGTGACCACATCATAGGTCATATGAGTAAGTTTCATAGTATGCACTTGGTTTTCTAGACCGTGAAAAATAACCATGTACCCTCTAAATACCACCCATAATAACCCCAAAATCCCAAAAACTGACCATAAATGATAAAACAAAAACGAAGGACCTAAAAAACATATGATATCCAAGTCATCCAACAAAACACATTGAGAGGCATTCCCGATCCTATCGAGAGGTAAAATAGTTCCAAGTATCAATCAGAACATAATTGGGAATTATTTATCCAATGAAATAATAGATAAATAAAACTGAATAAAAAACTAATAATGGCAGAAGAAAAGAAATGAGAAAATGAACAGATAAAATTAAACACTATACATACCTCCACATGACTTGATGGGTCACCATCATCAATTGAACTATGTCTCTCCATGGAGACTGAGACCGAGATGGATGTAACACCATATGTGAAAAATAATGATAGAGGTATAGGCGTGTGTTTGGAAACTTAGTAGGCATGCCCAAATAAACTACACCCTATGATTTAAGTTTAAAGAGAAACCCATTTCATGCTAGTTTGAGATACACACACACACACACACACACATATATATATATTATCATAATGTACTCAATTATTTTTTTAAATACATAATAAGAAAATAATGTTCAAAGAACAATTTTACTTTATTTTCAAAAATAGTTTCTAAATAACAAGACTTTCATAAACCCCATTATTGGGAGAAAAATGCAATGACGAAGCAATTAAGTGAAAATTTAGCAATGAATAACATATCACAAGTGCAACCAAAATAGAGTAAAACTAAATACAAGTCATAAAGAGATAATGTAAGAATTTATAGTAATAGCAAAACAATTAAAGTGATTTTATGAAAACATCATGAAAACAGGTGAAAGTAAAATTAATGTAAAATAGTTATCATGGGATATACGTAGACACCAAGTGAAGACACCGTAGATGTACTCAGTTTAGAACCATCTCTTGACATATTGATGACATAAAAAATTAATAACCAACTCGACTACTTTTAACTAGCCTCGCCAATGGAATAACCCCCATGGCCATTCCATGGGATACATGTCATCAAATAGTGACTAAATAGAAATTTTCTCTCACTCCCACTATGATTCCTAGGATCCCATGTCAGTATCATAATGGATAAGTTAGGATTTCACAACACACTTGTCACTATCACAATTATTAATGTACTTTACTTTCCCACTACCTAAAACCATCCATGACGAGACCCTCTCTAGTTGGAGGGAAAACGTGGATGTTACCATCAAATAGTAATCATTTCGAAAGTCCCAAGAAATCCTACATATCACGATGGCTAAAAATAATATTACAAGAAAAATATAAAGGTTCCAAACATGAATTATCATTTGAAATAAATATTGATCTTTTGGAAACCCATTATATATATATATATATTTCATATTTAAAAACCATTTAGAAAATTAAACCAACATCCAAGGTTCTTGGAATTTTATACAAACATGTAAACATGATTTAATAAAATAAATCCAAAGAGAAAACTTAAGAAAGCATTAGAAACATTGAATAAACGCATTCCAATAATCTCAATCATTTCCCATATTATATTTTCATCATAATATAATAAA